>JAINEB010000009.1:15005000-20005000 GCA_022840565.1 Eubasilissa regina | reverse complement strand
GAATTTTATAACTTTCGGCTCATCATACAGGTCAAAAAGTTCCTGGTAATAAAGCCACACTTCTCTTTTCAAATACGTCCAGTATTTTTTCATCTTTAATAGAGTCCATATTTTTGACGCATGAGTAAGTACTGGCAACAATAAATATTTTACTAATAATTATAAAGTCATTTTTTTTCCCGATCGTGTTAGTATTGGCATATAGTGGTCTCAGATACACCTCCACAAGGTTCGGTCTTGGATCGACTCACAGCTGACATCAACTAGATGCAACGCCTCTTTTCACCGTTGTGGTTCTCTTCCAGGTTTTCTTCGGCCCAAAGTTGTGTTCAGTCCTGTCATTACTTTGACACATAATGTGGACAAAGAATTAGAGGAATCTTTTGTTTACTGTTGTAGATAGGGCTTGCTGTGCTAGAATTTCTTTATATCTTCTCTATCTACGAACAAAATAACAATCTTCACATATTTCACTAATTGATTTGGCAGTTACTTTGTGATATTGTTATTTTTTCACGACTCTAGTTCCGGGAAGAGCAGACCCTACTTCAAATATCCAAATTCTTTCATATCCAACTGCTACCTCTAATAAAGCCATTACAAGACTGTATTTAATTTTTCAGTTATTATTTTCACCTGTTGATGGCGCTTCCCAAAAGTAGTAGGTATTAAATTAATTATGTGTGTAGTACAAAGTTTAATTAAATAATATTTTCATATCAAGATTTATATTTACAATGCTATTTTGTCATAGAACGCACTGGAACAGCGTTCCGGTACCTGAATTTGAATCGCCCTGATGAATTGGACAAAACTTTGGAATTCACTATGAACATTGGCCTTAAATACAATAAATTATATATATTAAATAAAATAACAGTAACTTTGTATGAAACCTTGAAATTTATTAACGTTAACCGGTTTCTCTTATCTCAAGCTTCATCAGGACGTATTTAAAACTGATCATAAATACAAAAAGAGTGCACTTATATATACATAAAGAGGGAGATGGAACATAAAATTACATGTAAAAGAGAGAGAGAGAGACAGAATACATATATAATTAAATAAAACATCAAGGGAGACAGAATATAAAATTATATGCGAAAGAGAAAGACAGAATACATATTCAGATAAACGGAACATTAAGGTATGGTAAAATACAGTGTTGAAGGATATTAAATTGATTACAAAGGAAACATACGTAATATGGGACTAATGGATAAATTAATTTGATTATTAAGAATAGGCGTACCAATATTTATTGTCTTTTTTATTTCAAGGATGTATTATAAATTTCGTGGTTTCATACAAAGTTATTGTTATTTTATTTAATATAATATGTCAAACCACAAAGTGATTCCTTTCTACGAAAATAATATATATATATATATATATATATATATATATATATATATATATATATATATATATATATATATTATATGTTAAGAACTGAATATATAATTTTTTTAATGAAATATTAACAAGATGTGAGTTCCGGCACCGTATCCTTATAAAAAGCCCTGCATATTTATTATTCTTAGCTGTATGCGTTTTAAAGATAAATAATAGTATCGTTCGGACTGTTTTTATTAGTTTTCCTAAAAAATGCAAGTCTTAATTTAGCTTTTCATTTTTATGCACGTTCCATGTAAAATGTTCGTTCGTACCCACTAGCATTCTTCATAGACAGTTGAGTATCGAAAGCAGTCGATCACTTAACAGACGGCTCATCTTCATAAATATCCAATAATAGGCTGGGACATTCAAATGCAATATGCATATTAATAGAAGGTATGGCGGCGTTAAAGAATTTAATGGTCGGGCAATTTTAGTGAAATGTGCCTAGAATGGAGAGAAAGAGAACCATCCGATCCATCAACCCATGACAGCGTTGCCACACATTTCTCAATTCTAATGTTGCGTGCAAATCGCGTGCGTTGTATCTTGTACGTACTTTGTTAATGTGCATTCTTCAAAGTGTATCGCATTATTGTCCATGTATAATATTTATAACGTGCTATCGTGCTAATTCATCGCAACAAAGTTCCCAAATAGCAGTAGTTCAAGAGGGAATTTATTTGGGCGCGCTGATCACGAACGCTGGTGACAGTGGGCAAGATATTCGAAGATGCACATAATTAGGTACATTTTTATGAACCAACTTACGAAAATATGGAAAGACAGTGACATCAAGCAAGCAACTAAAGTTACGTTGGTGCACACTTTGATATTTAATATTTACATGTATGCAGCAGAGATTTGAATAATCCGCAAAAGTGACAAGCGTAAAATAGACGCATTTGAAATGTATTGTGGACCCGTGGGCAACAAATTCAACTACAGCAAACCCTAACACGAACAAAAAAATTTCCAAATTCTTCGGCTAAATTATACATCAAAGTGACAAAATCAAAAAAGGAGATGATTATCTTGGACACAACTTTGGACCGAAGAAGGCCTGGAAGAGAGCTACAGCCGTGAATCGATACGTTGTACGTATCTAACTTGAGAGAGGAGTCAGCCGTGAGGGTGACCCGGGACCGTACCTTTGGAAGTGCATTTTGAGGCGAGTCTCATCTGATTGAGACCACTATATGTCAATACTGACATGAAGCAGAAAAGAAAAAGAAGATTACGTTTATAATAAAACTAGAAATAACTAATTGAAAATAAGAGTCAAGAAAACTAATAACTATTATCAAACTAGTGATGAGCTAAACCGTTATTGTGGGTGTGATTGTATGATTGGTACTCGATTGTAACAATAATTGGTAACTGAGGTTTAATTTCAAGTGTACTGATGATTTTTGCCCAACTACGAATAATCAGTTACCAATCATCGTTACAATCGAACAACAGTTACAACAACGGTCTAGCTCATCACTAGGTTTAACCTATATTTAAACTGTTATTCTGCCTTTATTTTGTTCGATTGGAACGTTGATTGCTAACTGAACGATGTTTGCAACTTTTTGAGCAATCTCTGGTATAACAGAAATAAAACCTCCAACAGTTAAATCATGTTACAATTGAACAGAATCAGCCACATTAATGGTTTAAATAACAATTTACCATCGCTATATCAAACGAAAGAAAACTGAATATTTCAGACGCATTCTCCACAGTGAGAGACATGATTTCTTACAACTTATCATATGGTGAACGATAGAAGGCAGCATAGGTATAGCTAGATAGAGGTTGTCTTGGCTGCGTAACCTTAGAATGTGTCTCAATGCCCAAAATGTCTGTGATCTTATACATCTTGCGCAGGATAAATCAGCATAGTGCTATATGGTTGCCAAACTTAGATGAAAGACAGCACATGAAGAAGAAGAAGAAGAAATTGCGTTAACCGCAACCCATAGCATGATTCGCAGATCTTGTTTGTTTCAGTGCTATACGTCACGAACGATTGGTAAGATACAGGGTGAATATTATGTTCCAGGCCGATTTTGTTTGACCGCCATTTTAGTTCGGCAAATATTTTTCAGTTTTTATTTGGTAATCGTAGAGAATAGTTGATTACAATTTATTTTAAAGTATGTACATTTCAACAACGTGTTGAAGTGAAACATTTTATCTAAATAATAGTGGCAACCATTAACGGTGACCGCTGTCGTCACATTTTGGAAAAATTCTTGGTATCCGAAATGGGTCGGTCGTGCCTGCAACACAATTGGTTTCAACAAGATGGTGATACCTTATACACAGCCCGAGTTACGCTTGAAATTTTGCGAGTAATTTTTTCCGACCGCATAACATCAAAAAGTGGTGATATTGGCTGGCCTCATCGATCACGAATGGCTTCACGAAGTATCTACGCCAATAAGCCAACAACAAATCTGATACTACGAAATGAAATTGGTGAAATAACACGCGAAGTGTGCGAGAATGTTATAAAAAATATGGTTAAAAGAGCATGCATTTATACCGCTGCCAGAGGCGGCTACTTGGCAAAATTTTATATTTATAAATAATTGTAATAAACGATATAATTTAAAAATAAAAACCAAATTCAAAAAAATATTTTTTTTACTTGGTTATTTAAAAACAACATCGACCTGGAACATAATATTCACCCTGTACAAATAACGTCTATATTTTTTTTTTCTTACTGACAATGTAAATGGGTTCTTGCATTAATATATAAACTATTACGTTTTCACGAATAGGTATGTACCTACTTACATAAATATATGAATTTGGATTCCCGGAAGATCTCGTGTTTGAAGAGGTCAATGAAATAAAAAACATTAATCTGAATTCCTGAATATTGCAAGCTTACAAATTCTATTTAATATCATTTGAAATACAGAATTTTTCTACGCGTTTTTTAGATATTTTACTACAAATTGTCGTTTTTACACCAATGCCTTCGCCTCCATATTAGGTTTTAGTCTGTTCTATCTTCACTTTGTAGAACTATATTTAAAGGTCATAAATTAATTCATTATTTAATTATGCATCTTTATCTAGTGAATCGGTAATCTTTGACAGGATGATATATGACAGGAAATTGAGATTATTCAAATACCTCAGACGATCTCCCACTTTGCAATCTCATTGTTGCTGGGTCGTGGGTTGAAAATACGGTTTGTAAATATTATCTTCATTCGTATTCCAAACGACATTGGCACAGACGTCAATGTGAACCACTTGCAATGTGAAAAAAATTATAAATTGTCTGCAATATTATTAATTATCACATTGCAATACTTGTAATTTATTTTTTATGTATACTCTGTGTATTGAGTACTTATGTAATACAAAGAAGCATTGAAATATATACAGGGTGAAACAGACCTAGTCCACAATAGTTTATAGGTGGATACCTGACAATATTACTAGTCGAAAACGTTCAAAGAATAGGTGCAAATTCTGCACCATTTGAAAAATATTATTATTTGAAATTTTTACAAGTCAATGTGAGGCTTTAAGTCTGCGTACTTTGAAATAAATATTTGCGAAATATATCCATTATTAATCTACATTTTTACTTCAGGCCCTAAATCATCTGGCTGGTCGAAATTTGATTTTTTCTTCGATTGATTCTTCGATTTGATTCGACCTATAATTTTTTGTATTCATTATATCATTTAGAATCAATAAAATATTTTAATTAATCGAAATTACAATTTTTAAGTGCTTATATCTTTGACATGGTTGAGATTAGGCAAATATTCATTGAACATTTTCTACTATTAATTTAGTCAAGTATTTATCTACCCATAAAAAATTGTGGACTTGGTCTGTTACACCCCGTATGTTGGGCATTACATAAAGAAACATGTAAATAGAATATGCAAGAATCAGTCGGTGTGATTGAATACGCCAAGTAAATAAAATGGTAATGGGCAAGCCACATCGCTCGGAGGACGAACAATCCAGTAGTGCCCACAGTCATCCAGCGGTGTCCAAGGGGAATCATGAGGCGAAATCATTAAATTCTGCGGACAACGGACAGAGAAAAATTGGAGACACTTGGGGAGATCTTCATCTAACAGTGGATAGAAAACAGCTGATGATGATAATATATTTTGATATTGTGTTTTTATGAGAATCGCACACCAGATCTGGTTCAAAAATTTTTCAAAACATAATATAATTAATTATGATTCTTAATGTATTTTTTTTGCACAATATGTAGCTAATCAGAAATCATCAAAACACCTCATATTGCATAATCTACTGGGTTTAAATCTGGGCTGTTCAGTGGCCACATACCTGGCTCGATGAAATTAACATTCTCATGACGAAGAAAGTTGAATGTATTTCAGGCTATGTGAGATGGAGCTCCGTTCTGCTGTAATGTCCAGTTATGCTGTAATGTCTAGCTATACTCCAGACTTTGCTTTGAAACTCTTTGATCATTTTCCTAATATCCCATCGTTTTTCAATTCGGAAATTTTTGATCAGAATACGGTCTTCTGCAGTGATTTTTGTCATTCTGGGCAACAATTTCAAAAAACCAAATATAAACAATGGAAAAATTAACAATCAAAGATGACTACTGAAAATTGTCGAAATAAAACGTAATATAGGTAAGTAAGTAAATTAGTAAACTATTTAAGCTATTGTTGATATAGTCAAACTAATTTTTATATAATTATATCACATTTTACGAAATGTTCTCACTTTTTTTGGGCCACCCTGTATATATGCAGTGGCGTGTGTACATATTAAACGTAATGGCCTTTTTTTGAGCCACCCTATAATGATAATTTTTTAAATCTTCGTCCATCTTTCGAAGATGCGTATCCCGAATATGTTGATTTTGTTATGTTGTGGAGTATTTTACTGTTGAAAAATGATTAAAAAAAACCTTACCGATATCTACGGATATTTTTTAAAGACAGTGAGAGGTGTATTTATTCCATAAGCATTACTTATTACTGTTAGTTGTATGAATGACACATCGAAATAAGAATAGTTACGTTAAAATGTTTTATCACCAACTGATCCAGGAATTTTTCCAGGGGTTGGCGGCGATAAATTTTGTTTAATATGTATTGTAAAAAACCCGACCCTTATTGCTTTTACTTTCCGGAATCAATCGGGTAACCGAGAAATTAACCTTTTTGGTGCATTGGGGGTTAATCCGTGTGACTAAAAAATATCTGCCTAGTCCCGTGACATAAATATTTTGAATTAATATAAAATTTTTCGCTCGGGAAAAATAAACATTTGAGGTTTCGAACGATAAATACAAATTTGTCTGAAATTAGAGGGGGCGGCCACCAGTGGCGGTCGGTGACATATTGTTGAAGGGATGCTGGATAATAAGTTTATACCTATTATCAAATAAACAAACACACAAACAAACATAACAAGGATATTCAATAATTCGGCTTCAAACATTCAAGCTGTCAAAAATGCGTCATACAAAAAAAATCTCAAAACAAACCGCTCTCTTTGTAATATGTATGCTATTTTGTGCATTATACCCATAATCATTAAAGTAGTTTTTTGTACGTACTTTGTACATATTCCAAACTTTGTGGATACCGAACGAATGATAGAATCCATTATTACTGGTGTCTGTGTATTTACGCCATTCATAGATGTTCGAAAGTTGAGAATGTATATGTATTTATTTTAAAATTAGCAATATTAACTTTATAGTTAAAATTTAATAATAATAATGATTATTGGCGTAGGATTTTATACATAAATAACTTTTCGAATCAAATATCTAAATACCTACCACGAAACATTAGACCGGCATTTTATACAAATAATAGTATAGGAAATTTACTCATAAATTCTAAAGACAAAGATGATAAATTTAACAATTCTGGTGTTTATAAACTTAATTGCAAGGATTGTGCTGCATTTTATATTGGTAAAGTGGATAGAAATTTTAATGTAAGAGTAATGGAGCATTTGAGATATTTGAACAATAGTGGGTTTTCAGAATTTGCTAATCATTTGATAGAAAATGGTCATGGTTTTGATAAAAAATTAGGATTGTCAATTTTGCATATAAACGGTGTTAGTCACAAATTAAATAATTTAGAATCGTTAGAGATAAATAAAGCGTGTAAAACTAATCAAAAAATTATAAACAACCAACTAAATTTAACTACGAGTCTCATTCTAAAACTTTCTTAAAAATTATACGAGTAAATTTGTATTAAGTAACAATTTGAGTTAGGTACTAAATTTATTTTTAAGTAATTGTTTTTTAAAAATAGATTCTAGAAAATAAATAATAATATATGTTTTTAGTTAGTTATGACTTCAGGAAGAAGAAAATTGTTATTTTCGAAACCGGTAGATCTTAAACTGAATTGAGTGGTTAATAAAACAAAGATAATAAATAAAAATGTATGTATTTCGACTCGCTCCGTGCGAGCGCCGTGTCTTAGTGTGTTATGACTGGTTTCTAAAGTAGAGGACGAATTTATTGTAGCAGTGCAGAAACAAAAAGTCCAAAGCTTTTTGACTCTAGTACACAAGGGCGACCGCGCCTGGCGGCCGCCCCTATTCCCCTTTTTTTGAAAGATGGACGACGAAATAACACTTCTTAATCCCAAAATCACTTATTGTTTTACATTATAGAAATGTATTATTTTTAATACAACGCAATATGCCATTAAGTCAAGCTATTATAATGGGAAAAGCGAAAAAATTTTTTCGTCACATTCAGAGTGAACCAGGCAACACAACTGAAACATTTGTTGCAAGCCGAGGGTGGTTTAACTGATTTAAACATCGTAATAACCTTCACAACATAAAGATTACAGGAGAAGCGGTAAGTGGGGATACAAAAGCGGCGGCTGAATTCCATATAAAAAACATATTTAATAAACTTAATTGACAAAAATTTTCCCCTAACCCCAATATTTACATGGTGACATAACCTCGTTTAAAGCTGTTTCCTATAACGCTCTACTTTGCTGAAACATATCCCCCGCGTTAAACGCGTTTCTATTGGCATTTGAGAGAGTGAACTTAATCAATTTTGACCAGTGGTGTTGCGTAAATAATGTTTAATACATGACAATGTGGAAAATGACCGATATTTTTCCTGGATTATTTCAATTTATTTTACGAGCCCCGAAGCAATGAAGTCGGAACCGTTGTTATTAATGCCTATAATATCATAGTTAATGTAGATATCTACCTAAATATTATATATCAAAACAAGAAGAGTTACCATATGAAGTTATCAGAAATTATGCAGCGGTGATCTTCAAAACATTAATATTACGGATCAGAAATTGAGATCTTTGATATGATTAGACGTTGATGTGTATTACGTAAATGAGTCAAACCCACGAGAAATATCATAAACGTGAGAAGCTGGAAACCCGAGGGTATTAAAAACGCACGCCAACAGTTACATCAGATATCTGTCTACCATCTTTACCAGGCAGACGCACGATGGAAAGGCTAGCATTATGTCGTCATAAAATCAAATTAAGCCGAGATATAAAAAAAATCTATTATTATTAACATAAATTGAATGTATCAATTACAAAGATATTCAAATAAAATCAATTTATCGAAAATATATTTTTGTTGCTACCAGGATTCCGGTGATATATTAAATTTGTATTAAATATCACAGACCTGCGCTCTGAAAAATTCCAACTTCACAATAAGAATGTATCGGTCGTCCCTTCAGATATCTATCAGACCTTATATTTAAAGAGTACAATGTCCTTGATATAAGACAAATCTTTATGTTGAGACTCGTTCAATACTTCCATACTGACAATAACTCTCCCCAAGCAATAAATCATGGACACAACACTAGACAAACAACAAACATCTACACACCAGTTCCGAGAGCAACAACGACATTTTATCAAAGATTCTACACGTTCCTAGCTCCGAAACTATACAATACACTCAGTACCAACTGGAAATCGTACAATTACTATAAGATTACACAAATATGGACCCAATATATGATTCAATCAGGTAGAGATGAATCAGAAACATGGATATCCAACAATTTACTATAATGTATACAATTCTTTTACTAATAACTCACTAGTCCTACAACACTCCCACTCCACATATTTTTATTATATTTTTATTTTATTCTTACTTTTTTATTCATATTTGATTTATTTTTTTATTCCAAATAACACCACAACAGCACGAAAAAAAAAACTGGCTGACACAGACTTTAGTCTAGCAAAGTAGCCAGGACAACGCTGTATATATCAGAGGTGAAGCATCCCACACAACAAACTATGTATTATGTATGTTTATTATGTATCCACCTCTGTTAGTACAAAAATATGGATGTCAAAATATATATAAATAAAAAAATAAAAAATTAAATTAAAAAAATTCTCCTTAAAAATAAAAAATAAAAATCAATTATTATTAATAGTGTTATAAGAATTGGTGTCTCCCAGCGCGGCAACTCAGGGTGTCATCCCCGTAGAGCTCCTCCCCAGTGCGTAACTGCGACAATGTACCCATTGCGGTGCATTGGGGACCATGATAGATAGGGGTCTATAAAGACCGCACCCTGCAATACTTTTAATATCGAAACTTTTCCCAAAGCTTACATGGACTAATAATTTAAAAAATCTTATTAAATTAATCCATTTGAAAGATATATAGAAAATATTTATATATTGAAAAAAATATTTTGGTTGCCGCTGGGATTCGAACCTAGACCTTTTCCTATCCGGAAAAATGCGTTACCATTTAGCTATATCGACCGATTACGTTTTCGACAAATTTTGAACTTATATTCTGTAGTCTTTTATTATGATTTTTATTCAGTACTTATATCTTTGCCTACCACAAAACTATATTCTGAAATCGCAAATTCAAAATCGCCGGAAAATGAATTTAACATTTTTTCAGTTGGGTGGGCATACAAATGTCTTAGAATAGATAATAAGACACTAATTTTAATATTTTATAGTAGGTAATTTGTACTATTTTTATATCTTAAATGTTTTTATTTTATAATTATAACTATTACTATAAATTTCAAATTATGCTACAACAATATTACTCACAATAAAAAAAATACACGCTACACTTCTCTTGAAAGCATGTGTTTATGATATAAATGTAATATTAGCGATATAAAAATATTATAATTTTAAGAGTACATGTTTCTTTTTAAAGTGTTTTTAATTGCATTTATTAGTTCTTTATTATCATTAATTTTCCTACTGTTTTCGAGTAGGCTGTTAAATATTTTTTCCCAAGATGCATATAGTGCAGTTGTGCAAATAATGTGTAGATTTTTGAGCATGAAAATACAATTAGGAGAACAGACGGTAAATATGAATTAAATATATTAATTATAAAGATATATATATATATATATATATATATATATATATATATATATATATATATATATATATATATATAAAATCAATTTCATCGAAAAATATTGTTATTGCGCCACCGGGATTCGAACCTGAATCTCTTTCCAAACCGAGGAAGGTGCACTATCCAACTATGCTACAGCGTCGATATTTTTAGCGACAAATTTTAATTATATTCAAAATATCACAGACCTGTGTTCTGAATAATTACAACTTCACAATAAGAATGTGTTCTCCTAATAATAAAGTTGTATCAATGTGCCTAAAATTTGATAAAAATTAATTGATAATTCTGGCTTCTGCTATCAGATTACTTAAATGTATTTGAGATTCCGTAAAAATAAAGTAAATGGCTCTTTCAAATAATGGAATGATTAAATGTAATAATTTCAAAAAGATAACGTATAGGTTCGAAAATTTGTTGCTAAAAATATTGTCGCTGTAGCATAGTTAGATAATGCACCCTCCCCGGTTTGGAAAGAGATCCAGGTTCGAATCCCGGTGGCGCAACAACAATATTTTATGATAAAATTGATTTTATTTGTATATCTTTAAAATTAATATATTTAATTCACATGAAAATATAAATTTAAACCTAGTACGATTTTCAGTAATAAAATGATATTTTTTCTTTTGATATTTGAAGAATATAATTTCTTTTAAATAAATCACAAAACGTTGGTATTTGATATTCTTCAAAAAGTAATTTTGTCGAATAATCTTTTGGTTTTTGTAATATTAATTTTATGATAAGCTTTTGTACATTTTTTACTGGAATCATCGGCTGGTGTTATATGCTGGTTTTCAACTAATGATGGCATTTTGTAATACGAATCGAATAGATGCATAGTGTACTAAGTACAAATTTTTTATCGATAAAAATGTTTTGATTCTTATAAACACGTACGTTTATTTTATAATCATTTTACTATTTAATTTGTTGTTTTCATTATTATTTAATATTCACATTCAAGGAGCCTTCCATTTTGCATTGGGACTCAAATAGTTTAGTTATAGTTAGTACGAACGTGTGTAACCGAAAAAAAGATGACAAAATATTTTTTATGGTATGGGCATTGATTACAATAATCCACCTTTATGAAGGGAATACAAACCCACACTACGTGGTAGATAACTCGCTAATTTGTGGAGTGGCTCTATCAAAACTCTTGACAATAACCGTGAATAATGTTGTTATTAATGCTCCCACACACGCGCGATATTTAAGAACAAAGGATACGTAATAGAGTAATACGATAATAAACCAACGCGTCCAGCGCCGGCGTCAGACTTTTTACAGCCAATGTCGTTTTTTTCCACTCTATTACTATTAGACCTAAAAAACTTTGTGGACAATTTTTAATGCAGCAGCACCTCAAATACAGGACGTGTCTATGATCAAAGTGAGAGTATTATCAAATCCATATCACATTAGATAATTAATTAATTAATGCACTTTTTAAATGAATCATAAACTCTATAATCTGGTTTAAAATACAAAATAAATGCAACATCTTAAAAAAAAGGGTGGTTCCCATACAGGCGGCTATTTAAATTTCAAAATAACGAAGTCGAGTCGAATAAATGGCTGCAGGCAAAAGCAACTGATTTTGCAATTAGTACTCATTTTCAATGGCCAATTTACACAAATAACTGCTAAATTTGGTTGTTAATAGATGTACATAATGCGTAAAAGCTGTATAGTAAGACGACTGCATTAAAAGTTAGAATAAAAAAAGAATGCAAGTCGCTGACTTTACAATTAGAACAATTAAAACAACTAGATGTATTGTATCACTTAAAAACATATAAGAAAAAGTCAATCCTTTCAAAAAAATGTAGCTGATATCGGGACTTGAACCCGAAACAATATATTGCCGGTAGAGTGCTTTCCCAATTATGCAAGAGCACAATGGTGATATGACACATCATTTTTTTTAGATATTAATCTATTTTTCAAAACATTCTTAAAAAATTGTATTAAATTATTATTTTATTTTTTATTATAACATTATTAGAAAAAAATACTGACTGAAAATCTGAAGCAATGGTTCGAAAGACAATGGGCCAACTACTTCGACCTGTTGCCAATAAAATAATAGGCTCTAAATCAAATAGAGCACATTTTTCCTTTAAACATCAACAAATAAAATGTGATTTCATTTAGCAACTAAGTTAGGACACCTGTACTAACTTAGAATGCAACCTCCGACTATAATAATTTGAAAACCATATTTTTACACCCAACTCAAATGACTATTGAAAGTTTAATTTTTATTTATTTATTTATTTATTTAGAACAACTTTAGAATGAGAAAGATTTTGAAATATGGAGGTAGCTATCAACATTTATATAAAACAAGATCAAAATCTGTAATAATGTATTGTGAAATTTAATAACAAAATAATATATTATAAAAAACGTTGAGAAATTGAATCGGATTAAAACTGAATAAATGTAAAATAGATACATAATTATTTTGAAGACCTTTAAGCCATTTTAGAACCACTTTTTGTACAAAATTATATTTGCTGGTAATTTAGTTGATTTTGACAGTTGGTTATATAGTCTAGGAGCAATATACGATGCATGTCTCTGTCCTATTCCTAATTTAGACATTTTTAAATAACACGTTCATTAGTTTTTCTCCGAGTATGATGGTTGCGATGGATTTTTTTTTGTCCTCTTTAAAAAATATATAAAAATCTTTTTTTTTATATAAGGAAAATCTAAAAACTTGTTTGTTTGGGTAATTTCCAGCCTTTTTCAAAATTATTTTTATTATTATCTTTTCAATTGTAATTATTGGTTTAAGATGTACGGTACAAGTTCCTCCCCAATCTAGTATTCCGCATTGTAATATTGATTCAACCAATTATTTTGAAAGAGAGTACCACTCTTGCAAAATTAATATTCTGTTTCGTCATTTTACTCTATTCCGTCAAAATGAATGTGTAATCTTATAAAAATATACACAAAGCTTTAAGACCAACTAAATATATATTGATAATTTTTTACATTATTTACGAAATGCTTGTCAATGCTCGAGTACCTACTTAGACTAATTAGACAACTAGATAGGTACTCGACCAAGAAAAGCAAAAGACCAATAATTTTGTATTTTACCAAGAACCTACCCAGTTGCTCGATTAGGTAGGTATTTTATCGAAAAAACCAAAATAATAATAAATCATAAATTAATGTATTAATTATAAATATATACATATAAAATCAATTTTGTCGAAAAATATTGTTTTATCCCGGTGACGCAAAAACAATATTTTATCCCGGTGACGCAAAAACAATATTTTTCGACAAAATTGATTTTATATGTATATATTTATAATTAATACATTAATTTAGTATTTAAAATATCACATACCTATGTTCTGAATAATTACAACTTCACAATAAGAATGTGTTTTCCTTAATAAAATAATAATAATTTTCTACGAGCGGTTCCTCTTTTCAAAACAGTTTTAATCATATTTGAATTGGATGGAAAAATATGAACTTTTCTCAAAATATGTAAGTGTAGGTTAAATTGATGTCATTTGTGACTACATTTATTTTACTTCTTCCCTGCGTGAAACGACACGGCTTTATATAACATTAATGAGTAGTAAAATATAAACGTCAGAAACATTACAAAATATTATACGCCTTTCAATAATAAATTACGTTACGCCGATCCACCGCAAGGACCACAAAACATGAACGGAGATTTGCGCCGTACGGCGGCATTGATGTCTCTCCAATGTTATATAAGTCGTGTCCCGTCCCTCTCGCACCCGCAGTCTCGTACTACAGCCCCCCCTCCCCCCTCCCGCCGCACGCGGGGCATGCGCAGGTGATCCGCTCGCGCTGGTATGCGGGCGAAATCTTAAAGTGGCGGCGGGTAATTTTTACTAAACGCACAATGCCAAAATGTCCAATCAGAATCAGTTTTAAAATAATTTACTAGTCATACAAAAATGATCTACGTTTATACCGCATTATGAAGTTATTTAAATATCTAAATTCTCGCACATGTCATCCTTTTTGCGTGAAATATCTCGCTAAAATAGTAACATTTAAATTGTGTTGACTGATGTATTATACAAGGTGACATGTGACATGGGGCCTCCGTATTTTCAAGAAATTTGTGTCCGCGGACAACTAGAATGATATACCCCAAACCTCAAATTAGCGTCTATGTTTGCTGTAGGAAGAGTTGTAGAACTGATCAAACATTGAAGACTAAATTCAGTGGACTGGCACTTGTGGCAGGCCCAAAAGTCTTACACAAATATATATTTATTTAATTTTAAGCTCTTGTGTATGACTAAAGAGTTTGTTTGTTAAAAATACGTGCTTCTCGGTCTAGGGGTAAAACACTCACCTAGTGATCTAGTGGTTGGGGATTCGAACATTGTTCCAGGAGACCATCAAGTTCGTTGTATTTCTTAGCACAAGCGTTTAGTTTGTTTTGAAAATAGTAAAGATATTGAAGTGTATATGCATCCTTATATAAAGAAACGCCTTTGAGATGAAAGTTTATCAAAATTCCGCTATATCCAACGTTATTATTATTATCACTAGTCCTAGAACGGACGACGCGCAAGACGAACGTGGGAAGGTTTTGTAATTTGAATAATGCAGCGAAGTTGTACACACAATTAAATTCTTTATGAATATCGAAAACAACGAAAAGATCTTTACGTGATATTGGTATATATTTGGTATGAAAAAAATGTAATTTAAATAATTACCTACCTATGGTACAGTGGTACACTTTCCGAACAAAATAGTCACGTATCCACATTTCAAAGAAAATTGACATTTCACTCAGTTTCTTTACGTAAGCGTGACATACAAAAATACATTAAGATTTTATATTTAAGATTAGAACTTATTCTTTAAATCATTCTATATTCAATTACATATTGATCAGTAGCAACATTTTTTAAGTAGAGAAATGACAACGAAACACGTGTCACATCAATATTCACACTTTTTCCAAACTAAACTAAAGGCTTGTGCTATGAAAATTATTGAATTAACTTGATGGCCTCCTGGAACGAAGCTCGAGCCCCTGAATTAATAGTTAAAACTTCTTTATCAAAATCGTGATTTAGTTGGCAAAATCGTAATGAATAAGATGGACAAAGGACTGTGAGCCGTATTAATCCTGATTTCCAAATGAACGACAGTCTCTTTGCAGACAGATTATTATGAAGTTACAATGGAAGGCGAGTTCCTGTCTTCGAGTGGAGTGTGTTGGCCACAGACAACCAAATATATAAACATGAACTAATGCAAATTCCTCGTTTTAATATTTGAAATTTGGTGTGACCCACGTGATAATTTTGGTACTACTTACACAATCAAATAGCTCCGAGACTTTTTCTAAATATTCGACTCGATTGGAATGAAAATTTAAGCGCTCACAATATAATATGCATTAATGTAAAAAATACGTCATGTTTACACGAAGATTTAATTTTCGAAGAGTAAATACTTCTACTGTTGCATAAATGTGTCATAAACTATCGGATTTATGTTTTCACAAATAATGTTTATAGAATACCCCTCGTCCCGCAAATAATGTTCCAAACCCTTCTCATATATGTACATTTTATTTCATGTCTATTAATTTACTGATCTGCAGTGTTGGCCCGATATAGATACGTCTGGCACCAACTTGTACATCAAGCGAACGTTCTCAATGAACCGCGAAACCACGGAGTAGCAGTAATATACTCCAAACCGTGTCACAGATTATTACGAAACCTTCCTTCGCCGCCACTGGCCTTTCTACCTGCGCAACATGGCGGCCCCTACAGCAGCGCCGCCCTACCGGCAGTCGCTAGCGGCACAGCACGCGGGTCGGTCGTCGTATCGCGTTTCGGCGAATAACCTGCCAACATCGTTCCGGTTCCAAAACAACATCGCCATTAACAATATTACGCGAGTCGGTCGCCACACCTCGGGCCGAACCGTGGGCAACTACGCCTATCGCAAATATTACGCGAGTGACAGACCGCGAGCACCTACGCGCCAACAGGTGGTTGTACGTAAAAGCAGTGTTCAGAATCTCCTATAAGAGAATGGATTATTAACGTATGAAGTCACTCACAAGTCATATTAATAACATCAATACGTTTAAATATTGTTATGTCATATTAATTTTAGACGCTAGATACATCCGCGTTTCAATGATGTGATCCTTTAAGAGTTAGACGTTTCGTTATTTTCTCCAAGATCGCTCAAAATGCGTGCACTTTTTCCTACCGAGGCTTTTTTTAAATATTCGTTATTATTTATCTTCTATGACCGCTACCTAAGGGGAGATACATATTACAATTTTTTTCTGGCACCATCTCGAGTATTTGGACGTGAAGAACTGGTATCGTTAGCCGGAAACGGTTGGAATTTCAACCCTTTTTGAAAATGAAAGTCCAGCTCGGCGAGATTCGATCTTAACAATGCAGCTTTTATTTAATTATGTAATCTTAATAGGTACATGGCAAATTAAAAAAAAAAAGACTACAATAAATGACGTCATTGTTAATACGCACTTCTACAACAATACAAGAACGAAAGCTGTCTCAAAAAATCTAATTTTGTTTTTTTCTCTCATTCAATCGCATGCGAACTGGTGGTTTATTTGTTCTTCAATCGTTAATATTTATCGTATTAAAATAATACGATTATATTTAAGTATAGCTAGAATTATGATTACTATGGAATTAACGTATTTTTGTTTGAACTTACCACTATTGTAGTGTCATGAAACAAAATCGTGAATTTCGTTAAAATCGCTATAAGATATGTAGAATACAAATATACAAGACGCACTCTGTTCATTAAATTCACCCCGTTTTAGCAATGTTCCAAATGTATTTTTAGCGAACGCTGATAAAAAGATATAATTTCCCTTTCGTTGCACGACACGAGATTAGAATACGTAAATTGGTTTTTAAATACGCAAAACAACTGCAGGAGATAATACATTTTTGATGATGGCAACCTTGGAATCGGGCTGTCCGGCCTCCATTACCGTTATTATGTACATTTCATTAATTCCACTGGACCAGCGCTTACCAAATCTTCAAACAGGAATCCAGACGGAATCCGATTAGATGCTGTCTCAAGTTTCCGTTTTGAAGGTTGGCTGTTGAACAGTTGGACATTATTCGCTTCGTACCTATTTATACAAAAATTTTAATAAATATCTTACCATCATATTAGGTGGTAATTTAACTATATTATTTATTTTATACTACATATTTTGTACTACAATACTGTAAATGTTCAACTGTCCGTATTATCTGTGTGTTTTACAAGCTATAAGTATCCTGATTAAATTTTAAAATTACTATCTACTATATGTACTGAAATTTAGTGAATATGTACAGCGGCGTAACCACGCCAATGCCATGTATGGAGCCTATATTAGGCAAGGGACCAAAAGGTTTGTGCCCTACACAACTTTTGACATCGATACTTTTCTATATGAATTAATATTTTTTAAATTCCACTACAGGAAGAAAGGGAATTATATAATGTAGAAAATCATTTTTTACGTGTGTTAGGAAAACGCTAAAACATAATTGATGTATACGTTAGGAACCAGACCATCTGTGCATATTTCATGTACAATGTATGAACACATTTACGCTTGAAAAATTAATTAAAACCGCTAAAAAAATAAAATTATTTCGATAATCGGTAAATGAACACTGCACCATTGTTCACACAATAAATAATTTGTCGTCGTTTTTATAGGAGGCCAATACGTTTAATATGTACACACGCCACTGCATATATACAAGGTGGCCCAAAAAAAATGAAAACATTTCGTAAAATGTGATATAATTACATCAAAATTAGTTTAACTATATCAACAATAGCTTAAATAGCTTACTAATTTATTTATTTACCTATATTACGTTTTATTTCGACAATTTCCAGTAGCCATCTTTGATTATTAATTTTTCCATTGTTTATATTTGGTTTTTTTACAATTGTCGCTAAAAATGACAAAAACCACTGCAAAAAACCTTATTCTGATCAAAAATTTGCGAATTGAAAAACGTCGGGGTGCTAGGAAAATGATCGAAGAGTTTTAAAACAAAGCCTGGAGTATAGCTAGACATTACAGCAAGCTGGAGCTCCATCTCACACAACAAGAAATACAATCAACTTTCTTCGTTTCGTCTTAATGTTAATTTAATCGAGCCAGGCATTTGGCCACCAAACAGATCACATTTAAACTCAGTAGATTAAGCAATATGGAGTGTTTTGATGATTTCTGATTAGCTAAATATTGTGTTAAAAATGCAAAAAAAATATTATGTTTTTAAATAACTCGCGTATTACGAGATGTTCTCACTTTTTTTAGGCCATCCTGTAAGTAACTTTTATAAAACTAATATGGGGGTAATAAAACTAACTAAATGTCGAAACGCCCGAATTTTGTTTTGAAATGTTCCAACCTTAGGACTACCCAAGTCACAAAAATATCAATTTTTAAATAGAAATATTGCAATTCTATATTATACATATACAAAGTAACCCAGAGACAAGAGTCCACGGTTAGCTAATGATTAGGGGACATTAATACCAAACCATTGAGCGTCAAATAGGTTATCCGAAATTCAACGGTTTATAAGTTATTTAAACTTTTGTGATATTTAATAAAAAAGTTCAAATAACTTTATTTGAATTAGCCTCAAATAAAAATCTGATAGCTACATTATTCCAGCATGCGTGTATCAAATTTCATCATTATAGATTGAGTATTTATGGTACAGTAACTATTTTGATAAAGACAGATTACTAATTTCGTTGAATTTTGAATAACCCTATTTGACGCTCAATGAGTGTTGCTAACCTTAGTCTCCGTTTAGTCTCCGTTTAGACTACTGTCTCTGAGACATCCTATAATATATTTTTAAAAAGAGCAACCCTGAGTAGGTATACTTACATGTAGAAAATATCAAAGTACCTAGTTAAATATTTTGTACATAGTAAAATATTATAAATTTTGATTTTCTACTGATTGCCCTCTTTTGAAGAGTATCCTTATTTTTCACATAACATTTCTATACAAAATTACGTAAATGTACGATCACAGAAATATTACCAACGCACAGGGCAACATAGTGTAATCATTCGAAACAGTTATTTCACAAAATATCTGGAAAAAATTTTAATACAGTGGAATCAGCTTATTGTAATCACTATGGGACCTGTAACTTTTGATAACAATAGCCGGCTGAAAACATTAAGCAGAAGATAAAAAATATAATCATTGAACACAATTAATTAAAAAATAATACAAATTCAATTTAATAATTAGAAAGATATACATATGTATAAAATCAATTTTATCGAAAAATATTGTTATTGCTATCGGGTATTCGAACCTTGATCTCTTTTTGTATCCGGGGAACATGCATTAACCGATTATGCGATACCAACACATTGCATTGACGACAAATTTTCGAACTTATATGTTACATTTTTCAGATTGATACATCTATCATTTCATTATTTGAAAACCATCTTATTTATTTTTACGGAATCTCAAATACCTTTGAGTAATCCAATACATGACATTAATGCACGTTCCCCGGATAGGAAGAGATCCAGGTTCGAATCCCGGTAGCAACAACAATATTTTTCGATAAAATTGACTTTATATGTATATCTTTCTAATTAATACATTCCATTTGTATTTAACAACAACCAATGTTCACCAATCACAAAGCTATGTTCTGAATAATTACAACTTCACAATAAGAATATGTTCTCCTTAATAAAAAAATAATACATCTAAATTATTAACTATTTATCTAAAACTACATTTCTTTTAACATTATTTTTAAAAACATCATGAAATTTATTTGAAAAATTCATTCATTATTGTCCGTCCTTTGAATTTATTAATACCTGAATGTAATCCTCATATTCATAGTATTTTTAAAAGTTTATTGCTCTGTATTGAACACTACGTCGAATAATTTGTAGCGCATCTTGCATCTGGGCATTAGTAGGAGGAACTTTTGAAATTTCTTCTTCTGTATACGTGTTACATTCACTATCTTTTGACAATTTAGTCATCGGTAAGGATAACTTTGTATGAATTTCTTTCATCTTTTGTATCTACGCACAGATAATAATAACGATAACCGATTGATAATATTATCCGTGATTACAATATCCGGATTCAACTGTATAAGCTATGTTTCCCTGTAAGCTGCGCGCGCCTAAAATATTGTCGGCATTTACGTCTATCATTTATAATCTGATCAAGAAATAAAAAACAAATTAATGTTTTCATAACAAATAATAACTATGAGTTGACGAGACAAATTTATAGAGATAATATTGCAGGCATAGATGTGAGTACAAGATAAATAGATAAATGTAGGTATGTTATAAAGGCTGTTTTTTTAGAGGTACAGAACTTTAAAGTGAAACAAAACACATAAAAATCGTGATAATGGCCACGGTATTGGCTTTATTGGAAAGATAATTTTATGCTATTAGTGTTAAAATATGACTTCGCGTATATGGGTGCCACGGCTGGCTCCATATATATATATATATATATATATATATATATATATATGGCGAAGTCCAATTTTCGACCACTTTTGGAGCAGCTGGGACCGTATATAGGCAATAATGCGACAAATGTTGGCTTCCAAGTCGTCATCATCTCTAGTTTATCGGCGTAGACTAGCGATTTCATATATCCTCACATAAAATAATCCAAAGGTGTTAAATCACACGATCTTAGAGGCCAATTTACAGGTCCATTACGCGAAATTAAGCGCTCATCTAATGCTTCATTCAATAAATTGATTGTGACGCTCGCTGTGTGCACGAGCTAGATCTTGTGAGCTCATAAACCAAAAATTTTCTGTAAAATCTTCCATAAAGTGAATGGACATGTTCCAATTGCTATGCACGATGGTGAATTGACTCATTCGGGTCCTTCTTAATACTACGCTCCACTGCAGCAACAGCTTCTTCGGTGCGCATTGTACGACATCTCTGCGGATGTGTATTATCGATTTAAGTAGGCGGGATGCGAAAACAATCCATGATTATTTTAATTACTTGCTCAAAAGGATGATTATGTCGACCGTAAAATGGACGTAGCGCACGGTAATTTCCGCGAACTGATCCACGATTTTCAATATAAATTTTCCAGCGTTGTTCTGGCATAAGTTTATTTATGGTGAAATGGCAAATCAAACTGAGCACAAATCAGCTGCTAGCTGTCAAATTGGCTGTCGCTGGAAAAAGTGTTGCCAATTCAAAAATCAAAAACCTTTAAAAAAACACCCTTTACTAGTAAAAAAAAAAAATATATATATATATATATAATAAGGTATATATATATATATATATATATATATACCTTATTAGCTATCAAATAAAATTATGTGTAAAAATTTTCATAACAATAATTTATAATATCAATTGTACAAAAAATTTAAAAATTGAGGAATATAAAGGTATTATTGTAGACTTTGTAACTTTTTTTTTAAGTTATGTAGGCATTCGTCACTTCTAATTGATGTGACATCAACGTTCACATTAGCAAGGAGGAGTCCTCCGCTGTTGGTATCCGAGGAATTTGCTTGGCACAGTTTCACATGGGCTAGGCTATACTTGGAATGGAGTCTGAATTATAAATTACTACGGAGGAGAGATCAGTATTTATATAAATACATTATCTTTTTTTTCTGTAAAGCCATCACTCTTTATCAGGGCCGGCTTTGAAAATTGAGAGGCCTTCTTATTTATTTATTAATAATTTTTAAAACTATTTTTAACTTCATTTTTTAACTTATTTTTTTTTTTGTTTTAATGTCATTATTTCTGAACTGGATATTCTTATATACTAATTAAATATCACAACGTTTATCATTTGTTTCCATCTTTTTTACACGCGACGGTTTACCACTTTATCAATTATTTCCCTAAGCAGTCTATTTGAAATGTCATTTTTTGCTGTCTTTCGCTATATTAGCATCGATTTTTTTGAACAGGATCAACTTCCATATTAATAAAACAGCGAACTAAATACCAATAACACTTTAATATCCAACATCTTATGAATCGAATGAAATATCAGGAAAAATAGTTTGAAGATTTAATTTTGATAATCGAGCGTTATGAAATAAATTATTACTTATGTAATATATTACTGTTATTAATTTAAAAAACCCACAGCGCGGCCACGATCCAATTATATAATTTATTTGTTTACTATTATAATTTCACGATTGACACTCGATACACAAAAATACATTAAGGTATTTAATATATTATAAATAATTGAAAATAAATCAAGTATTCCCCAAATATTTTTAATCATAAAATGCCCACTCAAAATGTATATACTTATTTATTTCATAAAAATATAGTCAACACCGTATCACAAATTGCACCAATATAATTTAAGCCGGCATAATTTAAATTCGCGAGCGGGATCGAATAAACGAGCAAAACTCCATGTTTTTGTTCATTTCATCTGTTAGGAGCGCATGATCTCATTAAGCTCGGTGCAATTACACCCTTTGCACATACCTGAAGTCGGCCCTGCATTTTATTTATTTATTTACTTATCCCTATAAATAAAGTGGGACTGGCAGATTTTGTCAATCCCATGCGATTTACAACGTGTTCACATCATTCAGTGACGCTCAAAGCGTCAGGGAACAAGGCAGATCGCGACTATTTGGTGATAGAAAACTAATACACACGTAGATGAGCTGCTAAATAATCATTCCTTAATTGTCTGTAATTATGCTATTATTGTCATGTATGTATTGTGAATTAAGAGGTTTAATGCTATGTTACTGTGCTCTATAAGACAAACTTAAGAAAGTTTGGCGACACACTAAAAGGACATTCGCGGCATACCATTTGAAAACACTTAATAATGTGAGACCACCCCTGCAACAACACTATATCGGTTTTGAGCCGATCTATGTTATGAATCCCACAACGCTGTATATCTTCTAGAGCACGAATTATATATTAAACAAAAATAATATTAAACACATCCTCCATATATCTATCAAGATTTTTAAAATCCGATATACAGTGTGTCTCGTGTGTTGAAGAACTTCGCACGTGGTATCGATCCATCAATAGTTGTTTTCCCAGTGCTCCAGTCCAAAACTGGGAAAATTTATTCTACTAACTGGACTACAGCGAATAAATAAGTCATCATCAAATCAGGAACATGTCATATTTTATTATTTTCCTTTAAAACCACACTAAACTATCGTATCTGTCTAACAAGATATATATTTCCGATACTACAATGACGTCATGTGTTATTTTCAAAGACGACGACAATCTGCTTTCTTCATGACCATTCCGGAAGATCTTCGTCAAACTTGCTGTATTATGATTCATTAAATATTCAGAGGCTTAGTCATAAAAATAAATCTCGCTTCATCGTAGGCCTACTTTTCTGGTACGATACATTTCCTGAGCTAAAATAAGAGAAAATAACGGACTTGATCGAGTATTTTCGAGACAACTGTCTCTGAGAGTTTGATCGGTATTTATGGTAATTTTTTAGTAAGTAATCCTTTTTATGTCGTTATAAATTAAGGCTAAATCTCAGTAACCGAAGATTTTTAATGAAATATCAGAAAACATAAGAAAGGAAGAGAAACCACATAGATTCAAAATGAAACTAAGCAAATATGTGAAAGTAAAGTTGTAGTAGAAAGGAACGATTTTGATCTTATTTATATTATAGCTAAAAAATAACTTATGTGTGCACTATGTTAAAAAAAATAATATATAGCGTATAGCATTCTTTAAACCTGCTGTTGACAGATAACACCTCTTCTAGTGGCTGTGAAGTCTAATATGAGACTCAAATAGACTATCGCACTTCACAGCTTGAGGTTCCTGCAGGCTGCTATCTCGCCTACTGTAAGATTTTTTATTTCCTTGTTTTCGAGTATTGTGTATTACGAACTGTATCTTCTTAGATTTTTCTTCTTGGTATGTCTGTCAAGTCTTTTGATCATCCCGGTCCAATCACAGACTCTTGCCAACTCCCTTACGTTCTTCGACTTTTCCTTTATTTATAAGGCTTCTAAGTTGGTTCTTTAGATAACTTTGTTTTTCTGCTTAATCATTAATATTTTTTTAATGGAGATGTGTACACGGAATACGTGTCACATCAATATTCTTACTATTTTCAAACTAAGCCAAAAATAGGACTAACTTGATGGCCTCCTGGAACCAGACCATTAGATCCCCAGAAGAGCATCATAATCACTAGACCACAAACAAGTTTACTCCCTTCTTCTTCTCCTAGTACTTGTCTTGTCCTATTCCTTTTTAAGTATTGTACATAACTCTACTACTTAATATTTCCTAGTTAATGAGCCATATTTCAAATGCTTCTAGGTGGATCATATAGTTAACCTTTGAGCAGTGTCTCCCAATAAAATCATAAATTTCTAAACATGTTTTTATATCTAGTTTACACGATTATAATATTATCTTCTCATTTTATTTTATTTGGAAAACAAAACAGTTGATCGAATTACACGTTTTTTCAGAAATAGCGCTATATTTGATACAGTGAAGACAATTATTTGAAAAGAACACAGAGAAGGGCACCGAATAACCTTTGAAAAAGCGCAAAATAGTACAAATCAGCAGGCAAAAGAGCGCGTGCTCATTATATGGCCGATGACTTGATATGGATTTCATATGAATCGCGAAGTTTTTTAAAATGTTAGATATCTAATATAAAAGTTTAAAATTTCAACAACCTATAGGTGGACAGTACTGCTATGTTTGACGAACGCCATAGAGCAAAATTGACCATATTTAGCATTTAATCATTTTTTGTCTCGGTTTCAATGATCTCATTTTACTTCATTAACAGGTGCATGCGCAACTTCGATTCTATACCTCACTTCTTTATCGGAATTCAGATCATCTATAATTATACTGCCGAGATATTTAAAACTGTCAGTTTGTCGGATAGTTTCACCTCCGAGAAGTGCCCCACTGCGGGCACTGTGTGCGGTGCGACTAGATTAACTTCTAGATTAAGTTTGAAAATTGAATTGTTCTATCTCTTCATCACGTTCTATATCTTCCGTTCATTCTTCTCCGTTTACAGTTGCGCGCTTCTGATTCATGACTATTTCCCGAGGTCGAACGATTAATTACCCAGCGATGGCGCTGATATATGTTTAGAGATTATTAATGCGAGTCCTCCCCGAGGCGGCGAGACAACCCGCCATTACAAGGTACATTTTTGATAATGCCTTCAGACGAAACCATTAAGTTTTTCGTAGTATAGAAAAATTTAATATAGCCGCTAGTGATTCATTGCCTCATAGAGTAAAAGAACAATATAATTTTTTTAAACGTAATCTTTGCCTCTTATTTTCCGTTGTAATTGCCTCTGTTTGTTTACTGCGACTGGCTACACTGGGATTTTTCAATTTTAATTTGACCTAACATTAATAATAAATTATTTCCCTAGAACAATCATATTTTTTTGTGTAACTAAAACACAACGAGATTGTGGAATCATTACAAGTAGACGAATTCGTGTACACATCAATTATTAATGTTTTCTACTAAAGTCGTTCATAGCATTGGGTATGAAAAATATTTGAAAATAGTACTTTTTTGACAGCTGTAACAAAGATAAATCATATTTGAATTTTGATAAAGCTCTTCTTCTTTCTACCTTCATGTCAGTACTGACATATAGTGGCCTCAATCAGATGAAATTCGAATCGTAATGCACCTCCACAAGTCCCGGGTCTGAGTCGCCTTCAAAGATTTATTATACATTTGACACATTAAAAATACTGTAATTTTTCAATGTAGGATAATATGTAGACAATCTTCTGTGAATTAAAATAAAAAATACATTATAAATCAACAAAAACTGTGAAGTGAAATATTAATTTTAAAATGATCAGTGCGCGCTGGGCGTCCGAGTGATACCGCCTTGAACCATCAGCAACCTGTCGTGGATGCCATCAGTGATCAGGTATCCGAGATGATGTACCGCCCCAACTTCTACGAGAGCACGTGCCTGCGCTGCGCGGAGGTGGTGTACCAGGTGGACCGCGTGGGGCCGCTCAAGGACTTCTCATTCTTCCACAGCGGTTGCTTCAAGTGCGCGGTGTGCGGCACCAAGCTCACTCTCAAGGTAACTGTCACATACATTGGGCTCTTTCAAACTTAACTGATCATTCTGTTCTTTTTAATTGATATATTTTTAATGAAATATGGGTTTTGTAATAAATCAGCAGAACGCCAAATACAGGGCTATCTAATAAATGTGATAGAATTTCAAATAAGAATAGAAGCCATGCTTATCAATATTTTGACAACTCGGCCTCTTAGAATAATAAGGTTCCAACTAATATTTTTGGCTAATTTGGCTAAAGTGGTTCCAAATGCATTATTATTTATTTCTTCCATATACATCAACTCTATTTAACGAATATTAAAGTAAATAGCAAGAGCTGAAAGTTCCAACTGCGTCAGTTATTTATTTCAATTTATGGATCATTATTGTTAATTCACAATTTTTTTTTTAAATTTTAATTTCCCTCATCTTACAGTGGTCATTGATAATACTGAAAATAAGTTAAGACCTTAAAACTGATCATATTTGCATACTCAAAACAAAATATACATGAATACATGTTGAAATTCAATCAACACTTTTGAGCTCATTATCTCAAAACTGTGTCAGTGTCAGATGGAACCTTCTTATTCTGAGAGGTCGAACTCTCATTGTTATTTTTATTCAGTACAACAGGACCGCCAATCAAAATTATTTTGTCTAGTTGAACTCTAGAACAAAAATCTAGAAAATACAGACCCTCCATCTTTTGGCGATATAATTCGAAAATTTCATTTCATATTTTTTCATTTATATTTCAAACTATTTGAAGTACCCGGCGTTGCCCTAACTTTACGCAGAGTGAAGAGGCTTTATCTAGAGGGTTAGGAGGTAATTTTTTTTTCGAAATCAGATGTAGATAGTAATTTCTCTCTTATTTTAAACAACAAGTGTGCAAAATTTCATTAAGAAATACCAAAATTCTGCTGTAAGGGGAGGAAAAGGGGGATGGGGGTGGTTTTTTTAAATTGCATGTAGAATGTGACATTCCTTTTTTTTAAGGTCACGTGTGCAAAATTTCATCAAGCTCGGAATAAAACTGTAGATTTGTATAAAAAACGAATACACCCACCCACAGACACTTTTCTTTACATACATAGCTATTCTGCCATTTTATCATGGAGCGTTTCATCTTGGAGCAACGTTACAAGTTAATAAAACTTATCAAAATCAGTCTTCGATTCGGAAAATTCAACGTGCACTTTTAACGTGAATTTTATTGTCGACATAATCATCCGTTTGAGTAAGCTATTCGTAGAATTGTGAAATGGTTTGAAAGCAAGCTTTACAAGATGTGAGGACGCCGGTAAGACAAAGAATTCCCGGAGTGAAGCCAATATTGGCACTGTACCTACATTAAAGTGTAAGGGATGATCCAAAGTTATCGATTCCTCGCCGTTCAATACATTTAGGCATATAATACGGCACAACAGATGACGGAAGATTATCATTGCACATCTTTCTGATACATTCATCCTTATCGTAACATAATGTACCTTTCATGTAATCATTTCGATGATCATCTTAACTGGAAAGAATATATATCGAACGTAGCTAAACGCTTAAGAAAACTAATTTATTTTTTTAAAGAAATACAACGTATAATTAACTACAAACTCTTGAGATCGGTGTACTTTGCACCCTGCTACTGCCTAATTAATTATACTATTTTAGTTTGGGAAGGAACAGCAATAACAACATTAGAGTCGGCAAAAAGAGCACAAAAAACAATTCTTAAGGTAATAAATGGTCGTCTTTTTAGATATCCATCAGATCTTATATTTAAAGAGTACAATAAGACATAAGACAAATCTTTATGTTGAGACTCGTCCGATTTTTTCATGCTAACAACAACTCACCCCAAGCAATATACCATAGACACAACACAAGACAAACAACGAACATCTGCATACCAGTTCCGAGAGCAACAACGACATTCTATCAAAGATTATACATGTTATTAGCTCCGAAACTATACAACACACTCAGTACCACCTGGAAATCGTTCAACTCCAATAAGATTACACAAACATGGACCCAATATATGATCCAATCGGGAAGAGAGCAGTCAGAAGCATGGCTATCCAACATTCAACATAATCATTATACAGTGCCTAGACTAATAATTCACTAGTTCTACAACACTCCCACTACATTTTTATTAAAAAAAATATTTTTTTTATCTCTATTTTTATTTCTGTCGAATCTTTGTTAAATAACAGCACGAAAAAAACTGGCTACTTTAACACAGACTTCAGTCCAGCAAAGTAGCCAGGACGACGCTGTATATATCAGAGGTGGAGTTTACTCCATCCCACACAATAAACAAGAGTATTTAATTGCAATATAATTGTATCTTATGTTTATCATGTTATATTATAATTTATTCACCTCTGTTACAACAAAAATATGTATATCAATAAAGTCTTTTATATTTTATTTTATTTTATTAAGGGATTTTGACAGTGAAAACATAATAATTATTTAACATGCGATACTAATAATGAAAATCCACAAAAAATATTTGGATACAAAGTATGTTTAGATGGAAGAAGTAGACGGGTGGGGAGGTTGCAACTAACGTTGTGGTAAAGGGAGAGCAACATGAGTTTTTATAGGTATAGTGAATGGCCAAAGTTTAGTTTGAGATGGTTCATAAGAAGAACCCTTTGAGCTTAGTAAGGCTAATGTTGAACAAGTCAATTTCTCATTGTGGTATTTGCATGACCGGTGAATGAATGAATTTTGTATGTAAGATGTTCTACTTCTGGGAATGTCGAAGAGTACAGATCGCCGGGTTGATCTAGATGGCACACGGAGAGATATTAATTCCAATTGGCTGGGACAATCAATGTCTAAATAAATACATTTAAAATGGAGACGTAGAGAAGCACAATGGCACATGGCACAATGACACACGGAGAGATATTAATTCCAATTGGCTGGGACAATCAATGTGGTCAAAGTCTAAATAAAAACATTTAAAAAATGACTTATTCTGGACATATTCGTAAGTTTTTGCAGCATTTAACCAGACGATGATAAGTATGAAGCTCAGATACAGGTATTGAAAAATTTTAGACACCACAATTAGATCTTGAACCTCCACTCACGTAAGTAGCTTCTAGCCCAAATATCCGTATAATCTATTAAATTGACATCATATCTAAAAAATATTTAATCGATTTAATACATCACTTATAAATGTAAAAAGTAAACCGTCCATTAGCTGGTTGACTTACTTATAGCCGCGCGTGCATTGTACACCTAGAAAACGTTTTTCCATTCTCATTAAACACTGCTCGATAAATAAATATTCTGTGAAATGGTGTGAGCAGAATACTTAGCGCACCACTCAGTGGCGTAACTAAAAAAAATATTATGGGAACACATTCTTATCGCGAAGTTGTAATTATTCAGAACATAGGTCTGTGATATTTTATGGCTTTCAAATAAATGAACGATAGATGTATTAATAAGTGTTCGAAAATTTTTCGTCAAAAATAATGTCGCTATTACATAGTTGGATAATGCACCTTTTCCGGTTTGGAAAGAGATCCAGGTTTGAATTTCGATGGCGCAACAACAATATGTTTCGATAAAATTGATTTTATGTGTATATCTTTCTAATTAATAGGTTTAACTAGTATTTTTAAAATTTGACCCCCCATTCAAAGTGCAAAATGTAACCCACCCACTATAAGATATAAAAGTATTATTACTGTGTAGATATAAAAGAGTATTAGTATTAAATTGTTAGAAAAAATTTTGTTTCATATAATAATATAATTTGAATGTACTTTCAAGAAAGAAAAAAATTATTAAATTCAAATGTATTCGATCGTTCAGTCGTTTTCCGATCTTTTGCAGCAATTTGCTTGAAACCCGAACCAGGCGGGTTTCGGATCCGAGTTTTAGGGCTATTACCCGACAGGGTCCGGGTCGGGTCGGGTCAGGTCAGGTCCAGAAACCCTAATTACGAGCCGAATCTCGTCTGATAGAAGTCAGTATAATATCACGAATTAACGTGACAGTTACTTTGTCGTGTAATATGAAGTTTAACACGGTGTAATACTTTGAGGTGCAGTCCCTCTCGTCATCTGATGATGAGAGGGACTACACCTGTCGAAACTATAGTAGTGACAATAATGCAACGTGTGTGCAATGCAAAGTTTAGTTGTAAAAATTAAAAGAAGTCAGGAAATAAGATGATAGACTTGAAACTGAAGAAAATCTTGCTACAATGGTCTGGTCCCTATCCCGACATATCTTCTGAGTACTAATGTATACAGCGATAATGTTTTTGTGTTTTCTAACATAGGCCCCAAATGCATTGCATTAGCTGCATTAGCGTAGTCACGCCACTGGCACCGCCGGCCGCCGGTCGCGATGCAAATATTGCTCACAAGGTCAGTGGAAATGAAAGTAGCGAGGTTCCAATGCAAAAAATACATACATTACTGTGAATATTGCTTACGTGCGTCGTCTCTTTTAACTAGTTTGCAGTGTTTGCACGATTTTACTTTCCACTCTAATAAGTCAACGCATCTTCTACCGGCATGGCTGCCCCAGTATTCCCAATAACGTGGTTTGTTTGTCAATAGGCTTGACCTTAAATATATGGGATGTAAATGGAACCATTGTCACAGAATAGCTTTCATTTTTACTCATTAACGTGCACTGTTAACAGTCGGACTGTTAACAGTTTTCTAAATAAAACTATCAAAAAGTAATCGATGCCGCTGGGCCCTGCGGCATCGCGGCCACGGCTAATGTTTCCATGAATTAATTATTTTTTAATGTTTATTTATATATTTTATTTGGAAAACAATTAAATGGCAGGATAAATGGTAACCAATACAGACACTTTAAATACATTACAAATACTCAAGCTAATAATAATATATTAATAACAGGTACATCGTGTTCCTCAATTTCGGTAAAGTATCTAATATGTTGACATATAATATGGTAAAATCATGTACATTTAGGTTACTGATTTGCAATGAGTCTTTTAAAAAAATAAACTCAATAAGAAAATAGGCCATAAGATAGGCCATAAGTTTTTTCACTTTTTAAATCGCTTTTGCGCGGGAACAGCGCGCGGGAGTTTTGTCCTTGGAAATTTAGTCACAATGGATCGCTTCACGGAGGAACGACGCGCATTCTGCGTAAAACAACGATCCTTATGTGATTGTTCGGCGCCTGTGTCGCGCTCACTACCGATTACACGGTGTGAATCAATGCACCAGTGTTAATTTAATTAAATCGTGGCGCAGAAAGTTCGAGAAGTTCAACGCTCAACGGTTCCCCCGTGAAGCTATCCATTGAAACTAAATTTCCAAGGACCAAGATCCCACGCGCTGTCGCCCGCGTACTCATCGCGCGGCTCCCGCGCAGAAGCGATTTAAAGTGTGCAAAAACTTATGAATCCCTTTTACGTCAGCTACATTGGCTCCGATTCCCTGAAAGAGATGAATTTAAATTATGCCGGTTGACGTCAACATAATTATAAATAATTTTACAATGGTTGATTGATTACCAATGTGGCCTATCACAGTACAACCTAATTTTATCTTCGCCTTATCCCTTTCTATTCTACTCTTATTTGTCTGCTCTACTTTGCTCTGGTTGCCCGGTCTTCCCGATATTCTCCAGTTGATCTTGGTACTCATGGTTTTATGAATCGTGCATTCATCCTACTTTACATCCCTTGTCCGTACCATCAGAGTCGAGTTTCTTTTATTATTTTTACCTTACCTTAAAAAAATTCACAGTTTTTGTCCAATCATGTGAAACCACCAACCCAATTAATCAGTAAATTAATGCAAACAAATATAATCTTAAAATTATTTAAATACAGTGAAAATCTGACAGTTTTATATTTCTTATGATTTAAAACAGTATGTCGATTTTATCAACATCATTTCACATAGCACGTTTTAAAAACTCTTACATATCTCAGTCACAGAATCTATCATAGAAAGTCGTACATTTTAATGGCATTATACATTATTTATTGATGAAGAAAAAAGCGGTTTTTTGACAGCTATGATTGCGTCATGTGGACATTTGAAAATTTAAGAGATTTATGGGATTTTCAATAAATTTCTCAATGTGCTAAAAAGGTGACGACAGAATCGATTTGTTTCCACGTTTACTTATGTCATTCAAAGATACATATTCTTACACGGGTATATTTAGTAATATCATACAAAATATTAAATAATACAATAGAAAGCGAGACAGCATTTGGAAAGATAGAACATATTCTCAAAGTCAAAATAACACAATCTCCAAAAACGTAGACCATCACCGTCAGTGTCATAAATTGAAAGTTACCCAAAGATAAATGTAAAAGGGCTAACGTAGAAATCCGCCAGAAAATCAAGTTAACAGATGTTACCCCAAAAATCTGGATGCACAAGTGGCAACTGGATTCACTCATTGTAGATATGATGGATAATGAGGAAGGAAGATCCTGATGTGGAAGTGGCCTTGCATCTGCAGAGGTATTGACCAGCCTCAAGCTCGATGGAGCAATAATGTCAGAAGAAGGGCTGGTGATAGAAATGATTGCCGATCCTCGGGGCAACAGTGCAGAAATAGATTAATAATGATGATAGTGCATATTATTTATTTATTTTTAAATTAACAGATCCAATTGAGCCTTTTACACTGTCCATAATATATTACAGTAATACATAAAGTAAGATAAAAACGAAAAATATACCATAAAAACAACAAATACATGCCAAAAATAATACACATTAAAAAAATGTAGGAACTAAAAAATTTATAATGTTTACAAAGTATAGAAATTTTGTCAACCACCCACCACCTTTGAAAATGTATTTCAATTATACATAGATATACATAAGGTAAATTCGACAATTTTTTTTATTTATCAATGTAAATATTAATTAACATTCTTCGTAGCTTGTATTGATCTCAAATTCAATCTGTCAGTCATAAACAAACATATTAGAATTCCTCTATATTTCAGTAATGCTATGTTCCATTCATCAGCAACATCCGCTTACTCGTTACCCAAGTTTTGAATTCTGTGTAATGGAGAATTAAACTGTACAACCGTCCCAATATTGTTACAATAATAAGGTAAAATAATTCTAGTATTTCAGGCAGGTACATAACAGTCGATTAGCTGCAATAAATCAGGGCTATCAATTTTATGATGCAAAATTTTAAATAGACACACTAGATCAAAAATAATTCTTCTTTCGCTCAGCTTTAATAAGTTTATTATGTTATCATCCAAGCTAAAGCTTTTTCTACGCTTCGGGGCGTGGTAGGAAATCACTCGCCACCATAAATAAATTCTCTCCCTTTTAGTACTCTCCCTTTCTCTCTGACACTCTCTCCCATATCTACCTATCGTGCTAAATCACGTTCACTCTCAAATCCATTATCTAGTTCGAATTTCTTCACCTTCCTCAACCCGCACTCTTACTTCTTTGCCCTTTTCAGTTTACCACGTCTTTGCATTTTAATCCGTACATAAATTTAGATGTCATTTATTACCCATATTATTTCATTCATTCATTTATCATTTTAAATACGTGAGTCCATTGCGATTTGTATTTTTTATACCTTGTTAAAATGTCAAATTTTACATTTTTTTTTCAGCAATAACACTTTTTAATATTCTGTGCAATGTTTGTATTTTTTTTTTTGATAATCTGAAATACTGAAAAGCAGGAAAAGTATTTAGCATCAAAATATCGCTTACATTTTTCTAACTAACTAACAATTCTCGCCTCATCCACATTCATACATCTTCTCATACAAGCTCGCCGATTATTACGGCTTCTAACAGGACCATCCTCCGGTATCTGGTTTACTTTGTCGTGCCAGGTCTTCAACACTCGTGTCATATATCTTTCTTACCGTTCTCTCCTTATTAATGCAAAGCATCTAAATGATCCATTCTTAATCTTATTTAGTATACTAAGATCAGCTTTAGTCTTTCCTTATTTCTTCATTCTTTACTCTATCAAAAACGGACCTGCCACATATACTTTTATATGACTTTATGCTGATGTTTCATATTAGAGCTGAATATCTTAACCCGTTAACCCTATTGTTTTATATTATATTTCTTCTCCTCTTTCACATAGTAGCAGGATATGATATTTAAAACCTTTTTACATTTTCCTGTAAAAAGTTTTTTCCGATTGTTATGCCGCGTTTATGAAATGAACAATGTTTCTCCAGACTTACTACAACAACCAGCATCGCCAGGAAGACAAGGAGGTGTACTGCTGCAGCCATGTTCCCCGCATAGGGCCGGGCCACCTAGACAACTCCTCGGTGGGGATACGGAGCGCCCTGAACGTCCCCAAGGGAAACAACATCGTCAACGAGCAGATCAGGGGGCACTCCAGAGGCAGAGATTCCTACGAGACTGATGGTGAGTTCAAAATACTCAGATCGTTAGATAAAGTTGACAAATGTAATTAAAAAATTGCACCACACCTTGGTATTTCCATAAAATTAATTTTGCAATATTGAAAATGATTTATAAACGAAATATATCTTGACAAACTGTTATGGCGATTTATTTATTGATACAAGGCGACATCTGTCACCCTATTAAGATATTGTATTAGAATTAGAAGTAATAAAATATTTAATCCTCTTTCATGTGCATCAAGCAGATGCAACCGGAATAGACCAGATCTAAACCAGTGATCAATTATACACACTGCGACGCCGCCTGGCGACAAATTATAAATTTTGCCAAATAAAGTGCTTCGTGTCTTGGCCAATTTTTTTTTTGAACTGTCTAGCTAGCGATATGAACCCGCACTTCCAGAATTCATATTTCTGAATTTGGCTTCTTAGCACGGCTTCTCGGGCACGGGCGCGTAGATATTATTGTATTTATAATAAATGCACATGTTCACAATATTTTACGCTGGCACGTGGTTATTTGCGTTTTTACGGTAATGGCTGGTGTCACAGAAGACATTTTTGCCTCGAGAAAATCTCTGAGATTTTGCTCCCATGAGATAGATGCTTTGGATATAACTCTCGACTTTCGTAGTCACCGTGTACACACCGTGTCTCAGAGTTTCGCCGTTTCGCGCCTTACTTCTCTCTCGTATGTCAAACGTCAAATGTTATGTTCGTCATTTGGGTGATTTTGAATGTCCCCAAGACAGTAGCAAGACAGTTAAAACGTAATAAATGTTTGTAATTTAAGGACTTGTGTTAATGTTTAATGATTTGTACTCAGTGCTACAGTCGTAAACTTCACAGAGGCTATACGTTAAGGCATTCTTTGTGTATCATAGTATGACTTCCTTAATTTACACCCACATTTATACAATATGAATTAAACCCTATTACATGTCTTTCCCTTATAGTACTTTATCATACCGACTAGAAAAAGTTAAATAAAATAAAATTAAAATCAACTAAAGATTAGAATTATTCACTTTTTATTCAATAAAATAATAATCACTTTGTATGAAACCACGAAATTTATTATACGTCAACCGGTTTCGCTTATCTCAAGCTTCATCAGGACGTATTTAAAACTGATCATAAATACAAAAAGAGTGCACTTATATATACATTAAGAGGGAGATAGGATATAAAATTACATGTGAAAGAGAGACAGAATGCATAAATGGTTAATAGAATATCAAGGGAGACAGAATATAAATCTATATGCGAAAGAGAGAGACATAATACATATACAGATAGACGCAATATTAAAGGACGGGAAAATACGGTGTTGATGGATATTAAATTGATTTTAAAGAAAACATACATAATATGGGCCTAATGGATAAATTAATTTATGCATTATTTATTTACGTATTAATTTATGTATTCTGTCTCTTTCGCATATAATTTTATTTTCTGTCTCCATTGATGTTCTATTAACTATATATGCATTCTGTCTCTCTCTTCCACATGTTATTGTATATCCTATCTTCCTTTTTATGTATATATAAGTGTACTCATTTTGCATTTATGAAAAGTTTTAAACATGTCCTGATGAAGCTTGAGATAAGCGAAACCGGTTGACGTATAATAAATTTCGCGGTTTCATACAATGTGATTGTTATTTTATTTAATATAATATGTCACACCACAAAGTGATCGTTTTCTACGAAAATATATTAATTTTTTTGTCTGATAGTACAATATTTTGATTTATCCTGAGAATATACATATGCTGTCTCCGCGAATTTAGCACATGATGTATGGCGTATACTCCCGTTAACCATCGACTACAGCACTACTTATATCTAACTTTCAGAATAGATCATTGTAAGAATCTATGGTAGCATTAAGTAACGTTTATGTGCACGAATTAAATCTCGCTGTCAGAACAATAATTACGAGTATTTGTCAAACTCAATCTCCAAGTTTATATCTAAAATATATTATCATCACGTGTACACGGTATTGAAATGTATCTCAACCAAATCTCCGAGATTATCTTATTTCGTGGACACGGACCTTACCTGTTACGTTGTTAAATAATTTGAATCTGCCGCACACGAGTCGCGATTGGTCTGTTTTTATTTCGGCCGGAATTATTAAATCTTATTTTATCATTACATCGCCAACTTATAGCCGGTATAAATCTCTTGAATATATTCTTCTGCGTGACCAACGTCCTTGCAAAATCAGTACTGACCGCAAACTCTGGTAAATGATACATTGTTTCCTTAACACCAACTTGTTCGTAATAATTTATAAGCTGAATTATCTAATAATATGACGCCATACATAACACTGACACACATTCGAACATAGATGGTGCAGGATGTAACAGACCTAGTCAACAATATGTTATGTACTCGTAAATGTTCAAGGTGTATGTGTAAATTTTGTACAGTTACGTAAAATATTATGTTAAGCTTTCAGTTAATAAATATTTGTGAAATTAGCCCTTTATTATTATATATCTTTGCTTCAGGCCCTAAATCATCTAATAAACAGTATGGTTCGATGTAAGTAAGTTCGATGACCTTTTATTTTTTGTATTCAATGTATAATTTGGGATCGATAAAATATTTCAGGTAATCGAAATAATAATATCAAAACTATGACATTTTTTAAATGCAGCTTGAATATTTTTAATACATTTCTATTAATAATAATAGATAATTTGTATAGCGACATTTTCGTAAAAACTAACTCGAGGGCATTTTACACATAAACTGTTTACAATTCTACAATTCTTTGTTTTTAAGATTAAAAATTGTTATTTTCACTTATGGAAGTGACTTTTTGAAAGGGCACGTTTTTAGTTTCTTAAATAAAGTGTTCGATGCGCTGTTTCTTATGACGGAGCGCAAAGAGTTCCAAGCTTTTGGGCCTGCCACTGTAAATGCCCGTTCACTAAATTTAAGCTTCTGGCAACGGTCGGTCGGTTCTACAACCCTTTCTCCAGCTGAAGTAGAGACTGACCTGAGGGTTTGGCGTCTACCATTTAAATTGTCTGGGATACAAAGTTCTTGAAGATACAAATACGCCATGATTGCGTATCGTCTTGTATATCAACCAGCATAATTTAAATTAATATTAAAAATCTTCGAAATCGCTATTCTTATAAAAAATGGCATTCATTTGAAATCCTTCTCGAGGCGACGAAGAATTTAAGACGTCTGTAACATGGTCGGGAACAATACATAAAAAAAAATCTAGGGTTTCTGTGAAATGTGTTTTTTTGCTGTGCCATCTTATCAAAAATATATTTTATCTTTACTCGTTATTATTTAATGACTCTACAGTTGATCGTTTTATTGGAGGACATCGTTGGAAACAATTTTTTTTATAAATAACGGTGTGACCGACGCATGTTGCCGCTCACAGTGGTGGGTGATGATGGAATCGGACGAAGAATAAAAGGAGAAAATGGGTGAATGATAAGGGATGAGGAAATCCTTCGATAGAGGACCAGGATGGCTTACGAGATAAGGACAGCCGGACACACCTGATGATGACGCCGTCACCTGCCTATCTTGAAGTTCACCCCAAAAACTGCCACGTCAAAACTCTGTCGAACTTCACCATCCACAAAACATACAATTCACAGCGGCATGACACTTCAACGAATTTGACGAAATCAAAAACACATCAGTCGAGTCAAAGGAACGATGTGTACTACTTGGGGAGTGGGCTAAGGGGTAGAAACAAAACTAAAACATTTAACAATAATAATTTTTATTCAAGTCATTGAATATGTTTATGCCGTCGGTAGCACACACGTGATATACGAACTGCACTACCTTTCATTTTTTTTGTCTTTCTGGTCCGATGTTGTTGTTTTAGCTGGGTCGTCTTCTTTAGATTTCGACCGACTGAAGCGCGCACTGGTGGTTTATTTGGGCCGCTGGACTGGTCGAAGTGCGGGATGTAATTGAATGATGCCTGTCGGTTACCGTCTTATTGGCTCTCCGAAAAACTGGGTTTCCTGGTTTATAATAATGTACATACGTGTACATTATTATAAACCAGGAAACCCAGTGGTGCCAGTCGAGGAATCAAGGTGCGTAAACACCCTCCCCAAACCAATGCCGACTTGGTTACTAATCCAATGGTAGTCTGCATAGTTTAAGACCATCAAAAAATAATTACGATAAATTCGAATTACAGAAAGATTCAGTGTATTCCATTGTCGCGGCGTGTCCCTTTGGGCGTTGAGGTCACCACGATTAAAATATTTTTGTTTAGTTGTGCCGCAACGTTCTACGATGCTCAGTGCGAATGGAAATTATTTCCAAGAATGATCTAACGCGGATGACGCTCGTGGATATAGCCTAAAGGTGTGGCCTACACATTAACTGTGCATATATGAAATATTAACGTTTTGAAAAACGAGTTACGTAACCACAAAATGGCGCAAAGATAACGAGAAAATTAAATGAGATGTTTTCTGATATTTTTCAAGTCAGGTAACTAAACTGTTTTCCAGGAATTTAAATACACTATTTTATAGCTGTTGATGAAATCAATCTTGTGCCGTTCTTGGCGTAAATAAAATAAGATATAACAAATCTTTCACATGATGTGCTAAATGACGTAATTATACGTGTATTTTAAAATTTTAATATATTATAAGATTAATTAATTAATTAAAAACGTGAACTAGTCGCTGGCGTGTTTGGATTACATCGGTTTGTATCTTGACCGTGTACAACTTCGTATGGGTCAGTTGAATCTTTGACACAATATAATACATATATTTTAGAAATAATATAGCTATTTTTATTGTACATTGTTATATAAAACTATATACATATAACGCATCAATAAGTATGTTAAAATAATAATTAGTATAACCTTATTTATTCAAAAAGCCAACGTAAATACAATAGAAAAAATATTTATTATTGACGCCAAAACCGCACTGATTTACGATATAATCCTCAGCAGATCTCTATTGTTTTATGTTGCTACGCAACACGAACGGGCCTGAAGAAATTGTACATATAGAATACTACAATTGATACATATCTGATCTAGTTGTAGCAAGCCGGTTGATTCCGAAACCGGTCGTCATCCAAATACAAAACTCATGTTATTAAATAAATAGATGATTTGAGTTAACCTTTTTAATTATTTGCACGTGCCGTATTGACTTCCGCAATATAAATTACAATTGTATAATATTGTCAATAAACATTTTCATACCTGTATAGAGAACACCTGTTGGAGAGAAGATATATTATTAACGCCCGTGTGTGAGATTGCGAACTATCTACCGTTCAGTTTGTGTGGGAGGCATCTTGCCCCATAATATTGGTTAGATCTTAGATCCCGCATATGTGGAATATCGTTACATCATTCAGTTCACGCGTTAGGTGGGTATATAACAGGTGTAACGTATTTAGTTATTTCTAGAGGAAAATTTTCATGCCGTATGTGCCATCGGCAATCTTTCCCTGCCAATGCAGGGAAAGATTGCCGAAAGTCGGGGCACTGAACAAAGAAAACTTTATGGGTAATGAGGGCGGACCCACCGCTAACCCAGGACCGTTTATAAGAAAAAGCTCATATATCGGTCCTACTCATTCACCGCCAGGTTGTCATTTTTTAAATGTTAAACAGGCGGCCATGCAACTTCGCTCAACGCATAAGCATTCGGGCAACGACGCACGGCCGCCAACCAAAACAGCCCTCTTTACACCTATGACCAATGAGGGCGAACCCACCGCTTACCCAGGACCGATGCAATAAGCTCAAGGCTCGTATCTCGGTCTTACTCATTCGCCGTCTGGTTAGCATTTTTTAATGCTACTAGACAGCTGTTTGATAGTGCCCTGCATATTGACAGGCCGATACCGCACAGTTACCAAAACAAGCTTCGTCCTCATTTTCCCCGGGTGACCCACTTTATTAGTAAATAAATAAATAATATTTACAATGCATAACATAACGATAATATAAAATAATACAGAGGGGAAGTGAAGAAGCATTCCTTTTCGGTAAACGAGACGGCACAAAATAAAAACATATAAGAGACTCACCACGCAACACTGCCGGCAGATTTAACCCACAAGAACAGTACATCGCAGATCGTATTTTGGCAGAAGGTAGAAAAAAAAACAAAATAATAATGACGAAAATCTCCCATCTGGAGACCCACACTCGAACAAGGCCCTAAACAATTCCAGATTCTTGCCAGGCTTGACCAGATCGGAGTTCCTGACGGAACCTCGATCTACTCCCTCCAAATCCCCTAGCATATCTTGCCTTGCATCCATCAGAATCACGCGATACCAGAAGATGTGCTTCGGCGTAATGAAAATATAAAAATAAAATACACGGAATATTAATAGTAATACAACAAAGATACAGTAATAACACACAGACGCCGGGGGGGCAGAGGAGCAACTAGGGGAGTACACAAAGCACTTCCTCACGGGAAACAAGACGGGCACAATAAAATACTTGAAATCGATTCTCTACTTGAACACCACTGCCAGCAGATATTATCCAGGAAACATCACACAAAAATATGTAGTATCTAAGTTTGATAACTGATCATTTTTCATCATGGCTGAAGAACCTTAGACACTGGTTTGGTCAATCTACTGTAGAGCTTTTCCGGGCCGCAGTAAACAAATAGATGATATCCAATATGATAGGCAACTTTCATTGAATGGATAAGGCACGAGAAGAAGAAGGAATACCTATCCCTAAAGATCGAGATATCAATCTAACAAAATAAATTAAGCGCTGCATCACGTGCACTCTGCGCAATGTACCCAATAATAGGCAGGGATAGCAAACTTGCCACCGACAACAGGCTTCTCTTATACAAGGCCGTCATAAGACCTATACTCCTCTACGCATTCCCCGTCTAGGGTCACGCGGCCGCTACATACATAAATCAATTACAATCCTTCCAGAATAAGGTCATCAGACCAGTATTACGCAACTCCATCACGACTCGGGTATTCCCCCAGTAAAAGAATTCATAAAACACCTCTCCAAGCGTTTTTATGCTGAACTCCCACAGCACCGGAACCTCACGACAAACATTCTGTCAACCTATGCGTATTAAACGTTCCAAAACCGTCCTCCTTTACAGGTTATCTCCTGTCCCAGTAAGCAGCCCCTGCATCATTGAAGTAATAATATATACAATAATAATAAACACATCCCATGATGGAAGAGTAAAGGGTCCAAATGGACCCGATACTCTGAATGAAATGATACAATAGTCAAGTAAAAAGGGATGGTTTATATAAAGGAGCGTATTGAAATATTATTTTTTTTTATTACGTTTTGTGGTAACTCGGTCATAATTAATTACTCTTTATTATTGACGAGTTATATCTAATGAAATGTAGTCTATACAATATTTTTCACACCATATTTTTGGGTTTTACCGAACAGAACATCCTTTACAGCGCTGCACGCGGAGTGATGTATTAGGTGAATTTGCATGCGATTCATTAACAGGCGTGATGTCATATCTACTTTGTTTTGATTACACCAAAGATGGAAAAATACCGATGCAACATTTTTCTGAGCAACAGCCTATCTGTATTTAGAAACGAGCCAAGAATACAATGAATGTTATTGTTTAACATGTAACGGCAGGCGAGCAGTTTGTATTAATTACGTTTTATAACGTGTACGCTGTACAGTTATATAACGAAGATCTCTGATATTATAAAGGTCTATAATAAGTAGCCACTTTATTTTCCCATGCTCGGTTCAGGAAGACAACAGAACAAGTCTCGCCTTATTGCGATAAAAGTTCCCACAATTAATATCATTTTTTTGTACCGCTTCAAATTTAACAGTTTTACAATGTCACTTTCACAAAATGGATGCAACTGATATTTATGACCGTACCTGAGCTGTATTTTTTGCACATGTGTCGTGTGTGAAGACTTGCACACATGTACTTAGCAGGGGCGTGCACTCTGTATAACCAAAATGGCTATGCACAACTTAATTTCAATGAAATTTATCTATTTACAAATTTATTTGGTACACTATCTGATGTCGCATTTGTAGTAAACTTAAACTTTTAGAGGCATTAAGAACCATCTAAAAATTAACCTCCCAATCTCTAATCTCCCATATCTATACGTATTCTTTCCCCTTGTAAACCTACTTTATCCGTCGTGAAAAAATACCCCTAGTAAGTCCTTTATTGTGCTCTTAAAACCTTTCATATTGATAATATGGATGAGGTGAGAATTGTGTGTCAGGACAGAAGAGTGCGCCTACTCATGACCTCTCTGCGGGATAACAGCGTGATGATAAGTTTAGTTTTAATACAAATTAAATGCATCAATTTATAGAAAAGATATTTTAGCTGCCATCGGGATTTGAACCAAGAACTCTTCCTATCTGTGGAAGCGCGCTGACCAATTGTACCATGCCAGTATAGTACATGTTTCAGCTATTTCAAATTGATACATCTATTATTCCATAAGTTAGTTACCATCATTTTTCATATAAATATATGTTTATGTATAGGATTCTGCGAGCACTAGTGTATGGAACTAGAGTGTTTTCTAGGTTAGGTCATGTTTTTTTTGCAGATGGTTTAGTTTCAGTACAGTAACGCGTGCCATTGTCAAGGTTTTGCCTTAAATAGTTACGGTGCAACCGTACTTATTCGCGAGAGATATTATTCTCTCACAATTGAGTCTCCCTAATATAAAACTCACGTGCTTAAAAATATATTTAATTTATTAAGGAGAACACATTCTTATTGTGTAATTGTTCAGAACATAGGTCTGTGATATTTTAAATACAAAATAGATGGCTTTTAAATAATGGAACGGTAGATGTATTCATTTGAAAAGTGTAACATATGGGTTTGAAAATTTGTCGTCAAAAGTACTGTCGCTGTAGCATAGTTGGATAATCCACCTTCCCCGGTTTGGAAAGAGATCCACGTTCGAATCCCGGTAGCGCAACAACAATATTTTTGGATAAAATTGTTTTTATATGTGTATCTTTCTAATTAATACATTTAATTAGTAACATTTAATTTTTTTTTTAAATGACCAACCACAATATTTTTGTAGTAAATATTAAAATTTTATTTTATTTATTTCCATCCACGGCGTTGTGGGCTTTTACATAACAATAATAATTTACTTAATTTAAATATAACAGTATAGTATAGTTTGAATATACCAATCAATGTATGAAAATGAAGTTACAAGTTATGGTTCCAACTCGTATATTTTGAAAAACGAAATATAAGTACAAATATTTCTTCAATTCAAATATGCTCCTACAACGAAAAATATCAACGAAATTCAAATTGTTACCAAACCGATGCGTCCGCGATATTGGCGAGTTAACAGCATAATGATTTCTATATGTACCTACATAGCACACTTCATGTTGTCTCGTTTGAGTTGGTATACGAAACGTCTTTGCTTTCATTTATTCAGTAATAACAATTAAGACATCATACCCTAGGAAAATTTCAATACTTGTGTAACCATAACAGTTCTTGCCCAATATGACGGCGGTATTTCATATATTTCTTTAATAAATAAGTAAATAATGTTCGCAAATAATCCGAAGTATTTTATCGGACAGATTCAGATGCTATCATTCCGACTTATAAATAACGTTGGACGAACAGTGAGCAGCGAGATTAATTCATACGATTTTAGTATGAAATATTGTTAAGTCAGATAAAGTAGTCTTAATTTGCTTAATTGCTTATGAAATTGGCGCGCCGAACAAGCCGTGCACTTGTTTCGTCATCGGAGTGCCACACATGTAGTAAGTAAGTACCTACAGGCGCGTTCAGTTCATTCATTCTTTCATTTTCTCACAAGTAAATCAAAATTTATTGTATCTATATTAGTAATGAGCTAAAAATCACGAACCGTGAGTTAATCACTGATATCTTGAGTCACACACACTATCAGCGATTGAATATCTGAGAATATCGTGATAAGTGATCCATTTTTTTATTTTATTTATATTTGGTTGTGAACCGTGATTCGGCGCATGTGCATGTGAAACGAAAATATTCTTGAAGGAATGACGTTCGTGAATGAATTCGTGATAAGCGCCAAAACATTTTACGCATTTGACCCGAAATGCTGAGAATTTGACCCGAAAAATAAACTCACCTTTTTTAAAGGGTTTTCATTCTCTTTGTGATGATATTAAATTGGATATATATATATATGCCTAAATATGTTTTTAACGCAAATGAAGTTTGAATAATATAAGTAAATACGTTAAAAATTATATTTATTTCATGTATCATGATATCGTGCGGCCCACGCGCATTAGTAATGAAACTGTGATCACTGTCACAGTTTCCAATCACTGATATTATCGAATATCAATCACAATCACACCAGTGAGTCAAGAGTAGCATTTTTTCTCATCACTATTTTATATGTTATCTCCGAGATGGAGATTATTCTCTCACGAGATTCTCTTGAAACAACTCTCGGCTTTCGTAGTCCACCATGTACGCACCAAGTCTCATGCCTCTAGCGCCTCAATTCACGCATGTTGACGTCGAACGTTAAAAATGACAGTTTTTTTACCATTAATGTTCCGTGCGTCAGTTGGATAAATTTGAATTACACCAGCAGCAGTTGAAGCAGAATAAATGTTTGTAATTAAATGCTTTTGTTTGTCTATATTTTTAGAATAAATAGTTATAGATATCTATGGTTTTAGGTGATGTTTGCATGCACATAGGCATCGGATCTTGATATCAAATCGAGATCTTCAAATTAAAATTTCAATGTGTATATGTTATGCATATTGAATATATGCGGTATATGTTATAATTCAACGGTTACAACTAAATTATTTTATTTTAAAATATAGATTTACCTTTTAAATGTTCGCATTGAACTTATATAGAGATATATTCTGTATTTTCTTCAATTATCCGTAGCTAGGGAGTATTCCGGTGCACTGAAAACGGATTTAACGATTGCGGCCTTACAAGACTTACAAATGTGTAGTAGTATAAAGATTTTATCTTAGTTTGTGTAAAGAAAGGTATTAACCAGCGGCATAGCTATAAAAAATGGGCCCCAATGCAAAAAAAAATACAAAATGGAAGAGACCCTGAAAATGTATTACATTATATGTATAAGATATGAAAACATTATTAGACGATTTATCTGATAAAAAATAAGAATAAAATTAATCACTTCACATCAGAAAAGAAATAAAGGTAACCTATACATTACCTACAGATAATGTTTTTACGCGTTTTCGTAACAAAAGTGAAAAATGATTTTTTAAATGTTATAGATTACTGCATTTCTTACTGGTGAATTATATAATTAGTTCATATTAACGCTGAGAAATGTATCAATACTCGCAAAAGCATCACTGGAGCGTGGACCTTTCGTGCTCCTGCATAACGTGGGCCCCAATGTACCGCATCGGCGTAGTTACGCCACTGGTATTACCCGAATATATTTTTTCAATGTGATTTTGATACTATAATATAAATCAATGTTTTAATATATTTACCAACGATATATTATAAGATTATAGTGTACTCAGAGTCGTTTAATCATATTCGAAGAGACGTGGCCGATGTCATCTTCCAACACAAAATAGCCAACTCCAAAGTAGGCTGTCCCGTTTTACTCAGACGCATATTCATTCGAGTGCCAACCAGGTCAATCAGAACTAATCTTACATTTAACCATCCACATTGCAACACAAATGACAAACATAACTGATTTTACTACCGAGCCCCCTTTATTTCAACTCACACTTAAATGAACTAGACATTTTCAATTCTCCAATTACCTTAATTAAATCTAAATTCAATGCATAAACCTTAATGTCCTTCATTTTATTTTTATCACACAGATTTTATTCCCTATCCCATTTTTCTTTACTTATTTATTTTTTGTATTTCTGTAATAGAATAGAAAGTTCTCATTCCTTTATTTTTTTGCAATGTAAAATTCGTTTCCTATTGTAAAGTTTTAATAAGCTATTTAATAAGTCCTTTTCAAATAATTCTTCACTGTATCAAATATATAATTATTTTTGTTACACTTTTATTATGATTTTTGTTTATATTTATAACTATTTGTTTTCCAAATAAAATATAATGAAATAAAATGTGCTTTATTTTCAATTTACAAGTCGTCAAATAAGAATACGAATTTTACATTAAGTTTGACAGTTGTTTGGTTACAATTAGTTGGTAAATGGAAGGGCGTTCAATTTTACCTCGAAACGGCCCTGGTGGCGCGCTATAAATTGATTTCACTAACAGTTCTTCAACTGTGTACCGTTCCATTCTACAGCCAGTTTAGCAAATAATAGATGAATTTTCTTCGTTTTTAGATGCTAATGAGGTTTGTATAACACAATACCCGGCCGACCATCTGCCCGGCACGGCCATCACTATCAAGACTATTTGGTTCGTTTTTAGATACCTATTAGATATCTATTACACACATTTATATTTAGGTAGAATCAGAATATTTGTCCAATCATAAACATATTTCGGTATTAGGATCTGAATACTTGTCCAATCATAAACATATTTAGGTAGGATCTGAATACTTGTCCAATTATAAATATATTTCTTTAGGATCTGAATATTTGTCCAATCGTGAACATATTTATGTAGAATGTCAATATTTGTCCAATCTTAAACGTATTTCGATACCGTTTCATTTTTACCATTAAGTGTAAACTTGATATTCGAGTTATATCAACAATTTTTCTACCATGGATATGCTTCGTATTTTTCGTACGTTCCTTACAGTTGAGGATCGTGATGCTTACGAGATATCCCTCCGGTTACATTAATGAATATCCTCCATCTCACTCAGAGCGAAACGCACCTACCAGGGGCAGATTTCACTCGGTCTGTCCGTCGAGCGGGAGGTCATCCTCTTATTCTCCGACCCTTGACCTTATCAGTCAATGCAAGCCTCTCCATATTGAAGCTCTTTTCTGTTGACATGACCAAATACTTGCTGAACATGTCGCAGGCATGTTGATGAGTATCGTTTGCGTATACCAAGTTCTTGGACAATCGATACGATGGTGCGTCCAGCTGTCCATGGTCTTCTCAATACCCTACTCCAACAATTTCAGCCTGTCTCCTGAATTTATTGTCTCAATACCCTACTCCAACAATTTCAGCCTGTCTCCTGAATTTATTGTCTCAATACCCTACTCCAGCAATCTCAATACCCTACTCCAACAATTTCACCCTGTCTCCTGAATTTATTGTCTCAATAACCTACTCCAATAATCTCAATACCCTACTCCAACAATTTCAGCCTGTCTCCTGAATTTATTATCTAAGTATATTATTTTTTAAATAGAGATTCGTACACGGAATACATGTTACATCAATATTCTAACTATTTTAAAACTAAGCTAAACGTTTGTGCTATGAAAATAGGACTAACTTGCTGGTGTCCTGGAACGAGGCGCGAACCCCCGACCACTAGATCGCTAGGCCAACGTTTTGACTACTACACCAACGAGCTACAAGTTTCTACCAACAAGATATACCTGGATATTTTATTAATAATTCAGATTTTGTCTAGGCTCGACGATAAACCTTTTGCCATACCTATTCTCTTTTTAATCTTGGTTTCGCACTCATCTAAATCACTTTTTTTTAACGTAACATATAATATAATCAGAAAGTTAATGCAATAAAATATATATGAGGTATCCATTCGATCACAATATGATCTTAACTACATCACGGCTAGCCCACGCTTTAGGTCTTACAGAATTTTAAAACTATTTCTTGCTCAATTAAATTTTTGAGAACATGATTCATTATTGGTTCATTTTTTAGTACTGGTTCATACATGTTTCTTAGTATTTTGCATTAAAATACTGCTAATTTATTTTAGTAATAACTACCAAAAGAGTATGTACCTATTGGTATTTATTACTACTTTAGTAATAAATACCAATAGGTACATACTCTTTTTGCTTTAAACACTATATTTTAACTTTGTATATGTATGTTATTTAACTCAGTCATGCTTTACTCTTATTATCTTAATAGATTTAAAACAACAATTTAGTCTAATTTACTACTATACTGGAAAAGCACTGTCTGCTTTAATACAGTAAAATACTTGTGTAGCAGGCAGGGTAGCAAATTACATATTCATTATATTAAATTGTTAACTTTGTTTTATTAGCCACTTAACGAATTAAAATAGATCTACCAGTATTGATAAATATAATTTTCTTCTTCAGGATGTCAATAACTAATCAAAAACATATCTTATTTTGAAAAAACAATAATTATTTAAAAAATAAATTTAGTACCTAACTTAAATTGTTGCTTGATGATACAAAATTACTAGAATAATTTTTAAAAAAAATTTTTAGAATGGGACTTATGGTTAAATTTAGTTGGTTATAATTTGGTTATAATTTTTTTGATTAGTTTTACACGGTTTATTTATTTCCAACGATTCCAAATTATTTAATTTATGACCAACACCGCTTACATGCAAAATATACAAACCAAAATTTTTATCAAAACCACGACCATTTTCTATCAAATGACTAGAAAAATTCTGAAAACCCACTATTATTCAAACATCTCAAATGCTCCATTACTCTTATATTAAAATTTTGATCTGTTTAACTAATATGAAATGGAGCATTATAATTACAACTAATTTTATAGACTCCAGAATTGTTAAATTTATCATCTTTGTCTTTAGATTTTATGAGTAAATTTCCTATATTATTATTTGTATAAAATGCCGGTCTAATGTTTCGTGGTAGGTGTTTAGATATTTGATTCTAAAATTTATTTATGAATAAGATCCTACGCCAATAATCATTACGTTTTATCTGTGATTTATATAAAAATTGACTAATATATTATTTTAATTTATTTTTTTAAATAGTGTGCTATTCTTTCTTTACTGCAATACTTTTTCTTTATTTTTATAATGTGCCTTGTAAATTATTAAAGTAGTTTTATCTACATATATATGGATAACTATCTCTGAATTACCAAAAGCGAAGTTAACAACATCTTAAATTATAGAATTCAAACGAACTGTCACTTTAATCTGTTTTCTGTCGTGATGTTGTTTGTCTGGTGACAAATGACAAAATGTCTTTATTTTCCTTGTTCTCCTTTTGCGTCCATCACGAGAGATGTCCCCAATTATATAGTGACACGCACGTGTATAAACACAAAGATGGCTGCATTCTGCACGAATGGAAAGTTTAAATTCCATTCCGTCGCCGATTTAAATTCCGAATCCCCCGGATCGAAAATCGACTTTTAATTACCCGGTTTTCTCCCGCGCCACTCGACTAGATATCATCTAGATAATGTACATTTACATTCAATATCGTCGTAAAAAATAACACTTTCGCGTAATCGAATTCAGACATTAACATTTTTACAGATAACAGATTTATTAACACGTATCGATGCCAGATATTTTAATTACCGCGAGGAACAACTTATTTTTCACAAACAAGTTTAAAAAATTCATAATTTTTGATATATTGATCGTAACTTAAGAATTTTATAATATTTACTTATATTAAACATAGAATATTATTATTCAACGGGTATTCCAGTAAAATTTCTCACGAAAACTACATTACATAAATTTCGTATAATTTTTGTTTATTTATTCTTAAACATAAGTACCTACCTATATGTAAAACATAATATTTTAATTTTTAACACCTAGCTATTCTATAATTTTTCCTCCTTTCTTATGTCCTCTGACATTTCATTGAAAATCTTCATCGCACTGTACATTATCGATATTTATGTTCTCCTACTTTTTCTTCTATTTTATTTTCACCTTTACCAGTACCGGGATCGTTACCATACGCCTCAAAAATTTTTGAAATCATAAAGATTTTAAAAGTATCGGTCACGCTACTTAATATGCTAAACTTGCGATCTATTCCCCCATTTGACCGTGATGTCAAATTGTCATATAAGTATATAACTGATTTCCGTGTGGCTAATAACGCACTGATTTATATTATTTTTGATGTACTTAATTTATTTATTTAATTTAAAAAGTATTTATCTTCTTTATTATTAACGGAGAGCGTTAAATATTTTTAAATAGTTATTTTCACATCTTATTTGTATTTCTCGTTAGTATAGTAGTGATTAAATTTATTTAACTATTTTTTTTCGAACCAGAAAAATATATTCTGCGCTGGAATGGTATGATACACGTGACTGAGATATGTCTTTTTTCACGAAGATATACAGGCTGATGACGATGACAGTATATTTCTGCTTGCATATTATGAAAGTGTGGCGTTCTATAGTCTATGCCTAACCCTGCGGAGAAACAGTATGATGGCGTGTTAGTTGAGTTAATTGAAATATTGAATATTTAAAATATGAATATTGAAAATAATTTGTCACCAGGCGGGGTCGTAATTACTGGAACAGTAAATTAACGCTAAATTTTAAGAACTGTTTAATTGTGTATTTGCTCGCATTAGTTGTTCTATAATAGAGCACCTTTGTTGATAAATTATAATTACAGGCATGAAAAATAAGCTGGAACTACGATTGGCTAGTTATTTCATTCAATATTTTTGCAAACAATGAAGAAATCGCTCACTTCTTTTGTAAACATATTTTTAATTAAAATTTTAATGATATAAAAAAACAGAGTATACATAAAGAAAGCGAGAAGTACCAAAAAGTCTAATTAAAAACAAAAACAAAAAAATTACAAACTCATATACCCATAAATAATAGTACAAATTCTTTTAAAATATTATCGGGTTAAAAAAGAGCTATTTTCCCTTAAATTGCACACGGCATCAATTGGGCAGATCCACAGTGGCTCAAAATATAATTTTGGAATTGTTCAAATAGTCAAATTTTTCAGTAAATCAAGAGATAAGCATGACAATAAAATATTTAAAGTAATATATATAATATTATAGTTTAGTTTATTAATAAATTACATTCGTCGCCCCAAAGGCACCGGTATTAATTTATATGCAAATTGATAATTAATTATTCGTATACGGAAGAAAGAGGCTTGGTAAATTAAGATTTTTTGTTCCTCGCGCTCGGTCAGTTATTCAGTTAATTCTATAATTGGCTAATTGCTTGTTGTATGACGGAATCTCAAAACTACACACTTGTCATAACGCTCATATTATTGCGATTTTATTTATACTTCACTTTTGAGTCTTTATATCGCTCTATTGATCAAATTAAATTTAGTACAAAACTAAGCATAACTACCCTTATTTCTACGTTTATAAATAGGTGGTTTGAGTAGAATGAAATTAATTATAGATATTAAAAAATACAGATTTTTTTTTTTTTAATTTAAAATTAAAAAGTCTCCGACTTTTTTTTTTATTAATATTAAAATATAATACAATTTCAATTATCAATGGATATATATATATATAAATATAAAAAATTGTTTCTTCTCTATGAGAGTAAGACTCGTGTATAGAGAAGGAGTATATTCGAGTTAATTTATGTTTCAGTTAGTCTGTGTATATATTGTTTTTACTTCAGTTACAAATTTATGATAGTCCGTAATTTTTCTAATTGTGATGGGGAGATTGTTAAAAAATTTGATACCTTGATAAATATATTGATTCTGAGTTGCGGTATATTTTAGTTTTGGGATATCAATTTGATCTCTATATCTTGTAGATCGGAATTCGCTTCTAAAATTTAATTGATTTTTAATTTTGAAAATTTGAATTGTCGAATTTTTTTGTAAATGTCTACTATTTTTGGTACTTTAAAATCTGTGAAAAGTTGTATACTTGGATAGTCTTTTTTTTTAGAATTATTTTAATTATCATTTTTTAAGTGATTTCTAATTGTGATATTGAAGTTTTATATGCACCTCCCCATCCAATAATACCTTTAATGTACATACTCATTTTATTTACCACGTAATATTTTATCATGTGATTCATATTAATAAAAATATTAAATTGAGCTAATCACATAAATACAGATTCAAAAGTATTAGAATTGTAAACCCTTAAAAAGATAGTATAAGGATAGAATTTTCATTCGTATGCGAAAAGAAAATAAACCCGTGTTGGTTGTTATCATATCATTAAACACCCAGAAAAATATAATTTCTGAATACTCATTAATCAGCAAAATTGCTAGAAACGCAGAAAATGGTTCTGAAGGTTCTCAGTCCAATTGTTTCATGATCGATTTCCAACATGATCACTAATCACTAATGTTCATGGATGTGCACTGGAAAAAGCAATTTATACAATTTAATTAAAACATAATATTGAATTTATTATTAAAATGTCGCCGTTTTATTTTCAAAATTTCTCCTTCCTAGAAATATATCTACAAAACAATTTTCTTCTTCTTAACCTTTCCCTTGGGGTGCTAAAATAAAATCGCGCATTCCCATGCTGTAAACTCAGTGTACATGTAGACTTTTTCGATTTTAGTCGGATAAATATGAATATTTTACATTTATTACTTATATTAATCATTCAAATAATAGTTGACATATATATATCAATTATTGTGTAAAAATGCTAAAAAAAAGAAAAAACATTGATCATCACGAACGACAAGCATAAAGACGCATAAGATACGTCTATCTCGGCCAGCGCACGCTCTGCTACTAATGTGACGATCGGCATTCGGCACCCCGCGCCCGCGCACTGCGCCGTCCACACCACTCCGCACGCATTCACGTATTGACAAAGTCAGGTTTTTAGATAAATTATTTTTTATTGTTGTGTATAGTAAATAGTTATATATTGTAATTATTTTATCCAATACATAAATATATTACCAAGGAATACCTAAAGTATGAAATCTATATTTAGTATATTTACAGAGGTATTCATATAATTAGAGGCAATGTCAACTCAGTTTACATCATCGGAGAAGAAAGGTTAAAGTTACCTCAGTATTGAAGATTGTGAGCCCTTTGAGACATCTCACAATTAACTCCTAACAATTCTATAATTCTCCTCCATCGTTTTCGGCATTCAGCAGAGCGGAGAATATTTGGATAGGGCAGTCTGTGGTAATTTTTAGAGGGCCCATCTATTCGGCCCTTGTTTCTCGTTACCACAAGCCTCTCGATGTTGCTATTTTTTCTCCATGCAATACAGCTGAACAATTGTTGGATACGCCGGTAATATTATATGTCGACGACAGCCTCTCTTGAATGTTCTGTAATGACGGATGCATTCGTGCGGCTCGCTATCCATTCTGAGCACTTCCTCCGATACCACAAGAAGTAAACGATTGAAATTTATGTTGCTATTTATAGCAACATAAATTTCAATCGTTTTCCTAAGATTTAAATTGTTCAACAGTGCATAAGTTCAACAAGTCAGAAAGCAATTTATTCGGATGCGCTGATCATGAATACTGATGATTGTGGGCAGGAAATTCGAAGATACATACAACTAAACAAATAATATATATCTCATAGAGACGAAACCATATTTTATTATATTTAATGGAAATACATGGAAGTATGGATAATTACAAGGTTTACGACTTGTCTTCGGCTGGCTTAAGTGATCACTTTATACAAATATAACGTACACCATTCTCACTCATTAATTGATCTCCACATTTATCAAAATTTTCAAAGTTGTATGTATGTTAATATATGGAAACACTTCAAGTAGGTGCCACTAGACTATAGCCATCCATGGACTAAATTTGATAATTCATTTCCTGAAACAGCATATATGTCGCAATGGGAATCAAATTATTTAAACTAATATTCTTTATCTCTAAAATATTTTTAACACATTGTAATATAATAGAATAGAATCTAAGTGTTTCCACGTGAGATTATTATTAATTATTTGTTTAATAACAGTGCCTTTGTATGTGAAAATGGACAAATTCAAATATTGCTATGCATACAATTAGCTAAATTTTATATGAATCAATTTAAGATAATTTGGAAAAACTTTTTCCAATTTTCGTGTATGCAGCGGAGACTTGGACAGTCCGCAATAGCAACAGGCATTATAGATGCCTTGAGAAATTTATTACTGGAGAAGGATGTTATGTATCCCGTAGACAACACGCCTCAATCCTGCACCAAATTCAACCACTGCAAGTCTACTACAGGGAACAAAATATTCTAAATACAAATTAAATGTATAAATTAGAAAGATATACTTATAAAATCAATTTTATCGAAAAATATTCTTGTTGATAAAAATATGTAGGCAGTTTTCCTTATTTTGTTTGTAAGATTAGAAATATGTTCTTTTCATTTGATTTAGTTATCTATTATGATTCCTAGGTACTTGATACAGTCTTTTTCTTCAATCGATGAACATTGGTTACAAGAGTCTTCTCACAAGAGAAGATGCCACAGCACACAGTGCATTGACGACAAATTTTCGAACCTACAATCGAAGTAAATACCGGGACTTGTATAGGTGCACTACGATCAGAGTCTCATCTGATTTAGGAAACTATATGTTAATACTGACAATTAAAGAATTAATAAATATATACATAGGTGTGTACATAGTACATTGGGCACATCGACAGGCGTTCCTTGCAACGCACAAGTTCTCAAAACATGACATGCCCGTGTTACTGGTTCGACTGGTACCATGCCTAGCGAGCGAAGTGAGATCGCCACACCGCATCGGACGGACCCGAAACTCCACAAATCACGTCAGATAGGCTGACAATACCGTCAGCTCTCGCCGGTAAGCAAACGTTTCATCACGAGTATAATACACGAGTACTTGTTGATTCTTCGGCCACTTTAATAAATAGGTAAAGCAACCGGATTCACAGCCAATTAACGCCAATTTAGAACGCAAAACGTCGCCAGGCAAGTTCCTCTGTATATATATATATATATATATATATATATATCTTGCTATACCTACAGCATCTTGTATATAACACTGCAAAATGGCTTACATAAAAATTTTGCTAACCAAACAAAATTTTCAATGAAAAGCGATTCATCTACTTTTCAAATACACAAGATATCTAGTTTTCTACGACCATCAGAATCCATATATCAGAATCCCAGTCTATGATTCTCTAAGATATTTCCCAAATTTATGGATTTTTCAATCATTTTTATAAAACAATCAGATAGATATTTACATATATATCGCAGATTCATGCTACCTATCAAGAATTTCCATATAAATTGATGGTGTATAATGGTAGTATCTTGGCTCTATTGTATACAGGTATACTTACAGTAGAATAATAATTTCTACAAAAAAAACTATATTCAATTTAGACTTTTACTCTGGCAAGTAGTTGAGAAGATTAATGTTTTACGAATATGAGTTTGTCTATTTAGCTTCTATTGTTTTTTTAGAAAGTATCTTCGAAATTTATTTTAAATTAATTATTATTATCATTTAGACACCATTTTGTTGATGAATTATTATGATAGCTAACAAAGTAACCAATATTTATTTAAAATTATTATTTGTAGGGTTTCATTATTACCCACGCGTCTTTATCTTCTTTATTTAAGCTGTTTTTTTTTCATTTTCAAATATTTTTATATCCGCGTATATTCGCGATCTAATCCACATTTAGTAACCAAAATTATATTCAGGACGTTTCCAAAGAGTAGTCGTACTCAATCTTCAAGAAGATTCCCCCGATGTAACCTATTATGAACTACTATGAATAGAATAAAAAACAGTTGAGGTACGGTGTACTTTTTCGCTTCCGCTCACATGTGCAGAAGTTCAAAAATCTTTCACTATTTAAATTATAAAAGGAAACGTCAGAACCATTCAAAAGTAGCTCACTTTTAACATTTTTTATAACAAAACGAATACCGCTTGTTTTAGTTATTTTTACAGAAACATATTTGTTAAATTTTCAATTAATAATTCTCAGTTTTCCGAAACAATGGTATGAAAATTACTATTGCTATTCAATTAAACGTGCGCTACAACATCGATTGGAGTATGGTTCGTATGTTAAATATGCTCATTTTAATAGTCAATATTTACAAATTTACTACCGCAAGGACTATTGAAAAAAAAATTCTACATATAAAAGACACTCATAAGTATGTGTATTCAAAGTTTCAAAAGGATTGTAAGAAAAATGATTTTTTTGGGAACGTCCTTAAACTTTTATTTGAAAATAATAAAATTAATTAGTTAATAGAAAATATTTAGGGATAAATGTTAGATATTAACAAAATATTTATCGATGAATTAAAAATGATCTCGGAAAATGGCCTGTTTTCATTTTGGCGCGCTTTACCGCATGCGGCTTTACTCATTGATTTATTAATATAGCCACCTAGCGCCGGGTCGTGGCGTAATATGAATATATTTATAAACAAGCGCAGGCATGTACACCTATTACGATCGCAGACCTTGTCGCATGAAACAAATCGCTTCATCATGTGAAATAGACACCAGATTGTAGTAAAGCCTCGTGCAGACTCTGGACCTTGAAACCTGATAAGTGGGTGGCTGATGGGAGGTGTTTGAAGACATTAGGTGCCTACCTACCCATAGATAAAACGCTCCGTTGCCTGGGGATATTGGTAGGTATAGACATAGTGATTCTCGTTTGCAACGCATCACACACCAGTGAAACTTTGTTTTATACGTACATAAAGGGTGTTTTTTTAGAGGTTTTTTTTTCGAATTGGCAACACTTTTTCCAGCGATAGCCAATTTTACAGCTAATAAATGATTTTTACTTAGTTTGGTTTGCCATTTCACCATGAATAGACTTACGCCAGAACAATGCTTGAAAATAGTGCAAATTTATTTCGAAAATTGTGGTTCAGTTCGCGAAACTTACCGTGTGCTACGTTCATTTTACGGTCGACATAATCGTCTATCCGAACAACTAATTCGAATAACCATGGATCGTTTTTGTACCACGCATACTCTAATTGATAATAAGCATTCGCTTATTGTACAGTGTGCACTAAAGAAGCTGTTGTCTCTTCAAAAATGATGCCGGCCAGAACGTTACAGTCAACGGAGAGCGCTATAGATCCATGATTACTGACTTTTTCGTTCCTCAATTGAATAGCATTAATGTAGAAGAGCTGTGGTTTCAACAAGACGGTGCAAAATGTTACACTGCGTGCACTATAATCAATTAATTGAAGGAAACATTCGATGAGCTCATAATTTCGCGTAATGGACTTGTGAATTGGTCTCCAAAATATGCTGATAAACTAGAGACGATAGACTTAGATGGTAGACCAACATTCATCGCGTTATTGCTAATATACGATCCCCAACTACTCCAAAAAGTGGTTGAAAATTGGACTTTCAGATTGCTCTTTATTCGAGCCAGCCGCCCATATGCGCGAAATCATATTTAACCCTTCCCAAACCAAGCATCTACCCATCATAATTAAACCTGTAATATTTCAGTAAATATATACAACATAAAAGTCATATTTTAGAAAATCTTAAAGAAAATAACAACAAACATACAAATATAATTCTCTTTCTCGCGCTTAGGAATGACTAGTGAAAAACCAATTATGAAAAAGGAATCGTACAAAAACAATTATTTTTTCCATTCAATCCGTTGTAAAATTAATACTTTGGTAAATATACCATTTGTGATATAAAAGACAGATCACATACTATTTTCAAAATGAAAATAACAACAAACATACAAATATAATTGTCTCTTTCTCACTAATTAAATGAAGAGAGATAAGAAAGAACGACGCATTGTATAAGACTTAATGAATGCTTTAAATTATGTTATTAATCATTTTTTTAAAATTAAATCCTCAAAATTTAGAGTAAATTCATGTCATTTAAGCCATTTAAGCTAATAAAAACATTTTTTATATGTGTTATTTACGGTAACACGAGTTGACAGCATGGCTGCGTTCGGGTATTTTATATCATGGTATGGTAAAGGTTAAACACTAATGACATAAAATTATCTTTCCAATAAAGCCAATATCATAGCCATTACTATGATTTTTATGTATTTTATTTAATTTTAAAGTTCTATACCTCTTAAAAAAACATGCTTTATATTAAACTACCTACCGTAGAAATTTTTTTTATTCTTAAACAGTTCAAAATTCTTTTCAAAATATTATATACATCCTAATTAGATGATGTTCTGCAACAATGTTAAGCCACACTCGTTTCAAACTAAGATACTTGACATTAATGATTTAACACTTTAATATTTAAAATATGAGTACGTGCTTCTCTGCAATGTTGCACAACAATGTTGAACAATATTACATATTGGAAAACACATTTATATAATCTGCAATGCAATTTTTAACTTTTTAAACTAATATTATTTAACTTTTTGATAGTGCTTAAACTATTTTTGCAAATAAAGAATATGACTTTTCGTTCAAAAAAATTTTTTTTTAATTTTTTTGGGTTGACACATTATTGCAAAATACCACATCCAGTTGTCGTTTGGTACAGTGGTGACTACCCTAAGTTGGAAAACACCCCTCGCCTCTATTTTTAGTCAGTAGTTATGAAAAGTAATATATAAAAATGGTTGTATATAATACATATGATAGCATATAATGGTGAACTTACACTCTTTTCCGTAAATATCCTATTTTAATTTTAATTAAATAATTCATTTTAAAAATACGGCAGCGTACATCAATATTCTTGAAACTAAGTTGGTGGACTATCTTGGTGATCTCTCGATCTTACTCGGTCACTAGAAAGTATCTTACCGCTATATTAAGCTATGTCACTTTATTAGCTTTTCAAAAATGCGACAAAACTGACACTTTTGTGTTTTAGTTATACCCTTTTTTATCCCTGAAAACGGTCACAACTTCACCCATCATACACCGAAAAGGTTCAACATAACCTGACAAAAAGACTGGCACCTAAAACATACGGATACATGTTTAATCACAAATATTACAAAGGGTATCAAATTTGAATAATACATCGTGATATGTGATGTGGACCCCGGATGTAAGCGGAAGCTCCAGGCTGCATGTGGACCGGGTGGAAGCGCTGGGTGGCGTTTATTAATTACCGTAGACCGCTGCGCGTCGGTTCGTTCCAGTAATCCTCCACCACCTATCGCAGTGTGCGCGCACATTGTTTCTCGTGGGCCGTCATAGTTATCTTTCGAGAATATTCGACTTCTGTGTATACCACAGAAGCTTTTTAATTGATCTGAGTTAAAGAACATGAACATAACAAGATCATCATAAAGATTAAAAACTTTCTGAAAATACTGTTGAATCAATAAAATCTGAAAATTTTCATGACTAAAAAGGAACCCGGTACTCCAGCAATCTAGGATAACATGTCTTTTCTTCGGCGGTTCTTCATTTATTTTCATCAACGCCCTTTTGTGGGCTTTTACATAAGAATAAAAATTTATTTAATTTAAATATAACATAACATTTTTAATTAACATTCCAATATAACAGTTTAAATATAACAAAAAAAACTAAGTATAATTTACATACAAATATTTCTTGAGTTCAGGTATGCTCCTGCAACGAAAAATGTCAATGGAATTCAACTTGTTACCAAGCTGATGCATCCGCGATATTGGCGAGTTAACAGCATAATTATTTCTATGTGTACCTACAGAGAACACTTCAAGTTGTCTCGTTTGAGTTGGTACTTTATGCGGAACCATTTGTATCAACTCAGGGCAGTCCAACATGCTATTGATCATTTTGTATAGATGTACTATATCGCTCACATCTCTTTTCCAGGCTATTTTCTTCAAATGACTCATTAAATAACCGTAATTTATATTTTCTATCGGAATATGCAATATAAAATTGATAAATGTTAGAAATTTATGTTGCACTCTTTCGATTTTCGATTTGATTGGAGTTAAATAATTCCAGTGTATTTATGTAAAATTGTTAAGAGTTCAATTTTTTGCTTGTTCTTAACATAAATTCTAAGGATTTCATCGTTTTGTTGCAAATTTCATTGTAATGTTGAATAAATGACAATTTTTGTCGAAGAGCACCGAAATCCCGCATAACTGCGACTCTACTTAGAACCTCATTATGAAGATATTGTCTGTCATATTCCTGTGTTTCCTTTGAGTTCTCGCGTAGTTTAGAAGCGTTATTCTCGTACTTCAACCCTTCCACATATTATGCAGATGCATCCACCTGGTATTCTGAGGAACGAATCATTCCCCTTTTCTTTATATATCTACAGTAATATATAAAGTAGTGACAAATTGGGAGAAAAAAGTGATACAGAGAGATGAGTCCCATCGCGGTTAACAGTCAGCAGGAAGGACGTAGCACGAGGTAAAATAGAATATGGCCACAATCGAGTTGTCACCATTTCATTGTTTGAGAATAATTTTATTAAACGATCGCATCCATTTACATTTATAATTCAACATTACGCCCATCGACGTTCCGTTGATCGTTGAGCTCCATCTCCTCCTACATGATCCGCCGCCAACTCCCAGATCCAAAATATTTATACACGTAAAATATGGCGAGTAGGAAGCCAATGACGTCGCGACACCTCGCCAAAAAAAAACTTATTTTTACTCGGCCTACTTTTGGCAACAAAGACCTGAAACGTTTCTTTTTGCGTGTTGTTGTGCCGATTGACAAGATTTTGGGATGGTCTGTCGATCTCTTTAGCACCGCAATAGAAGAAAGATTGTGTGTATGCTCGTAGAAGGATATTTCAACACCTTATGGTAGTATCGAGAATATGGCCTGTATTTGGTGGGCGAGTAGCCTACGTTGTGGCATTTTCAGCACACATGTTTCGATCAATTCATAATTTTAGTATTTACATATATTAAGGCGTTTGGGATCATTTCGCTTCGTAATTATGTTGTCAATTATTCGCAACTGTACGAACAGCCCAAAAGCAAATGCGGATGTATACTTCCGTGTATATATATGTACATATTGTATACTTACTTTTACTTATATACACACGTGTATACACATATATTAGAGATGGAATGCTTCGCTTTTGCTTCTTCTACATCTACATAAAGCGGCTTCTTCTTCGAGATTAGGTTGTTAGTGATACATATAGGATTCCTATTAAATTTAGCTATACAAGATAATCCAATAATATTTCTTTGTTGACAAGACAATCAACTGGTACTACCTTGTTGCCAAGACAATCTACTGGTACTGTTTTGTTGACAAGACAAACTATTGATATTGCCTTGTCGACAGTATTGTATAGAGAAAGCATAAATCAGGTAAGTATCCTGATTTAATCCACATTCGTGCATTCCAGAACATTCCTGATTCCTATCATCGACTTTCTTATATACATACTCGTATTTTAATAGAGATATACATCAACATTCTTACTGTTTTTTCGACCAGATTCGATTTGATTTGATTTGATCTCTATACAAGTGTCTTACCGCGGACCAAATACCACGTCTTACATAATAAAAGTAGGTATATTTTATTAATACTATTTACATTTTTGTTATCACACAAACTGCCCGAAAACACTGGCTACGGACGCCGAACCAGTAATTGTAGGTGATAAATTACTACTATATCTTCCACAATATGATATAAGTGAAATAAAAAATTGTTTATTTTAATTACCTGTTCTAATTAAAAATATATATATATATCACGAAAAGGTAAGGAAGACCCGAATATTGTGAGGTAGTCTTGTTAACAGAAGGGTAGATAAATCGTAGAATACCATTCTGGGTTATGATAATGCATTAGATGACATGGATATAACTCTAGACCCAACAAATGATCGCAAGACTAGAAGAGCTAACCTCAAATAAAGAGAAACCCTAGGAGAATCAACATGTAAATAATTCTCGCCGTTTATCGGTCACACTTTTAATTACTCAAGTCACTTGTACGCATACTTCGAATAAAACAATACGATAATCATCTGACTATCACTTAACTGGATATGAAAATATATTGCTCTCTAGATATTCCATTTTTCAAATGAATCAGCTGAGCTTCGCGTATCCAATCTAGGTAGGTACATACTTCCCAGTGTTCAATAATAATTTACGTACGTCTAAGAGAAAATAATTCAAAATTCTCGTGTTGATGTGTTAGAATGTGTTGAATTAGAACCACCTAGCGGAAGAATTTAGAGACGACAAATAAATCTGCGAATGTGTTTCGTAAAATTTTTCACAAAATTTGACCCAAACGAATGAATACCACATCTTCGTTAGAGCAGACGTGCAAAATACCACAAGTATATATATATATATATATATATATATATATATATATATATATATATATATATATATATATGTTCCAACGCACTTTAAGTATGGTTTTATTTTATATTATAAAATATTTTTAGCCACTTAATAACTTGAAGAATTTCCCAAAAATAATATAAATATTTTTCCAGAACGGAAATTAATTCACTTATAGTGACAATACAGCCTATCCCACTTTTACAGCATCGATATTAGCAGCATCACCCAAGTCCATATCTAGTGCACGCCACTAGTTTCTGTTTAAATTGAAAAATATGATTGACATTAACTGTTTTTCACCAAGTAATTAATATGTCACGTCTTGTTAGATGAAGGTTGAACTTATATACTTTATTTGTCAATAAATTAACTGGACAATGCCTCATGCCCTGAACTCGTTTCATTGAAGGGTTCAAATTATCGATGATTCTGCGGGATACGGATAATTTAACATTGTTTTAAACATCCATCATCTCGGTATCATTAACCGTGTTTCCGATAATTAAATTCATCAGTTAAAACAATTCAATTATAATGACTATAAGTCGTTGTTCACACGCGTACCGACCAACAATCTAAAAACCCACAACATTCCTCTGTAACATCGTTACTACCTACATATAATTTAAATTGGCAAACATTCAATAAGTTCAAATATTAAATTATCGATCCGCACTGTAATTTAAAAAGTTGCTCTTCTAGACCAAACGAACGTATGGATAATATCCGGCCTCCATGCGTTTTTTTTACACTGAAGGAATTGTTCTTATTTCTCGTAGAAACTTACATAATACACTGCTATTTCCAAATCAGCTGACTGGCGCATTTCACAATTCTTGCGTTAGATCATTACACGTAGGTAGAAAAATACAGGTGGACAGTGTTTTTATAACACCGACACTGTGAGAAATAAATCTTTGAATGGAAAAACGTGTTATATTTTTTTTTTGATTTTATTGTGCAAAAGACGTGACGTAAGTGTGTATGAATTTAGACAAAAAACTAGTGAGGATGTACTTAGCACTTATCAAATTTTTTTAAACATAAAATATCTATGACTATTTAGCCGGCGTCTTAATAAAAGTTGTCACGTGTTTATACAATCATTCTTATACCTTTATTTTTAGCGTTATAATTTTTCAACAATTTGAAATCAAAAATATTTTAAGGTGTAAGGTATCGATTCCGGCACCCCTGGCATGCTAAACGAGCTCTTTTCCAAATTAGCTATCCCCCGTAGTTAACTTTTCATATAAAAGCATAATACTGATTATGACATAATAATAATACGATATCGATTTTTAGATATATGTACATATATTTTGTTAAAGGCTCCCTAGAAACTATTAAAGAACAATGGAAATAGCGCGAATGAAATAAAGTTAGAATATTTCTGAACATTTTGGAGGAGGTTCGCGGGTGGACTGTAATATACAAGGTGTAACAGACTTAGTTCGCAAAATTTTATGAATGTATATATATATGACTAAATTACGGGTCGAAAATGTTCAATGAATATGCGGAAATTCTGCACCGTGACAGAAAATATGATTTTGATTTACAAAATCAAATTATTAATTGTACGTACTTCGAAATAAATATTTACGAAATGTATCCATTATTATTCTATATCTTTGCTTCAGCCCCTAAATTATCTAACAAATAACAGTCTGATTTGACTTTTTTTTGTATTCATTGAATTAAATAAATTATTCGAAATAATCTCATTATTATGATTTTTTTTGAAATGCTTATACCTATAAGGTCTGCTTGAAATGCTTATACCTATAAGGTCTGCTTGAAATGCTTATACCTATAAGGTCTGCTTGAAATGCTTATACCTATAAGGTCTGCTTGAAATGCTTATACCTATAAGGTCTGCTTGAAATGCTTATACCTATAAGGTCTGCTTGAAATGCTTATACCTATAAGGTCTGCTTGAAATGCTTATACCTATAAGGTCTGCTTGAAATGCTTATACCTATAAGGTCTGCTTGAAATGCTTATACCTATAAGGTCTGCTTGAAATGCTTATACCTATAAGGTCTGCTTGAAATGCTTATACCTATAAGGTCTGCTTGAAATGCTTATACCTATAAGGTCTGCTTGAAATGCTTATACCTATAAGGTCTGCTTGAAATGCTTATACCTATAAGGTCTGCTTGAAATGCTTATACCTATAAGGTCTGCTTGAAATGCTTATACCTATAAGGTCTGCTTGAAATGCTTATACCTATAAGGTCTGCTTGAAATGCTTATACCTATAAGGTCTGCTTGAAATGCTTATACCTATAAGGTCTGCTTGAAATGCTTATACCTATAAGGTCTGCTTGAAATGCTTATACCTATAAGGGCTAGGTCTGTTACACCCCATGGAAGATCGTTGTTACGAGTATTTAGCATATTTGTAGATAAGGAAGAAATATGTAGAAAAAAAAAAAATTATGCATGTGAGTGAATTATACACGTGTTTAGTACACGTAATGCGCTTTTTTCTTGATTGTAGGTAGGCTGGAGTTGACTACATTTAGGTACTCGTGTGAAAAGCTGGTGATTCCTTGATATCCTTGAATTGTATCCTTGGCATCCATTCTCCCTATTCTTTGTACGATGAAAGGTTTCTGTGTCCTTTCTCGTATATTAATAGCATTCATTGCTATAACAGCACTCGTTGACACGCCCAGTATTATATGTAGGATCATGTTGTTAAAGTACTTATGATTTTTTTGGACCGTAGAATATCACATTGTCAGATATTAACACCGCCGAGAAGAAGGTACTCGTAGAATCTAATCTATGATGAAGTGCCGTTTTCTTTTGACCTGTTACACCTGTGACCTCCATATGGTTCGTCCCCATTAGGACTGCTAGCCCTTCTGTGAGGGCTACTTACCATAACCAGAACATAGACTGTACAAATTTTATATAAATCATTATTAAGGAGAACACATTATTATTGTGAAGTTGCAGTTTTTCAGAACATAGTTCTGTAATGTTTGAATATAATTTAAATATATCAGTAAGAAAGATGTACAGATTTTGAGTAAAGATTTTTATATTATTTTACATTTTGTTCATTCTTATTTTTTTTATTTTTAGTGAATCTTGTTATAAATTTTGTTCGACAGGGTCAAAAACGTGATAAATATGATAAGGATCAGATGAGGGATCATATAGGCCGAGCGAGTTTATGGAAAGGTTAGGGATGGAAATTAATTTAGAAAAAAATCTAGTAGGTAAATCGTATATGTGTTGTTTGAGTGAGGATATGTTTAAGTCTCTGTGAATCTTTCTTTTTGATATATTTAATTTGTATTTATTTATATATTATATGTATAAATCAATCGAGCCCGGAACCTTCCATTGCCAACAGAGAGCTTTAATCTATTAAGCTATGATGCCTTATATAAAACTTTCCAAAATGTATTTCCATACATACATTTGATGAATGTATTATATATGAAACATATTATTTCCCCATTGAAAACAACTATCAATTTTGTGTGTAAATAAATACTTAATTTCAATCAAATCTTATATAAAAGCAGTATAATTAAGCTATTTAGATTAAGATTGACATGCTAGATGATATTTTTCATTGACTGTGATCATATTGTTCGCTTGAAACGGTGAACAGTTAATTAATAGAATAACAAGTAGGCACTAGTAATGATTAATTTTGAGAAAAAATATTAATCTTCAATAATTATTTTTACTGTATCTGGGTGAAGCGACTCTCACATAAATCCTCAGAAATGTGCCTACCTTAACGGTATATATTTTTAGTCGAATAGAATTTAGGATTTATTTGGAATACCGCAGAGCTAAATAAAACTAATAATATATTAGTGTTTTCATCATCATTATCAGCCGTTTTCTATCCATACTGCTGGATGAAGGCCTCCACAAGAATCTCATTCGCTGCCACGAAATTCTACAGAATTTTATGATTTCGTTACTATAGCAGGTTTTGCGGCTGCCTGTCGACCTGTCATGTTCCTCGGGTAGGTACTACTGGATAATTGAATTGGTCCAACGATTGTCTATCTTTCGAGTGTGTGGCCCTGTCTCTTGTCATTACATTTTCTTGTTGCATTCAATTATATCAACTACTCTTGCCCCACTATCTAGGTAGCAACTTTTTTTATTTTATTTTTCTGTATCTCTTTCTAGTTGATTATTTTAATTTGTATTAAAAATAGCACAGAACTATATTCTAAAAATGCAACTTTACGATAAAAATGTGTTCTCTTTAAAAATATTCTTACTATTTTTAAACTGAACGCTTGTTCTATGAAAAAAGGACTCACTTGATGGCCTCCCTGAACTCCCCGACCGTTAGATCACTAGACCACAAGCACGTCATCATTTGTTCTGCAAACATTTTTTTCAGAGACGCCTCCCGCTATGGAAAATTATTGTCTTAGGTCAGTATTGGTGAACCTTTAACTATGTTGGCTTGTCACCTTCCCCCCCACAAGTTGTTTTTTACATATTTTATTATATTTAAAAAAAATTACATACGTAATATTTGATTTGATTTCAAATAAATTGATACGTATGTAAAATGTAGTAATAAATTCCAACGGCCGTATACGTGTTCTCTGATATCTACGATATTAGTGAACACTGGCACGTCGCCCAAAACGCTGTGACTTGTACGTAATTATCGACTTGATCAAGCTGGCTTTCATTAATATATATCGAGTAAACAAAGCATTCCATTATTACTTTAGACTGACACATTTTTTTTTGTAATTTTTACATTTTATATATTCTATTATATATAAATAACTAATGTTACATATTTTTTATTGTATATATCGCTGTAGCTCTAAAAAAAAGAGACTAGCTCTTGTACTTGGAGAGGGACTTACACTGTAGTAATATTTAAAAGAGTCAGAAGTTTTAAAATTGCAATCTATAGTATGTATATCATTTATCTTCTTAATTTCTATAGGGAGGCTATTGAAATTTTTTATGCCTAAATATATTAAATTTTATTGCTAGTGTTTGTATGTTTTTTTTGTTTGATATTGTATTGTATATTTTGTGATTTTATAAATAATTTGAAATCTTAAGAATGTAGGTACTTGTTTCAAGTTTAACAATGTTATTTTCTTTGATTTATTTATTTATTAGACTTTATTGATATACATGTTTTTGTTGTAACATAAATTATAATATAACATGATAAACATAAGATACAATTATATTGCAATTAAGTATAATCCTCGTAGTTTATTGTGTGAGATGGAGTAGACTCCACCTCTGATGTATACAGCATTGTCCTGGCTACTTTTCTAGACTGCAGTCTGTGTTAAAGTAGCCAGTTTTTTTCGTGTTGTTGTGGTGTTATTTAATTCAATAAAGATAAATATTCGATATGAATAAAAATAAAAATAGAGAATAAAAATAAAGTATGTAGTGGGAGTGTTGTAGAATTAGTGAATTATTAGTGTAGGTACTTTATAATGATTATGTCCGAATATTGGATAGCCATGCTTCTGATCATATATATTTGGTTCATATTTGTGTAATCTTATTGGAAGTGAAAGATATCCAGTTAGTGCTCAGTTAGTTGAATAATTGAGATTTTGTTATAAATATTTTCTATTATTAAGGAAAACACATTCTAATTGTGAAGTTGTAATTATTCAGAACATAGGTCTGTGATATTTTAAATACTAAATTAATGTATTAATTATAAATATATACATATAAAATCAATTTTGTCGAAAAATATTGTTTTAGCGTGACCGGGATTCGAACCTGGATCTTCATTTCCAATCCGGGGAAGTGCACTACCTTTGTGCTATAACGCCAGTATTTTTCTTGACAAATTTTCGAAACTATATGTTACATTTTTCAAATTAATACACCTGTTGTTCAATTATTTGAAAGCCATCTACATTATTTTTACAGAATCTCAAATACCTTTGAGTAAACCGATTTGCAGACGCCAGAATTATCAATTCATTTTTATTAAATTTTGGACACGTTGATACAACATATATTATTAAGGAAAACACATTCTTATTGTGAAGTTGTAATTATTCAGAACATAGGTCTGTGATATTTTAAATACTAAATTAATGTATTAATTATAAATATATACATATAAAATCAATTTTAATTTGAAAAATGTAACATATAGTTTCGAAAATTTGTCAAGAAAAATACTGGCGTTATAGCACAAAGGTAGTGCACTTCCCCGGATTGGAAATGAAGATCCAGGTTCGAATCCCGGTGACGCTAAAACAATATTTTTCGACAAAATTGATTTTATATGTATATATTTATAATTAATACATTAATTTAGTATTTAAAATATTTTCTATTTTTGGAACTAGGAATATTGAAAAAAGTGTTCTGTTGAAAAAGTTTTTCTTTTTTTTTAATATGTATTACATTTATTTTTAATCATACTCTGCCATTAACTTCGGATAGGTCCTTCATTTTGTAACATATTTAAGTAATAATAGATTTTAAAATAAAAATCAAGAATCCGGTACGGTATCGTAGAGAATTATACGGATACGTTACAAGTAATTAACGATGGTACGTTTTGATTGTACGTTTGTCCATTGAGGGGACGCACGGGGCGGGGCGTCACTACCAGTTTCACTTTCCTCGTGAAACTTTCCCAGTTCGTCTCGTCCGAGTCGGCCGAGAGTGCCATCGAACCAGTTCACCGAGATACGATTAGTTCAACTTTCTGCGTGACGGTGGAAATAAAACAAAAACTAACTAAGCCTGTTACAACGAGGATCTGTGTCTCAGAGTCGGCCACAAAACCTAGTTTATAAAGTGTACATTAAATATGTAAAAAGTTGAAAACTCTGCAATTTAATGCAAGTATCATTATATGTATAGTCCATATTTCTTGTGAGTAGACTTCTTATTTTATAGTTAAAAGTGATATATCACCTCTGCAAAGCTAGAGTTAATAATAAAAATTTAATACTTTTAAAATTAGCAATATTAAATTTGTGGTTAAAATTCATATTTTTTATTTATTATCTTTGTTTTATTAACCACTGAATTGAGTTTAAACACATCTACCGGTTTCAAAAAATATCATTTTCTTCTTCAGGATGTCATAACTAACTAAAAACATATATCATTGTTTCTTCACCAGAATCTGTTTTTAAAAAAACAACAATTATTTAAAAATAAATTTAGTACCTAACTCAGATTGTTGCTTAATACAAATTTAGTTGAATAATTTTTAGGAAAAATTTTAGAATGGGACTCGTAGTTAAATTTAGTAACTACTAATTAATTAACTAGTAATTTACTAAATTTAACTACGAGTCCCATTCTAAAAATTTTTCCTAAAAATTATTCGACTAAATTTGTATTAGTATTGTACTTGAGTTAGGTACTAAATTTATTTTTAAATAATTGTCGTTTTTTTAAAAACAGATTCTGGTGAAGAAACAATGATATATATTTTTAGTTAGTTATGACATCCTGAAGAAGAAAATGGTATTTTTCGAAACCGGTAGATGTATTTAAACTCAATTCAATGGTTAATAAAACAAAGATAATAAATAAAAAATATAAATCAAAATTTAATAAATTAAAAGTACAAATTTTATATTAAAATTGCTACAACAGTACCTATACATTGAACATGACATTTCTACATTATTTTATTCTTGAATATTTTATTTTTTAAATATTTTTACGTTCATTGCACTGACTGCTATACAGGAAAAGCACTGTCTTCTACGATACTTCTACGATAAAACACTAATGTAGCAGGCAGAACACCGAACTAAGTGGTTTTACTTTGCTGCCAAAATAATCAGTAACATTGCTCATTATTTTTATACTAATGTAATAACACACTGAAGTATGAAACTGAAAAATAAATACTTTTACATACATATAAACTTAATTATACTCATATGGCATTAAATGTAAGGGAGAGATATCACTGTATTTCTTGACGCAAAAAAATCAAAGATCCGACATCCTGATACACAATAACAAAAACATAACATCACATGATTACGATCTATTCAAAATCTCTGTCTTCAAGTTAAAGTTTTCGGAAATGTCCTCCAGTCGTGACAGCCGAGTTTTCTTGTATTCTCAACTTGGGATGTCCCTTGGGATTACTGATGCAGTGCCATATGTGGGTACCTTGAAGAAGTCATACTTTGGATTAGGTCCAGCATAATTGACCGATCTTTAGCCATGATATCTAGATCGTCGTATACAACTTGCAGTTCTACATTTTTCTTCACTGTCCAGTTTACCGTGCAGCTCCAAAAAAATTCTAAATGTTTTGCATATTTTTTTCTGCCATCGTTAAGGTCAACATTTCGCTACAGTATAATATTTTAGTATCATAATTTTATATACGATAATTTAGAATATCAATAAAATGAAAAAAAATATTATAGTTCGTTGATAAATATATCTATTTGCCAACATGTACCTACAATTGGCACTCACCAGTATACCTTTTTATTTTTTACAGACCATCTATTGTCTTTCGATATTAAAATTGCAGTCAAAAATATTATTAATATCGTAATGGGTACAATTTAAATGAATTTAATATTATTATTTGAATTGTCTTTTTACAATCATTAAAGACAGTAACACTTTAAAATGTTATTTAAAAAGGTTTTTCGTTCTAATTGTTATGTATTCACGAGTATCAGGCTTACATCTCGCACGATCGAGAGAGACCAATTAATATTCTTTAAATATTTATTTAGATTATTCTTAAACATTATTCAATCTTTTCAAGTTGTTTAAATATATTTTTCTAATAAGATTTATAATGTTGCGTGATGCTACATGACGTTCTATCAGGTTCTAGATATTAATTCAAGGTTCGAAAAAGTTTCCGAACTTAAGGAAGTCATATATCACATACAATTAACGAAATACTATTTTTTCAGGCGAGAATGCAGTCAACCGACTAATTAAACATATTCGCTTATTATAAATATTATTTATAACTCTTATGACGCACGCACGCATACTTGTGCAATCTAACGGATAACGGATAGTAATAAACCACCGTCTGAAAACTTCACAAAGATATCTTACTTGTCTGCTAATAGATTTTAGTTCCATTTACGGATAGATTACAAAATGCTTTCGTAATATCGGACGATCTTAGAGGCGAATAGATATACGCAGGGGAATAAATTTTTCTAGAAATTCTACTCAGAAAATGAAACTGGTTTTGGCTATATAAGCAATTTATCTACCAACGTACATCTAGGTATTATATTGACTTATTTTACAATTATGAAAATAATGACCGATTTTAATACTTCTTCATTTTTAACGTTTTTTGCGAGGAAATATTTGTTCATCTGGCATTTCATTTCTAGCTATTTAGTCTTCTTCCTGAATGGCAGTCTCAGTCTAACTCTTCTTCTTATATGATGTTCGTGCTCATGTTGACTTGCCTCAACTTTTCTTACAAATTCTGCTGATATTTAGTCAGGCATGTTTAATCCTTAAGAAACCAATCGTCCAAATTTAGCGAACGGACATTTGCGGTGGCAGACCCAAAAGCGTGGAACTCTTCACCCTCCGTCATAAGAAATAGTACATCAGAGATTTTATTTAAGAAGAAACTAAAAATGTACCTTTTTAAAAAGTCATTACCATAAGTGAAATTTTTAATTTTAATTTAAAAAACGAAAAGTAAGCCAATAAACAGTTTTTGTGTAAAACCCCCTTAAGGTGAAAGTTTTTACGAAAATGGCGCTATAGAAATTATCCACTATTATTATTATTATTAAATAATAATTACGATGTTTTTTGCATGAATTTAAACGCATTTCATACAGCACGCAATATTAATCACGCATGGGGTGAAGGAACCACTTCTGAACGAACAGTACGCTGTTGGTTGAGAAAGATGAAAGATGAAGAAGGTGGAGGATGTCCTGCCACTGGTTTCACGATAATTTTTACTTTTTCAAGCACCTCAATAACTATTCTTGCATTCTAATTTTCCCGAATTTTATTCTGAAGGCGTAAAAGCTTGTAATTCGTTAGTAAAAATGCGTAGAATTATGTAACTAACTTTCATAATAAATTTGTTATTATTTGAATTTGACGATGAAATTCCACCAGAACTCGAGATAGAAACTAGAAAACTAAAAATAATAATGCAGTACGCGTTAGACTTGCCGAAAACATAGAATGAAGGAATAAATCCAGTGCCAGATTTTAATAATGAATAATGTCAATTAAATATTTAATTAAATCTTAAAAGACATAAGAAAGGAGAAGAAACTACATAGATTCAAACTAAAACTAAGCAAATTGTAATAAAAAGGAACATTTTGATCATGTTTATATTAGAGCGTATTTAAATATACTTATGTATCCACTATATTAAGAATTAATAAATAAATAATGTAATATTTGAATGCTGGTGAGGTTTCATTTCAAATCAAGCTTGTCTCCAGCATATTTTATATACATCTATTAATTAAACGTCAACCATTTGAAGTGGAGCATCTTTTCTCAGTGAGTCTGTCTGTACATGTACAGAGTCACGTGTGTTTTGTGGAAAAGTTGATTTGTAACGGTCGTGTATTTCCCACACAGGTATGGATGCGGAGATGACGTAACGAGACTGGAAATTGCCTTAAAAGATCCGAGACGCGATGCGAAAACTGACTTCCTGTGTCGAGAGAAAGCCTTCGTCGTATTTTCCATACAAGGTCCCGTACGCTCGGTGGAATTTACAATTTAAATTCTCTTCTATGAGACAATATTCCCATATTTCAAATTACATTATATAACGCGAGTGTATTATTACGCGTGGGTGTAGATCTAGCTATCCGAGTCGCGGACATTCTTCTCCATAAACAATAATCATAGACGACTATAACAGCCCGATATACAGAATCCATTTATGGATTTGAATTTACACTTCCTTTAAATTTAATCCTGGTATATTTCGTACAGAGTGAATATTATGTTCCAGGCCGATGTTTTTTTATAAATAACTAGAAAATAAAACTTAATTTTTTAATTTGAATTTTATTTATCGATTGTACAATTTTTTACAAAATGACACGAAATATCATATTGACCAAGTGGCCGCCTCTGGCAGCGGCACAAGTGCGTGCTCATTTAACCATATTTCCCATAACATTCTCGCATACTTTGCGTGTTATTTCAGCAATTTCATTTCAAATATTGTCCTATAGCATTGGAATTGTTACTAGCTTATCGGCGTAGATCTTTACTTTCAAGTACTCTTACAGAAAACAGTCGGAAGCCGTGTTGAAATCATATGTGTTGCAGGCCCAATCGACACATTTCGGCAAACTGAGAAGTTTTCCAACATTAGCGGTCACTATTAATGGTTACAGCATTGCCATTATTATTTAGATAAAATGTTTTAATGACTTCAACAGATTATTGAGTCATTAGATGCATCATAATAAATTGTAATTAATTACTCTCTACGACTATCAAATTCGAATTAACAAATGTCTGCCAAACCAAAATGGCGGCCAAACAAAATCGGCCTGGAACACAATATTGACTCTGTATAATATATGCCTATTAGAGATATCGAAAAGAGAGCAACTGCGTGGAAAAAGTAGACGATGCTTTCCATGTAGTATTTTTTAATGGAAACTTGTCAAGAGGTTAGGCCAGTGGTACATAATAGAATCTCGGTACCGACGCTGTGGTATGGAAGTGATACAGTGATGATGAAAGAGAAACGAAAGTAGACTGAATACAGTGGAAATTAGGTCAATCAGGCGTACATGTGTAAATATATTTATGATACGGTATAGAATGAATAAATAACGTTGTCAATATTTGAATATATCCAAAAACATACGATTACTATAAAGAAACAAAATATCTGATATTTATTAAATAAAGTTGAATAGTATCCAATAAATGACCTAGAAGTCACCCAAAGCCTTGATAAACCAAATTATTGGAGCAGCGGGAGTGACATGGCAATGATTGATGGAGGATCGAAAATTAATGGCAGATGGCTGAATAATATAAAATGATGACGATCTACTAAAATCAAATAAATTACACATTACTCCAGGGTTCATTTTTAAATTTTGGAATCGAGTAACTTTTAAAATTAAAACAAGTCTTATTATTTTAAATTGTATACATTTTTGAAACTCGGTCTGTTAGAAGGACTGCAAAATCCTTACACAAGGAATATAAAAAAATATTATTACGAAAAAAGTTATAGCTTGTAACCTTTACATGATGGTAAAATTGTTATAACAGTTAACATATTTTTGTTATATACAAATGAATTTTTATATATACTTACTTTATAACCTATTTAGATATCTACTTTCGCACTAAAACTTAGTATTAAACTCGACAAATTATGTAAGTTATTTCTAAATTAAATCAATCTGAATAAAGTAATATGTCACATCCAAAAATCACTTATTAATTCTACTATCGTCATAAAGTATTATTTTTTTAGATGCTCACACAATACTGATGTAATAACTTTAAGTGCTGAGAGAACGGATGACATAGTTGTGGCAGTAACGTAGTGCAGTAGGAAGTTGACACATACGTAACTAGCCCCGAGGCACGGTTCAGAATACCCGTATATTATTTGTTTTATTTTTATTTAATTTAAGTATTGAATAACATGTATTTTTTCTAACATAAAATTTAAATAATAATTATGTCCGTTAACGCCTAGAACGCTCAGCAAATCCACTTCTTAATTCAACGGTATTATTAAATGTAATATATTGTAAGGAGAACACAGTTTTGCAGTGAGTTACGTTAGCAGAACACAGTTTTGTGGTATTTTAATAAAAAATAAATTAATCAACTCGAAAGATGAACGAAAAAAATCTATCTATCGAAAAAATATTTAATTGCTAACTGGATTCGAACCTGGAGCTATCCGGGAAAGCGCGTTCTCTGATTTCCGACAAATTTTAATAAACTTATATTCTATAATATTTCCAATTTAATCCCGGTAGGAATTAAATATTTTTTCTGTAGGTATATCTTTCTAATTGATTCGTTTAATTTGTATTAATATATTTTGTTAAAAATTTCTGACTTTTTAAAGTAACATGGCACACTAATTCAATTCCGATATTATTTTATGGTTTATTGCGATGTTTTATTTTATAGGTTGATATAAAATAAAATAAACCATTTTCGTATATTTTGTTCGTTCGAAATGCGGTATGTATATACTACGATACCTTATATCAATAAAGTATCATCTGACATTTACTATTAAAAACTGTATTATAAACATATCAAATTCGCTAGTAGTTAAGGAGATAACAAGAAAACAATGTTATGTTTATAGCAAATATAATATTTTTTTAAATACAGTCCTCCTCTATACGGACTTGGATCTAATGAGTTGGACATGAATATAAATTAATTAAAAACCATTTGGGCCAAAGACCGACTGGCGTGAAGCCCAGTGAAACTTTATAAATCATGCGACTACCACAATCGACGGCTATCGAATAATAATAATATTATAAATATAAATATGTATTCACATGATATTGACCAAATAATCATTTCTCCAATAATATCACCAATACATTGAGTTTTCCGATAAATGAAACACTTTCCAGTTCAGTTTTCGGCTGGCTCAAATTTCACCATTCTCACCCCTCAATCTTCACATTTATCAAATTTTTGAAAGTTGTATACATGTTAGTATGTGGACTCGCTTCGAAAACCACTACACAATCGCCATCTATGGACCAAATTTGATAATTAATTTTTCCTTTTTTTTAAACAGCATATATCTCATAGAGACAAAGCTATTCGTTATTATGTTTAATGAAAGATATGGAAGTATGGATAATTACAGGATTTACGACCTGTCTTCGGTTGGCTTAAGTGATCACTTTATGCAATTGTAACGTTCACCATTCTCACCCATTAATCAATCTCCATATCTATCAATTTTTTGATAGTTTTATTTATTTGTATATAATATATATTAATATATTAAAACACTTCGAGTACCACTACACTATAGCCATCTACGGACTAAATTTTATAATTAATTTCCCTGAATCAGCATGTATGTCACAATGAGAATCTAATGATTTTTTGAAATCATTTAAACCATTATAAATTATTTATCTGTAAAATGTTTTCAACGCATTATAATATAATAGAATCGAACTGTTTTCACATGAGATATACATTATTTGTTAAATAACAGTAGCTTTTCATTAAAATTGCGTGCCGTAATGCATTTATCGCGTTGACGGTGTAAACAAATTACCTGATTGACTCTCAAATTACAGCAACGTGACGGCCAACTGGTGTGATACTTATTGGATCAAATACATTCAGACGTTTGCCGCAGTTTGTGTTTGGCTTTCCTCCTCATTATTTGGATTGATTTTGTGTTTATTGCAATGCAAATGTTTGCAAATGCACACTGTGTCCAGCAGCGCCGACAGTTAAACTGTCTCGTGTCTCGTCTAATCTCGGCAGAATTCCAAGATGATAGTGAAAGTATTCGCCCTCGACGAAATGTCGCGTGCTAACTCGACATTGCTGTCTTGTCGAGTCCGATCTCCGGGCGATTGAATTTCTAATTTAAATTGTCATCGGTAAGTGCACATTATTGATTTGTTTCAATTAATGGCTTCGATAAGCTAATAATGTATATTATTACATTAAAATATTCCGAGGTAGTTAAGATATTCGGTATCTGCGAGTATTGTTTGCGTTTAAATAATGTCCCGTTTCTACATATGAGACAATCTCTAATAAATACTTCTAATATAATACTCTCAGAATGAATAGTTGTATGTATCTATAGTCAATGAATTCTTTTTCTTTTTTTATTAAATAGACAACCCACCTTTCAAGAGTGATTTGTGCCATTAATCAAGTTAAAACTTTATTTTATAGAAAAAAGTACAATAATTTTAAAGAATATTACAAGTCAATACCATTGTCGTTCAAAAAATTTGCTATTATACAGATTAAATGTGGCGAGTTAAAGGAAAGGAGATCACACGTGTACCGGGAATTGAAAATTACCATTGACGAGATTACTGTAAAAAAAACCTGTGATCCGCAATGGACAAGCGAAAAAGATATGATCAAGTGTTTCCTCCTCGGCACCACACTCACACATTGGGGAATCTATTAAGTTCAATCTGAACAAATATGAGACTATCTGACAATGCCCAATTCTCATTCTAAAGATATTCGATATTGTTCTTTTGGAGACGTTATTTTTGGTGAACCAGGAAGTGCGAAGAATAAATCTTTGAATTATTTTAAGCCGAATACCCTTATGATTATTTGGATCTATCCATTGTGCAGTCCAGATAGAATTCGTACATTTTTTTACCATATTAAGACTGTCATACATCGGGATATGGAATTGATGAGGGAAAACTCCGGAAAGAGAGGCCTCCTTGGCCAGTTAAAAAAAAAAGTTGATGGTTATAAAATTCACGAATACCTACTGTGATGTTTTGTTGATGTTGATGTTCCACATTCGAAATATTGTGACAGACGAAATACGCGAAAAAACGAAAAGCTGTTTATTATATATGGTATATTCGTGTTTGAAATTTTCACAATTGAAATCAAAAATACATCCCACGAAATTTCATCGGTTTTATTTTTTGTTAAATAAAATCGAAGGTTTTTCTATGGCTATCTAGCAATCCTATTTCCATCTGGCTCCTGGAATTAGAATTTCTTCCGGATTTTTATTCTGCCTTGGATCGGTTTGTCCCATGGTTTGTGGATGTTTCAAGTTCGTCCTCACAACAGCGCCCTGTAATGTTTCCTGAATCGTTAAAATCAAGTCCAAGGAGACAAAAACAGACCCACGGTAAAATAACGCAATTTTTTTTTGATATTCAATTATATTCAATAACGGTATGAATATTTTATTCACTGGAATAAATGAATACACTCTAATTTATTTACGATCAGTAAATCGATTTTTCATCATTTCCGCAATGACCATTTTGCTTTCTAAATTTAGCCATTACGTACTTTCTAATTTAAAACAAAAAATACAATCTACATATGAAATAATTAAAGTTTAATGATTTCTCGATCGATATGCAGTTATTTAAATAGTTTTAATGTAATTATTGTATACGTATTGTGTAAAAGAATGTAGTTCATTTTTATTTCACGTATTTTTTTATTCTGTTACTAAGTGTAACTCAAATTATTTTTGCTATGGAAAGGCTTAACAAGTGTGGGAGTAGAACCGTTGTGCTTTATATCCATGAGAGCCAGCCTACAACCAGTTTTACTATAATTAAGGGTAAAGAACTAATTTACCTCCCTCCCAAATAATGGTCGTTTGACTTATAATATACTATTGGTAGACGCTCTTCTTCACTAGAGATAGTTTTCTACCTTTTTAGTTACCATCTGTTTTCTACAGATTCAATGTGCTGAAAAATTAGAGAAAGCTTCTTAAACAGACCTACCTTAGATTCTTAATTGTGCAAAAATTGAAGTTTGTACGCATTAATAAATTTGTTTAGTACTAACGAATCCAATCCGGAGCTAAAATAATTCATGAATTGAAATGTCATATTTATAAAAACGACCGAAATTAAAAAATACAATATATGAAAGATATTTAAATATAAATCAATAAACCTTAAACAAAAAATAATAAATAAAATAAAAAATAATTGAATAAAAAATAAACCTAAAAATAATGCAAGATTGACAAATAATTTGAAACTGAAATAATTTTATTGTTGTGAATAAAATGGCCGGAGCAATAGCATTTTTTCATCATTTAGTCTTGATTTACTAAGAAATCAATCCTAAATATTAATTCTGTAATTTATAAATACTGTAAACAATGCCGGGATATCGGGATTGTATTCCCTAATTAGTGCGCATTAGAAAATATATATAATTTCGAACAACGCAGGGTTCTTAATAACTAGTGTTTTTTAAGGAAACTAGATAAATTTTTCAATTGATATATTAAAATAGAAATAGATTGTAGAGAGCATTTAATATGATATAATAATATTATTTCGATCAATGAAATAAATTATTTCAAACTTTCAAAATTCAAAAAAAATCTTGCAAATCTCAGAATACAAAAATCTGAATGTTGACAAGCGTGTCGACAGTATATACATTTTTTTTATATATAATAACTGAGAAACAGTGAATATGAAAGGAAAATACAAATACCACTTATTCATATGTATCTATATATATATACATGTACAAATATTATAAATGTATCAGTGATCATTTATTATCTCATTATCATACGTAACAGTCTATCTTACACCAACTCATATATTGGCTTATGTAAACATACCAGCACATAAAAAAAACTCCGTGTTAAACTTTGTAGGTATAAAATATTATTAAGCAATATACGTGTTTATTCGCCTGCACATATATTTCAATATTTTAAACAAAATGAATATTACTTTACAAGTTTAATTTCAAAATATTTTGTTGATTTTACCGGTGGCAGATAATATGATAGTTGCACTGGATTAATATAATTAATTAATAATGTCATTCTGAATGTCAAATGTTATAAAAAATATGTTTTCATGTGCCATATATATATCTCGAGATATATAAATCTCGAGAAACTGAAACGGGTTTTTATTTGTTAATGAGCTTGTAACTTCTCATTTACAATCAAAACTTTCCTACTATAAGTGTCTCTTTTGTTTCCAAAATATTGTTGTCTTTAGGGTTTTATGATAAGTCCGCGTGTTTAACGACTGATGGAGCTACTGATGCAAAATCTATATATCGTTGTTTAACACCATCTTTCGAACGACGCCTGTCAAAATTTCAGAGAGATTTATTTTGATAGCTGTTGAAAGTGCGCAAGTTTATGTTTGTTTGCAAATATGGAAAAAGAGTAATATGAGTCAATGAAATGATTATTTTTTAGATAGGAAGACGTGTGAGGAAATCAAAGCCGTTTATAAGGATCACGCACCTTTGATGACTACCATATTAGTTTTCATCATTCGAACATAATTTTTTGGATGACTTAAATAAATTGGAATATCTAAACTATACTAAATGTATCGAGCTGAACGGAGATTACGTTGAGAAATAAATTATACCGTCCTCGTAAATTCTCACTAGACAGGTAATTTTTGAAAGTACGTAAAAACGGTATTTAAAATGACATTATATTTAAATTGACTAGACTACACCTGCTTCCGCGCGGAAGACATCAGCAGTCAAATATGTCATCCAAATCTAAATGGAATCTAAATAGTCCCATCAGTCAGTAATGTCCATGGGGAGCTCGGCCTATCGATGTCGGCCGAATACCAGAGGAGGCTGTCCCGATTTCTTCGGTTACCGAACACTTCCGATGTTCGCCGAGGTCAGCGAACTTCGGAAGAAATGCCGGAAAGTGTTACGACCGATCGATTACCACATGGAGATTGATCAGGGAAAGGTAAGCCTGGCGAGGTCGGGAAACGTTATAAGCAAACAAAGGTATTATTATACGAGTATACCTAGGTCATTTTTACAAACATCGATTAATAATTGCAATAAAAAATTTATGCTGTTTCTACATGATATTAAATTGATTTTTTTTTAATATTTTGAGCTGTTTTCACATAAATATAGGATCGCATTCTTTTTCGGGTAAGTATTTAAATTTTTGCTAGATTTTTTTTTTAATGGTAGTACATGTCACATTAATAATATTACTATAACGAAGCTAAGCGCTTTTATTATGAAGATAGAAGAATAGTCAAAAAAAAATTTTTAATTTAATTAAAAAAATCATATTTTGTTAAAAAATCCACATAGATATAGACCACCAAATCTATAGACATGAACCAACGCAAATTCCTTGTCACGATATTTTAATTTTGGTGTCATCCACGTGATCACTTTGATACCACTTATGCAATCAAATATCTCCGCGACTGTTTTTAAAATATTGAAATATAAATTTAAACGCTGACAATAAAATACCCATTAATGTAAAAAATACGTCTCGTTTACCAAAATATTTTATTTTCGAAGAGTAAATACTTTTACTGTTGCAAACTATTGGATTTATGTTTTCACCAAGAATTTGTGTAAAATGCCCCTCGTCGCTTAACTAATTTTCCAAACCCCTCTCCTATATGTACACTTTATTTCATCTTTATTCATTTACTGGTTTGTAAAACTAGACAATAAAATAAACACTATATTAAATATTATTTATTAATACATGTAAGTACATTTATAAAATTATTTTTCGCTTTGATTTGAATTCGCATTTAAAAATTTTTGCTAAAAACCTTATTCCCTACTACTTACTAACTACTTCGAACAGGATATAAGCGAAAAAAATATTCTTAGATCTTCACGTCCGTTTAGAATCTTCCATGTACAGTTTTCTGGGCTAATTTGCCGTGCATATGTGACCTTTCTGGGCAACGTTTCATCATCAACCGTGATGATGGACCCTGTAAAGGAATCGAAAACGTCAGCTAGAAAGGTCATATACACACGACAGATTCCACAGAGGATATAAGCGAACTCAAAATGATTTTGCGAATGTTATTTTTATATCTTATAATCGCAAGTAAAATAGATTTTTACGACCTACACCTGTTAATACTACAATAATATTGTTTTTAGTTTTGTATTCCCATGTAAACATTTTTATATCAGAATATGAACAGAAGTTCTGAAAATGTCAATTAACTTCAGATCAATTACATTCACGTCATTTAAAAATAAATCTATAGCGTAAATGTTTAATAACGCAATCAACAAAATAAGTATCACTTTATTATTACCAGCATTAAATCTTGATTATTTCAACATTTTATTTTCATTCCATCGCTTACGACGTTTTGCGCTTAAGGCCATGTCGAGATACCGCTCAGATATTTATGTAATATCTTTTGCTATTCCTTAGACCGTATTTTCTATTCGACAGGTTATTCTGGTTGCCTATTGGCTGTCATTCATACTCCCGAGTGAGAGTAAAGTTGGGCCAGATCTGGGTTAATACCACAATTATTAGTTTATCGCGCGTGATTAGAATCATGTATGTCGAAATAGCGCATTATTTGTCGACTTTAAGTGGACGATATTTATGGAACAATGAAGAATAAATTAATCTTTGAAATATTTTGCAAACGAGTTTTCAACACGAACAGCTCTGTCCGACTTGTCTTACCGCCGCGTGGCTGCGTCGGTAATTTTGCAGACTTAGCGGGAAATTTTAATTTATTTTTTTAATGAAACAAAATTCATCGTGTACTATATTATATTTCATTGCTACACTTTTTTTATGTATGTGCTATCTTAAATTGCTGAAATTTGTTTTTACTAGTGACTAAGTAAAAATGTAAATCTATTGATTCTTTCTTTTACAGCTCCTACCTCGCTTGTTGTATATGAAGTACTTGTTCTAGGTTAGACAGCCATTGGATTCCATAAGCTATTTGTTATTGTTTTTAATACTCCTGAAAACTGATATGTACATAAGTAAGAAGTTAATGGTAAAAACTAATGAAAGCAAAGTAAATAGTATATACAAAAAAAAGATAAGTAGAGAATTAATAAAAGCAATGAAGTAAAAAAATTAAGAACGGACTAAAGACATATAAGAAGTAAAAAACACAATAAAGTACATAAAAATAAGAGCATATTAAAGAAATAGAGTTAAAAGTACTAACAGGTTAAAATATAAAATAATAATGAAAAAGCATAGTAAAGATAAGTTAAAAAGATCAGAGTAGAGTTTAAAGAAGAACAGAGTAAAAACTAGGTAAAAAGCAGAATTAGAATACTTCTTCCAATTTTGAACAGCCATTCCTTTATAAGCACGGAGAATTTAGGATATGATACGGTTGCCATCTCTTTTGGCAGTTTATTGTATATCCGCGGTCTTATAAAACATGCATGTCTTTGAACAAATAAAGTTTTCTTTAATGGGACAGGTTGTCTTCTTTGGTTTTTGCCCTAGCACACTTAAAATGTGTGATAAAACGCAGGGTTCTGTTTTTATGAATGTCTTTCAGCGACATCTTTAAGAATAATTACCTGATATTAGCACCTTGCGTTTTTTGAATAGCGGCTCTGATTCATGCTGAAAGAATGTATTGAGAATTATTTCAATTATTCCTTTTTGTATTTTAATCAGTGGATTGAGTATTGTGTATTATTTGGTAAATATCCGAATTGAAACGTTCGATACAATGTCGCGTGCTGAATACGTAACGCGTCAAACTAGCATTCCTCGCATTCCTCATCGGAGCGCTAATGCAGTAGAGTATCTCTCATCTTGCTGTGAAGTGAAATTATAACGTATGTTAACTAACTTTTAACTTAATTTAACTATCAGTAATTGCGTAGTAAAATGACCGCTTCTTTGGTGATTATATGAAAAGAAAATTTTATGAACGGTTTATAAAATAGTGAAGATGCGAAATTCTCTAAATGCAGTATTTTAACTAGAACAAAAAATAAAAATCTGTTGAACGAAATTAAAGAAGCAAAATTAATCACAAAGAAAACTTTGATATTACTCAGAGAATACTTCATATTTTCTATCTACTAACCTTACATTACGTATCTAACCTAACCGTGGGGATTTCGCATATTTATTAGTTATTTCGCATTCTTAAGGATTTCGGTAATCTACGGCAACATATACACATTCACCAGTCAATCTTTGTATTTGCTACTTTTCCGACTTGCTATGTTTACATCTCGATATTGATTTGGTAAAGAAAGTAACGAACATGAGCGTAACATTTTCGACTCTACTATTAGATTAAAAAAATTTAAAATTAGGATTGATTTTACTTTCGTCCTGTTATTTATAATTTAATATTTTAAGATATTACTGCAGTTTACTGCTTTTAACATTTTTTTTTGTTTACATATTTATTAAGGGTTAAGAAATAAATCTTTCAAATATATTTTTTATAGAAAGTAATTGAAAATATAAATTTAATATACTATAAAAAAAGTATTTCATAACTTATAACTGTGTATATTCGAGAAAGTTGTTTGTTTGACTTGTTCTAATGATTTCGATCACCAGTTTTTAATTTTTTCATCGCCATCAACTTTTGCGCGATGGGAGGATCAATTTTGCGCAGGTTCTCAACATTTTCATAAAAAAAAATTTTTTTTTTCAAAAGCAAAAATTCTACTGATACTGCTCATCGAGCAGTCCATCGACAATGAACAATTATATGTTTATTGTTTAATTATCAATGAACAATATGTATGAAGAATCACAACTTCACTAATAAAATATGGATTTAATAACAATATTTGTAATACACAAATGGTCGACTCTGTTATTTCTATTCATTGTACATTAAAATTATGTTTTTATCAAATATTTTGATTTAAATAATATGATTGTATAAGAATAATATTAAAATACTTTTAACGTTATTGTACGAGGCAATTATTTTGTGGCAACATATTATATAAATAATAAGAAAAAATACTTTGTTTAAACCACTTGATAAATCAACATGTTTCGATACCTATGGTATCTTCATTACGAAACAATGTACTTATACTAAAATAAAAAATGCAAGCATAGATAAAAAAAAAAGTATAAAAGTGTAAGTGGTGGTAACTAATTAGGAACTACTGTGAAAACAAATTCAAAGGATTTGGTTATTTATAATATTTAATTTGCTATTAACACTTTTTCTTATTTCTAAAATTTCAAATTTATCTAACTGTAAACCCCTAGTATTTGTGTATAAAATTTCTAGAGCCATGTTAATGTCAAAAGAATGGTTTGTTTCCAAAAGATGATTGGCGAATTCAGAATAGTTGTTCCTACTCATACTTTTATAGTTTTGTTTTTTATCAATGTTCGCAATCTTACTTTTAGTATACATTGTTTCCTTAAGAAGATACCGTAGGTATCGAAACATGTTGATTTATCAATAAAGAGTGGTTTAAACGTACAAAGTAATAGTTAGTGTTTTTTCTTATTATTTTAATTATATATATATATATATATTTTTTTTTTTTAATTAGATTTTATGTTGTTAGTAAGGTATAATTTGTGGTTAGATAATAAAAAAAATTAAAATTTGAAAAGTATGTATGTCTATTTTGATTAAAATAACAGTTAGATTAAATAAAACACATTCACTTTGTACGAAACCACGAATTTTATTACAAGTCAATCGGTTTCGCTTAGCTCAAGCTTCGTCAGGGCGTATTTAAAACTAAGCGAAACTGGTTGGTGTGTAATAAAATGCATACAAAGTGATTTGTGTTTTGTTTAATTTAATATGTCAAACCACAAAGTGATAGCTTTCTACGAAATATTAAATAACAGTAGTATTAATTAATATTAGTGGTTTATATAATACAAAGTATATAGTTGTAGTTGTAATTTTTCACACGTCCCATCTTTTTGTATAATAATTTAGCACATGTTAAAAAAAACTGAATAAAGAATCTAACAATGTAACTGCATTTTATAACAAATTTATACTTTAATTTAAAAATAAATCTGACAATCTCATTGGCTGTGTGAAAACCCGGCAATGAGACTGTCTCAATTATGTAGTTAACAACTTTAAACCCTTCTCGCATTGCAGCGGTGCCGAATCGCACGCAGGCGAACGGGAACGGCAGCGGGAGCGGTAGCGGGAGCGGCAACGGGAACAACAACGGCGGGCCGGTGGGCTCACCCATCCCGCGCGCGCCCCGCTCCCCGCGCGAGGACGCGCAGGCGCACTCGCACCACTACGGCCGCTTCGACGCCAGCGCGCTGCACATTGCGCATGCGCTGAAGCAGACAGAGCTGCAGAAGTCCTACGCCAGGGCGAGAGAGAAGCCCATAGACTGCTATTTGGTGAGTAATTTGTTTTTCATTTTCGTATATGATGGCGTTTAGACAACTTGATAGATATAATGGATGAACCTGTCTCCATCAGTTCATACTTCGGTCTGGTTAAGGAGACAGTGAACATATATTACATTATGAATCATGAATGGAATAGGTATGTTTGAATGTACGCTCATTTTGTGTGTATACAATATTATTTATAATGTATAACCTGTATGTATGATCTAAAATTGAAATAAATAAATTGAATATTGCGCATTAAAAAAATTGTGCCTTACGAACATGTTTGTTGGTCTAGCGGTCAAGGCTTTCGGCGGCCAGCAAATTAGTCCTATTTTCAGTGCACAGGCGTTTAGCTTAGTTTGAAAATAATTAAGAATATTAATATGACACGTATTCCGTGTAATGCATCTCTATTTTAAAACAAACAAAAAAAACAACTTTCCGACAATCCATGTTACAGACCTAAATCACGATTATTTTTTTAATATATCACCCGTAAATAGATAAAATACATTAAGGCACAAAAGTGGGTAAGTAGGCAAGAAAGAATATTCTAATGTTCCTGTTACGTTTGTTAATTTCTTATGGACAATGCTCACGATGATCGCTCAATGAGACTTTGATCTTTGAGAGTCGGTAGAGGTACGTGTGTACTGGGTGTGTCATTCTAATCCGCACGCGAAACATTCATAAATCGCTTCGCACTAAATTCTGTGTCATCTTTTATCTAGTCGGGTTGAATCTCCGAGAGAAATCAATGCAATTAATAGTTTAAGTTAAAAGTTAATCGACGGTTTAACTTAGTTTTTTCAACATAAAAAATACGATTATAAAATATTTATTAACACAAATCAAATTATAACTAAACATACCTGAATATTTAAAACGGTTTCCAGGTATTATATTATAATGAATAATATAATAACCTATTAAGAATAGTCATTAAAATTAAGTTTTAAACTGAAATATGATTTACGTATTACTTACGCAAATTTTCGTCAATGTATATCTACATATTATATAAACGTATATTCCATTTATTTTTTTCGAGAAATTGATCTATCTGGATGTTCGCTGTCGGGAAGTTGGTTTTTAAAAACTTGGCTTGTCGGGAAATTGATTTGCCGGAAAGCTGGTTGTCGGAATAATGATCGAAATCAAAAAAATTATCCAAATTGTCTGCGACAATATCTGGAAACAAATAATACAATAAATTGACATACATATTATTACAAGCGCATGTGATACGAAAATATAAAATTGAACATATATCATACGACAAAAGTGAGCAATGAATCTGAGCGACCAAATAATAATTTGTGAACATATAACGTGTTCGTAATTTCGTCAATTTTATTTTCTGATATATATCTAGGAGAATACAAACTTATTTTTACTATTAGGAGAACATTCTTATTGTGAAGTTGTAATTATTCAGAACGTAGGTCTGTGATATTTTAAATACGAATTAAATGTATTAATTAGAAATACGTACATATAAAATCAATTTTATCGAAAAATATTATTGTTGCGCCACCGGGATTCGAACCTGGATCTCTTTCCAAAGCAGGGAAGGTGTATTTTTCTATTTTTTAAGTTAATGAAAGAATCCGATAACATCTGAATTACGACCTATTTTGTTATTTTTTTATTGTTTATTTGTTCGTCTTCTTCTCCACTCAACGGACGTTGGGTTTCATTTGGCGGTCATCACTTTATTTACTGCAGCAAAAAACTCTACAGTAGACTTGCCAAACAATTTTCTTAGGTTCTTCAGCAGTTCTTCTTCATGTTACTTTTATTACAGCAATTTTCCTCCGCATACTACTTTGGATGTCTCATCACACGTCCGATGTACAAAAGTTTTCAGATTTTTATTATCACGTTAATTTTTTTTCGTTAAATAATCAAAGCATCTACCTGCACACGTGCAATTATTTCATTTGAATTCGTGATCATAGAGGAATTAATGCAGTTTTGAGCATTGTCCCTATTAATCCTTAACTGGAGGTGTGACTCCCATCAGATGCCAATCAGTTTTGTTGTGACAACAATAACCCGTACGTGTCAACGGTGCGCCAAATACCAGTCCATAAACTGACATCCGATGTGCGACCGGCTTTATCTGATGTGTCATCTGGCGCGCGAAAGCATTATTCAAACATCACGGGGAGAACGACCACATCATCCCGTAGTCATTCTCCGCGCTCTGAGCATTTCTCGGACGATCGGCTCTACCGTTGTACCGTTTGGATAAGCGACTTCCAGCGCGAGTTGGGTTCGGCGGTTTGTCGCGAGCGTTCGGAACAGTTTGGTATGTAAATTGTGTGCCATACGAACAAAGCCTATCGTGCTGCGCATGCACAGTATCGCGGATTCTCACGGAGCGGATGTTTACTGTGGATCCGGTACATATTTGACTGGATTTGCATTTCAAAATGGTCGAGCAAACAAAAGTGTCGGTACGTGCGGTGTTTGATTTCGTGTCAACGCCAAAGAAAGATTGCGCCCGGGGCATTATGTAATACAAATACGGTTAAAATCGTGTAACACGAAACCTGAAATATTTTTTCATGTTAAACGATTTTCGCGTTAAAAGAAATGACAGATGCCGGCATAGTCAATGAGAAGTCGTAAAATCATAAACAGTGAGCAATTCAGTAATGTTTAAAATAATAAGGGTTCGATAAGCGGCATCGTTGTAGATTATTAAGAGTCCTCCTAGTCCAGTGATGGCAACCCTACATAAAAATAAACAATTTTATCCATTTACATATATTTATTTATTTAAATTGAAATAGAAAAAAAAAATGTAAAACCTAGTATTTGATTTGATGTCAATTAAATAATTAATTGTTTTTTTTTAACAAATTGATATCCAAAATAGATGGATACATATAGATGCCTCTTACGTAAAGTATGGTAAGTAAACAATAACATTGTTAATCATTCTAGTATTTTGCACGTATTTGATACATTTTTAAATGGCTGTATTTTTTTCAATATTATGTTTATTAGTACCTACATCATAGAATATAATATACTTTTTTTTTTAAATCTACACGTAAATAAGTATCTAATACATATGCAATACTAGAATGATTAAAAATAGCATTTTTTACTTACGATATTTTGCGTGGGAGACGTTGATATGTATGTGTTGAATAATATTAACAATAAATTTCGTTGTTATCAGGTAGACGTCTGGTGGACGTGTTCTTTGGTAACTCTGATATTAGTGAACGTTGGCGTGTTGCCCAAAGCGCTGTAGCGGGTTACCTATGATACATGTGTCGTAGGTTCGCCACTACTGTCCTAGTCAATAGAAATTAGTGTCATGAAGTCAACAGTAAACAATTTGACGGCGCAGTGTCATTATTGTGTTCTTCTAAGATGCATTTTTTTCATGTCAATCTTTTTTTGTTTCGCGTTGATGGAAAATAAATGGATGATACCAATCATGTAACATTCTGCTGAGATCAGAATATTTTTTCATGTTTATAAACTTTTCATATATAACAAGATGCGACAGACTTGGTCTACAATAATTTAATGGTTAATTTAAAGGTACTTTTTTAAAATTCGGAATGAAAATGTTCAGACTGTTTGTGCAAAATCTCAACCATTTTAAGGGTATGACCATTTTACCAATATCGCGGTTGTACTAGGGTTTTGAATCATTTAAAAAAAATATTTCTATATTTATAATATTTCTTTTGTGACACGCTTGTTTGGTGTAGCAGCAAGACTTGCCAAGTAATTAAGTGGTCGCGGGTTTGAGCCTCGTCCCAAGAGACAACCAAGTTAGTTCTATTTTCGTTAGTTCGAAGATTGTAAAAAAATCATGTGATATGTGTTTCATGTACACGTCTCTATATGTACATATTATTTTAATTATCTAATATAATATACCAGCTGAAGTACCCGACGTTGCCCGGACTTTACGCATAGTGAAGATGTTGCATTTAAGGGGATGGGGGTAATTTTTTTTCGAATTCAGATGTATATAGTAATTTTCCTGTTATTTTAAAAATGCTAAATTTCATTAAGAAATACCAAAAGTGTGCTTTAAGGGGTGAGAAAGGGAAATTGAGATGGTTTTTCGAAATCTCACGTAGGCAATAACCTTCCTCTTATTTTTATAAGATATAGATTTTTACTTATCTTATAGATTTGAATAAAAAACAAATAAACCGACAGACTCTTCTTTATGTATGTAGATAAATAAAAGTTATCGATATTTTTCCCAGAACTAGATTATAGATGTAGAATTGACTATGGAATATGAACTAATACATTTTGATGTCATGTGTATTGTTTTAATAGTATGGATATATACAGCAAATAGTTATCTATTAATACGTCGGGTTATGGTCGAGACTGTTGTCGCAAAATGAAAATCGTTATAGAGCGAAACAATTTTTTTTTTATTTGTGACTATATTTAAAAATTCCTAAAAACAAATTAGTTTCTTCATAAAACCGTGAATTTTATTCTAACTATTAATTAATGGATAAAACCGCTTAATACTTTTTGTTCAATCTATAACTTAGGTCACCGTGCGCGCGCATGTGAACATGGCATACGTAAACGTGTCCATTACTTGCCCACTACCCCCTCCCCCTATACCAAAATACATTTTTTTCTGAGGTTGTGTTCTCTATGTTTTTTTTTAATTAGTTGAAGTTGAACCATTGAATTGACAGATATCGTTTCACCATTGGGTTGATTGTTCATTATTAACTTGTGAACTATCGTCCAACTGCTTATGGGGTTGATTCTGTTTGTGGATAATCGGTTTCTCGCTACGGTGCGAATCAATTAGTTCTTTCATTTTTCTCTTGTGCATGTTGCTTGTTGACAATTTGCGCTATCACCAAAGTTAAGAGTGTTTCGTGCGGAACAATCGAGTACGTTTCCCGAAGCCAGAAGACCTTTGGATCCAGTGGAAGAAAATCCAGATACCAAAAATAGCATTTCACGGGTCGGTCGTGTTTTATTGGTTTTAAGTGATTCTTCAGCCGCCCCTTGTATCCTATTCTTTCGTCCAAATTCTTTCCACTTTTCCTGCATCCCGTATTTTCCCACCCCCGTGTTCGGACACTTTCTTTATACGTGTATGCACTACATATACAAGTGGCTCTTTTTTCCTTTTTATATCCAATATTTTTAATTATACCACTGATACATTAACATTCTTAAATGGAACCAACCAATGCTTGTGAATACTGCATAAGTAGTGTCCACCTACAAAATTGCACTTAATATTTATAGCATACAACATGTCACGTACCTATATCTGGGACACACGATACACATAAGTAAACGTTCCTAAATGGAAACCCACCAGTGCTTATGAATATGTCCTTAGTAGAGTCTAGCTATAAAATTATACGTAATATGTATAACACAGCATGTCACGTAAGTACATAAATCTGGGACACCGCTAAATCTAGCTAAAGAAATCAAAATGTTGAATCGAACCGCAAAATTGGCCTGATTGGCAAGATTAACCACAAATACTTTGTGAAGGTCTATCGCCTCCACGATTATCAACACCATCAGCGACTGCAGATACCTGGAGGTAACATAAAGCTCCCGACAGCCTCAAAAATACGCCCCATACCGTCGACAAAAACACGCCCCGTACCGACGACAATAACATGCGCCAGCAGTCGCCCGCCATCTAGTCGCGTCTTATTGATCACAATTTCCATTAACTACTTGCGCGTAACTTTACTGTTCGGTATAATTTCTCCTCATTACTGTAACCTGTGCTCAATAAACTTCTGTCAACTGTAAATAGTCTTTCTCGTCTCCAACCTGCTCTAGTCCAGCCTCACCCACTCACTCCGAGATTATAATTAAAAAAAGCATGAGTGAATGAGTGCCCCAATGACAATCACTTATTCACTCATGCTACAGCATATCTTTTTGATATTCTGGTCACATTTTGACATATTCACACTTACTTATACTGTTTCATACAGGAAACAAGAAATGTAGACATGAGTGATTCACCGATTTCCGCTTTTTTCAACTGGCGATGATTATGATATTGATTATGGGTCAAAAGAAATTAAACACAAAATATGTTTACTATAGGTACACTACGGCGACAGAAACAAGAATACGTTTTCGCCCGCAGAAAACCTTGTTTTATTTCAATTACAAACAGTACATTCATTTATTCATATTTTTCTCACCATATTAGCAAGTAAATAGCAATGGGCGCTGCCCTGATGTGTTTTTATCAAAAATGATAGTCTTTTACCGAAATCTATCCCACGACTCTCCGGCGCCACGTCGATGATTATCGTATAATTTAATTGGCGTCACCGTAGCAACCTCGCAATTATGTACGATACACATACATATATTTCTTTCAATTTTTTTCTTTCAATTTCAACGTCGCTCATATCCTCAAAACCTCGGTGGACGCGTCCTTCCTGTAGATACTTACATATTAAGGCATTAACCGAAAACGGGACATAGAAGTGTGGGTCGTACTAAGACGAGATAGTCAAATGACGATGAAAAAAATAGACTGGAATATTGAAGGTTGATAATAATGATTACATAAAATATAATATATGGTAATATGAATTAATGTTAGTTTTTCTTGTTTATTATTGATTATATTATGCAGGCGTACTTCAAAAATAACTTATTTTTGCCGAATGCACCGCTCATAACACGTTAATTCAAATTATAATTATTCAATTTACATATATAATATATAATTTGATGCGGAATAATCATAACAGGAATCTAATGACATTTTCAAACGTCTAATAGATATAATTATTCATATCACTTAAACGTTTTTTTTTACGGTTTACTTGTGTATATCTTCTACATATTCAGGATCTTCAAAAAATTATTTATATACGAGCAGCCTCTCATTTCAACACAAGACTGTATTTTGTTTACCGTTTTATTTTTTTTAGTCGACCTTGGCGCACGACGATTTTCTTTTAAATTTATTTATTTTATCTATACAAGTACCTATACAAAATTCACATTGAACTATGCCGATATTATTATAATATAATCTGTGATCGAACAGACTGTATATTATACATAAAATATACATTCCGTATAATGTGACCTATAACTATACCTATCTATAACACAGCTAATATAATAATTATTTTTTCCAATTCCAATTCCTTAGAGTCTACGATACTCTGAGTACTCTACATGCGGCTAGACCGCCAAATCTACTGCTACAAGTGCATCAGCGCTAATCGCTTTGAAACTTTTACTAACTACTTATTGTAATAAACATCATATGTGTTTTATATTAATACATGAATTGGAAGGGTAAAAAAAAAAATTCTGATAAAAAACCCTCTAAACAATTTACTGGAGGTTAAATGCAAATTAACTAGGCGCGACTCTTTATGTACAGTGCCGCCTTATTCTATCATAATACTTATAGGTAACTAAAATAAATTACAACTACACTTAAGAATATTGTTTTATTGTTTACAAAGTCATGGATTGGAGAGTTCAGTCGACGCTGTTCGCTTCTGTGTGCGTCTCAGTCCGGAGGATCGAGCGCGTTGGTGTATAATAAATATACATTGAGGGTATTATTTTATTTATCCAGTTCTAAAATAGAGGTATTTTTTGCATATTTCACATTCTTTTAAGGTGACACTCATAATTAAACAATTGAAAATATCATTTAAAAATGAAACTGCGTTACTTTTTACGTAAATGTTGCTAAAGAGAAAGGTTACACAAGAAAGAGACGAGGAAAACATTGTTGATTTTCTCACATTCTAGACAAGTTCTCAGAAAATATTATTTTCTCGAGCATATAATCCATACAATGTGAATATTTTTGTATCCACAATATGCTCGTTTGTATCGCCATTATGTATAAACATATATAAATTTTCTGGTATACTGAAAACGAATTTAATGATCGTGGTCTTTCAGATATAATGCCTATATTGTCTTAATTGTTACAAATAACGTGCTGTTTATTAGTTTTATAGTAGTATAAAGATTTTATTTAAGGTTTTCTAAGTTATAAATGAACAATAAAAACCGACATTTACATAAAAAAAAACATGAAATTGCGAAGAATTAATATTGAAAATAGCCCCTTAAAATAAATTGCCGAGGTTTTGTAAATACTCTACCGTTGAACTCTTTATTATACTATAGCAAATTTTTCCGATTTTCTTTTCTTTATCCTGTGCGGAGTAATCTCATTAATCTATAATAATTCAAGACGCGCGTAAAGAAAGAACTCTATTGGAAATATACTGTACGTGATCAGAAATTATACAGACTGGTTCGAATATTACGTGACGAGTCATCTATGAATCAATACGCCCTTTTCAGGAAATATTTATCACATCGTCATATTGGTGAATTTCTTGTCATCAGAGATTCTTAGATACCCACAACTTGGCGTCACTGGGCATATCACATATATTTATATATTATGTACAATTTTAATGTATATTTGACAGAGGGATGTAGTAGGCATGTATTTAGGTTATGTGGCTCAAATATTTTAATAAAAAATAATACCGCGTATATAGTCTAACGGAACGAATACATTCGAGTGATTCAAATACATACTCGCGGTGTTTTGCAGTACGCCAGTTCAAGCGAAGACGTGTATACAGAACACCGCGGGGCGCCAAAGAGATGAGTATTGTGTTTAGTTCGTATAAATTTAGGATAAATTACGTGAAAAATTATGCTTAACACATGTAGGTATCTACAGCTATTTGTTATTCCTACATACATGATTATATTAATACATTAACATGCTCACTTTGAATTATTTGCGTGAACTTAAACATATACCTACATCAAGTAAAAACCAAATGGTCCTGTTAGAAGCCTCAATAATCGGCGAGCCTGTATGAGAAGATGTATGAGTGTGGATGAGGCGATAATTGTGCGTCAGGATAGAATAGTGTGGCGCTCTATCCTATCTGCCTACCCTCACGGGGAAATCGCGTGATGGTAAGTGAGTAAATATTAACAATAACAAGATAATTCGCAAGCACTGTAATACACATACTTCCATATTTCCCATATAATAACAACTTTTTTGATTGTGTGGATCGCGCACCCCTGCTATCTGGTTGTGTTGAGGCTGTCCTCATATAAACTAGTTGTATTGGTCTCAACCCCCCTCCCCCTCTCTCAAAATTATTGTTTTATATGGCATTCATATATACTATTTTGTTGTCTATAGATAATGAACACATGTTTAATGAATTCAATCCACAGCCAATATTGCAATCCCGAGATTCAATTTTAATAACAAACACGTACACTTTATGTAAGATATTTAGATATTTATATTATATTTAAGTAAGAAAATAAGTAAAGTGAACCAAAAATATCATAATTAATTTTAGACTTGAATGTGAAATCAATTTCACATTCTAGTTTATTATTATGAATAATATAATTATTAAGGAAAACACATTCTTATTGTGAAGTTGTAATTATTCAGAACATAGGTCTGTGATATTTTAAATACTAAATTAATGTATTAATTATAAATATATACATATAAAATCAATTTTGTCGAAAAATATTGTTTTTGCGTCACCGGGATGGCTTTCAAATAATGGAACGACAGGTGTATTCATTTGAAAAATGTAACATATAGGTTCGAAAATTTGTCAAGAAAGATACTGGCGTTATAGCACAAAGGTAGTGCACTTCCCCGGATTGGAAATAGAGATCCAGGTATCCCGGTGACGCAAAAACAATATTTTTCGACAAAATTGATTTTATATGTATATATTTATAATTAATACATTAGTTTAGTATTTAAAATAATATAATTGTTTCACACCTAAGCGCGTTTCATAATTTATTCTTGAGTTAATTTCGGTACACCGAAATAAATCCACAATAATCCCGAAAGATTCGTTATTGTAGTATAATACTAATCATAAATAATGTAAACTCCGGATCCGGGATTGGATTCTTTAACTATGTTCGTATAATAATATTTTATGAGAATTTACCGTGAGAAAATTGAGTACTTTCATTTCCTGAGCCTTCAAGTCAGGTGGTCCTCGAAATATTATCAGTAATGTCTTGAATTCATTCCGTCCTATGATCATTAAAAGAACGAGACCAAACCTACTTACTAATTATGTAGATTGGTGCAGTTTTTAAATAATTAATATTTTATGTCTACATGATTAAGAAAAATGAATGTTTTTAATATCGCATAAATTTGTAAATGTAGTTAACATTCGCGAGTATTGTTGAGAGTCTAGTTTCTTTATTAATTTTAATATGATAAAACTATAATACAATGTATAAAATGCGTCAGCCCATGGTTATAACGTAGAAAACAGTAAATTATTTATGATTATAATGTTTTGTGAAATGCAGTGAAAGTTGTGACAGGTTGCGACAATGGTCTTTGTCGTTCTTATTTTATTACACATATTTTACCCGACTGCCTGCTGTGGAGGTAGTGTATAAATTGATAAGTGAATTGAAGTCATTAACGACGTATTCTATGAATGAGTTGACAGAGATAACGAGTGCTTTCTATTCCAACAATGCGGGAATAGTGTATAGTTAAGTTTAAATTAATAATAAAATTTTAAAGGAGGTTAATTCTAAAGAAGGATAAATAAATGTTTTTAATTGAATTGGTTAAGGAAGAATGAAGACCCACTAAATACGTAAGAGATAGGAAGAGAATGAAAAACCAAAATATGTATAATAAACCTCAGATTACGGATAAGAACGGTAAGATGTTCTGTATTGTTGATATTATTTTATGGAATGGAAGCATGGATATTTGACGAAGAAATAATATAGCGACTTGAAGCATTTGAGATTTTTAAATCTACAGATGAATGCTAAAAATCAATATATAGTTCAGAAGAACAAATAAAAGAAGAGAAGAAGAAAAGAAAACAATAAAATTCCGATCATTTTAATATCTCGGACATCAAAAGAATTAGAGATCAGATCGCACAATGCGGAGATAGATTGTTATCAATCGGGACCCTGAATGAAAGAGAACATCATGGCTGACTAGTTTGACTAGTCTACCTGTTTCGAGCTTTACAGGGCCGCAGTTAACAAAGTGATAATAGCCAATATGATAGCTCACGTTCGTTGTGTAAGGCACGAGAAGAAAAATAAATTATTGATACCTTAATCTACAAAGCAGCTAACTCCACCCATGGTCAAAAAACCGTTTTTGATGCCATACCGTGTTTTAAAATAATATATAAGTACTAGGTGCTGAAAAACTTTACATTTATTCTTGCAAAAACCTTCAATACCTTCCCCTGACACAAGTGTTGATGACACCAGAAATAGAGAACGTTTGCGGAAATCACAATGGTTGCACTACATAATCATGAAAAATCACCTAACTTCCAATAATATTTTACAATTTTGGTAAAAAAATTCAGCGAAATATTCCCTCTGTACGAGATAAATCAAAATTTCAATAAAATTTCTCATCCACCCTATTTCTACATAAATAATCTACCAAAGTGTATTTTGGAATTTTCGTAATCAGTTTAATTACAAAATTAAACATTTTTTTGTTCCTCCTGAACATTTTATAAAAATGGAGTTAGCTGTTTTTCAGATTAAGCTATCGTTATATTATATATTTTGTGTCATTACAAAAGCTGAACAATGTAAAAAAACACAGTGGAGAAAAGTGTGGATATTTCAAAATATCAAGAATGATTGCATATTAATTTGTGGCATTCTATTCTCTCTGTATACTCCTGAATGCCGTTAGATATATTTGTAGGTAAAAAAAACAACAATGCTCGAGAAGTGTTATAAACAAAATTATAAAATAAAAATTGAATGAGTCATTTTAAGCATTCATAAATCTACATAGAGTGAAATATGATTAAAAAAAATTGTATAGCAGCTTTTAGGTGGGAAAAAATTTCGAAACATCGCGGGGGTCTGGAATACAGACCTTGGCATTTAATCAGTAGCAATAATTCATAATTTTATACAAAAAAAAAAACACCACTTTGACTTTATTTGTAGTTCTTTTAAGTTATAACTATCTCGTATCTATAATTATTATGACACTGCAGATATATATTATTTTAAATTGGCGTTGTATAGATTTTAGTTTTTTTTATATGTATAGATTTTAGGAAAACTATTTATATGTATTATATGTTTTGCAGATAATTATGAACATGGATATTGCGTATAGAATGGTAGTATTTAACACATTTCATAAATAATTATATATGCGGTAAATATATTTATTAGGAGAACACATTCTTATTGTGAAGATCAAATCAAAGAAAGAGATTCAGGTTCGAACCCTGGTGGTGCAACAACAATATTTTTCGATAAAATAGATTTTATATGTATATCTTTCTAATTAATATATTTAATTCATATTTAAAATATCATAGACCTATGTTCGGAATAGTTACAACTTCACAATAAGAATGTGTTCTCCTAATAATAAAGTTGTATCAATGTGTCAAAAATTTTATAAAAATGATTTGATAATTCTGGCGTCTGTTATTAAATTACTCAAAGGTATTTTAGATTCCGTAAAAATAAAGTAGATGGCTCTTTCAAATAATGGAACGATCAAATGTATTAATATCAAAAAGGTAACATATAGGTTCGAAAATTTGTCAATTTGAAAATTTGAAAATATCTTTCTATTTAATATATTTAATTCATATTTAAAATATCACAGACCTATGTTCTGAATAATTAGAACTTCACAATAAGAATGTGTTCTAATAAATTATTTACATATTCTACTACACTGCGCTCACACGGACCGAGTAGAAATACATATACATTCTCAACTTTAGAACATCTATGAATCTATCATTCGTTCCGTATTCACAAAGTTTGGAAGTATTCGACTTTCGCGCATGCGTATTCAGTCCGCCTGTCAAGGTCTTCGCATACAGTATACGCAATCATTAACAGCATCCAACGTACAAAAAACTACTTTAATGATTATAGGTATAATGCACAGAATAGCATACATATTACAAAGAAAACGGTTTGTTTTGAGATATTTTTTTGTGTGACCCACTTTTGATAGTTTGACTTGAACACTTGAAGCCGAATTATTGAATATCCTTTGATTATATGTTATTTTTGTTTATTTGATAATAGATATAAACTTATTATCCAGCATCCTTTCAACAAAAAGTCACTGACCGCTACTGATACCTTAATACCTGAAGCGAGTCATATGAGTCATGAGGAGAAAATAACAAGGGGAATAATGCTGGAAGACCTCTGAAATATTGAATGTTATTTAAAAGTAACATGTTACTAATTAATTAATACATTATTTCAATCCTTACTTATATGTATAACAAAACTGAAAGAATTTTTTCGATATATTGAAATATGACAGTGTTACAGATCTTCAAAGTTGCGTGATGTAAAAACGATCGGTTTATACCACATGAGAGATGTAACTATAACTAATATTGTTAGTACTGGCTGCTACGTACGAGAGATGTGACGTCACATAATGGATAGTGATAATCCGGCCTTTTTCAACAACCCCAGCTTTGAACGCCAATATATCCGAACGTATTGCACATTTTGAAAAAATTCAAAGAGGAAGATACGTCATTCAGAACCTCCCTGCCCAGCGGACACACGTGCACAACACGTGAAAGGGTGTGCGATTCGAGAATACGGCACACTTGGACTCAACACTCGAAAACCGTAGCAGACGTCAACCTCGTAATGAGGGTCCGCCGAAAAAGTGAAATCTGGACTCAAAACTTCGAATGATGGAAAGCAGTACGCTGAGAATCATGAATAGAGCCTCACCGCGATGAAGGATGTCATTGTCACCGTTATGAAGCGTAAATGGTAATACTGGTTACAAGACATATGATCCACTATTTTCTTAGACAACTCTGAAAATTATTCCGACGATCCTTCTTCCAAATAAGTATGTATAGGAATTCTTCTGATTGATTACCTCTAAAAGGGAAAACCATTACCGGAGAATACTATGCATCACATTTGGACCGATTAGCGGAGAAACACCCGGGAATGGACAAAAAAAGGTGTTATTTCACCATGACAACGCACCAGTGTGTTCAAACCGTGCTGCTGAGCAAAAATTGGCCGAGCTGCGACTCAAAAATTTCCTGACAGGATGACAGTTTAAGTCAAATAGGTCATACAGGAAGTGAACGAGTATTTTTAAGCCTCGAAGAAACTCATTTCCGCGAAGGTTTCGCGAACTGGAGAAACGTTAGGGCATGTGTGTCGAACTGGGACTACGTCGAAAAATAAAGTACAGTATAAAACTTTAATTGTTTTCTTTAATATCAAACCACCCTCGTACATTTAGTACTGCTCCATCTTTCCTTGTCTTAATTTCTGACGGCTGTTGATCGATTTAAAATTGATTTTGATTGACACACTTTTGCCTGGACACCGTTATATGTGTATCAGCAGTCTCCAAGTCGGGCCGAATTCTGGTGGAGCCAGTTCCGTCCCAGCGCACACCGCCTCCGCCCCGTGCTCGGCTGCCGTGCTCGGCCGGTCGTGCTCGCGGAAGCGGGGCTCATGACTCCCCTGTTTAATTGTTCGTGCAAGCAGAGTTCAGGTCATCGTCCGCTCCGGCCGCCGGCGGTGCCCCCCGAGGGTCCGCGGCGAGCGCAGATAAATATTACAACGCTCGACAGTGCGAGAGCATCGTACCATTGCACATCTTAAAGAAGTTGGAGTCCACCGCACCGGAAGCTATATACGTAGTCCTTTAAACGTGAATGTATGAACACGTATATTGTTTCATCGTCAAGTAGAAAAATTGGGGATGTGCTGAACTCATTTTTGCATCATTGATAACATGGACATGCAATTTATAATGATTTTATTTATTTATTTATTATTACAGTGAAAACGAAAACCTACGGATTTGACGTCATGGTCAATTATTTATTTAAATAAATATCAGATATCTCACAGAGACGAAGCTATTTTTATTATATTTAATGGAAAACATATAGAAGTATGTGGTAATTACAGGCCTTACGACCTGTCTTCGGCTGGCTTAGGTGATCACTTTATATAAATATAACGTTCACCATTCTCACCCCATCAATCTCCACATCTATCAATTTTTTTTTTAAGTTGTATGTATGTTAATATGTGGACTCGCTTTGAATACCACTACACCATCGTTATCTATGGACCAAATTTGATCATTCATTTCGGGTAAGAATGGTGAACGTTATATTTATATAAAGTGATCACTTAAGCCAGCCGAAGACAGGTCGTAAGTCCTGTAATTACCCCATACTTCTATATATTTTCTATTAAATATAATAAAAATAGCTTCGTCTCTTTGTAGGTAAAAATTCAGTAATTACGAGTTCTTGGACAAATTCAAATATTACTAAAACGATTTATTTCATCATCATCATCATCACTATTGTCAGCTGTTTTTTATTCACTAAGTGTCTCCACCTTTCTTCATCCATCGTTATTAGTTGCCATGTATTTTTTTCAAAATTTGATGATTTCGTCAGTCCAGCGGGTCTTAGGGCGACCTGGCCTCACAATCGAATGATTGCACTCTATTGTCTTTCCTGAGCGATGTGGCATGCCCATTAACATTTCAAGTCATTATTTGTGTATGTGTTAGCGATTTCGTTTACATGAAGTGTAGGAGATAGAGTTCTTGTTGTGAGAAACAAATCAATTTAACAAAAACGTAATTAATTTATAGTAAAAATATTTCAATCTACCTTTTTTACATTTATAAGTATTTTATGGTACGATTAACAGACGACTTCATAGTGGCATTAGGATTATAATTTTTAAATGAAATAGTTCTGTAAGAGAAAAATTCATACCACATAAGTCAGAATATAACGCGGTCTCGAATATAACACTACCCTTTAATTCATCATCACATTATATTGTATAAATTATCTACATCGATCTCATCATTTATATATTTTTTATAATTCCTAATTTTTCATATGAAAGTCACCAATTTTTAATTTATTTTTTTAGAATGATCGAATAAGAGATCAGTCTTGTTCGTGAGGATTTATTTTTCAAAATTTTCAACGACTAATCTTTATTATACATGAAATTTTACGAACGCTATTAGTTTATAAATGTCGTGAATATTTTTAAAATATTGAAAATTCGGTCAATATTTTAATGGATTTTATTTAATGATTTTTCTTTTCAAAACAATTATAAAGATGATCAAATCCGGATGCACAAGTGTAAACCACACAGCTATGCATAATATTAACGGTGAAAAAAGTGTACAGAAATAAATTAAGTCCACAACTTCATGCGACCGTACAACGTTACTCTTGTGCGCCGTATAACACCTGCATAATTCGAATTAATTATCCAGAATTACAATAATTTGTCGGTAATATGCACCAGGTGTAAATAGGAATAAGTTTCACGGGAGATAAAGTCCAATGTTATCTAATTCTACACATCGATATGTAATTTAGACTATCTAGACGTATACTATATTTGTATGTAAACAAATGGACAATCGTTAGAAATAAGCAAAGCGTATCTCTACTACAGGGTGAATATTATGATCCAGGCTGATTTTGTTTTGGCCGCCATTTTGATCTGGAAAAAATTTGTAGAGAGTAGTTGATTATAAAAATTGTGATATCGCCTGGCCTCCTCGATCACCTGATTTGACGGCTTCCGACAATTTTGTGTGGGAGTACTCGAAAAGAAAGTTCTACGACAAAAAACCAACAACAATTTCGATGCTATATGATAATATTCGAATTTAAATTTTAAAATAACACGCGAAGTGTGCGAGAATGTTATGAAAAATATGGTTAAAAGAGCACGCATTTGTGCCGCTGTCAGAGGCGGCCACTTGCCTAATGTCATATTCCATACATAATTGTAATAAATCAAGTAATCGATAAATAAAAAAACAACTTTAACAATTGTGTTATTCAAAAACAACATCGGCGTGGAAAATATTCACTCTGTATTTTAAGCAGTATTTGATTTAATAAAATTACTCATGTCGCAAATTACATAGGTACCGAAAAATTTCAATGCACTTTCTTCGATCGTGAGACGTTGAAACCACCTTCAAACTATGTATCTATAATTGACCTTCTAATATCTGGGTTATTAATAATGTTCGTTAGACGGTCTCAATCGGCATATTTTTTCTTAATGGCGACTGTTCAAACAAATTTTAATATTTAAAGAAAATCCCTTCGTCGATAGTCGAAGTCTACCGATTCTTGTGGCCAGTGCAAGAATAAATTTTTAAAATTTAGAATTGAGTCTGATTTTTTTGAAAGAGAAATAAATATAATATATAAACACGTACCATTCTAGTCACACGTAATAAACTATACAAATCTCTTGTATTTAAAATTGGACATGGTATCTTATACACATCTCCGTGATACATTAACTATTTAGAGCACAATGGTGTTCATAAGCGATAGAAATCGCAGAAACTTTACATAAAAATCAAATTTATTTTAAGATCGTGCTATATTATTTTTATTATAACATTAGAAAATACTTGTAATTAGTGACGAGTTCAAAATCACGAACCGCGAGTCAATCACCGATACTTTGAGTCACACTCACTATCAGTGATTGAATGTCGGAGAATATCGTGATTCGTGATTAATTTTTTTTTTTTATTTATATTTTATTGTGAACCGTCATTCGGCGCATGTGCATATGAAACGAAAATATTCATGAAGGAATGACGTCATAATTCGTGATAAGCGCCATCTAGTAGATTCTGCCAAAAACGTTTTATGCATTTGACGCGAGAATACTGAGAATTTGACCCGAAAAATAAACTCACATTATTTAAAGGGTTTTGATTATTTTTGTGATAATATTAATTTATATATGCTAGAATATATTTTTAAGCAAATTAAGTTTTAATAACATAGGAAAATACGCTCAAAATTATGTTTTTTTTTTCGTGCATTGTGATATCGTATTAGTATTAAACTGTGATCATAGTCACAGTTTTCAATCACTGATATTATCGAATATCAATCACAATCACACCAGTTAGTTAAAAGAAGCTTTTTTTACATCAGTACTTGTAATGATCACATTTTGTACTGTCACTTAAAATTAGACGTCATTTAGATGTGTAATATAAAAAAAAACTTTTTAAAATGAACAATATTGAGTTCATAATTAATTTTAGCCAAATCGTGGATATATTACCATTGTGCTCTATATAATAGATACATTTGTAAGTATGCCACTATAAATCAAATATTTTTATCAAAAATGTGATTTTGTGTAATATGATTTTAAAATCACACAAAAAAGTAAAATTACCACCATTAATACCATCAAAAACGGAAGCTGGAGTGAGTGTCTGCCACTCTTGATGCAATCTAGAGCTTCCGGACCTTATAAAAATGCAAACAGTACCTTACCCGCAACAGCAATAATCAATTCCGTATTCGGAGGAACGGTAAACCCAGTGGCGCTCCACGGGGGGCAGGCCCGGTCACGTGACTCCCCCACCTGTGGGAAAACTCACCCGACCATGAACAATGGTAATTAGTCTAACTGTTTACAACGTTGCGATGAGCATATAGTATGTGTGCTGTGTGTGTATGCGTGTGTGTCAGAAATCTATTCTGTTGAGTTTGAGGAAATAAGATTAATTTAATTTAATATCGTATTTTATTAGTGTACTTACATACCCCGACCTACCCCGATTAATATGATCATATTCCACAATAAAAGATTAGAAAAAATACAACATTTGCAGAAAATAATATTTAAAAAATGCGCTTTAAAAATTGGGTGCAATTGTTTCAAAACTTATTTTATGTGTAGAGGTTTCGGAGATATTTTGATGTATATATTCGATTTCTGGCCAACATTTCTGAGCCCATTGCACCCAGGACAATTGCGCACGTGTCAACTGCACACTAGACAAGTGCACACATAGACAACTGCAAAGTTACCAGTACCTCACGATAGCTTACATTTCTATAAAATAGGCCATGTTAAGTTAATTTTGGTTAGGTAAGGTAATTCAATATAAAGTCACGGCAGCAGAGTAATAAGCTGACTATGTGCAGTCGTTACTGTGCGTTCACTTGCCACTGCGTGCATTTATCACTGTGTGCAGTTGACACGTATTTGCTACACTTAAAAGAATAATCATATCAATATATAAGACTTACGATTTCATTAGAATTTTCTTTATTTCTTGTTGACGATAGAGACTGTCCAACACACGAGTTACTCGCATTTTTGAGAGAATAAATTATATAGATTAATAATGAAAAACGTTATTATTTATTTAAATTGCTTATTATCTTTAATTCACTTTTTTAGTTTTATTTTTTCACAGTTCATTTAGACAGATTGGTATAACTTATTGTTATTATTTTTCGCAAATTTATTTAAATTATTATTATATTTACATAATTCTTTCAAATGTTTTTAAGTAACTATATTTATAATAGTATTTATAAATTAATTCGTTGTGCGTACCTAATAAAATAAAATAAATGTGGGTAATAAGAAATAAAGTTGGTTCCGTATTACCACTCCTCTCCATTGAAGTCTATTCAAAGATTATAATAAATGACAGCTGTCAAAGTAAACTGTCACAAAAATAGGTTTACTGTCTATGGCTAATTGACGTAACGGAGCGTTTATTAATGTATGAACATCCATCTTACAGTCGGTAATAAACTACATTAGGTATATGAGAAAATCTAAATATTTTTTTTTATGTATTAATTATTTAAAACCTGTGATGAAGGTGTAGCAAATCTGAATCTAACGATCCTCAAAACCAACAACAAGTATGGATCGAGGACAATACAATTTGTTTTTTCTACAATATAAAATAAAATCCCTGGGTATTTACAAAAGAGCACGCTTTCTCCTAATTTAGAAGAAATTATTAAAAAATGGCTTATAAAAAATAACCTGTCTCACCTGTGAGAATGAACTGATTAATAGTTATGTTTTTGAATTTATTAAATGTAGCAAATGAATATAAATGTACCTGCAGACTAACGTCTATCAAGACGTAATAATTTAAAAATATATAAATAAAATGAATATTTATAAAAAAAAATGTATGCAAGGAAAGCGACCTTATGATGATGAGTTGAAAGTGATTTGAGGTATCCGAGAAGGAGGAAAGTAAGACACTGTATAAAATACTTATAGGTAATGAATGCTTGGAACAAGTAGATGAGTTTATGTATTTGAGAAGAATGTTTGATAGAAACGGAAAGGCTGAGAATGATATCGAAAGGAGGGTGACTGCAGAGAATAAAGTGAACGGCGCTTTGAATGGAATTATATCTAACGGAAAATTGTCAACCGAGGCAATACTAGAGGTACACAATGGTGTCCCGTTACCCACATTGATGTATGGAAGTTGGGCCCGGAGCTGGCAGAAGGGAAACGAAAGTAAACTGAATGCAGTGGAAATGAGATCACTTTGGCGTGTATATGGCAGATCTATTTATGATAGATTAAAGTATGAAATTAACGTAAAGCCGATCTTAGTATATTGAGTAAGATTAAAAAATGATCACTTAGGTGGTTTGGTCATACGGAACGAATGAATGAGGAGAGAATGGTAAGAAATATATATGACGCAAGTGTTGATGGCACCAAAAGTAGAGAACGTCTGTGGAAGACTTGGCAAAACCAGGTAATCCAGATACTGGAGGATGGTTCTGTTAGAAGCCTCAATAATCGGCGAGCTTGTATGAGAAGATGTCTAAATGTGGATGAGGCGAGAATTGTGTGTCAGGACAGAAGAGTGTGGCGCTCTTTCCGCTCTGCCTACCCCCGCGGGGAAACGGCGTGATGGTAAGGTAATTACTTAGTTACTAATGATAAAATTCAACGGTTGGATCGTAAGAATTATATTTTTTGGATAAATTTGTTTTATATTTTTTTTATTTGTGTTGGAATATCCAATGATGCTGAAATTTAAATACAAATATTGCGCAGGTTATACGTTGTAGTTGCGCGATTGGTTTATTAATTTATTGCCGACAGAATATGCTGTAATGAATAAAATCATTTCTGGCATCACGACTTGACCTCCGGAAGCGTAATTAAGTTCGTAAAACAGACAAATTAAGGTGACCTTACATTATGTACTAATGATGATTTGCTCAACAATTTGGAACAGTAAATTAATTTCAGTTTTTTTATAACTTTCCACCTCGTAATGAAGAAATTAACCATTGTACATATCATTGTAATTTAAACATTTTAACATTGTACAACTTAAATTAATTTAAACATTCTACAATTTAAATTAATTTAAACATTTTAACATTGTACAACTTAAATTAATTTAAACATTTTAACATTGTACAACTTAAATTAATTTAAACATTCTACAACTTAAATTAATTCAAACATTTTAACATTGTACAACTTAAATTAATTTAAACATTTTAACATTGTACAACATAAATTAATTTAAACATTCTGCTGTGCATTGCATCCGTAGTCACGAGATTGTTATGTCTCAGCCACAATCACTAAATTGGATTAATATGAATTTATAATTATCATTCTTTGAAAACTTAAACTGTAGAAGTTGAAAATTAGAAATGATTCTCTAGTTGGGTCAATTATAATCTTGGAGTTGAATATTTTTCCTATTTAAGTCAAATTTAATGGCCCGATGGGATGAAATTTTAAGAGATATTCGAATGAGATGTGTTAAATACTGATTAAATGTATTCATTATAAAGATATACATATAGAACCAATTTTATCAAAATATTGTTGTTGCGCTACCGGGATATCTTTATAGTTATACATTTAATTAGTATTTAAAATATCACAGACCTGTGTTCTGAATAATTACAACTTCACAATAAGAATGTGTTCTCCTTAATAATAATATGTGGATTTTACTCTCATGAGTTTCCTTAGAGACGCCAGCTTTCGTAGTTTCCGTGTACACAGTATTTACATACATACATTTCAGATTCGCCGTCTCGCGCCTCACTTCATTCTTGTTTTACGTTAAGCATCAAATGTCAGCGCATTGATGACCATTTATGTTTCGTTAGACGGTGCCGTCTAACTTTTAATATATATAGTTGTAGATACATGTAGAGTCTCGCTATTAAATCGAACGTCGTGTATGAGTTTTGTCCCTTTATACCAACCTAAAGCTGATTTTTGAGTTTATCTCCAGATCAAAATCTCAACATGTGTACATGGTACTGAGATTTATCTCAACTAAATCTCTGAGATATGTCTCATTCCATGGTCACGGCCATTACAACCTCACTAGTCTCGATAATCCATGACTGCAATCATCCACTCTTTGACATTACCGTTGTGGCTTATGGCTAGTGGCACTCGCCTAACTATTAGAATAATCCGCACATCTTTGGTCTTAATCCTGCTTATACAGGGCCGGCCCGAAGGGGGGCGAGCTTAGACCCCGCCCGAGCGCGCCGAGCAAGCTGGTGCTCCGAGCTTGCAATTGTCGAGCTTACTTGCTCGGTGCAATTTTTAAAATATTTATATAGAATTGACATAATGCCTAACTAAGCGCTGAAGGCGCACCCCGACTTGCTAGGCACACATTTTTTAAGCTAAGAAATCAACGAAAATTCTGGAATTGCGATATTTTGATCACGTGAAGCGAAATTTGAGAGATATATGTAATACAACACTCTCCACCTTATCATCAGTGCAAAATTGAATCACGAAAAAGAGGTTCTGGTCGCAGGAGGACATTGCAGTTGCGAAATCTTATAAAATAGTTTAACAAATCCTTTTTTTTTAAATCAGGGATGGGGGTGCCCAGAAAAATTTCGCCCCAGGTCGCCACTGAGGCGATGGCCAGCACTGCTTATGTAATAGAGCCTCGAGCGTGTTACAAAACTATATTGTGCGCTCCCATTGCAGCTTCCACGTTGTCATCTTCCTTAGTATATCACTGTCACTGTTTGCTTGAATTTTTACCGATCCAGACTCAGAAACTCTCACTCTTCACACTTTGAAATCTCAGATCGAAGCAGGTAACACTATTTGGCAAATAATTTTTTTCTCGGACTGATAATTGCCGTCAATAAAAATGATTAGAAATCAAGCGATCGAAACGCACTCGTGTAAAACGTGATTCCACTGGTAATTATATCAAGTCGTAATGTATGCAGTTTCGAATGTTCCGGAACGCTAAATGCTAAGTATGTAAAATGTGGAACTATAAAATAACCTAACGATTTACATACGCGTGAATGTTTCATTTATGAAAACAACACGAGACAAATAAGTAAATAAATTGAACGGGATACACGCTGTAGATATGTAAAGGTTCATTTATATTGTAACTAGGCTGTTGTTGCGAATAATTTGCACGGAAAATTGACTAATAATTCTGCGGAACTACACTACAGTGTAAAATGATCATTTCTAGATTTTTTACTACAGTAAAAATACTAAAAATAATCATTCTATTCTAGATTTACTAGAGTAAAAAAAGTTACTAAAATAATTTTTTTTGCGAAAACGGGTTGTTTGATCGTTAGTAAATAAAAAAATTATTTCTCGAAGTACAACCCGTAGTAAACTCATTTTACTATCCGATAGTAAAAACGAGAATCGATAGTTAAATATGGCGGATTTTTCACAGCTGTTCCAAAAGTCATTCGACACATTGATACTTTGAAAGTTGCAGTATACGACAATTAATCATTCAATATCCAGCTGTTTCAGTGATGTGAGTTCGTCCGATGAAGATTTCATTGTTTAAAATGCATTAGTACATAATACGAAAATATTTCTCCACCAAAGTGACAGATTTCAAACATCTAGGCGAACAAATCCATAGATAATACATAAAATAAAGCATATTTCATAATTATTTATCGCGCCTATCTCTATCTATTCTTTGACAGTAGTAAATTTGATGTATCAAGAACCCGCAAAGAATTTTTTACTACAGGCGATGGTAAAAGTTACTATAGTAAAAAGTTACCATAGTAAAGAGTTACTACTGATCACACAACCAGCCCTCAGAGATTTTCCAAGCTTAACCCTTTCCGTTATTTGGGCATCTTTTAATTAGTGTATGACATTGGCGGTGAGGGTCCACAATTCGGCATGCCTTTGAAATATGGTTCTGGAGACGCACGGTTAGTATACTGTGAACAACTTGACGCCAATGTCATCTATGGGAGTTGAAAATTTCCTGCAAGCTCACAACCGTGTGCCTAAGACATCAGGCATTGCTCTAGTAATAGCGCTGAGAACTGCAGGATGCCGAGGAATGAAGGATACCATCAGAAGGGCTATAGAGAGACTGCATAAAGGTGGAAATATGAGAAAGAAAAGGAAGGCACTTACTTTTTTATTCGGCTGGATTCTGGATGGTTGGTTCTGTGATTCCTCTCCACCACGAGTACAAGCGTCGCGACATGTATAGTGACACTCGCGAAAAAAATATTATTTAGTGTAATATAATTAGTATTATATAATATTATTAATATTAAGCGGTAGCGGAGTGAAGCGATGGAATCCGTAGAAAGTTCCAAGCGCACTGATCTTGCTGCAGTTGATAGATTTTTAATCACTGCGACATTTTCTTTCTTCCTTGCGCTCAGGGATAGGGATAGGTAAGAAAGGGGAGGATATACGCAGATTAAAATTTGGTAAACAGTCAATTGAATTTATGCATGAAGCAACAAGTCAAACATTAAAAACTTAATAGAATTAAATAAATTTTAAATGGTTTTAACACATGGAGATCGCGATCCTGTCGTAAGAGAACGTCTTCGAAAGAAATGGAATAATAAAACAATTTTGATAAAGACATTTTGCTATAAAAATTGTTCATACCCTCTATTGACAAGATACTTTATATTACTTACTGCCAAAGATTACACCTTTAAGACAATTAATGAATTTACATATCCTGGGAATTACATATAGTACAGGATATAGAATTTACATATCCTATTAATGTACATAAACAAACGTGACAAAGATATAATAACTCGTATAGTGAGTGCTAATCGTTACTACTTTGACCTACAAAAACAGCTGTTGTCGAAGTGTAACATGATGTTCAGAAAAACAAAGATAATTTGAAGCTACACAAAACTTTGATAATACCAGCGCTTATCTACGTGTCAAAAACTTAAATTAACAAACAATGAACGCTGATATTTGAACGAAAGATCCTAAGAAGAACTTTCGTAGCTGTTAGAGAAAATGGAGTATGACGTAGGCGTTATAATCAGGAGCTTTACGACCTACAAATTCATAAAATAGGGAGGCTTCGATGGTGTGATACACAACTCCCAAAATGACTGCATAATAATATACCTAAAGGTAGACAAAAAAGAGGTTAAGCAGAAATGAGGTTTACCTCTTCTTCAGCTAAATAAATGACCTGTCAATTCTTGGCGTCAGTGGTAGGCGGGAAACAGCTTAGTGCAGAAACTGGTGGAGGTGTATTCCTTAAGCCGGGTTGTAGTCAGGATTGATAATAATCAGTGGGGCCAGGGTGGCCTTCTTTTTGAACCGAGGCGCAGTCGTGCCACTTTTTTTGAGACAACGCACTGTTCAATTACCTATATTTAAAAAATATTCTACATAGAATTTTGTACATCTAATATCGTACAGCGGACGAATATTACAAGAATTCATAAAAATATGTCGGACCGGAGCATTTCCAAAACGTCGTAACGAGGAAATTTACGGGTTTTGTATATTAAGAATTGGATCATCTAGGCGCAAGGCGGTATTTCATTACTTCAATCATTGACCACATACATTTGAAAACAGATGAAATATTTATTCCTAAATTTACATGTTACAACTCGATAGTTTTGAGGCAACATGCATGGTTTAAGTGTTTACAAAAGTTAATTTATTATTGAGGAGAACACATTTTTATTGTGAAGTTGTAATTATTCATAACATAGGTCTGTGATGTTTTAAATACTAACTAATCATCTTTCAAATAATGGAACGATAGGTGTATTAATTTTAAAAAGTGAAAATTTGTCGTCAAAAGTACTGTCGCTGTAGCATAGTTGTTAACGCACCTTGCCCGGATTGGAAAAGAGATCCAGATTCAAATCCCGGTAGCATAACAACAATATTTTTTGATAAAATTGATTTTATATGTATGTGATGATTATATATAAATGAGGAGATTAAAGTTATGAATTATATGAAATATGTGCTTGAAATACTAGAGTGCGTGGGTTACTATATATCGGGAGAATAAGCTGATGTGTAATGGTGGGTGCTCCATTAAACACCTATCACTCACATGTTTGTTTAAAAATCGCGAAGTGTATTGAATAAGTATGTGTGACCAGAACAGGTAGGAAAAGCGAAACGCTGCATATAGTTGTCAAAGTTTATTATTAAGCACAGTTACAGATTTGGATAAATACAATAATCGTACAATGAAACGACTACATAGAGGAGAGTTTCCTAGAGATGTTATCTGGAAGGCATCTGCGAGAAGAGTGGCGCCTAAAGAGTGACGGTTGCTGGTCGCGTGGTTATTGTGGCGTCGGTACCGGGTGTGTTTTACGACTGTTAGGAACTCTGGTTTTACGCACCGCTAAATGCAAGTTACGTTCAGAGGTAGTCGGCGGTGATGATGGCTGTATAATATAATATAACAAAGGTCTCGAGTTGAAATAGATATAATAAATCATAATAATATTCATGAAAAATTACAAAATATTCTCCATGTTTATTCATGAGATACAATTTAGCTGATATTTTATTAATTACGTTTTTTATAAATTCATCACACTTCATAATCATGTTCGTTAAACGATTAAAAAAAAATCTTCGTTTAACGGAATCGTTCAGACGGGAGGTTTCTATAAAACAAAAAAAACATTACACCTGGCGAAGAGATATTTCCAACTGCTGAGCACTTTTCGCCTTTTTTCTTTCGGCATAACACATTTTCTCTTAGAAAATTATCGTTATAATATTTCGTCCGCACTGCGAGAAGAATGTATCCGAGCAACAGTGCAGGAGTAAAAAAGCGTAATTCATTACCGTCCGATTGATCGTACACACGATGCGATTTTTCAAATTTTTTACCTCGCCTGCCGGAGTGGTCATGTCAGCGCGGCGCGGCGTGCCCTCCGGTCCGCTCGCGATCGATACGGTCCGTAAACTGCTAATATTCAGACTGTGACGATGTGTTTTTGCACCGATACACCATAATGCCGTGTAGTCGGGCTGACTGCTGACTCGCCCGAGCAGACTGTTGCCGCCCTGAACCACTTAAAATTTATGAAGTAGTAATCATTAGATGCCATCCATAAATTCACTGATCGCTGTCCCCGGTGGCTCGGTAGTAAACTTCGCATCCAGCGGACCACCTGATTATAATTCAGTCGCGCACTGAGGCAAGAGAAGGCAGGATCAAACGTGCAGAAACGCATTTAGTTAGCAATTTGACATTACCGGCATCGGCTAATAAACGTATTTTTCAATGCTGAAAATGATTTATTAAATAATGCGATAAATAACTGCGACTACGTCGCCAGATAATAGAGTGTATTGGCTAAATATGCAGAGCGAAAACAAGTGGTTATAAAGCTGATATGTAAAATAAATTCGCACCTGCACCCCCAGAAGGAAATTCAGATGCCTTAATCCACTCAATCAGTTTAAATATTATCATCTTGACTATATATATACCTACCCCGTATTCCTTTGTAGATAAATATATTTTTTTTACTTCGAAAACGTACAGTTTATCATAATGAAAAAAAACTGAAAAAAAAACTGTAAAAATAAAAATTATAATGAAAGCGAAACAATAATTTAACCAGTTACATGTTTTCTCTGTAATCACAGTAAACAGTGAGGACAATTTAAAAAGGACTATAATGTACTTTATCCTCTAATGCAGAAAAAAGTGAGAGAAAAAGTTGAAAATTTATTTATTTATTTATATTTAACGCGAGATTTATATTACCTACACTATACCATGCGGGACTTATATTATAATCCTTACGCGGGATTTATATTACAATGGCATTACTACACAAAAAGTTGTAAATTTAAGATGACTTGATAATAAAATCAATTTATCGAAAAAATATTCATTTTGCCACCCGGACTCGAACCAGGAATCCTTCCTATCAGGAGAAGTGTGCTGACCGTTCACACCACGGCACCGTAGTAATATAACGACAATTTTTGAAACTATGTTGCACTTTCAAATTGATACATCTGTCGTTCCATTATTTGAAAGCAATCTACTTTATATAAATTGATCTCATTTTTATATCTTTCTAATTGATACATTTAATTTTTATTAAAAATATCAAAGAACTATATTCTAAAAAACTATGATTTCACAATTATAATGTGTTCTTCTTAAAATGTAATAAATTAAAACGTCGTATATATATATATATATATCAAATGTGTTTTATAAATATTTTTTTTAAATGCGTATTTCTAAAACAATGATTAATTAATTAACAACTGATTACATGATTTACTACAAGCATAAATAGTTATGTGACAGAAACAACCTCATTGATATTTGCGATTTGTTTTACAATTTGAAGCGAAAATCTCAGTTTGTCAACCTGTCTAACGTGTGCCGAAGTTTTAAACAAAAAATATACTTACTAAATGGGATTTCCCAAAAAAGACATACGCCAGTTACGCGATGGAGTGGTTCGGAGGCAGCTTCCCCATCTCCCCCGGCTCACAGATGAACGCTCGGAATGAGAGAAAAATATTTGAAAACACGTGTCTAACTTAGAATTCGCTCCAAAAATTTTCCTTTGTCGTTATTTTTACTAGATTAAGATATTCATTATAATTTATGTAGACTTACATCATAAGAAGTAAACAGGGCTTATGTGATGAGAAAGTCCAAACAAAACTTATTTATATTTTTATGTAGTAAAATAAATATTTAATATGCACTAAAAATGTGTAGATAATTAAATCTAAAATCAATTTGTAGTATTGTTCAGATGTGAACAGGATCCTTGCACCAAGGTATCCAGAATTTTTTCCAAGGGAAGATGGCGATAAAAACTCGACCCTTATTGTTTTTATTTTCCGAAATCACTTGGGCACCCGAGAAGTATATTTTTCTGGTAGATACATTGGCGGCTTTGAAATATTTTGAATCAATATAAAAATTTTCTCTCGGAAAAAAAATGCATTGCCGGTTTCAAACGATAAATACAAATTTGTCTGAAATTAGAGTAGTTTTAATTGTCTTAAATTACAAATCTGTCCGTCACATACCTTCTAATGCATCTATCCCAACATTAATTCTTGATATATCCTCAACGACTAGAACCTCGGACTTTTTCGAGGGTTTATCAGCGTGTGGGTATCTCTCTGGGAGACGCTGAGAGGTCCTGCTGCCAGGGAGACCTTATTGGAAAACCAACAGGCTTTCATTGCTTTGTACTGTAACTTCTCAAAAGAGTAGTTTATTCTCCAACGTTACATTGTTTCTTAGAATGTAACCTCTAAATATATGTCCTTATTCTATTATCTACATATACCTTCTGTCTGGATATCATTATCTAGTAATGTGTAACAGTGACAAGTCATATGTTTTATTTGCATAAATAGTTTAAATTGCTTAGATATTTGCAAAATATTTTTAATATCGTTGTAATCTTATCCAATAATCATACAGAAGAACATAAATTTATGTAATATTTATTTAAAAAGCTTAAGATTTTAATGCAAATTGAGATAAATGTATTTTCCAGTATAACATCATATTTCATTAGTTAAACAATCAGTTATGCAACACTACACAGTGAAGCACAAAATAAAGATATCAAAAATTTAACGTCATAAATCTTAAGTTAAGTTGAGTGTGGCTTAACATGTTGTTGCAGAACACCGTCTAACTATTATCTGATTATTATCTTGACTGTACCTGCGAAAAAAAATGGGTTGCTTTTGCTGAAAGAAACATATGTGATCACCAGAAAACATTGGGGTTGTTCATTGGTCTTAAACGTTGTCATAAAAACTGAACCACGGCAGAATAACTCTGAAGAAATTTAATTAACTTTATGTTATTAATAAGTGTCTTAAATTTCTTATTATTTTTAATACAAATTAAATGAATCAACTAGAAATATATACAGAAAAAATGTATTTATCGAAAAAATATTTCGTTGCAAAAGAACCTGGACCTCTTCCTATCCGGGAAAAACGCGTTACCATTTTTGCTATAGCAATTGAATAGGTTTTTGACAAATTTTAAACTTATATATTGAGACTGTGTTCTGAAAAAAAAAATTTCACAACAAAAATGTGTTGTCCTTAAAAAAAAACTTTTCATTGGATTACAATCTAAGCATGCGTAGTATACAGTATACAAGATGCCAAAAAATTATCAGGTTATTTTTATAGGAGATACAGATATGGGATCACCAGTTCTTAAAATTGCTTCGAAAAGGTCGGTTCACTTGCCTACTTTGTCTACGATAAAAACTGAACAACAGCAAAATAACAGAAAAAAATCAATTATTTTTCTGTTTATATATGTGAAAATAAAACACTTGTTTTTTGAGTCCACTCGTTAAATTTATTTGCACTTTTTATTTATTTACTTGCAATAGCATTATCAATCTAACAATTTTAACTCGACAATTTGTATTTATAACTACAATGGGGGGACAGCTATACAATTTAATATTATGCTATGCTATTTAATATTATGCTATAATGGGGGACAGCCATACAAATTGTTGAGTTACAAATGTTAGATTGATAATGCCCTTGCAAGGCTAAACGCGTCTCAAATAAATTAAATGAGTAGAATAAAAAATTAAGTGTTTTATTTTCACATATCGATACCTTAGTCTGCAAAGCAGCTAACTCCACCCATAGACAAAAAACCATTTTTGATGCCATTATTTTCCTCTTTTATTGTTCTACGGTACACTAAAAGCCAAAAATTCTCATCAATTTTAAAACACGTGAAATCACGTGTTTTAAAATAATAAATAAGTACTAGGCGCTGAAAAACCTTACATTGATTCTTGTTCAATGTTTACCTGACACAAGGGTTGATGGCACCAGAAATAGAGAAATCATAATCCCTATCATAGAAAATCACTCAACTTCCTATAATATTTTACAATTTTGATGAAGAAATTCAGAAAAACTCCAAATATTCCCTATAAGTACGAGATAAATCAAAATATCAATAAAATTTCTCAGCCACCCTATTTCTACCATAAATACATAAATAATCTACCAAAGTATGTTTTAGAATTTTCGTAATCCGTTTAATTACAAAATTAAACCGTTTTTTGTTGCTCCTGAATATTTTATAAAAATGGAGTTAGCTGCTTTGCAGATTAAGATATTGCTATGTGATTATGGAGTTCTGCAAACTTACCTTGGAAACAGTAAATATCTATACAACAATTTAATAAAAATGAATTGATAATTCTGGCGTCTGCAGTCGGTTTACTTAAAGGTATTTGAGATTCTGTAAAAATAATGTAGATGGCTTTCAAATAATGGAACGACAGGTGTATTAATTTGAAAAAATGTAACATATAGGTCCGAAAATTTGTCATAAAAAATGCTGGCGTTATAACACAAATGGTAGTGTACTTCACCGGATTGGAAATAGAGATCCAGGTTCGAATCCCGGTGACGCAAAAACAATATTTTTCGACAAAATTGATTTTATATGTGTATATTTATAATTAATACATTAATTTAGTATTTAGTAAATATCTTTCTGCTGTTAGATTATTCAATGAGCGTTCTAAATTCTTTATTTTATCATCGGACTACGGTGATGTGATCATGTATGCACAGTACGCAGGATTACAGTTCGATAAATGTATCCCGACTTCGTAGATTCCATTCTGAGAGCATGAATGGCGAGTTCGATTTTACTGCTTCGACGGCCGGCTCGCCGCTCGGGCAAGGCAACCCACACTTTCCTCTCCGTTAGACATCTTGACATATTTGAAGCGGTGACGTAACCGGCAGTTGCTGCACGGCGCCCACTCGGCTCCCACCGGCGCGGCCGTACGAGCTAGGTTATGCCCAATCGCCGGTCCATCTGCCCCAACACGACCAGACGCACTGATATACATTTTTTTCGAATCGCCCACACGCTCGCGGTAATCTTCACTTTCTCTAATGTTCCGTAATATTCTCAATATTATCCATTTTGAAGGTTTGCTGTTGTAGAATCCACACGACGCCATAAATGTGTTAATTGTTAGACTTCCCACGAACTCGTTTGACTCGGCCGGCGATAAATTAATAATGTATAAGTATATGGCCGATTTGCATTTACATATTCCATAATATCGCCGACATTCTCCCTTTTCAGTTCTCGGTTCACTGTGAAATGCCGGGTGCAACACTCCTAGTGTATAATATTTTAGGGGTAGATATTTTTCTTCTTTACTACTTCATGTCAGAATTGACATACAGTGGTCTCAGTCAGATGAGACTCAGTCAGGATTCTTAATCTTAATCGTATGAATATGTTAATACATTTTTTTATTTATGTGCTCTTCAATGTGGTTGTACAATTTTAGATGTCGATCAATAATTACACCGAGATATTTGATTTCTTTTTTAAGGTTTAAGATTGTATATGAGTCGTTACAGATAATTTTATTGCAGTTGTTGTTATGGATATTAATTTTTATATTGTAATAGGTTTTTTCGAAGTTTAAAGAAAGTAAATTTCTATCGTACAAGGATTTGAGTGTATTATTTGCTTGTTCGTTTGCAGTGTTGGAGTCATGTCCGTTAACAATGACAGCAGTGTCGTCGGCGTATGATATAATATTTTCGGTCAATTTTAGTTTGTGTCATAATTACATACAGATGGCTTTCAAATAATGGAACGATAGATGTATCAATTTGAAAAGTATAACATATAAGTTCGAAAATTTGTGTTGGTGTAGCATAATCGGTTAATGCATTTTCCCCGGATATGAAGATATCCAGGTTCGAATCACGGTAGCATCAACAATATTTTTCGATAAAATTAATTTTATATGTATATCTCTCTAATTAATATATTTAATTTGTATTTTAAAAAAATATCTCAGACCTATGTTCCTGACCTGACTAATTATAATTTCACAATAAGAATATGTTATCTTTAAGGACGTTCCCAAAGAGCAGTCATACTCAATCTTCAAGAAGATTCCCCCGTATGTAAACTACTATGAACTACTATGAATAGAATAAAAAAACAGTTGAGGTACAGTGTACTTTTTCGTTTCCGCTCACATGCGCAGAAGTTCAAAAATCTCTCACTATTCAAATTATAAAAGGAAACGTCAAAACCATTCAAAAGTAGCTCACTTTTAAAAAAATTTATAACAAAACGAATACCGCTTGTTTTAGTTATTTTTACAGAAAGATATTTGTTAAATTTTCAATTAATGATTCTCAGTTTTCCAAAACAATGGTAAGAAAATGACTATTGCTATTCAATTAAACGTGCGCTACAACATCGATCGGAGTATGGTTCGTATGTTAAATATGCTCATTTTAATAGTCAATATTTACAAATTTACTACCGCAAGGTCTATTGAAAAAAATTTCTACGTATAAAAGACACACATAAGTATGTGTATTCAAAGTTTCAAAAGGATTGTAAGAAAAGTGATTTTTTTGGGAACGTCCTTAATAATGTATCATATTTATTTATAACAATTTAAAATTTAATTTGTGTATCACTTTAAATTAAGAGTATTGTGGCTTTTTTAACACGTGAATTTCTAATATTTATTAAAACGTAAGTCACGTAACGTGGTGACGAGTAGGCATGATATATTTGTCCGGTACTAATTTTTCTAAGATTATGAGCAAACACATCATAAAAAATATTAGAGTCGTGTCGTTGTAAGTGTATACTTTTTTATAAAAACAATTGCAAAGACCGTTCCGGTTCGTTAAATTTTCATTTTCGAGTCCTGCGTAGCATTGAAAGATGTATAAAGAATCAAATTACGCGATTGTTAACAGTCGTAGACAGTGTAACGAGGCAATTGTCACACGACAACGGCGGTGTCGTGTTGGCGTAATCGTACCAACCATCACTTTTTATTTCCAGAGTCGTATTTCACGATGCGCGGAGGATTGCGTAGAGATGTGAATTATAATTGATTCGCTGTCAAAAAATCCGGACGTTCATTGTTGACGGCTCGAAGGTGCGGTAAATCACCGGAATCCGCCCACTTCATTTGCGATGAATATTATTATCGAATTATTTAATGGCTGTAAGAAAGTCGAATCGTTTTATGCAATACTTATTTATCATAATATGTAGGAAGATCGCTTGAAGCGCCAGGCGCACATCTCTCATCGGTTATTTATACTATTACACATATTTACGGGTTAAAGAATGCTCGAGCAGGGCCTGGCCGAGGAAATTGTCTACCTGGGCGCAAAGTTTAGTTGTTCTTTTATTAAATAGTCAACTCACCCTTCAAGAGTGATTTGTGCCATTAATCAAGTAAAAATTTTATTTTATAGAAAAAAGTACAATAATATTATGGAATAGGAATTATTATATTACAAGTCAATACCATTGTCGTTCAAAAAATTTACTATTTTATAGATTAAATGTGGCGAGTTAAGGGAAAGAAGATGACACAAGTTGAGTCGAAAATTACCATTGATGAGATTACTGTAAAAAAAAACCTGCGATGGTAAAAAAGATATGGTTGAGGGTTTCCTCCTCGACACCACTCACGCATTGGGGAATCTATTAAGTTCAATTTGAATAAATGTGAGGCTGCCTGGCAATGCCCAATTCTCATTATAGAGATATTTGATATTGTTCTCTTGGAGACTTTTCTTTTGGTGAACCAGGGGGTGCGGGGAATAGATCATTGAATTATTTTAAGCCGATTACCCTTAAGATTATTTGGATCCATCCATTGTGCGGTGCGCGGGACCTTCTTATTTATGTATTTATAGCTGGTAAGAGTGAAAAAAAAACCTTCCAGCATTGGCTCCAATTCCAATATTAACGGAGTTACAATATTTTAAAGTTTTTGAACAGCTGCCATTTCGAAACAAGATGGCAGATCAGGCTGGTTAACGAACTTAGCCGAAATATCCATCAGATCAATTTTCACAAAATCATCACATCATTCACAAGATCACAAAATCTGTTATAAGTATCCTACGTTTAAATATATAAACGGTGGGAAAGATGGAAAAGCGATCATGTTTTAAATTACAATGTTTCTCAAAAACCTTTGAGTATAATATGCTAGGTGACTCTCAGTCAATTTTATTGACAGAAAACATATTTATATATATATATAAATTATTTTTAATTTTAGCCAATTACAAAAAAAATCGTAATTTCACAAATAAAATGTGATTTCATTTAAATTAGAATATATTTCGTACATCTAATGCTCACGTTTTTATACCATTAGTACTGACTTTAGAAACAGTCTATGTTATTCAACGATCTCAATTCTGACTCGAACTAAACATTACTAATTAAGATACGTTTATTAATGAACTACTATCTAATCTTTACAATATAAGACATCAAACATTTTTATTAATGAAATTTATGATTAATATTGCCTTAAAATTGTACAGCACATTTCCTATTAGTATTAGCTCTGTCCATCTTTATAATTGTGTAAAACCTTGGTATTATATCCTCTGCTTGTCTCTTGTGTCACTTGATCTAGATTTGTAACAATTAAACTCGGTCTGCTATACAATAATACTAGGTATACAGATTTATACAATAGTTACACTAAAAGCAAGTATTTACAAATGGAAGACTCGTAGATAAGAGAGCGCTTCTAAGGGCGCGGCACCTTATAATGGTTCTGGTGTAGCAGACAGGGTACCCAAATATATGTCCTATTTTACTGAAATATTTATCCTATTATAATATTGCACTGTACTATGAATCAAATAAATTATTATTAGCTTCTTGGCCATGCAAGCCATGTAAAATTTAAAAAAAAATTATAAAAATTTACAGTATTTATAAGCATTCTTCTTCCTCTCCTGATGTCCTGCCCGACGTCAGATGTCGACGACCACTATTTTGCTAAACTCCTGGTACAACGTGCGGTCTTAAGCCTTACGGATCAATTCTTCTGCATCAAAAATTAATTATGTACGTATAGACGTACTATGTGTCTAAATTTGTTATTTTTTAAACTTTTTTTTTATCTTTCCAATTTTTTCATAATATTCATGTATAAAAACCGGTTCAAATATAATTATTATTTCAAATATTTGTTTATTTATTATAAGTTATTATTATATTATTATTATTAATATATTATTATTATTATTATTATAATTATATTATACAGATTACTTTTTTAGAATTTTATTTTTATTTTAACAGCTAAAAATAAACGATAAATTATAATTAGAGTGCAACCTTTGTTGGAAATAATAATATGAATGTTTTCATTTATATTTTCAATATTTCAGAAAAACATGGAAGCACCTTTCATTGTTTTTGCGACATAATCTACTAAAAAATATTACAGTACAATAATTTCCTCGATGTAGTTACATTCCTAACTGACATATATTTAATAATAATGAAAAAAAATGCTACTCTTGACTCACTGGTGTGATTGTGATTGATATTCGATAATATCAGTGATTGGAAACTGTGACTAATCACAGTTCTATTACTAATACGATATCACAATACACGAAATAAATTTAAAAAAACATAATTTTGAGCTTATTTACTTACTTACTATTTAAAACTTTATTTGTGTTAAAAACATATGCTAGCATATATAATTTGATATCATCACAAAAATAATGAAAACCCTTTAAATAATGTGAGTTTATTTTTCGGGTCAAATGCTTACGCATTTGACAGAATCTACTAGATGGCGCTTATCACGAATTATAACGTCATTCCTTCATGAATATTTTTGTTTCATATGCACATACGCCGAATCACGGTTCACTACAAAATATAAAGAAAATAAAAAAAATTATCACGAATCACGATATTCCCAGATATTCAATCACTGATAGTGAGTGTGACTCACTAATATGACGACGTTATGAAAGAAAGATATCGACTCCTCCTACGTAAGTAAAAATTGTCATTTTTAATCTTTCTACTATTTTGCACGTATTTGATACATTTTTAAATAGCTGTAATTTTAAAAAATATTATGTTTATTAGTACCTAGATCATAGAATACATACAAATATACATATAAATACATGAATGATTAAAATTTTCATTTTTTACTTACGACACTTTATGTAAAAGGGGTCGATATGATAAGTTATGTACCTGTTATAAATATATGCAAATACTAATGTTTATGTGAAAATACTGTCGAAATATCAGAAGGATTTGCTGTAGTGTGAATAATGAGTGCCTCAGTCATCCACCATTCGCGTGTTCGTTTGATTATGATCTTGAAGATATAAGTGTATGTGTGCGGGTTGAAAAAGAGAAACTACTTACACTTGACAGAAATTCATCGTTTTAGTTTAAAAAAATACGCAATAAAAATTCTAGAGAAAAATGTGAGTGCCAGTCTAGAGCCGGCTTCCTAAACGGCTGCCGGAGCATGTTATTGACACATGTTATCCGGTCGGTATCGAGCATGTTTTTGAGGCTATTAGGAGCTCTGTTTTACGCCCAGGTGCGTTCAGCGGTCGTCGGCGGTGTTGATGATTGTGGAGGTGATAGACCTTGTGGTATGTAAATCCCAGTAATTATTCTCATAATGATTAATCGTCAGACGTCGCTTTCTTTCCTTACAATTTTATGTTTAGTATTGCCTTGTCAGTATCAGTCATCTCAGCTGTCGCCAGTCGAGTACAGTATGTTTTTTTTACAATTTTGCACGATCTTCTCAAATTATTGTATTAAAAATCGAGTTAATTGACTGTCAACGCGACTGTATTTAACAAACTAAAAGTTTAGACTATTTTGAATGTGTTCCATATTATATTTGTTTTAATAAATTAAACAGACATGTAAAAAAACTTTTATTCAAATTACCTTTGTGTAGATCGCAATTTTTGCATAATAGATTTGTCTGATATTAGAATTAAAATCGACGAACTTTATTGTGATCACAACAACCGTCGCAGGTTATTTAATTTAAAATAATAATATAATGAATTCGGTAAAAATAATACAGAAAACAATCATCAAAGTAATATTTAAAAAAAGATCAACTTTTTTAACTCAAACACTTTTTGCAAAATTTCCAGTTCCCAAAATAGAAAACATTTACAAAAAAATCTCAATTAATCAATCAATTAAAGAAAATAACACTGTCAAATTTAAAACAAGCACATCATTAAGGTTTAAAAATAACTTTAAAATCTTTAAATGTAACACCAAACACTATCAGCTAAATTATATATATTTAGGGATAAAAAATTGCAATAGCCTCCCTTACACAAATTAAAAAAATAAAAGATACAAAGGAGTTTAGAAAGAAACTAAATGAACACTTCAAAAACACATAATTGGAAAATAAACCATATTACAGAACACTTCAGAAGCACATAAATAGACAATGAATAGAATATGTAAGGTATTATATAAAATTATTGTAAATACTAAATTAATGTATTAATTATAAATATATACATATAAAATCAATTTTGTCGAAAAATATTGTTTTTGCGTCACCGGGATACGAACCTGGATCTTCATTTCCAATCCGGGGAAGCTTTGTGCTATAACGCCAGTATTTTTCTTGACAAATTTTCGAAACTATATGTTACATTTTTCAAATTAATACACCTGTCGTTCCATTATTTGAAAGCCATCCACATTATTTTTACAGAATCTCAAATACCTTTGAGTAAACCGATTTGCAGACGCCAGAATTATCAATTCATTTTTTATTAAATTTTGGACACGTTGATACAACATATATTATTAAGGAAAACACATTCTTATTGTGAAGTTGTAATTATTCAGAACATAGGTCTGTGATATTTTAAATACTAAATTAATGTATTAATTATAAATATATACATATAATTAATACATTAATTTAGTATTTAAAATATCACAGACCTATGTTCTGAATAATTACAACTTCACAATAAGAATGTGTTTTCCTTAATAAAATTATTGTAGTGTAACTCCCTCTTCAAGCACAAGAGCTGGTCTCTTTTTTGGAGAGGAAAGCGAAATAAAAACCATGTAATTTTAAAAATGTAAAATACTTAATTCATGTTATAAAAAACTGTAAAAATGTCAAATAAATAAAAAAAATAAAAAAATATATCATCAGGAATCAGTTATCTACAGAATACAGGTATACAAATCTCGCAATCCTAGCATTAATGCTGATTTAATCTTGCAATACCAGGAATAACAAAATGTCGGCATACATGAAACGCTACTATTGGAATCGCATTATTGGTCTAACCTTTTTTAAATACATCCAAAATCCCACAATGTATTATAGAATTATTATATTCGCGGCCGGAAATGCCAAACTCGAGACGTGCGATCTTAAAGTATGCTTGACTAATGACAGAAATATCGGATGAGGTGAAAAAACGGGCGCCACCATCTCAGCGGATGAACCTACCTGACAATCCTCGGAGGCTGGTTACATCATACGCCCGGCATACCCGAAAGACCACCCACTACAAGCACTGTCACAGGATTGACCCTAAGTACATTACACTAATTTTAAAACATCAAATTAAATCGATTATAAAATGAATAGTGGGTATTTGTTTCATTAATTGTATTATTAAACACAAATTAAATGTATTAATTAGAAAGACATACATATAATATCAATTTTATCGAAAAATATTCTTGTCGCTACCGGAATTCGAACGTGGATCTCTTCCAATCCGTAGATTATCCGATTATGCTATACCAACACAATGGATTGACGATAAATTTTCGAACATATATGTTACACTTTTCAAATTAATACGATAGATGTATCGTTCCACTATTTAAAAACCATAGATGTATTAATTTGAAAAAGTGTAACATATAGGTTCGAAAATTTGTCGTCAAAAGTATTGTCGCTGTAGCATAGTTGGTTATGCACCTCTCCCGGATTGGAAAAGAGATCCAGGTTCGAATCCTGGTAGCGCAACAACAATATTTTTCGATAAAATTGATTTTATTTGTATATCTTTCTAATTAATACATTTACTTAGTATTTAAAACATCACAGACTTATGTTCTGAATAATAACAACTTCACAATAAGAATGTGTTCTTCTTAATAACTTCATAAAGTATTTTAATTACGAAAAAATATGTAAATATTCTTTAAAAACACCGTGTAACCGTGTATATATGTACATATATTTTAAACAATCATTCCAATACTGTACGTGAATACGTGTCCGTGTGTAGATGGAGCCGAGTGTTAGTCTCCGTTTATTAATACCTGCTTCGTTTAATTGTATCGGCGTTATGCAAATCGACCTGTTGTCCAAATACGCGCAGTGTCGCACGCGGAAGCGTGTATAGTCTAGTCGGGCCAAGGTCGGTCGGGGCCCATATTAACTGCTCGCATCACACGTGGTGGTGTCCTTGATCCTTAGATATATTGAAGAAGAAAAAGAGGACACCCTAATATAATGGAAATCGTTTTACATTAGACCTGGGGACCGAAATATTTTCATATGGCTAACGAATTTCACGTTAAAAAAAAATGACAGATCGACCCCACAAAATAAGAAGGTTCCATCTGACACTGACACAGTTTTGAGATAATGAGCTCAAAAGTGTTGATTGAACTTCAACATATATTCATGTATATTTTGTTTTGAGTATGCAAATATGATCAGTTTTAAGGTCTTAACTTATTTTCAGTATTATCAATGACCACTGTGAGATGAGAGAAATTAAAAATAAAAATAAGCATTGTAAATTAACAATAATGATCTATAAATTGAAATAAATAACTTATACATTACAGCTCTTGCTGTTTCCTTTAATATCCGTTAAACAGAGTTGGTATGTATGGAATAAATAAAGAATGATGCATTTGGAACTCAATAACTCAAATAAGCTCAAAATGTTAGTTGGAACCTTGTTATTTTGAGGGGTCGAGATATCGACCTAGTCAATAGAAAATGAAGTCGTAAACAGTAAACAATTCGGTAATGACGCGGCCGGTAGGTAATTCGCGTAATGTTTACAATGGTATGGGTGGCGTGTGGCATCTTTGTTTATTATCAGATACAACAATCATTACAATTAAAATAATTGCCCTGGTAGCACTAAACCCAACGAACTTGTAATATCAACCGTTCTGTTAAATAGGAACATCGCTCTTTTATTGAGTGGTTCGGCATCGCAAAACTTCGATCCCTCATTGGCAATTGTTCTAATGTCAATGTTTTAAATCTAAATCTTCATAATTAAAATATCAAAACTCACAATATTTCACCGCACGCGACAACCCTCAACTGAATCTTTGGGTGAGGGGGACAGCTACGAGCGAGCGGAGGAAATGTCAGTTCGAAAAGTCACCACTCGCCAAATTACGTTGGTCGGACAATAGTCCATATAGAGAAGGGTCATAAACAGATAACAGTTTGGTGACGGTCGGTATATTATTTCGTTCTAAGGAGCGAAAGTTTTTTAATTTTAAGCATTTTTTGTTTAATGTTTAAAGAAAATATATGTGTTAAAATGCAATAAATAGCACCATGCATATGATATATTTATCGAGTTCAAAAAAAAAAAAAAATTAAATGGGTTAAATTAGTAAAATAAATATTAAAGTCTCCTGGGAGAGAATCAAACACAAATCTACCGCGCGACAGACAGGGATGCCAACCGTTTCACTGTCGACGGAAACAAATGAGGCGTGAAAATAGCTTGTTATAATTTTCAAAAGGGTAACAATTTTTCTAATAAAATTAAATATAAAAATTTGATTTTAAGAATGTATACTTATTATAATAATAATAGAGTATGTATAAACAAAAATATAAATCAATGAATTATATTATGACATAAAAAATCAACATTATATAATTATATGACAATTTGATGCTACAGTTAATTAGGGAATTCTTTAACTTGGCAGAGCACTAGCTTAACGTGCAAGGGGTACTAGGTTCTATACTTAGCGACTGGTATCGAACCTGGTACCGGTAAAGGTGAAAATGTAACACGGGGTAAAAGTGAGAATATATAATAAAAATGTCACGAAATACTCATAATCTTGAGATATTAAATTAATAAACATTTTCTATGTTAAAAATAATTTTCTGTGTACAAAAATGTCTGCAATACTGTACGAGTACGTAGGTACAGGGTGATTATTATGTTCCAGGTCAATATTGTTTTTGAATAACTATAAAACAAAAGATAATAAAGATTTTTTAATTTTGTTTTTATTTATCAATTATTTGGTTTATTACAATTATATATATAATATGATATTGGCCAATTGGCCGCCTCTGGTAGTGGCACAAATGCGTGCTCTTTTAACTATATTTTTCATAACATTCTCGCACACTTTGCGTGTTATTTCAGCAATTTTATTTCGAATAATTGTCCTGTAGCATTAGAATTGTTATTGACTTATTGACGTAAATCTTTCCTTTTAAGTACCAGTACTTTCAAGTAAGAAAATCGTCGGGAGCCTTCAAATCAGGTGATCGAGGAGGCAAGTTGGCCGAAAGGCCGAGGATCGCCACTTTTTCGGAAAAATTTCAAGCGTAGCTCGGGTTGGATGTGAGGTGGCACCATTCTGTTAAAACCACGTGTGGTGTATTTTCAATCGACCCAATTCGGCTAAGAAGATTTCCAACATGTGACGATAGCGATCACGATTAACGGTTACAGCATTTCCATTATTATTTAGATAAAATATTTTAATAACGTTTTTGAAGCATTAAATGCTGTATAATAAATTGTAATTTACTTTACTTTATGATTGTAAAATATAAACTGATATATATTTTTCAAACCAAAATGGCGGTCAAACAAAATCGGCCTGGAACATAATATTCACCCTGTACTTTAGATGCTTTCTTTTTTCTTTGCAATTCAAAATTTTTTTTTAATTCAGCTGCTGAAAAACAATATCTAATAAATTGACCAGTTCATACCTGACTGTGTGTACGCCTATAATTTGTATATTTAAATGTTATGTTCAGTCAAATATCACCGCTCATCTGTTGTGGGTAGAAAGTAAAACAAAATGGCTGCTGTTATTCAGGAAGTTAATAAAATTTGTAATTTTTTCTATGATAAATTGTTACATCAAACTTAACGTTTTATCATCATTTAAATAAACATTAAAGTAATTTTAAGTATCTGAAAAAGGATAATTAATACCATTCAATCTCCAAGTTGAAGGTAATACCTACTATTAAATATTATTTAGTGTAAAACACGTGCTTTAAGAAAGTACAATGGTTTCAATTCAATTCAAAAGCATAACGTATAAAATAATTACTACAGAGCGCGCCTCGTTTTATTAACAAAAGTAAAAATAACGCTACATTTGTTTTTATTCCAAATCAAAACTATTAAAATTATTATCGACAATACTGTGCTATTGGGGCGACATCTGTTTTTAGATTTTCGAAAATTACAATATTTTATTATAACAATTCGGACGAAACTCAGAGCGTTCCGGAATGATCCGGATGTTCATCGTATTAATAATGGTAGAAATTTGTATTTATTTATTTATTTATTAGATGACATACATATTTTTATTCTAACAGTGTGAATATATTATAACACAATAAACATAAAACGCAATTAGTTTAAATAGATAGATTTTAAATAATTTCATTGAAGAACTGGGCTATCTACGTTAATTAGTTATGACAGATATATATATATAGGTACAATTTAACATTTCATATTTAATATATGTGTATGGTAATATAAATGCATAAATTATATAAATAGGTAGTACGACCAAAGTATGCGTAAAAATGGTTTTTAGATTGAAAAAAAGATTATTGGATTATTTTATTTAATTTTCGAGATAGATATATTATACATTTGTTTTAAGATTTTGACTTTCACATACGGAAATTTATGGAAATGAATGTGCTGATGAACTAGCCAAGGAGGCCACTCTTTCCGGAGTTTTCCCCCATCAATTCCATATCCCGATATATGACAGACTCAATATAGTAAAAAAACTTACGAATTATATCTGGACTGTACAATGGATGGATCCAAATAATCATAAGGGTAATCGGCTTAAAATAATTCAACGATCTATTCCCCGCACCCCCTGGTTCTCTAAAAGGAAAGTCTCCAAAAGAACAATATCAAATACCTCTAGAATGAAAATTGGGCATTGCCAAGTAGCCTCACATTTATTCAGATTGAACTTGATAAATTCCCCAATGTATGAGTGTGATGCCGAGGAAAAAACCCTTGACCATATTTTTTTTGCCTGTCCATTGCGGATCACAGGTTTTTTTACAGTTATCTCGTCCGTGGTAATTTTCAACTCCCGGTTAACTTGTGTCATTTTCTTTCCTTAACTCGCCACATTTAATCAGTATAAAAGCAAATTTTTTGAACGACAATGGTATTGACTTGTAATATAGTATTTCCTATTTTATAACATTATTGTACTTTTTTCGATAAAATGGAGTTTTAACTTGATAAATGGCACAAATAACTCTTGAAGAGTGGATTGCCTATTTAAAATAACTAACGTAGTGATAAAACTGCAATATATTTTTGATAAAGATAAATAAAAAATAATTTTACAAATAAAAAAAACAAAAGCCGTCTTCATCCGCGAGTACACGGAAGTGTAAGAGAAAAATTGAAAAGTTAACTAATAAATAAAAAATTCGCAACACGCTCTTACTTATGCAATTTATTTTTACTAACTATTCTTGTAAAGCAGTAGCCATTAAAATATCATCAAGTGTACATAATTGGTCATTATATTTAATGAATTATACTTGTTAATTACATTACGGAGTGTAAAATTTGTATTACACTGCCAGTTTTTCTTACCATTAACCATCTCACTAGGAAAGACGTAAATATTAAGCAATATTAAAATTAACTCGTCAGTTATGACTGGGTTTGCATGATTTTTATAAACTTAATTTATTAAAAAAATCTAGCAAGTAAAATTAAATATTATTTTTTAATTAATATACATATCTACCACAGACCAGTAAATGAACAAACATGAAATAAAGTGTACATATAGGAGAAGCCTTCGAAACATCAGTTGCGGGACGAGGGGCATTCTACACACATTATTTGTGGAAACATGAATCCGAAAGTTTATGACACATTCATGCAACAGTAAAAGTATTTACTCTTCGAAAATTAAATCTTTGCATATTATATTATCACATATATTTTTTAAAAAGTCGCAGAGCTATTTGCTTGCGTAAGTGGTACCAAAATGAATACGTGAGTGACACCAAAATGAAAATATTGAAACAAGGAATTTCGGTTAGTTCATGTCTATATACTTGGTAGTCTGTGTTATCTACGCATATAATTATACATAAAACCTCAATAAATAACACTTTTTTTTGTCTATGAATGTATTGATATTAGTTAAAGAGTATTTGATTACTTACTTATTTAGTGTGATGCCAATCAACGATGTTCCACATTCAAAATTATTGTAACCGATTCGTAGTCCGTTTTTCTTTAAACTGATTAGTCGGAATATACCTTCATACTACGTTGCCGTTACGTCTGTTTTATAATTTTATATTTTCCTTTTTTAAAAGACAACTAGCTGTTGCTACGCGACATGGACTAACGTACGGACAGATGGACGGGCTTAAAGAAATTATGTACTTAGATTAGAATTACAATATAATAATTAGGATTAAAAAATAGTGTCGTGATTTCATTAAGGGCGGATTAAAATTTCGTATTTGAATTGATTTAACAACTGATGACATCACGTACAATAGAAATTTTCAAAAAGATCGCAATTCATTAGTTATTTGTTAACTTTATCATACCACCTCTGCATAGAATATGTTTTGGTTCTGGTTCGCCCCGCCCCATCTCGCATACTGATTATTATATTTTATTTTGGTCAATTCAAGCATCGTCTGAATTTTATTTAGATTATATAATAATATAATAAATATATCTGTACATTAATTAAACAAATATTTTTTCCACGTTGGTATTTATAAAGATACTAAACACTAGTGATAATTAAATTGTTATTTAAACCGTTATTGGTAATTAATTTTTCATAATTCTTCGAGCAATAAACAATAGTAAACCTTCAGCAGTTAAATCTTAGTTACCAATCATCGTTAAATCACAGTTACCAATAATCGTCGATACAATCACAATCATATAAAGGTTTACCATCTTAAACACCTGTAGCAACATTCTTACATATTACTCCATCACCCTCCTATAAAATATTATGCATTTTTCTAAGGTATTTTTTAACACAATTTCGTGACACACTTTGCCCGAGAAGCCTCCGAATAAAAATGATCATATTTGATCATAAATGAATATTTATTTATTTATTAGTAACTATATAAAAATTTGTTTGGACTGTGCCCGTCTCACTAGAGAAATTCGGTGTCGAGACGGGCATAAAATGTTAAAAATAAACTTACGGGACCTCGAACAATTGATATAGGACACAACGATCTTTACTCTTGTTACTGTTTTATCATCATAGACAAGTTGAATTTAATTGCACCATATTATGTCAACTCTTTACTAAAACTGGACATGATGTACTATCCATTTTTTAAAGACATATTTTATAATTATTTGTAATAATGTATTTTAAAATATGTATTTTCTATGTAATGAAAAAATTTAATTTTTGAGTTCATTGCGTATTTTAACCTTTGAGAATATTGTGGGAACATTTAGGCGGATGATAAGAAATTTTTGTGTGATTTTATTTTTAATATTTATTGCAAATTTTACATTATGGTTTTATTCACTTTAATATAAATTATTTATAACTTTGTTTTTAACCACTTTTGTGTTTTAAATTGAATACATCAACTGGTTTCGGAATATGTCATTTATTTCATCGGGATGTCGAATAAACTAACTAAAATGTCAAGTTGTTCTAATATATGGAAATCGATTTATTAGATGTTACAAGATTATTGAGATTTCTTTTAGGATGAGACTTGTGGTTGAATTTTATTGGTTATTTATAATATTTTAATTTTGTAATCTATCATCTGTTTGTTTTCATAGAAAAATAAATTCCAAAGATACCAGGCACTAGCCGCGTCGGGCCACATTTTAATGGCATATATTATTGGTCCAATAGCGGCAACAATATTGTATTTTTTTGGACTGTAAGCAGATCAGATTTTTTTTGTCTTAGAATTACTATCAATCGTTTTACTCGTTTGCGAATGTAGCCGTGCGCCTCCGTGCAAACAGACACGATTTTTTGCGTGACCTTCTCAATATTAACAGGTTGGCTCATCACGACCCGAGAAATAATGTTAAAAGCCTCCAATTATAAATATTTTCATCGCCGTGTCGCGCAGGGTCACGTAATCCGAATTAATTCAAATTCGAGTTTTCAACAACCGTTTTCCAAGAACCCACACTATTTATTCAAGTAGATTCTTTAGCGTGAACATCGAGTCGAGGCGCGAACATCATTCTGTTGCTGCATCCTATCGGTCAAAGGTCGAAGTATTTTGTATGTTGTGTAACGTAACGTATAAGATAAAAACTTCAAAAATGTCAATTTATTTTTAAATAATTTTTGTCCATGTTTCGATCTACGAGACGTTTAAGCAAGATTAATTTTCTTACAAAATTACACCAATCGTCTTATACTAACAAATAAGATTTTCTTACTCGTAATTAAGACAACGTTCACTTCATTTCAAATAGAATATATATTTACGTACTGTTATTGAATATATAAAAGAAAAAAAATTAAACTAATCGTAACCTAGAGATATAAAAAATACGTTCGACATTTTCGCTACTTTGGTGAATATTTTTTAATGGACAAGACGCCCAATAAGTCATATAATAGATGGGGAAACGCAATATATAATAAAAATATCTGTTTCAAGAATATCTGGTGAAATAAAAGGTTGTAAGGGCTTATTAGGGGTATTTTTTCACGGTGTATAACATAAGTCAGTAGAGCGGTGGAAGGATGTAAATAGCAGTGGGGAGAAGATGTTGTAGGACGACGGGAGGAAGTATTGAAAATATGTATGTAGTTCTAAGAATTTATAGAAGCTTTATGAAAATTTTTAAATGTTCTCAAGAGTTCTTGAAGTTAAAATTAATTTACCCGTGCAACGCTGGGTATGTCAGCTGGTCTGAAATATTTTGATTAATAAATATGATTATTATATTTGATAATCCGACTAGTAATATTCTGTAAAATATTGTGCGTGTGAGTTAGTCTGTAAAATTGTAGAGGTGTGGGTGCATATTTGATTATTTATGTGTTTTAATGGACCACCGCGAAAGATCTGATACAATTAGATAAACCAGATATTAAAGCATGGCCATGTAAAAAGGTTCAACAATCAACGAGGCATTTGAACAAGGCAAGAGTGGTGCGTCACGATATAGTAATGTAACGTTTTATTATCTTTGCCCACCCCTGTGGGGAAATGGCTTGAAGGAAAATTTGTTACTTACGTTTTTTTTATCTTATTAGATTTTCCGAAAATATTATATCGACAGGAATCAAGTTTGTTGTATCTTAACCTTTTTAAAAATGATAATATTGAGGCATAGGTTAAATGAGAAGGAGTCGTTTCAATAAGCTGCAAAAAGATATTCAACCTTCGATTTGCAGATAACTCGCACATCACACTAATAGTAAATCCAATATTATATTTATCCACTAACTTGAGGAAGAGAGAGCTCGATATTGAGTATTGAAATAGACAGAAGTACGACAAAGATACTCAGAGTAGTTCGCACAAATGCAGACAATTAATTAATTATTATTTAATTATTCTTAACTATTACGATGAAGTCAGTAATTTTATCTATCCAGGGACAGGGACGCTCGTCTCAAAAAATGGAGATGCGAAGCTAAGGTTCGAAAATGATAAAAATTTGTATGGGCTGCGAGTCTAACGAATGTCTTCATTTTTTAGAAACTTCGTACTGAATAAAGGCTCCACATAACATGCAGAATAAGAATTCTTGCGTACGTACAGTGCCGGCATTACGCACAGGCGAAGATGACGCCTGCCTGTAGCGACCAAATCAAGAGGGCGGCCGAAAAATATATAAAAAAGAATAACAAAATCCCAAATTGCGAAACGATAAAAGTGTGTAATAAAAATAATTTAGATATGAACAATCTAAGAAATTAAATCCAATAAATAACAAATAAATAAGAAGTTATTTGAAGTCAACACTAGTATTCAGAACGTATTTTAGTAAAAAGTCGCCCATGGGCAAGTTTCAAAATACCAGCCTAATAAAATACCGCCGCTAACGTGTGTAAGAATTGTTTTACAAAAATTGAAAACATCATCTTCACTTAAGTTACTAGGGCGGTAAAAAAACAATCTTATCTGTGGCGGCAAAAAGCTATCTATGGACCAAATTTAAAAACATTTTACAAATAAAGAATATTGCTTTAAATAATTTTCAAAATAATCTGATTCTCATTGATTTGATATATATATACAGTTTCAAGGAAAAATGAATTATGGCGATGGTGCAGTGGTACTCGAAGCGAGTCCACATATTAACACACATACAACTTTCAAAAATTTGACAAATGTGGAGATTGATGGGGCGAGAATGGTGAACATTATATTTATATAACGTGATTTCTCAAGCCAGCCGAAGACAGGTTGTAAGCCCTGTAATTATTTCTTCTATATAATTTCCATTAAAAACAATAAAAATATCTGATATTTATTTAGTATTGTTAACGATTGCTAACCTGGTGGGCCCCTGTATAACGTGAGCCCCGAATAGATGTAATTACACCACAGCGCGAGCACATCGACTGAGAGAGAAAGAAAGAATTTTACACCGACTGTTCATCAGTATTCTCATAACTTTTTACCAAGATGTCACGTAACTCGAGTTTTGATATTATGATGCTATTATTTCGCAGCCAATCTAAAGAACGCATCTCGTCCAGCCATTGTTCTGGCCGTGTACCCCATTGTCGCGCACTTTAATCATTTAGACATCTCGCACTAAAATAATGACTGGAAACATGACTGATAAATGTCGGAACAAATTAATACAGACACGACAGAGACGCTTCACACATTTTACACATATTTTTTGTTGGTAATTTCATTGTTTAACTATTTACAATTCTATCGGCATAAATTGAATTTCACTTTCGGCTAGCGATATAAAGTGTAATCAGCAGTAATATATAATATATATATACACACACACACACACACCGTTAACTAAATACACTAGTATTTGGGTACAGTTGACTTTATTTTTATCTTTTCAAACAACTTTATCTATAATAAACATTTTTTTATCTGCTGCTAAAAGCAGTTCGAAGATCATTAGCATTTTTTGGTCAGTTTATTGTCATCGGACATATGTATATTACAGGTAACATTATCAGTGGCGTAACTACAAATATTGGGTCCCAGTGCAAAATGGAAAAGCCCCCCCCCCTCTGTCTAAGTATTGTATATATGAATATTAGGTAATACGCGGTTTTATCTATTAAATATTACGAATAAAATTTATCTCTTCTTTTCTATCTGTTGGTGTAGTGGTCGAAACGTTGGCCTAGTGATCTAGTAGTCGGGGGTTCGCGCCTCGTTCCGAGACACCGGCAAGTTAGTCCTATTTTCATAGCATAAGCGTTTAGCTTAGTTTGAAAATAGTAATAGAATGTTGATGTGACATGTATTCCGTGTACGCATCTCTATTTTTTTATTTAAAAATTTTTTATTTAATTAATTTTACGGCGACAATCGGATCCCTAACCCGACACACTATCGGAGAATTACTTTATACATCAATTTTTTTAAATGTCTAATTTTTGTTGAGGTTAATTTTGAAATAGTATCGACACCAAAAGTACTGTTGGGTGCGGACCTTTTAAATGGGCCCCAATGCACCGGATTGGCGTAGTCACGCCACTGAATTATTATAACGATGAGGTATGTTCTATAGCAGATTTTTTTTTATATACTTACTCGATCATGTCGGTCATTATTATTTTATTATAATAAATTAGTATTGAAACAATATTTCTTAACTCAATAATATTTACAGAAGGTCGTGGTTAATGACAAACATAAACGAAAGGAGAATTGAAATTGATTATGTGTGTACATTATTTTTAATAGTTCACTTTGCTTCGAACGCCATGATTTATTCGATGAGATTTTATACAACACAAATGGCGAGGTTCTCTTCACATTCTGAATATTCCGAAATTGGGGTCCGGGAAGGGCGCGCCGAGCGCGGCCGCCAGGCTGAGCCCCAGGGCGCGGCGGGTGTGTGCCGGATCCAAGATGCCGTCATCCCACAGGCGGCCCGAGCTGTGCAACGGCGCGCCCTCGCGCTCGAACTGCGCCTCCAGGGGCGCCCGCAGCGCCCTCTCCTGCTCGGGCCCAAAGTGACCGCCCTCGCGCGCCGCCTTGTCCCGCGCCACCTGGCACAACACTCCCGCGGCCTGCGGCCCCCCCATCACGGAGATGCGCGCGTTGGGCCACATGTACAGGAAGTTGGGCGAGTAGGCCCGCCCGCACATGCCGTAGTTGCCCGCGCCGTAGCTGCCGCCCACGATGACCGTCAGCTTGGGCCCTCTGAAGCAGCTCACGGCCATCACCATCTTGGCCCCGTTCTTGGCGATGCCCCCCGCCTCCGCGTCCCGCCCCACCATGAAGCCTGTGATGTTTTGCAGGAACAGCAGCGGGATCTTCCTAGCGGCGCACAGCTCGATGAAGTGCGCCCCTTTCAGCGCTCCCTCCGACTGGAGAACCCCGTTGTTCCCGATCACGCCTACGGACTTCCCGTAGAGTTTCGAAAACCCGCACACCAAGGTGTCCCCGTACAGTTCTTTGAACTCTTGGAACTCGCTGCCGTCGACGATTCTCGCGATCACTTCCCTAATATCGAACGGTTTTTGCAAATTTGTTCCGACGATTCCGTACAGTTCTTCCGGATCGTAGAGCGGTTCCTGGACTTCGGGCGAGCTGTCTGCTCTCGATGGAGCGTCGGGCCGAGTCAAGCTTTTGATAATATTTCTGGCGATATGCAAGGCGTGCTCGTCATCCTGCGCGTAGTGGTCCGTCACCCCCGATACCCGGCAGTGCAGGTCCGCTCCTCCCAGCTGCTCGGCCGTGACCCTCTCCCCGGTGGAGGCCCGCACCAGGGGAGGCCCCGCCAGGAACACCGTGCCCTGGTTGCGGACTATGACGCTCTCGTCCGACATGGCGGGGATGTAAGCTCCGCCGGCGGTGCACGAGCCCAGCACCACGGCCACCTGGGGGATCCCCGCGGCGGACATGTTGGCTTGATTGAAGAAAATCCTCCCGAAATGATCTCTGTCCGGAAACACGTCGGCCTGTTCGGGCAGGTGCGCGCCTCCGCTGTCCACCAGGTACACGCAGGGAAGGCGGTTCTGCTGGGCGATTTCCTGAGCGCGGAGATGTTTCTTAACGGTGATCGGGAAATACGTTCCTCCTTTGACCGTGGGATCGTTCGCCACCAGCACCACGGGCCTTCCGTGTACCCTGGCGACAGCCGTAAGCAGCCCCGCACCGGCCGGGGGTCCGGCTAAAGGGGTCAGTTCTAAAATATCTGATCCGGGATCCGCCAAAAGTTCTACTCTCGTTCTGACGTCTAGTTTTCCTTTCGCCGTCTGGGCTTTCTTGGCCTTCTCTCCTCCCCCTTCTTTGGCTCTGTCAGTCAGCACCCTGAGATCCTTGACCAGTTCGATCATGGCCCGGTAGCTCTCCTTGTAAGCGTCGGAATTAACATCGCACTGGCTCTTAATGGCGGATATTTCGGCGTGGTAATATTTTCGACCTGACAGCCGCGCGCCCGCCCGTAATGACTTCAACAGGTTATGCATTGTTTTCACTTGAACTCGCGACTATTATTTTAATTTATGTATCGTTTAACAATTGGTCTCACACAGTTTTCTTTTACATAATATGCTTATACGACTCCACGCGATCACCACACAGGCTCGCTGATAGCGCACTGGCGCGTCACTTGACATGAACGTTATCAGGCCTGCCCCTCGCCCCTCGCCCCTGCTGCGCGCCCAAACCACTCTACCGCTCTATTATCGTCTTATCAATTTGATAAATTATTATTTTGTAAATACATAAAAGTATAACATTTGTTGTATTATAATTTCAGCATCTAGATCAACCCGGCAATCCATACTCTTCCACATTCCCAGAAGTAGAACATCTTACATACAAAATTCATTCATTCACCGGTCATGCAAATATCATAATGAGAAATTGACTTGTTCAACATTAGCCCTACTGAGCTTAAAGGGTTCTTTTTATAAACCACCTCAATCTCAATTTTGAAAAATCATTCTACCTACAAAATAAGTCTTGTTCTCCCTTTACCGCAACAATAGTTGCAACCTCAACACCCTTTCTCCCTCTTTTTTATCTTTTTATTTATCTTCTGCACCTAAACATACTTATGTACATAAACATTTCTGTGGATTTTCATAAATAGTATCACATGTTAAATATTTATTATGTTAATTATAAGTTTATTCACTGTCAAAATCCCTCAATACAATAAAATAAAAAATAAAAAAATCTATTATCATTATCAGTTTGTAAAATACGTTACATACCTATCTACTTCACAAATTTTAAACAACTACATACTAATAGGAGATCAGAAAATTGTACAAATTTCATAAATGTAAAATACCTTTAATAAATATACACAAATAGAAAACAAAAATCTTGCTGCTGTTGAGAATTGACTTGAATAAAAAGTTGTACAATAAATAATGACGGTTGCTTCGTTTGTTTCAGGATCGAGATGAGCAGACCCAGTTGGAAATGAAACACCGCATCGAGGAGGACGATCTGTACAGAAGGTTCGCACGTCATAGGGAGGAAGAGGACAGAAGGATGCGAGAGGAATTCAGAGTAAGCGGCCTATTATCCTAACTAATTGTTAATTCACCACACCGTGATTCTATTTAACATGTCTGCGTGCTAAAGCTTTACAAAATATTATTTGTCAAGACTTCATGCAATGTTTTTTTTTGGACAAGTCATCATATCTCCAAATCGGTATTTTATTAATTAAGTCACCATATCACGGTTTTATTTGGACATGTCACTCTTCCATCGTTTTATTTGGCTAGCCATGGTATTGAAGCGGATTATTTAACGGCAAGTTCCTAACGATACTTTTATTGTACTGATTCCCCTATAGGTGCATACCTATTTGTTAATTGTTACTCTTGCCAAACCGTTTTTTGCTGAATATTTGTAGTAAAAATCAAACATTAATGTTTTTCATAACATTGAAAATCGCTGTTCATTTTGATACGTTCAATGCCAAATTGTTCAAATAGTTCATAATATTCAAAACTATTGCTTCTAAAAAACTTGTCACATTCTCTTGAACCATAAACCGGCTAAGTCAGATATAATAACTAAAAATATGTTTAGCATTACATCAATAGCTAAGTCAGATATAATAACTAAAAATGTGTTTAGCATTACATCAATAGCTAAGTCAGATATAATAACTAAAAATGTGTTTAGCATTACATCCCTTCCTTCATTGTAACATCATTTTTAAAGAATAATTTTAGTAAAAACTTATTAGGGTGTGTTTTTATTATTTAATTAAAAAAATCTCCCTAATATAATTTTATCTAATATATTCATTCTTCACAAATTTCAAGAACCAGTTTAGGTTACAAGGTCAATTTTTTTGTAATTATTGAAATCTCTCCCTTATGGGAACTGAATTCAGTTAAATTCCTTTATTTTATTAACGTCACATTAGATAATGAAGCACATTTACTGTAACAAAACACATCATAAAGACACCCAGGTTTGAGAAAATTACAATGTATTGTGACCTCACCGAGAATCAAACCCGGAATCCCTGGTATGAGAAGCCAATGCTTTAGCTATTGGGCTACGAAGGTCGTCAAATGTTTGTGTTAGAGAAAGTCTTGTATAAATTTATTATTATTATTATTAGAGATAAATGTATTGATTATTGTAAATCTTGACTATTATTCGTTTTATATAGGATGAATGGGAGAAAGAACTGGAGAGGCTGACTCACCGCTTTGAAAGAGAAATGCAAGTAAAGAGGAAGAAGCCGGAGGAGCAGAATGTGCTCACCCTGCGGCACCAGCAAGAAAAGGATGATCTGGAGAAGAACATGACTTTGAGAAGAGATAAGAAAAAAGAAAGCCTCACTAGGAAGATGCTGGAACATGAGAGGTAGGTTTTTTGTATTATGTATTTGTTTTAATTAGAGTACTGAAATTTTCTTATTTTTACACAGCCAGTATTTCCAAAAGAACTACATATTGTGTCAATTATCCTCTGTACAAAGTAATGAGATACTGTTGGATCAGCTTTGCTGACCACAACACCTGAGCCGAGAATGCTTTGAAGCGTTTTATAAATTTAATAATCAATAAAACCTATTTTTTAATCTTGAAAATATTATTTATTATCAAAAATGGGAATCTGTACACCACAGTACAACTTCATTTATCCAATTAACTCAAACAAAAACTCAAAATCCAACATATTCTCCAAATCTAATATTATTAAGTTGATAAAAAAACTCTGTGTAGTAGTAGTGTAGTCACCATTAATAATAACACAAGTCAAAATGGTAAATAAATATCAAAAATAATCTGTGTTTTTCAATACATTATAAATTTCCCATTGAAATAATAATATCTGTGCACGTCTTCAGAGAATTACAGATCTTTATATATCCAGATATCATCGCTATCTGACTGAAGATGAAGGTATTACAGACACACATACATACTTTATACTATTTTATTACTTTTTGATGACTCAAACCACTGATTTTTATAATGTTTTATGAATTCATAGACATTTATCTACTATATTAATAACAACTAATTTTATATATTAAATATCTACAAATCAATAATTTCTTATTTCCAACATCCTTTATAATCGTCGAGCAAAAAATTATTCACTGTTCTTCCTTCTCAATATAAATATATTCAGTTTTAGTTGTGTTCAAAATAACATCAAACATACAAATTAACAACTGCAAAAAACATCCATCAATAAACTCAGCCCGCACATTTGATGTCAGCCGTGTGGTCCAAAATATTTACTTGAATCCAGATATATAATTAATTGATGAACTTTATCAAAATTCCAGGGCCGCTACGGCTGCACTTGTTGAGAAGCAATCACACGAGATGTTGGAGTTGATCAACGAGAAGCGATCCGAGTATATGCGGGCCGAGTCACTATTTGAGGACCTGCCGATGGGTGAGGGAGCTGCCCCCTACCCCGCTCGCGCTCCTCCTCCTCAGCCTCCAGCCCTCACCAAATTCCATATCTATAGCGATCCTGCAGAATTTGCAGACATTGACCAGATCGCCATCTCGGTGAGTTTGAAAACCATATTTTTCTCTCCTTTACTTGACTAGCTATTTTGTACATTCATAACACTTATAGTGTTCACAGATCAAGTTTGCCTTAGATATGTATCAGTTGGTTCAATCTGCGCTCTACAGAAAACGCAATAGGTAGATGATGTTTAAATTATTTGTTATGCCTGCATCGATTAATTGTGCCCATACATATACTTTATTTTTAATGTCAATTATTACTTTTAAAATATGTAATCTTTGTAAAATATATATTTACAATAAAAAAGACCCAGCAATTAATTCTGTACTCTCCTGTTTGCGTGTTTTGAGGTACATAATTCATCTTTGGATCTGCAGACTTGAGTTGATTTCCAAAACCCTTAGCAACCTAAACTTTTAATAATATTATTTCTATAATAAGGTAGATGGAGCATGTCAGAAATGAGCTTTAGCATTACCATGCTTTTAAAAAAAATTTTAAATGTGCAATACTTTCAGAGATATTGGCTTTTTAAGTTGGGCTTGTTGAAAAATGCTTGGATTACCGTGTGACGTCACATCTCTCATACATACACTAAGTCAATACTCACTCGTTAGTGTCGAGTGCCGACTTGTTGACTCGGAAGATGTGACGTCACATGATAAAACAATTTAAACCAATCGTTTTTAAAACATGCAACTTTGAATATCTGAAACATGAACGTTAAATATCAGTTTTTTTTTTTAAATAAAAAAATAATGACCACTATCTCATTGTAATTTTCATATTATGTAAAAGATAGTAATTAACTATTCATTTTTAATAAATACAATATTTTATTCTACTTGTTCATGTTTTTTAATACGTTCATGTAATTTATTATGAATAGTTTTTGCTATGCTTGTTCAATAGTCTGTCCGTTAATACTGTACATTTATGTACAATAAATAATACATGTGTTTTTTTCAATCCACACTAGGTGGCTCAAGAGGATCAGAAAACCTTCACAGATCTGGTCAGAAAACTAGTCGGGAGAAGTGGTTCAGATATTGAAAAGGCCAGGTAAAAATGTATAATTTTCCAAAAGACCTAAATATTAAATACATATACTTTCCAAAATAGTCAAACTCTGCTTTGGTTTATTCAAATTACTTACATAGAATCAAAATTCTTTGATATATTTAAAGTTATCTGGACCAATTGGCCACATTGTAATTGATTAGTTTATACTGATACTTTGCGCTGATTAGCTATATATATAGTGAGTTTTATTGGCTGCTTTGTCCAAGTCCAGCTTCTAAACCCCTTTTGAAAAATCTTTGACAGATGTACTACTAGATGTAGTACTATTTTTTTAACTTAACTTTCTTAATTTTAAATGAATTATTCACCCAAATTCACTCTCATCTACTAAATTCATTATTTCCTATTCTGCTGTTCCATTTCCAAATCACACAATTTGTTGAATTCATTTTCTTAGTTTAAGTAAAATAAAGTTAATATAAATCCTTACTGTATGCAACAGTTTACAAAAATGCTTGCACTGCAGATCAATAATGTATTTGATGTTTTTCATTCAGAACAATTTTCCGCTGGATCACGGTGAAAAATCTAAACACGATGCAGTTTGATGACGACACGAGGGGAGATACTCCGATGGGACTTCTTCGGGGAATCAAACACGGCACCGAGAGTTACCACGTTCTGTTTAAACGGCTGTGCAGGTCTGTCAAATTCGCTATTTGAATTTACTTTGGAGCATGTTATCCCAAACACTAGCATTTTTATTTACATGGCAATATATAAAATTATGTTTAAACCAGATCAAAATGATTTTCATTTAACAAATCAATTATTTTTGAAATCACAAATCAAACCTTATTTTATAATGGTGACAATAGTCTTTGGGATATTATGTTAAGTAATTAAAATCAAAGAGAAAAGAAATACATGATCAACAAAATTATCAAAAATGTAAACTACTTTAGAAGTTGGATCAAGGCAGTGATAATAGATACAGTTTTATAAACTATGTATCTAAGAAAAATGTGGGTACTTTGTATTATGCCAATGGCAGTTCTGTGAATAAAAATAATGAATACATTTGTATATGTAGTTTAATAATGTTATTAGACAACCTTGTATAATAATTATGACATACTAACATCTATAATAAAATTATTATTCATGCTGAAAACCAGTCTTCATCTTTTAAAAAAGAACTTTTATTTTCTTTCAGTTGACATACACATTTATAACTAGCGGTACATGTCCGGTATTACCTGGAATTCAGATTTATGTATAATTTAAATCGGGAGAGTGTTATATTTTTTCCTCAGTGTATTAAAGTGCAACTGAGCAATACTTTTCATATTTATATCGAGGGAGTCAGTAGAGTGGTTAGGGGGAGATGGAAGGTAACCCAAGTTTTGCAGAGTCCTAAAAAATAACAAAAGAAAACAGGCAAACACACATTGATAATTTAGTGAGTTTAATGTAATACTGTACAGTCCATGTCATAGTTTTTATTAATCTTGCAGTTATGCTGGTCTCCACTGTGTGGTAATAAAGGGTTACAGCAAGTCTGCGGGCTACCAGCCCGGAGTCCGCTTTGAAGACAACCGTTTCCGCAACTCTTGGAATGCGGTGTATGTGGCAGGAGCCTGGCGGTTTGTGCAGTGCAACTGGGGTGCGCGACATCTAGTCAATGCCAAAGAAGCCCCAAAACCTGGCAACAAGGGCAAAAGTGACAGTCTAAGGTATATAACATATATTGTTGTAACATTATTTCTTCTACAAGTGGATTTGGCATTATTTTCATCAACATAATACTTCATGGATCAGTTAAGGTTGAACTTTGCCATTTTTTAATACCTCTTCCAATTTAGATATCAGAAACTTTAATTATTTAACCTTCGGTGCCCTAATTTATGGAAAATAACAATGGATCCCAAGAAGAGTTGCTGAGATATTTCTTAAATTTATTAGTTTTTATATTTAATTTTGCAAGACATAAATAGGATTGTAAATTTGGGGTTGGAGCCTTTAAATGCAAGCATTAATTTTTTTTTTTTGCAATGTTATGAAATAAAAATTAAACAATTTATAAGAAAAGCTTAACGTAATACGTTTGCATAAAAATAAAACTTAATAGAAATAAAAATACTTTACATACATGTATTGAATAGAGAATAGAAGTCTTTTAATATATGTACACATATCCAGTAGTAAATTGGGAAAGATTTTTCTGTACCTTTGCATTTTTCATTTTAATATCTCTGTTTCAGATATGAATACGACGATCATTACTTCCTCACAGACCCTCGTGAGTTCATCTATGAATTCTTCCCTCTGCAGTCAGACTGGCAACTCTTAAAGACGCCAATCACCCTACGTGACTTTGAGGAGCTACCATTTGTACGATCCCTCTTCTTCCGCTATGGTCTCTACTTCAGTGATGCCAACACCAAAGCTGTCATGTACACAGATGCAACAGGTACATATGTATATATTATATATATCATGATACACATATGTTTATCTACTGAAATGGGATCATATGTGTGACCTACTTTGTGAGTGAGGGAGCACATCAAATGTTACTAATATACTTGTGGTAAAGGTATGAATGTATACAGCTGATATTAATATGTACTTCTATGATATAATGTATTCAAATTATCGTTTATTGTGACCTCCTGCGCCCACGCCACATCTAATTGTCGCCTCCTGCGGCAGTTGGATGTAGTTTGTATAAATAAATTCAGTAATTGTACTTTGTAATGTCTTGTAGTTATATCTTGTAGATGACCCGCATTTTCTTCTTGACAAATACATGCTCTTTCAAGGATGTTCTCCATAACTGCATGCAATGCCTGGCAAAATGCTTAGATTTCTTTACGAATATTGATCTTCAGCTCAAGAAGAAATTAAGGTTTACTGACAAATACTCATTCTTTTAAAAATACATTCCATTAATAAATTTTATATTAAGTGACAATCATTATTAAGGAAAGGACATTCTTATTGTGAAGTTGTAATTATTCAGAACATAGGTCTATGATATTTTTTTTAATACTAATTAAATGTATTAATTAGAAAGATATACATGTGTAATCAATATAATAATACAGATAGCTTTCAAATAATGGAACAGTAGATGTATTAATTTAAAAAATGTAACATATGGATTCGAAAATTTGTCAACAAAGATACTGTCTGTTGTAATATAGTTGTATAATGCACCTTCCCCGGATACGAAACAGATCTAGGTTCGAATCCCAATAGCAACAACAATATATTTTTTGATAAAATTGATTATATATGTTTGGGGGTTAGGACGGTGGTTAAATTAAAAATATGTGATTTGGCATGTGGCGGTTTATTGTGACAGTATGATAAAAACAAGAAAGACATAGAATGAAATGAATGAATGAATGATGTAGAAGGTGCGTGTGTATTATGAAATGAAATTATGTGAAGCGATTTCTGGTCGCTACAGCACTCCCCCTCCAGTGACCTAGTCGCAGGTCGAAGGTCGCGATAAGTCTGTGTGGTCAAGATGATTTCGTTGCTACAGCATGGACGACGGGACAATTTGTACTGGCGTGGAACTTCACCAGTTTTGATGACATGACGGCTGCATTTCTTAAAATTGATGACCAGGGCCAGGTGGAGCGAATGAGTTGGAACCCCCTGGATGCCTGGATGCCCAACCTGTCGCCATCCGGTAAATTGTGGACGCAAAGGCAGGTTGGTGTTTGTATTGTTGATGACCGCCCGACATGTCACCGCCCGATGCGTCATGGGCGCAAGGCATGCCGGCTTGAGCGGTTGCTGGGCTCGTAGACACTAGAGAAGGGGAGTGCTGTAGCGACCAGAATTCAAATCCACCGCTATCTCAGTCGGCATTGATGCTAGCGACAGCGCTGCCGGCTGCTGCTACAAGCCTGGCTTGAAATTCACCGCCAGGCAGTCTCTCTAGTTTCATCGTTCTACAATGGCGGTCTTGCGGGCCCGGGAGCGCCGAGCGAGACCGCCAAATCGCTTCACATCATTTCATTTCATAATACACACGCACCTTCTACATCATTCATTCATTCATTTCATTCTATGTCTTTCTTATTTTTATCATACTGTCACAATAAACCGCCACACGCCAAATCACATATCTTTCATTTAACCACCGTCCTAACCCCCAAATATGTATGTATATCGTTCTAATTAATACCTTTAATTAGTATTTAAAAAAACTTCAAAAATCTATAGATTGCATCAAATTTATCCTCATTATCTCTGGTTCTACATTCCTTTGAGGGTCCCGGCCTCCTCAAAATACACCTCCACCGTACTTTGCACTGGGATACTTAACACCAATTTCTGACGCAAGTAATGGATAAGTCTTTATTTAAACATATTGTTTGCCACCTCATTTTGGGTCTACGCATTCTTCATCGTCCTTAAGTTTAATTATTTAGCAGCCATTTCAGAGATTGTGCATCCCAATTTTAAAATTTTGTGACTTTCAACTCATCATATGGGCTGCACCCCTAATTTTAAAATGTTGTGACTTCAATCAATATGTAGAAACATAATTACGATATAAAAACCTCATGCACAATTAATCAAATTGTTTTTTTGAATGCATAAAGATTTGAATGTCAATCATTGTACTTGAACATATAATTATCTTGGGTAAAATTTAATAATCTAATATTGCAATTTGTGTACATCCCAATCTATTTGTGATAAAATGACAAATGTATCAATTATTTAAAAAAACCTTTATAATACATCATGGTTTATAAATCAATGTTGAAATTCAAAGGTGCGGCAACGGTAAGAATAGCAATGCCGGCGCACATGCAGAGTACACTCATCTTCCATTATAATCTCAAGTTCTATGATACAGAGGGCGATGGATTTGATGGAGTTAGCCTTAAAAGATTTGTCATGCAGGTAAATACTATTTTCATTGTAATGTCTGAAATAATATTATCCAAAATAATTTTCATTGGAATTAAAAAATGATTAACATTTGACACATTAAGTAATTTGAAATATTATAGCAATATTGTGAAATTTTTACGATTACAGTCGGTGATAGGAAATGTGGTGTCATTCCGTGTCCATGCGCCATGTAGCGGAGCCTTTCTCCTGGATATCTTTGCGAACGCCGTCACACCCAAGGAGTACCTAACCGGGGAGCCCATGAAGTTTAAGAGTGTTTGCAAATTCAAGGTACATTTATATTTACTGCAAAATTATACATATATCTTTTAGACATTCTGCATAATCTTGAAATTGTTGCTTTGTTTTTTCATAAAATAATTAAAGATGTGTATTGTGTGTAGATTTGCTGTGCAGAACTACAGACAGTGATGGTTCCGCTGCCCGACTGTGCCAGCGGCGAGTGGGGACCAACCAAGGCCACAAGATTATTCGGATTAGTGCCCATCACACATCAGGTATGATATAATGTCCGATCGACCTCGTTACGGGAGTTAAAGGATGCATAACTTTGTTAAATATATCTTAAAATATTTAATATGAGTTTATTTAAGAAATTTCACAATTTCACACTAATATTTCATAATAAAAAAAAATATATAACTCGAAAAACAAAAACAGCCTGTTATTTATTGTCACCATTAACAACATTAATAATTTTACTTGTATAAGCTTTCTATATGCTAGTTTTGTTATAATATTCTTTGTTATCATTTGTTTCGGCATGTTTTTTAACATGTTCTTAGGTTTTTATAACTGTTCTAAATCTTGTATCTGGTTTTCTGGGATATTTCTGTCTCGTAACACAGATGGAAAAATAACCCAGAAAATTCAACACAGAAATTTTTAATTATTTAACCCATTGACTGCCGGCTCTTTTCTGGAATATTGACAAATGGCTATTTTATATTATTACTGGTACAAATAAACATGGGCGTTGGCAGCACCTACCAAAACAACGTAATAACACCCATGAGCGTGATCGACAGTCAATGTGTTAAGAGTTTTAACATGATATATAGTTTACCATTAAAACTCATTAAATATTAGATTTGTAATTTCTAAAAACAACTCTTATGTAAGTTCTCTGGAATGGTATGTGTACTTTATATGCAAGGTTTAGATATAATTTGAATCATTGTAGAAAGTTTTGAGATATTTTATTGGACTCTTGTTATTTTCTGATTTTTCATAATTTATGTGGTAAGATTTAAAAAAAAAATCAAACAATCCTGCAGAGATTATAATATTATTGGTGTTTTCAGGATGCCCTGGTATTTGCTGGCCGCGAAGTGGAGATACAATTCAGGATGTCTCGTCAGCTGACAGACTTCATGGCCACTCTCCACAAGAATGGTGTAGAAGAAAAAAAATTATCCAAATTTGTCTCGCACAATGTCACCGAAGATATTGTAACATTTGTCATAAGCTTCCCTGAAGAAGGTATGCAGTCATTTAGAAAGACATTTGAATCTAAGAAAGCTGTTAATAATTTTGTTTTTTTTATTGAAATGTGACAAATTCAAATCTAAAAATAAACATGCAGTTTAAATGTAAACATTTCATTTTTTAATATATAACGCAAATACATTGTGGTTATTCAACTTTGTTATCATCCTGATAAAGGAAAATGTGTTTTCTGAAACTGGTTGGTGAAAATAATTAACTCACAGTGATTAAAAACAAAGTTAATGAATAATTAATTATTTCATTTTGTATTGAAAAAGGAACTAAACGTATATGTAATATCCTTGATTTTTGTAAACAGGCATTCTAACAAAAAACTTAAAACAATTTGAATGATTTTAATATGTTTTATATGGTTGTAGGACAATGAATGGTACAGTGATTATAACTATTTAAGATTCTCTATAATATAAAGTGGATTGCTTATAAGTGGCATAATAGATATATCAATTTGGAACAAAAAAGAACAATATAAGTTTGAAAATTTGTCATTAACTTACTAGGTTGACATGGTGTAATGGTCAGCGCGTTTCCCCAGATAGAAAAAGTTCCTGGTTCGAATCCCGGTGGCAACCAAGATGTTTTTTTGATAAATTGATTATATCATTCGAAATGATACATTTAATTTGTATTAAAATACCACAGAACTACGTTCTGAAAAATTGTAACTCCACAATAATGTGTATTCTATCTGTTTTCAAAATATGAAGCAGGTAATTTATAAGCATCTAATTAGTGCTATATTTATACATTTTCAATGTCACAAAGCAAATATTTTGAATATAACAACTATAAATTTTATCCTAATAATATAATTTTGTTATGACAGGTCAATACGGATTGGACGTGTACACGAGAGAACGAGGAACTGGCCCCACAAACCATCACCAGAACGGATCAACAGAGAGAGAGAAGCATCTCCTCACACATTGCTGCAAGTATCTGATAAACAGCAGCAAAAGGAACTGACAATTGTACATTAAGTTAATAATATTATCCGAAGAGAGCAACAAGTTTAATGACAAAGTCATTATTTTTAACACAGATGTCTGCATACATACCATAGCACAAATAATAGTTTTTCTTTTACCATACCACAGATAGCTAACATATTATAAGAACAATATAGATATATATCCAAAATGTAATACAGTTATCATCATAAATATCCAACATACTGTAGTAATTTTAATTTATGTTTTAATTTAAATATTGAAATATAAATAATAATAATGATTAATATATTTTAGTTTTTTAAAAAGAGCTCTAAGTTCATATGTACATTTGTAAATATTTTTATAAAATACTCTATAATATGTATATTTTTATTAATGTTTTGTTGCAATCTAAAGATTTATACTCGCGTATTTCTTGACTCGAGTGCTCTATAATTTTTAATTAATTTATAACAATCAAAATCAGTGATTCACTCTTTCGAGCACGAGGGTGTTTAAGAAATAAGTGACGGTTTAATGTAAAATGCTTTATATAAATGTTAATCTTTATTAAATATAACGAAACGTAAATGTTTATTATTTTAAATAATTTAATTAGTGCGTCTACAATGTACACTCTTGAACGCAGTATAGCAGGATGACTGGGAATTGTGTAATTTGTTAGGTAAAATTCATTGTAAAATGAAAGTCTTTTGTTTTTAATGTATGTAATATGTTATTCTTAATAATTTAACAATGTGTTCAATCTGAAGATGATTTTAATGTTTAACACAAATTGATACGTATCGAGATACCTTTACTCTTAGTCACTTTACCAGAGGATTTACATAAATATATTTAGCCTAGGATTAATGAAACTAGGCACAACTTAGCTTACTGATGCTCTCAAATACCTCCACTCATCTTTCATTACATTTTCTTACTGATAGTCCAAGCAAAATAAATTATTATAAATGAGGATCTCTCATAGACTTATGGAGTTCTATCATCACCACAATTTGCACGCACCCTAAATATACCTGGATGCAAACAATAAGCTCATCAACCTTAAAGATACACATGGTACCGACCCACGAACTTACGACAATGCATCGCGGCGCAGCTGCCCAGGGAGCCGGCCATAACCATTAATTTCTCTCGCGGCCGGCTTCCCGAACAGTTCACCAGCAGACGCTTCACGTCCTCACTGCTCATATCTTACCTGTTAATGTGCATCTATCCGCAATAAATGCCTTTTCAACTGTAAGTTATTTATCTTATTTGTCCAACCTGTTCTAGCCACGTCCACACACATATGTACTCAGTAGAGACCTGGGAGAAATAGATCCCCAGCTTTCACACATACAACCTTCCGATTGACACACATAACATAACTCATCCCACAATAAATTCCCTAAAGACTCAAATGTCGATATGCAGTTCAAGCCTTACTGTTTTAAAGTCCATAAAAGGATATTTCCAGCTTGCAGAAAGTATTATTTTTACGGAGAAATCAAATTGATAACAATAAATTGGAAAATACAAATGATTGTCATATATATCTGTGTACATGCTGTTGGTCTCTTTTACAGTAAGTTATGAATAACATCCTCAGAGAAATTCTTTTTTTTTATATATCAATTGAGTCAGTTGTAGTGAAGCTAATAGCTGTGTATCCCACAATGGCTGAACTAAAGTTGCAGTCTAATTATATTAATATTACAAAATTTATATATGTACTTACATATCTTAAAGAAAGCCTATTAAATTGCAATCAAATCAAAAATTTTGATTGTGACAAATATCAACAAGGCGTTTCTTGTTTCACAATAATAAAAAAATGTCCTTGTAACCTCCCAATATAACACCCGCATGTTAAAGATAAAGATTTATACTTCTCTTTGATGCTTCATGTTATAGTTAATGACAAATCTTAAAAGCACGCTCGCCTTTTTACAGAACAGCGAAACTAACATCATCGACACACGCCACAAACTTTTCACTTTAGGCTGTTTTATCATGTGACAAAAAGAAATTAATAAAAAAGCAATTATTATTTCCATTCATACTCTTGGAATTATTTCAGTTTTGTTCATTTGTATGTATGTATTAATAAAATTATAACATACAGGCATTTCTGAATGAATGAATATATTTAATCTGAAAAAAATATAAATACCTTAGTGTCACAAAAGAATTCAATCTCCAAAATAAACTGTACTTAGACTGGTCACATCATTCTTGCAATAAAGTATTTTTATTATACCTGATACGATAAAATGAGAAGTAGTACATAATAAGATAAACTGCAATTGTGTGATTGGTGTTCGATTGTAACAGTGATTGGTAACTATGATTACTCATGAGTACAATCAAATATCAATCACAGTTATCTTATCACTAATCAGAAGGAATTTATACTTTAGTTATATATGTACAATAGAACTGCGGTAATTTGAAGTTCAAGAGACCAAAACAAATGAACCCCGTTACTATAACTTACTCAAAATTTTTGAATAATGAGATCTAAAAATGTATTAATTTACGGCGCGAGGCCATAAAAATTATTTCGTACTACAAGTTACCGAGGTTTTTGTAATAAAGGGGTTGATTAATTGAAACTGACAATTTGGATCTTCAAGTGTCAGAAAATGTTAAATTTCGAATGAAAGGGGTTTGAATTAACGCAGTTCTACTGTATTAACAAATCTGTCTATTACTGTTCCCTTATAATACCAGCGTGAACGAAAAATGTCACGAAGTAAAATTAATCACAAATAGAACTATTATTATTAAACTCAATTAAATTTTTTTTTTTAAGTATGATTTATACGGAGGAAAGTAATTTGTCAAATGTTTTTGATTTATGAGCATAACTAGCATTTGCATAATTTTATTGCTCTATTAGACATTACTTTACTAAACAGATTAAAATTTGTATTTGTCGTAATATATATTTGTCCGCAGACTTCATAATTTGTCTTATATATATTATCTGTTTACTTTTAGTGAAAAGATCGATAATTATTGTATGAATCAGAGAGAGAGAGAGAGAGATATATATATTAACATTATTAGTGGGACAATTTACTTAGATGTTTTTTTTCTTTCAAAATGTAGTTAATAATATACAAATATCAAAAATGTCTTTTAATTCATTAAAATACCTCTACAGAAAGTTTTGAAAAGTTTACGCTTTTATTGATCGATCATCTGTTTAGACACACCTGATAGGAATAATTTAATAAGTTATAAATGAAAACAAAGAAAATATATTCAATATAATGTTTATTTTAGATAAAAAAATATTTGTACAAGATTTGTGAAACATATTATTTTTATAACTTTTTATGTTACTAATAAACAATTAAATACCAATCAATTGTTTTTAATTCACCAGTCTTCAGATTTCGTTGCAGAATTTGTTAAAAATATTTAATAAAACAAAAAGGTTGCTGTACTTATTATTTTGAAGATTTGAGTACACTACAGTTGCGAATTAAAAATTTTTTCTGGAGATTCAAAATTGCTGTCAATATAGTTGACAATAAGAAATCAGTACATGATAGATGAAGTTTAGATGGGAGACTCTACAACAAATAAACAAGCAAGAATGTAAATAATTGGTATAAAGTCCCATCATCAATTGTGAGAAAATGTAGAGTAATCATATTTAATTGTTTTAAAGTTAATGGACCCTATTTTATACTGGCATCGAGACTGGAAGATAATTTATTGAAATACTATGTCAAAAAAAATATTGCAAATAGAAAATTATTTCAAATAAAATATAAACGCAAGAAGCTAGATATAAATCCACATTTAATAATTTAAGTAAACACGCATTTTCACAATACAAATACATAACCATAAGTTATCATAATTTATAAATGTAATATTTCAGTCAGTGATATATTAATATAATATGTAATTTCGTACTTAAAAATAATTTTGCACACATTGGATGGAATTGTAATTAAATATTTGCTAATTATCTATTATTTTATAAACCTATTTTATCAATTTACAATATTTAGAGGTTATAAGTACATCGATGACAATTTTGGTACATTGGTGGCAATTCAATCATGTTTTAGTATTTTTTAGAACTACATATCGTAGTAAAACTTAACCCCAAATTAAATTTATTTCTTTATCAAAATATTATTTGTATCAGTATAATAAATAAATACTGCGTTATCGAAATGAATTCGCGAAATTTGCCAACATATGCATGCTTTTCACGAAATCAGTGGCTTTTTTATGACTTTTGTGATTTTCTATGTGATTTTTTGGTCCCTTGAATTTCATACTAACGGAGTTCTGCATAATATGAATTCAATTATTTTTGGACCCTTGAACTTCAAATTAATGCAGTTCTACTGTATATATGTATAATATATGTGTCAACAAAAAATATCTACTACAAAAACTTGACTTCAAATATGACCTTCTGGCTGTCAAAAACGCCACCCGTGTTCTCTTAATAATAATAAATAATAATTCATAATCCTTTTGCACACTTTAGCAAAAAATATATTCTTCATATTAACAAAAATAATCTGTATTTTTTTTATCTTACATTTATTAATCTTTCAGGAATCAATATTTTTTTACAAAATACATAACTATTAGTGAATATATTTAAGTTTATTGAACACAAATAATAATAATTATGTATGTTGTAATATGTAAAGGTAGGAAAATTTAGATATACAAAAATATTAATTAATTTTGTCTTAAATTTAACTTATATAATATGTATTGAAGAATGTAATAATAAAACATTTATTTCAAAGAGACTACTCTAATAAATTCATAATTATTTCAAATCAGATCCATAAATAATGATATGTAACTTTTATTAATAATAAATATCAAATGTACACTTATAATTTAATGTAACAATCCTGTTGTATAAAATAACAAATAAGTAAGTGAAAGGTTCCAAAAATATATTTTAACTTAAAACACTTCTCACATAATCAAATAACAGAATTATGAAAAATAAATGCCCCCCGTACAACACAAATCCAATGTTACAATTAGAAAAAATTCTTAAACTAAAAAATCAACAATAAAAATGAGATTACTAGTATGTATGTAATTTTAAAAAGAATACACTAATTTTCAAACATAAATACACCTTATGCATAAAGAGCATCAATATTTTCCATTGATTTACTAAGTATCAAAAAAATTGCGCAGATAACATTGCATTGTTTAAATAGCATATAAATACAGTGAAACTCCATTAATTCGTAACTCACGGGACCGAAATTTAAAAAAAAACTGAATTATGAATAATGAGAACAATTTTTTTGAAGGCATTAAAAATAAATTTAAAAATATTCGTCTGCATTTTTGCGCACGCCGTCGCTGTTGACATTGTGATTTTCATACTGAAACATTGCGACTGTCTATTATTTCAGCTTTTTATGTGTCGAAATGTTTATCAAATAACCAATGTCTCCTGAATAAGAAAGGTGTGTAACGACGTGGAGAGTCCAATTTAAAAAAAAGCCTTTCAGATTTACCAGTGCTTGATGCAACAAAATTACATACATTTTAATTTGATTTGATTTGTAGTCGAACTCGCCTTTTTCATCAAAATTGGGAAAAAAATTGGTATATTAAATGAAAAACTTTTAAATCTTAATGTCCCGCTAATTTTATCTTAGATATAATAAGCTCCATTTTTTCAAGTGGTCAAGGATTTACGCGAATTACAAGATGTTCGTGCCATTTTAGAGAACAAAACACTGAAAAAATTAAGTATAAAATATGTTATTATTAACATATTTTAAAACAAAGGTTTGCTTCTTTATTACATTAAACAAACTGCAACATTTCATAAACAAAAAACCAGATCAATAGAACCGTTACACACAATCAATTCATAAATTATGAAATTCAACGAAAATTATATTTTTGTAGAAAGCACTTTGTGCTTTGATATATTAGATTAAATAAAACAATCACTTTGCATAAAACCACGAGCTCAAGCTTCGTCAAGGCATATTTAAAACTAAAACCGAAGCTTGAGCTTAACGAAACCAGTTGGCGTTTAATAAAATTTATGGTTTTATACAAAGTGATTGCGTTTTATTTAATCAATGAAAACAGTTAAAACTTGAATAAGGGATTACAAGGGTGAGTAGAAATACATAATTACGTGTCCAACAATCACTGTTGAAATAACAACAAATCTCATAAACGCACTGCGGAATTTGATACACATATGGTATAACTCAGTTCGACTAGTCCTGCAGGCTCTAGGTGCACCGTTATTGCGATAAGGAACAGCACCGCGATTCGTCAACTGCAGATGTTCACGAAGGGATGATGAATGTGTAGTCATGAGAGTTTGGATTTAAAAACACATGAACATGCGAATTACGCGAAAAAATTATTTACTTCAGGTATAAAAAATGCATACGAACTATGAATAATCAAGTTTTACGAATTACCGGTAGAAATTAATATGAGATGTTATTTTCGGGGATAAATTTTATGAAAAAAGTGAAAATATTAAAATGTAATATGCAAATTAACCGAGTTTTACTGTAACATACTTTTTAAAAGCTTTTGATAGGTCATTTTTCCCTAAAAATTGTCATTGCGAGCGATTCCAACACAGAGAAATAATCTGCTCAGAGAAAAATCATTCATCTTCTGTGTTTTATATCTATGATAGAAGTCATGTCTAATGTTGTATTAGCAACATAGTTTATAAGTAATTTTTTTCAATATTTAACTGATTTTATATAATATAATATAAAGTGTATTATTGATTAGAAAATACAGTAATTCATGACTGATAACTTATTTTCTCATTTATCACAAAAATATATATAATTATTTAATATTTTAATATAATTTTATAAATCGTGGACAATGATTTATCTGCAAATCAAAAATTGATATAAATTATATAATTTATTATAAAACATTGATCCTATTGGGCAAAAAGTGATGTTAATTATATTTTGTCACCTTTGATTGTTCTTCGTTGCTCAACCCCTCTTATGAGTGTGCCGAGCAGACCTTCCATTTCATTTGCAGTTTCCTTCAGTTGTGTATTGTCGAAGTTTGTTTCTGGAATAATCATATAAGCAATAAATGGTAAGCAAACTACATCAAGGTAACATCAAGGTGAACAAGAAATAGTTTCTTTATTTATTATGTTAACTCTTTGGCCGCCCACGTCGGAATCTCGCGACAGAGAGAAAGATGGCACGAGAACTATCAGAATTTACGTTGGCTATCGTGAGTATAGCGGACACCCACGTGACAGTCTGCGGTGTCTATTTATCACGGAAAATAACCATCAAATAACACACAATATCACCGGTGCCGCGGATCGGATCTTTAACCAAACTATTATTTCCAGTAGAGACATCGTACGGTATCCCATAGAAATCTGTTTCCAACTCAAGAACACCACGAATTACGTCTGAAATAGAGTGTAAAAAATCATCATTTTTCCTTTAGACAAAATTGACAGTTGACGCTCACTTTTGTGTTGCCAGATCCCAATTTCATTCAATTTGAAAATTTAACACACATACCTCTCATGCTGATGTCAAGTGCTGATATTTTTATAGAATTTTCGAAAACTTTTGTGATTTTATTTTACATTACAAAATGACAGACTGTTACTTATTTCGTTAGTGGAGACAGCCGACTTTTTAGACATTCCCAATATGCTTGTTACTACTGCAGAGTCCGATGATGAGAAGAACTCAATAAGTTGGAAAATATTTGGAACATTCCAATTTTAGTAAAGATTTTGACGTACGTTCGTGATATTTCTCGTTTCTGTTGCCAAGTAATTCAATTTTTAGTTATTAATTAAAATTAATATACGGGCGTTTTACTATAAATACAGTAAATGCACCTTTAGCCAGCATTGGTGATTGCCACGGCCGGCGGCATCATTTTATGTGTGTCGTTAGTGCTATATAAGTTTGATATGTAATGTGAACGTAGTTGTGATGTGAAGTGCTAATATTTTTTTGTTTTAAGCATCACATTAAACACAATAATATCGATAAAATCTGATGTTGTCCTTCCAAAAAACAAATATAAAATAAATAATAATGTTCTAATAGTGCCTGACAACACTATCAACTTTTAATTTTTCCTTTTTTTCAACTTTTTTCATCTCAAAACTGTAAGAAATCGCAGTCGATATTTTTTTAGTTATACCAATGATTTCAGGGTTTTTTCATAAAAATAAAATTCAAAAAAGCTAACCTGTGAATTTTTAATTTCAAGAATTTTGGCACCAATATGGTGGTATGATGCTGTTTCACCTACAATTTTTCTAGGCGGCTAACAGGTTAACAGATAGAGAAAAATCGTGAAAAATAAATGAGATCCCTCGTTGATATTTATAAGGTAGATTAGTCTTGTTTATTAAAATAAATTCAATATTTGTATCAGCAGATAAATGAAAACAGAGATTTTGATTATTAGTGATTGGGTCAATAATAGGCATGATTATAAATGGTGGTGATTAATCAGTATAACATTACGGTTTTATTTTTATACATATTAAAAAGCAGCTATCAAGACGATTACTGGGAATTTACTGATTTTATTATTGACTCAAATTTTATAGAGAATGTAGACTTACATGATCTGTTATTGTGTTTACTAAAAATATTAACCCTATCCCCGCTACGCGCATCATATGATGCGAGAAGTAATTGCATCTCTCAGCGCTACGCGCATCATATGATGTTTTCGACTTATTTTGTCATGTACTACGTGACAGCGCGGCAAATCGAGCAGGAAAATATACCAAAAATTAGTTCAATCCGTACTGTTGCTGACATCTTGCGTTTGACAAGTGAAATATTGTTATTTGTTTATATAAATCAGTTTAAAAACGAAGACATCTTGAAACGCCGTCCAGTTATTTGAATTTCGCGGTGTTGAATCATCGTCCTCTCGTCATGTGTTCGAGGTCGCTAGTATTTGTCGGAACTATGCGTTGATACGAAATATTGACATCGCAATCTGTATTTTGTGGACAATTGAATCAATATATTGTATCGGAAAATACATTTATTACTACGTGATCTTATTTAAAATGGTGTTTACATTTGAAATTTTTTGACTGGATTTGTGTTTTGAGGGTGAACGGTTGTATTTTCTGACAATATTCCTTTACTTTTCTTTAGAAAACTGAAGCTTGTATTGTGCTACGTATATTTACCAAAATTATTTAAATTTAATCATTGTATACCTTTTAAAATGGCAGGACGTAGACTTGCAGAGAAAGAAATATTAAAAACATTTTAAGATGTAGACTTTGATTTAGAAATATGTAAGTGAAGATGAGCAAGATGAAATAATTAATGAAGACGTCAGTTAAAGTGAATCTACTCTTTTCGTCAATTGGGATAGTAGCCCTCACTTAATTGATTATATGCACAAGAAAAATACTAATGCGTAAATACAATGTAATGTAATAAAAGTACAGTGCGTAAAACACGGAAAGGTAGGGCCACATTTTGTAAATTAAAAAAATGTGAACTGGACACAAGTATCGTGGACCTCTTTTAGCATTAAAATGATGCGATAAAAGGGAAGTCCACATTCCAACAACCTTGCATGACGATTCCATGGAAACGACAGCCGAAATACATTGTGAATCTAACCTAATATTAAACCGAAATGTTTCAAGTGTATGGATTCTGTGGATAAAGTGGACAATATGTTGAGTAGTTTAAATTGCTTACGGAAAACAATAAAGTGGTACAAGAAAGTGATTTTCCATATAATTAATTTGATTTTATCAAGCTCTCAACTACTTTACGAAACGATAACGAATAAAAATATTATAGCGGGTGAGTACCGACGTTATTGTATTATTTATTACATGAGCGGATATCTCTGAGGCCGGCACTTGACTTGTTATGATATCTTAATATTTACATATTCTAGCCGTATCGGCACTCTTTTGTTTATTTATGTATTCCAAAGGACTTTATAAAACTTTAAATATTATTTTTAAACAACCATAAGAATTTTTTTTTTTAAATACAGCGATACAGATAGGCGGCAAAAAAAATACAGATCGGCGCAGCAATCCGGTTGAACGACGTGACTATGATCGTATAAACAATATGATTGTATTGGTGACCATGTGATAATATTCGTAAGACAGCGGCTTTTTCGGAGATCGATTATTTTGTTTAGTCAATATTTACATTATCTTAAGGATTTGAACATCTCAAGTGATTGTTTATATTAAAAACATTATCTATGAAGCTCTATCAAGTAATAAATCCTACACAGGATGCCTTTATGGATGTCTAAATGTCGTTTTAAAAGTGGTGTTCAACCGAATACACGCCTTTCGAAAAGAGGCCCGCGTAGGGGGGTATACTTGGAGTACATTTGTTTAGCGGCTGAGAGGTTAACTATTTTGCAATATTGAGGGATAACTTTTTACATTGCACCCCTCAATTCCTATCTCATATTTTGAAATTAAATATTTTATCACCAATGTGAAATTTTGAATTTCTAAGTATGTACATAACTAATGATACTTTTCTGTAATAGATTTATTTAAATGTGTATTTTTTTTTTATCATACCTGCGTTTTATTTGCAAAATAATCATCAAAAAAATACTCACCATCTAATGTAAAATTATTGGCTAGGATGGACTGTAGTCTATCGAGAACACTGTCTAGATCAGCATTTAGCTCCTTCATTTTGTTATTAGATGTGGCTACGCTCTCCAGGTCTGCATTAAACTTGTCCTCGGAACTGGATGTCCCGGGAGGAGAAGCGTATTGTCCGTTCTTCCTGGCGGATGAACCTTGACTCTGAGGTAAAGGAGTGGGCACATCTTTAGCTACTTTCTCCGCATCAGTTTCTAAAAAAAAACATATTATAAAGATATTTTTAATATTTATTGCAAACTTTACAATGTGGTTTTAATACAATTAAAGATTTATTAAAACTATCCTATTTTTTTCAAATATTTGTAACCAAGCATCCCATAGTTTGAAAATAATACATGATTTGTAATATATTGTAAGATGCCAATATGATCCTAAGACTTAATACAATGAAAAAATTCTTACCATTAGCAAACCATGTGCTAATGTCACCCATCGACACCTTAGAAATACTATCATCATAGTAATGGACTATAGGTGTCAATACATTCTCACTGTTTCCTTGAGCTATCGCTTCCGCATTGGAAGCCATGATGTTCTTGTGCTCCATGATGGTGGTCTCATTAATGCACTCCTTGGCCATAATGGGAATGGGACTGAAGACTTCGAAAGCCTCCATTCTTATCTGCTGTTGTTGCGGGATAGTCTTGTTCAGCGTCTGGATTTCAGACTCGTCAGGACTTAGACAGTCGGGAAGCAAGGTCTCCTGAAAAATAGACTGCTCCCATAAATTGAATGAAAAATTATTTCGGGGGATAAAATTAATATTTTCAAAAGATTTTCATGATGAGGAACAAAAAATTGAAATCAAAAAGTTTCAATGTTGAGACGCCTACTGTCAATATTAATTAGTCTTTTTTTTTTTCAAATCACTCTTAAAGGGTGAATTGCCTGAGTAAAATAAACCTTTATTTATAAAAATATGGGTTTTTATAATTTACGTAACTCCACAAAGTTATAAATAATAATTAAGGGTGCGCTTTCAAAAATAATTAATATTTTAGCATTTTTTTTTATGAAAATGTGGGTTTTAATTATTCATTTATATCAAAGGTTATACACTAAATTTGCCTTTTTTTAAACTATTACTTAGATAGGACCTTCACACTAATGTAAAACTGAAAAAACTGAATTTCTTACTAAATAATATTTATATTGATCCTATTAATGTGTGTTTTTATTGGGTTTTTTTAACATCAAATCGCCAATTAAATAACAATAACTTTTTTGAATTAACCGAGAATTCGATTATCAGGGATTTTTATTTACCATCCGTCCCGGATAATTGAGAGTCTATTGTACATCTGTAATTAATACAAATTAATATTATACTTATTATAAATTCAATTATGTATATCTCGTGTGAGCATCTCCTCTAACATTGTATAAATAAATCAAATACATATAACAAATTAAAAGTATGGAGACACACCTTGAACATTTTAAGTCTGTTGATCTGAACAGCAATCTGCCCCCAGTGGCTGTCCACTTTGTGCTGAAGCCTCCTGTCCATACTGTTTACTTGCTGCGCATCTTTCAGCACACTGGATATACTCTTCAAGGCTCTGTGAATGTATTCAATTAATGTTAACAGAAAGTATACACATATATTAATATTCAAAAGAGTAATACAAACATATTTCGACACATTTCTTCGTTCAATAAATATTAAACAAATTAACAGTATTTTGTAAAAATATCACTATGTTCAGTGTTGTGAGATGGCGTTCAATTATTTGCTACAAGCTGTTGAAGATAATGAGCACAACAGTCATGAATACTTAAAAAGATATGTGATTAATGAAAGTTTGTGTACCATTGTAACAATTATGAAAGCAATTAAAAACTATTTGCACACACAAATCACGAAACATATATTTATGTAAAATACAGTTATAAGCATGCATAACTGAATAACGAACGGGGCATGAATCTTGCCACAAAAATAAATTTAAATAACTCTTTTCTTGTAAATTGAGTCAAAAACTCTGTTTTATTCCACTACATTTTTTCTTTGTGTTAAATGATATATAACGTTTTCGGAAGCATTTTCCCATTATCAATATTATAGTTCAACTAAAATTAAAATCGATAATGGAAAGATGTTTCCAAAAAGGTTATATATCATTTAACACAATGAAAAATGTAGTGGAATAAAACAGAGTTTTTGACTCAATTTACAAAATAATCATGGAAATCCACAAAGTTTCACCAAAAGCCTTTGAACAGTTAAATAACTCTTTTACATTTTACATTTACATGCATACGTGTACAGATGTTGGTTTCATGAACACAATTAACCAAATTCTTTTAATAGCTTACTGAATTTAATAAAAACAAGTTTTTATTTTATTTTATAACAATATTTGTGCCCCATTCCATTAATACAATCTAGTCAACTCACATACAGACTATATGAGTCACTGACCTTCAATACCGCTATAACACTTTTAAAAATTTTGAGAAAAATCAAGCAAATTTTTAGAAAACTTTCATCTAAAAAAATATTATGTATTTACCTTAATTATTGTATTAATTTGAACCCAAATATGTATTTCACTATGATAAAAAAAAACATGCCAGGTTTTGAAAGTCATTTATACCAGGTTTTGCACACCCTAACATTATACTTAATATTGCTAGCTAACAAAGTGTATTTTTAAAATGAAACAAACAAAAAATAAACATATAAATAAAAAAATTAATTCCAAATCCAATGATATATATAACCCAAATTTGTTAAAAAAAGGGTTATGGCGGATTTTGAAATTCAGTAACAAATGTGTATACAGTTTAGATATATTGCCAAACTTTAATACATATTGACGTATGAAAAATGTTGATACAGTTTGAGAAATAGTAAATTGAGAAGTTTAAAAAATACTTTCCCATCCATCCACTAAAGAGATACAATGAACAGCAGAACAAACACCTAAATACAGTAAAACCTCGTTATTGCGAAATTCAAGGGACCAAAAATATTTTTTTTTTTCCTAATATATGAATATTCCGCGCACGCCACAGAAATAAATGTAGCGTGGCCTTAAAAAAGTTTGTAAGTTCCGCAAACAAGACACCCATTGTCAGTTTAATATGGAATATAACATAATAAGGCATTCTGCAAACAAACAAAGGAAGATTTTCTGTACAATGAAAACTCTGAATAATCTATTTAGTTTTGTTTCAACAGATAAGCAAATTGATAATGATTAAAAAATTAAATTAAAAACATTTTACGAAACAATATAAAATATCCTAAAATTCGGTGATATTTTTGGAAATTCCAAAATGTCATTCAAATATAAAACAACATTCAATTTTAACTGTGTTTAATTGTAGAGCCGCTACAAGCATTAAGAGTTTCACATTGGTCAATCGACCATCATATTTCTTTAAATCGTAGAGAGACGAATTTGAAATCATAGTATTTTGTTGAAAGTTAAAATTTTGCAGGAATTATCACGACCTGAAGCACAAAATATTTAAAAATGTACTTTAAATAATAAATTACGGAATATTAATACATATTAATTTCGGGAAACAAACACACAAAAACAATTGTCAAATAAAAACATTAATGAAAATATCGTATGCAACATTACCGTTCATTGGAATCGATGTAAATGTTCAGTTGTAATGTAAAAAGTGACATAAGTTGACGATGATAATTAAGATAAAAAAACAAAGATCAAAGATAATAATGCGCATAATTATAAGCATCTCGAGCATTGCGGGCGATACCATATACAAAGCTGATGCGCGCGTGCCCTAAAGACCCATTTTTAGAGGCGTGAACACGTGTACGCTTCAGAGCATGGGAAGGGTGCCATTCTAACCTATTTTGACAATCGACAATAAATCCAACCTCAAACAAGTGTAGATTACGCCAAATGGCTTTAAAAGGGCCTATTATGATCCCAAGAAGAAGTTTTACAAGGGCACAAGGGGCCACCCGTGCCGACTGGTCCGCTGCGCCAAAGCAATAAAACAATTGACAAACATGAATGGTTGAAATATATTTTGAAATATTTTCATTGTAAAAAATTTTTATTTTCGTTATATATTTACGTAAATGATCGGTATTTTTTCATACGGGACAAAAATAATTTTGTTATACATATTAACAAAATTTTATTATATAAATTCATGAAAAATTGATTGTAGAGAATTAATTTTGAAAAAAATTTCGATATACATTATTTTTCAGTATAACAGTGTTCCTTTTAACAGGGTTTTACTGTATTAAAACATCTAACTTGAATACAATTCACTATTTATCAGCTGTGAATTATTTTTATTATAGAAAAAAATACAACTTACTTATTTTGAGACTCTAATTGAGCAATGATATCTTGCAGCACCATCTTAGGATCAGATATCAGTTTGCCCGATGCTTTGCCAACAGTCGAAGTGTACACATTATTAATTTTCTTTTCAAATAATTTTTTATCACTTTCCACTTCAGATTTGTTCTCCTTGTTGGCTACGTTGGTCTGGAGAGGGTACTGCACGCCGGAGGAAGAGGTCCCCCTTCGACAACTAGATGGGCAGTTCAGAACTTTCTTTACACTCTTCACGAAGCCAATCATACATTTCGAAGGCATCGCCTGCAATATGGAATAAATTCATTAAGTTAAAAAAAAATTATATCTAATGATATTAATATTCATATAATATATAAAATGTTTAACAACAAACTGGTGGAAAACTACAAAACTTTTGTGATCATTTCACCCCACCAACCATCGGAGGGCTTCTTCATTCATTTGAAACAGAATCAAGACAGCTGGAATTTGATTTAAAGTGGTAAACAACCACACGTGATAATGAAAATTGTTCAGCTATCCTGTAGTGGTGCCAAACTTGTAGATATAAATGTTCATTGACAATTGTGAAAATTCCCTGAGACAGCTCTCTGGACTAGGTGACCATAATTTTAGAGTAAAAAGGAACACTCAGAAGATAACCTGATAATAACTCTACAAATTTAATAACAATTTATCACAAATAGAGAATGTATAATCGAAATTGGACAACATTATTTTTTTATCGATCAAACACTTTTTTTATTGAAATTATAAATTGAAAAGAAAAAATATAGGCAACCTGCGAATGGAGAATTTCCTTGACAAGATGTGACTTCTTATGCCTGTGTATGATATTGGTAGTGGCAGGTCTGACATCATTGTATAGATAACACCTCTCGCACACCATCATCCCCCAACACTTTGTACATTTAAATTTCAAGCCCTGAAAATTTGTTAAGAATGTATTAAAAATAAACACATATATTACAAAAATCACAAAATACTGGACAAGTTTATTACACATACATACAAGAATAAAACCTTCTAAATTGCTTTTTCAAGTGTTGCGAGGAAGAATCAAGTGATCTAAACTAAATTAATTCAAGAACAACTTCAAAAATAAGAAAGTTATTTTAAACTATTTTAAAATTGTCATATAAGTTTGTCTAGTTTACTTTGTATGTAGTATGAGACAAAACCGAATTGACTGTTGAGTTAACTCTATATTTATGGAACAGAAATTCACAATTAAAACTTCGAGGATTTGGAAAACTCACAATAGGATTTTTGATAGAGCACAGTGTGCACTTCCATGGAGTGACTAAATTATCAGCTTCAGGATTGCTCTTCATTACTCTCAATCTCTCCACCACCTCGGTCCAGCCCAGCAGAGCGGGACGTGATTCCAGCCACTCCAGTAGGCCCTGTTCCGACAGTCCCAGCATACCAGGTGTCTGAATAAAAAAACAACACAATACAGTTACTAGCAAGGTGGCTGTAATTATATCCAAAACTGCGCAACTAACAATTCCGACAACAGGTAAGATTTTTTTTTAAATAATTTTGTAGTCAACAAATTAGTATAATCAATTAAATGTATCTTAAAACTATTATATAAATATAACTTAGTTGAAAATGTCTGTTTCGATGATATATCAATTATTATGAAGTTTGATTGCAATGATATTATACATACAGTTAAACCCTCTTAATAAGTTCCCACTTAATAAGTTTTCCCGTCAAATAAGTTTACATTCTTCGGTTCCGAAAAAGTTCCATACAAATTACGCCTTTCTTAGGCACTATACATTTTTCTAATAATAAGTTTCCCACCTAAGAAATTAAAATATGAATATATGACAGAACTCAATGTATCCATACAAAAATACCTTTGTAATATGTTTTTAGGCACAAGAAATTTTGTTAGACATTCTCAAAAATGAATGTGGTATTCTTTCAATGGGTGCAATAAAATTTGGGTTTTCGGTTTTGTCCCTATCATAAAAGATTTATCCACTCACAAAAATTTTCATATTTGAATAAAATTTACTGCCTTGCTTCAAGGAAATAAGGAAATTATTTTTTGCATCTGCATATAACTCTCATAATTATAAGTACTTTTTAAAAAATATGCATTCTTCAAGTTGATAAGCAGAAAACACTTGTCTGTGATTCTACTTCCGATTTATTTTCTTTTATTATTTATTTTATACTTTCTAGCATTCTTTTTGCAGTATAGATAGATGGCTATTCTTTGAAAATAGTAAGAATATTGATGTGACATACATTCCGTGTACATGTCTCAGTTTAAATAATAAAACATTCTTGAATAATCGTAATTGTTGCACACAGGATTCCGCCTCACGACAGGCTCAGGAATTCCACTGGACGAATCGTTACGATTCAGCGGCCCTGAAAAGGGCCTTTTCTTATTCGGTCCAGTGGCGCCAAGCGGGCCGATGGGCGCTGAGCGCCAGTGGCGGGCTCCGCAAGGGGCCAGCCACCACGTACCAACTCGCGGTGGCGGAGCTACCAGCGAGTGGTACAGGAGCGGTTTGTCGCTCACCATGGACCCGCAGGGGGCACATGGTGGGGCCGCAAGCGGCCCCACCATGTGCCCCCTGCGGCCGCCCATTGTATTTTGTATGGGGCGACCGTCCACCGAATATAATTGTTTTGTGAATTTAGATTTCGGACGGTCACCCACATTTGCTACCTTTTGTTGTGGATATCGCGAGCTAGCTTGGTAATTAATGTTTAATGCTCGCGATATCCACACACTTGTATTGTTTTGTATGGGGTGATCACCCATTGAAAATAATTGTGTAAATTACGGGTGATCACCCCCCACCCCCTGTTTATTTCTTGTTTATTGCGTAATAAATGACTTGATTATGTTGTGGATATCGCAAGCTATGTATTATTGGTATTTGTTAATTGCTCGCGATAATCCACAACTATTTAGCATTTTATTTGTTCTATGTCTGGAGCCCGACTTTGGCACGGTATTAAAACCGTGCGTTGTCGGGCTCCGAATATTGTAGTTCGACGGACCGCCGCATGGCGGCGGTCGCGTCTCGGCTGTCAAGTGGTGGGGATTGTGAGATCCCCCACCACTGCTGGATGAAATATGAAATAAATAGGGGGGGTACCGCGGCCGAGAGTTCAGTTCTCGTCGGCGGCCTTCCGGAGCAACATCTCTCTGCCTTTTACTTCTCTCCTGCACACATCGCCTCCTGCGAGCCTCGCATTTGTACGAATATAGCAAATCGGAGTAATACCGCCGGCGAAATTGGAGCGCTCGGACTAGCCCGCATTTTTCAATGCGTTCGGCGAAGTCTGGGCGTTCCCTGGCGGCGGCGTGATTGGGCGACCGCTTTTGTTTGTGCGTAACAGTAATATTAAAGTAACTTTAGTTAAAATGCAAAATTAGACGTCAAATATAAATAATGCTTTCGTGCTTAATAAGTTTGAATCTGCTGATCCTCGGAAAACGTATAAAAAGAGGTTCACTGCATATACATTTTTAATATTATTAACATCATGATAATTTGTTAGTATGTACATATTATATTTTTATACACTAGGGTCTCGATTTGCGTCAGGGTTACGTACCAAATCAAATCACATTTTCCCATAAGATCCCATTTATAAGATGCAGAAAGAGATGAGAAAAATAAAACCACCACTATCATGCATAAAGTTTAATGCTCCAACGCAATGTAATTAGACCAGAAATGTTGCCAAATACAAAAAAATTATTGTCACATAGCTGTAAAGATCCAACCACATGAGCAAGGCGGATTTTCAGTGTTATGTTGTTTATGCAACGCATATTAAGTATAGTTTATTGTAGTGCTGCCAGAAAGTTTACTTAGATCTTTTTTACTTTTTTGTATAAAATTTCTTACATTCATTCTATGTGTAAAATTGAAATGGGCTAAAATTATGTTAATTTAATGTATATATTTAAAATTAATACATTAAATTAGTATTTAAAACATCACAGACCTATGTTCCGAATAATTACAACTTCACAATAAGAATATATTCTCCTTAATAAAATTATGTTCATTATAGCTGGTAAGAAGGAAAGTTTTAGTATTCAATAACTCGCTTACTATAAGAAGTCATGGTCCACTAGGTGGCCAACAGAAAGTTAAATTCACAGTACATAAATAAATAAAAGAATAATCACCTTAGCGAAACATCTATCAACCTCTTGCTGCACAGCATGCCGACCATAGGTAGCCCCCTCCCCGAGGAACTCCGCTACGGCTGCCACATGTGCCAACAATGCAGCCAGACGGCGTGGCCGCACGCAGCCATTATGGTCCGCCACCGTGGCCAGCATAAAGCGCCACACATCCAACCGAGGACTACTGCACAGCAGTGCGAGACCCGCTTTGGCCGATTGAACGCTCACAGAGGACGTTCGCTCTCTGACAAATATTTTATATGATAAAATTGATTTATAAGAAAAATAAATTACCAAAAAATATAAATTACAGTTCTGTTTAAGCCCAAGTGAAAGACGTCCTCTCTCGATCCTTTATGTGACACAACTAATACATAAAACCAATTGTATATAAAAATAGCAAACACATGTTTGACCCTGTAATATTGAAAAAGCATAATTCTTGGAAAGTAGACAGGTCTTCAAGTTAATGTTTCACACAAAAAAAAACGCATCAAAAAAACTGTCTGGGTGAGGTAACAGCGGATTAAGTATGTATGTATATGGAAGTCGTCTCGAAAGTTACAGTACAGAGTTGAGTATAGAGTGAAATTGAGTCATTATTGTCAATCTATTGTATTTTATATGCAGATTAGAAAGGCATAATTAACACACCTTTATTACCAAATCTCTGAGATAAAAGATCAAAGTCTCAACCGTGTACATGCACCATAATGCTCTTATTTGTCCGTGTTATACTGCTTCTGTACAAAAATAATTGTTTTACAACAAATTATCTTTTTGCATTTTGCAATCGCGCAAGATAACATTTCTTTTCTGTAAAATGTTATAATTATTTTAAATTTTGTATATTTAAAATAAATGATAGATATAAAAAATAAACATACCTATCATAAACATTCAAGAGGAAGTTCAGCGCAATCTCTGTTGCGGCGTCAACATCTCCATCAAAAGTACCTTCTTTGTTTGCTGCAAAATATATATCTGTCAAAATGGCTTCCAGCTCACACGGCTCCAGCACGAAACTGCTCTCGGATAAGCTCAAGCAGTGATGAGCAAATACGCCCGATATTAACCGGACACTGGGCACTAAAACAATTTACAGCATTATTATTATTATACATTGATAACTAATTACTCAAGAAAACGGTTTTTAATATACTAGTCATTGCTTGAAGAATTAGGTTAATCAATTATCAATCATTGTTACAATCAAACACAATCACAGTTTAAATAATGATTTTACCATCACTAATAGTAACAATTTACGAAATCAATTACAATTTTTTTTTTCGTTCCTTTATTAATGTATATAATATAACTTTAAATTAAAAATAATACTTGGATATCGTAATAATTGACTTTTAGTGGGTATATTTATTAGAATAGTACTAAAACAATAGATATATCAATTGGAAAGATTACAGAATACAAGTTCAAAACTTGTCAAAAATGTATTTGATTGCTATATCAAAATGGTGAACACGCTTCCCCGGGATAGGAAGAAGTCCAGGTTCAAATCCCGGTAGCCACTAAATATTTTTTTCAATAAATAGATTTTTTTCTGTATATCTTTCTAGTAGATTAATTTGTTTATCTTCAAAATAGAAATAAAAATAGTAATGTTCATGTACAGGCCAGGTAAAAATACTTTAGGATACAAAGTTTATATATATATATATATATATATTCAACAAAATCAGAGAAAACAAATGTACACAAAAGATAATTTATTGAAATTATATAAAAAAAAAAACATACAATCATGAATAACTATAAAAAAATCACCTCCCCACTCTTACCAGGACTCTGCCTACACCCCGTAATAAATGTTGTTTAAATTTTATGAAATAGTTCAATTGTACGCCAGTCCTGACGAAGATACGTTAGTATCGAAACAGTTGATGTAAAAACAACACAGTAGTTTAAACAAAGTTAAATATAAATACAATTTTAAATTATGTCTAACCATAAAGTTAACGCTAACATCAACAATAAATAACTATAAATTAAATACAACCAATTATCTTTTTACACGATTTTGATTTAACACAGCCAAAAAATATATATTTCTACATGCTGTATATTATCTAACACGGTTCAAATAATATTAAATAGGTTATTTAAAAATCTTAAATTGTGTACATATTTCCATTCATTAAAATTCCTAGTACTAGAGTTAAAATAATGCAGCCAAAATGGATAACATTGAAATCTGGGAAACACTCTTTATTTTTTGAATGACAGGAATTCCTAATTTACCTTCAATACATACATAAATCTTGGTCAATCATTTCTCTTAAGTGCAGAAAATGTTATGCCACTGGAGTATGAACAAAACTCATTAGAAATTAGAAAGATATTACTGCAATATATGGGAATTTTCAGGATAATACTAGAAATATCTTCTTACAGACAAGAGACAGGATATGAAAATATAAGCAACAAACAGGACTGAATGTATAAATATTAAATATCTGGCCATTATATTTATTATTAAGAGCTAATGTCATACATTAATGAATGGTAGAATGCCAATACTGTGACGAAAATTACCTTTTAAATTATCTTGGAGCGTAATAACCTTGTAAGCCATTCTGTACACTGCATACCGAATATCTGAAGACTGGTTCATCTTTGCAAGAATGTCGGCAAAGGCTGGATGATCCCATTGTTTCACACATGATTCATCCCTAGAACATTGAACAAATAAATAACAAAAAGTTAACCAAACAACAGAACATCAACGAATTGTTCTCTGGATAGCACTTAGTATGAAAATGATATACCCGATATCAATGGACATAGGAGGAAAACACATTTATTTAATATTTTTTCAAAAATAACAATTCAATATATTAGTACGTATGCATCTTTAATATACTAACAGAAAGTTGATTCATATTCCACATACAACTTACTGTCAGTCACTTTTTGTAAATACTATATATTATTTCATGTCAATCTAAAACAGAAACATAATGCCAAAGTTTTTAAAAAAAAATATATAACTAAAAATACCTGATGTAATACGGAAATCCAGCCTCATTTTCACATTTTTTCCAAGAATTTATCGCCATTCTAATAATGCTTTCAAATCCTATTAGGTATTTTACGATTTTACGCAAACGTCGCGCATCATCCTGCTTGTAAATTTGACAGATAAAAGAACCGTTAATATACTGCGTAACTTATAACTTACTGATTCAGAATGATTTAAACATAAAATCAGCAGTCGTGTCATGATTTAAAATCGCGATAAAAACAAAATAACTATCAATAAAAACTTTGTTCCGAAGTCGGTCGAGATCGTCGAGAAGAGAAATATTGAATACACAATGGCAGCACTGAGCCCATACACCAACTAAAAATATATCAATTTTTGTACAATAAACTATTAGATTATGACAAGCCAATCGATCAACGTAATTCGTGTGTTTTTAACATTGAAGTCACTTTCATCAAAAGATTTTAATGACATTTTAAATAGGTAAAGAATATAACGACATCACCGGCCGATGTCAAGGAGAAAAACTGACTTCTCCCAAAAGCGTTTCCGAAGCTCAATTTCTCCAATCACGACGCGTAGTATATCGAGAAATCCAATTTTAACCAATCACGGTATAGTTTTCGTTTGCGCCGGCGCGTTGAGCATATCGAAGGTGAACGCCATTTTGCAAGCGTCTATCTATTGGCCTTGTCACGCTCCGGCTGGTGTTTTCGGCACCTTACTACATCGTGTTTTTCTGCATTGTTTGAAAGTTTAATCGTGTGCGATGGGCGATTATCAAGTGGGTCAGGGTGATCACGGGGTTGCGCAGCTGGAAATGGGAGGAAATCCGAACGCCTTGGCTTTACGACGCCCATTCGATCCTCTCGCACACGACTTGGAGGCGAGTTTCCGCCTTACCCGCTTTGCTGACCTCAAGGGCCGTGGATGCAAAGTTCCTCAAGACGTGCTAAACAAACTCGTGGAATCTCTTCAACAAGATTACAACTCTCAAGATGAGCATTCGCACTTCATGCACATGGCCATTCCTCGTATCGGAATTGGTCTGGATTGTTCCGTGACACCTCTGCGCCACGGCGGCCTGTGCTTGGTACAAACTACCGACTTTTTCTACCCGCTCGTGGACGATCCATACATGATGGGAAAGATCGCCTCGGCTAACGTGTTAAGCGACCTGTATGCCATGGGAGTCACGGAGTGCGACAACATGCTGATGTTGCTCGGCGTCTCGACCAAAATGACAGAAAAGGAGCGCGATGTTGTAATTCCCCTCATCATGAGAGGTTTTAAAGATTCAGCCCTAGAGGCCGGAACGTCCGTGACCGGAGGACAGACAGTAGTGAACCCCTGGTGCACCATCGGAGGAGTGGCTTCCACCATCTGTCAACCTAACGAGTACATAGTGCCAGACAACGCAGTAATGGGCGATGTTCTTGTCCTGACCAAGCCCCTCGGGACGCAAGTGGCGGTTAACGCGCACCAGTGGTTGGACCAGCCGGAGCGCTGGAATCGAATCAAGTTAGTGGTTTCAGAAGAAGACGTCCGCAAGGCATACCATCGTGCGATGGATTCCATGAGTAGATTGAATCGCATCGCTTCACGTCTGATGCACAAATACAACGCTCACGGTTCTACCGATATTACCGGATTTGGGCTTTTGGGTCACGCTCAGAATCTGGCCTCTCATCAGAAGAATGAAGTGTCTTTCGTTATTCATAATCTGCCGGTAATTGCGAAGATGGCTGCTGTAGCAAAAGCATGCGGGAACATGTTCCAGCTACTGCAGGGACACTCAGCGGAGACTTCCGGGGGTCTCCTGATCTGCCTGCCGCGAGAGCAAGCCGCAGCGTACTGCAAGGATATAGAGAAGCAGGAAGGATACCAAGCATGGATCATAGGAATCGTAGAGAAGGGTAACCGTACCGCTCGCATCATCGATAAGCCTAGAGTGATTGAAGTTCCTGCAAAGGATTAAGTGGGGAAGGTTGTGTTTCCAGTCGAGTGTAATTCAGCATCAGTTTTTTTCACTTCTGAAGTTTTAATCACTCGCATTTTAAGGTGTGACAAGATTTTGGACTGTTGTAATTAAATTGTTTGGGGGATACATTGAACATATTTCAATAGATTTATGTAGTTTTAAAGATAGTTAAGTTGGTCGGTGTGCATTTTATAAATATTATGAGTTTCTTACAGACTTCAACTATTGTTGCTTTATAAAAATATTTTACTAAGCCATCAGCCAGCCTACAAGTTGAAACATATGTGATCTAACAAAGGAGCTATAAGTTCCTTCTAAATTTATTTTATTTTAAAACAAATTACTTACACTCAATGCTTATATCTGTCACTTCTGAATATTTTCCCTTTAAATCCTTATAATCAAAGTTATATTGTATCTGAAAATGTGTATACAATAACAATAATAAAATATATTTTCTAAGACCCTATATTCTTCATTTCTCTTTGTCAATCGAAAGGTTAGTTATGCTTTCCCGCTGCTGGTTTATTTAACATAAATTAATCAGAGCTACATATTCAGGTCACACGGATTACCTGATGTAAAAAAATTAATAAATTTACCTGTGTTAGCCAATTTTTTCAGGAGTTATTTAGTGAGCAAATGAATAAACAAGAAAAGCGGGCGAGATGTGGAAATAGTAATTTTGGTATTATATACTATATAATTAAGAATAGAAGTTTATCCAGAATAAAATTACTTTTGTATTTAAATGGCAGTAGTGTTGTTTGTTCATCAACCCATTGCCTTTCAGTCCAAACATTTTATTTAAGGTCAAAAACTTTTGGAAAAAAATCTTTATAAAAAACATGCTGGCCGGGGATCACATTATTTTAAACATATGTTTATGTCCTTGTAAGATCAACTGATTAAAAATGAAAGGGTTATAGAATATAATCATAAATCTAGGCCAGAGGCGTGTGTGTAGTGTAATTAATCAGTATAATGTGCACAGCTTTAAGAAGACTAAATAGTTATTTATGTCTTTAAATCAAATAATAATAAAAGTAAAACAATTCCTGCAGATTTCATCTGTGTGAAAGTATTTTTTCTCCAGATCCAAATTAACAGTTACAAATTTGTAATTTCAAAAATATACATATTTCTGATTTTTTTTTTGAACCAGATAAAACAAGAGTGAAAAACATTTTTACTTTTTCCTCTATGACCGATGTTAACAAAGTTATGCATTTTAAAAATTTTTGAGCAGCCACTATTTTGAAACAAGATGTTGGATCAGGATAGTAAACAAACTTAGTCAAAATATCTATGAGTTTAATTTGGTTTTTAATGATATTGGATTAGAACTACAAGAGTTATCATGCCCACAAAATCTGTTTTATCCCATATATATGTAAACACTTTTTAATGGAAGGTGGTTTTGAGGTCTTCTGGTCATGATCGAAGAAAGTGCATTGAAATTTTCTATAAGTTGTATCATTAGACTGCTAAAATATTTCTTTCGAAATCCACATAGTGATGGTAAACCGTTACATGACTGTGATTGTGTCGATTGATAACTGAGATTTAGCAATGATTGGTAACTAAGATTTAACTGTCGTTGACTTACTTTCTAGTGTATCAGTCATTGCTCAAAGAATTGTGTTAATTAGATATCAATCATCATTACAATTTAACAAAATAACGATTTTACCATCACTACTACAAGCAGTAAGATAATTTTTTTTTAATGTTTGAACATATACATATACATTCTTTCGTGTTCATTATGTGACGTTTTTTATGAAAATGAGTTCTAAAAAATAAGCTATAAAATAATAACAAATATGAATGGAAATAGAAAACTATTGCATCTAAATATGAACTATGTGATGTTAGTACACATATGTCATTTGAAATATGCGTCTATGATCACATAGCCCATATTTTACATGTATGATTTCAAATGTTTCCTGCCCGTATACATGTCAGCCATTTTTGAAGTGAATATATAAATATGAAAATAATACTCAATATCACTGTTTTAAAGTTCAGAACCATTTTGTTTATGAATTAGTAGTAAATTATTTAATTTTATTTAATAAAATTAAAATATTTTCTTGCAAATATTTACATAATTTCCCCAATTGATTCATGATTGAACGTGTATTAATGTTCCTTTAATTTTTGCATTATGTACTTGTAAACATATTTCATCTTAAATACAAATTGAATGTATTTAAAATATCACAGACCGTCTGTTCTAAATAATTACAACTTCACAGTAAGAATGTGTTCTCCTTAATAATAATTAATTTATTATGATGTAGGGAAAGTCAGATTAAAGTTTAAAACCAGAGAAAGGAGAAACATTATCTTGGTCCCAACTTTGTAAGTAGGTTTTTAACTTTATATTACTTTTAAGAATATTTTAGTGTCATTATAGTTTTGCCTTGTGAAATTACCCATTTCACACCAAAAAACAATCTTTAAATTTCAGTACTCTCCAGGAAAGCATTACTGAGTCTAAATGAATTATTATATTCTAAAGAGAACACATTATTATTTATGAAGCTGTAATTTTTTCAGAATGTAGTTCTGTGATATTTAATACAAATTAAATGCATGTAAATTCTAAAATTTGTTATCTAGTTACAAGGCTGACATAGTGTAATTTATTTATCAAACTTCCCCAGATATGAAGAGATCCTGGCTCAAATCTCGATGGTAGATAAATTGAGTATCTGTATGTATATCTTTCTAATTGATGCATTTAATTTATATTAATTGAATTATCGCTGTTGTGTTCTAATAAGTTACTTCACACATTTTGAAATCTTAAACAGAAAGACGATAATATGTCTAATCGTCTTTCTTATCGATACACAGCAAGTTTTAAATGTGGAATTGTTGGAAAAGGAATTTATGGCCAACACATAATACGAAAAGAGTAAGCTAAAAAAGACAAGAACACTGTCAACAAAACTACATTAATAATGAACCTGTAGAGTGTCAACTATTTACTGAACTTCAACATATAAAAACTTCAAATCCACAACTTCAACATTCTTAATGGCAAGAAGTATATGCGGGTGTAACCACTAACTAGTTCACAAATTGTATTGAAACTATTTGGGAAATTTGCCAAGAAATTATAAGAGCATCATTTTAATTTCCAATGATTGTAATTACCAAAACCGGAACCGAATATACCCATTCCTTTTTTCTCTATAATGGCCTTTTTAAATTATAGCTCAGCTTCGATATAGGGCCCAAAATTTTTCGATATATGGTAAAATACACTCAGTCATTTCAAACAAGAAATAAACATTCAAACTGATGCTGACGAAGATCGCAGTGTTAAAGTTTCTCCAGGCATTAATACAGCTAATCAATTCTTTAAATTGATAGTTTAAAAATCTTAGAATATACTGCTAAAAGAAGCAAAAAGGAATGACAAATAAATGTTCCAATACTTTTTTCTACCAAGTTCTTCCACAACAATGGGTGGAGTTGATAACACCACTATCACGTGATTTTTATGTTCCTCTTCAGGTTCTGTTTTTAATTTTTTATATATACATGACCCACCACAAGCTATCTTTCCTTCTTCCAAGATGTCTGCCATTGATGTTGAGTTGCTGCAGAATGGAGGTATTTGTTCGTCTCGTCATCCACGGTATGCGCAACATGTGTCTCCAACACTACAACTCAAATCAATCCATCTTCTTCCTCTTGCCTTCAGGGTCCGTGATCCCACACTGTAGAAAAATATAGAATACAACAAAGACTACAAACTTGACCTCCATTTTCTTGTAAGTACTGTGGTATTTCTATATATTGTCAAGTCTGGACATAGAACTATTCGCCATACCTATGTGTTGTTTAATTTCTGGCTCGCAGCTGTCGTTGTTAGTAATTAAGGACCCGAGGTACATAAAATTTTTTGTTCATTTAATTTTTCTATGTTTTCTAGATTGTTTCTGTATGGAACTGATTCTATGGAATTTGAATGAGTTTGTATCAAAATAAATGATTTGTTATACGGCATTTCTCTTTACAGCCAACTTTTCCGGAATGTATCTAAGCCGTAAAGTGTGGTATTGATGTACAGCAATACCTCATATAGTTCAGCTAATCCGTTCCATCGACTAGCTGAACTATTTAAAATTGTGTGTTAGGTTGCAGACCCAATCAAACCAATTCGGCCACTAAGAAGCTTTCCAACATGTGACGATAGCGATCACCATTAATGGTTACAGCATTGCCGTTATTATTTAAATAAAATATTTTGATGATTTAAGCACATTGAGGCACTCCGTAATAAATTGTAACCAACTACTCTCTATGACTACCAAATGCGAACTGACAAATGTCTGCAAAACCAAAATGGCAACCAAATAAAATCAGCCACATAATATTCACCCTGTATGAAAAACCATAATTGGTTCCAAATAACTTATTTTTTTCCTGTTATTCAATAAATAAAACGAGGGTAATATATTCAAATATATGAACGTGTGTACATATTTATTAAAAATAACTAAAGAAAAACAATCAACAACAAAATCAAGGATTTGTACTTTAAATTCAAATGTTTTTATGTAAAAAAATGCATTTTTAATCATTCATTTTTTATTGCCAATAAAGTGCAATAATGATGCTTGCACTTTTTTCTTTTTCGGTAGTTTCTCTTCATACATTTATTTATAGCAATGAATTGCATCGTTTATTGTTCAACGAATTGTAAAGCTATATTCGATATTGAAATCAACTTGCATAATATAATCTGATATTTTTTCCACCATACCAATAAATTTTTTTAAAGTTGTTCAGTCGTTAAGTCTTGTGCAGTCCCTTCAACACAGTAATCATTGTCTAAGTTGTCCTCCCGTTCTTGATAAGCTTATTGCTCATCTCTTTCCTTAAAAATTTTACAAATCTGCTTTACATCTTTTAAAAATCAATTGACAATATACGTTTTTATAAAAAAGGGGAAAACTGAAAATTTGTGTATAAAAATAATTTAGTGTATTAATTTTTTTAGGATTTTTTTCAAGAAAAACTTTTTGTAGGTTTTTGTTGTTTTCAAGTAAATTATTTTTTTCTGGAAAATTTCAAACCGAACTATGTGAGGTATTGCTGTACTGCCAATTGGTGTAAGTGGCTACTGGAAAATAATATATCATTGCGAAACAGACACTGAAGATGAGTCTTACTTTGATGGAAGGTAATAATATCTATTCAGTGCTGAAGCATTTCTTCAAGTATACCCATTATATTCTCCATGTAATTATATTTCATACATACAACAAGACTTGACCCAAACAGCTGCACAATATAAAAAGTATCCATTATGATTATTTTATAATCATGAAACATTGTACACTAATTTAACATCTCTTAATACCAGGAAAGCAAGTAGTTTTCAATTGGGGATATTTTTTATAATAAATTAGATCAGCTGAGGGATGGCTAGAGTTACTTCAATGCCACAAAACATGGCATGTTTTCTTATTGCCTCTGTACAATAAACCCCTTGCCTTGTCGGCTCACAATGAAATCAGGGATTTGCAAGAATTTAAACAAGTAATTGGCAAAAATCATCACCCTTTTTATGATTCCTTAATGTTCATATAGGAGCAAAAATGTGCATTTTTTGTAATATGAATTACATTCAAAATAATACCATCTGAGCACATTTAGTGTATAAGAGCACATTTTTAAATATCATTGTTTGATCTTGTGTTTATTTTTCCATCATTTCAACAAAGAATGATTTACTTGTATATTTTAAATATTAAAGAAGAATTCTACTTATTGTTGAAGTAAGATAAATTAATTAATATTAAAGATGTTGATAGTTAAGTAAACATATGCCAAACAGAAACTATAATATTATATTCTATGGATACTTCTATGATAATAGGAAATCGCATTTTAATTTTGTCAGCTAAGTAATGGAGTATAAATTAGTACTAATTAATTAGCAGGATCGTTACATATGGAATTGAAGCAAATGCTTGTGTGTAAACCCATGAATGTAAGCATTTGCTGTTAAATTATATGTATTAGTAAAACCAGTTCCATGAATCTGACCAAGTTCCACCGTTCACTTACATGCAAATATTATATTTTGTGTGTAGATCCTTAGACTAATCTCTTATAAAACTCCCATATTTCTGTTGCATTTTGTGTATGTAAGTATGCATGCCATTTATGACTAATTTTCTAAATATGGTAGTTTTTTCTTCTGCCTTCAGTGTATCACAGCGCTGATAAAAAGTAAACGGCAGATTTTAGCTAAACATATATTTATACTTTATTTAATGTACAAAGCACATTTCAAAAGGAAATTATAAAACACAAACGGCGGATTAAAAATTCCAGAATCGTAATGTTTTTTACTCCAAATAATGATTTTATTACAGCAGGATCAGAGATTAGTACAATACTCAGTCCACCACAGAAGTACATATTGCCTAGAAAAAATAAACAAAAGAATAAAAATCAAACATTTTGATTGTTTATTGTAGTCTCCAGTCTGTGTGGATAGGCAAGCTCAGCCCGATTTCATTCTTAAATTCCAGTAGCCCCTCTCTTATTCTGGCATCATGGAAGAAAAGTCATGAACTTTGCCTTCTGCAGCAGACCAAACATTATATATCTTATGCACTGTTATATTGTACTAGCAATTTGTTATCCCTTTGTATAAGTTCATTTTAAGCACCTGACTAAACAAATCCTAAAGCCCAATACCTCCGCCTATGGGTCGCTGATGTCAGAAAAAACTCATTTCTAGAGTTACATCATAATAATATTGTGGAACATATTAATATGTATGTTGCCATTTAAATTAATCAATTGAAAATTAAATAATTTATTGAAATATCTACGCACAGGTAGTGTATGGCATTTTAATTTTAGTGGATGGATTTTTAATCTAGTACAAGAGATGTTCCGAAAACTATTTACAGAACTTCTTTAATAAAATTTACACATCTTGTTACAAAATTTGTTATTTTAATTTTATTTAAATAAAATTATATCATTTTCTCCATATAATTAATTATTTTTTCCAATGTACAAATATGCATTGAGGCCAATCAAAAAGTACCAAAATACCTATATATCCAAGTGACATTTATCAACAATGTTCCACATTCAAAATTATCATGACAAATTTGTTTTCTGCTATTGTTTAAAGTGATCGATTTAAATATACTACTTTGTCGTTTTGAAATCTGTTTGTTTCATAATTACACAGTACTTTACTCTGTTTAGAAGGCAAAGGTTTCAATTTTTTAAGAATATTAAAATGCTAAAACTAATCAAAATGACACATATAAAATGTTATCTATGAATTGAATAACGAGTTTCCTTAATATCAGTATAAAACTGTCTAATTTAACAAATTTGCAACTATTTTGTGAATAAATACAATATTAATTCAAATTGTTGCCAAAATATGCTTGAAAATATATTTTATGTACATTTTTCTTCAAGAAATAGTATGACAATTTCACATTGCACAGTGGCCGCTCAAATCAGCATAAAATCCAATAAAAAATACACATTAAGACAAATAAAAATATTATTTTGTAAGATATTATTGTGTTTTTGATGCAAAACTTAATTTTAAATAGAATTGAAGCATGTAAGTAAACACAATACATTAACCAAAATCACCTGTTTATACAGATAGTACGAAGCATTTAAAAACTGTCAATAAATGAAATAATGTCATACAAATCAAATGATTTATAACTGTTCATTTAACATATTTGGAATATATGTATATCGATTTTCCGTAATTAAAGTTTTCTTGTACACTGAAAATTAATTTAATAGCCATGGTCTTTCATTTAATGTTTATTATTACAAATAAGCTTCAGTTTATGTTTTATATGTATTAGTATAAAGGTTTCATCTAAGTTATTGTTTGTAAAAAAATCTAACCTAGTAACTTCTGATATAAATTAATAATAAAAATTCATATTTTTGTAAAAAAAAAAAAATTACTATTTAAAGTATCCTCTTGTGGTGATCTTACATGCGCCTCACAGACAGCCATGTATGGAATCACCTGACAGCCATATAGGGCCGAAACGAACTGACCAATAAGCAGATGCCAATACATTGTGACGGACGAGTTCTAGGAGCTAGCCGACCACTTCTCTGCAGACCGTTCTTTCATCAACATTTCAAGCGAGCCAATCCAGTCTTCAACTTCATACTCGTACCTGCCATTATAATTTATCCCGCAATAAACGCCAACTTTTGTAAGTTCTGTTTTGTTTTAATACCTTGCTCTAGACACAGTATAAATACTCACATGCACATTCATATACACTGCGATGTGCACCAACACGTGTGAGACTAGAAGAGAGTTACAGGCTCTAGTCTCATCGTGCACAAAACCTTCTGATATGATCACATAATTAGGATCCTCACGAGTCAATCACAGTCTACAACCACAGCGCCTACACTCTTAATATTTTGATAAGGAGAAAATTATATTCTGATTCATGGTTCATTCAATTTAGGGAAGAAAATAGGAAGGGTTATTAATTAATACAGTGAGTCAATAAATTTGTATAAGAATATAAATAAAGGCATAATAATAGGATAAGTCTCATACATTTTTTATTATTATCATAAACTGAGAAATCAGAAAAAAATAGTCACATAAGAAAAAGTCACATCTTGAGTAATAAACTTACAATGATTTGAATTTTTGTATGTCAATCTTTGATTGACTAAAATATGTGTAATGTTTGTAGGAAAAAATTCCCTGCAAACTCAATCGTACTAATCAAAATCATAAATTCAGCTCATAAATCTAAGATACAACTAGTTTTAATGATAAATCGTCATGTTAATACTATACATAAAGTAGGAAATATTTTAATGTACGGGAGATTCATTGGTCGAGCACGTTAACAAATGTGATGTTTCAGTTTATCAAGATTTGATTTCATTTTTAAATTTAATAATGAATATATGTTCTTGACAACTTTTCAGTACATATGTACATATTTGAACCAACTTTACAAAATATGTAAGTTTGAAATAATATTCATAAGCATTATTGTCTCCAATAAAAGGACTATAAAACTTCTCTGTCACCTTATAAATTAGTTAATTTTTTATCAATTTACTATTTTATTTTGTGTTTAATGAAAAAACACAGATGACAAAAATGACTTTATTGCTTTCTGTGTGATGAAGTAATTCTTCAAGAAAATGAGCTGGACATGGATTAAAAGAACTGATCGATTTTCGATTGTATAATGATTGGTAACTGTAATTATTTATAATTTGGCGAACAATCACTGGTAGACTAGACATTAAACCTCCAATCGTAAAATCATTACCAATCATCATTACAATCAAACACCAATCACAATCACAGTTTATCTCATCTTTTGAGTAGTTAGGTCACCAAAAATATAAGCCAGGAGAAGGCTATCCAGGACTATAATGAAAACACATAATAAAAAAATTCAATGCACCAACTAATACGCAAACGAAAAATGTGAAAACATTGATTCAGATGTGAACAAAAAATGATGTGATTTGTGTTCAAGTTTAATTTAACATAATATGTAATATAATTTATCTTTTTTATATAAAATGTACGTACATTACAAAAACTGAAACAGGTTTAAAATTAAAACACAGTACATATCACTAAAGATAGATGTAATTATAAAATATGAAAAGACAAACATTTACTTTACATTATTTCATTGAAATAATAAGTGAAACCTAGCTTATGGAGGGTTAGTAAACATTGGTATGTATACATTAAATATAGTACTGGAATTACGTAGTTCTTCATAAAATTTTATTGCTTTATAAGAAGAATTCATTTTGTGTTTCTATAAGTTATTAAATAACTTAAAGTCATTAAAGAAACAAAAAAATCTCAAGGTGGCAAGTTACTAATACAGTTTGGATTTAATTTCAATATGCTGTCAAATATCCAAGCTGCCATTTATTTACTTTAACCTACGAGTTGAATTCTCAACAAAATGTCTAGTACTACTGAAACACGCATGAAATGTTTCTGTCATGCTGCCTTTAGTAAACACTTAGTCTCAAATTCAAACCAAAGGTCACTTAATGTTGTTATCGTGTTTGTAACTGTCTGAGGCCAAGAGGGTTGGGGGCCTCCAGGCCAAGTCGTTCACCTAATGAGACAATGGATATAACGTGGATGCCACTCCATCTTCTCATTTTAACCCTCCTGTGATGTTACACGTTGGTTCATAAAAAAATACTGTTCACGTACTGCATCAGACTGGGCCCTCCTACGATTAGTTCTAATAATATTTTAGATACAAACAAAATTAAAGTATTTCATTAAAATTTATATAAATTACAAAACTTTCAAAATAAAAAAGCCATTCAAAGATTATAAACGAATCACGATCCAAAAGGCTTATGGCGAGTTGAGTCGAGGCCTTTTTCTGGGTCTCGTGTCGTCAATGCCGGGAATTTCGCCATTGTTTTCTCTTTTCTTGGGAGAATTCTGGAAGGAAAAACATCTTTGTAATTTACTTCACATATAAACATAATATTTTATGTGATTGAATGAATGTGTGTGAAGATAATTTTAAATTTTAATTTGCCCTTAAAATAAACTATAGGAAGCAATAAGAAAAAGAGACATTAATTTGCATGCTCCAGCCTATCAAGAACATAAGTGTCCCTCACACTTAAGTAATATATAATATAAAAGATACACAATACTGTTGTTGACCACAAATTAAATTAAATTAAAGTTTTTATATTTAACATTACTAACAGAGGTTAAACAAGCCATTAAAAAAAATTAATTCTCTTAATCAGAATTTTTAAAGGAATATGGTGATCTAGGGAGCAAATTGATGTGGGATGTAGGTAACAAACTATAGAAAAATGTAAAATGGCTCACACACTGAGTAAAAATAATATATGTTCTCATTCATAAAAAAAGGCTTCATGGAATGTACAAATTCATGTTGCATGAAATCAAGGAAAGGTCTGATACTTACAAATCAGACCGATAATACCGAAATAACCAATATATAGGTTTTGTCAAAGACAGGAGAATATAATCAAGAAAATGCTTAAATACTCGGACAGACAAATACTGAAATAACAAGCTGGTTTTGTTATACATATTGGAACTCTGTGACAAATCAATATAATATTATAAATAGATATGGCAAGGAGTTCCAACTTCCAATTTATTAATTTTCTTCTTTATATACATGAAATTATAGACTATGTTAAGCGGAATGCTACGCGCATTCTTTCAATAGTTTAAATAAAATAGAGACAACAGTATCGAAATTCCAAACACCTGGCTTAATATATTAGAAGACGGACAAATTACCCCACCTACTGACAAAAATTTAATACAAATTAAATGTTAAAAAATTAGAAAGATATACATATAAAATTAATTTTATCGAAAAATATTGTTGTTGCTACCGGGATTCGAACCTGGATCTCTTCCAATCCGGAGAACGATTATGCTATACTAACACATTAACCGATTATGCTATACCAACACAGTGCTTTGATGACAAATTTAAAAAGTGTAACATATAGGTTCGAAAATTTATGAAGTTATGAAATTTTCACATTTTTGTCAGTACTATTTGCGTTATAATGCTAAACAACAAACTCATAGATAAACTTTAACTACAAAACTTTTGAAATAACTTCACCCAAACACCAAACGCCCATTGACCATACACTCCTTCAGATGTAAAATGGTTGTAATTAATTTTAAATTAAATTTTTGATAATTTTTGGATAAATAAATATGAATTTGATCTCCAAAGAAATTAAAACTGATACCAACATTAGGGACACTAAGAAATAATTTATGTGAGCTATTCTACAATAAGAGTTGACAGCTTAGCAATAAGTACTTTAGATTAAACTATACCTTTTTCCCCCATTGCTGATGTAGATATCTCAGCAGAATATTTGTTTTTTCCGTTACAATTACTGAAAATATAAAACATACAAGATAAAAATCAGTGTAAAACATAAGTTTTGATAATTAAGCGTATTCAATTACAAACAGAGAAACACGAAGTAAGAATAGATTAAGTTAATTATTTTTAAATGCTTTATTTAAAAGTGTCTTTAAATTAATTATGTCTAGTTTATCAGTTTCGTTACAATCTTAACAGCTAAGTTAAAATCTCATTGCTTTATTATTTGATATTAATAAACCTCTTAAATATAAATTTATACTAAACATAAAATAAGAAACCAGATCTGAGAATAGTCTTAAAAAAACTACAATCAACCATAATTGTTCAGATTACAAAATTAACTCATACTTGTAAAAATAATGTAACATAATAAGTAACAGCATTATAGTAAGTTTTTAAGTAAGTAAATAAAAAAATATTTTCTACATATTATTTAAAAATTAATAAAAGTTACCTGAAAATATTGAAACAAAATGTTCACATAAATTTGTTATGCTTGTAATTTAAAAAAGGATTTAGTATTTGATTCTGGTCTCTTCAAAGTAAATTAATTTTAAATTTAAATAATATATCTCTTTATTTTGACTCTACGGATAGGGCCTATCTCGTGCAATTAGTCAAAATTTTAACTATGCGTCATTTTATGATTATTTACACATAATTTGCAAATTAAAGTATTCCACTTTCGCTAATAATTACAAAATTAATATACATGTTAAGCATCTCATAATTACAATATAAATTTACAATCTGAACAGACCACCACAGTGCACTTAGAAAATTTGAGAGTTGACTGTCCAAAAACCCCGTTTCATTCTGATAAAATTAACCCAACCTTTCCTGGCACTTTTTGTGGAGGTTCATATAAAGATTTAGATAAAACCAAATGGAATGAACACTTTTTACAGTGCTTGTATTTTTTTGATGTTCAAATAATATAAAATAGTATTGCTATTGATTATTCTTACTTTGTTCAGATGGAAATTCTGTTGTAGGTAAATATACTGATGGTCTTTTAGAACATGTTCTTATTCCATTATCGGTATTGAAGAGGGTAAAATTATGTTCATCGTAAGAAGGAAGATCCTTTAAGAATTCGGTGACAGACTGAAATATTAAAACATTTATATTACCTACAAATCATTGGATTCAATTATTGTAAATCCTCAATTGATTTGATTGGGCTAAGAGTAAAATTTAAAAAATGATTTGTGGCCATGTGTTTCATCGGTGAACTCTGCAGGAGGGTAAAGTTCGTTGAAATCCTTCAATAAGAACCTCACTTAAGGCATATTTATTTCACAATTGAGAGGATTTCTTCCATTTTGTGGAATGTGAGCACGCCAAAACCAGTGAATAACCTCGCAAAGATTTTCCTTGAAAAAATATTTTTCAATAGCAATAATCATATTGAAGATAAAAATCTTTAAAATATCTTTAAATCTTACCATTTTTATAATTAAATCCTTAAATTAGCGAAATTCTATACTACTTGACAACATCAACTACTACGAAGTCAGTAACGTTCCACTCAGCTGTTTGAGGCTACGTTCAGCTGTATTCAACTTATCTATGGCTGTATTCATTATAATTATGGCAACATTTAAGTTTTCTGGTAAGTACTCGTAAGTACTCCAAACAACTCAAGTTGTTTGGAGTACTTCTTATCTATGAAACAACTCCAAAGTACTCTTAATAGGTACTTTTTTATTTTAGTACATAGATAAGTTTTAGTGGCATTTCTTTATATTAAATTAATAGATTACAAATGATGCTCTCAATATATGCATCATTTGTAATCTATTAATTTAATATGCTCAATGATGCAAAAATAAATCCTGGAATATCATAACTAGAGGCTAGTATACGATTTTCGTTTACTAGACTTTTTATTTTGCAGTAAAGACGCGCACGCACAGTTCACATATATTTGCGTATTATTGCAATGATATCCCAGGCATGCGCAGAACGCCAATATACTTTACGAGAAAGCGCGTTATTATTTGTCCCCAATAAAAGCCCATGGAGTTCTATTCGGAAAACAATATCCTAATATAGGCCTAGATGGGTCTTTTAACGGAAAAACCCGATTTTACACATATTCCCAAATCTTTCGGGATGAATATTTTGGAATTATTTCGAAATTAGATTTAGAGTAAATAATGAAATACTCGACACTTTGTCGAAAGCTTCCTTACTATATCTTGAATATCTTAAAAATTGTATTTGTCCTTTTTTTCATAAATTAATATTATCTTTGACCAAATGAGCATTTTCTAATCCCGGAACTGATCTACGTTTTAGCTCAAAATTGCACTCACTAATCCTTACCCATAATATTGTTTTCTTGTCGTTTGTATGTCGTCACTACGCGCAGTGCATTGAAGTTTTATTCAATTTAAAAACGATTGTGTCAGTTTTTTGTAAAATACTGTGAATGATATGTTGTATTATAAATGATTAATATGTTGTTTTCCCAAAATTACCAATTCTCAAAACAAAATATGGGATTTTTTTCAATTGCATCAGTATTATAAACGTTTTATAGAATTACTATTGATATTTGACTATTGCGGTGATTGACAATGATTTGACTGTCATTTAAAGGATAGCGTTTTCTTATTATTTTTATACAAAATCATTATTTTATTATTGTTTTCTTGTTATTAATTTTAGTGTATGTTTATCGATCTATACATATTGTACATTTCAATCTATACTAAATAATCATGAATAAATCTCACCATGATCGCAGTGGAACTAAAAAAAATTGGACCTCTGTGCAAAATGAAAAAAGGGCCACCTATGTATACAAGATATAATAACGATTTTCCTTGTTTCCAATAATATTCACATTATATTATTAAAAAAGAATTTAATGGAATTTTTTTGTACAAAAATGATTATTTTTTCAAATATTTAATTTCAATATTACAATTTATATTTGCGCGATTTAGCATTTGAAAAGTTATCGATCACTTTTGAGGCATCCCCTAACGTGGGCCCCAAATGCAATCACCGCATTGGTGTAGTTACGCCGCCGGCCGTGATATCAGCTTCTATAAATCACATAAGTAACAAGATATTATCAAATTCTCAATCATCGTTAGCGATTGAGACTTAGAGATAATTACCGGTGATAAACTCATAATTAGTGATGTTATTGGTGAACATCGGTGACTTTGTGGTTACTATCAAGATTATTTTTTATGTATACGTGCATTAAGGATTCAATGGAGCCCTAAAAAAAGTTAAATGATTAAAAATGTACAATAAATAGTAAAGAGAATAAATAATAAAAGCTAGAACACATGGTAAAAACAAAAACATATAAAATAAAATTATACAAAATTGGCAAAATATAGACATCAGGTAACCATCATGTTCGAGAGTCTACTACTAAATAGTTCAATCACTCCATTGTATCCAGTCAGCGTGCAGTTGGTAATTCTGCTCTGCGTATAAAATACCATATACAACGAATAACGGCTTGCTCCGCGCTCAACTCTGTACCGTCCTTTACACAAGTTTCGAGAAAAAACTCGTTCGTCTACACGCAACATAAAAGAGTTTCCAGCTCTGTGCAGTCTAGGAATTGTTAAATGGAGACTATAATAATAATGACATAACACTATCGTATTAGTAATATTAGATCACAAACACGCGAAAACATTGGTCTGAACGGAGTTGAACACATTTCTGAATGGCCGTAAAAATTTTCTTAAAAAAATCCATTTGGAGTTTTTATAAATAATATCGGTATAACATAAGTGCGATAATTATTATCGAAATGATAAATAATGAAATTGTTATAAGTCACGTAAAATACGCAACAGGTAGTAAGTATTTAATTATGTATATATTTTATCTCAGTATTTATTTAATGCATGTTATATTGAATGCAAAAAATCATAAATCATAATCCACATTATCGCGTGAGAGAGGGAAACTGTATCATTGACATAGAAAATATTCATCAAAAATCCACCACCGACATGTCATTTGAAATTCGAAATGTCGTGCATGTTCGAAAATCGCAGCACGCGAGGTATGTTCGAGAAAGTAATTTTCAAATACCACAATGTACTACGCGGTTTAGATAGTTAGGTATGCTCCAACGTGCATCACATTAATAAATATTTGTCTGCGTTTAGTATGTTTTCATCGCGCGGGAAAATGAATACGAATAACGAGACTCTTGTTCGAATGAAGGTAGACGTACGAGTCAAGACTCGTACGGTACCTGCATAGTATTGCAATGCTAATATCCAACAAACCTAAATTATGCGTTGGAACTGAAAACAATTAAAGCAAAGTCTTAAGAAGTCTTAGCGCAACATTTTCAAAGGTAAGCTAATCTATGTGTACAAGAAAATAAACAAAATAATCGGAAATAATTATTTATCTCATTTTAGTATTTTATAGTATTGCAACGCTAATATCCAGTAAACCTAAATTATGCGTTGGAACTGAAAACAATTAACTAAATGTTTGGAGTCATATTATGTCGTATAACGGGTTACAAAAATTCAATATGTTACGTTGTTGAAATATAAGGTTGGCATTTTCTATCTTGCATAAGGGCGGCACAGTATTTGGATATAGTCCTGGTGTTTGGGATTTTATATACATATTATTATAATACTTTGAACGAACTAGTGCTCTGTACCTCCCACCTTCCCTTCCTTACCCGCCGTTAGCAAGCGGTCAGTCAAAATGCTGTTATTAATCTCGAAAACTTCTTAAGTTTATTGTGTTCGACCTTTGGCGAAATAGTGTGATAATTCACCCCATACAGTCCACTACGACCGAAGGTGATAGGGAAACCCAAGAGAGGCCGAGTTCGGTGAGTCCCTTTTCCTGTTTCTGTGTTTTCTGGCCCCTAATAAGAGTCGATTCCAACACCTGTGGACTTGTGAGAGACTTAGAAATTCACGTGAACGTATGATTGGTAGTTTGACTGGACTTAGATACCGCCCGCCCAGAAATGCAGACCTAATTAGTAATGAGACGAATCTTGTTTTGTATAAGGAATTTACTCGGGTATGGGTGACTCGTTGGAGCTCCTTAGTTGGGTAGTTAGGCCGGACTGCGTGGGTGGAATTCCACCTGCGCGCCTACCTCTCACTCTCTATACCTTGTGTTTTGCAACTCCGTTAGTCTGCCCGTGTAAGTGTGACTCAATCCATTTTGTGTCTCGTCCACTGTCCCTCTTTTGGGAGTGTTTTTGATGAATGGATCCCTGAGTGTCTGCCTTGAACTACAGCACCTTAATTTTCCATCTGTATGTAAAATTATGTAGCCCTAGCTTCTAAACCGGTTCCGGAGAAGGATGGGTCACCCCCTCCAGCTGTAATTTTTGAATGTACTGTTTATAACTTTACACTGTACTATACTGTATTTAATATTATGTACCTAGTTGTTAGAAAATGGTTACAAAATTTCGTTAATACCAATTATTAATAACAGAAAAAAGCATTAAATATCTATTTATTACACTTTATTTTACATAGAATAACCCCGTTACTATGGTAGCATGTTGTTGACATGTTTCGAATAAAGAAAACACCATGTTTAAAAACTATATTAATTATTGGCGAGATAAAGCCTGTCTCTACCAGTCACTGTGTTGTGAAGAGTTGTGCCCATTCGTACCAAGCGTACTACCCCCATTAAAGAAGTTTGTCTCCCTAAGCATAAAATTTTCTTCTAGGGCCGGATTATAGTCTAGTCTAATCATTATTCATTAAGCACTCATCTGTGGTCCAGACTTTACCGCCCGTCTCCACGGATAAGATTCGAGATAAAATTCGACTTCGGTGTAAAGTAAACAACGGTAAGTACCTACAGAGTTCACCATTGCACGTTTCGCTTGCAAATTAGAATGACGCATCCAGCACATATGTACATTTACTAACTCTCAGAGAGTAAAGTGTCATTGAGAGATCATCGCCTTTAGAGAAATTGTTCTAGACATGATGCTGGCGATGTATGCACCGACGGTATTAAGTAAGTATTAATATTATTAAAAAAACCCGTTTCTTATTGCTTTTACTTCCCGAAATCATTCGGGTACCAAAGAAGTAAATTTTTTGGTGCATTTGCGGTTTAGCTACCTAAAATTTTCGCACGGGTAAAAAATACATTGCGAGTTTCTAACAATATAAATACAAATGGATGGATATAAATGAAACAATGTTATAAGTTTACTTGAGTTTATTAGCACTACTCGAGTTTCGAGAGAAACAGTAACTCTCATCGACAGGTGAAGTATTAAACTAACTACATACAAATATAGGAGACAAGTCTTAGGTAGTAGACATATAAGTAATTAGGTACTGACTGATGTAGGGAGAGGGAGCGGAGTTACTGGTGGAAGATGGAGGGGTGGTTATAACGGGAATATTGAGAGGAGAAGAGATGAGTTAGAAAATGAAATATTGTTTTAACAAATTAATACCCGAGTTCAAATTCCTTTTTATTTTTAAACTTTCAATACTTCTCCTGTCGATGAGAGTTACTTTTTCTCTCGAAACATGAGTAGTGCTAATAAACTCAAGTAGAGTAATAACATTGTTTCATTTATATCCATCTATTATTATGAAACTCTACAAAGTTAACGCCGATTCTATCTATAAATACAAATTTGTCTGAAAAATTCCCTTGTATCCGTTCTTAGGTGTATGTTATCTATACAAGTACATTCCGTGGTCTATGTCCAAGATAACATTTACATTTTAACCAACTTAATGCGACTACAAAATTTATTATTTTGAATTAATTTATGCTCACATGTAACTATACTTAATTACACATTTAATACATATATTTTTTATTATTTTGAATTTCAGTAAATACGAAGTAACAACGAAATATCGTTTATAATTTATTTTTTTATGACATATTTTGATTTTCCGCAGCACCCGGATTTTATTTTTTCATAGGTCTTAATTTTCCTAATCCAGATCTGATTTTCACAGTGTTTTTAAAGCGATCAACAATATTATTTGTTGTCTGATGGAATTGTAAACAGCTAGAGGCTCAGACATATAATAATACAAGTCCGTGTATAAAAGTCATATTATGTCAGGACAGGATACCGTACGAGATTTACATAAAAAAAAGTTTAATTTTCTGGCCTTGGTAGTGTAATATGTTTATCTATTATATGTAACAGAGACCATCTGTCATCTTTGGCATAGATTTAGAGTGACGGCTTATACATATATATATATATTAGATGAATACATATAATATACAATCGCTTAGATAGTTTTCAGTGACAAACCTTAAAAGAATAAACATTTTTTATCGTGTGTATTCCTGTTTAGATTGATGTATGTATACAGTATATGTATCTATCAAATTTACACAATTACATGCTTACATATTTAATTTTAATGAAACAGATTATCAACAAGCCCTTTTATGACCCTAACACATAGACAGTCATACAAGGATATATTAAAGTGTAATGTGAAGATAGAACAAAAAAAGTTAAATCACTGACGTGGAATAACCAATTAGATGTAAAATATAAACTCTAAAAGAAAATGAAACGTTACAATAGAGAAAAAAATCATAAAGTTTCTAAATATAATTATTGTAATTCAAAGCTCCTGACTATAATTGTATTTATATATAATTACTTATATAGTTACTTGAATCTGTTACAAAATAATTTATATAGAGTTAGAAGTTATACATTTGTAATCTTATAATATTATTTATTATCTAATTGTGCTTCTGAAGTGTTCATTGAATTTATTTTTTAGTTCTTTTATATCCTATATCTCTTTAATTTCTGTAGGGAGGCTATTGAAGTTTTTTTTTCCCTAAGTGTGTGAAATTTTGCTGATAGTGTTTGGTGTTATATTTAGAGATTTAAAAATTATTTCTAATTCCTAATGATGCACTTGTTTCAAGTTTTATAGTATTATTTTCTTTGAGTAATTGATTAATCGGTATTTTATATTTATATTATACATTTGGTTTTTATTTTTCGATTACAATTATGTATGGAATATGATATTTGCCAAGCGGCCGCCTTTGGCAGTCGCACTAATGCGTGCTCTTTTAACCATATTTTTCATAACGTTCTCGCACACTTTGCGTGTTTAATTTCATTCAGAATATTGTCCTGTAGCAATGGAATTGTTGCTGGCTTATTAGCGTAGACCTGTCCTTTCAAGCACCCCCGCAGAAAATAGTCGGGAGCTGTCAAATCAGGCACTCGATGAGACCAGTCGATATCGCCACGTCGAGGGGAAGCTCGGACTATGTGTGAGGTGGCATCATCCTATTGCAGGCCCAATCGACCCAATTCGGCTACTAAGAAAATTTCCAACATGTGACGATAGCGATCACCATCAATGGTTTTCCATTATTATTTAGATAAAATGTTTTAATACCTTCAACACGTTGTTGATGTGTTAGATGTTTCATAATAAATTGTAATCAACTAATCTGTGACTACCAAATGTGAACTGACAAACGTTTGACAAACTTCTTTGGCTTCTCTTCAAACTACTTCAAGGCCACATTGATTTTCCCAGCCGATTGGAGCTAATATCTCTCCATGTGCCATCTAGATCAACCCGGCAATCCGTACTCTTCCACATTCACATAACATAGAATATTTATTTTTTGTACGTAGAACATCTTACGTACAAAATTCATTCATTCACCGGTCATGCAAATACCATAATGAGAAATTTACAGAAATTGACTTGTTTAACATTAGCCTTACTAAGCTCAAAGGGTTCTTCTTATGAACCACCACAATTTAAACTTTTGCCATATACTATACCTATAAAAACTCATGTTGCTCTCCCTTTACCAACGCAACGTTAGTTGCAACCTCCCCACCCTTATCCTTCTTTTATCTAAATATACTTTTTATCCACATATTTTTTGTGGATTTTCTTTGTTAGTATCGCGTGTTAAATAATTATTGTTTATTACAATATATTTTCACTGTCAAAATCTCTTAATAAAAAATAAAAATAATAAAAACAAAATGGCGGCCAAATAAAATCGGACTGGAACATAATATTCATCTTTTACATATGAACATAGTAACGTACAATACAAGAACATTAAAAAAATATTATCAAATATTTAACACCAACATATACAAACATAATTTCAATAAAGTGAAAAAGTTTGTTGTGTATTAGTAATAATATATATAATAGTAATAAATCTCCAACTTATTTACTGTGTATTATCAATTTTATTAAAACATATAGCACGTTCATAACAGCAGTATTCTTACAATAGTGCATATTATGAAAATAAGTTTATTTACCAAGATATATAACATTACATTACATTATCATTTGTTTTCAATAACTATTAATTCAACGAAGTCGTTGGTGTATGGCAAGTTTTATATCCATTGTATATTTAAATTTTAATTTAACCTATTCCCCGCGGGTGACTTAAATATGAGTCGCCATGTTTCGCTCGCCGCTAATGCGTTCATAAGCGCTGAGGAGCGGTAAAAATCGTACCACATTTATTTTGAATCTTTATCCTATCGACATCTGTCGATATTTGTCGAGGATTCATATCGTCTAGTTCAGTTATTCAAATTCTCAAACTCAATTTATGCGTGTTGAATGTAATGTATTTCAAACTATAGAGTTAAATTTATTGTCAGTATTTAAATATTTGTAAACAGTGTGTATTAGTCTCAGAAGTTAACGCCCGCGCAGATCACTACTTCACTCTAGAACGTATGAATATCACCACTAATAGCGCTAGTGATGGTGTCGGACACTGTTGTGTTCTCTCATGAATAATTTTGTTTATAATTATGGTTCTGATTTATGTATTTGTTTATATTTTTAAAGATACTTGAGAACCTTCGCTATCGATTTCTTAAAAATAAATCATAAATTTGTTGCATTATCGTAGTTCACACTACGATAATGCAACTTCACAGTCACAAATTATAATGTCGCAGAAGAGTGCCGCATATGAAAGATGTCATGCGTATTTATGAACGCGATCAATGGGTTAATTCATATATTCAAATTATACAGATACGTAAATATCATATTCAAGGCGATATGTATTATGACTGTTTGGAATAACCACAAATTTAAATAATGGCTGAAAGAAGCTCAAGTACCTATAAATAAGTTCCTCAGTAAATAGATACCATTGTACGGAAATGTACATATATGTTACAGTAAAAACAATATAATAAGTTAGCTAACAGTTATTACTAATAACAACTAGAAATACTGAAACGCATTGACTAGTTTGGTATCACGTAGGTTAAGTAATGAATATAGGTAGTTTAATAAGCCGATTTACTCATTGCATCAATGCACATACTATTAAAATTTATTCAAAATTTAGTCAAGATTCGAAATGAAAAATTTATCGAACCGGAACGGTCGATAACATTCGAAATTTTATACTTATTTTGATCAAAAAGTATATACTTACATAAAATTAAAATACATATGTAAAGTAATATTTTTTACCTGTATCTTTGACTAATTATGTTAGACGAATTAATGCTTATTAAATTGAATGAATAAAAGATTGGCTTTATATGTAGGTCAATATGGTTTCTTGGAAACAAAACAAAAATAAATTTAATTAAAATTATTATTTCTTTGTTTCAGCGGCAATAACTAATGACGATAATGATTCACGATGGAGCTGATTGATTAACGAGATTATTGGAGCAGTGGCAGAGCAAGTGACATGGCAGAGATTGGCAGAGGACCGATGAAAGCGGTCAAATCGTGAATATGACAATAACTTCTCCGACTCTTCTCTATGCATTAAAAAGTCTTCTAGAGAGCGCAAAAATCTGGTTTCTGATTATATTCAAAATACCACAAATATTCTGTACACAGTTTTCTGTATACAGTCATCTGCCATTTATATCTGACCTTTCTGGCCTTCCATTGCAGTCAGCCCAAAAAACTGTACACAGAAGATTCTTACCGGCCGTGACACATTTTTTGTCAGAAATATTGTTTAAAAAAATCTAATTTTTTATAGATTTGTAGATGTTATTATTAACTAGTATTGGATAATTATGGATTTCGGGTTTTCACTACACCATGTCCACACGGCGGAACTATCAAATTACTCCGATCGTCGCGGCCTTGGTCAATTTTCTAATGGTAATTGCTGAAGCACCATCAAAAAAATTCCATCAAATTCGAAGTGGGTAATTTGATTTATCTGTTTATAAATTCAAACTCGGAATGAAACGTCCCCTTCTATTCTGAATATGAATCCAGTGACGCCCCGCGTTTGTTGTGAAGTGTGTTGCGCGAGGAGTGATTTTCGAATGTTTTTACCGCGCTCTGTACGAGGTGCAGCTCCGCTCAGGAGGCGCAGTATCGGACGGCGCGGAAGAAAGTGGCGCGCGCGCCAAGTGGGCCGCCCCACTTGCGGACAGCGGTGGCCATCATGGAGTGCCGAGAAAAAGGATTGGCAATTTCTAATCGTTTCGAGCTAGAGCTCTTCTGGGCAGTGTTCCCTCTAAGTTGCGCGACTGCGCGGGCGCGCTATCATTCCGACAAAATAAATAAACATATATTAATACAAATTAAATTAATCGACTACAAAGATACGCAGAATAAATCTATTTTTGGAAAAAATATTTAGTTGCTATCGAGATTCGAGTCTATTACCCGGATAGGAAAAGATCCAGGTTACGTATGATAAATACTAATATATTGTAATTATTTTATCAAATAGATAAATATATATATATCTAAAATATGATCTCTTATTTACAAAAATATTCACATAATTTGAGGCAATGTTAACTCAGTTTTCACTACATTTGAACAGTACGCCACTGATCAAGAGACAAGGAATGTCCCTTAAAAAATATATTTTTGAAGAAAATAAAAAGCTGCCAGAACCCAGTTTTATGTTCACGCCCATTACTTACTATATCAACCTTGAACACAATCACTTAAAATTCTTGTTTTTTTGAGTTGTCTTGGTTTTGATCTAGGAGTGCGATATCATGTTCAATACTTTGTATTTACAGCATTAATGATCTAATTATTGTTACTGTTGTATTTACTCTGGTCTGGGTCTTCACAAAAGAGCACGCTTTCTCCTAATTTAGAAGAAATTATTAAAAAATGGCTTATATGTATTGTTTGGTGACTGATTAATTATTGTGTTTTTGAGTTTATTAAATGTAACAAATGGATATAAATGTACCTGCAGACAGACATCTATCAAGACATTTTGAGGGTGTAGTGTTAATTTTTTTTTAAATACACAAAAATTGGGCACTGACTAAGTACTTAAAAAATTTTTAATAAAATCATCAATAAGAACAAACTTTAGAATGTTTATAGATAGCATTAAAAACTAATATGTCAAAATATATTTATATATATTAGGTTTACATATTTATACAATTTCTTTAAAAGTATTACATGTACAATTTTTTTTTGTACCAGAATAATGTACTAAAGAAAATGTATAATTCTTTGTTTATCATATTAAGGATTAACGGAGAAACTCGCGCAAAGGACGGACGGCACAGAATTGAACGCAGAGCATTCGTTGTCTATTTATTGTATTTTGTACACAGAGCGTAATGACCAACTGATCCACATGAAAGAAAAGTTTCGCACTTTAACATTGCACATCGTGAACATACTTGAAATGTGTTTATAATATTTAATTAGGCATATAATATCGCATGAGTTTTAATAACCGGATGCACATGCCCATATAAGAAGTCAATTAGAGCAATAACTGGCTAAGTGCATTATAAACAGTAATAAAACGTTAGCAGAACATAAACAGAGTTTTTGAAAATGAATATACCTTCAGCATAATAATGAACACACAAAATTTGATAAATAACTTCAGTATAAAAATGAACGTATATCAATTACGTACAACCAACTTCAATATGAGTTTTTCAGCTTATGTTTAACATTTGCCATACGGTGCTAAAATAATAACGCGCGCTCCAGTGCTGTAAATTCAGTCTACATGGAGACTATCGCGATTTTTAAGTATGATAAATATGAATATTTTACATTTATTACTTATATTAATCATTAAAGTAATAGTTGATATATATAAGAAAAAACATTGGTCATCACGAACGACAGCATAAAAACGCATAAGATACGTCTAACTCGGCCAGGCACGCTCTGCCACTAACTAAAGTGACGATCGGCATCCGGCACCCCGCGTCCCGCCTACTACGCCTTCCGCACCACTCCGCGCGTACACATGCATGTATGTATTGACAAATTCACGTCAGGTTCTTCGAGAAAACATTTTTTATTGTAGTGTATGGTAAATACTTATATATTGTAATTATTTTATCCAATACATAAATATATTACTGTTTCAAATATGAACTCTGTATTTACTATATTTACAGAGATATTCACATCATTAGAGGCAATATCAACTCAAGTTACATCACCGAAGAGAAAAGGTTAACTAATCCCAGGCTGACTGTACTACCGTACTCCTTCTTTTCTGTATGATATCAGGGGCGTCCCTCACCATTGTATCGCCCTTAAGCAAGCTAAAAAATGCCGCTGAAATTTTATTAAACAATAAATAATTATTTTGTAAAAATTTAAAAATTTGTAAAAAAAAATTCTTCGTCAAATTAGTTATACGGATAAATGATAACTTTGAAATTTGTTAACTATTTAAATTCCAACTGAAATTAATTCAATAGATCACGTAATCACAAATGCTGCGCTAGAACTGGTCATACTGACGACATCCTCATAAGTTCACAGCTCTTCGTGATGTGACCAGTGTGGTGTTCCACTGAACTAGGAAGGCATCTTGTTTAGCAGGAAATGCGGTTGACGACGTGGGAAACGTCAATAAAACAGAATAACTCTTTTCAGCAATGTCTGAACCAATTCCATTTTTTATTATTTGAAACTTTATTGTAATGAAACGTACAGAGACCTAAAATTGAATCATAATAATTCTAACAACACATATTCCTTTTTTCTCACTTTTATTAATAATCTTCAAAAATCAGACTCTCGAGGCGTCTTAACAGATGCTTATCTGTAGGTTAATTATTTCAATTTACATACATAAAATTAAAACAATTTTGATTATGTACATACAATATGTAAATGAACACAAACGAAAAATTCTCTGTAGGTACATATATTCAATTTCCGTGCATTAAATGAAAAAAATTATATTTAAAATGTATCGTAGAATATTTTAAAGAAAAATAACAATTTAATAGTTACAAGTGAGCTGTGTCATTTAATATATATATATATATATATATATATATATATATATATATATATATATATATATATATATATATATATATATATATATATATCATTTGTATATAAAAGTGCAACTGAGCAAAATTGGTAGCGGATGCCATTGTCGATCTAGTGGATAAAACGGTGGCCTAGTGATCTAGTGGTCGGGGGTTCGTATCCCGTTCCAGGAGACCAGCAAGTTAGTCCTATTTTCATAGTACAAGTATATATATATATATATATATAATATTAGATACCTATGTCTATCTAAATCAATTTTTGCATAATTACATTTTAGGATCCTGCGCAAAATGTATTACATATATATTTAAATAAAGATGGGTAAACGGAGTACATATCACATCAATATTCTTACTATTATATTTTCAAACTAAGCTAAACACTGGTACTATGAAAATAGGACTAACACGAACCCCCGACCACTAGATCACTAGGCCAGCGTTTTAACCACTAGACCGACAATGGAATCCGCTCCAAATTTTGATTAGTTGCACTTTTACAACCTGAGAGAAATATCATCTATCTCTAGAAAAATATTAAATCTATCTTACTCTCCAATAAAGATTAAATTTTGTATAGATAGTTTTAGGACCTAAGCAAAACAAAGGTCTCCCCCCCCCCTGACTAATGAAAATAATATATTGTTCTTCATTCTAAAATATATTATAAATAGCTAAACGTGGAATAAAAACGAAAATACATTTAAAAAAAAACATTAATTAAACCTTGACTTGGAATGCTAACCGAGTTGAAAATACGACCAAACGAATTTCTCAACTAATACATTATTACGCGATTAATTCCATAAATTAATTAGTGTTCTTTGGATTTTTTTTGAGAAGTTAAGTCCTACATAATATTTAATACCTAGACTTTACTCAGCATTTTTGAGGTCAACTTTTCTTTGACTTTAATGGATTTCTTGTATGTACGTGATTCAACTGATCCGATGTCGTGATACGTGTTTCAATATTGCCTAGAACAGGGGTAGCGAACCTAGTGCACGCGTGCCACAGATGGCACGTTCATCAATTTAGCTGGCACGTAACAATTAACAGATTTTTTTTTAAATAGATAACTCACGTAGAAATGCAATTAATTGAACTCTAATCAAGTTCGATCTGGAAATAAAAATTTGTCGATTTGAGAATTGAATTGGAAATGATCGAATATCGAATATAATTAATAAATAATGCAGAAGGAGAAATAATAAGAACTTGAAACACCATTTCAGAAATCTTTAGCTGTATAAAAAAACTAGGGACGGCAGTATTATTAATTTTCTCTTCCAAATATGCGTGTGAGTCGTTATTTTCCAAAATGAATTTTATAAAATGTAGTAACGGATTTTTGGCGCGTAAAAGAGTTCGCCACCACTGGTCTAACAGAATATCGCTATCAAAAAATACATTTGTCGACTGCTTAAACATTATTTTTCTGTTTAAAAAAACCGAGAGTTTTTCAGATGTAAGTAGGTACCAATAGATAATAATAGAGTTTTTTATTTCTTTAAAAACTGACAAAAGAAACAAAATACGTGTTTGAATTTTTACTAAGTTTATCTTTAGCAAGAATATGGTTTTTACAACGTTTTCCAGTTCTAAAAGAGGAAAATGAATTCAGAAATAGAAACAGAAATATGTAAATAAAATATATATTAAAATTTTAAAAAAACATTCATAAAAGGTCAAACCTATTATCTTAATATTGGATGAATTTTAAAATTCAAATACTACAAGATTTTTTTTAATATCCGTTTTTTCTTGTATCGTGAGCTATAATTTAACATTTTAACTACATTATTAATTAGTTATACTTTATACAATAAACTAAGCTACATAATATTTAAGATTATTAAAAATAGGCATTGTTAGATCGAACAGATATGGCCTACAACATGTCAGTGTAATAAAATAATTAGTTTTATAAAATTTATAATTAATCATATTTCCTTTTACTTTTAAAATTAGCAATATTAACTTTGTGTTTAAAATTCATATTTTTTATTTATTATCTTTGTTTTATTAACCACTTAATTGAGTTTAAATACATCTACCGGTTTCGAAAAATACCATTTTCTTCTTCAGGATGTCAAAACTAACTAAAAACATATATTATTGTTTCTTCACCAGAATCTATTTTTAAAAAAACAACAATTATTTAAAAATAAATTTAGTACCTAACTCAAATTGTTATTTAATACAAATTTAGTCGAATAATTTTTAGGAAAAAATTTTAGAATGGGACTCGTAGTTAAATTTAGTTGGTTGTTTATAATTTTTTGATTAGTTTTACATGCTTTATTTATCTCCAACGATTCCAAATTATTTAATAAAATATAATAATATAATATAATTAATAAATAGATTCTGGTAAAGAAACAATAATATACGTTTTTAGTTAGTAATGATATCCTGAAGAAGAAAATGGTATTTTTCGAAACCGGTAGATGTATTTAAACTCAATTAAGTGGTTAATAAAACAAAGATAATAAATAAAAAATAAACATATTTCCTTTATGTACATTATAAGTTTTAAATAAATCGTAAATAATTTGAATCGTTGCTATAAATCTATCGTTAAAATGTAATATAATTTTTAAATTCCTATGAAAGACTTATATTATCAATTACATGTAAATAAACACTGATTTATCAGCATTGAAATTGAGTCGTGTTTGGAGACAATAATTGACAACGAGCACGAAATGTGTAATATATTATTCGTTTGAATTACAAAAGTGTTCTCTTGTGAAATAACTCTTACCACTACCGACGCGGGTGAAATCCTACTCAATCCACAGCGATAAAACAACAATTAGCATTTTTATTCGCCTTAACGACCATTAGTGATGATTATATTGTATTTCACGTACATTTTGTGCAAATAAGTAAAAAATTGAAATAAAATGAAAAGTGTATTTAATATTTGTCGCAAATGTGGTATTTATTCAATTTAATATAGATTATTTAAAAGTAATTATATTCACTTATAAAGATAGTGCTGCTTTCTATATTTGAAAAACAGGTCGAAATTTCAACATGAGAGTCAAAGAGCATTTAAGATGTTTAAATAGTAAATACTAAATTAATGTATTAATTATAAATATGTACGTATAGAATCAATTTTGTCGAAAAATATTGTTTTTGCGTCACCGGGATACGAACCTGGATCTCTATTTCTAATCCGGGGAAGTACACTACCAATTGTGTTATAACGCCAGTATTTTTCATGACAAATTTTTGAACCTATGTGTTACACTTTTTCAAATTAATACACCTGTCGTTCCATTATTTGAAAGCCTTCTACATTATTTTTACAGAATCTCAAATACCTTTCAGTAAACCGACTGCAGACGCCAGAATTATCAATTAATTTTTATTAAATTTTGAACACATTGATACAACTTATATTATTAAGGAAAACACATTCTTATTGTGAAGTTGTAATTATTCAGAACATAGGTCTGTGATATTTTAAATACTAAATTAATGTATTAATTATAAATATATACATATAAAATCAATTTTGTTGAAAAAATCCCGGTGTCGCAAAAACAATATTTTTATTATCTGTGATATTTTAAATACTTAATTAATGTATTAATTATAAATATATACATATAAAATCAATTTTGTCGAAAAAATCCCGGTGTCGCAAAAACAATATTTTTATTATCTGTGATATTTTAAATACTTAATTAATGTATTAATTATAAATATATACATATAAAATCAATTTTGTCGAAAAAATCCCGGTGTCGCAAAAACAATATTTTTATTATAATTAATACATTCATTTAGTATTTAAAATATCACAGACCGATGTTCTGAATAATTACAACTTCACAATAAGAATGTGTTCTCCTTAAGAAATAGTAATGGTTTTTCTGAGCTTTCCAATCATTTATTAGAAAATTATCATACTTACGGTAAAAATTTGAAATTATTATTAATAGCCAACTAAACTTAACCACAAGTTCTATCCTAAAAAAATTGTATCATCAAGTCAATTTCCACATCTTTCATCATTGTAACAATTTAAGTTAGATACTAGATTTATTTTTTTAATATTTTATTTATTTTAGAATAGAATTTTATAAACATTAGTACAATTTTATATAATTTTATATATATATATATATATATATATATATATATATATATATATATATGATTTTAGTTAGTTTATTTGACAGCGTGATGAAGGAAATAGTATTTTCCGAAACCGGTTGGTGCATTAAATTCAACTCGTAAAGTGGTTAAAAACAAAGTTTTAGATAATTAATCTATATTATAATAAAAAGTGATATATTTTCAACTAACCTATTTTGTTATGTTATAAAATGAAATACGATTTCTCAAGTACATTATTAAATAATGTGACTTTTCTCATCATTCATTAACCTTTACCATACCGTGATATAAAATATCCGTATGCAGCCATGCTGTCAACTCGTGTTACCGTAAGATATTTGGAGTTTTTTTAGCCTCTAAAATTTAAAAAAATCCTTTATTAGCTTTAGTGATTTTAAAATTGTTAATGCCATAAATTTACTCTAAATATTGAGCATAAAATGTGAAAAAACGATTAATATAATATTATTATTCGAAGAATTCGTCAAGTCATACACAACATTCCTTCTTATCTCTCTTCATTTAATCAGTGAGAAATATACCTAATTTTCTTTTTGTTTTTTAAAAAATAGAGATGCGTACACGGAATACATGTGACATCAATATTCTTACTATTTTCAAACTAAGCTAAACGCTTATGCTATGAAAATATGACTTAACTTGCTGGAGTCCTGGAACGAAGCGCGAACCACCGATCACTAAACCAGTTTGTTATTATTTTCTCTGTACAATTAATGTGTCATCTCTTTCTGTCTTACCACAAATGATATTTTTGCCAATGTATTAATTTTACAATAGATTAAATTGAAAAATAATTATTTTTGTACGATTCGCTTTACGTAATTTGTTTTTTACTATTTATTTCTAAGCATAAGTATTTTCCCTACGATTAACTAAAATATGAAGAGAGATAAGAAGTTTGCGTTTAACGATATCTTGGGGCGGTAAAACTGCGTTACTGCATGCTTTGGGAAGGGTTAATATATATTTATTGTTCTTCTGTTGGAAGCCGCATTGCATCATTGACATTTTTATATGGGATAATGTAATAGGCCTACATAGGCTTATCTCACATACCCAGGGCCCGCCGCCATTGAATTACGTAATCTGTACTGAATTTTCATATAATATGATCTCAAATGGCACACTTATTATATTTATATGTTATTCGGCGATTAGCGATGAACTAAACCGTTATTTTAACTGTGATTGTGAGATTTATGTTCGATAGTAATGTTATGTATGTACCTACACTCCGAAGCCACATCCCTATCTTTACGTTTATCAACCTTAAACTTTCGTGATTTAATGGTTTTGTCTAATTGTGTTAATCTTTTTAAGAGTACTAAATTATTATTATTAGTGTTTTCTGTAAGCGGATGTGCATTGAAACAATTATTTCACATCATATAATTTATTACTTTGTTTACCCGGCACAGAACCCGGATTTAAGTTATCTTCTATAGTATTTAATGGGAGAAATATCTCCAGAATTATCTTTATAAACTATAACACAAGCCTTCAGAGATCATATCGTATCTAACATCCAAACGAGAAAGAACTGAAAGTCTATTCATTTCAATACATCTTCGTAGACACGCTACCTTATATTATACATTTGTTCACCTATATTAAACCAATAAACGAATTATTTACAAGTATCGAGTCGTGATTTTAAGACCTCCCGAAGATGGAACTTAAAAGTAATGATGATTAGTAACTAATCATTCATAATTCGGCGATCAATTGCTGGAACACTTAAAACATAACCTCCAATAGTTCGATCTTAGTTACCAGTTCAACATGCTTGTGGTCTAGCGGTTACAAAACTCGCCTAATGATCTAGTGGTCGGGAGTTCGAGCCTCGTTCTAAGAGGCCATCATTTAACATTAAGTTTTTTTTTTAAATAGTTAGAATATTGATGTGACACATATTCCATAAAAAAAACATTCATCTTTTAAATTACAGGCCCAATAACGGTTTACCTCATCACTATATTTAAGATTCTGAATTCAAGACAGTAAAATGTACGTATAAAAACTAGCACCTATCCGAACCATTCCTCTGATAGGTCTATGTTATCGACCATGAAAAGCATCCTTATTTATTTTCAATACACCTTAAAAAATACGTCTTAATAATACTTGTTGAGATTTCGATCAGAAGATAAAACTCAGAGATCAGCTTGAGATTGATATAAAGAGACAAAAACTCAAACCGTTATATATGAAGTTCGATCTGAGAGTGATAAATATCACTCTCAGATCGAACATCATGCAAAAAATGTAAATGTACGACCAGGTAAACTCGATACTGGAGGATGGTTCTGTTAGAAGTAGAGATTCCAATGCCGGTAATACCGGTTTCGGTATTACCGGTATTACAAAATAAAAAACCGGTAAATACCGAAATATATTAATTTCGTTAAAAATTATATATTTTAATTATATTTTCAGTCGTATTTCCTTGGTGACTGGCATTTTATGGTCTACATCAACACAAAACAAATGGGTACACATTTCTAAGAGCCTTCTATATTTTATGACCCCCAATATATCTAATTTATCTGGACGGATTGGAATCGACGAGTGACCGTCGGAAGTAATTCCACATTTGGCGACTCGTTTGAATAGCAGGTCAAAAAAAGGCCGGCCGGAAAGGAAAAAAATCCAATTTTAATACAAAAAAATATTGTAAATAAATGCATTCTATTTTTTTTTCTGTTTATTGTTATATAATATTTTGATTTAATAAATGTAATGTAATAATTTGAATGTACTGTAATAATTTGTATTGTAATAATTTTTATTTAATCTAATAATTTGTGATGCAATAATTAAATTTAATAAATTGTTTCATCTCCTCATTGATATTCAATTTTATCGATTAATAAAACATTTTCAAAAAAAATTGTATTGTGTATTTTTTATAAAATTTGATAAGTTTAATGATTATGAAAGTAATTAATAATTAAATAAAGTATGTTATCAAATTAATTAATTATTAATAACCAATAGTTAACAAATTAATGATAAATGAAACAATTGGGAGAATTAATAATAGAAGATGAATAAAAGAAGATGGTATTACCGGTAAAAACCGGTAATGCCGTCGATAGAAATATTTTTTTCGGTAATACCGGTATTTGCAAAAGTCGGTATTTTTGGAATCCCTAGAAAGAAGTCTCAACAATCGACGAGCTTGTATGAGAAGAATTTGGATGAGACGGATTAGGAAGAGCATACAGAGAGTAAACTTTTTTATATAATGAAATAATTCTTATAACTACTTTTGTGTCTTTTGATCTTGTATATTTCTATTTACCCTATATGTGCTTACATTATATATTGATTTTTTTTTCTTTTTATTTTATGTGTACAGTAATACCCCTACTTACGTGAACTCTTTATACGGTTCATTTGACGATACTGCCGCTAGACATTGACTGTTGACAACACTGCCGCTAAACTACTCCCCGCTGTATTCAATGTTTCTCTTATTGTGATTTCTAGAAACTGATAGAACTGGTAGAAGAAGTTGTGAATCTTGGCAGGCAATTAGATTTGGAAGTCAATGCTAACGATGTCAACGAGCTGTTGGATTCCCTTAGTCAGGAGCTGACAATCGATGAGCTCATAGAGATGCATAAGCAAAACGACAATGAAGACACTTCAGACCCAATTCTACCAGAAAATCACATGTCAATTGCAAGCTTGACAGATTAACTTAAACACAGATAACTTAAAAGTTTCAGAAAACATAAACCCCAACGAAGAACGCGTTATAGCTACAAAGTAAGGAATAAAAAAATTATTGGCTTGCTACGAAGAAATTCTGCGTGAAAAAAGAAGGCATTGTGTCGTCAGAGAAATTTGTTAGATTTTATGAAGCCATCGATATCGAAATGACTTTTTTACGTAAATCGTTTATTATTTTAATATTTTGTATTAATATGTATAAAGAACTGTAATTTTATTAAATATTTTTCTTCTAAACTAGTGTTTTTGTTTGTCATTGGTCCCAATTAAACAAAATTGTATGTATTTATATGCAAAGTTGTACCCGGCTTACGCGAATTCGAGTTAAGCTATTTTCGTTGGTCCTACTTATCGCGTAACTTCGGGGTATTACTATATATATATTTAATATTTTCACGTTTACTTACCTTGTATGTTACGTATTCGATTTACATATACACGGGGACTATGAAATATATCTCCAAAAAATCTCATGGGATCAAAACTCGATTGTCTCAAGTCTAAAATCTCATTCGCGGACACGCTCCATTATATTATTAATTATTCTTGTGATTTTGTACAAAAAATCTCAATCTCTCAGTGCGGTTTTTGGCTTAGCATAAATTTTCCAATATTTAACTTCTCCGACTAGGCAGAGAGTGAAGTCCGATAACATCTTCCGCAAGTCTAGCTGACACCGCGCGCTGCACAACTCGACACCTTCGCTAAGTGTCGGATATGATTAATGGAAGATTTAGTGTTCCGTCTTCATTACGTACTTACCTCATTAGTCATTAGAAACGCCGTCGCATTGCCGCATTGGTCGAAAGTGCATTATCCCAACACGAAAGCAACGCGTAATAATCGATAATCACACACAGCCAAATACCATTTTTAATGGCGGTGTTTTACCTTATGCGCGCAGAGTCGGTGAATTAAAAATCAATTAATTTACTTTGGCAGCTATCACGTTAACACGTGCAGTCCAGTGGCTTCACTTTCTGTTGATAATTCATTGATTATATTATATAAAGAAAGTCTCGTCCGCGGTAGAAATTATTATAATGTAAAGATTACCTTTCAGCCCAGCGTGTATTTTACAAATACGACCATATTACACAAATATACGCATTTAACAAACTGATTATTAATGAAATAATATGCGTAAATTAATTAATATTAAGTAATGACTTACTTTCTTTATTTTTAATGTACTTTTTTCATTAAAAAATCACCCAAATTACTTTTTTATGTAAACATTATTATTTTAATGATTCTTCAAAAGAAGGGAAGAATGTAAGTATCAATTAATCTTGTTATACTGATTTGATGTATTGTTAATGTTGTTTTTCTACTAATTGTTAACATCTATTGTGACACGCGTATCAACAATTTATTTCTCGCTCTCTCTCCATAGCGCTCTAACCTAGAATGGGATTTGGCTTCCTATCATTATTTTCCATTTTCCATGCTTTCCCATCATTCTTCAGTCCTCTTCCACGCAGTTAGACCACCTGTCTCAAGACCCCAGCCGCTGAAACACCCATATGGTCACGATTTTGGTTGTACTATCACATAATTACGCTCGTATTTATTACGTCACGTTATTAAAACATGCGAAAAAAGTAAAATTATTTAGATAATTAGATACGCGTAATAAAACCTTATAATAAAATGTACCGTAATAAAATAAAAGCTAAATCACAGAGTAAAACGCGCATTCGTTATCTATTGTATTTTGTACGCAAAGTACAATGACTGCATAATACCAAACTTTAACGCCAGATCTCTAGGATTAATTTTATTAACACTATTAGATACATAGGAAAATCTTCAACTCAGTGGCGTAACTAAAAAAGTTGGGCCCCAATGAGGAATGGAGAAAAGACATTAATCCCCAGTGTAAAATGAAAGGATCCCTTAAATATGTATTGTATATAAGATACATGAATATTATTATAGCGCTGATTATTCATTAAATAATAAAAACAAACTTGGCTTTTTGAATCACTTTACGATTATTTTCGTTATACAGCCATCGTCTGATCTCTAACCCGATTACTGTAATATTTTGATATATTTTTTTAATTCATACAAGAAATGACTATTTTAATTTTTCATTCTTTGTTTTCCTAGTGGATTTAAAAAAATATTCGTCCGCATTAGCGCTGAAAAAATTATCGATACTCGCAAAAGTATGGATACCGAATGTATTGTGGTGGAAGGAACTTTTGAGGCCTTATCTGACGTGGGTCCCTAATGCACTGCATTGCCGTAGTTACACCACTGCTTCAACGCGAGTTGTATAATATATGTGCAGTAGTGTTCAGTACAGGAACAAGTACTGTACCAATCGCGTAGAGGTGGTTCGCCGGTTCACTCTGGGCTCTCAAACGTCGATGTCTGCAGCGGTGTGCAGTGGTCCAGGGGGGTCCAAGTCTTCGTCCAGTGTAGCAGCCAAGTCGTAGAATCTTCCGGGATCAGTCCAAATGTCGTAGCCGAAGTCAAATCCAGGGAAGAAAGTCCAGGTGAATAGCAGGGTCGAAAGTAGAGATGAATAAAACAGTTTTCTTCAGAGAAGTCCAGCGGTGCAGGCGCAAACGAGGCAAGTGATTTTGCAACCGCCCTCTTCGCGATGCTTGGTACATTTTACCTTGGGCGATGGCCCGGGGAATTAATTAATGCACCTTAAACTTTAAAAATCCGTTTTAATTATCTAAATGATTTTTAAGGTGCATAATTTTATCTTCGGGCGATCGCCCTCCAAAAACTCTCTTTATTTATATACATTAGCAGCTACATATAATTTTTTTGTACAAGTTATTTTAGAAAACATAATGGTAAAATTTCGGCCGGCGCCGGGGCGTGGCCTCGTCCGCGGCCCGGCTTCCCCCTCTCCTCGGCGGCCCGCTGTGCGCAGAGGCGTCGGGATTCCAGCAGCGCAGAGTGCCGGGCGAAATATTGCCGTGAATCGGCCAAGATAGATTTTCCGCCCGGCGCTTTTCTTGAGCAGCGGTTAGCGCGCTCGGCGGCCGCGTAGCTGTGCGGAACAAGCAATTTGTAGTCACATTTTCAATACGGTATTATTAGATGTGGAGGAGCATATAAAACTTCAATGTCACAATTAGAAATCACTCAAAAAAATGATAATGAAAATTATTCTAAAAAAAAGACTATCCAAGTACACAACTTTTCACAGATTTCAAAGTACCAAAAACAAAAAAAAATTCAATTATCCAAATTTTCAAAATTAAAAATCAATTAAATTTAGAAGCGAATTTCGACCTACACGATTTAGAGACCAAATTGATATTCCAAAACTAAAATATACCGCAACCCAAAATCACTATATTTATCAAGGCATCAATTTTTTTAACAATCTCCCTATCACAATTAGAACAATTACAGACTGCTATCAATTTGTTTCCGAAGTAAAAAAATAATATATATAGGGTCTTTTAATAGGGACGCTCAAAATTTGTTAGGTTATAGCAGCCATGTTGTTAAAGTGACATCTGTCAAATTTATTGTCAATTGTTAAGTAGTATACGGCAAATCACCACAAAAGGTTGAACAACGTGTGTAAATCATCAAATTTTGAGGGCAATTTGACAATCGATTTGAGGGCACGGTTATCTGGCGCGACGGTGACGTGAACTGGCCACAGAGATCGTGCGATTTAACGCCTTTAGACTTCTTCCTTTGAGGCTATCTTAAATCGCAAGTCTTTACGAATAAGCCGCAAACAATTGACCTCCTCAAAGTCAACATAACAAACGCCATCCAGCAAATTTAGCCAGATTTATGCGATAAAGTCATAGAAAATTGGACCTCCCAAATATGCCACCGAGCAAAGCCGCAGCGGATATTCGAACAACATTATATTCCACACTTAATGCCATAAAATATACTTTCAAATGAAAGAAAAATTGAGTGAATATCTCACATACAACCTGTTTAACTTAAATTTTAAAATCGAGCGTCCTTGTTGAAAGACCCTTTATATGCACAAACATAAATTATCTCGTATATACTCCTCTATACACGAGTCCTACTTTCATAGAGAAGAAATAAATGTTAAATGAAATATATATATATATATATATATCCTACTGATAATTCTAAATTGTATTTTATTTTCTAATATTACAATAAAATAAAAAAAATTAATTTTTATTATATTTATTAAGAAATTTACAGGAAGACAGAATTAACGGAAATAATTAAGTACACAGATGTCTGTAGATATACGAAATCTTGAAAATGTCGAAGATCACACCACGCACCATGTATACACCGGCTCGGTAACTATACGAAGCCAAGTTTCACTCTGTGATTTATAATTAGCATCATCTTAACGACATTTGTATAGTACAGAGTACTTGCTCAAGACCCACGTTTCCAATAGGAACATAATTGTCAGTGGCAGTGATGAGATAGCTTACTGTATATGTGAAAACAAATCCGCACATATACCAGTAAATATGATTATATCTGGTTGAATATATTATACGAAAATAAAATCCACACTGTACATGTAAATGCAAACAAAAACGTATATTGTTATACTTGTACGCTTACACATTTACGTGAATACAAATACTGAATGCATTACAAGATTTATTTATTGACCAATATAGTGGAAAACAACACAAATCATCTTATCGCACATATACATATGAATCTACAGGTTATCCATCTCGTGCTGTGATGGCGAGAGCAGCGCAGTAAAATAATATTGAATCAACAATGTTTGAATATGTCGAAAAACACACAATTACTGAACTTTTAACTACAAAGGCACTGTTATTAAACAAATATCAGATATCTCACAGAGACAAAGCCATTTTTTATTATATTTAATAGAAAATCTAATAATTGTGTGTTCTTGGATGTATTCAAATATTGCTAATAATATACTGGTTAAAATAAGAAAAAATATAGATTTTTTAGGCGTATTCTAATATAATGTGCTAAAAACATTTTACGAGGAAAGAATATTGCTTTAAATAATTTCAAAAAAGTAATTAGATTCTCATTGTGACATGTATGCTGTTTCAGGGAATATGAATATCAAATTTGGCGATAGTGGCGAAGTGATTTCACATATTAATATATTATATATACAACTTTCAAAAAATTTTATATATATGGAGGTTGATTGGGTGGAATGGTGAATTATGTAAAGTCTTCACTTAATCCTAAGAAAGATATATGATGCAAGTGTTGATGGCACCAGAAATAGAGGACGTCCGCGGAAGACTTGGCATGACCAGGTAAACCAGATAATGGAGGATGGTTGTGTTAGAAGCCTCAACAATCGGCGAGCTTGTATGAGAAGATGTATGAATGTGGATGAGGCGAGAATTGTGTGTCAGGACAGAAGAGTGTGGCGCTCTATCCTCTCTGCCTACCCCCACGGGGAAACGGCGTGATGGTAAGTAAGTAAGTAAGTTCACTTAATCCAGCCGAAGACAAGTCGTAAGCCCTGTAATTATCCCATACTTATCTATATACTTACCATGTCTAATATTTGTTTAATATTAAATCGGTTAAATTAACGTTTTTTTTAAACTAGACGTTAAATAACCTTGATAAATATGCCGCCATTTCCCTTCTTGCTCGAAAAATCTTAGGTTTAATATCTACCGATCCTGGCTTGTCTTCGCCAGAAGGAACCTTTTTGTTTTTGCGTATTGTCTTCTCTTTCCCTTTAAGAGGTGTGTGAGAGACTCGGGACCCGCAATTTGATATCCCTCTCAGTGCCTCTATTCTTGTGTCCATATTTTATCTATAACTGGTATGCGCATTGGATTTATTTCTGCCTCATGTTGTTTTACTGAATAAATGTGCCAGTACTGAATGTATGCGCCATTACGGCATAGCATGGTTGCCAAGTAGTGTCAAAAAATGCCAACCTGGCGGTCAATGTAAAGGTCCAATATGGAAGCTTTTGCTCATGGTGAATCACCATTCACTGATAAATAGTCCTTGACAATGTACAATATAAAAACATTTAAGACATTAAGGCAATGACATAATAAAACAATTTTTATGGTTAAAAAAATTATAAACACTAAAAAAATAAAAGTTATGCTACAAATTGACGATTGAGGAGAGGAAACTAGATATTAAAACTACCCTACAACTACAGAAGTACTTGGATTCCAAGGCCAATGAAGTCTAATCACACGACAGTCCTCGACGTTCCAAGACAAGTAGTATGAATTTGGCTAATCGACCCCTTAGAATAACAAGGTTCCAACTAACATTTTGGGCTAATTTAAGTTATTACATGAAAAGGGTTCCAAATGCATTATTCTTTATTTCTTTTATATACACTAACTATATTTAACGGATATTAAAGGAAATAGCAAGAGCTGTAATGTATCAGTTATTTATTTCAATTTATGGATCATTATTGTTAATTTACAAAGTTTTAAAAAAAAAAAATCCCTCATCTCACAGTGGTCATTTATAATACTGAAAATAAGTTAAAACCTTAAAACTGATCATATTTGCGTAATCAAAACAATATATGCATGAATATATGTTAAAATTCAGTCAACACTTTTGAGTTCATTATCTCAAAACAGTATTAATGTCAGATGGAACCTTATTATTATGGTAAGTGTGTGTTGTACGCTTACAATTACGTATAATAAAATTTTGCTTTAAACTGTATACGCCTGAGTATAGCGATAAGATACCTTAATGGATGAGATCTCATTGTGATAATAAATCTAGATTGATCTATTGGAAAACTTGGTGTGAAATAGGATTGGAAATCTCATTATATCATATAGATCTATTTTTTAAAGTATTGAAGGGGAGTCGGGTATCAATTTTGTTAATAACTATTTTGTGGAATGTCATTAGGTCAGAAGGTTTTTCGTTTTTTTTTCCAAAGGGATTTGATAAAAATTTTGAGTTCTTGTCATATGTATCAAGCAAATCGCTTAGGTTTTGTTGATATGTCAGAAATTTATGGAACTTTATTTGGATGTTTTTACTCTGCAGTTGTAAACTTTGTAATTGGGTGACCAGATTGTTAATAAGAATTCCAATAGACTTTTGATTTGATTATATTTCTGAATAGTTTTTGGTACTGATATATCGTGAAATTTTTTCGCTGTTCTGAGAATGAAACCCATGGTTTGGATGCTCACCTTACATATCGTCTACACGGTGGTTAATTTGAGAAAACGGTCGAAGATAATTCCCAGGTCTTCTGTAATGATGTATGCTAATTGTTCATTTAATCAATGATATTTTTGGTTGTAAGCAGGATAGTCGAATATTACCTTGTTCTTTCTTTCCGTCGTTCCATAATACTTTAATATACCCGTCCCGTTTTGGCTAACACGCTTTTTTGTCGGTCGAGAGTGCCGCCGTGCGTCGAATCCGGACTACGAAAAAACGGCTGTCAACAGCATCCCGAAGTGCAGCGATATCTCCTTTCTTCAAAACAGTGCTAGTTAATTTTCCGTCCAACCCAAAACCGATTACTTTGCATGAAGTATCTGACCGACTCGCCATTTTTGACAAGTATGGAAAGTTATATTTGTTAAAATCCAACACCAATCTAAGAAACAACCTATGCGGTTTACATCATTGGCATTTCGTATTTCTATTTATTCTCGGTAAAAATACATACTCGTATATTAGTATTACAGTCACAATGATTTAAGACATTTGTAGAGACGGTGTAGTGAGTTTTTTTTTGAGTCTGTAAATGCGTAATGTTGTGAAAATACAATAAAACCATTATAATGTTTTTCATTTTTCCCGCGTGCTAATCTGATACTTCTTTCATCACGTAACAATGGACACAAAAAGGCATTTTTTTGCAAAAGAAAACGAAATCTACGCAGGCGAGTATTATAACAGGTAGGTACCTGTGATTCTTTGAAAACAAAACTGATGAAGCGACCATTCCGAAACAATTGACGGAAAGTGATTCGATATTTAATTACATTGTGAATGTCAGTCATGTCGGCCAATTGTTAGAAGAAATCAATTACAAATAGTAGAATCCAGATACACAATAAGTGTTTTGCTTTTATCGCCATTGTTTCTTGGTACTCTGCCTCAACATGACGGTTTCACCTTCATAATAGCTTTTCACCTGTTCTATCTACTTTAATTTGTCAATATAAAGACGATGAGATTTAATATGTCAATATAAAGGCGATGAGATTTAATGTCAATATAACGGCGATGAGATTTAATATGTCAATATAACGGCGATGAGATTTAATATGTCAATATAAAGGCGATGAGATTTAATATGTCAATATAACGGCGACGAGATTTAATATGTCAATATAACGGCGATGAGATTTAATATGTCAATATAACGGCGATGAGATTTAATATGTCAATATAACGGCGATGAGATTTAATATGTCAATATAACGGCGATGAGATTTAATGTCAATATAACGGCGATGAGATTTAATATGTCAATATAACGGCGATGAGATTTAATATGTCAATATAACGGCGATGAGATTTAATATGTCAATATAACGGCGACGAGATTTAATATGTCAATATAACGGCGACGAGATTTAATATGTCAATATAACGGCGATGACATTTAATATGTCAATATAACGGCGATGACATTTAATATGTCAATATAACGACGATGAGATTTAATATGTCAATATAACGACGATGAGATTTAATATGTCAATATAACGGCGATGAGATTTTTATCTCTGACCATTATTAAAGGTACATATTTATCGAATGCCTCATTCTAATCCGGCAGCGAGATGATGATGACGATTCATAGAACGCTTCGCACTGAATTCTGTATCCGCTTTCGAGAGAAATATCATCCGTGAAAATGGGCCGTCGAGTGATCCGTTAATAGTACGTATCCTTAAAATAAATAATTGTAAGGTTGGTATGTACAAGGATGAAACTTTTGTCTCGAAACTCGCGAAAGGGTATATATTATGAACCAATCAGGTTCTAAATATTATACAACGACGAAATAAAAAATGTTTAACGTGAATTTCACATTAAAATAAATTATACATGCCGGCCTAGTCAATGGAAAGTCATATATAGTAAGCATTTCGGTGACGACGCGGCTGTTAGGTAATGTTTAAAATGGTAACGGTGGTGTGCGGCAAGCGGCATCCTTACATCTATTGTTTATTATCAGCTGTCGGCCTAGTAGTGTCAATTTTTTCATTTTAAAAAGAAATAAACGGATAAAAAAAGATTTTGTTAGGACTTATTTTTTTTTTCATAACTACTATGTAATTTTAAAATATGCGAAAGTATTTAAAATATTGCCCGCATCCGATAGCAACTATGATGCAAATATCATTCATTCAATTTGTTACATCCACTATACGGGGAGAAATCTTTTTAAACTCCTTTGTGAAAACTTTTCATGTTCACACCATTCGTTTGCGAGTTTGTATTTTTATTCGGGACGATAATCTTATATTTTTTATATTTATTTACTTATTTATCCCTATCCCAAAACGTTTTAAGAATTATTACTCTCGTTTCGATTCGTCGTAATTACATATTTTTTTTATTATATATGACGGTATTATCATCATAATACCATTATAGGTTGGCTCCGGTATCATCGTACCAGACCCATACTTGTACAATTTGATGTGAGACTCGTTATCACATTAAATTCAAAAGGCAGTCAGAAAGAAGTTATAGAAATCATATACCCCCAAAAGGGGAGGGTAGACGTCACATTTATGTGTTGCTGTTGCAGAACTCGGTCACAGTCCGACAGAAATTCACCCTGTCCAGGTCGCAAGAGTTGCGAAGGAGAGCCAGTAGAGTGCTTCGTTAGGTCTCTCTAGCCACTGCTCTTCCCGGCATCGTACCCTAATAAATTCTCGGAAATGTCCGAGATTATTTTCATTTCGTATTAAGTCATCGTTCCGGGGGATCCGATAATATGTCAAAGTATTTAACGTTTGATGATGATGCAAACACCGGTAATAAAATTAATAAAGCGGGGAGAAATTCTTTAAATCTCTGATGTGAAAACTTTTCATTTTCATGACATTCGTTCGTGGCGCATTTTTGTTAGGAGCATCTCGAGTGCGCATGCGCACGGCACCGTATACAATGGCGGCCGCGGCTGCGTGAGTCTCGTGTCATTTCGGGGGAGCTCTCGTGCGAGCAGAAGCGTAGAGAGATGAAATAAGATCACGAACTGCACTTAAAATTCTGGTAAAGTTTTAATATATATTCAATCGGGGCAGGCAATTCTTCATCTTGTGGTCCGTGTCCACTGAAGAGATTTTTAGATTTCAAACTCGGGACAATTTCTGAGATAGGTACCTACGTATTTTGCTTCCGTGAGATACTTTGGAGACAACTCTCGGTTTTTGTAGTTCCCGTGTACACACCGTAATGAAGTTTTTAAAATTCTAAAATGGGGTTTTTACGATCGATAAAATTTTCAGAAGGTGATTATTATGATTGTTTGTATGAAAGTGGCCTAGCTGTTTTTGGCAAAATGTAAAATTGACCTTAGTGCGTCCAATAAAAACAATGTATCATTTTTTCAAAATTGTGGACTAGATGCATTCAAATATATCCACTTAATGTTCCGTTGGTTAGTTGAGCAAAATTAAGCTTCTCCAGCAGCAGTTAAAACCATAAATATTTGTAATTTAATGCATGTGCTTGTTTAACTTTCAGGATAAATAGTTATAGATGTTATAGATTTTAAATGTAGCCTCGCTGTCAAATTGAACAACGCTAACTCGGGCTTGAGTTTTTGTCTAATGTTAAGCTGATCTCTGTGTATATCACCAGATCAAAATCTCAATATGCGTACATAGAACTGAGATTTATCTTCATAATCTCTGAGATATATCACATCGCGTCTCATTCCGGGGACAGGGTCATAATAATGAATTTACTTGCGTCATTCTACTCCTAAATTTAATTTGGTCTAAATAAATTAACCTTTACCACACCGTGATATAAAATACCCATGTGCAGCCATGCTGTCAACTCGTGTTACCGTAAATGACAGTAATAAAAATGTTTTTACTAGCTTAGATAGTTTTAATGGCACAAATTTATTCTAAATATTGAGCATTAAATTTTGAAAAAAATATTAATATAATAACATAATTTAGACCATTCAATAAGCCCTATACAATGCGTCCTTCCTTCTTATCTCTCTTAATTTAAAGGGTGAGAAAGATACACAATTATATTCGTATGTTTGTTATTCTTTTCACTGTGAAAATAATCTTTGGTCTCTTTCTGTCATATCACAAATAGTTTTTTTAACAAAGTATTAATTTTACAACGGATTGAATCGAAAAATAATTATATTTTCGTAGAAATTAATCACTTTGTGGTTTGACGTATTATATTAAATAAAATAACAATCACTTTGTATAAAACCCCGGAATTTATAATACGTCAACCAGTTTTGTTTACCTCAAGCTAATAAATTTCGTGGTTTCATACGAAGTGATTGTTATTTTATATAATATGAAAAATATTAATTTTTGTACGATTCCCTTTTCATAATTGGTTTTTCACTAGTCACTCCTAAGCGCGAATATTTTCCCTACGATTGTCTAATATATTAATTTTATACTGCGTGTATTTACAGAAATATTACGGATTTAATTGAGATGGTAGACCTGTATTACTGCATGGTTTGGGAAGGGTTAAACACATTGTTACATCTAGTGAAGCAGGTTGGAATCCTAATTTTAATTGAATAAAGTAATTTGGGATTACTATGTTGGATAACGAAATGTCATGAAGCAATATCATACCATACCCACTGACCAATTGAGACTAACCATATTGAGGCATTAAAGTGACAGTTCGTAATTGGAACAATTTAATCCAAATTTGAATAACAGGCATACATATTTTTTTTTTTAAATATTCTCTTGTCTATATTTTTTTATACCTATAGAGATCTATAGATTTTTTGATCATATTGAAACAGCGAATTTGTAAAAATGACAAGTTCATAGAATAGAAGTTTAAGTGTCCCAACATTTCATATGATAGAATTGACAGCAGATCACGTTTGTTATATGATGTCATTCAACTCAATATTTGTTTATTTATGCGACACAGATGGACTGGCAAACAGACGTAAGAAAATTAAACATGTTATTTAATAAATTATATTATTTTACTGCTAATACCCATTACTGGTAATACCCAATTACCCATATTAAAACGGGAGCGAAATACGTACATTACTGCTTCCGTTAATAAATGTAATATAATTTAATTTTCTAATTTCTGACACTATAATATTTTGATTTTTATCGCAGGTTTACTATTTTGAAAAATGTACCATTAGAACAGAAATGACACAAATTCACATTTCAAAGAAAAATGACACTCCGGTAAAATTAAGCAATTTATGTTTCTTAATGAAAACACATTTCAATGTAGAAATGAAAGGAAATGCTCCAGACTCGTATCCTGGTGAAAACCAAACATTTTAATGATAGACAGATTTTTTTCAAGATAGAATTTCTCTATGTGTGACATACAAAAAGACATTTGGATATTAAATCATTATACAAATAATTGTTTACATGTTGTATAGTCTGTACTTCGTGCATAGACTAAATCTCACACTTTCACAATAAATTACTCTCCTTTAAGTATCAACGTTTTGTTGAAATTGTAATGGACTCTGTTTATATCATACGCTAGAAGTCGCACAGCAATACAAGACTGCATTAACAAACTAACATAATGCCGCCGCAGTGCCTAGTTAAACATTTTTCAATGGAAAACTTTTCATTTTATCGTTAGAGAAGCTTGCTCTATTGTTATGCAGGGGTTAAAAAACTTATTGCAACGATACAAAAGAAAGAAAACATCGCTTTTCGAATCATAATCAATATTCCATAATTCCATTCATACGTTTGTGATTTTCCCATAGAAATTTCTGTGCGTCTTTCAGTCACTTTCATTTTCTTTGCTTACTATTGTTCACCGAGTGATATAAAGTTCGCTGTTCTGTCGTAACCGACCTTTATTATGTCATTAGTTGACTCGGATTGTGGGAATATCTAAATTTATATGAAAAGGGTTAAATAAGAGAAAGAAAAATATTCTACACATAAAGTGTTTCGAAGAGAAATGCGGAATCTTTCATAGTTACGGCTGTCACGAATATTACGAGTTATGGAAAATAGAATTAAAAAATGCTTCTGATTGATGTCGTGCATAATTATACCTTATGCATTAAACATTTTTATCTATTATTAGTTTCTTAATCCAATTTAATTTAATTGTATTATGGAAATTATTAATATATTTTATAGATTATAGAACAATAAGATAGTGCGGAGCCAAGCTATTCATGCACAATTCGATATTTGTACGAATACCGAATCAAATTACTCCACATAAGAAATAATATAATAAGTGTGATATCTCGTATCGCACTGATGATGACGTCTTTTTGTGTGCGGGATTGTGTAGTCAGAATAATACTCTACTCATTGTAAAAATATTATTTATTCTAGATGCTTCTATGCAGGATACAGTTTGGAGATAAGAGAGCGCCCCCATCGCGGCGGCGCACCACAATTATCTCTTTCGTACGCATCATCTTACCAACCTATCGCACGCTACTCCCCCCTCACCATAGATACATTACAATAAGTTTATTTCAGCCTAATCGGGTTATTTGTACAAGACCCGATTCGCCATATAAATAATATAAATTACCAAAAAAAAATACGTTCATATAATAAATAAATACGATAAAAAATCATTTTAATTATGTGAAATAAATAACTTTCAAAACTATGGATAAAATTAATGTATTTAAGAGATAAATTTGAATAAACGTTTCTTTTAAAATGGTTTGTAATAGGACCATTCAGATATTTTGATGGTCATGGTCAATAATAGCGATACAATTAAAATAATAAACTTCCTTAAGATTCAAGACACCACGGTCAGTACTGGCAGTCTACATTTCACTCCGACTCTCGGAGACTCCCGCCAGCGAGCCTCGTGATACCCGCGAAGCCTTCCTAACTCGGCGTCCCGGCTGGCCGGTCAGTAATCAAACTCTCGCCGCACGAGCTCGACGCGCGACAAGCCGCAAACCCACTACCGGAGTTCCACCGCCGAGTGCAGCGGAATCGCTCATGCGATTTTCGACAATTATAAATAAAAAATAATTAGTTCATAACAGTTACCGTTTCTAGCTGAGTGCATCTGATGGTCACCCCAGACGGAGATGCCTTCTTCAGTAATAGAAGACAGTTAAATGGCGTTGGTTTCCGATAATTTTTTTATATATTTTTATTAATTTTTTCCGTTTCGAATGGTTTTCCAAACTTTAAGACTTCGACTTTATTCAGATTTTCGCGTACCGACTCTATAAAGTGAATAGTGCAGTGTGTTTTATTCAAATATAAGTGACATTTTATATTGTTCTTAGCTTTCAATATTTTTTTTGAATTTCCCATGTCCGGTGAGTACCTAAATTAATCTATTTAAAATTATTTTTATGTTTTTTTAAAACAAATTTTTCAGTTTTAATTTATCTCGAGAAATTTTTTGATGGTATTAGAACACAATTTATAAAATATTTCGTAAGTGAAACATTTATCAAAAAAATTTTTAATAAAAATAAAAATAAGTTAAATATCTCAGACACATGTATCAAACCATCCTTGCAATTATTCATTTTCTTTCTCGTTGGTGTCCACAAAGATATTAAACACCCGTAACAATATTCATATATGTTTATTACACCACCATCTACGAACCTCTTATAAAATATAACGCACTTTTTTAAGTAGTTTCGTAACACATTTTACCTGGAAAGCCTCCAAAAAAACATATCGTATGTAAAAAGAAACCTTTTAAAATATTATATTTATAATAACGTCACGCATTTGGCTTAAATATTCATACAAACTCGCGTTTCTTTCATTAGTTCGAAATACTTAATTACCCAAAACGATTTAACATTAAAATTTCTTGAGATTTTTAAATTAATCTAGTTAATTTATTTTATTTTGTTAGGAAAGCCAAGTATCAATAAATTGGAATTGTTTATTATTTATCAAAACCATTTTTTTTGATCTCTTAATATTTATAGAACTCTTTGCAAACTGTAAGTAATGTAAAACGTATACACCTTTTTAATTAATATATTTAATTCATATTTAACTTATACTTTGTCTGCTTTGGGGTATTTTGGAACTTACCCTGATTTTGAACATGCGATATCAGTGGATTTAAGTACCGTTATGTGTTAGGCATCAACAAAGGTTCAATTTAACTCAAATTATGGGAGATCCGTGTTAGGGGGTTTTGAAATTAGGAGCTATAATTTTAGCTAAGCTTAGTTTATTATCATTATTTAAATGGCGGGAATAATATTTTCACGATTTATAAATAGAACATTCGCGATTCTCCAATCGGATGCAGACATTTCCAATAAAGAATGCAAATTATACAGGCGAGATGAAAAGCGTGATCCACATAACGAGCACCGCGATAAATAACACGAGTGGAGGCTCGCTAATACACGCACCATGCATGTGTGCCAGCCAGACAACTCGTGAACCAAATCCGAACGGGAATTTTATATATCGAATAAGACAAGTATTGAAAAAACCCAACATGCCATAAATATACCAACATTTAATAAAATCATAGAACTATGTTCTAAAATTACAACTTCACAATAAAATGTGTTTACATTAAATATACGTATAATAAATATATATTGTATGAAAGATTTTGAAGATTAATTAATCCTGGTGGTGACCTTGCGTGCATTACTCAAAGATTTTTTGAAATTCATTACAAATATAAATAGCTTTATAAAAATGAAATAATGGATGTGTAATTTATAAAAGTCCATACATAATATATGCCTTAAATTTGTCGTGTATTTAAATATTTAATGTAGCGTAATAGTAATGGAAAAGTTCTGGGTTTGTATCACAGTTGTAACCAAATTTGTTTTTTGTATGTATCTAATTCATTTATATTTTTTTTTTTATAAAATATGGAGATAAATATTTATATAAATAAAAATCAAATAGTGATATCTGATAACAATATATCGAAAAACTGACTTTTCAAATGTGATAAACATAATATTGATAAAAATCTACAGCGTATCATATCACATTCATATTTTATATGATTAAAACATTAATTTGTATCTTAATATACTGTAATACTTTTATTGCTTTCGTCTTCGATCTTCTTTTTTTCAAGAGTGATTTGTGCCATTAATCAAGTTAAAACTTTATTTTATAGAAAAAAGTACTGTAATATTATAGAATAGGAAATATTATATTACAAGTCACTACCATTGTCGTTCAAAAAATTTTCTGTTACATAGATTAAATGTGGCGAGTTAAGTGAAAGAAGATGACACAAGTTAACCGGGAGTTGAAAATTACCATTTTCGAGATTACTATAAAAAAAAACCTGTGATCCGCAATAGACAGGCAAAAAAGATATGGTCAAGGGTTTCCTCCTCGGCACCACACTCACACATTGGGGAATCTATTAAGTTCAATCTGAAGAAATTAAAGACTACCTGGCAATGCCCAATTCCCATTCCAGTTATATTTGATATTGTTCTTTTGGAGACTTTCCTTTTGGAAAACGAGAGCGGGGAATAAATTTTTGAATTATCATATGATTATTTGGATCCATCCATTGTACAGTCCAGATAGAATTCGAATATTTTTTACCATATTAAGTCCGTCATACATCGGGATATGGGATTGATGGGGGAAAACTCCGGAAAGAATGGCTTCCTTGGCCAGTTTATCAGCACATTCATTTCTTCCTCTACAATCTTACTGATATAATTTATTATAGAAAAATCTGTAATATTCTGAGGATGATGTCACATTTTTTTAAAACATAGTATAATATCTTTCTTTTGTTTCAAATTACCTCAACCTTTCAATATCTATTTAACAGTATTTTTACTTCTTAAATTTATGTGTTATAAATATCTACATACAAAAAGTGTATATAAATGTAACGTTTTATGTATCCCATATATGCGTCCACTACCATATATGCGTCCACAGGGTCTAGCAACAGCAGTCGAATCTCTTGGAGTATTATATAATATATTATAAATGTACGAACAAAAAGTAATTGTAAAACACCTAAATATTAAACAAAAATTCAATACTGAGTACCAAATTTATGTATTTATATGAAAACTTCAAAACTATTTTGAAATGATTTTATTTATAATTAAAAACTATTTTTTTAAGGGGACCGATAGTGAAGTCTATAAATGCAAAAATAATAATCTTTCGTAGATTAAATAAAAAAACATATCGTTTAAAAATCGTGATAAAAATCTGGAGTGAAGAAAATCAATCAAAACCGCGATGTCTATAAAAAGGAGAAAGCGATAGTGAAAAGGGCGATATAATTTAATTATGTTATCGTCTTGAAATATTTGACAGAATTGACCTATATTCGTTGGGAAAGATGTCCAATTATTATAAACTCATTTTTAATTTCGTTATTAGAGCTTCCAGATTGTCCGATAACGCTGTTGTTGCGACAAGTGTAAAATATGATACATCTTCAATGTTTCGCAAATTATTGCAAACAAGACTGATGAAATATAGTGACGTAATGTAATGTATTTATTTGAGAACACATATGTTCTCGATTTCAACACGTTTAATAAAAATGACTTCATATTTCGTAGAACATAAGAATATGGAATGTAAAAATTACACGTAAATTTTGCAATGCGTTAATGAGTATGTCAGTGTATCAATTATTGTGTTAATTAAAAAGCTTTCACTTTTAAAATAATCAAGACTAATCATTTGATATCAATTAATTTTATTCTTATTCATTTCATTCATATTCATTGTCGGCGTTTTGTTTGGATGTCATTTTCATTAACTTAAAATTTCGTTTAATTTGTTTTAATAATAGCTCGTAACTAATGATAAAATTCTCAACTCGAGACAATCTCAGAAATAGGAATTATGGTCCCGTGAGATTCTTCTGTAGACACATCTCTCTACTTAGCAGTCCATCGCGTGCACAAACGCAGAGATTCACCGTCTTACGCCTCACTTCGCTTGTTGTACGTCAAACGTCAAATAAAAATACATTGGCGGTTGTTCTGTTCGTACGTTCTAATTTATTACCTTCGTTTGTCTCTAACTTTCAGAATAAATAGTTGTGGGTATCTGTGGTTCTAGCTAAAGATTCTGTGTGCTGGACTTTTTTCGATTCCCGGGAATCGAGGCCATGAATTTTATTTAATTAAATAAGAAATATATTTTAATTATTATTAATAATATGTAAGATGAACAGTAGCTCTTGAGGATATTATCTGTGTAAAAAAACAGACTGTGATATTAATTTATTAAAACAAAAAAAACTAGTTTATTAAATAATTATTGGTTCATAATATGATAGTAGTTTTTTTTATATGAAATTAAGCTTACATATGTATCGAATACAAAAACATACACATCTATAAAATTGCAAAACATAAACAATGTTAAAAATTTTAAAAACTAAATAAACAACATATCGGAAGACAATAACGTATGTATTCGGACAAAGTCAACTAAAGTGCCCTAATAAAATTATTTAAATAATTTCATCCCATCCAAATTTTATTTCAAAAGATGACATGAATTTATCTTAAAGATAAAAGATCACATTTTACAAGGAAACATAATCCCCAATTTGAACAAACCGACAAAACCATTTACTTCAAAAAAAATTTAAAGTAGTAAATATTTGAGGACTAATTTCTCCTTAATGCAAATCTTTGTGGCTGACCACATAAACTATGGAAACTTGCCATTATTTATTATATGCTTACACATGCACCGCTCGTAGCTGGGTCACTACCTGTTGTATAATAATGGTCGGGTGGGGTTAACTCAACTTGTTAAAAATACAAAATATCAAGAAAAATTAGTCTCAGGTTACAAGTCCTGGGACTCGAGATTACTTTAAACGTATTATTACTTTATTGCGATTACTTTAAAAACGTATTCTATGCCTAAATTAATCCACAAAATTATACATATAATAAAAAAGATCTAAAGAAACGGTTATCATGTTTACTTACAAATTAACTAAAAAAACAAATTCGGAAAATTATCTTGTATTCAATTCAACGTTATTGATAAAATCCGGATAACAACACATTCCTTCATTACAACGTCTTATTAGTATCAGCAAATGGTGATATTGGTGGATAATAATATTGACCAACTTACTAGAGCCTCAGGACATTCAGTGTAATCCGGATCCACTTGTGGTACACGAGTTGATTTGAACTTGTATCACCAGTTTAGAATCAATTTGATATACTGCATTTCTCCGCGCTGTGTTGCGTATTTTTACTGACTTATTTTTACTGACGTATTTTTACTGACGCATTTTTACTGACGTATTTTTACTGACGCATTTTTACTGACGTATTTTGCGAAAATATACTGGCCCACCAAGATATGTTGATTTACATATATACCGATTTATTATGTGTGTCAAAGCAGTGTTGTTGAATTTTAAAAACAATTAGGCTAAATTTCTATGTAATACAAATTAAATTAATCAACTAGAATGATATACAGAAAAAAACTCTATCAACAGAAGGAATCGATTCGGACTTGGACCTCTTCCTATCCGGGAAAGCTCTTTACCATTTTTGCTGAAATTAGTACATTTTCGACAAAATCTGAACTTATATTCTATAATCTTTCCAGTAGATACGTCTATTACTCCATTTTTAAAAGAAATCAACTTTGTATTACGGTAAACACCAAATATCTTTGTGTAAAATTAAATTAATTAATCAATTTTATTAAATTATAACTTTATTCGGAGAACATATTCTTATTGTGAAGTTGTAATTATTCAGAACAGACGGTCTGTAATATTTTAAATATTAATTAAATGTATTAATTAGAAAGATATACATATAAAATCAATTTTATCGAACCTAGATCTCTTTCCAAAATTTGTCATCATAAAATATGTTGCTGTAGCATAGTTGGATAAATGCACCTTCCCCGGTTTGGAAAGAGATCCAGGTTCGAATCCCAGTGGCGCAACAAAAATTTTTTCGATAAAATTGATTTTATATGTATATCTTTCTAATTAATACATTTAATTAGTATTTAAAATAATTTAATATTTAAAATTAAAACTTTGTTACTTATCTTTTTTAAAAAAAAATTAACCTGCAAATGGAATAAGTATATACTATTATTGTTTTAAATAGACATGCATACACGGAATATAGACCAATATTCTTAATATTTTCAAACTAACTTAACACTTGTGCTAAGACTAACTCGATGGCCCCCTGGAACGAGGCTTAAACCTCTAACCACTAAATTACTAGGCGAGTATCGTAACCACTAGACTACAAGTACATCATCGTGTTCAACTGTATGAATGGATAAGAAATATGTAATAACTTCCGGGACAAGGTTCAAATTCCCAACACTTAGCAACTAGAAGAATATATTATTGCTAGATCAAACAACCGTGTCAAGTTCATTAGCGTATTTCTAAACTTCGATTCGGTCTATTTATATTACTTTTTTTCTATAGTATGGACTAAACTCTATTCTAGCAGTATTCTACGATAAAATAATATATACGGCATTTTATACAAATAATAATATAGGACAATTACGCATAAATTCTAAAGACAAAGATGATAAATTTAATAATTCCGTTGTTTATAAACTTAGCTGTAAATACTTTACTGCTTTCTATATCGGTAAAACAGGTCGAAATTTTAAGATAGGAGTCAAAGAGCATTTAAGATATTTAAATAATAATGGTTTTTCTGAATTTTCCATTCATTTATTAGAAAATGATCAAAATTTTGATGAAAATTCAGGATTTTCTGTTTTACATATAAATAAAGTGAGTAAAAAATTTGATAATTTAGAATCAGTAAAAATAAATAAAGCGTGTAAAATAAACCAAAATATTATAAATAACCAACTAAATGTAACCACAAGTTCTATCCTTGCAATATATACTTAGTCGAATAAAATTACTATATTGACATCTCAATAAATTTACTGATAATCAAATTATTATACATATTTAGAATTCGCGCCAGATTAATAATTGCAATCGTATGTAACAAGTATTAAAATTATAAACAATAGTAAAATTTTATTTTTAATTAATTCTAATTAATAAATGACAGAAATGTTAATGATACAATTAAAAATTATGTTCATATTATTTTCCACCAGGTACATCAGTGTTTTTCAAACGGTGCGCCGCGGCACACCAGCGTGCCAAGTATTCTTCTAGTGTGCCAAATATTTTAAAGTTTCACCTATAAAGAGCACGATAACATAACATTACGTGTGACAAGCAATTCCTGTAATATTTTCTATTTCTACCACTTTAATTCAATTCTATTAATCGTTTTTTCTACGTCCGTCATGTTCGTATTTTATCGCAAACTGTGTTGTTCGCACGTCACTGAATGATATGAAAACTTTGTTAATCACACAATCAACCTTAACTATATGATGGATTCCATGTTGGTACGCCCTGTTTTTAATTTAAATACGATAATATAGACACACTCCATATTGTCGGTCTTAGAAATCCGTCGGATTTAGAAATCAGAATCGGATGTGGTGGACGGGATTTCAAAACTCCGGTCAGCCACTTTAAAAAAAAGATCACTTAGCTCACAGTTTATTATATTTTATTCAATAAGTTTGTTAATTTTTAACATTTAATTAATGTCGTTTTTTCAATAATGGCCGCTAGAGAGGTGAGAGAATATAATCCCGAATGCAAGATTCCATGCTGTTATCAAACACACAAACATATTAATAATAATAGTTATCGCCACTAGGACGGCGTGCTCCGAAATTATAATCTGTCGCCAGATATATCGCGAATTTTAATTTACGTTAATAAAATCATATCGAATGGATATTTATTATATCTAACGGAAACTTGTCAACCTAGGCAAGACTAGCGGTACACAATGGAGTCCTGGTACCGACACTGATGTATGGAAGTGAGGCCTGCACCTAGCAGAAGAGAAACGAAAGTAGACTGCATGCAGTGGAAATTAAATCATTTAGGTGTACATGTGGCTGATCTATTTATGGCAGAGTAAATAAAGAAGAAATAAGTAAAGAATGTTATTCTGATCTTAGTATATGATTTAGTTTGGTCATATGGAACGGACGAATGAGAAGAGAATAGTAAGAAAGATACATGACACAAGTGTTCATGGCATCAGAAGTAGAGGACGTCCGCGAAAGACTCGGCAGGACCAGGTAAACCAGGTACTGGAGGATGTTGGAAGCCGAAGCGGAAGATGAAGAATGTTAGAAGCCTCAATAATCGGCGAGCTTGTATGAGAAGATGTAAAAATGTGGATGAGGCGAGAATTGTGTGTCAGAACAGAAGAGTGCGGCGCTCTATCCTCTCTGCCTACCCCCGCGGGGAAACGGCGTGATGGTAAGTTAGTTAGTTATTTGGTTAAATTGTACTGTTTTAGACCATTGCCAATTTTCGATAATAAATTTATGTTCAACATCGAAAAATGAGTATTACGTAAAATACCGCTGTACTGCGCTGCAGTCATATATATATATATATATATATACATCAAAGGCAATCAGCACGGAATGGCATTACTGATTACTCTTGACACACCAGTTATCATCATTATGTTGATGCTAGATGTATCAATGGATTTTGGTCAGCGCTTTAGTGAAAATATTGAGTAGCACCGAGATAGGAACACATGCACGCATATTTGAGGGTCCGTTTGAGATCATTTACTTGTATAATTATAAAATTTAGCTTCAACACTGATTACATATATTATTATTAAAAATTTATTTTACTTTCTCATTCTTCATAACAGAATTAAAAACTTTCTTCGACCGTGTTACGATTTTTTTTTTTTGCTACATATCAAATGTATAATTTAGAATTTTCTCAGGAAAGTGAATATTAATATTTGTCTGAGATATGCGCCATCGGTAATAAAAGTCACGGTAGGCGAATAAGAAAACCGATAAGTACATTAAAATGGTTCGCTCATAAATGTAAAGCGTCTTTCTCTTGATGTGCTTGATATTAAAAAAATTCTCCATGCGTATTCAAAATATTCTAAAATTGTTCAAAATAAATATGTATACGTATTTTTACAACACAAAAAATGTTAAGCCGCCGCGTAAATCGATTTAATAATATGGCCAATTATTTTGATGGGAATGTTTTGATTTCTTTATTGTTAAGTAGTCTGCATATAAGCAAAAAATAATAATTTTAAAGTCGAACGACAAGAATCTTTTAAGATATTTGAGATTCCATAAAAATAAAAAAGATGGCTTTTAAATAATAGAACGATAGATGTATTCGTTTGAAAAGTGTACCATATTGTCGTCAAAGCACTGTGTTGGTAGAGCATAATCGGTTAATGCACGTTACCCGGATTGGAAGAGATCCAGGTTCGAATCCCGGTAGCAACAACAATATTTTTCGATAAAATTGATTTTACATATATATCTTTCTAATTAATATATTTAATTTGTATTTTAAAAAATATCACAGATCTATGTCCTGAATAATTACAACTTCACAATAGGAATGTATTCTCCTTAATTGAATAAAAATGAATTATTAATTCTGGCGTCTGCAATCAGATTACTCAAAGGTATTTGAGATTCCGTAAAAATAAAGAAAATAGCTTTCAAATAATGGAACGATAGATGTATTAATTTGAACAGCCCAGATTTAAACCCAGTAGATTATGCAATATGGTGTGTTTTGATGATTTCTGATTAGCTAAATATTGTGCAAGTAAAAATATATTAAGAATTATAATTAATTTTTAAATTATTCAAGTATGAGCATATATAATGTATATTTATTGGCCTAATAAATAAATAAAATCGTCTATCCATTTATATCTTTCATTTTTTAATTTACTATTATTAATACGGGAAATCTTTGATAAGCCGATACTTTCAATGATGGTAAACACGAAAGTTAATTATACTACGAACGAAGCAAGATTAATCAAAACATTGGAATATTATCAAAACTAATGAATATACGAATACACAATAATCTCCGATATTATTCAGTTTTAATATGCTTTTCTTCTCCAAATTTTCACTTCCCTATGAAGGTTGTAAATCTTAACTGCTATTTGAACTTTAAAGGCAGTTGTTCTAAACAATGAGTGTGACCTCGTATGTAACCAGTCACGCAAGTTCTCCGACGTGGAGATGCAACTTCTTCCTTCGTTGCGTTTCGCTTGAAACTTCGCCTTTTATTTGTTTATATTTCTCGCCTTTCATAACTTGCCATGCCAATAGCACTCAAGTTTTCTCTTGATGGATCAACACTTCATTCAATGAACTTTTTTCATTCGTTTTATGTTTTAATATACCCAGATTTTCAATATCCTCCAGTAGTAGTACTACATTTCTAACTATATATATTTTGTAAACATTGAACTGTTCACAAACTTCATAAGGTAATAGCATCGTAGAATACAGAGTAGGTTTAGCATATAGTTTCGCGTCATCTCTGTTCTAATGGCCCATCCCACGGTGGTCCCCGATTTTTAAGAGATACTGTGTACTCGAGATAATCTTTGAGATAACGTATTTTATTCCCAAGAGACACTTTGGAGAGAACTCTCAGCTTTCGTTATTCCTGTGTACACATCATGTCTCAGAGATTCGCCGTCTCGCGCCTTTTACGTCAAACGTCAAACGTCAAATGTCATTATCATCATTCTTTAATTGAGTGATATTGAATTTCTCCAGTAGTAGTTAAAAGTGAATAAATGTTTGTAATTTAACGCCTTATATTAATGTTAAATTAAGGAAATCCTAAAGGGTCTCACCCTATCCCGGAATTGTTTTAAAAGTTGTTTACTCTCGCTTCGATTCCACTCAACAAAGCAACGCGTGCAATATTATACAAAATTTTCAAAGTTTTTTTGGAATGTATTTTTAAGTTAGAACAGATAGTTACGATCTGGCAGTTAGTTATTAAAACCTTGTGTCTTTCCTTCATAGTTAACTTTTTTATTTTCCTTTATTATATAGCACAATTACTCGTATTACATTTTTTATTACATTCAGCCATTAACTGATATTGGTTGGCTCCGATATCATCGTACAACACCAAGAGAGGCTATAGAAGTCATGCACCCCCAAAAGGGAAAGGTAAACATCACACTTATGTGTTGAAATCGCAAAAATCTGTCACAGTCCGGCAGAAATACACCCTGTATAGGTTGCAAAAAGGTGCGACGGAGAATCAGTAGAATGCTCAACTAGGTCTCCCTAGCCGCCGTTCTTCCCGGCATCGTCCATCCCAGTAACCCCCAGCGAGAGAACCACACCCTAATAAATCCCAGAAAAAGTCGGAGATTACTTTTATTTCTTAATAGGGCATCGTTGCGGGGGATTTTAATGTTAAATAAATTATAGATAACTTTCAGAATAGATAGTTGTAGGGATCTGTGATATTAAGTAACATTTATGTATATATATCGTGGAACGTCGTGTACACCGGCTTAAGGTTTTTTCTCCATCTACCAATCTCAAGCCGATCTTTGAGTTTATCTCTAGATAAAAATCTCAACCCGTGTACATGGTATTGAGATGTATCTTAACTAAATCTCTAGGATCATCTCATCGTGTCTCCTTCAGCGGATACGGGCCTTAACTTTGATCTCTTGTGAATGATCCCATCAATCATTCAACTAGCATCCCAGATACTTATATCTAATTTCTAAATACTCATCTTCAATCTATAGTAGTTTTTTCCAGCAAACAACACCTCTCCGATAAATAAGTTCGGTAAGCGTATATGGCAATAATATCATATTTCGTATAATACGATCAATCAAACAACGAACTTAGCACCAAGATGATTTCTCACTGTACTGGGCAACCAATATATGAGAGCTATCACCTATAAACAGTACACGCTTGAAAGTACATGATATTATGTACATACATCGGTGCATTCTATCGGTGCATGCATCGGAGATCAAAATTTCAATTGTAGTTATAAAAATAATTTCATAATTATGTTATTTAATTCATTTTAAACTTTCCTATAATATAAATAAATAAAATGAATAATTGGATGTATGACTGGTGAAAATGTGACAGGACCTATACGGGTTGTAGGGTCATGACTAGGGCTTGCAAAATACCGTCAAATTGCAATTACCGGTAAACGGTAAATAATTCTTCCCATTACCGGTTTACCAGTTATTTATCAGTAAATGAAAAAAAAATAGACGTAGTATGATTAAAATATAACTCTATATGGCTACTTTTACTAAAAACGGTATCCTAGATTAAAACTTAAATAATTTCAAATACGTTTCAGGCGAAAAATGTCGTGTAAATACATACATATGTATATGATGTCCTTTTTGTTTTTACTGAGATACGGAAATGGGAGATCAGATAATCACTTGTGTATACGCCACATCGAGCTTGGTTAATTTGAATTATGACTGTATAATATTTAGTTTACCTGTCTTTGAGGAGATAATATTATTAACTTATTAGTTTACCCATTAACTTATTAATGTATGTAAAACATACATTAGGTGTATGAATACATACTTTGTGTACACCTAATATAAATAAAATAAAATAATATTACTTATTAATAATGTTTTATTGATATATTGTAAGTATATTTATATATTTACAATAAATTTACAGGTATATTATAAAATCGTTATAATATACCTGTATCTGTCCTTGATTCGCGGTAAAATAATTTCCGGTAATTACCCATTGTGTATTTTTGGTTGATTTACCAGTTTACCGGTAAACCGGTAATGCAAGCCCTAGTGATGACGATGACGATTTTTCATTCACTAACTTTTTAACTTGACTAACTAATGAATTGAAGATCCGACTTTTAGTCGGAGATAGAACCTTCTACGCATGTAAACAGACTGCTGGAGTTAAAAATAAACCGCTGATATACAAAACTATAGTAAGACCAGTAGTCACTTATGGTTGTGATACCTGGTGCCTAACCCAAATCGAAGAAAACAAATTAGCAGTCTCTGAGTGTAAAATATTTTTAAAAATCTATGGACTTACATAATTAAAATGAATCATGAGCTCAAAAAATTTGATCGAGCGAGAAGCAATTGTAAGATTTCTGTAGGTCCCAAACACTGCGATGGGCTGGCTATGTCGAAAGAATTCCAGATGCCAGGACACCAAAGATCATAACCAAATGGGTATCCCAATGGAAGCGACCTAGAGACGGGCCAAGGAAGAGGTGGACTGCTGTGTGAAAGAGGATTAGAAGAGGATGGGAGGGTCTGAGAACTGGATAAGAATGGCCAGGGATAGGAGTCGATGGAGAACACTTGCAGAAGAGGCCACATCGCACCCTGGGATGTAATGCCGTGGAAAAAGAAAAGGATTTAAATGGTTAATATTTCAATATAAAAAAATCTTTCTAATTTAAAAGAATTAATTTTTTTATCCATTCGATCACATCTAACGGTCAAGTCATAATAATTCGTGGGTTAAAAAATACATACAAAAAAAAATTATAAACTTATTCGGTACAACATAACACTATAATTTGTAAACAGATACGTTTATTAACTTTTTTCAAATTATCGTACTTCTCAAATTAATGCTAATATTTTATTCATTATAAATGTTCGGGTACTGAAATATGATTGTTTTATTAGGGGGTGGACGGGAGGGGGGTTGTCATGCACACAAATTCTTCGGAATATATTATTTGAAAATGAAATATTTTGAAGACTTGAGTTAAGAAACGGAATGTAATTGGAAGAAAGGAGAAATCAGTACTCGTGCCTAGTCCGTTAGATAAACAAGTGCATCACGCATGCGCGCGCAGTGCATGGATACCGCGACCATCTCAGTAGCGGTTCGCGCTTAATTTAACATTAATCAAAAATAATAACAGATATCTCATGGAGACAAAGCTATTTTTTATTATATTTAATGGAAAATATATGGAAGTATGGGGTAATTACAGGGTTTACGGCCTGTGTTCGGCTGGCTTAAATGATCACTTTATATAAATATATAAAATATATATAAAGTTCACCAATTCTCACCCCTCAATCTCCACATTTATCAATTTATTGAAAGTTGTGTACATGTTAATGTGTGAACTCGCTTCGAGTATCACTACACCATCGCCATCTATAGTTTAAATTTGATAATTCATCTTTCCTTTTTTTTTAAACAGCATATATATGTCATCACTATGAGAATCTGTTTTTCTCTTAAATTAATTTAAACGATTTTCTTTACCTGTAAAATGTTATGTTATGTTTATGTCGTAAGCCTTGTAATTACCCCATACTTCCATATATTTTCTATTAAATATAATAAAAAATGGCTCTGTCTCTATGAGATATCTGATATTTGTTTAATAACAGTGCTTTTGTAGGTAAAAATCCAATAATTATGTGTTCTTGGACGTATTCAAATATTGCAAAAATAATATTCTTTATCTATTATATTCTTATTTATAAATATAATATTACCGACTTACCCAGATAAATTATTTTACCATTTTACTTATATTTTTTAAACAGCAACAAATACCGAAGTCAAAAGACCTAAGCTAAGATGAAGCGATAATGTTCTCAAATACTTATTTGGCTTACATATCGAAAATTGAAGAAAAACAGTGCAAAATTGGAACTCCTGAAGAGACCATGACCATGAGGTATTGTTTAATTCTATGTACATGATTCACGGTTGATAATATAAGATAATATTTTAATACACGAAACATAGATTTATTCATATTCTCAAAAAGAATTAAGTACTTTAAATAATGTGTTATCCTGATTTTTTACCTTTGATAATTCAATAGTATGGGGTAATTACAGGGCTTACGACTTGTCTTCGGCTGACTTAAGTGATCACTTTATGTATATGTATATATATATATATAACTTTCACTAATTCTCGCCCCTCAATCTCTACATTTATCAAATTTTTTAAAGTTGCTTATATGTTAGTATGTGGTATACATGTTAGTACAAATATATTGTTCGGATCATCAAATATAAATATTATGAAGGTATTCGAACGGATGTCGTGAGTGCACCGAATTCGTTATTTTTAAAGTATTCTTATTGTTATGTAAAGAAAAAGGCGCGAGTGATCGTGAATGGGCATGAAATAATCATGTCAGAAACTTCGTCTATTTCTCACTCATTTTCTACATTCCTGAACTATCTCAGAAACTAATATGAAATACACATGGTTTCGACATAAAAAAATAATTTTATCATTTAGATTGAAGTTTAGTTATAATTGATAAATATTATTGGTGTCAGAAAAAAAATTTGACGCAATTTTCATATTTAAAAAATACCAACAATTTTTTTCATCAGACTACTTGAAACTTTACAAATTTAATACGTCGGTATACCTACGTAAATTTCAAAATGAAATCCAACATTTTCGTATATTTATAACTGCGGAAAAATTACAAAATATATATTTTATGTACGCAATTTACGTTGGTAGAAAATATTACGAGCCGCCGCAGATATTTATACCTGACCCAGGCAATGCGCGGTACTTATATAGGCGAGTGGATGCATTTACACAGCATTTATCTTCGAACATATATTGGGTAGACGCATAAATTCGTAGCGTTTTTGTTTTCCAAGAGCGGAGTATGTCATTAATTATTAATGTTTAATATGTTTGAAATGAAAATTTTAATTAATTAAGAATATTCAAGGTAAACCTAGTGAAAATTTTATTCTTATTGGTTCTCAACATTTTAGTACAAAATCCTTATGAATAATTAAATTATAAACCAATTAAATATTAGATTTTATAAAATATACAGAGTCTTAGGATAGGCTGATCCCCAATTCGGTGATGATAGTTTTACTTTTGAAATTAGCAAAATTAACTTTGTGGTTAAAATTCATATTTTTATTTGTTAACTTTGTTTTATTAACCACTTATTGAGTTTAAATACATCTACCGGTTTCGAAAAATACCATTTTCTTCTTCAGTATGTCAATACTAACTAAAAACATATGTTATTGTTTCTTTACCAGAATCCACTTTTAAAAAAACAACAATCATTTCAATAATTAATTAAATTTAGTGCCTAACTCAAATTAAAATAAATAAAAAATTTAATTAATTTTTTAAATGATTGTTGTTTTTTTAAAAGTGGATTCTGGTAAAGAAACAATAATGTTTTTAGTTAGTATTGACATCCTGAAGAAGAAAATGGTATTTTTCGAAACCGGTAGATGTATTTAAACTCAATAAGTGGTTAATAAAACAAAGTTAACAAATAAAAATATGATAATAGCTTTTTTAAATTTCTGTGTAAAATGAACAGGAATGTTTTCACCTAATAAAAATTCAAAAATAATAGAGTCCCAAAATTACGAAACAGATTTCAATCAATTTCAGATTTCTTACATATTATTATTAGAAGCATCTTTATAAATTCATTACACTATAAAATATTTGTTGCCGATATACACAGCGATTTCAGGTATTCAATCAACTTGTGTTAAACATGCTTGATCGCAGCAGGTTAAGAGCTTATACAACAATTTAAAATTATTACCTGACTATGTAAGATGGCTTGGAGGGATTAAGTAGGTATGTGGTCCTGTAACTAAATAGAAGCTCACACTTGAACCGTCACGGCACAAGAAGAAGGAGGATAGGAGGGTAGCAAACAGGGGTTATTTAATCGAATAATTCATAATCTTGTATTTTATACGCAAAGCAAACAAGGATTATTTGATAGAATAATTCATAATCTTGTATTTTATACGCAAAGTAAACAGGAGTTATTTGATAGAATAATTCATAATCTTGTATTTTGTACGCAAAGCAAACACGGGTTATTTGATAGAATAATTCATAATCTTGTATTTTATACGTAAAGCAAACAGGGGTTATTTGATAGAACAATTCATAATCTTGTATTTTATACGCAAAGCAAACGTGGGTTATTTGATAGAATAATTCATAATCTTGTATTTTATACCAATTGATTCGTAAAACTCTAGAAACCACGAGTATACAAACCAAGTTGATATTGCCCTCAAAAAACACATGCAGAAAATTGTATATACGTAATATCACGTTAATTATGAAAGTTATTAAAATTATAATATTTATTAATGAAATTCTTAAAGCAAACATTCTCTCCGAATATATAAAGCGATTAAAACACAAATAAACTTTAATTAAATCAGTAAAAGTGCTAATTTAATATAGTAGTACTTTGACGTGCGCAAAATTTTCCTAATGTATACATTTGCGTGGTGTAATTACTTACAACTAATGGTTTGTTTACGGAAGAGTTCACTCATACACATTACTTTGAATTACTAACAGTCCCATGCTGCATTAAAAGAATAAAATTACAATATTAAAGTGATTACTAATTACAATTATAGATTATATCGAGATTAAAATTATACTTCTACTTAATAATTTGTAAAGTGTACGTAGGTACTGATATTATCGTGTGAAAATACGATCGAATCAGTTAATAAAAAACGTTTTAACCTTTACCATACCGTGATATAAAATACCCGTACGCTGTCATGCTGTCAACTTGTGTTATCGTAAGAAATTAGACTTCTATTAGCCTTTAAAATGTGAAAAAATGGTTAATGCCATAAATTTACCTTAAGTATTGAGCTTTAAATATTTTTTTAAAAATGTAATATTATAATTCGGAGTATTCATCAAGTTCTGTATAGGAGGTTGCATTGTATATTACAACCTTCATTTAATTAGTGAGAAAGAGACACCATTATATTCGTTGTTTGTTATTGTTTTCACTGTTATTAATTAATGTGTGATTTCTTTCTGCCTCGCCACAAATGGTATTTTTGTCAGCGTATTAATTTTTCAACGGAATGAATTAAAAATAATTATTTTTGTAAGATTCGCCTTACATAATTGATTTTTCACTAATCATTTCTAGGCGTAAATATTTTCCTTCAAATTAACTAAAATATGAAGTGTATGTTGCGTATATTTACCAAAATATTACAGATTTAATTAGAGCGGTAGACCTGTGTTACTGCACGGTTTGGGAAGGGTTAATGCGAACGTCGCACCTAACTACACTCTACTTCCGAATTTGAATAAACAGCATAGTAATGCGTGATTTAAAAAAATGAAATCACATTAACGAGAATAAAAATGAAAATGCGTGCGCACATAAGAAAGTCTGGAATGCTCGCACGTACGTATGCGAGTGGTCGTCTCTTTGTCTGCGTTCGCGAAGCAAATATGTCCAGAATATTGAATGTGTAATACAATTTATTGAATATTCTCACATTTCTCAGTCGATAGAAAACAATCATTATTCACCGTGGGTGAGACGCCGTGCGGTGACGTTAACTTATTGACACCAGTCAAAACTGATTAACCCGAAAAGGTAACGGAAAGCCGGTGAGAAAGTCATTTCGAGGCGATGAAATGAAATTTAATTGTGGCAATATCACGTCCCAGTGCGGGTTAATAAAAAATGAAAGCATTCCTAAATGGCGGAAGCGGCTGACCGAAAAACATGAATGGGTTCGATTATGCAGCGTGAATTGTGGTGATGTCTACCGCTGCTAATCCACTTTTAAATATACTCTTCACTTGAAACATTACTCCGCACGATGTAATACGCCACTTAGTCCATTTTCAAATGCTCACTCACGAAACGAGAAATACGAGAAATAACTTACATCTCAAATAAGTCACTTTCCATTGTGAAGGTATTAAAGCTGGATACCATTCTACACGACAAGTAATGATGTACCTAATTTACAATATTACAGCTAATGTACACAAATCTAGAACCTTTCCCGTTATCTGCTCACTGCCACTGTCTACTGACTCAGTTTACATTGTTATCTTTTGTTATCGTTCTAATACGACTGATTTATTGTAACATAAGACTCCTTAGATAAATACTTTATTTATTGTGGATGTGTATACACAATAATACAATAAAACAGTCTAACCAATTGTCATAACGATAACATAGTAACAGTTAAAAGGGCTGTTGACTGATATTTAAATTTCTGATTTCTAAAAGATTACAGATTTTTGATTTATTTTTTTATTTTATTTATTTGACATTTTTACAATTTTTTATAACATGAATTAAGTATTTTACATTTTTTAAATTACATGGTTTTTCTTTCGCTTACCTCTCCAAAAAAGAGACCAGCTCCTGTGCTTGGAGAGGGAGTTACACTACAATAATTTTATATAATACCTTACATATTCTATTCGTTGTCCATTTGAGTGCTTCTGAAGTGTTCTGTAATATGGTTTATTTTCCAATTATGTGTTTTTGAAGTGTTCATTTAGTTTCTTTCTAAACTCTTTAGTATCTTTTATTTCTTTAATTTGTGTAAGGGAGGCTATTGAAATTTTTTATCCCTAAATATATAAAATTTTGCTGATAGTATTCGGTGTTACATTTAGGGATTTGAAAATTATTTTTAAACATTAATGATGTTCTAGATATTCTGCTCATCAGTGATAAAAAAATATAATCCCCCCTTCAAACACCGCAAACCAATAGCTTTGGTATGACGGGTACTCTAAAAACGCTACACTAAAAAGTTATTATTAATGTATCTGCTATTTTAAATGCAAAATAAAATGCGGTTCAGTAAACATAGCTATTAACTTTAAATTCTAAACCAAAATAAATTTTAAGTGTACCTGATATATTGCGGTTAAATTATTTGATAGTATTAGTGTTTGATAAAATGTTAAGTTATATTAATTAAATATAATAGGTACCCTTTTTAATAACGAAATTATTTCTCGTATTTAAAAATAGGGGTAATGTTAAAGTGTTATCAGAAGGTTAATAAAGAAATAGTTGGTATTATCACCAACTGCCACTAATATTTTAGTATTAGACTTAGCTAAACTTGTAAACTTCATACAAACATATACATTGTATATATTCAATAACGGATTCTGATTTGAAATTTATATCATTCGTTTATATCTTTAAATCATTAGGAAGGGCATTAAAAAAATGTATCCCTTGATAGGAGAAATGATATTAGACCATACTAGTAATTAATTTTGGTATTGTATATTCCCGACCGACCTCGGTCTATTGCTAAAACACCTTCATTGTTGTTGTGGAATAGCTTGTGAATCAGCAGTAGGATATATTTAGATAAATCTGATTAAAACTATAATAATTTGTTGTCATATTTAAATATACTTATATTTCGGGTCACTAATGGAACGCTTATTATCCTACTTAATCTCAAAATAAATTATATTACTAGTATCGATTACTATAAAATTATATACCTACTTCGACTATTGTTTTTTTATTACATCTGGTAGACTTCATTCGGCTCAGAAAAGTTTTAAAAGATTTTTATAACAGTGTAACTGGGCGTACGAAGATTTTGAACTAAACGTCTCTATTAGTTTCGCTTATTAATTCCGACACTGTTAAGTTGTGCGCTATGGTTCGATATTCACTTTAGAATTATCTATGGAAAAGTTTCTTTGGTAATCAGTGCGAAACTTCTTATTGTCTATTGCTGGCTGCAACATTTGAAAATTCCGTTATACACTCTAATTTTACTAAGATAAATATATTTTTCCTTACAAAATATTACATGCGAAAATGTAATTTATTATTTATAGAAAATATATAATGTTGTTCTGAAGAATGGAAGGGTCGATGCTTATCGAAGTAATGCTAAAGCTATGTGACGCGTTTGAAATACGGATTTACAAAAAAAAAATGCTCAAATTGGACAGAATAAAAAATGAAGATGTTTTGTATAGGAAGAATAAAGACAAGAATGTTAATAAAATAATTGAAACATGTATAAAAGTATCAGATTTTATAATTCAAGGAAAGATTACTGGAGAGTGTGGCCGTGGAAGATGCCGAACCTCGTCGCTGAAGAAATGTTTATTTTAATTTTTTATTTCCATACATAAATGTCGGCACATATAATTACGATCTACAATAAATAACAATATTAATTGTAGGAATAAGATACCAGACTGATTAATAAAAAATATAATTTATGATAAATTTATTTCAAGGAGAACACATTATTATTTGTAAAGTTGTAATTTTTTGTACACAAAACATAGTTCTGTGATATTTTTATACAAATTAAATGTTTCAAATAGAAAGATATATATACAGATAAACTCAATTTATCCCGGTGGCAACTAAAATATTATTTCGAACAATTGAGTTTATCTTTATGTATATCTTTCTAATTGATGCATTCAATATGTATTATGATAAGTTTGTTTCATGCATGTGAAGATAGATAAAAATTATTAATTTGAAAAATCACATATTTAATTTTGAAAAGAAGAAAAAATAAAATATTTTTTCAATATGTTCGAATATTTAAGAACAGTTCGGAATCCTTAAAGCCAATCAACGTATGAACAGATGACGGTGCACCTTTTTCAAGAAGATAATTAATTATAGCCAACATGAGACCGGTAATAGGTAATCGTCTTAAAGTAATTCAAGGATCTATTCCCCGCACCCCCTGGATCTCAAAATGGAAAGTCTCCAAAAAGAACAGTTTCAAATATCTCTAGAATGAGAATTGGGCATTGCCAGGTGGCCTCTCATTTGATCAAATTAAACCTGACAGATTCCCTAATGTGTGAGTATGGTGCCGAGGAAGATGCCCATGACCATGTCTTTTTTGCCTGTCCATTGCGGATCACAGGTTTTTTTTACAGCGTCAGCTCCCGGTTAACTTGTGTCATCTTCTTTTCCTTAACTCGCCACGTTTAATCTATATAATAGCAAGTTTTTTGACCGACAATGGTATTGACTTGTAATATAGTATTTCCTATTCTACAATATTATTGTACTTTCTTCTATAAAACAAAGTTTTTAACTTGATTAATAGCACAAATCACTCTTGAAGGGCGGATTGCCTATTTAAAAGAAAAGACCGGTAATATGGCATAAGAAGTACATAGAAAACAGTTATAAATTTTTAAATCAATGTATATTTTATAAATACTTTTGTGTTATGTATATTTTGTACATAAAACATGAAAAAATAAGAATAAATATGACAGTCTTGCACTCCAGAATTATCGAATATCAATCAACTAATTAAAAATAAATTGGCTGCCAAGTAAACAATTTTGTTAATAGTAAAATATATATATATATATATTGGAGAAAAATTAACAAAAATTAAGTAGTCAGTAAATGAATGCTATAAACGTGCAATATTGAATGAATGAATATTATAATATTTGGGGGTAGCCATAATAAATTATCGTGGGACCGTATTACTAATTGACCTACCATTTCGACGTTTTAAATCCTGATTCTGCTGATTTTATTACATTTTACCTTTATTCTATAGTGGTAAATATCATTTTTTTGTAATTTATGTCCACAGAAATATAAAATAAATTGTATAAATGTTAATAATGTATCCTAAATTCGACAGTTTTCGATCCCGTGACCTCATGAACAGAAAGCAAGCTGAACCACTTCGGCTATGATGTTTCCATGAGAACTGGTTTCATACATATAATAACTAATATTTAATAATAATAACAATATATTAAATTAGAAAGATAGATGATATCAAGATCTATTAGATACATCATTTTTGTATTTAATTTTTGACGAGTGATAGATGAGTGTAAACAGGAAGCTGCAATCCCATTATGAGTATCTCTACTAGTCAACTAAAGCGAGTTCTAGTACTTCCTTTATATCAGTGTCAAGTTCAAGAAACGGTATAATTTGTATGACAGATGACAGCCGGTGAAACGCGCCGCTGGGCATCGAACGGTGGCCGACAGGTTTGCGGCGTTTTTTTAGAACCGTCGGCGACATTCTGGAAATACAAATATATTTGTTCGAAGCCTAGTGCAAAGTGGGCTGGACGCCAAGATTTTGAAAGCATCATTATCACCAGTGGGTCAGTGTTAAATATAATACTTCCACTACAAAGTGTTTTGCTATAATTATTAATAGTATAATAAATACTTATAGTAGTGCCAATCGAATTTTTATGTACCAATATTTTTTATTGATTTATTATACATTAATATTGTATGATTCATTATTATGGCCCGTGTCTACGAAATGAGTCGCACAGCTTCAGAGTGCCCCAAGTGAAAAATTTCATATTTTCATTTACATTCATTCATTGTTTTGTGTTGGCTTAATTTAATGTAGAGGGATATAAAGAAACATTATACAATGTTCATACTTTTTTTAATAAATAAAAATATGAAATTTAGTCGTATGTTCAATCCATTGTATCTCTATTTGAGCACTTTGCAGATAGGCCACTCTGCCGCTGTGCGTCTTAGATGTTTTAGAATTTTAGTTAAGATAACTTTCGGTACCATGTACACGTGATGAGATTTTGATCAGAAGATAAACAGAGATCACCGCTAAAGATGGTGAAAGATTGTTCACTTCGAAACATAGATATCTACAACTAAAGGTAAGACAGATATAAAATTAAAAACATTTATTCTGTTTTAACTATAGTAGGGGTGATTAATATTCATCCAACGAACGAATGGAATATAAACAATTAATAGACTTACACGTGACGTTTGATGTATAACAAGCGTGAAGTGGTATCTGTGAGATACGAGAGCATAATCATCAGAGACTATTTCGAGATTAAAATCTCATACGTGGATAATGGCCAATACACGTAACATTGGCAGATAAAGACATAGATGGATAATTTACGTGTAGCTGGAATAAAAATGGTGAGATAGGCCGGTGGAGTCACAATATTAGACAAAGTTTATATCCGTGGTTCTTTAAGGGTGGCTCATATTCCTGAAAAAAAAGACCAATTCAAATAGCATGGAAGGCATATATAACGCAAAGGGATCAAAAATACATAATTCACTCTGTCGTCAACTTACTTGAAAGTGGAGTATAAAAAAGGATCCGGGTTCGTATCCCGGTAGTTACAAAAATATTTTTTCTGTATATCTTTCTAATTGATACATTTAATTTGCATTGCAATATTAAAGACTTAAACGTGACTAAGGATGCTGCGGACAGAACGTAGTGGAGAAGAGTGAGAGTACCCGACCCCAGATGACCAGGACAAGATGAGGCCAAAGAAGATTGCTTGAATTCGTATTTAATGGACCCTGAAGTGCAGAGAAATCGAAATGTGAGCCGTGAGTCACACGAACGCTCAAACATTGACGATTCAGCGGCACGTTAAAATTGTAAAGCATTCAATATAAACTAAATATAAAAATTCAATAGTTAATAAATATTTTAAGTATTCATTAATGTTTAATTATATATGACGGAAATAATTAGTAATTTTTCACGAAGATAGAAGTTTTTTTAGAACGTAGTTCTATGGTATTTCAATACAAATTTAATGTATTAATTAGAAATATTCAATTTACCGAAAAAATATTTTTGTCGCTACCGTGATTCGAACCCGAATCGTTTCCTATCCGGAGAAATGCGTTAACCGATTACACTACACCAACAGAGTAAGTTGACGACAAATTTCTGCAGTTCTTTCAAATAAAACATCTATTATTCCAAATTTAAAACCTATCACCTTTTATTGCGAACGTCTCAAATACCTTTGAGTAATATTCGCTAGGAGACGCCAGAAATTAAATGAATTTCTTTTGTTTAAATTTTTAATAAACTTTAATACAACTAATATATTTCAGTTTATATTGTACATTGACAATTATATGACAGAGAAAATACAAAAAAAAATAGTTGTTACATACAAATATTGTTATCAAACCTCTTATAATGCTCATCACACGTATGTGTTACAATTTGACTTCTAAAAGATTCTGAATTTACCGCTGAGTGTATATTGTGTAAGTATCGGTTAAAAGACTGACCGATCAACGTTAAAAAATTCATCATATTACATTAAATTTTACCATTACTCTAAAACATAAGTAAATAAATCCTACATTGATTTCAAATAAACGACAACTACATGTACGAGTTGTGACAATTTAATTCCCGGAATGGCCGCGTAGTCGGCCGTGACGTAATTGTATCAAAATTGAATTAAGTACTGGTGTTTGAACTAATACGTGCGTACAATTCAAACTGATAGAGCCAGTTGACAATTGAACAGATATCTGCGTGTGCACTTTGACGTAAAAATGGGCGATCGAAATTTAGTGCAATCGCAATGCGTTTCTGTGAAAGATGTTCTAGTCAAAAAAGCGATTACTTAATTAGATCATCCCTGTGATTTTTTAATTATTTCGATGAATATTTTCTAATACAACAGAATGAATATATATATATAGGCTACAGTAGACACTAATACACAGTTCTATACGTATATTTTTTAAAGACGTATTCTGAGAACTTAATTATCACATCTCGTTTTAAGTGTTATAATACTATTAAAATTATGTATCTAGGTATTGCATATATTATTTGTGAAGTTACAATTTTATTGAACATAGAGTTATTTGATAATTGAAACGAATCGGATAAATCACACAGAAAAATCAACATAGAGACAAAATAGATGTCTCACTTAGAAAAAAACATAATGTAGATAACTGTCCCGGTAATGACCGTGCTTTTTCGATAGACAAACTTTTTGAGTGACTTGTCTAATTTGTTTACAGTTGGTGGTACCCCAGGTTCTTCAATCGACTTATCAAGCAAGAAAGTAAACAATCCTCGTGTTTTGCTTTCTTTAACAGAGTGTGATGTTTAATAAACGAAGCGTAAAATTCCACGAACCGTTGGCCCGATTTACGGATTGTCTTCGCTTTTATTTTCAATTTGTCATCGGCATCAGCGACTTGACGCTTTTCGTCGCCAGTCTCAATTGCATATTAGAAATTTGAAGGTCAATAATGGTGGTGAATGTCATGCTTAGAAAATATTCGTAAACTTGAATAAATATTATGAGGATGTTAACCTTTACCATACCGTGGTAGAATATATTCATAAGCAACCATGCTGTCAATTCGTGTTACCGTTAAGTATTTAGAATTGTTTAAATATTTTCAATTAAAAAAAATGCTTTTACGAGCTTAAAATAGATAATGCCGTACATTTACTTTAAATGACGAGCATTAAAAGGGAAAAAAAATTCGTAGCATACACATAAATATTATTCATTCAAGTTCTATACAATGCGGCATTCTTTCTTATTATTTTTTATTTAATTACTGAGAAATATACATAATTATATTCGTAATTTTGTTATTTTTTTCAATGTGAAACTAATGTTTGATCTTTTTCTGTCTTACTGCAAATACTATTTTTTCTAACGTAGCAATTTTACATGGGATTGAATTGAAAAAGAATAACTTTTACAAAATTGGTTATAAAGTGAATCCTAGAAATCACTAGACATTTCTAAACATAAATGAGGTAAGTTAAAATATTAGTTTTGTGCTACGTGTATTTACGGAAATATACAGGTTTAATTGGAGCGGTAGACCTGTGTTACAGCATGGCTAGGGGAGGGTTAAAATCAATGTCTTATTATTTTGTAAGAGTATCCGTATCTACCGGAACCGTTATTACCATATTTATACTAATCCGGATACTTCACAAATTTTGTACACCAAGGGAAGGTTGTATTGACTAGAAAACAGTTCTTATATATACAAACTATACAATTTTTTGATATTTTTATTTTTGAAATTAGCAAAATTAACTTTGTGTTTAAAATTCATAATTTTTATTCGTAAAATTTGTTTCATTAACCACTTATTGAGCTTAAATACATCAACCGGTTTCGAAAAATACCATTTTCTTCTTCAAGATGTCAATACTAATCAAAATATGATGTTTCTTTACCAGAATCTATTTTTAAAATACAATAATTATTTAAAAAATATATTTAGTACCTAACTCAAATTGTTTCTTAATTCAAATTTACTCGAATAATTTTTAGGAAAAAATTTTAGAATGGGACTCGTAGTTAAATTTAATTGGTTGTTTATAATTTTTTGATCAGCTTTACAAGCTTTATTTATCTCTTATATATCATAGCACCAAAATTGTAAAAATATTATAATAGAAGCAAATGGCAGAGAACAATCAACCATCGTAAATTGCTTGGTGCCAGGCTATTCATGGCCAATGCGCATCGACGGCTAGTGTTTCCGTAAAATTTATTTTTCCATGTTGAAAATATAATTTATCAAAAAATGGATAGTGATTTTCTACAGTAGTGTAAACAAATATCCAATTAGACATGTCAGCCACATTCGTATCCGAAATACAAATGTCGGGCAGTCGTTTTGCCGTGCGACAAATTATACGGACCGTCGTTATTGTCTTGTTGGTATTACACAATATTCACAACTGATGATATCCTGATGTTTGTAGCGTAATTAAACTGTTTCAATTTTAAATGATTTTATTAATTTAGACCTTATACGTATCCTCGTTTTTTCCCGCACATTTTTCCGCAGTTCCATCGTTGTTTTGGAAATTGACAACATATCATTATGAATCGCTCGCCATGGAAACCTTGGAAAGTAATTATTTACGCATGAAGTACCATTAACTTAAATAATTACGTTCGCTAATTCCGGGTGAACTTGATTCCAAAATGCGCGGTAATCGCGGCTAGCGCTGATTTCTTACATTTATGCAAATGCCGTCTCTTCCTATTTATAAAGAATGCACTAAATCCTCACCTTGAGTTCATAATGAATAAATTTGAAACAAATGCAGAGATTCGTCACTGTTTTAGAATTTCTAAGAAGGCTTTAAAAATATTAGGATACGTATCGAGAGTGACAAAAGAACCTCAACACATTAAAACTTTTATATGCATCATTAATGAGGAGTCAGGTTGGGTATAACTCAAATGTGCGCATTCTCACACAATTGAAAGATTACAAACTAAATTTCTGAGATTTCGAATGAGATTTCTCTCAGAGATTCGACTCGTGTTCGCGTATAGGACAGTTTAGCGTTCAGGATAAAGCGATTTATGAATCCGCATATGTTTCAGCGCAGATTAGTATTACGTATTCAATATACAATAAATAAAGTTCTAATTATCTCTCAACAAGAAAAAAAAATCAGAATTTTTTTCTTATTGAGAGATAATTGGAACTTTATTTATTTGAGTGCAATGGATGATAGAATTCTCACTACCTATAAATGTTAAGCCACACTCAACTCTGAGATATTTGACGTTAAAGGTTCGATACCTTTGTTCTAACAAATATGAACGAGTGCATCACGGTGTCGTGTCTCACGACTATAAGAACTGCTTAATTAACGAAACAAGGTGGTATACTGTAGAACAAATTTATATTAATTTACAATAGCACCTTAAACTTCTTTAAATAATATAATATAACGTTATGTTTCTTTGGACGATTGTTGGTTAACTTGTTGTGGTATTAAAAATACTTTGCTATAAGCTGCTTAAACTATTTTTTAAAATAAAGAAAAGTTCTGAATTTTAATCTAAGAATCTAGTGTAACTTAATTTTTCGATTTTAAGTGTCCAGATCATCCAAATATTTTTTTTATTTGACATTTTTACAATTTTTTATAACGTGAATTAAGTATTTTACGTTTTTTAAATTACATGTTTTTTTTCGCTTACCTTTCCAAAAAAGAGACTAGGTCTTGTGCTTGGAGAGAGAGTTACACTATAATAATTTTATATAATATTTTATTTATTATCTATTTGTGCGCTTCTGAAGTGTTCTGTAATATTGTTTATTTTCTAATTGTGTTTTTGAAGTGTTCATTTAATTTATTTTTAAACTCTTTTACATCTTTTATTTCTTTAATTTGTGTATTGGGAGGCTATTGAAATTTTTAACCCTAAATATATGAAATTTATGATTATTTATTAATATGAAAACCACCCTCCGTCTAAACTAAAAAGGTTTATCAACATTGTAAGATACTGCCCACTCTTTAAACAGAATAATTATTTTCCCTATTTAAAGGTGTGCACGTTAATATGTCTGTTATTAATATCAGAATACAATTTAAATTTGTTTATACTATTAACCATATCTCATCTCATCCAAATTAATCTCATAGAATATTTAATATTGTAATTTAATATATCTAATGTCAATTAAGAAATGAGTATTAAATAATTTAACTAAATACGTAAAAAAATATTTTGTATAACGCCCACCAACAACCTTGTTTGACATAAAAAAATATAGAAATGATTTTATCATAGTTTTTATATAATTCAAAAGCTTACATAATCTGATATAATCAAAAATAATCGCTGTATTAAGAACTTTAACTACTGAAAAGCGTGCATAAGAAAATGTATAAAAAGTGTATGAGTCAAGAGTGGTGAGCTAGTACTAAGTATGGCATTCTATCCTCTCTTCCTATCCCTACGGCGAAACAGTGTGATGGTTAATTTTACAAAAAAAATCAAATAAAAAAATGTAAATTAGACTAAAAAATACGTTCTTTGTAAATGAATTGTGATAATATTCACATAACTAGACAATTTTCCGAGAAAATCATTATTTATCATGCTACGTAAATATTGATGCACAATTTTAAATAATATTGTTATAATATGACGTACTGTTAATACCCAAATAAATGTTTAAAAAATATTTTTCAAATAAAATCTATTAAGTTTTCGACTATTTTTTTCTCAGTTCATGGTCCAAATAAACATCTATAGTGCCCACCAAAATAGTGGACTATTCATCCATTTTGTCATAGTCGTAAGCACTTGCATTATTGAACAACATGCATCACTGAGTATATAAAATAAATCGTAAATAAGCCAACGTGTCGTGACGAATCTTGATTTAAATTTAGGGAAATATAAAGCTTTGTGTGTAAAATAAGATATATAGCCTATGCATAAATTTAAGAAGTACCTACGTACATAAAAATTGTAATAATCAAGGACATGTTTTAGGACGAGAATCATTACGCATTTTGAACGCGATAAGAGTTGATATCCTATAACCTTAACATCCTGGTGAAATCGAATTACAAATTCACAGACATCATTCCAATATTGTTGTCTAGCATAACTCGGTAGCCGAATTATTGATATACATAGCTATTATTATTCGTATCGGATATTTCAAAGTGCAGCGACTTTCCCCCTGCTTTGGGCACGAACACGTACCTACGACAAAAGGAAATGAAAGTAAAACGTGGTGCAGGTATATCAACAGGACATCCACAAATTCTTTAGGCTGGAGATGGCCATAAGTGCGCGGACGTGATATGCTTAGAAATTTCCCAGCGGATTCAATATGGCAATCGTACATACATTTTTTTGATTCGATGACGCGGTTTTGCGTTGCCGATAATCACTTTCTTTCGGGCTTACCTAAGTTGTTTTTGAGAACTTCAGCCATGGCAATACTCGAGAAAGTGAGATTTCTCATTTTCTTCCTCTTCTCCGTCTTAATGGTCCGGGTCCACGGTGATATCTTAATCTCTGAGAGACAATAAATGTTCTGGATGTGTCATTCTTATCCGGGAGCAAAAAACATGCAATGATGATTCTTAAATCGCTTCGTGTTGAATACAGTATTGACCTTTACCCGCTTTTGAGAAAATCTCCGAGAGAAGTTTAATCCATAGACACAGGCATCTTCGTTCCAATTATGTACCAGGTATTTTGCTCTCAGAAACTTCTGCGCCTGTTTTCCTCGGCCGTCCTCTTATTATTTTCCCTTCTTATCTTTCTTTGTATCACTATGGTAACAAATGTGTTATACCAGATCACATAACCTAAACATATTCCGCATTTGTTCGCTATCGTCCTCGGAATAAATCTAATTTTTTTTAAATATATTTATGCTGGTTTTCTTTTTGGCGTACAATTAATTATTCATCATCAAATCATCATTCCCTGCATCGTTTTACAATACAGTCGATTCCGCTTACTTGGGACCAGGATATTTGGCCCAATTAACCGAAGCGAGCGTAAAATTAAACAATGAATATTTTTCTTTAAATATAATTTTATACATCCACAAAAATATAAATGAAAATAAAAATAAATATAAAATATAAAAAAATAATACACGTAAAAAAAAATATTTGTAGGTACATACAATTTAATTATGCAGGAATGTATCAAGTGTACTTTGTCTTTTGTTTTTGTAAGTTTGCACTTCTACAAAATCAGCACAGATATTCATTTTTTTCTTTCCTCAAATTGTAATTTTGCGTCCCAACTTGTGGGCCATTTGAAAAACTTCGAATAAAACGATAATTGAGGCCGGTGTCATCAATATTGTAAATGTCACCAGCACCGATGCGACGGTAAACATTGAAGTTATGTGTGTAATATGTACTGTTATCATAAATTTACTGCCCCAATTAAGCGATGTGAATTACTGTCAGTTCCTTGGTTTAGTTTGGCCCAAATATTCTAAACGGCTGCCCCAATTAACTGGCGTCCCATTTAAATGGAATCGACTATTTTGAATTCCACGATTATGCATGGTCTTATTATTTTATTTTTTTGATACACCAACACCACCAAGATAGTAACTATGGTGATGAAATTAGAATGACACACTTGATATTAAATGTTTTTGTAGGTTAATTTTGATCCATTTTGGATAAAAGTTCACGCACAATCGATTGATCCAGTTTCAAGTATTTTTTTATTTATTTTTTTTCTTTTTTTATTAATATTAAAAATGTAATAAAATTTCAATAATCAGTGGATATATATTTTAACATTTGTTTCTTCTCTATGAGAGTAAGACTTGTGTATAGAGAAGGAGTATATTCGAGTTAATTTATGTTTCAGTTAGTCTGTGTACATATTTTTTTTACTTCAGTTACAAATTTATGATAGTCCGTAATTTTTCTAATTGTGATGAGGAGATTGTTAAAAAATTTGATACCTTGATAAATATATTGATTTTGAGTCGCGGTATATTTTAGTTTTGAGATATCAATTTGATCTCTATATCTTGTAGATCGTAATTCGCATCTAAAATTTAATTGATTTTTAATTTTGAAAATTTGAATTTTTTTTGTATATGTCTACTATTTTTGGTACTTTAAAATCTGTGAAAAGTTGTATACTTGGATAGTCTTTTTTTTTTAGAATAATTTTTATTATCATTTTTTGAGTGATTTCTAATTGTGACATTGAAGTTTTATATGCACCTCCCCATCCAATAATACCGTATTGCAAATGTGACTGTACAAACGCGTAATATATTATCTCCACTTTTATAGAGTACGGTCTCAGCTGCACGAGTCCCTCTCATTTTAATAAATTGAGCATAATAATAGAGAGTTTTCGAACTGATTTTTTGCTTCGTAAATAGGTTGATAGGTAGTCTGTATAAAAAAAATTAGATTAATTTTCAATAAGTATCTGGTACGGAGTATGTACCTACAGTTGATAAATAATTATATATTGTGAGTTAGTTCTGACTGCGGTTAAGCGCGCCAATAAAAGTTTCGATTTCGATGATAAAGAGAATCGATTTTCAGCAATGTATCCATAAAAAGTTTCATTTCTATGTATCTATAACATGTTTTTGTTTATCTGTATTTATAACTGTTCATTTTTAAGTTACGAAATATGTATGATATTATGAAACGCGTACTGCGACTAGAAAATCCAAACCTGGGATCAGACCTATTTTATAATTAGTATTTGTGAATTGATTTCGAGGTACCAAAATTAAATCAAAGCAAATTAAAATAATACAAAACACTTGATACCTTGTTGTTGCTTCGGGTAATGCTATTAATTTGTCAATCTTACAATATTAATTAACGACGTCCCCAAAAAAATAACTTTTTTTACAATCCTTTTAAAACTTTGAATACACATACTTACGAGTGTCTTTTATACGTAGAAATTTTTTTCAATAGTCCTTGCGCTAGTAAATTTGTAAATATTGATTATTAAAATTATCATATTTAACATACGAACCATACTCCGATCGATAATTGAATAGCAATAGTAATTTTCTTACGATTGTTTTGGAAAACTGAGAATCATTAATTGAAAATTTCACAAATACCTTTCTGTAAAAATAACTAAAACAAGCGGTATTCGTTTTGTTATAAAAAATGTTAAAAGTGAGCTACTTTTGAATGGTTTTGACGTTTCCTTTTATAATTTGAATAGTGAGAGATTTTTGAACTTCTACGCATGTGAGCGGAAGCGAAAAAGTACACTGTACCTCAACTGTTTTTTATTCTATTCATAGTAGTTCATAGTAGTTTACATACGGGAGAATCTTCTTGAAGATTGAGTACGACTACTCTTTGGGAACGTCCTTAAGTTATTTTTTGTTCCTTATTTAAATTTAAATATCTTACACAGTGCGTATCATCAAAACTATGCATAAAAAATCTATATAGAGCATATAAAGGGTGGGCCAACTTGTGCTGACTATTTTTAAACATTTATAACTTTGGTGGGGTTATTTTTAATTTTTTTTTTTTTGCAGATAATAAAGAATTTATGAAAGTTTATAATGGCTACATACCCAGTGCAAGAGCGCGTTAAAATAATTTAATTTTATTATGTTTCGCGACGATCTATTTTCGGTGATCGGCTAATTTAAAAAAATGCAGAGTTTGCTTGGCCTCCCCGTTCCCCAGATTTGACGGCGCCTGATTTCTTTTTGTGGGGCTACTTAAAACGCCGAGTTTACACGAACAAACCAGCAACAATTCAGAAGCTCAAATAAAAAATTCGTGCAGAAATAACGAATTTGGAAACAGAAACGTTGCGTAATGTAATGCAGAATACTTTAGAAAGATCAATTATTTGTCAACAAGAAAATGGAGGTCATTTAAATCGTGTTATTTTCAACACATAGATTAAAAAAAAGTTAACAAAGTACACTTTCATGTAATAATATTTTTTTTTAATAAATACTAAAATTACAAAAGTTATATGCATTTTACATCAGTCAGTCCAAGTTGGCCCACTCTGTATTATAAAATGTCTGATTACATATGATATTTCAGTCTGGTCTTGCTGCTTAAAACAGACAATTGGGAGAAAGTAACGATCCCTAACTAAAGCACTTAAAGTTACTCAAAATGTAGCTAATGAGAAGATGGTATACATACACAAAACGCGAAGTATAATTGATACCCATGACCGAACAGACATGAACTAAAAATCGTAAGTATCTAAATGAATCGACTAAAAATAGTATATCAGTATATTATCAATTAGTAAATATAAGCCTATACAACAAACCTATACAAAAAAGTATCCGAAGACATAAAACGAGCTAGAATAATGACTAAATTTAGAAAATTACTAATGCATTAACATCTTGAATTATCCATCAACACTTACGTCAGTTGAAAGACTGTGCGTTTGCATAAAAAATAATGTATTTTTTATTGAAGCTCAAAATAATTAAAATATTTTTTTTATTATTTATTACTGTTATTTTTAAAAAAAAACGTGCTTCATGAATCATAGTACCAAATATGTTTATTAAGCATTATCATATTCACATATTTTGTGCTTCACATAAATAAATAAATAAAATAGAAATTAAAATCTCAAACCGAACCCACGTTATAGGCGGGGGATACATACCACTATACACTACCAAGGAATACAACCAAAACGTGGAAATAGGCATATAAAAGTCTCTCTTTATTAATACTGGCTTGTTATAAAGTTCACTAGGGGTAACTAATTGTTTGTTGAAGATGTATTATGACGCATAAATAAGCCAATAAAATACGATATTTCACAACAAACAGATAGATGGCAGCAGAGGCGTAGAAAATGATTAAAAATCTAAAATATTGGTGATCTTATACAGAATAAATCAACATGGAACATTAACGGCGAGTAGAAAAATGTTTAAAAATGTCTATCGTGCTAATTCAATTTCAGTTTTGTGACAGATTTAACTGAGGGATCCACTGAATAAACATATTCTACATAAAAAGTACGCACATATCGAGAAATACAGAAGCCATTAGGTAATATTAATTAGATACTTAAATGATGTGTAATGAGGTGTATCTCTAGAGAAAGTGATGATAGATAATCCATTCCGCATAAATGAAATTGTATCGCCGTACATGTCAGAAATATAATAGTTGATACCATTATTCATACAAAACTATTTCCCGTTTTCACTTTTGAATATGCAACGATATTAATTTTAGATGACTTGCGAATTGCGAACTGAGCATTTGAATGGAGCCATGTGTGTGTACGGCGATGCAGTGGAATTACTGCTAAGCACAAACGATTAAAAAAATTATACCGGTTTATTCGAAAAAGAAGGTAATGGAACCGTAACTTTAACCGATTTTATTAATTTGAACTGACAATCTTACGGTTTCAGGTAGGTCACAAAATAACAGTTGAAGCGGTAAAATAATAAATGAAAACATTAAATATTAACCCCGTATTCGACAAGAGTAACAAGGAAGTAATATAATAAATACAATCCGTTATTGCCATGTCTAAAATTATTCATCATTATTTATTTATTTCATGTCATATGTTGTAAGTACATTTAGTATTTTAATATCTACCTCACTGGGCTTCGCCCGTGCTGAGGCAAACATTTAACATTTTTAATCAACAATCATGGTATACATTATTAGTTTATCAACTATATAAATTTTGAATAAGAAGAAAAATACAATGTGTAAGTAACAAAACCTGAAATTTTTAATTTTTAAATTCGTTTTCAATAAGTTTAAATAATACAGTACAATTTAATTTAACACACACACACACACATGCATAGGCTGCTCATTCATTGGTGATGGATCTGAAGTCTTGACTCTGTATGTTTTCATATTGAAGGGGTGACTATACTATGAACATACGTTCGGTCTGAGTTTTTTAGCCAGAATTTTATTGCGCCTTTGAACTTTCTGTATTGCTCAATGCTTTTTTATGTATTTAGGAACAAAATTATACAATTTGGGGGCTACGAAAACATAGTTTTTTTGCCTATATATGGTGCACATCCTAAGAATTGCTAAATTGTTCTCCTCTAAGATTCTGGTATTTTTGGCATTTTCATGGGAACCCCAGATGTCCTTATTAATGAATATGTAGTTTGGAATGTTCTTAGCCTAGATCTGGACAATGTCCAGTATCCCTAGACGGTTGAAAAATACCTATACTCAAGCTTATTCTCATTAGTAATTGGAAATTCTCATTGGTAATTACGGATGAGATTTTCGTTTCGACAATCTTTGATACTGAGATTATGCTCTTATGAGATTCTTTTGAGACAACTCTCGACTTTCATAGTTCATTGTATACTCACCGAGTCATTTAGATATTCGTCGTCTTGCACCCACTTCACGCTTGTTGCAAGTCAGTTCATTAAGCATTCCGTTAATACAGAATATGTAAATATCTGACGTCCGTCCATTGAAACAAAATATGTAAATATCTGTAATTTAATAGCTTCTATTTGTCAAACTTTCCAGAATAAATAATTTAGGTATCTGTGGTTTTAGGTACCGTTTATGCGCTCGCGTCGCAAATCGAATACCATGTAGGGGAACGTGGGGGAATTGGAGCCTACTAAGGAGAATATTGAAAAAATAACAAATTGTTCTAATCTGGCTTGTTGTTCTAATTGTTGTTGCTAATTGTTCTAATAACTGGCTACTTTAACACAGACTTAAGTCTAGCAAAGTAGCCAGGACAGCGCTGTATATATCAGAGGTGAAGTCTACTCCATCCCACACAATAAACTATGAGAATGTCTTATGTTTATTATGTATCCACCTCTGTTAAAACAAAAATATGTATGTCAATTTATATATAAATAAATAAATAAATCATTTATTATTATGACTTTATATGAGTCTTTTGGTTATATGTATAGTTATAATATTATTCCAATTTCAACTTAAAAATTTTAAAGTAAATTACTAAAAAAGTTTAAAAAAACGCATTTGGCTCCAATTACCCCACGTGTCGGATAATGATAGGATAAGTGTAATATGGAAACCATCTCTCATATTTTAAAAGTCTTACAATTACTTTGCTTTAATTATTACAATAAAATGGTAAATATGTACTAAAGAAAAGAATATTTAAATAACAAAAATAATGTTATATCACTGAAATATTGAAACACCCAAGTCCAGATGGCAAAGCCTCTGCGATGATACCTTGGTTCATATTTTTTTCTTGTGATAATGTCTCGAGTGTTCCAAAGATCGAAGAGAGAGTGAGATAGTGGGGAGCCTCCTAGGCTCCAATTCCTCATAGTTCACCACTTTGAAAGTTCTAAAAATAAAATAAACAGACTATTTTATACTTTGATTCTTAAACTTGTACCCAAAAATACATATTACTATGAAAAGGACAGAAAATTAAAAAAAATATGTCAAATTTAAATACTTACCGTGATGTCAAAAATTGTAAATTTTTGTAATTGCCAAGCAAGCACAATACACACTTCCACTCATCACCTAAGCAGCCGACAACAGTCGACTGACTAGTCAAATATTAATGAAGACGTTTGAGTTGTTTCCAATTGATTTGATCGTTAGTAAGTGCATTTCATGTTGCAATTACTCGCCGGCTCCCATTATCTCTCGCTCCCCTCCACTCTCATATTTCCGAAACACATCTCGTCTCATTCCGTGGACACGTCCCATAAATCTCAAGCTAGTGAAACGCAACAGATACTTAAATCGACGCTACTATATTTGCAAGCATGCACGTTTCGAAGTGCAGTCGAATGAAAAGTATAATTTATTAATCACGCGTTTTTAAAAGTGTTCTTGTGCATATAAAAATATGAAATATATTCCAAATCCTAAACAAATTAGTAAAAAATATTTCACACAAAACCTTGGTATGCAAATCAACCGTTTTCTCTTAAAATATTATATAAATCTACGTCAACGTCTAGATACAAACCACTACAAAATAAGACAATGTACCTTTGGTTTATTACACTCTTATTTCTAGTTTTAATATCCTTATTTTTAATTTGAAAACGAGTATTTATTTAATTTTAAATTAATTTTATGAACGTTATTTCTAAAAATTCCTTGGCAGAGAACCGAATCGCGACTCGGAGAGGTGGGAATGGTAACCACTACGCTGACGAGACATGAAAATAGCCGTTTTCAAATATTTTAAACTATTTATTAGTACTATCTTGTTACAAAGTTCACCAGGGGTAACTATTTCTTAAATAAAATTATATATTAGAATTAAAATTTCAATGCTAAGAATTTATAAATAATAAAAATCAATGCATTAAATTCCGACATTAAAAAAATCGCCATTATATACATATATGACAATTTGACAACACAGTCTATTAGAAAATTAACTGAGATGGCATAGCGTTGACTTAAGGTTTGAGAGGTTTTAATTTCGTAACCTTTTTATAGTATTATATTATATTAATAATTAAAATAAAACGAAATTTTCTAACGCTATTTTCGTGATTAATTTTACAGGAAGACCCGCTGAATAAATGTATTCTATATTAATTAATATTAATTATTTAATCAACATGTAAAAGATTTAATATTTCACACTAATGGCTCTGTTGACATTAAATATCCGGGCCATAGCCCTTTTAGTCTAACAATAAATCCGGGCCTGTTCTTAAATGTCTTCATTTCTTATATCTTTTAATTTTTGTTTTTCTTTGTTTTCAGTACACTTGTAGAAGGACATCCCTTCGACCACTGCCCGCAATGAAGTCGGCGGCGTCGACATTTTCCTCGGGTGAAATAAGTTTTTAAATCCCATGAACTTGTCAAACAAATATGCTTTTAATTTTTGTTTAATTTTCTACATCATCCGTAATTTTGCGGCGCCTATTTAATGCAACATTTTATTATCCCCGAAGTGCAGATTGCATCGAGGACTTGAAATACTCAAACCTGATTGAACGAATATCCGAAATTAATGTTGTTTTTTAATGAAACGAAAAAATATATTTTGAGATGTTTGTTTTTATTTTAAATATCCAAAATATAATTTCCATCTAAGGATATAACTTTTTCCCACCCCTGTGTCAATTTTTTATTCCCATTATTATAAAATGTTGTAGACTTTGATTCAAAATATCCGGATAGTCCTTTTCCCACATAGTCTGCATTTTGAATTATTTTTACATCTATAAAATGTTACATCGATCGAAATAGATGGTAGTTGGAAGGAACAAAGTCTGGAAAATAAGGTGAATGAGATAAAACCTTCCAGCCAAGTTCCTTGATTTCGCCACGTGGGAATTTATTTTCTTCACTCAATTTGTGTGAAACCATACACCTTGTCTCCAAGTCTTCCAATCTTCTTAATGTGTCATTGCACTGTTGCATAGGAGTAATTTAGTGTTTTGGCTAGGATTTGCTTCGATTTCAGCAGCCAGGACATCATCATCTACCTTTGTTGGTCTTCCACATCCAGGATAATTCTTAATGTCATAATTTCCCATTCAAAATTTTTTGAACCATCTTTGACATTTACGTATCGCCTGCCACTTCACAATGTCTTTAGTGGCTGTAGTTGGAATTTTTTTTTAAGAAATTCATATAACTCAATTTGGCACGAATTGTTCACTCGGCAATTTTTTTTTTTAATATAGAAATGTAGCGCCCAGTTGTGCACCAACACAAACTTAACAAAAGACTTTGTCGGGTATCAATAAGCTAAGCTCACCTGACCATCGAAATTTCACTTATTAAAAAACAACATTCATTTCGGATACACCAATTATAATAATTACGGGGTGTTGCTTTTTTACAAGATTTAAAAAATTCATATATTTTGATCTGAACATTTTTAATTTTTTTTTTTTAATTTATTGGATTGATTAACAAATAAGTGCCGTTATAAATAAGGAGTTTACTATTTATTCTGAAATACGGGTGCTCTTTTTGGCATCTGCTAACTTTGTCTCCAGTAGGTAGTTGAGTGTTCGTCAGTTGCGAAGCAGTACATACTCATTTTGTAAACAACGCTATAAAAGAACATTGGGGTTTTATTTAAATTCATATTTTATTTGTAAAGTCACTACTTTTCAGAACATAGCTCCATAATAATTTAAACAAATTTAGATAAATTACTTAGTAAGATAAGATAAAAGTTTTGACAATTTAAAAGTGCATCTTTGCCACGTAACCCAAGGCCCAAGAATAATCTAAGAAAATAATTTGGGATTTTCGTATTTGCCCCAACTGATTGTACATGTTCAGGTCAATGCAAAATGCAGTGCAACGTTTCAAAATGATGTTGAAGTTCATGGCTTTGTCAATATTTTTTCTATTATTTCTTCAAAATTATTTAAAGAAAGAATTAATAAATCTACATTAAAATAGAAACAAGTACAATTTAATAAATTGATCAAAACATTTTTTTAAAGATGATTTTCAATTCCAACGGTAAAACAGAACTTATTTATGAATCAACCCAATATATCTATGGAGTATATGGCAGCTTTACACATCTATGCACATGTAAAATGCTGAAATGTAAGTAAAAAAATTGTGCACGAGAGGAAAAACGAAATAAGCAAAAAAAATCAGTTGATTAGATTCATATCTGACAAGGAAAGGGAAATGTGTCTATAATAATAAATATATTTTAGAATGACTTTATCTAAGGAAACACAATACTATCGAGTTCAAAATTTTGACTCAGCCTGTTATCCTTTCCACAAAAAATTTATCTCCAAGTATTATATCTAACTATATTTATAATTTGTCTTCTACAACACATCTTGACCTATGGGCCGACCTTTCACTCGACTGAAGTGCCAAAGTTTTTATTGTGATGTCACATTAAATTATATAAAATAATATATTATATTTCTTTTGTACTGATAAATGAATATTTCATGTATATCTTTCTTTCTAACTGATTAATTCAATATGTATTAAAAGTTTAACTATATGCATACTTTATATGCAGGTATCTAATGAAAATGTTTATTTAAATATTTTATTTGATAAAATTGCATATTTTCAGGCTACTGGCTAGCCGTGAGTTTATGTCTGGTGACATTATCTAGCCGAGGAAGAGCCCAAAATTACAATGATGGCCCATCGAGATCTCTCTATATATCCCATGTGAGGTTTTCCATTTTTTATTTAATTTTGCATTTTTATTAAAATAATAATATTATATAATAATAAAATAAAGTAACAAAAAAGTAACAAGTGACAATATAATGTTTCAATTTGTAAACTGACTCGATGGTACAAAAAATGCCAACTTTTTGTTTGAAACATGTTGAATATTTGAACTCTAGATAATACTGAATTTCACAATTTGTTCATCATAAATTTCAGGGACCAAACAAAGGAGGATGGAGACCAATTGTCACCTCAAGTTCTGCAGGAGGATCCGGACTCGTGAGCTACAATCCCGGCAATGTCCTGAACAATCAACCTCGGGCCACACAGAAAATAATGACGGGGCCTTCAATCTTGGAATCAAAAAACCTGTTGCCCCATTTAATATCCAGCGAATACTACGGACTTCACAGTACATCAATTCGACCACTTGTTACAAGGGATACTAATAAGCTCTCGACACTTGCACAGTCGTACAAAACTTCCCACTACCCACAAAACAGCATCCACCTCAATGCACCGATCAATTCATATTTGAATCCATTTTCACTGCCTGGGAACTCTGCCTTGAATCCGTACAAATTGGCACCTGGATACCAATTTGATAACAACATATTCTTGAGGCATCCACAACAGGTCAGTCATCGACCAGTATACAACAAACCTCAAGGACAAATGATGTTAGGGAAAAGATTGAAGCACAACCAGGTGCAAGCGCAAATTCTTCAACAATTAGCTGTAAATCAGTATCATCAAACTTTTCAGAATTATCAAAACAGTCTCAAGAAACCCATCGAATCATATTCAAGACCCCTGGAAGGATATGTGAGACCGGCAGAAAACTATTCTAAGCCTAATAATAATGTGCAGAAGCCTGTGGACCCTCATGACTCCCTTTTGAAGCAGACTAAATCTAAAATTCAGTCAGTAGCACCAGTTACTTACAAGCCACCACTGGGATCTCACTTCCAACAGTATGGTTTACAAGAGGAATCCTTTGGTCCAATACCTTCGAGCATTTTAGGTATGTAAAAAATAAGTAATGAGAATTAGATGTAACATAATGCAGTCAGGTATTCTAGAACAAATATAATTGGTTTTAGATCATAGGCTTAAAGAGCAAAGTAACCATTTTAACTGGAAAAATATAATATAACAAAATCAAAAATATTTCGAAAAGATAATTTAAAATTTATTTATTAAACAATATTTTCTTTGGTAATATCAATATCTATGTGACAATACAAATCTTCCCTAATAAAAATCATAAACAAATCGCTTAGAATCGGGCATCCCACACTGTCCATTGTAGTATACTGATTTTATTAACAAAAACACTGTTGATTGTAACATACCCGACTGCATATAAGTACGATAAAGCAATAAAAAAACTTTAATTTGACAAGTAAAATAAATTATAATATTATTACATTAGTAGTCACTAAATCTTAGGATTTAAAGACCAATCACAGTCAACTAAAATAAAATTAATAATTTTAAGATTCATAATGATTGTAAAAGAATTTTTTTTAAATGTTTCTTTACATTACAGGTAGTTTCAGTTCCTTCGGTCATGCTTCTGTTAAAGCCCGAGATCCTAATTATTCCAGCGGGAAAACTGCGTACGTACCAACATCTCCAACAAAAGCACCGTATGTTACCACTGAAATATATGTGGAATCTTCAACAGCTGATTTGGGTATCAAAATTCCTCCGAGGGAGTCGGCCGCTTCCTCATCAGTTAATTACAATTCAAACAACGGAAACATAAAAGATGATTACTCGAAAAATCTTGTGCCACCACCACAAATCCAAACACATTTTGAAAATTACCAGGAAAATAATTACGGTACTAAGAATTCAACATTTAATGAAATCAAACCTTATGTAAGTCCCTCAATAAGGGACAGTTTTATACCGAGCCCTCCGGATCCCTTAAATAAGTATCAGAGCAGTCTGGATGCTTCCAGGTTCTCAAGTATCAAATTGAACCAACCTCAAACCTATGTTTACAACACCAATATTCCAACCAAAAGACCAGGAGTAACATCATTCTTTGATTCAACATTAACACCTTCCGCTACGACGGATCCATTTGAACCACAAAGTACTAATATTGTTCCCGATAATTTGTTGGTTCAATTACCTCCACCGTACACCAATTTCAATGCGTTCAACGGAGACACCGTTAAAGTAGAGAATGACAACCATAAAGACAAATATCAAGCATTCAGTGCAATCAACCATAATAATGCACCATCCAAATACAAAGTATATGAAGATATACAATATTTCCCACCCCGCGGACATGAATATTTCGATTCAAAATATACTAAACCTAAATATCAAACAAACCTGGATAATGGCAATCAAGATCACAGCTACGAAGTTACCGAAACATGGGGACCTTCAGGAGAAAGTGTAACTCAACCTACTTTGCATTCTTGGCTCAATCCATCACAGTCATTCCATCAATTCAACAATATATTAGGTCCACCCAAAAGTTCTCTTCAGGCTCTACCAACGAAACACGAAAACAAGATTGTATCCCAGTCTTATTTCCCCACTTCAGTGCCCTCAAAGGTACCAGAGGTAAGTCCTCTCAGTGTCGTAACGACAATTTATTCAACAATCTCAGAAAATAAGAAAAAGAGCAACGCTCTCAATCAATTACAAAATGCATTGTCTGGAGATGTTGTATCAAAAAGTAACAAACCGCAAGAGCCTATAGCCAGTTCACCTTCCCCTGCATCCAATATTGTACAAGAAGAACCCAAAGTGACCACACCAGAAACTTATGAGGAAGCTACGACTCATTACACAAACTATAATATCAGACGAAAACCATCTAGATATCGCACCCATTCAGAAACATCAACATCGACAGCCAGTACTACACAAGATGAAGATTTGACAACCAGATTTGAAACATACAGAGAACACGCACAAGAAACTGAAAATGATTTACAACTTAATGACTTGCCTACAATACCTCCAGGTAAATTCTACAAGAGACCAATATCAACCACTCTGCCTACATCAGATATATGGAACGAAGATAAATTAAAGAAAAGAAATAAAAATAGACGCCGAAGACCAACAAAACCTTCGACAACTACAGAAAACCATATGGAAGAAACAATTATTACAACTGAGCAGCCTGTTAGGACATACCGATATAGATCTACTACATCACAACCTGAAGTAGAAGATGTTACAAAAATTTTAAGACCAAAAGTACGATTTGCTCATAAATCCAGACCAACTCGACCATCTAGTTTGAAATCAGAATCAACAAGCAGCGCTCAGCCGACAATGCTGCCAACTGTACCTGTAACTATTCGTCCTAAACTGCACAGCAGAATAAGAACAACAACGTCACCTTCATTAGATTTTGAGGATATATCGGAAACCACTACAGTTAGAGGTATAAAGATCCCAGATACGATTGAACAATCATCTATAATGAAAATAGCCAAAGACCATCACTTTCATCGCTCTCCATCTGTTAAGTATTCACCAACAGGAATAGGAATATTTAACGAATCACCAGATTATTCACATAAACAAGATGAAAAGGACACGCCCACTAGTGATATTTCAATACATACCTCTGATCATAAATTTTCAGCTCAAAAATTGAGAGATAGTTCTTTGACTGAGGAAAATCTAAATGTCCAAATAGATCATCACGATTCAATTCATCAAGACTCCAATACGGAAGTGCAGATCACTCCAACATTGCCAACATTATTGGATGAGAAATTATCTACCACTTACATTCAAGCCAGTCAATCCTCTCGAGTCGAGCAAATATTTACAGAACAAAAATCTGGAAGCCGAGGAGGTACAAAATCAGATGATAATTTAATTGTCAAAAATGAAACAACAGGAAATGAAGACACTGTACCTTCTACTGAGGAAAGTGAAGAATTATCGACTACACCCGTAAGCAGTACCACAAAATCAAACCGAAACAAAAGTAAATCTACCAAATATGACACAAATCGGCCTCGATTCAGTGTTAAGGATTACAGAAACCGTTTGAATCAATATACATCTACTTCATCCACAGACAAACCTTTTTCTACTGAGACTTCTCCCAGACTCCGATTCCCTAATCGATCGAGGTTTCCAAGTTTCAAAGACCCTTATGGTGACAGCAAAACAGCGGGATCAGAGCTAAGTACATCAACTGAACAACCTCGAAAGAAATTTATGCCAAAAGATCCTAGACATAAAAATGGTTACGAAATCGTAAACGAAGAGAGCGTAGATAATAATGTTGTAGTAAATCTAAAGTTACCACCGGCTCAAAAAACAAACATCTCTTTAGAAGAAGAAGCGATTCCCAAACCTAGTAATAGATTAAGAGCGAGCCTAAGAAGAGATCAAAATCGTCAGCGCACAACAACCAGCACAGAAACACCAACAGATAATCAAAAACAGACACAAAAACTGAACAGTGTTTACACAAATTTAAAACGCCCAAATATGCCAGTTTTAAGAAAACGTATACAGCATAAAAATAAAACTGCAGAAATCTCTGAACCAAATGTAACGGAAGCGACAATTGTATCTACTGCTCAAAGTTTCCTTCTGAATCTAGAAGAGGACAATCAAACCAGTACAGAAAAATCTACTTCAGAAACCGCCATAATGAAAATAGCAAAGGATGACCGTAAACATCCTCCCGTAGAAGACATCATAGATAATTTCGCAATAGATCCCTCACAGAGAGTTGCCGATCTAACATTAGCAGCAAGTAAGGAATACAACACTCCAGGACTCTTCAAATCTGTATCTCCGAATACAAGAAGAGTACCCAACTATTTCACAATTGCAACAGATGACCCGATTCTGCCTATCGAAGCTTTCTTTCCACAACTAAATCAAAAGAAAGATTCATAATTCCTTCTCAAACAAACACATCTTAATGTGGTAAATAAATGTGATTCCTTACCAGTTCAAACAAGAACAATACTGGTGTCTTATTGCTACTGAACTACAAAAGCTAGAAAATTGTGTACTGTTGGAATTATATGTGAAATATACATTAGTCTAAGTTATTTATTTTTCAATTTCCTTGTTAATTAAACAAGTATGTATTTAAACAATATATTTATTTGGATTCACTATTCAAGTATTTCCACATTTCAACTAAAATAATAATGTGCAATATATATATTTAAATAATGTATGTAACAAAGTTTTCACAGCTGGTAAAAACTAGGGTCCAAGTTTGTCCATATATCAAGGAGTACTATATGATTAAAACTTGAATATTTTTATCCGAGAGAAATAAATTTCTTTCAGATAAAATTATACATTTTTATAGAAAACCTAATAATAAACTGATGAGAACAAAAATCATAGAAAACCTATTGAACTATGCTTTAAAATTGACAAATTGATCATGTGTTGTGGTTTTTAATATACTATATCTAGGTATTTTTAAATTTGCTCTACGGTGCTAAAATATGGAGACAAAGGAACAGTAACACACTAATAGACACTCTAAAACACATCATCACTGATAGATTAATTTGGCAATGTAACATGTTAGAACAGAAAACTCGCACAATACATACAAGCATAGACAAATCTGATCAAGAATGCGTCAAATGCGATGCATTGAGTCAAACAGTGGAAAATTCTATCCGCGGAAGTGTTGACAGCTCACCTGCACGGTGACTAATAACTATGACCGCTTTGACTAGACGAAGAGTCTAAACATGTTGTATTATAATAAATGAACCACAGATAGTAAGATCAAAATGCTGTAAATCAGTTGCAACCTCATGAGACATAAGTATAAGGCCGATACTTTTAATAAAGCAAACATATTCTCTATTGTATGAACTAATTATTAAAGTGAAAATGCATGTATTTTTGTAATTATTATTTATTTTAATCCTATTGTTTGAAATATAAGAAGACTGGCTATGTATGTGAAAATGAATGTACCTCAACAATGTATGAATGAATCCATGTAATAAGAATTAATGCTACCTTTGTAAATTAAGAATAAACCAAATGTATATAATGCTCTATTTTAATGTTAATAAATATTTGTTAATTGTTTTATAATAATTCTTTATTCCTCAACAATTACATACCAAAATATTGGAATTTTCTGAACTTAGAAATCATAAATTCCATGAAAGCATTAGATTATACACTGCTGTAAAGCAAATATCGCCGTAAAATAAATCTCAGTTTTTTTTTCACTGGCAAGGATATATAAAAGTTGAGAAATAGGTTTTGATTTAAAGTAGAAACCATTATGCGGTAATTCATAATTACAATACATAATAATAATGACACAAGTAAAAAGTATGAATAAATTTGAAAATTACTAAGTTTCCAAAATACAATACTGAGAATATTTACTTCAATAATACTTTAAACTGATGCTGCATTTACGCACAAAGCAGCTGACTTTAGATGATATGCGTTTCAATATCACGCTGTAATGGTCTATGTACATGGTTGAGACTCGTCCTGAGATCCATCTCAAAAATCATGTAAAGCAAAGTTAGAGTGGCTGTCACTCGATATCTATTGTATTTTATATGAAGAGTAGACTAGTGATAGTAAACCGTTACATGACTGTGATTGTGCCACTGATTGGTAATTGATATTTAATGATGATTGCTAAGTAAGATTTAAATGTTGGGGGTTTCCTTTTTAGTGTACCAGTCATTGCTTAAAGAATTATGTTAATCAATTATCTTAGCAATATTTGAATATGTTAAAGAACTTACAATTAATGATTTTTTACCTATAAAAGCACTGTTATTAAATAAATATCAAATATCTCATAGAGATGAAGCTATTTTATTATATTTTAAAGGAATGATATATAGAAATATGGGGGGTAATTACAGGGCTTATGACCTGTCTTTGGCTGGCTTAAGTGATCACTTCATATATCACTTATGATATATCTGATATTTATTTAATCAATTATCAATCATTGTTACAATCAAACACAATCACGGTTAAAATAATGATTTAAATAACGATTTTACCATCACTAGAATAGACCAACTGATGAATTCCGGCCTTTACCGCCAAATATCTGAAACGAGAGATCAGAATCTCATCTATGTTCACTCACCATAAAAGCAATTCAGGTGCAGAAAATAATACACAAATATGAAATAAATATATCAATTTGAGTAAACGTATTAGTGAGGCACCGTACAATGCGGTATACCTATATTTATTTTATTTTTCATAAAAGAAAACTGAATAAATTAATTATTCTAGATTAATTAATATCCTCGACAAAAAATCATTTATTTAATCAGGAAATGCACTATGTGGGAAAATGAGAAATAAAATAGGTGACATGATAAGAAAAGTATTAAATAACATTTTGATACAAAATGGTTGCCCTGCACAGGAAAAATGTGAAAGTACCTAGCTCTAAATAAATATTTTTAATAAGTAAAATAATAACGCCATTATGAAAAACTTTGACACAAATACAATCAAATTCTGTCCTGTACACATACTACCAGAATCCAGTATAATTTGACATGTATAGAAATATACAACTATAAGAAAAAATTTATTTGTTTACATCTACATACATACTTAGACTGATTGATAAGTATCTGAAATGACAAATTTAAAACGTGATTAAATAATAAAAAAAGTTGACATTATCACGTCATCTTTCACTAGAATACACGCCAAATATCACCCCATTTCAACAATTACTTTTTATGTGAGAGCTTCTAGAAGTCTGTCTTTCATTTTAGTGAAAATGTAGAAAAAGGAAGTCTGTGCCGCTATAAAGTTTTACATTTTGAAAGGGAAGATCATTACTCAGATTAAAGCCATGCCAAATGCTGTTTTGAGGGACTCTTCCCCTTTGTTGAGCACTGTTTACACGTGGATAACCGATTTTAAACGGAAACGCCAAAGCTGTGAAGACGCTCACCGCAGTAAATAGCCAGAAGACGCGACAACTCCGGAAATGATTTGGAATATTCATAAAATCGTATTGGACAATTGTCATTTAAAATTACGGAAGATAGCATAGATGGTAAGCATCTTGTCTGAATGTGTTTATAAATTTTTTTAAAGCATTTTGTTGGTTGGCAGCATGGTTGCCGTTCCATCCACCTCATTCACCAAACTTGACCTTGATTTCTATTTGACTCCAAATCTCAAAAAGTGATTACGTGAAAAAAAAAAATTCCAATAATAACGATGTCATACATTCCATAAATGGATATTTTGAAGGCCTTGAGAAATCGTTCTACGTAAACGGTACAATGACCCTGGTTAAGCATTGGGCTAAGTGTGTTAAGGTAGAAGGAAACATATAGAAGAACAAATTACTTTCATAATAATATTTTGTTTTTTCTTACTTGTTTCGGAAACTTATCAATCGACCCTCGTACACATTTATTTGGGATCAGGTGATATACTCGTGAATCGTGAATCATATTAATGAATAATGAACAAAGATACTTTTAAGCATATGGCACAACATTTCTGTGACTAATCTCACATGTATTAATTATTGATTTTTAATGAATATTAAACGCTTGGATGTAATTATGAAAAAATTATTTATTTTAATAAATATAACATAGGTATATAATTAATTTAAAAACTCGTAAATAATAAATCTACAAAGTAGCTTCCATTTTTGCCATCCTTTGCAGTGACTTAACAGCTGCTTGGTGGATTTTACTATCCAGAGAATCTGAAAAATTATACAAATGAGAAATTATTAAGTGTCCATATGTATGATGTATATAAATCTCACACATGAAAAAAATTAATTCCTTACATATTTTATGTTTCCCTGAAACAGGAAATCTCAAGCTCAGTGCTACAGGATCGGTGCAGATTAACACAAAGGGGCTCTCACTTTCACCATTTGGATACCTAAAAATAATTCATATTATTCTATATATTCTCGAATGCAAGAAAATCAACCATTTCATTATCATCTCTTTCTATTCCTTAACCTATATACCCTTCCTTTCTGGCAAAATTTACATAACAAATAACGACCTTTAGTATTTATGTGATATTAGAAGTAGATTAACTTCACATTAGTCTTGGCTTACAATTCCAGGTAGAAATTCTCAAATTTCAAATGGGAAAAATGAAAGGCCCCTCTTAAGATTTTACCCAGGTACAGAGTCACACGACAGGCACACATTTCTGGACTTTTATTATATTAATAAATAACATTAATATAATAAATAAGAAAAATACTTTCCGGTCATTATGCTAACATTATGCAATTCAGTCATCGTACCATGTTCGTAAATAAATAAAAATAATATGATAATATAAGAGTTGATTTTTCCAGAAATTTGATTATTTTTTACTATAATAAAGAGATTTTATTTACTAGTGGTAAAAATCTTTATCACTAGAATCTGTAAATCCGAATACCAAACATTTTTAAATGTTCATGACAGGCAATCCTTTTAAATGAAACTGAAACTAAAACCTTAGCAGCACAATCTATAACTTCTTTAACCCTTTCTATCCTGACAGTACTTTAAAGTACCATTAACTTTATCTAGTCATATATCCTACTGCTGTGTCAATTCTCTGATACTACTAAGTCTACTCGATTTATTAAGACTACTAACATTAGTTCTTTTTTTGTTATGTCAACACTGCAGCGGGTGAAATGTCAGTTGCGGATTGTTAAGGTTAGATTTGACGCGCTTGTATTTCTTGTGATTATTAATAGTTATTTAGACAAAAATTAATTTTTAACTCCTCTATTAACGTTTTAGAATATAATATTTCTTCCATACATTTTGTACTATGCTATATATATTATTTTGGGGATGTCATGTGCTTAGAAGTACTACAATTTATAATTAATAATATTTATATAGCTAGTTTTTTTTTTAATTTTCCATCACAATTTGCTTATTGTATGTTTGAAGAATACTACAGAAGTATACAGTAGCTAGGCACTTAAATTTAATCAAGATTAATTAAATGTATTCAAAAATAAATGTTACGGTATTTGTATCGCACAGAATTACGCACTGAGGTGCCATATAATTAATATAAGACACACGTTAATAATTTAAAGCTGTAATCATCGGCGTGGACAAAGAACGCCTTAGTAGTCAAAACAAGAATGTCTTAGTAAAACATACAGCGATGGCCTGTCACCATGTAGGTACTTGCAAATATGACTACATGTATTGTTATGAATTTGAATAAAAACAGAGTATTCTGTGGCAGCCATTCTCGATTTTGACACCGTAGTGTGCCTATATTGAATATCTTTTGTATTTCATTTCTTTCGACCTCATAATCATCATCATCATCGCCGGTTGAGATAAACTGAGATCGGCGAATCACCCTTGTCTACATTCTTGTTTCCTGTATGGAACAGTATTACTAGAAAATATTCTACCTTTGTTGATACTCTTCCTGTGGCAGACAGTCCACAACATGCACAAAGCCAAGGAGGCAGGCAGTAGCATAGAACTTAGGAAATATAATTTTTTCATCTGTAAAAAAATATAAAACTCATCAATTTATAATATAAATAAAGATAACAAACGGTATTTAATATCTGCGATACTCTGAATAGGTTCGCACTCAATCTGTCCCGTTAGCGTCCACCGTCAGTCCATTTAACAACCAATTGTTGACTGCGAGCTGCGAGTCACCATCTCTAAAACGTTTTCCACCCAGGGGACCTCTTCAAAAAGGTGAAAATCACTCGGATCAAGGTCCAGACTATTTCCACCCAAATCTGCCCGAGGCGATGCTGGACAGAGATTTGGGCACAGTTTGATTAAATGGTTTGGCGGTGGATGACTATAACAGTAGGACTTTAAAGCTCATGAACAGATATGATAGATAAGTGATTATGTGAATAAATAGATCAAAGTACAGGATGTTTACAAAAATATAAAATTGTACAATAAAATATTTTCTTACATTTTTAAGTCTTTATATTTTATGGAGTACACAAGTGCATGGTCTTAAATTAAATGTGGAAACTTTATCAAAATTTTTTACTAAATAAGGATGCACAGAATAGGTGTCACCAATGTTTGATATCATAGCACACAACAAAAAACAATAGTGCGCACTAAATTTTTATTAAGACATCTTATTCATGTGCCGCCTTCTATTGAAGGTTAACAACCAAGTTATAATATGTTGATTTATCAAGTATAAGATGACCAACATTTTGAATATTGAACTACTTTCTGAGGTTGCACAGCCAAGATAACGTCTCTGTTACCTTCTATCTTCTACCTGCGTAATGAGTCGTAAAAGATCATATTTTTCATTGCGGAGAATGTGACCGGAGTAATTTTTCATTGCGGAGAATGTGCAGCTTTCATTGAAGTTGTTATTAGTTATCTCAACTTATTAATGCGTCCTAATACATCTTAAGTAATGTGGTCAACTCAAGACCTACCAGTAATGTTATACTGGTATAATAATGTTTCTTATTTTCTCCCAAACGCACAAATAATAGCATTAGTTCTTAAAATTCCACATAAGAGTTTTTATGCGCACACCGTGATCCAAAATTAGGGGGAATATTGCGTGACACATCAATATTCCTACTATTTTAAAACTAAGCTAAACGCTTGTGCTATGAAAATAGGACTAACTTGCTAGTCTTGTGAAATGAGGCTTGAATTGGATCACTAGGAGAGCATCTTGACCACTAGACTTACAAGCAAGTCAGCCACTACCCGGAGTAAGTGATCATAGTATATTACATAAAAAAATACTTATCCTATTAAAGAGAACACATTCTGAAGTTGAAATTGTAATTATTCAGAACATAGGTCTGTGATATTTTAAATACTAATTAAATGTATTAATTATAAAGATATACATATAAAATCAATTCTATCGAAAAATATTATAGTTGCGCTGCCGGGATTCAAACCTGGATCTCTTTTCCAATCTGGGGAAGGTGGATTACTAACTATGCTACCGCAACAGTATTTTTGATGACAAATTTTCAAACCTGTATGTTACACTTTTTCAAATTAATACATCTATCTGTCCCATTACTTGAAAGCCATCTACTTTGTTTTTACGGAATCTCAAATACCTTTGAGTAAACCGACAGCAGACGCCAGAATTATCAATTTATTTTTATTAAATTTTTGACACATTGATACAACTTATATATTATTAAGGAGAACACATTCTTATTGTGAAGTTGTAATTATTCAGAACATAGGTCAACAACAATATTTTTTGATAAAATTGATTTTATACGTATATCTTTATAATTAATACATTTAATTAGTATTTAAAATAGATATCCTTCTGTATTATTAGAATTGTGTAACTTACTTGGATATAAAACATTGTACATATTCTCTACGGATTGGATAGTCTCATTATCTGGGGGTTGGACCGTAGCCGCTATCCAGAGGCGTCCTCTGTGAGCCGTGTACCAGCTTCTTCCTTCGTGACTGTAATGTAATAATTCATTGTTTGGTTTAAATCTGGTTTAACCCCGAGAAGGCCCACGACGACTATCGCCGTCCGAGAAACAAACAACAGAATACTTAGCGCTAAACCATCGACAAGAAAGACGGCACCATACTGGTAATTTTATGTTGCCAGATTTCTGCTTTATTCAAATGACAAGATTTTCAGTGTTATTATATATAATAATATATCGACGACAAACACATTACATGTGTTAATTACACACTTCTAAAATACCAAAAAGGAAAGTACTTGTCAGTTACATTTTGATTCCAGCCGGTGTGGGGTGTTATCAGGATTTATCCTGCAATATACATATATTTACAATTGTACCCTTATTTCGTAATACTTGTTTGTTTGTAAGTAAGTAATTAAAGTGAATAAGATATTATTTTTCAGTTATTAAGCGCGTTTTACTATAAAAATACAGTGAGCGCTTTAATATAGACCATATTGGCAGTTGGCGCAAACGATATTTCATGCTTGTCAGTGCTATATCATAAGTCCCATGTGTGATGTGAAGTGCTAATAATTTTTTTTTTCATTTACAGTTATCAAATTTTTATCAACACTTATGATAAAATAGAAGCCTCCATGTTTTTTATTAGTTATACCAACATTTTCATTTTTTTTTTGTAAAAATAAAATTTGAAAAAAGCTAGTCTGTGAATTCTGAATTTTAAGAATTTTGGTGCCAATTGGTGGTATGATGCTGTTTCACCTAGAACTTTTTCTGGGCAGCTAACAGGTTAAAATAGAATTTTGTATAAATCTAATATTCACTCACACAAAAACTTTCCAAGTTAAAACAGATTCACAATTTATGTTTGCTTATTAAACGGCAACTACTAGGGATGGTTAAATCATTATTTAAATTGTTATTGTAACTGTGATTGTATTTGATTGTAACAATGATTGATAACTGATTATTAATAATTCTTTAAGTGATCACTAGTGTACTAGAAACTAAACCTCCAACAGTTAAATCTCAGTTACCAATCATACTTTCAATCAAACACAATCACAGTCACAAATTTAACCTGTTAGATGCCCAGAAAAACCGTAGGTGAAACAGCATCATGCCACCATATCGGCGCCAAAATTCTTGAAATTCAAAATTCACAAGCTACCTTTTTTGAATTTTATTTTTACGAAAAAAACCATGGAAACGTTGGTATAACTAAAAATAAAAAATATGTGGTTACTATTTCACCAAAAGCATCCATCGACTGCGATTTCATACAGTTTTGAGATGAAAAAAAAAGATGATAGTGTTGTCAGGCCATAACACTTAGAACATTATTATTTATTTTATATTTGTTTTTTGGGAGGACAGCATCAGATTTTATTAATATTATTGTGTTTAATGTGATGCTTAAAACAAAAATATATTAGCATTTCACAACTACGTACACATTACACATCACACGCCGCGGCAATGGCCAATGCTGCCTAACGACTCTCGTATAATAATTTTAATTAATAACTAAAAAATAATATATCATTCACTTGAATTACTTGACAACAAAAACGAGAAATACCGCACACGTACATCAAAATCTAGCTGACAATTTACTCAAATTGGAACGTTCCAGGTACTTTCCAAATTATTGCGTCCTTTTTATCATCAAACTCTGCAGTAGTAACGAGCATATCAGGAATGTATAAAAAGTCGACAGTCTCCACTAACGAAATAAGTTACCCTCCACCATTTTGTAAAGTAAAAATAAAATCAAAAAAGTTTTCGAAAATTCGATAACTAAAAATATCACCACTTTGACGTCGACATGTGTAAATTTTCAAATTTAATAAAATTGCGATCTGCAAACGTAAAGATAATATGCATTATTTGATGATCATTTCTGTGGAGAAATAGACGCCGCGGAATATCACGTGGTTGTCCGCTGTACTCATGAGAGCCAACTTAAATTCTGACAGTTCTCATTCCATTCCTTTCTCTGTCAGAAACTTGCAACGTGGGCGGCCACAGAGTTAAATAATAGTTTACCATCACTACAAATTATCAGTCATTATTCATTATTACTGTTTTATTTTGTGATTACATTAATAACTTTTCAAATACCTTGGTGTCAATGGTATAAGTTTATTCATACAATAACCAGAGATCAAATTATTAATTTTATCTCTCAAAAAAGGCCAAATAAAATTTTACGACATATGGTTACACTCCCTTGTAGTATCAAAGTATGTAATAGTATTATATTTTTGTGAATACGGCCTATGCAAAAAAACACAATATACAAAATAATACTAATCCATTAATGTCCTAAAAGTTTTGTTTTTTTTTTTAAATAAAAAGCACGTCAATCAAACCGTGTATCACAAATTACACACCCATAAAAAAAATTATAATAACTTTGTAACGCTGACACATGTACAATAAATATTATTTTATTATTTGAAATTGTTACATGACAATCCCACACTGCAGTATGGTAGCAGTTGAGTTTGAAGATTTTTAAAATCAGTGTACATGAATGTAAATAAACTGTTTCATTATTAATTCAAAAAGATTTTTTTGTCACTTTAAATATACATAATATTTTGGCTCCATTTTAGTTTTTCGTATAAACTCTGTAATGAATTCTACAAATACAATAAGTGAATCTATCAAATTCTACTAAAAGAGTTTTTATTTTAGTATGTATATTTTTCAGTTTTAAGACAAAATAATGGAAGCTCTCTTTCATACGAACATTTTTATTCCAGTGACTAGCAGCGATGCCCATGGTTGGTGCATGGACAGACAGGCTCCCTTGTCATCCATTTCCTGGATAGAAGCATCTTGAATTCTTTTAATATGGTCAGAGAAACCTCGTCTGCCCGGATTGGTCACAGATTGGCTCTTTATTGTAATGTCAAACTGGAATGAAAAAATATACACAATATAAAACTACATATTTACTGCATGAAAAATCACTCAAAATTAAAACCAATTTATTAAAAGTTCTCTAAAAATATATACAGATGAAAATGTAAGAAAAGCAAAGTGTTAACCTGTGGAGCAGGTCCGCAATAGCCAGGATGCAAATCTCCATCGTGTTGGTCATTGTCTTTTTTGATTTGTGAAACTTTAAATCCATCTTTCTTTGCATTATCAGTTATTTCAGCTACAGTATCTTCATCAGCTTCGCCATCGTAACTTTTTTCCTCGACCACCTGACGACCTACAACGAAAATAATAATCATAGAATGTGGCCTTACCTTTTACACTGTCTTAATGTGTATCAATGAGCTGGTCAAATTTTATTCATTTACCTGACAATATAAACAAAAAAAAAAAACTGACCTGCAAAATCAAATGTAAATGTCTGATTACGCCTCGAAGCGTGCTTCTTTTCCCGAAGCGATTGTTGATATTTTTCCAATTTTTCCCGCTCTCCTTTGCTCAACCAAACTGAGCCACTGCTGAAGTAATCACTATCGTCATCTGTGACTCTCGTACGCCGCTCACTTGAAACAAATCAAAGAAATAATATTAAATCAAATTTGAATTTTTAATCCCAAATACTTTTCAGAACATTTCTTCTAAGTACTGTAGTAATTCTGGAGTATTTATTATTTATTATTATTATTATTATTATTATTATACACGCTCTATTCAGGCATTAACATAATTTGTAAAATAATACAAAATTTCATCAGAGAAAAAATTATATAATATATAAACTGTGAAGTAAAGCAATTTATCTGTCACCATTTGAGACATAAAAAAATGTAATAATGTAGTCTTACAAACAGTTAAATTTACAGCAAAAATGTCGACTACCTCCGCATATTCATTCCACAAAGAATGCAATCTAGGGTCTGCGAAGTTAGCTAATGCATCTGTTCTGACATTATGACTGAATTGTGTCTCGATAACCTCAATGGTGCATGAAAGACAAGCAGACCAATAATCTATCATACCATTGATGATCCTGTATAGAAATATAATGTCGATCATCATATGTCTCACTGATAATTTTAACAATTTCAGACGGTTAAGGAGATAATCATAATCCTCAGAGAGTATATTTAATTTAAAATGAATGAATCTTAAAAACTTTCTCTGGATTCTTTCAACCGCTGTCGAGTGAACAATGAAGCGAGGCGACCATATGACCGAATTATATTCTACCTGAGGTCTGACTAGAGAAGTGTAAAGGTATTGAGACAAGCGCATTAAAAATTTATTAACAAACTCACTGCTACTAAAAATACAAATTTATGCTTAAACAATCCGACGTACTTATTCTTACTGACCTATATCTTTGTGCTGAGGCTCATAAGGGCCCAACGTTACAGCGCTAAACTTTTTCATTTCTCCTGATTAATTTAGCAGTAAGTGTGTACGTACCTAGTGCGATCATACTCCAACAACCTGTTTCTTTGCGCCAAGGCAGCTTCCCACCCTTGTGGTCGCTTCTGTTCAATCAGTCGATTGTAAAGAGTAGTAGACTTCTTTGTTGATGAATTCAATACTTGCTGCTCCTCAGCGGAACAAACCTGTTGATGGACCACGGGGAAACGGCGTAATGGTAAGTAAGTAAGTAATGACAGGAAAAATTTTATTTTTAATCTTATACAATAGTTGGTACGTGTCTTCAAATATTAAATTACATACCTATACAATTACACTACCTCCTTGTAAATAGATAACATATTCAATTATATGCACAGCTTTGAAAAACCTCTATATTTTTTCATTTGCAGTCAAGAGACAATTTGCCAAAGAATTATTTTATTTGAAGTATAAGTGCATGTTCAGTATAACAAAGTGTAACCAATGTACAAATAACCAGACTGTTAATATTTTTCTTAGCCCAAAAAAATAGTGGATTTTGCTATACCATTAAAATGATATACAATAAAAAAAATACAAACAAGTCTTTGACATTTTTCTTGTAACTTTTTTACAGTGTACAAAGTGCTCAAAGTACACCAAAATGAAAGGAAACGCTAGTATTCTGGTTCATTATAAACACAATGTAAGTATAATCTTATAACACCATAAGTACATTGAAATTGAAAGAAGCATTACATCAATTTCTTTGTAGAATTTTCCATTTAAAGCACTGTTAAATGACACAAAAAAGTTATCCAGGCAAAGTTACACATACATTTTATTAAAATGGAATAATTACATGTATTATTACGCAGTTTTTCACGTGAAGGGATAAGAAAATTTGAAAATAAAAAATAGATGTAGATGTAATAGATTGTCTTTGAAAATACCCCCTGGATGTTTTATTGAATTGCATATTTTAAATTACACTAAAATAAAATATCACTAATACCAGATTTCCGCAGAACAGGCAAGGTCCAGAGCCTTCCTGCTGGCAGACTATGCGACCGCACTGCATACAGTTGTTGATCAAGCTATGTTTACTAGCTTGGCAATCACAATGATGTCTTCCTGAAATAATATAATAAATTTGAATATAATACTAGGTATGTAGTTTGGTTTTGAAAACTGACTCTGTGCAAGATTGTACAGATAAAGCAAGAAATGAGTATTATAGACCTTTTCTCAAAAATAGATTTAAAAACCATCGCATTGTTTTTACGCTAACAATCCTTCGATTTACGTGACTTTCACAGTTGAGAAAAATCAGTACATGAATTTTGTCTAATAAATTAGTGCTCAATATGTAGATCAGGTCGACAGAGAGGGAGTACAGCGATACACAAATATTTAACGAAAAATAAAAGAATGATTGGTCATATAAATATACCACTCAAAATTAACCTAAATTAGAAGTGCACACGTATTCTAAGGATGGCGATATGAACTTTACACCAGTGAAAAAGGTCAAGTGCAAATTAATCATGTCTATTCTTTTTTTTATATTCAATTTTATTCTAACATTAGTAAAACTTCATTCATTCGCAAATTGACGGGATCGAAATTTTAAAAAAACCTAATAATGAGAACACAATATTTTTAAAGGCAAAATTAGAAAGAAATTTTAAAAAAAGCATCCGCATTTTTGCGTGCGCCACCTCTGTCGACAATGTAATTTTCATACTGAAACATGGTGACTGTCTTTATTTCAGCTTTTTATGTGTTAAAATGTTTATCAAATAACCAATTTCTTCCGAATAAGGAAGGTATGTGACAAGTACAATTTTAAAAACAGGCTTCTTCAAGTGATTCACCAGTACTTGATGCAAAAAATATTACTGACATTTTAATTTGATTAGCGGTCAAACTCGCCTTTTCCGTAAAAAAAATTGTAATATTAAAAAGCTCGTGAAAAATAATGAAAAACTTTTAAATCTTGATGCATCGTTAAAGCTTATTATTTTCCACAATTTTTCAAGTTCAAGCTCATAGAGGTATTCGGGATTCAAATTTTCACACTAATTTTATCTTTGACAGTTTTTAAAATAAGCTCCATTTTTCCAATCATCAAGGATTTACACGAATTACAAGATGTTCGTGACATTTTCTAAAATACTAAAAAGAACGAAATATGAAAAAAAAATTATGTATAAAATATGTTATGTACGTATTTGAATACAAAGGTTTCAGTTTCTTTATTACATTAAACAAATATCAACATTTCATAAATAATAAACCGAATAGAAAATCAATAGAACTGTAGCATACAATTAATTTATAAATTACGAGATTCAATGAAAATTATTCAAATTATTTTAATAACAAACAAAAATGGGGGCAAATGCAGAAAGGAAAAAAGGGACCTCCTAAATGAGTATGAGTAGTGCGTGGTTTATCCAATAAATAGTAACAACAAAATTAGTCTCTCGTCTCATATAATATTTACATTTTGTAAGGCATTTATTTTTTATGCACTTTTAAAAATACTTCACTTTACAGATATGGACTGGTCTCTAACCCGACATATTAGCAGGACCTTACTATGTACAATGACAATGTTTTCATGTCTTTTTGCAATACTCGTGAGAAATGTTTTTTTAAACTTTATACAGTAAAACCGCGACATAACGAAACCCGATATAGCGAAAAATGACGTATATCGAAAAAAAAATCGAAATTTAGTCCCTAAAACCAATTTTTCATACAAAAATGCATTTATATAACGAAATCCCGTTAATATGTATAACAAAATCATTTTTGTCCCGTACGAAAAAATGCCAATACATTTACGTAAATTTATAACGAAATAAAAAAATGTTAAAAGATGAAAATATTATTTCGCACTTACAAAGCCGCGCCGATGCATCTGCCGTATGCGAACGGTTTTATGGCCTTTTCGGCGATGCGCGGCGGTCGGCCGACAAGGTAGTAAAACAATTCAAACTTCTTCTTGGGTCTATAAAACCATTTGACATAATTCTTGCGGCGTTCTCTTAGACACGTTAATTGCATGACCGAACTGAATATTTACATAAATTCATTTTCGTTTGACAATTGTTTTCGTGTGAACTCGTCAATAATATAAATAATTCGTTAAAATATTTTATGGACTATTTTTGTACGGCATTTTGTATTTCTATTAACAATTGTTTTTGTGTATTTTAAGTGAACAATGTTAACGATAATTTTTAAGTGAACAATTTTAAAGATTATAAATATATTTTGAAGTGGTTGCCGCCGTTACCGGTAAGTACTTTCGTAATTTATATACGACTCATTTTATAAAAATGCCGCGATCCAACTGTAAAATTGTTACTTTTGAATTATTTTGTATGTTTCGTGCCCAAAACTATGTTTGAAGCGGCTCTACATTTAAACACAATTAAAATATTGTTTTGTGTTTGCAATATTCTGGAATTTACAAAAATATCTTCCAATTGGTGTTGAATAGGTTCTGTTCTTAATTTAATTCCTTTGATTATCCATTTGCCTATCTGTTTTAATAACAAAACTACTAAAAATATGTAGGTATTCAGTTCCCTATGGCCTTTTTCCTCCTTTGTTTGCAGAATTTGCGATCTTTTTTGAAGCCGCGCAACATTTTTTTGCGACGGCGCGTAACATATAGTAGGTTTTTTTATTTTTTTCGTTATATGTGGGAATTCGTCATTACGAATTTTTATTTTTTGGTCCCTTGGATTTCGTTATATCGCGGTTTTACTGTACTTCCATTTCTTGCTATGGATTACTTTTAACGCTGAGAAAGGGGAACTGTATAGGCCACCACCTAACGTGGGCCCCAATGCACCACATTGGTTCCATTGGCATAGTTATGCCACTGGTAGAAATACATAATTCGCAATGCGCTGACAATACTGTTGAAATAACAATAAATCTTATAAAACACACTGCGGAATTTGGTATACATATAAAATTAGGCTGCGGTGTGATTGTCTATAGGGCAGAGCTAGCTACAGATGTTCAAGAAGGGATGATGAAAAATACATGAACAAATTAATTACTTTGGGTATAAAAAATGTAAACAAACTCTGAATAATCAAGTTTTACGAATATCGGTAGAAATTAATATGAAATGTTAAAGTGTGAATTATGTGAAAATACAAAATATTGGTGCATGAATTAACGGAGTTTTACAGTATATATAAACATATTCTAACATTAAATAGTAAAAATTTTATTGGCTTAGAATATTACTTATATCTATTTTTTTAAGCCTATATTCAACAGAATGTACTTATGTACATATTATGGAGTTTACTACCTCAACCTATGTGGATTTCAAAATTCTATAACATTTTTAAGTTTTATCAGTTTCTTGGCTAAATTTATGCATTTTCGATTTATTTTCTTAGAACTCATTTACTGTGTAAATCGAGGTGTACTTTTAAGTTTAATGGGAAGTAATAATTTCTGTAGGAATATTAAAAATAATACAGTTAATCAATTTATAATATATTTGATGTTTTCGACAAACACAAATAAGTTTATTAAGATTCGCACCAATTTTATTATACATAAATTACTGAAGCTTAATTTTACAGCAAACAAAACAAAATAAACAAAGTATCAGTGAAGAAATCATGGCATACAGAAAGCAGTCAAAAAGAAACTGAATTTTATTTATTTAATGAATGTGGAAGTTTTTAACATGGAACTAACATAAAATAAAAGAACATACCTTTCAGAAACACTATTTCCTTATTGTGTCCATCATTGGAATAGAGGTTAACAAATTTTAATTTCTTTTTACTAATCGAATCTTCTGTTTCATCTGTTGTATTTGTTGGAGACGGACTATTTTCATTCTGTGATGAAGCTGGTTTAATTTTCTTTTTCTTATTTGAAGCTTTTTCTGAAATAAATCAATACAGTAATTAATTTCTTATATAATAGAACAAATCTATGGATTATTTTAGCTGCTATGATCGTCGAAAAATGTCATAATTTGTAATTTTGAATATTAAAACGATATCATAATTCAAACAATGAAGACACCTCATCATTCGGTAGCACAAATGACTACTCACATGCATTCAAAAATACCCAGTCATATGCTTTAAATGCATATTTTTTCCAAAATGATCTTTTCATTCTTTAATATATTTTTAAACATTTAAGAGTTTTATATTAATTAAACATTAATTTGCCTCAACATCAAAACCTCACAAGCAAAAAAAACCTAAAACATTTTAAAAATCACAAATACAAAGCAGTCTCAAGGCAAAATATGTTTGATTAATTTACATCCTCGGACAGTCAATTGGTCGATTGAATTTCTAATATTAGCCCTAATTTGTAAATAATTATCAAATATGCAATTCAAACCAGTATAGTAAGTTTATTACTAAAGATTCACATATTTTTCTTATATGATTTTGTTTACTTTGAAATATATTTAAAAAGTTATATTACTCTAGTAAGGTGACCTATTAACTATTTTTGGTACAAAAGGAGTACTGAAGCACATGGAACTAGAATCTATATTAATAGCATTTGATAAAATGTGTGCATTGCAACCAATTCCCAAAATATTTCTCTTGAGTAGATCTTTTAGTTTTGTGTGTACATTATTGGCACCTCTTCGGTTACGTCCACCAAAATTTGTATTCATATTATCTGCCGAAAATGATAAAATTTTTGAATTCAAATTATTTGCTGATATAACATGAAACAAGTGATTTGATAAACAGACTCAACAAGAAATACTGTAGTGACCTCTTGTGCTAACCAACTTCCAAGTATGCACACAGTCACGAACACACTGATAGGTATCATAGACAACTACACTTGAATATATAAAAGATTGCATGCAATAATCGTTACAGTTTTTTTTTGTTTTTAGGAGTTCAAAGGTATGCAAAGAAGTATTTTGGGAGTACAGGTTTTAAAAGGAGTATGGTTCACGAAAAAGGAGTACAAAACTCCCTAAAGGAGTACGTTTGTTCACCTTAGCATAAATAAAGATTCAAGCATTTTATTTTAATGGTGAATTTGCATAACAAACAATGATAGAGAGCGACCAAATTAAAAATATGTGAAATTTAAATTGTTTGAACTAGCCACAGAACATTCAAATCAAATCAATAAGTTCTATTACCTTTTTTCTTTTTTTGCAAAATTTCTGTGAGAAATTCACGATGATGTGGATTTTCTACATTCAATAAGGTTTTCAAATATGCTTCCAAATCACGAGCATTATCAATACCTAATATATATCTGAAATAAAATTAAACATTATAATTGATCAAGAGTTACTTTTAAAAAACATATCGATTTCACGAAATTAAATGTAATAATAAAAACGCATACTGAACCAAATCTTCAGGCACGGGAAATTTTAAGCAATCGGTTAATCTTTCGCAAATCCATTTATTGTCCATGATGAATTATTTCGTTTATATACTCAGATATATTCAAAAGAGATTTAATAGTTTTCGATTACTAAATATTGTGCAATAAAAGAACTACAGAATTATCAATTGTAAAGCAAGCAGATAACGAAAACGAACCAGATATCGTTTCTATCTATGAAGTAGCTGTCAAATCCGACATATTCATTACCATAGATAATACCATAAATAATAGACAAAGCATTCATAGTATTTTTTACATCACAATCAAGTTTTTTTGAGTTTCATTTCAAAATCAAGATTTTTAGTCGTTAAGTTCCATAAATAAAAGTACATTTAAGCAGACTTACAGTTAAAGTATACTTTGAATTTAAATCTTCTTTCTACTTTCAACAAACAAGCTTACGTTTGTTTTATTAAACTTGAAGAAAACATACCTTAACCAGAATAGAAACTAATAATCGGTGATTTGCTATTCAGTTATTTGTTTGTTGTTCTAATTTGTTTTCTTTGATTTAGCACCATGTTTCACTTCATAAGTGACTACTGGTCTTTCTATTGTTTTGTTTATCAACAGTTTGCTTCGATAACTCAGTATTTTCGACCCCAGCAGTTTTTCACATGCGTAAAAGCCTTTATTTCCAGCTAGAAGTCGAATCTTTAATTCATCTGTTGTCCTATTTACCGTGTTCAATATGTAAAATTATCAATTCCTTCATATACATGGTGATCTACGCATACATCTTGGAGTGCTTCTTGTTCACGTGTATTAACCATGTATTTTGTTTTTTGTTTCATTTCATTTTGTCGATTACAAGTAGCTTATTTCACCAGTTGCAGTTTTTTACCAATAATTTTTTTTTTAAATGCTCATCGTACTTTTTTCTGTGTTTAATAACTTGAGATATTTTTATTCGACAGAAGTTATCGTTATTTTAAGAATCTATAGAAAGCTAGGACACAGCTTAAATATTACACGCTTATGGATTGATGACCGTGTGTTTAACATGAATTTACGCTTTGGAAAAACTTTTGGGGGTTGGGTCGGTGGTTAAATGAAAGAAATGTCGTTGGCATACTGATGTTTATTGAGTTGGATAAATTGATCAAGGAAGACAGACAGAATTAAAGAAATGAATGAAGAAGTAGAAGGTGTGCGTGTATTATGAACTGAAATGAAGAGAGTCCGCGGTCTTGCTCGGCGCGCGTGGGCCGACGAGACCACCGTTGTTAAACGATGAAACTAGAGAGACTGCTTGAGACAGACTTGTAGTGGCAGCCGGCAGCGCAGTCGCTAGCGTCGATACCGACTGAAATGGCGGTGAATATAAATTCTGATCTTTATAAATTAATGGCTAAAAGATTGTTTTAATTAAAATTAAAGGCTAATAAATAATTTTAATATTGTACATACAGAATGCTCCAGAGACAATAGTTCAAAAGAGCCTACGGTTAGGAAACATCACTAGCAACCCATTAAAAAACATCAAATAGAATACAGTGAAAATGAGATCACTTAGGCGAATTTGTGGCAGATCCATTTATGACAGAGTAAAGAATGAAGAAATAAGGAAATAATGTAAAGCGGACTTTAGTATAGTGAGTAAGATTAAGAAAGTATCACTTAAATGGTTTGGTCATATGAAACGGATGAATGGGGAGAGAATGGTAAGAAAGATATATGACGCAAGTGTTGATAGCAGCAAAAATAGAGGACGTCCGCGGAAGACTTGGCACGAACAGGTAAACCAGATACTGGAGGATGGTTTTGTTAGAAGCCTCAATATGTATGAATGTATGAATGTAGATGAGGCGAAAATTATGTGCAAGGATAGAAGAGTATGGCGCTCTATCCTCTCTGCCTACCGCTGCGGGGAAACGGCGTGATGATAAGTAAGTAAGTAAATAGAATTATCCAAAATTCAACGGTTTAGAAGCTATTTGAACTATTGGGATTGTCATCAATAAAGTTGAAATAACATTTAATATTTAGCCGTATATGTATAAAAATCTGGTAGCTTATGTGACAATACACAGCTTACGTTCAAAATGATAAGTTGAGTATTTATTGCATAGCGCTCATTTTTGTAAAAACAGGTTACAAATTTCATGAAAATCACAAACGTTCGAATAACTTCTAAACCATTGAACTTCTGACGACCCTATTCGAGCTCAATGGTTTGCTAGCGATGTATTCTAACCGCAGGTTCCATTTAGAATACTGTCTCTCTAACACCCTGTAGAATATTGCGTTCAAGAAGACAGTACGTTATTCACATAATTATTGTGACATAACAACTTCATCATAATCAGTCATGAAAAAGACATTAGTTGTAAAATCATACGATAATTCTGGTATTGTTCCTCGATGAACAGGTAAGTATGTAATAAAAAATACAATTTATAAACTTTAATGGTGGCAATAGCTGGTTAATTTCATGATTTGTGGTTTTGGTAAAAACACGATAGCTGATGAAAACACACACATCGTATATTTTAGCTCTTCAGACACGCAAATTTAAAATCACAATACAATTTTTTAAGGTAATAAATTTATTTCCACAAAAAAGTATAATTTCTTCCGGTAAAAGTAAAATTTTCATGAACAAAAATGATTAAAATATATTGATTTTATGCACCCCTAAATAAGAATGATCTTAAATTACAGCGGTGGCTTCTTAAACTGGAGTCTTGGAAAACTTAGAACAAAAACAAAAATATTTTGAAGGGTAGAAAGTAAGCAATACATTTCATTTTTTATTGTAGACATCTTTGGTAAACATAATAGACATACTAGACAGATCGATAACTACAATAATTATTATTATGGCGACTTATTTCATATAATTTTATGTATTTTTAATTTATTAAAGAAAACCATAAAAAATGAAAATACTTCTGCAATTGTGCGCTTAATCGTCACATTTATTCCTTAGTATCAATTACTAAAAATTTGTAATTATTTTAGCACTTGCGTAAACCGCTGGTTGCCATGTAACATTGTGAACCGGGGTTTGTTTGATTGGATTTACTTATAAAATTGTAATATCAATTTATAAATAACTGTCTGTTCACTAATTATGTATCATAGAGTCGAACCTCTCGCTCAAGGATTTTTGACGTACCGAGTTCGTTCCTGTAAAAATCCGAATGAGTGCAGAAACATCACTGACTTGAGACACACGATATAAATAGATGATGCTTCCTCGCTCACACGCACACGACGCGATGCGGAAGAAACATTGTTCCCGAACATCGAGTCCGATCGCTCTGAATAAACTGTCTGCATCCGGCGTCGGATCGGGTTTTTGCCGTGTACGTGTGCAGAGAACAAAGGAATGTTCTGGATTCTCGCCCTGTGCCATACGGTTTTTTTCAGTACCGACGCTCAGTTTGGGCGGATGTTTCATGTGTGCGAGACCTGTCACTATTGAAATAGAACTTAATTTTTCATTTGTCCTTGTGTGTTATTCCATAATGGGTCTTTTAATAGACGTAGAATTATTGATTGCTTCGATTGAAGAGCGACCAGCTATATGGGATAAGACTTCGGAAGCTTATAAAGACAGGAACTTAACGAAAGCTGCCTGGCACGAGATATGCTGTATTCTGAAAAATTGTTTTGAGGAATTAAGCGATACTGAGCAGCATAACTTTGGTGAGTTTTGTCTTATGTAATAAGTAATAATCTTGTTTATGTTTAGCCATAGAATTGTAATAGAAATTAGGATATGATTTTTCAACATGATAATTTACTTCATTTGTGGCAGACAATCGCCATAATACTACATAGTCATCATTATCATCACTATTGGCTCTAATACGATCCCTAATACAATTTAGATCTCTCCAGTCTATAACTTTGAAGACATGTCGTTCCATCTTAACTTTGGCCTATACTGCATAGTACGTGTGAGGGTATTAATTGCATAGTCAGCACCTCCATTATTATTATTTTTCTATTTTTTAATGCAGTTGTCTTCTCACGTGGTATTTTACACATTGTGTTAATTTATTAACGGTCAAATTGAGCTCTTTTAGATATAAATTGGTCATTCAAAATCGGCGTTAATTGCGAAATCAGTCGTTTTTACCTGCTGCCATAATATTATAATTCAACCAATGGCAGGCTTCGCTATTCTGAAATTTAAATGGCTGCTAATATAGAAGCGAACTTGTTTTTTGAAAGTGTTGTATTTATATTATATTTTAAACCAGATTATGTGAATTATGATTCATAATAAGAAGTGCATAAATAAATAAATTGTTCTTCAAGCTCCTATTAGTTTTTCACGTTTTTGTAGACTTCAATGTATACTTCAAAACATGTTTTCAATTATACTGGTCCACCGATAAAGCTATACCTATTACACTTCCTCCAGTTGTGTATCTTAAAAAAATGGAAGGGCTTCTTATATAAGTATTGTATATAAGATACAAGAGTATTAAGTACCAGAGGTTTTATTAATTAAATATTTAGAAAAGATTAAGAAAAGATTTCTTAAATCTTCGAATATTCACTCATGAAAAAAAGCTACATTTTATGGGATTTAAATGCACTCGTAATTGAAAAAATCTTTGTTTAATTTTATGGTGATTTGAACCCCCATGTATTAGAGGGATGCTACTATCTACATCGATAATTTTTTTCGCAATACTCTATGGTGAATTTTAAAATTATCAGTCCATGTAAAATATCAATACTCTCAAAGTACCTATACATACCAAATGTATAGTATTTTATATAGTATTTATTTGTAATAGCGTTTTAAAATACATATAAAATTAAAAGATTCTTAATTTAATATATGAATACTAGAAAGAAAATAACACGATGATATGAAGTATAGTAAAAATAAGGTGACATAAAATAAAGAGATATTTTCTTAAAACAGTTTTTATTTTTTTATTGAGTGTTACAAATAATATTCCGACAATCTTACAGCGTTATCAAAAATGATGAGTAAAATTAATTTTAATTAGTAATAAGTGCCAAGCTTGGGTTTTTAATAAGATAGAAAGTCACAAATACACCTAACTTTTTATTTATTTATTTTTAATAGTGATGTGCATTAGTTAGAATTAATAGAATAATAAAAAAATCTTAACAGTTATTTCTTTACAGTTAAAACTATAACATCTATTAATTTAGTTATAAATAATGTAAAACGCAATTTTTTTATTCTTGTCGTAAGACATAAAAAAATTAGTTAGCGCTTAATAATATTATTAAAAAATTAAATAAACATAAAACTATTAATTACTTGTATTTTAATTTTTTTACTCAGATATTATTTTAAAATACATATTATAATATAACTGGATCAATTAAAATATCAGTCGGCATCGTATACATATAATATAATGCTTTATAATATTTGATGATCGATGAATGATTTTCGTAAAATATTTTGTGTTCTTCGTTATGTAAGTAAGAAATCATTCCCTTTAAATCCGTGATTCTTTCTGTAGAATTATTAGAGACACGGAGATGAGGAATTTCATAATTACTAGAAGAAAGCGATCGACTTCGCTGATTAGGTTTGATAGTTAGTGGCCATTGATGGTCCATTGCTTTTGGATGTCGACCGCTATGTAACTACGGCCAAATTTTTCTTAAATTTTAATATTGAAAATATAATTCATTACTTACATTAACAGTGTTTTAACACAATACAACTTAATCAATTAATGCAGATACAGATAATTCCTGGTATATGAATAATGTTCTGCAACAATGCGTTAACCCTAAAAGAGTCAGATTCTTGAACAAAAAGTTGTATTCTTCAATTGTAAAAATATTTTGAGTAGCTTAAACACGTTTATTTCTACACTTAGCCAACAATCGTCCAAAGGTATCTTTAACGTCAAATATCTTAGTTTGAGTTGAGTGGCAAAACCATTAATATGATTCTGTTTTTACTTATATGAATATTATACTGATAAAATATCATTTTTGCGTTGTTATACAATAACAATTACGTTCATATATCTGAGATTCTTAAATTGAAAATATGTATTGTAATATAATTATCTATGGATACCATTTTTATATCAGTTTAACAGCTATTGTTTCTGTGTCAATACCTTAGATGGAAGATGGTCAATGTATTATATGTTATTTTTGAATTTTTTTCTTTAATTGGAAGTATATTTGCGTACTGTAATCTAAATACATAATAAATGTTATTAAATATATAAAAGAGAAAACGTTTAAGTAATCTTAACCGAGATATTATATTAAAAACACGTTTGTTTTTTTGTTTTTTGTTTTTTTTTCTTACTGGCACGTTAAGGCATTGTCTGAAATATGGTTACAGAAAATTTATATTAAATTCGGTCACAACTTTAAAAAATGTTCAGATATTTAAAAAAATGTGCTGGATCTCGATAAATACGCTCTTTTGTACAAGGTATATATATTATATTGCCTACGTTATCCTTTTACGACACATAATACCTTATATATATACCTGCAACTAATAATGTTATATGTTGTTTTAGGAATGCGTCTAATATAAGTATTCTTTATTGCCAGTAAGATAAAACACCCAAGTACTGTATTTTTCTATCCAACATAATGAAACGACATGTCTTATATGTAGATTATTTTATAAAATGTACCAAAATATGTTATTTATTATCATTTTATTGACGTTCACGCAATAGCTATTTAATGAGAAAATAACGCAACATCTACATGATGCTATATTACGCATAGCAACAAATATTTTGTATGTCAAAGATTCTCAAGTTTATCATTGCGATGATTTTTTTTTCACACAAAGTCACGTACAATAACCACGTAAAAAATAATTTACATTCCACACATTCGTGCCGAGTACCTATTTTAAATGTTTTGTTTATTCAGTTGTGGAATAAAATATAATTTATCTACTTACTTTTTATTGAGCAACACTAATACAATTTTTGTCTAATTACAGGCAAATCTATCATTGCAAAGTGGACTAATCTTAGAGACACTTGGATGAGATCTCAAAAGAAAGCCATTGAATTCAACAAATCCGGTGCCGGATTCAAGAATGTAACCAAATATAGATACCACGAAAAGTTGAGTTTTCTCGCCAAAGTATTTGATAATTTAAGTATATATTCCCCATCTACTGAAGACCTTACTGATCTACAAGAGAAAAGCCTGCAAGAAATCAAGTCTTCAAAAAACCCAGTCACAAAAAGTAAAGAAATTCCATCAACTTCAAATTTGCAAGGTCCGTCATCTTCGTGTGCACCTAACAAAAAAAGAAAATGTGGAGATATCGAAACTACTTTGTTAAAATTTCTTAAAATGTCGGAAACATCCCGAGAAAAACCTCATCCCCATCGTTTATTCTTTGATAGCATCTTACCATCTGTAATGAATTTCAACGAGGACCAGGTATTGGAATTTCGCATAGGCGTTTTAGCTTTAATTAAAAAAGTCAAACAACAGAGACAAACATACGTTCCGGTACCTGTGAAGAAATGGTATCCGAACTCAGATTTTCAACGGGAATATCCAGATCCACTTTCAAACCTACCACACCCTTTCAGAACATCCGATACGAATCCTTACTTTCCGGAAGTACCGTCTGCTTCATCACATCGATTACCTGTACAGTCTTCCTATTCGCAACCCGCTGAAAAACTGTCGCCATGTTCGTCTGCCAACGCTTCCGGAAACTCTGTACACTCCCAGCCCTCGCCTTCCAATCGCACCAACACGTCACCACTCTCAATTCCTCTTGTGAAATCATCGCCTTCGTCTTCTTCGGTTTCTCTCTGCTCAGAAGATTTAGATAATTATAATGATTTTTCTGATGATGCTTAGGCCTTTTCTGGAAAGATTTGTTAAATTATTTATTAATGTGTTTGAGAAATTAATATAAATGTAATGTTAGCACAATTAGTGTGTTTAATTATGTGTACACATTCACCTATCTGGATGACCTTCTTTAGTGACAGTTAGAACTTTATCCCACCCTAGATTGGCCTAGATTGCTTGTCCACCGCAATCGTCGTCCGGATCCACCATTCCTTCAAACAATCTTATCGCCGCTTATCATGACGTGACCTTGGAACAATATATATGATATTGATGTAAATGACAGATACCTTATTGTTCCGAGGGTTCGAGAAGACAGGTCTCACACTGAAGCAATGTTCTTAATAAGAATAATAACAATTGGACAATAAGAAGTACTTCCTATAATTTTGAATAGACACTATATAAATTTTGTTTATCCGTCGAGACTCATCGAAGCAGTGGGAGTGATATGAAAAATATTGATGAAGGACTAAAGAGTGGCAGAGTCATGGGATGGCCTTCATTTAGTAGTGAATTAGCAGTAACGGGTGATAATGACGACTAAGTAAATTGTTTTTTTTTTAAATCAATCATTTCTATGTTTATATGGCGTTAGTGTTTTTGTAATTTTCTAGTTGATTGTGAATCCATCATTTAAAGCGTATCCTTAGGTTTGACCATGGGTAATAAACTATTACACATTAAGCAAATATTTTTTAATTAAAACGTGATATCCTTGGTCTAACGTCATACTTTTATCTACCATGTAGTTTGTGGTACATTTACATATGTATATTTTAGAACTGGTTTACTGATATGGAGGCACATGTACATAAGACAGATGCAGTAAATTACGCAGGCAAATCGGTACATAACAATATTTTTAGTATACAAGGTACGATAGTTCTTCTGTTTTTTTACGATGTCGAAAAGTAAAAATTCAATCGACTAATTCAGAATAAATTGCCACTCATTCAAAAATTTATTGTTAGGTCTCTCCATTCGGCAGCCATACGTTAATACTGTCGTGGTGTAGAATGCTCAGAATCGGTCTTAAAATTGTTATACAGTTCAATAGTTAACAATTAACTACCTATTCTTTATCTGTACTCCATTGACCGTTGGTTAGCTTAGTGGTCCTGGACGCTGTACCACTCCCGTAATTGTTTTGACAATCCTTCTCCATTTTTTCGACTCTTCTGATGCATGCAAGGCAACGTAAAATAATAGGTCGTTTCTTTTATTTGATCCTTTTTGCAAAGTGTGGGGGATCGCCCTCTTATCTTCGATGTTGCCGAGTTCACTAGTTTCTCCAGGTTATCTTCATCTAATAGAGTATCCAAAATACTACAGTATTCGTTTTCTGAACAGTTAACTACCCCACCACTTCCTCGCAATTCCTTTAAGAGCCGGTGCTCTTGTATCAGTTTCATTCGGCAAGATATTCAGACATTCTTCTTTTCTTGATTTAAATTACATTAACGCAATTCACCGATCGATGAGTGGGTTATATAATTTTAAATTTTACAATGTAATTATGATGCAATAAATAAATTATATGAATACAACAATATACATATTGACATGCAAAAAGAAAAGAACGGAAAACGATACAAAAGGATCACACACATTTCAAATACATATGGCAACCCTGGAATAGGTCCACCCGATGACTAGTGGAGCAAGTAAAAGTAGCCATCTTATAAGAGCTGGACAAGACGTACATAGTCTATCTATAATTCGATTTAGACGCTCTACCCAGCAGTACTATGTTCGACCATATAGATACGAAATAATATAACTTTATTTGATCACCACGGAACAAAAGTTGTAGGTAGGTACTAAAGATCCAGGGTGATCTCCACCTTTGCCCTTTTTCCTACAGCGCTACACAGGGGCTCTATAAGTAGTTTCCGCCCATAGTACCTGCCACCTGTTACATTGAGCACAAGATTAGCGGTTGATCTTGGATAGTAATGTAGTACTAAATAAAAAAGCACCAGGGCGAAGTTTGATTTTAACCCCCACCCCTTTTTTGTTACATTAAAAAAATTCTTAATATTGGTAGTTCGAATGTTCAAAACATTTTTAATGTAAATTTAAGAATGACTGTTTATTTAAGTTGAGTTTACATATTTCAAGTCTCCAAGTGCATGTGGTCAATGGTTGAAAGAATGGGATACTACCGTGCGCCCGAATGATCTAATTCTTAACAAAAAAAAAACTATAAATATATTTTCTCGTAATGACAGGCACGTTTTGTGAAATGTTCCGGTCCCATATACATATATTTTTTGCATTCTCGTATTATCCGCCCGCTGCACGATATTTGATATACAAAATTATATACGGAATATTTTGAGCGGCGCTCTGGCTCGCTTTGTCACTTCTGCCGGCGCTGCCACTACACCACTCATCTTGGAGCAATCGTAGCTTGTTGCACTCGCTCCTTCCGAGAAAACACACAACAAACCCCAAATTGGAAAATACGAGGGAGTTTATTAAACGCATCTTTCATGGCGTGGTAATTGTGCAATCCTGATATATCTTGTTTAATTAATTATACATGGCAATTTTGTCACGCCAATTTTCCTTCGAAATTAAAAAAACAAAATCACGAATCAGCATCTTGGTTGTTAGTGCGTATAATGAATTATAATTTATTGTAAAATAATCCACATTTCTCTTTCATAGAGAGTAAGTACCGTTGAAGAAGTTAAAAAATAAAGCGGAAAATTATATTATTTATCGGAAAGGAATATGGCGGTTATATATTTGACGGCCGTTATTCCCATCAAAGGTGACAAAAATATTATCTTCATTATAGAAGATAAATGTTTTTAATGTGAGGATTTTAGAAAAATAGTGGAAATAATTAATGTAATTGTTATTATATTTATTTATTTATTTGTAAGTATATAATACAGTGTAAAAATATGTTTGGACTGTGCCCGTCTCACTAGAGAAATTCTTACAATGCAAAACTGAATATTTTATATATGCATATACAATTTTAAGCTAAATTTATGTTTTTTTATTTCAAATCGAAGAAGATAAATGCAGATTTTTTTTACTTTTGTATCATTTCATTTAGAATATTCATTTGATTCATTTGAGTATTCATTTGATCTTGCTCTTCCATCACGATGTATGCCTTATGGGCGCATTAGCAAAAATTAGCTGTATTTATTATTATTACTATAATGATGCAGGAGCTGCTAGCTGGGGCGGGAGATAACCTCTAAAGGAGGACGGTTTTGGGACGTTTAATACGCGAGGGGCCGTTACGTCATAGGTTGACAGAACGTTTGTCGTGGGGTTCCAGTGCTGTGGGAGTTCAGCATAAAAACGCTTGGAGAGGTGTTTTATGAATTCTTTTACTGGGGGAGTAGATTTTTTTAAATTATCGCAAACGTTCGAATTTGTCAATTATGGATTAGGCATTTTTGATAACCCAAATAGCAAACATTTTGTTTGGATGCATTGCACCTTAACAGCTGACTTTAATTTGTCAGTTTTGTACAATCAATCTTATCTTTTACATGTCTCTGTAAAAAAAAAGTGGAATGGCGCGAGGTCCGAAGAATGTGAGACATATTGAATTTTATCTCTTCGACCAATTCATCTGTTGGGCAAGATAGTCATTAAAATATGTCCTCATATCACGATGGTAGTGGGGATGTGCTGGAAATAAACCTCTTCTTTAACAGGTAAAACTTATCCAATAGGATATTTTCCATTTTATTGGGACACCTGTATTTTAATCCCACTAATTCCAAAACCAAGTTGATATTTATTGATTTATTCTTAATCAAGTGCATACATAAGAATAATATTTTTTCCCATTACAATATCTCAGTAAAAACAAAAAGGACACCATATACATATGTATGTATTCATATGACATTTTTCACCTGAAACGTATTTGAGATTATTTATGTTTTAATCTAGGATACCGTTCATAGTAAAGGTAGCCACATACAGTTACACTTAATCATCTAATCTACGTCTATTTTTTTTTCATTTACCGGTAAATAACCGGTAATGGGAAGAATTATTTACCGTTTACCGGTAATTGCAATTTGACGGTAAATTGCAAACCCTACGCATAACTGTCGCGGTGTGTATAGTACGAAAAGAGTCGGTTATTTTGCCAGCAAATTGACAAATCACTGATCTTTATAATCAAATCGTTTTAATAAATAATGACCGTCTGAGCAAACGCGTCACAAGCGCGAACAAAACAACGCACCGCAAACGGGACTAGGCGTACTTACGTAGGTTCTTAAATAAAATATACAAACGTGATCGAAGCTCATTCAATCACAGCAACTCCCACGCAAAAGACACCATCAAAATGCAGGACGTTTGATTAACACATACAGAGTGGGATAATTTGGGTCATCGCATAAAAAAAGATAATTTCTTTAGCATATTTGATATCTTTAGCTATTATAGTATATAGCAGTTAATGAATGTTATCAAATAATCGAATAAAATTAAACTATAACAAATAACTTTGGGGCAGAACATAGTCACACTGCCCTACATCAAATATAATTAAACTATAACAAATAACTTTGGGGCAGAACATAGTCACACTGCCCTACATCAAATATAATTATATAATTATCTCTATGTCTGCCTCAAAAGTAAGGAATTAGAGTTTACAATAAAGTGTGTTTTATCTTTATCGTAATTATAGATACTATAATAAAATTTCGTATATAATGATCAAATCAACAAAAAATAAGTCTATGTAATTTAGTAAAGTATTTTTACTTTGGTGAGAAAGGCTCACCCAAGCACCTTAGAAACGTGCCATGTTCTTAAATATACAATTAGAAATATGTAACATTAAAAAAAAACAGATAAGATTGAATGTAAAAATATCTTGGATGAGTTTCTATTTTACTAATTTGAATATGGTACAATACTCCCTACATGTATATTTCCTTATGTCCACCCGTGTCGCATAGCAACATAAAACAAACACATATTGACAGCTGTCTTTGTCATATGGCAACAGAAAACAAACATGATCTGCTGTCAATTCTATCACGTGATAATGTGCGGCTATCGCGTAAGACGAAGTAAATTATTTTCCTATTGTATTTACGTTAATTTTTTAAATAAATTTAAGATTATTTAAAAAAAATCCCGTCAGTATTGACGAACTGCTTCTGGTACATGATGATGCAAAAGTAAAATTATAAATTATTTCATGACCTACGAAAGAAATCTCGCTTGACCTGCGGACATTCGAGTCACATACAATGGTCTATTATACAGCGCTACCCTCATTCACAAATTATCTTAATTAAGTGTACAATTAGTGAGGCCAAACTGGCATTACGTACAAGCGTGATCTTTCCGGACGCAACAGCATCAAACTTACAAGTATGGCGATTACTCGGAATTGACCATATGAATAAGCGAAATCAGCTGGCCTCACGAGCTGCTACCTGTCTCCAGCTACCTGTATGACGCCGCCATTGCCGAGGTAGCTGTCAGATCGGTCGGATCGGTTCCCGATTGGTTAGATTCTCCGGAGGAAGGCCACGGCATCTGGCGGCGGTTTACAACACTCAAGGCAACGTGCCGTCAGTTTTGCGGAGTTTGTTTGTTGTTGGGTATGTGCACGTTTAAAAAACTAAATTCTGTATGTAATCGAGACTGTTTTCTATTGTTAGTGTTTATCGACAAATAGATAAGTGAATTTGTGCTAAACTTTAATAAATCAGTGAAAATGAATACCATACAGTCTTGTCCTGACATTGGAATTTACACCATCAACATCAACGAAGGATTTGTAAGTCATTAATATTTAAAGTTTTACGATCTTTTATTAAATAATTACTTTCGTTTTTAGGTATAATTATCAGCTGTTAGTCCTTTTTATGAATATTTTGAATTAAAATAATTTAACATTTTATGTTATGATGGTACTAAATAATCTTAAATTTAAACTTATAGAAAACGAAAGTTTAGATATAGTTTGGATACATGCCTACATTTTCAAACAGAATTGCATAATTTTTGACTCACCGATATCTGGATGTAAAATGTAGCTTTCACACTCTTTTGTAATCGAATTTACGCAAACTCGAGCACATGGCCAAAATTCTTAACAAAAAAATGTCAATAAGGAAATTTAAGGAACATAAAAATTCAAATCGTGTAGTAGTTTGAACAGTACAATTTGACAAGCAATTTGTTTCCGTGTAAAAACTGTCAACTTCCGACGCATGAGTTTTAAAATGTCTCACGTCAAAAATGTTTTTTTTAATGAGGTGCCTGGGTTTTACTTCCTCATTCTCACCTGTGCCCGCGGAGGCATCTCGCCTTTTCTACGGTTGACTCATGACTCACTTCGTGACCAATGACGCCTTCCCAGTACATCGTTTGTCTCTTTCGCGCCAATGTTTTCACTTTGAAAAGCGAACATCAACATGCTTCGCTCCGATTGGAATCCGCTTGGATCCTTGTGCAAGGAATTTCAACACGATGAAGGTACACAATGGATATTTAAATTATTAAACGTAAACTTATCACAGCAGTGAAAACATTTATTCGATCATTCTGTTTTAAATTATTATTATAAGGGATGGGAAACCAGGAATACCTCGAGGAAATATTAAATAAACTAGAATTCTTAGAGTTTCTCTGAAAAAATATAATAAATTGAATAACTATTTTTGTATTACGAATCATTCAGTCATGAGGAACTATTATATTTAAATAAGTAGCAGAAAACACTTGTAAAGATGCGTGTACACTGAATGAGACATGATGAGATAAGTTAATGAGATTTACGTGAGATGAATCTCGGTACCGTGTACCAGTGGCGGTCGGTGAATTTTTTGTAGAAGGGATGCTGGATAATAAGTTTATACCTACTATCAAACAATCAAACAATTCACTATTTTCGTTTACTGCATCAGAACGCATTGGTGAAGTATCCATGTTATTTTCTGTATTCATTTTTTATTTTAATGATGAATTAAATAGATAGTCCAAGGATATTCAATGTTTCAATAATTCGACTTCAATCAAGTATTCAAGCCAAACTCTCAAAAATGCATCACACAAACAAATTCCTCGAAACAAATAGGCTCGCTTCATAACACGTATGCTATTCTGTGCATTATACTCATGAGCATTAAAGTAATTTTTTGTACGTTGGATGCTATTAACTAATGCGTATACATTTAACAATGCTGATGAGCGAAAGTCGAATACTTTTAAATATTGTGGATACGGAACGAATGATAGAATCCACTGTTGTTGGTATCTGTGTGTTTACGTGATTCATAGATGTTCGAAAGTTGAGAATGTATATATATATATATATATATATATATATATATATATATATATATATATATATATATATATATATATTTCGACATGTATATATATATTTCGAGAATGTATATATATATTTCGACTTGCTCCGTGCGTTTCGTAGTGTGTGTTATGACTGTTCTCTAAAAGAAGTGGACGAATTTATTTGCAGCAGTGCTGTTTTCGGCTAGAAACAAAAATTCCAAAGCTTTTTGATCTGGAACACAAGGGATGCGGAGTATCCAATGCATGTATGAAGCGACCGCATCTGGCATGTACCACTTTTGAGATTGTTGAGATTTTGATTTGGAAATAAGCTTCGAAATCACTGGTTTATATTGGTAGAACAAGATATACCTGTTTATATGATTTTCGATTAAATAGTGAGACTCGACATAAAAGTCAACCGAACCATACAACTATTTAGTTCTGATTAAAGACATTAAATTACGAACCATTTATTCCGTTTCGACTATTGTAGAGGGTATTCAAATTCATCCAACGGACGAACGGAAGATCATCAATGGACTGACGATTGATGTATAACAAGTATGAAGTGAGACGTGAGACATAATAAAAATTAAACTATGTATCGGTGGCAAGTACACGGTGGACTACGAAGCCGTGTTCAAACAATCTCACAGAAATATAATCCGTCTCAGAGATTGTCTCGAGACAAAAATTTCATAAAAATATTTCTATATTCTGTGCACTGAATAACACTGTGACACCTGTGTAACTCTTCCCACCCACATCCAGTGCGAGAGAGATGGACATCGCGGGTAGTCCAACGATAAGGATATCTAATATTGAATAATATATTTTTTAGAGCTATTGAATATATTTTACATATTTTGCACGACTATTTATTTATTAGGAGAGCACATTCTTATTGTGAAGTTGTAATTATTCAGAACAGACGGTCTGTGATATTTTAAATACTAATTAAATGTATTAATTATAAAGATTTACATATAAAATCAATTTTATCAAAAAATATTGTTGTTGCACCACCGGGATTCGAACCTGGATTTCTTTCAAACCGGGGAAGGTGCATTATCCAACTATGCTACAGCGACATTATTTTTGACGACAAATTTTCTAAAAACAACGTAGATGGCTTTCAAATAATGGAACGATAGATGTATTCATTTGAAAAGGTGTAACATATAGGTTCAAAGTATTATTTTCAAAGCTTGCAACACTGACAATATTGTTGACGTAATAATATTAATATATATAACTATTGAATATAAATATTCTAATTAAATTTTTTATCTCATTTGATCTTTCCGCCTTTCTATGGCTAAATATTTGAAGGTCGTGTAGGAGAACTTGTTTCACATTATGTTTTTTAGTCAGTCTAATCAAAATCTATTTATAAATTATATAATTTGGTAAAACATTGATAAATTAATATTATGAAGTCAATATCTAGTGAGGTTCGTTATTATTCCTCATATTAACACGATACAAAAACTGCAGGAAATAACAAAGACTTTCATACAATTCACAGTGAATGCACAGATGTCGTTGATGTTAAAAAAACGAGTAATTATTTTTTATGAATCTACATACGTATGCAATTCGTAATTGTCCCAAATAATCTTAGTTATTGACAAAAAATAAAACCAGAACATCACTTGGGTCTATTCCATCTTACTTGCATTCTAATCATAAGACTCTTCTTTCTCCGTCAACCACAATATTGATCAATTTTTTTACCGCAAGACAATTGAATGATTTACAAAATCGTAGAAAGTAATTAATTATGTTGTTCTGATTTCTAATAATATCTATAATAGCATATGTCGCGTTATTTTCACTTTTAAATAAAATGAGACGCGCGCTGTAATAATTTAATTATAGTGCTAAAATCATTTGTTTGATCTACGTCTTGAAATAATGTTGCATTTGCTTTTTTTTTCGTTTTTGATAATATTTGTTAATGGTTTCGAAACGTTATAAAATTCTCTGAAACCGTGTATGGCACGGGTTAATCGTCTAGTGAAGAAATAAAAGTGAACGCAAATTATTACATTACAGAGAAGACAGTAAAGAAGATATTAAGACGCGAGTATTGGAAGCAATTTGAACAAGGGTCGAAGTGTAGGAGGCAAGAGCAATACGCCAGGATAGGAGAGTTTGACATTTTATTCTCTTTGTCTTATTTTTATTTAGAAGTCTGGGATCCAGTTCTCTATCCAGCAACCAAAATATATATTTTCTACTCTCTCTTTAGCATCAGAGCAATCGATTGACAATTGAGTGAATATATTCAACTCACCCTCTGCATACCTATGCATGATAATATTTATTTATATATTTTTTAATTAACGGCTCAATTGATCGTATTACCTTTTAATTTTTTATAAATTGTAACATTTTCCTGGAATATATGGCCACTTTTCTCAATTGCAGAGGACATCAGCAGGGCGAATGTCGCCGATTTTCAAAAAATCTCCATCCGAAAGATTCTGAACTGCTTCGAAAACGATCTCGAAAGACGGTCTCATCGACTTCATCTTTTTTTTTATCTACTCTTGCTTTCTAACGAATAAGTGAGCAGCCATTGCGTTCATATGTTCAATAAACGAACGTTGTTCTGCAGGGCACAGTTAGGCACGGAAAACAAACTGAGATAAAGGCACTGTTATGATAAGAGTGAACAATCAAATCTACGCAATAATTTGAATGTTCTTTACCTTTAAAATGATAAATATATATAAGTGTGGCGATCGGAATTCATATTCACCGCCATCTCAGTCGGCATCGACGCTAGTGACAGCGCTGCCGGCTGCTGCTATAAGCCTGGTTCGATAATTCACCACTACGCAGTCTCTCCAGTTTCATCGTTTCACAACGGCGGTCTTGCCGGCCCACGCGCGCCGAGCAAAACCGCCGACTCGCTTCATTTCGGTTCATAATACACGCGCACCTTCATTAATTTCTTTAATTCTATCTGTCTTCATTGTTATATCCATCACAATAAACACCTCAACACGCAAACGACATTTCTTTCATTTAACCACCGACCTAACCCCCAAATAAGTACTAAATTTTGTATGACTTAAAGAGAATTATGAATATATTTGAGACATTTTGATATTTTTACATGTTATGAAGTTTTTAGATTTTAAAATAGGGTTTTTTCGATGAACAAAATTTTCAGAATATGATTATTATGAATTTTTGTATGATTTGCAGCTTGTCTGATTTTGGCAGAATATAGAAATGACCTTACAGCGAACGACAAAAATATTTTTAAAAATTGTGAACTGGCTTCTTTCTGCGTGACTACGTTAAAATTATAAATATTTTAAAGGATTTAATTTAACTTTGTTTATATTTAACTTTGTTTAAACCACTCTGTTATTTTTACGTCAACTGGTTTTGATACTAACGTATCTTCGTCAGGACTGGCGTACAACTAAACTATTACAGGGTGTAGACGAAGCCTTGGTAAGAATGGGGGGAGGTGATTGATAGGGTAGCATTGAAATAGGGAATATATTAAATAACGGGTTGTTTGTAAGGTTTAATTGATCGTTAATTATAATGGACTTAGTGTTGAGTGATTTATTGATTTCTAGACTCTAAATTATCCAATCTGAAGCCTTTATTATTCATGTGTATTATTCGTTAATCACCTCCCCACTCTTACCTCTCTGCCTACACCCCGTAATGGGTGTTGTTTAAATTTTATGGAATTGTTCAGTTGTACGTCAGTTTCGATAAAGATATGTTAGTATCGAAACCGGTTAACGTAAAAACAACACAGTGGTTTAAACATAATAAGTTAAATATAAGAACAATTTTGAATTATGTCTAACCACAAAATTAATGTTACAAACAATTAAAATATTTAAAAGGATTGTTATCAAAACTTTCCACGCGTCGCATCCTGCATTCAATTGCCAATGTTATCTGCTACCATTCTATCCTCGATACAATTTAGCAACTGAAATAATGAGAAGTCGTCGTGGTCACCTTACCAGAACGAATAAAGGTTTAATCCGAACAGGTGAACAATGTACTCGTATAATGAATGATCAGGTATTTTTTGTTGTTTTTTTTTTTCAAAGGAAGTGTCGGTCTTTTGTTTCTGGAAACACAATATTATCACATGAACATCTATTGAATTCTGTGTCAGAATTTTATCACGTTTGATATTGAAATTTCATCTGTGGATCGTTGCATTACAAAACCCTATTTCCTTCTGCAACTCCTGACGTAACATCAGTAAACTAAAATTGCTTCAATCAGTCACATACATTTTGCTCTGTTTTATTAATTTCTGTGTTATATCTCCGCATCTCACATATCATACTCGTTGAATCAATTATTTATACAGGGCGTCCCAGAGACAATAGTTCAAACGAAGCCAAGGTTAGGGACATCACTAACAACACATTGAGCGTCGAATAAGGTCATCCGAAGTTCAACGGTTTAGATGTTATTTAAAGTTTTCGATAAATTTGAAGCCTATTTTTTACAAAAAAGAGCGCTGTTCCATAAATACTCAGCTTATTGTAAACATTGTGCTGTGGTAATGTAGTTACCATATAAGAAATTAATATATTTTAATTTTTTTGCAGAAAATCACTAATGTTAACACCATTCGACGCCCAATGGGTGGCTAGTGATACCCCCTAATCGTAATCTCCTTTTGGACTGTCGTCCCGGAACACCCTGTATAGAAAATAGTAACGTTTGTTATAACGGAATATACATTTCACTTCGAAAAGATTTTAGAGAGAATAAATTATAGCATAACTAACAAATAAATCTATGAATCTGATTGTTTTTTGTTAGTTAAAATATAGTTACGAATCACCAGGGGCATTCACTGCGTACAAGCAAAAAAGCTGTGCGTTACTAAATATTCTGGGAAATAAAAATAAATTAAATTATCTTTATCTTATGAAAATACCCTATAAAATTCTAGCCGTCATTACCCGGATTAGAGTAACCTTGTCTATGACGTAACCCACGACTTTTGTCTAGCCGTCGGTTATTTAGAAAAATTGCGAATCATTTGTAACTTCATGTACATGCTTGTTGGAAAATTGCTAGTACGTAGGTATTGTATGAACCTGACTTGTTTTTACAATCCTCATAAAAATAGTACTGAACTAAATATTTTCTTACTAAATCTATGTTGACATCTTTACGTCAGCGAATTTCCTGTATTTTTCAAACAATTTGTGCTTATTTCTGTTGTCTTCGAAGGGGAATAATCGCTACTGAAAACTGCGTGCAATAACACTTCTACATATTTCTTTTCGTAGTGTATTCCAACCTATGAATCCCAGTCATTCCATATTTCGGTGTATAGTAAAAGTTATAATTCATTATCTGCCACGAGAGCAAGTTTGCATTTTTCGGAATATTATCAAGTTAGATTATTGCTAATATTAAATTAAATATTGAAATAAAATTATTTATGTTATGAGTTTCGGCTATGCTAATTTGTAAAGCTAGTTATTTAAATAAATGTTTTTGAACACTGATTGAGTACAGTACCGAGCAATAATAGAAGCCTTTTTTAAAGTAATAAATTTACAATTTAAATAGATAGAATTATTCTCAAAATTAGAAAAAAAATTATATAATTTTTTTGATACCTAGTATACCTAGTATAGTCGGTAACAGCATAACCAAGTTTGTGCCTTCTGCACGCCACTGCTAATCACAATACTTGTTCCGTACAGGAAATAAGAATATAGACAAGGGTGGTTTCCCGATCTCAGCTTCTCTCAACCGGCGATGATGATGAGGTTGAAAGAAATGAAACACAAAATACGTTCAATATTGGTACACTACGGCGATACGACACAGTCGAGAATGGCTTCCCGCCTGCAGAATACTCTTTTTTTATTCAGATACATAACAATACATACTGTCATATTCGCAAGTACCTACTCAGCGACAGGCCACCGCTATGACGTTTTACTAAGACGTCTTTGTTTTCCTGAACTCTATCCCACGGGTTTTTTGACGTCACGCCAATGATTACACCTTTAAATTATTGACACGTGTCTTATCATATCAATTATAGGGCGCCTCTGCTGCGACCTCGCAATTCTGTGCGATACAATACTATATTTGCGTTTTACAGAAACACTGAGATTATTTATTTCAAATTATTGTAAATCTGCCGTGCCAGTGAGGTAATTAAGATTAAGTATATATTAGTTTTTATGACTTAATATATATTCCTACGATCTCCGTAGGTGTACGGCGCATGTTCGATTCCAATTATACTTAAGAATTGTACAAAGTTATTCTTTTAAGAACTTTTCGATGACGTAGCCAGATGAGCATGATAGATAAGCTGGTGGGAAGAATTCCGACAAATATAATATCAACGGCGTCATCTCACGATATCTGAATCGTAACCTTAAAAAATCTAGTCGCGGTAATTTGGTACGCTAACAATTTTTTGAGCGTGTCCGTACAACCTTTATTCACATGAAAAATATGTTCTACAGTCACGACCTAAACCTGAAATTACGAATGAAAATTTCCAGATATTTAGAAGTTAAAGAGATCATAAGGATAGGTGGTGAATGTAAGACCGCTCCCGTAATCGGCTTATTATTCCGTGTTCATGACAGGGATGATCAATATAAAATGCTACTTACTGTTGCACAGAATTTATGTACTCAAGTTACAGTCGAGTATTAATTAATAAGCGAACCATACGATGAGAACGGAGATGGCGAGATGCGATCAGTGGGATAACTAGAAAAATTGTGCCCCAATGCAAAATGGAAAAAAGTACCCTCTGCATATGAATTGTGCATAAGATATAAGAATGTTAGTTATAATACGATTTTCAATAATAATAACACAATTGGTTTCGTTTCTTCTACAAATTTTCACGAAACGAAAAAACTAGTGTGATTTTAGGTATTTATATGAACTTGCAACTGAAAAAATATCCCTTGCTTTACGAGGATGGTCTGGTCCCTAATTTATATATTAGCAGAATATTTCTGTATACACTGATAATATTTTCACGTTTTTTCCTAATACAAGTGAGAAATGATTTCTAAAATTTTATTTCCATTTCTTACTTTTAACCAAAAGTTTTAAAAATAAGTAATGTAGGGCGCGGACCTTTTGGACCTCTATCTGACTGTTAAACTGTTAAAAGTCTAACGACGGTGGAAAAAAATTAATTCCCATTGGATGCGTTCACGCGGGCCGCTTGATGTGCCCGGCGTATCTTAGCTGCTGTCAGGCACCGCGTTTTCGGATGCGTTCTGCGATGTCGGCGAATGTTCGCCACAGATGCTAACGTTCCCAGTATTATTTTATGGAATAAAAACATCAATATTTACTGTGAGAACTGTCATTTTGGACGTGTATGTGTGTGGGTGTGTGTCAGGAGAGTGAGTAGATGAGTGGTGGGGGACAATGATTATGAGAGGGCGTCTCTGTGGGAACGGGTTTCTTTACATCGCCACATCTCCATAATTACTAGTCTATCTCTGAATTGTATAATTATAAATTACTGTAAATACTTCTAATAATAAACGTGTAATTGCTACCTGAATACTGAGTTATTATTTTACTCGACAGTAAAGAGAGGATAGAACACCGAGAGCATCTGGTGGTACTACGAAAGTTACCACAGTGGCGCAGTCGATTTGTAATAATTATTTTAGCTTCTCAGTACATACATCGAGAAGCAAGAAAAAAAATAATTAGAAAAGGACCGAGGGAATCTGGTGGTTACCACACAAGTTACCCCACTTGCAGATATGAATGTTGAGATGTGCATCTACAGAAGAATGCTCTGAATCACATGGATGGATAAGATTACGAATGAAGATGTCGTGGTTCGGATGAATACAGAAAAATGAATACAATAAAAATTTGACAATTTCAATATCTCAGACGTGTAATGAGACATCGTAAGAAATATCAAATAATGCACGGAACGATAGTTGGAAATAATAATATATTCCTGGGTCCTAGAAGAAAGAAAACATCATGACTAAGAATCTGAGAGAATGATCTGGACAGTCTACTGCAGTGATTGCAAACCTTTTGGGCTCGTTTTACATATTTAATTATATTTCAAAAAAATAATAATAATTCACATAGCTGCTCATTTATATATTTGTAATTTAACTGAAAAAAAGGAATTCATAGAATTTAATTTGTTTTTTTTCACCGAGTGAGACCTAAAAGAGATTCATATGTAGTATATACGTAGTGATAAATTCGAACGTTGTTGTCGGGTAGACATCTGGTGGTGGGACACGTGTTCTTTGATAACCCTGATATCAGTGGACGCTGGCGTGTCGCCCAAAACGCTGTGGCATGTCACCTTTGACACGCGTGTCGTAGGTTCGCCATCACTGATCTACTGTAAAGTTTTTCTGGGTCTCAATGAACTGATGAGAAATAAGTCTGTTGAACGGATAAGTTATAAAAAGAACAATAGCATTTTTTTTTAGTTATCTGTAATGCGATCTAAACGTCCTAGTACACTACCAGGTATACCATCCACCAAACATAATAATTATAGTCATTAAATTCTGACGTCATAATATAACATTACGCATCCTGTACACTAGATGAGATTACTATTTTTTTTTTACAATTATTTTTAGTAAGAACGTGTTTTATTCAATAACAAATTGCAAGTAAAATAAAAAAATCGCGACGTTACAGTCAGGAAGAAGATTTTTTTGAAAATAAAAAAAGAAATAAGAAAATAAAGGCGAAAATTAATTTTTCTCTTATTTAAAACCACGAGTAAGTCAATTTAAACTACACAACTGCATTTTAAACTTTTGAAACAGCTCATTATTTAAATTAATTTATTACATATATATATATTATTTATAATAAAGTTTGAGTTTTTTTTTTAAATAACACATTATTTTAATAAAAATTAAATTGATCAACTTGAAAGATATACAGAAAAAATCTATTTATCGAAAAAATATTTTAGTTGCTATCAGGATTCGAACCTGGACCTTTTCCATCCGGAGAAACGCGTTATCTTGTTTCGTCATATCAACTAAGTAGTTTTACAACTAATTTTATAATTTATATTCTATGGCTCTTTCAAATTGATACATCTGTTATTCCATTTTTAAATGAAATCGACTTTATATTGCAACGAATCTCAAACACCTTTAAGTAATACACGCTAAATCGATTCATTTTTATTCAATTTGGATAAACTGTGATACAACTTATATATTTTTACGGAGAACACGATGGAAAAATAAAAATTAATGATTGTTATTTGCCAAAATTAATACAAGCATTATAAGAAAGACCGCGACCATTAGATATATTTTCTGCGCGCCACAAAATTGTCTTAACATTGAAAATTCTTGCATAAATGAAATATATTTTCTTATAATCTTATAGCCAAGATTATGGAAACAAGTTATCAAAATGTTAAAAATTAATAGAGTTATAACCATTCAATCTTCAGGACATATTATTAATTTTCGACGTCTTTAAAATGCTTTGTTTTAGAGAAAACATACGTTTTTAAATAATATATTATAATTGCTCATATGCTTTGAGGATTCAGCTACTGTTTAAAATTAAGTTTTATTTTTTAAATAATATATTGTAATTACTCACATGCTTTGAGGATTCAGCTACTATTTAAAACTAAGTTTTATTTTTTAAATAATATATTTTCAGTTTTATAAAATACGGTAATTTTAATGACCCATCGAGTTCAATACGCCGCTCTATCCGGCTATGACGGGGGTGTAATCTATCGCTTCCTTAATTTTTGGTTAAATACATCGATAAGATGTATTTTCACAAATATTTTAGTTAAAATATGAAGTAATATTGTATTTATTCACAAAATAAGTTGCAAATTATGTAAATTATACAATTTTAAGGAAAACAACGTTTTTTTGAATAAAGTAAACATTTTATGTGCGTTATTTTTATGTAAGTCGCAATTAAATATTTCATATATATGTATAACACTGTTGTATTTTAAACATTAGCTGTTTGTTTCATAAATAGTATGTAATTATGAAATAAACAAACACATAAATAATAAATTGAAGCTGTCATAATAATTTTAAATGTAGAACGTTGTGAATCATCAGTCCAAATATATGTATCCAAATGTATGTCTGATTTTAATATATATGAATTAGATACTCCAATAAATTATTAAATTGTTGGTGAATTAATTCAAATGACAACACGCATACCATAATATTAATATAAAAAAACTTGGATACGTCCATGACAAGCCTCTAGATACGAGTTATTTTCGACACTTATGTAAATGCGAATTTTATCGTCGTCTCTTTCTATTCAACTCTTCCACTCTCTAATGATTTAAATAACGTCATTAAGTGTTTCTGATTGAATCTAACTATTAGTCTCATCTTGAAAGCATGAATATTATGTAACTCGGGTAGAATTTATTGATTTTCAAACTGGTAAAATGAAAGCACGCCCTTAACTTAGTCGGAAAATATAAATAATATTGATATGACATTTATTCCGCGTACGCAACTTTATTTAAAAAAATCCTTATTTTTTATTTATTATCTTTGTTTTATTAACCACTTAATTGAGTTTAAATACATCTACCGGTTTCGAAAAATACCATTTTCTTCTTCAGGATGTCATAACTAACTAAAAACATATATTATTGTTTCTTTACCAGAATCTATTTTAAAAAAAACAACAATTATTTAAAATTCATATTTTTTAAAAAATATATGACTTTTAACCACAAAGTTAATATTGCTAATTTTAAAAGTAATTTTTATTTTGTTTAAAGCTAAAGTATTTGTCGCGTGCAGGTAAGAAGGTAGGTACTTACTTAACTTTCCTTCGGTGGGATTCAATTTATTCCCTCTCTCTGCCCACGTAACATGCCCGTGGGGTTGCCGGGGTCAGTTGTTCTTTTTTATTTTCATCACTTATTTATGGATCTGCATTGTTGTTCCTTTTTTTAATTTGTGGTTCCCGTCATGCAACAAGAACGGCCTTAAACCGGGCGGACGGAGCGCGCGACCGTGACCTGGCCACCGGTCGCGGGGGGACCGCATCCCGGTCCGCGGTTCAAAAGGTTTTCATCGGACCAACATTAAACCACGATGTCGAAAGTATTCTGTATTTTGCCAATTATGGCGATAAGATAATGTAAAAAATTTAAAAATTATAGTTAATATATTATGAGTACTAACTATTACAATCCATACTAAACAGTTTCTGTTTAGTATGGATTGTAATAGTATGTAATGTAAATATGTAATAATTAAAATGAATATATAAATAATAAGAAAAAACACTTTGTTTGAAACCACTATTTATATATATATATATATATATATATATATATATATATATATATATCAATATGTTTCAGGACCTATGGTCCCTTTTTCGGGTAACAATGCATACTAAAATTAAAAATCCAAGCATAGACAAAAACGAAACTATAAAAATAAAAGTGGTGGGTAACTAATTAGGAACTACTGTGAAAACAAATTTAAAAGGTGACTATTTGTAAAAAGGTTTTTGATTATTTATCGTATTTAATTTGCTATAAACACTTTTAATAATTTCTAAAATTTCATATGTATCTAACTATAATCTGTGTGTAAAATTTCTAAACTCTTGTTAATGTCAAAAGAATGCTTCGTTTCCAGAAGTTGATTGGAGAATTCAGAATAGTTATTGCGTCTTTTTTTTTAAATATCATCCATATCCTCGTTATTTAATATATAATTATTTAATTTGTCATTAATGCAAAAAGGTGGTTGTGTAGAATTTGGGATATGTTAAATGATTACTTACCGCACAGCAGCATTGCAATGGGCCAGTTTTTAAATTTTTAGGAATAGAAATAGAATTATTTGTTTTCTATATATATATTTCAAAGGGAATTAATTCTTCATTTAATGATACATTTTATTAAAATCTCTACGCACAACATACAAAAGGGCGTTGCAATATTTTATATAAAATGTTAAATCCCGGTACTATGTGACGATATCCAGTAGCTATTTGATGCTTTTGATTAATTTATTTAGTGAACATTATGACTCTAATATGTAGTGTAAATAAAATATTAATTAATTAATTAACATTGCACAAGAATGATGTAAGAATAACACCGAATCAAAAATGTTAACTATAAATAAATTATACGTGTAATCGCGTATTAGATTGTTTAAACCCGTTCCTAAAACGGGCACAAAAGACGTAGTACATAATATTAATATTTAAGACCCTATAACATAATTACAGTTTTAATATTTTAAAGTTTCTATCACATGTACATAGGTTCTATTCATACATTTAAAAGGAAATCAACATTTCATTTCAATGTGATGTATTATTTTCTTTTAAAGTTTCCTTACTGTAGATACATAGAAAGACATTAAAATATTATATATTCATGGAAAGTATGTAGGTAATTGGAAGTAATAAAAATAAAAATTTGTAGGTACATACAGTACCTAATATCAACTGCAAAAAAATATTTATACATCATAATATTGAATTTTATTCAGAAAACATATTTTTACGAAATCGTCTCTACATGTCACACAATTTTGACATGTAGTCTTCTCTTTTCTATTTTAAAAACTAAGCTAATCGCCTGTGCTGTGAAAAATGACACCAAAAAAATTGATATAATATTTAATTTCGTCGATGACTAGAATATACGTATATAAATTAAATTAATCATCTTTCCAATTGATACGGAAAATTGTATTTATCGAAAAAATATTTGGTTGCTACCGGAATTCAAACCTGGACCTCTTTCTATCCGAGGAAGCGAGTTCATCATTTCGCTATAGTAATTGAATCCATCTTCGATTTTTATTTAACAATTGATACATTTATTATATCATTTTTAAAAGCAATTAACTATATATTTTCATACTTTTCTTTGTCTTTTCTAAAAATAAATCATTTTGATGTGTTAGGTGAACAGTTTGTAGGATAAGGGAAAAATAATAATATTCGAATATAGCGCAAGCACTGTCAGTTATAGGCAATATTTATCTTTCATACGACATGAGTCGGTAAATTGTAAATTGTTATTTTATATTTTTACGACCCATAAATCAATATTACTTTACTTTTATATATTTTTTAAAACCAATATTTAAGGCAACATAATTTTAAATACATTATTTTTATGTATAATATTGTCAAGTTTATATTTAATTTTGATACTAATTACAAACAAGCTACACAAATGGGGTTTTATTGCGTTCGTATTTTTTGTAAACTTTATTAACTCTACTATTTTTTTAAATTATGTAAATTTCACATAATCTTTATAAATATAAAAAATATAACAATCACATGAATTATGTTTTAAAGATGATGAATAAATTTGCAATTTTTTTTTAAATTACGGTATATAAACTACTGTATATTATTATAAATTTAAATTATCTTTTGTAAAAAAAATATTTATTAAAATAAACTCACGGTGTTAGTTTGTTAAATATTTATTTACTTTTAAAAACTTAATTTATTTTTATAACCGTATCATTTTTGAAATGTCATGTGGTTTTGTCCTTTTTCGAGTGGGATCGCGAGTTTCCGTGTACTATTTATAGTTAATACTCATTAATTTTCAGCTCGACCATAATTAGATATATCGCAATTGTTTTTGTCCAAGTCATCCAAAGCAGTCATGGTTTGGTAATGATAATGGATATAATATAAAAATATAAGTATGTACTTAATATAAAAAAGTTCACAGCTAATTATGATACATCCAGAATTACTCATATTATATGATATTTATAGTAAAAAAAAAAACAGTAATTATGACAAATTATAGATATCTCATAGCAACGAAGCTATTTATATTATATTATATGGGAAGTATGGATGTATGGGTATTACAGGGCTTACGACCTGTCTTCGGCTGGGTTAAGTGATTACTTTATACAATTGGGTGGTGAGGATCATACGATAACATAATGAAAACGGTAAAAATAATACATAGAACAATCATCAAAGTAATATTAAAAAAAAGATCAACCTTTTTTAACCCCAAAACTTTTTGCAAAATTCCCAGTTCTCAAAATAGAAAAAAATCTCAAACAATTACTTAAAGAAAATAACACTGTAAAATTTGAAACAAGCACAGCACAATTAAAGTTTAAAAATAAATTTTATATTCCTAAATGTAACAAACACCAAACACTATCAGCAAAATTTTATATACTTAGGGATGAAAAACTTCAATAGCCTCCCTACACAAATTAAAGAGATAAAATATATAAAAGAGTTTTAAAAAAAAATAAATGAACACTTCAAAAATACATAATTATATGATAAATAATATTATAGAACACTTAAGAAGCATATAATTAAATAATAAATAATTAAGATTACAAATGTAAAACTCTCTATATAAAATTATTACAGTGTAACTCCCTTTCCAAGCATAAGAGGTAAGAGAATAAAAAACATGTAATTTTAATAATGTACAATACTTAATTAATAACCCATATTTTAAAAATTTCAAATAAATAAAAAAATGTAACGTTCACCAATTCTACCCACAATCAACCTCCACGTATATCACATTTTTGGAAGTTATATATAAATTTTATATTATTAATATAATATAATAGCTTCGTCTCTATGAGATATTTATAATTTGTCTTAATAACACAATGCCTTTTGAATTAAATTCCAGTAATTTAATTGTGTGTTCTTGGACATACATAAATATTGTTAATGTAATTATGATGTCAGCTGATGCATCTTTATTTTTCCTATTTCGCACACTCCGTTTAATGGGCAAATTAAAAGTCAATTTCGTGACTCTTGCGAGAAACTTGATATTATTTTTTTAACCAAGTATGGGCGAACATATTATTAGTAGCTATAACTTCACCCGCTGTACGTTTTTCTTTGTAATGTCGGCATACGTATCTCCGTCTATTTAATATGTGAGGGATGGTCCTACGGGGCTGATCTCTTTGGTCTGAGACTCAATTTGTGTACATAAAAATGATAAATGATATTTCTTATTTCCATTTCGTTTTTATTGCACCCTTACTGAGATTTTAAGAGACATTAGGCAACACTCCGAGAACCGTAGTAATAAGCTAACCCTTTCAAGTCCTCATAGTTGGGCTAATGATCTCCGAAATTATATAAGAGCGAATGCGTATTACCAGTGACAATATATTTTACTTTTAAAATTAGCAATATTAACTTGGTGGTTAAAATTCATATTTTTTATTTATTATCTTGTTGTTGTTGTTTTTTTTTTTTATTATTATTTTTTTTTTATTTAAAAATAGATTCTGGTGGAGAAACAATGCTATTTTTAGTTAGTTATGACATCCTGAAGAAGGAAAAGGTGTTTTCCGAAACCGGTAGATGTTTTTTAAACTCAATTGTGGTTAATAAAACTAAGATAATAAATAAAAAATATAAAATATATTTTCACTAACATTTTAGTGAAGTCATATTCGAATACATTTTCACTGGAATGTATTCATGTTCATGTCTATATACCAAATATATAGACATGAACTAAGGAAAATGCCTTGTTTCAATATTTTCATTTTGTTGTCGCCCGCGTGATGCCTTTGGTGCCACGTACGCAATCAAATAGCTCCGCGACTTTTTAAAAAAAATATGTGACTCGATTAGAACGAAAATTTAAACGCTGTCAATATAATATGCATTAATGTAAAAAATACGTTTTGTTTACTCAAAAGATTTAATTTTCAAAGAGTAAATACTTTTACTGTTGCATAAATGTGTCATAAACGAATACTCCTCCTGTAACATATATATATATATATATATATATATTTCGTATACCTTCTCGTACATTCGTTCAGGTTTTCTGGAACGTAAATACAAAGTTAAGAATTCAGAATGTTTTGTCAAGAATTCTGAATTCAGAATGTTGTGGTTTTGAGCCACTAAGATATGCTTGGAGATAGGTTCGAACATGTGTAAACGTGTGAGAATTTGGGCACCGAATATAAAATCACATTCTTTGTTCATTTTTACGCACGATGTAGCACGGCGTTCATCTTTGATGTGCATCGTAGCCAAGAATCCGTCTCAACCGCAGAGATATAATATGGTCACGACTAAGTCTTAACACACGACAGGCTTATCAAATTATACAATGTGTATATATGTACATGAAAATAAGTCGTCTATTATGTGAATAATTCGTTGGCGTTGAATGACTTTTCACTTTCTTTACATTCCATGATATATTTGATGGGCGAAAGATTATCGAATCGCACGTAGATGCGTTCAATCGGAATTAAAGTTCGCGGCACCAGAAAGGCGTACATTAAAATTCGCGCTACAAAAACTAACCGGAAAATACGCCTTGACGATGGCTTGATAACGAGGATGATTATAATAAAGGGCTTACTGGAAGATGGGACCATTTAACATTTTTTATTAATTTATTTACATTACTGAATATATAATATGCTTACTTACTTACTTACCATCATGCCGTTTTCCGAGGGGGTAGGCGGAGAGGATATAGCGCCACACTCTTCTGTCCTGACACACAATTCTCGCCTCATCCACATTCATACATCTTGTCATACAAGCTCGCCGATTATTGAGGCTTCTAACAGAACCATCCTCCATTATCTGGTTTACCTGGTCGTGCCAAGTCTTCCGCGGACGTCCTCCACTTCTACTGCCATCAACACTTGCATCATATATCTTTCTTACCATTATCTCCTCAACCATCCGTTCCATATGATCAAACCACCTAAGTGATCCTTTCTTAATCTTACTCACTATACTAAGATCTGCTTTACATTCTTTCCTTATTTCTTCATTCTTTACTCTATCATAAATGGATCTGCCACATATTCAGTCTACTTTCGTTCCTCTTCCGCCAGCTCCAGGACTCACTTCCATACATCAGTGTCGGTACCAGGACTCCATTTTGAACCGCTAGTCTTGCCTCAGTTGACAAGTTCTCATTAGCATTCCATTCAAAGCGCCGTTCCCTCTATTCCCTGCAGTCACCCTCCTTTCGATATCTTCCTCTGTCTTTCCGTTTCTATCGAACATATTTCCCAAATACTCAAACTCATCTACTTGTTCCGAAGATTCATTACCTACAAGTATTTAGCACGGTGTCTTGATTTCCTCTTTCTCGAATATCATCACTTTCGACTTGTTGACATTCATAATAAGGTCACTTTCCTTGCATACATCGTACATAATATGTTAATAAATTTTAACACATTACTGCGATATATACTTAGTCCACAATATTTCATTAAAAATTTTAATGAAAAATATTACATGAGCGAAGTTCTCAACCATTTTAAATAAATAAGTCATTTTATAAGTCGTGCACGTTAATTTTTTTAAATTATTTTGCCATACAAGTTTATTATACTAAACGTCTCACTAAAATAGTAGGAACACATAATTCGACGTGAAAGTAAATAGTTAACATAACGTGATTGGTAAATCATTTTCCCGTCAAGAGTAAGTTATGGGTTTTGTGTCCGGTGGTAACTACATACTCGTATTTGTTCAATGGATAGATTTTTTCTGCGTATCTTTCCAAGTCTTGTATTTTATTTTAATTATCAAAAAAACTCCGTTCTGAAATGGCAACATCACAATAAAAATGAGACATAATTAAAAATGTATAATTTTATGATTTGGCACAATTTTCATTATATTAGTGAAATATTCCGATTATATCGTAATCGAGTGTAATATATAATTTGAACACGATCTCAGTTTTCAAAATGCAAATCAAAATCAACGCAGTTAACAGTGTAATAATGCGAGATAATCTTCTCAAAATACAAAAAAATATAATAAAATAAAAGTAATTTTTCGAATGCATATTTTGTTTTCCCTGGTTCTTTTATAAGGTCTCAATGTAAACAATTACTAAATTAACAATACGATAGATCGTTCTCTTACCGCCCATGTTAATATAATGAAATCATAAGTCATGACCACTTCCTTCCTGCAAAGGTCGGCGAAATTGGTTGTGCGCGCATCCCACTGATGCACTTCCCGCTCTATCATGCGATGAAATATAAATTGCGTTCAATAGCATCCGGGAGCACAGGCCGTTCGCCATCACACTAATATCGCATTGTATTATCGACGTCGTTATACCAATAAACGAGCCATAAGAGATCACGCTCCAGGGCTGCGCTGCTCTGCTCGGCGTCGCCATGATTGAGAGACCTTCGACTGGCCGTGCGAATAGTCGGGAGTTCACCGACGGTTCAGGACGAGCGACATAAAGTGGGAGAACCGCTCTTCTTACAGATAGAAATCAGAATATTGCAAATAATATTATTTAATACAAATTAAATTAATCAACTAGTAATATATAGTTAGATACAGAAACAAATAATGCAACAAGAAATGCGATAACCGATTATGCTACGCCAACATAGTAAGTTAATGAGAAATCTTCAAACTTATATGTTGCACATTCAAATTGATACATACAAGATGTTTGTGATTCCGTAAACATTAAGTAGATTGCTTTCAAATTTGTCGTCAACTTACTATGTTGGTATAGCGTAATCGATTAACGCATTTCCTGGACCTGGTTTGCAAAAACCAATTCCAATATATCAACCAAGTACGTTTAGAATAAATTTTTTAACTTACATGAGTCGCACAGCGAAGTGGCCCAAGTGAAAGATTTCGTATTTCACACTAATGCGCTCAAAATTAATTGTTTCGTATTGGTTTAATTTAAAGTGCAGAGATATATGGAAACATTATATAATTATAACAATATTAATATTATACTTATTTTTTTTAATATATAAAAAATATGAGGTATTGGTTCTTTTCAATCCTTTTAATCTCCATTTGACTTCACAGATAGGCAACTCTACCACTGTGCGACTTATATTCTAGCTTTTTCTGTCTATTATTTCATTGTTAGTTAATCCACGTAGAATAATTTAATTTGTATTAAAATCGTCACCTAAGCAGCAACACTGCATATCTCAACTTTTTGTCAAATTAAGATATTTATGTCATTGAATTTGAATTTTCGCGGGAAATCGTTTTATATCACTAGTTTCACGATAGCGTCCGCTAGGGACGTGCAAATCAAAGAAATGTAATCACCACATATCTGTAACCTCCCTGTCAACTGCGAACAAGTCAAGGGAATCGTACCTAAGTTTAGTACAGTTTCAGTTTAGAAAAAATCTACTCCTTTTTACAACACTTGAAAGGTAAGTAATATTTCAGTAATTCTACAAAAATCATTTAAAACTAGTTATATCTTCCCTGCGAAGTACACAATTCTTAGATATGTGGTGTTGTTGCTTAGGTGACGAAATACCACAACTTCACAACAAAAATGTGCTCTTCTTAAAAATATTATTTATTAAAATTATATTTTTTACAAACATAATTATAATACAACAAGAGCACATCAAGATGGATCCATTGGAGATGTGATGCTGGCGGCGTATGTTGCAAATTTCACGGACAGCTCACAGAACAAACAGCTTCATGTTATAATAAATAAATGTTAAGCAAAGTCTGTCTTCCCCAATACAAATGCGCGTGCTGAAAATTTTTGACCGTGTCACGTGACGTTCGGAAAACGATAAAATAACTAGTAGTATAAAGCAGAGTCGAGGGAGCCTTTTTTCGATGACGATCGTCGATAATAGATGGACTGGCGAAATCTGCAACCAATGCCTCACTTTAAAATTTAAAAATATATTAATATTTTGTACTCTCCAAATACTCGTTACGAGAATGCCGTCTGCCATTGTCGCTCTCAAAATAAGAAGGGTCATCTTGTGTATAGTTTTTTGGGCTAATCTGCCGTGTATATCTGACCTTTCTGGCCGACGTTTTTGATTCCTTTGCTGTGTTAAAAATAGTGAAACTTGAGAGTTTTGGTTTAGTGAATATCATTCTTGGGGACTTTGAAGAAAATACACTTTATCTACTAATTGTACTAATGAAAAAGTGAGATATACTACAGCGGTTCCTTTAAAAAAATCAAGAATTTTTTTTTTCATACATAATTTTATGGTTCGATACGGCTCATATTTATCTATGTTGTTGAATTGTTTATTATGGATAAATATTTTTATATTACTAACATTGAATATGAACCCAATATATGATCCAATTGGGTAGAGATCAATCAGAAGCATCGCTATCCAATATTCTAACATAATCATTATACAGTATCTACACTAATACGATAAGTCACTACTCACTTCCTTTTTTTTTTCTCAATTTTTATTTTTATCCCTGTCGAATCTTTATTTCTATCTTGAATTAAATAACACCACAACAACACGAAAAAAAACTGGATGCAGTGTCAGCTGCATGTGCAATGCTGCATATATCAGTGGTGGAGTCTACTCCATCCCACACAATAAACTACGAATATATACTTAATTACAATTTAATTGTATCTTATGTTTGTCATGTTGTATTATAATATATTCACCTCTGTTACAACAAAACATGTATGTTAACAAAGTCTAATAAATTAAATTGATAAAACAGTGTACATACTCGTATATACAGTATAAAAATGCAGACCTTTCGTCTCCATTTTCTCCTTGTTGTAGATGTCTTAAACAATACATGCATTACTTTTAATGTGTAACATAAAATTCTGAACAAAAAATTTTATATAAAAAGATCTACAATGCTTCAATACCGAGATATAAGAAAAATTCAATGTCCTTTTAGTTTGATGCTTGTTTGCAACGTTTAACAATTGAATTCTCTACTCGGAAAGTTTATCTTCAAGTCTTACTTCATAACACACAAACTTAATCCACCCTTATGTCAACAACCCAACAAATATTCCGCTAATATTCAATATAATCATGCTTATAATATATTCGTTTCTATTAATATAATAATTGTAATAAGTGCGCATTTGGAAATTTGAGTTTCGCCTTGTAAGGGCATTATCAATCTCCTGCCTCGCAAAGCGAAACCCGTCTCATCATGTAAATTAAACTAGTAGAATAAAAAAACAAATGTTTTATTTTCCCATACATGCGATTAAGGAGTTCTACAAACGTATCTCGGAAACCGTAAATACATGGAAGTGTGAGTATATCTTCGGCTGGCTTAAGTGATCACTTTACACAATGTAACGTTCACCATTCTACCCACAATTAACCTCCATATCTATTAAATTTTGGAAGTTGTATGTATTTTACCATATAGAAACACTTCGAGTATTTAACTACAACTTCACTGTCGTCATCTATGGTCTGAAATATGATATTAATTTCCCTGAAATAGCATAGATGTCACTAATGATAATCTTATTTCTTATAAAATGTGGAAGCTATATTCTTTATTTATATATATGATAAATGATTAACACATTGCACTAGAATACGTCTGAAAAGACAATTTTATATTATATTTCTTATTTATATTAACAATATTTGAGGATATCCAACAACAGTCAGACAGACTTCCGTATATTCACATATAATGTAATATATATAGTTTTGTCCCTATGAGATATATATATATAATTTGTCTTAATAACAATGCCTTTGTTGGTAAAAATCTAGTAATTGTGTGTTCTTGGACATATTCAAATATTGTTAGTAAATTTGTAATAAGTGCTGTCAGAATCCCCGCCATTAGTGGCCATTTTGTTCAATCTTGTTATTATTTTGAAAATATGTAGTAGGAATATTAACATGACATGTATTATTTACTCGATTAAAACAGAAATAATACAATATTGCAGCAGACATAGTCCGTTGCTACGCAATGAATGTGTCAACAAATAACTGTCAAACGGGCGCGGGCGTGTTACATTGCTTTGAGCGTCAGTTTTATAAATCTCTGGACGTGATTCAATCGCTTATAATAAATCATTGAAGGTCATTTGTCGGTGCACGGTTACAGTGAAATTATTTTTTATTTTATAATTTTGTAGATTGTTGGAAATGAACCGTGCAATATGATAGGCGGTGAGTGCACTGACAGATGGTAATAGTTCAAGTAAGAGAACATATCTTTACAATGCAACTTTGCATATATATATGTTTATATAACGTAGTAAAACTAAGTAACCAAAAGATATACTAATTTAATCATTATTCAAATTAAACGATTGCACTTAATTTAATAATTTATTATTAATTATTTGAGAACCACTAGTACGCGCAAATTTTAGAATAATTTAAAAATTTATATTTCTGGACGAATATATTGTTATTTTGTTTTTATTTCCGGACGCTCAAACAATCATGGTGATTATTTATTAATACTATAAATAGTTATAAATCTTATAAAATTCTATAAAAAATTTATGAGAAACACATCGATATTCGCTCCAAATGTAATCGTTCTTCCGCATTCACTATACATATATATATATCTGTATAAATTAGCCCACAATTATTGTAGAATAAAGTCACTGATTTGCAGTTGCATCCAAATTTTATTGAAAAAACGCGTCACACGTTTCAGACACACTGCTACACCTGCAGTGAATGTTTTTTCGGTTAAAAAAATAAATTCTATAATATAATATAAATTCTATATAACACTTAATCATTGCACTACCGAGAAACACAATGATTTGAATGATGTGAAAATAACCGATTGAATATATTTTATTAATAATATACGAACTTACTACGAATTTCACCAGTACTAACTATTTTTTAAATATATTAGTTGTTGACGTTAATAATGTATGTATAAATCAAAAAATATAAATCACTTACATTATAATACAAGAAAATCAACGTTATATGTTTACATATTTGATGATTTGAACGTTTCAGTTAACTTCGTTGAGAAAATATTAGTATTTTCTTTATTTCTAAATCAAATTAAATTAAACTGTTATTTTTAGTACCTAACTGAGTTTATCGGCCCATGTAAATGAATGATTCGAAATATATTACGGTAGATTCTGAACGACAAAAAATTATATAATTTTTCATTCTGTATTCTTTTATGATACAATAATTCCATTATAACATTAACCCAAATACTTTCAGAATTTTAAATTTCCCTTCCTATTTAAATTTTTATTTTATTCGAACGCACCGGACCACAATGTAACAGTATCTGAAAGATGATAGAAAGTGTCCCAGAAGATTTGTTTCATCGAATATAAATAAAGGGCCAGCTTTGTGGCTAACGCTTTCTTTGTAGACAAATTTGAATGTACCGCGTCGGAGTCATCATCATCATTATCATCCGTCTTCCATCCATTACTGGATGACGGCCTCCCCAAGTATCTCCCACTCTTGTCTGTCCATTGGTAATTTGGTTTTGGTTTCGAACATATAATAGGAACTTTTTGTTATTTACGTTTTATTATCGCAATCAATTGCAGAGATTCAAAATTTGGAAAATCAAATAAACCTATTCAATGAAAGTTGCAATATAGCGATTCAATATTTCCACTTTCGTTGTAGTGACATTATCAAGAAATTCAGATAAGGCGAAAATTCGGATAACAAGGATCTTACAACAAAGTCAGCGCTCGGGAGACGTACATCAATTTGAAATGTTTGAAATATAAACTAAATTAATCGAGAGTTATCAAGGCAAACTTATGACACCGGGAATAAATTATATTTTTATTTGATTATTTATTTGACAGACTAACCCCAATATTTGTATATGTCAATTAAATTCTAAAATATACACCGTCATGGATTCGGCTAACCTCTAGTTAATTATAACAGTCGTCGGTTACATCACAGACCACTAAATATATAGACATGAACTAACGCAAATTCCTTGTCCCAATATTTACATTTTGGTGTCACCCACGTGTGGTCATCACTTTGGTACCACTCACGCAATCAAATAGCTCCACGACTTTTTTTTTAAAATAAAACTAGATTGGAATTAAAATAGCTGACATTAAAATATGCATTAATATAAAAAAATACGTCTTGTTCACGCAAAAAAATATTTTCTAAGAATAAATACGTTTACTGTTGCATAAATGTGTCATAATCTATCGGATTTATGTTTCCACCAAGAATGTGTACAGAATGCTCATCGTCCTGCTACTTAATTAATCATGGTCACAACACAGGACAACGAATGAACATCTACACACCAGTTCCGAGAGCAACAACGTCATTCTATCAACGTTTCTACATGTTTTTAGCTCCGAAACTGTACAACACACTTAACACTAATCTGAAAATCGTTCATTTACAATAAGATTACGTATATATGGATTCAATATATGACTTAATTGGGTAGAGATCAGTCAGAAGCATCACAATACAATACCAACACTAATAATTCACTTTAGTTTTACAACACATTCACTATATTGTATGTTCATTTCTGTTTTACAAAAAAAAAAAATGTCAATAAAGGTTTAAATAAATAAATGTTCCAAACCCCTCTCCTATATGTACACATTTACCGGTATGTGGGTTGCATACACATCCCGTCACTATTAATAATGTCAATTGATATTTCAATATACATTTTTAAGTTGTTCACAATCAAAATAACTTTTTCCGCCACATCACACAGCGGAAACGGATGCAAGGAACTTCCCAAAAAGTATTATTATTTACGTAAACACGCGATGAGTTGCAAGCGCTCACCTATTCACTTTTGCGTCACTCTGAACGCAAGATAGTGACGCGGAGCGGATAACTATGTGATGATTCGCGATCCACTTGAACGCGGAAAAGGCTCAAGTTCATAGTACTTACAAAGAGTATTTATCCGACGCCGCCAATTACACTATTTATTAACTATTTGCATAATTCAATTTGGTATAAAACTGGCGACCCGCGAAGCCATACGGCGCTTGATAACGTTATTGGCGGAGATCGCAACAACTATCAAAGTCGACGGTTTGCTTTTGTTTTGATCGTTTTATACATTTCGCATTGCGGGGCATTCGGGAAGACCCGTGACTAATTTGTGACAAGTATATATAATATTATTTTTCTATAAATATCCCGGAAAATATTAAAGTATGTAATTAATATGTTCTTACTAAAAATCGCGACACTGAGAACTGAATAATGTAGTCCCGAATCTTAGGTTATATTAGGTTTTCCTTGTTAAATAGTCACCTCAAGGCCCACGCTAGTATTTATTTAAAATTTAAAATTGTTACGCGAGCTTCTGGAAGGGTGCATTTTCAATCTGCTTTAAAGTAAAGTCTCCAAAGTACTGTTCCTTATTACGGAGGGTCGACAGAAGAACTGAGAGGTTTGTGTCTTCGCTAACAACATTGTACAGATTAGATACAACTGGTATGTTGATGACTTGAAAGACTTCATAGTACCTACTACAATTTTGAGAATAATATTTTCAAAAGGTCAATACAACTCTAATACCATTACATTAAAATCATTATTACCCACTCAGGTACAGAAAACACTTGTGTTATGTACCTGCAAGGAAGATTTTTAATATGAAGACTTGACGGTTTGAAGTAATTGTGTTTATTGAGTTCAAGTGTACAAATAACCAATTCACGGAGATGTGTTGAAAACAAGAAGACTTTTAGTTCTCTTTCACGTTGTAACGTCAAACACAATCTAATTGAAAAGAGCTCTGGCTATCGCTTATATTGATGACGCGCCAGGTGCTAAAAATATGAGAAAGTGGGAATGTAGGTAAATTCCCACGAAATAAATTTGAGTGACAAATGTCAAGTGAGATTTCAATACATATTTACATTTACAAAGGATATCAAAGTACGTGTGGTCTTAAAAAATATCATTGTAAAACAGTGGTCAGTATATTAACAATAGATTACAATACAAGATTAAATTCGGAGAAGGAAGGCTCTCGCATAATAAAGTTAAATGATTGACTTGTGGGAAGGTAAAACTGGTGACACTTGAATGATTTTCGTTTAGAAGTATGAGTTATTTTTTTTTTACCATTTCATTCAGAGTACCGGGTCCATTTCTTCCATCATGATGTATGCCTTTGGACGCATTAGCAAAAATAGGGTGTGCTTATTATTATTGTATATATTATTATATTATTACAGCAATGATACAGGGGCTGCTAGCTGGGGCAGAAGATAACCTCTAAAGGAGGACGGTTTTGGGACGTTTAATACGCGAGGGGGCCGGTTATGTCATAGGTTGACAGAACCTTTATCGTGGGATTCCGGCGCTGTAGGAGTTCTGCATTAAAAAAAACGCTTGGAGAGGTGTTTTATGAATTCTTTTACTGGGGGAATACCAGAGTCTTGATGGAGTTGCGTAATCCTGGTCCATTTAGGTGCACGCAGCGCTAGTCTGATGACTTTATTCTGGAAAGATTGTAATTTAATTTTAAGACGGAGGCTGCGTAGAGGAGTATAGGCCTTATGACGGCCTTGTATAAGAGGAGCTTATTGTCGGTGGCAAGTTTGCTATTCCTGCCTATTAATCTGTACTCTGCGCAATGTACCCATAATAGGCTATGTGAGTTTGGAATCCAGCGAAACACCTAGGTATTTGATATCACCGGTCCAGGGGATGTTTTACCTGAACATTTTTATGCTGAGTTTTTGGAATATCTACGTGAATATATAGTGGCGGCACTCTTCGAGAGATTTATTTCGACTCGCCATTTTAGTACCATTCCTCTACGAGGTTGGCTTGTCGTCGGATGCGTCTGACTGCTAGCGCGGTTTTGATCGATGGCGATAGTACCGCGGTGTCATCGCCAAATAAGAGTAACACTACGCTCATCAAGTGAGAACAATGCTTTTGTACTGATTAACATAAATATATTTAATAATGCCTTTAAGTCGTTCCTCGAGACTTCACGGTTCAAGTGGTGATAAGCGTCCATAGATTAGCCCGGGCGCGCGGGGGAGCGTTCCCGCACTCCCGGAGCCGGGCGCTTTCGGCACCCGCCGCCCGCCGCCGGTTCAGTTGTCGACTGTCGATTGGTCGGCGCGCACCGCACTCGCGAGGGTCAGCCGCTAGCGACAGTAGTTCCCCACCGGCCCCGGTTTCCCGCGCGATCGAAATTCAAAAACAAAAACAAGACGACTGAAACCCCGCCAAATCCGGTAGAATTTTTCACGAATTGTAAAAGTACACTTTTCTTCGTTTTAAGAAACATTGCGTAGGTACTTATTTAAACTAGATAACGATGATTTATTTGCATTCCTAAACAACGTCTCATTTATTAGTCACATTCTTATCTTTCTTATCACTTGCACTAAAAATATTATTTGAACTATTTTTACTACATTGATTATTAGTACTGTTTTGGACATTGAGCAGTTTGTACGTTCCTTTGTATTGTTTAGTTTTCCTGTGATCTTGTTTCGCATAAATGGATAGAGACCACGTGAAATTCACCCTAATGGTAAGAGGATACTTCACATAATATCGTGTAGAATTGTAGCTGTCTTACTAATACTGTAATAATTATTATTAAAACCACCCTACTAATCCGGTGCCGTAATCCTCGGACTGTCGACTCAGGAGTGTATTGTGTCAAGTTGACGATATCGAAAAAAAAAATACTCCACACAATGAGCATCATATTGGCAGGTTTTTTGGATGTGAGTATTTATTGTAAATTTGTATATAAATTATCCTAGAGTATGCGCTATTTATTTATAATATATGTTTTCAATCCACCCTTCGAGAGTGATTTGTGTCATTAATCAAGTTAAAAACTTTATTTTATAGAAAAAAGTACAATAATATTATATTGCAAGTCTCCTATTATATAGATTAAATGTGGCGAGTTAAGGGAAAGAAGATGACACAAGTTAACTGGGAGTTGAAAATTACCATTGACGAGATTACTGTAAAAAAAACCTGTCATGGACAGGCAAGAAAGATACGGTCGAGGGTTTCCTCCTCGGCACCACACTCACACATTGGGGAATCTATTAAGTTCAATCTGAATAAATGTGAGACCACCTATTGATATAACATATGTATTTAAAAAAAAAAAATTCTCCCTTTAAGCAATCTGATTCCTGTTTTATAATATAGTATACTATTCAGTGTATTAATAATATGCGGAAAATTAATTCAAGTATCTTTGAAATCGGGGTATTCTGGTATCCGGATTGATTACTTAGAATTTTGCGTCAAAACTGCGGAACTACTTCCGCATTACTCAGTAATATTTACTATATTTTTTGGATGCCGACATTCTTCACTCCACCACAGCAATATATTTTTTCCAAACTAGTGATTTTTAATATTGCAATTTTAAAAAAATACATCAATTCCAGGAACACCTATAAATATAATGTCTCGATTCTTAACATAATAGACTATTAAGTCTCTTTTCTGAATATTTTTACCGATATAAGCGTTCAATTGAAATACTTTTTTTGTTTGTTAAATTTATGTATTATGCAGATGTAAAAAAAATATACCGTTTTCTGAGTGGTGACAAATTTTATATTACTATACTTATGTATTGATCGTATCTATGTGTTTTTTTTATATACCTACTGATGTGTACCAATTCTTAAAATGCACATACTAAATAAGATATACAATATTATTTTTCATGCTCGATAGAGTTGAAGCCTTATATAAATAATGATTAACATATTCTTATCAAAATTGTAATGCAATTTAATAATAGTAAAAAAAGTTTTTCAGTTTTTCATCCTTATCTACTGATTATAAAATATAAAATGTCAACAATTAGTGACGTGTACAACGTAAGCATTAAAATATCGATTGTGTTAATATTATAACTCGGATATTATCGCCCACGAATAATAGATTTAATGACAGGTGCACACATAGATAGACGACTGCATTCACAGTTAGCTTATTACTCTACTGCTGCGACTTTGTATTATATAACCTAACCTACCTCAATGTAGCTTAACATAACCTATTTTAAAGGAATGTAAATGTTATGTTATTATTAAATTTTATTACTTCGTGTTCAGTTGTCTATCTGGTTAACCGATAAATAAAGCCTTTGAAATAAAAGTAAATAAATGTCTTAGAAAATTTGTTATACACATAATATATTACAATCATGTATTCCGCAGATTTTCCACAAAAAATATATTTCAACTTAGATATAAATTATGTATACATATATATATATATATATATATATATATATATATATATATATATATATATATATATATATACATATATATATATATATATATATATATATATATATATATATATATATATATATATATATATATATATATATATATGTATACATACTAAGTTATGTACATATATATATATATATATATATATATATATATATATATATATATATATATATATATATGTACATAACTTAGTATGTATACATATATATATATGTATATATATATATATATATATGTATATATATATATATATATATATATATATATATATATATATATATATATATGTATATATACATATATATATATATATATATATATATATATATATATATATACATATATATATGTAAGAACTACTTTTAGAAGCTATATATATATATATATATATATAGCTTATAAAAGTAGTTCTTATACTCTGATCACACAGTTAACGTTCTGTAAGCAGATGTCATAGTTTTTACGTATATTTTTGCAATTTCCTCCGGCTGTTGTGAATATCAATTAATATCAGTTTGGGGCTCGAATCTTAACAGTCTTAACAGCTGTTGTAAAGCGACATAATACATAAAATTATGCCAATTTCCGTATGGGTGGATAGCGAGCGTTGATATGTACATCATATACGAATATTATAGCATAGTCGTCTTGACATATTTGTCTTTTACTACTTTCACGTCCTTGTCTTTCGATTAATATTATTAAATATGTATTTTCATAAATATAATCAGAGTCGAACTGACAACATTAAACCCGCGGGTAGCCCATTGGTGACCAATATTTATACCCTTTCAAAATGTTTCACCAAAATATTGAGAAAAATTGTTTTGCCAATCAAAAATAAGTAAATGCATGTTTTTTTCAAAATTTCATAATATTATTATAACAACTAAGTTATAGTATTGACTATCAGGCTATGCTATAAATGCGAGTAAAGTGCCAATGTCTTATGTCGCGTATGATATTGTACTGTTTGTATTTATTATAAACACGATAATATCAAAACATTTCGTCATTTCCGAGTATCTAATTCCCGGCCTATAATTTTGATTTTAATATTTTTGTTGATAAAATTTAATTTAGCCAATTTATTTAACACAATCCCGACTCTTGTCAATTTGAATCCTTGTATTAGAAGATATAATACATTTTTTAAATAATCAGTAAGATATATATATAATATGAATAAATATATTAATTAGAAAGATATACATATAAAATCAATTTTATCGAAAAATATTTTTGTTGCGCCACCGGGAATCGAACCTGGATCTCTTTCCAAACCGGGGAAGGTGCTTTATCCAACTATGCTATAGCGACAATATTTTTAGCTACAAATTTTCGAACCTATATGTTACCTTATTTTTACGGAATCTCAAATATGTTTGAGTAATCTGATAGCAGACGCCAGAATTATCAATTCATTTTTATTAAATTTTGAACACATTGATACAACTTTATTATTTATTAGGAGAAGACAAATTCACAATAAAAATGTGTTCTCCTAATAAGATATATATATTTCTTTTAACATTTATTTCTTCTCTATGAGAGTAAGACTCGTGTATAGAGAAAGAGTATGTGTATAATTTATGTTTCAGTTACTGTGTCCATTTATATTATGTGTCTGTCATTTTTCTAATTGTGATTAATTATTATTTTTAAATGGAGCACCCAGAATACAATATTATTTTCATATCCAGTCACGCGACAAAATGCCTGACGATTACAAATTTATTTAATTCGGATTGGGTGGTGATATACAAATGGCGAGAATCATTTTAATGTTGGTGATTGATAAGTAAATATTTGATATTTTTTCAAAGTTTAGATTTGATTCGCAAGTGCGTAAAATAAATAACGTTATGTATTCAAATATATTCGGTGAAAAAATTGTGATTGTGGAAGCCTTAATCAGGAACATATAAAAAGATGCGTGCATTGCATATTTTCAAACATACATTAAATTCTTTTGTTTTTTTTTACATAACTCATTGTTTATCTGAATGCGCTCGTGCTTTGCATTTTTTCACGGATATATTTAAATTAATTTAATTTAAAAAAAAGTTTGTAATGAACTTTGATTATGTAGATACGACGCTGGTTCCTTTAGCCCTGAGCCTCTAGTTACATATTATTTTCTTTAACCGGTACAAACCTTCCAAACAGTGTAGATGAATTTGACCTGCCTTAATCAATGCTACACGTGTAGAAGTCACAAACACTTTTAATTCGCTTAAAAAATGATATGGTGAGATATTAAATGTATCAACACTTCAGATTGTGCGTTTTAAATATTTATATTCCTATAAAATGTACCATAAAGTTATATTAAGAAAATATTTCGATTACTCAGATAAGATGGAAAAAATATATGTAGTAATCTTTTGATGCTGTAATGTATGTGTTTTTCTTATGATGAATGGTAACTAACCAAATAAATGTAGGAACAACTTGGAGAACGATTATGACAGTGATTAGATTCAAACGACTCTAAAGTAGTGATAAATTTAAAATCACGAACCGTGAGTCAATCACTGATATCTTTGAGTCAGAGTCACTATCAGTGATTGAATATCTGGGTATATCGTGATTCATTTTTTATTTTTTTTTATTTGGTTGTGAATCGTGATTCGGCGCGTGTGCATATGAAATGAAAATATTCACGAAGGAACTACATTATAACGCCGTCTAGTAGATTCTGCAAAACATTTTAAGCATTTGACTCGAAAAATGAACTACCGTATTTTTTAAGGGCTTTAAGAGATGATATTAAATAATATATATGATATTAAATAATTTTTATTTATTTCGTGTATTGTGATATCGTGCGGTGCACGCGTATTAGTAATGAAACTGTGATCACAGTCACAGTTTTCAACCACTGATATTATCAATTATCAATCACAATTCCACCAGTGAGTCAAGAGTAGCGTTTTTTCTCATCACTATTCTGAAGGTAAAGTGCACACTTTGAAATATATGAATTGCTAATAAAATTTGTAGTCATGGAATTGGAAAAGAAAGAATAAAAACAATTGCGACATCTGATATTAGAATACATGCTAATTTGTGATTATGTATTACATTACGAGTATATGACAGACTTAGAATGAATACACATAGAATAAATAAACCTAACTATAAAGAGTACGTCTGAATTGAATTTTATTGATTAAATAAGGGTCATAAAGGGTTAGGTAATGTGATATGCAAGTCTGAAAATATTACACAAATTAATGTAGATTACAATTGGAATGTTAGCTAAACTATTTACGAGAGGTTCTGCAATATACGAGAGAATGAATGTGAAGGATAAAGGTTGTATATCAATATTGTACAATAAATCAGTACCTTTTTCCGAAGAAAGCGGTGCTAAGTCAGTTAGATGTACAAATTATTAATTCAATTTACATGATGGGTTTTGTTGGAATTTGCATGAAAGTATTTCTAACATTTGTCAATTGTATTTCTGTTTTTGATACACACAGTATCACAAAATAATGGTAATTATTGATGTTTTGAAATACAATTTTGAATTAAAGTCATGACTAACTTTTTTGATTTTGCACCCTGGTGACAAATAAAAGCTCAAGAACTAAAAAAAAAAAAAAACTTTAACAATAAGTAGATAAAAATAAATTTTATTAAATCGCTTAGAAAGAAATAGATATCTTTCCAAATGATTATCTAAATATGTTTTAATTATCACGGAACTATGAAAAATCCTAACTTCACAAATAAAATGTAATTTTATTAAAATTTGTGAACCGTTAAACTTAATTTTTTTCAGATCCGAGTTTTCTTTTTTGACATATAAATTCGTCCATGTCTAAATGAAAATGTTATTATGACTTAAGTCACCCAAAAAAAAAGTTATAATTATTTCCGCAATTTATGATATAGGCAAAGAACTGGTTTTTTTAAAAATTAAAATAAACTTGGAGCATACTGTCAATATTTTATTAATTCAAAATAAAATTGTGCGTACCTACTACTAATAAATAACCTTAATAAATTTAATGAAATTGATTTTTTAACTATGTGTCTGGTATTATTTATTATTTTGTTATCATTTTTTGCGTTAATCATAAACCAAAAGGAAATTCAAAGATACGGATTTATGTTGCATTACCACAAATGCATACATAAGTCATTAATGTTTAAATGCTTGCATACATTTTGTAATAATATATGTTACGCATTACTCACATAAGTCACGGGAGTACCTACTATCTGCGTTCAAAATAAAATTTATGTTCAGTTCATGTAGTTATTGTTTAAGCTTGTATGTCCAAAAATATTATTTATACTCCTCATCACTTGTAATGACCGCATTCATGTTACATAATACAATCAATATCCTAATTTAAAAAAATATTCGTCCATTTTTGTAAATTATAAATATACGAGTAGATGGGCTAACTTATACCTGCATAACTCGAGTTTTGGTGAATACTGGATGACATTTATCGTAATAGATATCTCATAGAGACGAAGCTATTTTTTGTTAATGGAAAAATATGGAAGTATGGGTAATTGCAGAGCTTACGACCTGTCTTCGGCTGGCTTAAGTGATCACTTTACACAATTCACCATTCCACCCAATCGACATTCATATATATCAAATTTTTTGAAACTTGTATGTATATTAATATGTGGAATCACTTCGCCACTATCGCCAAATTTGATATTCATTTTCCCTGAAACAGCATATATGTCACAATGACAATCTAATTATTAAGAACACATTGTACTAAAATACGCCTGAAAAATGTATATTTTTATATATTTTCTTATTTTTACCAGTATATTATTAGCAATATTTGAATATGCGAACCATAAAGTGATCCCTTAAGCCAGCCGAATACATAAATTTAGATTACAAAAAAGTTATTCCGCTAGTCCTGTGTGATAAGGGCGTTGTATTACTCACTGTAAATCCACAACAGTCACTGTATATTAGTCACAGTGGCGCTACATCGATCCTGTATTATTGCGTCGGTATTATAGGGATAGGGCCGATAGTATATCACCATTAGTACCCAACTAACTTCAGAGGTTTCAATCAGGATGGGAAAAAAGGAAATCGAACCGAAAACGAATGTATGGAAAGTGCAGGGAAAAGAGTTATGTGATTGAAGAAACGTGAAGATTGTGGAGTAGTGAAAGTTATGAGAGTTCATCCTTATTATATGTTGCGTTTCCCCATCTATTATCTATGACTTATTTGACGTCTTGGATGTAGTGTCATTTGCCAGTATTCGCCAAAGTAGCAAAAATTTCTAACGTGTTTTTAATATGTGTAGGTAAAGATTATTTAAATGTTTTCTCTTTTATATATCAATTAATATTTCCTTAGCAACATCGGCTAACTTTATTCCTACATCAGAAATTCATTTGCTACACAAACTCCTATCGTGTAAGTTAACATTTTCATTTGATTTACGCTCTTTCCTATCTTGGAGGTCATTAACTAACTCGTCAATCATATCGGCGATAAGCAGCTCAAATTAAATATATTTAAATTCGTACTCTACAACTGCACTAGCAGGGAGAAACGAAAAGGGGAATCCACGACTAATGGCTTGCGGTTTGCGAATTGGATCATTATATTTTTCATTTATTTTGGCTTAGTTCACTTCTCATTGACTGGTAACATTGAAAAAATTAAAAATAAAAGTTTTAAATTAACGTTTTAGCTAATTAGTTATTAACAAAAATCCTATCTTTCGTAAAGATTAAAAAACGTTTTTTGAAAATTATTAGTTATATTTATTTATTTGTATAAATATAACTTAGTGTCGTTTTTAAGCATTTCAATATTACAAGCAATATATTTAGCTACGGATAACAAAACTTATTATTTCTCTAATATTTGAAAAATTATTTCACAAAATTAGATGCATGCGAGTCTCAAAGGTTGAATTGTGCAGTGGAAAACCGTAGTGCAATTGTGCAGAGTACAGTTTGCAAGTTAACTGAACCCGAAGAATGTTAATTTGGTGTACGCTTCTTGGATGGGCACGGTAGATATGCGTTAACATACATAAGATAATTTCACATTGCAAGATAGGTGATTGTATACAGATTCGCGATTCTCCAGCGCGATGTAGTTGTCACTCGAGTGAGCTAGCATTATAGGGATGAGTTGCATTCTACAACTCTGTTGGAATCTGTCGGCTATCTACTGCACATGCAGCATCTTGCCCTGGTCCAGGTTAACTAAACATTTACATCGGTGCAGGCGGAAATAACATAATTGTAAATTACTGAAGTTATATGATATTATGAGATCGTGCTTACAATTCTCCCACTCGAGACTTGAATAATCTTGGTGGTTATACACAAAAGTGATTTATTATTACAATAATGTACAAATAAGTTGCTTTTTATTTATACACATTGTAAAAGATATATGTATTAGATACACATATTAGACGGTGCATGAATTTTGATTGTTTTCCGAGTAATTTAGATTGTTAGATGTTTTACTAATATTGTATATGGCGATCTACGAGCGATGTTCAAAATAATATAGAGTAATTGTATTTCTTCTTTTATTTATATTAAATAAGCTCTATATTTATATATTTTTTGTTTTAGAGCACATTAAATAAACAGTGGCGCGCAGTAGGTATAGATTGAGGTTATGCTGCTACCAATGATATTATATAATCACATATAATATATGTACTACAATATATGTTATACATAGGATTATGAACATTCGTTTAATCAACGTCTTTAGACAAAATGAATCAGTTGTTTAGTAAGATAGTAAAATTCGGGAATTAGTAAAATAGAAAGTAGACACTTTAATGATTTTCGCGCAGTTGTAAGCCTTTCTAACGTTATTATGTTAAAAAAGACAGCATAGGTAACGACTCCATACAAAACGGATCAACCGAAAGCAATTTTCAATTCAGTAAATAGCCAATTATATGACTCGAGTAATTCACTAGCTTAATGATAGAACAGAGTAATGTGAATAGTTACAATGCGGCGATTGCACAAGAACGCCATATCTACAGCGGTGAGTTGTGGTAGTTTTTAGAACTAAGCTAATAAAGTCTCTACTGGTACACAGATCGCGCTAATTGTAAAATAATATTTCCGTTTATGTAAATCCAATTATTTAATTTATATTTGTTTCCCAGATTTTTTAGTAATGTACAGCATTTTTACTTGTACGCACTGTACGCCCCTGTAACTTACCTAAACTTGAGCGATAATGCACATATTCGGTGTAGCATTGCTCTTGTAAATTTAAAATTTTGCTACAACGCCAGATTTTGTGTCACGTGGCAGGTTGCTTGTTTTTCTTTTTTTTTGTAATTTTAATTTTTGAACACCCACCCGCGGATCTTGTTTCGTTGTTGAGCACCTCTGAAGTGTGTTTCGATTTTTTTTTTTAACATTATTTAAACGTTTTATTTGCGCACCATTTTCCATCGACGTTGATTAATCGAGATAATCGAGAGTCTACCGATTTATTTTTAACTTTCTACGTCCGTTTGTCATTCGGAGCACTTCCCACCGTTTATCCGAGAGCCTCGTAACTCGCAAGACGGTCTACGGCGGCGGCGCGCGGTGTGCGCGTCTATCCGGGCACTTACGCATTGTCACAACTCGCGTCGGCTTGTCGGCTACATCGGCGCAGTCGCCTAACAACAAGTACCTTGACTTCTAATTCGGAAGCGCACTATTACTTAATAATAATACCGCAGCGTGATTCGATTCGAGCCGGTTATATAACGTGTATACCGTAATTATACATACAGCGTGATTTGTTGTTCAGTGCACCCGATGTTTGGAGGGCCCGTATGTTAAAATAAATTAGATACAACGCGCCGTGCGTGTGCCGCACGTGGTCGTGTATATTTTTTTATGATTTATACGTTAATTATAATTATGAATTATCTTGATGTTTCGTGCGTGCAAGGAACTATGATTGAAGGAATCGACCCGCAGGAAGTGATTTTTGAGATAATGAATTCTGAATGTTTTAAAAATAAACCCAATCGAGAATTTACGTATTTTATGTTTGAGAATTATACAGACGACGGAACCAGAATTAGAAGATATCCATAATAATATTGCGCTTACCCATCTTTACCCATCTACGTCTATAACTTCAGGCTGGGTGTGGCTTCAGTTGTGTCATAATGGCTTTACAGTGCTCGATTAAACGGCCAGGTCTGTAAAAACGAACGTGTTTTTAATATCTCTAGAGTACGATTACTTAAATGTTTTCTCTTTTATATATTCATTAACAGTACGTATAATATATATTCAATTTGAAATGAAGTGTACATTGTCTTTATTACGAGTAAAAAAAAACATACATGACATCTGTCATCTTTTCTTATCTATGCTGTCTATGGTGTGCCATAGAATTAAGCGTATTCCGAAATGTCAAAACAAAGATTTTTGGTTATATGTTTATTTCATTCGATTCCAAATAGCATTTTTGTGTCTATCCGCGAACACAGGTGGAATAATTTTATTTACATCGAGATTTTATTTACGTGAGGTTTGTTTTGCGGATAGCTCTATCATTGAAATATAGATTATATTGAGACCCTGACCGCGTAGCGATCACCAATGGCCGCGAAGCTGTCACAATAGCCGCATACATAATTAATACTCACGTCAAACTTTGTTCTTCGTATGTCGGTACCTTACCGAAGATCCCGTCTTGAAGGGTGTGCTCAGCATATATCCGATTCGCGTCGATACACCGTGAGTTATACTTAGATAAGAATCGCGTAAACAAAGGAAATTCGAAATTCTTATAACCAGAATTACTTTGGTTTGGCGGTCCAAGGTTCCTGAAACAAGTCTTCGAGGCGAGTCCGCTCGGAAGAAGATCAGTGGGTAGTCCAAGAAGGTGTTGGCATAATCAAGTGGAACAGACGCTGTACGCCCAGAGGCTGGACCGGAATTGGCGCAGACGCAAGTGGAAGGCAGCCTTGATAAAATATAAACCCCAGACTCGGGAGAAGAATGAACGCTGTTGTTGATGAATATATATATAAATACTAAATAAAGAACAAAAATATTAATCGCCAATAAATGTATATTATTAAAAATAAAAAATGAATAAGGGCGAGCGTGAAGAAGAAACGCTGGAACAAAGCGTTTTGCACAATTTCATGTATCATGTTTTTTAATTCTTATATACCTTAAAATATATTTTAGTACTTTTATAATTAATCGAAACAATATTTTCAACGAGTTATGTTTTTTATTGTTTGTTTGTATACCACGGTGTACTGATTTCTGCTTGTTTTCACTTAAAATGTTTTATTTTATGAACTTTCAAGGTCCCAGCGTTATATACAAACAAATTACATCAAAGATATTGATATATCATTAATGGAAATAAATTTAGATAAATTACCTGGTAAGTTTCTCTACCGGAATTAGAATTTTCCGTGTTCGAGTCTCGGTGATGACTATATTTTTTTTGTGTATCTTTCTAAATGATTTGATATACAGTGATGCAGTACGTTGTGGCTTGTAAATAATGTAGTATAAAATAGATATTTTTCACCAACAGTATACATTGAAAGTAGCCCTGGTCCCCTTTTGATTAGGAGTATCATACTCCCAACAAAATATTGTACTGAAACCTTCATTTGAGGTATCTCTCACAATGCTACCACACATACTTGAAATAAAACAAAAAAAAAAAAAGATCATCATTGATTAGAAGTTCATCCTCATAGAACAAAATACTGTACTAATCGTGTTTTGTTCCGTGTCTGCATTATGTGTTTTGTTCCGTGTCTACATTATGAGTTTTAATCCGTGTCTACATTATGTGTTTTGTTCTGTGTCTACATTATGCGTTTTGTTCTGTGTCTACATTATGAGTTTTAATCCGTGTCTACATTATGCGTTTTCTTCCATGTCTACATTATTTATAAATTATAAATAATATAGACCAACAGGAAAACTCTCAACTTGTGCAAAAGCAATTAGTTCACAAATATCTGTTGTATTATCTTTAATACGTGTACCTTAGAAACATTTAAGTTTGCCGCGAAATTAATCATATTTTTAAGTTTACTGCAAAAACATTGCGGTTAGTCATTAAGGTCATTTTCCCACATCTTTCATCAAATGAATTTAATATTTTATATAGGTGGGTACTTAAATTAATTTATAAAACAAAATGTAACAGTTTAATCTTTTGGTTTGGTTTTTATTATTCTGGAGAATGATTTTTCTGAAACAGGTTGATTTTTAATATTAAACTCAACGTGGTTAAATACGAAATTTATTGTATAAATTTTATTAATGATTGATTAATTAATTAAATTAAATTAATTTAAAAAATAAAACACCCTTTACATGCACTGTATATTATATTTCATTTTGTACACTACAACGACGCATCTCCATTATTTAGAGAGTAACCTCTCCTGGTACTTAGTGAATCGTTTATGATTTTAAAAATAACTGAGCAGCGATGAGCCGTCACTCAAGGGGATGCTGAACTCCCCCCCCCCCCCCTCCCTTGCCCTACACCGCTCAACAACCTGTCACTCCGATAGTTAATAAAATCGTAATAAGAATCAATCTAGAAGATTCTAAAAGATTCGGCATGAATCCAAAACTATAACAATATATCACATTCTTATTGTAAAGTTCTTGATCTGGATCTCTTCCTTTCCGGGGAAAATGTATTATCACTGTATTGGTGTAGCATAATCGGTTAATGCATTTTCCCCGGATAGGAAGAGATCCAGGTTCGAATCCCGGTAGTAACAACAATATTTTTCGATAAAATTTATTTTATATGTTCAGTGAAATCTCGATCGATCGTTCCTCGAATAATCGTTTTCCCGCATGTATTGTTTATTTCTTCCAGTCTCGAATTAATTTCATACAAAACACCCAAAAATAGATCGCATGGATCGTTCCTCTATGCATCATTTTACCGCATTAATCGTTTAAAATGCGTAGCATACTTCGTAGCTAAATGCTTGGTTTCGATTAACGGCACTCGTAAACAATGAGCGGAACATTCGAGAATTAAATTTTTAAAAACGTTGGTTTCTGTGTAGCTTTCTAATTTTATTTTTATTTAAACACATTCATTTACATGTGAAATATATATATATATATATATATATATATTTAGAACGTGTATTAAACATTTAAATATGATAAATTTACTAATTTTTTTCTATGTTCATAGTTCATTTCAATAAGTCCCATCAAAAACAATAGATATAGGTTTCGCTGTATATCTTTCTAATAATGCATTTAATTTGTATTTTTAAAAAAAATATCATATTATATGTAAGTGTGTACCTTGATTGATAGATATTGCGTGCATTTTATTGTATATTTTAGGTATACTTTGATAGAAATACAACCTATTGCTGAAGGTCTCTTGACGCTTCCGGAAATTTCAGTACATTTTCTTTTGGAGACCTCGGAACAACCCTTCATAAAAAAATTATATACGGGATAATAACCCCGTAGTTCTTATCAGTCCATCTAGGCTAAATTCGTTAGCCAGTCTGATATGACATCTCGTTTCAAAATGGCAACTGTTCAAACCTAATATAGAAAATGTTTAATAAATACACAGACGAGTCGAAAGGGATTTTTACGATATGAGAAATTAGATTTTTTGTTTTATTCAGCGATGAATTATTATCATAATGTATTTCTAAATTATGCTTAAATTATTATTAAACAATTATCAAACGCGCTTGTGGTCTAATGGTTACGATACTCGCTTAGTGATATAATGATCGAGTGTTTGAGTCTAGTTCTACGAGGCCATCAAATTAATCCTATTTTCATAGCACAAGGGTTTAACTTAGTTTGAAAATAGTGATAATATTTATATGACACATATTCCGTGTATGAATTTCTATTTTGTTGTTTTCTCTTCGGGAAAGCCGCAGTGTATCTGAAGGTTGACGGCCGCGGCTGTTGTGTTTGCCGTTCGCATTGTGTGACTCCGCGGGGTCATGTATAATGTACTCGTACAGCCGTCACACATTGCGAAGAGGATGACTGACGAACAATGAATATTTACAGGAAATTATATGTTTACGGATTAATTATCCCATGGCACATCTCTTTTTCATTTTATTATAAAAGATAACCATTTAATTTTTCAAATACCGAGTTTATTTACACGATATTCTAGTATAGTAGAGAATATTAATTAAGTCAATTATAGTTGTATTATCTGTATGTACATTGTTACATGTATATATATAACAAGCTTGCCATTCATTTGAATTTAAGCTTTTCTCAATTTCTTTGTGTACCGAATATTTTCAAAATTGATTTTATTATCATTACAGTAAAATAAGAAAATAATAAAGAGAAATCCAAATATAACGGCTTCTTACACAATTGTATGTGGTTAATATAATGCAGTCTTACAAAAAAATATTTTTGTATGAAAAACTCAGTATTTATATGAATTATATATATTGTTAGGAGAACACACTCTTATTGTGAAGTTGTAAATATTCAGAACATGGGTCTGTAATATTTTAAATACTAATTAAATGTATTAATTATAAAGATATACATATATATGTAGATGGCTTTTAAATAATCGAACGATAGATGTGTAACATATATTATAGATTCGAAAATTTGTCGTCAAAAATATTGTCGCTGTAGCATAGTTGTATAATGTCCAAACCTTCTCCTGTTTGGAAAGAGATTCAGGTTCGAATTCCGGTAGCGCGCAACAACAATATTTTTCGATAAAAATGATTTTATATGTAAATCTCAATAATTAATACATTTAATTAATATTTTAAATTATATATAATTTATGGAACAGACGTGTAATCCTAACAAATTAACAGATATCAAATTAAAATGAATTTCGCACTAAAGTTATCTCAGAAAAATATATGACAAAATGTGACCAAATAAATATGACCCACACGTTCATGGTGACTATATATTTTATTCAGTACCAACAAACGTCTAACTTACATTTTGACACAAGAAATTCACTTGTTCTGAAAAGCTAAAATACTCGCATGTTCTATAATTAAAATATGTAAAGAATTTCTTTGCGAATTCAGTTTACCTAACTTTTTTTTTTTAATATTCTTTTTTTTTTTTTTATTAACACAGAACGTCACAGACAAAATTTGATAGACTATTCTGCAGGTACATTTATATCCATTTGTTACATTTAATAAACTATGAGAAAGCTTCATCATGTGAAGACACAGGCAGTTTATTTTTTATTGTAGGAAAAACAAATTCTATTGTCTTAGATCCATACTTGTTTGTGATTTTGGTTATCGTTAGATTCAGATTTGCTACACCTCTTATATGTAAAAATGTTAACTAAAAAAATAATATAGTATCTACGCAAAGTCCAATTACTATGTGAGGGTTTTCTAGAAAATTAAATTTTAAAATGTCTAAAGTGTAATAAAACTTAATTCCTCGATTCCATCCCATGAACTATACACATAACACATACATACTGATAATTACACACACAATGAGAGTACTAACATTAATTTTTTATGTATTTTCGTACATAATGACATTTGCGTACAATGTAATTGTTTTACTTTGTATAAAATGTATAAAATCTAACTGTACTGTATAAATTAAAAGCTTTCTTGATTAATAATATTAAAGTATGAATAAGTTCACGGAACATATAGTACCTATATACAGGTTACCCCCGTTCATCGCGACCCCGGCGAGTGCGGATTCGTTATATCGCGATCTTTTCGTAAAAAAAATTTTTTTTTGTCTGACTTTGACATATGTCAGAAATCATTATAATGGGTGGTTGCACGTGCGTGCTTTCTTTCTCGCTTATTCCCATCATACACATGTGCATATTATACGTTAAGTTAAGAGCATGAGTGAGACGAAAAAACATCGGTACGCCGGTGTCTGGTACGGTTGAGCCAGTGCATCATTTGGGTAATCTTAGCTGCAGTGTCAAACGCACACTAATTAAATTGACTACATTCTTATATATTTTTTATACCTTCGTAATTTTTAAAATATGAAAAATCGGTCTGTTGCATGAAATGGGCTGTCCCAAGAAAATGACGTCTCGGAACCTGTTCCCGCGCAAAAGTAGTGTCATTGAAAATGCCCTTTCTCTTGACAATCAATGCCTGGAGTTATTAGAAGAAAACGACGAAGATTAAGAGTGAATGAGTACTGTTAAGTTTGATTGTAACGGATTATTTGACAGTTATCGGCAAATTTTCTATAATAAACTCAGACAATCTAAATTTTTTTTTGCAACGCGGAACAAAGTGAATGAATTATGTTATATATGACTTTTTTTTTTTGTTATTAATAATTTAATTTTATTAATAGTGTTTTTTAGAATTTTAAAAAGATTTTTTTAATCCCCCGTTGATCGCGAAATTTCGTTTATCGTGACCACGTTACCTGTATTCGTATATCTATTATATTGCATTAATTTTCTTATCGTCCTGACCTCCCTGTCGGCGGCTTGAAATTAAAGATTTGATCATCGAGTTACCTTTCGACTTTCTCTCGCCCAACAAAAACGAAAACAGGTAATTTTATCTTGAACATCTTTTTGAACAATTTAAAATTAAATGTAGGTGTATGTGACTAAAATATTTAACTGATACGTGACCTTTTCGTGAAGATCTCCACCGACGTTCAGGGCGTATTGCAGAGTATTTCATATCAATGTACGTTTATATCAATTCCTCAATGATATTTGATAGAAATCACTTTTAAAATTAGCAATATTAACTTTCTGGTTAAAATTCATATGTTTTATTTATTATCTTTGTTTTATTAACCACTTAATTGAGTTAAACGGGTAGAAATTTTAATATAAGAGTAAAGGAGCATTTAAGATGTTTGAATAATAGTGGGTTTTCAGAATTTTCTAATCATTTGATAGAAAATGGTCACGGTTTTGATAAAAAATTGGGATTATCAATTTTGCATATATAAACGGTGTTGGTCACAAATTAAATAATTTGGAATCGTTGGAGATAAATAAAGCATGTAAAACTAATCAAAAAATTATAAACAACCAACGAAATCCACCAGTACACATGGGAGAGAGGAAATGAAAGGTCGAGGATTGATTTTGTGGTGGTTGATTCTAGACTGAGATTCGCTACTGTTGATACTCGAGTGTTTCGGGGCGCCGAGATGGAAACTGACCATTTCCTTGTTGTTTCAAGAATAATTTTATTCCAAGGATGGCGGTCCATGAAAAAAACAGTATCGGCACCATCTAGAGTCAAAATTGAGAATCTGCAAAGGGATGATGTCAGAGAAAAATTTGAAAGGAAAGTGTATGGAAAGGATGAATGAGGAGAGAATGGTAAGAAAGATATATGACGCAAGTGTTGATGGAACCAGAAATAGAGGACGTCCGCGGAAGACTTGGCACGACCAGGTAAACCAGATAATGGAGGATGGTTCTGTTAGAAGCCTCAACAATCGGCGAGCTTGTATGACAAGATGTATGAATGTGGATGAGGCGAGAATTGTATGTCAGGACAGAAGAGTGTGGCGCTCTATCCTCTCTGCCTACCCCCACGGGGAAACGGCGTGATGATAAGTAAGTAAGTAAGTAACTAAATTTAACTACGAGTCCCATCTAAAATTTTTTCCTAAAAATTATTCGACTAAATTTGTATTAAGTAACAATTTGAGTTAGGTACTAAATTTATTTTTTAAATAATTGTTGTTTTTTTAAAATAGATTCTGGTGAAGAAACAATAATATATGTTTTTAGTTAGTATTGACATCCTGAAGAAGAAAATGGTATTTTTCGAAACCGGTAGATGTATTTAAACTCAATTCAGTGGTTAATAAAACAAAGATAATAAATAAAATAAAAAAAGATAGAAATTACCTCTAATCTCCATTATAGACGATTAAAAACTGCCATATTAATTGTTTTTTTTAGTAAATTTTGAAAATGTGAACATTTGTGTGATAATGACTTTAACCACGAAGGTATTTCAAATTCGGGCTACGAACGTTTCAGAACAGCTTTACAATAGTTTATTTAGATAAATAATTTAATACTTATTAATATTATATACTATGTCTTGGGAAGTCTTTAATTGTATTACGCTATACACACCACCAGTGGTGTTCACTCTGTAAGATCTAGGCGGCGTCGCGCATAGCAGCACGGCAGACGCATTTTGAATATGAATCGTGGCAGACATGTATCATCGCCGGAACGGTACATTACGAATTTAAATCATCTTGAGAAAAAAATGGTGTTAATTAAGTTATGTTTATTGTGATAACACTTTTTAGAAAAACAGTTATTACAGAAACCCTGGCCTTGGCCATGTAGCGACTACTATAGCCGCTCGTAGAACCTTGCAACAAGTTTTGCAAGTGGTAAATAGTTTAAATATGAATTAAATATATTAATTAGAAAGATATAGATATAAAATAATTTTTTTCGAAAAATATTGTTGTCGCTACCGGGATTCGAACCTGAATCTCTTTCCAAACCGGGAGAGGTGCATTATCCAACTATACTACAGCGACAATATTTTTAGCGACAAATTTTCGAACCTATATGTTACCTTTTTGATATTACGAGTAATACATTTAATCGTTCCATCATTTGAAAGAGCTATCTACCTTATTTTTACGGAATCTCAAATACATTTGATTAATCTGATAGCAGACGCCAGAATTATCGATTCATTTTTATTAAATTTTGAATACATTGATACAACTTTATTATATTAGGAGAACACATTCGTAAATAGTTATTTGACAAATGTAAGTATTGATATCTTAAAAGTGTTTATTTACATTTAACAACTGCAATCTCTAGTACAGTTTATGTAATAATCTAAAGTATCAAAACATTTCTCCAACACTTCATAACTTGTTCAAGATAAGAAGTCCTGACTGTATTTAAAATTGATATAAACATTTCCGTAACTTTATGATGTGTATATTGTATATTGTAAATCGCCTGTCAGAGTGTCAATATGAATCAAATCATTTCGAAAGAAATCTTGTCGATTTGTGTGTGCATCTGGGCACCGAGCAAGCGGGGCACTGGCGCAGCACTCTGCGATCACGTTACGCACTGGTGGCGTTGACCTTTTTGCTATCAAACAAACTTTTGACCTTTCCACGATATTATAATGCGCATCTGTTTGACGGTAGGGCTTTCGCCTGATTGGTTCGGCCCTTCCGGGTGAGTGATCTGATTTCTGGTGAAATCTAAACCCGAATGTGGCCGAATATGAAACGAATATGAACGTGGCCGATATTAATCTTGGATCATATTCTCATGGAGTAGTCTGTATGCCTAACATTATAATTATGTAATATTGCTATTACGTTTTAGGCATATGGGGCAAATCTAATATTTTAATCTGTGATTGGTTATTTTCCTTTGTTTTTGATTGAGTTGCTGTATAATATTATACGTAGCATTTTTATTAAATTTAAAAAATGTATTTTTAAAATAAATAAAATATATAAACTCACTAACTAGGCAGAGAGAATAGAGCGCCACACTCTTCTGTCCTGACACACAGTTCTTTATCTGGTCTTTACTTTTACCCTATTTCTGGTGCCATCAACACTTGCGTCATAAATCTTCTTTACCATTCTCTCCTCATTCATCCGTTCCATATGACCGAACCACCTTAGTGATCATTTCTTAATGTTACTCACTATACTGAGATCAGCTTTACATTCTCTCCTTATTTCTTAATTCTTTACTCTGTCATATTTTGCACACATACGCCTAAGCGATCTCATTTCCACTACATTCAGTCTACTTTCGTATCGTAGCTTCAGGCCTCACTTCTATGCGGTTCATTGAACTATTAAAATTATGATATTTTATAAGATTGAAAATATATTATTTAAAAACTGATTATTGTTTTTTTGATATAAAACTTAGTTTTAAATAGTAGCTGAAAACTCAAAGTATGTGATTAAATATAATATATTATTTAAAAATGTATGTTTTCACTTAAACAAAGTATTTTAAAAACGTTGAAAATTGGTAATATGTTCTGCAAATTTAATGGTTTATAATACTTTTAATTTTGAACATTTTATTAATTTGTCTAAATTGAGATTTGTCTCCGTAATCTTGACTTCACGATTATACGAAAATATATTTCATTTATGCAATAATTTACCAAAATTAAGTTAATTTTGTAGCACGCGGAAAATGCATGGCATAATGGTCGCGGTCTTTCTTATAATGCTTGTATTGTCTTAATTATGACAAATAACATTCAGTTTATTAGTTCTTAATTAGTATAAAAGTCCTATCTAAGTAATAATTTTAAAAAACGTCAAATCTGGTGTATAACTTTTGGTGTAAATGAATAATAAAAACCCACATTTTATTAAAAACTCAAAAATTTGACTTATCATTGAAAGTAGCGACACACGCTTAATGCGTACGCCTTTAGTCATTTTTACCAAAGTTGCACAATATCTATTGCTATATACGGCCTACCTCACGACCAATTTCGTTTTTTTCTAGCTAACAATGTGCTACATATGTTTATACAGACAATGTAGACACACCGCGCGTGTACTATTCAACACTATTTGTTTTCACACCCTTCATTTGTTTATTATTCTTATCTCAAAATTCAAACTATCTTCATCGCTGCTGCACGCGCTACAGTCTGGCATTAACTTGTCAGGGGTGAAATTCTTACGGTATATTTATAATGTCCCTACGCCCCGAGAGCAAACAGATGACTTCATAAAAAATGTTTTGACAGTTTACTTAGTGATGTTCTTATAATCTCTTTACTTTTTTTTAAACCAAATAATACCTACAGCAATTTTGTAATCTGTTTTTAAAGCGCTAAAATTAATTTATTTTAAGGATATTATCAACAGGTCCCTAATCCTACAAAACATTGAAACAATGTGAAGATATGCATTTTGACAATTTTTGTGGTATTAAATGTTACAAACGCTGCTAAAAAAGATATGTTACAGTTTGACAATTGAAGAGAATTAACAATATATTAAAACTATCGCACGTGTACAAAGCCGGAACACGTGACAGACAGGAGAGTCTCCGGCATTCGAAAGCAAATAGTGTATGTAGATATATTTGTTCACACTTTCCTTCTTCCGTGTACCATGCATAAATTATCAAAGCGTCGGTGGAAGACACAAATAAAGTATAACAGACTGCAAATAAAAATAATTGTAGGTGCTTACCATTTACGTGTAATTAAGTGTTACGTATATTACATCCATACAGACTGACTTTGCATTCAAGATAACGGAACCATGGAAATGAAAATAAAATATTTTTTATTTATTATCTTTGTTTTATTAACCACTGAATTGAGTTTAAATACATCTACCGGTTTCGAAAAATACTATTTTCTTCTTCAGGATGACATAACTAACTAAATAATAAATAAAAAGTATGAATTTTAACCACAAAGTTAATATTGCTAATTTTAAAAGAAAATAAAATATATTATTTCACATCTTGCTCATTTTTTCTCATTTTAAACACTACTAAATGTAATTCTTAATGGCAATTTTTGACAATTCATATTATCTGCATACTTTGTTTTAATATTGTTTATGAAGATTTCTTTCGAAACAATTACATTTATGAGCGAATGGGGTCCACGATTACCACGTATTATCATATTTGGGGAAATTCTTAAACGCGTTTTTCTCAATTTGGATTTGAAAGGGGGAATATGTTTTTCTTTTATTTGGCAGTGAATCCGTTGCCGATTGTTAAAAAATAACCATGGAGTGTTTTTGGAGAAACCAGTTTCAGATTATCTTTCTTCACACCATAAACCTTTATTTCCTTTGGGACCTTTTCAACATAAACTTAATACAGTGTAGAATCCTATTGGAGTGTGTTTACTATTAAGATTTCTTTAAGGGTATTTCAAGTTCCCGGATCTGTATTAATTGGTCCATCGAGATAAATTTTACTATCGATAGAACATATATTTCTTGGTGTATTTTATATTAGGTTGATGCATAATTATCCGCCGATTTAAAAATATATATATTGTAAAATAACCAAAAACGAAAACAAACTCGAAACATATTATGTACAATTATCATTCAGGGGCGTAGTTACCATCAACGTCATTTACTTCTTCCCATTTGCTTGGAAGACGGTCGATTCGTTTTCCATCAACTCCAAATCGTCATAAATTTTACCACCTGCCAATTTTTCAGAGAGCGGTTGAAATGGTAGCCCGTGGGGGCCTCGGTGAGAGAGTAGAGCGGATGAGGGAGCAAATTCCATCTCTCGCTAGCATTGGATTCGATCACACGGCGTTTGACATGAAGGCGAGCGTTGTCGTGGTAGAAAATGATTCTGTTCTTTTTGCGCAGTTATTTCAGCTAAATGGTAGTTTAAAGGCGATTAAGCTGGGCCAGGTACACGTCGCTGTTGATGTTGTCCATTTTTCCTTTGGCCATTTACGTCCAGGATTCTCCACTCCTGACTCCTGACGCTAATCATTGTCACTCCACCAGTAGCAGTAGCGAAAAACGTCGCGAAAAAAAAACGGCGGATAATTAGGCACATCAGTCTGACACTTCGTCGGGCATGTTATTATTATTCACATTAAATTAATATGAAAATTAAAATACATTCTATGTACATTATTTATCTCATGTACAGAAATGAATGCAATAGCTTCGCTATGTAAACGTAAAGTGTCATGCAATATTAGCCACAACATATCCTGTATGTGAGTCAAGGTTTGTTTCAAGGATTTACGTAAATAAAGAAAAAGATAATTCGTACATTGAAAAGAGATAAATTTTAGTTTGAGATTTAGCTTTTGATGTGTGTTCTGACGTTGAATACTGTATATGTCGAATCTATTTCTGTACAATACATCCGTTTCAAATTGTATGAGGGGATTGAAGAGGCATTCACGCATTCCTATAATCATGTAAAAAAACATTAGTCGATGCTCCTTGAGAAAACGATCGACCCAAATCACACGAACCCTACCATAAATTCACTCTCTACTTATGACATTAACACTCCCTCCCGACTAGGGCTTGCAATTTACCGTCAAATTGCAGCTACCGGTAAACGGTAAATAGTTTTTCCCATTATCGGTTTACCGGTTATTTACCGGTAAATTTAATAAAAAAAGACATAGATTAGATGATTAAAATATAACTTTATGTGGCTACCTTTACTAAAAGCGGTATCCTAGATTAAAACGTAAATAATTTCAAATACGTTTGAGGTGAAAAATATCAAATAAATACATACGAGTACATACGTATATGATGTCCTTTTCGTTTTTACTGAGATATGGTAATGGGAGATCAGATAATCACTTTTGTATATGGCACATCGAGCTTGGTTAATTTGAATTACGACTGTATTATATTTGGTTTACCTGTCTGTGAGGAGTTAATATTATTAACTTATTAATTTATCCATTAACTTATTGATGTATGTAAAACGTGCATTAGATATATGAATATCTATATATTGTATTTTACAATATATATTTATTTAAATTATTTTATTTTTATATGATTATTTATAATTTCCGGTAATTACCTATGGTGCGTTTTGGTTGATTTACCAGTTTACTGGCAAACCGGTAATGCAAGCCCTACTCCCGACTCAAGACCCATGATGGTCCTCCTGAAAGACTAAATCCTGCCCCACCTTAACCAGTACCTTGCCCCAAGATAGTAGTAGACTCTCTTCCCCCGTTTGTTTTCCAACACCACCTCTTTAACACCGCATCGGTTGCTACGAAAGATGAAAGAGCAAGGGCTCTATTTGTACCCGGAATTCTGTTAGCCACGAGATCAGTGATCAATAATTTCAGACGTCGGAGCATCTAATGAACATTCATTGAACATGTGACCCACAAAGGGCCTGCGTGAGGTAAAAATAGTATACTTAATACGTAATTTGTTTTACATGCGTTAGCGATTATAATGCTACTCAATTCTGCAGTAGCGACACATCATGGTCAAGTTCAGACACTAAATACTGATTAATAAAATGTAGATACGTTGTTTCCTGCCTGTATATCAATGCTTGCAAAATTCATTTTTCTAACCAACAGGAGATAAAATAACAGACATGGTCCATCATGGTTCATTTAACATTATTTATGAAGATTTATATTTTAATGTGATTTTTGAGCGAGATTTGAAAATCTTTCAATTATCTCCAAATCAAAAATGCCACACCTCATACCTTAGCCATATATTCAATGAAGATGGACAAGACAATGATGACATAGAACGACAGAGGAGACAGTTAAGCGTTCGTACGAATATGCTGTCACGGCGTTTCTACCAGGAGGTGAAGAGGATCCTAATAAATCATTCTTCACCAGCATGTATACCTGCGAACTCTGGTCGAAATACAAACAAGTGATGTACAACAGTCTCCGAATTCAGTACAACTCATACAGAATACTGTTCGGGTCGGCGCAGTATTGTAACGCATCTACAATGTTTTCCGATGGCCGTGTACATGGATTCGTTTCACTTCTGAGACATCGAGTCGCTGGCATACAGCTACGGCTGGAGCCCAGCATCAACTCTATAATGCAAGCGGCGCTCTCATGGAAAGCTGACTCTCTTATTCGAACTTCATGCGTTGAATATCCGAGTTCTTCCGAGTAGTTTTTATATAAAAGCATATCCGATTATCGTCAATGTGTTTCACCTTTATGATTGTTATTTTTTAATTTTTTATATAAATATATTTTCTCCATTATTAATCGTTTAGGTTTGATAACCGCTTCTGTGGCATGCGTCATCTCCGTGCACTTGCTAAAAGTTACATAATATTACGAGTAAGTTAATAGGATATATACATTATTATGTACTATATAACAACCTACTTAATATTAACAGTAAACCAAAATTCCCGGTGCAATCTGATTAAAAACAACGATTTTTTCCACGTTATCAACGACCGCACGTAAGTTGCTAAAAACCACACACTGGTTTTGAATTTTTTTTAAATATTTTTCATACTTTATACGCCTAGTTAATTTATTTAATATTTTATTTTTTCATCATACACCGTAATATGAACTGGTTCGACCCAAATAATAGTCTTGTGGTAAAGCGGTGACATTTTACGCATGAGGTGACAGGTTCATTTCCACGTGAGATCAAATTTCATATTATACATATCATTTATCATCATCGTGATAAATATTCCTGACACCTGTAACAATATTTTAAAATAGAATACAACGATATAATACGCAGTGATTATTTAAAAAACAGTTCATCGAATTGTCATACGTTTAATAAAAATTTTTGAATCAACGTGAAGAAAATACAAATATGAGAATTACGCATTTTTATATGTTCGTAAGATTCTACGGGCATTATTATATTATTTATTGTAAGTATCATATAATATACACCATTAATTATTATAATATAATAATTTTATAACATTATGTAACAAATTGAAAGACACGTATGTAAGTAAATATAAAAAGATTAATTAAAATCGTTAGCATTTCGAAATGTTTATTTTTCTATGTATTTCTTTATACATATGTATTTAAAATGATATATATTATTTTTCTAATGTTTAATCTTAAAAGTATTGCACTCACAATCCAAAAAACATAAAATATTATCATCGTTTACATTGCGTATACTGTTGTACAGTTTGTATTGTTATGAATAGACGAGCTCAAAATCACGAACCGTGAGTCAATCACTGATATCTTGAGTCACACTCACTATCAGTGATTGAATATGTGGGAATATCGTGATTCGTGATTCATTTTTATATTTTATTTATATTTGGTTGTGAACCGTAATTCGACCTATGTGCATATGAAATGAAAATATTAATGAAAGAATAACGTTATAACATAACGAATAACGAAATGCTAAAAATTTTACTTAAAATATAAACTATTTTTTTAAGGGTTTTCATTCTCTTTGTAATGATATTAAATTATATATATGCTAGAATATGTTTTTTACGCAAATAAAGATTGAATAATATAAATAAATGCGGTCAAAATTATGTTTTTTTTTTTTTTTTTATTTATTTCGTGTATTAGCAATGAAACTGTGATCACAGTCACAGTTTTAAATCACTGATAATATCGAATACCAATCACAATCACTCCAGTGAATCAAGAGTAGCATTTTTTCTCATCACTGGTAATACTTTTTAAAATTATTTTCAATATTGAAGGTAACTAAGTAATATCACGTTTACTCACATATTTAAGTCGTTGATTATTTTATATAATTCAAATGAGTATTCAGTTTTCCCCCATCAATTCCATATCCCGATGTATGACAGATTTAACATGGTAAAAAAAACGTACGAATTCTATCTGGACTACACAATGGATGGATCCAAATAATCATAAAGGTAATCGTCATAAAGTAATTCAAAGATCTGTTCCCCGCACCCCCTGGTTCTCAAAAAGGAAAAAGTCTCTAAAAGAACAGTATCAAATATCTCTAGAATGAGAATTGGGCATTGCCAGGTAGCCTCTCATTTGTTCTGATTGAACTTGATAGATTCCCCAATGTGTGTTGCCGAGGAGGAAACCCTTAACCATGTATTTTTTGCTTGTCCATTGCGGATCACAGGTTTTTTTTTTGCAGTGGCCTCGTCAATGGCAATTTTCAGCTTCCGGTTAACTTGTGTCATCTTCTTTCCCTTAACTCGCCACGTTTAATCTATATAATAGCAAGTTTTTTGAACGACAATGGTATTGACTTGTAATATAGTATTTCCTATTTTACAATATTATTATACTTTTTTCTATAAAACAAAGTTTTTAACTTGATTACTGGCACAAATCACTCGTGAAGGGTGGATTGCCTATTTAAAAGAAGAAGAAGAAATGAGTATTCATAGTGCCTGAATATCAGTGGCGGGCGGTAACATTTTGTAGAAGGGATGCTGAATAATAAGTTTATACCTATTATCAAATATACAAATTTATAGACTACCCCACGAAAACTATTTTCGTTTACAAAGTTATAACACGTTGGTAAAGTATTCATGTTATTTTCTGTAATCATTTTTTAATAAAAAATTAAATAGATTATCAAAGAATATTCAATAATTCGACTTGTATTCAAGCCAAACTGTCAAAAATGAGTCACACAAACAAATTCCTCAAAACATTTTCTGTGCATTCTACTCATAAGCGTTAAAGTCGTTTTTTGTACGTTTGATACCGTTAATAAATGCGTTTACAGTATTCGAAGACCTTGACAGGCGCAACTGAGTGCGTATGCGCGAAAGTCGAATTCTGGATACGGAACGAATGATAGAATCCACTACTGCTGGTATCTGTGTGTTTACGCGATTCATAGATGTTCGAAAATCGAGAATATATGTGTATTTCGTCTCGCTCCGTGTCGTAGTGTGCGTTATGACTGGTCTCTAAAAGATAGGACAAATTTATTTACAACAGTGCTGTTTTCGGCTAGTAACAAAAAATCCAAAGATTTTAACTCAAGAACGGAGCATCCAAAAGCATGTATGAAGCGACCGCGTCTGCTGCACATGTGTACATGTAATAAACGAAATATTTGATTGAGTAACGTTTTTATAGATTTGTATTTAATTGAAATTAATAACACGAAAAACTGATGGCCGATAAAACTAATTGCTCGTAAAACTTACGCTTAGCAAGTGCTATGCATTTATTAGCAGTAAATATTTCGAAACATTACATGCCGAAGATCGTTTTTATTTCAACTGTTTAACGACCTGTACATAGGAGGAAAATATAATATCTAAGCGACTGAAGGGCTTGTAAGATATAAACATAACACTTGATTTTAATCGAGTCCAAGTGTTTTTAGGAGCATCTGAAACAATTATTTTTATATCGAATACCATTGTGTTTATTTCAGAATGGCACCTAGGTACGTAGCAGTGGCGGTCGGCGACTTTTTGTTAGAGGGATGGTGGATAATAAGTTTACACCTGTTATCAAATAAACAAATATAACATATAATCGAAAGATATTAAATAATTCGGCTTCACGTATTCAAGTCAAACTGTCAAAAATGTGTCACATAAAAAAACTCCTCAAAACAATCCGCTCGTTTCGTAACATGTATGATATATACACCCATATATACCCATAATCTTTAAAGTAGTTTTTTGTACGTTGGATGCTGTTAATGATCGCGTATACAGTATTCGAAGACCTTGACAGGCGGACTGAATGCGCATGCGCGAAAGTCGAATACTTCCAAACTTTGTGAATACGGAACGAATAACAAAATCCACTGTTGCTGGTATCTGTGTATTTACGCGATCCATAGATGTTCGAAAGTTGAGAATGCATATGTATTTCGACTCGCTCCATGCGAGCGCAATGTCGTAGTGTGTGATATGACTGGTCAGGACTTGTTTATTTGCAACAGTGCTGTTTTCTGCTAGAAACGAAAAATCCAAAGCTTTTTGACTTTAGAACATGAGGGATGCGGAGCATCCAAAGCATGTATGAAGCGACCGCGCCTGGTACGTAGGTTATTAAACAAAACTAAAGGATGATTTAAAATTTGTTTGTGGGAAAATAAATTACATAAGTAAGAACAATCGATCATAAATCTTAACAAGTTTACATACTGAATAACTGCAAATATTTTGATTGTAAGGTTTAACAATAACTCTTTTACCACGCGATTTATTACCTGTCATGGAACTCCCCGCCATAAAGTGTAATTAACCATTACATTCACGTATTAAAACACCTTTCCTATATTATTAAGTTACACTAGTTTAAAGTCATAGAAGTTACAACTATAGAAGATCAAAAGTGACCGCGACAAAGCAACCTCAAAAATAGTCGTGCAAAGCTTTTTCGGTTTGAAATTTTATGCAAGCTTTCTCTTGAAACCCTAGATGTTTCCAAAGACAAAGATAATAAAACACCGAAAACACCAAATAGACTTTGAAACATACCCTGCGGTCGTACCCTCGGGCGAGGTTATTCGTCGCTCTGTGATCTTTTAACAGATCCCATTGGATGGCCTGGAGGATTATTATGCCTTCAAAAAGCTTTGCAACCTCTGCGGTAAGCTTATAATATGTAAGTTCTCAAATTTCGCTCAGTAAAAGTTCGGATGGTCTTTTAATTTTATACTTTTTCGTAATACGTGTGTTATTTGCCGGCAAGGAAGATTTAGAATGTGAAGACTTGCGGTTCAAGTAATTATTGAGTTTAAGTGTACAAATAACAAATTCATGAAGATGTATTGAAACGAACAAACTTTGAGTTCCTCCTCGTTTTAATTTCAAACATAATCTAATTGAAAATGGATCTGGCGATTGCACATATTGGCGATGCACCAGGTGCTTAAAGATGGGAGTGTCTCTAAATCTGGATTCTCACACAATAAATTTGAGTGACAGATGTCAAGTGACGTTTCAATACAAGTCAATACAAAGGAAGCCTCCCGCATAATAAAGTTAAATGATTGATTTGTGTGAAGTTGAAGCAGGTGAGAATTGACAGTGTAGTGGCAGATAACACTTGTTTTTATTTTCACATTTGACCATTATTTATCTTCACCGCAATTGTTTGTATTATCCACGTAAATTCCTCGTCCACCTGATTCAGAGAACTCCTTCAGCCAGTTGTCTTGTTTATTAGTGTTTATCACTTTATTCAGAGAACACCCTCGGACAGCATTCTTGTTGGTGATTATCACATGATTCAGAGAACTTCCTCGGGCAGCTTTTTTTTTTTTTTTTTTATCATTTCGTGTTCAGCGCGTCGGCACCGATGTTCTCAGTGTACAGGACCTCAGACGTGCGGTGGTGGGCGAAGTATTTTCTCTCGATCCGAAAAAGTTGTATGTTGTAAGAATATGAAACTACATGTTAATTTATCAACAGTGTTAAGTGGTCTCCCCGGAAATGTTTTTGTTGTGAAGATTCATGTTGTAAATCCGCCGCAAGTGTGGTGCGTGTACGAGAGATAAGATTTTTATTTCGAGTTAAATCTCTGAGGCACGAATAATGCTCCCATGAATAAATAATGCTCTCACGAATAGAATACAAGAGGTGTTAGTGGGTGTGTAATCTGAATTTAACAATTCCCAAAATTACCGATAAGTATGGATCTAGGACATTAGAATTTGTTGTTCCTACACTAAAAAATAACTACCCGGGCTTTTACGAAAGACTGCGCTTTCTCCCAATTTGGAAGAAATGATAAAAAAAAAGTGGCTTGTCGATAATAACCTGTCTTACTTGTAAGCATGTAATGAATTGTTTAAACTGTGACACTGATTAGTTATTGTATTTTGATTATATTAAATGTAATAAAATTAATCTGTATGTACCTACAAACATACGTCCAGCAAGATGAATGGATATAAATGAAACAATGTTATTACTCTACTTGAGTTTATTAGCACTACTCGAGTTTCGAGAGAAACAGTAACTCTCATCGACAAGTGAAGTATTACACTGACTACACATAAATATAGGAAACGAGGCTTAGATGGTAGACATACAAGTAATTAGGTACTGACAGAAGGAGGGGGAGGGGGCGGAGTTACTGGTGGGTGGTGGAGGGGTGGTTGTAACGGTGGGTGTACTTGTATATCTACCACCTAAACCTTGTCTTCTGTATTAAATATATAGTTAAAACCGATTCTATTAATAATGTGTAGCAAGATGTTTTGTAGGTCTAGTTTTAATCAAAAAATAAAAAGTAGGATACAAAAAAATGAATGACATTGTTTGGAAACTTTCGGCTTTCTTAGTCCACTTGCCGCTGCAAGATAGATTTTAATATCATGTTTATTTTGTCACGCGCCAACATTGGTCCGTTGACTGCTGATATCCGTTGGATGGAATTTGAATATTACCTACAGCTATTAAAACGGAAAAAACATTCATATTTTAAAATCTTTTATTTGTCAAACTTTTCATAATAAATATTTGCGAGTATATGGTTCGAGATGATGTTTGCGCGCACGTGTCAAGTCTCGTTGCCAATTTCCCTAGTTCTACAAATCTCAAGTTGTGATCTCGAAATCGATCTCGTGACCAAAGTTTCAACACTCACACGCTGTATTGAGATTTATCTCGAGTAAATCTCTCAAACTTGTACACGCATCATTAGAAATGTTTTCATAATTTTTTCTCCCAACAATTCGATTGAAATTTTTCTTTGGCTATGCAAATAGTCTAGTCGTATTTTCTATTTAAAATTCCCACCTAGTACAATAATAATTCTACTGTAAATTAATGGGAAAGTTATGACAGATGGCGTTTCATGGGTGCTAGTTTAAATTAACAGATATCATATAACAAAATTTACTCTGCATGTGATACATGTGTAGGTATGCTAGTTGTATTGTAGTCATGTATTTGTACCCGGTCATTTTGTTGGACGGATAAAAGATGACATATGAAATGTGAATAAATATAATAAACGAAATATAAATAGTTACTCGGTTTAGTATTTAATATTTCTATATGTTATATTCAATAATCTCGTGGTGCACTAATATTTACATATACCCGCTTGTGCTCGTAAGACTGCTCTCAACATACATTATTAAATACTAATTAAATGTATTAATTATAAAGATATACATATAAAATCAATTTTATGAAAAAATATTGTTATTGCGCTACCGGGATTCGAACCTGGATCTCTTTTCCAATCCGGGGAAGGTGCATTACCAACTGTGCTACAGCGACAGTATTTTTGACGACAAATTTTCGAACCCATTTTTTTTTTATTTATTTGGCATTTTTACAATTATTAAAATTACATGTTCTTTTTCGCTTACTTCTCCAAAAGAGAGACTAGTTCTTGTGCTTGGAGAGAGAGTTACACTGTAAGAATTTTATATAGGAAATTATACATTTATAGTCTATAATTATTTATTGTCTATGTGTGCGCTTCTGAAGTGTTCTATAATGTTATTTATTTTCTAATTATGTGCTTCTGAAGTGTTCATTTAATTTCTTTCTAAGCTCTTTTATATGTTTTATTTTTTTAATTTGTGTAGAGAGGCTATTGAAATTTTTTATCCGTAAGTTTTATCCCTACTTTTTTATCCCCATGTTACACTTTTTATATTAATATGTCACATCTATCGTTCCACTACTTGAAAGCCATCTACTTTTTTTTACGGATTCTCAAATACCTTTGAGTAATCCGATAGGAGTCGCCAGAATTAACAATTCATTTTTATTAAATTTTGGACACATTGATACATTTAATGCACGTTCCCCGTATTGGAAAGAGTTCCAGGTTCGAATCCCCGTAACAACAATATTTTTCGATGAAATTGATTTTATATGTATATCTTTCTAATTAATACATTTAATTTGAAAGATATACAAGTATATACATGTTTTTTTTGTAACAGAGGTGAATATAACATATTATAATTGTAAAAACTGTCACTTTGTAAATGTGTGTTGTAAAACGCTCGGAGGCGAGTTTTGAAAAATAATGATGTTAAAAATAGCATTTCTGTTAACTACCATTCTGATAAAATATTGGTATAGGTTGATTAGGTATACTATTGATTAGGTAATCAGTTACGATTTTTCAACTTATCTCGATTTGTGTTTTTACGCGGCACTCGGCTGTGATTATTTTCGCCTTAGAATCATTTGTTCTAACACTATAATCGTTATTGCCGACGAGAACGATAATGAATCATTTGACATGAGAAATGCCAACTTTCTTTGCTTTCTGTCTCGTTCTTGTCTTGTACCCACTGGTCTCTTTACTTCCGTACAATGACACGTGATTATCTGTTTGTTTGTAATTTGTTTGTTTAAATTTAAATCTCTGTTCGTTTTCGCAATCTCTTACATTAGCTTTTGTTTTTTATCTTCTTTCTTTTGTGTTTATTAATTGCACATTTCGCGTTTCTGTAGTACTGGGGGTGGAACCGATAAAATAAGTTGAAACTTCTACAACGATTTCGGGAAAGGGTGGGTCCCCCCCCCCATCTAGCGCCCCTTTATATATGCGTCTCGTTGTATCTTGCTTGTTGTCTAGTCCCAACACAACAATACAGGTTTATATAAATTGTTGTTATATAAAATATTGTCTAGTCCCAATACAGGTTTATATAAAATTATCTTACAGTTTGCATCCAGCGCTGCAATCTACTATTTATCCCTTGCTTTTCTGCCGTCTTCTTTCATTCTTTCACCCCAACTTTTACCTTAACAACACTGCCTCCTCAATTCGTTTTTTTTCTTTTTTCTCGCTTCATAACATAACATAGTCAGGTACATAGACTAGACTTCGCGCGAAATTTAAGTATTTTAGAGCAATTTATGTTAAAATGTTCTCGCAGTCGTATTTGATTAATCTCGGAAAAGTATGTAATAAAAAAATACCGAACAAATATGTCACGTCAACGTCGTAAACGTCAAACTTACGTTTTGATATACTAAAATTTACTCACATGTTCGAATATTAAAATTTGTTCTTTAACGCACGTATTGTACTCAGTACGTGTACAAGGTACCTACATACAAATTTTAATATAGAAACAATACATACCTACCTACATGAAGTTCAATGCTTGCTCAGCAACAGTTTTTCAACAAATTACGTTACAAAAAGTTAAAACTAAATATAGGTAATAAAATGTCAATATTTTCCGTTGAACTGAACACGTAACACACACGCGATATTTACACTATAATCATAATCACTCCATATTATTTTTAAACCTAATCCATTTTTAAGTTGCTATCTATCATCCATATCCAGATATGCTCTGGATATGGATCCTCTGCATGTATTCTAGAGTCAAAAAGTTTTGGACTTTTCGTTTCTAGCCGAAAACAGCACTGCTGCAAATAAATTCGTCACTAAGAGACGGAGCTCGCACGGAGCAAGTCGAAATACATATACATTCTCAGCTTTAAAACATCTATGAATCGCGTAAATACACAGATACCAGTAACAGTGAATTCTATCATTCGTTCCGTATCCACAAAGTTTGAAAGTATTCTACTTTCGCACGTGCGCATACAGCCCACCAGTCTAGATCTTCGAATACTGAATACGCGATCATTAACAGCATCCAACGTAGAAAAAAATACTTTAATAATTATGGGTATAATGCACAAGATAGCATACATATTACGAAGCAAGCAATTTTTTTTGTGACGCATTTTTGACAAGTTAGCTTGAATACTTGAAGCCGAATTATTTTGAATATCCTTATTATCCAGCATCCCTTCAACAAAAAGTTACCGACCACCACCGATGCCTACGTCATCATTTTCTTTTGGAGTTATCGCGAAGGGGCGCGCGCACACATCGCCGCTATTCATCAGATTCAAAGAGTGATATTTTAAAGGTGTAATTGTTGCTGTGGAAGAACACGATTATACTCCAACCACTTATGACGCACGCCCCAGTCTACGCTGTGCCGGTGAGGAAGAACATGAATCACGAACGATGAGAAGTCTCCGTCTAGACTTTTGATACAGTCATAACAACTATACTACACACACGCGCGCGCGCACAATTTACCCGTGCAGCGTCATAACAAAAAAACTGCCGATTTATTTTTACTGGGGTAATACTAAACATGCACGTTTAACTAAATCCATTTCTGCGACGCTCGCCACAAACCAGTTTTGAAAAATATTTAAATTCTTTAACGCTACACGGATGTAAACTATACATTTCAGTTCCGAAGTTTTCTACCATTGCTGCTGTGACTCCGGTCAGTCAGCTTTTGAATTATAGTCCAGAATAATCTGACTTACTTTTGATTATGTGTCGTATACGTATACTAATTGAACAGCATGTACATAACATATAATCACTCCGTTATATAATTTGTATCAATCTACGTAACAAGATCTGATTGTCAATATTGAAGTAGGTAACGTCAAAATGATACGATATTAATTTTAATACATACATACACAATTGTTTTTTGATGATTTTTATATATACGTATACCCTCCCCCCGCTCTCTCAACGCCACTTTAACGCCATCACCATCCCTCTCCCTCCTTCCACCATTAAAACTTTTTTTGATTATTGTCTATTAATTACTAGATTATTTTTTTACTATTACGACCCCTTAGAATAATAAGGTTCCAACTGACATTTTGGGCTAATTTGAGTTATTGCGTGAAATGGGTTCCAAATGCTATTCTTTATTTCTTCCATACACACCAACTATATTTAACGGATATTAAAGGAAATAGCAAGAGCTGTAATGTATTAGTTATTTATTTCAATTTATGGATCATTATTATGAATGTACAGTGTTTTTATTTATTTTTAATTTCTCTCATCTCACAGTGGTCATTGATAATACTGAAAATAAGTTAAGACCTCAAAACTGATTATATTTGCATACTCAAAACAAAATATACATGAATACATGTTGAAATTCAATAAACACTTTCGAGCTCATTATCTTAAAACAGTGTCAGTGTCAGATGGAACCTTCTTATTCTGAGGGATCGATTAGATAAAAAAAAAATTACTAAAGCTACAAGTTATATATCTCTTTAAAATGGTTAATGTAAAGTATAAACGGATTTCTCTGTAACTCGTCGATGGTTCCACATAAATACTTCATATACAAATGTATAATGTATCTACTCATAACTAGCTACTAAGATTTTAAACCTATGGTATAAATGTTGCAATTATTACATTTTCTCAGTCATTAGGCTCCCGGCCAGCCGCCCGGGCCGTTAACATTATTTTTTTTCAAGATATAAACCACCAGATAATATTTAGGTTCTCACGAAACATCATCTTCCTCGAATTAAATTAATTTTTGTTTACATATTAATCACACACTGAATTCGTATAATGATTTTTTTATCGAAACAAGAATCGCGCTGTTTATTACACTTCTGAACCAGATCATGACTAGGTTCATACTAGGAACGCGCAGTGAAATCAGCAGATTGTCGAATTCACTGAGAATTTGTTTTTTATTGTGATGGATTCTCGTTACGGAATTATGGAATATTGTGACGTAGCAAATTGTAGAAAATTGTGACTCTGTCTGTGTGTGTGTGTATGTGTATGTACATGTGCCTAATTTAATGGGAAGACGCGTCGTTAGCACGTTCAAGGTCATAGATATATCTCGAAATTCGTATCGTCTTATCGTGCGGTAGATATTACAATATTAATTTGTTTGGGTCAGTCGCTCTACATATCTTGACACATCTCCGTACATATTATGATGTATTTGAATTTACGTAATTTATGGAGATGTTTTCTAGGAATTAATTGATATGTCTAGATGTGCACCTACTTACATTACGCAGATACACTAATGTTAATCTTCAGTCTTTATTTGTATTCACTTGCATACAAAATCTCGTGCTTTCTTGTGTTAATGGTAGTAAAAATGATTATTTTTAAGTGTTCTTTAATACAAATTTGTAATGACAAAAAGATTAAGTTTTTTTTACATTCTAACATTTTTTATGGAGATATCTAACAAATTATTTAGAACAAGAATAATAAAATTGTGTAAATAATACATACTCTGCTAGGAAATCCAATCACTGGCCAGTTTCTGTAAACTAATACATATCTCGGGATTATAGTACGTACGTATAATCTCGAAACTTTCGTATTAAATTCGGGGTAGATACCAAAATTAGATACTTTATGCTATATTATTCACAAGAATAAAATTGTTTCACATTCAAATTTGTTAATCTTTCATTATTATTTTCGTTATTTTTAGTTCAAAGATTCCTTACGTATATTTACTTAAATATAAATATCATATACAAAGTGTAACAGACCCAGTCTATAATATTTTATGGGTGAGTACCTGACTAAATTACGAGTGAAAATGTTCAAGGGATATGTGTCTAATCTCAAGCAAGTCAAAGATATTTATAGCACTTAAAAAAATCGTAATTATGCGATTATTTCGATTAATTGAAATATTTAATTAATTCCAAATTATACATTGAATACAAAATTAATTAAATGAAAGTCGAATTTCTAGCGGCTAGACTATTAAAGCAAAGAGATACATTAACAATGGAAAAATTTCGCTAATATTTATTTCGAAGTACGTAGACATCGAGCATAATATGATTTTGTAAAAATTTCAAACAATAATATTAATGCAGAATTTGCACACAATCCTTGCACATTTTCGACTCGCAATTTAGTCAGGTCTTGTGGACTAGGTCTTATTTGTATTTCTGATCATTTTTAAAATTAAGCATTAATTAGAAAGTTAGTGTATATTTTCTTATCCCGGGATTATCAAAATCGAATTTCGATATTTCGGGATTACAATTTAAGCTCAGGTTTGGATTCCTTACTCTCTAACTATCACTATTGTATTTATACATATATGACAATTAACATGACATCTAAAAATGTTACAATGCATGTATATAATAAATATTTTAAAAACATACCTTCAATGATGCCTCGAATGCGTCGTTATCTCATTACTCGGTGGGCGGGAGGGGTCAAGCAGTTCCCTACTATTAAAATATTTTTTATCAGACTTGGTTCTCAAAATTCCATATGTAAGATCAATAACCCCATTCTTAAAACGATTTTATTTTCAAATTATTATTGTATACAGCGTTAGCCCTTTCTAAGACGTTGCGACTATTTACTATTATTTTAAAATCTAATTGATTTGTAATTTTATTGTACGTGTATTGAGATTAGCCTGTCCCCATAATAAAATATATGATATGAATCAAATAAATATATATATATAAAATCAAATTTATCGAAAAATATTGTTGTTGCGCCACCGGAATTCGAATCTGGATCTTTTTCCAAACCGGGGAAGGTGCATTATCTGACTATGCTACAGCGACATTATTTTTGACGACAAATTTCCGAACCTATATGTTACACTTTTTCAAATTAATACATCTATCGTTCCATTATTCGGAAGATATTATTATTATTATATTTTTCGATAAAATTGATTTTATCTGTATATATTTCTAATTAATACATTTAGTTAGTATTTAAATATCACAGACCGTCTGTTCTGAATAATTACAACTTCACAATAAGAATATGTTCTTATTAAGGAAAACACATTCTTATTGTGAAGTTGTAATTATTCAGAACATAGGTCTGTGATATTTTAAATACTAAATTAATGTATTAATTATAAATTAAAAAATTATGCGTCTGCAAATCGGTTTACTCAAAGGTATTTGAGATTCTGTAAAAATAATGTAGATGGCTTTCAAATAATGGAACGACAGGTGTATTAATTTGAAAAATGTAACATATAGTTTCGAAAATTTGTCAAGAAAAATACTGGCGTTATAGCACAAAGGTAGTGCACTTCCCCGGATTGGAAATGAAGATCCAGGTTCGAATCCCGGTGACGCTAAAACAATATTTTTCGACAAAATTGATTTTATATGTATATATTTATAATTAATACATTAATTTAGTATTTAGAATATGTTCTAATAATATATAACTTTGCCTTAATAATTAACATTATTTACAATTGAAACATTTCGTTGGACATCGCATTCCGTGTTAGCTGACGTGTGTTTTTCAAAAGCTGTCATTTTTGTAAAATCTCTATTTCCGGACTTTCGCCTGGTTTGTGTTTCTTGATCGTATTAATGAAAATGACAATATCACATCAGTTGTGAATCCTGCTTACTAGATTCAGTAAGTCTTGTTTACTATCCTATTATATGATTGCGCTTTGCCGCTATCGCTGTACATGACCTGTATTTGGATATGTAAGTGTTATTGTCAGTAAGAAAAAATTCCACATATTCGCCAAAGTAGCAAATATGTCGAACGTATTTTCAATTTCTCTTTGTTAAGATTACTTGCATGTTTTTTTTTTATATATTCAATAACAGTACACTAATATAATATATATTAAATTTGAAATAGAGTGTACATTATATTTATTACGCGTTAGAAAAAACAAACGTTAGCGAAATCCTACAAATTATATATACCATACGACTGGCAAATATAGTGACCATCTGTCATCTCATTTGTTCAGTAATTATCTATTGTAAAAATGATCTTAGTTTTTTCAAGATTGTCAGTGGAATGACGAAAAATAATCATTTAGATATTCAAGTTAGTTGCGTGTTGGTGTAGTGCTTAAGACGCTGACCTAGTGGTCGGTGGTTCGCGCCTCGTTCCGGGACTCCAGCAAGTTAGTTCTATTTTCATAGCACAAGCGTTTAGCTTAGTTTTAAAATAGTAAGAATATTGATGTGACATGTATTCCGTGTACGCATCTCTATTTAAAAAAAAAATTGATACGTAAGAACGCCGTTTGTGCAATTCCATTGAGAGCAATACAGAATACACTAGCAGAATAGTAATCAGCTATAATAAATATACAATTAGATCGCTGTTATATTTATACATTCCAGTACTTTCACACATTTATCCTTGGATACATTATGCAACTATGCATGTCACCTTTTGTACCTTTTTGAATCACATTACACGTGTAGTACGTTCTTCGCGCACGGATGTGTAGATGCGCATCCTTAAAATGATAATTATTTTTATTCCAATTTGATCAAAATTTCGTGTCGCCTATCTGCCGCCCACACGGTGGCACCGTCAGCCGTTCACAAAAAGAAATCAGTTTATTCGCGGAATGTTGAATATGCATGCACATGCGCGCGATTAACTCTGAGCTGCGGCGAAAGTTAAATGGGTTTAAAATACACGCCACATGGGATTGTTATAAAGTGCATAACCACGTGCACATTTTGTTTTTTCACAGCATATCTTTTATAGGTCGCCCACCCTTTGCATTGAAAAGGAATGCCCAGCAGTCAGGCGCTAGTGTCGCTCTGTGGAAATCGCTCAGTTGCATATTTTACATCTGTTTATCATGCGCACATTGTTCGGGGGATTCGAATCCCAACAGCGCACATTGGATATACAAGTTAATTCTATTGAAAATAGCGCGAGTATTAAAGATTAATTTACAATATATAATCTACGTAATATCTTATTTAAAATTTGCACATTATTCAGTAATTTAATAATGGATTTGGTCTCAGGGTTTGCTAGATTGCTAAATGGCTAACCTAGAATTTAAAATAATAGATTTATTTAGTTTATTTCTTAAAATATGTTTACCAATTTTAATGTACTGACTGCACGCACTTGATAAATAGGTATATGGTAATTCTGGAGTATCCTATCGGATCACTCGAAGGTATTTGAGATTCCGTAAAAATAAAGTAGATGGCTTTCAAATAATGGAACGATGGATGTATTAATTTGAAAAGTGTAACGTATAGGTTCGAAAATTTGTCGTCGAAAGTACTATGTGCTGTAGCATGGTCGGTTAATGCACGTTCCCCGGATAGGAAGAGATCCAGGTTCGAATCGCGGTAGCAACAACAATATTTTTCGATAAAATTGATTTTTTGTGTATATCTTTCTAATTAATACATTTAATTTGTATTTAAAAAAAATATCACAGACCTATATTCTGAATAATTACAACTTCACAATAAGAATGTGTTCTCCTTAATAATATGTATCTCACTGAATATGTTATTATACATATAACTCATGCATTTTATTTGTACTACTAAAATATAACTTTGTTTTTTTGATATTTTCTAAAGTTCTAGGATATTTGATATATTTGTAAAGCACTTTAAAAAAGAAAATTATTCTAAGAATTTTGATACAAATGTCATGCGATTCCTTGTTATTCCAAGGTCTTGTTATATTTAAAATATAAGTATGCATAATTAAAGTATAAAATAAAGTAAAAAAAATCGTTATTTTTTGTGAGAGTTCCGAGTTACAAAGTAATTACAATCGTGACATCACGTCGGGTGTGTGGACGTCACCAGTAAAAGAGGCGGCAGCAACAGCAGCTGTTCAAGACACTGAGTTTACTGAACAATTTGTGGTCTAATTACGATGGCGTCCAGGATGTCGGTAATCTACAGTTGTGGAGTATCGCTATGCGCAGGAACAAGAGCCCTGCGTCAACTGCGTAATCGGCGACAGCCGTCAGATCATTTCCGAGGATCGCACCGACCGAGGGCCGTATTGACCTACCGAACTACTCTAACCGTAATACTGAACAAGCTTTACGAAAGGTGTTACGCAAGTCGTATAGGGTGGATCCAAATTGGTGTTTTAATAAAGTGGGTACTTCTTGAATAAATTAAGTACATGGATGCAACATGGGATGTAGGCACAGACCAATAAATGAATAGACATGAAATAAAGTGTACACATAGGAGAGGAATTGGTTGAATCAATATTACAATACGGAATTCTAGGTTGGGGTGGAACTTGTCCCATACATCTCAAACCAATAATTACAATTCAAAAGATAATGATTTTAAAAAAGGCTAGAGATTACCCAACCAAACAAGTTTTTTAAAGATTTTCCTGTACTGAATTTATCTTCTTTATATAAAAAAAACTGTCTTATTTCATTATTTTAAAGAGGATAAAATAAAAATTCACCATAACTATCATACTGGGAGCAAAACTAATGAACATGTCATTTTTATAATGCCCAAATTAGGAATAGGACAAAGACATTCATCATACATTGCTTCTAAACTGTATAACCAGCTGCCAATATCAATTAAATTAGCAGGTAATATAAATGTTTACAAAAAAGAAGTTATAAAATTGATTAAAGGTCTTCAAAATTATTGAACTATGTATTTGACATTTTTCCCTATTTATAATCTGATCAATTTCCCTATATTTTTATATATTGAATTATTATATATGTATATGTATATATATATATATATATATATATATATATATATATATATATATAATGAAAATATATATATATATATATATATATTTTCATTCGTTGTAAACAAATTATTACATCTAGTTTATATTAATCTTGTATTATATAAATGTTGAAAGCCACCCCCATAATTTAAGATATTTCTTATTTGGGGTGCATAACTCTACTATTGTTTTTTATTGTCGAATATATAAATAAAAAAATTTGGAACATTCATTTCGGGACGAGGGGCAATCTACACACATTCTTTGTTAAAACATAAATCCGATAGTTTATGACACATTTATGTAATAGTAAAAATTTACTCTTCGAAAATTAAAACTTTGTGTAAACAAAACGTATTTTATACATTAATGCATATTATATTGTCAGCGTTTAAATTTTCGTTCCAATCGAGTCATATATTTAAAAAAAGTCGCGGAGCTATTTGATTGCGTATGTGATACCATAGTGATCACCTGGGTGACACCAAATTTTGAAACTTGCGTTTAGTTCATATTCGTCTGGGATAGATTTTGCAAAAAAACACATGCGCAGCTTTATTTGTCAATTTTAAATCTTTCCGTTAGTTTTAATTAACACGTTGACGTGAGAACTAAATTATTTTCGCCTAGATTTACATACACAATGTATAATATATAAAATAAATATTTATTTTGCAAAGATTATAGTTATGCACAGTTTTTTTTTATTGTATAGAGTGCACGCCTCTGCTTAATAGTATCCGAAACAAATATTTTTAAATGTATTTTTGTACAATTTGTTTTAGCTCGGTAGGTACCTAAATTCAAATTCATATGAAAAATGCAACATACAAACTCATAATGTATGATTTTACATACAAGGACGAGATTAAAAATCAATCTATGATAGTATCAATACAAATATGTACGTATGTATTAGTAATGAGAAAAAAGCCAGTGACTCACTGGTGTGACTGTGATCAGAGTGACATTACTATGCGCATTCTACCATCAATAATTATTATATATCTAATTTAATATCGTCACAAACAGAATGTAAGTTTATTTTTCTGGTCAATTCTCATCGTTTCTGATCAAATACGTAAAACATTTTGGCTGAATCTACTAGATGTCGAACTATAACGTCATTCCTTCATAAATATTTTCGTCTCGTATGCACATGCGCCGAATCGAGGTTCACAACCAAATGTAAATAAATTAAATGAATCACGAATCACAATGTTCAAAGATATTCAATCACTGACAGTGAGTGCGATTGAACGATATCAGTGATTGACTCACGGTTAGTGATTTTGACCTCATCACTAGTATGTATATTATACTTGTCGTGTATTATCCCTGCCCTAACCCGAACCTTTCCTCCCGGACTGTAATTGTATATCATTAGATGCTGTGGCCGTGGATCCCTGTCCCATATTAATGTTTATTTATTAGTCCGCTCTCCACTCTTGTGGGCTGTTATTACCCGAAGACCAGAAAACCGAAAATTACGGAACCTGATTTTGTTGTTGTAGCCCGCTGACATGTTCTGTAGCAAAGCAATCAAACACTGAAACATTCAAAGGTAATGATGATTTGTCATTCGTGTATATTACACCTGTACGTGTGCTAGACTTTTTTTAACTCTACAAGACGTCATCTATCGATGTTGAGTTGTCTTATATGTTTTTTAAACATGTAAGTAGATAAACATATGTCACACACATTACATTATGTGAGAAGATAATCATATGTTATATAACCTACGTTATGTGAAAAGATGATAAAAAATCGATGAGAGGTTACTACACCTCTCGAAACAATAATCGTGACGTATTGTGAAGTTGTAATTATTCAGAACATAGGTCTGTGATATTTTAGAAACTAATTAAATGTATTAATTAGAATGGTGTACATATAAAATAAATTTTATCGAAAAATATTGTTGTTGTTACCGGGATTCGAACATGGAACCTCTTTCCAATCCGGGGAACGTGCATTAAATGTATCAATGTGTCCAAAATTTAAGAAAAATGAATTGTTAATTCTGACGTCACCTATCGGACTACTTAAAGGCATTTGAGATTCCGCAAAAATAAAGTAGATGACTCTCAAATAATGGAACGATAAATGTATTAATTTGAAAAAGTGAAACATATAGGTCCGAAAATTTAACGTCAAAAGTGCTGTGTGCTGTAGCATAGTCGGTTAATGCACTTCCCCCGAATTGGAAAGAGGTCCAGATTCGAATACCGGTAGCAACAACAATATTTTTCGATAAAATTGATTTTATATGTATATTTTTCTGATTAATACATTTAATATAAAGTTGAATTTATTTTATTTACTACAGGTGATAAATGAGGGTTATTTTTTTTTATTCCTTGATGATGCCCCGTCAGCAATGACAAAAAAACGTAATTTCAAATTTAAACAGAATGATTGGAGTGAATTATTAAAATATATAAATTTAAATCTAAAAAGGACTAACTATTATTATTATTATGCCGTTTCCCGCAAGAGTAGGCAGAGAAGATGGAGCGCCACACTTTTCTGTCTTGACACAATTCTCGCCTCATCCACATTCGTTCTTCTCATCCAAGCTCGTCGATTATTGAGGCTTCTAACAGGACCATTTCTAGTATCTGGTTTACCTGGTGGTACCAAATCTTCCGCGGACATCCTCTTTTTGTGTCGCCATCAACACTTGCTTCATATATCTTACTAACTAGTCATTCCTCATTTCGAAAGAGAATTAATTTAATTAAGAAAACTAATCAAGAATAATAAAATATTGAATTTATACGTATTATTTGATCGAGTTTAGTTAAGTATACAAATAAAATACTATCATAATCATTATAAAAATACCCTTGCGCCGATATATCGGTATATATCCCGAGCCTATATTTCGGTTTTCTAAAATATATTTATAATATTTGAAACTTAATTTACCACATTTTGTTTTTTAAATTAAATATTACAAATTAATATAATATCTACATTGTTTTATAGGTATATAGGGAAGATGCAAAACTGACGTGATGATATAGATTTCATTTTACCAAATCAAACAAATATTTTTTTCACATTAATACTCATTATAAAAAAGGCATTTCAATCAATGATACCAACATTATAAAATAATGTCACCATTGCACAATAATGATGTAATATTGTATTACACTCGTCACCAACAATCATAATATAACCCCATACTATCGACTGTCATCTATTGAAATGTATTTTTAAATTAATATGTGGTTTACCTTTTCCAATAAAAATTATAAATTACCTTCTATCGGGAATAGAGTATCTAGTATCACATTTCATTTCAGTGCCGATAAATCGGCGTTTATTTTTACAACATTCTTTTTATAGCTTGCATCAATATAAATATCCTTAGTACAAATATCATAATTAATTTCATTTACATGCGAGCCTACCGCTTCCTACCTCGCTAAGTACATATAAAGTACCTACATGTTCTGAGGTAGGTAGCCATAATGTTCCATAAGTTAGAATATAAGTTGGAAGAAAGGTAACAAATTAAATTTAATGGTAAAAATTAGAATGAGTAGAAGTAAAGATAATAAGTAAATTGAACAAAGTAAATTTTTGATACAGACTAAAGATATGTAAGAAGTAAAAAAAAGAAACAATCAAGGAGTACAACAAAACATGTTAAGTACGAGATAGGATGTAACGACAAAAATAATTGCATTAAATGAGTAGCTTTGATTATTTAAGGAACTCTTCTAATTTTGAAAAGCCACTCCTTTATAAGCACACAGAATTGAGGATAGGATACGACTTGTGGTATCTTATTGTATAATATATCTGCGGTCCTATAGAATGTATGATAAGGCGCAGGATTCTGTTTTTATGTACGTCTTTATGAATAATTGCCTGATATTTAGCACCTTGAGTTTTTGAAATAGCGGCTCTGATTAACGCTGAAAAGATTTATTGAGAATTATTCTCATATTATGGGTTTTTGCATTTTAATCAGTGGGTCGAGTATTGTGATAGCGGCTCCACCCCAGCCGACTATACCATATCCTATGATGCTCTGACAGAATGCGAAATATACATTACGCATTTGTTTCAGGTTCAATACGTTCCTTAAAATCTTGAAGCAGTACATAAGTTTTTTGAGCTTACCGGTTAACATGTCGATATGAGCTTCCCATCTAAGTTTATCATCAATAGTAATCCCTAGATTCTGAATATGTTTATTTTTACACTATATTTAGTTATTAAGGAAAACACATTCTTATTGTGAAGTTGTAATTATTCAGAACATAGGTCTGTGATATTTTAAATACTAAATTAATGTATTAATTATAAATATATACATATAAAATCAATTTTGTCGAAAAATATTGTTTTAGCGTCACCGGGATTCGAACCTGGATCTTCATTTCCAATCCGGGGAAGTGTACTACCTTTGTGCTATAACGCCAGTATTTTTCTTGACAAATTTTCAGACCTATATGTTACATTTTTTCAAATTAATACACCTGTCGTTCCTGTTCTATGTTCTGAATAATTACAACTTCACAATAAGAATGTGTTTTCCTTAATAATATATGTTGTATCAACGTGTCCAAAAATTTAATAAAAATGAATTGATAATTCTGGCGTCTGCAAGTCGGTTTACTCAAAGGTATTTGAGATTCTGTAAAAATAATGTAGATGGCTTTCAAATAATGGAACGACAGGTGTATTAATTTGAAAAAATGTAACATATAGGTCTGAAAATTTGTCAAGAAAAATACTGGCGCTATAGCACAAAGGTAGTGCACTTCCCCGGATTGGAAATGAAGATCCATGTTCGAATCCCGGTGACGCTAAAACAATATTTTTCGACAAAATTGATTTTATATGTATATATTTATAATTAATACATTAATTTAGTATTTACTATATTTAGTTTATTAAATTGTATACTTATATAATTATGATGAGGAAGGATGTACAGAAGGTACAAGAAAAGAGACAGACGATACCTCTCTGGTTTTGTCACTCATTTGTGCGAAGCCGTTTTTTATTTACAATTAAACCAAATAAATAAAATATTGTATTCTAATTACAGACTCGGGACCTGGACACGAAAGATGCTGAAAGAGGGGTTGTCAATGGGCCCGTTGTGGGGGGGGTTTGTTCCATTCCCATTCACCCGCCCGCCCCACGCCGGCGTCGCTGCTGTCGCTTCAGATGGACCTATTGGATCAACATACCCATTGCGATCATCGGTGAGCCTCCTTTAATTGTTTTCACACATCTCGTCTCGTATCATTTTCTTCCCACCCCCCATTGGTTCCATTCAAATTTACCTAATCCGAACGATTTACTTAGCTTAATATTTATTATCACGCCCCTGCATATAGCACAAATTAAGTAAGGAAGTATCCCTATTAATATACCTACCAGATTATTTATAGCTTAAAGCAAAACCGAACTAGCAAGTCAATACACGATTATATTTAGTTGCCGATTACATGCTACCATCTGAATAAAATTCCCATATTATATTTAATTTGTATTGTCCAGCCCTGTGTGCGCAACTTATTACATATACGTATTTATGTACATAATAAAACCGCGCAACTGCTGAAAACCGATGTTCTCTCACAATCTGAAATCTAAACCGTACATTATCTTCGATATGATTTATGATGAGGGCCATATTTCAGGAACGCCACAGAAGTATCTAGTATCCAGTACGCTCAGCAACATATTCAACTAATTACACATATTAATTTAGGAAGCCTTCCCAGTGATGCCCTCTTATGTGTTCGCGTCGATTCTCAAGAACCTGTTGTTGAAATTGGAAACCTCAAACTGAACCGTTTATTGCTGAATATTTTAATAAATTCAAGTATTGAGATACGGAATATGTATCATAACTTAGATAATTGTTGTTTATTTTGATACTTTCAGCACAAAATCATGAAAAAATATGTAATATATTTTAAATTCCTAATAAATGATATTTATTATGTAGACCACTTTTTCCGGAGTTTACCCTCATCAATTCCATATACCGATGTATGACAGACTTAATATGATAAAAAAACGTACGAATTCTATTTGGACTGCACAATGGATGGATCCAAATAATCATAAGCGTAATCGGCTTAAAATAATTCAAAGATCTATTCCCCGCACTCCCTAGTTCTTCAAAAGGAAAGTCTCCAAAAGAACAACATCAAATATCTCTAGAATGAGACTTGGGCATTACCAGATAGCCTCACATTTATTCAGATTGAACTTAATAGATTCCCCAATATGTGAGTGTGGTGCCGAGGAGGAAACCCTTGACCATATATTTTTTGCCTGTTCATTGCTAACTTGTGTCATCTGCTTTCCCTTAACTCGCCACATTTAATCTATATAATAACATTTTTTTGAACGACAACGGAATTGACTTGTAATATAATATTTTCTATTCTATAATACTATCCTACTTTTTTCTATGAAATAAAGTTTTGACTTGATTAATGGCACAAATCACTCTTGAAGGGTGGATTGCCTATTTAAAAGAAGAAGAAGAAGAAGATATTCTAAGTGTGACAATTTAATCCCCGTAATCACCGGTGTCGCCTGTTACATAATTGTATCGAAATCAAGAGGTAGCAGATATCTACGTTTAGGTATAAAATTGGCTATATAAATTTAGAGCTGTCGAAGTGCGCTCACTGTCAGAGAGTTTCTGGAAAAAATGCGATTATCCAATTAGATCATTCTACATATTCTATTTCCAAAATTAAAATCTGTGTTGAGGGGACTAAGATATAACTGGATGTGAGACAGGTAACAGACTCAACAGTATTCCAGATCTGCTTCCAGAAATGGGAACGCCGTATAAGTCAGTGCACAAGGGGAGTATTTTGAAACTAGTGTACAGCTCCACACGTATATTCTGGAAATTAAATTGTCACACTTCGTACGTACTTAACATGCATTTTTTTGTGCAGAGGAGATGGTGTACGAACAGATATAAAAATGATTTAAGCAAATCGGTTGATATGTTTATCCGTATTCCATATTTATTTCGAATCCGTATTCCATATTTATTTCGATCAAAAAGAAACATCCGCCTTAACCAGAGCGTTACAGGATGGTTATCAGCAATCTCCTTTGCGGCCGTCAAAATCGTCGTCAATTATTTCGGTGGCCATTAGCGGGTACAGCTGAAAGATTTATGCGGGCTGATAAGTTTGAAAGAGGAATTCCGGGGCAATTTGTTCGGTGTTCGACAACGAAATTAATGCTCGGCTCGTGAAAGATGCGCTATGGGAGTGTGACCCTAGTACCTACCTACCCACGTACCCACCACGCCCAGCCAAGGCCGGATTTAGGACAGGGCATTTTTGACACGTCAATCCAATGTAATGTAATCAATTATTCTTATACAGGACATTTGTTTTATTTCTTCATTATTTAAAAATCGTCCTAGGATGGGCTGGAAGGACGTACATAGGAAAGTAAAACTACAGGTGTGACCAATATACTAGTTTAATCAGTTATATGTAAAGGATGTGGGATGAGTTAGTATGATTATGAGTAATAATCACATGGATCGATATGTGGATGCTAGGGACATATATCTCCCAGCTCTCGTCTATGTTGAGATGAGGAAGATATCGCGGAGTGTGTGTGTGTGTGTGCGTGTGTTAGAGCAGGTGGAACAAATGATAAGTAACTTACAGTTGATAGGCGTTTATTGAAGATAGATGCACAATAAACAGCTAAATATGAACATTGAGGACGTTAAGCGTATGCTGTTTGGTAATATATTCGACATTGGAATATTACAAATATATAAACTGCCATATTTTTTTTTTTAAATAGAGATGTGTACACGGAATACATGTCACATCAATTTTCTTACTATTTTCAAACTAAGCTAAACGCTTGTGCTATGAAAATAGGACTAACTTGCTGGTGTCCTGGAACGAGGCGCGAGCCCCCGACCACTAGATCACTAGGCCAACGTCTTTACCACTACACCAACAAGCTACTCAAAGATATATAATATTTCATATTAAAGTAAAGTTAAACCGTACTAAACTGCATTTTATATTTAAAAAAGATAAATATTTTAAAAGCTATACTTGGCATTCCATATAATGGATCTATTTTTTAATTATTAAATTTATTTATTAAAATTTTTATTTAAATCGAAATATAATTGAAACATGTTCTGTCAAAGGATCTTGTTCTTAATTATGAATAATTATTATGGTTTATCATTAAAACATTTTTTTAATCTTATTATTTAATTTTTATGGTATATAGTGTCACTAGATATGCCAGGTCCAACACAATTATATTGCTGCGATTTAAAAAAGCACCCAACCGTCCCTGCGCTGGGCACTTCACCGGTGATTTATTCCACCGTGAATCAAGTAATTTATCGTCAACATTTGGACGGTATGTAAAGCACCAACTGTTACCGTAATAACAAGAAGACCAGGGCTCATTCTATTTATAAAATAGTGCATGAGATAAACTGAATTTCTTAAAATAATTAAAAATCAATAAGCGAAGTCGTATCCTATGTTCTTTCGGCCATGATCGCGGTCACTGTGGAGCGCCAAACATCCCTCGACATCGCCGTTGTGGTTCAGCCTGCTGGGCACTCGCCTACCTCTGACATTAATTGACATTGTCCTCGATCTTGATCCTGTTGATTTGTGTAAGAGGCTTTTGCGCGTGTTACTCTCGCTACATGTCCCACACACAGCGGCCTCCTCGCTTTCACCTATGTATGTGTGTATCCTATGTACATGTTTAAATTTCTTATAAATCAAACACACATTGACAGTTATCCGTGTGGCGAGGCAACATTAAACGAAAAAGATCTTCTGTAATTTATATCACTCGAAAGTGTGCGGTTAGCGCGACAGAGTAAATTATTTTTGTATTGTTAATTTGTTAAATTTTAAAAATATTGTTCACGGGTTGTTTCTAGTTTTAATTAACACATTCATCCCCCTTTAATAAATTATACCACCGAACGCTATTATATATTTTTTATTTTTTTCCCACGAATTGTATAAACAAAAATATTGAAATAAAGAGCTATTATCACTTACTTTTTAATTATCCCCTTAAAATGTGTAAACACCAAAACATGTATAAACATTTAAGTCCAGCGAGTCCACAATGACGTCACGAATAGCCGACAGCAGCCGAGCACAATCGGATCTGCGGTTATTTTTTGAGCTCAAACAGTGTTTATAACATTTTAATTTTTTTTATTCATACCATTCTCTGCTGCTCCCGGTTTCACTTTCCCTTTTTCAATAAATCCACTACTGTCTGTTAATATATAGAGACACTTATTATAGAATCGAAATACAAATTGTCCGATATTTTATGTCTTGTCGTGCATTGGTCCTTATCGGAATTCATTAATGTATAATTTATATAGTTAGCGGCGATATTAAATAATGTTTATCGCTTCATTATGTGTAATAAAATACGAACATTTATAATAATTATAATATTTCTTTTTTTCTACCTTCGTGTCAGTATTGACATATAGTGGCCTCAGTCGCATGAGATACGATAGGCTATTGCGCGTCCATCAACCAAACAACATTTGAAATAATTCCTTCCGTTTTAAGTTACAAATTTAATAATAGCGTTGCGATTCTATAATCGTCTGGCACTACTCGACTGGATATGAAAAATTATCACTCTCTAGAGGTTCTATTATTTCAAATTAATCAACTGAATTTTGCGAATCCAACGTAGGTAGGTACCTATTTCCCGTGAATTCAGTAATAATTATACTATACTAAAGGATAGATATCAAACAGCTATACACTGAATGCGGTGCACACCTTCCACAGAATACTGTATAAAAAATATAGTACACTAATTGAAATACCCGACGTTGCCCGGGCTTTATGCAGAGGAAGAGGCTTCATGTAGGGGAGGGATGGATAGTATTTTTTTCGAAATCAGGTGTAGACAGTAATTTTTCTCTTATTTTGAACGTCAGGTGTGCAAAATTTCATCGAGCAATAAATCATAAAAAACAAGTACAAACAAAGTTTTGAAGAACTGAGTTTTGTATAAACTAAATGTTATTTACCATAATTAAGAAAATACAAACATTATAAGAAAGACCGCGACCATTGAATTTATTTTCAGCGTGCCACAAAATTGCCTTAATATAGAAAATTCTTGCATACACGAAATATATTTTCTTATAATCTTGAAGCCAAGATTACGGAGATATTGAACCGAATTAGAAAAATATTAAAAATTAATAGTGTTATAAACTATTCAATTGCAGGACATATTACCAATTTTTGACGTTTTTAAAGTACTTTGTGTTAGTGAATACAAATTATTTAAAATAACTTATTATATTTACTTACACGCTTTGAGGGTTAAGCTATTATTTAAAATCAAAAACATAGTAATTTCTTACTAAATAATAAATTAATAATAAAAACCCATAATATTTTCGTAAAAACGCGGAAAATGAATTATTTTTGAAAGGGAAGCCCTAATTTATTAGTCGAATGTATCTAATAATTTTCTGACGAATAATCTTAAATAAGTCTCTCTCAGATTCAATCTAATTAATACCTTTTTATTTAAAATAAAATATTTTTTCTTCCATTACCGATTAAAACATAAAAAGAAAAGATCTGATTCATTTTCGTGGGTGGCCCGAAACAATCGAACTGCATTTGTAAGTGCAACGAGGCATTACATGTACAAATGCATCTGTTAAATAGATATGAAAATCACTTCACCAGTGGAGGGATGCATTGTTTGATAATTTTGAAATTTAAATGAGAACAATACACTTTAAATATAATTTCCTGTCACATTTCAAAGATAAAATAATGTCGACACCGAACATATTATATATTATTGTCGACCACGATTGTCATGACACAATACGACAGAGTGGCTTTCAAACGTGTTTCTTTAGACGGTAATTGTATAAATTTGTCTAGAATAATGACTTTTATTATATTTATTTAGACATTATTGACATACATGTTTTTGTTGTAACAGAGGTGAATATATTATAATATAACATGATAAACATAAGATACAATTATATTGCAATTAAATACTCGTGGTTTTATTGTAGGGGATGGAGCAGACTCCACCTCTGATATGTACTTCGTATCCTAGCTACTTTTCTAGACTGAAGTGTGTGTTAAAGTGGCCAGTTTTTTTCGTGCTGTTGTGGTGTTATTTAATAAAGATTCGACAGAAATAAAAATAAAGATAAAAAAGATTAAAATAATTTTAAACGAAAATGTAGTGGGAGTGTTGTAGAACTAGTGAATTATTACTATATAATGATTTTGTTGAAATGTTGGATAGCCATGCTTCTGATTGCTCTCTACCCGATTGGATCGTATATACCCGTATACATACGTATTCGTATTTCAAATGTTTTTTTTAATTATCATAGTTTTTCAATCGCAACATCACAAATAAAGTGTAATTTCTTCTTAAATATCATCAACATTAAAACAATTCTCGACGTTTGTACGTCGATCACTTTTACGGAAAGTACACTTTTGATAACATGAGCCCATATTTTGATTAAAATAATTTTATAATCTTTGTCACGTGATTGACTCTTTTAATAAAATTAACAAGATTCAATAACAATAAAATACGATACCAGAAGACACTTACTACCTGTTTCAACCACCCTATACTCAGAACACGACCTTTTCTGTGGTTTTTTGTTATCTATGGTTTAGACCAGTTGATTGTTGAAGTTTGTCAGTTATCGTTTACCAGTGATACGATAATAGGCTATGAAACTGTGTATTATCGTCCTGCTATGTGGGGCTGATAGTGTACTCTTTATGTGTTCGGTTTCTTGCTGTGCGTGTCGAAACCTGAAACATCTCGACTATCGTGTGATCAGTTTCCCGCTACCGTGCGTACCGATCGGTGTCACCTGCTATTGTGCATGGTGCGTGTCCAACGAAGTGTGGACCTGTGGCTCTGGTGAAAGAAGAAAACCCAGATACCTAAAGGAGCATTTCTCAGGTGGGTCGTGTTTCTTCCTGGTTCTGGTTGATCTTTCAACCCCCCTGTTTCGTATTCCTGTCTCTCTCCCAAATTCTTTCCATCCTACATCGCGTATTTTTCCCAACCCCCTTGTTCAGACACAATATATGAACTAAATAATTTAGTATGGCTAATAATAGGCAAATGAATTGAACAGTTCCTCTCAGTTTTTGGGTCACAAGATGTCCATATCTATATACATAAAATCATAATATGTGTATTTAATTCGATTTGGGTAGGTACGTAATATATTACGATTCGGGCCCGCCGTTGATCTCGTGATCTCGTGACCGGCAGTGAACCCGGCTGGGTCAATGGAGCTTTCTTCGCTAGTTGAATACTGTCTTGTTTTTCAATTTAATGGCGCCGAAAAAATAATCTGCGTTTCATTATCACTATTTTAATTAGAACTCTTTATAAAATGTACACACTTCGTAAATAATCGTGTCACGAGATTGTAATATATACAATTTATTTTAACGCTATATTAAAAACACAAGGTAAATACAGTGGAATTGGTTTAACTCGAATATATTATTTCGTGTTAAAAACAAATATAGATGCCGAACTAGTCGTTAAGTCATAAACATTTCGGTGATAGTAATCCGAATAATATTTAAAATGGTAAAGATGGTGTGCGGCAAGCGGAATCCTTATTTATTTTAAGATGTTGGTCTAGTCAAAAGTTGAACCATAAAGTCAGAAACAAATGCGGTGACCGGTTTATAATTTTGTCACATCTAAGATTCGAAATCTTTTCGTGTTCAGTTAATTTTATTTCTTATTAAACGAAAATAAATGTATAAAATCACACAGCGTCTTATAGGAACCAGAATGTTTAATTTAACCTTTCCCTTACGGTACAAAAATAAAAACGCGCGTTCCAGTCCTGTAAACTCAGTGTACATGTAGACTTTTGTATTTTTTATGCCGAATAAATATGAATATTTAACATTTATAAGTGAGTATATATTCATTATTGTACTAAAGTGCTTAAAATAAGAAAAAACATTGATCATCGCGAACGACAGCATAAAAACGCATAAGACACGTCTAATTTGGCCAGCGCACGCTCTGCCACTAAAGTGACGATCGGCACCCTGCGCCTTCGCACCACTCCGCACGCACACTCAGGTTCTTCGAGAGAACATTTTTTATGATTGCGTATGATAAAAATGTATATATTGTAATTATTTTTATCCGATACATTAATATATTACGGAGGGATACCTAAAATATGAACTCTGTATTTAGTATATTTACAGAGATATTCACATCATTAGAGGCAATGTCAACTCAGTTTACATCATCGGAGAGGAAAGGTTAATAACGCAGGCTATGGCAAGCAAGTTTACCACTTGAATTGCTCTCTGGACGTTTTATTTTTTCAAACGAATCAGTTGAGCTCTACGTATCCGACATAACCCATGCGTTCAATAATAGTTTAATTCGAGATTATTATGTGTATGTAATTTTTAAAATATATTTTATGATGAATTTTTTCTATACATAATCTTTTCTTTAGCTAAACTTAAAATAATATACATGTACATACTTATATATTACACACGGATTCGTCTGTCAAATTAATAAAGTCACTTAATAGCAGGTAGAAGTACCCAGCTAAAGATTAAAAAAAAAAGTTTAATGTTATAATATTATGTACGCCCACAATTTATACGTCGTTGATGTAATTACACGTTATGTTTCTTTTCCGGTTGCGTTGCTATTGTTTAAATAAAAAAGACCTGATGATCAACTCTCTCTTTAATACTCACCTTGCATCATCCCAGAGTGTCTTTTAGTGCTTAATGATATACAAACCACATTTAAAACATTTATGTTTAATTTCATTGGCCGTCTCGACGGATATATTAGGTAAAACATAATTTGGTCCTTCAACAGTGTCACATGTAGTGATGTGATCAAAATCACGAACCATAAGTCGGTCACTGATATCATTGAATCACGCTCACTAACAGTGATTGAATATCTTTGAACGTGATTCGTGATTCATTTATTTTATTTTATTTATATTTGGTTGTGAACCATGATTTGGCGCATGTGCATACGAGACGAAAATATTCATGAAGCAATGGTGTTATAGTTTTATACATCTAGTAGAATCTGCCAAAACTTTTTACGTATTTGATCAGAAACGATGAAAATTTGACCAGAAAAATAAACTTACATTCTGGAATTCTGTTACAATTCGTGTTTCATTTTTTATTTTATTTATATTTGGTTGTGAACCGTTATTCGGCATATGAAACGAAAATATTTGTGAAAGAATGACGATATAATTCGTGATAAGCGCCATCTAGCAGATTCTGCCAAAATGTTGTACGCATTTGTCCTGAAATGCTGAGAATTTGACCCAAAAAATAATCACACATTTTTAAGGGTTTATTCTCTTTGTGATGATGTTAAATTATATACATTTTAAGTATATATGCTACAATATATTTTTTACGCAAAATAATTTGAATAATATAAGTAAACACGCTCAAAATTATGTTTTTTAAAAATTTATTTTGTGTATTGCGATATCGTGCGGCGCACGCGTATTAGTAATGAAACTGTGATCACAGTCACAGTTTTCAATCACTGATATTATCAAATATTAATCACAATCACACCAGTGAGTCAAGAATAGCATTTTTACTCATCACTAGTCATATGTGAAGCCGGAACGTTTAACTATTTACATAAATCGTTTAATGTCCCTCCAATTAGGGTAATAAAACCATATTATTTTACACTCAATTTTACTACACTTCTTAACGATGATTGACTGTGAAAATTGAAATGGCTTCCGAACGAATAATTTCAACATCCTACCTAGTCCTTGGTCGTTATTTTATTTATTAGAATGAGAAAACGATATTTTATGGATAAGTTTATTACTATTTCATTGGCATAATATTAAGTGAAGATACAGGGTGAATATTATGTTCCAGGCCGATTTTGTTTGGCCTCCATTTTGGTAAGACAAATATTTGTCAATTCGCATTTGGTGATCGTAGAGAGTAGTTGATTACAATTTATTATAGAGCATCTAATGTCTCAACAACGTCTTAACAATGTCTTAAAGTCATTAAAACATTTTATCTAAATTGTAATGGCAATGCTGTAACCATATTGGAAAACTTATTGGTGGCCGAGTTCGGTCGGTTAGGCCACATGTGGTTTCAACAGGACTGTGCCACCTCAAATACAACCCGAGCTCGTGATGACTTTCAGGTCATATGTATTTTTTTTTTTGCATTCTCGTAATATCCGTCCGCTGCACGATATTTAATGTACAAAATTCTGTGCGGAATATTTTATATATCAAATTATTTTTAAATGTACTTGAAAAGTATATTCCATATCAAAAGAAATGCCAGAGAGGCGCCCTGGCTCCGCTATACCACTGTATAGGCCTATGTTATCTACCATGATACCCTAGTACACCCCTTACTGTACACTTAAAAACTTTCACCTATCTAAAAAAATATATTTTGGGGTCTAATTCCATTTTTACGCTATTCATTTTATTGGTGTACTGAATTTAATTGTGTACGTTATTCATTGTATTTTAAATACTCGTATATTATCCAAATTTACTACATTGTTCTATTTTTCATAACTTTAGTATGAATTTATATTAAATTTAAAAGGTAGAGACAAATTTATTTTTTATTATTATATTTAATGGAAAATATATGGAAGTATGGGCTAATTACAGGCCTTACGACCTGTCTTCGGGTGGCTTAAGTGAACACTTTATATATATAACGTTCACCAATTCTCACCACTCATTCTCCACATTTATCAAATTTTTGAAAGTTGTATATATGTTAGTATGTGGACTCGCTTCGAGTACCACTACACCATCGCCGTCTATGGACCAAATTTGAATTATTTTTTTTTAAAAAGCATATATGTCATCAATATGAGAGTCTGATTTTTTTGAAATTATTTTAAAGCTATATTCTTTAACTGTAAAATGTTTTTGAACATATTGTTAGTATATTATATCATTCCCGAGGCGTTCTCTTCGCGTTTGTTCCGGTTGTTAACATGGATCGTGGCTCAGAATAAAGCATGCATAATACATTTTATGTTTGATTTTAGTAATTATTTTCGAATACGTCTTATCACACTTATTTATTAAATTTTACATTTAAAATTTACGTTGTCATGTGTAGATGTTCCCATAAATATTCAGCATTCATTATGTATTTGTCATGTGCACTGAGTACTTTCGCTGAAGACAGAAGGTTCTTCAACTTTTCGGTCATCCTCTCCATCCTATCCGTGGTAATCCTCAATAATATCACATGTCAAAAAATACTAAAGTACATATGACAAATATGATCAACTCAGAATCACGAATTGTAAATCAATCACTGATATTTCTAAGTCACAATCATTAAAAGTGATTGAGTATTTGAAAAAGTCGTTATTCGTCTGAAATGCTTTCAACCATGTTTAACTACATATTTATTTTTATTTTGATTTACCTATTTATGCTGGGAATCTGTTAATTAAATTAGTGATAGTAAACCGTTACGTGATGATTGGTAACAGATTTAACGATAATTGGTAACTAAGATTTAACTGTTGGAGGATTACTTTCTAATTTTTTTTTATTTCTTCTTTATTACATATATATTCATTTTGATTTTATTTTTTGCCAGACTACATAGGAATTTTAAGGCAAGGATTGCCTTTTACATAGTTAAACATTTAAAAAAACTATATATATATAAGGAGGGAAAAAATGATAAGAAGATGAATTATTGGGAGTATGCATTAATTCATGCGGTTTTCTAAGAGAGGGCGTTACTAGTATTATTTCGCGCCGTGTTCATCCGTGACTATATTCATTTGAAAGCTACTGTCATTGCGCGTCTTTTTCAGTATATGTCATTTGATTGAAGTGTAAACAACATTTTTTTCTATTCATTTGAACATGTCGAACTTTGTGCCAGAAAAAGTGTTTTTGCGGGGAGTTCTTCTTCATTACTTTAACATGAAGAAAAGTGCTACCGAAAGTCATCGTATTTTAGTAGAGGTTTATGGTAACCATGCTCTAGCTGAAAGAACGTGCCAGAAGTGATTTGCACGGTTTAGAAGTGGCGATTTCAACTTAGAAGACAATGAACGACCCGGACAGCCAAAAAGGTTTGAAGATGAAGAATTGGAGGCATTGCTTGATGAAGATGCGTGCCAAAAGCTTGGAAACTGGGTGCCGTATGAATTAAAGCCAAGAGACATCGAACGCCGATTTTGCATGTCGGAAATGTTGCTTCAACGCCACAAAAATAAGTCATTTTTGCATCGGATTGTCACTGGTGATGAAAAATGGATTCATTACGATAACCCCAAGCGCAAGAAATCGTATGTGAAGCCCGGCCAACCATCAACATCCACGGCAAAGCCGAATATCCATGGCGCCAAGGTAATGCTCTGTATTTGGTGGGATCAGAAGGGTGTGTTGTATTATGAGCTGTTGAAATCGGGTCAGACGATCAAAGGGGACCTCTACCGAACACAATTAATTCGTTTGAAGAGAGCGATTGCGGAAAAACGATCAGAATATGCAACCAGACACGAATCCATAATTTTCCATCATGACAACGCTCGGCCACATGTTTCAAGACCGGTTCAAAACTATTTGGAGAACAGTGGGTGGGAAGTTCTACCTCACCCGCCTTATAGCCCAGACATAGCCCCTTCTGATTACTACTTGTTCAGATCAATGCAGAATGCCCTCACCGGAATACGCTTCACTTCAGAACAGGGTATCAAAAATTGGCTTGATTCGTTCTTCACCACCAAGCCGGAGAAGTTCTTTTGGGATGGAATCCACAAACTGCCAGAAAGATGGGCAAATGTTGTAGCTTCCGATGGACAATACTTTGATCATTGAGTGTATAACCATTTTTTCACAATAAAGCCTTAATTTTCGAAAAAAAAAACGCATGAATTAATGCATACGCCTATTACTTAGAAAGATATAAAGAATAATATATATATATGTATATATATATATATATATATATATATATATATATACATATATATATATTATTCTATATATATATATATATACATAAATAAAAAAATCTGTCTTTCGAAAGTATAAACAATTTTTACAGGATGTAATAGATCTAGTCCACAGTATTTTATGGGTGGATGGATACCTGAATATAACATAATGCAACAAGGAAATAAACAATTAAACAAGAATATGTTTCATTGCTTTGCATTTTAAGGTTGTCAATAATTACATTAATCAGTTATCAGTCACCGTTACAATCTAACAATCACAGTCACAATAACAGTTAGAACAACTGTTTGAATAACGATTTTATCATCACTAAATTAAATACGCATTTTATGAGAAGGAATTTTTTTAAATAGTGATGGAAAGTATAATTGAACGTTATTTAGCTTTTCTTTTTTCTTTTATATCATATGATCACAGTCATAGTTTGCAATCACTGATATCTTTAAATATCAATAAATCTCACACAGCGACTTAAGAGTAACAATTTATTTCTTCACTACAAATAATGGACAACGGTAATATTCATAATATAGTCCGTTGAATTCGTTTTCGTACTTCATCTCCCATGCTCCCTTCATCCCCTGGTGTTGTGCTTCGGTCCAGAAAATAAATGAAACGTCCGGAGCGTCTGGTGTCTGGGCAGGAACCAATTAAGAAGGCGGATCAAGATAATGCGGTAATGTATCGCTTCATTGGTCGCGACGACCGTAAAAATAATTCTTTAATTTTTCCCATCAGATAACACACCCCGCATATAACGACGCTTGTTTGAGCCTAGAGAGGCACATTGAGTCATCTAAAGCAAATTAATATATTGTAATATATCAATACATGCCCACTATCACGCAATATTTCTTGATATTTTTTTGATGTGTAAAACATTTTAGCTCTCCCCCTCATTTTTTTTATACAAGAGCATTCTCAGAAAAATATGTGAAAAAAAATGACTACACAATTTATTCAGTACTTGCTCTTAAATGCAAATGCATAATCCGTAATAAATTTAATGACCGTTTAGTAATCTTAATTTAAAAGTGTAATTCCGTATATAACAATTATTATTTGTATAGTGTTCTCCGATCGGACGAGACTCTAAATTGGATATTAATATTATAATTAAAATGTAGGAAATTACCGTAGAGTTTAGGGCCCTCCCGGCCGCTGGGACCTTCATCCATGTTAATAACCACTTAGTTTTCATTATTCCGCCCACAACGAATAGAAAATCACTATAAAAATTACCACTGTAAAGACACTTAAGATTAAAATTAATATCGATGGCTGAAAATAAAATGACTTAAACGTTGATTTAGTAGTCTGTAATAATACATGAACTATACTAATGATTTATATATAATATGTATATACATGACGTTCTAAACGAAATATGCATGACATTGAATTAATGTATGACATAATATTACAAACAAAAAATGTTATATTAAATATTTATCAAAAATTTTCTAAGTGACTAAACGATCAATATCAAAGATACAAGACATTGAAACATCATTTTTCAGTAGTCTCTTGACAATATTTTTTTCTTATTGTCTAAGTCAGTAATGGAGCACTTTAGACCAAATTTGTATATATAATACCTATATTCAATATTATTCTGTACATATGTATATGAGTCAAAACTGTATGTGCTTAATTGAATCGTAACGTAGTTATAGTTAAATAATGTTAGGAAAACTTCCCATCATTTATTAAAGAATTGAAAAATTAAATGATAATTTTCGTTAACGATCGATAAAACTATCTACCGCTATTCAAAACATAGTAATGTACGTAGGGATATTTATCATACATTACTTTATACCTTTCTATATTTTTTATAATAGCATAGCGTCCTAAATTTCGTTTTTTTTTTCAACAAACGAAGTTAATCCAGAAAGTAGAAACTTTTTATTATTAACGAGAACATATTCTTATTGTGAAATTGTAATTATTCAAAACATAGGTCTGTGATATTCATATAAAATCAATTTTATCGAAAAATATTGTTGTTGCTACCGGGATTCGAACCTGGATCTCTTCCAATCCGGAGAACGTGCATTAATCTATTATGCTACAGCACACAGTACATTGACGACAAATTTTCGAACCTATGTGTTACACTTTTCAAATTGATACATCTATCGTTCCATTATTTGAAAGCCATCTACTTTATTTTTACGGAATCTCAAATACCTTTGAGTACAGGAGACACCAGAATTAACAATTCATTTTTATAAAATTTTGGACACATCGATACAAATTATATATTATTAAGGAGAACACATTCTCATTGTGAAGTAAAAATAAAGTATTACAGATGGCTTTCAAATGATGGAACGATAAATATATTCATTCGAAAAGTGTAATATATAGTTTCTAAAATTTGTCGTCAATGTACTGTGTGATGTAGCATAATCGGTTAATACACGTTCGCCGGATTGGAAAAGACCCAGGTTCGAATCCCGGTAGCAACAACAATATTTTTTGGTAGAATTGATTTTACATGTATATCTTTCTAATTAATGCATTTAATATGTATTTAAAAGCTTTTTAGTCTTAAAAAATAATGAAAATATTTTAGCGTATTTTAAACCCTTAAACTCTTGTTATATATGTTATTGAATTGTTCACTGCAAGCTGAAACTCGTCATAACCTGTTTTCCACCAGTAACTCTTTAAGCTTAGGAAAAAGATGAAAATCGGACCAAGGTCCGGTCTATCATATAGTGGACGATCGAAAATTTCCTACCTAAATCTGCTTGATGGTCTGCTGGACGTTTTTGGGAGCAATTAGTTCAATGAACTGGCGGTGGCGTGACAGATATAAGTATTTAAATATAAGAAATAATACTCTGTATTTTAAAAAATATAAAAATATGTACTAAAATATTTTTACAAAATAAGTTTACACTATCTGGACTACCCTCGTAATATAGCCCTAAACTCAGATTTCTTTGTTTCATCTAAGTAATGTACTTCCACAAAAATTCGGATATTTTTATAGGGGCGAGCGTGGGGTGAGTAGTAAAACTTTTATCGAAACACGCGAGTGCCCCGAAATACCTACCCTGTCCGTTTCTTAATTTTTACTTCTAGATTTATGTACACAGCGTTGATTTTGTAGATCTTCCAGCTATTTTATTAAAAGCGAAATAAAATTGTAAGGACTGCTTTTCGCGAGTTTTAAAAATAAACTAACTTGTAGGCGGATCAGCGCTAAACGAAAGTATGGACTGCTCGGGGTGCCAAAAAAACTTTTTTTAAATTAATTAAAATTTTCTGACGAGACGATTTTGACCTCGAATATATAGTTTGATACAAATTATCAGCTTAACTAAGATATAGTTTGTAGTTTGTTGTAGACATTGTATTTTTTCAATATTTTTTTAAAATGTAAATAATTTCGCTATTTTTAACATTTAACACTAGAGACTAAAAATGTTTACTAGGTAAAATAGTTTATTATAAAATTTAACGGTATTTAAATTTGGGGTAGATAATATGAGGTTCATATTCAAAAACAAAACCGCCACAGTGACGAAAAATAGAGCGTGACTTATTGGAAAATGATTTCTTGACAACAGTGGTAGTTTTACAATTGATGATTGCACTTGAAAAATTTTAAAAGCATTTTATCAAAAGCGTATCATTTTTAAAATCTCCTTTCTGGCTATAATATCAGTTACAAATATGTCAACTGGATACGGTTTTGTTTCTGAACACATCATACTAAATGGTTGTCTGTGAAGTTGGTTTACGGACGATAGTTTAACGTGACAACGTCATAAGAAAACATTGATGAAATGATTGCATACTTTTATGAATAAAATGGAATCATTTTTATTGAATTATCATTATTTTGTATGGATACGAAGGAGTGAAATGAAATCTACAATTTTTTATTGATATATTTTATTCGCACTCATTAATTCAAATATGTTTATTACTTTGATGAACAGTTTATTTACAAGTAACAATGTGCATGGGTACATTACTCCTTAACGATAGTGGCAGATCCGTGAGATTCACAGGTTCGTCAGGTTGGTCTGCCATGGTGTGACTTTAGGCGGTTCTGCGAAAGAAATCGTTGATAATTTATTGTTAAAAGTACATTTGTTATACGTTAATCAGATTTTTAATATGCAAGAATTAATTACCTTTATTGCCGCAATTGTTGTTGTAATATAAACAATGAAAACCACATTAACATTTCACTTCACTTTATGAACAGTTGTAAACAGATCACGTGTAGGTACTGTAGGTGTATAAGTTGTGTGCTGCCGCTGTCTCTTTTCTACTCAGACGCATCGACCAATCGAGTGGAAGAGAGATAGATGCGGCACAATCCGAACGGTAGGCCGATCGTGCCTCTCTATCGCTTATCCGCGCTCTCGCTCGCACGCTTGCCTTCGGCGTAACGCGACAAACGGGACAATAACGCGACAAACGGGACAATGAGTCATGTTTTTTCGTGCGTGCAGCGGGCGTTCATCGATTTATAAGACGTTGTCACGTCAAAAATAAATATACTAAGAAAGTATGTTATTTAAAATCCTTACTTAAAAACCATTTTTTAATAATTATAGTGATACTTTGGTGTTCTACGTGACAAATATGAAAAAAAAATTAACTAAAAAAAACATTTTCAAAACACTAATGGGATTGTGAATTGTGAGCCACTTCGATACCAAGGATTGTATAGAAACTTTTAAGACAATATAACGATTGATGAGATTGATGGGAATTTGAGACTTCACTAAAGATTATGTTATCCAACATGCATCACGTTCATGTCGTAAACGATATACTTTTAGTACTGTTTAATTTATTGAATATATCGTGTATACCATAGATTATAAGACATACCCCTATTTTTATATATCAATAATAAAAAATAAAAACATGTAAACTTTATTATAACAGGCAATGTCATACAATCAGAATAAAAATGGTTTTAAAATAGGCATATTGTTTATATACTATCAGCATTAGAGTCTGAAATGTTTTCAGATTCAGTGTTCGATTTTTCTGAATCTCTTTTCGACCCGTTCTACTAGTGATTTTTACTGGGAATTTTACACCGATTGTAAGACGCCACTGATTATAAGACGCACCCCAAATTCAGAGACACCAAAATAGGAAAAAAATATGCGTCTTATAATCGTGAAAATAGGGTATATATTCAACATAATTAAACTCAAGATGAAATTTTTTTTTCGGTATATTTATTAATCAAATCGAGGTCTTCTTACATGTAAAATAAAATTTTTGTTATAAGACTAACAAAGGGGTAGTTATCATTATAGGGTGGCGTGTATATCTCTCGGGGCACGGGAACACTTTATACCGGCTCTGAGGTAAATCAGGTTCTAGATATATCCAACCTAACCTTACGATAGAATAGTCACATAATTACATTAGTTACGGATGTCATGTGCCCATAAGGGAATATGAATTTCATAGTATTACGTACTGCATACGTATGTATTAGCACATAATCGCACAGAAATAAGAGACATAGATCAGAGATCCATGCTATGCTTGTTGCATTCGATTACTGTAAATCCGAAACGCCTTTTAAATATTACCGCAAAACCGCAGCTTGCGATAAAGATAGAATGTTATACGCTTTACCCTTTCAGGGCCGAACAACTGTATCATCATTACTTCAGTCGTGGGGTAATAAACCCCACAGTACTCGGCAGTTTATTATTGGATCGCGTGATGATAAACCTTTTGTGAAGATGTTATTTTTAAGATTAAAATGGTGGAGCTTTTACTGTTTCAACTCATTAATTTGAGTATGTACTAAAAAATCCGCTCGTTGAGAATTAAGGCAATCTGTACTTCCTCAGAGTATACCTATATCTATAGTATAGATACCATATATTAGACTTTTCGATCTTTTTATTAAAATGACCCTCTGCTATCCCATGGCGTATTAAAATGACCCTCTGCTATCCCATGCCGTATTAAAATGACCCTCTGCTATCCCATGCCGTATTAAAATGACTCTCTGCTATCCCATGGCGTATTAAGCATCGATATAATAATTATGCACGAGGCTCTCTATAAAGAAGTGCGATTCACAAACTTGGTCAACCGTTTTTAAAGTTTTCACTTCATTCAGTGACACGCGCAGCTTCGGTTAAAAACATAATTTATTATCATTTATTAAGAGAACACGTTTTTTGCTGTGAAGTTAAATTTTCAGAACATAGTTCTGTGGTATTTTACCCGGTAAGCAACTAAATATGTTTTCGATAGATATCTGTATATCTTTCTAATTGATTAATTTAATTTGTATTAATGATAATTTGCTGCGAGCCGTTTACGTATTTTATAATATAATTTTAATAAATTCAAACCGATCATTTTTTTTATATTCTCTGAAATTGCAAAATCTTGCGCTGCTAGCTAACAATTCAAATTTGTCTGTTGGGAGTTGCGGTTAGACATTTCAGAGCTAATTTATCATTTTGAGTTACCCTTGTAACATGGGTCATACATACACTATTTTACTTCTATTATAGATTGCATGTCATAATTAGAACTGTTGTAACGTGGATGATACTAGTACTATTTTACTCTTATTATAGATTGCATGTCATAATTAAAACTGTTGTAACATGGGTCACACATACACTATTTTACTTCTATTATAGATTGCATGTCATAATTAAAACTGTTGTAACGTGGATGATACTAATACTATTTTACTCCTATTATGGATTGCACGTCATAATTAAAACTGTTTTATTTTTTATATTTATAATTAAAATTATCGAGGTTTAATAACAATTGCTTTTACATTCGTACTTCCATTCTAAGACTACGTACAATTACTTTAATTAGCTCTTACTTAATAACATTAAAAATATATATATATATATATATTAGATTTACTGAAACTCCATTGATGAAACCTAATGTATAGTACGTTATATTTTTTAATTAGATTATTCTAGCGACGCGATCTTTCGTCAAGTTTGTAATACTAAAACTGCAATATTTGACTTTTGAGTTATTCACATACTATAATATCAACGTTAGTCCATAGATGGCCTGCGTTTCAACATTTTATCGCAAAATACTGTTTTACCGCGTAGGTAAGTATGTATTCTGAGATTTGCATTGACGTGTTAATCAACTTGAGTTTATTTTACGAAAATAATGATCAATGATCACACAAATTATTCTTGGAAATAATTGTATATAAATTATACTATGTAACTTCTTAAATGCATGCAAATTACACCTACAACATCTATTACATCGAGACTACACCTCTATTATAATTCAAATTCATTTGTTAAATACCATATTACTACGAAATTATGTCTTATCTGGGTTTCAAACAGTTTTAAATGATTTTTATTAATACATTTTTAAATATAATAATACGACCCCGTCTTGTATAAGTTAAGCTTTAAACAGGAAAAAATATTTGGCTTGTAAGTAAGTAGGTACGTATCTTGTGCCGGAAGCAAAAAGTCGTAAAGTTAAGAAGAAATATTTTTATTGCCTTATATTTTCATTGAAATATAATAAAAATTTTATTGAAAAGTATTTAATATAAGCTCTTAACCAACAACGCGAATATGTTGGAATAATTTACGATTTTCCACCATACATCCTAGACGTATCTGTTGAAATGTGCAATATCTAAGTTTGATAACATTCGGAAAAATATGACTTTAAATAATCAAAGTGAGGTTGGTGAAGATCTTCATATTTATTTTCCATTTCGTATGGAAAAATAAAAAAATAAATGATGCTTTAGAAATGTGGCGCTGGAGACGCATGTTAAGATTCGACGCATCGAAGTCTCCACAGTGCAAGAGCTGACAGGCTCACAAGTGTGTGCATTAAATTCGTCAATATTTCGGACATCTTGCTGGACGATATGACAGCCTGGAGTGGCTTGTGCTGGTCGGCAAGGTAGATCCCCAATATTTCACTGATGTAGATGCTGATGTGATGATGATTCGCATGATTAAATTCATGCTAAATGGTTCTAGCGGCCCCCGACGCCTTAACTCATCGGTTAAACTCAAACAAAAGGATACAAAAAAATACTCATTGACCAAATATCATTTTAATGTCATGTTATTGGTATATTTTAATTATTTAATTTATCAATTTATTGAAAGTTTGTGTTTAATTTGACTAAAGAAAATAAAGTTAAAAAAAAAAACAAAACTCCTCGTGCAAACGCTAGTGTCCTTCCAAGGTAATGTTGTACAACTGATGAGGCGAAGATGTACAGTGGAACCCCGATTTCTCATGCCCGGAATTCACGTTTTCCCTCCATTTGGGAATTATTTATGCAGTCCCGTATTATTTTAGTACATCACAAACTCTTTTTTACGTTTGTCTTTCCCGCAATTTACGTCTAATATTGATTGAAATTTGTTTGCTATACGCCATAGAGCCCTTGTCGTATATACTAATTTTTCATTCTAATACCTACGTAATATGTACGTTTCGTTGTTTTATTGTTTTTTACAAGCTATTATCAGAAAAAAAAATTACGTAGAAGATAGTATAGACAACATTGATACCTGGGAAAGAATTAATAAATAACCCTTGCAGATTTACATAGGCTCCAACGTTGTAACATAGGACGTAGTGGAAATTGATGAAATAGTGAACAGTCGTATAAACGAAAACTTGACAGAAGAAGAACCTTCCTACAAAGAAGAAGTGTCTGCTCATCCCATAAACCCAGTTCCTACAAAGGACGATACCATATTGAAGGCCTCAAAGCACATTTTACTAGTATTAGCAAAGTACTATCAGAATCTTTTAATTTAATTTATAATATTGAAAGAACTATTTAAAAACAACCAAAAAATATGCAGCAAAAAAAACATTGTTTCATTTTTTCAATAAAAATAAATAATTAGTTTTTTTAATGAGTTAATTTACATTTTCCTTTTGTTTACGTTTTTTTTTTGTTGGTCTCTTCAAAAACTTATAATCAGGGTTTCACTATATCATCCGAGGAATGTAGCAATCACTTATGCGGTTTATTGCCAACAACTCCATCCCTTTGACGTCGCAATTCAAGGCAACGATCGGGGTGATGGCATCAAGTAATTTGACAGCATGTGACGTAACTATGCCAATGTAGCGATTGCGATGCATCGAGACTCCACGAAATGGAATTATAAAACATAATTAATCGTTTCTAAGGTGTACTACGCACGTATTATTGATTTGAACTCGTACAATGGTGCCTCACTAATAAGGAATGGAGACCTAATTAGTAATGGGACGAATCTTGTTTTATTTAAGGAATTTATTCGGGTATGGGTGACTCGTTGGAACTCCTTAGGTGGGTAGTTAGGCCGGTCTTCGCGAACGGAACTCCACCTACGCGCCTACCTCTCATTCTCCATACCTCGTGTTTTGTAACTCCGTTAGTCTGTCCGTGTAAGTGTGACTTAATCCATTTTGTGTTTCGTCCACTGTCCCTCTTTTGGAAGAGTTTTTTGATTAATAGATCCCTGAGTGTCTGCCTTGAACTAGTGCACCTTAATTTTCCATCTGTATGTAAAACTATGTTCTATAGATTTATGTTATATGATTTGTATGAATAAAGATAGCGCTTAAGGGATCCTGGAGGGTCTAAATTTAAAAATCATTGCGATAATTGCTAATAACCACACTGAATTTCTTCTCTTTTTTCGTTTTACATATACTTAAATATGTTAGTGAATTAAAGTGGCGTATTTTTATTAGCTTTGATGAGTGGGACTAACAAGGAAGCCTTAACTTCTAAACCGGTTCCGGGAAAGGGTGGGTAAAAAAAAAAAGTGCCCCGCTAATGTGTTGAATTAGGGACCAGATCATCTCCGTAAAATTAAAAGCGAAGGATTTTTTTTTTAAATTACAAGTGTTTATAAATGTCTAAGGGCCGATTGTGTGATCAGTAGTAACTTTTTATTTTAGTATAATAATTTGCGAAAACGTGTTGTTTGATCGTTGGTAAAAATAATTTTACTTCTCAAAAGTGCGTTCAATTTCATTCGCAAACAGTAAACACATTTTACCCTCCGATATCCGATAGTAAAAACGAAAATCGATAGTTAAATATGGCGGACTCTTCAAAAGTCATCTGACACATTGAAAGTTGCATTATACGACAATTAATCATTCAGTATCGCGCTATTTTAGTGATAAAAGTCCGTCCGATTATGATCTCGTTGTTTGATATACATTAGCACACAATCTAAAAAAAAATTCTTCACCAAAGTGACAGATTTCGAACGCTGAGGTGAAAAAAATCCATAAATAAAGCATATTTCATGATTATCTGTCGCGCCTATCTCATCTACGCTTTGACAATAGTAAATTTGACGTTCAAACAACCCGCAAACAATTTTTACCACAGGTGTTAGTTAAAATTTTCTACTGATCACACAACTAGCCCTAAGAACACGTTTATGTTTTCCACGAAAGTGTGAATATTACATGAGACAAGACTTATTTTGTTCTTAGTATTTATTGGATAAATCACACAGTGCTAATATTCGTATATCTTATATACAATACTTATTTAGGAGGCCTTTTTTCCATTCTGCATTGGGACTCAATTTCTGTAGTTACACCATCGGTCACAATAACGGTTTACCATCTTTGACTTCAGATTTACGTAAGACCGTTAAAAAAGATGTCAGCAGCTCCTAATATTATAGCAGAAAGAGAGTGGTTACTCTCGCATATATTATAAATGTTAAGAAGAGTTAATACAATCGTGAAATTAAATGCTTTCACACAAAGTGCGCAGTGAACACCCGCGCTGTACCAGCGGGTTTCCTGCAAAGCATGGGTCTCAGTCAAGACAAGACAAAAGCAATATAAGATCAAATCAAGAAGCCCTTCTGCAAAAGAGGAAATCAAGAATATGACGTGGTTAATCCATCCCTTTAATATACCCTTCCATAATCCAATAATTGTTATGTCGTCGTTGATCCATCCCTGCGTGTAGACCTGTAGATTGGCCGTGCGTCAACAGGAACTCCTCCATCCACGCTGGCTCCCCACGGTGCGACCGAAGCGATCCTGATTACGGCACACATCATAGCTTCCGACAGGCGATCATTCAGCCGCTGGATTGGGCGGGTCACAACATGACATTGACATTGGACGGCGGCCAAAGGTCACAAATCACAACCGTGGAAGATTTGCGCATGGCGGATGTGCACAGATTGCACGCGGTAATAAAAGTAGATTGATATAACGCTGTGGTGTTTGTAATTTGTAAGTTTGATAAACACGTTATTGTATTTTTGACTTTGGACAGAAAAGGTCACGGTGTAGTAAGAGTTCATAAATAACAGTGATGGTAAACCGTTATTAATAAATCGTGATTATGTTCGACTATAACAATGATTGGTAACTGAGATTTAACTGTCGGAGGTTTAGTTTCTAGTGTACCAGTGATTGTTCTGCGAATTACGAATCACAGTTACAATCGAACACAATCACAATAACTGTTTAAACAAATATTTTTTATTTATTATCTTTGTTTTATTAACCACTGAATTGAGTTTAAATACATTTACCGATTTCGAAAAATACCATTTTCTTCTTCAGGATATCATAACTAACTGAAAACATATATTATTGTTTCTTTACCAGAATCTATTTAAGAAAAAAAACAATTATTTAAAAAATAAATTTAGTACCTAACTCAAATTGTTACTTAATACAAATTTAGTCAAATATTTAATCATCACATTTTTACCATTTATCAAAATAATGTGTATATTTCTTCTAATTTTGGATTACGGTGTGTGCATTAAAAATCTTTTGTGCAATTTTAAGGACCGATGCTATTATTTGCGCACTGAAGGAGAAAATAATAAAAATATTACCGTACCAATATAAGGCTACTGGTAAGGGCTAGCAGGTAGTGATGAGCTCAAAACCATGAACCGTGAATTGATCACTGATATCTTTGAGTCACACTCACTATCGGTGATTGAATATCTGGGAATATCGTGATTCGTGATTCGGCACATGTGCGTATGAAACGAAAATATTCATAAAGAAATGACGTTATAATGTGATTAGCGCTATCTAGTAGATTCTGCCTAAACGTTTTACGCATTTGACCCGAAAAATAAACTCACATTTTTTAAGGCTTTTTTTCATTATCTTTGTGATATATATTTTTTACGCAAATGAAGTTTGAATAATGTTAGTAAATACGCTCAAATTATGTTTTTTGTATTTATATCGTGCGGCGCATGTGTATTAGTAATGAAACTGTGATCACAGTCACAGTTTTCAATCACTGTTATTATCGAATATCAATCACAATCACACCAGTGAGTCAAGAGTAGCATTTTTTCTCATCACTACTAGGAGGCCAGGTTGACTACATTACTAATGAAGATGTATTAAGACGCATAACTAAGTCAAGAGAACTAATATCAGGAAAAGCTGCATACTATGGACACGTTCTCCGTAATAAAAATGTGATATTTTAAAACTCATTACTTAGGAGAAGATAGAAGGTAGCAGAGGCATAGGTAGAAAGAGATTGTCTTGGCTGAGTTACCTCTAAAAGTGGTTCAATGTCCAAAGTGACTTTATACAGGATAAATCAATATACTTTAACATAGTCGCCAACCTTCGATAGAAGACGACACATGAAGAAGTCTTGTTAAAAATTGTGTGTGCTATGATGCCAAATCGTGTACGCGCGCATATCCGCACCTCTTAGTGGGAACATTGATGATATCCCTTGTCATTAAACATAGTTCAGTGGAACTTCGATTTTACATGCCCGGAATTCACGTTTATCTTTCCCGCGATTTACGTCTAAAATTTATCGAAATTCGTTTAGCCAGTTCGTTATTCGCTATAGAACCAAGAGTGTGTTGGTCGTTTATATACATTTTTCATTCTCATACCTACGCAATTTTTACTTTTAGTTTTTTTTTTTATTAGTTTTTACAAGCTGGAATTATGCAAGCAAGAAAATTGCCTAGAAGATAGTATAGATAACAACAATGGCTGGGATAGAATTTATGAATAACCCTTGCAGACTTACTTAGGCTTTGACTCCAACGTAATAACATCGGACGTAGTGGAAATTGATGAAATAGTGGACAGTCGTATAAATAAAAACTTGACATAAGAAGAATTATCCGTAAATCTAGTTCCTACAAGAGACGATGCCATGAGGCATATTGAAGGCTTCATATGCATAGCTTACTAGCATTGGTAATGTACCACAAGAAACCTTTATATTTAATTTATAATATTGAAAAAAACAATTTAAAAACAACAAAAAAACATACATTAAAAAAAAATTTTTTCAATAAAAATAAATTTAGTATTTTTTTAATATCCATTAATTTACATTTTACCTCTGTTCAAATTTTTTTGTTGGTCCCTTCAAAAACTTAAAATCGGGGTTTCACAGTATGAATAATATTTGTACCAAAAACAGTACATTTTAACGAGTTGTGTATTGCGGGTGATCGATCACTTGTATGCGAGTAAATTCATTCATGTATTTGTATAATAAATATAGTTGTACATTACAGTAGACGTATTTTTATTATAGTAAATAGAGTTGTACAATTTATAGTTCTTTATCAGGCGATAAAAATATTATTACTTACTTACCATCACGCCGTTTCCCCGTGGGGGTAGGCAGAGAAGATAGAGCGCCACACTCTTCTGTCCTGACACACAATTCTCGCCTCATCCACATTCATACATCTTCTCATACAAGCTCGCCGATTGTTGAGGCTTCTAACAGAACCATCCTCCATTATCTGGTTTACCTGGTCGTGCCAAGTCTTCCGCGGACGTCCTCTATTTCTGGTGCCATCAACACTTGCATCATATATCTTTCTTACCATTCTCTCCTCATTCATCCGTTCCATATGACCGAACCACCTAAGTGATCCTTTTTTAATCTTACTCACTTATACTAACATCAGCTTTACATTCTTTCCTTATTTCTTCATTCTTTACCCTGTCATAAATAGATTTGCCACAAATACGTGTAAGTGATCTCATTTCCACTGCACTCAGTCTACTTTCGTTCCTTTTCTGCCAGCTCCAGGCCTCACTTCCATACATCAATGTCGGTACCAGGATTCCATTGTGCACCGCCAGTCCTGCCTCGGCCGACAAATTCCCATCAGATATAACTCCATTCAAAGCGCCGTTCACTTTATTTCCTTTCGATATCATTCTATTAGTTTGTTTAAATTGTTAATTCGATTATTCTCATTCACATGTGTGTATTAATTTATATTAATGTATGGTTAAAAAAAATTCACTGTGTATCTCATTACTTGAAGTTTTAGTTATTATCATAAAAATAATAAAATAATACGCAATTTTTTTTTCAATATCTAGCGTCGTTATACAAATTCTTATGATATGACGTGAAATATTACATAATATCTAACTGATTTATTTTTATATCTATATCATAACGTAAATAAAATACATTTTTTACTATCTAGCCTGATAAGATTGATAAATAAAAAATTATCAACAAAATAATTAAATGAATAACATTATGCAATCAATACATCGTCGTACATTTGTCAATGTTTAAAATCTTTCATGTGCTAATTTGTTATATCCTTATTTACTAATTCTACATTTTTTTTATTAAATTTCAAAGTCCTTATTTACACATTTTTAATATTAAAAATATTTTCGTTTATACATTTATAGTTTTCAAAATATTTATGTATTTATTTAAAAACTAACTCCTCAATAATGACAGGAAAAATTGTATTTTTAAATTTACACGGAATAAGTATCTACTTTCTGGTATCTAATTAAATTATCATTGAATACGAAGGAAGTGGGTACCTACCTAGGTTAGATGCGCAGAGCTCAATTGATTCAGTCAAGTGACAGTGTGTCAAAGGCTTAAATATAATTATTTTATCAAAATATGAATTGCGTTATTAAAATTGTGAACGACGTGCGAACGGCGAAATTTATTTTAATGCTGATTTTGTATATACAGTGAAACTCAGATTTAAACTTTTGAAGGGACCAACAAAAAAAAATATTAACAGAGGAAAAATGTAGTTAAAAAATTATTTTTAATTGAAAAAATCAAACGATTTTGTTTTCTGCATGTTTTTAAATAGTTATTTTAATATTATAAGTTGGTGGTACATTACTAATACTAGTAAAAAATGCTTCGAGACCTGAAGGCCTTATTGAAATGAGGCATATTCAATAGCATCGTCGTTTATAGGAACTGGGTTTGTGGGATGAGTAGACACATCTTGTTCGTAAGACGTTTTCGTTTATACGACTGTCCACTATTTCACCAATTTTCACTACATCCGATGTTATTGCGTTGGAGTTAAAGTCTAAGTAAGTCTGTAAAGGTTATTCATTAATTCTTTCCCAACCATCAATGTTGTCTATACTATCTGCTATGCAATTTTCTTGCTGATTCTAGCTTGTAAAAACAATAAAAAACGAAACGTTAAAATTACGTTAAATTAGGTCGAGTATAAAAAATCCGTATAAACGACCAACACACTCATGGCTCTATGGCGAATTGCGAACTGGCCGAACGAATTTCAACAAATTTTAGACGTAAATCGCGGGAAAGACAAACGTAAAATAGGGTTTTTTATGTACTAAAATGACACAGGAAAACGTGAATTCCAGGCATGTAAAATCGGGGTTCCACTGTACCTATACCTATAGATATATATATATATATATATGAGACCTAGAGGCAGACCAAATAAGATGTGAACTGATAGTGTGGAAGACGACTGGAGCAGGACAAGAGGGTCCGGAAATTGAAGAAGAATGACCAGGGACAAGTGTCGGTGGAAGCAGTTGTATAGGAGGCCAAATCCCACGCTGGGATCTAGTGCCGTGGAAGAAGAATAATAATGTTAAATAATATACCCTGCTGTTATTTGTGCTTGGAAACAATACAAACAAATTGGCTGTACTGTTAGATTGATTTATTGATGAAACATGAGGAATTTTTTATGATTATGAAAATTATGAAATTGGTATATTTCCAAAAATTATAAAATCGGTTTGAAATTGACAATTAATGTGCCTGCAAACTCACACTCCAAATGTCTGCACCATACCTTTTTGCCTTTTTTAAAGTTTGCGTTTGAAAGCGAATACAAGTGTGTAGCACAGCACCTACCTGTTATATTATACAATTACGTTCATTATTAAATAACACAAGTGTACATAGAACAGGTTGTCTTCTTTCAGTCCCCACAATAACTACTCATTCACTTGTTTGTATAAAATTGTGTAAATATTTATCCTTGAAATTTATTCTACGAACACCTAGGCCAGAGCCGCTTCGGTATTCACGATTTCGATCAAAGTTGCTATTATACAATAATAATTGCACTTTTCATCTTCATTTTTTTTTAATTTTAATGGGTTACATTTATAATTATTGACTAGTCTGTCCGCACCAGCTACCGCACGGTAGCAGACGTTCCCTGCAGAGACGCAGTACTCTATTGTCAGTCTCCAGATTAAAAAAAAAAAAAATCGCTAATACACTTTGATAAAACCATAAAAAGTGTTTTGATAGGAAAATAAGAAGAAGGAGAAGAGAGAAAGATAAAAATCTGTATGCGTTACACGTTCATCTAAATTGAAATATTATTAATTCGGAAAGTTGACTGTTAAAATATTGCTAACTACACAACGTATAATGTATTTTTTTTACTTATCATCAATCATCAATTGAATGTCAGTTACTTTGTGGTGTAACATGATTATTTTAATTTTCATAACAAACTGTACTACAAACACGTTAAGTTACTATAGTTTCGAGAAGTGCAGTCTCTCTCATCATCAAGTGATAACGAAATTCATGTTTTACTGTACCTCTCGAAACTATAGTAGTGACAATAACTTAACGTGTGTGTAGAGCAAAGTTTAGTTCTGAAAAAAAATGTACAGATATTATTAAAATCCATCAACCATATTAATCTATCTCAATTTTTAATGGGACATTATTTTTAATTGTGTATTAGTTTCCAAAATTTTAATAGTACCCATGTATGTTAATTATACAATAGATATCATGACCTTGGGACAGCAAGGTATCATTTATATATATGATGTATACCTTGACTTACGAGTGTCCCAACTAGCGAATTTTTCGAGTTACGCGCAGTTTCGACCGATTTTTGGCTTTAAGTTGAGAGCTAAAATTCGAGTTACGAATCAGTTTCAAATACCCCACCGCTAGTTGGCACAGCGAACGCCACAGTAAACGCCGCAACATCCGCCGTGTCTCATTCGTCCACTTTAAGCGGTTACGCAGTGAAAGTGAATGCGAAAGACAGTGCTGAGTGGAAGAAGGAAGAAGCACTTTTACATACTTAAACAGGAGTCGATAAATGTCATAACGCCCAGCCAAAGGCGTTAAAATATTTTCTAAACAGCGGACATTTATCTATGAAAATGTGAAGAAGCTACTGGTGGTGTGGTTGAGTGTTTATTTCAGTACATTCTATTGTATTGTTTTTATACAATATTCGTTATTTATAATTCCTTTTTTCTTATTTAAAAACATGTAACAAAAAAGGGGGCTTTCTTTGGGGTCCTGGAAAGGACTAATGGCATTTCAATTCATTTCGATGGGGGGAATTGATTTGACATACTAGTAATTTGAGTTACAAGCTCCGTCACGGAACGAGTTAAACTCGTAAGTCAAGACACCACCACTGTATTTTGAGATTTTGCTTAAAATTTACTTTTTCTATATTAAAATTCTTACAATAATTTTCTCTTACTTTTTTGTATATGTATAAACGCTGCTGAAACCGCACTTGATTTGTGTTTTTATTTTTTTTAGTATTTGTTATTTGAAGGATATCTTAATAAATTCAAATGTAATTTTTATTATTGACATTTTCATTTAAATTCTTCTACCGCCGCCTCTGTATTGCAGTTTCTGCTAGTCGACATGTTGATGGTCTGACGGCGTGCTCAGATATTTCACAACACTCTTCAAAAGGAAAAAGGAACTATTAATTTATAAGTAGGTAACTTCGTCAAACGTAAGCGGGAATGACAGCTATGAATAAGCCTGCGCGACGTCATAAACTCGTCGCGATAAATTCGACCGAAGCGCCTCTATCGTCGGTCAACTCAATTAGTGACATTCTGTCTTTTTCTTCTGCCATTCCAGTATTTTAACGATAGCTAGTGGCTGTCGAACGCGGTGTAAACTTGTATTTGGATTTGCAAAAAGTGCGCGATGTCTGTTCCGCCGACTGTGTCTTGGCGTAATTTTTTCGTAATTCAATTTAGCCGGTCGACATTCAGTGAGTCATCGAATACAATATACATTATATTAAACTTGTTATTTTTTAATGACATGCCTGAATTGTAAAACTCTTTGTTTATTGGTGCATGTCAATATAACCTATACGATAATCGTTTCAAACACTAAATTTCAGTTCTTTAAAGATATCGTTAACAAAAACCTTTATTTATTTGTAAATGTTAATTTATTGCTTTTATCATATATTAAATTTTTTATTACATCTAAAATACTTCACATTTACAAAATACTAGTGTAAAGTAATGTTGTAATTCTATAAATTACTAATCCAATATGTAGTTTTATTTGTACGGAGTCTATGTAATTCTACTATATTATATATATTTTCAGTACCAGATATGTAGATATTAGATGTATTTTATTTTTTAAATATAATCCATTTTATCAATAAATCTCAAGTGTATGATGGTTTATGATTGCAGCTATCTTTATTATCTTTTGTTGTACAATAATTTGCTAACTTACATTTTTCCATTATGTTTACATTTTTTGCCATCATGCATACTTATTTTTACTCGACTATTATAAATATTGCTTCCCAAAATTTATTTCTATGTATCTTATTAAGATAACACTGTTGTCTTAAACTTCTATGATTCCTTAATATTTTTCGTTCCTCTGACATCTACTGATAAAATTGAATAATTAACACCAACATATTTTTATTTCTAACAATTGTTTTTTTTTTTTTGTTTCAGTTATCGTAGCACTCATCCTCTCCGAGCTGGGTCTCGTCCCACACCATCATGGAGGTTTCTACTGTAACGATCCAAGTATATCTTTCAAGTACGAAGGAGACACGATATCCATCAGCTCTTTGCTACTCGGCTGTGCCTTGATTCCTCTCATCATGGTAAGATACAGTTTTATTTTAATATCACGAGATAGGAAAAGGTTTAATATAATAAAGTTTAACATTTTTTGTGTCCTCGATTTTGAATTTAAATATTTAGTGTTAAATATACCTTATATACAGCGGCGTGCAGTCAGTACTTTGAAATAAGCTATAATGAAATAGAGTTTCTGCAAAATAAATCAGAATAAAATAATATTCCTATCACAATTATTTTTATATTATGCAAACTTTAATATATCGTCATTTTCTGTCAGATAAATATGTATTTATTCTTTATTTCCCAAAATATATAATTCCGTACACCTTATTTCATTGTACCGACTGCATGCGCCCGCTTATATAATAGCATGCATGTAGATAAGTTTTGCGTCAATAGTAAATCTTACCCAATTGATATAGAGTGAATTAAAAATGAATTTGTAGAAGGCCTTATAATAGATTGGTAATGAATAACTTACAAACTGTTAAAATACAAAAGGGTTTGAATTGGGAAAACTAATGAATAATATCATTATTCCTAACACTTCAACTTCATATTCTCATTAATGCCCCCCCCCCCCCCCCCTCCCTACAACAATGAGCTCATCTACCTTAATAGGTTGACACAAACTAAAAATAGACAATTCTGATGATAAGTAATACGTCTAATTAAAAGGTTTTGCCACCTTACTCGCTGAGAGTGTTGTCGTATTCATTATATTTGTAACCTTATTTATTTTTAATTATTTTTTTATTGCTGGATTTTATAATGATATAAAATGTAAATTTTCAGATACTAGTGGTGGAATTGATTCTCTATAGACCAGAGACAATTTCCTTTTCGAATATTCGTTGCAAGTCTGCACTCAGAAATGTGTACGTGTGGTATGGAGAGTATCTCCTCGCCTTCATCTTTAACCTATTGTTTATGGATGTGGTTAAGTTTGTGGTTGGCGAGCCTCGACCACATTTCCTCGACACATGCTTACCTGATGCCGCCATCAATTGCACCACCGGAACGTAAGTTCATTTATGCATATTTTAATTTATAAAAATCATTATTGTATAGTGTTTATAAAGTGGAATTTTGTTGTAAACAAAATTATTCTGCGATGAAAATCGTTTTACACTTTTGACCAATTAAATACTCACATCAACTTTACTTTTCCACTCAATAAACACCAGAGTCATTTAGATAAGAGAGTTTGCTATGTGCAAAAAAGTATGCAGGGTATGATAAGTTAAAATGAACTAAAACTTCACACAAATTGTGAATCATATTTTTATGTTTTCATCAAAACTCACGTCCACTTTTCACAGTGCGTAATAGTGAGATGTCAACACTTAAATCTCTATTACTACAAGTGTTGTATTTGTTTCTTAATATATAACTGACGTTGACTAAGCTGTCATGATGTTGACTGCCTTTCATGATTGGTCCATTATAACACAACTTGACATTTCAATTGCAAACACGTTTTAAATTTAATACGCAGTAAGAAATTTCTCTACAAATTCTTTTCAATATACTCTTATGAAATTCTTATTTTGCGCAAGGAGAGAATTATTAGTGTAATTCTTTAAATAAATTTTTAATATTCATTATTTTCACAGACAGAAATTAAAAATTTTTCACTAGTTTGATTTTCAAAACGAGTTAAAGGGTACATTAAATTATTTTAACATAGATTACGTTTTTTCGGAGGCGGAGAAAAAGTATGTAAATAGGAAGTTTGTAGGTGGGGGTGTAATATATGAGAACATTGTTTTTAGTACCTATTTAATATCTTTGTAAACCACTAGGGTGGAAGCAATATTTCGGCAAATCAAAAAAATTGAGCATTTTTTTTATGGAGATTCTCCGAATACGGTAAAGTCCATGACCTTAGCCACAATTGTGTGCTATCCACCCCTTGACATTGATTTTGTGGTCCAGTCTGCTAAGCCACCAAAATTAATAAATCAAAATAGTACTCTTTCATTATTAAATTTTATTTTGTTATTTCATTAGTCTTAAATATTTCAAATAAGTTTTTTTATATTTTTATACTATTTGCCGTAAAACAGTTATGCAATTTGGCAAATAATAAAAATTGAATTAAAAAATAAATTGTGTTTTTGTTTGTAGATTAGATTAGACTTTGTCATGCAAAAAATTACATCTAACGGAAAATCCATGAACTATGCCCGGTCATGTTTGCAATTTTTTCCTCTATTGATTTGCTCATCTATCCTGTTTACCTCGAAGTATTTTTAATTTAACACGGACTTGTTAATTAACTTTTATTATTTTTATTCCAGGTATATATCAACATACAAATGTACCAACAAAGCTTATTCCAATTACTTTGTTGCTGATTCAAATAAGAGCTTTCCATCGGGGCACACGTCACTCTCCATATACCTAGCAATATTCTTATTTGTGAGTATTTATGCCTTGTTTGTACGCTTTGTAAAGTTATTATTATATACTAGTAATAACTCGTTAACAAATGATGGGATATTTATAGTTTTTATAATTTAAATAAAATATTTATATCATGTGCACATTACAAATTACATTTTTTTTCTTTTATTTATAAATTTTAATAGTTAAAATGTGGGCAAGTACCTACTTACCTATTGTGATAAATGGGTAAATGTACCACATTCAAAATTATTGTGTCATACTCAAAATCTACTTTTGTTTGAAGTTGTTTATTGAAATATTGCTGTTGCATAATTTCATTGCTACGCGACACGGAATTGCGGAAGGATGTAATGCAATTTAATATATATTTTGGATAGCTTTTAATATAGTCAAATTATTCTATTTTACGTATATGGGTAAATTCTTAAGAATTTAATGGAAAGATTTTTCCTTTTTGCAACTTTTGGTCTTCCTTAATAATTAGGTATAATAAATTTTAAATTAGTTATTTAGCATAATGATACTGACAAATAAATACATCTTGGTAGGTAGGTTTTTAATATTCAGAACTTTTTGGTGCAGTTGGTGCATCATTACAAGAGTAAAATTAAAAAAATACAATAATTTATTATTTACTCCACAGTGCTACTTGCAAGCCAGGGCGTGCTCCCTTAGGCCGCGGTTGGTAGGGCCACTCTTGCAGGTGTTGGTGGTTGCATGGTCCCTGGTCTGTTCCTTAACCAGGCTGTCTGACCATCGGCATCACTGGTGGGATGTCCTCGCCGGGGCCTGTCTCGGTGTCGTACTGTCCTACTATTCCGTAAGTTTTCTTATGTGTGTACATGCAAAGTCAAATCTACCAGTTTGCAAAAGAACGATAATTAATTATAATTTAGACAATACGATAGGCGTTAAAGTAAAATCAAATATTTTATTTTTTCCCTTTCAGAAAAATTTATATAAAAAATAATGCATTTAAATATCTAGATGATATTGAAAACAAATTATCTACTGAAAAAGTACAAAGTATGCACAACAATCTCAAATTTCAGACTGGAAAAGTAAAGAAAAACTTTAAATACTAATTAAATGTATTCATTATAAAGATATACATATAAAATCAATTTTATTAAAAAATATTATTGTTGGTACCGGGATTCGAACCTGGATCTCTTCCAAACCGGGGAACGTGCATTATCCAATTATGCTATACCAACACAGTGAATTGATGACAAATTTTTGAACCTATATAATACATTTTTCAAATTAATACATCTTCCGTTCGATTATTTGAAAGCCATCTACTTTGTTTTTTATGGAATCTCAAATACCTTTGAGTAAACCGATAGGAGACGTCAGAATTAACAATTCATTTTTATGAAATTTTGGACACATTGATACAACTTATATATGTAATATTAAATAGAACACATTCTTACTGTGAAGTTGTAATTATTCAGAACATAGGTCTGTGATATTTTAATTAAATGTATTAATTAGAAAGATATACATTTAAATCAATTTTATCGAAAAATATTGTTGCTATCGGGATTTGAACCTGGATTTCTTCCAATCCGGAGAACGTGCATTATCCAATTATGCTATATCAACACAATAACATAGAGGTTCGAAAATTTGTTCTCAGTCCACTGTGTTGATATGGCATAATAAAATAAAATTGATTTTATATGTATATCTTTCTAATTAATACATTTAATTTAAAATATCACAGACTTATGTTCTGAATAATTACAACTTCACCCATAGAATATAAACTCATCATTTTAATGCTATTTTTTACATTCCATTGTTTAATTTTTTATCAGCAGTTTTTTGTTCTAATAACTTACTAGAGAACATAGATTATTTTTAAAAATTCCCAAAAAATCTTTTATGTACCTAGTATACGATTTTTGTTTAGTAAATAATGGCCTTTTGCACATATTTATTGCAGCAGTCAAATAAAATAGCGATTTTATTTATTTAACACGTATCGAACATGTGACCAGCAGCTACTAGCCGCTAACTGAGAATTTTGATGTCTATTTTATGCATTGATCTTTATAATTAAATTTTTTTATTACAAAACATTTTAATATTCCAGGTTGTTGTGCTGTGTAAACATTTTGTGTGTGACAATCCGCAACTGTCACGGAGTGTCACATCCAATGGTGACTGTGGAAGATCACTCGACAACCACAACTCTGTCCGACGACTCATCTCCACATCCAGCATAAAGCAGGACGACTTAGACACTGATCTGGCGCCCGTGACATAATTGTCGGTATCAATCTAGCCTTTAACAAATAGTATTTCTGTTTATCACGGGTGATAAAAAGTATTTACGGTGGTTCTAATCTCTTATGTCCAATCTCCACTGAGATTATAGATAAATTATTCAAATTAAAACAAATTTTGTTAAGTCACATAGGAAAGATATACAGAATAAATTTTTCTGTTGATAAAATACACATAATATATATAAAATGTACACCTAGCGAGTTCTACTTTCTAAGATTTTAGAAAAACGTATTTGAATATATAGTCACTTCTAACGTTAAAATATACGTCTCACTTGGAAATGTATGTAGATGAAAGTTTAAATTTGTGTATGGTGATTGTGATGACTATATTTTTCGATAGATCTTTTTTTTTATGTATCATAGTGATTTATCTAAATTTGTTTTATTTATCTCGGAACTATGTTCTGAAAAATCATAATTTCACAAATAAAATGTGATTTTTGTTAAAATTAAATTGTTCTTTGCCAGAAACTTAAAACATTTTCATCCTCAGTTATATATTTTTTTTATCATATTTTATAATGTGGACTTTATTTCAATTATATTTCTTTGTATGTATTTTTATAAGCTTTCTGAAAAAACTATGACCAAATTGTACATACATTTTGTTTTAATATATATAGAACAAACATTAATGTGACACAAGATGAATCTTGACAATTAAAACATTTTTTAATCACGTCACATTCATGCGTTTGTTTCATTTAGGTATTGTTAATGTTTTTTTTTTTTTTTAAATATCTATGCAAACAAAACGCTATATTTTTAAATTGGACTGTATATATTATTGTAGATAGAGTTAGTATGAAAGTTTTATAGTTAGTTGAACATAATAAATTGTATGAATCATGTTGTAATTTATTTATTTTATGATCTATGGTCGTAAGTTTATTTATTGTTTGTGTGACCATTTAAGACGTAATATGATATTTTTAGTTAAAATGTGTACTGAGAAAATAATTCCTGGTTTTATCATTCTAATTTATATTTATAACAATTTATATTTTAGACATGGATTAACCTTCTCTCGCCACTCCTCACTTTCTGGCCCCACACATTATCAGACCACTGTCATATCGAGTGGGCTTCATTGTATGAATAATTTTATACAATATACTTAATTATAAACAGACATTGTTTGACTCTGATACACACTGTATAGATTGTAAGGAAAAATGTGAAATCATCAATGTATTATTATATATTATCTAGAGCTTAAATAAAATTGTACAGTTTAAATAACTTTCTAATATAATTTAATTATCACGATCTTGGCAGCTGTTTCGAAATAATTTTAAAAATATATTACTTGATATAATCTTTTTCTTTCTGGACCTTTTATTTGTACATTATATTTTTAATGAGAGAAAAGGGTGAGAGAAAGATTAAATTATTTAACTACAATAAATTGTACATAACATATCTATAATTTTTTTTTTTTGACTATTATTTTAGATATTGTATTGTTGTATTAGAGATTTTTATTTTATTTATATATATAAATAAAAAAATTTAGATATTAAATTGTCTGTGAGCCCAAATAATTGTCATTACATTTTATAAATGCATCATTCTTTTTTTTAGTCAAATTGATGTATTGTATACATTTTGATAATATTTGTGTACATTCCATAACATGATAATTGGATTCACAAGTGTTTGAAAAAATTTTGAACTATTTTCTATTTATTATATGTTTTGCAAATTATAACTGAAGAAGTGAACCTTGGATATACAATAGATCCAAAAATCCTTGAACGTTAAACTCAGTAACTATTTTTCAAATACATATATCAATAATATATATATTGTCTTCCATTGTACTTTCAAAAATATATTATTTTAGATAATATTTCAAGAAATAGATTGTTTAGACTGACTGCATTAGACATTCCACAGAAGTAATCTTTTTATTTAAATAAATCATTTGTTTTACACTAATTTGATTGGATTAGGGCCTCCAATCCGAATATTCGAACCCTGAATATATTCGCCTGTTTTTAAGTATTTGTTATTCGAATACTTTAAAAAGTATTTGTAAAGTATTCGCTCATATTTATATTATAAGATTTTAAATATTTTTCTAAACGAAACAAAGGTTTACGAACCCTGAAAGTCATATGCAAGCATTCATTCATTCATTCAGGCATACAATTTTTTTCTCCAGAAGTACCGCTATCGGCTATATGGAAGTCGGACAATAAAGATGTAAACGCCTTTGTCGGACATCTTTTGCATTTGCCTTTTTTTTTTAAGTCTTCTGCTTAACTTTATGGTTTTATGACAACAAGCACTTATAATACATTGTTTTGTCAACGATGGAATCGGCTTTCTATTATTCTTTAGTATTTAGCTTTCAAAAATACTTGAGCTGACAAACAAGAAGTTATATACAAAATAATGAAAAAAAAACTTGCACGTGGGGTGTGAGATATGAAGTAATATTAACATATCTAAAATTTTGTCAGTTATCGAGAGAATACTGACTTCTCTTTATCTTCACGAAGAGTTCGAGTTCTGCAAGTTATTAATCACAAACCTTACATTTTTGGAGAAACATTTGAAACAATTCTGTATTTATCATCCGAAGTAAATTATTCCTTTCTTAAAAATTTTACGAATATATTATCATTAACTATTCGAATAGTTGGAATCACAAATATTTGGAGGTTTTAGATTGGATGCATTAGGATAAATGCGGTGAAATTGTTGTTTATCACTTTATTTAGTATCTTTTGTTATAATAGCATTTTTTTGGAATTTGAAATTCAAAATGTGTACTTGGACCAAAATAATTTTATTTCTTTAGCGAGGGATTGGTCATTGGTTCATCATATAATTTGTAGTTTCTCATAAAGACCGGTGTAGGTGAGTTGACTCTTCAGAATGTGTGTGTGTGTCGGTAAACTGTGTGTGTGTGTCGGTAAACTTAAAACGTGTAGTAAGGTACGTGTCACAGTCAATTATTAATCACTATGCAAGGAGACAGTTATGATTTTTTAAAGTTACATTAGTTGAACCTCAATTATAATGTAGAATTTATTTTATCAGTTCTGATTAAAAAAAAATTTTTTTTTCATTAATATATGTGAAAAAGTATTTATTTTATAAGATAATGGAACATTATTATCTTATAAAAATATTTTAAATAAAAATACTTTAAAAATTTCTGGTTATTTTTATTCTTGCATACCTAGTTATTCTACACACATTTTTACATCTATAACTAAATGTGAAAATTTTGTGTTTACATATGTCTGTCTAATATCGTACATATTTATTCCCTGGTAAATAGTCATTGAACTGTTTCATGTGGAATACATGCTAGGCAAGTATACGAAGTATTGAATGTTTAAAAGATATTTTTGATATCTGGGTTTTGGGAAAATTCTTCGAAGCTGTCAATCTGTTGTCCAAACACCTGTGGAATGTTTAGATGTAAAAAAAAAAAAATGATTTCACTTGAAGATTTCAAATATTTTGACTCACAAAATACTTAATGAATATCTTTTGTATTGTCGCTTGTCACTAAATACATAACACATTTGATATGATTTTTTTTTAAATAAAAATCATTCTTTATTTAAACCTACAATTTGAGAAAACCAAAAATACACACACTCATCTTTCTCATCTGTAAAAACATAGCTGACAGCTACTGACACAGTAGAAATTATATAAAGATAGGTCAAAACAAATATTTATCAATCATCATGTCAAGTGATGAAGTAAGTATTATGGTGAATAGAGATAACTATATTGCAAGTAAAAAAGTTGCGAGAGATTTATTGAATAATATTCTAAAAGAGACAATTGATATTGTAAACTGTATGGAAAATTTCCAAGATTTAAAACAATCAAACCGAAGCATTCGTGAACTAACTCTAAATATATATTTTATCGAAAGCTTGCCTCGTGAGATACTAGAAGAATCAAAATGGCTTCAAGAGTACAAACTGTACGGCGATGTTAATATTTTAAAATTCAAAGAAACTTTGACATTGGCAAACGTTTTCGTCAATGATTTATTGGAAGATTCGTTAAAAATGACTGCGTATATCGAAACGTGGGAAATCAAAACACTGCAAGAAAAGTTGAAAAATATCCCGGAGGTAACAAAGTTGTCAGATATAGAATTAACTGAGAAAATGAAGTATAAGCTTGCCTTTCAAACCTTTCCTACCATTGATATAAACATACTCTCTGGTTACGAGACATTTGCAGAATTATTCATTGATAGTATACTTGCAGATGCCACTGATATAGTGCTTAAAGGTACGTTCTTTTATTACGAGTTTTCTGTTTCTTTATGATTATTTTAATTTATATCTACTTAGAGCACATCTGTTAGCATAATTGTATTTGAGTATATGTTCCGTATATTATCAGGCATATTAGCTAGCATAGAACTAGCTTTTCTATCAGTACAACAGTGGAATGATTTCAATTTCAGTTTATATATTACACCTAGGAATATTCCCATGAGTAGGAATGTTAACTAACTAACTTACCATCATACTTTTTTCCACGGGAGCAGAGAGGATAGAGCGCCACACTCTTCTGTCCTGACAACACAGTTCTCGCCTCATCTATATCCATACATCTTCTAATATAAACTCGCCGATTATTGAGGCTTCTAACAGGATCATCCTCCAGTATCTGGTTTACCTGGTCTTTACTTTTACCCTATTTCTGGTGCCATCAACACTTGCATCATATATCTTCCTTACTTTTCTCTCTTCATTCATCCGTTCCATATGACCAAACCACTTTAGTGATCCTTTCTTAATCTTACCCACTATACTAAGATCAGCTTTACATTCTTTCCTTATTTCTTATTTCTTTACTCCCTCATAATTGGATCTGCCACACATACGCCCAAGCGATCTCATTTCCACTGCATTCACTACTTTTGTTCCTCTTCTTCCAGTTCCAGGTCTCACTTCCATATATCGGTGTCGGTACCAGGACTCCATTGTGTACCGCTAGTTTTACCTTGGTTGACAAGTTCCCATTAGTTATAATTCCATTCAAAGCGCCGTTCACTTTGTTTCCTGCAGTCAGTACAACCTAATTTAACAAATTAATGCAAACTCCAATAACTTAATTTAACCAATTAAATTTCTAATAAGACATATTTTTATTTACGTAACTTAAAATTCCTACGATACCAGATGCCACCTGTCTACAAATTATAATTTCCAATCTCCACCTTAATGGCGATAATTATTACATATTATAAATGCTGCATTGTGTACAGCATGGGAACCTTGTATTTGTTACTTTTCCAAGTAGTATGTATATATTGGATAGATGCATAAGTTTGTAGAATTTGTATTTAGGAAATAAATTTTTTGACATGTCAATATCATTATGTTATTGTTTTATTGAATTTGAGTTTTCAATTAATAGAAAATTTGTGTTAATTGTTGGCTAAAGAAAATGTGGGGTCAAGTACTAAAAAAAATAATTTCCAACTTTATCCTTTTGTTTAACCGAGGACTTAAACCATGAATTGAATATTCCTATGAATTGCTTCCGAGGAATGTAACAATCGCTCCTGTGGTTTATTGTCGCTTTGAGGCTATTCAAAACAAACGACCGGGAAGACGGCATTAAGTGCTTTTTCAGCATGATAATACCCATCTGTATACTGTCAAAATGTTGGGAATCAATCGTAAACAATGCAGGAGAATATATTATCAATTAGTTTATTTATTTTGTTTATTTTAAAAGACAAAAAATTATATTAACTTATATATCAACCCAATTGATACTGAATTCACAAAAAGGATTAGGTTATGTGAAATTAAGTTAAAATTATATTATAACTTCACAGAGCATCAAACTATCTAAAATTACGGTGGAGATTTGTGAAGCCTGCAATTTTTTCATAGGTTATCTCTTTTTTGTGTACTATGAACAACCGAAGAAAGTCATTTATTGTGTCTTATGATCAATTACCCAGTTATCAAATTGCATTGCTTACATTGTAAAAATAAAGTAATATGTAAACATATTTACAGTTTCCCCAGAAACCTTTGAAGAAAGTGTCAAGTCAGAAAAATTGCAATCAGGTTGGAATTTTTTATGAATTATAAATATGAATTCATTTTTCTTATAAAAATAAACATTCATTTTCTTATCTCTTATAGACATTTCAATTTAAAATAAAAATATTGATCATCAAGATCGTATATATTATAATTTGCGGTAATATGTTGTTTGTGTTCCAAGAATTTTTTTCAATATTTTCAGGGGAGTTTTTGGAAGTACAAGATGATACGGAGCAAATGGAAGTAATATCTGGAACAGGTTAAATAAAATATACGTTTTCCAAAAAACACATTTATAAAAAATTTTAAATCATGCAAATTTTTTCCATATTTAAATATGCTTTCAAATCTGTGAAAAGGGTTGTTAGTTACTAACTTAGCCTAGAAGTTTATTTATTTTTATAAAAATAGAGATACACGGACACATATCATCAATTTTCTTATTACATATTTTAAACTAATCTAAACACTTGTGCTACGAAAGAAATAGGACAAACCTGGTGATCACTCAGTATCAAACGCCTAACATTTAAGTCACTTGGATGACATATGCCATTTGGTTGTGGCAAAAACCATTTGACCAAATAAACACCTCAAAGAAGTGGAGAGAAGTCTTTCTGATTTAAATGTGTTTTTAAAATGAAATGAAATATTATTGAAAATGTTTGTTATAATATAATAATGGTATTAATCTAAAAATGATAATTATAATGTTTAATTTTACAGTTTACAGTTTTTAATATTCTTGTGTCGTATTTTAAATATTTTACAGAGGATCTTGATTCCAAATCTACCATAAGGTTCCCTCTTATTCGAGACTTTACTATACAAGTAGGACAAACCTTAGTGGGCCAGATTGTCAGTAAATGGTGTTTTGATAAAGAATGGATGTATTTTATTCAGTATGCGGATTACTCATATGACACATGCTATGAATTTCATAAATATGAGGTAATTACAAATTGTTTCATAGGTTTCTACTGCTTTGTTGATTGAATTATTTGTTATAATTTGCCATATATAACTCTGAAGTAAACCAAGTCATATTTATTTTGTAGAATCTAGGTATTAATACAGTGAAAATCGAAACACGAAACTATGGGTTTTGATGTTGTAATAACATTATATTCATGTTTATACTCGTTCGTTTACAGTCTAAATATTAAAGCACATCACATTGGATACGCTATTTATTAACATAACTTTCCAAAAAAATTATCAAAAAATAAAAATTAAATGTAAAAAAATCCGAATTATTTTTGCACTGTCTTAATTATCATCTTATTGTCTACATATTGTTCAATGTCATCCGTCATTTGATTCATTTCGCCACTTGTATTTGTGCATACCTATGATAAATTTTCACATTTTTGATGGTGTGAGAACAGGAACTAGAAAATCAATGGCATTGTCCTATCATCATCATTATTTGCACCAGCGGTATCCACTTTAGAAGTCTGTACGAGATCCAAAATATCATTGTCTGTCAAAATCGGTGCTGTACACGCATCGTCATCAAGTGTAACAAATTCATCCAATGATACTGGACATTCTACAAGTGTTGAAAGACGCCCAAAGATTTCAATAAATGTTGGTTCAGCCTTTTCGTTATACAGAGACTCTCGAGTTGATATTGAATCCATCAGTTTGGTAAACCCCACATGACGGAAACAATTTTCAATTATCTTTCGTGTAATAAGGTTCGACGTAGTGCACAACATGTGCAACACTTCCAATATGCTGATGGAAAAATTCTCCTTTACTTCAATGGTGATCAAATATTTTCTAAGCAATTGCTTTCAATATCTGGGTGAGTTGATATCAATGATGTTGGCAACTTTACTCTTTTCGCATAAAAAATGCCTATCTAACTTTAGAAGCCAATCGGTGAACGTAGTCACCACCATTCCACACTTTTTAGTTTGCCGTGTACTCGACGGGTAATGTATATACATTTTTAAAACATTGTTGTTTTATATTTTCCCCAATAACGAATGACAGCTTTTAAGAGCCATCCGAATTGCATGATGTTATTCTCTGTTTAGACTTTTTACCCTCTGAATACTATTGTCCCTTAAATGATAAGTGATTGGGTAAGTCGCAATAGAATAAATCAGTTTCATTAGCGTTAAAGACATCATGTAAATAGCAATGTAGACTGCAGCCAATTCAATGTCATACTCGGTGAAACTTGACTAGCTTTACCGCAAACATTTAAAAACCTATGCAGTTTCTTTTCTTGAAGCATTCTAACTAGGCTGGATTTGCAGAGGATTCAATTCCCATTTGTGTTGCAAACTCAATAGCTTTTTACATTAATAGAGGTCCTCATATGGAAGCATCTGAGACCTATTTTGTTTAAACCAAAAAATCAAGGTAACCTCCAAATCTGGCAGTTCTCATTTGTTTCCTATCTAGCTTGAACACACTGTACTCAAACACTGCCGTAAGTTGGTCTCTGTTCTTTACAATCGTTGACAACATTGAGTTAGCGATTTCGAACTCTTTACAGATATCTGTTTTCAATCTGCCTTTTTCATCTATCACCTTAAGCAGCTCCATTTTCACTTTAAACAAAATAATGCTATGTTTACACCCCGATTTTTCTGCCATTACTCCGCTAAGGAAGACAAATTAATAATTTTTTCTCACTATTGTTTATTCTACTGGGTCTGGTGGTTTATTAATATGGGTTTGCCAAGAGGTTGCCATCCTTTTAGAATACTTTGATACCCTATTTATCAATAAATTATAATTTTAGGTAATCTTCAGCATCCCCACACCGAGTTATCCAATACCGCAAGCAACTGCTAGTGTTTTTTTCACAATGACCATTAACAAACTGCAACATGAAAATTATCCAATCGAGGTCAGAAAATACGTTTTGCTATTTTTAATTAAATATTTCAAAACTACATTCTTCTAAGTTAGACTGCATGGAAGATTTGATTATATTAAGAATGATCACAAACAAATGTTATTATGTAGTGCCGTCCGTTATCCAGAATATACATGTGGGAGACGCTATCTCAAAAGAGATACACACAATATCAAAAATGAAATGAAATAAAATGAGAAGTATTTCAATATCCTTAGACATAAGTCTAAATAAAATTCGCTACATTGGTGTACAACATCATATGTAACTGGATGTGTGCTTCATTTTCTACAGATAGGGTGCATAATTTCAATATGTGCAGATAAAATAAAATTGAAATTTTATTGTCCTGTCATTGCTATTGCTAATTGCCATAAAAGGTATATTGTACAGAATACTATCTAATAAAACATTGAATTAATGTAATTTCAGGTATCATATAATATGGAAGGTTCAAGTTACATCCACCCACCAGATATAATAAGTTTTAATCAGGATTGGTTGTATGCGATTTTGTGCAACAAAATAAAGTTCTTCAAGAGAATTTGTAGCATGGGTTCAATATAAATATCAAGTAATCTGCTCTCAAATTATAAAATGTGCTTAAAATATTTATTTATTAATGTAAAAAATTAAATTGGACTACACAAAGTCACCCCCCAAACAAACCCAACAAAATCAAAAATGTACACCTGTGTACGTAATTTAAAAGGTACTGCATGGAAGAAATGTGTGTTGTCATCCATTTGTCAAAAGTGAGCTGATAATGCCAAATCATACTTCAATAATATAACTACCTTTTCACAAAATTTGATGGATAAAAACATACTATCTCATCCTAATATTCGAATTGGAAAAAATATATCATTGTGATAAATGCAATAGGCTGTATATCAAAAAAAAATCAATTTCAGTTTATTGCACCATGATCAGCTCAGTGTGACACAATACGCAACTACGTCAAAATGGTGATAACACCGTTAACAGAAAGCAAATTCAATTAAGATAATAAATTTGCGAAATAATCGGTGAAATGGGGTAAAGATGGGCCAGATTTTTGTCTCTCCTGAAAAGTTTAGTATTTTTGATAGACAGCCTTTTGCATTTACCATGATGAAATGACAGGTTAAAATAATAAAACAAGAATGAGGGGTATGCATTACATGCAATGTCTTTGTTTTAGAAAATTGATTTATGGCAAACTATCTCTGAGTGATAATGCACATTTATTCCCGTACCCTTCATTTGTATTCACAAGTGTGGACAATATGTTTTATAGGTTGTTATTTATAATATTACCTATAAGCATAAAATTGTAATAGGTAATAATAATAAACTGCACATTTCATAAAGATGTATTATTTATTTTACACAAATCATAAAACTGAACAACATTAAACCTTTGCTCCCCGAACATAGATATAGTCATTTTTCATATTTTCTTTATAAATTCTAATTTAATGTATTAATTGTAAAGATACACATATAAAATCACCTTCTCGGATTGGAAAAAAACAATATTTTTTGATAAAATTTATTTTATGTTCTGAATAATTACAACTTCACAATAATAATGCGTTCTCCTTAATATTTTCTTTTTAATTCACGCAACTTGTGACAACGAAATAAATAAAAATTTAGAATTTTTGGAACAGCTTCTTACAAAATAAATTATTGCGGTTCAAATTTGTACCTTCAGGGATCACGAGCAAAAAATGAAAATATTTATTATGATGATTGAGACATAATACTTTTGCTATGGCTATAGGCTTACAGGTGGAAGACTGAATGTTTATTTTACTGGACATTTTTTATTTCACATTTTGCAAATATACTGGTATTCCTCTGTTCCCCAAGCAACCAATACACCTTTAAGAAAACCTACCTTTTACCTTTAAGAACAGGAAATCACATTTTCTGTGTTTGGAAGGATTTGCTGTAATTTCTCTATTAGTCAAGATCCCTGCTATTTGTTTTTGGGAAACGTGTCTGACCTGCTATAGTTTGTTTTTCAAATAATTCACAATGAATAATATACACATTTATAAATGCCATGTTCCAAGAGCACCCGAATTTATGTTAATACAATACAGGACTCTCAAACAATCAGCCCTATCAACGCCACCCATATACTGGTTATACATTTTTTTTAATAGTTGGACAAGAACTGTTGGTCTTGAAACTATTTTCTCCGTTTTTTGACAAAACTTGCTTCATCATGACGGTGAGATAATAAGTGAACCATTTTATTGTCATTCCATTTGAACAAACCGAAATCCATTTCCTAACAATCGATAGTCCCAATCTTCATTCTTCAAGGTCTTATCTAGTCATATAGGGGGTCCAACGGAAAAATTTCATTCAATAATAATAATAATGGATAATTTGTATAACACCATTTTCGTAAAAACTTTACGCGTAAACTATTTATAGTACTACAATTATCTTTGTTTTTTAAAATTAAAAATTGTTATTTTCACTTATGGAAATGAGTTTTTGAAATGGTGCGTTTTTAATTTCTTCTTAAATAAAGTCTCTGATGCACTGTTTCTTATGACGGAGGGCAAAGAGTTCCACATTTTTGGACCCGCCACCGCAAACACTCGTTCACTAAACTTAAACTTCTGGCAACGGTCGGTCGGTTCTACAACTCTTCCTGCAGCTGAAGTAGAGACTGACCTGAGAGTTTGGTGTCTACCATTCAAATTGTCTGGGATACAAAGTTCTTGAAGACAGGCGCCATGTTATGTGTCGTCTTGTCCATCAACCAGCACAATTTACATTCAACTCTTTCAGAGAATCGGAACCAATGTAGCTGATGTAAAAGGGATGTTATATGAGAGAATTTGGAAACCATAAATTATCTGTGCAGCCACATTTAGAATAGATTGTAATCTATCCAGCGAAAACATTGGCAGGCCAGCATAGAATTGCTCATAAACCATCGGGGTGAGGTACGTAGGAGGGGTATTGATCGACGTGTGTGCTTTGTGGATTTGCCAGTCGCAATGGGTTACTGGTCGGGAGAGCACATTTAAAGTGTGGTGATTCGTTAGTTTGTGCGCGTCGCGCTTTTTACACTCACTTTAATATTCAACGAGTAAGCAACTTATCAGGTGTTAGGTTCAAAAGTTCAGACAAGAAGGGACAATGGTTAACCAAACTCCTTCGGGATCATCAACGTCAGCAGCGACGCCAGAACATGTGGCTCAAGTTCGACGTGAATTTATGCGAAGATCATCGATGGTACGGCTCTCACCAGAAACCTGCAGTAACTCCTCAATATCCTGCTCATTTACATCTCCTAGTCCTGATGTATCGATTAAGTTGACAATTTGGCCAACGACAGTCCCTTCTCATTGAGAATCCTTGGATACCAAATCGTATTGATAGCGTGGATACTGTTTCACTGCTAATGAACATGTTGCACGAAAACGATCGCACCAAACAAACAAACACTCTGGTGTTTCCAACATACAAGTTGTACCATGGTAGTGTAATAGATTTAGGAGAAGTACAGTGACGAATTGCCACCTTTTGCTGATAGGTTCGTGTTCGCGAATAATCGTATTATATACAAATAAATGAAATGTCGCGATTATTTGAATGAGCATAAATTTAGAGTTTTTTTAGGCTTCGAGCAGACAGCATTATATCAAATAATCAAGGAAGCGCTAAATGAGGTCTGTTGCTGTATGCATAATGCATTCCATTTTAACAGAAATCAACATTATATATTTATTTATAATTTATCGACAATTTGATCTCACAGTCTAGTCAGTGGAGTAGCTAAGATGGCATTGCATGAAAAAGTACCGGGAACCGATATTGGTAATCGATTTTCGGCGCTTCCAAAATTTTTTCGACATCAAAAAGGTTTTGAATTTGAAGGTCCTGACTGTACTGTATCAGTAAAAAAAAACCTAGAGTAATTCTAATTGATCTGATTATTTTTCCTACTGACAAGAATATAGACCATCTCTGATCCTGACGTTTATAATGACATAAAAATTGCGTTTTGATATGTAATTATAAATGTTTTAATATACTTAATAACCGATAGGTGGCGTTACTTTCGTTGGAAACAAATACACGGTGCCGTGCATCGCAAACGTATTTTGACATTATTCACAACTGTGACGAGTTACCCACATTTAATGTTATTATGTGAAATTTTTGTGTAGGGTCCCGTTTGCTGTAGCCATATAGCAGACCGGCCCTCCAATGGTAGAGATTAGAGATTGTGAGACATTTTCTTTCATAATAGAATAATTAGTAATCGGTACGCAAAATCGCGAAACATAGAGATTTTATGAGCGAGCAATCCAGGTACTTTTTAATATCGCGTATCTTACTAATTCTAGTGTTACTTATGGAATTTACAATAGACATTAGAATTACAAGTACTGCTTCCGTGATGTGGGACTATTTCATAAGTACCCAAGGAACAAAGATTTAAAAATAATTAGGTTTTATTTGACGATCCAAATTTGTATTATCAGGGCTGAAAGGGTTTTAATCATTTATGAAATTAGTGTAAACGTAAACTAACAATTTTGTAAGGGCCGGTTGTGTGATGAGTAGTAAATGAGTTTACTGCGGGATGTAATTTCGAGAAGTAAATATATTTTTTAACTTACGATGAAACAACCAGTTTTCGTAAAAATGTCTACTTTAATTAAGTAAAAAGTTACTACTGATCGCACAACCGGCCCTAAGTTGTAATAATGTAATAGAAATATGTGTAGTTTGTCTAGTGGGAATCTGACATTTGGACGAGGTTGCAAATTGTTATTACGAGCAGCGGTGAGATTTATTTATAATAGACATTAGAATTACAAGTACTGCTTCCGTGATGTGGGACTATTTCATAAGTACCCAAGGAACAAAGATTTAAAAATAATTAGGTTTTATTTGACGATCCAAATTTGTATTATCAGGGCTGAAAGGGTTTTAATCATTTATGAAATTAGTGTAAACGTAAACTAACAATTTTGTAAGGGCCGGTTGTGTGATGAGTAGTAAATGAGTTTACTGCGGGATGTAATTTCGAGAAGTAAATATATTTTTTAACTTACGATGAAACAACCAGTTTTCGTAAAAATGTCTACTTTAATTAAGTAAAAAGTTACTACTGATCGCACAACCGGCCCTAAGTTGTAATAATGTAATAGAAATATGTGTAGTTTGTCTAGTGGGAATCTGACATTTGGACGAGGTTGCAAATTGTTATTACGAGCAGCGGTGAGATTTATTTATTCGAAGAACAAAGGACAATACGAGTTTGACAATACAAGGTAAATGTTTATCGTAATAATATGTATTTTTAAGGTATTATTATTCTTTACCGCACACGAGTTCCTGGTAAGCACAATGTCTCAATGGTAAAGTTGAAATTGAAATACAATTAAATTTGTACATTAACCTTCGGGTACCGGAAGATCGAAAATACGATCGAGGGCTGGAGCGGGGTACGAAGTAACCCCATTTAAATTTAAGTTTTAATGAAGTATAATGGTTTGAGCACATGTTCTATCATATTTTTAATTAAATTTCTTATACAATGCGGACAAGATACTACTAATTTTGTCGTTATTTAAAAAAAAACGTAATATTTTGAAGTGTCATCCGGCTGACCCAATAAAATATTAATATTTATTATATTTCATTTAATATTAATAAATCTTAGACATTTTCTCTGGATTCTTTCAACCGCCATCGAAATACAATGAAATGTGGAATAATCGTCGAATAATGAATTTTCGGATACAATATTAATATGAGGACTGCTCGTCTTCAAAGGATTCATGAGGGGGATATCGCTCGTGTAGACATATATAATGAACTATTGATAGGATAAATAGGAATGGAAAAAAAAAATTACGGATTATTTTTTAAATTGAGTATACAAAAATAAAACATCGAAAAAAATTTCCGGGTACTGATTTATTTTTTATTAGAAATTTATTTCAAAATAGTAAGATCTTGCGAAATATAAAATTGTAACCTAACACATGTTTTAATTTTTCCATTTAAATTACACAATTTATTATACCTATACACGAATATGAAATGGAAAATTTTCAAAATGCTTTCTGTTCCGCACGGCTTCAAAATGCTTTCTGTTCAGCTACGGGACCGCGGAGCGCGACAACCGCGGCTCGAGAAAGGCGCCGGGCGAAAAGTCTATCTTTTCCGCTTCACGGGAATATTTCGCCCGGCACTCCGCTCCGCTGGAATCCCGACGCCCCTGCGCGCTGGCGACTGGCAACGGGTGGGGGATGACGGGTCGCGGACGAGGCCCCGCCCCCGGCGTCAGCCAAAATCATGAGGAGGGCTAAACTCTATATAAAAAAGTATTCGCGATGCTTGAGAGATTCGAAACAAAAATCGAAATCTGCCGTCCCGTACGGGACGACCGAAAAAATGGCACAAGTTGCGGAGTCTGGCCGCCAGGTGGTGTCGGCGCTGTACCAAATCGGGGTGGCGCGCGAAATGTCTTCGCCCCCTGATTGGTTCCCAGCTTCATGAGGGAGCCTTATGCTCGCAGAGATGAATCTCTGAAATAAATAATGGTCCAGCAGCTGCAAAAATCACTTTCCTCGCTCGCATCTGTACCGCTGGACTTCTCTGAAGAAAACTGTGTTTCATTTATCTACGCTTTGACCTCTGCTATTTCATCTGGATTTTCCTTGGGATTCAACTTTTGGCTACGACATTTGGACTGAACCTGGAATTTTCTACGACTCTGCAACTACACTGGACGATTTTGGACCCCCCTAGACCACTGCACGCCGCTGCAGACATCGACGTTCGAGCACCAGAGCGAACCGGCGAGCCACCCCTGTACGAATATATAGTCTTGCTTCCTGTACGGAACACTTTCCTCAATATAAGATGACTCCAATAAAAAAAAGTCAACCTGTTTATAACATAGTTACTTACAAATTGTTTTATACTTTAAAAAAGTTGACTACAACCAATACAGTGTTTAAAAAAAGATTCCGCTTATAGTTACGTAAGATATGTCTATATTTATTATAGATAAAGAGCTTAACTTTAAAAATGAAGTCGTCTTCATGATAAAGCAGTTTCTACTACGTACGTATGAGAGATTTTGTATTCTCAACTTTTTTTAATACCCGGGACTCGAGAGTTAACATTTTCAATTCCCGGGACTCAAAAGTCAACATTTTCATGTCCCGGGAATTGAGACCATAGATCATATATAATTAAAAAGAAAATATATTTTAATAAATATTTATACGTATGATGTGCCTACAGTAGCTATTAAGGATATTATCTGTGTTAAAAAAGGTATAGGTACGTTAATATTAATTATATAAATAAATAAAAACTGTTACGTGAAATGTTTAATAATTCATAATTTGGCAGTAGTTTTTTAAAATAAAACTAAGTTTACGTATGTATTGAATACAAAAACACATACACTTAAAAAATATAAATCACACAATTTAAAAAAAAAACATTAAAATTACAATTAATTGCGAAACAGATCGGAAGACAATAACGTATGTATTTGGCCAAAGTCAACTGAAGTCTTCTAATAAAGTTTTTCAAATATTTTCATATCATACAATTTTTGTTTAAATAAAATTACATAAATTTATCCAAAAGATAAAATGTCACATTTTACGATGAAACATAATCCTCTGTTTAAACAAACCGACTAAAGCACTTGTTTCAGAAATTTTTGTTAGCACTATCTTTGGATTAATGTCATCTTCTTAACGGAAATCTTTATGGCCGACCATATAAACTATGGAAACTTTCCTTTTTTTAAAAACTATACTTACACATGCACCGCTCGTCGCTGGGTCACTGCCTACTGTATGACAATGGACAATAGGATTATCTCTTAATTTGTTTAAAATGAAAAATATAAAAAAAAAAAAAAAGAATCTCGAGTCTCGGATTATTTTTTAAAAAGTCCCGAGACTCGGGACAGCAAAGAACCATGGAGTTCCCGGGAATTTATTCCCGGGTTGTCTCGACACAGAATCCTTAGTACGTATGGACGAAAACTTGTATTTATTATAGGTTCCACATTAATGAAATGACGCGATTTATTCGAACGAAAACAATGGATTGATAAATAAATATATACGCAATATAAATAATATTAAATTTAGCGAATACCTAGAAAGTGGGAATTTTTATTTGTTATCAAAGTATTATTACTATGTCTGCAGTGAGATAAAGACATCTGCATTGAAAAACACTTCTGCTACCACAGAAGTAAATATTATGTCGCACCGCAAAACTCCTCATTTTGTATTATTTTAGGTGTACGATACACGGGAGTTATGAACCGCAGCGCTATTTTAAACGTGATGTGTATGTTGAATATGTGTACGCGAATTTTACACGATCGTTCTATATCGGGTGTGAAGTTTGGTCTATCGCTTTATAATAGGACATCGTTCGTTCGAATGTCGGACATTTCCGGGAATTTATTAGGGTGTGGGTCTCTCGCTAGGGGTTACTGGGATGGTCGATGCCGGGAAGAGCAGTAGCTAGAGAGACCTAACGGAGCATTCTACTGGCTTTCCCTCGCACCTCTTGCGACCTGGACAGCGTGAATTTCTGCCGGACTGTGACCGAATTCTGTGACAGCAACACATAAATCGTCTACCCGATTCTACGTCTATCGAATCGACGTCTACCCTCGAATCGACGTCTTCCCTTCCCTTTTGGGGGTGAATGATTTCTATAGCGTCTTTCTGGCTGCCTTCTGAATTTAATGTGATGACGAGTCTCACGTCAAATTGTACAATGATACCGGAGCCAACCTATGATGGTATTATGATGATAGTGTTAATAATGACTGAATGTAATAAAAAAATATATATATGTAATTTTGATGAATCGAAACGAGAGTAAACAACTCTCAAAACGATTCGGGATAGAGTGTAAATAATTTTTTTTTAAATAAAAAAAATATCGCATTAGCGCAAGAAAATATAGTCTTACGCAATCTTACCCAGGATTCGGCAGACGTTCTACTGAGAAGAGTTAAATATTTATTAAGTAAACAGAATCTTAAAAATTTTAAAGAAACGCACATAAATTTTCACTGAAGGCTGTATATATTTTAATGACGAAAAAACGGGATAAAATCTAGATTTTTATTTAATTCTCAAATTCACAGTACAGCCGTAGGCTATTTAAAATATAATATATGAGAGTTATAAGCTTCAGTAGCTCAGTGCTCTATTTATAAAATAAGCGAACCTAACTATTTAAATACTAATAAAACACTTTCTGGGCTTCATAAAGTTTACTACTTAAAACAGTGTTCTTGCACCTCTTTTGAAAGCTTTGCTATGTCCTGCATGTTGTTGTTATTTTCAATTGTAGATTATCGATGATTGTAAATTATCGTCAATTAATTAGATTCTTAACTTATTTTTATTTGATTCATTGAAAGGAATATTTGCTCGCACAAATAGGTAGAGCCAATTTTTGCGAGAATGACAAATACTAATTCTTTTATTGTGTCATATGTTTCAGGCAAACAATTCAATGTATCAAATATGTAGATGAAAATATGAGGTGGACCCCTGACCTAACCCAATCGGAAAATGAAGAACCTGGAAAGAGGAAACGGGATACCGCCCCAGATATCCTGAGGAAGGTAAAGGCAACGAGGCTGCAGTAGCCAGACCAGAGGATCTCTGCACCCTCTGATAATATCAAGACACACCTGCAAGCAGTAGGTGGATGCCCGACAGACTGGATCACCGAAATGATATCAAGGACAGTATGGCGCGCCGTTGTGGCCGTGAAGAGTTTTACACGAATTTTTATTTTAACTTATTATGTATGCATAAATAATATTATATGTACACAGATTTTAAAGTACCGAAAATAGTAGACATATATAAAATAAATTCAAATTTTCAAAATTAAAAATCAATTAAATTTTAGAAGCGAATTCCGATCTACAAGATATAGAGATCAAATTGATATCCCAAAACTAAAATATACCGCAACTCAAAATCAATATATTTATCAAGGTATCAAATTTTTTAACAATCTCCCCATCACAATTAGAAAAATTACGGACTACCATAAATTTGTAACTAAAGTAAAAAAAAATATGTATACAGACTAACTGAAAGATAAATTAACTCGTATATACTCTGTTTACGCGCTTTATACTTCGATAGGTAGGCCTGATATAAAATTTTGAATATGTGTGTTCTATTTGTGTAGATTTGAATTTACAGAAAACAAAAGCGATGCTGCTTCTGGGAAAAGAGATTGTGATTCGGACGGACTTTTTACGGCGGCAATAATAAAACTTTTAGTAACTTTTTATAATTTCGGATTAGCGGTTGTGTGAAGGTGTGAACGTGGCTGACCAGCATATTTGCGGACCATCAAGCTACAAAGATAGCGACGTCGGCCTCAACCAGCACAGGTTCGCAAAGGTTTGTGTAATTTGAATTTACATAGATTGAATAACTGTATTCATCATTACCAATAGAAAACCCAGAACTAGCTATCGAAGTATTTACGGAAACATACTCCTTCTCTATGCACGAGTCTTACTCTCATAGAGAAGAAACTTAAATTATATATATATAAATGATATATAAAGGAAACAGGTTGTCCGTTGTATCTGTCAATACAAATATGAAACCATTGTTATCAATCTAAACCAAAAATAAAAAAAATTATAAAATGATTCTAATAACATAACTAAAATATTCTCGCTTTCCTGTGATTGAAACATAGTACAAAACAGAAGACAATGTAAAGAAATGATGTTCTGTTCATGTAATCATTTCCAAGAACCTTTGCTTAGTTTCCTTTCTGCCAACACCCCAACACCCAATAACCAGCTCCTGAGATGGTATTTAAGTTTGTCCATCGAGAATTGTTTCTCACTATCCGGCAAAATGTTGTAGGCTTTGGGGCCAGAAACATATGGGAGGATTGATCAAAACTCGTTCTTATTGTAGGCTTCATAGTGAGCATATTCTTTTTTGCGCTCGTAGCATAATTATGTGATACATGTTAACGAAGCTCATTGTTGAAATGAAAATAAAGGACCTTTTTTTACATATAACTGTCAAATATCAAGAAGCTGGTGTACCTAAAACACTAACTGTGAGTCAGAGGGAAACCTATATGGTTTTCTGTAGATGATTTTGAGAATGTATATATAATATACTGGTCTAAATAATAAATATATCAAATTAAAAATTGACTTTTCAGGCGTATTCTAGTACAATATATTAACCATTCGTCATATATACAGATAAAAAATAAAGCTCTCATATTTCTAAAAAAATAATATTCTCATTAGTGACATCTATGCTGTTTCAGGGAAATGAATATCAAATTTCAAACCATAGATGGCGACAGCGAAGTTGCAACCTACATTACCTGAAAGGTTTCCACATGGTAATACTTCAAAAAAATTGATAGACGTGAAGGTTTATTGTGGGTAGAACGGTGAACATTACATTGTGTAAAGTGATCACTTAAGCCAGCCAGGTCGTAAGCCCTGTAATACCCATACTTCCATACATCTCATATATTATAATATAATATAAATAGCTTCATCTCTATGAGATATCTATAATTTGACTTAATTACTAATTGTTTTCCAGTTAAGGAATTGGCAGACAGCAATATATATCGTTCTCAGCATACGTTTCTCTAGAACATTCCTGAGACTTCTGAAGAAGAATGTCAACTTTCTTATTTTAGCGCAAAGTTTATTGATATGCTCAGACTAGTTTAAGAGTTGGTTAATCGAAATGCCAAGATACTGATAAAGATAGTGTAGCATTGAATATAAACACATTTTACATTTCAAAGCATACGTACAATACCTAGCTCTCACAAGTAGAAGACCAGAAGTGCAGAGCTGCGCCATCCATAAGAGTTAGATAATGTGGCGCATCAAGGACCTAAAAGCGACATTTTAAAATTTATTAGATTGATGCATAATTATCTGTCGTTTTTTACGCGACGCTTTATAGAGCGTCAGGAATGGGGAATCCCGGACATAAATGACCAAAGTCAGTACAACATCAACAACTATGTTTATCTGGCCCAGCTTGATCGCCTTTATACTGCCATTCAGCTGAAAAGACCTCGCAAAAAGAACCAAATCATTTTCCACCGCTACAACGCTCGCCCTCATGTCGAGCGCCGTGTGATCGAATCCATAGCTAACAAGAAATGAGATTTGCTCCTACATCCTCCCTATTCTCCCACCGAGGCCACCTTGGACTACCATATCAACTGCTCTCTGAAATATTGGCAGGTTAGCAAAGTCCATAACAATTTTAAAGAGTTTATGGTGGATGTCAAATCGTGGATTGCCTCAAAACGAATGCTTCTTGCTCTAATTGATGTTGATGGTAACTATGCTCCCAAATGATAATTGTACATAATATATTTAGAGTTTGTTTTCGTTTTTGGTTATATTACAATATCATTTTTCAAAAACGGTAGACCTAATAAGATATTAAAACAATTCATTAAAACCCTACATTTGTCACTAATCACGTAAGCATGTAGCCTAGAGACCTTTCCATTTGTGCAGTTTTCTATACTTTGGTGTTTTAAATAGTGAGGAGAGCGCATGGCTGTTATAATATTTTTAAAATCGCGATATATAGGAGCTTTTGCTTCCCCGAACCCTGGGCAGTGAACCCCGCCCATACGTATTATAAGTCTTGAGGCAACCTCAAACATATAGATCCCATCATCAGAGAAGGCATAAGTTCATTAGTATACACAGCTTTATATCAGTTATTTTACGCAGCACGTACTGCATATCGTCTGGTCAGTTGTATAATGGTGTTTGACGATCTCATCAACAGCACTAATCACATATGGAATATGAAACGTCGGTCAAAGGGGCCAGACCCCAGAATGTTCCAGAAATGTTCTCGCAGATAATCATTCTAAAAAGTGGTGAAAATTGTAATCTTATTCGACTGTTTATAAGTTATTGATATTTCTACATTACCACGTTCGAAAGTGAAATTTACAATTTTACAGTACACATCTGTGAAAATATTTTTCAATACCCCCGCGTCACGATACAAAGTGAGCTCGTGAGTATGTTTCCAGTTCAATGCGAATGAAACAACGTAGTCTCTGCATGTCACGACATGATGCGACAAAACAAAAGCGTAGGACAGCGTTTTGCAAGCGGTGTGTCACGGCACACTGGTGTGCCGCAAGTATCCTAGTATAAAATGACAAATCTTCAAACCGACCGAAAGATATGCAATTAACTTTTTTTTAAATATTTTCTACGCCCGTCTTTCTACCGCCGAATTGCCGCGATATGTGTTGTCTGGCGATGTCGCGTGCGTCACTGAATGAAATGAAAACCTTGTGAATCACACAGAATTGTCAAATTTTTATTATTCTTGTGTCATGGGAGTCAAGATTAAAAAACACAGGATACATGAACGCTGAACAATCGCTCTTTGCTTATCATCAGTATACCTACATACATAGGCTGTTGATAATGTTTTGCATGCCTCGGTGATTGAATTATTGTTATCTATACATATTCAGTGAAAAAATGAACATTTTGTAACCAAACTATTATTTTTTTATAATGTAATATGGAAACATTTCAATTTGTTTCAATTTAAGTGATATTCAAATACCGTGTGGCTTTCTTTTACGGTTTACTTATTTTTTTTAAAGAAACAATTTCAAATTATTTACTTAAAACACCTTAATACAGTCAATCTCCCAGACTGAGAGAATATAATGGAAATAATTTTGCGATTTTTGACTGCTTTGGTGGCATTTTCTCCTAATCCTTGAAGTCTACGATTTTCTTAATATTCTATCTTTTTCTCTCTCTTTAATTTATTTTTTCTAATTTTTAAAACTACTTTTACCTACGAACTTCTTAATATACGAATATATTATGGATACTAAAAGTATAAAAAATTCTCATTACGGGAATTATTCTTATAATAATTATCCGTGGGTATTTCGTTCACTCTTTTCTTTCATTAACCTTCGTCAGAACTGACTGGCTTGTCTGACATGAACGATGTCATAGGTAATAACCCGGAGCTATTTGCTCCGATATACAGCATTCCTGACGGCTTCGAGAGGTGATCCATTAGACACACCAGAATCATCCATCTAATTAGCGATCTTCCACGCATAGGGAAACCCTCGAATCTGCTTTGTACCGCCGGTCTCTTCACTGCATACATACAGAATGGCCCAAAAAAAGTGATAACATTTAGTAAAATGTTATATAATTACATAAACAATATCTTTAATAGTTTACTAATTTACGCTATTATATTAGTATATTACGTTTCATTTCGATAATTTCCGGTCGCCATCTTTGATTATTAAATGCCCTTTGTTTATATTTAGTTTTTTCAAATTGTTGCCCAGAATGACAAAAATCACTGCAGAAGACCGTATTCTGAACAAAAATTTGCAAATCGAAAAACGTTGGGGTGCTAGGAAAATTGATCAAAGAGTTTCAAAACAAAGTCTGGAGTATAGCTAGACATTACAGCATAACTGGACATTACAGCAGGACGGAGCTCCATCTCACACAGCCAGAAATACAATCAACTTTCTTCGTCGTGAGAATGTTAATTTCATCGAGCCAGGCATGTGGCCACTGAACAGCCCAGATTTAAACCCAGCAGATTATGCAATATGAGGTGTTTTGATGATTTCTGATTAGCTAAATATTGTTAAAAAAAAATACATTAAGAATTTTAGTTAATTATATTATGTTTTGAAATAACTCGATGTGTTACGAGATATTCTCACTTTTTTGGGCCACCCCCTGTACATCTTGTGACATACCCAAAGTGTTTCAGTATGCGTATGCTATGTCCACAATGTGATTGTGTTATCTAGAGTCAAGTTTTGAAAAATGCATTTACTTACACTTGTATCGAATATATGACCGAAATATAAAACTAAAATCATATTTGTACGACCAAAGGTCTCGATAGGGAACAAGATTTGTGAAAGATATTAGGAAATTAGCGCTTTTGCTCAACGGTGGGCTGCCAATACGTTAACAAAGGGGTCGCTTAATGTCAAAGTAATTCGCGAGCAGAGTAAGGGGTGAATTTTTTTTATCACTCTTATACAATTATACGTAATGATGTTAATTAAATGTTACATTAATATTACGTAACAATACGTATTATATCGTAAAATCATTAATATCAATTTATTAAAAAAATTATTAGAAAAATTTATTTAAAAAATGTGCACGCATGAAGTATGAAGGATAATCGTTCACAAAAATATTGCGTTGAATATGTAAGAACATCTGGAAGCAATATACATCAAACGTCGGCGTTTTTAAGCATTGTTAGACTATAGACAAAAAATGGCTAGGTCTCTTTTATTATGCACCCGAAAAAATGTATTTTATGAGAAATTTCAAAAGCCAACTGAGTTCTATGTTTCATTATACATTTAAACCATCTATTAGATAATGATTTGATCTGATAATATTGTTTTTTCTTCATTTAACAAGGGGCTTGCGCGAGCCCCTCCGAGCCCCCTCCAGCCTACCACTGCTTGTGCAGAAGTCTCTGGAAGCGCGCGCTTGACCGCTTGACCGACGCACCGGGCTTGTCGTTAAGCTTGCAAGTGTGACGTCTGCCAGTAGCTGAAAAATGTACGCTAATTTTTCCGGTTGGTGTTATTGATAACGCACTGATAAGATAACTACGCGCCATCTTAGTCATAATATAAACACTGCTTGCTTATTTTAATCCGTCAGTTTGAATTAATTTCTATAAATTGTGAAGACCGTCATGGCGCGGATGTGTTCCGTGTTTTCTGTTCTCGGTGTTCGAAGGCGTGTTTAAAACATTAATGTTTCAATTTATATTTTCAACAATAGTTTTATAAGTTATAACAGTATTTAATATAATCTGTGATATTTAATATTCTCACAATTTAAGGTGGGTTTCTTATATACATTTTTTTTCAATTAAACAGTTAATTTTCAGAATGTCAAACTGTTCGGAAGAAATCAGGCTGTTTGTGCACCACTTCTGTGATAACGTCTGAGAATGTACGAGTTGTGATATATATTTAATATTTATTTATTTTATTTTGAGAACCTTACCGAACTGCGCTGGTGAATGTCAAAAATACGTGATTAATTCTGATCTTTTAAAAATTTTAAACCCTTTTAATATTTTTCATCCCTTCGGTGTGGATTTTGCAGAAGCGAACTTTATTTAAAGTAATTTGTAGTTATTTTTTACAAAAGTTATTTTAGCTTATAATAAATACAATACATCAAGCAGTATGACAAAAGATTTTTTTTAAATACGATTTTTTTATTAATAAAATATATTTTAATTCCTGAACACAATAAAGCTATGAAAAACTTTAAATGACGTGGGATTAAAACAATAATAATAATTAATTTTTTTATTTTGCATCGACATTTTGCATGACAGCTATCAATATATATATTTATTTTACATCGATATACGATACAGTAAATAATTTAAATAGTAATGAGAAAAAAATCTGTCAATAATGACGGGAAATAAATCATTTTTATAACCTAAATTTGTTTAAAAAGGAATTTTCCGGTGATAAAATTGACAGCTCATTTTATTTAATTTATACGAGTAGATGGACGGACGGATATGTAAGGAAATGATATATACAGGATGTGACTGATCTAGTCCACAATATTGTATGGGCGGATATCTGACTAAATTAAGAGTCGAAAATATCCAAGGAGTATGTGCAAATTATGTAACGTTATGGAAAATATGTTTGTATGAAATTTTTACTATATCGAAATAAATATTTGCGAATTTGACCCATTATTATTAAATCATCTAACAATAAACAGACGCCACTCGAAATACATTTTTTTTATTCAATAAATAATTTGAAATCATTAAAATATTTCAATTAATCGAAAAAATCGCATTTTATAATTCGACTTTTTTAATTGCTTATGTATATATATCTCTAACATACATAATTAAAAATAGCCACATGCAGTTCGAACATTTTCGACTAGTATTTTGAATACACGAGTCGAAAATATTGTGTACTAGATGTGTTACACCGAGTGTATATATATATTGAACAGTTATGCAATAAGAAGCGGGAAATGATACAACGTATCTCTGTTACTGTATTTATTTTTTACTATCAGTGTCCTATCTTTACGTTATGTTTATTTTACATTATTGGACTAACAGCACATGTAACCATTTAGTTATTCACTTATGTATATGTTAATAAAACCTTTAAAAATTAATTTCAGGTGCGAGAGCGCGTTATTTCAGAAAGAAAACAAACTTAGTCGCAAAATGAACATTGTAATTTATTTACGATGGACAGCTAACGTAGTGTTGATGATAATCGGTAAGATTTTATTATATTTTCTCTTCGGTTAACATTCTTGCAAATGAAATAATTATTTTTCGCACCTTTTCGCCGCGGGGGTAGACAGAGAGGATAGAGCGCCACACTCTTCTGTCTGGACACACAATTCTCGCCCCGTCCACATTCTTCTCGTGCAAGCTCGACGATTATTGAGGCTTCTAACAGGACCATCCTCCAGAGTTTGGTTTACCTGGTCGTGCCAAGTCTTCCGCGAACGTCCTCTATGTCACTTGAGTCATGTGTCTTTCTTACTATTCTCTCCTCATTTATACGTTCCATATGACCAAACCACCTAAGTGATCCTTTCTTAATTCTTTATTTCTTCATTCTTTACTCTGTCATAAATGGATCTGTCACATATACGCCTAAGTGTTCTTATTTTCACTGCATTCAGTCTACTTTCGTTCCTCTTCTGCCAGCTTTAGGCCTCACTTCCATCAATGTCGGTACCAGGACTCCATTGTGAACCGCTAGTCTTACCTCAGTTGACAAGTTCTCAATAGCCATAATTCTATTCAAAGCTCCTTGGACTTTATTTTCTGCAGTCATCCTCCTATCGATATCTTTCTCTGTCTTTCCGTTTCTATTGAACGTACTTCCCAAATACACAAACTCATCTACTTGTTCCAAACATTCATTACCTACAAGTATTTAGCACGGTGTATTGCTTTCGTCCTTCTCGAATACCATCCACTTTTGACTTGTTGACATTCATAATAAGGTCGCTTTCCTTCATTCACACACCCCGCCAACTGCGTTCAGAATGCAATACTTGCGTTCTGTTTTGTTGCAATATGTATTTATACTTTTGTGATCCGTGTACACAGATGAGACTTCGATCTCAGTAATTTGTCGGTGAAAGTTGGTATGTATCAGATATGTCGTTTTACCCTGCGTACAAAATACAATTGGAAATCCCTCACTCCCGCATGATAATTAATTTCTTTTCTGGCGAAGATACAGAAATATTCCTTGCACACATCGTGCATTCTACTCACAAGCCTGTGTAATTCTTGTTCATTATTCGCCATTAATACTGCACGATGGATGGATGATGTTAGTGCATTGGAATGTTTTTAGCTACTCCAGTTATATTCTAAATCGGTTTATTAAATCAATTAATTAAATATAGATTAATTTAGTAATATTTCAAAGTTTTTCGTGATTAACTTTGTGGATGTCCATTGTAATTAAATAAAAAATAATTAATTATTAAAATAAAACGCCAACACCGCTCTCATACTGACCCCCACCCCCTTCCCCATCACCATGTAGTCGAGAGTCATCTTCTTAAGATTTAATTTATTACTGAAGATGACGCATCAAACGTCGAAATTAAATTAAATTAAAATTTTAAATTGTGGTGTGGACGTAAACAACGTTGTTTTATTTTTTCAAATAGTTAAAAATTTTGTTAAAAGTTTTTTTTATTTTTAAAGTTGATTAATTTAAAGCTGTTCTTTCATCGAGCTGTTTTGTTTTTTGAATTATTTTTTATTAGTTCACAATTGGTTCAATATTCTCTCCATAATGTGTGCAGACAACGCTTAAATAAATGACTCAGCCGCAGGAGGTATCCTTTATGGCCCGTATGCACAGTTGAGATTTCACTCAGAGATACAGTCTCGAAACCGGATAAAGGTCAGTACAGAATTCAGCGCGGAGTGTTCTACGAATCATCATCGTTCCCGGATTAGAATGACGCATTCAGCCCCTACATAAATACGTACCTTTACTGACCGATTGAAGTCTCATTGAGAGATCACCGTGGTCACGGGTCATTATAGCCGCTGATGCACACTCTAATACAGAAAACAATTTTTCAATTGATAAACTACACCACGCAACGACGGATCCAGAATTTTTTCCAGCGGAAAGGCTACTAAATTACTTAAATTACTAATGATTTTATTGTATTTTACTACTTATTTCAATCTTGTATTTAATAAAAACATAGGTACTCCTAATAAATAATAATGAAATATTTAAAATAATTTATAACCGTGTCGTGTATTTCCTGTTGTAGTTCGAAAATTGTTGTGAGTTTTTCATGATTTAACAATTTTTCGGTAAAAAATGCGAGCTTATAATTAAACATTAAAATATCGCTGTAGTTTGGGCAAAAAGGGTTTTTTTTTATTTTTCGATTCACGTTATTTAATATTTCAAAAGATTTTATTAAAAAAAACTAATGTAATGTAGAATTATAATAAAATAGTTACTATATATAATATACTTTCGGCGGCGATTGTAAGTACCGCTATGGATGTGTCTCCTTTGTCTTTTTGTATTCTGTGTGTGGGACGATCATTAAATTCGTATCGGATGACAATACAGCAGTTTATTATTACACAAATATAATGTTATTTACAACAACATAATATAATATGCGTTATCCTAATCGTATCACAGCAGAAAAACCCGGTGCGCTCGCTTATAACGCCTCGCACACAACACACACACCTTTTACTTCGCCCGCGTTCTGTGAATCGACGCACACACGCATACCAACCTTTGGACATCACACTGTATTATTTTATTTAACCTTTCTCTCCGATGGTGTAAACTAAGTTTGACATTGCCTCTAATGATATGAATATTTCTGTAAATATACTAAATACAGAGTTCATATTTTAGATATTCCTCCATAATATATTTATGTATTGAATAAAATAATTACGATATATATAAGTATTTGACAATACGTGTATTTGTACGTGAGGAGAGGCACAATACGCGGGGGGCCGGATGCCGATCGTCACTTTAGTGTCTGAGCGTGCGCTGGCCAAGTCAGACGTGTCTTTTGCATTTTTATGCTGTCGTTCGTGATGACCAATTTTTTTTCCATTTTTTTAGCACTTTACACAATAATTGATATATTTATATATGTATATATCAAGTATTATTTGAATGATTAATATAAGTGTGAGAACTGTCACTTTGTAAATGTATGTGTGTGTGTGTGTGTGTGTGTGTGTGTGTCATGAAAGTGAGTAGATGAGTGGTGGAAGACGAAGCTTATAAGGGGCCGTCTCTGGGTAAAGAGCTCTCTTCTATCACAGCTTCTTCTGAATAACAAGTCTATCTCTGAAATGTATAATTTATATTGACTGTAACAACGTGTTGTAATAAACTTATAATTGTTACCCGGACATACTGAGTTTTATATCACAAGGAATTGGGACCCAAGTAATTAGACAGTAATCAAAGGATAGAACCCCAAGAGAATCTGGTAGTAATAAAAGATTTATCACAATAAGTAATAAATGTAAAATATTTATAAAAATCGCAAAAGTCAACATGTACACTGAGTTTACAGCACCGGAACACGCCGTATTATATTATTTTAGCATCGTAAAGGAAAGGTTAATTTGTATGTACAAACGAATTATTTTTTCAATTAAATTATTCCCATAAACTGGTGTTACTTAAGATACTTTTTTTCAGGCGGGACCCTTTTCTTATTATGTGAATATGATTACCTACCCGACCGCAGGGCTGGGTTCTACTGCGAAGACCCGGCTCTCTCCTTCATCCCTGGAGACGAAACGGTCCCCGATGAACTCCTGTGCAGCATCATCGCATGTGTTCCCGTTCTCACAGTAATTAATTAAAAAGGATTTATTTTAAACTGAAAAAATATTGTCTCAGTCTTTAAGGCGCCCGCCCCTTTTAATAATAATTTATTTTTCGCGTTTTTTACGAAAATGTGAGTTTTTATTATTAATTTAATATATACACTAGATTTAACTTTTTATCAAACTATTACTTAGATAAGACTTTTACACTAATTTAAAACTAATACACTCAATATTATTTGTATAAGAAAGACTTAATTAATTTTCTGTATGCTAAAAAATTGCTTCCATAAATTCAACAAAGATATACAAAATCGTGGTAAATGAAATATTTTTTGATAGACAGGTTATTTCCGAATATCTTTCTAATTGAATCATCTAATTTGTTTAAGAACTTGAAAAGTTGTATTTTTAGAAATATATTCTCAAACAATTTAAGTTAGACATAAACTTATCAGTGGCGGTCGGTGACTTTTTGTAGAAGGGATGCTGGATAATAAGTTTATGCCTACTATCAAATATAACATATAACCGAAGGATATTCAATGTTTAAATAATTCGGCTTCAAGTATTCAAGCTAAACTGTCAAAAATGCAAATTTCTCAAAACATTCCGCTCGCTTCGTAATATGTATGCTATTCTATGCATTATACCCATAAGCATTAAAGTCTATTTTTATACGTTGTATGCTGTTAACGAATACGTATATTCGAAGATCTTGACAGAAGCAACTGAATGCGCACGCGCGAAAGTCGAACACTTTCAAACTTTGTGGATACGGAACGAATGATCCACTGTTGCGGGTGTCTGTGTGTTTACGCGGTTCATAAAAAAAAAATGTAGAGTAAATTCCTTCTATTTCTCAAATACAATTAATTTCAATAATATTTATTATATTTTCAGCTGATATTAAATGAAATGATGAAGCATTTAGGAGATAAGGATGGTTACTCTCCATCCAAGTTTCTCAAGGACATGAACCTGGTGTACATTTGGTTGAGGGGGTACATCCAGAGCTTGGGCGGGGGGATGTTCTTCATGCAAATGATCAAGTATATAGCAGGGAACCCCCGACCTACTTTCCTCACTGTGTGCGCTCCGGATAAAGCCGTCAACTGTACGGCAGGGTGAGAAGCACCTTTGTGAAATATTATAATATTACTTTTAAAATTAGCAATATTAACTTGGTGGTTAAAATTCATATTTTTTATTTATTATCTTAGTTTTATTAACCACAATTGAGTTTAAAAAACATCTACCGGTTTCGGAAAACACCTTTTCCTTTTCCAGGATGTCATAACTAACTAAAAATATAGCATTGTTTCTTCACCAGAATCTATTTTTAAATTTTTTAAAAAAACAACAATTATTTAAAAAATAAATTTAGTACCTAACTCAAATTGCTGCTCAATACAAATTTAGTCGAATAATTTTTAGGAAAAAATCAATCTCAAGTGCTCAACTATTGTTCAAACTATTGTTCAAACATCTCAATGTTTGAACAATAGTGGGTTTTCAGAATTTGCTAATCATTTGATAGAAAATAGTCATGGTTTTGATAAAAAATTGGGATTGTCAATTTTGCATATAAACGGTGTAGGTCACAAATTAAATAATTTGGAATCGTTGGAGATAAATAAAGCATGTAAAAGTAATCAGGAAATTCTAAACAGCCAACTTAATTTAACTACGAGTCCTATTCTAAAATTTTTTCCTAAAAAATATTCGACTAAATTTGTATTGAGCAGCAATTTGAGTTAGGTACTAAATTTATTTTTTAAATAATTGTTGTTTTTTAAAAAAAATTAAAAATAGATTCTGGTGAAGAAACAATGCTATATTTTTAGTTAGTTATTACATCCTGAAGAAGGAAAAGGTGTTTTCCGAAACCGGTAGATGTTTTTTAAACTCAATTGTGGTTAATAAAACTAAGATAATAAATAAAAAATATTATAATATTTATCAATATGAGAAATAATTGCATGAAATTCATTAAAACTCTAATAGTTTATTTCATTGAATGTCTTTTATAAAAAGGGTATCAAACGACCAAAAAATTATCAATCATTATTTTGCTCTTATTACGCGGGTTTCCATATTAGTGTACATGTATATATAGCAAGTAAGAAAAATCACCAAAGAAGCGTTTCTTTCTATCGAATCTAATGGAATTGAATGGTCTTATAATATGTAGATTATAGGAAATTATATTTTATCAGAATAACATGCATTTTGCTAAAATCAGTGAATAATTTTCTGCTGCTGAAAGAATTATTTATATAGTAAAAAAAGGCGATGTACTGAACATCACATTTATCTTAATTTGCAATAAGATCTTAAACTAATATTTCGTACATCATTTTATGTTCCGATTGTTGGTTAACTTATTGTGGTAATAAAAATATTTTGCAAACGTCTAAGGTGCATAAACTATTTTCACAAACAAAGAATGAAACTTTTAATCATAAATAATTCATTAACTATGTTTTTAACCACTGTGAGTTAATATATTCATCAATCAGTTTCGGAAAATGCCTTCTGTATTGGAAAAATTAATCGAAATTTTAACATCGATAAGTCAAAGAGCATTTAAGATGTTTAAATAATCATAGTTTTATAGAATTATCAAATCATTTATTACAAAATTATCGTTCTTGTTTTACATGTAAACAATGTTGGTCTTAAATTGAATAATTTAAAATCGTTAGAAATAAGTAAAGTGTGTAAAATTAAGCAAAATATCATAAATAACCAACTAAATTTTACTACAAGTCCTATCATTAGCTCCTTGGCCACCCACGTCGTAAGTTTCCGACAGAGAAAGAGATGGAACGAGAACTGTCAGAATTTATGTTGGCTATCGTGAGTGTTGCGGATAACCACGTGACATTCCGCGGCGTCTATTTCTCACGACAAATCAAATAATGTATGGTATCACCGGCGACGCGGGTCGGATCTTTAACTAAATTATTATTTCCAGTAGTGATATTGTACAGCGCCACATAGAAATCTATTTCAACTCAAGAACACAATGAATTACGTCTGAAATCGAGTGTAAAAATCGTCATTTTTCCTCCATACAAAATTGGCAGTTGGCGCTCACTTTAGCGTTGTCAGATCGCAATTTTTTATTTTATTTTTTTATTTTTACTTTACAAAATGACGAACCGTGACTTATTTCATTAGTGGAGACTGCTGACTTTTTAGACATTCCCGATATGATCGTTACTACCGCAAAGTCCGATGATGAGAAGGACGCAATAAGTTGGAAAGTATCTGGAACGTTCCAATTTTAGTAAATTGTCAGCTAGATTTTGACGTACGTGCGCGGTATTTCTCGTTTTTGTTGCCAAGTAATTCAAGTGAATGATATATTATTTTTTAGTTATTAATTAAAATGAGAATATGAATAGAAATGAAAATACGAGAGTTTTACTATAATATACAGTGAGTGCGCCGTTAGGCAGCATTGGCCATTGCCGCGGCCGACGGAATCATTTTATCCTTGTTGTTAGTGCTATATAAGTGCGATATGTAATGTGTACGTAGTTGTGAAGTGCTAACATGTTTGTTTTAAGCATCACATTAAATTAAATTAAATTAAATATGATGTTGTCCTTCCAAAAAACAAATATAAAATAAATAATAATGTTCTAAGTGTGACAACACTATCAACTTTTTTTTTTCTTTTTTTTCATCTCAAAACCATTCTAAATCGCGGTCGATGGACGCTTATGGTGGAATAGTACCCTTTTTTTTTTAGTTACACCAACGTTTTCATGGTTTTATCGAAAAAGTAAAATTCGAAAAGCTAGTCTGTGAATTTGTCACTTTCCATATCTTTTATCATCATAATAATTTTAGTCAGGTACTAGCTTTATTTTTTAATAATTAAAAAAATAACAATTTGACATATAGTTTTAGTTTTTATTATCCCGATGAAGGAAAATGTATTTTCCGAAACCGGTTGGTGAATATAATCAACTCTTAGTTGTTAAAAATGAAAATAATGAATTATTTATCATTAAAATGAATAACCACAACGTGTTTGCGTTACATATTAAAAAGTAATCATATTTTGATATGATGATGTATCTCTTATTTCTAATATCAACCACCGCTAGCTGGACTGTTCATCTTTATCATCTATCAACCACTGCCCGCGGTGATATGTTCAGATCACGTTTTATTTACTTTGAAAGTGGAACCAGTTCCAAAAATAAGCGAACAAATGTGGCGATATTTTCTTATATTCCGTAATGGACCTGGAACGAATAGCTGTTCTGTCAAATCGGTTACCGTCAGTAACTTGATTGTAAGGTATCCGGATAAAACATATTTTGTCTATATTGTTCTAGCCCTGCAAAATAAAACAGCTTTAAAATATGTCATTTTAACACATAGTAAATAGGGAAAGGAGAAGAAAAATAAACAAATTTTACTAATAAATATTTAACATGTGATACTATTTATGAAAATCCACAGAAATGTTTAGGTACATAAGTATGTTTAGGTGCAGAAGATAAAGAAAAATAAAAAAAGTGGGAGCAAGGGTGGGGAGGTTGCAACTATAGTTGCGGTAAAGGGAGAGCAAGATGTGTTTACAGGTAAAATGATGGGTCAAAATTGATATTGTGATGGTTCATAAAAAAAACTCTTTAAGCCTAGTAAGGGTAATGTTGAAAAAGTCAATTTCTGTTAATTTCTCATTATGGTATTTACATAACCGATGAATGAATGAATTTAGTATGTAAGATGTTCTACTTCTGGGAATGTGGATGAGTGCGGACTGCCGGGTCTATCTAGATGGTATGTGGAAAGATATTAATTCTAATTGACTGGGAGAGTCAATATGGTATTGCAGTAGTTTAAAGAGAAGTAGTTGGTCAGCACGTGTTCTTCGATATTCTAGGGTTTTCGATATTCTAGTTTGCTGCATCTAAATAAGAGTTGAATGATAGATTTGATCTTACATTAAGATGTCGAAGGAACCTATTTTGTATTCGTTCTAATCTCGCAATATATGTAATCTGCCACGGGTTCCAGATTTGAGATACGTACCTAAGTGACTACGAACGAATGCGTAATAGTGTATTTTGAAGCAACATGGATTTTTGAAGTATTTGCAGGCTCGAACTATGAATCCTAGCATACTATAGGCCTTGGAGGTAATTTGGTTAATGTGATTCTTGAAAAGAAGTTTGCTATTGAGGATTATTCCTAGGTCTTTAACATCGCTTTTATTTTCCTACTGAGTGCTATCTATTGAGTAAAATGTAAAATTATTGTATTTTCTTGAAAATGTAATTTGAAAAATTTTGATTAAAATGAATTTACATAATAATATATGTTACATAACACAAAGATATGCACACAGAAATATAAAGTTCATTTTTGTGATGAAAATCCTAGCTCTTCTGCAATTCTTAATTTTTTGCTTAATCTAGTGTTATTTGTCTTTGCTTTCTTTTTCTCTCGTTCACATCCAAAACACCTCGTCTTTCGTTTGCATTCCTTTCAAAATCTGGATCATTGGCTACAATTTGATAAACGATTTCGGATATCGTTACCAAACTTTTACTAAGGAAATCTGTAGAAAGTTCTTTGGGTTCTTAGTTTACAGAATCACTATTTTCAAGTTCTATGTGAATTCCTTGTTTTGCCAGTTCTTGAAGGTCATCGTTGGAAGGCTCTCACCAGAGACCTGCAGTAACTTATCAATAACCCGCTCATCTAGATCTCCTAGTCCTGCTGTATCGATTAAGTTGACAATTTGGCCAACAATACGCTCTTTTCGTTGAGAATCCTTGGATACCAAATAGTATTGATAGCGTGGATACTGTTTCACTGCTAATGAACATGTTGCACGAAAACGATCGCACCAAACAAATACTCTGATGTTTCCAGCGTACAAGTTGTGCCATAGTGGTGTAATAGATTTAGGAGAAGTACAGTGACGAATTGCTACCTTTTGCTGATTAGTTCGTGTTCGCGAATAACGAATTGCCACCTTTTTCTGATTGGTTTGTGTTCGCGAATAACGAATTGCCACCTTTTTCTGATTGGTTTGTGTTCGCGAATAATCGTATTATATACAAATCAATGAAATGTCGCGATTATTTGAATGAGCATAAATTTAGAGTTTTTTTAGGCTTCGAGCAGACAGCATTATATCAAATAATCAAGGAAGCGCTAAATGAGGTCTCTTGCTGTATGCATAACGCATTCAATTTTAACAGAAATCAGATTTATATATTTATTTATAACTTATATTGACAATTTGATCTCACAGTCTACCAGTGAAGTAGCTAAGATGGCATTGCATTAAAAAGTACAAGGAACCGATATCGATATCGATATCGGTAATCGATTTTCGGCGCTTCCAAAATCTTTTCGATATCAAAAAGGTTTTGAATTTGAAGGCACCTGACTGTACTGTATGAGTAAAAAAAAACCCAGAGTATTTCTAATAGAATCTGATTATTTTTTCTCCTGACAAGAATATTGACCATCTCTGATCCTAACGTTTATAATGACATAAAAATTCGTCTTGATAATTACAAGAAAAGTTTTAATATACTTAATAAGCGATAGGTGGCGTTACTTTCGTTGGAAATAAACACACGGTGCCAGGCATTATCGACGTATTTTGACATTATTCACTATAGTAAGGCGGTACTAACGTATAACGTTATAATATGTGAAATTTTTGTGGAAGGTCCAGTTCGCTGTAACCATCCAGCAGCCCGGCCTTCTAATGGTAGACATTAGAGATTGCAAGTGCGCGATTGTGAGACATTTTCTTTCGTAATGGAATAATTAGTAATCGGTACGCGAAATTGCAAAACATTGCCACTCCGTAGAGATTTTGGAGGTGAGCGATCCGAGTACTTTTTAATAAATAAAGAATATAAAAGAAACATACAATTTAATAATAAATAACCTAACTATTCTAATTTTATATAAATCATTACAGTGTAAGACCCTCTCCAAGCACAAGAGCTATTCTCTTTTTTGAAGACGGAAGCGATGTGACTTTAGTTTTGTAACAGACTCAAGTAAAAAATTCAAAATTAAATCGTAAACCATCAGGGTGGGGTAAGTGGGAGGAGTATTGTTCGACGCGCGTGATTTGCGGATTTGCCACTTGCAATGAGTCACTGGTCGGGAAAGTACATTTAAAGTGCGGCGATTCATTGGTTCGTGCGCGTCGCTGCTCATTTACATCTCCGGTCCTGCTGTATCGATTGACAATTTGGCCAACGATAGGCTCTTCTCGCTGAGAATTTTGGATACCAAATCGTATTGATAGTTTAGACACTGTTTCACTGCTAATGAACATGTTGCACGAAAACGAACGCACCAAACAAACACTCTGGTGTTGCCAGCGTACAAGCTGTACCATGGTGGCGTGATAGATTTAGAAGTATAGCTACGAATTGCTACCTTTTGCTGTTTGGTTCGTGTCCGGGAATAATCGTATTGAATACAAATCAATGAAATTCCGCAATAATTTGGATGAGCATAAATTTTGAGTTTTTTTAGGCTTCGAGTAAGCAGTGTTAAATCGAATAATCGAAGAAGCGCTAAACACGGTCTTGCTGTATATCAAAATATAAATCAATGCATTCAATTTTAACAGACACCACCATTATTTATCTGTTTTAAATTTATATTGACAATTTGATCTCACAGTCTACCAGGGGAGTAGCTAAGATGGCAGAGTATTGAGAGGTGCCAGGAACCGGAATCGGCAATCGATTTTTGACTCTTCCAAAATCTTTTCTGAAAAACTGAAGCGGCTGCCGCACACAATCTTTTTTTCATTATTCGGTATAGCCTTGGAAAAATATTTTTCCTTTCTTCCCACTAAATAAAGGGATCAGACGTTCGTGGCAGAAACGATTTTTCCAAACATGTATCTACTTCAACGCGGCTTGCAACAGTTGGGCATCAGACTGTGTACGCTCGCGTCGCAACACCTTGTCAATGTAGAAGGGAAGTTTCTGAACTCGACGGGGTATTCTGTGTTTCAATTTCTTCTATTATATTTACATCACGTGCTTGTTTTAAAATTAATTTTGAACCTGGAGTCCAATATTGTGACCTCAGGTATAACAGAATGTTTCTCGACTTTGTGAATTTTTTGTTTAATTCCTCCAATAGCGTGTTTGCCATATTTATTATTGGCATCGGATTACCATCCTGGCGAATGGACTTCTGGCAATGTTTCTTCATTGCATTATATGATTTTGGATGACGTCACATTTTTTTCGCCGCTCATTTCTTCTGTTATATCTTTTAATATTTGAAATAAGTCGCAAATATTTTGCGTTACGATAATATCATTAGCCATTATTGAATAGTGACATGGTATTGTGGAAGTCAATGCTTCTATTACTTCAAGGATTCTCTGAAACATGTCGAAACAAGTTGAATTCCACCTAGAGACAACTTCTTGTTTTAATTTTAATGGAATAGTCCGCCCCGTGTTAACTAGCATTATTTTTTAAGTTTTTAAGCCATTACTGCTTCTTTTAAAAAATTCTACAATATTTTTTTTTTTCGAGGGACGTCTATTTAAGAAATTCCTCTTTGAATAATTATGTTTATCGTATGAGCGAAACAGAACATGTTTCCATCCTTATTACTTGGCAGCAGCCACCATATTAGCGATGTTGTCGCCATGATTTTGGAACCGATTTCTGTCGCCAAATTTCACTCATTTCTGTCGCCAAATTTTCTGCGGTGTGTTTTTCAGAGAACTTGAAACAAGAGCTTTATTCCAAATTTGTGTCAATAAAGAAACGGGCCGTAATGAAAATATAGGATTCATTTGTAATCGACGTGCCGTGGTGCCAGTGGTGTTGTTTAATAGACTTCTCAGAGCCTCTTTTTCCATATTGTATAATTGCGGAATCAACACATTAGAAGCCGTTTTTCTACATGGCGGATTGTATGTTGAACACAATGCTATTACAAATGATTTAAATTCCTCATACTCAATTAACTGGAATTAGACTTGGCACGACCAGATAGACCAGATACTGGAGGATGGTCCAGTTAGAAGCCTCAATAATTGGCGAGCTTGTATGAAAGTGAATGTGGCGAGAACTGTGTATCAGGGAAATGGTGCGATGGTAAGTTAGTAGTTAGTTAGTTAGTTATACTTTTCAAATAAAAACAATCTCTGTATCTTTAAAATCTTCATTACTTTCCAGATAGTTTGTACAAATTTATTAAGTTAAGTTCTACTGTGTTAGGCCACTTTCTTTTTTTGATAATAAATTTAATTTTCTACAGTAAAAAAATAATTTTAAAGAAAAACCGGCCGTGGCTGCGCAGCGGACAACATTGGCCGCGAAGCAGCCACTACACTACCTGGCAAAAATATTCGCCACGGAAACACCGTCTGCTATTAAATGAACGATTGCTTTCTGCTAGTATTTATATGTATATTTTGCGGCATGTTGTTAACCAATATTCTGGCCGACGAGTGCCAACGCACTTTCATATAAATATTATGTTTAACTGGAAACGATAAGAATATTAATTTTGATGGATTTTCAGACATTTCATAGAAGACTTCAAATGCACAAACACCGCCTATGACGCCCACACGATTGTCGACAGTAGTAGAAGTTTCCCCTCGGGACATACAATGTCGTCAGTGTTTATGGGTCTTTTCCTATTTGTGAGTATAATGTACAATTTATCAATAAAACATTTTTTAACATACACAAGTAATTCATTAATTACTGTGATAAGCACTTTCGCATCGAGACTTTATTGGATCTAATGGCAAACATTAGGACCTTGACAATGGAGATGATGATAGTATTTAAGGCGCACGCAGCAAATGCCCTAATAACTTGAGGTCTGAAAATTTGATAGGAAAATTTCTAAGGAATTTATTTTTTATTGATTTATACATATATTCCAATTCAGTATTACACTAATATATTAATACCATTCAAATTCTATATTATAGAATTTTATTGTATAATATTAATATATTTTTCGATAACTTTTATAATTTACTTAGAAACAAACCGTTTTGCCTAGTAGCATGCCGAGTATCCATGCTGACTTATTCCAGAACTTCTACTGTCATGTATTATTAATATCTACTACAATGTATATTATTAAACAAATGTTAAATACCACACACAAATGTAGATATTATTATAATCATTAATTATATAATATTACGCCAGAAATGTGCAGTAGTAGATACGTTTCAGTTTCGTTTCAGTACATATTTACATTTAACCAATATACCAACCGTTTTATTGTGGTCTTCATCAGCTCGCTCAGTACTGTACTGCATTAGATGTATTAATTTGAAAAAGTGTAACATATAGGTTCGAAATTAGTCGTCAAAGCATAGTTGGTAATGCACCATCCCCGGATTGGAAAAGAAATCCAGGTTCGAATCCCGGTAGCACAACAACTACAATTAATACATTTAATTAGCATTTATATTAATTTCTTGTGATCTATGTTCTAAAATATAATAACTGTGTGTGGTGCAGTGGTATCTCCAGCGACGGTGCGGTGGCCCGTGGCTGTGGGCGGGCACACTGCAGCTGATGGCGCTAGCGTGGGCGATCCTGGCCTCCATATCCAGGATCTCTGACCACCGTCACCACTGGTGGGACGTCCTCGCCGGCTGTATCTTTGGTGCGCTGATGGCTGTGTATGCTGTAAGTTGTAATTATCGTAACTAAACCTAGCGGCAGAAATATGGGGTCCGGTACTCTGATAGTTTTGGTGACCCCTAGATATGTTTAAAGAGGAATTATATACACAGGAAGCTGGAAATTTATCAACAATTATCAGTAAATATTAAAAATACTACATTAATGTATATATTTATAATTAATACATTAATTTAGTATTTAAAATATCACAGACCTATGTTCTGAATAATTACAACTTCACAATAAGAATGTGTTTTCCTTAATAGTAAATATTAAGCAATAATGCAATTCAAATTAAAATAAAGGCCCATGTCCATGGAAGAGATACGATAAGATAATCTCACAGATTTAGTTGAGATTAATCTCAATATCATTTACACATCTTGAGATTTTGATCTGGAGATGAACTCGGAGATTGGTACAAAAGAGAGAAAAACTCGAACTACATGACGTTCATTTTGACATCAAAATATGATGTGTGCACACAAATTTCACCTAAAACTACCATAAATTCGCCGAGCGAGCCGAGGTGCCGAGCAAGTTTATGAGCATTACAAAATACATAATACAATAAAAGCAAGACGAACGTCATATAGATCCAGAAAAGCCATCTGCTTCTTCATATATCATCACAAACGTCTCCGCTGAAGATAATGATAGCTAATTCTTCAGTATCACAATAATTACAGCTTATGGGGTGCCGTTAAAAAAGACGGACCGAAAAACTAACTTAGGCTTATTAATAACTGGGAAATTAGTTAAGAAATTAATGATTCGGAATCTGAAACATTTGGCCCATGCGAAGCGAAGCGAGATATATGTAATACATCACTCTCAACCTTATCATCAGTGCAAGATTGAATTACGAAAAAGAGGGTCTGGTCGCAGGAGGACATTGTACGTTGGACTTTTTTTTAAATCAAGGATGGGGGCACCCAGAAAAATTTTGCCCGAGGGCGCCACAGAGGCTAGAGCCGGCACTGTTCGTACAACTATTTGTTCTAAGAAGTTATAAGAGTGTAAGTCATTAAACATTAAAATTAATATAAGACGTTAAATTACTAACATTTATTCAGTTTTAACTGCTGCTGGAGAGATTAAAAAAAACTCAACTGGCAACGGCAATAACATTTACCTTACGTGATTAGCGTGGAGTAGGGTACGAGATGGCGAATCTATGAGACACGGTGCGTACACAGGGAACTAAGAAGACTGAGAGATGTCTCCAAAAATCTCATGGGAGCAAAATCCGCATCTAAATTCAAAAATTGATTGTCTCAAGTCGAAAATCTCATTCGTGGACATGGCATTCATAAACACTACATTGTTTAAATCCATTTTGTTTAATAAAAAACTGCATTAGCACACGAGAACAAGGCCGAAACGGGACCAAAATGAACGAGCAATACATTCGCGCTTTATTGACTTGCAAACAAACACATTTATTATTAGCGTATCCGAAAGAGCAAAAGTCAAGCTTGCACCCACACGTTGCGTTCGTTTATATTATCTTACATGGTTCGGTATGGGACTGTCTCAACTTCGGGGTCCCGCATAATTTCTCCTTAGTCCCCTCCGGGAACGGTCACATTATTTATATTTTATTAATTTTAACATTTTATTCGTCCAAACTACCACTGGGTATACTGTATTATTGCTCCATCTTTATCGCTTTGCGGATAAAAATTGGACCAACCGTTAAAGTAACTGTCAACAACCAATTATGAATTCATTTGTTTTAACTCGATAACGGAAATGCGTGACAAATATTGGATAATGGGCGACATGACAATTTGAGTGACACACGTATAGACCGGCACATACTAACACAATATGTATTGTAGCGACCTTTTATAATGGGGGATCGATTCCGAAGCATGTACCATTTCATTCAATATGTTATAATATTACGGGGAATAGAAGAATATAGTAAATTTCTAGATTTATTTGACTTGAATCTTAATCTAAACTTTAGCCTAACTCTCAAGTATAATTATTATGTTCTGGCTCAATTATAAAATACTTGTAGCGATATTGATATTAAATAATTGAATTATCGAAATAGCGATTTGTAGGCCACGTCACTCGGAGAAAGGACAATCGTTGATCGAACGCAATGCAAGTCATCCGCGTGACTGATGAAATTATTAAACTCAGCGGAAATACGGAAATAGGCAGAGAAAAGTGGAAGACACGTGGGGAGGCCTTCGTCCAGCAGTGGATATAAAATGGCTGATAATGATGGTGAAACCTAGAGTTGCACTGGTTAAAAAAAATTACTTAAAGAATCCTCAAGAATCATATAAAATTTCACAAAGCATTTACAAACTTCTACAAAGTCTACCAACTCCTTCCTATTATTTTCAACAACTTCATTTCCCCTTCTCTATTCCACTAGTTCCTGATAAGCATATTGTGTCCACCCTGAAAAGATACCCCGATAACCAATGCCGTAATTTAAAAATTGGTCTCCAATGAAAAATGGATAAAAATAATTTGGCTCCAATGCTATTTTCTAGAAGGAAGAAGCCTGTGTACATGTACAATAAGATGTACACGAACATTACATAGAAAGAAAAAATAAAATATCAATTGTCTCTTATAATATTCACATCACACATTCACGAAAAAAAAAAAGTATGTATTTAGGCATTTATATGCACTCGAAACTGTAAAAAATATTATCGCTTCGCTTTGCGGCGATGGTCTGGTTCCGAATTCGACATATTAGCGGGGTACTTGTCTATAATATACTTCGATAATCTTTTCACGTGTTTTTCTAAGAAATATTTTTTAAAGTGTTATAATTCTTTTTCTCTTTCTCTCCCGACCGCTAAAATAATTTAATAATAACAAACATTAGTCCATTTTAGCGATGGGAAAAGTCTCAATTACAATATATATATAATAGGGCTCTAATGTAAGCCCTAGTGCACACCAATGGCTACATTGGCGTAGTTATTTCACTGCTCTTTACTTGCCCTGTTAACTGTCGCTTTGACGGCTGGTAAATTTATTTTTGAAGGGAGAAGATTTTCTAACGTATTTTATTTTTATTTATTACAGGTAAAGATGTTGTGCAACGACTTTATTTATGAATCATCAAAACCTTCGGAGCTCTTCAGATTTATACGAAAAAAAACCAATACGATAGACGATAGCAATAAAAGTGGAGAATTTATAGTAAGAAATAATATAGTTTAAATATTGTATATATATTAATTTATTGTTGATATAGCTTTATGGCATATTATGTATTGTTGAAAATCACATCTGTATTATAATTGAATTATTTATAGGCTTTTTTTGTAAATTTAAATTTATCTAGGTACATAAAAAGTTATACTCGATATTATTGTTTATATTGTGAGATAATTGAAAAAAATGTAATCTCGTTAAAATAAACTTTTCAATTTTATATACTTATAATTTGTAATATAATATATGTAATATAATTGATATTAAAATGGAAACGTATTTTCAAAACTATTCCTAAGAACTTCTATTTTGTTTCCTAATATTTCCTAAGATATTGCAATTCGCCAAAGATACTACTACTAGAGGCGATAATGCCCTATGCGTTACAAGTGTGGGAACAGATCCAGCAGCGGACATGGATGACGGAATCATTTTCATAATAATTGAGGCGTTAACGAATATTCGCGTCGCGTCTGGATTTTTTATTAAAAGCTATCTTTAGGGCAGTAAAACTTTTTTTTTTCTGAACATCTATTGGTAACGAAAATACGAGATGGAAACGCTTACGTCAATTTCCAACTAGTTTCCAATGTTTAACTGGTTTATCTACGACCGCATCGCTTTTTATATATTCCTATCTCACCGTCACTGATAGTTCTGTAGAATAAATTACAGACGCTCGAAAAAAGTTAGTTCTTTTTAATTTTTTAACCGTTTTGATTTTCTGTCGTAGTCTAGTATTAAATTATGGAAATACTGTGAAAAACAAACGTACTTTATAAGGTTTTCTGGTACACCTGTAAGTACACCAGAGATAACACTATTGAATATTCATAGCATACCAAAGCAGGGGCGTACTACACTTCATACAATAAAATAAGCAAAACTAAAATATTATATTCGAAATTAATTTATATCTAATTTATTTAATATGTTAGATGAAAAGACCGAGACGTAGATGGGCAAATAATTTTAAGACGGACCTGCTAAAGGTAGGCGAGTGCCCAGCAAGCAGCCTGGACCACAACGGCGATGTCAACCGATGTAATGATTGCGGTAATGGACGTTCGCATCACATGATCCCGTATCATATTATATATTAAGTCTGCGATGGTCGATTGGGTTATCAGTTATGGAGTGAGTAGCTATAGACTAACATTTAAAACATATACTGATAAAATTAAACATTTACAATTAAGATTTTTAAAACTTAGAGTAGATAACAGAACAAGTTGTTTGTATAAAGATGATTATTACAAATTATTTACAATATGCAAAATCTTACCAGTTGTCAATAATTGTAACTATACTATAATTTACTATAATTTTACTATACTATAATTACTATGTACTTTAATATATACTATAATTTTAGAAGACATGATAAACAATGTAAATATGAATATTGATCCTCACCATAGCCATTCTACCACATCTTCGAGACGAACCGTGAGAGTACCAATGTCAAACAATGTATACAGTGAGAGAACGAGAGAATGCGTTGTGCCATAATTTTGATTAAAATCAGTATAGAAGTATCAAACATTATGGAAAATAAAGAGATATCAGTGTACACACTAAAATATAAAGTCAAACACATTCTTATCTAATTATTTGATTTCTCTATTGCAATATATCAATAAGTTAATTACTTTAATTGAAGGGAAATCCTGGCAGTTTGGCAAAAAATAAAAATTGTATGAAATATTATAAATGGAATAAAGTTGGAATATAAAAATAAAATTAAAAAAGTAGTGCTAGGAAAGCTTGGAGAAGATTGCGAGTAAGAACCCCCCACCCATCGGACCGACCAAGTGGAAAGGGCAACACGAACTTCTCCGGTGACAGCCCTAAGATCTGCAGGATGCCGAGAAAAGTAGACGAAAAGAATTCACGACGTACCGATGTGGTGATGATTACTTTATGTAGCCATTAAAAGCTCTCGAACCCCAGAGTCCTGTTGCGACGTCAGACCCGGACCCAATGTATAATGTGTAAATAAGCATAAGTGTAATTAAATGCACCTGTTGCGACGTCAGACCTGGACCCAATGTATAATGTGTAAATAAGCATAAGTGTAATTAAATGCATTTTTCAAAACTCGACTCTAGAAAAAATATTTTTTCAATTTCGGGGGCCCTCACAATTGTCACTCGCGAGACTGTAAATCCACCACTGTGCCACTATCGCAAAAGTTTTACTCTTGATAATAAGCCGATTAGATAGCCGATTAAATCGGTCACAATTTTAATCGGTCTCGCATGTGATTCCGTATTTATATAAAGAAAATTATGAAGACATGCTTTCGTACATCCAGTACTACGTTTCATTTCCATCCAGTACTACGTTTCATTTCCATCCAGTACTACGTTTCATTTCCATCCAGTACTACGTTTCATTTCCATCCAGTACTACGTTTCATTTCGCCTCTGATTGTCGTTTACGTATGTGGACGGTTGTCGAAAGCAGAGCAAATATTTTGTGTATTTTTATTCATTTTAACAGACCGTCAATGGATGGCTTGTTTAAATACTCCAATTAATAACAGTATTGTGAGCATGTTCTTATTTTTATTTTTAAAAGAAAAGAGAGCAATCTGATGACATCTCAGCTTACCGGGTATGTAGGTACTCCTCAGTGCAAATAATTTGCGGAAAAATTTCCACCATTTTTTTAATAAAATATTAATTGTATACGATATTTAATAATTAGCTACGTAATTTTATTAACACATTTTATCATTAAAGAATGATTCGGTTTTAAAAAAAAAATTTATTAAGTATTATAATTAATTATATTATGTTTTGAAATAACTCATTGTGTTACGAGTGTTCTCACTTTTTTTGGGCCACCCTGTATATATATATATATAAATGTGTGTGTGTGTGTATATATATGTATATGTATAAAGTATGTACATGGCATTAAAAAATAACCAAGCACTCAGAATACAAAACACATTTATTTAGACATGGTCTTGAAGAACTGCAATTTATAAATTAATTTATTCAGGTATAATTCCAGAAAAGCACATTAAACATTATTTATTATCTTTATAGTAGATTTTAGTTTACTCTTGCTTATCTATATTTGAAAAACACAAACGAAGATCTTGATATATCGACCTTTTAGTACAGAGACCAAAAATAATTTAAAACTTAAGATAATTTAAAAATTATGGTACTTTAAAAAAAATTATTATTATACATATTTAATATTATAAAAAGTTTTTCCGTTAATTTCGGTGAAAGATTTCATCGATTTTCAATTTTAAACAGTTCGTTTTCGTTTTTGTTTCTTTACTAGCTATGTTATTATTATTTTTTTATTAAAGAATCTTTCGTGATTTGTTTAGGTGGGTGTATATGTGAATTCAAGGCGATGACGAAAATTATTTAAAATATTTCAGGTGTTCATTTACAAATGTGACAAAACTGATTTTGAAAGATGCCATCCAAGATGAAAGTAATAACATTTTGGCGATGGTTCGCTAACTTAGTAATACTGTTAACAGGTGAGATAAAATAATATTCTGTTGATAATTATTAAAGACCGCAAGCCAGTTTACGAACTTGATAATTTAGAATTAAAATTATGTCGGGTTGCGAAAAAAAAAACTTTTTTTTTTTTTTCAACGGTAAAATACTACCCATCACTTGTTCCCAAAAATGCGTATTATTTCTTTAGTTAGGAGTTTTAGCAATTTTTAGAACACCTCGTTGTAATTTTTTTATCAGCTAATTATTTAATGTAGAAAACTCTTGAAATTGTATTCGTCATTTCCACCATTCTATAAAAGACGATAAAATAAAATTAATTGTAGTAATATTTTTCTAAATTAAACTTCTAGAATCAATGTAATATTTTATGCTCACGCCTTACACTTACTTTACTGAATCGGCGACTGATCGTGACTAAGCTAAGAAAGATAAGCCAGATCTAGAATCTATAGACAAGTAAATCAAGTATGATTTTTTTTTAAATATGATGACATAATAAAAATATGCCTCTATATATCGGCAGATTTTTATCATGGTCACATCACAATGGCAGTGGAAAGCAGTGATATAACCATGCTAACGCATTCAATGCGACGTATTGAACCCTACATTAGATAGGGGACCAAAAGGTCCACATTTGGTATGGACAGGGTCGGCCCGAAGGGGTGGCGAGCTCGGGCCCCGCCCGAGGGCGCCGAGCAAACCGGGGCGCCGAGCAAGCCGGGACGCCGAATAAGCCGAAATATAAAAAAGCGGAAAAAGAGCTTCAGTTTGAAGAAAATAAAAAGTTTATGAGCATTACAAAATACATAATACTAGAAAAGCAAGACGAACGTCATATAGATCCAGAAGAGCCATCTTCTGCGTCTTCAAATGTCTGCCTGGAGAATGACGGCTAATTCTCCAGTATCACAATAATTACAGCTTATGGGGTGCCGTTAAAAAAGACTCACCGAAAAAATCACCTGGACTGTTAATCTGTGGATCTTAATAATAACTAGGAAATGAGGTAAGAAATCAATGAATATTCGGAAATTGGAATATTTGCCCTTGTGAAGCGAAACTTGAGAGATATTTATATTTAAAACAATACTCTCCATCTTGTCATCAGTGCAAGAATCACGAAAAATAGGGTTTGGCCGCAGGAGGATGTTGTAATTGCGGAATCTGAGAATTTTAAAGAATGGTTCAACACATACACCGTTTTTTTTTTAATCAAGGATTGCCCCAGAAAAATTTCGCCGAGGGCGCTACAAAGGCTAGGACCGAAACTGGGTATGAATATTTTGGATAAATTATTTTTTAAATTCATCACAGCAAGAAATTATATTATAAAATTTAAAAAACAATTTCTCACTCGTATTTGACATAACATTTAAAAACATTATCGATGTATACAGTGTTACCTCGCTAACATGTTAGGTTAGAGACCAGACCAATGCTGCAGGGCAAAAATCGTTTTTTTTTCAGATGCCAGTGCATATAAATATCTAAAAACACACTTTATTCTTACTTTTAGTAGATTAGTCCGCGTAGTATTTAATATTCATCGACATAGTATTTAATATTCATTATGTGACATCGACCAAATAGCCGTCTCTAGCAACGGCACAAATGCGGGCTCTTTTAACCATATTTTTCATAACATTCTCACACACTTCGTGTGTTATTTCAGCAATTTAATTTTGAATATTGTCCTGGCTTATACAGAAAATAGTCGGAAGCCGTCAAGTCTGGTGATCGAGGAGGCCAGTCGATATCACCACTTTTTGACATTATGCGGCCGAGAAAAATTTCTTGCAAAATTTCAAACGTAGCTCGGGCTGTGTGAGGTGGCACCGTCCTGTTGAAACTATATGTGTTGCAGGCCTAATCGACCCAATTCGGCCACCAAGAAGTTTTCCAACATGTGACGATAACGATCACCACTAATGGTTACAGCATTACGATTATTATTTAGATAAAATATTTTAATAACACTTTTTTGAAACGTTAAATACTCTATAATAAATTGTAATTAACTAGTTTCTACGACTACCGAATACGAACTGACAAATATCAGCCAAATCAAAATGGTAGTCAAATAAAACCGGCCTGGAACATAATATTCACCCTGTGTACAATATAATAATATTATTATTTATTATTCTTTAATGCAGTGTATTGTTATAAGAATATTAAATACTATACTATTAAATACTTATTTTATATTATATATATACAGAGGGCATATTTTGTATTGAGGTCCAATGCCTTTTATTCCATTTTGCATTGGGCCTCAATTTCTAATTACGCCTCTGTGGAAAGGTGCTTCATCTTACTGAAAATAAAGCCCCGTCTCATCTTCCTGTTATATTATCGCTAGTTGTTATGCTTATATTTAAATAATACACTTTTATTCCAGTGGTGACAATTTTATTGCTATTCGAATTTGGACTCTTACCGACAAACAAATCAGGATTTTATTGCAATGATCCGGCAATTGGATTTATTCCTGGAGGCGAGATGATTCCTAATATTCTTATAACCAGCATTGCTATCGTTGTTCCAGTTTTCACAGTAGGACATTATTTTTTAATGTTATTGATATACCTTTTTACATATGGAATTAATAAAATAGATTCATATTATTAAGAGCCCTTAGTACACGATCGCGTGTTTATTTTTTGGAGTCAACTTAACGTAAAGTTTTCAAATCGTTTTTGCAAGAACTACAGCAAAACGTACTTTAAATCAATTTTATTATTTTGAATGATACATTCAATTTTAAAGCATTTTTTTTAATCATTTCAAAATATATTGCAACTATCACCAAAAAAATATAATGCCGGAACCCTCTTTAATCTTTTTCGCAATAGAATTATCTTTAGTACACCGAATCTCTAAATATTTCCATATAAAGACTACACACTTTATTCATAAATTGATTGTTAAAGGTTCAATCAGTAATTATTACTTTTCAAATATGAATAATTTTGTTTTGGTTATTAAACATATTGTTTTCAAAAAAGTCAAAATTCACATTCGGTCTCTTATATTCCAATATCCAAAAAAGTATGAAAAAATTTGATTCTATAATAAACATTTATAAGGGTGCCTAGACAATTTTATAGTATATAGAATAAAAAATGAAAATTATTTATATTTTATGTGCATATATTTTTAATAATTATACTATAAAGTAGTGATGAGTTCAAAATCATGAACTGTGAGTCAATCACTGATATTTTTGAGTCACACTCACTATCAGTGATTTAATATCTGAGAATATCGTGATTAGTGATTAATTTTTTTCTGACGCCGCAGTTTAAATCAATTATCATGATTATAATGAATCAGCCCTATCTACCATATTTTCTGTAATTCGATCAGCACCATCTAGTAAATTCTGTCGAAATGTTTTACTCATATTTGCTGAGAAATATATTTGTTTAAAGTATTTTGATTCTCTATGTGATGTTATTAAATTAGATTTACATTATTTATTTATGCTAGAATACGTTTATTATGTAAATGAGGTTTTCATAATATAAATAAATATGCTCAAAATTATGTTTTCGTGAATTCTAATATCATGCAGTGCACGCGCATTAATAATGAAACTGTGATCACAGTCACAGTTTTCAATCACTAATATTATCAAATACCAATATTAATCACACCAGTGAGTCGACAGTAGCATTTTTTCTCATCACTACTAGAAAGGGGCCTGTAAAAGCTGACTGATTTTTTCGGCAGTCGTCATAACATAAATGTCGACCGTAATTTCTTATCGGACAAATTCACTGAAACAAACAGTCTAATTAAGTATATTAGAATAATAGCCGGTAGGTAACTGATTTTAGTGTTACGAAATAGTCTCAAGTATTCAATTTAAATTTGCTGTTTTATTTTCAGTTATCATTTACTGAAATGGTGTGTCACTCTAGGGATAGTGAGGGTTACTCCATGCACAAGATCCTCAAGGTCATCGACCCAGTGTACCTTTGGCTGGTGGGATATTTCCAGACTCTCGGTGTGGGATTGGCCATTACGGAAATCATCAAGTTCATAGCTGGGAAACCTCGCCCTACTTTTCTCGCTGTCTGCGCTCCGGATAAAGCTATCAACTGTACATCTGGGTAGTAATTTGAAAATCTTTTTCTTTTGGGTAGGGTCTTTGGGTCTTCGGGTAATACTTTGAGACGCAAATATTAACAGTTTTTTGTCAATATTCTGAATGTATTATTAGGATTTAAAAATCAACAAATGAATCGATTTATAGTGCGAGTATTTCTTAAGTAAATAAATAATAATTCAAATTAAATGTATCAATTAGAAAGATATACAGATAAAATCAATTTATAAAAATGTATTTTGGTTGCCACAGGGATTCGAACCAGGAACTTTTCCTATCTGAGGGAACGCGCTGACCATTACACCATGTCAACCTAGTAATTTAATGACAAATTTTCGAACCTATATGTTGCAGCTCTTTCAAATTGATACATCTATTACTCCATTTATAAGAAATCCACTTTATATCACGGAGAATCTCAAATACCTTTGAATAAAACTCGATAATTGATCAATTTAATTTGTATTAAAATACCGCAGAAATATGTTCTAAAAAACTGCAACATCACAATAATAATGTGTTTTCCTGTGGAGTGGAAGTGAGACACAGGACAGACTCACCCACTCATGTTAGGTGCGTGCGCCGGTGGCGTCACGGGTTGCGTCGGCAGGGGCGAGGATTACCGTGCGGGCCCATACATACAGAACAAAAAGAGTCGGCTCATATCTATGAGTCGGCTTCCTATAGAGACCTAGTTAGATTGCCCGATTGTAGCATTGTTTCATAATAAAGTCTTGTCGAACATTACGATCGTGTTATTTCTAGAATATCCCTGCACCATAAAATAACATGTTTCACATTTCTTTAAAAATAAATAAGAAATAGCATAATCTTGATAATTGGATGGAAGCATTGAATTCAAAACCAAGCAAAGATCATTAATTAACAGGCATTGTTATCTTTATTTTCCAGATACTACATAGAAGACTTTGAATGCACCAATAAAGATTACAATACCCACACTATATTAGACAATAGCAGAAGCTTCCTATCGGCGCATTCAACGATATCGGTGTTTATGGGCCTTTACCTTTTTGTTAGTATATGTTTATGTAAATACCTTTGATAACTGATTCCTAGGTTCCCGATTAACAATAAGCACACATATGATATATGAACTGCACTAACCTCTTTAATTTTGCTGTCTTTCTGGTCCGATGTTGTTCTTTTAGCTGGGTTGAAGAAGACTCTTTAGATTTCGACCGACCGAAGCGCGCACTAGTGGTTTATTTGGACCACTGGACTAGTCGAAGCACGGGATGTAATTAAATGAGGCCGGTCGGTTACTGTCTTCTTACCTATTCGAAAAAAGGGCGGCAATACTCACACATACACATGTACATTATTATAAACCAAGAAACCCAGTGGTGCCAATCGAAGTAACAAGGCACGTAAAAGTATATATGTGCATACATAATATATTATATAATGCAGTTCTAACCAATTTTTTAAAGTACATAAATCTTATAGCTATATTATGCCCGTAGGTGATTAAAAATTGTTAAGCTGGACCGATAATTTACCTTCGGTGCCTTTTTAGACAGTTTAGTGGAAATATGGCGTTTGATCAACCAATATTTTGAAATGTACATATTTTGTACATTTTGTTTTTCAAGAACTACTAAAATTTGCTAGTATGTGTATGTCGTGATTTATATAACATTTAAAAAATATTAGATATTAAAACTAGTGCTAGGTAACAAAGAAGGCCCGAGATTCAAGACAGATGTTTTGGTCATGAAGAAATTCAATATTTTACGTTGTTAAAGCAAATTAGGATTAGTTTGATACCAAGTACACTATTTTTATATTATTTTTAACTAGATACTATATTGGGCATTTAAAAACAATAAAATTATTTATTCAAGAAATTTTAGTACAATTTTTGTTGTTCACTTGTACTTGGGCCTACTTCAAAGACGTATCCAGCGGGGGGAGGGATAGGGGCAATCGGGGCCCTAATTTCAGACAAATTTGTATTTATCTTTCGAAACCCACAACATGTTTTTTCCCTGAGTGAATTTTTTTATATTGATTCAAAATATTTTTGTCACGGCAGCAGGCAGATATTTTTTAGTCATTTGGATAAACCACCAATGCACCAAAAAGGTTTATTTCTCGGATACCCATTTGATTCCGGGAAGTAAAAGCAATAAGTGTCGGGTTTTCTACAATACATATTAAATAAAATTTATCGCCGCCCCCCCTGGAATAATTCCTAGATCCATCAGTGGCCCCCTTGTCCAGATTGTAAAATAAATCTGTTACTGTCTGATGAAGTACGTGGATGACGTGATTTCATGAAGCTCTCCAAGGAAGACTTCAATAATCGGCAGACTCAAATCTTCTCCAATCTCATAATCAAGCCTTGATTTACTATATGGCTAAAGGGGAAGCCTAGTGCCTCGGAGTTAGTATTGGCAAATATATTTAAAAATTCTATGAAAAAACTACACAACATTACTCTAGGGGCCATCAAAATACCTCTTCCCTGATCTGAAAATGGCACTACAGTTATTGGTGCTAGGCTCCTTGGTGCGGCTTTAATGTCGCACTAATCCAGCTTATACAAATAACAATATTACTTTTAATATTTCTTTTTAAAAAAAAATGCTTAACATGAAAATATTTTGAAAGACAAAAAAAATACCAGCCTCCGCGTCTTGTTTATGACTTAAATTTCTATTGACTATTGACTAGCTCGACATCTGATAAAAATACAATAGATACACTTGCCACTTTAAACAAATTGTATTACCTCTTGGCCGCATTGTCACCAAACTTATTTATGACTTTATGACTTAACTTTCTATTAACTGGGCCGGCATCTAATAAGATATAAATCATTTATCTTTTTACAGATCACACGTATTTGAATATCGGTTGTAGTAAATGTAGGTATACATTAAGAGTTTAAAATAAATTATATTTGTGAAATTTAACTTGCATAACATTACATAACATTTGTTGTGTTTATTTAAAGTTTCTATTATAACCCTTTCAATTATCATGACGTTGGAATATCAGTGTTTTTTTAAATTTCTTTTTTTTAACATAAGAAAAATATTTGGGCTTTATGGTTTCATGTTAATCGATTCCACTTACATTGTGAATTTATGCGGCAGTGGTACCTTCAGCGGCGGTGTGAAGGCCCTTGGCTGTGGTCGGTCCTGCTGCAGCTACTGGCCCTGATGTGGGCGCTGCTAGCGTCCCTGTCCAGGATATCGGATTATCGCCACCACTGGTGGGATGTCCTCGCAGGCACCGTTCTTGGCGCTCTAATGGCAGTTTACGCTGTAAGTTATAATATAATAGTTTCACATCTTTAAAAAATAATGGTTCCAATAAAATTTATCTCGGGTACCTACTATTCCTATATAATAAATACCTATAACGATTTGAATTATGTGCATATTATACTCGTATAGTTTTAAATCTTCTTTCTTTTCAGATAAAGGCATTGTGTGATGATTTTATTTATGATTCGTCAAAACCATCCAAATTCTTTAAATATCTGGAAGGAAAACTCTGTGCAACTGAGAAAATAAACAATAGTGAAGAATTTATGATTGACAATGTCAATGTTTAAAGTTGTGCCAACAATCATTCATGTCACATATTTCTGTCATCCAATCCACGCTTTTTACGAAGCCTATTCAGAAACTTTTTCAGTCAGTACATATTCTCTGCTGACTCGTTTATTTAAATACTAGCAGAATGCAATCGATTGCAGCCATGGTGGCCATTGCGCAACCAAAACTTGGGAATTGAAAAACTGTAAAGAAGAAATTTAAATTATATTGTGTATCCCTTATGTGATATCTGATGAAACATTATTATAAAGTAAACAAATATTACCAAAAAAAATATTGAAGATAATATTTCAAATCTGTAAATTCTATTATCATTGAGAGAAATAATTAACATAGAAAGCTGTCAATTTTTGTCCATTAACAAAATAATCCAATTTTACATACATAATACCTATTACCCTTATACTTTTGTTCATTGATTTTCGTCATCTCGGAACAAATTTGTTCTCACGTTTGTATTGTAGGCAATGATTAAGATATGCAATATTGTCTACTTAATGCTTTTCATAAGGAATAGAGGTAAATCGAATAATAATATGTTAAGTAAGTGTCTATTTTTACTGCCACTCTAGAGACAAGAGCATAAAAATATAACATGTGTTATACATGTGGTTACGCCATGTTAATTATATCAGGGAAAATTTTTTACTACATTACTTATATAGTGTAGTTGTGTTCAAAATCTAAATCAGAAAAATCATGCATCAAATAATAAAATTATTTTAATGTAGATAATGGTTTGAAATAATAAAATAATTCAAATCATTTCACATCCAAAAATATTTTCTTTGTTTAAATTTTTTTTCATCTTCTCATTTTCACTCAGGTTAGAATTGCTACCAATTATTAATAATTAGAATTGCTGCAATTAAAAATCCACTTAAAAAAAGATTTCTTAAATAAATATTTATTGTTATTTATATGTTTTTATTTTATTTGTTTATACTTTTAGTTAAATTTATTTATTTCTAAATGTTTATATTTTTATTAATTTAAATGACTATTATTTTATTTGTGCCAATTGTACTACACTTTGATTTTATTTCATGGTACACCCATACCTCGGTATACGGCCGCCCTTTTCGCTGTAACGGCCTTTTTAAATTACAGCATTGCTTCGTTTTGCAGCCAATTTTTTTCGATATACGGCCAAAAATTACACTATTCGAACAAGAAATAAACATTCTACTTCAAACTGATCCCGACGAAGAATGCAGCGTTAAAGTTTCTTAGCCATAGTGATCTGACGTGACCCACCACAACAAGCTTCTCCAAGGTATCTTTTCGTCTCGCAAGATATTTGTCTTTAATGTTCAGTTCCTGCAGAATAAATACATATGCGCATCTCATTGGCTATGATATGCGCAATACATGTCTCCAGCATTACTTTTTAAATCAATCCATCATCTGTCTCTTGCCTTCTGAGTCCATGATTTCACACCATATAAAAATATAAAGTGCAGCAGACACTTTCGTGTATAAGCCTTTCATGGCCTTGGAAATTTGGGGGTTAGGTCGATGGCTAAATGAAAGAGCGATGACTGATGTGTTGACGTTTATTATGGCAGCATGATAAAACAAGGAAGACAGATATTACAAATAGAATGAAGAGATGCAAAAGGTGCGCGTGTATTATGAAATGAAGCGAATCGGAGGTCTTGCTCAGCGCACGTGGGCCGACAAGACCGCTGTTGCGGAGCGATGAAACAGGAGAGACAGATCGTCGCTGAAGGATCGGGCCAGACGATCGATGCCGGCTGAGATGGCGGTGAATTTGAAATCTGATCCCTACAGAAATTATAAATGATTCGTTATACGGCATCTCGCTTTACGGCCAACTTTCCTGGAACGTATCTAGGCCATAAAACGAAGTATTGGTGTATAAGAATAAATATTATCATAAAATAATTTTAAGCAATATTTATTAAAAATATGAATTGAATGTATTAATTAGAAAGATATATACATAAAATCAATTTTATCGAAAAATATTGTTGTCGCGTCACCGGGATTCGAACCTGGATCTCTTTCCTAACCGGGGAAGGTGTATTATCTAATTATGTTACAGTGACAATATTTTTAACGACAAATTTTCGAACGTACATGACACCTTTTTGATATTATGATGTATCATAAATTCATTGATACTTTTAGCCCCGTTTACTCATTAAGTAAGTACTTGTAATCAGATACCTACGTGCACGTAAGCAAAGTTGAATGCCACGTGAACCACTGTGAAATGTAGCACAGCCAATCAGAGAGAACTTTCTTATTTCCCACAATTTGACGTTTGTACAGCTGCCGTCTTTCGAGGGAGATATTTTAAAATATTTGTTGCGTTATTTTAGTAATATAAATTAAACATGTCAGAAAAGTGGGAAGTTGTTGTGAGAACCAAGAGAGAGAAAAGTTCTGCGAATGGAAAATCAAAACCTGTAATCGAGGAAAAGAAAAAGATCACCGAAGTTATCGTCAAGCCGACCAGGAAAAGTTCGTATTTTGAAAATATTTCCTTACTTTCGTGATGGATAATAGTGATAGATTCCTCAGCTATTATTGCCTATCTTTTATTTTATCAATTTATTCATCGTTGCCAGCTCCTCTCGAAGTCCCGGCTATATTCAACACGTCAGATGACGAGGATGACCAGAAAATCAAAAATGAAAGCAAAGCCAAAAAGCCTAACCCCAAAAAACCAGTTCAAAACCAGAAACCTGTGGAAAAAAAGTCTCCTGAAGTTAAAAAAGTAAAACAGCCAAAAACATTGGAACAGGCACTTTCTTTGGTAAGATGAGTCATTAGCCTTTCATTCATGTAATTTTTAAAAATAATTGTTTTTCTCTGACTGAAAATGTTTAAATACAGTAAGTAGTATTCATCGAATCATTCAAGTTTTAATTAATACTTAGTGTAAAATTTTGGAATGTTAAAGTTCTTAATTTACGCATGCCTGAAGTAAAGGTAGAAATACAGTTAATGTTATCTTTAAAATTCAAAGAATTTCTAAATTACTTACAGCATGTAGTTTTTATACTTTTGACTGTGTGACTTAGTGAATTATCGCAGACAATGTCAACTTCTACATATTATAGATCAAAAGTGAAAATATCATACACTGAACATAGGTAAAAAGTATTATTTTTTTACTTGTTAAATAAGGAAATTAGGTTATGCTACATGTATATTTTAACTTATGTCAAATAAGACCTTGTCTAAACAATGATGTACATTAATTACAGATTGATCCGAATGAGATTCAAGCAACTTATCTAGCAAATGTTGGTGGTACCCCAGTGTCTCGCCTTTTGGATGTTGCAAGGCTCTTGAATAACAAAGTGACGGCTGATCAACACGACGAGTCTTATTCTCAATCACCGTTAGATTATCCCTACTCCGCTGTGCCTTTGCCTTTGAAAAATGAACTTGAAAAAGTCATTAAAGAAGCGAGCAATAATAATGTACAACTTTTCCTCGAATTGTGCCTTTCTTCAATTGCAAATAATATGATAAAAGGTTTGTACTTTTGTTACATTTGTTTTAGATAAACATTATTAGTGCATGTTTTGTCTTAAATATAGTGAATATCACAAAAACTATTTTAATCTAATAAAAGATCTCTTGTTTTTTGGATTTTCCGTTAAGAGGCCCACCCAAATATAGGCCCATCTAGGCCTTTATTAGGATTTTGTTTTCCAAATAGAACCCCATGAGCTTTTATTGGGGACAAATAATAACGTGTTTTCTCGTAACATATATCGGCGCTCTGCACATGCCCGAGATCTCATTGCAATAGATGTAAACTGCGTGCGGACGTCTTTACTCGTCAGAATATTGAATCCTAAAAATGGAAAATAAATAGTCTAGTAAACAAAAATTGTATACTATCCAGGAAAAATTATCATTTGTGACACGTTTAAAAAGGGGGGAAAGTCAAAATTCAATATCGCAACAAACATGAATTGATTGGAAAAATCCTCATCGTTGGTTGCAACAAGAAGCAGAATTATTGAAGCTGGTTATAAAATGTAAACACAAACATCATAATTATTATAATTTTTAATTTCATACTATTTTATTGCAATATTTAAAATAAAAATAACTTTACATTAATCAAATAAATATTATTTCAAAATAAACCTGTTTCCGTTAAGAAGCCCATAGGCTTCTATTTAGGGACAACATGAGCACCTTAAAAATCCAAAAATCATATACAAGCCCGCGGGTTTCTTAACGGAAAAACCGGGTACTTTATCTTATATTTGTCACCGATTGTGTCATTAGCATTTGAATTCTTTAAAACAATTATGAGATTTAAGATAACTTATTTAATTTTTTTGCTGTAGCAGTGAATATTTTTTTATGAATGTATAGATTATTAAAAAACATTGCATATTTTTCATTATGACTGGCAATCTTTATATTTTTAATTGTGTATATATATAACTTTTTTTTTAAATGCTTGGAATACGTGTTGCATTAATTACTACTGTTTTTAAAGTTTAGCTGAGAATTTGCTCAGTGATATAAACCATGGTATTCAATTATAACATTGGTTGATAACTGTACGTATTCGGCGAGCAATCACTAGTCTACTATTAAAAACCTCCCACCATTAAATAATCACAGTTATTTAATGTGGTAGTTATATTTTTTTGTGATGTTCAGCATAAATTTTGACACGTGTCCAGTTGATCTAACAATAGGATACAAACAGGCAATTGAGAAGTAACTCTCATCTATAGGTCAATAGAATAAAATAATATTGAATTCTTAATCTGGGAAAAAAAATTCTCAAGAGTTTCTTGTACTTTTCTTTCCTTGGTTTTAGATTTGTAGAAATTAATTACTTATTCATAGAAGAAATGCTTTGAACTGATGTCTTTTCAGTCCAACAAAATACATTGAACAATTTAAATTTTGCCAGTTTGTGTCTTTATGTAATTCTAATCCACTTGTACCTCGATGAACTAATTTCTCATATGATTCTTATTAGAATGTCAATTTATTTTTCAGGATTGCCAGCAACCGGATATAAAATATTTATTCAACTGGTGGCCAGTATAAATAGTTCGCATTTTCCAAAATGCAATGCAAAGGTTGCCAGTCTTATGAGTTCCTATCAAAACCGTCCCACAATTGGTTTGTCCCTATTGTGGGCTATTGGACAAGGGGGACTGAAAGACATCAAGATTGGACTGCAAGGTAATTGGTTTTTTTTATCTCTTTTTGATAAATTAATCCCTTATTAATGATTATATGATAATTTAATATATTTAACCTTTTAAATGCCTTGAGCGCGTTAACACGCCAAGCTTTGCATATCACACTAAGCAATAAGCGTGATAACATACACTTTTGACCATGCAGACATTATAGTTTTATCATATTTTTAAAAATCACTTTTCCACCTGTGGATGACAATTTACAGCTTTTGATAGATACTGTATCAAAAGTCATGACCATTAAAGCCTACCGTGTATGGTGTCTTCCATTTCAAATACAATTGGCAGTTAAAAGGTTAAAGGCAGTATCAACCAAAAAATAAGACTGTTAGGACGGACATGAATGTTTAACGTAGGGCATAATTAAAATAATAACCTATTTATATACAGTAAAACCCCGTTTATTCGAACTTGAGGGGACCGAAAATTAAGAAAAAAGTTTGAATAACAATTTACGATAATGAAAATAAAATTTTCAAAAATTGTTTTTTTTTTACATACTAACTTTTTTAATCATAAAATCATGATAACAGGACAAATTTAAACAGATAACTTATACAATATAATAAAACCCAATTATAATAGACTATCTTTTCGCATCATTTTTAATAATGACATAATTATCAAATTTGTCAACACTGCCATTCCTCCGCTGTATTAAGTTTCCAGAGCTTTTAAAACATGGTTTTGTAGTGATCGCGGCGGCATTTTGCACTCGTCTGTGACGTCTTGTTCTTTATCTTCTTCCTCCATTTCTCGCCTTTCAACGCTAGAGTTATATTTGTCATCATGTTTAATATTGTCGACGACATCATTAGTGGTATTTTTCTGTTAATCTTGTTTTGGATAATATTTCTTGACAATCTCTTGTATTAATTCGATTTTTTAGCAACTGTTGGTGTTATATTCGAGAATATACAATTATCAGTCAAAATCATAAAAATATTTTAATTTAAATTTAATAAAATACAGAAAAGTCTGAGGAACTCAACACGTTTGTACAACAAAATATACAAACGCTATGTAAACAAAAATAATGATAAGTTAATAATACGGAACAGAATATTGGCAAACACTAACGTTCGCAGACCAGCAAGTGGGAGAATTACATTACTTATAAGGGCACAAAGATAATATTTGCTATCTATTACTAATGTAAAGAAAATGAAAAAGAGAAAAAAACATGCGAGCTAAGTTAATGCGTCAAAGATAAAGTCGTAAAGAAGATAAAGATTTAAAATCGAGGATGCACATGATATCTTTACTGAAAATGAGTAAGAAAACAAACAATATCCAATGATGTCATGTATAAATATATTTTTGGGGTCAAATCTGTAATTAAAAATAACTACCGATTGTTTCATTTTCACATTACTTTAATCTGATTTAGATTTAATCAATTATATTTTTAATACAAATTAAATGTATCAATTAGAAAGATATGTATATAAAATCAATTAATCGAAAAAATATTTTTGTTGCTACCGGGATTTAATTTAATTTGTATTAAAAATATCACAGACCTATGTTCTGAAAAATTGCAACTTCACAATAAGAATGTGTATATATTTTAATCAAATTATACACTCAAATTCAAAATTGTCGAGGTCCATTAATTAATGTGTTTACTTTTATAATGTATGCGTCTTTCAATTTATATATAATATTAATATCCAAATACAAAATATGTAAAATGTTTGCCTCCACATGGGTTTAGCCCAGTGAGGCCTGGCACTATGAATACAATTATGTATAATAATGTAATGCTTTGTCAATTGCAAAGTTAATGGTCATGGTTATATAACAACCATAACTTAATTGGTCGCTTTCTTCTAAATGGTAATAAATAAAAGAAAAAACAGCATTTTATCACAGTGTGAGATTTGGCAACGTGATTGAATAAATTCTTTTTTTTGTGATAATGAATTTGTCTCGATTGTAAAATTTAAATATATAAATACTTGAGATAGTGTATTGAATGGAGCTGACATCAATATTTTCAGTGAGAAACTGATGCATGCGATTGATCAAAATATTTTTCATATGTTCCAACATCGAATGTTATATAATAGCAATCAAGACATATTTACTATCATTATTGCTATTTTCAAAGTAACAGTGACACCATATTTGCTATTTTATTGCTTTCCTTTACAGTTTGGCGGGAACTCATGGTCCCGATGATAGACATGAAACATTACGTGAAGTTTGTGGTAACTTACTTGATTGATCTATTGAAAGCGCACATATCAAATGCCGACAATACAAATAAATTAAGCAATGATGAAGTTATTGGAATTCTTGATTTTATTAACACAAAACGAAAAGGGATGCCTAAAGAACTCGAAGGGTTATTGAATAACCAATCGTGCGTATTAAGAGTGAGTACATTTATATGTTTGTTTTTAAACTTACGGGAATCATAAAGATAAAAATGATAATTTGTTCCGTTTGTTTAAATCTCTTTTCAATTGTTTTTCAATTTCATGGCAAATTTTTGTTTGGCAGTTCAGCAATTCTTATCAAAAAAATTTATTACAGAAGCTGTATTTTGAAAAATCAGACGCTTGGACAAACTCCAACGTATTAGAGCAATTGTTAGAACGATTACCAAATACTTACAGTGGAAGAAAGCAATTGAATGATATCAAAACCAAAGAATTGGTGTACTGCTTTATTGAAGGGCTCAGGAAAAAAGATTCAAATTATAAGTTGTGGAGGGACTTGCATAGAAACTATGTCTCGCAAACAACTTATATTTTATTATTTATTGGTGGGCATTATTTTTTATTTCTTTATTTTATCAAGTTTTGGAATGACTTCTTTGAGATAATGTTTTATCGTATTTTATTTCAGAAAGCAACTGGTCGACAATATACCCAACTTTGCACAAAAAACAAATTTTCAATTCTGTTTCCCATTTTAAAACAGTTTATGAAGATTTGCAAAAGACTAACAAAGATGATGAAGGAGTAAAAGTATCATTACAGGCAATTCAGGTAGGATTATTTTACTATTATGTACGTACATATTCCACTATTGATAACATTTGTTAATTTCAAAATTAATTCATTTATTCGCATTTTTTTTAAAAATGTGGGTTTTTGTTATTAATTTATATCAGAAGTTATATATGTACTAGATTATACTTTTTTTAAAATTATAACTTAGATAGGACCTTTACACTAATGTCAAACTAATAAATTGAATATTATTTGCCATAATTAAGATAATACAGGCATTATAAGAAAGTGCCATTAAATTCATTTTCAGTGTGCCACAAAATTAATATGGAAAATTCTTGCATATATGAAATATATTTTCTTATAATCATGAAGCCAAGATTGTGGAGATAAATCTGTATTACTAATTAACAATGTTAAAATTAATAGAGTTATAAACTATTAAATTTGCACGGCATTATTAAATTTTTTTATGGTTTTAAAATGCTTTGTATGTACATAAACAGGCAATTTTAACTAATACAGTAAAACCCGTTAATTCGTAACTCGTGGGACCAAAATCTAAATAAAAATTTGAATTACAAATAATAAGAACAATTTTTTTGAAGGCAAAATAGAAAGAAATTTAAAAAACACATCAGTTTAAGCGTCCGTATTTTTGCGTGCGTCGCCACTGTCAACATCATGATTTTCATACTGAAAAACATGGTGACTGTCTATGTGTCGAAATTTTTATCAAATAATCCATTTCTCCTGAATAATGATGAAGGTGTGTGGCGACGTGGCGAGTCCAATATTAAAAACAGGCTTCTTTAAACGATTCACCAGTGCTTGACGCAACAAAAGTATGGACATTTTAATTTGATTAGTGGTCAAACTCACCTTTTCCTTCAAATTTGGGAAAGAAAATGGAATACTAAAAAGCCCATGAAAAATAATGAAAAACATTGAAATTTTCGTACTTCATTGAAACTTATTATTTAACTGTGATTTTTCAATTTGAGGACAATATACAGGATTAAAATTTTCCTACTGATTTTATCTTTGACATCAATTTTTGTCAGATTTTAAGATAAATTCCGTATTTTCAAATGGTTAAGGATTTACAATAATTACAAGATGTACCATTTTAGAAAACGAAACACAAAAAAAAAAGTATAAAACAAGTTATGTATTTAATACAAAGATTTCAGTTTCTTTCGTATATTAAAAAAATCGCAGCATTTCATAAACAATAAACTAGACATAAAATCAATAGAACTGTTGCACTTAATTAATTTATAAATTACGAGATTCAATGAAAATTCTTGAAATTATTTTAATTAGGGATTACAAGGGTGAGTAGAAATATATCATTCGCAACGGGACGACAATCATTGTCGAAATAACAACAAATCTTATAAAACGCACTGCAGAATTTGGTATACATAAATATGGTATCATTAAGTTTGGCTGCAGTCTTGCAAGCTCTAAGTGCGCTGATCTATTGCAATAAGGAACAGCGCCGTGATTGGCTAGGGGATGGACTGGCTCCATAAAAATGTATATGAACTATGAATAATAAGGTTTTATGAATTATTGGTAGAAATTAGTATGAAATTTTATTTTCAAGATTTTTTAAAAAAGTGCAAATTACACGAAAATACAAAATATGGATACATGAATTAACGGAATTTGTATTTACTCGCATGCTTTAGGGTATCAACTATTGTTTAAAACTAAGTTTTATATGAAAAACAGTAATTTTGTACTACGTAATGTTTATATATTATATACATTTTATTATGCATATTTTAGCCACAATATGAACTTATTCACAACATTAGTTGTAAATTTTCACTGATTTTAAGAAAAAACAACATTTTCTTGACCAAAGTAAATATTTTATACATATTATTTTGTATGTTTGTCTTAAATTTAATATTCCGTATATATTTAATACCATTTTCTTTTTAACATAGGAAAAATACTACATAATTATGAAATAAACTGGCAATGTGGTGTTTTAAATCGATAATATTAAACAAAATCGCCTTTTTTTGTCATTTTGACAATAATTTTGAATGTAGAACTTTTTGTTAAGCGTCAATCTAAATATACGAGTATGTAGATACTCTGATTGACTTCAACGCATATTTATATATATATATATATATATATCAATTAGGTACTTCAATAAATTATTTAATTTTTAATCAATTAATTCAAATGACATCACACATTTTATTTCATTTCATAATATTAATATGAAAAAACATGAATAAGACTCTAGATACAAGTTACTTTTGACACTTGTCTCGAATATGAGAAAATCAACAATTTTATTGTCATCTCTTTCTATCATAATGTTCCTCTCTAACAATTACTTAACAAATAACGTCCTTTAGTATTTAGATGACGTTAAGTTTAACTAGTATCAACATCTAGAGACACACGGTATATATAACTCATTTGTATTTGGGAATTACTACCTTGGGAATCTTTTTTGTTACGAAGAATATATATATTATTGCATGGAATTCTAAATAGAAATTCATTTACATCTTTATTAATTACACCTGATCCTCTTTTTATGCGGTTGACGCATTCCACAGGATATCGCAAAAAAAAAAACTTAGCTTACATTGAAAAATTAGGGATACTTTTCACAAATTTTTAAAACTGCATAACTTTAAGGCAGTATGTTAAAATTCACCCAAGATCGCATAAAAAATTAGGGAAATAATAAGGTCTAAAAATTCATACAAAAATCTTTATTCATTTAATTTTATTTAAAAAGAACATTTTATTTTAACATTTTTAATCAAAATTATCATTGAATTACATTGCTCGGCACGATTTGGTTTGATATCACTTTCATCACTAGAAGAGATGCGCGTCAGATCTACTGCATGTTAAATAAAGACCATAGATCTTGACAATTAGAATTAGCGTCAACTTCACTATCATTCTGTGTTGATTTTTTTCCTTTAACAATGTAAACAGTGATTAAACTTTGTAATGACTTTCTTGATTCGTAGACTAATTTTTTATGAAAAAGGTGATATCCAGACATCAAATTTTCAAGTTGAAATTTTAAGATTCATTCAGAATTAGTGTCATTAAGAAGAAAATGATTTTCTAATTTACTTATTTATTTATGTTGAAGACGTTCTCAAATTATATTCGCATTGTATAGATTTTCTTCTGCTTCACCATCATTTTCTGGTTCTTTAACAATATTTATGTATAGTGATATCAATAATATCAGAGTAATTTAAAGCATTACCAATAAGTAATTCGCCAATATCATTTTGGTTAAAAGTATCAAAATAATCTCCACTAATTTCATGAACCAAAGTATTGATTTCAGCTGATATTGCCGATGTTTCAATGGTTTCACTGACTAACACATCCATTTAAAGTTTGTTTGTTTGAATTGCATTAAATATAAACCCCTATAACTTCTAAACTGCACAAAAATAGAAACGAATGTAATATTATCCTTCACAAACACAATTCAAAAGGCAAACCTAGAATAGTACCTTAAGAGCATATTTAATAGACTGAATACTGAAGTGCATTATTTTTAATGTACATTTTACAAAGCAGAAAGGTTTTGAATGAGGGAGATAAAAATAAAGTGATTTATTTTCTCACATAATAAACTATTTCCTTTAGTTTTTTTCATAACAATACGATCAACATAATAATATATACACTTGCAGGCGGCTATTGTACAAGTATGGCTTTGGTATGATAATACCGGAGCCAACCTATATCAGTAAATTACCAAATGTAATAAATGTGTTTGCTAATTGTGCCATGTGATAAAGAAAAAAAAAAGTTAATTATCAAGGAAAGCCATAAGGTATTAGTTAATTAACTGCTGGGACATAACTAATTGAACTTGACTTTTTAATATATTCTAAAAAGCTTTGAAGATTCTGTTAGTTATTCCACGTATTGCTTTGATGAGTGGAATCAAAGCGGGAGCGCACAACTCTCATAACAGATTACGGGATAGAGTAAGACACTTTGGGATTCCCTTTAAAGTGTCAAACGGGACTAATATTGTCTTAAGTCCAAATATTGCTACTTATGTACAGATTTTTAATGCTAGAGTTGTCACGTTAAGTGGTGCTTTCATTTTTCCAATTTGAATTTTGAGGTATCGTATTCAAGGCGCGACAGATAGTTAATTTCCTTTCCATAACTTCTAAATATTAAAGGATATTAAAGTAAATCTTGCCAGAGACAAATGTTTTTGATAGAAAGATACAATAATAAAATGGTTGATTTTCTCACATTCGAGACAAGCTACCAGAAAAAACTTAGTTTTATCCCTGTTACATCATAATACAGTGGAATAAAATAATATGTATGTTGTCATTTGAATTAATCAATCAAAGATTAAATAATTTATTAAAGTACTTATGTGCTGGATTTTTAATCTGGTACGAAATAAGATTTTTAGAAGAGAAAACTATTTATAAAAAATATTTACACCAACTTCTTCAGTCAATTCGTTATGTGTTGTTATTTTAATCATTTCAGTTTATCCATATAAATAATTCTTTCTATATCTATAAATATGTTTTGAGATTAGTACCTACATACCTAGAGAGACGCCATCAACGATATTCCATATTCAAATTTATTGTGATATATTCATTTTTAGCTTTTTTTGCAGTGATCGATTCTAATATACTACATTAGCATTTTGTGTGTTTAAAAGAAAATTATGTTAAATATATATGGAATATTAAACTGTGACAAATTTCAAAATGACAAAAAATATTTTCTGTGAACAAGAAAACATTGTGCAACAAGTGAAATTACGCGCGCAGACCTAATGCGACATCTACCGACGCGAGCAGTTGCGGCCGGTAGAGCGGGGTCGCATGAAAGGAGAAGGGAACTTCGTTACGAGCGCCGAGAGAAAGAGGTCGTGTCGGTGGCATACGCGCTGCGGCGCTCTGCCGAGTTCGGAGATTGTTGTAATAATGACCAATGGCGGGATTGAACTCGGAATGATCTTCACTACAGAAGAACAAGAGATTTTTGGGCCTTGTTCTGTCCGTGGGGATGCAGGAGGAAGGACTCTTCGCCTAGGGATTCATTCACGGCAGGTACAAGAGGAATTTGGGCCTCGTTCTGCCGTGAATATCAACAGAAGGACGATCTAGAGGCTGCGAGCGAACACGGAAGCGGGACGAGCACCGTCCATGCTAGGACGATAGGATGGGTTCCCCAGAAAACCTCCCGATGACGAGACAAAGCTGTGGTCCAGCCAGGAAATGTTAGGACTCACCCTCGGCGTGTACAGAAAGACAAATCTAACCTAAAAGTGTAAATAAAGTGCAAATATGTGTAAATAGTGTGTTATTATTGTCTGAGACATCCCCCACACATCTGAGTATAAGCATTTTGACACCAACCCAAAGGTACCCACAGACTGAGCTTAGCTGGTGGCATTGTGCACCGGATTCCATCTGCGGATGAGGGCACGGCGTTACAATGGCGCCCAACGAGGGGCGCCACTGTTACGCCGTGCACGCCGAGGGTGAGTCCTAACATTTCCTGGCCGGTCCACAGCTTTGTCTCGTCATCGGGAGGTTTACTGGGGAACCCATCCTATCGTCCTAGCGTGGACAGTGCTCGTCCCGCTTCCGTGTTCGCTCGCAGCCTCTAGATCGTCCTTCTGTTGATATTCACGGCAGAACGAGGCCCAAATTCCTCTTGTACCTGCCGTGAATAACCCTAGGCGAAGAGTCCTTCCTCCTGTATCCCCACGGACAGAACAAGGCCCAAAAATCTCTTGTTCTTCCGTAGTGAAGATCATTCCAAGTTCAATCCCGCCATTGCTCATTATTACAGCAATCTCCAAACTCGGCAGAGCGCCGCAGCGCGTACGCCACCGACACGACCTCTCTCTCTCGGCGCTCGTAACGAAGTTCCCTTCTCCTTTCATGCGACCCCGCTCTACCGGCCCCAACTGCTCGCGTCGGTAGATGTCGCATTAGGTCTGCGCGCGTAATTTCACTTGTTAAAATTTTTTCCTGTAAAACCGTCTAATTTGTATTTTGTGAATAAATACAATATTAATTCATATTGTTAAGAAAGTATATTTTATGGGCATTATATTCGCCAAGAAATCGGAGAACACGATTTTGACGTCTCACTGCTCCGTTTGAACTGACATAATGAAATAAATAACCGATCAAACATACACATTAATTGGACCAATATTAATATTATTTATTAAGAAATTATTGTGTTTTTAATACAAAACTTACATACAGAATTTTAAATAGTAGTTGATACCCTAAAGCGTGTGAGTAAATACAATATATTAATTAAAGTTGCCTGTTTGTACAAATACAAAGTGTTTTAAAGCCATCTATCTAATCACCAAGAAACTATATTCCGTATATGCAAAAAGAAAGCACTTTTATGGGCCACAAATATCTAATTTATTATCATTTGTTTCTACTATTTTTTATTTTTTATAATTTTTTGTATTTGTCAACCTTTATAGTCTTTAGTTTGTTTTCAGTCAAAATGGTTAATAATGTAGATGTTAAATTCCTTGGCAAGGTCACGTTTTTTCATTCCCAGGTCTGTCTTTTCTAGTATGATTAATTTTTCCTTCTGCGTAAACTGATGGCGTTTTTCACTTTTGTCCATTATCACACGATGTTTGAAAAAATCTATAAAAAAATTTAAGAAGTACTTTAAAAATCTACCGATGTGTATGTAGGTACACCTATGTGCTCCACATAACCACTGCTTTGATCTAATCACGTTTGGCCACGTCGCCGCTCGAGGAACTACTGAATGCGACGATTGCCAGTCAGCCGTTGACTATATTTTATACCATCAAATTGATGTAAATTTTGGTTAAGAAATTTGCTATTCTGAAATTTCTATTTGTTATTTCGGAATTTCGTTTAATAAATTTAGTATGAAAATTCATCCGTAAAAAAAACTTTGTTATTTTGAAAATTTTGTTACTTCAATATTCGTTATAATGATATTTGACCTGTATTCACATCTAATGATGACTGTTTAAGTCAACTTTATAAACCGAAAATACTTATAATTGATGGGCGATAAAAATGGCATTTTTTAAATAAATGTCATTTTAGTACATTTTTTTAAATACCTAAAGCCCTCAGCCATGTAAATAAATACAATTTTTTTTTTTAAATATTAGCTGTTTATGCCAATGCATATTAAGTACGAGTGCACACCAACAACATTCTGTCGTACAACAGTTTTGTCGTGATGGCGAAAACTATGAGAATGTATGACAGTGCGCACACTGACAACAAAATTTTCAAACAATAGAAAAGTTGGCGGTGAACTGTTGTACGACTGTTTTGTCCTCAGTGTGTGCTCGCTCTTAAAATATCAAAAAATTTAATAATGTGCAAATTTAACAATTTATAATTTAATAGATTTCTAGTATTGTTTATATTACATATTTTAGTTCAGTTTTAACCTTAGAATTTTAGCTTTGAATGTATAAATTTTTCTGTCTATTTAAGAATTTCCCATTGTTAAATTTTCTGGTGTTCTGGAAACGAATTTAATGGTCATAGTTTTTCATAAAACCCCAATATTACTTTATATATGTATTTAAAATCTAATAAGAGTATATAATTTTAAAGATAATGAAATAATATATTACTCTCTGATATAAATGAGTAACCTGTGTTTTCATGAAATAAAAATCAAAAAGATGATTTAGTACTGAATTTGAATCATCCTTTTTAGAAGTGTAATAGTTTTTATTTTTATTGCCTCAGATTAATTAGCTATTAGTAATAGAGAAACACGGAGACATTGCATTGCAATTGTGTACATTCTTCCACGATTTCAATCGCATATTTTTAAAATACACAATTAACCAACCACCCGGCCGGAACAAAGTTTTTTAATTCACCCTAAAACTGAAAATTTTGTGAAAAAAAGTCAGTCATTTAAATTCTACCAAATATAATCCTAAAGATTTTCTTTTAATCACATATGTATGCTTAGCAGGCTCATGAAGCATAACTTTTTTGATTTCTTTCATCCTTGGCCAGTCAACCGTTTAATATTTGTATCTACTAAGATAGCCGTTAAGTTAACATTTACATTCACATGCTGGATGTTATGATAATAAAAAAAATTATACACACTTAGTATGACTTTTACATGGTTATAATAAGTACCTTGTGAGTAGATCTAAAAATAATAATTCAATCATAGTCATTTAAACATAACTAACATAACTACGAAATTGATAAATTCGTGGGGTACCTCAGCAACGCTCTTGGGACCGTTATTTTTCTGTTAAGCGCTGTTACACACACGTCGGCGTCAATCTACTAGTTCGTAGGATCATGCAAAAAAACTGCGCCCGGGGCAAAGCCTGATCTGGCGCCCCCTCCCCCAGAAATATTATTTGTAGCATTAATTTAAAATTCACCCTTTTTAATGTGCAGTGTAATTACGATTTTGGCGCCCGGGGCCGATGCCCCCTTCGCCTCCTACTCGCACGGCCCTGCTGGTTAATGTAACGGGACGACATGCATTCCGTCGCAATCGTATGCCTTTCCATGTTACGATCGCTTCTCTTTAATTAAAAAAAATAACCTCATTAAATATACGTCTAGCTTATGAATTTTCGATCAATTTTATTTCTTATAATGATATGCGGGCGTGACATAAGTAACCTTGGTTATCATTTTCGTAAAGGTCATTGTCGCGTGTACCGTAATTTGATCCCAGTCAGATTGCAGCGTATTTTATGTTACGGAAGATGCGCGGTACACGTTCGATTTAGCGTAGGTTTTAGCGTGCTTCAATTTCTTGTAAAAATTGCTTCGTTTGCTTCGCTCAAAATGGAAAAGGTATTGTTAATAATTTTTCATTCTTTCATAGTACGACATTATACCATTTTCATTTATAAAACTCGGTATTTGAACCTGTCGAGAACAAACCATCAATGTTTGACATGAGCTGTGATGTGTCACGGACGAGAAAAAAAGGTGTTTAGAAAGTTACTTGATCTAGAAACACGTTTCTTCTTTGGTTTTCGGCTGCTTTTACATTCATTATTTGGGCCATAACGATCTTCTACATTTCTAGAATAGTTGTCCGTAATTTATTCAGTTAGCTTTAGTTACCTGTTCCGACTCCGATCTGCGCGGACCAACACCTACCTAGGTGTTCCCGGCCTTTACTTTTTACTGTATTCGATTGGCACTTTATTCGCGATTTTGCGTTCGTGTCGCTCGGTGTCGCTCGCTTCGATTATTTTTTAAAATATTTCCGTAATATTTTACGAAAATTTTGACGAATACTAAAATCCGCCCACCGAGTGCTTCTAAATTAACAGATTGCTTTTTACGGTGTAGTGTTTTTTGTGTTAATTAATATGGCACCTAAAACCGTGAAATGTAAAAATGCACAAGCTGTTCGTAATGTTAACATTTCGTCGTTAAACAGTGTTAAGGTATGTTAATTAAAATTCGCATTAATGTATCTGAAAGAAGAATCATGACATATTAATATTTCCAATAGGTTTATCAAACCCTGATATTGATTAGCAGAATAGATGAATTAAAGTAATTCTGTTAGGATTCAAATAACACCAGCTCTTTGGCTATATTTTTTTCATCTTGTTTTCGCTCAACTTTCTTCTTCATGACCCGAGCTGCAGAATGCCTTATAACCCTTACTTGTAGATTTTTTAACTACATTATTAATAAATTAATTATAATTCTACATACTAAATCACTAATGATTAAAACTAAATAACTCTTTTTAAAATGTTGAATATTAAACATGTGCTTCGGCAGGTTCACAAAATATTAGATTATACATGTAACATGATGAATCTTTACATTTTGTATACTCTGACGTTTACATATTTATTTAACTGTATTGAACACCTGTTCACATTGCAGATGAGTTTGACAAATTCTTGTGTATTAAAAACTCGCATAAGCAAATGGTATTGATAATCAGAAAAAATTTTGTCCTTGTGACACAATATCAATCATTTTTAATTATTATTTTTCAAATTGATGTCAAATCATGAGGTTACACTATTGATGATGATGATCGAGGCAAGAAGACGTTATTTTCTCTCAAATTCAATTCCATATATCAACTTTAGTTGTGCATTTCCTTTGAGTAGTGAATTTGTTCTCCAGTTTGCTAAAGAGTAGGTGGTAATTGTAGAATGACATGACCAAGCTTTCAGTTACTTTGTTTTCAGATTAACTGTCATATTATACATGTTTGTTTAATCTGCGTGAACTTGATAACCTCCGAGGTGATGAAGTTGCTAACAATGCATTAATGCAAGAAATAAATTGATCGTGTTAGAATACATTTTAACATTCTATATCTATATAATGATGGCCGCTACAATCACTATTATCAATATATATGTATATAATGTATATTTTTACTTATTTTATATTTCATAGCTTTATTTTATAATTATTGTTACTAGGGGCCCTGCTGACAGCTTTGTGCGTGCTAATCTTGTGCCATATCAAAAGTATTTTAGTGGACAGTCTTTCATTTTTCTTGACCTAGTGGAGAATGGATAAGTTTGTTTGTCTAGTTATCCAAGGGATACACATCTCAGACCCGTCCAGCATATTTTTATTTTTTCTCTCGGGGTCCACATATGATAAACTTTCAATAGAAAAGAGGGGAGTTCACTAGATGCATTTTTTTTGAATGGTTATTGAACTATTTTGCTATATCTTATTTAACTTAGTCACAGCAGTTTTACCGTGCCAATTCTTTGAGTATATATTATGATGTAATGTGAATTACATTAAATATAATTGATTGAATTTGAATCAGATTAAAATAATTTGACACCGTAGGTAGTTAGTTATTTTACAGCGAGGAAATAAAGCCTATCTTTAGAAGATTGAACATTTTCCGGTAAAAAAATATTACTGATCGAGGCTAATGGCGATATTACAGACATACAAGCGGAACAATTTTATAATACAAATATAAAAAACAATGGAAAAAATAATACAAATTTGAAAACACAATGGAAAAATATCCATTGAAATCGATAGGTACAAAATATTTGTAATAAATTAACATAACATTAAGAAGCGTCATTCTCAAGGGATAGTTCTGTATTTTGTTCAAGAAGTTTGACATTAAGTGTTACCACCTACGTCGCATAATATTACTTAAAAAAAATTCTCAAATAACTATAAACCTGAGCGTCATTCAAGTATTTTATTAAAAACTAGCTGAAAATAACAAGAGCATTTGGCAAGACCCGAAATTCACAATACACACTAAAATTAATCAATCATTGTATTATTAACCTTAGTTAAAAATGATTAATATTTTGATTCAAATTTTATAAAAAATATTACACGTTTTTTTTTTTCTTCTTATTTTTAGAATATATCAAAGAAAATGGTCAAGTCAAGGAGTATCTTTTGGATCTTGGGATCGCTGCTTCTGCTTCCTGCTATTGCTGGTTTATTATTGACTTATGATGTGCAAACTTCAGGATCATTTGAAAGTAAGTTCTTTTCAATACAATTTTAAAATATATATATATTTTTAATTATTTCTGTTTTTCTTAGGCTTTGCGAATTACCTGAGATTTTCACTAGAGAAAAAAATTATCTCATCTCGGACAATTGATTGATGCATTTTATTAATATAAACATTAAAATGTTTTGTATCTGACCCAATTAAATTATTAATATTACAGAGAGCAGAACGGGGCAATTCCTCGAAAATGTTGGAGCCTTGGAATACTGCCAGATTGCCTGGTCACGGAGCTTAGCGGCAACAGCGAAGGGATACATGTGGGTCGAAAAGAACACTCCGTACTATTACTCTGCCACTGTGGAGTTTAGTAAACCTTACGTGGAACTGGCTAAAGATATGTCTTTGATTGTCGCCAACCAGGCTGTGCAACTGTACGGAAATGCTAGGGCTTACGTGGTGGACAAGTGGCCAGTGGTTTACTCTACGATCGATACGTACATTCCTGGTTTTTTAAACACTGTCCACAGCTATTCTGCGACAGCCTGGAATGCTGTGAAAGGATTTTCATGTCACTACTTCGAAGTAACCTCAACATATCTGATGACCAAAGTGTTTGTGTAAGTTGTTTTATTTTAATGTTACTCACACTATTATGTTTGACCACAGTGTTATCAGAACTATTTATTATCGCAACATTTCCCTTTCATTATATCACACTTATGTATGTATATATATATATATATATATATATATATATACACATGTAATGATACATAGTGAGATTCCGATATTACACTTTTCTAAGGCTGAACCAAAATGACATAAAATAGGGAAGGGAATTGTACTTTTGATATATGATCGTAAGTTAGTTTTTTGGATTTTGATGATAACTGCAACTACTTGAATCTTAACAAAAAACAATAACTTCAACAAGCAAGCAAAATTATTTGAAAAATTTACATGAAAAAGCAGTACCTTGTTAATTTGAAATTTAGTAAATTGTTGTAATTCAAAATTATTCATATATATTACAATCAAGTCGTCAACAACACATTAAAGTCATGTGTTAAATGTTTAAAAGATACCCAAATCAAAAAATTCTAATCCAATCCTTTTTGCATCATAAATGAGTACATTTTTACATCACATACTAACGTAATTACACTTCAAAGTATATAACAAAAGATATTTAAACCTTCAAAATAGCCAATCATATGATTTTATAAATGGTGCCAGTCATTTTGCCCTTTATAAATGTGTAATCAATCTCGTTCTTTATACAAATGAAGAGATAAATTGCTACTCTTGACTTACTGGTGTGAGTGTTTGATGAAATCAATGATTGAAAACTGTGATCATCATTTAATGATAATATCACAGTACATATATGCAATAGATTAAAAATTTAGCAATTACATGGTATTCAGTTATATTATTCTATTTTTATTTTAAACTCTACTCTCGCATATAAGGCATATTTAATTTTTACAGCTTTTTAATTTTAAGTATAAATCAAAATATAGCAAACCACAAACTAATTGAATTCTTTAATAAGATAAATATGTATTTTAGTTAACAACATTTTCAGGCAAGAATCGCGGGTCATGATATTTGCAGATCACTTTTAGTGATTGTGACTTAGTGATACCAGTGATAGTCTCACAGTGTGTGATTTTAAGCTCTAGACTACTCATCTACTTTTGTGAAGATTCTGGATTGCTTATTTAATTCCCACACGATTTTCTTGCATTGATAAGATAATATTGAGTATTCATTTGAATTTTCAGTGATAACTGGGCACCAGAGATTCTCCAAGCCAAGACTCTCCAAGCTCTCAACACGACCCAGCTGTATGCGGCAGAATATTACAACTGGTTCCACAAGCAAGTCGATCATTATTCCAAAATACAGTGAAGCATTCCGCACTAACAAAATGGGAATTTAGTTTTAAAAATCCACATACACAATGAACCAGAGTTGAAATAGTTGGTATGACTAGACTACCACTTCATTCAAAGATTATTTAAAAATCTTTTTAAGCATTTACTTTCCATTCCTTTAATATATTGCTTTAACATTTCTTTTAGTTGTTTGACTGAAGAAAGGATGTTATCTCAGATAGAATATTTTCTTAGATGAGTGTGTCGATGTATGTTGTGCGAGTCTTCATTCCATAGCTTCGGATGACTAGAATAAGTGAGAGTTATATTTACAAAATACATTTTCTATGCCCGGTGTATAAAATCAATTTACTGTTAGCATAATATCTTTTTTATACCTGGTGTATGTTCATTTTGAAATCAATTAAATTATGTTTCTTCGTCTTTTTCTTTGTTATATTGTTGTAATGAATTTGAAATAAAATAACTGTTTTATAAGTGTTGTTTAATTTTAGAAAAGGTTTTTTTTTTACTCAATTTACAATATCAGTCGTAAATAGTTGTGTGGTCAATATTGGTTCTTATCTCAATAGATTTTTACGTTGAAAAAATAAATGTTTAGTATTTTCCAAGATTGTTTGACATAAAGTGCCCGGATCTTCATTTCTTACTCCTGCGATCACCTCCAAAACATGTCTAAAAAGAAAATAGCATAAATGATTAAATACTTAAATATATTTATAGCAAGTACTAAAGGCAAAAATGAAATACAGTAGATGTCAGTCATTATGATCACATTTTGATTATATTATCCGAAAACCATAAGTTGCACAAACACACTGAATGCATTATGCTCAACCGAGATAATGGCAATAGTAAACGTAAAATTTTATAAATGAAAAAAAGTCGAGGCCGATACCCGTAATCTGAAATTTACGAAGTAATGATTGTTTACACACTGCTGAAAACTACATGAGGAATTAGATATTTAAAAAGGTTAGAGTGCACTATTGTTATTTATGCTGATTCTAAAACGAAGAAAAACAAAAAAGATATTTTAGAAAAAAGCAAGATATATCAAACAACTTGCGGAGATTGTAATAAAAAATACAGTGGCTAAACTGCGACAAATTTAAATACTCGAATTAAAGAACATCAACACTGTCTGAAAAATAATATTTTTTCCTATTCTCTAACCATATCATTGAAACCAACCATTCTTTCGACAGCCACAATCTAAAATTACTCCACTCGGTACCATATAGGGGAATAATCTTGAAATTATAAAAATTTACAAAAAAATTAATTCGGAAAAAACATTAATGAATAATATCACATTTTCAAATACTTCACTATTATCGATATTTCCAAAAACAATATAGCCACTTACGTACCCCACCGCCCCATAGCCAACTGTATTTAACTTAGTTCAATTTACATCTATAGATGGGAAGGACTGCTCTTCCTGGTACTAGTGGTGATATTAACTCAAGAAATTGTGTGTGTGTAGTAGTCAAAATAAAAATATTTTTTTTAAATTAAAATGTTACACCACAAAGTAACTGCAAAATCAATCAATGATATTAATGAAGCATTCAAGTTTTTATTGTGATGTAGTAGTTTATATTTACACAAAAAATGTGCTAAATTTGAAAACTCCAGCAAGAGATTTAATCACCAATTATATATTATTTTATCTTCCGTTATCTCGGAAATGAAATTATTAACGAGTAATATCAATAAATCACCATCTTACCACTTTATTTCTGATTACCTCGTATTTAGTTTATCTATCACATGCATCTACATTTAAAAAATTTGATTGTTAATAATTACATTATATTGACCGGTTCATTTCTTCCCTTCACCATAGAACCTTCAATGAATTTTTCCTTTTTCACTGAAGGATGTTGTGTCTTGATAAACTTGGCACCAGCGTGAGTTGGTCTTATTTCACACCAAGGACAATCCGTTTCTATCAAAATCTTTTCTGCTGGCATTTTAGTCACAACCTCAATATTTTCTTTAGTTTTTAAAGAGCTGCCAAAGAAAAAAAAAGTTATCAACAATAGCAGTTTTTAAATATGTATAGGATAAATCTTAGTATATATGTAATTCGTTAATAATGCCGAAATTAAGGAATTGCTCAGGTGTTCTAATTTTGAAAAAACAGCAATACCTCGCATAGTTTGGCTCGATTAATCCGGTATGAAATTATACAAAAAAATAATAATTTTTTACTTGAAAAAATTAATACATCAAATTATTTTTACATGCAAATTTTCGGTTTTTCCACATTTTTTTATGAGAACGTATATCATAAATTGATTTTTAAAAGACGTAAAGTGGATTTGTAGTTTTTAAGGAAATGGACAAGCGACAAGCTTATCAAGAATGGGAGGACAACTTAGACAATGATTACTGTGTTTAAGGGACTGGACTTTAAGACTTAATGGCTGCACAAAAATTATTGGAATGGTTGAAAAATTGTCAGATCATATAATGGAAATCGATCCCAATATCGAATGTAGCCTTACAATTTGCCGAATGATAAACAATGCAATTCGTTGCTACAAAGAAACAACCGTAAAAGAAAAAAGTGCAAAAATCGTTATTGCAATTTTTGGCAATAAAAAATGCATTTTTAAATAAAAACGTTTGAATTTGTTTTTCTTTGGTTATTTTTAATTAATATGTACCATACATACATTAATTGAATATATTACACTCGTTTTATTTATTGAAAAATAGAAAAAAATTGTTTGGAACCAATTATCGTTTTTTATATTGTTTTTTTTACTTCGATTTCATCGCTTTTAGAGTACCGGGTCTGTAGGACCCCTTGCTCCTTCACCTGGAGTATGCCTAGTGGCCTGATAAATTTTATTATTATTATTAAAACAACAATCTGCAACTAGTGGGGCAGGGAACTACTAGCTGGCGCAGTGAGATATTGCCTCTAAAGGACAGATTTTGGGCGCTTAAAGCGTGACAGTACGGTTGGATCGTAATTAGATAACGCGTTTGTCATGATGTTTAGGCGCTTGAGGAGTCCATCGTAAAAATGTTTGGAGATTTGTGTTATGAACTCTTACGGGGAGAATGCTCGACTCATGATGTAGTTGTGTAATCCTTGACCATTTGAGCATCAGCACAGACCGGATGAACTTATTCTGGAAGGTCTGTAAATTCTTCATGTGTAATTGAGCCGCGTAACCCCAGATGGGGGCTGTGTATAGAAGTATAGGCCTTAGTACGGCCTTGTACAAGCTTGTTGTCTGTGGCAAGTTTGCTTTTCCTCATTTTTTATGTGTAGTTAATTCCTTGATTAATCCTGTTTCAAATAGACCGGCTAGTCGAAGCTGATTAGCCTATTAACCTATTTTCGATTAGCCTATTTTTGATTAGCCGATTAGCCTATTTTCTAAGTTTTATCTATGCGAGATATTGCCGTAATGTACATCATATTGTAAAAGTAAAAACTTAGTAAATGTTGAGCTAAATATGAACAACCATTTGAATATGTATTTATATATTGCACATCCTTGGACGAGCTTTCCAGCTAAATAGTACACAATTTTAATCAATGATATATAATAACACTGATTTTTTCAAGTCAAGCACCTATTTAAATTTGCCAAAATATGCGTTCTTGATTCCCTAATATGCAAATTCCAAGAGGAGAAGGAGGATCTGAACCATCTATTTTTTAACTGCCCAATAAAGTTGGTTCATCCCTCCTTCAAGACCTAAGTGAGCTTAAAATTCTGTTTTCAACAAACATACTATTATTTATTATCTTAGTTTTATTAACCACAATTGAGTTTAAAAAAAAAAGTTTCTTTTTTTTTTTTTAAAGTTTAAAGTTTTTTTTTTTTTTTAAATTTAAAAATAGATTCTGGTGGAGAAACAATGCTATATTTTTAGTTAGTTATGACATCCTGAAGAAGGAAAAGGTGTTTTCCGAAACCGGTAGATGTTTTTTAAACTCAATTGTGGTTAATAAAACTAAGATAATAAATAAAAAATATGAATTTTAACCACCAAGTTAATATTGCTAATTTTAAAAGTAAACATACTATTATTACTCGCAGACTGCCGTTATGCAATTCTAAAATTTTCTATAAGTGTGCATTCAGGCTGGCAGTGATACACTTGATTATTGAATTGGTCCGGATGGAGAAATCCCCATCGCTGAATTCCTCTATCTGGCTCAGCTCTGTCGAACTTGACCAGTAGTTGGCAATAACACCTTATTTACTGGGTGACATGCCATTAATTTATTTAAAAAAAAAAATACTTAAATAATAACAATTTGGACCTCTACAATAACACTGTATATCGGTTTTCAGAAATGTTGATAGATACAAGAATGTTGGCCATCTTAGATGATATACAGTGTTGTTGCAGAGAAGCTTGAGAAATTGTGTTTAATAGTATTATATGGTTGTTTAATATACCATTTGATGCCCAAGAAGATATTTTATCTATATATTAAACTGTGTTTATGAAAATAAAATTTTACATTAGAGCCATTTAAAGGTTCCCATGCAAATAAAATCATTGTAATCGAACCAAGGATCATTTTAACTTGAATGATAGTTATTTATTTTATTTCATAATATGAGAGATAAACTACCCCAATGAAAGATAAACTAATTTCTAGAAGAAATAAAAGATAACATTGTTTAAAAAAATATTGATAACTCAGTTTACCTCTGGGGTGCTGATATATATAAGTTTAACAGTAAAGATTATCATTTACCCAGGAATTTTAGAGCTATATAAAAAATTTAGTAAATAAGATAATAGTCTCTTCCTGATTTTAGTCAGTTTTTGCCATAACCATCAACATCAGCCATAATGATGGCCACTGAAACGAGCAGAACAAGCCAGAAACTATCTGATATTATTATTTTATAACCTAATGAGTTTTATGCATTGTGTGCTATGAAAAAAAATATGAACTTGCATGGTTGGCCAGTGTGGGGAGGTATTGAACCTTTAATCTTTAAATAATATATCCATTAAGTCAATCTAACCTTCTTTGATGAAGTTTGTTATAAAATGATTGACATTTCAATGTGTTCAATTCTTTAAAGCTGATAATTTTGCATCTGTAAGATTTTTTTTAACTCATTTTAATCAGAAGATTCTGGACAGTTGCGAAAAACGTCTGTCCAAATAAACACATTCCAAGGCATCAAGTATTTGCAAGAAACGGCCATTCTAACCGACAGCCACAGTCATCAGTTCATGTGGTATATGTAGGTACTTAGTAATATCTACAGGATTCTTATTTTTACATAGACTGAAGTAATATTGTACTTACCAGCCATTGATTCCGATATAAAAACCCATACTAATAGCTGTATTCATATTTTCTTCTGAGCCATCAAAGGAATGAACGACTCCGCCTTTCAGTTTCGATTGATTCGCTATCAAAATTTCAAAAAAATCATCCCACGCCGCACGACAGTGCAAAAACAGAGGCAAATTTAACATCTCACACAGTTGTAACTGATATTCAAAATATCTAGAAAATAATATATTTTTTAAAAATTTGCAAATAGGTAAAATGTTTTAAACACAGATTAGTAAATGAATAGATATGAAATAAAGTGAACATATAGGAGAGGGGGGTTGGACCATTAGTTGCGAGACGAGGGGCATTCTACACACATTCTTTGTGGAAACATAAATCTGATAGTTTATGACACATTTATGCAACAGTAAAAATATTTATTCTTCAAAGTGTAAACACAATGTATTTTTTTACATTAATACATATTACATTGTCAGTATTTAAATTTCCGTTCTAATCTAGTCATATATTTAAAAAAGTCACTACTTAATTGCGTAAGTGGTACGAAAGTGATCGCGTAAATGACACCAAAATTAAAATATTGAAACGAGGAATTTGCATTAGTTCATGTCTACATATTTGGTAATCTGCGGTTTTAAAGTAATATTTTTTTAAATAAATTGTTAATTATATTATTCACAATCATAAGTATGTAGTAAGTTAGTTTGTAGGAGAAGAAAATTATATACATATATATTTTAATGTGTTACAGGATAATACCACAGTCGTAAAGATTGGTTAATTTTAAAACATCGTCAAATAAATATACATGATATGCTTTTGTATATGAAGTAACGATAAAAAAAAATACAAAATAGCATACTGTTGTAAACAGTATGCTATTTTGGTAATTGTATTTGTGAGGTAAGTAAAAAATGTTGAAGGCAATATGGTGAGTAACCGTGAAAAGCATAGCGAGATAATATAAACCAGAAATTAGAAACCTTAACAATATTGCATGCGTGAACGTCGACCAGGACAAGAATACAATTGTATATTAAATAATAAAAAATATATAAGTAAATGTAAAAACTGCAATTTTAAGCGATATTTAACTTGTTCAATGTTTAGAAATAAATTCTTACTTCTTTTGCACTTCCTTTGGGCAAAACTGAAGTCTATCATAATCTAAGCCGCACTCTCCAACCGCCACAATCTTGTCGCCGCCTTTAGAAGCGAGATCTTTTAATTTACTTAAATATTCTTCAGGATTAGCTTCAAACTCGTTACATCTTGTCGGGTGACAGCCAACAGTTACATACAATCTATCTAAAAATACATCTTACTAAACATTTAAAAAAATATTAATTTCAATTCTTAGAACCTATAATTTTAGAAGATATTGGATTTGCTTATGAAGAAAAGGATGTTGTTAAGACAAGAATACAAAACCTGGGCAGTATTAAGCCATATTCTTTGAACTATGAATTACACAGGTAGTGGACTCACATACTGCATCGAGGCTAAATGAATCTATCGTACAAGTCTTTCTTACTCAAAATTTTCTTCTGTGAAAATTAAATGCTTACCAGGTATGCTAGTTCAGAGATTGGAAAGATATTACAAAACAAACTATTATTTAAGCAAGCACTAACTACTTAGGGGCTTCGGCCTGCTACTACTAGAGCCTACAAAGAACTGTAACACCTAGTAATAATGATTTGTCAGTCGGAATCTGTTTAATAAAGCATGTTGATTCTGCAACAATAAAGAAGATAAAGGTCACATCCAATAAAATACTAACCATCTGTCTCTGCAAGCTTCAAGGCAGCTTCACAATCAGTTAAGCTACCTCCTGTGATGATCATTCTTTCCATTCCCCCATCCCAACATCTTTTCAATACTGAGTCTAAATCGGATTCATGTTTTTTAGAACCATGATACAATCCTTTATACATGTCATCCGTTATATTGGCGCCTATATCTAAATAATAAAATAAAAATTAATATGAATGATACATGTCTATAAAATATGATGCAAATATCGCATAAACCAACCTATAAATTTATACATTTTCGACATATTTTTGATTAGTTTTGAGAGCATACAATTAAATTATTTGAAAAAATATATATAGTAAAAACTAATCAGCCTAGTTTGTAAAAATGACAGCTGAACGTCAAAAAACGTGCCGGGCCCCGAAAACATAGAGAAGATCATAGATAAGGAGAAGATTAAGTACTTTCCTATACTACATGATAGAACGGTGGGTTTTATTTATTTTTTAATTATTCATTATCAATTAATTACACTCTTGGTTCTTTCGCTAGAGCAACCCCCGTACACTAGTAAAATGTTACGCTACGCATTTCATTCACTAGGATCACACATGTATATTATGATTACAAGAAATATTGAATAGTTGGAGAACAGATACACACGGAACACATATTAATTAAACATTTATTTATCTATGCGAGTGGGCAGATGTACATTATTCTTGCCTGTAATTTAGTCTAAAATTATTCTACCTTATATCGTACGTGCTGGTCGTCGAGGTCTTCTCTAGAGACCTCGGTCTTCAGCTGACGACGCGGTGATGCCGCCGATGACTCTTGTTGTCCAGGTGGCTTCGTCATGGCTGGCGATGAAGATAGCGGACAGGACGGCTGGCTGGCTGGCTGCTGACTACTCAGTGCTGCTTCGGTTGCTGATTGGGTTCCTGGGTGGATGGGCGGCTGCTTCTGAACTGGCTGGTGTTTCAATTCTTTTCTCCTGAGGTTTTTTTTGGGCTTCAACTACTTCCTTTTCAATCGTGATCGATCTTTAGCTGCTTCTTTCCTTCGACTTTGGAAATCAAATCACAATTACTTTTTCTTTTCCGACTTCCGATGTTCGACTGCTTCCAATCTTCTCCAATTCAAACTTGTCGACTCTCGTGTTATTTAATATTGAACTTCTCGTGTTCTTTGAATTCTCATGTTTCCCGTGCTCAACTATCTTTTAAACTGCCTTCCAACTCCCGTATTCAACTGTTCCTCTCCCCCCCCCCCCCAAACCCTGTTTCCAACTTGGGTGACTCCCATCTGTAATCTGCCCTCTTCCGTCATGGGACGGGCTACCATTCCTTTGGTCCATCCGCTACTTCTGGAGCCACGCCCAATCCAGATCCAACCGGGCTCCTCCGTCTTACAGCTAAGTACAATTAATCTAATACTCTAATTATTTACACTTTCGTTAAATTTACACTTTCATTACTTGCACTACTTGACAGAATTTTATACCTAGTCACACATATTACTTGACTATTCTTATTCTACTTATTTTTTTATTATAAATGAAACATTCCATTTACTTTAATTTTTGCATTATATCCATATGCTATCAATTGCATCCTGTTTTTCCTTATATAATATTTATTTACTTTTTATATACTTTACTTTTTATATGATCATTGTATTTATATGCAACCCACACGCACCTTGATTTATTCTTTATATATATTTATTTATACATTGAACACTACACTTTGTTTATTACTATGTCGGAAAGGCACTGTCTGTTAAAAATATAGTTAGAACTGTACTATGACTCAAAAAAATAAGACATTATTATTATCATAATTACAAAAATTCTTATATATATTCATTACATATTTATATTTTTAAATTATCTGCCCATCCCCACTATATCATGTATTACTACATTCCTAATCTTATCCACATGGGTCATAACTAAATCGATGGAAGCCTAGTCCTAAAAAAGCCCCATTGCACTTTACTATTATAATCAGGAAATTTAATTATAATCCTAATCCTCAGTTATCAGGTCTATCGTGATCGATTGTCATATTCGTTAAGCATTTACAAAATTCGCACTCATTGCTTCAAAACGCGCTCTGTCAGGATCATATTCGCGTGTCAAAACTTATTATTATATTTTAGGTGATTAAAATAAAAACTCGGCGGACATGTTATTTCTTGTAATATTCTAGGATCCAGAAATACATTTATTTACATTTCGAACTGAGCCATGTGGTTCGTTCAACATTGTACTAAAAGGAAATTAAACAAAGGAACTACACCTTTTGTCTTCATCACGTCCGGACGTCTTTTGTCCGAAAGTCGATTGCGTCGGTCTATTTTTCTTATGCTAGTTACCCTGTATGCTAGTTAACTCTCAATTAACGGTTGCTTCCCTAGATTTTTCTTCGGAAATCGATTGTCTTCTCCGATTTAACGGGTCCTCCTATAACAGTCCAAGTAACCTTCATTTGTATGTTGGCAGGGTGCGTCCTTTCGAAACAATACGCGCCCTTCTAAGTTACGATTGCTTCTCGAGAAATCTTCATCATATCGTTATCCCGTTATCTTTGTCATCTCGTCTTAATGTATTTTTCGCAACACTTGGGTTGGAGGTCATTACAACAGTTATTCGGTTTTTTTTAACGATCCGCCGGGTTTCTTTTTTTGTCGAGACGTCCGGTGCCATTTATATGGGCCCGTTGTCGGCGATTTCTATGTACTCACCAGACGCAATTTTCTGCCTTTATATATTTATTTTTATTCTTTTGATTCTATGGCTAATTAATGTGATAGCTCGCGTCATTTCCTGTATTTTTTCTTTATCTATGATTTTTTCCCAGTATGTCCATAGATAAGTGTGTATATTGACTGCCGTATAGTATATCTTTTATCTATGAGAAATCTAAATGTCACTGTCAACCATAGAATAAGGATTTATATGTCAACGTAATCAATGTGATAAGTTTTGTTATACACATCATAAATATCTATTTTATTTTATGTGGCTTGAAGTGCGTTTATTTCGAGTTTATTTGTAACACCCTGGACTATTATATTTTCATATAAATTAATGATTACATGAAATCAATAAAGTTAGTAACTATTATTTCTTATCTTTTAAAATATTATTTTGTGATGTTTTCGGCAATTTTTGATATATTTGTTATATATACAGTAGTTCCCGAGTTACGTAACACGTGACTTACGTAAATTCGCAGATACGTAAAAAGGAAATCTCATAAATTTAAAAAAAAAACCTCAATAGAGCTAAGATAAAAGACCCAATACCTGGCACTTTAAGAGAAAAAAACTTCATTGGTTGTTAAACTTTCCATGGTGACTAAAACTGATATTAATTGTATCTAATGAATAGACAATTCATTAGATACAATAGAAAGCTGATGTAATAAAGAAATAAAATAAATAATAAATATATTTTATTTTTAATAAATAAAAAATGTTTATGACACCAATAGTTGGCATAGCCAAATTCACTTTTCTCCAATACCTGGCATACATAGAACCAAATATTCATTGTTTAAACAAAAAAATTTAAATTATACCAAGATACATCAGGGATTCTGGGCTAAGTCCACAAGCTAATACCAAGTACAGACATAGATGAAATATGTGCTGCATAAAAGTTTACCTGTAAAATTTTACCAGAAAATTTCACAATTTTTTTGTTTTCTTCATATTTGATGAAAACAATTTGACCAACTTGCAGACGTGTTAGTGAAGAGACATTATGTATTCAATCATCACTATTTTCATACTCAGATTCTAAAGTGAATGAAACTTTTCCTTTTTTACGCTCACCAATTTGCTTTGGCGGATTAGGCCAGAATAAATAGTTTTTAAAAAGGGAGGATGTTTTGAAAGGAAATTACTTTTCTACCAATGTAGCGGTTTGAAATGTTGGGATGTTTCTTCCTAAAGTTTTGACCATCAACTCATTTTCTATTGAAACTTCTAAGTCTACATTTTCATCTATCGAAATCACAGAATTTTTTGTTAAATCTTTTTTTATGTTGCGCCAAAAAATGAAAAGGGTTGTATCTTCCACAGCTCTACTTTCAGACATTTCACAGGACTCAGTCAAAGTGTGTATTGGTATTCTTGATTCTACGCATTTCAAAAGGTCTTTAAATGTATCTTGGTTGCAACTAATCTCTATTTTTTTGAAGATGCAGGTGATTGGGAGGCTGATTCTCGAAATTAATTTTGAACCCGTCAAATGAGAAACCTACTGTACTAGCATATTTTTTTCGTCAGTAGTAAAATTCATAGTTGGTCCTTTCCCTTCGGGGTATTTACCTAAAATTTTACATTGAATCAGAACATTCAACATTTAGCTTACTTTTGATTCCTCTTTTTACAACTTCTAATGACTTTATCATGCTTTATTCAGCTTTCTTCAGCCATTCCGAAAATAAAAATAAAGTAATAATGCAAGATCCAGTTCCAATATGTGGTAACTTCAGAAGTACCACCAGATTCCCTTGGGTTCTATCCTTTATTATTATTTTCGAGTTGCTTGGGTTGAGTTCTTGTAATAAAAACTCAGGGTCCACTTGTAATAATTATACTTTATTATAAATAGTATTTACAGTAGTTGACAATTATATAATAGGAGTATGCATTAATTCATGCGGTTTTCTAAGAGAGGGCGTTACTAGTATTATTTCGCGCCGTGTTCATCCGTGACTATATTAATTTGAAAGCTACTGTCATTGCGCGTCTTTTTCAGTATATGTCATTTGATTGAAGTGTAAACAACATTTTTTTCTATTCATTTTAACATGTCGAATTTTGTGCCAGAAAAAGTGTTTTTGCGGGGAGTTCTTCTTCATTACTTTAACATGAAGAAAAGTGCTACCAAAAGTCATTGTATTTTAGTAGAGGTTTATGGTAACCATGCTCTAGCTGAAAGAACGTGCCAGAAGTGGTTTGCACGATTTAGAAGTGGCGATTTCAACTTAGAAGACAATGAACGACCCGGACAGCCAAAAAGGTTTGAAGATGAAGAATTGGAGGCATTGCTTGATGAAGATGCGTGCCAAACGCAAAAAGATCTTGCAAAATCATTGGGAGTTGATCAAGCAACCATTTCCAGACGTTTAAAAGCATCGGGATTCATCCAAAAGCTCAATCCATAATTTTCCATCATGACAACGCTCGGCCACATGTTTCAAGACCAGTTCAAAACTATTTGGAGAACAGTGGGTGGGAAGTTCTACCTCACCCGCCTTATAGCCCAGACATAGCCCCTTCTGATTACTACTTGTTCAGATCAATGCAGAATGCCCTCACCGGAATACGCTTCACTTCAGAACAGGGTATCAAAAATTGGCTTGATTCGTTCTTCACCACCAAGCCGGAGAAGTTCTTTTGGGATGGAATCCACAAACTGCCAGAAAGATGGGCAAATGTTGTAGCTTCCGATGGACAATACTTTGATCATTGAGTGTATAACCATTTTTTCACAATAAAGCCTTAATTTTCGAAAAAAAAACGCATGAATTAATGCATACGCCCAATAACTTAGAGATAGACTAATAACTACTGAGAAGTGGCAATGGAAAAGAGACCTGTTCTCCCAGTGATGGCCTCTTGTAACCATTGTCTCCCACCACTTATTTAACACACACACACACTTGTCTAAAGTGACAGTTCTCACACAATACAGTGTATTTAAGATTTTGTTACCGAAAAAGCTTAATTTAAGAAGCAAATAATTAAATAAATAAATAACTTTATAAAGCATAGATAAAAGAATATATAAAAATAATAAAAACATTATATCCATTCATTATTTGTTAAGATTTGACTAAAACACAACCACTCTTTTACAAAACTGCTGCCATATTGAACTTACTGCTTGTACAATGTTATATGGTGCCACAATTTACAAATGAGGACAGTGTTATGGAACAAATTATAATATGGAGGTTTATTAGACAGTTTTTAAAGATGCCCTGCCAGATATTGGGTCCTTCACCTTACATAAAGTTTACAGCCAATTATTCTATTTCAAACATCTAATACCCAAGTACGCTTGCTTTTGCATGTTTTGTAAATTCTTCTAACACTTGTATGCATAAATGGCATCGTACATAATATTAATTCGTTAACTGCTTTAAACTTTGTTCGGGGTTATTTGGTTACTCTAACGAAATGCCACGAAGATCGTTCAGGGATATCGATGTGATACATTTTAAATCTTTCAATATTTACACGGCGTTCGTGTTGAGAGGTTGCGCATAGTTACTTTAATATTTACAATTATCACCGCTACATAGTATTTGTTGTTTATTTACCGTTAGAATCCAAGTGAAACGGCAAATCAAATGTGCAGATAATAGAAGAGGTTGCCAGCATTGACATTTCGACTTACGTAAAGGTCTACGGAACACATTACTTGCGTAAGTCGGGAAGTGCCTGTATAATAAACTATGAAAGTGTCATTCGGTGCATTCATCTGCCTTACCTTTTTTGAAATATTAATATTTTTTCCATCCTGGGGAATAAATTATATTATTATTATTATCTAATTATAATATTATAACTAGATTTTTTTATGAGCAGAACTAGGGATAATCAACATGTCACTTCAAAATTCCAGACAACCATCAACATCTTGGACTACGGTGAGTTAAATATCTTTCAATTATCTTAAAGAGATAATCATTAAAAATATCATTAATATTGAGAATTTTTGCTAGTCAATTTGTTTATTCCTTAAAATGTCTTTACATATTAAAATTTATAGGAATTATTAGACAACTTACTCTCACAAGTCTTGTGTTTCTTAGATCACTATTCATTTTTAACTTTTGTGATAAATTTGTAACTGTCATTTTCAGACGCAGCCGAATGCGTTCCTTCAAAGTATTGAAACACATTTCCAGAGAGTATTGAAGTATGAAAATGCGGATTTGCTTTCCAAAGCCAGATTATGCATTCCCATAGAAACATTGCAGACAAGGGCTATCAACAGGATGAGGGAATTACAATCCAATATAAAAAAAGGTAAACTTATTCATCACTCCAGTTGATGGTGGTCACTTCTAACTTCTTGTACCACCATGCTCATATTCAAAACCAATGTTCTTGTTGATATTAGTTGTATGACCTATTTTTTGAAAGTATACTGTGGCTTATACAGTGGGGTAACTACAAAAATTGGGCCCCAGTGTAGAATGGAAAAAATGTCCCCTACAAATATTGTATATAAGATATACAAATATTAATACTGCGTGGTTTATCCAATAAATAATAAGAACAAAATTAATCTCTCATCTCGTATAATATTCACACTTTTATGAAGAAAACATGTGTTTTAGACATTTATAAACACTTGCAATATAAAAAATATTTGCATCGCTTTAAGGCGATTTTCACTTTACAGTGATGATTTGGTCCCTAACTCAACATAGTAGCGGGTGCTGCTACTCTATACATTTTGTATACAGTTTTTGTAATCACGTGACAAATAATGTTATAAATTTTGTGGTTCCATTTCTTGGTGTGAATTACTATTAAATCTGGGAAAGGTATCGATACTCATAAAAATATCAGTGCAAATGGATTGTAGGATGCAAACTTTTTGGGTCTCTATCTAACGTGAGTCCCAATGCACTGCATTTAATCCTTCATTGCAATCTAATACCTTCAATTTTTCTAACTTGGCGCCCTTTCAAGAAATTATATTGTTAGACACGCTACTTGGCTTGAATTATATTGTTGGTCAGCATCGATGATAAATATTTGAGACTAAATTCCTTTGTCTGTTGTTTATTGTTATTGTTTCTACTGGCCTTGTTTATATTATTTTCTTATGTATTTCTAATCTAAACTTTATGTTTTCTCTTACTACCGTCGGAAGAGGTTGCGTCCTTACACTTCTCAGAGATGATGCAACGCTTTCGGGCATTGACGAACTTCGATTCCGCCATCTGGCAAATTTTTTAAAAAGACTTTCCACTCTTGTAGACTACTGTCGTCTGGCGAATTTTTAAAGAAGCTCTTTTCATACTTCCAAACTGCCACGTGACATTAGCCAGTTTAGACTTGTCAGCAATTTATTACCAACGAAATGCCGACAGATGGCGGCGATGCGAATCGTGCAAATATATTTTATATTTTAATTAATTAAGTAGACATCTTTTCATATGAAACAGTGACGGACGAAGGCGCAAATAATATAAAACAGAGTTTGTATCAAATATATTTTATAAAACGTTCCCAAAACTATTAACCTTCCATATTTTTAACATAATTGAAAAATAATTTAATACTCGTGGAATATATTAAAAAAAAAAATTAAAATACAAAATTTTGAGAAGCAGGGTGGATTGGTCAAGTGATGCATGGACTGTGTGGGGAGGCCATAATGCCATGGACAATGCTGGTGAGACAACGGAACTCTGGAGTTATTTTGTATTACGTAAAAATCCCCAAATTAACAGCAATTCTTTTTTATATATCAATATTTATGCATATAATAATTATTCCCATGCACTTAAAAAACATATTTTCGTTCAAAAAAGTCTTTATTAAAGGAAATGTTCTTGGGGTCTTTTCGACCCCCTGTTTAAAGCGCTAGTAATTTTGTTGTACTTTGTGCAGGGAAGGTTAAAAAAAATTACATGTTTTTGAAATGGGCTGTTACTCACACTAATACAATTATTCTTTCCAAATGAGAAGTAGTTTGTTTACCTAGGATATTTATTTTAAAACTGTGTTAATATTTTTGAGGATGGTAAATTTATTACACATTTTATTTTATTTTAGGTTTAACCGATGAGCCTGAGATGCATCTAGAAGATGCTGTACTATTAGAATTATTAAATTGGTTCAAAAATAGTTTTTTCAATTGGGTAGACACTCCACTATGTTCAATGTGTGATGGGACCACAGAGTACTCCCGCAATTCAACGACATTAAGTTCCTTTGAAACTATAAGGGTGGAGGTAAAATGTTTTACATGTACATTTTTAAGATTTTATTTGGCAATAATTTTTAAAATACAGTAAACCTTCCATATGCACAAGTTTTAGTGTCTAGAAACTGTTCTGTAAAATTGTTGTAAATTGCTGTAAAATTGAGATGAATGATTTTCTCTCGTTTCCTTTATTTTTTAAGGTGTTTAAATGTCTCAAGTGCAAAGCCGAGACAGAATTTCCTCGATACAATGATCCTGGTATTCTCTTATCGACCAGGAAAGGAAGATGCGGAGAATGGGCCAATTGTTTCGCTTTGCTGTGTCGCGCATTAAATTACGATACAAGGTTTATCGTAGACACTACGGATCATGTGTGGATAGAGGTAAAAAATAGAAACCGCCCTTATTTCATTTCATATTCATGCGCACCATGTCTACCTGACAGATTAATTATACATATATAGTAGAACCTCAATTATCAGTGCCTCCGTATAATCTGAGTATATTATTTTTGAAATTGCAGAATACTTCACCCTACATTACCTCGGTTAATCGGGGTTCTACTGTTTGCTTGAATGCCAATCTGCTGTGTTGAAATTATTTTTAAAAACAATACCTTAGTCCAGTGGTTCCTTAAACTTTTTCAGTTCACGGCATCCCAATTGTCCCTCTGCGAATGTGTTTCAGTTCCTCTGCATACCCATGCGAACTTTATCTCCTTGGAATTATTTTTCAAACCAGTTGATAAGGTGTGATAAATGCTTTTCAAAAACAGATTTTGAGACTCTGGAGAAACCGACTTCATTGGAGGTCTTAAACTGCTGCAACAAGAGAAAACAATCTTTGCCACAGTCTTCATTTATTTTTCTTTTCCATAGTTTTAATTTTTTTTCAGAAAATTAAAATTTTCGAGAGATTTCAAAAGATATAAGTTTACACTTTAGCACACACTTTGGGAACCGCTGTTTGTCATTTTTATCTTTTAATAGAAAAACCTCACTTTAAAACCAATTGCTATAATATCACGATCTTCATCTAATCCATTCAATATATCTATGTACATATATCTGGTGTTAAGAATCATTTCATCATATTACAGATGTTAATTAAGATGTCTTTTTTTAAAGTGTTATATTTATCACAATCATTTACTAATTGCTCCTTCATAATAAATAATTTTTGGGCTGTCATTTCTGGCAAATGTGTTTATAAACTATTTTAAAATTTGTGAATTGTATTTTTAAAATATTATCAGGTTTATTCATACACTTACAAAAAATGGTTGCACTGTGATCCGTGTGAAAATATCATAGATTCTCCATTTTTATACGAAGCGGGATGGGGTAAAAAATTGCAATACGTATTAGCCTACTCCAAAGATGACATACAAGATGTGACATGGCGATACACGAGCGATCACAAGACTGCTTTAATGAGGAGAAACAAATGTACAGAACTAGAATTAGTCGATCTTATTATGGGTTTACGAAATCAAAGGTGGGAAACACTATCAGATGTCAGAAGAAAATTTGTATCGAAAAGAATGTGCGCAGAATTGGTTGAATTGATGTTAGAGAGGTTTGTATTATAAAACATTTTCATTGCTTTATCATACATATATAAAATTACTAAAATAAATGTTTGTTGTGTTATGATCTGCCAATATTCTGCAAAAATATTGCAATTTTGTGTATTGTAAAATTTAAGCAGTTAACACAATTTTTATTTATGATACATGTATAATATTATACATATTACAATAGGAAATTTTTATGCCACCTAAGCAATATGCATAATATTTATATACAGTAGAACCGCGATATAACAAAACCCGATATAGCGAAAAATGACGTATATCGAAAAAAAAAATCGAAATTTAGTCCCTAAAACCAATTTTTCATACAAAAATGCATTTATATAACGAAATCCCGTTAATATTTATAACAAAATCATTTTTGTCCCGTACGAAAAAATGTCAATACATTTACGTAAATTTATAACGAAATAAAAAAATGTTAAAAGATGAAAATATTATTTCGCACTTACAAAGCCACGCCGATGCATCTGCCGTATGCGAACGGTTTTATGGCCTTTACGGCGGTGCGCGGCGGTCGGCCGACAAGGTAGTAAAACAATTCAAACTTCTTCTTGGGTTCATAGCAGGCCCATAAAACCATCTGACATAATTCTTGCGGCGTTCTCTGACACGTTTTACGTACGCATACGCCTCTAATATGATTGCAACCCAGACCCAAACAGCTGTAAAATACAAAAATTAACAGGAACCCCCCGAAAGTTGCAGAATGTACTTATTGGAAATGTCAGTCTCAGTGTAACGTCTGTAGAGTTAAGTTTGTTCAGCTTTTAACGCGATTATTGCATGACCGAACTGAATATTTACATAAATTCATTTTCGTTTGACAATTGTTTTCGTGTGAACTCGTCAATAATATAAATAATTCGTTAAAATATTTTGTATTTTGTATTTCTATTAACTATTGTTTTCGTGTATTTTAAGTGTACAATGTTAACGATAATTTTTAAGTGAACAATTTTAACGATTATAAATATATTTTGAAGTGGTTGCCGCCGTTACCGGTAAATACCTTCGTAATTTATATACGACTCATTTTATAAAAATGCCGCGATTCAACTGTAAGATTGTTATTTTGAATTATTTTGTATGTTTCATGCCCAAAACTATGTTTGAAGCGGCTCTACATTTAAACACAATTAAAATATTGTTTTGTGTTTGCAATATTCTGGAATTTACAAAAATATCTTCCAATTGGTGTTGAATAGATTCTGTTCTTAATTTAATTCCTTTGATTATCTGTTTTAATAACAAAACTACTAAAAATATGTAGGTATTCAGTTTCCTGTGGCCTTTTTCCTCCTTTGTTTGCAGAATTTGCGATCTTTTTTGAAGCCGCGCAACATTTTTTTGCGACGGCGCGTAACATATAGTAGGTTTTTTATTTTTTTCATTATATGTGGGAATTCGTTATTACGAATTTTTATTTTTTGGTCCCTTGGATTTCGTTATATCGCGGTTTTACTGTATAGCAGGCAATAATACTAGTACAAATTAAGGAACACAGTTATTATAAAAAGTGTAATAAAAAAATATGTTTTATATTTCATTTAAAGAAGATGAATTTTATTTACTGAATGCGGTACTAATTAAGGATAGCTTAATTTATCAGTTGAACATTTTTAGAAAAGCAACAAGTAAAGAAAAAGTTGGTCGCTCATCTGGATCCTTGTCTTGGAGACTCCAGAGGAAAGAAACTAATGCGTGGACTCCGCATATTTGGAAATTTGGTGAACACAGAGAATTACTCATTCGGTACTCAACTTCTCGAGATTTATATGAGGTAGTGTTACCTGATGGAAGCGTACTAGAAACACAGAACCAATGGATGAATGGAGCCTTCGATGTACAAAACATATTTCGAAAAGAAGAAAGTGATTGGAAAATGGTTTACTTAGCCCGTGAAGGTAGGATGCAACAAATATTAATCACTATCTAGCAATGTGATTTTATCTTATCTATTCATTATGTGTTAAGATCTTACTATAATTATATTTTTTCATTTACAGAGAATACTGATAAATCTAGAATTACATGGAAAGTTATGACGTACTTAAGGATGACCATAGATTCTATAAATATTAAAGTTTCCTCGATGACTCTCGAGTCTGGCAATGTTGAATGGATTGTATGTTTCGGTGATAACTGTGTAAAAGTTCCAAAATCTGAAGGTATGCCAAAAACTATATTATTAGAGTGATAATCTACATTCTCAAAAGCGAATGCATTTTACAAAATGTTATTTATTTAGTTCCAAGCTGGACTCATGTCAGAGTCTTATCTAAATTATCTAAAACTGAACTATTTTTGATAAATGTAAAAAAAAATCTAATGAATTATTAAAATGTTGCATAAAAATACTGTAAAATGCTGACAGACTTGATTTTAGTATAGTATTGTTTATGATGATATCAAGATAAAAGTATAATAGAACCTCACTTTTCGCGGGAATTGTATTTTTGAAAAACCCTTGAAAGAAAATGACTTACAAGAAAAAATTGAGCTAGAATAATCATACCAAAATAAATATACAGGAAAGGTATGTAAATTGTCTATGGGCATGAAAAATTTTAAATCATAGATCTCGTATTGTCCTATTATACTTTGTGTAACCTTCTATATGGTTCCATAACGAATTGGTCTTATCTATGTTGAGAGAAATATTAGTTAGCAAAATCAGCTGCCATGACCAATCTTTCATAGATGACTACTCTTACATCTTGAATGTAATATATATTTAAAACTAATCTATGTTCAATCTCTTTTTAGTTTAATTTTGCCAAAATAATTGATTTGCAAACGAGATGGGTCTGATGTATTACTGTTATCTTGATGTTAAAAGTTTATATATCGATAACTTGGAGCGGCGTAACTAAAAAAATTAGACCGTAATGCAAAAAGAAAAAAAGGGTCCCCTATATCTAAGATATGAAAATAAAATACTGCAGTTTCATCCATTAACTTGAAAAAACAAAATAGGTCTTAATATTCACACTTTCATGAAGAAGAAAAAATAGTGCTTTTAGGCAATTATATGGACTGAACTGCTGACTGCACTCACAACTGAAAAAAAATTCTTTGATTTACAATGATTTTTGCCTTGCAGCGGTGGTTGGTCCTAACTCGATGTATTAGTGGGATGTTACCATATACATTGATAATGTTTCAAATGGTTTCGTAATACACTGAAAGAAAAATGATTTTAAAAATTATTAGTCCTTATTTATAGCTGGACGAAGTATCTATACCAAAAGTATTGTAGAGAGTGAACTTTTTGGTCCCTAATGCACCGCATTAGCGTAGTTACGTCACTGATGGCTTGGTGCACATACATTATATGTCTAGTTTTGTAAGGTTGATGCGGACAATTTAATTTTGGAAAAAATTGGACATACAATGTCTGTACACCAAACCATCGATGTACATAATGTTTTTGAGTATCACCTAACAAACACTATTTAATTTTATGCACAATTATTTTTAAAAAAAAAGTAATTTGTATACAATTTTTTTTTACAGAATCTGATTTCTCATTAAAAAACTTAAATAATGTGTCAGAATTGACATTGACTGCCAACCTCTCCGGCGGCAGCGGTAACCTGGCCTGGCAACACACACAACTCTTCAGGCAAGAAATCAAGTCTAACGATTTCCCTTTTCAAATTTCAATCATTTTCAAAGTGGAAACTGACTAATAATTATTGTATAATTAGACAAATTTGTAAAATATTGTTTTTAATATTATGTATTGTGATATACCAAATATGTTCTACACTCTAGTAATCTACAATAACTTATTAATAAATTTGACAGTTGTATATCATTATATTGAAATATTAAATTTAAATTAATTGACTAGTCTGTCAATGTAAAACTATTTTGCAATTTGGCAAATATTGAAAATTATAATATATATGTATTAAAGTTGGAATAAAATTTTTAAAAAGAAGTAAAGTAGTTAAGATTTTAATTCTTTTGCAGTGAAAATAAGAAACCAAATCTTGCCAGCAACCTCCCATACTGTTTAACCCTTTGCACTCTTGTTATTTAAAAAAATTTCAAATTTTTATTTAAAGGCCCATTGCTACGATATAATTATCTGGCAGCGTGTGAAGGTTAGAAAAACTTAATGCATTTGTGTGTGTATGAATGTGAGTACTTTATGCTTACGAAGTTTCGTTAAAAACAGTGCAAAATAAATGCATAATGTAAACACAATACTTCAATTACAGAAAATAAAACTGGTAAAATTGCATTAAATGGAATGACATTTACTGTAAAAAAAATTCATTATTTGGGAGATGGGGGGTGATCTTAATTGCACTTATCAAATGTCTACTTTTGAGTATCATGCTAAATTGTAAAAAAAAATTCACTTGAATTTATCCTCACCAAAAAAAAATATTTTTTTTTGTTGGGGATTATCCGGGTTATCTTTTTCTCCAAACTACCTCAGATAATAGAGTTTACTACACAAAATAAATAAAATTCAAAGAAATTTTAATTTACTGTTTGATATATTGTGCTAATACATTATTGGGGTACCAAAAATAATATTGTTTTTTAATAAAAGATTTGAATGCTTATAATTCTTTTATTTTTCAACTAATATATTTTTTTTAAATTTCCACCACTAAATGGTCCAGTTGTTCACAATACAATTGTGCATTTATTGTTTGTCCAGGTTTGAGAGCTAGCTTCAAAGCGAACAATGCCCTTGCAGTCCCACCAAACAGACAAAAGGATTTTTTTCATTATGAGGTAGGGCTTAGCGACGGGTTTCACTACCTGACCTTTCGAAAGCCATTGCTTTTTGCGTCCTTGGTTCGAGTCTAGCACCCACTTCTCGTCTCCAGTTATCAATGTTGTAAAAATGGCATTTCTGATTTCATTTTCAAAAGTTGCTCAGAAGATGCAGTTGAACGCTTGACTATGTATTCAAATTTGTGTGCGATTTTTTCAAAATTTGATTGTTTTCAATTTTGGCAGCCAATATGACGTCGTCCACTTCCAGGGCTATTTTTTAAATAAAAATTTCCTGATCGAAATTTCGTGAACCATCTTTGATACTTGTATACATCCAAAATATCTCCCAGTACATCAGAAATATTTTTAGACACACTTGTTGCTGTCTCTTTCTTCAAGAAATGATATTACATCAAATTTCGAATAAATTCTTTGTTTGGTACAAATTGGTTTATTGTTAATAGTGTTGTAAAATTTCAATTTTATAAATTACAATTCACTCTTGGCAAGTCGTCAGGCGGGGTAGTCAAAGTGCAACTAACCGTTGAAAACGATAAACAAAAAAAACAATATTCTTTTTTGATACCCATGGTTACGATTACGATACGGTTGCTGTAATAGCAACTGTTATGATTTGACATTTTTTTATCAGTAAAAAATTATAATTGTGTGTAATTAATGTATCACAGATTAAGTTGCATAATTTAGTTAGAAATACAAAAATTCTGAAAACAAGCAAACATGTATATACTGTTAATGATTTTATTGTGTATAATTAATTATTAAATAGCTACACAAAATTCTATAGTTATTTTTAAAGTTCCAACCTTATTGATTAGAAAAAAATATTGAGTTTTATGATGTGTTGTAAAATAACATCCTAGAATACCAAAACCAATTTAATGTAAGAAAAAATGTGTTAAATATTCATACCGATTACTTTTCTAAGGTGATTGTATTGGGATCATTTAAAAAAAAATCTATCGTAATCATTAAGATTTTTATTAAAAAGTTTGTATAAAACAAATATTTGTATTATTAGCCCACCATATCTATGCACTCTTAAAATACAGATTTCCATCGGTATCCAGCGCTAACCTTTGCAACTTTTTATTAATCAAAGGTGTTTTATCAATTATTAATTTTTCATATATTATCTTCAATACATCTGAAAGAAAAAAGTTTATATTAAATGATTAAGTAGTAACATAATAATATTTCATAATGATTAGAAAACAAAAGAAAGACTAGCAGTTTAATTTCCAGAGTTTTGTCAACCCTGTATTCTATTCAAACAATTCAAATAGCCAATTAATATATTTCATATTTAGAAAATAGAGCACAGAGAATACTTGAGTGGGTAATGTGCGTTACAGCACCAGTGTAATTGCTGTTCAATTGCCACGCTCATTATCAAATGCATGATAAGCCCAAAAACAAAGTACTATGGATACTGTTGATGTCACAGTGAGAAATGCTTGATCAATGTCATCCGGCGATGGTTAAAAATATTATATTCTCTTTAAGTACTTATTTAATCTAATATTTAATTAATACAAAATAGCACAAAACAAGGATTCCATGACAACTGCACACACAGACAACTGCACGCAATCAGTTTATGACTACTGCTGTAACTTGGGATACTGTGGGGTGGATGGAATGTCAAACTACCGGTATTGCCAGTGAGCAAAACCGAAAGACAGATGACGAGTGAACACTATGCCTCCATGATTCCACGCAGCTCTAATAATAAAAGGTTAAGAAAAGACGATGTGAATGAAAAGAGATTGCTTAGATAGTTGTGTATTGTGAGATACAAGAAGGTGAGTATAAAAAATAGTGGAGCGAGTCAAGAGTTCAGCGGATCGGAAATCGTGTTGGGGTGAAACTGGCTGCAACTCCTGTCGGCAGGAGTCTGACCTTCGGATCCAGATGTCGCCTTTATCGTCAGTCAGCTGGTAGTGACGATGATGGCAGTGGATTTGAATTGTCGCTTCCAAACTCCCCCTGCTGTTTCTAGTTTTGCACGGACTTGCTACGTGGTCCTTCCCGCTACGTATTGTTTGTACTTTTGCCAAACGCCGTATGTCGCGACCACTCCCACCACCGGCGCAAGTGTGGCAATGGGTACGTGGTGATGCGCCACTGCCTTATTTCTGACCACCACCACTTCATCCTTTGACTGCTGCATGTCCCATCTTCTATTTTTTGTAGATTGTCACTTATTTAACCCCTAGCAGTTTATAATTATTATTATTGCCTTGCGAAATCACGGTCTAAAATGATGATTTCCACCCAAAATTGTCATGGTGAATGCTGAGTCAGCGCTTATTAAGTATTGCTACATCAACTTTAAAACATGTTTATCTTTTTTTCTAACTCATCGATAACAGTGATTCAATTGTCTCGTGGTTCAAAGTGCTAATGCGCAGTGTCAGATTCCCCAAACTGTTTGTGGTGTTGTGGACTAAGGTTGATGAAAGGTAAAAAAAATTGCGGTGTGCATGCTAATGCAAGTGGGTCGAAATGTAAAGTGAAAAATGTCAAAACCGGCGAAACAAATATGTAGAAGCAGCATTGTTCAAAAAATGGATTATTACGCGTATGAAATATGCTGACGCTAATGAGATATGATATGATGAAATAAGTTTGAATTAAACCTGATGTGATAATGTACAATTCAAATGTGTTTGAGGAAAATGTATGAGTCGAGGTCAACCGGTTCAATCTTTCTGGAAAATGGACTCTCCTTCCAGATCTCATTTTCTTCTCTGTTAGTGGGTTCGGTTATTGCAGCCCCAACTCCAGTGTACCGGTCGTGGTTTCATCATCAAACGCCACATATGCAGGCTTTAGGTGGTCAAGGGTCACCTTTACTTCTCTTTCTTTGACCTTTAATGTGAAGATATGTGCCCGCCAGTGGATCACCTCGTATAGACTGGCTTTGGGGATCGGCCCTTTGACGGTGTCGTCCTGCATGTAGACATGCAACGATATTATTTATGGAAAAGACTAGAAGACGTAAGACTAAATACATATAACCTAACCTAACCTTGGTTGGAGAGTACTTTTTGGAGGGGAACTGCCTCCAAATTACTTTATTATTATTAGTTTATGTGCAGTTGTCTGGTCGCCCATAATAAGAGATAACTATGTACAACTATGTCAAATTCAAACTTACCAGTAAAATTGTCAAAATCCCTGCGTGGAACTAACAGTCTTGCCAGAGTGTAGAATTTTTTCCAAAGAAATAACGATGTGTAATTTTCAAAGTGTAAAGATACTTCTTTCCAATTCACATCTTGCCAGTATTTGTAATCTTTTGTCTGTAAACTAATTTTTTTTTTCATTAATTTATATAAAAATATTTATAAAAAAAAAAAAAAAAAAACAAATCTACAGAAGAGCGTGTTTAACATGTAAAATCAGTTAACGTGAAAAAATATTCTGGTCCCGACCAAATATGCTGTGTTATTTCATACATCTATTTTCTTTTAACATAAAACAAAAAAACGCTTAACATGAAAAGACACCGACTGTCAAAACACTCAAAATATATCAGCAGCCACGTTGTCGCTAAATTTATGACTCAGCTTTCTCTCGACAACAGTGACATACAATAATAAACAGCCAGCACTTGCTCCCATAATTACTCTTTCAGTACTGTGACTATTTTAAATGGATAAATTCATTGATGAATCATATATATATGTGATATATATATATATATATATATCACATATATATATTAAATCGAATTTGCAAACTCATTTATTTCTTCAGAGAAGTTAGAAATATTTTAGGACCTTCATCAACTAAAACAATCTACTATGCTTTGCGTCATTCTCTAATAAGACATGGCATAGTAAGCTGGGGTGGTGCTCCTAAAACCATACTAGAGCCATTAACAAAAAATCATATACATATGCAGGTACTTTTTTTTTAAGGGGAACTCATTATTGTGAAGTTGCAGTTTTTCAGAATATAGTTGGGTGATATTTTAACAGAATAACAGATGTATCAATTTGAAAGTGCAACATATAAGTTCGAAAATTTGTCATTAACCTACTATAATGACATGGTGTAATAGGTCAGCGCACTTCCCCGGATAGGAAGGGTACCTAGTTCGAGTCCGGGTGGCAACAAAAATATTTTTTCAATAAATTGAGTTTATCTATATTTCTAATTACTGTACTGTTCGGAACAACTTTTTAAAGAAAGTCGGTTGTTGGTTGCAATCATTATTTAAATATTTCATAAATAATACCACACTGCATAACCCTGTCGAACATACATATTCAACACGCTCTGGAAATCAGTCAAAGTAATAGTTCCAAAAATGCAAACAACTTTTGCCCAACGCTTTCATGTATTCCTAACTCCTAGGCTCTACAATTTAACCAGAAATTAATGGAATAACATATCTATAATAATGACAAAAACGATGAATAGCCAGATGGCTGATAAAGATGAGTCGAGAGTAGCTCCAAACGCTCTTGACTCATATTATGAGGGTTACTGGTGGATAAGGTTTTACACTTTTTTATTATTTATTTGACATTTTTACAATTTTTTTATAACACGAATTAAGTATTTTACATTATAAAAATTACTTTTTTTTATTCGCTTACCTCTCCAAAACAGAGACTAGCTCTTGTGCTCGGAGAGGGAGTTATGCTGTAATAATTTTATATTAGAGTTATACATTTGTAGTCTATAAATATTTATTGGAAATTTGTGTGCTTCTGAAGTGTTCTATAGTATTATTTATTTTCTAATTTTGTGCTTTTGAAGTGTTAATTTAATTTCTTTCTAAACTCTTTTATATCTTTTATTTCTTTAATTTGTGTAGGGAGGCTAATGAAATTTTTTATCCCTAAGCATATAAAATTTTGCTGATAGTGATAGTGACCATGCATCTACATTCTTATTGTTTGAGTTTTTGTAACTATGGATCTATAAATGTACTATAATACTTTTATTTCTATATTTTTTTTATATATCATGTTCAATACCATGTATTTACAGCCTTAATGATCTAATTATTGTAACTGTTGTATTCACTCTACTTTTATATATTTTGATTTATCATGTTCAATAGTGTATATATCAATATCAAAGATACAAAGAAAACACTCTCTATCTCGATACGGACTCTGATCTAGTGATGTGGGCAGGGAACACATGAAATATTTAATGTATTGAAGTTTAATTTTAAATCATTTGAAAACTGCTACCTTTACACTTTTATTATCCTCTCAGCCGCTAAACAAATGTACTCCAAGTATACTCCCCTATGCGGGCCTCTTTTCAAAAGCCGTCTATTCGGTTAAACACCACTTTTAAAACGGCATTTACTTACCTACTTACCATCACGCCGTTTCTCCGTGGGGGTAGGCAGAGAGGATAGAGCGCCACACTCTTCTGTCCTGGCACACAATTCTCGCCTCATCCACATTCATACATCTTGTCATACAAGCTCGCCGATTGTTGAGGCTTCTAACAGAACCATCCTCCATTATCTGGTTTACCTGGTCGTGCCAAGTCTTCCGCGGACGTCCTCTATTTCTGGTTCCATCAACACTTGTGTCATATATCTTTCTTACCATTCTCTCCTCATTCATCCTTTCCATATGACCAAACTACCTACGTGATCCTTTCTTAATCTTACTCACTATACTAACATCAGCTTTACATTCTTTCCTTATTTCTTCATTCTTTACTCTGTCATAAATAGATTTGCCACAAATACGTCTAAGTGATCTCATTTCCACTGCATTCAGTCTACTTTCGTTTCTTTTCTGCCAGCTCCAGACCTCACTTCCATACATCAGTGTCGGTACCAGGATTCCATTGTGCACCGCTAGTCTTGCCTCGGTTGACAAATTCCCGTTAGATATAATTCCATTCAAAGCGCCGTTTACTTTATTTCCTGCAGTCACCCTCCTTTCGATATCATTCTCAGCCTTTCCGTTTCTATCAAACATACTTCCCAAATATACAAACTCATCTACTTGTTCCATACATTCATTACCTACAAGTATTTTGCATGGTGTCTTGCTTTCCTCCTTCTCGAATACCATCACTTTCGACTTGTTAACATTCATCATGAGGTCGCTTTCCTTGCATACATCGTACATTCTACTCACCAGATTCTGTAGTTCTTGTTCTTTATTCGCCATTAGTACTGCATCATCGGCGTACAATAAACAGCATACAATCAAATCGCCTATTTTTGCTCCTACATTCATACATTTTAGTTCTTTCACACATTTATCCATATACAAGTTGAACAGCCATGGAGACACAACCCTGCTTGACACCCTTTATAATGTCAAACCATGGTGTGAGTGCTCCATTGATTCTTACACATGCAGAACTTCCTTCGTATAGGGATGCGATTGCGCGTATAAGTTTACTATTCACCCCGTAATCAGAGAGTACTTTCCATAACTTTTCTCTTATAACTCTATCATATGCTTTCTGTAGATCTACGAAGGCACAAAAAAGTTTTAGGTTTTTCACCAAAAACTTTTCCGTCATCACTCGTAGAGAAAAGATCTGATCCATGCATCCTCTTCCACCCACAAATGCCCCTTGCACGTCCCATACTTTTTCTTTCGTCACCATTTTTGCTCTTTCTATTAAAATTCTTCCATGCAGTTTACCTACAGAGCTCAGTAGACTAATAGCCCTATAGTTACCACATTCCATTTTCGACCCTTTGCCTTTGTAAAGAGGCATGATAACAGCCCTCCTCCAATTTAACGGGGTGTGGCTCTCTTCCAAACATTGATTGAAGAGCGTATGAAGCCACAAGATAACTAATGGGCCACCAGCCTTGATATACTCTGCAGCAACGTTATCATACCCCACAGCCTTACCATTCTTCATATGTTTTATTGCACACTTTATTTCTTCCATACTTATTGCATTTATATCATTTTCCTCATTCATACTTACCCCAGAGAGCCTCTCAGGTGCTTCCTCGTTTGCATTCTCTACACTTTCATACCTTTCCTGGAAATATTTCATCCATCTATCTTTTATTTCATCCTCATTCGTTAACATCTCTCCATTTACTGACTAATAGCTTTCAGCACCAGATCGAGATTTTTTGACCGCCTTCCAGAAGAATTTTATATTATCCTGAAAATTCTCAGTCATTTTCACCCCTTCTTCTCTTTTCAGCCGCTTTTTCCTTTCTTTCACACCAGATTTAACTTTTTCCTTACAGACATTGTACAGGACTTTTGCTCTCATATATTCATCCCCATTTACTGTCAACAGATAGCGCCACGCATTCTTCTTTTCTTTCACAAGTTCCTTTATGCCATCGTCCCACCATGCATCACCTTTCTTCCTTCCTTGGGTAGCTATCCCACAGGTTTCTTTCGCTGATTCGCATAAAGTAACCTTAATGTATTCCCATGCATTGTCTATATTCAGATCACTCGCTCCTTGTTCACTCAGTTTTTCACACACTTTCCTTTCAAAATTTTCTCTGACATCATCCCTTTGCAGATTCTCAATTTTGACTCTAGATGGTGCTGATACTGTTTTTTTCATGGACCGCCATCCTTGGAATAAAATTATTCTTGAAACAACGAGGAAATGGCCAGTTTCCATCTCGGCGCCCCGAAACACTCGAGTATCAACAGTAGCGGATCTCAGTCTAGAGTCAACCACCACAAAATCAATCCTCGACCTTTCATTTCCTCTCTCCCATGTGTACTGGTGGATTTCTTTGTGATCAAAAAAGGTGTTTTCAAGCATAAAAAGGTTCCATTCCAAGCATACCTCAAGTAGACTTTTACCATTCCCATTTATCTTTTTGTCACCGTACACACCAATGGCTGACTTGAAACCATCCCTCCGAGTCCCCACCCAACCATTCAAATCGCCTGCTAAAATTATTCTTTCATTATTCCGTTTTACATTCATTACATCCCTTACATTTGTCCAAAATTCATCTTTCATTTCATCATTTTCTGAGTCTACGGGAGCATAACGGGCATTTAGGCATCCTGTATATGATTTATTACTCATACATAATGTTATTAATATAAACAATCACTTGAGATGTTCAAATCCTTAAGATAATGTAAATATTGATTGAACAAAATAATCGATCTCTGAAAAAGCCACTGTCTTACGAATATCACACGGTCACCAATACAATCACATTATTTGTACGATCATAGCTATTTCGTTCAACCGGATTGCTGCGCCGATCTTCAATATGCACTTACGCTGTATTTTTTTTTAACATTTCTTATGGTTGTTTGAAAATAATGTTTAAAATGTCATAAAATCACAACACATTAAGATATCACAAGTCAAGTGCCGGCCTCAGAGATGTCTGCTCATGTAATAAATAATAAAATAACGTTACTACTAACCCGCTATAATATTTATATTCGTTATCGTTTTGTAAAATATTTGAGAGTTTGATAAAACCAAATTAATTATATGGAAAAACACTTTCTTGTTTTCCGTAAGCAATTTAAACTACTCAACATCATGTTCACTTTATAAACAGAACACTTACTATAGTCATTGACACATTTCGGTTTAATAATAGGTTGACTAATGTATTTCGGCTGTCGTTTCCATGAAATCGTCATGCAAGGTTGTTAGAATGTAGACTTCCCTTTTATCGCGCCATTTTAATGCGAAAAGAGGTCCATGGTATTTCGTGTCCATTTCACCTTTATTAATTTACAAAATGTGGCCCTACCTTTCCGTGTTTTACGCACTGTACCACACGCATTAGTATTTTTTCTGTGCATAAAATCAAATAAGTGAGGGCTACTATTCCAATTGACGAAAAGAATAGATTCACTTTAATTGACATCTTCATTAATTATTTAATCTTGCTAATCTTCACTTACATATTTTTAAATCCAAGTCCACATCTAAAAATGTTTCTAATATTTCTTTCTCCGCAAATCTATGGCCCGCCATTTTAAAAGGTTATTAAACAATTATTAAATTTAAATAATTTTGATAAATATACGTAGCACAATACAAGTTTCTTTTTTCTAAAGAAAAGTAAAAGAATATTGTCAGAAAATACAGCCGTTCACCCTCAAAACACAAATGCAGTCAAAACAATATCAACATTTCAAATGTAAACACCATTTTAAATAAGATCACGTAGTAATAATAAATGTATTTTCCGATACAATATATTGATTCAATTATCCACAAAATATAGATCGCGATGTCAATATTTTGTATCAACGCACAGTTCCGACAAATACTAGTGACCTCGAACACATGAAGAGAGGACGATAATTCAGCGCCGCGAAATTCAAATAACTGGACGGCGTTACAAGATGTCTTCATTTTAAAATTAATTTATATAAACAAATAACAATATTTCACTTGACTAACGAAAAATGTCAGCAACAGTACGATCAAACTAATTTTTGATACATTTTCCTGCTCGATTTGCCACATTGTCAAGTAGTACATGACGAAATAAGTCGAAAACTTCATATGATGTGCGCCGCGCTGGGAGAGCGATTACTTCTCGCATCATATGATGCGCGTAGCGGGGATCGGGCTATGACATCAAAAACATTGGTGAGTTTTTTTATTTACCTCATTTAATATGAAAAAATATTTGTCCCCATGGTTTCATGTTAAACATGCTCAACTGTATATCAAAAAAAAAAAAAAAAATGCGTTAAAATATGTAATTTTAAAAATTTTACATAAATAAAAATATAATTTACTCACACTCTTAATAGGTTCCTTCTCAATGGATTGAGGTAGATGGGTTCATTAACAAACAGCTGCACATATAGTTTGCTTAGCCAGTGTACTTTAACTTGAACGGGTCTTAAATTCATTTCTTTAGCGAGAACTACCCAAATTTCTTTGGTTACCTTGTTCTGTTTCAAGACATCCAGGTCCAAACTCTCTTTTGGTATATTGTGTTTCTCATTCATCAGGCACAATAATTTCTTAATAAACGTTTCACACAGTTGTAACGTCCACTTAACCTTTATTTTTCCACTTAACCCAGTCTTTCCTGTGAAAATTAAAAAATGTTAATAATTTTTCCATATGACCAGTGTCCACGAATGACATTTTTATTTTGACATTTTAAGAGATTTTCGACTTCAATCTCAATATGGATTTTGCTACCATGAGATTCTTTGGAGACAACTCTCAGCTTTTGTAGTCCCCGTGGACGCACCATATCTTAGAGATTCGCTGCCTTACTTCATGTATGTCAAATGTCATTGTTGTTCATCAGTTGAATGCTGCTGCTGCAGTTAAAATTGAATAAATGTTTGTAATTTAACGCCTTATGTTAATGTTTAATGACTTATTCTAACTTTCCAGAATATATAGTTGTAATACAAATTAAATGTGTTAATTGGAAAGATATGTGTACATATAAAATCAATTTATTGAAAAAATATTGTTGTTGCTACCGGGAATCGAACCTGGATCTCTTCCTATCCGAGGAAATGCATTAACCGATCATGCTACACCAACACAGTGAGTTGACGATAAATTTTTGAACTTATATTTTGCACTTTCAAATTGATACATCAGTCATTCCATTATTTGAAAGTCATATTCTTTATATTTACGGAATCTCAAACACCTTTGAGTAATCCGATAGGAGATGCCAGAATTAATTGATAATTCAGTTTTATTAAATTTTGGAAACATTAATACAACTTATATGTTTTTAAAGAGAACACATTTTTATTATAGTTGTGTTGATTTATGGTGGTTTTAGATGACGATTGTGTGCACAAATCTTAATCTTAATCTCACTGTCAAATCAAACACTGTACACTGATTTGAGTTTTTATCTCTTTTGTACCAATCTCAAGTTGATCTCTAAGTTTATCTCCAGATGAAAATCTCAACATGTGTACATCATGTAAAGATGTAGCTCAACTAAATCAATTAGTTCAAATCAAAATAAAATCAAATCAATTACCACTTTCTTTGATTCTCTTGATGTAACGCCAAACAGATGGAAGGTCTCTTCCTAAAACTCCAGCCAAAAACTGTTGGGTCAAGTCTTTATACTCCTCATTCTCAATAAATAGTTCAATTATTTCCATTTCTTTTTCTGAAAACCTACAATATTTAATAAATTGTGTACATTTTTAATTATCAAAGTAATATAGAATTTTATTTCAGAACACATTTGTCTACCATTTATGTTTCAAATAAATAATGGATTCCATACAAAAATATAGGATTAAAAATAGGGCCAAAACAAGAATAGATTTGTTTACTGTGTACATATATGTAGAATATCGAAAATACCACAATACAACAGACAAATAAATAGTTTTAGCTTGGTTGCATCATTCTAGAAGCATTATTCAATGGTAAACTTATAAATAAAATAATAATCTATCAAGTACAGTAAAATCTCGTTTATTCGAAGTTGAGGGGACCGAAAATCAAGAAAAAAGTTCGAATAACGATTTAGGATAATGAATATAAAAATTTCAAAAATGTAATTCTTTTTTACATACTAGCTTTTTTCATAGCAACTCAAAGTAATTATATACACCTACATCTACACATTTAAAATTAACAAACAAGTTGTCAAAATACAGTGTAAACAAATCACAATATATTTTTTTTTAAATACTATTATAATGGACTATCTTTTCGTAGGCCATTTTTAATAACGACATAATAGTCGAACTTGTCAACCTGCCATTCTCCGCTGAAGTTAGGGACAAAAGTTTCCAGCGCTTTTAAAATATTTGTTTTGTGGTGGTCGCGGCGACATTTGGCACTCGCCTTCAAAAGTTAAAGTTCTTTCTGTCATCATGTTTAATATTGTCGACAACCTCATTAATGGGGTCGCGTATTTTTTTGTTAATTTTGTTTTGGATAATATTTTTTGTCAATCTCTTGTATTAATTTGATTTTTAGCAACTGTCAGCGTTTTGTATGAGTTTCGCATTAATGCTATTATCGAGAATATAAAATTATCAGTCAAAATCATAAAAATATTTTAATTTAAATTTAATCAAATACGGAAAAGTCTAAGGAACGCAAACCACGCATTCACGAATTTCAAAATGTCTTAACACGTAAATATTAGAGAAAAACAAATAATGTTCTTTACATATAAAACAATGGCAATAAAATAATCAACTCTTGTTAATCAAATCAAATCTAAGAAATGCTAACTACACATTCTTTAAAATGTCTTGACACTATACTTAAATAGAAAGAGAAATATATGTATTAAAATTAATACAAATTAAATAATTTGTAAAATAGGGAAAAGTCTGTGGAACTTAACCGCGCACTAACGTTTGTACAACAAAATATACAAACGCTACGTAATCAAAAATAATGATGGTAATAATACGGAACAGAAGATTGGCAAGCGCTGACATTCGTAGAACTAGAGAACTGCGTTATCTATAAGGGCGCAAAGATAATATTTGCTATCTTTTTCTAATGTACAGAAAACGAGCGAGAAAAAAATATTTCAAATCGAGGACGCACAAGATATATTTGTCATCTTTTCTAGTGTACTGAGAGTGAGTGAGAAAACAAACAATGAGAATTAACTTTATGCGTCGTGAATCAGTATAGGGGTGGAACTACCCATTTTGATGGTCTTGGACTTTGGACAGGCACATCGCGTAGCGCATGTGTATTTTCCAGATTGCTGACATCTGACAAAAAAAATCGAATTAGGCGAAAGATAGATTGACAAATTCATCTGATGGGTCCAAAAATAGCTTCGAATAACGATATACGATTTATAAGTACAATTTAGTATGAAAACTTTTCAGAGGGACCACATTCTGTTCTAAAACTTCGACTTGCGGCGAATTTCGAATAAACGGGGTTTTACTGTATCTAACTCTAGGTGCAGTCCAATGATATATTTTTCTTTAAACTGTTATATCTAATGGTAATGTCATATGGTATATTTGGTCTATTTTAAATAAAACTTTAGTGTAGTCTCGAAATCACGAGTTGAGGATTATTGAACTCTACAGTATATTGTAATTTGTCATACTTGGTAAATTTAATTAATTTAATTTTAAAAAAAACAGGCACTGTAGAGTTAAATTATAAAATCAGGGTATTAAAGTGGGATAAATGATGATTACCTTCCTTTGGATTTGCACCCGAGACTATGTAAAAAGTGATGGTACACTTGTACTGTTGTGCGATTGGGCAGTCCTCGAGCCAGAAACAAGATAGCATTCCTTCGTGCTATGGAAAATTTCACATTGTTCATACAATTTCGCCAACGTGCAAATATTTCGGGACAATCTGGTAGGTTGTATTTCTGAAAAAACGAAATATGTATAAATTTTACAGGTGTTACGAATGATATAAAATATATGGTGCAAAAACATATTTTTCTCGTTAAGTTCATTTGATAATGTGAAATGTTTAAAATTTTAAATATTGATTCGTCAGCAAAATAATGCATATAAATGTCTGAATTGTCGAACTCTCAGTCATTAAATTGTGATATCTGTTTTTGCATTTACATAATCATAAATGGAAATTAAAAACCGGGTAAATAAGGTAATTTTAGAACTTATACAATATTAAAATGTAATACAAATTTTTTAAAGAAAGTTAATTTTTGAAGTATAACCGACGAGTGGGTTGATATGAAAGGAGCAAAAAAAATTTGTCAGGACAGTTTTGTATACCGATCCATCTATGTATGAGCTAGCTGTACCAGTAGTAATAATATTTGTAAAGCATAGTTTTAACTGTTATAGCTTAGAGAATATATAATATTTTTGAGTTCAGTAAGAAGATATTGTTACCTTAATTCTAATAGCATGTAACTCTTTTTTTTTACAAAATCAAGATTATGACTGATTCGTGTAGTGCTCGTCGAAATATACACATACAGTGAAACCCTCTTAAGGCTTACCTTTCAATAATAATTAATATTTTAACATTTTTTACGAAAATGTATGTTTTTCTTATTCGGAAGTTATACACTAATTTAAAACTTTATACACATATCAGAAGTTATACACTAATATAAAACTAATAAACTGAATATTATTTGCCATAATTAAGACAATACAAACATTATAAAAAAGACCAGACCATTAAATTAATTTTTTTAAATTACCTTGAGGCATGACTTTCAATAATAATTTTAATTTTTGCGTTTTTTACGAAAATATGGTTTTTATTATTCATTTATATCAGAAGTTTATACACAGATTTGAATTTTTGTAGTGAAAACAAATGATTTTAAATAATATATTGTATTTATTTATATGCTTTAAGGCTTCAGCAACTATTTAAAACTAAGTTTTATTTCAAAAATGCAATAATTTCTTACTAAATAATATTTATATCGATCCTAATATTTTTTTTTTATTTTCGATTTTCGATCGACAGCGGCCGTAATTACGTCTAGTCCTCACTCTCGTAATTTTCAAAAAAAAATCTGATAATATATGTTTTTGCGCATATTTTACCCATATTATGAATCAATATTGAACTTATTCACAACATTAGTAGCAAATTTCATAAATTAAATGTTTTTTACTGATTTTAAGAAAAAACAACATTTTCTTGTTATTTTTATATGTATGTCGCAATTAAATATTTTCTTTATATATAACACTGTTGCATTTTAAACAAAATCATAACATAAAGAATAATATGTAACTATGAAACAGACATCACCAAAACGCCAACATGGTGTTTTAAATCGATCATATTAAGAGGTAACCTTCATTTTTCCAGTTTGAATTTCGAGATATTTTTGCATTTTGCAAACCCTTTCAAAATGAGACTAATAGTTAATTCTTTTAAAGTAAACATAAAAGTGCATTATTTTTTACGTAAATATTGCTAGAGTGAAAGGTATCAATAGAAAAGAACAAGTATATAATTGTTGGTTCTCTTAAATTCCTAGATAATAAAGCTATTAGAAAATAGCTTCAACATTCATAATACATATGTGTTGCCATTTTAAATTATCAAGTGAAAATTAAATAATTTGTTAAAGTTCTCATCTAGGAATTGTTATATTTATGATAAAAACCATTGTTTGAGTCGATAAACATATGATTATAAAATATTACAATTTTGCCCCTATTTATAGGGAAAAAATTGACATAAATTCATACTGATAAATAATATTGATAACTTTTGAAGCAGCTGTATTTGTGAAGAGAAAACTATTTATGCTAATATTATATAATAATCATACTCTGGTTGTAATAAAAAAATCTGTTTTTTTTTAAATATTTATTTATTGTTTTAATAAATTACATATATATTTAATATTAAAATATAAATGAAAATATGACAAAAGTATTATTATTCACTGATAAATAATTAGTTGTTCATTGAGCATATTATCGTTATTCAGAATTTCATTGTTTTTTTCTTTACACGTATTCAAAACAAAATTTGATCCACACATATTACAATTTAAACTGAATTTAGAAATAAAACTTTATGTTCTTTCACATACTCAATACTCATTCATGTGCATCCAAACATCGATTTGTGGAAGTAAATTTGATTAATTTGAGAAAAGAATTGGTGTATGTCGTCGACCATTCTTTTGCCATCCAATTTAGGAAGTTCTCACGAGTCCGCACATTCAATGCTCAGTTCGGGAACATCCTGAAAATAATTAATAATATTATTATTATTGTTATTTAGTTATCAGTATTTTTATGTCTAAAATATTAAAATACGTGTTTATTTATTTATATGACTATAACAAATACATTTGTATCAGACAGGTCTGTCATGTATAATTCTTTTGATAAGATTATTTATCTTTAAGGATATGTATTTCCAATAAAAAATAATTTATCTGCACTACATAATATATGTATATTGAACTATGTAATTTGTATTGTTAAATCAAATAGATAATTGTTATAGAAATGGTAAAAATTATCAACTTACGTTGCAATTTTTATTCCAAGAAGAAAACTATTTAAAATTTTGTTGGAATATTTCCTAGAGCGTATCAATGGATACTTTTTGACCTTAGGCATCTTGAGTCACAGGAGGTAGTAATTTCAGAACAATAATGTATTATTGACTTTTAATGAGAACCAAATCCAATAAAAAAAATCACAGGTTCGCAAATTTCATGTCGAATCTTGAATGAATGGATTTCATGCGCTAGCCGCGCATGCGCTAGTCGCCATGCACTGGCCATGCATGCGCTAGCCGTGCATGTGCTGTCAGATTCACTTATCTATGGTCAGATTTTAAAACTAACCGATCGGTCGACGAATGTTTGATGTTGAAATATCAAAATTATAATCTGTTTTCATATAAAAACAGCCCAAAACCATACAATTTACAAAAATAAGCAATTGGTATCAAGAATAAGTATAATATTCATTCATATTGTAGTCAAACTTTGTATTAAAATGTGTTTTATAGGCAAATTTAATTAAAATCTATCTGAGCGTGGATATCACAACCACCATCGCCATATTGAATGGCATTCTAACAGTGTGAGATATAATTAATAATATCGTATTTCATAAGACTGAAAATATATTATTTAAAAAATGATTATTGTGTTTCTGATATTAAACTTAGTTTTAAATAGTAGTTGAAGCCTCAAAGCATGCGAGTAAATATAGTATATTATTTAAAAACATATGTTTTTACTAAAACAAAGTATTTTAAAAACGTCAAAAATTCATCAAATGTACTGCAAATTGAATGATTTATAACTCTTCATTTTTAACATTTTGCTAATTTGGTTTCCTACAGATTTGTCTCCGTAATCTTGGCTTCAAGATTATAAGAAAATATATTTCATTTATGCATTAATTTAACATATTGACTCAATTTCGTACCATGCCTAAAATGCATCTAATGGTCGCGGTCTTTCTTATAATATTTGTATCGTCTTAATTATGAAAATAACATTCAGTATATTAGTTTTATATTAATGTAAAGGTCCAATCTAAGTAATAGTTGAAAAAAAAGTTAAATCTATTGAATAACTTCTGATATAAATGAATAATAAATACCCACATTTTCGTAAAAAACACGAAAATATGAATTATTATTGCAAGTCACGTATTAAACAAAATAATAAATTGAAGGTGTCATAATAATTTTTAATTTAGAACATTGATTTAAGCGATCATCTAAATATATGTAGGTAATTTGTCTGATTTCAAAACACATTCATACATATGAATTAGGTACCCAATAAATTATTTAATTTTTTATTGTAATCAATCATCATGTGTGTTGTCATTTGAATTAATATTCAAATGACAACATATTTTATTTCTTTCCATATGAAAAAAGGTGGAAAATACTCCCGACACGAGTTATGTTTAAAACTCTATTGAATGTAAGAAAATCAACAATTTTAATGTCATCTCTTTCTATTCAAACCTTCCTCTCTCGCATGATTTCCATAACATATAATGTCATCAATTATTTCTCTGATACTTATAAGAATTTAACTATTAGCCTCATCTTGAAAGCATATCTAATTCGTGTATAATTTTTCGAATTTCAAACTGGAAAAATGAAAGCACACCCTTAATAATAAATATTTAAGTTGTAAATAAAATATATTTTTAACAGTGGTGAAGTTTTAATTCAATTGTTTTGGTAACTGCCCTATTTCCTTCGGGTAAACTATTTTTGTATATATGTATATTTATTAAACATTATTTTTAAATAATAAAACATTCTTAAACAATATTAATGTAACTTTAGTAAAAATGCAAAACGTCAAATGTAAAAGTGTAAGAATATTTAAAACCCTGCTTTCATGCTTAATAAATTTGAATTTGCTACTCCCTCCGAAAACTTATTAAAAGGGTTTCACAGTATTATTTTTCTCCATATGCCGGTAATATTAAAAAAAAGTGGCGTAGGTAAGCTTCGTATCCAGTTCTATGCCTCTGCGATTGCTTTGTGGAGAAGCCTTAAAAGCAAACATAGATTTGTCAGATATACACGATATACATTAAGAAACTCCACACACACGCATGACTCCTATAAATCTCATTTATTTGTCAAATATGCACACCAGCTGTGGTAGCTTTGGATGGTTATATATTCAACGATCGCTAATCCTATCCAACATTTATATCCCTCTTTTCTATCAGCAGGATTTGTATTAAAGCACTCAGATGTTTTTAACAAGTATTACACGTAATTGAATGTATACACATTTACAATACAGATTACCATTAGTGTAACTAGATTATTTAAAGGATAAAAGTTATCATAATAACTTACAGTACACAATCGCTTCCAATTCCGAGAAACGATTTTGTCTTCTGCGGGTGTGAAGCGTCCTTGCTTCAGCGGTAGCCCCAAGTCCAGAATCTTCTGCCTAATTTCAGGACTTGGATGTCGAGTAACATCTTTTATCAACCTGTGAAGTTCTGGAATTTCAAAGTTCAAACTGATGTTCGTCCAATATAAAACCTTAAAAAGAGAAACTTTATATGAAGTTCAGACTACAAAACACACGCCAACTGATCACTGAGACAGACCGGATACTGGGCCAGTACAATAGAAGAGAGTACTTCTATCTCGTCATGTTCATCTTCGTTCATTAATTTGTATAGCAACTGATATCTGATACCTTTATAAAATACGAATCTGTACTATAGTTTAACTGTTAAAATATTTTACCACAAAGTTACTACACCAAAAAGTAAATAATACAACACATTTAAATTAAATTTTTAATGATATTTTTTGTGCTCCTTCTGGATTGTGGAAAGTGAGAATGAAAAAAAATTATTTTTGCTGCTGATTAAATTTGCTAAAATTCTCTCACATTTTTGCCCAATTCTGTGAATGAAATATATGTATATAATTAAATGTAAACAGAAGCTAAGCTTCCTCACTTGAAATTAGCATATTTTAAAACTAAATGTGGGTTAATGTAATACGATACTGCAATACAATAATAATTATATAAATCAATTATACGAAGTGGATGAGGCAAGAGTTGAGCCGGGATAGAAAAGTGTGTTGCTTCATCCTCTGCCTATTTTCACTGGGAAACAGCGTGATTGTAAGTTAGTTAGTAGTCCTTTTTCACCAGGGTACTTTTATTTCAATACTTTGATACATTCATTCATTTGTGAAAAACTTATATTTATAAGAGAACTATTTTATTTATTTTAGAATTTGACAACCCAACAATGAAGGAGCTTTTGAAACCATTGAAAGAGATATAATAATAAATTAACTTTGAAAACTTAGAAAAGGAGGAACCCCTTTGAAATGGTTTAAGGAATACCTAAGTCCATAATAGATGCCAAACCACTACAGTAGGTGACTTCATCTCTGACCCCCTCCTTATTTCATTATGAGTATATCTAGAGACTTATCCTTTTTATTATTTATATAAATGACAGTGAAAACGCTAAAACATTGCAAAATAAGATTATTTGCAATATACATCACGGGAAACAACTATGAAAGCATAATGAATAAATTAAACAAAATTATAGCAACATTTACAAACATTGGAAATAAATTACGCCAGCAATTATCACAGATGGTGCAAGTCTGAAGGAAGCGATTGAAATGAAATATTTGGAAGTCATAATAGATTCTAGATTGAACTTTCTGCAAAATACAAGATATACAACTTAAAATATTGCAAAAAAAAAAACAGTATACATATCAATAAAGAAAATTTGAAAATGCTTACCTCAAAAAAATACTCATCTTTAGTTACATTTTCATGCAATAAATCATTTTCTGCATTAACCTTAACTAATGGTTTTTTTCCTTTACGATATTTTCTATTTTTTATTTTAATACCATCTTCATCTTCCTGACTCGGGTAAATCGACACTTCATTTTCATCTTCTATATCATTGCATATTGATGAAGCTGGCAATAAAAATGATTCATTTTCATTGGGTTGAGATTTTGATGATCCTGGCAATGAAAATGATTCATTTTCATCATAATCAGCAAAAGATTGCTTCTTTTTATTCTGTTTCACAATATCTTGTGAAAGAGCTTCATCAATATTTTCTTTAGCAATATGCTTCCTTTTATGTTTTCTTTTCCTTGGTGTGGAGTCTTTTATTTCATCCTCTGCCTCAATCTTCTGCATAATAAAAGTATCCTGCACGCCCTGTGATTTGTGACAGAAATCAATCAATGTTTTATTCCCTTTTGAATGTTTTATAAGTTTTTCTTCTTTATCATTGCCATCCTCCTGATGTAAATGATCTAACATTCTATTTTCTATAACAGCGTGAGTTGAATTTACTTTGCCAGCATCATCGAAATCTCGCTTCTGTTTTAAAACATTTTCTGAAAAATTATTATTAATATTTTCACTAACAATATGTTTATCCTTTCTTTTACGTTTTATTTTCTTTACTGTGGACTCTTTTGTTTCATCTTCTGTCTCATCCTCTTGTTTAATAAAAGTATTCTGCATGCCATATAATTTTATTTTCTGACGTTTTCTATTATTTTTTTCTTTATCATTGTCATCTTTCTGGTCATGGCAATCCAACATCTTATTTTCTATAACATCACATGCTGAATTTTCATTGCCAGCAAGATTAAAATTTTGCTTATTTTTTTTCAGTTTCAAAATATCACTTTGAAAATCCTCACCGATATTTTTATTGGAGACATGTTTATCCTTTATATTATTTGCTGTGGGCTTTTCTGTCTCAACTTCTCGTTTAATAGAAACATCCTGAAAGTCTTGAGATCTGTGATAGAAATTAATGTCCTGTGTTATTTTCTCTACTTTAATCAATTCTGCTGGAATAGCTTTGATCTCTTCATCTGCTTTGCATGTGTGAATTCCATTATGATCAGATTCAAAAAAATTTGAAATCACTTTTTCATCTCGTTCCTTAACAACTGATTTTGTGTCAATTTCTCGTGAACTTTGTTGTTTGACATTTTTCAGGGCATTAAGAAATTTCTCTTTTTTAACAATAATTTTGCCTTCAATATCCTCTCTCCTTTCTTTTTTTATCGTGTCAGAACTCTGTTCATTTTTACAAACTTTTATTTTTTTCTTCTTCGTTTTTAGTATTACATCAGAATAAATATTTTTCAGATGTGTATGTTGGGGTTCCTTTTTAATATTTATTGTGAGTTTCTTTATTGCTTTATCATTTGTATGCTCACCCGGAGACAACTCTGCAATATTCTTTTTGTGTAAAATCTCATCAGAGTCGCTATCAGAATCAGAAATACTATTGTGGTTAAACTTGCAATTTTTAATATTTTTTGTTACTATTTCTGAAGAGCTGCCCATCGTGCATTTATTTTACAAATGTGATTATCATTAGGTTCACAGAAAAATTTTTATATAAAAGAAGAGGGCTCTAAAATAAGTAATTTATTATATTATATGATTTAGATTAACAAGGAAATTAGTTATTCAATATCATCACACAAATTACTCTAGTTAAACTAGAAGCATTTCGCTCATATCAATCAATTTCAATATCGCAATACATATCTTTTATATACTCAATGTTATATCAAACACATTTAGAAATTTGGTAGTTGACTTGACACTTGACACAGTATATCCTTTATCTATGCTTGGCAGTTTTGGCGCACATGTGACGCACGTGACGTTTAACGATTGCATTTTGCATTGTGACCATAGATACAAGATGTATAATTTAATAACAAGAATTTGTTTTTATTTATCGTAACCTTGGGGACGGTCAAGGACGATTATTTATACCAATTTAAATATCTACTTGCCAATATAAACTTCACGATTTGACCAGTTGGTTAAAAAAAACAGGCCCAAAAGCTCCGCACCCTACAATAATTACGAGCAATATTTTTTTCCACTATAGACTGATAATTTTTTAAATTTACCACAGCAAGAAATGGACTTAAATATTTTTTAATATATCTTATATATATTGATTGAGCTGCAGATTACAGCCCGCCCTTGATCCAAATCACGGGCGCAGACTCTACAGCTTCTCTAGTTTTTCGCCAGTGGTTTCCGCAGCCGCGTCCGGTCATCTCGCATTGGTTGGACTCCGATCCTCTAGGTGTGTGGTAGGGAATATCCGCCGGTTGCCTCGTGTCCGAGGCGAAGTCTTCGGATGCTCTTTAGGAGGTACTTAGTACCTTCATGTCGGAACTTGATGGTGGTCCATATTCATAGTCCGTATCTCATGGAAATAATGGTGGCCGGCCAGAAGCTATCCGAGCAACCGGCGACTTCCCGGGAACTGTTGCTTGAGGTCAGAAGCGCAAAAGAAACAGGAAGCAAAAGAGGTACCTATTTTTATCGACTTATACACAGGGGAGGGGGTAGTCTATTCTTAATGCGCTCCACTCAGCCGAGAATGTTCATTATTGATAATAAAATACCTGAGACGCTGCTATAATAAATGAATTAAATCACGTAGTATTTAGTGGGTCCCTTCCATTTTGTAATGTTTTTATTTGCGTTGAGTTCCATTTTTTAGTTATGCCATAGCTCAATCCTTTCATTTATTAAAATTAGTATGTGTTTTTTAAAAAAGTTTATGTTTTAGCCTGCTGTTTACATTTTAATTTATAATAATTTTAATATCGAGAAGGCCTTGCAATAAATTATAATGCACCACGACTACCTTGATTAATTTTCCGTGTGATAGAGCGGGTCTGATGATGATGATGAATTTAGAGAGATGCTCATAATTATTTTATTAGAACGGCCCCGGACTCTGGTAATATTTCGCTCTGCAATTATTTCCAGGTATCACATTATTAACCCTGGTTATAAAAAGTTAATATTTAAAACGCATATTGATTATTTATTTCTACGACTTACATATATAGAAATGGGCAGAATTTCTTATTATTAACTGAATATAATTATGATCATCTTATATTAATAATGCGTTATGTTGGTGGAGCTGATCTCAGGTCCGATTCTCAATCGAACAGAGGGCGGTATCGTCATCCGCATTTCCTCTCGTCCTGGTGTCTGCTAAGTTGAATGCTTACATCACTCTGCCGCCTTGGTATCCGCTTGGCTGGGCATCCCCGCTACCATCAAGGTCATGGTCCATTCCCTGTCTCCCATGTCGTGGTGTTGGTTACTTCTGTTCGTCAGCCGTCTGATTCTCCGTTTGATCAACATGTGCGCTTAATTGCACTCGACTTCCGACATCTACCGGACTTCGGTTTTCTCCGTGCGGCTGGAGATTACTGTTCGAGGCTAACTGCTAGATCCTCCTCTGAAGACTATTCTTCACTGTCCGTATCGCAGCTGTCTCCTGCGAGCTTTATTGCACTCGCACTGTGCTGTTCGAAGGATCTTGTCAGACTGTGTTTGTCATATTTCTGATACGAACTTCAACTCGAACTCGATCTGTCAGCTGAGGCCAGCTAATGGGCCCTCCCGAAGATTATGACAAACTGTCTGTAAAATCTTGAGACAAACTGCTCTGAACCGCTTTTGAACTGCCGTAAAAAAATGACGTCCAACTCGCTGTTATTGTTTGCGATAAGGGTGTGTCTCCACCTGTCGGCTGGATCCACCCTCGCCAAATTGGCGCCATTCTACAGGTCTATAGGGATAAGAATTCAAATTCACCGCCATCTCAGCCATCGATGCTAGCGATATATCGCTGCCGGCTGCCATTATAGGTCTGGCCTGATTTCTCATTGTCCAGCCCTCTCCCATTTCATCGCTTCACAACAGCAGTCTTGCCGGTTTACGCACGCCGAGCGAGACCACCGACTCGTTTCACTTTAGAATTCACGCGCATCTTATTATATATTTGCAGGAGCAAGTTCGTGGTACCACGAGCTTATCTAAACACATTAATTCGATTTTGTTTGTTTTATTTCCACATGTATTGCTTGTACCTGTGAAGGCGCGGTAAAAATTAAGACATGTGTTCGACTCAACAAAAGCAAATGCAGTTCCCATAGTATATTCGCACCCTTTGTTTCTGAAAAACAATAGCTCAGAGAAACAATTACCAAATATTAAATTATTAAATGTCATTGCTAGTGCTAGCCATTATCTTGTCGCTTTTTAGAAATTGATTTATCGTCAGGGTTGACGGCTATAGTTAATTGTTCTCCATTAGACAAGAAAATCCTAAGAATTTACTGGCAAGAAAACGAACTTCTCTCTTTTAGTCGTTATTCCTGTCAGCGGAATGTAAATTATTACATCCGTTTCGCTCTTTAAAACAATGAATTCTGTACGACAAAAGACGATGGCCAGCTCCTATAATGGTTTTTACACAATTCTAGTTAACGGTCCCTAGACAACTAGACCCGCCATTCGTCTGAAAGTCTTTCGCTGGGAGTGATTTTGCACGTGATGAGCAAAAATGAAATTTCCTTTATCGTTTTTTTTTCTAAGTTTAATTAATATGATAGCTTCGCGTTACTCCGCGTCGAGGTAAAACATGTGCTACGCTAATAAGAAAATTATTTTGTTGCGGGAACCCATTTCATCTATGGTTTATTTATTAAGCGAATATAGTATTTATAGTAAGAGTTGCTAAAGCTATTTTCGTATCGGCCTTACAAAACGTTAATATATCGTTTTAAATATCTTGATTCTCATTTTTTAAATTCAAGAAAGTTTCAAATTTGAAATTGAAAGGTCCGTTGCATAGATAAAAGTGGTCCGTTGCACAGAATGATAGAATAAAGATTATTGTCCGTTGTGCTTTTGTGTAGGTGCTTAGTGACGCTTTGTTATTTATTTATTATTTAGTGCATTTCGCATTATTAATGCAATGTAAAAGTAATAATAAACTGTTACTTTCGCTATTCTTAATTATTGTTAATATTTTTTTATAATCAATTTACGAAGTAAGGGTGTGACGATGTCTGTGTCAGAGTCGTGTCGAGTGCTTAAGACGCCCAAGCGATGTAATTCTTCTTCCCGTTCGAATTTATCAACGAGTACTCCTGTTAACAGCCGTCCAATTGTAAACATCGAACCTGTGCAGTCACCGATCGAACAAAAAAGTGTCACCAGTCAGACTACAACCACTCCGATACACTCGAATACGTCAGTGTATAAAGATAAATCGAGTCAATTTTCGAATAATAATTCAATTTCGAGATATCTTACACGATCTCAGTCTAAAATTCTTAACGTGAGCCTTGTCCAAAATATATCTAAAAGTGACGACGCTTCAAAACCTAAGTTAAATACAAATCGCTGCGTTAATAACCAGAATACAGACTTCTCAAAACTCAAAGACAATCCTGAGTTGAGGAAAGAGGAAGCGTCATCAAATGTCAATAGGTCTAGAAGAAAGCCTACAAACTCAGGTAAAGGAAATGTTTCTGCAGAGGCCGTGATAGAAAATATTGACAGCTTCAAAACGCCTTTACCAACAAGTCGTGGCAGAGCAAGAGAGAGGAGGAGGTGTAGAACTCTAGATATAAATGAAACACAGCTGAACAAATCGAGGAAAGCATGTGCAGGAGATGACAAGGATGGTAAGTGTTTTTTCTTCTAATTGAACAGCAGTTATTTTTAAAATATTCATCAATTACAATAATTTAAACCCTACAAATTAAATGATCACTAATTTAAACCCTACAAATTAAATGATCACTAATTTAAACCCTACAAATTAAATGATCATTAAATGATAAAAATAACTAATACCAAAAATAAATATTTCATATATTACATTTAATGGCACCAACAATATATAACTTAACTAGCTAATTTACCATCACTCTGTTTCTCCGCTGGTGTAGACAGAGATGACGAACCGCCATACTCTTTTGCTTTGACACATAACTCGCTCCATCCGCGTTTATGCATCTTCTCATGCAAGCTTGTTGATTATTGAGGCTTCTAACAAGAGCATCTTGCGGTATCCGGTTTGCTTGATCATACCAAGTCTTCTGCGGACATCCTCTATTTCTGGTGCCATCAACACTCGCATTATGTATCTTTCTTACCAATATCTCACTCATTTGTTCTGTATGACCAAACTACTTAAGGGATCCTTTTTTAATCCTACTCATTATGGTTTACATTCCCATCTAATTTGTTCTTTCTTTACTCTATGATTAATAGATTTGCCACATGTATGCCTAAATGATTTCATTTCCGCTGCATTCAGTCTAGTTTGTTTTTCTTCTGCCTACTCCAGGCCTCACTCCCATACATTAATTTATTTTGATTTAATATACATACAAAAATATACCCAAAGTTTAAAGATATATTACTTTACATCCTGGTAATGAGCCACATCTAGGTGTTACCAAGAGCAATCCTTTCTTAATTTTTTATCTGAACTTTTCTCATAAATAATATTCATATAAATTATGAAAGCCTCATTAATATATATGTTTGTTTTTAGGTACAAAAAATGATGCCATTGAAGATAATAAGGCAAACAAAATAAAAAAATCATTCAGTGAAATTTCACACAAATCAAGTCTTATTCCAAAAAGAACAAAGAGTTTGAATAATATTAAAAAAACATCTGTGGAGAAAACAATTAAAGAAAGTAATCCCAATAGTGCGCCATTGATGATGATGAATCCCAATAGTCTCTTATCTGACGATGCTATTGCCGGGGAATCTTGTGATTCTACAAGCAACAGGAACTCTGACAATTTTTGTTCCAGTTCATCATTCAAGCCATCATTCATACGCAGAAAATTATATTCAAGATCTTCAGACTTTGCTGAAAATGATAGCAAACAAGTCAATAATTCATTTTTGGAGAAAAAGAATGTCAGGAGTGTATATCCTTTGAAGACTACTGAATCAAGTAGTGGAAAGGTTTTATCATCTGGTTCAAATAGCGAAGAACCACCTAATAGCGGGGACTCATCCGAAGATAACAGAAAGTCTGCTGATAATTTACGACAATATTGCTTAAGAAAGAATAACACTAAACACTTTAATCGCTTCTTTGGGGAAAATAATAACCAAATAATTAGTGACGTTATAGATGGCACCACAAAAGAAAATACATGCAAATTTGTGAGCAACTTATTGAAAGATATTAACACTAAAAATATCCCATTGGCCTTATCGAATATCCCTGATAAAATAAAAGACATTTCAAAGAATATTCAGATTAATTCTTCTGAATGTCCCCCAAATCAGGGTAATGCGAATCAGGCTGAAAAACAGACATCGATGGAATGTGTTCTGGAAAAAGTGAACTCTGAAGAAGATTCTTGTTTTGAAATATTTAGTAAAAAAATGAGTCCAGGAAGGTCATCTAATGTAGTAAAAACAAAAAGTAATAAAGTTTCTAAACCTAAATTGCCTGCAAAAGATTCAATCACAAAAAAACAAACAGAAATAAAAATGAAAACTGTGAATGTTCCTGTAAAGATTTTGAATGTTCCTAAAAAAAAATCTATTAAACCGTTGAAAAACAATTCTGTGGAAGTGGTAAAAAGGAATTCCAACAATCATTTGTCGAAATCACAGTTAAACCAAGAAACACTGAAAAATGACAAAATGTTAGTTCTTCAAGAAAAAAAATCTTACAATTTGCGCAAATCAGCTACGAATATAATCAACAAACATTTGGGGGGGCCGGAATTGAAAGTAGTTCTGTCCAAAATTCAAACCAGCGATTTGTTGAAGCAAAAGCGTGTTTCATCGAAGAAAGGTGTAACTCGAAATCGTTCGCTCGAAATTAGTATCACATCCAAAAGAATAATTCATCAACGCGCAAATAAAAAAACTGAAGAAAATATAAAGAATCACAGTATAAAAGGTGGGCTAGTAATTTTTTGTTTATTTATGTATCAATTTTCTAATTTAAGTACCGTATTGCCTCGATTATAATACACATCCTTATTTTTATGTACCAATAAATAATTAAAACATGTAAATTTTATTATAACAGACAGATTTACATCCTGCAGCTGTGTTTCCGTGCTCTTCTGTATACACAGAAAATTTTCTTTTCAATGCTACATCATAATGTAGTCTTCTTGTCAATATTTTAAATGGAAATTAGGGACAAAATTTTTACTAAATGTAACTCGACTAACTGCTCTGCCGCATTGGACTCACTGATCCCCCCGCACTACTAGTAATCAGTGATGATTCATCACGACTGTGGAATTTTACAGCGATTGTAAGACGCCATCGATTATTAGACCCTGAATTCAGAGACACCAAAATAGGAAACAACATGCGTCTTATAATCGAGGAAATATGTTAATAATAATTATCATTTTACATTAAAATTGTCTTATATTCTTGTATATGTTTTTTCAGCACCAGATCGCATTTTGCGTAAACCACTGGGAAATTGCAGTAATAATGCTACTGTCTTTAAAAATGGAAAACTGGTTCTTCCTGGAAAGTGTAAGTCTTGAAGTAAAATTACAACATAGTACAGCACTAGCCGCAAGAATAATTTTGTCTGTGTGTGAAAGGATAGGAAAAGTCCTCTTTGATGGAGTTATGAATTTAAACAAATTCTGACTGGTTATTGAACTTGACCGAAACATATACATATACAAGGTGCAATAAACCTATTTCACAATATTTTATAGGTGGATACCTGACTAAATCATGAGTCGAAAATGATCAGGGAATATGTGCAAATTCTGCACCATTATGAAAAATGTAGTTATTTTTATAACATATGTATATATATAAATTGGCTGCGAAGCAGCCACAATAGCTGCCCGCTATTGCTTATAGCGCTTATCTGCTAGTCATTGTGTAATATGCCAATAACAATTGGATTTTTTTCATGGGAGCATATTAATCATTAAAAATTAATCCACTTTGGAAAAGAATCCTCAGATTTTGACCAAGAAATGGAAAATATTATCGATCAGAAAAAAATGAATTGTGCAGAAAATAGCCACAGCAAAAGTAAAATGCACATGTCTATTAAGCTTTCAAATGAATTTTGCTTGAAATATAGCTAACAGTTTATCATGAGCAAAGACTTTTAAAGATCATTAATTTTTTTATAATTTTTGCTGAACTAATTAATCTTTACTCTTCACTTCTTTTGTTACTACAGTGAAACCCTCTTAATACGTTTTCCAAGGGACCGCCAAATAAAATCTTATTAAGCAGGAAAACATATTAACAGTGATTTCAATATTTCAATGCTTTATTTTACCACAACATCTAATATTGTATCTTAACTAACATTAGAATAATTAAAATATTTTATTTATAAAAAAATTATTAAAAAACAATTTTACTTATTTATATAATATATTATATTATATATATTATATTTATATATGTATTTGAAAATCACGGCCATAAATAGGCATACCTAAAAATGCAACAAATTAATAATAACGAAGAAGATTAAATGAATGATAACAAAATGTAACTATAAAATGTTGACGACTATCTAATAAAATACAACTAATCTCCCAATGTACCTTTAAAATATATTAAATACTACTTATAGGAAACTAAATAATATTATAAGGAAACTAAATGAAGTATAAAATTTGAACTATCTAAATAATTACCTATAAAAAAATTACTATCTTAACTATAAAAAAAAATTACTACTAAAAAGTGATTATAAAAAAATTTAAATTAAACTCACATAAAATATCCAACTACCTAAATAAAATAAATCGGCGTAACAAAAGAGAATATAAAACGAAATTAAAATTAAACCCGTAAAGTATGTATCTAAATAAAGTAAATCGACATAGCACAGAGTAAAAGAACCACTGACAACAAGATCAAAATACGAAATGATTCCAAATTCAAATTATTCGGCGTTTTGTAGTAAAATAAGGGTAGGTCAAAGTTATTCAGAGATAAAATACGCCACCTGTAAAAATCCGACGAAAGTTCATACTTTTTACGAAATGTAAAATTGTTTGCACGACAAGGCGTTCCTATCTTTTTCTGGCCAACTTGACAAATGCACATTTAAAAAAAGTACTGTTTGTAAATGAAAACCTGTTGGACACCATATCTATAATTTATCCCTTTTGATGAGTTTTACATAATTTACCTGTACACTCGACATATTGCCTTGATCAGTGTAATTGAGACATGGAATACTCGCCCTTACTAAATCTCAGTTCAGGGAAATTATTGTCGGCATTGACATCGACGATGGCAGGCCCGAACTTACAAAAATACGTTAATAGTATTTTTGTCCTTAATTTTACGATTTAATTTTTTTAATCACAAATATGATTATATTATTTTTGCTTTGTTTATTTATTTCGTGCTGACGTAAAAAATCAAACAAACAAATAGATCGGCCGGTTATGTTAATTCAGTTGTCAGTGCCCTGTGGTTTGCTCTGTTTTGTTTATTTGTTAATAAATTTTCAAATACGTATCGGTTGCGAAAATAAATAATTTGGTTATTTTAGTTGTCAAGAAATATTAATCAAAGCTGAACCAGAAATAGTTAAAATGAAACAGCTCCCAATGAAAGCAGTTCCCTGTGGTTTCTACGAAAACAATGTTATCAGATTTCGAACATAATAATAATATATTTTTATGAGTTAAATTAATACATAAACCGCTTTCGAAAAGTTCTTTTCTTTCCTGCAAAAAACATGGTTTTAATTAGTTTATTTGACATTCTGATGAAGGAAAAGATATTTTCCGAAACCGGTTGGCGTATTAAATTTAACTCATTAAAGTGGTATAAAACAAAGTTATAAATAATATATGTTTAAATAATTTCGTGAACTACAAGTGAGGGTATTAGTTGCAAAGTCAGCAACCTCCATTATTATTTGTTCTAACTTTTAATGCAGTTGTCTTTTCAAACTTAACTCATATTTATTGGTCATTCAAAATCGGTGTTAGTTGCAAAATCAGTCGCTTTTGCCGCTGCCATTTATATTAGAATTGAATCAATAGCAGTCTTCGTTACTCAGAAATTTAAAGGGCCGCTAGTATGGAAATTAGATTATTTTTGGAAAAATATGTTGTATTTATTATCTATTTCAAACCAGATTATGGAGATTATTATTTATAATAAGAAATGCATTAATAAATATATTCTTTATGCTTTTATCAGATTTCACGTTTTCTCCAAATAAAAAATATGGAGGTAGCCGAGATTGCAACTAAATAACAATAATACGAAGAAATATAAGCAGTTATATTAAAATTGTTGTAGTCGAACACGTTCAAGGAGTGTGTACAAATTCTGTACCATTAAAAAAAACATTATTAGGAGATTTTTACAAAATCATGTTAAGCTTCAAATAAATTTACTTCGAAATAAATATTTGTGAAATTGATCCATTATTATTATTATTTCATTATCATTGCTTCGTGCCATAAATCATCTAATAAAAAATAGTCTGGCTGCTCAAAGCTCAATGACTTTTATTTTTTTTGTAACTAACTAATTAACCATCACGCCGTATGCCGCGGGAGTAGGCAGAGAGGATAGAGCGCCACATTCTTCTGCCCTGAAACACAATTATCGCCTCATCCACATACATACATATTCTCATACAAGCTCGTTGATTATTGAGGCTTCTAACATAATTATTTTCCAGTATCTAGTTTACCTGGTCGTCCCAAGTTTTCCGCGGACGTCCTCTATTTATGGTGCTATTAATACTTGCGTCATATATCTTTCTAACCATTATCTTCTCATTCATCCGTTCCATATGACTAAACCACCTAAGTGATCCTTTCTTAATCTTACTTACTGTATTAAGATCTGCTTTACATTGTTTGAAGTGTTAGGAGTATATTATCCAGAATAGTATTAATGGTTAATTTTATCGCATAATATTTTTACTTGATGTGTATATCCTTGAGCACACATTACATTTCGCATGTACTTCTCGGAAATTCAAAATACGCAGTTAAATTTTTTTTCAAATTTGAATAATTAACTCAGTGAATTCCTACTTAGCATAACAAGAACGAGAAATTAAATGTGAATAAATGCTCCTTTCAAGATCAGCTTTAGATTCTTTTCTTATTTCTTCATTCTTTACTCTGTCATAAATAGATCTGCCGCATATACGCCTAAGCTATCTCATTTTCACTGCATTCAGTCTACTTTCGTTCCTCTTCTGCCAGCTACCGACCTCACTTCCGTACATCGGTGTCGGTACCGGGACTTCATTGTGCGTCTCAGTTGACAAGTTCCCATTAGTTATTTTTTGTATTCAATATATAATTTCGAATCAATAAAATATTTCAATTAATCGAAATAATCGCATAACCAGGATTTTTTTAACACTCGTATCTCTGGCATGATTGAGATTAGATACAGCGTACGCAGCTTCAATTTTTTCAACTTGTATTTTTAATCCATATGTATTTACCCCTAAAATATAGCGTTCCACTCACTCACGTAATAAGATTACACAAAATTTATTCATTCAATTATAAACTCAAAATTTGACGAAGCAATTCGATACTTGGAATTCCCGAAATAAATTGAAGGTTCAGGCCAAACATAATTAGGGTAATACGGGCAAACAGATGAAAATAAAAATGTCAATGTATTACATATTTTGTCTATATGTTATTTGAAAAGACAAGCTTGTCCTAAAATGAGGTCTAATTCAATGCGGATTATCGTAAGAGTTAAGTAAATTGTTGTGGATTCCAAGAATTTATTCTAAGGGTTTTTCTGCCTCCAAAGCAATTAAGAATATTTAAAGGTAGAAATTAGTGGAAATAAAGCAAAATTACCAATGCGGCTCTGGTACTGTACATGCTGAATGTATTGTTTATGACAGCTGGGGTTTTGTTTTGTTGATTTTTGGGATTTATTTTGCTTGGGCACTATGTTTTATTAGCCTATTCAAATATTACTGTCTTTGTAAATGGATAAACTTTTATGACACATGGAAAAACCCATTTAAAGAGAGTTCATTTTATTGCACCCATTGAAAGAATATCACTTTCATTTTTATAAATGTCAAACAAAAAAAATTCTGCGAAAAACGTATTACAAGGGACATTTTGTAGGGATAAACTGAGTTCTGTCAGAAATATTTTAATTTATTAGGCGGGAAACTTATTATTTGGAAAACGTATTAAGCATAAAAAAAATACGTAATTTGTATGGGACTTTTTCGGGACCGAAAAATGTAATCCTATTAGGCGTGAAAACGTATTAAAGGTGATCGTATTAAGAGGGTTTCACTGTATTTCAAAAGCAGGTTTGCAAATGAGTCTCAGCTTTCAAGAATTAATACACTTTGGAAAAGAGTCCTCAGATTTTGACCAAGAAATGGAAAATATTGTCCATCAAAAAAAATGTAATAGTGCAGAAAATGGCCACAACAAAAGTAAAATGCACATGTCTATTAAGCTTTCATTTGAATCTTGTTTAAACTTGGCATTGATATTTAAGGATAGAAGAACTTATTTATGTTAAATTAATTTTATTGACTAGCATAATGAATAATAATACCTTAATTTTATATTCATATTTACAAAATTAGAAAATGCATTTTTATTCTATTGTGTCAAAATACCCAATAACTATACCCCTTCTCTACTAAAGTATGAATAACCCGCTACAGGAAGTTGACACTAGAATGCCAAACATAAACACACATGATTATAAAAAGTTTTCTAGACCAAATTTCTACACCAAAATGTTGGCTTTGTTGTACAAATAAAATAATATTGAAGCAATTTTTGAAGAAATATGTATTCAAGGCATAATCTGTTTTAAAAATTAAATTGTATTGTAAGTATTGGTCTCCGTCAATACAAGACGTCACCGTCCTTCACGCAAGATAGTAAAGATATCAATAATTATTTTGTATGCAGTAGAATATTATTGCACAGTCTTTAGATATTGTTTAAAATAAAACCGTAATGTAGTGTCGCTCTCAACATTTTGATATGTGTTTGGTATGTAATTCTAGTAGATAATATATAGCCTTTAATGTCTTGAACAATAGTCCTAGAAACACTAAAAACATAATAATTAATATAAGCTTTCTATTTTAGTTGGTGAATCAGCAGCTACAAATTCATCTACATCAATATTGCTGAATTCGTTTACAAATTCAAAAATACATACAGGGGGAATGTCGAGCATAAAAATAAATTATAAAACCAACTACAATGACATATATCGCGGGATTAATGATTTTGAAGAATTTGAAAGATCTATTTATAACAATTCACACAAAACTTCTGTTATGAATCGCATGCAGAAAACTGAATCATTCTTCAACAGGACTGCGGCGGATATTGCCAGAGAAGTAAGGCAGTATAGAGAGCATGGTAAATATATGTATAAGAATCCATCAAATGTACTTTGGAATCAAAAGCCATGTATAGAAAACACTGTGTGCCAAAGTAGGAAATATGATTGTTCTTCAAATTCAATTTTTGCATCCAGTTTCAAAAGTCAGTCCAATAAAATGATAGAAAGTGTTAAAGGAAATAAATTTGATATTTCTACAAAGTACGGACTGGGTAGTAACGTTTCTGTGTTTGGTAAAAATAGGAATACAACTCTGATGTCTGGTCTGAGGGAACTCGATAGGACGAGAATGATAAATAAACAAATTATTTGTCCATCATATACAAATAGAAATATTAAATCACAGTTTGTAACAGAGAATCAATTAAAATTATCAAAAGAAAGATTAAGAACTCCCTATAATATGGCAAGCAACAATAAAATATCACATGTTGACAGTCATAGTAAAGATCCTTTTGGAAACACTGGAAAATTGAAAGAACCCGATCTCTATGTATTTGGTAAAAATGATAAAATTAGATATGGTGAAGATGACCCATTTAAAATTCTCACAGAACGATCTACAAGTATTTCAAATCTACCAAAAAAACATGTTTTTTATCCGTGCAGTGAGAGTGTTTCAGAGTTTGAAAACTTTGAAGATGATCCGTTTCAAATTCCCAAGGAAAGACATAGAAATACTTTATTAAATCCATTGAGAAAATTGGGCCCGTCTGAATTTGGCGACAGCGTTTCAGAATTTGGAGATTATAAATATGATTCAGTCAGTGCTCTCACCAGAAGAACTAGGGATACTTTTTCAAATCCGCTAAGAAAACAGATTCCTCGTCAATTTGGTGAAAGTATTTCAGAATTTGGAAATTATAATGATGATCGATTACAAACTCCAGTGGAAAGGCACGGAAATACCATGTCAAATCTGTTAGATAACAATTTAGATTTTGGAGTTAAAATTTTGACAGAAAGGAACAGACATACTGTGTCAAATTTAACCAGAAAACAATATCCAAATCCGTTGGGTGAATGCAACTCAGATTTTGAAAATCACAAAAATCGTCCAATCACAATTCCCATTGAAAGATCCAAGATAGCTTCATCCAATCCACCAAGAAAACAAATGCCTTATACATTTGGTGAAAGTGTTTCAGAATTTTGTAATTACAGTGAATTTCAAATTCCCGCAGAGAGACCAAGAGATACTTTATCAAATCAACTCGGAAGACCGAGCTGCTTCTCTACTTTAGTATGCAATGACTCAGAATTTGAAATTAATGAAGACAATCAATTCAACATTCCCACAGAAAGATACGACAACCAGTTTAGATCTTCAAATGACAGAAAAATATCACAAGTCTTAAATTATGAGCGCGAAACTCATGTCAGAAATCCATCAAAAAATGACACAAAATCTACGAATCGTATCCCATCTTCAACATTTACGGAGAGAGAAATGCAATCTGTCAACTATTACGACCATGGTACATTTAAAATACCAGGAGAAAGGGCGATAAAAAGGAAAGTAACACAAAGAGAAGAACTCGATGAAAGTGAATACAAAAAATATAGGTTTGAAGGTAACTAAACTTTTATATAATTTTTTTTACGCTTATTTAGTTTTCTCCAAAAGAGACTTTTCGGTCTTATTTTTATATATATTTTTCTGTTTAATATGGTTTACTATCTAACAATAAATTCAATAGATTAAATTTTGTACTGCATATGATTTGAAACTATATTGTAGTAAAATTCTGTTAGTTTTTAAGCTGAGGAGACTGAAATTCAAGAAAAAAGTTTGAATAACGACTTATGATAATAAAAATATTTTTTTTTTACATACCAACTTTTTTCATTACAACTCTGAAGTAATTATATATACATATATGCACACATTTTAGAATAACAAACAAATTGTCAAAATACAGCATAAACAAATCAATACAAACAGAAAATTATAGTAAATAATATTATTGCTATTTTCACTTGGTCAAATGGAATGTTTTCACTTAGTACATAGTAAAAGTTAAATATAGTAAACCCTCGTTAAAACGAACACCGTTATACTGAAAAATTATGTATATTGAAATTTTTTCAAAATTAATTCCCTGCGATCAATTTTTCATACAAAAGTGAATTTATATAATGAAATTTCGTTAATATGTATAATGTAATTATTTTTGTCTTGTACGAAAAAAGATGATCATTTACATAAATATATAACAAAAAAAAAATTTTACAACAAAAATATTTCAAAATATATTTTGGCCATTTATGATCATGTTTGTCAATTGTTTTATTGCTTTGGCATAAACCTTTTTTTGGGAACATAATATGCCCTTATAAAGTCATTTGGCATAATCTCCATTTGTCCAAGGTTTGATTTATTGCCTATTGCCAAAATAGGTTAGAATGGCACCCTTACCACGCTGCTCGGAAGCGTACACGTGTTCATGTCTCTAAAAACGGTTCTTATCTAGACCAGCTAGAGAAAATAAAAACCCCCAAAATCGAAACCGAAGTCACACTTTAGGGCACGCGCGCGTCAGCTTTATATATGGTGTCGCCTGCAATGCTGGAGTTGCCTAGCCTACAATTCTGCACATTATTATCTTTGATTTTCGTTTTTTATTGACGATGATTGTCAACTTATGACACTTTTTACATTATAACTGAACATTACATCGATACCAATGACTGTAATATTGCATACAATATTTTCGTTATGTGTTTATTTGACAATTGTTTTTGTGTGTTTGTTTACCGACATTTATATGTACTAGTATTCCATAACTTATTCTTTAAAATACATTTTTTAATATTTTGTGGAACCCTAAAATGGCTTCAGGTCATGATAATTTCCGCAAAATTTTAACCTTCGATAAAAAACTATGATTCCGAATTTGTCTCTCAATGATTTAAAGAAATATGAAGATCGATTAACCAATGCGAATGCTTGTAGCGGCTCTACAATTTAACACTTAAAATTTAATGTTTTATATTTGCATGACATTTTGGAATTTCCAAAAATATCGCCGAATTTTAGGTTATCTTATATTGTTTCATGAAATGTTTTTAATTTAATTTCTTAATTATCAATTTGCTTATCTGTTGAAACAAAACTAAGTAGATTATTCAGAGTTTTCTTTATACAGAAAATTCTCCTTTGTTTGCAGAATGCCTTATTATATTATATCCCATATTAAACTGACAATGGGTGTCTTGTTTGCGGAACTTACAAACTATTTTAAAGCCGCCCTACATTTATTTCTACGGCATGCGCGGAATATTCATATATTAAGAAATTATTTTTTTCGCTATATGTGGGAATTCATTATTACGAAATTAAATTTTTTGGTCCCTTGGATTTTGCAATAACGAGGTTTTACTGTTGTCCTTTCATAATCATAGTACAAATCTAAACAAGTAACTTATTTTAAAAAAACTATTACAACAGACTATCTTTTCGGGCCATTTTTAATAACGACATAATACTACTCATTTGAATGAACTTTGAAAGGACACACCGTAGTGCATGTGTATTTTCACCAGCCAGGGAATTTTCTAGATTATGCACATTTATTATTTGACAAAAAAGTACACATTAGGCGAAAATTAGAATTTGAAACTTTCCAGACGGACCACGTTCTGTTCCACAACTTTGATTTGTGGCGAATTTTGAATAAACAGGATTTTACTGCAGTGACTTCAACATGCTTGTATTACAAAGTTTAGTTTATTGAAAAAATAAAAATTAAAAAAAAAGGTTTATTTAGATACAAATGTTTATATTTTAAAGAGAACACATTATTATTGTGAAGTATTTTTTTTTCAGAACATAGTTCTGTGATATTTTAATACAAATTAAATGCATCAATTAGAAATATATACATACAGATAAAATCAATTTATCGAAAAAATATTTTAGCTGTCACTGTGATGCCAGAAGTTCTTCCTATACGGGGAAGAGCGCAGACCAATTACACCATTTCAGCCTAGTAAATTGATGACAAATTTTCGAACTTATATGTTGCAGCTATTTCAACAAATAAGTTCTATTTAATTATTTCTAATTGATGCATTTAGTATGTTTATATAATTAATCTATTACCAAAGATTAGCTATAATAACAATAATATTACAATGATTTTATCTTTATAAAGTTTTCCTATTTCATTTTCAGAGTCGAGATTTAGCACCGCTTCAAACATTGTGAGTTCTTCAACTAAAATTTGCAATTTTTTTAATGGAAAAGGAAATAACACCCAGAGTCGTTTCAGTATTTTGAAATCCTCTATGATTAGTCCCGTCAGCAAAGTCACGGAAACTGTGGAACTTTTGGACGTGGCGAGTAGTGCAAACAATTTGTTCAATGGGATTAAAAATCATAACAGTAATAAATGCAACATAAGATCAAATTATTTCTCTGATAATGATCACGATGACACTGTTATCGGCAGTCATGATTATATTACAAATAATCCGTCAAGCAACGAGGTAAACCAGGGAGCAGGAGATTTTGAAAACTTAAATCACCTTAAATCCAATCAAATCCAAGATGGAGACAAAACAAAAAATAACAAAAAATATATCATTTGTGAAGATGACTCTTTTGATGCTAAAATAGATAACGGTGAACAGCGTATCTGTGATGATGATACTTTCTTTTTTAAAGGCTCTTACACTAAACCATCTGTCTCTGAAGAAACCACATCAAATAGAATGCTTCCAGACACGTTGAAAATCAACAGTACCAATAGTAAACAGTCAGCTCTAAAAAATCCTGGTAATTTCATAGGTTTAAGGGCTTCAAGAATGGAGAGTGTAAATTCATCAGTTGTGAGCAGGTATAGACCTCACATTTCGAGGTCAGATGGAGACCACCGATTTCATCCTATTTCAGATAACTCTATAGCGAGGACATCATCTAACATGCAACATATATATGGCAGGCAAATGCCCTCTTCCAATACTTTTAAGAATCCCGCTCTCGTGGAAACTATCTCGGATAAAGATGATCAAGAGAAAACTACAGTGAATAGAGCAGTAAATTGTTCGCCATGGAGGTTCACCAACTGGTAGTGATCAGTCTGGTGAATTTTATTTAACGTAGACTAGTGTACAAAACTTTAATATTATAGTACAAATAGGCTATTGAACTATTTTAAATTAAAAATTGATAATATTCTTTTTTATTATAAATCTTGACTTATTGTCTTAATGTATATATATATATAATAAAATCCTGTTAATTTGAAATTCAAAGGACCAAAAAGAAAAACCTGGTATTATGTAGTATGGAACATTCACACCATGGTTTGACATTACAAAGGGTGTCAAGCAAGGTCGTGTAATATTTCTATAGCTGATCAACTTGTATATAGATAATTGTGTGAAAGAACTGGAATGTATGAATGTCGGAGCAAAAATGGGTGATTTGATTGTATGCTGTTTATTGTATGCCGATGATGCAGTACTAATGGCGAATAATGAACAAGAACTACAGAGTCTAGTGAGTAGAATGTACGATGTATGCAAGGAAAGCGACCTTATGAATGTTAACATGACAAAGGTAGACAGACGAGGAACGAAAGTAGACTGAATGCAGTGGAAATGAGATACCTAGGCGTAAAAACAAGGAAAGAATATAAAGCTGATCTTAGCATAGCGAGTAAGATTAAGAAAGGATCACTTCAAGGATCATCATCAAGGTGGTTTGGTCATATGGAACGAATGAATGAGGAGAGAATGGTAAGATATATGACACACGTGTTGATGGCACCAGAAATAGAGGATGTCTGCGGAAGACTTGGCACGATCAGGTAAACCAGATAATGGAGGATGGTTCTGTTAGAAGCCTCAACAATCGGCGAGCTTGTATGAGAAGATTTATTAATGTGGATGAGGCGAGAATTGTGTGTCAGGACAGAGGAGTATGGAGCTCTATCCTCTTTGCCTGCCCCCACGGAGAAACGGCGTGATGGTAAGTAAGTAATCAGGCAACTGCATATTCGAGAATAACCCTGTCAAAAGTTTTAACAACCGAAAGAGCGGGCATGAGAAGATGTATGAAAGTAGACAGAGAAAGAGTGATAAAAAAGTGGATAAAGATGAATGATGTTTTATCCTGTCTGCCTACTGTTGCGGGTAAAAGGTGATGATAAGTTAATTAAGCTAAAAAATAAAATCTAATAATGCGAAACCTCGTTAATTTGAAATTCAAGTAATGAAAAAAAAATTAAAATTAATTTTAAAAATCGCAAAACTCTCGATAAATACTTATTTTGTGAAAAATTATCAAATTTTTTTTTTATTTCAAGAAAACATCTCGAAAACGCATAATTAAGCAAGAAGCGCATACATTGGTTTTTTCATAACTGTTATTCAACATTTTCGAATTATGTGATGTAAAAATGCAATGATTTATGGTGCAAAGGTCTGAAAATTACTTTGTATTACTGAGGTTTTTGAATTAACAGGTTAAACTGAAAAAGACGAAATTGACAATTTTGATCTGTGTTTGAAAATTTTTCAATATGTTAAATTTCAAATTAACAGGGTTTTACTGCACGTGTTTCTTGTGGAATTCTGGAGATCTACAGGGTAGTTTTAGTATTTGTGCCAAATCTGCAACCACTTGTTTTACTCAGTTTCCCTCTGTGTATGTCGATGTTGCTAATTGCCTATAGCAGTGGTAATCCTATATTATTATGTTGGATTGTCACTGACAGTTTTAAAAAAATAGAAAATTTGCATGTATTTTCTTTGATAAAGTATTGTTTTTATGTAGGAAAAGCAGAGGTTTTATTTCTTTAACAAAATCTCCACAATATTTTATTCAAAGTGCCCACAAAACATTTACTACGGACATTTCAGTTTCAGGACATCTGTCATATTTAAAGTACACAGTGGTTTAAGGTTGTGTTTGAATATTTTGATATCTAAATAAAAAAATTCTTGGTGTTTTTGCATACATTGCTTTATTTTACGCAATGATAAGGTCGACAACACATTTGACAGTGACTTGTCAAAATACCTTATAAAAACAGCGAATGAAAATTTGGGTACATTAAATCACTGAATGAATCATTGATATTGGCCATTTTATTTAATGTCCAAAATCTCATTTCACACATCGGATGAGAAAGTGTCATTTCGTAACTACCCATGCTGAAAGCGCAATACTATGCAAATAATGTTATGAAGAATGTAATAAGTACTGTTTTTGTCAACAAACATTATTTATTTTTAAACAAAAAACATTTTTATTGAGAAGTTGCAATTTGCAGAATGTAATTTTGTGATATTTAAAACAAATTAAATGAATCAATTAGAAAATATACAGAATATATCTATCAATCCAAATATTTTTTCAATTGATGTATTTTTTGTGGACATATATCTTTCATTAATTTAATTTATTTTTAGCATTATTTACACTTATGATAAACACATCAAGAATTTGCCAAATTTCGGGTGAGTTCTGCTATCATTTAGCAGTGTTATATAACAAAGAATTCAGTTATTCATATCATTCTAGCACAGCTGCAACTTAGGTATTTATGTTACATTATGTTGAATATGCAGAACTGCAGATTTATAAAATTACATAATCTCTAATATCAGTGGTTATTTAAGAATTTTAGTCATAATTGGTAATATCACATAACTTTAAGATTGGAATTTTGGAGGCCACCAAAGAGTAAGACATTCATCTGTTGAATAATACTGTGTTAGTATTTTTTGCCAGGCCGATTACATAAATAGTATGGAATGAAAAAGGTGAGAAAACGAAGACAAAACAAAATGTCGGCATGTTGACAGTGTTTACAAATGTAACTCCACACACCAAATAGATAGACATGAAATGAAGTCTACAGTGGAACCTCTTATAACGAGACTAATTTGTTTCAGAATCTTACTCGTTGTGTGAAACACTCGTTAAGTGAAACAATTATTCCCATACAAAACAACGTAACTGATAATAATGCGTTTCTTGCCAAAAAAAATCAATTTTTATGTTTTTAACGTTTATTCTAATTATATTACATACTTATAAATTGTTAAGGAGCATAACAACCTGGAATGTTTTGAATATTTTCGTTAATAGTGTCACCTTGCAATTGCTTTTCGTTTATTCATATGAGAAGCATCCTTTCAACATCATCAATAATAGGTAACCGTTTCGTGGACATTCTTGACACTCTCTTTGAAGCATCTATCTTCTTAATTTTGTCCTTGTTCTTGAGGATAATGCAAATCGTTGATGTACACCGATTGTATGTGCGCATCAGATCAGCCACGCACACTTTTCAATGATTTTATGTTTCATTTCTAGTTATTTTTTATTCTCTTGTGGCTTTTTCTTCAGGGACATTTTTGCAAGGATTATTAAATTTTGCACAAAAAAAATTACAAATGTCTGAACACAAATTTCGAAAAATGTGTGATCACATGCGACACTAACGTGCTTACGGAACGAGTGCTAACCGGAGACTGACGCACTGGCGCGGAAGTCCTGGCTCACAAGTGAGTGATGTGAAGATGGGACTTCCCCACTCGTTATGGGAGGTGCTCATTATGAGAGGTTCCACTGTATACATATATAGGACAGGACTTCGGAACATTATTTGCAGGGTGAGGGGCACTTTATACACATTCATTGGCGGAAACTTAAATCCGATTTTGACTTCTATTTTTACATTGTTTTACAGCACAAGATACCATAATTACTTTGTAATCCCTTCAAATGTTTCGATGCGTTCACAACAGAATAATACTGGAGGTCATCTTTTTTATACAGGCCGTGGAGCTGCTTGATTAAAATTTTGGGACAAGGAATTTGCAATAGTTCATGTCTATCTATTTGGTGGTCTGTGATTACATCACACATAGCAGACTGTTTGAGGAGAGGCAGGCCCATCAATGAGTAAACCTGTCTTCAGCATACGATGCTAATGAAATATATCTAAGCAGTGTACTCCTTCGATATAAAAAAAATCTTGTAAAGAACATTTTTGTGCAACTTTAATTTCTAAATTTATCTGGTTGAACTGAGATTTTAAAAAGGGTTTTCATTTCACTTTCAATTATACTAATTTATAAACCCAAATAGTCACATTAATATCAAAGGGAAAGTCTGCAAAGGGCGACTCCCAACCGCCGATGACAACTGCATCTTGTATGGAGAGATTACCGAACCAACCTGTAGATATTGACCATTGTTTCTACTTGCGTGTGGTGTGATCTCGTTGATATGTATCATAAAAGATAGGAAACATGGGGGCAGAAAAAGACGCATGTCAAAATCTTTATTAATTAAGCATGCTGAAATCAACATGAACACGGATAGTGATGTACCCTGAAATATCAGGAAAAATAATTTAAAAAAAATATCCATCCAAGTAGGTACCTATAAAAGATTGGATACAAAAAGTTTATCTTAGATTGTGCTATAAAAGTATTGTTTTATTTAAAAGTTTTTCAAACTGATCTTCCAAAATTTGTAAATCATTTTCAATATCTTCTAATTAATCACAAGACTTCATTTATTGTCTTTTCTACAATATTTTTAATATCTAAGTCCCTAAAGATATCAGAAAACTTCACTAGATGCCCTCCTGATTGTTTACAAATATATAATTAATTTATAGAAATATGAGAATATTCCTATTCAATTTCTTAAATAATATTCATTGGCATGCTGGAACCGGGTTTAATGCATGAGTGTTTTAAAATTTATTATCAAATAATCCGAGAGTATAATATTTTTTCATATCCAGTCATGTGTCAAAGTATAATTTTTGTCAGACTGATAAAATTATTTTCTTGTAGTTTCTGAACTATTTTGCCTTGTATCTTCGATCGCTTTGGCCAACGTTTCGGATCTACTACAGGTTTAACCAATAGAACTTATGTCATTGATGTATCATTGGGTATGTTTACCATTTTTCTAAAAATAAGGTCTATAGTATTTTGAGTATGTCCAAATCTTTCTAGGAACCAATTACTGGGACTTATCCCCTGAGGGATCGTCATCAAGATATAGATGTCTCACAAAGACGAAGCTGTTATTTTCATTTACGTGGGAAGCATGGAAGTCTTAGGCATTACAGGCTTACGACCTATCATAGTCGGTAGTAAATAATTGAAATGTTCCGACATGATAACATATATATAACTCCCAAAAATTTGATAGATGTGGTAGCATGGGTAAATAGGTGAATGTTTCATTGTGTAAAGTGATCACTTAAGCCAGTCGTAAGCCTGTAATGCCTACGACTTCCCATGTAAATAAAAATAATAGCTTCGTCTCTGTGAGACATCTATATCTTAAGGTCTATAGTGTTTATTTGAGTTACAAATTTTATTTGTGTCAAGTATTATTATTTATTAATTCGTACATAATTGCAAACGTAATGCCAGCCCCACTACCCAATTCTGAAACAAACTTTTTGTATGTACAATGGAAAGCATTTAACAAGAAAACTAATACATACTATAAATAGTTGGTCGACATAAAAAAATATTTCAATCCCAATTACTGTTATTTCACATATTTCTTAAATTTGAAATAAAAAACGAAATATTTCACATCTCGCAAAAACAATGATTTTACTTTTTATTGACTGGGCTGCATCTCTCTTGGAGAACAATCATTTAAAAAAAACTAACCCATGTTTTTGACCATGGTGGGTTATTTTTTAACCAAAATAGTCGCGATAGAAACAACAAGAAGAACAAAGATAGTTAATTGCAAAAGAACTTGAGTAAGCATTCAATCACATCGAGTGGAAGAGCCAAAATTTGGACAAAACGATCATCAGCTATGAAAAATTCCACGATGAAATGAAAAAATCAAGCTCTGTTTAAACATTGTTGCTAATATTTTGCAAAAAAGTAGTAATTAAAAAGTACATTGTTTTTTATTCTTTGAGATTTTATCCTCTAATATAACTTATATGTAGTGAATTTTTTTCGAATTTTTATGGTAAATTAATTGTATTATTTGGTATATTCACTTGGGACGAGGTAATTGCAGGCTAAATTAATTTTAGGTTAATTAAGGTTTTCTTATGATTTATTTGCCATATTAATGAATGAATGAATTAATGAATTTTGTAGGAATTTTCTAAAAATTTACATCTTTATTATTCACGTAATGATAACAATAGCCGAAGTTTGATTATTTTGAAGAAATTTTACATATGTACAAGGTTTTGGAGCTGAATGATTATTATAATATCCGGATTCCACGTAACACAGTGCAATGGCGTTCTGGCATCTTTTTTTCCAGTATTTTTATATATATTACACATAAAAATAGAACAATGCGTGTGAAAATTGACAATGTGGATATTTACATTATTCTGTTAAAAGCCTTGGTACTTTCTTTTCTTTTTTGTTTATTTAGTAAGTATAAATATGTTAAGAAATATTATACATATACATTTGTAACATAGTCCATTGGTGTGGCATGATCCACTTTTTATACTTTTGTAATATAAAAAAATACATGTCAATATAATTCTGTTTTGTCTGGAGTTATTTTTCATCCAAACTGAAGCTTTTCTATATCTTATTGTCCTTTATTAATTCCTCCCTCGAGTTTCTAAAACTTCAATGTCTTATTTTGAACCTCATCACTGTCTTGCTCTTTTACTTTATCTAAAATAATTATACAGGTAACTAACAGTCTACTCAAAATCCTATAAAATGACTGCAAAATTTGGTTTAGATCAAAAGGTCAATTCTACAGACATACATTTGGTAATAAGAAAAAAGTTATTTATAGATAATTTTTAAAAACATTCTTATATATTTATGCATAACATTGTAACATAGTTAATTATATTTTAAACTTGACACATTGATGACCATGATCTACAGGGAGTGATCTAGAGGACGCAGCCAGCTGACATAGTAGGATACACACCTTTCTGCTGCTCATATTGGCAAATCATTGATCAGTATTATAAATAATACAGGTGTACTCCGGGTTAAGTCCACAATGTATTTGTCAATTAGCAGTTGTATTGTGAATTTCATATAGCTCTTAGATTAATATGTACCTCCTTCTAAAATTTAATTGATATTATATACAATGTAAATTAAAAAATTAATAATGAATAAAAGCATGCATATATTTTTTAAAGCAGATTTATACATCTTTATAACAACACTGAGACACAATTACATTTTAATGGTTGTTTGAAAAAAAGTCCAGCTTTAATTGTACAGCCACATTCTTCTTTGCATCGCTTTATAGCAAGTTAATTCCCATTTTTACTGCTGCCCTATTTTCATCCTCTGGCAACTGAAAAAGTTCTTCCATTATCGAAAGACCTTTCATTTCCAACGTTCTGACTGGTGATGGATCGGGTATTACATATTTATTCATGTCTTCATCAGCCATTCGTGGAATACAGTCTCTTATTAATTCTCCCTTGCGCGTTTCAATTAACTCTTCAATATCTGACAAATATCAAAAAGAACTTGTATCTAGTAGTCCTATCCACGTTTTTTTCTTCATTTTAATATTATACAATAAAATGTGTTATTTGAATTAATTGATCGAAGATTAAATAATTTATTGAAATACCTAGTTGATGTATCAACCCATTAGGCTTGTATTCAGAATGCATCGGTAAAGCCGCACTTCTTTAAAATTCCATAAATCAGTAATTTCAATTCAAAGTCACATAAAACACAACTAATATTTTGGGCTAATTTGAGTTATTGCATGAAATGGGTTCCAAATGCATTATTTTATATTTCTTATATACACGCCAACTCTATTTAACAGATATTAAAGGAAATAGCAAGAGTTATTTATTTAAATTGGTTGCAGTGGTCATTGATAATACTGAAAATAAGTTAAGACCTTAAAACTGGTCATGTTTGCATACTCAAAACAAAATATACATGAATATATGTTGAAATTCAATCAACATCTTTGTGTCAGTGTCGAATAGAACCTTGTTATCCTGAGAGGTCAATATGTGAATATATTTTGAAATTGTTAATAAATAATTACCTACGTCAACGATGTTTCGCAAGTGAAAACCATCAACGATGTTCTGTATTTAAAATTATTTTGACAGCTTTAATTAATTATTTTGTTTATAGAGATAAATATACCACGATGCAGTTTTGTGATCCATTTGTTAGATAATTACGTGGTACTTTTCCTTTGTTTAAAAGACAATAATATTCAATTCTGACTTACATACACAATAATCTACATAAAATGTTTACTTTGTTCAAGAAAATGTTGTTTTCCCTTAAAATCAGTGAAAAACCATCTAATATACAAAATTTTCAACTTATGATGTGATAAGCTAAATGTTAATTCATATTTTAACTAAAATATGCATGAAAATATATCTTGTCGGCATATTTGACCAAAAATGAAGGAAGTGACAGATACTACATTTGCTATTGCTGGACCGAGCAGTGCAATGAGGAAAATAAAAAAAACACATTGATAGGATCGGTACAAATATTATTTAATAAGTAATTATTATGTTTTTGATATAAAATTTAGTTTTAAATAGTAGCTGTACGTAAGTAAATACAATATATTATTTAAAATCGTTTGTTTTCACTACAACAAAGTATTTTTAAAATATTAAAAATATATACTGCAGATTGAATGGTTTATAAATAAATTTTTAACATTTTGTTCATTTGTCTCAACGCAGATTTGTCTCCGTAATCTTGGCTTCAAGATTATAAGAAAATTTATTTTGTGTATGCAAGAATTTTCAATATTAGGGCGATTTTGTGGTACACAGAAAATGAATTTAATGATCTCAGCCTTTCTTACAAAAGATGTATTTTCATAATTATAGAAAATAACATTCAGTTTATTAGTTTTAAATGAGTGTAAAGGTCCTACCAGCCGTTTTGTGTGAAAACAATTGACACTTGGAGAATAAACTATTATATTTAAAGAAGAATGCAATTTTTACTGAATGGCAAAGACCGGTCCTTAAAAAAATTATAAATTACTTCTTAGGTTTTGTGTGATATCTGTGAATTGTTTATATATGTGCGTGTGTACCGCAGTGTGAAGAGTGAGTGTTATGTATGTTTGAGCAAGCTGTTATAAACGAGCTGCCGTGGAGGTGAGGCTCTCTCTGCTTCGTCGCGATCTAGTTAAGATCATATATTGTACTTACTGTAAATATTATATTTACATATATATCGGAATAAATATCACCTACAGAGGAGTTTCAATCATCGACCTACAATACAAGATTACATGTTTCAGTCAGTCAATCTAGGACATCTGTAGTACATCTCACATCAGCGCAGCCTATTAATAGCTGGCGCCGCGAGACATTATGATATAGAAAACTCGAATAGTAAACATTTCCAGAATATTATCATTGTGGGATTTGGGGTATTGTAAATCATGATAAATAATACAAAAGTAAACATTTTTACTTAATTTTATTTAACATAATTATTTTCAAATCAGAACGTTGATCCAAGTAAAACACAATAAATGCAAAAATTCACTTCATCATACAGTCGACTCGCAAGAAGAACTAAGAAATCTCAAGCTTCAGTACAATATTATATACATATATATAAAAATATATAAGCGCGGACTCCATCATTGCAGACAAGATATCACATTCTGTCTGGCTTATAATTATACCTACTCTTTCTAAAAACTAAGTTCACACATTGGGTTTAATTGTCTGCGACTACGCACAAGTCTGATTCGACACACCTAATGCAAAGGCGGAGAGAATTAAATACTATAGAATGATGTTTCTTTTCACATTATACTAACTTACTTGTATTAAAGACTATCTCTCTTATGACATAAATACCAGATTATTGGGCTCCGAAAGGATTCCAAGAGATATGACCGCAAGACCAATAAATAAATGTAAATACATATTACAGCAAGGGCAAGTTACGTATATAATTAAAATATATTGATTCCTATAATGAGCTGAGAAATTTTATTTACCTTATCACATTCAAATTTTATATAATATAAATTAACCTGATAAGTGCCTAAATTGTCAGAACTATTTTACATTCTTGTAATTGTCTGGACTATTTCTACAAACTGGAACTCGGATGTGACGGGTGGTTAGTGGTTGAAGAGAGCAGAAAAATAACTTGAGATTTCCTAGTTATCCGTAAAATATCAAAGCTTTTTAAATATGGACTTATGTTAAAGATTTCAAGGTGTAACAAAGTAGGCAAAACCTGATACAATAATTTAGACCTGAAACCGTTGTTTTGAAATAGAACAAAACCTGTGTTGAATAGTGGAAAACATTTTTGGGTTACAAGTGTGGGGGCGGCGTAGCGGAGGTGAGCGGTAGAAAACTTTATAAATATAATTTTAAATCAGTACACGTGCAAAGGAGGCAATCCTTTATTATTAAATGACTATAGATGTGATAACTCTGCAAATCTCTCTTTCGTTAAAATTTACTAAAAATATTAAAGCCTTGTTGATAGCTTTGGATAAATAATATGTTTTCCTTTCTTGTATTGTTTTGTCATCAGAAGGCGGGAAGCTTTCTTGAAATGTGTGGTGAGAGAGAAATGATGGACTCAAGTCTATCAAAGCGTAGTGTCATAGTTTCATTAATCCTAATACTCCTCCTCTTCTTGGCCCGGTGGATTGTCTCCGTCTAATTCTTCAGGGGGAGCAAATCCATCCTAAACACATTGAAAGTTCACCAATTAGTCACATTATTAATCAACACTTCATTGGTAGACCGCAAAAAAAGCATAACTTCCAACATTAATTGTTATGTGGTCAGATATCTATGTAATGAAGAAATGCTGCTTGAGATGGAAGAATTTCTTTCATTTTAAAATGCAGAAAATTCATTATAAAAGAAATGTCATTTTTATAATTCGACAAACCTATCCTGCCATAAATACCATTATACAAAACAAATGCCTACAAGATACAGATTCCGCGATTTATTTATACTATGACAAAAAAAAAACATTTCTATTTAACCCTCAGTGTACAAGAGACTGCAATAGCAGCTCGAAAAATTCGGTCTCACGGGACTGGAGACTACATTTGCAGCTTGGACAAAATGTTAATTAAATTGTTTTTTCTGTAGCTTGACGACTGTAAATCATAATTTTATAAGGAGATTCAAATTTATTTCTTTACTTTGTAACATGTATCCATACAGATTTCACGGCACGGAATAGCCGGCACACACATAGTTCCGTGTGTGCTTAGTTATGTGGAGGTCGCAACGCTTCGTTGTGTCCGTACAAGTTTTTGATGTTGGTGTATGCTTATCTTTCGGTGGCTATTATTTTGTGAGAAGAATTCAGAGCATTGATTTATTTACCACTTGTTATTGTTTTCATTTTACATCTAATTTACAAGGTACTCTTTTCATGGTGACATTGTCATTCATATTATATTTGATTTGTGAACTTTCATGTTATCCTTTCAGTCATAATTATTATTTATCACATCAACAATGAACGAAGAAGAGGTAGACCAATATCTTATGGACATTGATTTTGATTATTCTATGAGTGACGATGAAGATTACATACCGGACAATTTAGAGGATCAAGGTGATAATTTAGAAGATATCGATAGTGAAATTGATATTTTTGTGTGCTTGACTGACTTTCATTTAGAAGTTATAAGGCAACTTCTACAAAAATATAACTATCAAGAGCCAGACAGGTGGTGACTATCATCTCAGATTAAGTGCTTGAACATTCCGGGAACACCAAATTCCAAAAGAGATTCTGTCTACCGGCGATGTTTTGTATGTGCGAACACTTTGTGGCAGGTTAAACGACAAATTTCAGCTCTGTATTGGTGGAGTGATTGTGAGGTTGCCTTATGCTCGACAACTTATTTTAAAGCTTATGACACTATCCAACATTTTTAATAAAATCTCATGTCTGGTCCGGAAATATTATTGTGTGGTCAACGTAACCAATGCGGACAAGCGCCATGCTTGTGTTTGAGGCGAGATACTTTTGGAGTGCATAAGTTAAATTTATTTGTTTACAATACACAATAAAACTATGATTTATTTCACGATTGAATAATATGGTCAAATGTACAATCTTAATGTATTAATTTTCATGGATGTGATGTTTCGAGGTAATTTTTTTTAAATATACGATATTTGACCACATAATGCAATTGATTATATAGGTTTATGTGCGCAGCGTAATTAAATTTCATATAAACAAATCGCAATGTTTAAAATTCTCACCATTCCAGGGGAACAATTTCTGAAAATTTTGTCTGTCATGTCCGTTAAGCTATTTAGATTCTAGAAGATTCTATACAAGTCATTGTGAATTTTTTAACATTTTTATTTTTGGGTTATAAACTATTGTCATTCTTTATTAACTGATTCTCCACTTAAATATTAAAAAAAAGCAAAAAATTTAATCTCTAACTTAATATACTCATTATTATGGACGAACAATGGATTTTGTTTTTCTTAAAAAGGGCACAACTGCTAACGCAAGTAATCTTAGAAGTCTGAAATGGCATAAGCAACACTAGCGTATGTACATTTTGGTTATTAGTTGATCATTTTACTTCCATCAGAAATAATTGACTGGGAACAAAAAGAACTGCATTACCGCAAGTTTTTAATCATCTGATCATTTTAATCATTCATAACAGTTGGTACCTTGAAAATAAGTACTGCAATATTATTTTTTTGAATTTTCGTGAAAGAGAAATTTAATGAATAAAATGTGTGCGAGAAGACAGGTTATGATGACCTTAACCTGTTAGCTGCCCAGAAAAATTGTAGGTGAAACAGCATCATGCCACCATATTGGCGCCAAAATTCTTAAAATTCAAAATTCACAGTCTAGCTTATTAGAATTTTAATTTTACGAAAAAACCATGGAATAACTAAAAAAAAAAAAAAAATATGTGGGTACTATTTCATTATAAGCGTCCATCGATCGTGATTTCATACAGTTTTGAGATGAAAAAATGAAAGTTGATAGTGTTATCAGGCCATAACACTTAGAACATTATTATTTATTTTATATTTGTTTTTTGGGAGGACCACATCAGTCATAGTCAATAGAACATCAGATTTTATTAATATTATTGTTTAATGTGATACTTAAAACAAAAAAATATTAGCTATTCACAACTAAGTACACATTACATATTGCACTAATAACACGCATAAAATGACGCCGTCGGCCGTGGCAATGGCCAATACTGCCTAATGGCGCGCACTCACTGTATTTATAGTAAAACACTTGTATATTACTTTTAATTAATAATAACTAAAAAAAAAATAACATTTTATTCACTTGAATTACTTGGCAACATAAACAAAAAATATCACAAATGTATGTCAAAATCTAGCTGACAATTTACTCAAATTGGAACATTCCAGATACTTTCCAACATATCGAGTCCTCATCATCGGACTCTGCGGTAGTAATGAACATATCGAAAATGTCTAAAAAGTCGGCAGTCTCCATTAACGAAATAAGTCACCCTCCGCCATTTTGTAAAGTAAATAAAATCATAAAAATTTTCGAAAATTCAATAAAAATATCAGCACTTTGATATTAACATGAGAATGTGTGTTAAATCTTCAAATTTAATAAAATTGCGATCTGGCAACGTAAAAGTAGGCACCAACTGTCAATTTTGTATGGAGGAAAAATGTCAATTTTTACACTCGATTTCAAACATAATTCGTTGTGTTCTTGAGTTGAAACAGATTTCTATGCGGCGCCATATGATATCACTACTGGAAATAATAATTTGGTTAAAGATCTGATCCGCGGCGCCGGCGATATCATGTGTTATTTAATGGTCATTTCCGCGGAGAAATAGACGCTGCAGAATGTCATGTGGTTGTCCGTTGTACTCACGATAGCTAACTTAAATTCTGACAGTTCTCATTTCATCTCTTTCTCTGCCTGAAACTTGCGACGTGGGCGGCCAAGGAGTTAATCGTGATCTGATGGACCTTCTTGGGGCAAGCCTGAACCCATTTCGTACCATGTTTTAAGTTTATCCACACAATTTGAAATATGTGTAGTTAAATGAATTGTGTGTAAGAACATACAATTCCCTTATCCTTAATAAATATATAAATTCCTCTAATTAATGATATTTTCTGACATCGGGTTAAAATGGGTGATACTGTACAAGCGTGACAAGGCTGACCGATCGATGGACAGATTTGCTGAATGGCAAATCTATCTATATAATTGTACAAGCAAATAAGTTTATTATTAAAATGAAATTAATATTCAGTCACTATTTTTTAAGATCCAACAGTATTTATGGCAGAACTAGGTAAATACATATGAAAAAATAACTAATCTTAGAGCTGAAAGAAAGTCATTTTCTTATTTATCAAAAATAATGAAGAAAAATATTGTAGAACTATTGAAAATAATGTTACATATTATCAAGACAATACTTCAAAATCAAATCAGGCTGGAACAGTTATTGATGTGAGTTATGTAATGGAAACAGGTCTATACATCATATTGTTACCCCCGTTTTATTTATTTTCATTTTATGCAATTTTTATGAAAAAAAAAAAATAACCTCAAGAATAATACTACTCCTTATTTACACTTGCCGTATTATTTAATACTACATTTTCCTACTCTTGACAAAAGTGTTTATTATTGAAAATATGACTTACTGCCAGAAACCTGAAAATTAACTTTATTTGATGTTTTCTCAGAATTTATTACTGTATAATTAGCTAATTTAATGAAAACACAAATAATATTTTTTTAAATTTATTATTTATAGATAAATCAAATACTTGGCATAGTGTAGGAATTGCTATTATTTATCAGTCTTTTTCATACATTTAATATTTTACAAAATACATATACCAATCTTAAATATATTACGGATTCAATTATAATCATACATTCTAGATGTCTTTATAAAATAAGAAATTTAGAACATGCTGTTTGAAATATGGTTAAGAAATACTTAATATAAACTATTACAAATATATACTACCATCACCATTATAGACGTTAGTATTTAATAGTGCAAGAAATGAAAGTAAACATGTGAAGAATAACAAATTTTTACAATATGTTTATTAGTAAGATATGTAATACATGCATATAATTAATGACAGACAAGATTTGTTCGCAGCAGATGTTATGTTAACAGATTCATAAAGTGTAATCCCTAGTTAAAACATTAATAATGATTTCTTTTCTGTATCCATTTAAGTCTAAGACGATATTCTGTAAAAATATATATTTTAATATTTTACGGACATAAAATGTATTTTAAGGTATTCTGCATCCAATAATTGGATAGTTGAATATGCATAACCCAACACGACGGGTTAGGGATCTCACGAATTCAATTAACAATATAATAAAAGCAATATAATTTAGCTACTACTAAAGATTCAGGGTTTGTGTCCAATAAAACACGCAAAACAATACAAACAGTGCGCAAACTTTGTTGCTTTTATACATTTTCAAATAACTTACAAAAGAAAAATAACAGCAAATTAGATGGAAGTATCGGTAGTAACTTCTGTATTAAAACCATTTGCATCCTGAAAAATTACAGGATTGAAAACAAAAATAGATACATAAAACAATGACATGCAAACAGTTGACAGAAAACTTTCAAATCATTTTCAAAACATGCTGCAGAGGCCATGATGAAAGTATTTAGTATTTGAACATAAAATTAGGATATTTCAGTAACAAAATAAAGTACGTTACCTCTGTAGCGTAAAGGATATCGAGAATCTTTTGGACCAATTCTGAGCTCTCAGCTTCTTGACATAATACTTCGACATCTCTTAATTTTCCAAAATAGAAATCTCTTTCTTTTTCTAGGCCCTCTACTGTCAGTTTCATTTCTTGTATCTTGAACAAAAAGAAACATTTATTATTCAAATATATTCATAGACGAAAACAATGCAATCATTGTGATTCAAATTGCACATTATCAATGAGCGGATCACCAATTGACGACATCCTAAATTTGCCGAACAATAAGACTTTCCTTCAATGAACCATGACGTGTGAAAAATTTACACAAAATAAACTTCATGCATTTGAATAGACGGCAGATCCCCATCGAATGTGTGATTTGTTGCACAAATTAGTTCCATTGAACAAAATCACAAATACATATATTATTTGATATTACACTTCAGTTTGTCCTACATACAGTAAAACCTCGTTATTGCAAAATTCAAGGGACCAAAAAATTTAATTTCATAATAATGAATTCCCACATATAGCGAAAAAAATTTTTTTTTTCCTAATATATGAATATTTCACGCGCGCCGTAGAAATAAATGTATCGCGGCTTTAAAAAAGTTTGTATGTTCCGCAAACAAGACACCCATTGTCAGTTTAATGTGGGATATAATATAATAAGCCATTTTGTTTGCAGAATTTTCTGTATAAAGAAAACTCTGAATAATCTATTTAGTTTTGTTTCAACAGATAAGCAAATTGATAATTAAGAAATTAAATTAAAAACATTTTACGAAACAATACAATATAACCTAAAATTCGGCGATATTTTTGGAAATTCCAAAATGTCATGCAAATATAAAACAACATTAAATTTTAAGTGTTTAATTGTAGAGCCGGTACAAGAATTCGCATTGGTTAATCGATCTTCATATTTCTTTAAATCGTAGAGACAAATTCGGAATCATAGTTTTTTATCGAAGGTTAAAATTTTGCGGGAATTATCATGACCTGAAGCCATTTTAGGGTTCCACAAAATATTAATAAATGTACTTTAAAGAATAAATTATGGAATACTAGTACATATAAATGTTGGTAAACAAACGCACAAAAAAACAATTGTAAAACACATTAACAAAAATGTCGTATGCAATATGACCGTTCATTGAAATCGATGTAAATGTTCAGTAATAATGTAAAAAGTGACATAAGCTGACGATGATAATGAAGATAAAAAACGAAGGTCAAAGATAATAATGTGCAGAATTATAGGCATCTCGAGCATTGCATACACAAAGCTGACGCGCACGTGCCTTAGGGCACTATTGACACTATTGGCAGTGTGACTATTTTCTCCAGCCAGTCTGGATAAGACCTGCTTTTGACCATGATTGACTGAAATATATTTTGAAATATTTTTGTTGTAAATTTTTTTTTTTCGTTATATATTTACGTAAATGATCAGAATTTTTTCGTACGGGATAAAAATAATTTCGTTATACATATTAACAAAATTTCATTATAAATTCATTTTTGTATGAAAAATTGATTGTAAGGAATTAATTTTGAAAAAAATTTCAATACACATCATTTTTCGGTATAACGGGGTTTTACTGTATTAGTAGAATGAAAAGATATCTGGCACTAATATCATGGTGCAAGAAGCATGGTAACTTATATAAAATATGAACATTGATGTAAATTTAAACATTTCAATGATAAATATCATAATTAATTAAGATAAAAACCACGAATAATGTCTGAAATCAAGTGTAAAAATTGTAATTTTTCCTGCATAAAAAATTGACAGTTGGCGCTCACTTTTGAGTTGCCAGATTCTTGCTGACGTCAAAGTGCTGATATTTTTACCAGTGTGATTTTTTGGTAAAAATAAAATTTGAAAAAGCTGGCCTGTGAATTTTGAATTTTGGCACCAATATGGTGGTATGATGCTGTTTCACCCACGATTTTTCTGGGCAGCTAACAGGTTAAATATAGGTAATACAGAATTGGGTATAACAATAATTTATGACCGTCTCGACACAGAATTTCTCTAGTGAGACAGGCACAGTCCTAATAGATTTTTAACATTATATAGCTACAAATAAAAAAATATTTAAAAAATCAACTAAAATATATAAACCGGATTATTAGTCAAGCAAAAGGGGCATTTTTATCAAAAAAGCTGGAGGTTTCATATAAAAAATTCTCACAAATAAAAAATTTCAATACCTGGCATGTTAATTCATCTATTTTGATCTCACCACCTTTTTGTGTGGGTGCTACTCTGGCTGAGGGTCTCGTGCTTCCCTGGACTCTGGCCACTGTAAGTAAATGGTCATTAAATATTACTCCAGAATAAAAATACATAATACCAAGTCGAAAATTATAACTGATAATTTAATTCTGTAGGTGTAATTAATCTCTTCAATGCGTCTTCAATACTACTTTAGTAATTATAAGGCATTGGCAATATATTTTTTTTAACTACTTCACAAAATAAGATCAACACATTCATTAAATTTAATCACACTTATTTATACTTTAATCCTTTTCATGTTGAGATTTTTTTTCACAAAGTGCTATAAGCCTCATAAAAAGGTGGTATGAATTAAAATGTGTGATAGCAAATATGGTTTTGTCAAATATGTTCACCAAGCTCTTAGCGAATTGGCCGACATATATTAATAAGCCGTTCTCTACTTTTACAAAATGATAAAACTGCTGCCTCAATTTTGCTGCACATTTCAGATACATTGTAAATAAAAAATAAACCTATGTTTATAATATGATATATTGATAAATCCACAGCTATACTTGAGATTTAAAAAAAAGGAGAAAAGTGATTGGTGAAATGTTTGAATGGCAAAAGCATTCAAGACTTAAGTAAAATTCCACCTCCCGCCAACCAACAATTCAAATGAAATAATTTTATAGGTTTTACAGTAGAATGTCATTAATTTTAATTTCAAAATCAATTTCCACCTTTTCAAACTGCTTGAAAAATATTGCAATACATAATTTTTTTTTCCTCAAATGCCAATACATATATGATATTGCATTTAATTTTGAAAAAATTTAATCTATAACAAATAGAATTTATATACAGTCGATTCTGCTTAATTTGGGCAGCCACTTATTTGGGCCAAATCTCAAGTAACGGAAACCAAACCAAGGAACTAACAGTAATTTACATTGCTTAATTGGGACAGTAAATTTAAGATAACAATACATATCATAAAATATAAATTAAAAACTAGCCATTTAATACAAGTCAACGTTGGATCTTTGAGATAACTGGTATTCCAAAATCTACCATAGCGCATCTCTTACATGTTAGAAGTTCCTATTGTTAATTATCAAGAATTTTCTACAATAGATGACAAATTAACCATGTTATGATGAAAATGAAGACTGAATGCAGTTGTTGAAGTCATTAAATCGAAACATCAAAAATTAGATGAAGAAAACGGTGATGATGAAGAACTACCTTTGTCTGTAACTAACAGGAGGCAAAAAAAAAATTATAACTGGATTACAACAGCGTTATTTTATGCAGGAAAGTAATGAAGGTAGCTATATCGGCACTGAATATCTGTGCTTATTTTGTAGAAATGCAAACTTACAAAAATAAAAGACAGAGTACACTTGAGAATTAAATTGTATGTACCTATTTATTATTTTATTTTTTCTTCTTCAAGGTTTATATTACTTTTTATAATTTATATTTTTATTCAAGAATTTATTAACATACTTCCGTCAGGTACTTTTCATGCAAACTGTCGACGTAATGCGGGTAAACAATTATTGCTCTAATATATTCATTTGATACCTTATCTACACAATGCAATATGATATCCAAAGGAAATGATTGAGTTTAATTACATTATGCCAATTAAAAAAAGCTTTTACGTAAAAGGTATTAATACCCTTCCCGCAGTTAGACGATAGTCCAGTGAATGGGCATTAATACCCTTCCAGCCACTAGTGTATTAATATATATTGTATGTTAAAAGAAAAAAAAAATTGTTTAAATTTACTCTTGCTTTGGTTAACAGGGCCAAATGTCCTGGTCCCGATGTGCCCCCAATTAAGCGGAATTAACTGTATATATTTATGACATGGTGCACACCTATTATAATGCAGTTATTATCTTAAGTAAGAACTGTTTAATACCACAAAACACAATCTAAATTTTATACAATCGTTTCCTAGAAGAAAAAAAATCCATGTAATAAATCTACACTACTAAATATCCCTAATCGCTTGATTAAAACGTTCATAATTTGATTCTCAGTTAATTTTATTTCCTTTTTTTAATGTATGCCATCTTAACAATGTTACATTGCATAATTAATAAAAATATGCAATGTGATTAAATGATTTTTTGCAATTTATTTTATTTGCGCCAAAATTTTTTTAGCACAGTAATAAATTATTTTCCCACATGTTGGTTTCATAGAAAGCTCAAAATTTTCTGGACTAAATCATTAATAGATTTCAATTAGAAATGTGCCTTGGTGAAGGGAAAATTAAATATTAAAATTGGAAACATTCAGTGAATAAAGTTAATGGTAATCAATGTTTAGAATATCCAGTGTTTATTTAAGTATAAAGTAAGATTTAACTGATTCATGGAATAAGATGATTCGAGAGGGTGATGTGTGAAGGGTGAAAGCATAGGAAAAAGAAAGATATTACTGCTGGTTGGTTTTTGCGGAGTTTTGATGGGGGCCGCCAGTACGGGTTGAGGCTTCTTGACTTGCCCCGAGCCCCTGGGGGCTGAGGCTCCTCCCATCCCCATAGGAAGCCCTTCCCTCGCTCCTAGGGCATCATAGTCCGCACCGCCGTAGTTGGCGTCGAAGAATTTTTTGAACCATTGTAAAAATTCAAAGTTATCCTGGAACCGGCCCTTCACCAATTTGTCAATCGGCACGATCTAAGCGCGCGTGCGTGATGGAACAAAAGAAAACAAAAAATGATGTTTAAAAAGAAAAGAAATCTACAGTAAAGCTTTGCGTGAGGTGTAGCGGAGAAGTGAGATCTACCCATGCTGTCTATCCAAATAACTGAAAGAGAACAATGAATGTGACAACACAGTGTTCCAATCGTATCGGGAATGAGAATTTATGACTCGTCTGAATACACTCCTGACACTGGAGAATGTGTAAATAATACATACTCGAAAACATAAAATATATGAAAACCTAGAGGATACATTTTTAAATAAAAATAAGTTACCCTAATACACTTTTTTTTTTTAAAAGGAACAACGGATAAACTAATTAAATTTCTTAATATGTAATTCTATAATCGTTCAATCTTGGTTTTCAAATGGTTTTAACGTTTTCGCATACTCATATTATACAATGTAAAATGAACAGTGTCGTATACTCTAATGATAAACAATGAGAACACTTTGCTGTCAGTGTACACATAGAATGACACGGACTGTGCAGCGTACGTGCGGAGGGGCGGGCGATGAGCACGGGCCCCCCTAGGGGCAGCCCTAAGTCCTGAGGGCTCCCTCCCAGGGGGATGCCCCCCCGAGCCTCCAGCCCGCAGTAATCTCGTCCGTCGTAGTTGGCATCAAAGAACTTCTTGAACCACTGCAAGAATTCAAAGTTGTCCTGAAAGCGCCCCTTTACAAGCTTGTCCACCGGTATCACCTGGGGAAAGGGAACTGCAGTCGTTACGCCCATCCGCTTCAAACTACATATATCATTGATACGTAGATATATTAAATACCCTTCCTATCACGGTATGAAAAATTTTTTTTGTTTTAGATATCATAACTCAATAGTTGGGTAAATGATTGTTCTTAGGGTGCGTGTACATGGAAGTAAATCATAGAAAATATATAAATAAATGCAATTCTGCGTTGTTTTTTAGCATTAGTTTCTGTGAGTTTCCAGAAAAAATGTCTGTTTACACATAGATTAATCTGTCTCAAGAATGATAAAAATAAATAGGCATTTCTAGAATTTATGATGACAAACCTTTTAATAATAATTGATGTGTCAATGATAAATTACAAAAATAAACACAATCTGTATATAAATTTGGACAATTTTCCAAACTATTTATAAAACGTATATATTGATTGATTTTCACAATTGAATAAAATATGTGTATGCATATCTAACCTAACGAGCCAACTGATATTACGGATAAATTATATTTATATGAATAACGGCAAGTAGCACATAGTAATATCAAATGAAAGTACACATATTAATTGCTCCATAATCAGTAAATGTGCAATATATGGTGAAGTTGCTTCTTTCTCTTGAAAAAGTATTGCATGTGCTCTTAATTAAATGTTCAATATGAATACTAATTAATTTATTGTAATGCAGGCAAGATATACTGTTAATGATAATTCTAGCAACAATGTGCTCCAAGTACACTTACATCGAGGAAACTGAGTTTTGATTGGAGATAAAAAAAACATATATTTGCAAATTAATGAACACGTTCCAAAATAGTCTGGATTTGAACTAGTCAAGAAAGATGAAATAGAATTGACTTCAATTATTTTCAGAATAAAATAATACCGTTTTTATTACAACTACTCTCTCATCAAGAAAGATTTATAAGTATTTTTTTATGAATGGCTAAATTAAAAAAAAAACTAACCTTGTCAACATTCATCTTTTTAAATGATGCTTGAAGTATTTTGAAGTTCTGTATATATTCATGTTCCAAATTTGTTTTAAATTTGATTCTTTTCATTGGAACACTTCCATTGAATAGCATATCCATAAACTGGCAGTAAGCGGCACCCGTACACAATTCTTCAATTTTAGCAAAACTAGACTGGAGGCAGTCATTAACCCAAGCCAGCATATCATGTCTTGATAGGTTTTCTGTCGTCACATTTGTTGAATACACGTTGACCGCCATTCTGGGATCTTCAAATATTTCTGTAATACAAAAAAAAACAATAATTGTAATAAACCTATGCATTCTGCACACAGACAGATCAAATATAGATTTGACATTTTATAATAAATAAATGTAAAAAATTTAAAACAAGTAAAAGTTTATGTAACAACCAGGTGACACATATCTCGCACAAAATAAGATAAAGTTATTTTGAAATATCATTATCTAAATATTAATTAAACATTGCGGAATAATTTTATAAATAGTCAAAATGCAAAAGATTTAATAAATATTAACAATAATTATTTACTCTGTCTCCTATATGCCATGCTGATTAATATTGAACAACGATCTAAATAAAGTATTGAGTAACTGCTCTGCGTAACTATATATCTTTGTGGCTTTGAATGCTTCAATAGAATATTGTAGACTCTTGATAAGCAATACACAGATTACATCCATATCAATGAATTAATTGCTGATATTAGAATAGTTGAAACTGCAATGTGAATCCAATCATAAATAATTTTTATTGATTTCATTTTATACCTATAGGTTATTCAAATAATATAATAAACTGTGTTACATCTTTTGATATAAATATGTAAACATCATTTCCATGTAATCACGTATTGATAGGTGATTACAAAGTGATTGGTGTATCCTATTGCAATTTCTCTAATTTAGTTGTATTCTTTTTTAATAAATTGTGTTCAATAATTATATTTTTCATCTTCTGCTTAATGTTATCAGTCGGCTATTGTTATCAAAAGTTACAGGTCCCATAGTGATCACAATAAGTAGATTCCACTGTACTAAGAAAAATTTATGGACACTAGAAAATGAAACTTACAGAATAAAAATGTACCACAAGCTAGAAAGTTTAATTAAGAAACAATCGTAAGATTCTGTAGATTCCTAAGACTGCGATGGGCTGGCCATGTTGAAAGAATGCCAGATGACAGTACACTAAAGATTATGATAAAGTGAATACTCCAGTACAAGCAACCTAGAGGCAGACTAAGGAAGATGTGAATGAGGACAAGCAGGATGGGAAGGTCTGAGAACTGGAAAAAAATGGTGAGGGATAGGAATCGGTGGAGAGCAGTTGTGGAGGAAACCAAATCCCACTATGAGATATAGTGCCGTGGAAGCAGAAGACATATAAAGCACATTCCATACACATGACCAAATCAATAAAAAAGTAAGACGTAGAAGAAAGATAAATTCTTTAAAATGTCAATATTATAATTAATATAGTCAATAGGATAATTACAATGTTATAATATCCAACATTACCAACTTAAGTTTTTTTAAACTTTATTACAATACACAGAATAAGATTTCTGGTGGTCATAAGGCCACATGGCATAAGACGATTTGCTCTTTCAATAACCTTCGCTCTGAACATAGCCATGCATTTTTCGGTTTGTAACATTGTTGTAGTAGTAATCACACATTATGTATGTCCTTATTTACAATTAATGGCAAGGAGAAGGTTTTAATTATTGAATAAAAATGAAGTTATAAGAAATAAAATGTGACGTTTGTTATGAATTTAAATTATTGAACTCAAGAATGCGTTACAGTATGACAAATCATTATATACCGAGTGCACAATATTTTAGGGGTAGATAAAAATATGAATCAAAAATATTCAAGCTGCATTTGCCTAATCTCAAATATGTCAGAGATACAAGCATTTTAAAGAAAGATGTAGTTTTGCGATTATTCTGATTATTAAAAATATTTTATTGATTCAAAATTATATATTGGATACAAAGAATAAAAGGAGCAGCCAGATTTGTTGTTAGATGATTTAGTGCTTGAATCAAAGATATATAATAATAATGGGTCAAATTTGTAAATATTTAATATTTATTTCCAAGAATATAAAATTTATACAATAAGATTTTCTGTAACGGTCAGAATTTGTACATATTCCACGAACATTTTCGACTCATAATTTAGTTAGGTGTCATTCCACAAAATATTGTGGACCAGGTCTGTTACACTTGTATATATCTTTACCAACATGTTCTGTTGTAAAATTAGTATAGGTATTTTAACATTTGCAGATAAGTACAATTTTTATTACTACTACAATAGAATTTTAATGTATTTTAACACCAATTATTTTGTTTAATTCAGGTACAACATTATTCGCTTTAAGTAAAATTTTTGTTCCCTTCGATTAAGTTTCGCTGAGTACAAATTCAAATGAATTTTTTTAAAGTAAGATAGGTCAGGATTTTCGTCAGTGTAGTTGAGTAATAAGCGTACAATAGAGTGATTGCCCTCAATATGAACATCATTTGAAATATGTGTGAATTGTAAAATAAATAAATTAATAATGATAATGTTGCTCAAAAAATTTGTAATAAACATTTTTAATATTAAAATAACTGTAACATAGAAATGCTGTGTTATTGTTCTTTAACACACTCAATCAATGACACCTTTGCGTACATTAATGTATTTCTTACCATACATTTTTGTTTTATTTCCAAAATGCTATTGTGTCATGATTCTTCATTATATTTTTTAATGTTGAAGAGTTTTATCATTAAAACTTATTCCATCTTCGAATTATGATTTTGAAAAATATGACTATGTAATATTTACACTTTTAAAGATAATAAGATAATAAAATAGTTGGCGTCGCGCCGTGACTGCGTTAAAAAATATAAGAATAAAATAGTTTAACGACCCTACAGATCTATTCATGTCTTAGTTTAAATATAATAGTATTTTATTAATCTAAACTGTTATTGTTGATAAAGTTAGCCAATATTGAGACTTGAAACAGCAGTAAAGTAACAAGCCAAAAAATAGATAAGTACTTGTATATGCTGGCCATATTTACTCTCATACATATGATACGTGACAAAATTTTGGCGCTAAAAATAAATATACCCGGCATGCTCGGTAAGCCATTAATGATTTTTTCCACCCACCTCTACTAACAATAGTTTTGAGATTATTAGCATGTTATATGAACATAAATATAAGACAAGACAAAATAACAGCTAGTACAATTATGATTCTGAACGTGTGGGAGAAATGATGGGTCATACAAGATGATATGACAAATATGAATTATGTATTATCATTTTTTATTCCTGAGTGTTGGGTGCAACATTGCCTAACATCGCATTCCTAACACATCAACCAATTCTTTGTGATGCAGTCGTACAAATAATGAAATCATTTAGCTCGAAAACTTCTCAATTATATATTACATTATACAAATTACCTATGACTGGCAGTTCATTTAGAATAATATTATGAATGCACATGATAATGATAGTTTGGAAACATGTTATTAAAATAAACAAGCACCTTAAATCTCCATATTAATACTTACAAATAATACTAGTTCAGGATTGAGACGTGCAAATGAAATATTTAATAAATTAATAAATTTCTTATTTGAAAAAAAAAAACACAAATAATTAATTAATAGATATGATAAATGAAAACCAATATGGTATGTTGAGCATAAATAATGTACATCTCGAGATCACTGAACTTTCTAACATTGACCTAGAGAGATTTTCGAGTCAAAATGATGTCACTACATAAGAAGTGCGTCCACATTCTTTAGCTTTAATATGAGTACTTAAGTGTAGATATGATATATGGAATGCATGATTCACAGAGCAGTGAACAAACCAACAGTAGTTAATTTAACCATAACAAACAGATGCATTTCATTCAAATCAAACAATTCACAAGCAGTGGTATTTGTAATACAGTTGTTTGACATTCTTAGAACAATTGCAGTATTTTAATAAAAGACTAGTACATTTTAAATAATCAATATCATAAAATTGCATGGAAAAATAAAAGAAAACTGTAATTTTTCCCGACACAAAAATGGATATTATGCACAAAACCAATATTTATATATTTAATGGAAAATTTGAAGAGTTTTCTATAATTATAATTCAAAGGGGATTACATTATTTACAGGTCATAAATATTAATGACCTCTCATTGTCACGGTTATTGCCAAACAGGTTAATATTTATAAAGGGGGTTTAATGACCTACTTTTTATGTATGTCATTCACACTTCCATTATTTAAAATTGTTTAGAGAAACAAAACCTCCCGGAAATGGTATTGTGACAGGAAATTGATTAAGGATATTCCAGATTTGGAGTCAACTAAAGAATGCACCACAATTGGTCAGACTAGTTTCACATTTTAAAGAGGTTGCCCAAATCAGTGAATTTCTAGGTCAACTGAAAACATATGTAAGTGATGAGGGATGATTAGCATCTGAGAAGATCATGAAAGGAAAGAAAATTATATTAATGATTCACCCAGTAGAAATAATAATATAAATGTACTTACAATAATGAGATAAGCCAAATCTTGCGGTCAACACAGGAATATTATTAACTACTTTTTTTTTATCATTTTAATTTATTAAATATCTTGCAGATTGTACATTTCTGAGGTAATGAGTGATGGTAGGTATTGTGACAAACGAGATTTTAAAGTGGCGCAGGACATATGGAATTCCGTGTCTAAGCAGTAAGTACTTTGAGTATGGAATCCAAAAAAGTACAAAAGGAAAACCACCCTAAATATAGTACCGTGCACCGACGAACAACTCAAAACATAAAAAGTACACCTAAAAAATATCGAGACTGCACCGAAATCAGTAGAATAACTTTAATGCAACCGGCAAAACACCGCTAAAAATAGGTGAGTGGCAAATGTCGGACAGAATTTAAATCGAGAAGCAGTTTTATCTACTTTTTTTACACAAGAAAATACTGATGGGATAATGCAAATATCGAGTGAGTACACTGTGGAATTGTTTAAATGTTAGCATAAATAATATAATTACCTAAAAGTACTGATATTTGTCACACTGCGGGAGTGGCGAACACAAGTTTGTCCCAAAAACGCTATTCTGACTTTTTGACAATGTTGCCAATATGCCTATAGAACATTACCGTTATATTTTAAATTTGGTACCTACTCAGTTTAAATGAATATTTAAACAAAATTTTAAATGGCGAATTTATTTTCAAAATGGGGTAGAAATATGTAATTCATTATATTTTATTAATAAAAATATCAAGTACGAAATATATCTGGATTGAAAAACACAAAGAGGCTTTAGAGTATCTCCATAGAAAGAATACAATATGTGAAATACAAGTAATGATTGTACAGCGATTAATTGTAATTCAATCGTAATCAATCATTTTCACCAAATCACTCAACATGATCAAAACATACTGTCTTTTTTTTGTGAGACTAGAGAATTGTTTCAGAATTGGAATATAATTTGGAAAGAACTTAATTTTATTTTATTATTTATTAACAATTTAAGAAATTAGGGAAGGTCATAAAAAGTAAATTACTAAAGAAGTTGTATGAATTAGTATTAGTAATATTATAATATCCATTTTGTGTTGAGCTTCAATTCCAACATGAATGTTTGGGAAAAATCAAATAACTCCTAAAATATTTTTAATCAGCTAGTAGTTAAACATATGGTGAATATAATTAAAAATGTATTGTAATTCGTAAAGCTTAAAACCTCAAGTGTTGTATAACAAAATTTTAAATATTAATATGGTAACATAAAATTTTAAGAAACAGAAATAGTTATTCCTACATTTGCAGACACTTTGAAGCTTTCCAATAGGACATCTAAAAATTTTCTTTTTGAAATATTTTACAAATTTGAAAATGCACAGTTGACAAATAAATCATTGAGATTAATGAAAGACAGTTTAGATAAAGTCATAAGGACCAATCTCAACATGCTTTCCACTTCATTTTTCACCAAGTAACTTTATTTAACCGATAACTACAGCCATCATTTTCAAAGGAGGAAATAAATGTTGATTGCTTATGTCCACAAATGTTATTAAAATAAATCTTTCTTTTTAAAAGAAAACTTTCAACTTCTTATTTGTTATATGAAATTAATCTAATTAATTTGCTTGTAAAATGTATTATGATTTGGGTATGATCAGAAACTGTCAGCTGTAACGAAGAAGAGAAAAATAATATACAGTGGAACTTCAGTTTACAAACGATTCTGTTTACTGGAGTGACTTTCCAATTTGACTGCATCTATGTGTACTCTCTAGTTGCTTGGTTGAGTTCTTGTAAGTGAAACTCAATAGATATGTGTAACAATTATAGTTTATTACAACTTATTTACAGAATGTACAATTATATAACTCAGATATTTATTACTACTAGTATGAAGGCACAATGGGAAAGAGAGCCGTTTCAATTCCTTCCTTAGAGTCTACAATACTACATACATGCGGTCAGACCACCTATTCTACTACTACAAGTGCATCAGTGCTGATCGCTTTGACACTTTTGATAAAGAGCCGTTCCCCTGGTGATGGCCTCTTATAACCCATGACCCCCACTCCTCCTCTGACACACACATATAAAAGTGACAGTTCTCACATTTATAAACAAAAATCCTGATGAAAAAATGCTTCAGTTTGCGAACAGAATTTTGGTTTATGAACAGCTTTTTAATGAAGAGTAAAAGATGGTGACAGAGGTAATATTATTTTCAGACACTGATGAACGAATGGGAGATGTTCCTAGGTCCTCGATCTACTAAATGTGTCCAAAGTGGAGTGAGGTGCAAAATTTTGTGGAAAAATATCACCCCAATAAAACTTTATCGAATCGTGTTATAAAATCTGTTTAATGATAATGTCATTTCTGAAACATTATAAAAAGCAAGAAGAAACAAATATCATTGGATAGGTTTTTCGTGAGACAGAATTGGTGAACTTCAAGCACCCAATGTTTTCATGGAAGGGGAGTACCCTTCCAAACAATAATACTTATATATTTTGTAAGATAAGTTAAAATATACTTTGTTTTTATGTTTATTCTTTTCGTTTTATTACTTCCAATTCCTTTTATATTAAGACCATGAATTTTTATTGCTTTTATAGGATTTCAAGCAAGAAATAGAAAATAATAATGATAAATGATTTCTTGGGGTCTTAAACAAATTTATACATTGATTCTTATGGGAATAATTGTTTCGATTTATGAACAACTCGGTTTTCGAACAGTTTTATTGAACAAATTAAGTTCATAAACCTAGGTTCTACTATACTTAATTTCAAGGGAGGGAGTAGTCGGAAAATAAATAATACCTTTTATTAACATTGTATATTTCAATATTAATTTACCAAATATTATTTTCTAACATGATGTAGGAAATATCTTATGAATATATATTTTTTTTATGTCATGCATAGTAAATAAATTGTTGATTTTTATAAAAAATATCACAATCGATTCAAATTACTTAATTAGTTTTGTCATTTTTACAAAATTATATTATATATATTTATTAATTATTGAAATAAAACAAAACTGAAAAATGTTTTGATTACCATATACATATTCTATAATATCATATCACTAGCATATTTTGTAAACAATATAAATTTAAATTGAAATAAGTTATCACATTATTTTTAGGCAACAATCATTAATCCCAATATACAAAATGTCTTCCAACTCTTGCCATGATCGATTCTTCCGGTGCAACAAATATTGGATTTCCAAAATCGACTACAAAGTACTCAGGTTTATCACTGTTCATCGTTCCATCATTTTGATGGTGGTACATTCCTGAAAAATTACAAAAAAATCATTAATTAGTGATGGATTCAAAATAGTAACAGTGAAGTCATTTACAAGATAGTAAAGAGTCATGTGGATATGTTAAGGTAGATATTTACCCGACAGATTCAGTGATGAAATGATTTCATCTAAATGTGCCTGATCCAGCGTCGCTTTAATTCTAATAGGATTATCTTGTTTGTCTGTACTTCTCTTGTACCTCATTCGCATTCTCTGGTGTGAAGTTTTATTATTACGGGGCAGTAATGGCAGAGTGAATTCTGATTCTGACAAAGGCGTATTATCTGAGCCAAATTCCTGTAAACGAAAAACAATTCAATAACTTTGAAGTAAAACAAATTTAATAAATTTTAAAATGTCTAAGAATTCAATGCGTAACAGATATATCGATAGTAATATTTTTTATTAACTTGTGTGTGTGCGTAAATGAAAATTATCTCTGAAATTCGTCTCGAAAATTATATGGAAAGTGAACAATTCATTGCCCATTGTATTTTGTACGTAGAGTAAAACAACGCAACTGATATATAATTACCAATCTCTCTTTCAATCAAACTTTCATCCATGTTTAAGTAGTGTAGTAATGCATTAAAGTATTTTGTGTTCCAAATTCTTAAAATATAAAAGAGTATAACAGTTTGTAAATTAATTTCAAAATTGACTATTCTTAAAAAAACTGTTTTCCTACTGTGTTACTTTTTAACGTACATCAATTTATCGTCTTATATATTGATTATATTATTGATGTCAACAATAACTTCAAGTAATCTTTCATGTCAACAACTACTGACATACTCTCACATTTTCATTACAACATCTAATTAATTTAACATGTTGGTTGCCTGCTTTTGACTGTGGAACATCAATAAATAAACGCAGATTACATATTTTTCAACAATACATCTGTCACAAAAACAACAGATTTTGGGAGATGTCGGCGATATACTGACGCGAATAAACATGTATGGGCATGGTCCGCTCTTGGACATTGGTGGCATCTAGCGAGGAACACCATATAACACATAAAACATCATAAAAGGGTGTGATCAAAAGTCAACATGTTAAGGATTGTAATGACATTAACATTAGTCTACAATTTTTTACTTATTCCAATAAGCAATCTAACGTATTAATCTTTTTTTGAAACCTATGGTACAAAAGTTTTGTGTCAAAGTCTCAAAGAAATTACAATAAAAAAAACATTTATACGAGAGTATTGAAAACACTAATTGTAAACAGAATTTACAAAAACCCAGTCTTTGATTGTGTTAAGCTATTATAAATCAGCATGCAAGTAGTATTATGATATCTTATGAGTGAAATGCATAAATAATAAGCAAATGACTAAACATTTTCACTTGTATACAATTATTATGTATGTATGTATATATTATATTATGATATTCATTAGGAAATACAAAATAATATTGTATTAAAAAATTGATGATTTGATGTTTAGAGGGAACTCTTAAAAATATATGGATAAATATTTATATATTTACCAAACACTTCCCACTGATGCAGTAGGCAGCCTTGGTTTTACTGCATGATGTACCGAAAGGGAACCATCCTTCCTGACCATTTACCAAGTAGAATCTGTGGGACACCGCTTCATCCTGGCAAGCAATACGGCACGGCCTATCGGGATCCTCTGCAAGGGAATCTGTTGTTTTATTCGATGTATCTAATACAATAAATATATGTGTAAACAGCGGTGGGCTGCCAATATGTTAACAAGAAGCTTGCTTAATCTCAGAGCTATTCGTGGTGTTCCGCAGAAGTGGCAGATTTTTAGTAAGCGATGGTACAAAGTAATAAATATTAGGAACTTTCCTTCTCAAAACTGTGTACAATTACAGTAAAGGGAAAAAAATGTACATGTGTGAACAACGAAGGATAATTGTTTGAAGCATCGTTCACAAAAATGTTGCGTTGAAAATCTTAGAACATCTGGAAGCAATATATATCAAACATTGGCGTTTTTAAGCATTGCTAGATCATAGACAAAAAAATGGCTAGGTCTCTTTTATTATGCATCCAAAATAAATGTATTTTAAGAGAAATTTCAAAAGGAAACAAAGTCTTGTGTTTCATAATACATTTAAACAGAAATTGCAGTTACGTACTGATTTGATCTGAGAATATTGTTTTTTCTTAATTTAATAAAGGGATCAACGGCCTATGTCAAATTTAACAAGGGGCTCAGTTTTCTCATAATTTCACCTTGTAAAATTTTTTCAAGGTAAATAATTCTTACCAGAATTTTGTAAATGGACCATTATGTTTTGTGTACAAAAACACATGAAATAAACTAAGTACTACCTACTAACATAATTTATATAAAAATATGATTTTAGATTTTACTTTTCACATTGACCATAAACGAGCTACAGATGAGATAGTTCCACTCGGGTTCATTATAACTTACCTACTGCTGGAGAAATTTGCATTCCAACACCTGATAATCTTCTCACACGCTCTTTGTATTTAGTGCACACATATGTGGCATGCTCATGAGGAGTTTTTAATCGTCCACATCCCTGAAAAATTAACATTAGTTGATTGATTGGTTCTTAATCGGATAATATATATTTTTTTCAATAGCCACCCAGATAATTCAAGTAGTTTAAGGTTTTTCTTATTTGGGGGTGGATAACTCTCTTGTTGCACATTGTTGTTGAATGTACATATGTATACATATATAATTTATACATTTTATTTGTATTCAAATCAATAGTTCTAAATAAATAAATAATCAATTTTAGCAATATTTGAATATGTCCAAGAACACACAATTACTAGATTTTTACCTACAAAGGCACTATTATTAAATAAATATCAGATATCTCATAGAGACAAAGTTATTTTTATTACATTTAATGAAAAATATGGGGTAATTAAATGTGGGGTAAATATGGGTTGGGGCTTAAATGATCACTTTTTATATATATGTATATACATATAATGTTCACCAATTTTTACCCCTCAATCTCCACATTTATCAAATTTTTGAAAGTTATATATATACATATTGTATGTGGACTCGCTTTGAGTACCACTACACCATCATATCATATTTCTATATATTAATAAAAATAGCTTCGTCTCTATGAAATATCTGATATTTATTAAATAATCAATTATTTAAATTCTGATTTAGAGGTATGGTTTCAATCTTTAAGACTTTAGGTACGTATTTGACTCAGCTAATCTATCATACCGTATCTGGATTATTATATTTTAATTGTAAGTGAACAAAATCCATTTTTATAATAGTTATAACAGTTGCTTATTAAAATAAATACTCACAACTTCATCTGGCTTGCATAATTGAATGCTATTTTTTGGCACATTCCCCTTTTGTTTGACTAGCCGAATCCCGGAACCAGGAGAGACACAATGATAGTGGCAGCCACTAGCAGGAAGCCACTGCGGCCCGCTGGACCGTCTCCAAGGTCCACTGCTCACCGAAGAAGTTGAGGAGGCCGACGACTCTTCGATATCTCGGGCACACTGACCAAGGCTACTGGAATACTCGAGGTCTTCTGAATTTGAGCATTTAAATTCCTGAAAATGTTGTGGTCAGTGTTTAGTACAATACAAATGAGATTGAAATAACTCATGTCATATTGTAATACATACTTTATGTATTTGTGTAATATGTACATGCATTTAGATTATATGTTGTTCTGTAAAATATAAACAGGGTCGTCACACAGATAATTGTTAAGGGGTCTTTTTCATTCACTTTTGACAAAATTTAAGAAAATGTTCTAACATTTTAAGAAAAATATTTGCAGTTAGGGAGATGAGCGATTTTATAGTTTGGATATTTTTTCCATATTTATTTATCTATTGTTTACAAAATTATTTGTATAAATACAAATTATTAAAATCTTGTAAAAATAAATTTAAAAAATCTATGCATAATTTGTAAACGAGAAAGCGTGAAGTGGATTAAAAGAAAAAATATTATATTTGTAAAAAGGCATAAATGATTTTCGTTTTCTTAATACCGTTAAAGTCCATTTGTCACATGCACTTGAAACTTGTTCAAAACAATGTCAAGGCCAATGGTGTCAGTATGGTATTGATGTACCCTAAGGAGATCATAGTAAGATAGTGATGTTGTATAATAATTAACTATGTAGTGGCGGTGAAAAGATAGAAGACTTCACAATAATTAAAAAGGTTACATCTCAGCAATCATAGAAAAAAACTAAAGAACATTTTTCATTTAAAATTAATTGATTTATTTAATTCTGTAGATTGGTCTTTGTGACAATCAATAGTCGTATTACAATAAAGTTAATCAGTATTGTATTTTAATATTGTTTACTCAGTCATTATCAATTTTGTTTTCTGTTCAGTAAATAAAGGCCAGTATAAATAATTAATATTTTAATATTATATAAATACTAACCATTTTTCTTAAATATCTACTATTTTGTATAGGTCTATGTAATGCTGACCACTTGTATTATGAACTGACATTTTATTTGGTTTCAATGTGATTGGGTCTATCTGAATTAACTTTAAAAATAAATTTGTATAAGGAGAAGATTTTATGGTAAAAATTAATCAACACAAACAGCAGTACTATCTAATATTTAAGATTAAAAATATAATGTTTTTAAATAAATCATTGTGAATTTTTTCACACTTATTAGTGCTGTATAATTTTATTAAAAATTAATTATGTGAATCTTACCACACACAAACCACTGATGCAGTGCATTGGTTTCTTTCCTTGTTTTGTCAAGCATGTGGTACCATCCGGGAAGGTCCATCCTCTACTCTTCAAACCTCCACCTCGAGTGTGGCACCACACTGAACATGAGTCAGCAGCTATAAACAAATTAATTAAATACATTTTGTGGTTTTATAAATTTTATTCTAAATTGTTATTAATTCTGCAGTGAGTTGGGATGATGAGAATTAAAGATTTTAATGAACTAAGATTGTGGCCCGACTTAGAGAAGGTTTCATTCAGTGAGGTGTTTCCAGTGGCGTAACTATGCCAATGCAGCCATTGCGGTGCATTGGGGCCACGTTAAATAGGGGTCCAAAAGATTCATGCCTTACAATACTTTTGGTGTCGATCCTTTTGCGAGTATCAATATGTTTCCTGGCACCAATAAGAACAACATAATAATATTTAAAATTCACTACAACAGAAAGTGAATTAATAAAATTTTAAAATAATTTCTCATGTGTATCATGTGAAAACTTGTATAATGCAAACTCAATTGTATACAGTAGTAGCCTGCTAATACATCAGATTAGGGACTGGTCCCTAACATGACATGAAACAACACAAAACAAAACTTTGTTTGTCATTTCATGAATGTGTGAATATTATAAGAGACAAAAGATCGATTTTGTTCTTACTATTGGATAAAACAGAAAGCTGATGGATAAAATTGCTTAGTACATAATATTCTTGTATACACAATTGACATATTAAGGGGGCTCATTTTTCCATTTTGCAGTGTGGAATAATTTTTTTTAGTTACATCACTGGATATTTCATAAATGTGTGTCCTAATTGGTTACTGTCAATCTCAAAATAATTTACTCTTTCATTTTGGTTTAAAATTCACGGAATGTTCTAAAATTATCTTGTTTTTTGGATATTATTGATGATTTCATTAAAATCTTTTTGATGTCAAATGTTACTTATTGAATCGAGATGCATATTTTTAAGTCGGTTCTCTTGCACCATTCATCGCCTGTACTATATGAAGTGGCCATGATGATTCGCACTTATTTTCACGTTCATACTGTTGTAACATTAGTTGACTCGCTATGAAGCGCTTCACTTTAGCAGCAATGAATTATGCCTTTAGAACAAGCCTTTAAATTAACATTTTAATAAAAACTTTTCACAAAACGTAGTTTGTTTTGTATTTACCATCTGAATTATATCTCTGGATCCCAGTACCAATCAAATCTGCATCTACTTCTCGTGCTCTTAGACAAATCTGGTCAGAAAACTCACTTATCGTCATGCGGGGTACGTTCAAACACTGGAAATATATAAAAAAATCAATAAATATAACTAGAAAAGAGAAAAGATTTTAAATACTAATTAGAAAGATATACATATAAAATCAATTTTATCAAAAAATATTGTAGTTGCTACCGGGATTCGAATCTGGATCTCTTTCCAATCCGAGGAAGGCGCATTAGCCGACTATGCTACAGCAGACAGTACTTTTTACGACAAATTTTAGAACCCATATGTTACACTTTTTAAATAAATACATCTATCATTCCATTATTTAAATTGATTTGACTTGATATTTGATACTTGATTTTTACGGAATCTCAAATGCCTTTGAGTAGTCCGATAAGAGACACCAGAATTAACAATTCATTTTTATAAAATTTTTGGTCACATTGAAAATTTGTCATCTACTGTTCACTGTAGCATAGTCGGTTAATGCACCTTTCTCGGATTGGAAGAGATCCAGATTTGAATCCCGGTAGCAACAACAATATTTTTCGATAAAATTGATTTTATATGTATATATTTCTAATTTCATTAACATTTAATTAATATTTAAAATATCACAGACCGTCTGTTCTGAATAATTACAACTTTACAATAAGAATATGTTCTCCTTAATAATGAGAAAAGATTTGTTTGAAAATAAACTGAGCTGTTACCTGTATTGGAACCCAGGATCTATTACCGGTTGATCAGGAAGGACCAATATAATTTTGTAAAGAAATATAAAATAATGCTAATTTAATATTGTGAATTATTTATTACTAATTAAATATTGTTGAATATGTTCAGAAGTTTTCGACTCACCTGAGATGCAATACAAGTTCGGTATTTCTTCAAATACCCATTGCAAAATTCACCTCCATTTTCAGGTCTATAATGAAAAGTGAAATGTTTATTTTTCATTCCCAAAACAACTTAGAGTCATTAATAATGTATAGTAATAATCAGTGCTCTTTTATGACGAAACTCACGAGAGCAGCGTTCCGGCATATTTTTTCAGCAGTTCTTCTAATATTAAATTTTTTAGAAATTTAAACATTGCATGTGTTTTGATATTTTCATAATATGCTAAAATACAAATTGTGTACTTTGTAATATTACAGAATTGAATATTAACACTTCAGTAAATTAAAAAAAAATAAGAACTGCATAAAATTATTGTGACAGATTCGAAGTTTGTTTTTGTTTAAAATTATTTATTGAAATATTATTATATACATAATTCCATTGCATGTGCAGATTAAATTCGGACATGCGTAGACTATTATATTTGTAGGATAATTAATTAAATGATTTAACATAATAATAGTATTGGATAATTTTTATGCTGCTTTACAATTACTTTTATGGTGCTTTATATATAAACTCTCTATAGTTCTACATTATATTTGTATTTAAAATTAAAAATTGTTATTTGAACTTTGAGAAATGAATTTTTGAAAAGATACATTTTTAGTCTCTGATTCTGATGCACTATTTCTTATGACAGAGGGTAAAGAGTTCTACGCTATTGGGCCTGCCATCATAAATGTCCGTTCACTAAACTTAGACTTCTGGCAACGACTGGTCGGTTCTACAACCTTTAACTTAACTTGATTTACCATCATGCCGTTTCCCCGAGGGGGTAGGCAGAGAGGATGGAGCGCCACACTCTTCCGTCCTGACACATAGTTCTCGCCTCATCTACATTCATACATCTTCTCATACAAGCTTATTGAGTTATTGGTTGGATCTACAACCCTTCCTGAGGCTAAAGTAGAGGTTAACCTAAGAGTTTGACGTCTACCATTCAAATTGTCCTGGATACAAAGCTTTTGAAGATACAAAGGCGCCATGTTATTTGTCACCTTGTACATCAACAAGCACAATTTAAATTAAATTCTTTTAGGGAACCGGAGCCAATGTAGCTTGTGTAAAAGGTATGTTATATGAGAGAATTTAGAAATTCCCTCACACAAATAGTTGTGCACATGCTTTAAGAAAAATTTATTTAGATGATGCTATCAAAGAGCTGAAATATTTTATTTTACAATGTTATGAGTTCTTTAAAAAATATTTATTTACTGATTGTTCAAATATTTTTACTGCTATTTATTTATTTTTTTATTTCAAATTTAATACATATATATATATATATATATATATACTATAATTAAATTTTTTTGCCAAACTGCATTAACAGTTTTACGGCAATGATTGCCTTTTATACATTTGAGGTTTTATAAACAACATTTTTTTTTTATAAATAAAATATAACAAGGAAATTAAAAAATAGATAAGAATATGTTCTTTTACTTAATATTTTAGGGTGGTTACTGGGGTCTCATCATTTATTAAATTGTTTAATAATTCTTTATTGATTTTGTTAATTATTCTTGGCACAATACGTTCTCTCACAGTACACATTGTTCGCGATCGGTACTCTCATGGTTTGACCCGACGATCTGGTTGAATAACTATGGTGAGTGTCAGTATTTATATTTCCATTATATATCAACTCTTCGAATATTATAGCATATGTTGGTTTTTTGTCAATTGGTAATATTTTGCATATTGTAAATAATTTACTATAATCATCTTTATACAAACACTTTGTTCTGTTATCTACTATAAGTTTTAAAAATCTTAATTGTACTGTTTAATTTTATTAGTATTTATTTTGTATGTTAGTCCATAGCTACTCACTCCATAACTGATAACCAAGTCGACCATCGCAAAGAACAGTGAGTACGGTGTTGCCCGAGAGGTGCATAACCTTAACATGTAAAATGCACTTAACATGGATCTTAGTTTCTTACATATATTATCAATATGCAGTTTCCAGCAAATCTTGAAAATCTATACTTATTCAAAGATGTATGTAAGTAAAATATACAAGAACATTTGTATCATATTTACGTATGTATTTTTCTTTAAGACTGTAAACCAAGAATTGAGTGCTCAGGTGTAGACGATAGTAGCTGACAAGTTTTGAAATGTTGCATTTTGAATGTGTAAGTAATAACAGTATGTTAGTTATCATAGATTAAGCATTCAAAAGAGTGTGTTAATGTACTAGCGCTAGTGCTACCACATTATGGTTTACATCTATTTTAAGGAACTCAAAATGTGCACATTAAGAACATAAACAAAATAAATTAAATTGACACGCTTGTCGAATAAACAAATTGAAAACATGTTACATTTGACATATCGCTATAGATCATACCTCGGTTGATCACACCTCCTGCTAGCTACGGTTATGCCGCTACTGCCCTGGGATAAGCGCCCCCCATCTGAGTGCAGGCACCCGGAAGCACAATCCAGCCAAGCGTTCCAGGGCCCCCAGCCACCCTCTAGAGGAACCGGGGGAGGGGCAGCTCCAACTTCGCGCCCTCCGTGACCTACACACCTGCCACCTCTGCACCACTAAAAACATGTAAACATTTATATATCATGTTGGACATTATTTGTTTATTCTATTATGTTTATTCTAGATGCATCTATAAATGAGTGAGTCGTGTTTTCCTTGATTTTATACTCAATAACAAGAGAATAAGGTACTCAGTCCCAGCAAATGTACTGAAAAGTTATACATATATGTATTGCATACTTGAAAACATGTCATCTCAATATTCTCACAAGCTATGCGCTTATAACATGAGAGTTGAATTAACCGCTAGACTGAATTCTTATAGTTCATTAAAAGATAAGTTTTTCCTGCCAATAATTTGAAATATAATGATAGAAAGAGAAGATGTGGCTGCGTGATAGAATGTCCTTAGTGATAGAAAGAAGGATGACATTTTTACCTTGTGTTCCCCACACCTAGTTCCCTCAAGTGCAGGGTGTGAAGTCCAAGTGTAGCGCTCCCTTCGGCAGTGCAGATCCCGACAAACCTCGGCCAGCGGCTGCTGAGATGCGTGACGGCTTTCCTTGCCATATTTCAGCATACCTTAAATGAGAATGAAGATTATCATTCCAAGTTTTTGTATTTGTTTTAAAATAAAAACATTGGATTATTTGTGAATTACTTATCAAGTCCAATATTTAAGCCAATCAAATGAGAAACTACATACATTGTTGATCAGCTCCAAATCTTTCTCCTGGAAGAAGTCCTTCTGCACTATGGTCCAGCTTCCCAGCAGAGCTGCCGTGATCCAGTAAACATCTTGATTGCTGAGTACTGAAATATGTATAGGTACATATAATAATTAATTAAAAAAAGTTAATTAATTGTTAACTAGTGAGTAGAATGTACAATGTATGCAAGGAAAGCGACCTTATTATGAATGTCAACATGACAAAGGTAGACAGACAGGAACGAAAGTAGACTGAATGCAGTGGAAATGAGACACCTAGGCATGTATGTGGCAGATCCATTTATGACAGAGTAAAGAATGAAGAAATAAGGAAAGAATGTAAAGCCGATCTTAGTATAGCGAGTAAGGTTAAGAAAGGATCACTTAGGTGGTTTGGTCATATGGAACGAATGAATGAGAGAATGGTAAGAAAGATATATGACGCAAGTATTGATGGCACCAGAAGTAGAGGACGTCGCGGAAGACTTGGCATAACCAGGTAAACCAGATACTGGAGGATGGTCCGGTTAGAAGCCTCAATAATTGTTGAGCTTGTATGAGAAGATGTATGAATGTGGATGCGGCGAGAATTGTGCGTCAGGACAGAACAGTGTGGCGCTCTATCCTCTCTGCCTACCCCCGCGGAAAAGGTGTGATGGTAAGTAAGTAAGTAATTAGTTGTTAATTTGACTTATTTCAGACATAATTCTGGCTCAAAATGATTAGAATTTGGTTAATATCTTATGAATTTTGACAATTTTAAAAATACTTGATTATAAACAGCCTATAAACAGATATTCAGATGCCGAGTAAAATAGTTATATGAGGCTTATGGTTTTATGCGATATAAGTATAACAGGGATTCTTAAATACATACATTGTTAAATAAAAAATAATTTTGAGCAGTCTTCCATGTTTGCAAACATGATTAGAGAAGATATGATGGTCCCAGATTTCAGTTTATGTAAACCCTTAATAATAAAATATTTTTAAAAACAGCTCGTAGAATCGCATTCAGTATTCAGAGTATTCGCGGCGATTATATGAAAATAATTTTATTTTCATTGATATATAATCAATGGATTAATTAAACTTAGACATTATTACAAAAGTAGCGTAATCCGGAGAAATTATATCAGAACCTGGAGCCTTGTGCAATACCTGCTAGAATTAATATAATTAAATAAAATTTAAATAAATTAATGTAATAAAAAATAATAAAAACAACCATGGGATTTTTTTTTCTTTGAAAATTAATAAATTTTTAATCAACTCACTCCAAGAAATTTTGAAGATATCTCCTACTGCAGGGTGACCATGTTATTTTTCCACTTCCGAGAGTTGGAGACATGATATAGCTGCTGGGATCACACTCATTCTCTGCCAAAGGACCATCGTGTCTCATACCCAAACTAAAACAAAATAATCATTAGATATCATAATATGGTAATATAAGGTGTCTTCCTGCATAACGCTGAATGATATTTTATGTCCGCTAATAGAATTTACAGCCTAGTTTTTTAAATCGTTCCAGTTGTGCGTTTATTAATTGTCCGTATGGCAAGTATTTCTGTTTTTAAATTAACGAACCCATCATCAAGTACATATTATATATCAAAATAATTCAAAACTTTTGTAACCGAAAACTACACAATTTTTTTAAACAAAAGGGATGGAACTGGATTCCATGTTACATGTTATAATATTTTTAGAAGTTTGTAGATAGAAAAAGTTTAATAAGCATTATATATATCAGATAACATATATCATTCACATCTGCTGCTAGCTCTGTTCCCACAGTCTTGGGTCAGATGATGGCACTGGAGAATGTGAAATTTTCAGTTCTACTGAAGCAATTATTTTTTTCTTTTGAGCAATTTTTAAAAATAATACGATCACATGTACCACACCGCTCCTGCATAGATTTTATTTTTTCCCACATACTTCTTCTTCGTTGGTAACTACAAAGATACTGAACAACGTTCCTATATATTACAGTCCACCCGTGGGCCTCCTATAAAATGTTTAAAAATATTTTAACACTATTTCTAATACATTTTAATACTATATTATAGCTAAATTATAAAATAAAAACGTCTTTTAATTAATCTAAATCATAAATATCAACATTTAATTTGAAATTATGTTAAAATAAAACGAAAAGAAGTTTTAAATTCATAGTTGCCATTGAAATATATCAATGATCAGTCAAGAAACAAGCCCAAATCAATTGTTTACGGTTGTTAGGTAATTTAACCCATTGATCGCGTTCATAAATACGCATGACATCTTTCTTACGCGACACTCTTTGGCGGCATTTTAATTTACGACTTTACACTACGATAATGCAACAAATTCATGATTATTTTTATTTGTTAACTTTGTTTTATCAACCACTTATTGAGTTTAAATACATCGACCGGTTTCGAAAAATACCATTTTCTTCTTCAGGATGTCGATATTAACTAAAAACATATGTTATTGTTTCTTTACATTGTTATTCTTTTATTGTTTGCTAATTTTAAAAATAAATTTATGATTTGTTTTTAAGAAATCGATAGTAAAGGTTCTAAAGCATCCTCACGAACATGTACAAATACAGAAATCAGAACCATAATTACAAAATAACGCAAAAATTATTCATGAGAGAACACAACAGTGCTTTACACCATCACCAGCGGCATTTGTAATGATATTCATACGTACTATAGTGAAGAAGTGATCTGCGCGGGCGCTGATTTCTGAGACTAATGCACACTATTTACAAGTTTTTAAATACTGACATTAAATTTAACTCTATAGTTTGAAACGTATTACATTCTACATGCATAAACTGAGTTTGAGAATTTGAACAACTGAGAGATACTGGATGATACAAGGACTTTTATTATTTCGGGTTTGTTTGTTATATTGTTAATATGTATGATTATGGCTAATAATGCCTGACAAATATCGACAGATGTCCATAGTATAAAGATTTACGTACTAGATTTACGATTTTGTACGATTTCATTATATCTCAGCGCGTATGTACGCATTAGCAGCGGGCGAAAGACGGCGACACATATTGAGTCACCCGCGCTGTGAGCATGTAAGGCGCGACTCATATGAGTCACCCGCGGGACGCTGAGCTTATTTTGTGGACTTGTGAGATACTTGGAGACGCACGTGAACGTATGATTGGTGGTTTGACTGGACTTAAGACACCGCCCGCCCAGAAATGCAGACCTAATTAGTAATGGGATGAATATTGTTCTGTATAAGGTATTTATTCGGGTATGGCTGACTCGTTGGAGCTCCTTAGGTGGGTAGTCAGGCCGGCCAGTGTGGGTGGGACTCCACCTACGCACCTACCTCTCACTCTCTATGCCTCTTGTTTTTGTAACACCGATGTCTGTCCGTGTAAGTGTGACTCAATCATTTTGTGCCTCGTCCACTATTCCTTTTTTGGGAGTGTTTTTGATGAATTGATCCCTGAGTGTCTGCCTTGAACAACAACACCTTAATTTTCCATCTGTATGTAATACTATGTTTTTTATGGATTTATGTAATACGATTTTTTATGAATAAAGACTGGAGGGTTAAAAAAAATAATTAAAAACCTTAATTGCTAATAACCATATTGCATTTCTTCTTCTTTTTCGTTTTGTAATTGTTAAAATGTAATTGAATTAAAGTCGCGTATTTATTATTAATATATATATATATATAGTGGGACTAACAAGGAAGCTCTAGCTTCTAAACCGGTCCCGGGAAAGAGTGCCCCCCCCCCTTCAGCTGTTCTTTATAAAATAGTTACCCGCGGGGAATGGGTTAAATGATGGAATAATATTACTTGTGTCCTATTTCATGTGCTACCACGTACACACTTTCAAAGTGCCTTCCTTCATTCACGGTGCAGCTGCTCGTCACCGTGCACATCCCTGCCACCGGAGCCAATCCTGGAAACAATAACAACAATTATCTCAGGCTAGATTGAATATCAAATTTACACCAAATGAGAAGTTGCACGTTATGAGGGAAAATTAATGGCGTTTGGCGCACTACGGCGCTAAATTTTCAAGTTAAAAAACTTAAAAAAAATTAAAAATTTAATTAGAAAATTAAAAACGTGCATTTGTACCCATTAAGGAAGGCTACTTGCCCAGGTGCCCTAAATTTTTGTTCTTTGATGGATTAATTCTATTAAATATATCGTTATATAGTCGATTCCGCTTAATTGGGTCGCCGGCTAATTGGGGCAGCCAAACGGAAACCAAACCAAGGAACTAACAATAATTTACATCGCTTAATTGGGACAGTAAATTTAAGATTACGAATTTTCCTCTTGCAAGCAATACAGTTTGTCGCTGACAGCGAGCTATAAAAATCAACACCATATAAAATCTTTAAACCTTTAGATACTTCCGAAATTTTGAATGAAAGGAAAAATGACGACACGTTAGAAGTTCTATTGTTAAATTATCAACAGTTTTCGACAGTAGATAACAATTGACCATGTTACGATGGAAATAAAGAATGAGGATGCAATTGTTGAAGTATCGAAACATCAAAAATTAGATGAAGAAAACGGTGATGATGAAGAACTACCTTTGTCTGTAACTAATCAGGAGGCAAAAAAAATTATAGCTGGATTACAACAGCGTTATTTTATGCAGGACGGCAATGAAGGGAGCCCTACGTATTTAAAGAAAAATATTCATCAATTAATTTTAAGCTCGCTTCGGTTAATTAGGGAAGCCGCTTAATTGGGCCAAACTTCCTGGTCCCGATGTATCCCAATTAAGCGGAATCGACTGTATATGGAATTTCATCCCAGGATCCCATTTAGCATCCCGGTCCAGTTTAATCCCGGAATATAATGAATATAATCCCGAAACTTTCGAGAATATTTTGGATACATTTCGGGACATCAAAATTAGATAGAGACAAAATGACGAAACACTTGATGCTTTGCTATTACTTCGGACATATTATTTATGATAATTAAATTGTTTCACATTTTAATTGTTATATATGAATCTTGATCAGATACCTTATTAAAAAATGCTTTTTTTTTATAAATGTGACATTAATGAGCAAATAAGCATTATTTATTCCTGTGACCATTAAAATCTAATCCCAAAATCTCGGGATTACAATTTTGGACCTGGATTGAATTCACTAATCCCGCTTGATGCGACCCTGCAGACAATGTGTTTAAAAAAAAATAAAACAATAATTTTGAACTCACCGACAACTTGACTGCTAACTTTTCCATGTTTGCTGACGACGTACAGATCCAGCCCTGTCAGAATAAGAGCATGGTCCCAGTGCAACGGGTCCGTGTCGCCGGTGGGATTTTCCAACCTTTGCCAAGCGCAGAAATTACTCAGAAACCTGTCAATATCGTGAGGCCTTTTCAGAGCAGTAGGGTCCTCGTGAAGGATCTCCAGTCTCTTTAGGACGAAGTTCACGGTCTGACCTAGCGTCGGATCGTGATACAATAGCTGGACAGCATTTATCATGGCCAGGACGAATCTCACAAGTTCTCGTTCCGTGTCCTTCGGGTAGTTCAACACCATGTGCTTGTGCAAGTCTCTATCTACGAATACCGCAGTTTCTACAAAAATTGCCGGAACCAGCGATCTTTTATTTCTACGTTTTATTTTGGATTCATCGGTTCCACTCAATTTTGAGTCAGAAAATAAATTATCATTTCTTATATTATCAGTTTCATTTTCTAGTTTAGCGTCCGCGATCTGATTTACGCCCCTGATATTTTCTAGAAGTTCCTCGTCAGGTTTTCTTCTGTATTTACTCCATTTGTGAATTTTTCTGACGTTTTCTTGAAGCAGTTTATTATCTACGATACTCAGTGCGGTCTTATCTGCACTTGAATCGTTAATTTCGTGTAGAGTTGTATAATTTTTTGGATTTCTAGCGGACCTGCGGATAATGACGTGGTGGTGATTTCTCTGGGCGGAAAATCTTTTTGGCATTGGATGGACAGTGTAAAAACTATTGTTGTAAGTAATAATTCCTCTCTGAAATCAAACAACGATAAGATCAGATTCAAGGAGAACGAATGGTGATTTTATACGAATTTAGTATAAAATAATAAGGATCGTTTGGGCTTTTTTTAATGCTTACATCATCAGCAACGATGATTAGGACAATACTGTTTCCGATATCAGATCAAAAACAATGAACATCTATTTTTAATTCACACATACAATTCTGTCTGAAGCGAAGTGTGAATTTTGGCGTTCGTAAACGTAAACATTTGAAAATTGTTTTGTAAATATTATGTGACATATTTTTTATCAATTATAGTTATTATAACGATTAGGGATGTCTAATTTTTTAAATTTTCAAGTAAATTATATTTTAATTGTATCCCATTCACCTCTCCTCTTCACCGTATCACTTTATCCATGTTAAAATACTTTTTATGATTGTATGATAGTTTGTATGATTTTTTAAAACCTTTTTTTTCAGCTGCGGAGAAACTTCGCTGGTCATATATTTTTTTATTGGGTATAAGTTGTAAGTCGTTTGTTATGTGAATGTGTGTGTGTGTAAGGCGAGCTTTATAAAGCGCCGCATTAGCGGAGAGCGCTCTTTCATCTCGGCTCCTTCCATTTATAATTACTGTTTAGGATGTGTACATATTATATATATTAACTTCTATACTTGCATATTGAAATTAACTGATAATTGTTACCTGAAAGACCGAGTTTATTTTAACTATTTAATTTAGTTGTTAGTAAGGTACCTAATGCTCACTAGGATGATCTTATGTTAATATTTTTTAAATCAATTAATCAAAAATCTCAGTACTGGATAATTAAGTATAATATTATTTTAAATGAAAACACATTTTTGTTGAGAAGTTACAAATTTGTCAAAAACGTAATCGGTTGATATGGCGAAATTGTAAAGCGTTTCAAAAAACACGTACCTACAACATTTCTATATAATTATTTAAAAATAAGTAATACAGTCGGTCGTACCACTCCTCCGCAGAAAGACAGCGCCGCCGTGTCGCTCCTGAAGAGGCAGCTGTCTTCTTTGGCATGCGAGGGTTGCGTCACTGGCTCCGTCCTGTTTGCCCAGCGGCGCACCAGCATGAAGTGTGGGTCGATGAGGTTCGGGGAGGGTCGCAGACGGATCCCCAGCGGGGCGTGCAGAGCGCTGGACTCCACGGTCACGTGGTGGTGCAGGTCGCGCCTGCTGCGGCCGTGGCGCTTTATGATCCCCAAGGCCACGCTGCCATCTGGAATAGACGGTATGGTAGTGCGCGGATGTGGACAAACAAGTAGTACATCTCTGATAAAATTATAATTATCGTAACCAATTAAGACTTAAACAATTAGTTGAAAAAAACTGAAGCAGACAGGGTAAAATTTAAATTCAACAATTAAAAAAATATGAATAAAATATTTTTAATAAGAACACATTATTATTGTAAAGTTCTACTTTTTTCAGAACACAGCTCTGTGGTATTTTAATACAATTTAACCTTTCCTCTCCGGTAATGTAAACTGAGTTGACATTTCCTCTAATTATAAAAATATCACTGTAAATATACAAAATACAGAGATCATATTTAAGGTATTGCGGAGGAATATATTTATGTAATTCTTAACATAGTGGATACATAAGCACTCTTACATATGCTCTAATATAAACAAGATTAAAGTATTTTCTTTTACTAAAACTTATCTTGTACATATTTAGTCAGTTTCATTTTAAATCTATTTAATTTATCTTCCTTTCTTATGTTTTCTGGCATTTCATTAAAAATCTTCATTGCACTATTTATCATCGATTTCTGAGATTTGGTCTTCTTTCTGAATGGCAGTCTCAGTCTATCCCCCCCTCTTGTACAATACTCGTGGTGTTTTACATAAATTTTTCGTATAAATTGCGCTGATATTTTCTTGTTTCTTATATAAATAAATACCATTATATTAAAATATATCTTCTGCTTAAGGTTCATCATATTCAGATCTTCCAGCACTGTACTGTATATCTATTTTTTCTGAGTATCATTCTCAAAGCTTTATTTTGCAACACTGACAATTGTTGCATTTTATATATTTATTTATGAATAGGATAAAATAATTACATATGTAATAATGTATTTACCATATGCAACAATAAAAAATGTTTTCTCGAGGAACCTGACGTGAATTTGTCAATACGTACATGTATGTGTAGGTGTGGAGTGCTGTGGAAGGCGTAGTGCATGGAGTGCGGGGTGCCGGATTCCGATCGTCACTTCAGTCAGTGGCAGAGCGTACGCTGGCCGAGTTAGACTTTGTGCTGTCGTTCCGTATGACCAATATTTTTCCTCATTATTATCACTTCTTCACAAAAATTGATACATATATATGTTCACTTATATATACATCAACTATTATTTTAATGATGAATATAAGTAATAAATATAAAATATTAATATAATGTCATCAATCGCAAAAGTCTCCATGTACACTGAGTTTACAGCACCGGAGCGCGCGTTATTATTTTGGCACCGTATGAGAAAGGTTAAATGTATCAATTAGAAAAATATACAGATAAAATTAATTTATCGTTAAAATATTTTAGTTGCCACCGGTAAAAATGGAATAACAGATGTACCAAATCGAAAGAGCTGCAGTATATGCCGTTAACTTACTAGGTTGACGTGGTTAGGGCATTTCTCCGAAGAGGAAAAGTTCCTGGTTCGTATCCTGATGGCAATCGAAATATTTTTTCGCAATTTGTAATAAAATATTTACACATTTTAAATATCATTCACCCATTCTTTTCTGGGCTACTCCGTCGTTTGTATCCGAACTCTCATGCTCAGTTAACAAAACATCAGCGACGACGGACCCTGCAATGGGATCCGAAACGTCAGGCAGAGAAGTCGAATACACACGGTAGGCTAGATTAGATAACTCGACACGGCAAATGAAAAATGAAGCGTGAAAACCTGAGACCATTTTTAATGACGTACCTACCTGTAAAGTAGGTGAATCCAACAAACTATTGGAGGTTCTTCTGCTATGACATTGAAGGTCTCTAAATTTGATTGAAATTGTGTTTAAATGGGTACGCAGTAGTTGTCGGTAGATAAAAACATAGAAGATGCGATCACTGTATCCGGCAGCTATTAATTGATTCTGTTTTCATGTCGAGTTAGTTTAAAGCTGACAATTTACTTTTTTCTTAATCTTAGAAAAATATGTCACTAAAAAGTGATCAAGCAAATATGTCGTGGTCGTTACCATGTTGATTACATATTTTATTCAGTATTCATAAACGTCAAACTTACGTTTTGACAATTTTTTGAAATTCACATTTAAAAAAATTAAAATATGTTATTTTCTATTCCTGTAGGTACGCAAAGAATGAACTTCTTTGTGAATTTGGTAGCAATACAGTACTTATATAAAAAATTGAATTAATAAATAATACATACCTAGTATTGTTTTTTCTAACAAATGAAATTTTACATAAACGTAGTGATATTTCATTCCTTTCCAGTGAATTCTCCACAACCATGCGAGTACAAATTGTACTCACTCGATTTTTTTAACAAATATTTCATTATATATAATGTCCCGTGTCCCACCTATGAGATTTCTCTCAGAGATTCGACTCGTGTGAGCATAAAGGACAGTTTAGCGTTCAGTGTACGTACCTTTACTGATTCTCAGACATCAAAGTCTCGCTGAGAGATCATCGCGGACACGGGTCTTGAAAACAACTGTATCGAAAGTAATTATAAAACTAGGAGTATAATACTAATACGTACCTAATACAAATTAAGTTTTATCATAATTTTTTAAAGGAAAACAAATTATTATTGTAAAGTTGCAGTTTAAGGAAAACTATTATAATAATGTGTTCTTATTAAAAAATATATGAATTGTATCAAAGTTTATCCATATTTAGCTCTAGAAAATATATTTGAGATTAATACGAGTATAAATGGAATTATACGATTAATACGAGTATAAATTATTATTAAAAGAGTTACAGAATACAAGTTCAAAAATTTGTCGTAAACCTACCGAAATTGGATAACGCTATATTCCCGGATAGGAAAAGGTCCATGTTCGAATCCCGGTAGTAAGTAATCAAATATTTTTTAGATAAATATATTTTTTCAGTATATACTTATATTTTTCAGTCGATTAATTTAATTTGTATTATAAATATTTCATGTTCTCGGTGGGACATATAAATGTTTGGTAATACTCGTCGAGACTACTGAGTAATTTCCATTTTCCTACTATAATAGTACAGAATAAAAGTGAAACTAGAAACACATAACCAAACCTCTACTTTCATTTACTGCGGGGAACTATAATGAATAGGTTCCATTTTATTTGTCTGTGTTAACAAAATATGGAAATATTTCATCAGTCGCGGACCGCGGATGATACTGCAATCATTTTTGAAGGAAGCAAACGGCAGAAAAAATAACAACTATGGCGCAAACGTTATAAAACAATCGTTTTCTGAAAATGCATTAACATTTAAGAAGAAAAATACACAACTTTTGCCTTTTACTACCAATTAAGTTTCACCTAATGATATCACGCTAACAGTACACAATAAAAACTGTGGCAACAATTCAAAATTGTGACACTACAAATATCATTGATGGTTTAAAAATGTGTTTTACTCTGCGCACAAACCGCTAATTAATAAATAATTATCTTCTTCATTTTTTATAATATTCAGTTATAGTTTTAATTATTGTATTATCAGAAATATAACGATAATGTGTTCTCGAAATTGTGCAAGCAGTAATCTAATCATGAATTCCGAAACGTTAGAAACTAATATTTCGGTTTAATGTCGGGTTACCAAAATAAGATCAAAACTAAATGATGAAATACTCGATACTTTGCTGTTGCTTTGGGCATATTATTCGCATTAATAAAAATGTTACGCATTCAAATTGTTCTTTGTTAATCTTGACTTGATATTGAAAAAAACAGGGATGTGCTTAGTTATAATTATTAAATAAATATTATTTTAAAAACTTGTTCCGAAAAGAGAGAATATAAATATACCGTTGATTAAATATTTCGAGCTAATGAAAATAAAATAATGACAGGTAACGTTCGATAACCGGACAAGCAATAGAAGAAGAGGAATTAAAATTGTATTGCAACATTTCAAATACAATCAAATTAAATTAGCTAACTAATGAATGAATAATGATAATTTAAGTAAACGCAGTACAACAAAATATATTTGGGTTTCATCTTTTATATATAGCGAATGAAAGCTAGATATTGTAACAGGATAGTACTCTAGTTCTTTGTGTAGACACAGCCATTGTTGTGGATTTTTTTTTTTGCCAAAAATCGAATTATCGTGCTGGAATACTCATTCTATTCGCCCGAGCTGGCTCCCTGTAACTTTTTTCTGTATCTTCAAATCAAGAAAAATATTAAGGATCATCGATAGGGGTCACGAGCGGAGGTGGATCGGATTATGACTCACGAAAAATAATTTTGAGTACTGCAGTGTAAAAAAAACGTTGGACCAAGTGTGTTGCTTTAGGAGAGGAGTATTTTGAAGGATACCGTGTACCAGATAACAAATAAATGTGTTTTGTAATTTTAATAAAAAAATTCTACGAATTTAATTGTCAGCTCTCGTGCATTGTTTAATTATTGCATTCACTTTTCATAAGTAAATTATTTTCAAATACTGTAATAAAATTTGTGAATGAAATACAAATATAAAAAATGGGTAAATACCTATGAAGTTAATTTTGTTTATTAAATCCGTTAGATTGCATAAAACTCAAGTGCGAATTCTCAACGATTTTTTAGGTAACCTTAATGTCAGTCAAGAGAATCAATTGTATTTTCATTCATGCAATCATATTATTACATCGACAGTGTACTCGTAATGGCTACACCGCAGCATTGTATAAGACGAGATGAATGTCTCTGCGCGAAGATGCATTACGAACAATTCCCTTTTAATGATCCCTTTATTTACACGATTTCTATTTTCTCCATTTTTAATATTTAAATAAAAATAAAACGATTTTCTAAACTCACTTATTTGCTTACTTACCATCACGCCGTTTCCCAGTGGGGGTAGGCAGAGAAGATAGAGCGCCACACTCTTTTGTCCTGACACACAATTCTCGCCTCATCCGCATTCATACATCTTCTCATACAAGCTCGCCGATTGTTGAGGCTTCTAACAGAACCATCCTCCATTATCTGGTTTACTGATGGTGCCATCAACACTTGCATCATATATCTTTCTTACCATTCTCTCCTCATTCTAAACAATACATCAAAAATAATTTTCTGACAAATATTTTCAATTTAGTCAGTGACACAAGCGGGTATGTATATTATGAATATTATGTTCCAGGCCGATGTCGTTTTTGAATAACTACGAAATAAAACATATTTTTTTAATTTGATTTTTATTCATCAATTATTCGATTTATTTCATTACGACATTGGCTAAGTTGCTGCCTCTGGCAGCGTCATAAATGCGTGCTTTTTTAACCATATTTTTCAAAACATTCTCAGCACACTTCGCGTGTTATTTCAGCAATTTTATTTCGAATATTGTCCTATAGCATCGGAATTGTTGTTGACTTATTAGCGTAGATCTTTCCTTTCAAGTTTTCTTACAGAAAATGGTCGGGAGTCCTCAGATCAGGTGATCGAGGAGGCCAGTCGATATCACCACTTTTTGACATTATGCGGCTGGGAAAACTTTCTCGCAAAATTTCAAGCGCAGGGCTTGAGCTGTATACGAGGTAGCACCGTCCTAATGAAATCACATGTGTTGCAGGCCCAATCGACTCAATTCGGCCACCGATAAGTTTTCCAACATGTGACGATAGCGATTACCATTAATGCCATTATTATTTAGATAAAATGTTTCAATAACTTTAACATTTTATTGAGACGTTAGATACTTCATAATAAAAATTGTAATCAACTACTCTTTACGATTACTAAATATAAACTGCTAAATATTTGTCAAACTAAAATGGCGGCTAAACAAAATCGGCCTGGAATATAATATTCACTCTGTATTTTACTTTTACTGACTGAATTCAATAACAAGGTAACGACATATTTCAAACAAATACTGTTTTGAAATAATGCATTATATTTTTGGATTAGTTATTTGTTGATTATTTTTGGATTAGAATTATTTGTGAATCATTTTTAGCATTTAAAAAATCTATCTATATTTGGGTAATTTTTCAGCCCATGAGAACTTATTAGTCTCTATTGAAATCTTAGTTATGCTTGATCGAGTTTGGCAGTTAATCAGGACTGGAGCTCTTAAAGCCTCTCTAAGAAGGCTACTCGTTGACAAAAAAAATTACATCTTTTATTGATCGATAGTTATTATTAATATATAATTTTAATTAAACACATTTTATCGCATTTATTTTATCGCAGCGTTGCAATTTTAGAACATAGTTTTATGATATTTAAAACAAATTAAATGAATCAAATAAGAAAGTTACACAGAAAACGTTTATTGAAAAAAAAATTGGTTACCACCGGTTATCTCGAGATACGAACGTATACGGGATACGAAAAGTTCCGGGTTTGTATCCCGATAGCAACCAAATATATTTTTAATAGATAGATTTTTTCTGTATGTCTTTATAATTCATTCATTTAATTTGTATCATTGTTATTAATATCTCAACAGGATTCAAAATGGATAGGAATAAACCGAAACGCCACCCGCCTCGTATATAACTCCGGCTCTTGATATATTTTCAATTTCAATCTTCAATCAATTTGTATTCAATAAATAATATTAAAACATCTAAACATTTGTCAATAAATGTATGTAGATTAAGATGTCTCATAGAGACGAAGCTAATATTTTTGTATGAGAAGCTTGGAAGTCTTAGACATTACAGAGCTTACGAACTGTCATCGGCTGGCTTAAGTGATCACTTTACACAATGTAACGTTCACCTATTTACCCACGCTACAACATCTATCAAATTTTTGGAAGTTGTGTATATGATATCAGGATGGAACATTTCACTTATTTATTACCAATTATGCTGTCGCCATCTATTGATATTTAAAAAAATTAAATATTCTTTTTCATGTAATAGTACAGATGTCGTTGAGGCTGAGACTTATTTTTGAAGTAGGGGCAATATCCTTTATGTGTATATGAAATTCATTCGAATTATTAACACATACTAAAATACGTCTGAAAATACAGTATTTTTCAATTTTTTATTAGCTTCGTCTCTGTGAGACATCTTAATCTTGATGAGAACCCCCCAGGAGATAAAATCCAGTAATTAGTTCCTTAGATTTGAACATACTCGAAATATTGTAATAAATTTATGTTTTGTAATAAAATAGTCGGCTAGAAAAGCACATATATACAATATATAGTATATACTTTCTATATTATTGATGTTTGTTTGCCAATACTAACGAAGAAACGTTAGTATCGAAACCGATTGACGAATAAATAATTCACAATGGTCTAATTAAAGTTAAATATAGATACAATTTTAAAAAATGGTATATTTTTTGATCAAAGATAAATGTAAAATTATGATTATATTCGATTGTTCCGATTAAACCGTTTCTATTAATTTTCCCATTGTAATTGATAAATAAATAAATTTGCTAAGACTTTTTTTACACGGTTTTAATAAAGGCGGAATAATGCGACAACCGTGTACACGAAGCCGGCGTAAGTGTCTGTGAATTACTCCGTTATCTGGCGCGGTCGCCCGAGCGCTAACTGATTACTTCTGCAGACGCGGAAATAGCATTGTTCTGTCACGGTGCCCGTCAACCAGAAAGTATCTATCGGTTCACAGAAATACGAGCGACCATCTCTACGGTGCGCAGACTCCGGCAAGTCACATCACAACGGTACAGCTAACGGAATATGACGTGTTTTAAGCAAGACATTAATTTTTGCGATCGTAAGATTAACAGGAATCGTTCCAGAGCGTTAACAGGTGACTCTAGTAACAACATCAACATTAAATTTAGTATATAATATACAGGGTATAACAGACCTAGTCTACAATATTTTATGGGTGGATAGCTGACTAAATTACGAGTCGAAAATGTTCAAAGGATGTGCCTAATCTCAACCACCTAAGAGCATTTAAAAAAAAACAATTATATGATTATTTCGATTAACTGAAATATTTAATTGATTCCGAATTATATATTGAATACAAAAAAATAAAGGTCGTTGAATTTCGAGCGGGCAGACAATTTTTTGTTAGGTGATTTAGGGCCTGAAGCAAAGATATAAATTAATATTGGAACAATTTCGCAAATATTTATTTCGAAGTACGTAGACTTCGAGCTTAACACGATTTTGTAAAAATTTCAAACAATAATATTTTCAATACTAATTATGTATTTAATTAGTATTTAAAATATCACAGGGCTATGTTCTGAATAATTACAACTTCACAATAAGAATGTGTTCTCCTAATAAAAATATTTTCAATATTTGATTACGTCCAAGAACACACAATTATTGGATTTTCACCTACAAAAAAAAGGCACTGTTATGTTAGATTCTCATTATGACATATATGCTGTTTCAGGAAATTAGTTATAAAACTTACTCCACAGATGGCGATACTCCACATATTAACGTATATACAACTTAATTTTTTTTTTTATAGATATGGAGATTGATGGGTGAGAATGGTTAACGTTATATTTATATAAAGTGATCACTTAAGTCAGCCGAAGACAGGTCATAAGCCCTGTAATTACCCATAGTTCTATATATTTTCCCTTAAATATTATCAAAAATAGCTTCGTCCTTATGAGATATCTACTATTTTCCGTAACAGTGCAGAACTTGCTCACATTCCTTGCAATTTAGTCAGGTACCCACACACAAAATATTGTGGACTAGGTCTATTACACCTTCCATATTTACTACAATACGCACAATTACGTAGGTGTATAGTAGGATGAAATGAAAATTGGGGCCAAATACTTTTTTTAAATATAGTTTTTGAGATTTCGATCTGGAAATAAACTCAAAGATCACCTCAAGAAATTGGCAGAACTGACACGTGTACACGGCGTTCGATTTAACGGCGCACAAAACGTCACCTAGAACCATAGATACCTTCAATTATTTATTTATTTACTATTTAGAACAACTGTCGATATTTATATAAAACAAGATCAAGATCTACAGTTATACAATGTGAAATTTAATAACAATATAATATTTTACAAAAAAATATTGAGAAATGTCGAATACATCATTTTAAAATTATTTTATAAGACCTTTAAGTAATTTTAGAACCTCTATTTTTTACACATTTATTTTGCTGGTTATTTATTTGATTTTGGCAGTTGGTTATACAGTCTAGGAGCAATGTAAGATGCACGCCTCTGTGCGATTCCTAATTTGAACATTTTAAAAATGACAATATTCATTAGTTTTGCTTCGAGTCTGAAAGTTGTGATGAATTTAAACAAATGAAATTGTGAATTGTTTATTTTGAAAAGTTAGACAAACAAATGCTTTAATTGTAAACATGTAAATATACCCAACAGAAGAGCGGTTATTGGGCTGACATAATATTACGTTATTTGACGTATCGTAAATGTGAAGAGAGGCACAGTGTGGTGAAGTGGCGATGCTTGAATTTCTGAAACATGGTATTGTATTAAAAGCCTCCATTTTGGAACAAGATGGCGGATCGGGCTGGCTAACGAACTTAACTGAGATATTAATCTGGTAAATCATTCAGAAATATTTAATTGAATTCTGATAAGAAATATAGAAGTTACCGTGTCCATTAAATCAGTTATATCCCGTATGCACAAAGACTTTATAAACATTTATATATATAGATAATCGTAAATTTTAAATAAGATGGTTTAAATGGTTTCGGAGTCTCCTTGTCATGATCGGTGAATGTACATTGCATTTTTCTAAAAATTGCGTCTTGAAATTTTTGCAATTGGATTCTATCGAAATCTACCTTTAATTTATTATTATCCTATTAGTAAATCTTTGCGGGCCGTTCGAAGTTCGATGACCTTTTAGTTTTTGTATTTAATATATCATTTCGAATCAATAAAATATTTCAGTTAATTGAAATAATCACATAATTACGGGTTTTTAAAAAATACTGGTTGAAATTAGGCTCATGCAGCTTGAACATTTTCGACTCGTACGTTTAATATGTAGCCCTTAAAATATTGTGCACTAGGTGTGTTACGCCCAGTATTGTACCTAGCAGTGGTGTGCAGTAGGTATAGACTTAGATTATGCTGTTATCATGATATTATGTAATATTATATAATGTATTATAAATATGCTACATTGTACATAGGTTTATGAACTTTCGTTTAACCGACGTCTTAAAACAAAATGAATTCATCATAATAAACACGCTTCAAACTGCTCTATGCCAAGTTCAAAATCTTTCAAATGTTAGTAATCAGCTTAAGGACTCCGTACAACATGGATCAGCTGATACATTCTGACTCGGCCGAGTGGAATTATTAATTCAATAGGTAGTAATCATATGGCTTGAATAGAACGATAGATTAAAACAATGGCTAGCAATTGTAGTAGCAACTAGAACTACGTAACTAATGATTCTACTGATACACGGTAGGCGCTAGCGTAATTATAACATATGGACTATGTTTCTCGGAATTTTTTAGTAATGCACAGTTATTTTGCTTATATGCAGTGCACGGCCCTGGTACCTACCTACTAGCAAATGTAAATGTCGTAAAAATGCATAGAAGTTATTCATGCGCTAGGAACACTTAAATTTATTAGTTCAAAATTACTAAAAAAGTGAGTTTTTTATTTGCATTCCTTCTTTAAATAAATGAATTTATATTGCACACAAGAGTACCAGTTCTGCAATCACCATCGTCTATGGAAATAGTCTGCACGCACGAGCGTGTGACGTAAATTAAACATGAACCACGTTTCAACAAACAGAAGAGGGTTTTGCACAACTAGATCAACATAGACTTGTTATAATTTGTTATAATTATTCACTACACACTTGCTAACTTGTAATTATCAGCGAACTGAACATGAGGTGCAATGCGATTTGGAAAATTAAAGCAGTAATTATTTAGACACCAACTGGATACTGTAAAAAATAATGGCTTGTACATTCTGGTATATTGTCTGGTGCATTCTATATTTTTATGTGGTGTGGAATTATGAATGCTGAAGGCAAGGGAGAGAAGACGGATTGATGCATTTGAGACGCGGTTCTGGAGATGTATGTTGCGCGTACCATTGACGGTGAGACGCACTAGACGCATAGACTCTCCGGCATTTGCCTGAGACGAATCCTTCAATTTTTGGACATCTTGTGAGAAGAGAAGATAGCTTTAAGAAGCTTATTGTGGTGGGCCACGTCAGTGGACGAAGAGAAATAGAAAAATCTCCCACCCGTTGCATGCTGAGGGAAGTTCATGGAGATTACAATCATCAGTCATGAAGGACCGACATGTATGACGAACTGGAAATAGTCCACGCTTTTCTACTGCTGTATACATGTTTTGGACTAAGTGAATAGAAGAGCATTATGTAAAATGTTCATAAAAGTTGGACAAAGTGATGAATATATGCGTCGTTTAATTTCAAACCCCTCTATAACGGATTTTTAACAAAACCCAGAAATCACGAAAAATATTTAAAAAAAGAATTTTCATCTAAATGTTTCGATAGACATTTTGAAGATACGGAGTATGTATCAATACAGGAAATGCAAAAAAAAATCCCAAGTATATTGTCGATTTTGAGAAATTACAAAATTTATTACCACTTTATACCATTTATAGAGGTGTTTGAAACTCAACACATTACATTAATACATTAGTGGAATACCGCTAAAAACTAACAGTCAGTTTCATTATTAAGCCGTTTGAAGGTTAAGTACTCAATTATTGAGGGTTTTGACACGAAACTTAAACTTGTTTTTGTTTGCTCTATTATTAAAATTATTATTTTTGGTACAGTATTTGAACCAATCGCGAGTGTAATTTTTTGCTAGTAAAACTGCATTCAAATATACATTTTTTTCATTTTTGATTATAGAAGAGTTTGGAAGTAAACGACTCATGTTCATTCTTGCACAATGTCTTTTCGAAATTTCTATTTGGTACATTTTCAGCAGTAATAAAATTTTCTTTGCAATTGGTAAATTGGTTTCTTGGATGCAATTTACCATGCCCAATTTAAAAAGATTAATGATCTTCGATGACCAGAACGGTAGCTCGATTGTGCGGTTGCCAGGAGAGTAGGTATATAGCATTACGCATGGGTAATATCAGGTCATGGCCGGTCAGAGTGATAATTAACATATATTCAACTTTGTTCGACATCTCTAAGTATTATGAATACTACTCACGCACTTTGCATAATACCCTATGTTATTATTATTATTATTCACTTTTTAGGTTCCTCATGATCTCCATGAACTCGGCAAAACCACGTTGCCCTTTCTACTCGGTCAGTCCATCTTCCTCTTGTTTTTCATCTTTCGATGTAGCCCACCGCAAGGTTCTCCGAACTATCTCCCTTTCTCGCAAGATGTTCAAAAAGTTGAAGGATTCGTCTTAGGTACACGGTTGAGATTCTGTCCTTAATATTCAGTTCTTGTAGAACGGAGACATTTGTACGTCTCGCTGTCCACCCCATGTCAAAGGCATCAATCCGTCTTCTCTCCCTTGCCTTCAGGGTCCATGATTCCATACCATGCACCAGAGACCGCACGAGCCTGACCTTTGCTGTCTTAGTGTAATTACAGATTCCCTATTCACTTCGTCCATAACACACACACACACATATATATATATATCGACGGCAGTCTGATCTCTGAAGTTCGAGTTCACCAAAAATATTTACTTAGCAATATTTGAGTATGTCCAAGAAAACACATTTACTGGATTATTACCTACAAACGCACTGTTATTAAACAAAAATCAGATATCTCATAGACACAAAGCTATTTATTATTATATTTAATGGAAAATATATAGAAGTATGGGGTAATCACAGGGCTTAACTTGTTTTCGGCTGGCTTAAGTGATCACGTTATATATATTAATTTTAATTTTGATAATTCATTTTTCCCTTTCTTAAAAACAGAAATATATAATTTGGTCCACAGATGGCGATGGTGTAGTGGTACTCGAAGCGAGTCCACATACAACTTTCAAAAATTTGATAAATATGGAGATTGAGGGGCGAGAATTGGTGAATGTTATATACATATATATATAAAGTGATCATTTAAGCCAGCCGAATACAGGTCGTAAGTCCTGTAATTACCCCACACTTACATATATTTTCCATTAAAATAATAAAAAATAGCTAAAATAGCTAAATAGATAAAAACATTGCGTAGCATTTATTTTGCAATTTAGTGTATGCACTAATTCCTATGATGTTTCCGTATTTTTTTCATTAGTAATAATCATTTATTCCGTTACTCTTGCCATAATTTTCTTTCCTAATGAAATTAATGAAAGAGTAATTTCGAAACACAATTGTTTCAAGATTATTGGAAAACGGAACTATGCTAGTCTGAATGATCTATAACGGTGACATATTTACCAAAAGGTCCATGAGGTGACTAATGTGGGCTATGTTTCATCTAATTTGAATATTTAGGGGCTAGCTTTCAGTATTTTGGCGAAATGTATTTACTTATTTTGTCATAATGATGCGCAATATTTCAAGAGCGAATGTGGGTACATATCTTTTTAGATAGCGTGCAGCCTCAAAAGCAAATTTTATAAAGTTTGACTTTTTGAAATGTGTTTTCATTAAATTCGACAACAGTCAGTGCATTTTTTGACTTAAGTAATGGTATACGTCAATTATATGGATTTTGTTGGTCGCTGTACTGGGAGTTTCCCCTTTCTTTTATATATATACATGTATACCAGGCGCGTACATGCTTTGGATGTGGCTATTGGATGGCTTGTGTTCTAGAGTCAAAAAGCTGTATGCATTCTCAACTTTCGAACATCTATGAATCGCGTAAACACACAGATACTAGCAGCGGTGGATTCTATCATTCGTTCCGTATCCGCAAAGTTTTAAAGTATTAGACTTTTGATCATGCGCATTCAGTTCCGCCTGTCAATGTCTTCGAATACCGTATACGCATTCGTTAACAGCATCCAGCGTACAAAAAACGACTTTAATGCTTATGGGTATAGTACATAGAACAGCATACATATTACGAAGCGAGCGGATTTTTTTGAGGAATCTGTTTGTGTGACGCATTTTTGACAGTTTGGCTTGAATACCGTAAGCCAAAGTATTGAAACATTAAATATCCTTCGATTATCTATTTAATTAATCATTTAAATAAATAAAAATGGATCTGCAATTGATGTTGCGGGGCGTAAAGGATTTAGATATAGAGTTAATTTAACTATTTTTGTCAGTAGTTGCATCTTGTTCGCAGGCTAGTCTATATATTTGTATGTTTGATAGTGGGTATAAACTTATTATCCAAATCCCTTCCACAAAAAATCACCGGCCGCCACTGATATATAATTATAACATTACAACAATAGTACCTTGCTCATTTGTCGCATTATGGACCAGACCATCGCTGCAAACCGAAATAAGGATTTGGTTTCAGTTACGAATGCATATAAAGTCACACGTATATAAACTCGCTTTTAATTCATTATCATTAAAGTGTGAATATTTTAGGATAGAATAAGATAGATTTAGAATAGATACAAGAGATCATTTTTATTCTTTCGTTTAATGGATAAACCGTGCAGTTATAATGTTTTTATACGTTCTATGCAATAAGTATTCAGGGACCCAATTTTTTTAGTTACACATAAATGTAAGGAAACCCTTGCAACACATTAACCCCGACCCACGAGATTCGCAACCTCCGTGCATCGCCAAATTAATATATCAATCGGAACCCCAAAATATCAATACGCAGGCACCTACTTGTAAACAAGTCAAGTGTACAATAGGTCCATTGTTGTGTTGTTCGTATTGTTTGTATATTTGATACAAACAAAGCTACCAGTTCGCACGGTAGTGATTACACGCGTTTCTTTTGGCAAAAATGAAAAAATATCGATATGTAACATCCGATCGAATTTAATTTCCATTTTTCGGATGAATGACATTACTGGCGCCATTTTGGTTCAAATCAGTTCGGGATTATCACGGATGGGAGCTCACCGCGAGGTTATTGTTCATCGTGTGACACAGCCTCTGCCGGCTACTTTCTCCGTTTGTAAACGAGTGTTGTTTTCGGAAAAGTAATGTATTTTTGATAAGTGATCATTTATTTTCGTGTATACATTTAAAGATTATTCTTATACACCCCCAAATAAGAATTATTTTGAATTGTGGGGTGGCTTAGATATTTATGCAGGATATCTCAGAGACAGTAGTCCAAACAGAATTTGCGGTTAGGAGACCAATTGAGCATCAAATTCCTATAATCCTTTATCCGAAATTCAACTGTTTAGAAGTTATTTGATTTTAGAGAAATTTGCAAGTTGTATTTACGCGCGTTGTGAGCGCTGCGCCATAAATAGGCACCTACTCATCACATTGTGATGAAATTTGGCATACATAATATAGCTACCACACAAGCAACACAACAAAAGTTATTTTAGTTGCATTATTGAAAATAATTAAAGTTCGTATAATTTCTAAACTGTTGAATTTCGAATAACTAGGATTACGCTCAGTCGGTTGCTAGTTATGTCCTTTAACCATAGGTTTAATTCTGATTACTGTTTCAAGAATATATTGTACAAACCATTATCAAAAATCAACAATAGTACCATGTTATATAAAGTAATAAATTAACATTTAATTTGGAAAATATTGGATAAAGGAAATAAAAGAGAAATTGTTTTTTTTTTGGTAGTTAGTTGTACAGTCTGGGAGCAACTTATGATATGTATTAGTGATGAGTTCAAAATCACGAACCGTGATTCAATCACTAATATATTTGAGTCACACTCACTATCAGTGATTGAGTATCTGAGAATATCGTGATTCATTTTTTTATTTTATTTATATTTGGTTGTGAACCGTGATTCGGCGCATGTGCATATGAAATGAAAATATTCATGAAGGAATAACGTTTGATTCGTGATGGGCGCCATCTAGTAGATTCTGCCAAAACGTTTCACACATTTGGCCCGAAAAATAAAGGGTTTAAGAGTTTTCATTCTCTTTGTGATGATATTAAATTATACACATGCTAGAATATGTTTTTCACACAAATTAAGTTTGAATAATATAAGTAAATACGCTCGAAATTAGGTTTTTAAAAATTTATTTCGTGTATTGTGATATTGTGTGGCGCTTGCGTATTAGTAATGAAACTGTGATCACAGTCATAGTTTTTAATCACTAATATTATTGAATGTCAATCACAATCACACCAGTGAGCATTTTTTCTCATCACTAATGTGTATGTTTCTGTTCTATTTCTATTTTAACTTTTTAAATTACGAGTATTCGTACATACTTAATAGTGTACTCATAGTCTGATAACTGTGATGAATTTTGATTTTGATCTCTTTAAAAAATGTAATAACTCTATTATTTTGTATAAAGGCATCATAACTTTAAAACAGGAAAGTCATTGAAATCTTGACTGGATAATCTCACATTTAAAGTTTTTTTTGAGTGGTAATTTTAGGTTAAGATGTGTGGGACTAACCTAACCTAACTTAACTTATTATACTGTATTGTAATATTGACTCGAGTAATGTACGGTATATGATTTTTGTGAGAACTGTCACTTAGTAAATGTATGTGTATGTGTCATGAAAGTGAGTAGATGAGTGAAGGGGGGGGGGGGCAAACTTTATAAGAGGCCGTCTCTGGGGGAACAGCTCTCTTCCATCACAGCTTCACCTGAATAACTAGTCTATCGCTGAATAATTTATAATTACTGTATTACTTATTGTAATAAATCAAATATTGTTATCCGGACATACCGAGTTTTATATTATAAGGAATTGGACAGTAAGCAGACGATAGACCCCCAAGAAAATCTGGTGATACTTCGAATTTTCAATCACAATTTCAAATTTTGATTGAAATACATCACAATTTCAAATTTTGGAAGATCATAGTATTATCTATGAACACAGAAGAGGATTTATCTATGAACAGATTTTTAAAAATATACAAAACAACGTGTGCAAAGTTAAAACCGCTTTGCTATTGCATTTTGATAGATGCGTTGTTGCGTGACACAAGAGTATTTAAAATAACACAACGTTGGCAAATGAGTGTAGCCGCATCGCTGAATACGAAATGATTGTAATCTGATTAGAATGACCAATTAATATATTTTATACGAAACTTCGGGTGTCTCTGATTCCTGTGCTTCGCGCCGAGCCTTATGGTAAAATTAAAATCGTTTTAAGGCGGATCTATACCGGTAATAGATTTTCACGTCTGTTAGTATACCGTAAACATGACAAATATACAAATAAGTAGCGGCTTCAGACGCAACAAACTTTAAACTACTTCTCAACATAGACGCTACCGTTATTATCGCCACCATTGATGAAGGCATACCAATTTTTGTATACCTTCATCATAGAACGACTCCGCCCAGAATGAAAATCATGTCTGCACTCCGTCTTTGAGTTTACCATCGTCATAAAAACGCTTGCCACCAAGGAACCGCTTCAGATGAAGGAAAATGTGGAAATCACTTGGGGCCAAATCAGGACAGAACAGGACGCACTTGGCGATGAATGTCAGGTGGTTTCGTGTTTCGTGCATTCAAGAAATAAATCACGGACCGTATATCACAGTCGGCGGGATGATCTATTGTCTTGAACATTTCAGCCTTTAATGTTGAAACCATTGCGCATGCGCAACATCGCAACTGCAGGGCTACACCGGGATTATCCGGCAACGGTACTTACTTAAAAAAACGCGCCTCGTAGATAACTGCATACAGTTAGCATAATATTCTTTGTATTACGTAACCTAACCTAATCTAATGTAACTTAACGGAACCTATCTTAAAGAAATGTAAGCTATCGCGAGGAAACTTATATTAATTAACTTAGTATTCTGTTACTTAGTGTGAAGTTGTATGTGTGTTCATTTGTCTCGTGTGCAGTTGTCATCTGGTTACCTTTTTTGATTATATGCTACTCAATATTTGTCCATTTCTATTTTCCGTAGAAAGTTTAGTACTGCTCACAGCAAGTTTATTTTTATATGTATCAGCAAAATCGTTCCAACCTCCCAACATAGTTCGCCGCCAAATTACAGTAATTGGGCCGAAATTCCGATTGTTGATTTCGCTGCCCAACTTACCTGTGGTAAATTATCATCCAAGTCAATCGCTTGTCCGGTTTGCCCGAAATACTGATAACTTCCCGAAATGATTGAATTTCGGGAAGTTATCAGTATTTTATCAGTGTCATCATTTCCATCTCCTCTAGAAAGTCGGGTGGGCCAAAGTCTCGACAAGGCGTTTCCATCTTTCCACGTCTTGCGCCGCTTCCGTACTTGTTGACCAATCAATGCCCAATCTGTTCAACCCAATAAGCCATCCCATCGGAGCTGGCAAGAAGATACATATTCCCAACTCCACCCGACTCCAAGCCACCATAATTGAGATATTTTTATATGTAGAAGTGAAGACTTTATTCCGAGGGTTTCCCTTGTCTCGGTACTACGCATTCGATCCAATAATGATACTCCTACTACTCCTCTAATGTAACTCATTTGGACAGCTTGGATTCTCGATCTCGCTCATTCCATATTTGGTGACCGTATCGCACACTTAGATCAAAACTAAGATAACTCAAGAAAACAAGAATTTTGAGTTATTATTGTATTTGGATACTCTGTCATATACGCAACTAACTTAGTCCCAGTTCTCGAATAATGTCATTTTAGATACATTTATGACTTAAAATGCAATTTAGTTGCATAACTTTAGTAACAAAAAATGGAGAAAAATGTTTTTATTTTTTTGTCTACTGAAAAATGACTTTTTGAGTTCTCTTAGTTTTGATCTAGGTGTGCGATATATTAAAATGAGACTGTACTCGGTGTTTGGGATTTACACTTATTATTGTGAAGTTGCAGTTTTTCAGAACATAGTTCTGTGATATTTTAATCAAATTAAATGTATCAATAAGAAAGATATTCAGAAAATCGATTTATCGAAAAAATATTTTTGTTGCCGCCCGGACTCGAACATGGAACCCTTCCTATCGGTGAAAGTGCGTTGACCTATTTGTACCTCGTCAATATAGTAAGTTAACGACAAAATTTCGAACTTGCATGTTGCACTTTCAAATTGATACATCTGTTATTCCATTTTTTGAAAGCAATCTACTTTATATTTACGAAGAATCTCAAATACCTTTGAGTAAAATCCGATATGAGTCGAATTTATTTTTTCTGTATATCTTTCTAATTGATACGTTTAATTTTTATTATACTTATAAATGATACACCTTGAACGAACTAATGTTCAGTGCCTCCCACCTTCCCTTCCCTCCGCAGCTGGTAGTGAGCGGTCAGTCGATCGGCGACCTTGAGTGGGAACGGTTAAACTCTGTTATATAAATCTAGAAGGTTCCGCGAGTCTATATGTCGACCTTTGGCGAAATAGGGATAGGGGTAATTCCACACAGTCCACTGCATCCGGAGGTGATTGACCACGAAAAGCGGAATTCGGAATTTATGTGCCTGTGTTTCTGCCATATAAAGTATCATTCCACAACTCGGCTTTAATGGCAGTTATCTGTCTATTTCACTTTTATCTCCCGTCGCTAGAGAATTCCACTCAGAGATGTATAAATTTGTAGACTTGCCGAAAATATTTATTTACTAATTTCATATAATATATACTCAATAATTGAATTTATTTCATTAAAATATCCATGCCCAAAGATATAAATGAGGATCTTACCATCATTGTGGCCTCCCAGTAAATGTGACCATTCAGCTTCTGAAAGTAATTCCTTCAGAAATGCCCCATCCAACTGAAAAGAAAAGAGCAATCAAAAATGTGAATAAAACTTTTTTAAACGTCTTTAATCATTTTAAGCATGTCAACATTTATTCTATAAGATGTGGAAGAAGAAGAAGATGCAGTGTAATAAAATACAGATATTTGCGGTCGATTTTCACCGCAAAAAATATCTAGATAATAGCTGAAATATTTTTCTAAAAATTGAGAAAAATGCTTCGTGGTCGTGCTTCATAGTTACAAAAGAATTAAAACATTTATTGATTTGGGATTGTATTACGAGTATATTAATCATTATGTAGTTAAAATATAAACAAAATAAAATTTACTTGCATTAATTTCAATTCTAGAAAATAGTTAAACAATTTTATTTCATTTGAGAAGAGATCTCTATTATATTCACCCAAAAATGCATGTAGTCTGTATTTGCTATAAATATAATCATATCGACGCATTTCATATTACTGATCATAGCCGAAATCAGAATCGAGTCTGATGACGATGGTTTCAAATCCCGGGCCAGCCGCTTTAAAAAAAATAACTAAGTCCCAAACCACTTTATTTAAAAGTGTTTTTTTTTTTAATAAACGGGGTAATGAGAGCATATAATCTGTCGCCAGGTGGCAAATGTATGTGTGAACGTTGCCAGAATGGTAAAATATGATTCAGTATTTGTTTACGTTAATTGGTTCCTTTCCCGTTCTTTCAAATAAACTAATTATTATCCTCTTTCTGTAGTAATCCTTACATTATTTCTTATATCCAGGTTCTCAATCTTCTGGGAAGTAGATTGTTTCACATAGTGTAAAAGATCCTAAAGCCTATTTCACCTGATCGGTGTACCGCTCAGGGGAATGTTCTAGATCTAGATATAATGTTTAACTCTTGCACATTGCATACTTTTGTTTTATCTGCCGTCCGGGGAACTAATACTATCAGAATGAATGTAGCAATCTGAATCTGTAATGCTACTCCAATACGGCGGGAGATTATTGAAAATAAAAATAAAAGCTGGTTTTACAACGCCGTCAACATTTTCGTGAGTCAAGATATAGGCATGTAATATTATTACTTTGCAAGCAATGCGGAAAGTTACAAAACGGAATAATTTTAACAAAATTGTTATTTATATTCTGTAATCACATTTAACTCGTTAATTTACAAAGAGCACATCCTCTTACTGCTTTACAAAAATATTATTTTGCACTTTGTATAAATACTTGTGCACGGTAGTGCCAGTAATTTATACCAAAGTTTACATTAATTTTTCATCACAATTTCACAAGGGAAACTTGTGAAGTAAAAATAAAAGATCTAGATAGGAAGAAAGAAAAAAAAACACGCGTTTAACCGCATGTGCGTATTAGAAAATGAAATTTTTTGTTGCCAACTACATTTAATTTATATTAAAACTCGTGGAGACGACAATGTGCCACGCAAGTTATTAGGTCATCTACTTCTATCGTTGGATTTATTTTTACCCTTTACCAAAAGTTATTAGGTCATCTACTTCTATCGCTGGATTTATTTTTACCCTTTACCAGTAGTTATTACGTCATCTACTTCTATCGCTGGATTTGTTTTTACCCTTTACCAGTAGTTATTATGTCATCTACTTCTACGCTGGATTTGTTTTTACCCTTTACCAGTAGTTATTACGTCATTAATAAATAATGCTGAACTTGTGAACTCTGCACCCGGCGCTTATCTCGAGCGGTAGAGACAGGAGCGCGTGACGCATATCATCATTTTCAGCACCGTATCTCTCCGGAGTTTTAGTGAACAGATTTTGAAAAATCAAACGTCGTTCCTTTTCTTTCATCGTACTGAACAAGAATAACATTAAAAAAGTCCAGAAAAATAATTATACCGTCTTGTGAATTCAAAGATTTTCAATCAATGAATACAAAATTTTGTGTGAAAATCAAATTAAAAATCAAAAAACTAGAAGAATATCACTTAGAAGTTTCTTAGAATATCACTTGGAAGAGTTCCTTAAATGATTATTTTTGTCCTTATATCCTTCCTCTTATTTATCATTTTTTGTTTCTTCCCTGCTTGTTTTTTTTCTTTTACTTCTTACATGTCTTTAGTCGGTATCAAAAAATTTTCTTTGTTCATTTTACTTATTCTCTACTTGTTTCCTTTTTGATTTTTGGTTTTTATGTTTTTTACCATTTAATTTAATTTGTTACCTCACTTCCAAATTATATTCTAGCTTATGGCTACCTACCTCAGAACATGTACTCTATATGTGCATAGCGAGGTAGAAAGCGCTCACCAGGTTTGCATGTAAATGAAATGTATTTTTAATACTTGAACTACCGATTTTTATATTGATATAAGCTGTAAATAAACGCCGATTTATCGGCACCGAAATGAAAATTAAATGAATGAAGAGTGCGAATGCTCAAACCCCTCACATCTCCTCCGTTTTATTATACTTTAACCTTAATTAAATTATCTAAATCTGCTGAGCTATACATATTAAGTATATATAATAATAATAATTTCATAAATAAGTGTGGATTCCAGCACATTCTATCGCCAATTCAGCGAAGTGTGTTTGTATTTGTTTGTTTGAGATATTTCTTTATTCACATGGTTCCTATATTATTATATTATTGTACTGCGTTTTATATTGATAAAACGGGTAGAAATTTTAATATAAGAGTAAAGGAGCATTTGAGATGTTTGAACACTAGTGGGTTTTCAGAATTTTTTAATCATTTAATGGTCATGGTTCTGATAAAAAATTGGGATTGTCAATTTTGCATGTAAACGGTGTTGGTCACAAATTAAATAGTTTGGAATTGTTGGAGATAAATAAAGCATTTAAAACTAATCAAAAAATTATAAACAACCAACTAAATTTAACTACGAGTCCTATTCTAAAATTTGTATTAAGTAACAATTTGAGTTAGGTACTAAATTTATTTTTTAACTGATTATTGTTTTTTTTTAAATATATTCTGGTAAAGAAACAATAATGTATGTTTTTAGTTAGTATTGACATCCTGAAGAAGAAAATGGTATTTTTCGAAACCGGTAGATGTATTTAAACACAATTAAATGGTTAATAAAACAAACTTAACGAATAAAAATAATATAGTTAATTGCCGTCATACAAGGTAATTGTCCTCCTTTATTGGGATGACAGGAAATATACCTTGCCTTATATGATAATTAATTACGCAACATATTGGAATAAGCTCGTGTGACATTGAATTCCTTGCTAATTTATTCTATAGTATTTTCATTGTTAATTACCTTGGTTCACCAAGCTGTTAAAGCAAACTACCTAACTATTTATCTGTTAATTGTGTTGTATGTTTCAGAATTGTGATATGTTATTTTAAACATATTTTAAATATATGTCCATGATAGATTTTTACTCCCGTAGACACCGATTAAATGATATATGATTTATAAGGGTCTGTATTCTGAAAAATAATATAAAAATGTTGTTTTTTAATGTTGTCGATAGATTTTAAAATATCTTGTTATTGGTTGTTGTATCTATGGGGTAAATTATCGCCAGTTTATTATAAAAATAATTAAAAAATGTTGATAGTTCAAATAATGATTATACGTGACGAATAAAGTTTTTTATAAACTTATTAATACATTTCTTATTGACTATTTACGAATGAATGATCTGAGAATATTAAAAAAAGATATATGACACAAGTGTCGGTGACACCACAAATTGAGGATGACTGAGGAAGACTTGGCACGACCAGGTAAACCAGATGGGAGTTTCTAAGTTCTCTCATATAACATCCCTTTTACACGAGCTACATTGGCTCCGGTTCCCTGAAAGAGTTGAATTTAAATTGTGCTGGTTGATGTACATAATGTGGCGCCTCTGTATCTTCAAGAGCTTTGTATCCCAGACAATTTGAATGGTAGACGTCAAACTCTCAGGTCAGCCTCTTCTTTAGCCGCAGGAAGGGTTATAGAACTGACCAATTACTCATTAATCGACGAGCTTGTATGAGAAGATGAATGCACGTGGATTAGGCGAGAATTGTGTGTCAGGACAGAAGAGTGTGAGGCTCTATCCTCTCTGCCTACCGCCGCGGTGAAACGATGTGATGGTGAGTTGGTTAATCAGACTTTAATCATAGTATTTATATTTATTGCTATATTATTAATGGAAATTTTTAGCGCAATACAAGACAAAAAATCCTGAAAGTGTTTGAGCGAAATGAATATTTAATTCGTATAATTATTACATTATGCAGTTTTTGCACGCATGACTTGTAATCATGAACTCAAAAATTGGCGATAAGTCTAATTATTAGAAAGGCGATTACCAATCTGTACAAAATACTGTGCAGTGTCAAGTAGTCTAGTATTGTTACCAGCCGTACTCCTTTTGGGAGATTTGAACTCTTTTTAAAAACCGTACATCAAATATATTTCTTCATACTCGCTTGTACTCCTTTCGAATCTCAGATCAAGCGCTAATTTTAGTTTGGAATGTAGAGAATAGAGAGATTTATATATTATCAGTTACGAAAAATTAATGACACGGACGAAGACACGGTGAGATTTAGTTGAGATACATCTCAATATCGTGTACACGCGTTGAGATTTTGCGGGACATTCGAACTGACAGCGAGATTTGACATGTTTACACAAACGTCACTAAAATCATCGAAGATCCGCACAACTATTTATTCTGAAAGTTAGCTTACGACATTACAAATTGACATTAATATAGAGGCGTTAAATTTCAAACGTATATTCAGTTTTAACGGCCGCTGGGGAGATTCAAAATTACTCAAATAATGAACGATAAATAAGATTTGACGTACGTGAGGAGTGTGAAGTAAGGCGCGAGACGGTCATCTCTGAAAGATTGTATTTACACGGGGACTACGAAAACTGAGAGGTGTCTCCAAAGAATTTCATGATAGCAAAATTCTTATCTCAGAGATTGCCTGGAGTCGAGAATATATTAAAAATCTTATCCATGGACATGGGCCTTTAGATCTTATTTTACATTTTGCAATATTAATTCGGGAGTCTAAAGGAAGCTATGTTATATATAATTGTCTAATATTTTGCATTAAAGTTTTCTTTTAATATAAGACTGACGATGGTGTCTCTGTCAATAAAATCTGTTAATAAGTTAGCTGCAATAAATTTACTGTTTAGGTATTCCTCGTCTTTCAGAAATTCTTTGCATTTATCTCAAATTCCCTGGAAACATATTTTCATCAAAAATAGTTGGTTTGCTTACTAATATCGACGTTTTGATTACCTAGATAAAATAAATATGAATAAAGTAGAAATAAACCGGCGTTATATTATTTGTCATTGAGGGAATAAAAAAAAGAAGGATAACTTAATCTTTAAAAAATAATGCTCTAAAGCGCCAATTTCAATAATAATTATAATACACAAAAATGTGAGGTTTTATTATTAATTTATATTAGAAGTTATACTACACTGGATTTAAATTTTTTTAAACTTATTACTTAGATAGGATCTTTGCACTTATGTAAAACTAATAAACTGAATCAAGTATTATTATTAATTAAGAAAATACAAAACATTATAAGGAAGACCGCAACCATTAAATTCATTTTCCGCGTGACACAAAATTTTCATAATATAGAAAATTCTTGCATATATGTAATATATTTTCTTATAATCTTGAAGCCAAGATTAAGAAGACAAATCTGTATTGAAACATAATATTAAAAATTATAAACCATTCAATTTGCAGGACATATTATCAATTTTAAACGTTTTAAAAATACTTTGTATTAATGAAAATGAATTATTTTGTATTTACTTACACGCTTTGAGGCTTCAGCTACAATTTCAAATTAAGTTTTATATCAAAAACATTTTAATTTATTACTAAATAAAATTTATATCGATCCTATTAATGTGTATGTTTTTATTGGGTTTTTTCACTTCATATCGCCGATTAAAAAAAATATTATTGAAAGGTAAGCCTTAAGTGTTTTAAGAAAAGCGTTTCTTGCACTGACTATTTATTACACATTAACAAAAAATGTTAGATTAGCAAAATAACGAATGTAAGGAAGTTGATTATGAAATTAGAGATTTGATCACGTTGAAATAACAGATTATCTTGCACTTTGAATAATTCAGCAGTGCATTAAGCACACAGTGATTTATTCGCAAGCACGAAAATGCAACATCTTGCAACATACATTATTGCATTACAGTTTCATTAATTAAGTTCTCTGTGAATGAAGTTCTCAGACCTCTGTATAATTAAATATTTTAACGTAAAATAATGTTTTAGTTTGTCACAAAAACTGCGTTATAAAAAGTGTATTTTATATCCTCTCACTTTTACTTTGTATTTTATTTTCATATTTATGAATACCCGGGAGCGATACTACACGCCTTCAAAAAATATGTTTAATTAAACAGTTACCTCTGATGAAATTTATAGTAAGCAAGGCAAAGGGTCCCCAAAATGATCAGTTATAGAGATGAAGTCTTAGATTAATAATAACGTACATGGAGTCTAGAGCTCCGGATCAGACCTGACCAAAGATCGTGCGTACACAAAGTCACAAATACCCGGCGATAGCCGAGCACAATCGGATCCGCTTTGAATTTTTAGAGTTAGGTCTTATTTTTTATTTCCTTTTTCCTTTCATTTCATCTGTTTCCCCTGTTTACTTTTCTTTTCTCAGTTATTCGAAGGCTCTCTGGAAAGTGGGCCCCCTCACAATTGCGAATATGTAGTTGCAAATATATAGATAAAACTACTACTATTGGTAAACATTCCACCAACATAGATTTAATTTAATTATGTCTATCTTCAAATTCATAATAATATCAAAAATATTCATTATTCTATTATATTCTATATTTACATATAGTATAGTATCATCAATAATCTAATAATGATAATATGTTGTTTATGTCCGAGCATAAGCCGATTAGTATTTTAAAATCATAAAAAAAAATCTAGGGCAAATTGGCTAATTCGTTGAGAACTGTGACATTCAGTCGACTTTTCAAAAGCTCTGGACAAATCCGACAATCGATAGATAAAAGAATATCATTAACATGTCTCAACACGTCCAACAACACGTCGACAACAATAGGCCACTCGGAATAAAAGGTTTTGATAATAGGAACCACCCACAAATACCACAGGAGCGTAGCAGATTTTTTTTAACGCGAAAAATTAATTCGTGTTCCGATAAAGTAACATTATTTTTTTAAGGAAAACACATTCTTATTGTGAAGTTGTAATTATTCAGAACATAGGTCTGTGATATTTAAAATTAATACATTAATTTAGTATTTAACATTACTTTATTCAATTGTACGAATATATTGAGGCAGTTATTTATTTTAACATGTTTAATGCCCGACACTAGAAATCTGTTACGCGCATGCGTTAATGACACCATAATGATAATTTTTTAGCGCCATTTTGTAAAAAAATCAGTTCAAGGGCTTTTATATATTTATATTTATTATGTTTAAAGTAAAATTTGTTGTTACATTACGAGTAGATGTCGCATGCATGACGAAATCGTAAAATTTAATCCAATCTTATGCATGATCGTGAATATTGTGTGGTTTTGTTAGTGTATAAGGGATGAAACAATATGTAGATATGAAATATGAAATGTATTCTTTTAAACGTAATTGAAAAAAAATCAAAAAGTAAGCCACTAAATATATTCTATGCAGGGATGATACATGTGTCTAATCGTTTTTTTTAATATTTTCTCAATTACAATAGGTACTCTTATAGAATATCTAAACTAGATAGAATAAAATTTCCTGATAATTATATTGGGACATTATAGCTACATTTCTGCCGTGTATATCTAACCTTTCTAGCCAACGTTTCGGATCCCATTGCAAAGTCTATCATCAGGGCTGATGTGACGACAGATTTGCCCAGAAAACTATACACATAAGATTCTGAACGGCCGTGAAAACCCAAGAACATTTAAAATTTTAATTATTTGTTTATACGTATGTCCAACCAGTATCAACATACATATTTCATGATTGTTTTTTCAAACTGAATCGTTATATTATGTAATATTAATGGTGCAATTTTTAACTTGTGATTTTTAAAGATTTATTTGTGAGCTGTGATTTTGTGGTTAGAAATTTTAATAACGTTGATCGGTTTCTGACGATATTTCGTCAGGATGCAATAAATGCTGTATAATTTTGTCTTCGACCTACCTCCTATTTTTAGGAGTAATTTTTTTTGCTAAAACAATAACAAAAATCTTCTAAATTCGTAGTCAAATGACGCGATTAAAAAAATAAAATATTATTTACTACGCCAATGGCATGTTAAAATGGTTATCTGTGGCAGTTAAATTACAATGCAGTTTGACGGATGCGAACGTGTGAAAATTAGTTTCAACAGATCTATGCACCGGTACCTGCATATTTATTTACTTTTATAGATAGGAGTCAGGATCACCGATATTATAATGGCGTGTCTGCTAGTGTTAGTGTGATGGTGTTACTGACAGATATTTTCTCGAGAATTCTTATGAAAATAGTAATGTTAATTATTATATTGGAAGAGTAAGAATTGTATGTTTTGAATTGATGTCGCGTAAGGACAGTATGTAAAGAGTGTCAAGCGCAGAGCGAGCTGAGACTTGTGTCAATTATTTTATATCGATGTTTAGCTTAGATGAGAGTTCAAAGTCTCATGTTTCATACATGTATACGCACCGCAAAAATAATTTATCTATAAATTCAGTATTGGAATCTAAGTTGGTTCAATCGTTTCTCCATACAAAATTCAGAAGGATATACGCAATAGACAACCGTTTATCAGTTCTTTTACTTATTTTTAAAAGAAATTGAGAAAAATCTCATGGTAATTATGTCACATCAATATTTCTATTATTTTCAAACTACGCTAAACGCTTGTGTTATGAAAATCGAACTAACTCGGTGGTCTCCCTGTGAGACTAACTGCTCGAATACAAGACTGGAGTCTTAACACCATAAGGACAAATACGTTTAAGTCTTATATATACCATCGTATTACGCATCCTAAGATAAAATAATAAAAATAATAATTTAATAATTGCGTTCTTGTCGGCGCAATGTTCGCTATGCATTTCTGTTCTGGACCCCAAACATAAGTTGTCTGTAGGTGTCTGCATTCGCCTCACACATTATTTTAAACTTCTTCCCTCAATTAAATTTCTAAGGTATGCCATGTTTCTAAAAATGTGCACTATCCATTAACCATGGAGTTTATTATGGAGCCCTGATCTTGCACTCTCTATATTTTCATTTATAATTTTTAAGTCTAGATTATTCTTTTCATTATTCCCCAGCACTATATCTTGAATGCTTCTCATTTATTTCTCTCTCTCTCTGGGTAAAAATTACACAATAAATAACAATACTATAAACTTAATTAGATCCATTATATCATAAACTGTCAAAACAATGATCAACCCATCTTTTTATGCTTTTATAATAGTCATTATCTTCTAATTGTGTGCGGTAACTGCATGAAAAACTTTTTAAAGACATAAGAAAGTTTAACAAAAATCATTAACCTCTTTGTATCTTTACCAATTAACTGTTATGCTCAGATTGAAGGAAAAAAAAAATTATAACCACAAAGTGGAACGGTAATTGTTTCTTAAACGACTAATAAAAACAAGTAAAATAATTTTTTTGACGTCTAGTAGAAATTTTATATTGTTATAATAATGGACGTGACCGTTTTGAGAAGTGCCTCTACTGGTGAAGAAAGTGATGAACTAGATCTTAGCAAAGCGAAGGTATAAAAAACACGTTGGTAACCCTCAAAGTGCAGCCGTTTATTAATTTAAATTTACCCATCTCACGTCGTCTGTATTTTTTAAGTACAGTGAAATTGTCATTTTCGTTCTTTCATCATAGGAGGGTCGCGGGCCCAAAGTGAATCGGTCTAAAACAATATTTATTGTAAATCACACTAATGCATCAATATAAGCGTTCTAAATAGCGGGATGCGAAATAGTTCAAGAGGTAATTTATTTGGGCATGATCGCGAGCACTGATTATCGACACTGGTGAGAGTGGGTAGGACGTTTTAAGACGCATCTAACTAGATAAAGTTCCTATGAACCAAGTTACGAGAATATGGACAAACAGTGACATCAAACAAGATACCATATTCCAATTCTGTAACAAATCCGACCGCAGCAACCTGAAAGGTTCTCTCAATTATTCGGCCACACAAATTAATATGATAGTTAAGAATAGGAAATTATCAACTTTAATACAAAAAAGACCTATCATAACAGTGCACAGATGCGTGGCATCTGGCTGGAGAGCAGTGGCGTGGCAAAAAGTTCATGCCGTACAATCCATTTATATCCTGGGTATTTTTATGAGTATCCATACCTTTCCCAGCTTTAATAGTAAGAACACAGTGTCACAGAACACATCCGCAGTAAGAAATAAAATTAATAAATCGTTTTTCACGTGTATGATGAAAAAGACGTGAAAAAATTATCGATGTGTACAGTAGCAGTACCTCGCTTCTATATTGGATTGAGGACCAGATCATCACTGTAATGTGAAAAGTATTTTTCAATTACAAGTGTTTATGTTAAGTGTTAAGTGTCTAAAACACGTATGTTTTTATCATGAAAGTGTGAATATTATATGAGACAAGATACTAATTTTATTCTTACTATTTATTGGCTAAACCAGGCAGTACTAATATTCGTATACATATACAACTAGCAGGAAGTTTTTCTGGTAGTGTATAGTGGTAGTTTTCTGGTATTGATCTCTTTGGAATTAATTGTACAAACGGTGTTCTTACGTATTAACTTTTCCACTTAATGATATTCTTGAAAATACTGAGATCATGCTTACATAAGTGATTATTAAACAAACGTAAACGTTATAATCTGTCAGCGTCGAATTATTCTTTGCATCTTTATTCTATGGTCGCATTTGACAGTGCGGCTATACATAAGAATACAAATTCGTACGATTTCGCTAATGTACGTTTTTTTTTAGACGTAATAAAGACAATGTACACTCAATTTTAAATTGAATATATAAAAGAAAACATTTAAGTAATTTTAACCTAGAGATATTAAAAATACGTTTGACGTGTTGGTTGCTTTGGCGAATATGTCGATTTTTTTTATTATTGGCAATGACATTACTGTCCAATCTGTTCAATACAGTCCAGTAAGTCATAGATAAAAGATGGGGAAACGCAATATTTTTATGGATGCTTATTTAGGGGACCCTTTTTTCCATTCTGCATTGGGGTTCAATTTTTGTAGTTGTGCCAATGAGATATAACCTGTGTCGCCCTTACAACTGACTGTGAGGGAGACTTGTGGATACGCATACGACGATGGGTGTTAAGAGAATTCATTACATGCAGTCATCTCTATTATTATAGATTTGATCCGATGTACCCACTCTGTACATATAGGGTTACGCCGCAGTGTACTTTCCATCTCTGGACCATATCTGACACTTTTACTCCGTCCGAAGAATGCAAACTTAACCGGTAAATAAATGACACACTCGTATGTAGATAATCATCGTATTCCTATATAAATATAATACAATAATCATCATTGCAAGTGGATCAATGCTAATCCGATCAATAAATCAGCCAGATTTATAAATGGTAAAAGTGGGAACTGGGTTACCGCGAAGTTAGGACTTTCAATCGACCATTCTATAATATCTAGTTGGCTAAAACAGAAGAAAGTTGTGTTATTTTTCGTATTCTGAACCAAATTTCTAACTGGTTTTCGATCATTTATACTGGATAAGCTATAATTGACACGGTATTACCGACACGAATTCGAGTATCTATTAATTAAGATATTATAATTTGAAATATTTTTCTGGTGATCACATTGGATATGTTAATAACGATTGATTAAATTTCACTGCTAATCACTTGTTCTACTTATTTGATATTTTCGTTACTTTCTTATTTGTTTTTATTGTTATATATTTATTAATATTTTTAATTACATCCAATTTAGATAGCCTATATTCATATATTATTTTACAAACAAGAGTTTAAACCCCGTCCAAGGACGGGCGCCAAAAACGCTAAAAAGAATATCAGCTGCACGTTTAGTTTGCATCTTTTTTACACATGACGATTTACAATTCTATCAACATTTCCTAGTCAGCCTGCTAAATGTCATTACTTTATCGGGATGGTCATTTTTGTTGTCTTTCTCTATTTAAACGTCGCTTTTTCTGAACTGGATCGTCTTATACACTAATGTCTTTCGTAAACATTTTTAATATCCAACGTCAATCAAATTAAATTATTATTACCTATATAGGTACCTAAATACAAGTTAAATAGCCTTATTGTTTTACATTTATTTTAATTCAATTAACCTCACAGTAACTCTGCGATGTTCAATTTATTCAAATATCTGACAGTAGATTTCTTTGTTTACTATTTTGAAAGAAATTAAAATAATTAACCAAAATATGTGTACTCGCACATTTTCAATGAGATTTGATGTGTGTGAATTTACCATTCAATTTTCAATTACTGAAGGAATTTTTTGATTATTTTTACGATGAATAATAAAAAAAGTAAGTGTTTTACATTCAAGAACATAATATATTTAAAAGAAAAATGAATAGCAATTGATCTTCTCTATTTTATGATAAACAAAACAAGTCGCTAATCTTAATATTTATAAAGTCATAACATAGTGTACAGATATGTTATATCTATATCTTAAATCGTTAGTATTCTTCTAGACCATTTTATATAAAAATATATTATGTACGTACATAGATACATACATATAATACATACATCGACAGCGCGCTCACACACAAAAAGTCCGACTTCAACTGTACGCTGTACGGGTACCGGTCTCATGACCTTTGATGCTTTTTCATATTTAACTAATTTTAAAGTAAACCATTTTTAAATATCACAAATTACGTTTTACTTAGATAAACATTATTTTATCCAAAACTACAGAATCTTCCTCAAAAAATTGCTCTCTCGTTAATCTTATTGTATAACTAATCTGTGCTACGTATGGTTTCAGAGTATAAACACATGTTACGTCATTTCCCGATAAAAAAACGCATTTAATATAACAATACCGCCACGACACACCGACTGACAGCAGTGTCGAAATTGTACAATCTTCATTAGGGATTATTACCTGTTTATTCAACGCTGCATCAGGTTGTAAGTGATAAAAAAGAAGTAATTTTTATAATTAAATTATTATAGTGCGTGCAACATTTTTAATTATTTTTTTTAATTAATGCGATATCTGTTATTATTATAAATCGGAACTACCTAAATTATCGTTGAATATAGATGCGCTGTTGGGGTGATGTCTGCTTTTAAATTTATTCCAAAATATTTGTTAGGACAATCTGGCTGTTTATTGGATCAGTTTTAAAATTATATGCTTATGAACTTATAAATACATTCTGGGTAATTTGTAGTCCTGTATACACTGATCATAATTGTTTGGTAACTAACTCAATTCCGGTGACCAAGAGACCAGTTCATCATGATCATTTGCAGCGTGTGTTCTATCGCGGAGTGCACTATTCCAAATAGTCGCCATTGTTTGACAAATTAATTCGACGCCACAGCTGTGTGCATTGTCGTTTCGGAGATATAAATCGCAGTTTCTCCGTTTATTTATTATTGCTGTTTATTTTTATATCAATAAATAATGTTACTTTTACTTGACGAGAAAAAGTCGGCGCAAATCTCTTTTAATTTCACATCTTGAATAAACATGACGGGAAAATAGAATTTAAGCAAAATATTATTTGTATATTTATTGCACACAATTGTATTATTTATGCTGGCTGCTAGAGCGAACATTATTCACTTGCTGTATGCTAAATGTAAAAATATGTATGTAAAAATAATAAATATTGTTTCAGTTAAAAATACACGATGCCGTTCATTTAATTATAAATTATTATTATTTAAGGATTACTTAAATCAAATAATACAATATCATACTACATATTTAAAATTATTTTAAAATAGTACAAATACATTTAATTTCAGAACAGAAAGAACAGAAGAAGAATATTATTATACATATAGAATTGATTAGTTTAATTTTAAAATATATATAATACAAAAAATAACAATTGTTAATACATTATTAAAAACATAATTTTATAAATTAATATTAACTATTCATTATTTATATGAATATTATTGATGTATATGCAGCTTCAAATTTAATTAAGTGAATAATTAAAAATTATTATATTATTAAATACAAATTAAATGTATTAATTAGAAAGATATACATGTAAAATCAATTTTATTGAAAAATATTGTCGTTGCTACCGGGATTCGAACCTGGATCTCTTCCAATTCGGGAAACGTGAATTATCCAATTATACTATATCAACACAGTGGATTAACGACGAATTTTCAAACCTATATGTTACACTTTTCAAATTAATTCACCAATTCTACCCATGGGCGACTGCCACACCTTTCAAATTTTTAGAAGTTGTATACATATATGTTTTTACTATGTTGAAAGCTTTCAAGTATTTCTTACAACTATTATGTCGCCATCTATGATATGAAATTTGATATTCATTTCCCTGAAACAGCATAGATGTCTCTAACGAAAATATTTAAAAAAAATTGAAGTATGAGAATGGCAATCGCCCATGGATAGAATTGGTGAACGTTACATTGTATAAAATGATCATTCAAGCTAGTCGAGAACGGGTTGTAAGCCCTGTAATACTCATGTCTTCCATACTTCCCATATTAAAATAATGGCTTCGTCTCTATGAGACATCTATAAGATTTTTCTAGTAAAAAAAATTAACGTTAATTATTAAAACATTATTAGTAAGTAGGTAATATCAAAATGTCGGTAAAAGACCTACCGCGGAAGTGGAAAATTTGTGAAATCGCGTCACATCTCAGGTCATAATTTGAGAATGAAAACGTCGCACAGACAATGTCGTTTGCCTGGTTTAAATACGCGAGAAAACAACGAACACATTGTGCCGAGTAAACGATATTACGAGTTTGCCCCAAATAAAATGAGCTATTCATTAAGCGGTAGGAAATAAAAAGCACGACAGACTTTCACTTAAGATGTCGGGGAACATGCATTATTATATTTATAGTTAAAATTTTAAGATTGGGATCAAGAATCTAGAAACAGCTTATAAATAATTTTAAAATGTTGAGCTTAAGTATGACTAACTCTGCAACTGTGATCTAGGTGTATGGTCATGAAAGAAACGCGTGCGAGTAATTTTCAGCAGCGACATTAGTACGCCAGAAATTTATACGCTAGCCTTTATACGACAAAATGGTTATAACGACAAAACATTTACAGAGTGGAAATTTATACATCAGCATTTATACGATACGACAAAAAAATTATATTTAAGTGCTTATCGGTCTTGTGAGTTAAAACTTTCGCCTAGTGATATAGTGGTCATGGGTTTGAGCAGAGTGTAAATTCGTAAAACATTTTGTACGTAGGCTGTATAATCAACAAATCACTATGAAATATTTTTTTATAGTAGGTTCAATTCCCAGTTTTTTCAAAAATATTAAGTACTTATAAAACAGTAACTTAAAAAAAAAAGATTGGTTAGTTAATGACATATTGAAGAAGAAAATTATATTTTTCGAAATCGGTAGACGTATTTAATTAATTAAGTGGTTAATAAAACAAAGTTAACAATCTAAAAATACTATCTATTGCAGAGGGTCTATATGTATATGGGATATAACAGATTTTGTGAACACGATAACTCCTGTAGTTTTTTTTAAACTTATTTTTTTATCTGACCTAGTAAAAATTTCTGCTAAGTTCTTTAACTAGCCTAGTTTCAAAAACTTAAAAAATTTATCAATATTGGACCTAAAGAAAAAAATCCGGAGTGCCGGAATAAACTTTTTATGTTCTTTATTATTTTATATGTTGTTGATATACTCGTACAATATACATTTTCGTATAAAGTATACCATCGTACTTAGCGTATAAATTTGTCATATACAGTATAACATCGTACTTAGCGTATAACTACATCGCACTTGGCGTATAACCTAATTGTCGTATAAAGTATAACATCGTACTTGGCGTATAACTTGTATAAATGATTTGTTATATACATTTCAGTCTTACCAATGTTGGCATATAAAATTCCTAGAATCAAAGAAAATAGTGTACCTACCGAGAAATAACTAAGTTCGATAAGTGCGTATAGATTTAACAGCTTTTCTTAGATGGAAGATGGATACATCATATCGTTGGATGAACATGGCGTGGTTTCTGACCGGGTATTTCGGTTTACTCATAAAGGAAACACATGATGGAGGTATGGTTTAGAGAAGTGGTCAATGTGCGTGTGTATGGTCAGATATGTGTACCACAACAAGCATGCAAAGGAAGACGATAAAATCTAACAGAATTTTCAGACTAACTTGAAAATATGGGCTTGAAGGCCTGCGGATTGAGAAATCTTTGCCGTAATATATGAAATGATCGAGACGCGAGACATACTTTAACTTATCTCAATATCTCTGTACTCGTTCAAATTGCACAATATTTGAATAAGGATCCTTGGATTCATTCAATTAAAATGTTTTTAATAAATAATAACAAAGTAGCTATTAGATATTAATCTGACACTTGTTAAAATTGAGATTTATTATTTCAAGCACTGGGAACTGAATTCATTGAGTCTGCATATTGAAATTTTAATTGATCTTTTATTGTTTCTTTTTTTCAGTTTGTAAGTCAAATTAAGTTGGTATGTGAGGTATTGCGTTACACATTTAAAATTTATAGCAGTATTTATGTTCATTTTTTAGAAATAATTATTAATTACAATGATGAAATAAATTTCATCCAATTATTGAAAATTTGATTTTTTCACAGGCCCATAAAATAATTATCGTTATAGAAATAAATATTTTCATGGAATGCGTATTTTATTTTAGCTGATTTATTTTATATAGACAGAGCTAAAAGTTACTTTGCTATTTAAAAATTAAATAACTGTATGGTTCGTTAATTGCATTATGCATGTGTATATATGGGCGTGTGCCGCGCGCCGCGGTACAAGTGCATACGGAGCCTGAGTGGGGGGGAAGCCTGGAAGAGATTTAAACCGTAGCGTGGGAGCGGCCTCTTTCCAACGGGACTTCTTTGAGAATATTATTTGCTTATAGTGTACCATTTGTATTAGACTGTGTAATTATATTCACGTAATAAACCGAGAATTGTTACCAAAAAGTTTGAGTTTGATTGCTTCGCAACACGACCTAATACACACGAGATCCCACTACTAGCACATGATCATTATAGTGGCGCAGCCGTTAATAGCTGGCGCCTCGCAGATTCATCACTATACCTTTAATAATTTATTTATATTTTACATAGAATATAGATTTTCTTGTCCATACATCTGCGAATCACCATGCTATTAATAGAAAATAATAATAAAAATGTAAAAGAAAATAAATTAACAAAAAGTTTTATTTAAAGTCTTTTTTGTTGTACGTAAATTTTTTTTTACTGTGTAATGTCACGTAAAAGACAAATAAATAAATAATAAAAATACAAAAAGTTTTAAAATATTTAAATAGTAAAGATGTTTTTGACCCATACTGTATATATATTTAGAACTAGCCTTTTACCCGTACGGTGGTCAGATAACATCGGGAAAAATTGGAAGCTTGAGAGACAGGAAGCCGTGATCTATATTCAACACTGGACGCAGACGGCAGAAAAAGAACTTTAGAGTGACTTTAAATACACTAACAAAAAATTTGTATTAGAACACATTCATATTATGAAGTTGTAATTATTCAGAACATAAGTCTGTGATATTTTAAATATGATTTAAAAATATTAATTAGAAAGATATACACATAAATCAATTTTATCGAAAGATATTGTTGTTGCGTCACCGGGATTCGAACCTGGATATCTTTCCAAACCGTTGAAGGTGCATTATCCAACTATGCTAATCAAGATTAACGCAGTATGCCCGTCCTATGACGGGTACAAGGCTCTAGCTTCAAATGAAGATCTAAAATTCTGAAACAAATTATAATTTTGAAATTTCTTCATTTAAATCGTTCGTTCAGAACCAAACGGTCACGTGTATAAAAAATAAAGCCTTAAATGTAAAGCTGACCTCTATTTATTTGCGATCTCCGTATATCTGTCTATTGTATATCCGCTAATGATGAGCTAAATCATTATTTTTATCGTGAATCTGCAAATGTGAGATTTGTGTTCTATTGTAACTATGATTGGTTACAGTTAAATATCAATTGATAATTATTGTTACAATCGAATACCAATCGTACAAACATAGTCACAATAACGGTTCAACTCATAAGTTCTAAGGGTATCTCTTCACGATGGATAATATAGAGGCACGACGGATAATAAGTAAATGGTTCCGGAAGTTTCTAGAAATATTTAGATGTTCTCTAAGATTCTTGATGTTACAAGTTTCCATACATGCAACGCCGGGTATATCAACTGGTGATTTATAAAGCGAGTGCAAAATAATGTTGTCGCTGTCACTATATTATGATGTCAATAGCACATGCGACCCCGAATCCAAAGGTCACGAAATCCTCGAGGAATGAAACTGAACGACTGGATATATTAAATGTTCTCACAGTTCTCTCACAACAATGATATAAATTTCACACAAAAGACTATCATATACAAAAATGTTATTCATTTAAATTAAATTATGTTTTTATGTAAATGATACTCCAACCTTCTACTGCAGATATATCAATTAAACGTGTTGAAAGGAAACGGTGTATGTATTTATAATATTTTTATATTATTGTTATTCGCAATCAGAACCATTATCAGAAAAATCACTAAGATGAAGACTGTCAATCTTACTGTATGGGTACTTTGATACTAAAATAATAGGAGCGCAAGAAGATGTATGCATTAGACATGTGGTGCTGGCGGCATATTTAAAGAAACCCAAATCCACTTAAGCCAGCTGAAGACAGGTCGTAAGCCCAATAATTTCCTACCATATATCATTTCTTTAAAAATATAATAAAATAGTTTTGTTTCTATGAGATATCTGATATTTATTTAATAACAGTGTCTTTATTGGTAGAAATCCAGTAATTGTGTGTTCTTGAACATATTCAAATATTGCTAAACCCAAGATCAACTCACAGGATCATTTAACAAGAAATAAATGTTATTTTTCTTCTTCTAGTGCATTTTCCGTTCAATGAACGTTGGTTTATAGCCGAGATAGCTTAGCTCCACAGTAGACTGGTCAAATCATTGTCTCAGGTTCTTCAGCCATGATGTTCTCCTTCTTCCAGAGCCCCGCAATATTTCCCTGTATTATGGAGTGCAGGAAATTACATTTTACAGCATAACGTGTTGGAGTTTTCAGATTTTTATCGTTTTTAAAATCTTGTTTTTCTTTATTTATCTGATTCTGAACTAAAATTATTCTATACCACTAAACAATTTTTACATGTTACTTATTTGTGGCTATATTTCAAATTAATTTCGTTACACATACTTAATTCTACCAGTTTTTAAATATTAAGCTATAATAATAATAATAATAACAACATTTCGTTATATTTCTATTTTCACCTTTTGTTTAGAAATAATTTTTTACTTTTGAAAATATTTATTAACTGTTAAAGACATATCATGTTTTTATTTTCACCACGTTTCTTTTTAATATTTTTTCTATGTAAATTATTTTTAGAAGAACACATTCTTATTGTGAAGTTGTAATTATTCAGAAAATAGGTCTGCGATATTTTAAATATGAATTAAATATATTAATAAGAAGGATATACATATAAAATCAATTCTATCGAAAAATAAAATTGAATAAAAATGAATTGATAATTCTGGCGTCTGCCATCAGATTACATTTGAGATCCTGTTAAAATAAGGTAGACGGCTCTTTCAAATAATGAAACTATTAAATGTATTAATATCAAAAAGGTAACATTTAGGTTCGAAAATTTGTCACTAAAAATATTGTCGCTGTAGCTTAGTTGGATAATACATCTTCCCCGGTTTGGAAACAGATCCAGGTTCGAATCCCGGAGGCGCAACAACAATATTTTTCCATAGAATTGATTTTATATGTATATAATTCTAATTAATATATTAAATTCATATTAAAATTATTTTTGTGTAGTAGTTTTATAAATATACTTAATTGCACTGTTTTAATATTAATCTGTAAGGATTATTGTTGTATTTTTTTCTTTTAATGGCAATAAGTGCGTACAAATAAATAAATCTTAACATCATCCTTCGTAACTATCCATCCGGCTTATTTTGAATTTTATTCTATAGATCTATATCTAAATGACTCAAGTCACCCTAACATTTCGTCGTCTGTCATGTCATAAAATTCCGAGAGCACAAAACATCCGACCATTCCCAATCTGAGGTTGAAATCATGAATGGAGAATATATTTTTTATGCGGATAAAGTTGAATAACAAGTATCGTCTATATTACAACTGCGTATTCTGAGATACTTTGAGCAAGTCACAAGTTTGGTGGACAAGGAGAGCCTGCCAGTTCAAGAGAAGAGTCCCACTCCCGCGGATGATCGCCGACTAGGTGGACGAATCTGGTAAAGTCTGCAACCAATGGCTCATTCCAGGAAGCCGTTAAGAATGCTGAAGATCTTAAGAAGTGGCGGTTTTCAAAGCGACCACGCTAAGAATGTAACGAAAGGGAAGAAGCAATTATAATCATGTCTCGGGAGACCATCTATTTATCGAAACTAGGGAGCTTAAGTACTAATTGTGTTTAGTTTAAAAAATACTAAGAATACTTCTAAATTAATATGACATGACATAATGCAGATGACAATGAAAGTCTTTATGTTGTTGTAAATAAATTGGAAAAGATTCCAAGTATTATATACCTGGGTTGCAATATAAATGAAAGATGGGATCCTTCTGTTGAAATTAAATGCCGCATTGAGCAAGCTCGTGCAACCTTTATCCGCATGAAAAAGATGTTCTGCAGTCACGATCTCAACTTTAGTTTACGAGTGAGAATGATCAGATGCGATGTGTTCTCGATTTTATTTTATAGAATGGAAACATACACATTTACCGAAGAAACGATAAGGCGACTTGAAGCATTTAAGATGTGGGTCTACAGAAGAATGCTTAAAATAAGCTGGATGGATAGAGTCACCAAATCTTTATGTTGAGACTCGTTCAATATTTCCATAATAACAACAACTCTCCTCAAGCAATACATCACGGACACAACACAAGACAAACAACAAACATCTACACACCAGTTTCGAGAGCAACAACGACATTTTATCAAAGATTCTACATGTTACTAGCTCCGAAACTATACAATACACTCAGTACCAACTGGAAATCGTACAACTCCAATAAGATTACCCAAATATGGACCCAATATATGATTCAATCAGGTAGAGATGAATCAGAAGCATGGATATCCAACAATTTAATATAATTTATACAATTCTTTCACTAATAATTCACTAGTCCTACAACACTCCCACTCCATATATTTTTATTTTATTTTTACTTTTATATTCATATTTGTAATTCTCTTTTTATTCCAAATAACATCACAATAGCACGAAAAAAAAAAACTGGCTACTTTAACACAGACTTCAGTCTAGCAAAGTAGCCAGGACAACGCTGTATACATCAGAGGTAAAGTTACTCTATCCCACACAATAAACTATGTACGTTTATTGTGTATCAACCTCTGTTAGTACAAAAATATGGATGTCAAAATATATATAAATAAATAAATACATTTCATTAGTATTAGATTGAATACATGTTTAGAGGGACAGTGTTTAAGTATGAACGTTAACAATTAATATGAACATCATGACTTGATGCATTTTCCGTACTTAACGGCAAATGTGATGAACTTCCACATTAAAGAGCATTTCTGAGAAATTACGGTGAATATTGCGGTCAAGTAAACAAAGTAGAAAAAATCTAGTTTAACATTTCGTCGGTCTATAGGAACCGTAGTGATGTTTTAAAATGTCTTAAAATATATTTCCGTCATTGCCAGAGCAACGACGACGATGCGGACATTACACATTTCATTCTTCAGACCACGTGCCACGGGCAAGCTCGTGCGGTCTTATTTGAGTATACAATCTCTATGGTTTTCAGAATAATCCGAGACGAACGTTGCTGGCAAAACTACTCACGTAGACGTGATTCATTTATGTCTGTGGCGTGTGCCTACTTCAACGATCTCTATCTTAAAGACAGTATCAATATTTTACCGTTGTCGCTTGTCACACGGGTGACCCCGAGTAATATGTGTGAAATCGCCATTATTTGTCAATAAATGCCAAACAAAGAGCTGTGCAAAATTGTGTATTGACGTCGAATACAGACAATCGGGCGGAAAAGTAAATCCAGCGAAGTAGACAAATCATCGAACAATAGTTGAGATCCAGTCGGAGAATTGGCCTACGCGCGGTGACCGTGAGCTATATTAGCGAAATGTAATTATTCAATCGAGTCTTGAGAAATTATGATTCATTATACTTTATGGTAACACATTTTATCTAGATTTTGGAAGTAATTTAACATTTATATCGCGGATGCACTCCGGGAACCGAGCGAAACAATACGAAAGTTCAATGTTTAAAACGATGAAGGTTACTTCTATAATATAATAATATGTACAGTAATTATCTGGGGTGGCTGGGAAAAAATGATCAGTATATAATATAAAAACCCCGGAACCCACAAAAAAAATCAGCGTAACCATCGTAACTATCGATCACATATTATATACATGCAGCAATCCACATATTTTTATTTTATTATACTTTTATTTTTTTAATTTTATTCTTACTTTTTTATTCATATTTGATTTATTTTTTTATTCCAAATAACACCACAACAGCACGAAAAAAAAAAACTGGCTACTTTAACACAGACTTTAGTCTAGCAAAGTAGCCAGGACAACGCTGTATATATCAGAGGTGAAGTCTACTCCATCCCACACATTAAAATATGTATTATGTATGTTATGTATCCACCTCTGTAACTACAAAAATATGGATGTCAAAATATATATAAATAAATAAATAAAATAAAATAAAGTGAAGAAAAATTTATATTAAATACTCAAATAATATTGAAAATTAATATAAAAAGCCTGTTAAAGAACCAAAAAATTTGACTAATGATGCTATTGAATGATAAGTTAATACTTATATGAAAATATAATAGTTATGTAAGGAGAATACATTTTTGTTGCGAGGTTATATTTTTGGAACATAGTTCTGTGGTATTTTAATACAAATTAAATTAATCAGTATATATCTTTCTAGTTGATTAATTTAATTTGTATTATAATAGTTATTGATAATAATACAGAATTTTGAAAATAATAAAATAAATTTAGATGATAGAGGGTAAGAGAACGTCAATATAGAAGTAGCTCATTAGAATGCTTCTGGACACATGTACAAAACGATAAAATCAAAATTGTGGGGTAAATAATTATGCGTGAAAAATTATAAAAATCGCACATTCTCGAAAACTAAGATTGATTTTCATGGATGACAAAAATCTATTCATTTGGGTTGGAAACTTGACTTTTTTTTTAAAATTAGTTCAATATTTTCGTTACAAGCGATGTCATTTTTAATTGCATAATAGCTCACGCAAATAACAGTACGAAGATGAATATGGAGCGAGCTACTATTCATTGTCATTGTTTTTTTGTATCCAGAGCAGAATGACCACTCAAAGCATACCGACCTTTACTGCGAAATTTCCGCGAGTAAAGTCTTATCCATCCTTTAGACGACAGGTTAGTATTCGATTCGAATTGAGCGCTTGAATTTACGTTAGATATGACAAAATGTTAACTTTATTATGTTTTATGTAGAATAATGTTTTTCCTGTGCAAAATTTGTCACAAAACTGCGTCAAAAATAGAACGAAGAAATAGCGCATTTGAAATTATGTAAAAATTGCGGAATATTTTGTAGGAGATTCGCGGGTCGGGATATAATAACGTTATCACGGGTATTTAGTATCTTCGTAGATATTAACGAGGAAGAAATATGTAGAAAAAAAAATTGTATGCAGGGGTGATATAATACATGAGTCCGAGAGATGTGACTAATTAAATAATAATTACTTTTGCATGAATTAAAAGTGCGACTCATATTTAAAACCGTGACTAAAAAACTTTCATTTCAAAGAGATTGATTCGCGTCAACCCGACTCTATAATGTCGAGGCCGCGCATAGTCGAGTGAGACACTAATCTAGGCTACAATGTACACGGTTTCCAGTTTTATTGATATCTATGAATAATGTCTCCGTATATTATCTATATCTATGTTTTTACAAAAAATAATAACATTAAAAAAAAATACTAATATGTAAAACAGAAATATAAAATGATAATTAAAAATAAATTTATGTTGTGAGGCTCATAAATTTTCTATACAAACACTGTGGATGCAGACGAATTTATCAACGAGAGAAAACTTAATTTAAAAAAAAAACACGTTACATGTCTTAGTCACATGTGTCATACCGTCCCTGCTAATACGATTTTCTGGTTCGAAAAAACATACATAATTTCAGTTAAATAAATAACCCGAGTGACAGGCAGGCATACATACCAGTACGTTGCCGAAAAATCAAGCAAGATATGAAAATGACAATTTACAAAATATCTTAAGCTCTTTATTGTATATGTAATGGCTTGTTACAAAGTTCATCTGGGGATTTTTTTTTATGAAAATAAATATTAGAATACTTAAATAATTTGTGAGCTTTTACATAAGAATACATTTTTATTTAATTTAAAATACAACAGTACACTTTTAATTGACATTTCATAATAACGGTTTAAATATAACATAAAAAAAATAAAACTACAAACTAAGTATAATTTACATATAAATATTTCTTCAGATCAAGTATGCTCCTGCAAAGAAAAATATCAACGAAACTCAACTTGTTACCAAGACCATGCATCCGCGATATTGGCGAGTTAACAGCATAATTATTTTTATATGTACCTACAAAGAATACTTCATGTTGTCTCGTTTGAGTTGGTACTTTATACGAAACCATTTGTATCAGTTCGGGACAGTCCAACACGCTATCGATCATTTTATATAGATATACTATATCGCTCACAACCCTTCTCCAGGCTAATTTTTTCAAATGAATGTGTGTATAGATAATAAATTTATTTATGATAATTTGGCACCGCAGTGTGTAAGGAGGGTAGCTAAGATGGCAGAGAATTGACTTAATATGTGAGAGGTACCGAGGTCAATATCCCGCGCCTACAAAGTCTTTTGATTTAAAAATAAAACGCGAAGGGTAAAAATAAGTAATAATTAAAAAAATTCGAATTATTCTATTTTTTATCGCAGTTTTATGATAAATTTTACTGGGGAACTCAACGACTAAACGTATTCTATGCGTGTCGTCATTTAATTTTTTTAAATGAATAACTACGTACTGTATTTAGCAGTCGGTGCAGGTAGGTACTTTTCTGAAGCGTGAGTTAATTTTTTACTTCAACACCGAGATAGACAATGCAGGATGGCAAAAAAGATGACAAGACCGTTTATAATGAAGTACCTACTTACTTAAGCGTAATGCGTTGAAAGTTGAGGATTTTTTACTTTGATAATAATATAATTTCATGGACCGCAATTTGGATAATTCGCTTTGTGGTTATTTACATTCTCAACGGCAAATAATGTTCTTTGTGTGAAAAACACGGCTCGCTAACTTTATGAGACTAATCTGTAACGATTTAGATAAAGCGTGAGGAAAAAGAAAAATGTATTTTTAATGAGATGATAAAAATAAATTACTCGAGCAATTTATTATTTGAATAAAATTAATTATTTTTCCAAAATGTTGATGACGAAACGTATATACAACTGCATATGACTATTATATAAATTAAAGGTATACATTAAAAAAAGCTGAACACAATAATGACTTCCTCAAAATAAATCAAAATTACGTGTTTATTAAGGCGCGACATGCAATAATAATTCATATTTTCGCGTTTTTTTTTTACGAAAATGTGGGTTTTTATTATTCATTTATATCAGAAGTTATTCAATAGATTAGACTTTTTTTTCAAGTATTACTTAGATTGGACCTTTACATTAATATAAAATTAATAAACTGAATGTTATTTGCCATAATTAAGACGGTACAAATATTATAAGAAAGACCGTGACCATTGGCTGCATTTTAGGCATGGTACGAAATTGAGTCAATACGCTAAATTGATGCATAAACGAAATACATTTTCTTATAATCTTGAAGCCAAGATTACCTAAACAAATCTTTAGGAAACCAAATTAGCAAAATGTTAAAAATGAATAGAGTTATAAATCATTAAATTTGCAGTACATTTGATGAATTTTTGACGTTTTTAAAATACCTTGTTTTAGTAAAAACATACGTTTTTAAATAATATATTATATTTACTCACATGCTTTGAAGCTTCAACTACTATTTAAAACTAAGTTTAATATCAGAAACATAATAATTATTTTTGAAATAATACATTTTCAGTCTTATGAAATACAATATTATTAATTATATCTCACACTGTTAGTATGCCGTTCAATCCGGCAAAGGCAGATTTAGATTTAGATTTAAATTAAATTTAACAATAAAACACATTTTAATACAAATTTTGACCACAATATGAATGAATATTATACTTATTCTCGATACAAATTGCTTATTTTTGTAAATTGTATAGTTTTGAGCTGTTTTTATACGAAAACATAAAATTATTTATCAATATGAATTTACGTCAATTTTTCTCTTGTAAATCGGGGCAAAATTGTAATATTTTATAATCATATGTTTATCGACACAAACAATGGTTTTTATCATAAACATAACAATTCTTAGGTGAGAACTTTAATAAATTATTTAATTTTCGCTTGATAATTTCAAATGGCAACACATGGTTTATGAATGTTGAAGAAATGGCTATTTTCTGATAACCTAGGAATTTAAGAAAACCAACAATTGTCCTTTACTTTACTTTACTTGTCCTTTTCTATTGATACCTTTCACTCTAGCAATATTTACGTAAAAAAATAACGCGCTTTTTATGTTTACTTGATATTGTATAAGAATTAACTATTAGTCTCATCTTGAAAGGATATGCAAAATGCAAAAATATCTCGAAATTCAAACTGGAAAAATGAAAGTTGTCTCTTAAGTTAAGAATTCAAAATTCGCATGTCAATGTTTTAACTAGAACCATCTAGCGGAAGAATTTTGAAATAATAGACAAAAACTACGTATGGTTTTCACTTAATTTTTCGCAGATTGTACATACAATGCACTACGAACTACACGCAATACTCAACCCGCTCGCGCCGAGCGGTATTCTAAAAAACCTTATTTGGTTGAATTGACGTGTTGCAAAATGTTTTCAACTATATCTGTATTTGAAGAGGACTTGAACGTGTGCATTTTATTATATTGGAAACTTAGTATTATTTTGTATAATATAATGTTACAAAATTTTCTTAATAATTTGAAAATTTTCTCTAGAATAATAGTAATAATATTAATACTTTTCAAGAAAAGAAAATAACTCCAACAAGCCAAAATGCTTCTAAAAGATTGTAATTATTTTCAGGCAAAACAACCTATAGTGGCAACAAGGCTGATTCTGGGAGGAGAGCGAATACGTGCGTGGTAAGTTGTAATGTAAGTTTGCGCACGTGATTTCGGCGCACCTATACGAAGATATTCGTAAAACTTCGGGAAAAGGGCGCACATGCCAAATGCTTACAGTAGGTTGACCAAAAAGCGATCTTCTGAATTTTTTGACTTTTAAATTTGGGCATTATTGAATGGTACACAAAATAAAAAGTCAGTTTCATTTGATAATCAATTTATTTAATAAATATATAAGATAATAACAGTTCATAAATATTTTTAACTCTTTATTATTACTGGTTTCTTACAAAATTTAACAGAGGTCACAATTTAAAAAAATATTAATATTAAAAATTTGATGGTAAGAATTTATAAATTATGAAGTATAATGTAAATAACAATGAAAATTAAATTTGTTACATTTAACCGCAACAATATCACAGTAAAAAGGATTTATGAAAATTAAGATACTCACTATTAACCCCAACAATATTATAAAAATAATATTAGAAATTAAGTTATTAACATTTTAATACAATGGCACAATAAATAAAATATTGTCATTTACGTTTAACTGCCAAAATATTACTCGTCTTTGAACTTTTTTAAATCACTAACCACATTGGCAGCTTCATTAGACATGAACTTGTATACGTTGAATAATATTTCACGCGCTTGCCCTCGTGCTTCCAAAGAAGATGATGAAGTATTATGTAAATATTAAAAATTCCGTAACTATCGATTAGGTAGAGTGTACCTGCACTAAAAAGCAATTGAAAACGTCCAGAGCGCACAAACTCCTTGAAGGACGAGCGGTGACTAATTAAAATGAGAGCTGATTGGTGACACACTGGATCAGATCAGGCCACACCCCTTCCCCAAATGCGTTAGACTGGTAGTACTCTATATGGGGGTTACAATTAGAAGGCGGCCAATTCAGGGAACCAGAAGAGTTGTTTTGGACACGTAACCACATGTATTATGATATTTAATTATTTTAGAATATTTTAAAAGATATAAATATTATTTTTGTTTTTGCTATTTTCTATAGAAATTCTTACTAACTAAAATATAAAATATATTTAATACATATAATACGTTTTACAAGTGAGATGATTTGTTTATCTTACCTATATGACGTCGTCATATTTTTGTATTGAAATTTTTTAATATTAACGGAATAAGGGAGCGGCGAAAGATGGGTTAGCACACGAGCGGTCAAGTACCCGGGATCATGCTCGAGTGGCAATATAGCCCATTATACACATACAACATATAAACCAAGTCCACGCCACTGCAATACAATGAGAAAACAAAATATATTTTAACAATTTAAAATTTTTCAGTAAATCACAATAATTTATTTTGTGTCAGTATGTAAAAAAATTCTGTATGAAGGAAAACAGTTCATATTAAAAGAGATAATTGCATTTTAGAAAATTTTTAGTCCTCGCTATTATTCAGAATAATTAAATTTGTATAATTAATTGCTTGAGAAATGACAATTTTAATTGGTGAATTTTTCTGAACTTTCTCATTTCTCCGAACGACTCAGTTTAATTTAATTTGAATCTTTAATATATTACAAAGTATGCTGCGCTTGCGAAGTGCAACATGAAATAAAATATATTATTAATCCATTGAAAATTTGAACGTTTGGTAAGTCATATCAAGGCCTGAACGCAGCCAGCAGTCTTCCCTCGGTCGCATCATTTGGTATATCCGTTACCACTACGGAGATTAAAACAGTAGCTTCCAACCAACTATTGCAATTTAACGAGAATAAATTCAGTGTAAATAGCGAGTATTTATTTCTATTATATTTACCTTTTATGCCACTACTGTCTGTCATCCTCTGAATGGTAACTCAACATTGAAAGCGGACTACCATTTTCCATCTTAACCTTCTGCTAGCATACAATACATATCTCATCTTATCTCTGTTTCAACTTCAAACTAGTGATGTGCCCTCAACGTCCAAAGAAACATTAATAATATGACGGAAACGGCAAATGTTGCACTTCACAAATTACAATGATTGTACTCCCAACATCCTGATCGGTTCAGACGATAAAGGCACTTCGCTTTCGCTAATCTATTCAAAGTATGGCGAGCTATTATACGAGAAAACCGAGACTCTTTCCGGTTCACAGATGCTGCGGGAGAAGAACTTCCTGTCTAGGTCATCTCTGAGCACGGGTACGTGCTACTTAGGGTTACCGCACTTCAAAATGAAGGATGCGCGTTGCAATCAAGCTAGTCACATGTCTCAGATACATGAATCATACCGCCCTTACGTAGAATGATTAATTTTCTGATTCGAAAAAATATTCAGTAACATAAATAAAATAAAAATCACATGTTGAAAAACTTCTTGGTGGTTAAATTGGGTCGATTGGACCTGTAACACATGTGGTTTCAACGGGACGGTACCACCTTATACACAGCCCGAGCTACGCTTGGAATTTTGGGAGACATTTTTCCCGGCCGCGTAATGTCAAAGAATGATGATATCGACCGGTCTCTTCCGACTATTTTCTGTGAAAGTAATTGAGAGAAAAGGTCTACGCCAATAAGCTTACAAGAATTCCGATTACATCAGGACAGTATTCGAAATGAAATTGCTGAAATAACACACAAAGTGTGCGAGAATGTTATGAAAAATATGGTTAAAAGTGCACGCATTTGTGCCACTGTCAGAAGCGGCTAATTTTATATTCTATATATAATTGTAATAAACAAAATGATCGATTGATAAAAATCAATTTAAAAAATTGAGTTTTATTTTATAGTTATTTAAAAACAACATCGGCCTGGAACTTAATATTCACCTTGTATGCCTCTGAAATTGCAACATCGCAACAATTTTTTTTTATTTAAAAAAAATACATAGATTTATTAATAAAAGAAACCTAATAAAAGTTCAGGATGAAAGTTGCTAGATGCTCTATAGGTATTCTCTGCCGATGCAATGTACAAGAGGAACAAATAGATGGGCAGATAAAAGACATTGACAACGACAAGATACATTACATTACATGAGTTTGCTAAAAGTTCTTTGTGGATTTGAATGCAAACAGCATCAGAAGTTTTAATGCGAGAGTAATCATTTATAATACACATGAACTATTTTGACGGCGAAAACTAAACAGAGTTTCACTTGTAATAAAATTATGTTTTTGTTTTAAATTCTGAATTATATTTGAATAATTTCAAAATACCTCTCAAGTAAGTGTACGTATTTTTTTTTCTAAAATATGTGATTAAGATTGAGATATTTAATGATTTATTAGTACATTCTTAAAGTGCATGTCCGTGATTCCCGAGATGCACGAGAATTGTGATTGGATTTTTTTCGTATTTTCGTTGTCGTCAGAACAAATATTGCATCGGAAGACAACACGTGGACATTTAAATTTTATATTGAACCATTAAAACAAATATTATGATTAATATAAACAATTTAAATATATAAATGGCATAGCTTCAACATCAACCCTTCATTAAAATTTCATAAAATTATCCAAATTATTAACCGGTTAGCTATGCAAACGACAATGAAGGGATAAATAGAAAAACTCCAACAGCAATTCCGTTGACAAGGTTACGCCAGTTCCCTTTTCAATAGCTCACTTCTTAGAAACGTTAAATTAACGTATGAATATCTCAAGCGGATTTGTTATTCTCTGAAGAAAATTCTCTGACCTCAAGTTCTTGAACGGTAACCAGACGAATATAATGGGAGTTACGGTTGGCGCAAACTCGAGAAATCAGGGACCGTGAAGTGATTGTGATTTGACTTCATCTGAATACATGCTTCTATCCTCCTTTTAATTATACTTATATCGCGGATGAACTTCAGCGCTTATCAGAAAATTATGCGTACAATGCAAGGTGACGATAATAAGTGACATCGCTGCATTGTCACGCGAGAATTAAGTGTGTATGTAGGTACGTACATTCGAAGGACAGTAAACAAAATACGTTATTAATTTTGTGATGTATATCGATCGATTGGTCAAATAATTAGGAATCAATAATGCTTAGAAAAATGGTCATCTTAACCTTTACCATACCGTGATTTAAAATACCCGTATGCAGCCACGCTGTCAACTCGTGTTACCGTAAGAAATTTTTAATATTTTAAATGTGAAGAAAGCTTTTATTAGTTAAAATGGTTTTGAAATTATTAATTATAGGATTATTTAACTTACTCTAAATATGGAGTATTAATTACGAAAATGATATCGATATCCTAATATAATTCAGAGCATTCATCAAGTCTTATACAATACTACCTTATTTTTTATCTCTCTTCATTGAATTAGTGGGAAAGAGAGATCATACATTCGTCTATTTGTCTTACCACAAATGGTATTTTTGTAGGATTCGCTTTACACGACTAGTTTTTCACTAGTCAGTTCTGAGCATAAATATTTTCCTTAACATTAACTAAACTATGAATTTTATGTTGCGTATATTAACCGAAATATTACAGTTTTAATTAGGACGGTTGACGTATGTTACCGCATGGTTTTGGAAGGGTTAAAAACGATCACCAAAGCCAAACGTTATCTTTTTAGTATGCCATGTTAGGTATTAGCGATCACCCTGGCGTGCATTTTCCTATCCTGTCCTTCTGATACATTATACATCTTGTATCATGGGTACTCCTTCCATTCCATGTACACTTGATTGATCTTTCCTTTTATTATAAGGTGTATGTTGGGCTTCCAACGCATTACCAAGATAACCAATTTTTCGCTGCTTGACCTGCTGCTCCCTATTCTTATTAGTTTTTAATACTTTAGAATTGCTGATCAAATCTGAAATGGTATTCAATAATTCTTTTATACAGCCACATTTCCAATAATTCCAGACGGTTAATAGCGTTAACGTTTAAACTTTCTTTAATTCATTTACAAAAAAACACTAGAAGGCGACCAGTGTCAACTTAATTGTTAGAAACCCGCAGCCACTTTCAGAGCTCGACCATTTTGTAATTCACAGTACCCTCAAGGTCACTAAGTGGTAAGTCTTGTCCTCCATGAACTTCACAGAATATGAGAGCAATCGGAACACAATAAGTTAGAGTAGTTTAAAGTATTAAATATTTGAGAAGTAACTTGCGTGTAACATAATTATTTTAATTTTCACAACTAAACTTTGCACTGCACACACATAGTGTTATTGTTAATACTATGATATCGAGAGGTGCAGTACCTCTCATTATCAGATGATAACACGTTGTTGCTTGACATTATAATTAAATAATAGAATATTTAGTTTTAAACCGCTTTATTATATACATATACAATTGTCAACTAGTTTCAGGACAATATAGTATTGACTTATAGGTATTATCCTGAAATGGTTGGGTGCAACCGAAACTAGTCGACATTAGTCTATGTGCATGATAAAGTGGTTTAAAACTAAATATTCTATTATTTTATTAAATACGGTATTGTAGCCTATTCGGGTAATGGGGCGTGGCTTGGAAGAGGGGGAAGGTTTCGGTCGTTAACGGGAATATGAATAGTAAAGGCGAAGTGTTAGGGAATGTTATGTTGTTAATTAGTGTTTTCTCCAAATTTGAATTATTTTATATTTCAACGGTTTCTAAATTGTTCATTATTAATACTTTATAAGGTACCGAGTCTAGAAGTTTTAGTGTGGTGGTGACAATAACTTAACGTGTGTGTAGTACAAAATTTAGTTGTGAAAATTGAAATAATAATAAGTTTATTCCGGCGTAGTCGGATTGCTTGTGCAAGGACCAACTCGCCATATAAATAATAAAATTATTTTCGTTAAACGTAAATATAAATAATAAATTTGTAAAACGATAATATTAAGACAGAGTATATATGATTCAGATATGTTACATAGTTATTAAACCGATGTCAACCTTCGGTTAACAATTTCGAACCATCAGCTTGTATCAATAGTTAGTAGTTCAGTTAAGGGTATTATTATATATATATAATAATATATCTGTAGCTGTTTTGAAGTTGATGCCAATCTGTGGTCAGGGAGCCAGCCCTCCACGAGAGCGCTGCTTGCACTTTAACACGGTGAAATTTCGAGAGCCAAGAATGACATACAACAACAACTGAAAGTAAGTCTCGATTTGACACAGTAAGTAAATGAAATCGCCTGCGGAGAATTGGCATGGCTGATAGATTACACACATTGGCTCACTTTCGATGGGAATAACGTCTCGCTGCAGAAAAGCGAAGTGTAACGTTTAGTTTGCGTGGAAAGTGCATGAGCATAGTTTGCCGGTAATTATTATTGGCGCGCTGTTCAGCTAGCTGGAGAGAAAGGGCGACCGAATGTGGGGCAGTAAATTGGGACAAAAATCCAACTTTCTGATTCAAATCCATTACTTGGTTAATTATATACTTTAAAGAACTACTATGCACTATAAATTAAATGCTAGTACTACGACTACGAGTAGGTACTATAAACTCTTCTTCTACTTCTTCTTTTAAATAGTCAATCCACCATCCAAGAGTGTAGTAGTAAAGTACAATAATATTATAGCATAGGAAATATCACATTACAAGTCAATACCATTGTAGTTCAAAAAATTTGTTATTATATAGATTAAATGTGGCGAGTTAAGGGAAAGAAGATGACACGATTTAACCGGGAGTTGAAAATTACCAGTGACGAGATTACTGTAAAAAAATCTGTGATCCGCAATGGACAGGCAAAAAAAATACGGTCAAGGGTTTCCTCCTCGGCACCATACTCACACATTGGGGAATCTATTAAGTTCAATCTGAATAAATGTGGGGCTATCTGGTAATGCCCAATTCTTATTCTAGAGATATTTGATACTGTTCTTTTGGAGACTTTTCTTTTGGAGAACCAGGAAGTGCGGGGAATAGATCTTTGAATTATTTTAAGCTAATTACCCTTATGATTATTTTGATCCATCCATTACTATAAACTCATTTGCGGCGTAGTCTATTCCTTTTTGCTAGTAATTATATATTGCCGTATATTGAACAGGACGTAATAATTCTGCGTGTACACGTATGAACAGTTTTCTGGGTTCGTTGCCTTACTTCACATATTTATATTTTACGACTTCTCCTTGAAAACAGACATTTCAAACCGCGCTGCATCGCCGTTGAAGCGTGCAGCGATAATTTCTGAATATCAAAAGCAAAAATTGGAAAAAAGAGTTTCGTTCGCCGGCGCGCGGAAGGTCAGAATACTGCAGTTAAGTTTTAAATTGTAAAGTTTCACCTCAGTTGCGAGTATTGACTCTGCGCTCACGATGGGAAGTGATTATGTTCGGCGGTCAGTTGAACGAGCCGCCTTCACTATCGCCGTCAATCAGCCGGCCTAGTTTAGGCGTATCACTATATTATGATATTATAATTGTTACGCAATGATGAAAACCACGTGACTGGATTAAACTCGCGACCGACCAATAGCCGGTTGCGCGAGGTACATTAAAAAAGTAGCCCGCTTTCAATATCAGCTCAGTCATCTGACATTGAAAATTGCGGTTCACGGTCAATGGAGTTTTACCAAAATGAACTCAAATTTCTAACGAGTTTTCAGTTCTGTTAGAATATATTGAGTCATCTCAGCAATGTTTCAAATGAGATGTTTTTATTTACTACTTTAAAATCATCAGGAGTTGATATCCGTGCACTTTCCAACGTGCTTTACTTTTAGCACATAGAAAATTGGAAATAATAAATTGTTGTCATTGTCTGCCATACTTACCTATACTAAAAAATGTACTTTTAAATATAAAAACAAACTGCTTTAACATAAAAAGCAATAGGTACTAAAAAATTTAGGTAGATATCGATTGCAGATTGTCTTACGACGCAACTTCCGAAAAATGTAATGCTCTATTTTCGATCATGATCGGGAGACTTCGAAACCATCCTCCGTTAATTACGGCCATTGGAAAATATTTTTATAATTTAAATTATTTTAATATTTATTATATTCACGTAGTATTGACGTGCTTATTTGGTGTAGATACAATTATTGTCATGGAAAACACTAAATTCGTCCTAATTTTGATGTTTTTTATTATTAATTTATATCAGAAATTAAAAATTTGATAATTTATTTAAAACAAATAATTTAGATAAAACATGTATATATAGGTATATGTAAATATTTATATTCAAAACTAATAAACTGTATATTATAATATAGAAATTCATTTTAAAACCGCCACCATTTTCAGTGTGGTAGATAACAAGCTGTAATAGTAACAGAAAATGTATACACATTTAGCGTACATTTGAAAATGCGTCTAAACCAAAGATAACGAAATTTAATATGTTCTAAAGAAATTACAAAAATGTTAAAAAAATAAAGGGATATCTATAGGTAAACCATATAAATTTGCAAGACATTATTTAATTTTTTGATACTAAAGATAAAAATAAGTGATTTTCATTAGAATATTTTATTTATTAACACTTTAAAACTGAGTGTATGAATAACGTATTACTTATAACGCTTGGGGAAGCCTTCATCGAGTAGTGAATGTCGGCTGATGATGATGATGATGACGACGACTAAGGTTTCACCCGAGTTATTGTTCTTAAAAAATTTAACATAGTGTACAACTTCTAATGAAAATAAATAATAAAAACTCACGTTAGCGGAAGAAATGCGAGAAGAGGAATTAGTATTGAACCCCTAATTTAATAAAATTGAAAAATATTAAGTACGAGTATATTGTACACCATACACGCATCTCAGTTAAAAATATGACGAAATTATAATAACAAATTATCTTAAAATTTTTTGAAATACGTAGAAAATGAAAAAGGTTTATCGTTAACAGAAGAATGCCAAGAAAAGTAAACTTCTAAATATAAAATAAATAAATAATAATTAGTGATGTTTGTGCTCAAGATGCTCTTCGGGATGCATTCTCAGCACTAGAAATAACAGTAAAAAATGGGTAAATCGATGGGGAGAGGTCCAAGTACATATCGCTAGTTAAATAATGCCATTATTTATTATAGGAAATTACTCCTCTGAGATAGTAAATAAATTTACACATCTACGATACATATTAAGAAGCATAAACAAAATTAACAAGGCGAGTGCTAATCGTCACTACTTCGGCTTACAAATACAGCTGAAGTCGAACTAGATCAATAAAAATTAACAAAGCGAGTGCTAGTCGTCGCTATTTCGGCTTACAAATACAGTTGAAGTCGAACTAGATCAATAAAAATTAACAAAGCAAGTGCTAATCGTCGCTACTTTGGCTTACAAATACAGCTGAAGTCGAACTAGATCAATAAAAATTAACAAAGCGAGTGCTAATCTTCGCTACTTCGGCTTACAAATACAGCTGAAGTAGAACTAGATCAATAAAAATTAACAAAGCGAGTGCTAATCGTCGCTACTTCGGCTTACAAATACAGCTGAAGTCGAACTAGATCAATAAAAATTCGCAGAATTCTTAGGAAGCATGGATTACATTTTGCACCAACAGATACAACAATCATAGTTTCATGAAAAAATGTCATGACTTCTGTATCACTTTCATAATAACTGTGTTCACAGCAACGAAAACTTCAATCGAAAAGTATCTTAAATTTCTACTAGAACATTCGGTTAAGTTAAATGTTATCATTGATTAATATCGCTTTTTTTTATTGACAAAATTAAAATAAAATAAATTTATATTGAAATAATTATTTCTTAACGTAGAAATACTTTTGCGTTGCACCGCTTTCGCGTTGAAGTCGCGAATGTAACAGTGAAACCTTTTATAGGCCAAGTTAGGTAAAACCCATACGAAAAATAAGCTCGATTCTTATTATAGGCATTGGAGCGAGCGAATGTTGTACGAAAAGCGTACTGAGTGTAAAAATATGCAATTAGACTAGACAAAATGACAAGCAACAATTTTCTGGTCAGTTGCGTCAAGGGCGCTTTAACCGGAACCGGGTTTGCTGGAGTTAGGTCAGGTTAATATATCTGAGTAACGCATACTCGTATATCGCAAAACAATGATATCTCAAAATATTTCAGACAATCGGAAAATAATTTTTCGAACTTAAACATTATAAAAAATTCAGTGAGCTCAATTAGTATTCTCGTGGATATGAGTATACATGGCATTTTATTTTTACAGATCACTGGGAAGGATGGAATTACATTTTATATTTCATTTTATGAACTCAGATTTTAAGTAGGTATCATGTCGCTACTTATTAAACAGAAAAACGTGTGGATTTTCGAGCATGCGAATTTCTGAGTGGACGTTTATGGGTATTGAATAAAATATGTATTCACCATGATTTGGTCACTTTTTTGTTACTTGTTACTGAGATCATTCTTGTATAAAATTTGGGAGGAAGGAGGGGCAGCTAAGATGTTTAAACAATTATTTAGATAAAAAATTCATACGGCATGTACAAATACTGTCTTCGGTAGGTGTAACATATTGTATACATAATTAAACAAAATACTTTGTTTAAACCGCTATTTATTGATTATTCAACATGTTCGATGCGAAATAGTGGTTTAAACAAAGTATTTTTTCTAATTATTTATATAAAATGATGCCACAAAGTAATTTTACTAATATTGAAGAAGTGAAATATTCTATTTAGAGGGGTTATAAATAATAAAATCAAAAAATATACGAAATTTAAACTTACTCGTGTAGAAGAGCGGTGAGAGGAGAAAATTGTTATTACTCAGTATCTAAGTGTTTAATTTTATTTGATTAATTCTTATCCTTTATTTAGTGCCTTATGTTATAGAAAGTTAGATATTATAAGTCTTATTTTCAGAAACAAAGGGTAATTGAATAATTTATTTATCGGGGTTTGATATTTTCGCCTCTATGTGTTCAGAAATGACAATTTTAAATACGATATACTTCAGTACATGCGTAATCGATTATGCCAAAATAATAAATGTACTATATTATACTAGATATAAAACACCTAACGTATAATGTTTTAGGGGTAGATAATAATGGGTCAATTTCGTAACTATTTATTTTATTAGAAGAACACATTCTTATTGTGAAGTTGTAATTATTCAGAACATAGGTCTGTGATATTTTAAATATGAATTAAATATATTAATTAGGAAGATATACATGTAAAATCAATTTTATCGAAAAATATTGTTGTTGCGCCACCGGGATTCGAACCTGGATCTCTTTCCAAACCGGGGAAGGTGCATAATTCAACTATGCTACAGCGACGATATATTTAGCGACAAATTTTCAAACCTTTATGTTACCTTTTTGATATTAATACATTTAATCGTTCCAATCCAATTTATATACAATTTTGGATTAGATAGTTATTATTAAGTCTACCAATATTTTTATTGTAATGTCATTAAAAAAAACAATAATAATATACTCGTATTTTGTTTTTGTACTGATTCATAGTGGTACCTTGACTTAACCGAAGAAGGAAATTTTAAATTAAAATAAAAACTAAATATTGTATCTCAAAAAGAAAGTAAATTTTTTTGTAGTGATTTCCTAACTTTTTGAGTAAAAATTTTAAAAAATAATGTGCAGTACGTTGAGCTACTTCACTGAATTTACCAAAATTAAATAAATAAATAAATTTTTACGTTTCAGAAATATAAATTGATAATAATAATATCGTTAAGGCAGTCGTGAGATTAAAATAATTATCCTAGACTGTACGGAACTTTAATTTTGACCCAAACAAGAGAATGTTGTTTCGAACATACGAACAACTGAAATTATATGTTCTTGAGATACGGAATGTACATATACATTGAATTGTATCTTGACGAATTTATCGTCAGCCCCGTTGGCTAAAACAACTGGGCCACCCGCTGGGCGTTACGAGGCGGGCGCGTTACATTTTGCGCCACTTCGCCGCTATTTGCGTAATTAAACCAGCACTTCATGAACGAAATAAACCTAAATTAAATTAGAAATGACATTTCAGATGTATTAGATAATTCAAAACCTATATTAACGAAAACATTTACTTTTAATAATCATAAAAACAAAAAAAATCTACTAATCTAAAAATCTCATTTTTTTATTAATGACATTTTCAAGGTATCTATCATTACTGATGCATATATTAACGCGTTTTTGACGCGAAATTGATATATAACCGATGTACAGTAATGCTTTGTGTCTGTAGGGATCAGATTTCAAATTTACTGCCATCTCAGCCGGCATCGATGCTAGCTGTTGCTACAGGCCTGTTCCGATCCTTCATTGACGATCTGTCTTTCCTGTTTCATCGCTTCGCAACGGCGGTCTTGCCGGACTACGCGCACCGATCGAGACCACTGATTCGCTTCATTTCATAATACACGCGCACCTTCTGTATCTCTTCATTTCTTTCATTCTATTTGTAGTATATGTCTTCCTTGTTTTATCATACTGTCATTATAAACATCAACACGCCAACCATCACACTTTCATTTAACCACCGACCTAACCCTCAAATGTCAGTCGATCGTGGCACATTTGTTTGTGATATTTTTACTGAACAAATTGTAGCACACCTCAAAAAAAGCAGTAAAGGGATTAAAATATATATATTAGTAGTATTACTTTGATGATCCCTTAAATAATCTTTAAAAATATTTGCCTCTGTATTTTATGACCAATCTGTAGAAATTATTGTGTATTAAGTATTTTTTTAAATAAAATAACGTGTCAATACATATAACGTATAATACAGATGGACAGAAAAAATATAAACTACATACAATTATACTTTTAAAATTAGCAATATTAACTTGGTGGTTAAGATTCATATTTTTTATTTATTATCTTAGTTTAATAACCACAATTGAGTTTAAAAAACATCTACCGGTTTCGGAAAACACCTTTCCTTCTTCAGGATATGTCAAAAGTTTTGACATATCCTGAAGGTGTTTTCCGAAACCGGTAGATGTTTTTTAAACTCAATTGTGGTTATTAAACTAAGATAATAAATAAAAAATACATACAATTAATTTCCAATTCTATTTTTTTCGTTTTTATGTTTGAAAATAAAACGCCAGACATATTGAAAAATATTAATATATCGTATTGTTTTACTAAGAATCATAAAAATAAATTAAACAGACTTAACACACTCTGTATCAATGCCGGTTAAAGGAGAATTTTCGTAGGATAATGATTTTTTTGATACAAACTATATTATAATATTTTTTACCGCACAATCCCTATTAGTTCATAAAAATACCAGAATAAAAGGCATGAGACAAGTGCTGTGATTTCCTGGACTCGCGGATTGCCAGAAATAATTTCAGAGTCTAACAATGCATCAATCTATTGAAAAATTCAATGAATATTTCACCAGCCGGAAGTTTAACAGTTGAATATTTTTATCTCGCTACAGAGCAAGTAGGTACATACCTGATAATCAAAATTCCAAGGTCTGCGGTTATAACAATAGTTTCTTCTTACAATAATAGGCCTTCAATTTCAGTGACCCTTTGTGATTTCCTTGAATTTCTTATAAATTAAAAGCTAAAAATGATTATCTCTATTTTTTGTTATATCTAGTCTTAAAAATATTACAGTAAGTATCTTTAACCGGAGTTTCCTCCTTATAAACATTTTTAACCTCTTACATATCTACATACTTACAATAGTAATTCGTTCTTGAGTTTTTAGGTAACAGGCATACAAACGCGCGTTTTATATAATTTATATGTGATGTATCTATGGGACGAATGCGTGAGCGCATGAAGGTTGGTACGAGATGAATGTGTGAAAGAGATAATGTATCGCGCTTTTTGCCTCCGAATCACTGAATTGTAAACATCTTATTTTGACCTGTATTATATTGTATCGAAGCATTCAGAATAAATACTTTTGTATCCACGGGTATTATTCTGACGACACAATCCCGCACACAAAGAGTCAACATTATCATCTGTCCTATAAAATATTTTATATACACGCGTTTTATAAAATAAGTGTGTCCTAAAAATATGTACATGTGAGACAGGAATCCTAAAATCGAATTAATTGCAGTCTATTAAAAAAATGATTAGGAGCGGTTTTATTTCTAGTATCTCCTCACTACCATCGTTATACGAATTGGCCGAAGACGTATCATCGAATACTTTCTGCATTCTCCAGACCTCACGCCATTTTAAATTTTACATGGACTAGTCAAAGAAAAGGTTTATGGTGCAAAACTGGCAAAAAATAAAGAATTAAAGTTAGTCTAGGTAGAATATGCTCAAATACAACATAAAATTATTCATGTTTCCATAAATTTGCTTTATCAATAGTGCCTGGGCCAGAATGGCCACCGTTCGTTCTGACAATTGCTTAATAAATATTGAATATATAAACCTTCTAAGTATGTACATTCCTATACAATTTTAGGACACACATACAGAGATAATGAAGTATAATAATGTAATGATTAAGTATAAATTGAAAATTCAGAGAACGTTCTATTTTAGTGTTCAAGTGAAATATAAGACTTTCTTTGCTGCAACGTACGTGATGATATTGCTTTATACGTAAGAATAATAGTGAACGACCGACGGTGCAATACAGCACGCAGCTAGGTGTAAAATATTTTGTTTACGTTACTATGTAGTGTAAGCAATTCAGTGGTTTTACAAAACATCTATTTCATATGGCCTGATTCTCACATGCAATCCGGTGCATTCCCATGCTTTTTCACGTCTTCACAGTGTCATATCGCTGTACGACTGTAGGTTGAAGAAATGCTACATTTCAAGTGAAATGCGGCCACTCTGAAGCAAGCGCGCCATAAAAATAAAGGAAGAACGAACATTGTTTAACCGTTGCAGAATATTAGATTGTTTATACCAAAGGTAAGCAGAGGTCGAGCCATTTCGATAGGAGACTGCCAGCTGCTGAGAGGGGTGAGCTGTCTCATGGATGCGTGGAAAATTATTGGGCTTTTGACACGGTATTAGGAGAATCATGCTGAACCTGCACATGTCACGTGGCGTGACAGGCAACCTAAAAATGAAGCTTAAAAAAATTGTAAACTTCGATATTTTTGAAGATATTGCAATTTTTTTGCTGTTGATAAATTATTAATATTTGCATGATATAATATGTATTTAATTTTGATTATAGGTGCCAAATGTAGATACATCAAATTTACAAAGCATTTAATATATATTTATACAGGCACAATGTTTGATAATAGAATATATAATCAGATTTAAAAAAAAGAATATAAATTATTAGGTGAAAGCCCGTTAATGATAACGGAAAAAAAATATTTTTTCGAATTTGACCTAAATAGTTGGCACACAACTTTCTGGTATCGAAATTATTATCGGGAAGTAGATTTCTTACCTTGGTTGGATACGAAAAACTTGAGAACAATATTTTTTAAATCCAGTCAAGTGTCAATATCAAAATGCCAGACGATTATATAAATATTTTAAACGTAGCGTGCATATTTTTCTTACTTTCGCAGGCAATTGTCAAAAGTGCGACGGACGTACAAACGGCGAGAATCATTTAAATGTTGACGAACTATTCAGTCAACATTTTCAAAATATTTTTAAATAAAATTATCGTCGCTTGAAGGTATAAATAATAATTTTACTAAAATGTATAACAGTTTAACTTTCTGTAAATCAGACAGTGAAGTCACAACAAATTAACATTATGTTAAATACAAAGATTTACTTCCAAGATATGATAGTTGATATATTTAATTTATTTGCGTGTAATTAGTATCACATGATACGTATGCGTGGAACTAAAAAAGCCATCGTAAATCACTTGTTTTATGGTAGAAAGTTTCCCTTGTCACATGGCTACATACTAACTGTTACACATTTTATTTTTATTTTGGAAAATGTTGGATATTCTTTCGTAAATTTGCAATCAACCGTTGGTAATGTGGAGACGCAAACCAAGTCGAGCATGCGCGTTGCACAGGTCTAACCGCACCTGCCGTCACATGTATGGCAATAGTACACACGTACGTGGAGAGAAGTGCAACGGAATAATAAGATAATAATCATTATAACAGAGAAGTTAGGAGAATGTAACGGCGTTTTTAGGGGACATAATTAGATGAAAAAGTTTCACAGTTATAACTCTTTCGTAGACAAGGTACTTGAACTATGAAATAATGCACTTTTTTATGATGAGATTTTTTTTTATCTGAAAGTAAAATAAGTGGATTGATGTACCTATTCTGAAGATTGGCAGTGCATATGGGTATTTTTTTCTGAATACGAAGTACACGGTGACCAATGCTCCTTAATAATGTTTTATTAGGTAGCTCTGAAGTTATTACCAATATTCGAATACGTCCAAAAACACACCAATACTGAATTTTTACCTAAAAAGAAACTGTTGTTGAATAAATATCAAATATCTCAGAGACAAAGCTATTTTTTATTATATTTTGTGGAGAATGTATGGGAGAATGGGGTAATTACAGAGCTTATGACCTGTCTTCAGCTGGCTTAAGTGATTACTTTACGATATTGTAACGTTACAAATTCTTGGTACAAGAAAAATGTAACGATAACATACACCCTGGTTAGATAATTTCACGCTCGGTTCGCATCGCCTAGTACTAATTTCGCTTTGTTCCTAGGTTTGCCGCTAGGATCACGACCATCGTTTCGGGTCGGACCAGCGCCAACAGCTTCGCGCTTCGAGCAGGGGAGTTTGATCCGCGGACGGCCATTTGGCTGTTCCCGCCATGTTGCATTCGTAGAAGATATGCTGAAGATGGAGCCCATACATAATCCAGGCGCAAAGCCAACGCCAGAGAGGCGTTTGGACGACGCGCCAGGGATAATAATAGATGGGTAATTCCATATAATTAATCGATCTCACAACGCACTCATTTCTAGCATTACGAATTCTAATTGTATCGTAAAAATTTCTATTGTTGCAGAAAATCTTTAATTTCCTTCTTTCTTTACTTCTTGACTTCTTGACCTTTTTAATTCTTAACTTAACTTAACATTACTCTTCTTAACTTAACTTAACATTAGTCTTCTGCCCATCACTTCTTGTCAATTACTTATCATGGTCCACCTGGGAGAAGAAGATTGAAGGAGTGTACTGACCGATTGCCAGGCACTCGGAAACGGCGGTGGATGCTGCCCTCAGGACACCAACATGGAAGGATGTAAGAAGACGTTAACTAGTATTATTGTCGTCGCCGCCTGATACGTAGCTCCGAAGTTTGCTGACTCTCTTTTATTATGAAATATCACCTTTCATGTTTTACTGTTTTTTCTTTGTATTTCCCAGAAGATGATCTAGGTAGATCTCGATATTATGGTAAGTATGTAGCTTCTGATTCACGTACTCACAATTTCATGCTCTCTCCTGTTACTAGTCGGTGGAAGATAGTCCGCCAGAACACGCCTCACAATGGCGCTTCCGAGTCGTGGCGGGCTACACCTCACAATATACATATATATATATATATATATATAAATTTGGTCCATAGATGGTGATGGTATAGTGGTACTTGAAGCGAGTACACATACTAACATATATACAACTTTCAAAAATTTGATAAATATCGAGATCGAGGGGTGAAAATTGTAAGCTATGTAATTATTCCATACTTCCATATATTTTCCATTAAATATAATAAAAAATAGCTTTGTCTCTATGAGATATCTGATATTTGTTTACTAAAGTTATTAACTTAATCTAACGTAACTTAACATAACCACGTATTGAACCTGATATTTCTTCACTGTCGACAAAAACATAATAGGTACGATGTCCAAATCATTTAATAACTGTTTTTTCTTGCTAATCCAATATTTAAATGTCAAATCATTTTATTACTTCTCATAAAAAAATCTGCAATTTTAAGGATCAACGCTATTTGTGCGCTAGGAGAGAAAATATGAAAAACGTTATCTTACCAGTATAATAATAATAAGTGTTTATTCCAGCGTGATCGGGTTTTATAAGGCTACCGGTAAGGCCTGAGTTGACTAATTTATTAAAACGCTTAAATAAATAAAGATTACTAATAACATCTATTTCAAGAAAAGCTGTACAAAACATTCTCCGCAAAGAAAAATATGATATTTTACAACTTATTATGCAGAGGAAGACAGAATATAGCTGAGTCGTAGGTAGAAAGAGATTATCTTGACTATGTAACCACAGAAAGTAGTCCAATGTCCAAAATTTTGGTGATCTTATATAGGATAAATCAACATACTGCAACATGGTTGCCAACCTTTGATAGAAGACGGCACGTGAAGAAGATGTTTTGTTAAAAATTGTGCGCGCGCTATATTTTTTTGTGTGCGTTATGATACCAAATCGTTAGACTGAATTTAATTTTTGTAGTATTAAGACGTCAAGATAGAACGTCACCATACTGATTATTTTCTTTAATTAAATCTATGTGTATGTACATTAACATAGAATATATTTTTTCGGAGGCTTTCCGGGTAAAAAGTACGTAATATTTAATAGCAGGGCGTATAATGTGCAAGAAAATATGAGGGTTTTCAGTATATTTGTAGACACTAACGGGGAAGAAATATTTACACAAACAAAAGAACAATATCTGGTTTTGGAATAAATTTCAGATGAAGTTTATAGATATTAAAACAAATTACAATGACTTGTACACGAGGTGCGGTAAATCAGTTAAATATATTTTATGCAGGGATAGTATTATACATGTGTCTGAGATATGTAACGAGTTTTTTTTTTACATTATTCTTTATTCAAATATAAATTCGTCTTTGCTCGTATGTGTGAATCCGTGTTACAAAATGTTTCCAATAACTGAACACAAATTTTTATTTGAATGCGTTTTATTACTCATGTGTCAATCACGAGTATACTTTTTATAAGAAAATGCATCTGAAAGATAATATTCTTTCTAAAGGCATGATGAATACAACCGATGAATGCAAAGTTCAGATGAATACAACCTCTAGTGGTAATACACCTCATCAATTTCTATCATTATTCATAATTATTAGTAGCATAACCTAAATACGTGCCTAGTGCACGCCACAGCTTTACAGCTTTCTTCCATAATACAACCAAGGAATACGTGGAATTAGAACGTTAGCCATGTTACATGAAATGAATCAAGATTTATATGAAATATTCAATATAGAGAAAGTTTATATAACACTTACCTACTTGCTTAAACACATTGCGAAATTTGGTTTTGAATGTGCTGATAAACTGGCCAAAGAAGCCACTCTTTCTGGAGTTTTCCCTCATCAATTCCATATCCCGATGTATAACATACTTAATATGGTAAAAAATGTACGAATTCTATCTGGAGTGGATAATGGATGGATCCGAATAATCATAAGGGTAACCGGCTTAAAATAATTCAAAGATCTATACCCCGTACCCCCTGGTTCTTCAAAAGAACAATATCAAATATCTCTAGAATGAGAATTCGGCATTGCCAGGTAGCCTCACATTTATTCAGATTGAACTTAATAGATTCCACAATGTGTGAGTGTAGTGCCGAGGAGGAAACACTTGACTATATCTTTTTTGGCTGTCCATTGCGGATCACAGTTTTTTTTACAGTAATCTCGTCAATGGTAATTTTCAATTCCCGGTTAACTTGTGTCATCTACTTTCCCTTAACTCGCCTCATTTAATCTATACAATAGCGAATTTTTTGAACGACAGTGATATTGACTTGTGATATAATATTTCACATTCTATAATATTATTGTACTTTTTTCTATAAAATAAAGTTTTAACTTAATTAATGACACAAATTACAAAGAAGAAGTTTCGTTTGAAAATATAAAAATAACTTTTTTCTAGATCAATAAAAAATAATACGAAAAAAACCGAGGTATAAATTTAATCGAATAAAAATTCTAATTATATTGGTTGGAATATCAACTTGCACGAATTGCAACGCAACACGGCCAAAATCAATCTTGTCATTACAATCAAACATGACCCCGAAATTTCACAAAATAATGTGCTTATTGTTGCGCTTATTGCTAGAGGCATCACTATATATATTAATTTTAATAGAAAAACTATTGTTATTTTTTTCCTTGTAGTCTACAGTACTCCGATTGCTCCACTTGTGACTATTTTGTAAGTTAGCTAGTCGATTCAAATAACAACATAATACATAAGTATTCGTATGCGTAGTTATATATAGTGATATGCCCCAGTAGGTTCGCATCAGTTCGCATGACCCGTGTGTTATCATACAATTGGCAGCCTTACGCCGAACCGGTTGATACAATTAGAAACCTTACGCCGAACCGGTTGTTACAATTGGCAACCGCATGCCGAACCGATACTTATAATTGGCAACCTCGCGCGGAATCGTTTGATGTTGAAATTTAAAGAGTTCTTTAATTATTAATTATTATTATTTAATTATTACAATACTCTGGAATTCTTCTATAGTTTATATAAAAAATTGAGTGTTTCTTATTAAACGCTATCAAATTCCTCGAAAAGGATTCGTAACATACTTGATATTGTAGGGAACAATAAATGGAATTTGATCTTCATTAATGGTTATATCACAATCGTTTAAACTAGATAAAATATTATAGTATTATTTAAGCATATTTAAAAAAGTAATACAATGGAGGAATTGACAAAAAATATTTTAGGTAACTGGTTGTTACTGGCTGACATCACAGCTTATATATATATATATATATATATATATATATATATATATATATCTCAACTGAGATCAAATCAATTATATAAACTATGTAGAAAATAATTATTTTCTACTAATAGCTAACTAATAAGTTCCACTTGAAAATTAATCTAATTCCAAGTTAAACTCTTATTCTAAAGTAATTTTTTATTATATATATTTTTAAATACTCATATATGTATGCTATATATAACATGTTTCATGCGTGATTTCCTTTATGGTAGCCATGGCTTTTTAAAAATAAATAAAACTATATAAAAAAAAAAAAAACTAAACGAGTAACATGTCTTAGGCACATATAACATACCGCCCCTGAATAGAATATGTGTAAAATAAAATACATAAATATGATAATAATAAAAATCTCTTTGGCGGAGAAATCATTATACTAACGAAAATTAATAAAACGCGAAATCGACCTTTACAAATCACTTTATTAATAAAAGCTTGTTAAATCGTTCACCATTATTTGTTTTCAAACAAAACTATTTAAAAAATATATATATGGGTATTAAAATAACATAACATAAATATTGTATCAAAAATATAAATGAATGCATAAAAAAATCAACGTTATGTACTTCTATGAGAAATTGATACCACAGTTCATTAGAGGGTTGGTTAAGTTGGCAGTGGTTTAGCATGCGACAGGTACCGGGCCTCTAAAATCTTATTGATTTCAAAAAAGTTTCGAGTCGTCTGGTGTCGATTCTGGTAACGATAAATGTGAAAATAAAACGCAAGGAAGAATGGTAAGAGATATTAACGATTTTTTTTGTGCACTATTTTTGATGTAGTTTTTATGAACCAGATGCTTTTCTGAGAATGACCTATTTTAATGTGATACGCTGTTATGTTTACCAAGCTCCTACCTTGTATGGCTTGTACAGAGTGGACCAACCTGGACTGACTGATGAAAAATGCACATAACTTTTGTAATTTTAATATTTATTAAAAAAATTAATTATTACATGATAGTGCACTTTGTTAACTTTTTTAAAATCTATGTGTGGAAAATAACACCATTCACATGACCTCCATTTTCTTGTTGACAAATAATTGCTCTTTCTAAAGTATTATGTATTGCATTATGCAACGTTTCTGTCTCCAAATTTGTTATTTCTACACGAATATTTTCTTTAAGCTCCTGAATTATTGCTGGTTTGTTCATGTAAACTCGGCCTTTTGTAGACCCACAAAAATAAATCAGGCGCCGTCAAATCTGGGGAACGGGGAGGCCAAGCAAACTGTGCATTTTTTTAAATTAGCCGGTCACTGAAAATAGATCTTCGCGAAACAAATAAAATTCAATAATTTTAACGCGCTCTTGCACTGGGTACGTAGCCATTATAAACTTTCATAAATTCTTTATTATCTGCAAAAAAATATATAATTAAAAATAAATCCCACCAAAGTAACATATTTTTAAAAACAGTCAAGTTGGCCCACCCTTTATATGAAATTAATTTTAAATCGTGTGTTGATTTTACGTTAATAATTTTTGAAGGATTGTTCCGGGTATAAGATCAAATACAAGCGCTATTTTCAAACAATTTGTATTTTTAATTCAAATCATTTATTTGATCGCTGTTGTGAGTATGTAAGTATATTTAATGACCAATTAAAATAATCCAATTATATTCGAATGGACATTAAATTCCGGATCTCGTTCCCATATTGTTATCGGATAATAATTAACATCACCTCCTTCGAATATTTATCTCACAATTCACTATTTGTTTGCACGACGAAATATTAAATGATCGTGTACCTAGTCACGAAACAAGAAATACAATAAGAAAAATCATTGTTTTTAATAGTAATTGAAGTATTAATTAATTATGTGAACACTTTCGATGTTTTTCACTCATCTCGGATTCCGTTTCATAATGAATATTCACGCGATGTGTATGGGAATTATTTATTGTGAACAATGTCACTGCAAAATGAATGTGTTCTAAAACTGGGTTGAATTTCTGTAAAAAATATTATGGTAATTTTAATGACTTTCATATATTCAGCAATTGTGGAAAGAGTCCGTAATTATTGAATTTTAAGCATGAAGAAATGTGAAAAAAGTGACATATATTCAAATCACGTGAGAGTGAAAAAAGTAATATGGAAATGCTGAATAAATAAATAAATAAGATTCTTTTAGAAAGAAAAGTGTTAGCCGGATCAACCACAATGTACAAATTTGCACATGTAGACGAATGTTCCTACTATTTTTAAATAAATTTAAAAATTATAATTATAATAAATATTATTATAGAGTTCTGGTAGTTTGCGTAAGCATTATTATATGTTACAGCTGTTTCGGCGGTTTAAGAGCATTTTCAAACCACGTACAATCGTCTTATTTAATTAATTTTAGTTACCCCTTCCTTTATTCATGGTTAATTAGGTAGTTTCGGTGGAACCGATGTATATTAAAATTCCTTATTATCAGAAGCACTACCTTATCATTAAAAATTCCCGTTAATATGTATTACATCTATGTTTGCTAATGATTAAGCTTAATTGTCAATTTTACCGTTTCTGTAAATGATTAGTTGAAATATTCTGTAAGTGCCTCTATTTATTTTAACTATTGAGATAACCCCATAGTGATCGATTATTTTGTCTTGATTTTAGGTTTTTAGAAAATATTAATATTATAAATATTCCTTCTATGTTTGGATCATAGTGTGCGCATAAAAAATCTAAGAAGCAATGCTATTATTATTTATTATTTGTGCGCTGGTGGAGAAATTAAGAAAAACATTACTATACCAGTATTGTTTATACTTTCTTAATATTACATTTTTATACAAATATTGATTTTTATTTGAACAATAGTTACACAATAGTCTATTTTGTAAACTGGCTGAAATTCTATATATAATAACTTAACCTGTAATCTTAATCGCACCATTCATATTATTAACATCTAGACTGACGAGACTTACATGTATACCCTTAACTTCATCGGAGTAATCTAACATAGATCTATGGTCATAACTTAGAACTTTTCATCTAATATTTCTCTTTATCTTAGATTACATAGTACGCATGGTAGATATATTTTTTAAAGTTATTTCGGATGGTGTTAGCGTGGTATATACAAAAAAGTTAATTAAATTATACATATTTTTATAGTATCAATTGTACGCTAACAGATAAAATCCGTTCGTATCAACTTATAAGTTTTTGTAATCAATATAATAATATATAATAATAAATATCTCAAATTAGAAGGCTAAAATAGAAAAACAAGTATATGATGAGTTTATTATATTATTGATGCCGACCGGTATCGAAGCAAAATAGACGTTAAAATATATTTGAACCTCTTTAACAACTAAGCTTGCTATAAAATTCACCGGGTGTAACTATTGTTCAAATAAAATATTAATAAAAAAATGTAATATAAAGAAAGTATAACCAATAAAGAATATCAAAATATATATCGATGCATTTAATTCTAATAAAAAAAAATCAGTTTCATATACTTATATGACAATTTGATACCGCAGTCTTGAGGAAGAATAGAATGATGGTAGCGGGATTGATACTCGGCGCCTTCAAAATTGTTTTGGCAGCGCCTGGTATTAATCCTGGTTCCTACGGGTAAAGGTGAATAAAACAAATTTGAAGGATTTGTATAATTAAATTTGAAGTTGAAGGTTAATTGGCTAGGTATCACATTGTAAACATAGCTAAATTTTAATATCGGACGATTTAAAAACTGATGCATCTGTGTAGTTTCAGTCTTACAATTTATTTTTCAGCTCCAACATTCGTAAAAATTGTTAATTTGACTTTACAAATCTAATTTGAGCAATTTTAATAAATCACGTGATTTGACACGCGTGATAATAATTTGATGTTATAAAAAATATAATGCATCGTTTGTTGAAGTCGATGACGTATGCATATATAATATTTTACTTTGTAAGCGAAATAAATCGCTAATTAATCGCAGGTGTAAATGACCCATAAATAAATGTATTGGATTTAAAATTGTTTAGGTAATCATTACACATCAATCTGCAGGTGCAATTTTGATATTTAATATGGTATTTTCAGTTGGATTTATTATCAGCTGGTTAATATTTTGGCAGTGTTCTGGACAACGAACAATATTCATAATAATAAATAATAAATTTCAAGTCAATAATTGAGACAAATCAGTTACACACCTTCTGCGATAATCAATTCCGCGTTTTTTACGAACGTTATTTGCCGAGTTGTATTATTTGGCAAAAAGATCAATTTGTGATATAACGAGTTTCAATTAAAAAATATTATTCTAAAACGTTCAAAAATATATCAATTTGGAAACAATATGCGTTTCCGATTGCATATAAAATATAATAAATAAATATTTTTGGTCATTTTTTCTTTATTATATTATTTGACACTGGAAAACTTATCGTTTTTCTGTTCTAACCTAATCTAACTCAATTAAATGTTTACAAACGAAATCTCTAAGATACTTTGGACAATTGTATGCGTCATTCAGCCAATAAGTCTTGTCCTGTGGTAATTCTACTTCCCACTCGCTAAAATATTGTTCCTGGTACTCGTCGAACGTTTCCCAGGGATTGCCGTAAGTTTCACACTCCAATACCTGGAATTCTGTAACATCGCTTCAATTCAATGCTATTTTTAGTGAACATTTACTAAATTTAGTAAATATTATTACACGTATTTTTGATATTCATTTTTTTTTGGGGTACAGTGTTAGGGGTTCAGAGTATAATTTGGTAAACGTTTAATTTCATCTCAATTAGTGTTACTTTGTAAATTATATATGACTGAAATGAAACAACGTAAGTGCAACTGCACATATTATATCATTTTGGCTGGTAAGTTATTTAACACTGTCCGTTACACGTCGGAGAAAAAAAGATTGCCGGATGTCATAAATTTGGTAAGGTGATGAACCATGTTGTGATTTGGAATTGTTGACCGCACGACAACTGTGATTCCACGGTCTAAAATTGGACTTAATAATTTTGAACAATTGGCTAATAAAATCTGGCCTCTGCATTATCCTATCCCACGCGTATTTGAGAGACTCGGTTTCCTTGAGCCTAGACTAAACAATTGTTCTTTTATTTTTGTCCTTCTAACCATTTACCTACCGCCAACAAATTCTTTAAATCAAAAAAGATATACTTAAATATTTAAGAAAACGAAGTATCTTAAAAATTAAATCAGAAATTTTTATAAAGGGTGGGCCTACTTGGGCTGACTGTTTTTAAAAATTTAAAACCTTTGTGGGGTTTATTTTTAATTATATATATAATTTTGAAGATAATAAAGAATTTATGAAAGTTTATAATGGCTACCTACCCATTACATACACATTATTGAATTTTATTATGTTTCGCGAAGATCTATTTTCGGTGACCGGCTAATTTAAAAAATGCAGGGTTTGCTTGGCCTCCCCGTTCCCCAGATTTGACGGCGCCTGATTTATTTTTGTGGGTCTACAAAAGGCCGAGTTTACATGAATAAACCAGCATCAATTCAAGAGCTTAAAGAAAATATTCGTGTAGAAATAACAAATTTGGAGACAGAAACGTTGCGTAATATAATGCAAAATACTTTAGAAAGAGCAATTATTTGTCAACAAGAAAATGAAGGTTATTTAAATGGTGTTATTTTCCACACATAGATTTAAAAAAGTTAACAAAGTACACTATCATGTAATAACTATTTTTTTTAATAAATATTAAAATTACAAAAGTTATATGCATTTTTCATCAGTCAGTCCAAATAGGTCCACTCTGTACTATACGATAGATTATATTTTTCAGTGTCATACCTACCTTTATTTTAATGTTCGTCAAAATTATCATTTGCATAGATTGTGGTACTAAAGTATTGTGGAATTTCTATTTACATCTTTATCTTATTTTAAAAAGAAAATATTTTTAAAGGACGTGTTAACACCACGTGTCACACCTAAAATATGAATTACCTATTACTATGCGTAAGTACTAACAAATAGGTCATTTTAAGTTGTTATATTTCATGTGTTTGACACATTTTAAGTGACAGAATTTTTCTTTAATGCATTGTGTCCAATAAAATTGTAGAATACCATAAAAGAATATCATAACAAAGAATACGGTATATTCTACATTTTGTACTTTTGAACAAAATACATAAAAAAATATTGCAACTTAAAATTTGTATCAAATATATGCGAAATATTAAAACAACTAAAGATGACCTATTTGTTAGTTACATAACTTTACTTGAGAGTGTCAAAGATGTCACTGAAAATTAAGTATTCTGTACTTTAATTTGTGTACTTTTAAAAATCTAATTTAATAGAGTTAGTTTTTTATTTGACAACAACTTTAGAGTTTCTAAGAGTTTTTAATATGATTCCTGTTAGCTGAGTGTGTAGGTTATTTGTTGTATTTTGTATTTGAACTACTTTGAAGACAAAATTTCATCCTTATATTATTGATAGAATCGGCGTTAACTTTGTAGAGTTTCATCATATTGGATGGATATAAATGAAACAATGTTATAACTCTACTTGAGCTTATTAGCACTACTCGAGTTTCGAGAGAAACTGTTACTCTCATCGACAGGTGGAGTATTAAGTTTAATACTTAGTAATATTAAGATTAATATAGTATAACCTGTCGATGAGAGTTACTGTTTCTCTCGAAACTCGAGTAGTGCTAATAAACTCAACTGTTTCATTTATATCTATCCAAAATTTCAATTGTTTATACCATCAAGGTACAGTACTTTTCCTGGTTCTAGATATGAAAATATTTATAGCTGCACTAAAATTAAAATTTTGGCTTTCTAAAGTTTCGAATAAGTTGAAGAAAATAATTTATATGTTGTAAATGAAAAAATGCGTTATAAAATATTTACTCGACTTTGTTTTTCCACTTTCTTACGCTACAAGGAAAAAAATACATCTCTAATTTTACCGTTGGAGGTCAGTACCCTAACACGACCTGCGAAATAACAGCGAAATTATTTCAGTCATAATTTTCTTAATGCACCGACGGCTCCCGCTTTTCCTTCGAAACTGCATTCAATATGAACTACGGCCTGTTATGAAGTACACCATAAATCAATGTGTACAGTGGTTTATGGTAACGATTCAATTTATAATCACCACAAAACTTCATCACTAAAAACTCTAGTCATCAAACGTTAATAAATCACATACCCGTTATAATCGTAAGAGAGCTGCTGAATATGCTATTATATACATATACGCGATGAATGATGTGATTATAGACATTTATGGCGTTATTCTTTATTTTGAAAATTTAATTCAAATACATTATGCGTTATTTTCTGCCACTTTGTATTTGAGCATGCTAAAAATATTAAGAATTCTTTGTTATATTGTTTTTAAATTGTCTAATAGATTGCCATTATTCGCTCTTATTCGCCCAAAAGCAAAACTTACCTAATTTTTAATATATTTTTATTTTTTACTTGATCTTAAAATAAACTAGACGTCTTAGTAGAGTAGTCTTTGTAGGTTTATATGTTTAACATACATTAAATAAATAAAAAATGACAACTATTAACAGTGTTGTATGTTTTATGGAAGTATGAAGATAAATAAACTCCTTTAAATTATTAATTGAACTAATTAAGTACGTATCTAAGTTTAAATTAATCCGGTTATGTTTCGACATCTTTTAGAATAAAACAAAAAAATGCTGATTGTAGAATATTTTCTGTTATTCTGCCGTGAATCGGTTTTTGTCGTAGCCGAAAACCTGTCGAAAATAAGTAAATCTAAAACAATTTTTTTAAGTCTCGCGAGGTTTTTATCAAAAAAGAAATCGTATTGATTATTCCTATCGAGTTAAATCATTATATCTCTAAAGACGATGAATACGTTATGCAAAAAAAAAAATTATCGAAGCGTTTCAAGAAATTTAATTCGTTTTAGAAATTCCGCAAATCACATTTTTGGTGTACAGCGATTTATAAATAATGCATTTTTTTAATGAAATTAATTTCTATTTAATTTCTAAGCACTTTCATTATTGACAATTTACATAACTACCATGGCCTTGAAATGAAATTATAATAAATAATTAACAGAATTGAAAGTAGTACATAATATTACAATATATACGAATAATAGTATACGAATAAAGGAAATCAATCTTGTAGTACCTACCCACCAGCACCATACAATTTCAATTATTACTATCGAACGTGAATCAAATGAAATAAACGGTTATTTTAGTTATTGCGTGATTCGTAAAATAATTTAATTTTGTCAAAAATATGGTTGGTTATTAACAAGCGTGTTAAGATATATTTACAATATAATCCATTGATATATATATATATCGTACGTATAGCTATTACATTACATTCACATAAATAATAATTTTGCTAAGGTTTTAATTAAACAATGTTTTTTGACTAGCAAGCATTGTAGGTAGTGAAAAGTGAAAAAAAAAGTGCTGAAAAGTGCCGAAATTTGGCTATACGCGTCTCGTTAATAGATATAGAATATATATTAATAAAAAATCGTTTACTTAACATTATTTTTTAATCATTATTATTCACATGAAATTTTGTGATAACGGTCACACATCTATGCACAGACCGCTGAACGCAATTTATAAAACCGTATTCACAGGTGATTAAATTTCTGGCGTGATGATTTTAATTAGAATACCGATTAAAAATAATATTACTTTTACAAACCGTTTTATATCAAGTAAAAATTGTTTATTGGAGAATAAAATATGTAATTCTAATCCCAAATTCGAGTATGCAGATACTATTGGCAATTAGGTAACCTTTCGATGTCGTAGTGAAGAGAAAATGCGATATATGTCTCAAACATACGTACCATACAATCAATGTTTTTTTCTTGCATATTTCTTTTCTATTATATTAATTCTCAAATGCGCTATTTCTAACGTAATATTTTTAATGTTCTGGAAAAATATCCAATAAAACATTTTCTATGTTAGAAGAGAAACATATTTTAATTATCTTGCTTTTTTATTATTAATAATTAATTCATTTAACACAGGTGTAAAAATCAGCAAAATGCTCTAATTAATAATAAAACAATTTATAGGTCAGTCAGTAGTCAATTTGGCATGGATACCGACTGGAGGAGTAGCTAAGATGGTACAGTGCTCGCTTAGCAAAGTACAAAGATCGATACCCGGCATCGCAATTTTTTTTTTTTAATAACAGTAAAATTAAATCGAAACATAAAGATAAACAAATTTTGTAATGTGCTATTTCTAACGCAGTTTTCGATATTGGAGGAACCTCTGTTAAAAACTCATTTTGTGTTCCAATCACAAAATCTGCAACAAAATCCCTTATTATGACATAAAATATAATTCACAATTTGTCACTTCTTTGTTAAATCATTATTATCGGCAACTCGCGCGTGATTCGAATTAAAAACATCGCATCGGCGTCAGCGGCATCATGGCGCTCGGCACAGGAAGCGAGATGGTTTAGAAAACGCAGATCGGCGGGAGAGAGCACCGACACTTTTCCATTTATTTTGCATAATAAATTACTCACTAAACTGTATCAGTGGCGAGTGAATTCTGACACGGTTGGGATATTTCTTTCTCTTAGCGAAGTACCTAACTAGTGACGGATCCGTGTATCATTTACATATTCAGCAGACGCCGGACTTTTCAATAGGGTTTTGGGTTCTCAGTAGCGTCGCATCGCACAAAGGAAATGAAACAAGTGCCATTTTGTACAAAAATGTACGGTCTGACGTTGATACGAATAGACTTGATTTGAAACTTTTCCGTTCTGCGGGCTAAAAATACAATTTAATTTTGTGGAATACGTAGGTAAGTGTATAAATAGTTTCATAGAATATGTCAATAAATAAAATTTTATCCTTAAATATTTGTAAATGTGATATACGTAATCATAACTCGCATTATAATATTTTATAATATGAATGTAATAAGGTACTTTGGTGGTATTAATATTAATTAATACAATTATTAGTTTTACTTCACTTTGTTTGCAAAATAAATGTAGAAAAAGCTATGTGTTACAATAAATAGTTATTTTGGTAAATTATTTTGTGTGTATCGTACAATTTTGCATCCGCCTGAGGTAAATAAAAATAGTATTTTCACTTTTGTCGATTTTTACAGACTTTAATCAATGTATCAATCAATAGGGCAAGTATTTGCACCAATGTGTGCTTGTTTACCAATTTTTGACGAATTTAATATAATTGTACAAAAATTGTAAATTTTCTTACCTTCGCATTTGACAGATCCGAAGAAAAGCATCCCGCCAAAACATGAAGGACTGCGGCGCAGGCGCACCACGCTTGCGCGCGCATCGCTACCCCGTCACCTCTCCGCCCTCAGGGTTACCACATCCATCGAGTTTCCCCCCGGCTTTTCTCGCCTATCTGAGACGCCAATCTACTTCCAATCAATGAGCTCTTTAATCCGAAAGCATTACTCCGAGATTAATTCGCACAGTATGAAAAATCACTCTTGTTTTCTAAATTAATTTACAAACTAATCACTTTTCAGAAAGAAAAAAAAACACTTATTCAACGATAAAATGAACCAAAGTCGTGATAAAATACGATTGGAAAAAAATAAAATTTTCTTAAAATGTGTGGCAAGTCTGCATTAAAATGTTCGGTAGTTCTGTTTTGAAACGTTAAACAACTTTTGCTCACGAGACTAACTCGTTCGTAAATTTGTCGAGAATGCAAAATAACATGCGATTTACTGGAGCGTTCGCGTTCGCTGAATGCTACCACGACAGTGAGAGGAAGTGTGGTTTGTTATTGGCCACAGCTGTGCTTTTTTCGCTCCCACTTCGCGTGTCTGAATTTCAAATAAAAACCTAACAATCGTATCATAATTTAAACTAACTGGCATCTTTCTCTTATTTTATCTTTCTCGTGAAACAAATGCACACTGTGCACACCCTTGGGAAATAAATGATTTTCTTTGAGTGCGTAAATTAATTTTATATTAATAATGTGAAAATGTGCATAATATTGCTCATTCGGAGTGAAAACCCAAGAAAATAAGAATAAAAATAATTATTACAATTTTACCACCTTACGAAGAGTTAATACGTACGATAGTCCAGGAATATATATAATTTAGTATAGGTACATCATTTGATATAGATTAGTTTTAATAATTAATAAAAAATAAAATGTGTATTGTACTTTATTTAAAGAAATTAATTAATATAATGACTAATTATCGAAATGTTCAAGTGAAATTACAGATACTATTTAAATATATAGATTTAGTTTTTTTATACTGCCCTGATGAAGGAAATGATTTTGTTTTAAAACCGGTTGGTTCTAAATAATATAACACAAAAATATAGTTATACAGGGTTACTGGAAATAATTGGATACATTCCTTTAAAGATGCAATAGTAAGGGGTCGTAAGTAATCGATTTAGCCCCTTAATTACATAGTTACATTTTTGAGAAATTTGCTTATTTCCGGAAAAGAAAATAAATTTTTATTATAACGTTGTACAGTTTTCATGTGCTGCTCGAAAGTATTAGCAAATGGTACTATTTTTATGGTTCATATTAACGTGTGGGCATGTTGTCTAAGCATAAAAAAAATACAACCATACATGGCGTAGATTTTTTTAAATTTAACTTTGAAGTCAAAATTTTTGATAATATTTAAAAAAAAAAAATGAAAATATCTAAGAAACGATTCACATTTGGATATGGTAGTATGGAGTTAAATCGATTACTTACGACTTACGACCCCTACTATTGCGTCTTTAAATAAATGTATCGTATTACCAGTAACCCTGTACACATCATAATTACATGTACATTATTAAAATGTCTAATCACAAAGTTATTGCTTCAAATATTAAAAATAATTACTTTTATATTCACTTCCAAATAGAGACACGGAAAGAAATTTTAAGATGATTAGAAATGAATCATTTTTAAAAATTCGTCAATATATTATTAAGCGAAATTTTTCCGGAATTCAACAATAATGTGGACACAAGAAAGTATGAACATTGTATGAAATTGATCTAGATGTCCAGGCATTTCATGTCCTTCAAGAATACTACTTTTTTAAGTGCCTTTCTCTGCGATGTCTGTCTGGCCGCGTGACAAATAAGCATTATATCATTGAATTCATATGATCAAATGTTATAAATCAAAAGATAATTTATAAAAAGTTTTCATAAAAAAATAGACGACCAATGTTAATTTCAATCTATAATACAAATGTATTGGAGTTGGCACGAGTCGAATATTTACGATTCTTATCAATGAAAAGATATTGTGCGCAAGTAGTTGAAGAATGAATTACTGAATTTAAGTATGGAAATACAAAACAATGTATATTACATTAAAATGAATTAATTATTATTATGAAAGAACAATTGTATTAGTGTGTGTAACAGCCCGTTTCAAAAACATTTAATACTTTTATAAAAAAAAAAAAAAATACGTGGTGCCGAAAAACGCAGGAAATAGAGCAACCAACACATATATCAAACTATCAAGTCAGCCTCTACTTCAGCCGCAGGAAGGGTTGTAGGACCGACCAACTGTTGCCAGAAGTCTAAATTTAGTGAACGGGCATTTGCGGTGGCAGGCCCAAAAGCGTGGAACTATTTGCCGTCCGTCATAAGAAACAGAAAATAACAATTTTTAATTTTAAAAACAAGGACTATAAACAGTTTTTCTGTAAAGCACCCTTGAGCTGAAATTTTTTACGAAAATAGCTCTACACAAAATATCCAATATTTTTTTACGATATATCAAATATTTTGCATGTTTATAGGGTTACATATATTTATGCACACATACAAAATGGTTTATTGGAACATATAATGCTTTTTGGAATATTTATTTTTAAAACATGGCATTTATAGTGTAAGTAGTAGTTATATATTTATAACAATAAAAAAAACAACAAATGCATTGGACTAAGACTATGTTGGTAATAATATAAAAATACAAAAAGACAACTAATACATTAAAAAGAATTAACAGAACATAATATAAATTTTCTTAATTTACAAAATTCTAACATTCCGTACATATTTTTTGTCAATACCGTGTAATATATGTACCAATAATAAATTTCAAACCGACAAACTCGCCCACTGAACAATCAAAACGCTAGACGGCATCAATACACTGTTCAATGTGCATATATTACGTATGGTATTACATATTACCACACTAATGGAATTGTTCTTTCTAAATGAAAAGGAGTACATATACAATCTTTTATTCTAAGTGGTTTTCTGCTGCTCAGAGACTAATATCACATACAATACAGACAATCACACACAGTGGCATATACAATAATCAATCTTTTGAGACAGCAATAATCGCAGCGGATGAGATGAAATTTATAAAGTTGTTAGTACCCGTACATAAAAATGAAGAAAATGAATTCAGTGGTTAATAAAACTAAGATAATAAATAAAAAATATGGATTCTAATAAAGTTTATAAGCCGGTGACAACGCATGGTATGAAAAGAATGGCAACTAGAGATATATGAGAAGGGCCGATATGGGGGCAATTTGCTTACAGAATGGCCCTGGACAAGCGGTTGGTTACCACTCATTGACAACTAATTGTTATTCACCGTTCAAGTGCTCGTTTCATAATGTACTGTGTAAATGTGTTGATCAACTAGAAATACAAAATATATCAAATACATAATTTGAGTAAAGGTTCTATGATATAATAGAAGGTCAAGGTTGCGGGGATTCATTTTTGCATGGAGTTCAACAACACATAGCCAAATACATTTTATGTTAATAAAATACAGCGTCACGAGAGTATTGAACTCTCTAGATTTTTTGATCCTGAATATGTTCCCGTACCTTTATTTTTAGCAATTGATGTCGCCCCGCCACAGCCATCATTACCGCCGACGATTCCTGAATGCACCTAACGTTTACCGGTGTGTAAAACCAGACTCCTGACAGCCGCAAAACACACACCCGGTACCGACGTCACAATAAACATGCGATATCAGCAGCCGTCCGGGAGGCTGGCTCCTGAGCAACAAATACTTCAGAAAACGCTTCTCTGTATAGACTTTTCATTGTACGGATATCGTATCGTATATTTTTAAACTGTAACTATGCTCAATAATTAAGTAAGTTGTTTCATTTTTCTATGCTCCAACCTGTTCTGGCCACACTCACATATATGATACATCCCCGCGATTGAACACTTGAGCGATGGCTGATTTATATGGGACACAGAGCTCTCACTCAATAGCAGATTCTTCCGATCCACAAACATCAACATACCCACAAAATCACAATTCGTAATAACATAACCTTTCCATAATCGGATACACTTCTTCAGTGATGTGCCTAAATAAAGTGCCACACAAATTTTAGGGGGCCGCCCCTATTTTTTATAATTTCCCTCTAACCTGTTCCTTTAAATGTGTGTTGTTAAGTTCATGCTGCCCTCTGAATTTGTATTATTTTATGACCGGGTCCATTACCTTCCTGGACAAAAATGCAATACTGCCACAATTTTTATGGGCCCTTTGATATTTTCTCAACATATTTTTTGTCGGAATATTTTCGCACAATTCTGAGAAATGGACCCTTAAAGTGCTTTTTGACTTTATTTTCTGCTTGTTTACATGCGAAACAATAATTCCAACATTTTTATTATGTAGGAAGGTTGGTTTGTGTTCTCGTGAAAACCATTTCTATCCGAACATGTTTATTCTCATCGGGGAGAAGCCACCGAGAGCAAGAAACAACACAGAAGACGTAAAGGTTATGTAAAAAACGACGCACGGTTAGTGAAAGGTGAGAGTCGGGATGTGCATCTCCGGTCCGGTCGGTTCGGGTACTGGGCGCCGCGTCCTTCGCCGACCGCCTCCTCCGCTGCGGGTATATTGGTGCACATCTGTGGTGCACGTGTGTCATACCCGCTGGGCGGCGCAGTCCGGTCTACCTCGAACGTTTCCGCTTTGTACGCGTGGAATGGTGCAATTCCAAGGAATGACAAAACGAGGGACATCTGGACGATGCGTGCGAGCCACCACAAATCTAATACTTATATTCCGCTGCCCCTTAGATGTGCTGCGCTTAGACACCGCCCTACGCTGCGTCTATAGGACATTCCTGCTCTTTTACCCCATATACCTTTATTCAGTATTTCAGGTCTCCTCGTCTAAATCTATTTCAATCCAGTCCATATCTCTATCTATATACAAATTCTAAATGTCCCAGTTATTTTGACAAATTTATCATTTCATTTACTTTCTGAAAGAGATGATTTTCAATGTGTTCACAGATATTGGCCATAAACAAGTTTTTTTTTTTAATTTTGGAAATTACATATAAAATATCTTTTCAGTAATAACCGATTCGGTCATGACGAATTTATTGATTCATAAATTTGAATACATATCTGACTGTTTTTAGCGTGGGAAGTAAGTATGAGAAAGTTCTATTATCTTCTTCATTATAAATACCTACACAAAAGAAAAGCATGAATAATTAGGTATTGTAGCTTTTTGCAGACAGGTATCAATCTGATAATGTTGAACATGCTACAATTTTCGATTTTGAGATAATACGGTACATATATTAATTTTACCGGTTGCCAATCAAAATTAAACACAATACTAAAATAACACAAAATACTTAAACAGTTGCAGACCAAATCTAATGGCACGCTTGTACCGACAATAATTTAGAGATATCTTTATTATCAAAATTTTGTAACGAAATTTTAAGATTGTGCTAACGCAAAAACACGAACAATTTTCAGATGAAAATTTCTACTGATATTAAAGGTGGATTTTTGTTAATAGTGAAGATTATTACAGAAAAGGTTCTCGTTAGAGACATATACGAAGTTAGAGGATACATGGGAAAATATTATTTAATGGCAGAAGCGAATATAAGTTTATTAAGAACACATTCTTATTGTGAAGTTGCAATTATACAGAACATATGTCTGTGATATTTTTTTAAAGTACTAATTAAATGTATTAATTATAAATATATATGTACACATAAAATCAATTTAATCGAAAAATATTTTTGTTACGCTACCGGGATTCGAAAATGCATTTCTTTTCCAATCCGGGAAAGGTGTATTACCAACTATGCTTCGGCGATAGTAATTTTAACGACAAATTTTTGAACAAAATTTACTAAAAATGAATTGTTGATTCTGGCGTCTGCTATCACTTTACTCAAAGGTATTTGAGATTCTGTAAAAACAATGTAGATGGCTTTGAAATAATGAAACGATAGATTAATTAATTTGAAAAAGTGTAACATATAGGTTCGAAAATTTGTCGCCAAAAATACTGTCGCTGTAGCATAGTTGGTAATGCACCTTCCCCGGATTGGAAAAGAGATCCAGGTTCGAATCCCAATAGCGCAACAACAATATTTTTTGATAAAATTGATTTTATATGTAAATCTTTATAATTAGTATTTGAATATAGATTTAATTATCAACTCGTAATTACTATGAGGTTATTTAAAAAGCGTGTACAAGCGGAAATTTTTGTCTCGAAAATATTAAAATGTAACTAAACAGGTAGGCCTTTTTTTAGAATAATTTGTATTATCATTTTTTGAGTGATTTCCAATTATGATATTGAAGTTTTATATGCCCTTTCCCATCCAATAATACCGTATTGCAAATGTGACTGTACAAACGCGAAATATATAATTTTCAGATTTGTAAGTGATTAGATGCTTCCGAGTCTTAAACATATGTAGGTAGTTTCCCTTATTTTTTTTGTAAGATTAGTAATATGTTTGTTTTATTTGAGATAGTTATCTATTATAATTCCTAGGTACTTGATAATCTTTTTCTTCAATTGATAAACATTGATCACAAGAGTTTTCTTGCGTGCAGGCTTTGGTGTGAATTTTAATATTAATTTGAGTGTTATCTTTCTGTTGAATAGCAAATCGTAGAAAGTTGGTATGTTTTATCACTATTATTCGATAGTAGGTTATCATCCGTCTACTTTTTTATGGTATTAACATCCTCATTTGCAGATTAATAAAGTTGCAAAGTTAAAAGTTCGACGTGCTTGTGATCTAGAGGTTACGATACTCGCTAAGTTAGTTCTGTAGCGACCGGAATTCAAATCCACCGTCATCTCAGTCGGCATCGACACTAGCGACAACGCTGCCGGCTGCTGCTACAAACCTGGCTCGAAATTCACCGCTAAGGACTCTCTCCAGTTTCATCGTTCTACAACGGCGGTCTTGCTGGCCCGGGAGCGCCGAGTGAGACCGCCAAATCGCTTCACATCATTTCATTTCGTAATACACACGCACCTTCTACAACATTCATTTCATTATATGTCTTTCTTGTTTTCATCATAATGTAATAAAACTTAACACGCGCAAACAAACATCTATTTCATTTAACCACCGTCCTAACCCCCAAAGTTCTATTTTCATAGCACCAATTCTTAGCTCTGTTTGAAAATAATAATAATATTGATAACAAAAATTCCGTGTATGCATCTCCATTTAAAAAAAAAGTAACGTTACATTGGGATCTGGATGAAGTATTATATTTTTTTTGCTTTGCATCGACATTTTATTTTAAATATACGACCAACGCAATTCTTCCGACCAATGTACCAACAGTTTAACAAAAAAAGTATTTTGAAATATTCGGCAGGTATTTCTAGATTCAAATAACTATCTTTTTAATATCAGGTAAACCGGTTAATAAAACAAAGTTAACAATTAAAAATAAAATAAATAAATAAACAATTTTTTACACACTCATTTGCCTATTAACTTTATAAATGTGCCAAGGTGGCAAATAATAAAGGTATTTTTATTCAACACGAAGATGCAGAGGTAGGTACTTGAGTAATTCGCGATAATAAACGCGCATAGCGCATAGCGCGCAGGGAGCAGAGACGGCTCGAAAAAGTATGAAGATCATCGTCAGGTATCTTAAAATGATGCTCAAGGAGGAATAATATTTTTTTTGGAAGAGTATACAACGAAGAACGTAAAATGTGCACAAAAATATCCATATGAAAGCAGGGACGGATTTATGGTGTGGAGACCTGTCTAATAGCACATTTCGAGGGTAGTTTTTTCTATTACTAGGGGCCCCTAAAATGATAATATCATGTGAAATACAAACAACAAGACAGATATAGGTTTACAAATCCTGAGCCGACTAGACAAAGATCGATCGTATATAGAATACCTGACGGCAGCCGAGCACAATCGGATCTACCAGTATTTTTGGAGCTAAAATAGTGCTACTGATTAAAAAATAAGTCCTGGTTTAAGCTAAAAAAAAAAACAGTATTCATGGCTTTGTGTACGATCAGTCTTTGTCGGGTCAGCTTGGGGGCTCTAGACTAACCTAACTATAGTTTAACTTAAAACAAATCTCTATTGTTGCTGTTTGTAGTGCACATTGTGTTGAGAACACAACATAAGCTGGGGACTAGAGATTCCAACTATTTGAATATCAAATAGTAAAACTAAAAATATTCAAATAGTTTCTAAAGTATGACAACAGTATGAAATTAATTTTGAAAATTTTAAATAAACCGTATTATAGATAAGTACATCAAAATTTATAAAAAAACAAACTAATTTACCATAAAAATAACAACGCCTTGAACATTTCATATTTTAAATTTGTTTTTATCATCGTTGCAGTTGAAAATATTCACTCAGTAGCGGTTGATGTTGGCTTAATTGTTAAAAGTGTCTAGGTCTTCTGTTTCTGTCCTGTTTTTGAAATTGTCCAAACATCTAAAATCTTTTTTTAGATTATTTGAACAAACATTTGTAGTTTCTATGAGGGATAAAATGGTGCATCTTAATTCAGTCTGCAATTCAGACATCGATGAACTCTTCGAACAAGCAACAGGTATCTCTTCCACGTCCAAATCAGAATTTTGAGAATTGTTTAATATTCCATCCTTAGAAATGAGTAAGAATACTATTCGAATAGCTGCGCAAATATTCGAGTATCGAATAGTAGATAAAGGCTGAATATATTTGAATATTCAGATTGGAATCTCTACTGGGGACCTCTTGTCTCAGGACCGGGTCCCCGAAATGTTCAGGCACTATAAATATTTATTTATTTGAATATCATTCATGCATTTCATCTGATTCCTGCCCACCTCCTTAGATCAAAGTTCATCTGTCTCTGGTGTAAACATTATCATTTAGAAATCAATATTAAGGTTTTCATGGAACAATCTTTGTTTTTCTGTGCACTGTAGAACTTTATAAAATTGCAATAAAACAAACCAATAGACACCTGTGTACCTATATGTTGAGTAAAATATTTTTCACTTTTACTATGATCAACACTGGAATGGCACAGAATCCATCATCCACTTAGAACATATTCAATAAAGACTGGTTGATTATGTATGTAGTTAAACGTGTCTATTACAGAACCAAATATGTTATTCAATTGAATATCAAACAATATTCAAGTACACATATATTTTAAGCGAATTTAATCAAGCAAGTAAAATTAAATATATGTGCATTTGGTTAATATGAGTATTGATTCTATAACCAAATACCAAAAAAGATAAATAATAAAAATTCTAATATTTGGATATCCACATTTTTTCAATATTGTAGAAGATAAATTTCTCATTTTATTTTTAATAAATCTGTTTAAGTTTATTTTATTTATTTATATACATATATACATTTGACAGCGTAATATAACAGTAGAGTTATGCAGTATCTTAGATATAGCATGTGCCAAAGAGACACCGCACTATCGCACAGAAACTATAATATATTTTTTAGTGGTATGTCTTTATATAACTGCAGTATTGTGCTTATATTATAATATTCACACTTTCACGAAAAATACATACACATTCATGAACATTTATAAATACTTGCAATTTCTTGGTCTAGTGGGCAGGAGTTCACACCTCGTTCCAGGAGACCAGCAATTTAGCTCTATTTTCATACTATAAGCGTTAAGCTTAATTTGAAAATAATAAGATTATTGATGTGACATGTATTCCTTGTGCTCAACTTTAATTTTTAAAAAAACTTGCTTCGCTTTAATGCGATTTTCTGGTCCCTAACCCGGCATAGTGGCGGGGTATGTAAATTGGTACTGTATATAACAATAATGTTTTCTAAATACACGTCAAAAACGATTTTATAAATTGTATAATTCAATTTCGTGTTGTGGTATCGATATTTGCAAAAATAAAATATCAATGCAAATTGATCGTTGGGTGCAAACTTTTTAGGCCCTATCTGCCGTAGGCCCCAATGCGCTGCATTGGTATAGTTACGCCACTGGTTTCATTATAATGGAAAATATTATTTTCAATGAGATGTAGGAACCAATTCTTGATCATATCTATGGCACAGCATTATATTAAGTTTATTTGCCATTGTGTAAAGGAATTTTTTTATAATGTACAATATTGATCATTTGTATGTTTCTCTAAAATTTTTCAAAACCTAAGGAAGTTTTTATTTAAACTTTTTGGGTCGACATTTATTATATAGAGCTTAAACATTTTGTACTTAAAATTATCATTAATTATTTCAACAGAGAATCATAAAAAGCATTTTCTCCTTTCTATATGCGCACTTTTTTTTTAAATTCAGGGAAGAATACTAAATTTCAAATAAAAAAATATAATGTAATCTTTTTTTGTATCGTCTCACTATAAACCTGATAATTGTAAGTCCTCTGAAACATGAAGTGTACCTAGACGTGAGCCGTGAATGGTAACAATTCAATTATGTCAACTGCTATTATATTATGAAATAATTATACAAACTTATGGAATTGTTCTTTTGTGAGTTACAATACAACAAATTACAATAGAATTATAAATAATTGCAAGTATCAATGTTTGAAGATGTATATATGTATTGTATTATCAGTTTACATGATAAATGTACTTCCCACAAAATAATCTAATATATACATGTCTGAATAATAAAAAATATTTTTCTACGCAATCATACTGGTTTATAAGCTTTAAAATCTAGTTATAAACGGTGTAGCTATCGCCCAGGGGCCCAGAATCGGAAGGTCACTAAATAAAACAAAAGTATTCATAATCTTGAGCATAATTATCCCTGATGAAAACTATCAAGTGACATTTAGATGTCTTCTTCAAATTAAGTCACACCTATGTATTAATTTTTTGTTCAAGAAATATCCAGATATTTTATTATCCTTAATATCTCAAATACATAAAATTGCAACTTTTAATAGAGATATGGAATGAATTTATGCTATTTTCACTAACAATATTAAATAAAATTGTGTTCTTGAGGGAGGGGTCTGGTAATTTGTTGTTACATCACTGCATTCACTGCTAGTCCATTTAATCGATTGTTGGCTGTAAGCTGCAATTCGTTATCACATCGGAAACATTTTTCACCTGGGGACTTTTTCAAAGTTCAAACACTAGAGTAGATGATTAAAACCGTCCCACCCAAAATAGCCCAACAAAGCTTAAGTTGCAGCAGCAGCACGGAGCCAGGCATTGCCTTGAAGAAGAATAATGCCGCAAGAAATCTTTACACGTCTCCGATTTTGAATGACTCACCGTAGTTTTTAAAATGCTTTGCAATACCAGGCGGCATTACTGCAGTACTGTTTGACATGAACTTTACGATCCCAGAAAATCGTTGCCATGAATTTCCACACAAGAGATTATTTGAATTTAAATTTTTTTGGAGAGTTGAAATGATGCCATTCGAGTGACAATCTTGTTCTTTGGGGTAGGATGAAAAATTCAGATCTCACCAGTAATGATTTGATTGAAAAAATCATCTCCATCCGCATGAAGTTGCGCACTTTACTAGCTGGATTATTCTCGTATATTAAAGAGTATGTGGGCAGAGTACCTTAAGCTTTTATACACTATAAATTTCACAAACACATGCTACTGAGAGCCCTCATTCTTATTACTCAATTAAGTCTAATTTCTGCGCCATATTTACACACTTTCCTTTAACTCCTTATCGCATTCCATTTTGAATTGTAAGAAAGGAGCTTGAGTGATGTAATGTAATATAATGTATACAAAATCTGTTATATCGGAGAATATTCAGATATATACATAGTTAGTAGATATATTCAGTTATAATTTGTATCCACATTCAGTACATAAAAAGTCTATTCATCGATGACTGACAAAAGAATGGAGTTAAAAAGTCAAAATTTTTTCAGTACCTATTAAATTGTATGCCACCAGCAGGGTCCGCAATTCATCTGACTGTCCAACTGTATTCAGAAGTCACGTTTTACTTTTGCCTATTGATTTCATAAGTAGAATACTAAATAAGTAATTAAACTTTGCCACAGCAGCCACATGGCAATTGGATTCTGCAGTTTAATTCCAGTAAATTGTTTACAGGCAGGAAGAAATTTTCATTAATAAAACAAGTAAATGCAATATGAAAATAAATAAAATAAAGCATATGTTTTAAGAAAAAGCGCACACATATTATTTAACCATATTAAAGGATTTATTTAACAACTGGATACTATAAAATTCATAAAGTAGAAAAAAATATTTTATAAACAAAAAATAAGTTTTCATTAATATTATATTATTTTTAAAAATTCTTCCTTATCAGGATCAGGATCACCTTGATATGGTGAGAGGTATTCTCCTTCAGATCTTCGAGGAACAATTCGGAATATGAGAAGCCTATATGAGTCAGGAAAATCGAAAAACGTCACAAGAATCAAAAAGAATGACAATCGACACACTTAGCATCAGTGACATGACGTGGAAAGGTAGTATGAAACTAAACACAGAAGATGGAGGAGGATATTACGCAGGAAGAAATGATACCTGCCATAGAAACGGAGTTGAAATTATCCATGATGTAAACCAAGTAATGAAGTATTTTGTGCTCTTATCCTAAAACTTTATATTGCTTTGATAGTAGATAAAGCCAGTGAACTTCAAAATATAATGAATATGTGCATCAACATGACAGAGATGTGTCAGAAGAATTCTATGAACAGCTCAAAAATATACTCCAGCAACTTAAAAAGTAAGACATAGTTATTGTTCTAGAGGACTTCAATGCTAAAATAAGAAAAGGTCAAGTGGATGGATATGTAGGAGATTGCAGTCTGAGGATTCACAATAAACATTTTCCTTATATTACGTGCTAGAAGATTCTATACATGGAAATCCCATGCTGATTCTATTGATAATATCGTCAAAAATTAAATTGATCACTTCTTAAGTATACAAGAGTACGGCATCTTTATTCTGAGCAGTTGCAATAAAATAGTCATAACTAAGATAATCGCTGACCTGTGATGAGCCACTAACTAACGACTCACTAACATTTATAAATAAATAGAATTAGGTACTTTTAAATATTATGAGTAGTATTTCACTACAGTTTCTTCCTAATATTATTTATATGCACAAAAATACAGAGAATGTTATATTATTATAATCATTAATAAACATAGGCACTGAAACTATTAAGATTCTGTTATTTGAATTTGTTCTATAGCTTGAGCGAAGAGATCGCTGTCTGCCAAATGTTTTTTAACAGCTTTTTTCATTGCTTTCAGAAATATATGAAAACTGACCGAGACCGAACTTACAAACAATGCGTGAGCCAAGAAAGGCATCTTACGAAGACTTCTTCCACTTAGGCCCACACTGTATCTAGCTAATTCCAATAATTCTAAACTTTTACTGGTGGAATCATTAGCGTGAAATTTGCATGTTTCTAAAGTTTTGTAGGAAAAGATTTGTTCCATCGGTGCAATTATACCAACCCTCATAAGTTCACTGATACACGAAAGGTATATTTGGTAAATGGCCACCGCTGAAGGTGGTCCAATGTACTGCTTTATATCAGCTCTATCCACAAATGCTAAGTCAATAACTCCGGTCATATTAGATGTCGTTAAGATAATAACATTGGGATACTCGCGGATCTGATCTAGCTGGGTCAGAATAGCATTGACCACTCGAATGGAGTCTGAAGGCTCTGAGCCAGAAAATGCCGCAGTTCTCGCGTGTGTGAGAGACTCAACTTCATCTATTAATACACACACTAAATACTCAGAACATTCCAAGTACTCGCGTATTTTTTTGAATAACTTTAGTACAAGTTTCCCACTTTCTGAAAACCACTTGGAAAATAAACTGTGGCTATTAATTTCGATTAACTGTCCTCGCAAATATCGGTTATCAAGTCTTATGGTAAGCTTTTGTGCTAATGCTTTACAAAGACTAGTTTTTCCTGTACCGGGAGGTCCATGAAACAGCATTACTCGGTTCCAATTAATAATATTGGAATCTATACATTTATCAGAAAAAAGAAGTGTTGTTTCCACAAAGTTCAGGGTGTCTTCTTTGACATTTGAATCATAAATAAGATTATCCCATAATCCAATAAAGTCCTCGGAAGGTAGCTGCCAACTGTTGAAAGCCGGCAGATCTTCTTCATTATCTCCTTCCATGGTATCTGTGCTACATTTGACTGTATCCAGTCTGTATATATGATAAATGACATTGATCCTTCTTATGTCCACACTTTCTCTGCTTTGATTGATATCACAAAAACTAATAGCCTTCACATGTTGACGAATGGTTGAAAAGTCTTCAAAATCATGTTTTTGTAATGTTGTTCCTGGAGTTACATTCACTAAACTTTCCAAATAAGGTTTTATAAATGTTATGATGCTATCTTTTGAAACGTTAGAAGAAAACTTTTGAATAACTTCAATATGCAGCGGGAAATTCATTTTTAATAAGATATTAGTGAATTACTAAATAAATAATGGCCTTTTCTTAGATTTTCTATCCGAATTTCAATTCTATTTCATTTATCAGAGCTTAAAAAATCAGCGAACATAACATAAAACACGAAAATTGTAAAAATTTGAATGTCGGAAATTAGAAAAATAATATAAATTCCATAGACAATGACAAAAACATAAAGCCTTATGCATTTAAAATAAAAATTAAGGTAGGTAATGCACGTACTTACCGCGAGTAGAAATAATATTAATTAAATAGATAATCTTGTTACGGTCGTGATATAAACGCAACGTTCTGGTCGTTGCAAAATTAACATTTGTGGTAGTCACAAGGAGATGGCGGGAATATAAATTAAATTAACACGTCTTTCTTTATACAAATTCACACATTTATTTACAGCACAAGGAAATATGAAAAAAGGAAAATTCTTATTACTACTTATATCTAACCTTAATTAAACGCGAGCGTGTTTTTCCCACTCACCTTTGTCTATCTTCACATTTGTGGCCAATTGCATGGCCACATATGGCCACCGCGGGCGCGTGCGACAAACGGCATCTGGAGCCCGCCCCTGGTCCAGTTCACGGACGCGGACTCGCCATGTGGTCTCCGTGACTGCGCCCGGTGGTCTCGTGGTGAGTGACCTCCGGTCCTCTGTTGTGTGCGGCGGGAATATCCGCCGCTTGCCTCATGTCCAAGGCAAGGTCCTCGGATGATTTTCAGGAGGCAGATCGCTGTTTTCTGGCGGCTTCGTCAAAAAACAAAACTTCAAAACTATCATTCTCAATATAACTTTTTTCTCACGTATGAAATTCGCGTATCGCGTATATTATTATTTTGGCGCCTTATTTAAAATTCAAATAATTTTTGTTAAAACAAGTCAAATACTGCACACAGCCGGGCGTTGAGTAATGCTAATCTTCCTTTCCCCTAGCTTTTTCGGCTGAGCGAAGGGTATGTTACCCTCTTCCTCGCGCGTTAGCCGATATAAGCTAGCAAGCGGGCCTACAAAGCTTACTTGCCTCTCATGCTTGCCGGGTGTTCTGCACTACTGACCCAAGCATCTGTTTCCGGAAGGTCACCGGTCGGCGGCTGGTCTCCGTGCAGCTCCTGGCCGTCCGTATGGATTAACATCAAGCTGCTAAGTGTCTCCTAGATGGCGTCTGAAAACCACGTATTCTACGTATTGGTGGACTTGAGGTAACCGGAAAATTATTTCCCGCCACACATATCGATGCGTAAACTGTGATCAACGCCTAATGACCAGACGCGGCCGAGGAAACTACGTGGCGAAAGCATATGGCACGAGCGAAGCTGAAGAGTCAGCGTCCGTGATTTGGACCAGGGACAGGCTCTAATTCGTAACTAAGCCTCATGTGGTTATATATCACGCGTGGCCGCATGTGTGAAGATGAACAGTGAGTAGAATAATAGAGAGATAATAAGTGCGTCCGCGACTTAGATTAAACTAAATATAAATAGCTATAAGAGTATTTTTTTATTCTACGTATTGGTTTGGTGTAAATAAATTGTTATTATGTAGATATGTGTAGCTTGCGTTCCTTAATTTATCTCCTCGCTCTCTCAGTGACTATCGCCACTCGCAATTTTGTTGATTGTGCAATGATAGCCATATTTGTGCATATCAACTTTAAAATTTAATGAATATCAAATGAAAGGGACGATATTTAAGGGTCTAGATGGTCCTTAATTATCACGAGCTTTGTCTATGGTCGATTTACCTGTCAAACGACACGAATAGCGAATAGTATTGATTGAATGTTTTGGTTTTAACTTGACGTTTAAACTCAATTTTAAGGTAATTTATAATATGTTGTACAAATCTTTAATATATTTAGATAAATGAAAGTTAAATTCCATAATTTTTTAGACATTTAACATTGCCATCACATTATCTTTTTAATTTTACTTACATGTTCATTGTAAAGTGTGAATACATCGTTTATTTTTTTGTATTAAAAATTATCCCAATGTTAATTTTCCCTGATTTGCATTGATTCATTTTATAACAGTAAGTGAATATCCATTAAATATGTCTAAGGATAGATGTTTAAGGCTAGTGTACTAGGTATTATTCTAAATTGTTTTTTGCACATTTATTAATGTGGTGTACATATGAATTCTCTTACGAACAGAATTAAAGTAGATATTTATTGTAATCCTCTATACTCTAGTAATTGCTCCATGTCAGTCAAGGAGATGGAAAAAATTGTGAACAAGTCGGTTGATGGTTTATTTTGAAATTAAAAATGTTTCAATCAGAGGGAGAGCTTAGTTTTTTCTTTTATAATGCAAAATCAACGATTTTAAATAATCATAATATTGCAGTGTTTAATTTTTTTTTATTTTTTTTATCAGTTTGATTTGTGTAGTAAAGTAGTCAAGATGCCTGCGTTTAACATAAAAAAAAAAACAAAATCCAAATTATTACCACTTTTATAACACAATTAGTTTGGCATATTTCTTAATTGTATTAAAATGTAGAAATGTTTTTTCAGAAATATTACAACTTATTTGAAAACGTTGCAAAATGGCTGCCGACACAGCAGTTGTTGTTAACAGTCCAGGAGATACAGTTGAATCATTATTGAAGGAGGCAGAAGCCTTAAAAGTTAAACTTGAAGACGAAAGGCTCAAATTAAATGATGTTACATGTGAGTACTTTATTTTACTTTACTGTTTTGAAAGTGTTCCTATTTTATATGAAAAAGTTTTAAAAATGAAAGTAATACTTGTTTTATGGGCTGGTTGTGTGATCGGTAGTAACTTTTTACTATCATAAAAAAAGTTACTAAAGTAACATTTTTAGCAAAAATAGAAAAATGTTTGATCATTAGTAAAAAGATATTTTCTTCTTGAAAGTACATCCCGTAGTAAACTTATTTTACTCTCCGATATCTGATAGTAAAAACAAGAATCGATAGTTAAATGTGGGGGACTTTTCACAGCTGTTCCAAAAGTCATCTGACGCATTGATACTTTGAATGTTGCAGTATACGACAATTAATCATTCAATATCCTGCTATTTTAGTGAAGAGAGTTCGTCCGATAATGATCTCGCTGTTTAATATATATAAGCACATAATCTGAAAAAATTCCATCACCGAAGTGACAGGTCTCAAACGTACAAGCTAATAAAGTGATAAATATACCATATAATATTCTCCTTGCCGCACTGATAGGCGATATTGTCTTTGGCCATCTTTGACAGTAGTAACTTTGATGTATCAACAACATACAAAGGACTTTTACTACAGGTGTTGGTAAAAAGTTACTGCAGTAAAATTTTACCATGGTAAAAATTTGCAACTGATAATCTTCGGTTCTTGATTATCCTGGATTGCATTTACCAGGTCAGGAAAAATTATTTTGAAATATTTTTAAAATGTAAAAGTATCTCTGTGTACATACCAGAAAATTAAACTGGCGAAACATATCATCGACCGGAAATCCCAATTGATGTCATATTTGCAAATTATTATTTGGGCGTATTTATATTCAGTATTTACTTTTGATGTAAATGGGTGGTATTTTAAATGAAAAGATAAATGTGTAGGATAATTTAAAGTTTTTGTTTTAATTTTTTTCCTATGTAATTTCTGTTATTCTTTTTGGCAGAGATTACCAGAGTTTTTTTAATCTGGATTAATTCTTTTCACTACCACCCTGTACAATCGGGAGTCTAATTTATATCTTATATTACAATTAAATAATATGAATTAATATTTATATTGGTGAAGTTATGATGCTTCAGATATTACGTTTCCTTGATAACTAAACCAAAGTAAATATGTCACTAAATAAATGCAAAGGACAAATATTTCTTTTGAACAAAAAGTAGTTGGTGCCGAGACTTCATCCCGGGTCCTTTTTATTGCTGGTAGACTGCTATCCCAGCTAAGTTAAATCAAACTTGGTAATATTGTTAGACTTGTTCTGTGCATCTTACTATTCTTATTTATAAGAATAATTGGTAATTTCTTCATTCTAGTGGCAACCGTAGCAGAACGGCTAGAAGTTATAAATTACATGAATATAAAACCAAGACGTGTTTTAAAAGGACATCAGGCAAAAGTCCTCTGCTCTGATTGGTCACCCGATAAGAGACACATGGTATCGTCTTCTCAGGTAATAACTGCATGTAAAATTTTTACATATCCATAAAGTTATTAGAATTTATGCTCGTTGGTTAAGGTTGCTTTTCTTGGTAAAACTAATCTTCTAAGTCTATTTTTCCTTCATCCGCATTATCATTATTTTGATTACAAAAAACTGCACAAACTTTTTGGGTTACCCAATAGTGACAAATGTTCATCTAAGGAACTTATTTTTTGTGCACTTCACAAGTTTATTTATTACAGGATGGTAAAATGATAATATGGGATGCTTTCACGACTAATAAGGAGCATGCTGTGACGATGCCCACTACTTGGGTGATGGCTTGTGCTTATGCTCCGTCTGGGAATCTGGTCGCATGTGGGTGAGTTATCAGTATCAGAACATACCCAACGTTTGGGATTTTTTCCAGACGATTTTATTATTTATTTTACACAGCTGTCCCTGAAGTACAACAATAAAGAGCGACAAAGAGGTTGTTATGAACAAAAGTTATTTGATATCCTATGTGCATTATGGTGTATTGATTTAGATATTATTAGAATTTCAAAGATGGCGGATGCATAATAAACTGTATTGGAGTTGTGATATATGTATATAATATATTATAATATTAGGTTAACATTTTAATTGAGTTTTGATGTTTACAGCGTTAACTTTGTGGTTGGACATAATTATTCATTAATTAAAATAAATAACAAATTTTGTATAAACCACCACAATCAAAGTGATTTTAATGGGTATTCTGACAAGAGGTAGCTGATTTGATTTTTGGCATCAATTGTTGGGTCATTCACAGCTTCAATGTTTTTATCTGAGTTTCTTTCATGGTGACGTGTAGATGTTTGTATATCACACATAGAACCTATTTTTTCAATTTTGTCATTAAACTCTGGATTGTCCGGTGCCAAATAGTGACCGAATATTGCATGCAATCTTTCATTACCTACAATTGATCCATTATTTTAGTAATATGCTTTCACAATACCGACTTGACCGTGTAGCGCTCCATTCTACTGTCTTCATGATAACTTTTTAGCTGTCAAGTATCAACTTCCTAAAAGCATCGCCAGAGAAATGGCACCAATTTCAAATCAGCTACCTCTTGTTTGAACATCCTATGCAAATTTTATATTTTAAAATTAACGTTAGGGCAAAATAAAAATAAATCTATAATGATCCTGACATAGTCAAGTTTATCAAGGTTCAGCGATCTTGATAGGCCGGGCGTCTGGCCTGGATTAAAGGGTACTCACCATTAGTACACCTGACATTCTAGTGATGGTTAAACTGTAATTGTTACTCTGTGTTCGATTGTAAGAATAATTGATAACTGATTATTCACAATTCTTCAAGCAATCACAAGTAACTAAACCTCTTACAGTTAAGTATTTCCCCGGATAGAAAAAAATCCAGGTTCGAATCCCGGTAACAACAAATATATTTTTTCGATAAATTTTTTCTGTATATCTTTCTAGTTGATACATTTAATTTGTATTAAAATACAACGGAACTATGTTCTGAAAAAAATTGCAACTTCACAATAATGTGTCCTCACTAAAAAATAAATAAATAAAAATGTTTAATTTCATTTACCAATCATAGTTACAATCGAACACAATCGCGGTCACAATAAAAGTTTACCATCTCTATAACATTCTATAAATAAGAGGGGGGAATGGAGCTTCGGGAGATCATGATTCTGTTGGCTGGATGGGATCCAGAGAAACCTGGACGTCCTGGGGGTTGATAATTGGCGAAGCAAGGTTCAGAGCAAAGAGTACTGGAAGAATTTACTTGAGGCGGCCATGGCCCTTCCCGGTCTGTAGTACTGTGATTGTAGTGATATGTATACATATATGACTGGTTTTATAACGGAATACCTGGGATGCTTCAATTAATTAACACACGTAAAATTTCAATATTAAAAAAATAAAATCATTATAAAATTTATGTAGACTAATGTGCATATATCTGCTGATGATAATCTCTCATATACTATTTATAATATCTGTATACTATATTTACTGTATTTTATTCCGAGCTGTATAATTTATTAATTGAATAGTCTTTAGTTAACAATAGATTGTAACATTAATCATTTAGTAGTGTTATGAGTCTACAAGATATCCTTTGAAGGAAGGTGATCTTTAAAGATCTATAATTATACAGTAAAAAGAGAACACGCTCTGAAACCAAGCAAAATGAAACAATACTTACAATGTCATCTCTGTAAGGTCCCGAAATTGTGAAACTATTAAGTTAGAAATCTATATATATTTTTTTTAAATAGAGATGTGTACACGGAATGCATGTCACATCAATATTCTTACTATTTTCAAACTAAGCTAAATACTTGTGCTATGAAAATAGGACTAACTTGCTGGTGTCCTGGAACGAGGCGCGAACCCCCGACCACTAGATCACTAGGCCAACGTCTAGACCACTACACCAACAAGCTACTCAAAATTATAAATATTATAGTGTTATGTTGACTAATAATATAATTTTACTTAAATAAATTATTTTTGTTATTTTACAGTGGTCTTGACAATAAGGTGACAGTGTATCCATTGTCACTAGAAGAGGATGTATCGGCAAAAAAGCGCACTGTCGGTACGCATACCAGCTACATGTCCTGTTGTACTTTCCCTAACTCGGATCAACAGGTTAATATCATTTTTATTTACTAATTTATTTTCATTCCCAGCCTTTACTTCGAGACACTTTAGTTTCATATTCTCGTGGTGTCTTCACAGACAATTTCTTTCATACTTTAATATATAATATAACAAGTTGTCTCATAAGTCAGCATTTTTTTTATATTCGCAAAATGCACTTCTCTTTAAAAATAAAGATGTATTTAGGTTTTTTTTTATGTATTTTGCAACAGGTGTCATGCTGACAGTACTTTATTTATTTATTTTCAATGTTAAATTAAACACAGATACAGGAGATGAAAGAAACCGAGTTACACTAATTATGCTTTATGATTTCTGCTGTTTTACTTTAGGTGTTGGTATGCAGAATCCACTTCTCGTCTCCGGTAACAACGTGTCACAAAAGGATTCAGATTGCTTCTGAATCAGCAAATGATTAGCATATTGAGACATGCTGCACAAGATTTAATGTAGACCATTTTGTGAGGCACCATACTTAAACACATTTTCTATTTATTTTAAATGTGTGGACTGCTGCTGGGTGCATTTTAAGTCTTTCTCATATCCTTAACTTTAGGTCCGCTTTGATGACAGCACTATTATCCTCCTTGAGCTTAGTAATATCCAACTTTCAGTAAACCTTCAATGACAAAATACCCAGAACAACATTTTTTTAACCACTTGACAATATCGTAATTTTATTACATCCCTAATTATCATCGCATTTCTTAAGGGAATCTAAGCTGACACTTTGGTACTGTGATATATACCATTTTCAAGGTTTTGTCTCAAAAGTTACAGTATAATCGTACTTGTGCATGGGGGAATGTGCATGGGGCAAGTCTCCACACAAAAATAATTTAATTTGAAGTCAACTTACTATAAACCAACCATGTATGTAACTTGCTTCATGGTTGTGAGTCACACTGGCACTTATTTTAATTATAAATTAAATTATTAAAATTTAATAATTAAACTGTAAAGTAAATAATAAATAAATAAAAATTACAATCCAAACCTCTATCCTGTTTATCACCTATGTACATATATGAATGTATATTTTGACAATTTGTTTCAGATTCTGACAGGGAGTGGGGACTCAACATGCGCTCTATGGGATGTGGAGTCTGGTCAACTATTGCAGAGTTTCCACGCTCACGCAGCTGATGTCATGGCTTTAGATCTTGCCCCGTCTGAAACCGGCAACACATTTGTGTCCGGGGTAACTTTTTTTAAATAAAACTTAATATTTGTTAAATATAATCTTCACAACCTTCAGATAAAAGTATAGTTTTTTCTGGGTTTTGAATTGATATTATCAAAATAAAGTTTTGTGGGTATATTTCAGAGTTGCGATAAGATGGTTTTGATTTGGGACATGAGGACTGGACAGGTGGTGCAGTCGTTTGAGGGTCATCAGTCAGATGTCAATAGTGTCAAGTTCCATCCCAGCGGTGATGCTGTGGCAACAGGATCAGATGATAGCACAGTAAGTATCTCATTTAAAATTATTTCTAATTTTGATACTGTTACAGTAAAACCGCGATATAACGAAATCCAAGGGACCAAAAAATAAAAATTCGTAATAACGAATTCCCACATATAACAAAAAAAATAAAAAAACCTACTATATGTTACGCGCCGTCGCAAAAAAATGTTGCGCGGCTTCAAAAAAGATCGCAAATTCTGCAAACAAAGGAGGAAAAAGGCCATAGGGAACTGAATACCTGCATATTTTTAGTAGTTTTGTTATTAAAACAGATAAGCAAATAGATAATCAAAGGAATTAAATTAAGAACAAAATTTATTCAACACCAATTGGAAGATATTTTTGTAAATTCCAGAATATTGCAAACACTAAACAATATTTTAATTGTGTTTAAATGTAGAGCCGCTTCAAACATAGTTTTGGGCATGAGACATACAAAATAATTCAAAAATAACAATTTTACAGTTGAATCGCGGCATTTTTATAAAATGAGTCGTATATAAATTGGGAAGGTACTTACCGGTAACGGCGGCAACCACTTCAAAATATATTTATAATCGTTAAAATTGTTCACTTAAAAATTATCGTTAACATTGTTCACTTAAAATACACAAAAACAATAGTTAATAGAAATACAAAATGCCGTACAAAAATAGTCCATAAAATATTTTAACGAATTATTTATATTATTGACGAGTTCACACGAAAACAATTGTTAAACGAAAATTAATTTATGTAAATATTCAGTTCGGTCATGCAATAATCGCGTTAAAAGCTGAACAAACTACAGACGTTACACTGAGACTAACATTTCCAATAAGTACATACTGCAACTTTCGGGGGGTTCCTGTTAATTTTTGTATTTTACAGTTGTTTGGGTCTGGGATTGCAATCATATTAGAGGCGTATGTGTACGTAAAACGTCTAAGAGAACGCCGCAAGAATTATGTCAAATGGTTTTATGGGCCTACTATGAACCCAAGAAGAAGTTTGAATTGTTTTACTACCTTGTCGGCCGACCGCCGCGCACCGCTGAAAAGGCCATAAAACCGTTCGCATACGGCAGATGCATCGGCGCGGCTTTGTAAGTGCGAAATAATATTTTCATCTTTTAACATTTTTTTATTTCGTTATAAATTTACGTAAATGTATTGGCATTTTTTCGTACGGGACAAAAATGATTTTGTTATAAATATTAACGGGATTTCGTTATATAAATGCATTTTTGTATGAAAAATTGGTTTTAGGGACTAAATTTCGATTTTTTTTTCGATATACGTCATTTTTCGCTATATCGGGTTTCGTTATATCGCGGTTTTTACTGTAATTCATGATTTATTAAAACACATTGTAACTTTTTCCATTATTTATTATTTTATGACCATTACCGATTTCAGCCTGTTACAGCCATCATCAGACTGGTACATTTTTCTCTTAAGCTAGCATATTTATACAATTCAATACAGGGGTGTTTTTCAGTAAGTTTATGTAATTTGAAAGTTAGTGCTAATTTGACTCTAATGTTGGGATTTTCCCCTATATGTTGTTATGTACTAATACAGGAAATAATAGAAGCACTCAATCAATAAATGGAATTTTACTCTAATAGCACAGTAAATTACTAAACATGTAAAAATTCATGTAAAAAAGTGAAAAAGATAAAAAGTGGTTTAATAAATCATTATTTAACTTACTTTTAATATTTTCAAGTCCAAGAACTTTCAAAAATAATTTTTAGTAAGCCCTTTTAGTTGTCCCTTAATTATTCATTCATGTGTATGAGAAAACAAAATTAATTAATTTAGTGTACTCGTAGACAGGGATGAATACTACAGATACCATTTTAGTTTACAAGTAAGCACATGTGCAAAATAAACTGTTATAGTTATACTTTGGAGTTGATTACATTTTTGAATAAAAAAATCACAAAAATGGTATTAATTTAATTAGTACTTTTTATATACAGTTGGATTTATATACTGCTGGTTATAAAAATCAGCTGCATATTGTGCTCATTTTTCAATGATTGGACTCAAACATCAAAACACTTATTTTTCATCATTTTTTAGACTATGTTAACTACCTCATAAATTTCCAATTACTGACGACGGCCGCTGCTTTCTTTCCTTTACAATATTATGTTTAAATTGCCTTGACCTTGGTTAAATGCACCACATTGTTTTGTCCGAAGTCATTGGTCTTACTAGCTGTTGCCAGACATGTTTACTGTATGCTGTATTAAAAATTGAGCTAACAGACTGTTTACCAACTCTAGTAAATATTGTAAAACGAATTGATCTTGCATTTGTTTTATGTAGTATATGTGCAATAAAATATTAGTTTACTTAAATGTTAAAAACATTATTGTGTACATAATAGTTTTTTGGTTAAAAAAATTGCCAGATGTTATAATCGAAATCGCCGAAGATCAATGTGATTACAATAACCAGTACCTACCGTACATTATTTTTGAGTATGAAGATAGAATAACATTAGTTTAATCAGAAAATTTTGGATTTATGTATTATTTGCGTTAAAATTTTTGGCTGTAACATATTCAGAACGTTCTGTATGTATTTATTAGATTAATTTATTAGATGTTTTTTTTTTTTTTACATATGTGTATCATGTTGATCTAATAAAAAAAGTTTATTTCAGTGTCGACTTTTTGATCTACGAGCTGACAAAGAGGTTGCAGAGTACAGTAAAGAGAGTATTATATTCGGTGTCAACTCAGTTGATTTCTCCGTGAGTGGTGAGTGGCTTAAAACGGCATTAATTGCATTATATATGTATATAAATATACACATAAGCCCCACTTGAGAGACCCCATCCAATACTCATTTGTAATACATTTGTACTATTATACAAGAGTCAATTTTATACTGTATAGAGTTACGTTTTTCTTAAACAAGATGAGTAATTTTACTTTTGTAAATAAAATGAGATGCGCAGTACAACAATTTAATTATATATATTAGAATTATTGAATCATTAATGAAATCATTTATTTTATCTACTAAAATTCTGATGTAGTGTTGAATAAATAACAGTCAAGGGTGATGATTTTTAGATATAACATTCCACTGTCAGCCAGTACTGTTATGTTTAATACAATATTTTAATTAAGAAATTGAAAAAAAAAGTAAATTTATTTTAAATTAAAATTTAAAAACCAATCATATTGTATTTAAAGAAAACTAATAAGTTTAATCAATATTATATAAATATTCTACAGTTTTTTGTAAAAAATTTTCTTAAACAAACAACTTAAAAGGTTTAAAGTATTCAATAAAACTTAGTTTTGAATGTACTAGATATTGGTAGAATAATGATTCAAAATAATTGTATGTGTACTTTATTTATGCACATTTTATTTTATTTTTAATGTTTGTTAATACTTTTATGTACTGCTTATATATTTTTCATACATTCAGACTGTGGAAAGATAAAATGGTATAAGCAATAATTGCAACATTTTATAAGAGAAGAACAAAATTCTATACTGACATATATATTTTTGTTATATATTGTTGTATTAAAATTGATAATATTTAATATCGTACGCCACATGGCAAACAACAGCAGTGGTTTATAGTATTTATTGTCAGGGAGGATTTGAGGACTACTTTTTCATTTAACTTTATCATTACTTACATAATTATTTATTTGTTCTGATTTATATCCCCAGGTCGGCTTCTGTTTGCGGGCTACAATGACTACACTGTGAATGTGTGGGACACCTTGAAGTGTGCACGAGTATGTCTTTTGTACGGACATGAGAATCGCGTGTCCTGCCTCCAAGTCTCTCCCGATGGTACGGCGCTGTCCACAGGCAGTTGGGATTACACTCTCAGAGTAAGTTTTCAGATTTAAATCAAAATTATTAATTGATATATAACTATATAAAAAATATTTTAAAGTCACTTTATTATTTAAAGTTTTTAATATCTTTACTTTCGCATGTCATGGGGACGTTTCGTTTGTTGGTGTTTATAAATTAATATTGCAGCGTTGCACCAGTACTGACTGTATTTTCCAAAAGTATATTTAATGAATGTATGTATTAAAAAAAAAATCATAAAATTATATCTGTTTCAGGTATGGGCGTAAATTCGTACAGGATTTACAGGGATCTCTAATATTCTGTAATTGTTATGTTATATGTTAAATTATATTGATCTGTCATCGCCATAAGTCTAGTCATTGAAACAAATTCATGAAAGTAATATTAAAAAAATGCATAACATAATTTTTCAATGTTTGCTTTATTTTTATTTGAGTCATGTGAAATTGTTTTAATTTTACTGTTTTTACCATAATTCGTTACCATTTTAAAATTACTATGTATACAACTTTAATAAACCATTCATTATTTTAAATAGATTAGATAAATAAGTATTGTAGGTACAGTAGGAACCGTTAATTTAAACCTCATTAATTCTAAATTGTTAAAATATTTAACCAACACAATTATTAATTTTGTGTTAAAATGACTTCATTAACTCAAAAACCTAGGTATTTATAATTCTAAATAACTCTTGCAATAATTTTTAAATTATATAATTTGAAATTAAAATTTGATTGAAGTCGAAAATTTTTTTTTATTTATCAGCTGTAACTACTGCTGTGGGAAAATTTGTATTTATTTTTCGCACACCGCACGCCAACAATGATCATTTCTTGTCGACCTCACATCGTCACCTTATTCAGCAGACACATGTTCCTCAATGATACACAGTAACCTGATGGTGAATCTACAGATAACTAAATCTACTAAAAGAAAACAAATTACGAAATTACATTCTACGATTTTTATCATGATGATTAGTTTGTTTGAAATTTTCAGTTATTTTGTACTCTTCTTTTTCATCTTTGGTGATTTTGAAATATCACATAATTTTGGCATTTTTTATTGTTTATAACAGTGTCGCCAGACAAAATAATACAATGTTTTTATGAGTATGAATTGTGATTTTAATTTTTTTTGGCATATTTTACCATTTTTGAATTACAGAGGTTTTGCACAATTCAATATTTGTTTTTCCCCTTGAATTTCATATTAATGAGGTTCTACTGTATCTATCAAGTCAAAATTATTAAAAATAACAAACATTTTGTGGAATGGGTGTGTTCTGTAATGTAATTTTATCATTATTTACACAGCTAATGTCAACAAACGTGTTACATAATTAGTTCGTAGTCAATATAATATATCGGCAAAATTATTCGGTGATGAAAATAGTATTCTTTATATGTATTGAAAAGTTTTGTTAGCATTGTATAATTTTATTTTTAAAATTTATAAACTTTTTCTCGGATGATGGAATGATGATTCTCTATCTCGGATGTGAATATTGAAAAATGTATATGTACAAATTTTTTCACCCAGGGATTCAATTGGATTAGTGTGTCTATTCCAAAAAGCATGTAATATTTATTTTTAAAAAATGGCTACGGAAGATACAATACACAACACACATAAAGTTAAAATTTTCATATACATATATAGTTATATTGTTTTTTTTGCAATATATATGTTTTTTATATTTTCCGACGCCGTGTATATGTGATAGATATAGAGTTAAATTTTATAATATCTCTACAGAGAAAAAATGCTTTATCTGAACATATGTTATATTTTTAGTAAATGGTTTTTATAGTGTAAATATGTAGTTCTATATTTATAATAACGGAAACACTAACAATTGCATTCGATTAAGACAAATGTTGGTAATAAAAATACATAAAGACAACTAATAAATAAATAAATTTTGATCGACAATCACCATTGACTAATTGAAATGCCGAGCCGCACCAATACACTGACACAATGTCACGCATGGTATTTCTCACACTAACCCAATTGAATCATTATATGAAATGTACTATAACAGTAATAATAGATTAATATCAAAAGGAACATCACCCATAAAAGTTTTTTTAATTAACGAGTAAGATTTTTTTTTAAATGACTTTTCTTGTGAAGCCATGCAACCAGTGTAAAATACTGCCAGATTTATTTGAGAATTCATCAACCAATTAGTAATGGTTTTCATATCGAATTGTGGCTGTTTATTTATTAAAGTATTTGAGAAAAGAGAGAACTATTCACCCACTTCTGATATTTAAATAATAACATTAGATAATGTATTGAGAGAGATGTGCATTTTGATATTTGCTCCATTGGTTTTTTTGAAAAGACACGCTTTCTCGTATTCCATTTATAATGCATCACTTGAGGCTTGCTTTATGAGGCTAAGCTTCTCTTTAGCGGATGTTCAAGTTTCGATGTTTATAGTATTTGTCCAAAATCTAATTTTCAGCATTGTTGAGTGACTTAATATTTTATTTCATTATGAGACTGATAATTAAATATGTATTCATATCTGTCATCATTGCTTGGCATTACGAGCCATCCGGGTTTGAGGCCAACAGCACATACATTCTCCAGGCATCCCTGCCTAACCAAATCCTCTCCAGTCCTGCGCTTGCAATCTATCTGGATCTTTTTTCACAGTATTCGCCTATCTTATTCTTGGGAGGCCTAGTGGTCGAGTTCCGACCGGGGTTCCCCCGAAGACCTTCTTTCGACAGTTCTTACATATCTATCAATTAATTTATTCCATGGTCATTTCTCATTTAGTAAAACTGTTTATGATTTTTGATGACCTAATTCATAATTATATTGACGTATTAACTGTCAGTATATGGATTTTCAATATTTTTATTAATTATCAAATGCTTTAGATATATCTTGAATGATAGTACATGCTTCCAAAGCTTCGACTGTATTTAATCCAATGCAAAACCAGTGCATAAATGTTGGTATAGACTTCTTGAATGATTAGCACAGCGTGGAAAATGACACTTGCAATAATTGTATGTAATTAAAAAAGTGGTATTATATAAGCAAGCCTCATTTTAATTAATCATGTCAAAAGTATCTTGAATTAAGTATTAATTAGTCCAAAGTTTTTTGATAAATTTAATTTAATTTTAAAAAATTATTTAGCATTCAATGTCAACCAATTTAGATGACTTGTAATGTTTTCAGTAATCTCAGTGTTAAGTATTATTATATTTTAGTATATATTAACTGTATAGTGATAAAGGGTACCACCAGTCTTAATAAAATCTGGTGTGGCTGCCCATAGTTTGTGATTTTAGGGTTAGCAAGATATTTGGTTGAATAAATTGCAGCCGGGTGATTGCAAAAATATTATTATTTGTACTTAATAGAAAAAAATACACAAAATAATATGAAGACTATTATTAACACATATTTAATACAAAATTCATAGAAATGAAGGAGTTATTATTGTAAAAATATTAAACAGAAGTTTACTACATTTTATATTTTAAAAAAAATCAAAGATACTGATTATTATATTTAATTTTATTGTTATAAGTCATTCACTTGAATTGTGAAATATATTTTGCACCATAAATCACCAAAAAGTATGGTTAAGGTTTATATTTGTGAATTCATATAAGTATTTAGTCGTAATATTATTTACATTTAGGTGAGTTTGATAATGAGTTCTTGTTGTCACCACAAATATCAGAAATATCAAGTACATCAGAAAATAAAATATTTACATTTGTCTGTCAATATGTTGAACTAATTATAATTGATCCAAGTGATTAATTTATTAACTCACCATAGCACAAAAATGCATCACAACTGGACTATTAATTTAGTCTGGAGGGTTAACCAGAAATCGTCCCAGTCAAATGTTTAAGTTTTTGTATAGATGTTTATTGACATTGGCATATAAATAATGTCTGCATTCTATTTTGTGCATCATTTAAATGTAAAAAAAATTTATATGAATCACTTAGAAAGGTACACAGTAAAAATCTATATCGAAAAAAATAATCTCTTGCCGGGAGAATGGAATTACACTATGTTAGCTGATCACTTGCACATTGAATTTTCGATTATGTGTTCCTTCTATTTTAGTGAGACATCTGTCATTTTCTATTAAAATAAAAATGTGACTTCATTAAAAATATATCATTTAGATACCTTTGTGAATAAATATTTTACTTAAAAAAAAACCCAAAATGTTGCGAGATGAAAAATATCTATTTTATGACGATGTGTTATATTTATGTTCCAAACTATATTTTTTGTAACATCTGAGAATCCAGTTTATTTTCGGAGAGTTGATTTATTATTTTTTCACTGAGTAACATCCACCATTGTTCTTAATTTTGGAATGGGACTTGTAGAACTCGCATATTTTTTTTTAAATGAGACTCATCATAAATGTATAGTTTATAGTTTTGATGTACAAGTACTTACCTTATGTAACTTAAAGATCAAAACCCTCCAAGAGACCAAAGGTTATTTATAAGTATAAACTTTATTTCAATGTAATAGATGATTTTAATATTTTTTATTCTGTTCAGAACATATATTTTTTGAGTAACTACAAATTCTCCTTTTTAATTAAAAATAATAGAGATGCATATACGGAATACATGTCACATCAACATTCCTACTATTTTCAAGTTAAGCTAAATGTTTATGCTATGAAAGTAGGACTAACTCGCTGGTCTTTTGGAACGAGGCTCGAACCACCGACCACTGGATCACTAGGCCATTGTCATTGTCCATAAATTGATGGGTTTCACTTTTTGATATAGTATTTTGAAATTCAAAGTAACATTCCTTTGCAAATTCACAATCAACATTAAAACTGACCTTTTCCTCCAAAGATTTAATAATTTTGTCAGTGCCTAGTAATAGTATATAATTTTTTTAATGTTTTTATAATTATAATTTAAAGAGTTTAAAAAATCAGACTTAATGCAATTAATTTATAATGTAGTTATTCTACAAATGAAGTTATCTTAATAAAAATGATTTTTTAAATTTCCATTATTTAAGAAATGTAATATTGTGGCGTACCTAGCAGTTATGTTCCAGATTGCCATCTTATAATCAGTCTATTTTCCCTGCCAGGGCATGAAGAAGCCCAGGAACATGTTAACGCTATCCATATTATTGTGAAATAGCCCTAGGTTTTAAAAACCAATGTACATATATGAATTTTTTTTAAGTTTGCCCACATCATGTGACTCCCCGATCGAGTCATGTGGCGTGGACCGTAGCTTTAACACTGCACTGTAAGAGCGATGCAATTACAAAAATAATAATTATAAATTAAACTTTTCAAAGTAGTCATCTGTATTGGCACTGGATGCCTAGGCCATTTATTCATAATAATATTATGTTCTTAGAAACCTATTTTCAAATTAACTGACTTTTTAAAATAATTTTATTTGTATAGATTTTTTTAAACGTTACACTTATTTCATGTTATATATTACCAAACAGCATAATTCTGAAATCTCTTATGTCGCAGAATGATTAAATTAAAAATATTACACGCAATACTTCATATATTATAAGCTTCTGAGAATGCTCTCCCATTTTTTTTTTTACGTAAATCAGATTTATTAATCAAGTACTAGTTTCTAAGTATGTGTCTGTGTATTTCTAGATCTATGTTATTATGTATTATGAAGTCTTGCACAATTATTTTTTAATAAATTTTCCAGACTTTGATAGAATCCTTATTGATTGTTAAGTTTACTCTCCTAGTTATTAATAACAATTTAATATCACTGCCAACAAATGTGATGTATAATTTTCATCGTGCATCCATTTGTGGAGACCGAAAAGTCTTTAGAATAAAGAAAATGATCAAGTATTTTACTGTCATACGTTTAATTAAGAAATATTTAAATATAAGTTCACATAATGGATGTTATAATTAACATGAATAGATCAAACAGTGCAATTGAAATATTGCACAAATTTACTAGTGCAAAAAATGTTGCTATTTTGTGCATCGCTTAAGTAATAGACAAGCTTATCAGTTTGTTATTGGTTACCAGATCATCAAATTTCTAGGTGTGAGAGTATTGTAATTATGATACATTGGTTTTAGATATCTCTTTGTAATCCTGTCACCCAACATTCTTTATCGCTCTAGTCAAGTTTTGTGTTGTAGGTAGTTTACTTTGAGGCTGTAAGTTTTTAATGGCATATTCACAATTATTCTATACTGATAGCATACTACAATTTAGCTATCATTATACGTACCATATTCCAGAGAGATCATACTTACATTATTATTCTCGAAAAATCTTGAGACGCTTTAAATACACACATTTATTTTCTTGAATATTACACGGTCTAACAGAATCATGGTGGATATTTATTTAAAATGTTACATAATATTTAATTGTTCATCTGTTTCTCAATAAAAGTTAATTTAAGAATTTCCAGGCACAACATGAGCAAAGCGAGGTTTTACATTTTTCAATAAATTTTACCTTTCATGCCAAATAATTAAGAAACGTTAGGGCGGGCTGTAATTTTCTCAATGTACCTATTGTTTTCTCTATGTATCAAAAATATACACATAGTTGAAAAAATGTTTCTTATTGCCATACATTCCCTGTCTTAATTGCTACTATTTTATTGTGAAGGAATATGGACCACATCCAAGGCACCATAATGATTTCAAAATAACATTAATGTCGGATTGTGAAGCTCCACTGTGAACTAAATGCGGAAGTTTATCATCTCAGTCACCATCTAGCTCCACACCACAGACCGTTGGTTATATCACAGAAATTCATGCAAAAACATAAAAATCAAACAAAAAAAAGTGATGTTTAGAAAATAAATTTTATTACTTAACAATAAAAATGAACGTATATAATATTATCTATTAAAATATAATGAAATAAGTGGCAGAATGAAGTGAAAATTGGCAGTAAGTTTTTATTGAAAGCCTTATTGGGCTGTAATATTTACACATAAGTGATGTGAAGTTTGAAGAAGCAGGTGGTTGGGCCAGACACTTCTGCAGCAGATATTTTAGATTTTGCTTGACTTTTGAAGCATTGCTTGTTACAGCTTATCCCTTTTTCCTAAAAACAAAGGAAACAAAAAAACACAAATAATCAATATTTTGTTTTATTAACTGTTAATAAGATATAAGATCCGTTCCGGATGAATAAATAATACAATGAACTACGTGTAGAAGTATAACGTACAACCACAACTCTAAAGAAACAACAAAGTAAAAATCAACAAAGTTTTCTAAACTCACTAATTTATTATCGAGTATTCAACAAAATATTTTGTATGTAGTAAGCTTGTATTGAGAAAAGTATGTAATGTCTTTAACTTAGTTCAAATACATATTATAAGCATAAATATTAACGGCTGTGTGGGCACAGAGTATGTATAAATAGATGTAAATACTCTGATGGTAAATAAATAAAGGAAATGCAAAATATATTAATCTGTAAGTGTGCCGTTTTACAAATTCCTCCACCACCATAATAGGGTCATATTCAATATTGTGAGTTACTTAAATAACAACTTTGATTTAACAATATTATATTTAATAATTCCATAATGAACAATTTCTATGGTTTCCTTTTGATAAAAATATGAAATATTTATATTATATAAGCCAAATAACTAGAAAGGATCATAGCATGCCTTAATAGTATTTCATCAAAATATATCTAATAAATGATTCACATCAAAATGTTACCAAAAGTCACCGACAAAACAATTGTGAATAAAGTGTAAGAAAGAAAACATGCAGAGCTGTTAAATGTTATAAATATAGTTCAAAAATGGAGTTATCCTAATTTTGTTACTAAAATTAAGTATATTTGGTGCTCAAAGAGACGAGACAATGACGAGACACACCGAAACATGGCACCAAGCATCTATTCCTCGGGAAGGAGCAAAGGTCTCTATATCTTGCTCGGGGAAGAAACTCTAGAGCAGTCTCTCTGACTTATTGCCAAGTGGACAGGGGTGGGCGGCAGTGGCTGACTACAGATTGCTAGGGAGATTGACTGAGACGACAAATGGTGAACCGGCACTGCATCCACGCACCCCCCCTTAAGCGCATCGCTTCATGCAACCATCTATCTATTAAGAAGAGAATTACCTAAGTGTATTTGACTTGTATTATATAGATACAATATTAATTGAAGTGCAACATTAATTCCAAAGGTAAAACCACTACAAGGTCGAAGGCATGAAAGAAAGATGTACTTTACATTGTTCATGCGCATCGCATGGACACTAACATAATATCACGTAATCATTTTTCATTCCTAATGAGTACATTTCTCAAAGATCCAAATGTCTCTAATACAGGTTTCTTATCAAAAGCATTTTTGTTATTGGAGAATAGAAATAAAGTCAGGATTCCCCTTAGTACACATACAATATTACGTAACTTGTATGACACAATAACAAGTGAAATGTAATAAAACAATTAATTGTATACTATGGTGATTAATTTAACTTTTTATTAAGTAGATTAGAATAACTAATTATTATTATTAAATTTACATAAGTACATTTTTAACACGGTATTAAAGATGTGAAAATGGCAAAATTGTAGCAACTGCTATCATACACAAATTAGGATGATAACCAAACATTTAAATATATTATAGTAAGAAATATATGCTTTATAAGCTAATATATGAATGTGTAATTTTGACATAAAAAGCTCCGCTTTAAAACAAATGGGATAAAGTATAAAAATTACATACACATTGATGACAAAACAAATCATTTAGGAAGTATAGGCACCATCCGTTAACATGGTCAGATTTATAATTTTAAATCATATTGTAATTAATTATTATATTTCATTTTGTCATAGTAAAGTGGAAAAAAACTAACTTCTCTAAAAACATTCCCTGATAACAAGTACATACAAACAAAGTAGAGTGTAATATTATAATATACTTAATTTAAACCTATATATAATATACATTTTTTCTTATGTACACATACAATGCCATGAAAACTGGCATAATATTTTTTACAGACTTCATCGTCTTGAGAATGTTATTTATCCCAGAAATGTAATATTGCTGAATTAATAATCATCTTCGGGATTAAACAGGGAATTTAGGATTTTATTCATTATGTACATGCATTTTACTCGGCTACAAATTTTATCTGGTACAAAATACTATATAGTTAAATTCACTATGATGAAACATTATATTTTAATCAATAAATTTAACTGATGCAAATGATATTAGTATCTTAGTGAGTAAGGTAAATACCAAACTAGTTGGCTCCTAAAATGTTTCAAAAGTTTTCTCTTTTTATAAGTACTGTCTTAAGGAATTATAAATGATTGGTGCACCGAAATTCAGTTGAGTGTGATTATTTCTTGCACTATATTATATGATCAAGACAGCAGCATTATTTGTAGGCATCCTGTGAATTGTAGAGGGAACTTAAAGACATCTTCCCAAATAGGCCAAGCTCGAATCCTAATACATGTAGTGCAGAAAATATAATAATTTAAAAAAAATTTGAAACACGATTTGTTTTAATTACTAAAAATAAAAGTTTCATTGGAATATTGAACCACAAATGGATTAGAGAAATATCCATCATTAAAAAGAGAAAACTTCTAAATGGACTCATTTAAAACTATTTAAGGGATTATTATTAATCCATAATTACATTTTAATATTATTTAATGAAATTTTTAAGTAAAATACATTTTCTAATGTAATGTACAAACTTTTGCTTATAGATTTGTGAAATATCACAAGAAGTCTATCTACAGCAATAATAATGGCTTTTTTATATTGAATTTAAATTTGAATACAAATCAGCACATGAACTTCTTTACATGCTATGATTTATTATGTTCATATAGTTATACGTATTCAACAAAAGATTCAATTTAATTTGCAATGGCCGATACCAGCGATGCTTTGTGATTTAGCAGATTCGATTGTATTTAAGAGGTATCACATTAACCATTGAAGATGTAAGAAAATAATTTAAATTTGAAAAAGTCATATTTGGAAAAATAAGTCTTTGTAAATTTGCTTGAGTTAATATCTATAAATTTACGGGCAGTCATTGAAAATTTGGGACTCGAGGGTCCAGCATGCTTGACATTTAGATCATCTGTCATAGTTTAAGATTCACGAAAACTTTGAAAAATTAATGTGGAGTTATTTACTTAAATGGACCAAAATATTTAAAATTGATAATGACAGCTTTTAATGTTAATTTTTTATTATATAAAATATATTATGAGAGTTAACTTTTTTAAAAATGTCAACTGCTAGGTTTTGAATATGTCATATGTATAATAAAATTAAGTCAATTAAATTTTTCATGTATATTATTTTAGTGCATATTTTAATTTAATAACTATTTTTTTAAATAGATTTTATTATATTTCAGTAAATCCTAGTTCACCTAAAACAAGAATAATTGATAAATTTTTTACGAATAAAAAAAAATTTACTCTGAAATTAAAATATTGCCATTATAGTGGATGGTAAGTATTAAATAGTGCACTCATTACAGAAAACACACAATTCAACGCTTTACTAATAGAAAAAATATATATTATGGGTTTTAATAAACCCTCTTGACATTAACTTTTACCATTTTGTTTGTAATATCTCAATAAAAAATTTAAAAAATTACTTTATATGATTTAAAATTATTTTAGTTTGATTAAGTGATCTTCACAATAATTTTTCAGAGTGATAGTGAAAATTGAAGACAGTTGACCGAGATGTGTAGCATCGTCGAGGGCCCTTAATGTTTGAGGTAAGATATTTTCCAACGGGCACACCATCCTTAATGTTCCAAACAGGCACTCACTTCACTCAAACATTTCCATTTGTGTGGAGACAAGTCTTCTCGAGGAAATACATACATTAAGCTTTAGCAAGTGTTACTATTAATTGTATCATACAATGGCAGTTTGTATAAGTTCCTTTCCAACAATTAATATACTTTTCAAATATAAATATTATCTTCATATACAATATCATAAATTAACAATTGTAAAATAGTATTTTGACACATCTAAAAAACGAAGGCAACTGACAAGCAACAAACATTTCTTACAAGCGTCATACAGATTTTGCATATACGAATAGCATCAACTTCACCACCAAACTAAACTGCACAGACTTTACTAAATCGTAGTTGGAAGAGAAAAGAGAACGCGATACAATAATAATGAAACTATTCCTGATGTTTTGAGGAGTTTTGGCAGTGCACAACACGCGACACCTTTCATTGTTTCGTTATCAATATTTGTATAGGTTGATGTTTCAGTTATACACTCTGTTTCTTATTAAATACCGTTATCTCACTTTCTGTGTCGCACATCCTGATCCTTCCCATGATCTGGAGTTTGTTTCCTGAAAATATTTAATGGTTCTATGAGATCGGGCAGCTGACGATGCGTGCACGATGGATGTCAACATAATCATTTTCTACTACAGACACCATTTTCAAGAAGCCAGTTGGATAGTAAGAAATAAAATAAAGAATGCCTAAAGAATACAGTGAATAAAATAGTCACGAGCCATTTGAAGAGTTGTGCAGATAAATTAATAAAAAAAAAACAGAAATAAGCAATAGATTGTAGACTTGAAATGACAAATTTATATAAAAACCAAACTATTGAATATTTATCAGGTCTACATGCTAAATAGAAGTTTATTAAGTTTTATAAACACATTTGTCAAATACTACTACACAAAGAAGCCAGCCATTGAAGAATGTGATTTATAAAATTTTTGTACATCATATATATGTTATCTAATAACTATAAAAAAATTGCATGTGTTGGAAGTTATATAACAGTTTAATATTGTCATGTGTCTTGTAAATGAATGTGAGTAGGTGAAAAAAGTATTTTGCTTTAAATATATTCAGCTTTCCAATATACAATGCACATTTATAAAAATAAAATAAAACAATTTAGGCTTACACATACTAATTTCACATTTAAAATCTCACTTAAAATATTTAATTACAAAGATAAACAAATTAACAAACATTGATCCTTGCATGTCATTCTATAGATGCATTATAAAGAAGGAAGCTAATTGAAATATAAGTAAATAAATAATGTACAATTAAAATGGAATTCAAAATCATTTAGTTATAGAAGAGTATTGTTATTTTGCGATCAAAGATCTGGTGGATTAATTTGCAATAAGAACTAATTTTATTAGATTAAATAAAAATATTAATCCAAATGATCACTTATATATATATATTTGTGATCAGATTCTATGTATATTATATGGAAAAATTTAGGTTTAATAAATTTTTGATCAAAATAATTATGTGAAGGACTCCTTTAATGTAATCTAATTTTTGTTTTTATGTACATTACAATACATACTCTTGCTTTACAACTTATTTTTTCCTCACAGTGTCATTACTAGCAATTTTAAGTATCATTTCCATACAAATTTTAATTTTTGTATACATTAACAATAACAGTGCAACATATTCTGCATGTGTAATTGTTTTTTTTTTAAGAGGCGTAATGTCTCAATATTGTCTATGCATATAATTCATGTGTATGACGTTCTTTTGTTTCTACGATCATTAATAATTTGGTTTTATTACTTTTGGATAACGATTCATCTTACATTACGCTGCACATCCAGGATTAAACAGAAAAAACAAATATGGAATAACGACACATAAGTCAGTGGAATTTTTGTGGGGAATTTAATTATGTCAATGTTCCTATTATACTTATATATATTACAGAAATTAATATTTCAGAAAATTAAATGAAATTTTCTTTGCAGCAGGTAAGTATTAAAATGAATTTTTGTATTCAACACTGAATGACATCTCTTCTAGCTAAAGTCATACAAATTGAAATGATACATTTCTTTAAGGATATTCATATGAAAGACTAACCGGCAGCATTATTTCAAGTTGCACGCTAGCGACATACCGTTAATGCGAGCAACCCAAGAGAGCCCTCTATTGTGTTATATACATAGCTTTTGGGACTGCTCACATTAACAATACTAGTAAACCTGGAATACGGTCGCTAATCCAAAAATTGATTCGAATGGTCTAAAAATTTTTATAAATTGGAAAGTATTTGTTGACTGAAAGAATAAATATTTTTTACTCTCAACATTCTCAGATTACACTAGTTATGTTCATGGTTCAACATTTATCTTTAAAACATCATCATATCGGAATATTATATGAACTGATCCTTTAAAATTAAAAAAAAATAATATGTACACACCAAGTATGTGTTTTAAAATTATAAGATGATGGTTTCAAAATGTAGAAAAAATTGGCTAAAAGTATTTACATATTTATTTTTGTACTTTAAATAAACTCTTATTCCGAGTAATAAGAAAAATGGAATAAATTATATATTCGTATTACAGTATTTCGTATTTAATTACAGATAGTCGGTCAGTCAGTCCTCAGTTTACGACGGTTTGATTTACACCAATTCACAATAATATCATGCGCTTGCATGCTGGAATTCCCAGATTCCCCGATCTGACTCTGGGATACCGGCTGGTGCTCTAGTGTTAATGCATTTACCAAACTGAGATTCGTTCAGAAGAGGAGAAAGAAAACGAAGAACTTCTAAAAGTTATAAAAATAATGATTTAGAACTTATTTTTTCAACCATAGAAATTTTGGATGATGAGGTCTGTTTGATCGCGATTGGGGACAAAGTGCAGAGGTAAATAGGAGTGTAACCACATCCATTGGATTTAATAACTTCTCGAAGAAAGAAAAGGAAATTTAGGCAGTTAACAATAAAGTTTTTTTGAAAAAGATGAAGCAGATACGAAACCAGTAATACCTCATTGAAATTTCATATTTTTTCGATTAACTTTCTTTATGTTTTTGGTATTAAGTATTATATTTTATTTTTACAATTCATTAATACTCAAATTATATATTATATATTTCCAAAGCTTTAAATATAATAATGTCGTACTTCATATGGATATTTTTTGAGGGCGCGGAACTTAACTCTGTATCTCCTATTATAATTAGGTTCATTTTATGTCGATTCCTTCAGGAACGGAATTGCGGCGTGAACCGAGGGTTAACTTTACACAATGCACGTTTTAAGAATTGCAACTGTATTTGCCAGATTAATTTACTTAATTATTTGAATTAATTTAATAAATAAATGTGATACAGAATATGTGTTCAATTTAATCAGGATCCTTTTAATGAAAAGTATATAAATTAGGCGATAAATATAATTTCTTTACTTTGAACACATTTATATTTCTTTTTAAAATATTTTAGAAAATGTAATTAATTGATAAAATAACATCCAATATAAGAATTCAACAGTAATATATTTTTCTTTAAGATTGAGTTCCATTAAAATTTTAAACAAAATAAAACCTATAATATATATAAAAGTAAAAGCAATATTTATTTTACTTTCTTCTTTAAAAAGTTTTTACAAGTAAATTTGTATTATATTTCAAATAATTATGGAAACTTCACATACAAAATTAATTTTAAAAAGTTGTGTTAATATGATACAAATACTTTAAAATATAATATAGCTAAAACAGTATAATACAATTTAAATTGTTCACGATTTTTACATAGCGCCTACACCAAAACATTGAGGACTCGCTTAAATTTACCTGAAATTATGTCTTTTACATGATGTAAAAAAATTCTTAAAAATATAATTTTATAAGAAACTAACAAAACTGAGTTAAATGGAGAATATAATAAAATTTAAAAAATGTATATTAGATTTTAAATGACAAGAAGATAGGAGTTTGGTAGATTGAAGGTCTGTATATTATAAAACAGCTCTTAATTATTTTATCCACTCATTTAAGAATATAATAAGTTTCTGTATTTTATGCCTTCAATAAGGAAAAACTACTGTTAAAATCAAATTAACCATATTAGTTAAGATTAAAAACAATCTAATTACTACATAATGTTTTATGTTCATGATATATGTACTTATCGTTAAGACCATGTGATATAAGAACTCGTTAAGTACGTAAATGTTTATTACATTTAAGTGACACTCGAAATAGGTAATCATTGTGTGAGATGAAGTGTACTATTTGTTTGAGTACGATGATTGCAATGTGTATATGGTGATATGTACTATCTACTTGTCTGAATACAATGATTGCAATGTGTATACGGTGATATGTACTATGTACTTGTTTGAGTATAATAATTGCATGTTTAACTGACTGAAGACACAAGTAAATAGGAAAGCAAACCATGCAAAAAAGCAATGCAATCTAACATGCCGATCATAACAAAAGCATTGTATCAATATTGTTTCTTGGTAATTTGTTTTCTTGAATATCAAATTATAATATTAGTGTTATCACCATTTATAAGATAATTAATAAAATTGCAGTAAATAAATAATTATATATTTTTTAAATTAATGAAAACATATTTTTGTTGTAAAGTTTCATTTTTTCAAAACAAAGTTCTGTGGTATTTTTAATACAAATTAAATGAATCAATTATAAAGATATACAGAAAAAGTGTATTTATTGAAAAAAATATTTGGTTGCTACAGGGGTTCTAACCTGGACCTTTTTCTATCCATGCTTTTAAAAATGGAATAATAAATGTAGTAACGATAAAAATATGTAGAATTATAGAAATATGTAGAATATGTAGTTGATGTAGTGAAATGGTTAACAGATTTCCCTAGATAAGATAGGTCCAGATTTGAATCCCAGTACCAACCAAATATTTTTTGATAAATAGACTTTTTCTGTATTAATTTAATTTGTATTAATAATTATATCATTACATTATTTAATATCAATAACACAAATTACAAGAATTTTATGGAAGTTTAATTTAACAATCTGTACAAGTAATTGTTGAAAAGGATGGCAATTTTTTTTTAAACATTAGTAGCATTCATTTACTTATAAATTTATGTCTATTTATGTGCGGACCAAATATACCTAAATATATCAATTTAGTTAGATCAATACACATGAATCACAGTATTGTAAAATTGTAAATGTAAAAACAGTCTTATATACAGTTTTCTCCTACTAACATTAATTAAGATTTAATAATTTGATTAAAACGTGAAATAATTTTTAATAAAATTTTTTTTTATAAAAACCCTATGGTTGTGGTCACCAAAGCATTCATATTTCCATATGGCATGTATAAAAAATGTATCAAAACAAAATCATTCATAATTACAAGTAATGGTGGATTTAAAATATAAATAATCAGTCAGAAAAATACGTCCCTCCCAAACGTGCAATTAAAGTAAAAGAATTGTTGTTATCTTATGCCAGTCAACAGAATTATAGGTTTATGTTAAATTTATCATTAAATTGCATTCTGCTAAAAATGTATATTCACAGATAAAAAACATCAAAATTGTTATGAAGTGATAAATTTTGTGTTTAAATAACAGTTAGTACATATATTAAAATATATAAAAAAAGCTAAAATCTAAGAGAATGAAAAAATATTCCTGAGAATAGATTCTTCAAATATCAGGTGATAAAAAAAGTTTGTGCAGTTTTTGTTAGAACTCAATGCATGGACCTGTCAGGTTTGTATGTTTATGTGTATCATATAGCACAGTTATGCACCAGTTACTGGGGCACTTTGAAGTGGATTTATATCTTGGTCTTTGATTTTTCACCTTTTTAAAATGTCTGTAAAAAATCTAGTGTAAGGTGTGCATAGTATTTGGAGAAGATGTACTAAAAGAACGAAGTGCACGGAATGCGTTGAAGGTTCACCATGTTTAGGAAGATATTGATAACAAACAGTTCAAAAGTAAACAGTCAAAAACTCTTCAAAATTTTTAGAGTGATAAAATAATTTGTTTTCATTAACAACATTGGGAAAATCATGGAATATAGCAAATGGAATTAATCAGAAGAAAGTGTTGTTCTTGCATGATAACGCAAGACCCATTCTGCAAGACACACACACACTCAGGAAAAATTTATACGCTAGGATGGAAAATTCAACCTAACTCCTCATGTTTTCCTGACATTTCTACAACCGATTATCACCTTTTCTTGGTTTGATGGTGATAGTGAAACAAACAATTTCATAATAAAGCGGAGGTTGGTAGTTTGACACCTCCAAAAACACAAACACAACATTCCATAAAAATGAAATCATTGAAAATGTACTAAATTTTGAAGGTGATTAAGATTTCTGTCCTTGTTTGATTTTTAATGTATAAAACTGCACAAACCTTTTTAGTTACACAATATTACCAAGGTCAAATTCAGTAAATATTACTGAAGCTGTCAGTTTGGGGAATTTACAATTATGGTTCAACATTACAGTTTTAGAGAAATTGAATCTGAACATCAACTGACATAAAAAAAAAAAAACAATAACTTTGTATGAAACAATGAAATTTATTACACGTCAACCGGTTTCACTTATATAAAGCATCATCAGGATGTATTTAAAATTAATCATAAATACAAAAGGAGTGCACTTATATATACATAAAGAGGGAGATAGAATATACAATTACATGTATACATATATAGTTAAATAGAACAAAAGGGGAGACAGAATATAAAATTATATGTGAAAGAGAGAGATAGAATACATATACAGATACAGACATTAAGGGCTGGGAAAATATAGTGTTGATGGACATTAAATAGATTTTAAAGAAAACATACCAATATGGGGCCAATGGATAAATTAATTTGATTATTAAGAATTGGCGTACCACTATACCACACTAGACAAGTGAAACCGGTTGATATATGATAAATTTCATGGTTTCATACAAAGTTATTCTTATTTTATTTAATATAATATCTCAAACCACAAAGTGACTGCTTTCTACGAAAATATTAAAAAAAAATAGCTGTAAGACTGTTTCCAGTCCCTCTGGTTCCGTTTATTGGGTAGAGTACTGTATAGTGTCATGAAGGAGAGGATGATTACTTACTGATCGGGACTCTGGTCAGTGTCAGACTCCTCCATATCAGGCTTGTTTCGCCTCTTCTCGTACACTAAGATAATGGCGCACAGCACAAACACTTCAGCGCAGATTCCCAGGAACGGCCACAGAGCTGCGAGCTTATCTGTATACAATTAGCAATACAAATTAGTGGTTTGAAATTATTAGCTGCTAAAGGATATTAAATTAATTAGATGTCACTGTGTATTTATATTTTTCTATGACTAAATTTAATATGTATGTTGAAAATGATTTATGCAATCAATGAGTTCTGTAATACTGCAAAGGATTATAAAAGGCTAAACTTAATGGCTGTTGATATGAACATAATTTCAATCACTAAATTATTTCAGTTTTAATCATTTCTCTCATATTTTTGTACTGAGAATGTTAGAAAGAACTTTAAAGGTGTCACCAAACCAGGTAACCAAAAGAGTACAATTTTTAAAATCTAAAATATTTATCTATTTTTTGACAGGACATTACAATAATAACTGGGTCCCTCGATTCGGGTATGAGAACGGCTGATAATTATATATATATAGAAAAAGTTAATTCAATGGCATCTTTAATGAGTTTAACTATAATGTATAATAATAAATGTAGAAAAGAATCTGGTTTAAAAAATAATTTTACTAAAATTTACTCAAAAAATGAGTTATATTTCCATAAATAAATAAAAATATACTATGCCAGAAAACACTACCATATATAAATGATTGATAAGACAGATCAGAGAGACACTACATTGAATTATAAATAATGTAATAATATCATTAACTGACATGGCAGTTACTTTGCAGTGTAATATGAATACTTTGTTTTTCAATAAATTAAATTTTACAACTCGTATTACATTAAAATTTTGTGACTACTCGACTACTAGTTTTGAAAGGTGCTGGTGATTATTTATATGACCCCCCCCTCACCAGTATCTGAACAGGACTGCACCAAACTGTATTTAGACTAAGTTATCATGTGCACCTCTCAAAAGTAGTAGTTGAGTAGTCACAAAATTTTAATGTAATACTTGTAAAATTTAGTTAAAATGTATTAATAGTTGTAAATTTTTAATACAAATTAAAAAAACAAAATCTTTCATTTTAAACTTTAACATTTAAGAGGGGCGCCACGCTACATACAAAAAACCTGTGTATTACTAAAGATTTTATAAAATTTTAGCTGTTATTATATGGATTAGCATAGAGTTTTTAATTCCGACAGTCCATCCATATACATAGAATGTTACACCAAGACTAGAAAACAATTTGCTTGTTTGCGCGCATCCAATTTCTTTGTTCAATTTGCATAACAATCTTACTAAATTAAATATTTCTAAATACTAAATTAATGTATTAATTATAAATATATACATATAAAATCAATTTTGTCAAAAAATATTGTTTTTGCGTCACCGGGATTCGAACCTGGATCTCTATTTCCAATCCGGGGAAGTGCACTACCATTGTGCTATAACGCCAGTATTTTTCTTGACAAATTTTCGAACCTATATGTTACATTTTGCAAATTAATACACCTGTCATTCCATTATTTGAAAGCCATCTACATTATTAAACCGACTGCAGATACCAGAATTATCAATTCAATTTAAAATATCACAGACCTATGTTCTGAATAATTACAACTTCACAATAAGAATGTGTTTTCCTTAATAATATATGTTGTATCAATGTGTCCAAAATTTAATAAAAATGAATTGATAATTCTGGCGTCTGCATTCGGTTTACTCAAAGGTATTTGAGATTCTGTAAAAATAATGTAGATGGCTTTCAAATAATGGAACGACAGGTATATTAATTTGAAAAATGTAACATATAGGTTCGAAAATTTGTCAAGAAAAATACTGGCATTATAGCACAATGGTAGTGCACTTCCCCGGATTGGAAATAGAGATCCAGGTTCGAATCCCGGTGACGCTAAAACAATATTTTTCGACAAAATTGATTTTATATGTATATATTTATAATTAATACATTAATTTAGTATTTAAAATATCACAGACCTATGTTCTGAATAATTACAACTTCAAAATAAGAATGTGTTTTCCTTAATAAATATTTCTATCTTAATAATACATTTTAAATATCTGTTGTCCAAAGCGCAAATCGTAAATAATATTTTAAGCAAAATTGAAAGCAGAGAACATTATAGAGCAATAAAAGAACATGCTTTTTTTACAGTAAATGAATTCACAATTATTTTTTAAATTAAAATTTTGTTAATAAAAATAATTTTTGTCATATTTTTTTTATACCTACAGTAATGTAACAGCGTAACTTAAGTTCATGCCTATTGCGTGCCACCGATATTTATCCATTTTTACCCTTTATATATAAACACTAAGTAATAAATTTACACATTTTTAAAATAATTAGTTAAATAAATGATCACAATGAAGTGATCATTTTTGTACATGAATCATTAACTGGCATGAAAAAAGAAATGAAATAATATTTTTATTTATTAACTTTGTCTCATTAACACTGTCACTATCATCGTAATTGCGAAACCCTTTTTTTTTGCATAAATTTGTTTTAAAGATCATTAAATTACATACCCTTGACTCTGACGAAGGTGCCATCTTGAGTGGCATTGACAAAAGTGTTGGCAATGTTGGATGCTCGGCAGTAGAAGTCACCCCTGTCATCCATAGAAACCTCAGACAGTGTGAGTACTGCATTCACCACTCCATTATCATCCGAGAGCACTACGCGACCCATGGTCTTATTGTACGTGGTGTTGCCTGAAACAGTTGATTTATAATTATTAATACTATATGGTAGAAGTTTATGAGGACAGACATAGCATATCTGTATATACAAATATAGTCCGTCTGTTCTCAATACAATCTGGTAATCCATTTTAAATAACTAGTTAAATGGTTAAAATCAATGTTAAATAATTTATATAAAAATATAATCCTTCTTTTTATAATCTAGCTAAATCAAATTTTATATGGTTATAGACAGATATAAATGTGTTTTAAAATTAATGCCATCCATGTCAAATTTTGCATAGTTATTCTATAGGACTCTGCGTAAAACATACACATCCTCCCAACAATCCCTGGCCAACCCACCCCCCATATAAATATGTACTATATTATATTAACTGTAACCAAATTTTGCACAGTTACTCTTTAGAAAAATAGAACTTTGAGGTAAATAGTCGTCCTACCCTCCTGGAAATTTCAACACCCCCTTGCCTGGACCAAATATTCCATACTTTGCATTCTCACATTCTATTTTATTCTACATTCTCTTTAGGGACTGTGCAAAACAAATGAACTATTTTAAACTAAAATTGAATCTGAATTCTGTAAATATACAAAAATATTTGAAGTATAATTTAATATCTTGTTTATTTAGATTGTTTGTAAGTCATTTGGTACCTACCCAATATATCACAAACATTCTACCTATTACTATTTTAAATATTTTTTGAATTTCTTTATTAATCATAATTATTCCTACGTGTTCACGTAAAAAAAAAGTCTATAAGTTGCAATATATTATTTATTTTTAGTTTCATACTTCAGAGTGTCACATTATTACAAAAATAAGGAGCAGCATTTCTGAGGATTTTGGCAGCACAGTAAAAAAACCACTTAATTCGGTGCTCTGTCTGCTACATTAGTATTTTACTATATCCATCAATCCACAATACACGTGCAACAGTTTCGTGCAAATAAACATAAATAAAAACCACTTAAAATAAACAATAAATTGATTAATATTTTTAAAATTATTATTATCAAATAACACTATATAAATTTTTTTATTTTTCTGTTTCTGATTTTACACCAACTTTACGGTGATTCTTGATATACAAGATTTTATAACATTCAAAATGGTCATACTGAAAAACAAATTTTTTGGTGCGATATTTTGAAAATATTGTGCCTTTGATTATTATTGGCAAGGAATTTACAAAACTCTCACGAATATGTATAACCTTACAACTAGACTTTTATTATAGCCATCATAGTTGTTATAATGGTGCAGTGTATTATTCACAGGCAAGCTTTACAAATCTTAGTGAATTATATAAATTAAATCTAGTAAATTTCTTGGCCAGTCGAAACAAATGGTACCATGTATCACTATGATTTTTTTCAGTTTTAGCAATGTAGTGTTATTATGAGTAATCCAAGTGAGTTATCCAATGATGCGGTGCGCGACGATCGGACTGCTGGAAAAGACCAACAGGATTTATATTGTTTTTTGATATTTGAGTTTACAATTTCAGTCAAAGGGACCAAAAAATACGTATTTTAGGAGGAAAAATATTTTTTGTGATGAATGTTTAATGGTTAATCAACACAGTTTCACAATCAAGTGATTTCTATTTCCTTTTATGCACACTTGCACTTCGAATAACAAATACTAAAATCTTTTAAAAAATTTCTGTAGTTCGTTTTTATTAATTTTCAAAGAAACATAATTCCTTTTAGAAGATAATTTTCGGCAGTGTGGTTTTAGTGATTGTAGATATCAAATATCCTTCAGAAGTTATTCATAACACCCAATATACTCCATAAGATAAGAAAGTGTGATGTTCTACAAGTTACAGTAAGTATAAATGTTAATTATCTATAATGTAAAAAGTTTTTAAGAAACCAGCAAAGATTGTAAATTTCATTCAGAACATTGCGTTTTTAACCACTAAGCAATGATTTTCTATGAGCTATATTAATTACTAGGAAAACATTGGACCCATATCAAATCAATATACATCCTGAAATTAATCTTGTTCTTTTGTCACTAATCAATTATTCATAATTTTTATTTACCAAAGATGGAAACAGTTGGTCAAGGAGAAGTAATGTATATAAAGAGTATAAAGTAACTGTACATCAACCCCTCCTATGTAAAGTTCGTTACTAACAAATATATACATAAGTCATATATAGTATTCTATTATGTTTTATTGTATCGTACATATTTTTGAAATTTTAACAAAAATTTTCCATAATATGTGCCATAGTCAAATAAAAAAAAGTTATTGAAAAATAATCTATATACAGTTTCAAAAATAGAGTGTTGGATCAAATACTTCTGCTTGCATGGAAATATATAATACTAGTTGATGTATCTGGCATTGTATGAATAGAAAATTTTAACTGAAATATTTAAAAATAAGAAATGACAAATCAATGACTTACCGATGATCCACTCCACGGTTGGTTTGGGATTACCGAGCGCAGCGCAGACAATCTTCAACTTCTCACCCTCCACCACGCTGGTGTTGGGTGGCAGTTTGACCACAGGCTTGGCCACAGCCGTGATCTCACCGCTGGTAGTCGAGTTGACCGGCCGGCATACATAGTTGCCCCCGTCGGACTCGATGGTCCGGTCGATCATGAACTTGTTCTCTGCGGTCAGCAGCTTGTAGCGACTATTCAGGGTGCTCACTTCTGACACTGGCACGTCATCTTTTAACCTGGAAGATTTAAAAATAAACAGTAATGTAGAGCAAGTAAGAACGGTTTAATAAAAAATAAATTACAGATTCACTTAATTCTTAGGGCATAGATATTTATTGTGATACAAAATGTATAACAAGGTAGAGATAAGAAATATAGGTCTTATAAAAACAGTAAAAAATTGCTGCAAATGTAAATTTGCAATTTTTCCACTAAGTGCAGTTATTTTATAGGCTTGACTAAATTACTAATTAATTTCCCATATGTTGTAGGTTTGAACCTACGGCCAGGCCAAAGGCAGACGAAGGTATGAAGAATTAGTATATGAAGGTATTATGTGACATTTTTTCATAACATCTTATATATCCTTATTCTGTCACAAAATGGATGAAAAATATATGTGACAGACGTGAACCAGTTCTTTAATGGCTAAAAATATTATAAAAAAATTCAAGAATAATAACTTTAAACTCAATTTATTACATTTATTTGTATTTGTAACATAACGCTTTCAAATATCGTACCAACATGAACATTGATATATCAAGATACTCACCATTCTAATGTGTATGGTTTTTCTGGGATGAACGTGACGTTACAACTGAGGACTAGAGGCCCCCGGATATCAAATACTTTATATTTGTCGAAATCATAATTTGGTTTGATAGAAACTGAAACAAAGGAGAAACACTGTCAGTTAATTACACACAGAGGCACTTATAACGTGAAAAGCTCACAGAAGATAATCTTTCAGAAATGTTTTGCAAATGCTATCAGGAACTAGTAAGATAGTGCGGTCCCTGGAGTCTCTAAAGAAAACAAAATATAATTATATAAAGGCATCACAGTATACCAATCTGCAGACTCGTCAAGATGAACGCATGGCGATATAATGTTAATCTATGTTAGTATGCCCACAATTAAATTGACAGATAACCACAGAAACACACTTACTTAAAGATATTTCAGTAATGCTAACAACTAATGCTGACTAGACTAACTAACTAATGCTAACTAAATTCAAAGTTCAGGAAATTTACACTGAACCTACATACCAGGGCCTATACTGTCACTATTACTAAAATACACAGACAGCAGAGTGAATATGACTAAACTGATGAACTGATACATATTTAGATTTTAAATTGTGGCCTTGATTAATACCCCTTGACAGTACAATTTCTTTTCCCATTGTAATTTCATAATTAATCTGCTTACTACAATCTAATTAAGAATTAATATTTCCTATATAATTAGAATTCCTTTCAATTCAATCATAAAAAAATTACAAACTTTCAAAAGTACAAAAATGAAAGTGAAATATTTCAATATATTTTTAAAAGAACATTAAAATACAATACACTTAATGAGTTAACATAGTCGATTTAAACATAACAGTGCATGTCTCAGACACATGTATCCTACCACCTCTGCATAGAATATGTTTTTCTGGTTGGAAAAAAAAATTATTACGTTAAATAAATAAAATAAAAATCTCTCTGGTTCGAACCTCGGTCTCCGCATGACAAGCGATGATACTAACCATTACACTGCCGAAAAACTAATGAGATGTGAAGATATTAAAAAATATTTTAAGATTTTTATTAATACTAGTTTCTTAGAGTTCAACAGGGTTACCAATTTATTTAAAGAATTTAAATATAAGTACTAAAATTTAATGTTAAGAATGTATAAATAATGAAGTATATCAACAATATAGATCAATGCATTAAATTTTAATACAAAAAAAAAATCAGCATTGTATATACTTAGGCGACAATTAGACACATAGTCTGTTAGGGAAATAACAAGATAACATAACACACGTTTAGCACGTGAGAGATACAGGAATCGATACTCGACGCCGCTGAAATATTTGATTTCAAAAAAGCTTTGGATGCGATTTTTTTTTAAACAGAGATGCGTAGGTATACGGAATACGTGTAACATTAATAATCTTACTATTTTCAAACTAAGCTATGAAAATAAGACTAATTTGATAGCCTCCTGGAACGAAGCTCGAATCCCCGACCACTAGAGATCACTAGGCGAGTATCGTAACCGCTAGACCGCAAGCACGTCGTATTTATAACGCACTTTTCGTTACAAATTTTACTGGGACACAAACTGAATAATCATATTTCATATTATTTAATAATATAAAAATGGATCCTATAACAGTACACCGCAATAAAGAAATGATGAATTTATGTAAATACCCAGTAGTTAAATCATCGCCAGTTTGCAATATCGTGATGTTATTTCAAAGCGATGGCGTCATCGCTAAAAGGGTCCCAAGGGCGAGCAATCGAAATGTATTATTAAAAAATAACGCTGTCAAGAGACGAAAATTAATTTTGTATAAAAAAAATATTTGGGATAATCAACATTTTCGTTCAATTTGGTCCCTTGAAATTGCGGCGGGTGTAGCATAATATTATGTACATAAAATTAAACCCAAAAAATACTCGCTAATTTTGTTTGCGCCGAATAACGCCCCAATCTGCATAGCGGCCGAACAAAACGAATATCAAATCAAACTAAATAAGCGTAACAAATAAACACAAAATTTGCAACGCAAATATTGGGATCGTATCTAAACAAACGGTGGAAAATTGTAAAATCAGAATGGGCGCTCGTGTTAATATAACACTAATGGTATTAGCGCGGGAATTTATCATTTATAAATTATAAAATCGTGTTTTGTTTGTTAGTAATGTAAGGTACGTCATATACGGTCCGGCTGACGGAAGATCGAGTAAACCACAGACTAGTAAATGAATATATATATAGGAAAGGGGTTCGGAACATTATTTGCGGGGCGAGGGGCATTCTATACACATCATACCCAACGAAACATTTATGCAACACAAAAAGTATTTAACCTTCGAAAATTAAATCTTAGTATAAACAAAACGTATTTTTTACATTAATCTATATTATATTGTCGGCGTTTAAATTTTCGTTCCAATCGAGTCATGTGTTAAAAAAAAGTCGCGGAGCTCTTTGATTGCGTGAGTGGAAACAAGTGATCACGTGGGTGCCACCAAAATGAAAATTTTGGGACAAGGAATTTGCGTTACTTCATGTCTATCCGAATGTATTCGAGTATACCCATTGTAAGAATGCGGCTAGGATTTCGGCCACTCACATCCGACTGATTGGGTTGAATATATTAAAAGGCGATCTAATGCAATAAAATAGTCAGACTCCCTAGCAAGCCAAGCGGTAAATAATTTAAATGGCGTCATATCGGACTAAGCAACGCCCCTTCTTCAAAAGCGTTTCTGCGCATTCTTACACTGGACATACTCTAAATATTACAATCACACGTAAGTCATCTACGTGCGAACTTTCAAAGATACGAACGTCCATGTCCAAGCATTTAAAAAATGTATTTAAATAAGTAGAGCATTCAAAATTGTATCGCAATTTCAAATTTGGCGACAGCGCGTGCGATTAGTTCGTGTCTCTGCCGCTCGACGTGCACCACTCGAGTAATGTTTAATGTTATTATTTCAATGAGAAAAAAAAATCATTAACTATATTTTCAAACGTCTTTTTGAATATCTGTCATTTGTTAGAAAACATCTAGGTTTAAAATTATGTGATATTTATCCAAGTTACAAACCATTCGGCCCTACTGGAATATTTAAAAGAAGGCTAACAATAATAATCACCGCCATGGCGTCGTGACGGACTTCGGACTAGTGTCGCGGAATGGTAAAAGTTTTTTTTTATTATGAAATTTTTTTTACAATTTTTATAATATGAGTATTGAGTATTATACATTATTAAAGTTACATTTTTTTAATCGATTACCTCTCAAAAAAAGGGACTAGCTCTTGTGCTTGGAGATGGATTATGTTATTTAAATAATTTTAAGAATATGTCTGATTGGGTATTTATTTGCGTTAATTAAGTTTAATTGTACTGCGGTAGACCACTCCTCTTTTTTGATAATAAATTATATTTTCAGCATTGAAAAATATTTTTTACGGAAACGCCGGCAATGGCCACGCAGAGGCCAACGAATCGGTCGCTTGCTGTTTGTATACATACGTATATCCAACATCATACTGCATTTATATGAAGCAAACATGTACAGATGAGTCATCGTTCTTTGTTCATTTCCATCGCTGCGCGTGAACTGGCGCTGCATCGTGGACTGTGTCGCGGTGTAATGCACACGGTGACTATTCGTTATATTTTCATACCTGACACCATTTGTTCATCACATCATATACATCGAGTATATATAAGCCATACCTGCTGACCTTCCAGGAGGTATTTTCGGCAATCCCTATCTTCATAGGACTTTAATCTGCTTGAGAGATATTCTCGGTAGATCTGACGGACCGGACGGGACCGGGTCAGTGCTTAGAAAGTTGCGTGAAGTTCGAGCGGCACCGAGCACGGTTGAAGTTTTTGTGCCCCGCACTTGTCGTGTACCGAGACAGAGATGTACCATCTACGCCCCCGCAGAACCATCTGAGAGATCGCCAGAAACCGCGATCTCAGAGACATCTCTCCGCCTGGGCAGTGATCCCGGTGGAATTCATCATTTTTGTAGTCTACGCAGAAACCGCGAATTTTGAATAGGATCGAAGTGGATCCCAACTTAATGATAATACTGATAGTGTGTTCCATAAACCTAGTGCATGTGCCTAATGTATATGCGCAATCTTCTTTCAACTGTCACATGTCTATGTTACAATTTGTTAAATTCCATTCTATTGTTCTAATTTGTGCCAGATTAAATAAAAAATCTGTTTTGATTACTTCGACGCCTTATATTTGCGCTACGCTCAATTGGAAGCAAATAATTTCACAATATTTGTGCTGTATTGTTTGATCTGCCATTTAATGTAAAGAGATCCACCATGCGCCAACTCGGCACAATACTGACTACTCAACAATGTTTCACAAAAATATTGAATGTTATTTGTTGTTCATTTTGTCCCATTTTAGTGGCACGTATTCCGCGTACAAATCTCTATAAAAAAAAAAAAAACTGCAAATTTTAATTTTATTGAAAGCACAAAGCGCGTTGTAATTGTGCCATCGGACTTAGTAAATTATTCAAAATTCTTGTTCACAGTAATGTTTACGAATACAAACTGCTTCCAATTTGTGCGATGCTAGATTTAATATAAAACACAGAAAAAAATTACCGAGAAAATAGCATTTCCCTTACAAATTTTCTTCTGCGCGCGGGCCGCAGTACCCTGTTTTTTTTTATCATTTCTATTAGGCCAGCGTCTAAGACGAGCATCAAATTAATAAAAAAACAAGATACTGTGCGCGTTGGCCTTATTCAGAAAAACAAGTCTGAAAAATGAAACGTCGGGAAAAAAGTATAATATAATAGAGGACCAAGATGTAAATAAAAATACATCTGTGTTGAAAAATAATTCAAATAAATGGAATCATCACTTAGTTGATTCATACTAATGCATAATGTGTATAAGTGAATTTAAAAAATAAACCACATAGTTGACGAAACTTTATTTGAGGTAGTTTGCTGGGACGGCGATAGAACTACGAGAAATTTTAATATCATATGATGACCGCGAAAATAATTATAAGTAATATTATAATACAGTAGTCTAATGAAGCAGAATATTAAATTATTTATAGGAAAAGCGATAGCTAATTTTATGAATGTCAAAAAGAGGTATTTTAATAAGTAATGTATAATAAATGGCAATTTCGCCGATTTGTTTAATCTGTTTATAATAAAAAAATATATTGTCATTGAATTAATCATTGCAGGCCAGGCTTTCATTGAAAAATTTGATACGAGGTATAAGAATAAAAGAAAATGGTTAAATATCTACAATTGATGTGCATTCTTGAAAATAACTAAAAATAGACTCGTAAATCTAATTAAAATCAGGGATTGAATAAGTGCATGCTAACTATCAAAACATGATGAAGACGGCACGATATGAGCAAGTAAGATTGTAATTCAGATTATTTTAACGATTAAAACGATACCGTCATGTCTTCTAGGTTTGATTTCTTGAGATAAACTCCCCTAATACGAATATCGCGGAATAGTTGTAAACAAAAAAAAACACGTCGTGACTCATTTGGGTGTGGGTTACTATGCCGTTGAATAACATTTACGAGCATTTGGGTCAGTCGGTCGTCGATCCGCCGCAAACATGACATGAAATGTAAAACAAACACCGGGAACTCGGGCAAGGACTGCCGGCCGTAAAGTGAGACCATTAATTTATTTTCGTGCGAGTTCAATTAATAACAATAATTGATGCCGAACGCCCCGCACTTCCTTGCCCTATCCGGAAGGGTAGGGCAAGGAAGTGCGGGGATGGACAGTGTGCAGGTAAACAAAGAATTGAATGGAATGAAGGCCGTGAGGGTAAAAGTCGGGCAAGGGCGTGTCCGTGCGGTTGTGGCTCGAGAGAAATTAATTATCGAATGAAATACGACACGCCAATTAATATAAATTTTGAAGAATACTTATATTTTTTCATCTTAACTGAACAATCAAAATTAGTAAGGATGTATAAAACTTTTTTATAAGGTTGTATCACGTCTTTTGTCTGTCTTCATCGACGATTCCTCGTTATGACGTCTGCCATGGTTCCACGGGTTGACCACGGCAAAGACCTGTGCGTGGGATTGTTTAAGGAGTAGGTGGTATTGCACAATACCACCCACACGCACTCTTAGAATAATGGAGAGCTCGGTTCAATGGCAAGGGTGGTCCGAGACGACTGCACAGGGCTTGTGCGACCCCAGGGCAGCATCGGGGCCGATAGCATAAGCGAGATAATGCATCATTTAATGAAGCTAATTTATTTATTTAATTATATTTCATTAATGAATTAGTCAATTGTGTTCTACTGTTCTGACGCCTGACACTTGTCACATAAATTCTTCTGTCTGTACCACATTGCGCACAATCGAAGACGAAGTTATGATTAGCTTTTCATTATAATTTAACGATTCGACAGAAACATTGTGGTGGTTATCGTTATAAATCAATATAAAATAATAATGTATTTTATGTATCCTACAAAATTTACCAGACTTAGTCTACAACTAAACTCACTGTAGATGGATGACCTAAATTCTGAGTTCAAGCTACGTGTTAAAATTTCATACTGTTATGGAGATCGAATTCAATTTTTGATTTTTTAATCAAAGAATCACACTAATATTATAGTAAATAAATTGAATCTCTAATATTTCCATAACGATACAGATTTTTTACACAAAATACGATATTGTTACCGAGAATTGAATATAAATATTGACGTGCTTGTGGTCTAGTGGTTAGTGGTGGTAAAAATATTGATGTGACACGCATATCTATATATTTTTTAAAAAGAAGGAAATTAAATTGTGTTAATCAAATAGGTTACAGAATAATCGTATTAAACATCAACAAACTAAGCATAAATGATACGCTTGGTACCACAAAAATGATTTATTATTAATAGAATCGGCGTTAACTTTGTAGAGTTTCATCATAATAGATGGATATAAATGAAACAATGTTATTACTCTACTTGAGTTTATTAGCACTATTCGAGTTTCGAGAGAAACGGTAACTCTCATCGACAGGTGAAGTATTAAACTTAATATTATTTTATCAGAGTTACTGTTTCTCTCGAAACTCAAGTAGAATAATAACATTGTTTCATTTATATCCATCCAAAGAAAATGTTATTTCACACCCTGTCATCATTGCTCATGAGTAAGCACACGTTAAATGTGAAATGTGGTGCCTTTATCCCCATATGTTGATTCCAAAACTTGCATTAAATTTTGCTTAATAATACTATATATAGCGCCATTTTCGTAAAATTTTTCACCTCAAGGGCGCTTTCATGTTACGCTTCTCAATGTTACCGATCGATTTCAGAATATAAAAGAAAACATTTTTTTTTAAATACTAAGATAATAGAAAAGTAAATAAATCATTGAAAAAAATTAAAAGTATGATTTATTACCAAAAAATCCTTATTTGCGGAACTTTATTTTTTGTAATTGCGTTAAGGGACTTCTTCACAAAGGACTTACCTTTTTTGCAATTGCGTTATGGAATTTCTACACAAAGGATTTTTATCTCGAGAACGGCTGTAAAGGTACATTGGAATGTTCAATTTTCGGTGAATATAAAATTTAGCAGACAATGTTTAATATGTATTGGATTCCGATATCCATAATAACAAAATTGTTAAACGAAAACAATATTATCTTTTAATTTAATCTATTCGCTATAATAATATTGTTCTATATAATTTACAGTTTTATCTTGTTAAATAACAAAAATCACTTTTCAAGGGTGGATCGCCTTAATAAAAGAAAAATAAATATGTATTGGATCAGTGCACGGACTACTTACTTTCGAACAAAAGTTTCTCCGTGCAAGGGGGACTTTGGTATAAACAATTTAAGAAAACAAAATAAGGTGAGTCGGGGTAAGTGCATCTAAATCTCCTAATTAGGTTTGAAATTGGATTCCAGTTCCGTAATCTATTAAGAAATATTATAAATCAATATTAGAAGAGACAGTCCAAGATGGTGCAAATATGACAGTTATTTGATGTTAACTTGCGAGTTGTGTATGCCTTTTCAATCTTTCGTATATCTCGATAAACTTTTGTACCAGGACGCTGATATTAGGTAAGTACCTTTATTTTGAGTTGTAGTTTGTGATATATATATTATTAGTTTTGTGATTATTTCCGTGGATTATGATTTATAAGACCAGATACACTTACCACATAAATTTTACACCGTGGGGGAAGTGCATCTATTCAGTGGTTGGTATGGTACCCCGCATATACTTTTGTATGGAAACTTTCTCAATTAGTGATATAGGTTCGAAAATTTGTCGTCAAAAATAAAGTCGCTGTAGCATAGTTGGATAGTGCAACTTTCCCAGTTTGGAAAGAGATCCAGGTTCGAATCCCGGTAGCGCAACAATAATATTTTTCGACAAAATTGATTTTATATGTATCTTTCTAATTAATAAATTCAATTAGTATTTAATAATAAACTAATTTCAAAAACAGTCCCCATGATATGTCGCACTTCCCCCGTCTAATCAATTTTACTAGATTTTTTTTAGAACTTAGCACGTTTACCCGTCGTCAATAAGGATAAAAATAACTAATTCATATTGTCATTAAGCAGATTAGTAAAGATACATTTTCATTATATTAACAATTTGTCACTAGATGCTCTTACCCCAAATTTGGGGTAAATGCATCTATTTGTCTAATTTTCAAGAAATGTTTTCAATATCAGGCTATCTTCATTCCGATTTTTAAAGACTTAAATTCTATCAAAGTCAAAGTTCTATCAAAGTCATAGCATAATCTTATGAAGTTTGAGAACAGTTCAAAGTTTATGTCGATGATTTATATGTCACATTTACCCCGATTCAACTTAATTAACTTAATCGTGTACACTAGGATTACAATTTTTTTTTGAAGAAAATCGACCATTAAATTAGAAAACTTGTGTAAATTTTCATAACTTAGAACTTTGCAGAACTAATTATTAGTGGTGAAAATAAGGGTTAGACATAATTTTCACTAATGTAAATAATGGGATAAAGATATAGGAAGTGAAGACTGTATCTCGTTACCCATTGAGACTATTATTACTTACTTCGGGTCGTAAGCGATTCCTAAAAAATATCAAAATTAGAGAAAATTTTCATATATAAGTCGGTAGGAAAACTTCGACGAGCCCGCAAACGCCTTTCCAACTTTCGACAGACAGACGACCGGGAATCGAAAATTCGACAGCGAGAGATTACGCGGCGCCGAGACAAAACGAAATGTTTAATGACAGCCGGCAAAAAATAATATTACATTAAAGATGGTTTAGCTTTTTCCAAGTCTGGAAACCTTGTGTTGGAAATGTCGCGATACAATTTGCTGCCGGGCAAAAACTAAACAGAAACGATGGCAAAACTCATAAATCACAACGACAGCATTATTTTGTAGAGAATATTGTATTTTTTTATTTTTCCAGTAGACATTTTAATTCGAATTCTTCACGAGTCTATGATGCTCTAGTCGGTTTCCACCATCTAAATACAAAATGAGATTGAGAATTTTACATCGCATCTTTAACAACGATGGTTATATATTATCATCATGTCATTATTATTATCATCGTGTCATTATTATTATCAACGTGTCATTATTATTATCAACATTGTCGCTGATTGGAAATTGAATAGTAATGTACATATTGTATTTTTTTTATTTATTTATTACGGCTGTACTATCGTGTTGTAAATTTATTTATAATATTTCAAGTACATAACCGGCAAAATATGGTATTTCTCTATTTCTTCACATTGGAAATTATTTTATTTCTTCATATTGGAAATTATTTTGTTATTAAACGAGAAAATATACTAAATCACTCACTCAACAGAATATGACTAATTGTGTATTAATATTTGGTAATAATTATTAAAACACATTTAACCATAGTTCACAAATGAAAGTCTGTCAATAATGATAGAAAAAAAAAAACATATTTTCAAATTTACACAGACTAGTTGGTAGGTATTAAAATATTATTAAATATGTGGAAACTAGAATCATTTGAAAAAATGAAACGTCGGAAGAGCAAAAATTTTTTCATATTCAGTCTAATGACAAAGTGCTGGGGATTTAATTTTTTCATTTTATTCGAAATACGGAATTACGTTATTAAAAGTGTGACCGACGTACAAACGGTACAGCGCACTTACAAACGTATTTTAATATTGATGATGTATAATTGAGAACGTGTAAAAGTAGACTTCTTTAGATTCGGCGGCTCAGTTTAAAAGACCACCGGTTTAACCACAATCCGGACAAAACGGAGATTAAATTTGAAGTATGAAGTTCAGGCTGTGCTAGTTGTCGGCTCGTTATAGTCAAGGGTGCCGAACGGTGTGCGGTAGTGGTAGGCCCAGAGAGGACTATGATAGATTGCCGAATGTCCACCGCAGTCTCAGACATGTACTTGAAAACGTAATAAAGACAGTGCGTCAGCTCTTGGAAATAAGATGTGTTTTGGAGTAGTTTAAAAATAATCTCACACAGAGAAATATCATCGTTCGCGACTTTACAGGAAACACAATGGGAATACGTGTCAGATGCACGACTTTGTAAAAACGAATAACATAATTAAAAGATAATAATTATGCCGATTTGTTTTTGTTTTGTGGCAAACCAGCCAGGCAACATAAAAATTTACGTACCTAGTATATAATAAAATCGTAAGTGCTTTTTGTATGTCAGTAATATCGCTAACGCCCCCATTCTCAGTCAGGTTACAATCATATTTTTCAAATGTGTTATCTTCTGATGATCCAATGTTTCAAATTTCTTTAATCCATTTCAAATTTAATCAATTGTATTTACACCACAATATATGGATACACTAAAATTCAAAATTGTCATTGTTAATTTATTTTTAGTTTTATTATAACAATTTATGTATTTTTACTTTTTATTTATTAAGAATCTTCATACAAAAACTGTGATAATGCAATGTTTAATCAATTCTAAAAACAACGTAATAAATTACAGTACTGAATTCGTAATAACGCGAGCACGCTTTATTACAAAGCATGGCAAACCGAAAACCGGAGCTGAACCGAAAAACAAAACGGTTTATTTCGGTTCGGTACATGTTCAAACACGCGTTACACGTAACACAATCTTACTTTCCACTTCTGTTGTCGTGTCGTGGTCGCAACTCGTTTTACGCGAAAGAGAATTTGATGAGAGTGTTATTTTTACCGGAATCGAACTGATATATATTTTTAATTGAACCGGAACGAAAACCGAAAAGAAAACAAAAATGGTTCGAAGCCCTGTTACAAAGTCGCGCAAATACTTATTTTCTTAAAATATGATGGGTGTTATAATTAAGACACCAATATTCATTAACCATGAAAATTACTAATTTTAATAATAAAATTATACTTGCTAAATAGGTTTCTGTGACAATTTTAGGGTGGAGACTCTGCACATCAGATCAATAATTCTGTCACAGATTCCTTTCGTTATCCCGTGTTTTTAAATACTATACATTAGCGTGAATTAGAACGTGAAAATGGAGAAGTATAATCCAAAGAAGGAAATTCATTAATTGAATAAATTTCGTCAAGTTTCCTTTCAAAGCTCGGGGTAAAAAGTTTGTATTGATCAGGGCAAGCGGCAGTCAGGCACTCGGCCGATAAGACCAACCGAATTAGAACACTAAACAGTGATAAATTAATAACAACGTTTCGGGACGTAGCGAGATCAGAATAATTTTCAGGCCGAGCGGTACGACCCCGCCGGCGAGGTGGCGCCGAATTTTATTTGCCCGCCTGCAGTTCGAGTATTCGTGAACCGAGTCTCATCTTTTGTTTGGAGTTCGAGGCTTGAACTTCTCAGGAACAAAATAAGTTCACTCGAGTTTTCAACGTAAAATACTGGAACGAGAATGATTTATTTTGTAAAGTTATTTATACATAATATGAGTATACTTATATACAAAGATATATGTACATGCATTTTAACACGTTGTTAATAAAGACGAGGAATGAGGATACCGCAAGACAATTCCGAATGCATGAGCGACAATATTTTTAATTATTAAGGAGAACACATCCTTGTTGTGAAGTTGTAATTATTCAGAACACAGTTCTGTGATATTTTAGATACTAATTAAAAATATAGTAATTAGAAATACATATAAAATAAATTTTATCGAAAAATATTATTATTGCTACCGGGATTTGAAACTGGATCTCTTTCCGAACTGGGGAAGTTGCACTATCCAACTATGCTACAGCGACTTTATTTTTGACGACAAATTTTCGAACCCATATGTTACAATTTTCAAATTTATATGTCTATCGTTCCATTATTTGAAAGCCATCTACTTTATTTTTACGGAATATCAAATATCTTTGAGTAGTCCGATAGGAGACACCAGACAATTTTTATTAAATTTTGGACACATTGATACAACTTATATATTATTAAGGAGAACACATTCTTACTTGTGATATTTTAGATACTAATTAAAAATGTATTAATCAGCATATAGAATCTATTTTATCAAGGTATTTGAGATTAGTAAAAATAAAGTAGATGGTTTTCAAATAATGGAATGATCGATGTATTAATTTGAAAAGTGTAACATATATGTCCGAAAATTTGTCATCAAAAGTACTGTGCGCTGTAGCATAGTCGGTTAATGCACCTTACCCGGATTGCAAAGAGATCCAGGTTCGAATCCCGGTAGCAAAAATATTTTTCAATAAAATTAATTTTATATGTATATCTTTCTAATTAATACATTTTTAATTAGTATTTACAATATTTTTAACATTTTACTTGTATGCAGAGGTTTAGAACCGTTGATTCTAGTGGAAAGATTGGAGAATATTTTCGAACAAAGATACAAATCAACAGAAAAAATAACAAGAAACGAACCAAATATGTACTACTAATTAATTTAACATCAGTAAAAATGGTATTGTTATAAAAAGTTAATTTCGAGATAAATTATAAAAACTAAAGCAAATTAATTATCTAACATTTAATAATACTAAGTTTTACTAAGTATAACATTATTAAACGCAACAGCCGCCATTTACTGAATGTGATACAATGTTTAAAAATGAACAAAGGTATTTGAAATAAAACGAATATTCAATAGAAATTTTAAATTAAACAAATTTGGAATTCTACAATAATTAATTATATAACGTTTGCGTACTTTATCACATATTGTGGTTTTTATAATAATACTAAACATCTGAAAAGATATCTTCATAAATATTTGATTTTTGTAAGATTTTCTTTGGTTTCACGTCACAGTATAACAAAATAACATTATTCATAAAACACAAAAGATAGTGTACAATACACAATATTTCTATAAAAATAGGTACACAAGTAAAAAGGGGGATAAAAGCGACCGAGAGACAATGCTCGTATTCGATTCAAAGTTGCCAACTATAGCCGGGGACGACATAATAGAGGACCCGGTCGCTATCAGCCCTGCAGGTACTTACTATTGGTCCGCTGTCTTAACATTGGACAATGGCAACGATAAATAGTGTAGCTTGCTGACGTTTCTGTGTCATCTTATTATTACGCTACTAGGCGAAAACCCGTCAATAAAGGAAAACAAAAAACATAATTTTAAATTTACACAGAATTATTGGCCGGTTTGGAATCTCACGAGAAGTAGGTACCTACCCAGGTTGGGATACGCAGAGCTCAGTTGATTAATTTAAAAATGGGATCATACAAAAAGCAATATTTTTTCGTATGTTATTTCTGATAGATTGTTTCTTTATATAAGCATTATATTTTATTTCTATAATATTTATCAACATTTGAGCGCGTCGACCAAATACTAAATAAATGAATGAAATCGAACCATACCTACAACAATAATGCATATACAGTTACAAAAAAAGTCAGGAATAATATAATAATAGCATGTTCAATTTGTTGATGTCCATTGATATTAATTTTCAAATAAAATCAAGTATTCATAAAAATTAACACGTAATAGAGTCGCCATTCGCCAATTGTTAATAACTACAGAGCTTGATTGGTTGAGCTAATTTGTAATTTAACAAAATAATTTTTGAATTAACGACGATGTTCTGAAACAATTAACGTTAATTAATGTTAACCATCAAAATAAAATAAAAAGTGTTACAGTCCGGTTCTTAAACAAAAAATAATATTTAATCTATATTTTCAAAAATAACTTTAGCACAAATGCGCGCTTAATTTTACACTTTTTAATGAGTGAGTAATTTTTAAATATAAGAATTTAAAGATTATTTCTACAACGATTTACCAGTATGCTTGCCGCTAATAGAGGTAGTCTCGTGTCGCCATAAACGACATAATAAATAGTACACGGTTATATTTTGAATGAATAATAAATAATTGGTGGGCAATTTAAATAAAATCAATAGTCCGGTCGACCGACCGACATATGTGCGTGCGTGTTGTGTGTGAAATCTTGACTTAAAAGTCTGCGGGGGATTCGAAAACGATGAGGACGCCAATTTTTTTTCATTAAACGCAGATAAATAAAACCAATATTATTACGTCATACAAGCCGACGGATTTTGGACAGGAAAAAAGAGGATATTTAATAAAAAATATATGGATGATTAATGATAGCCTAATTCATATATTATAGATAATTTCGTTTTATTTATTATATCTGCGTAATATGAATATATTATATTATGACTAGTTGTAAGTGTATTTTTTTGAAAAATTGCGCCATCGGATTTGTAGTAACAAGAAAATCGAAAAAAAATTGCTAAACCAAGATTTTTTGGGGGTCCTAATAGGGCCCGATCAGCAAACTAAAATATTGAGCCAAACTATTAGACAATATCAAAAATTCCTAAATTGTACTAAAAATTATTAGAGAAATGAAATATAAAGTTGACAGTTATCCGAGCATTCATTAAATACGTTTAAAATCAGTACAAAGAACTTGGGTCATAAAAAATGGACACACAGGGAAAATAAACTGCAATTTAACAATTCTATTTTATATTTCAGGCTTTAAAAGTTTGGAAATAACTGAAAATATGTTAGGTGTTACTTTTAGTACGTCTTATTATTACTATACACGAATATATCCATCTTTGTTCTACTTAATTAGACCATACATGGTTTAAAAGTTACATAAAAATGCATAGTCTATTATACCTGAGCAGCTCAAATAATACCGAACGTTGAACACTCGCTTGCCAACAGAATGATGAAAGGCATTGTAATTAAATGCCACAAGAATATTTGGCGTGGCCTGTTCTCGGGCATTTTGCCCAGATATCAGTTGAACTTCCCGTGAAGCAGCAGCGCGGACGCTTCATATGTCAATACGAAAAAATACTCATCTTTAGGAGTGCAAACAAGCGAAATTTTTCCAGATTACATACAGCTAGAGAATCATTAGATTCATTTTTGCTCGAGAGAGTTTTGAATGTCAGGTAATATTAGTAACTGTTCGTTTTTATTTAACCTTTTATTTTAGAATTTTGTGATTTTTGTCTTCCTAAACATGCTTAAATATTTTTTATAATAATTCGAAACGATAAATAATAATCCATTGAAATAAACTTATATTGCGGTCGATATTTGTTAGTTATCTTTGCTGAAAATTGACGTGCGACATGATAAGAGATTAGAATGTGGGCACGTTAATGAAATAGAAAATTTTCCCAGTAGGCAGATGGGAGATTTTGACATAAGTAGGTTAATGAAATACAAGAGTTAGTTTCCTAGTTTACTGGACAATAATATATTCTAAGTAGAATTTTTCGGATACAAGTGTTTATACATATTATAGTAATTATTACCGAATTATTTAAATTTAAAAATAATATCATAATATCAGATGTATGGAGTTTCGTTTTAATTCCAAGAACATATATACAACTTTCAAAAATTTGATAGATATGAAGATTGATGGGTGAGAATGGTGAACGTTATATTTATATAAAGTGATCACTTGAACCAGCTGAAGACAGGTCGCAAGCCCTAAATTACCCATACTTATATAATAAAAAATAGTTTCGTCTGTATGAGATATCTATTATTTGTGTAATATATTTATATGTTCAGCGTATTTTAATATACTCGTCTGATTTATATGTATGTACATATATTGTTTCTATATATTCTTTTATTTTCACACTAATCTTGAAATCAGGGAAGAAAAATATAATACAATTTTTTTAAATGATTTGATTCTTAAGTAATGAATAATTAAGATGAGAAAAACCTAGTTTGCGAATGTATTCTAAGGCAAGATTTTTTTTCATGTACAAAAAATGAATTACGAGCAAACAGAAGAGAAATTAAAACGTATTTCTACTGTACCTGTTTACAAGATCGGGTTAGAAAACACACGAAATCAAATAAATTATTCATGACGTCGACGATATAAAATACGTCAAGTCTATTTTTACAAAGTCCCAAATAACGTCAAATGAATAGGCAGTAGAACACGCATTTTGCGGAAGAATGGTGATGAAAAAGGTTTGATTGCTAATGGGCTCTTCGAATGACGGATGATTCAATTTGAGATGAATTATGATCATGTGATTCAACGTTATTCCGTGAGGCGGATTTTCTGCGACTGTCGTGACCCCGGGACGTAGATGGAATGACACGTATCCATGTTCAGAACTCGGCGGGAACGGCACGTAGAGGATAATCGAAAAACGAGGCGTAATGATAAAAAATGATTCTACCGCAAAATGAACACATTACAAATAGACAGACGTGACAGATCGTGTTGCTTATACAGGGTGAATATTATGTTCCAGGCCGATTTTCTTTGCCGCCATTTTCGTTTGGCATACATTTGTCAGTTCGCATTCGGTAGTCGTAGAGAGTAGTTGATTACAATTTATTATAGAGCATCTAACGCCTCAACAACGGGTTGAAGTCATTAAAACATTTTATCTAAATAATAATGGCAATGCAGTAACCATTAATGGTGATTGTTATAGTCGGATGTTGAAAAACTACTTGGTGGCCGAATTGGGTAGATTGGGCCTGCAACACATGTGGTTTCAACAGGATGGTGCCACGTCACACACAGACCGAGCTACGTTTGAAATTTTGCGAGAAATTTATCCCGGCCGCATAATGTTAAAAAGTGGTGACCACCTGATATGATGGCTCTCGACTATTTTCTGTGATGGTACTTGAAGAAAAGGTCTACGCCAATAAGCCAACAATAATCCCGATGCTACAGGATAACATTCAAAATTAAATAACAAGCGAAGTGTGTGAGAATAATAAATGAAAAATGCACGCGTTTGTGCCACTAGGCCGATGTATTCCATACATAATTGTAACAAACCAAATAATCGATAAAAAAAAATCTACTTAAAATATTGTGTTTCATTTCCTAGTTATTCGAAAACAACTTCGGCCTGGAATATAATATTCACCCTGTAGTACTTAATTATTTAGTAATAATATACACTTTACCAACATGTCGTTCAAGACCCTGATAGATAGTCCTAGTAAGACATTTATGTACAATTTAAAAAGACAATTAGGGGAATGATCGCGTTACAAAATACAATTATTTAATATTTTTAAAACACGGTAAATTTGAATACAAATACATGCAACAAGAGTTATGCACCTCCAAATAAGAATGATCTTGAATTATGGTGGTGACTATTGACATTTATATAAAAAACATAATCAAGATCTATAATAGTACAATGTGAAATTTAATAACAAATATTGAAAAATGGATTAAATAAGAACTTGGCAATATAAAAGATGTCCAATATATATAATATTTTAAGGTTGAGAAATTAGAAACACTAGAAAAAAAAAAGGAAAAAAAGTTTTACTACAAACTGACAATTGGAGAGAATGAACAGAATATTAAAACTACCGCGCACATACAGAAGTGCATGGGTTACAAGGTCAACGAAGTCTAAAAAGGTGACGCGCGACAGTCATTAGCGTTCTAAAACGAAATTTGGCTTATGTCAAACATGTATATACGCTCGAATGACTATTAACCGTGTATAATAACAATTTCGCTTACAGATTAAGCGTGTATCATGAAGACCATATTCAGGTTAATAGACAAGATTAAAGTTGCATACAAGAAACAGAAAAATAAAATATGAAGTTAAAAATTGAAAAATACTGCATATTCTAGTAAATGTTAATAATTCTAGTAAATGACGTATTCTAGTAAATGTTAATAATTTGAATGAATTTCCTACACACATAAAGGATATTGCCTTCAATTCAAATTAAGTCTCAACTTCAGCGACATTTATACTATTACATGAGAAAGAATATCAAATTTTCAAAAAAAAAAAAGTTAATAGATGGCGACAGCATAATTGGTAATATATACAATTTCCAAAAATTTAATAGATGTGGTAGCGCGGGTAAATAGGTGAACGTTACATTGCGTAAAGTGATCACTTAAGCCAGCCGATGACGGTTCGTAGGCCCCGTAATGCCCAAGACTTCCATACTTCTCATATAAAAATAATAGCTTCGTCTCTGTGAGACATCTTAATCTTGAGAAAAATAAAAGTTCTCATTTTACTTTATTTATGATGATCGGATTGATTAAAACAAAGTTTTATACAGATATTAATATAAAAACCGCGGGTGATTTAACTCTGGTGTAATATGAAGATGTGAGCACACGTGCGCACAAACACGTATTAGCCTCAGAGGGGCGCGAGGTACGAGTATAATGGCGCACCTCCTCTGACGAGACTGATTTTATATGATAACTACCGAAGCAAAAACTGAAGCACGCGCCACTGCCGATGCGACACGGCGGCACGTCCGCGGCCTGTCGATTGAAAATACAATCCAGCAGATACACCCTTTCGACATTACCCCCTTGAGATTGCGAAGTGAGATTGCCGAACTACCCAAATCCGACGCTTCAAAGTGAAGGTTAAATTTCTGTTCTAGGGTGAGAAATATAGACTGCAAACGATTACGAGTTCGCAAATGTATAAGACAAGAAAAGTAATTTTGAAAAGGGAAAGAAATAAAGTACGTGGGAGAATCGCAGAATAGTGCGTTGATATTTTAATGGGTATAGAAGAGAACTGCTGGAGAAGTGGGCTGACTTGGCCAAGGCCGATAGCACGTCCGCCCCGTGGTTATAATGCGGGACTGATTCCAAAATTCGTGAACAAATGACATTCACGGCTGGAATGATTCTAGATCTAAAAGCGTGACGGAGACGATACACGCTCACACAACCGCATTTATATTAGTCAGGTGATTTATTTAACACATACTATCATTTTATACCTATTGCATGTTAACGTGTTCGATTCTTCGAGATCATTCCACAAAACGATTCTAATACGATGTGCTTGTTACGATACTCGCCTAGTGATCTGGTGGTCGGGGGTTCCAGGAGGCCATTAGTCTTATTTTCATTTTCATTAGCTTAGTTTGAAAATCGACACCTTAATCTGCAAAGCAGCTCCATGTTTCTAAAATATTCGGGAGTAACAAAAAATTGTTTAATTTTGTAATTAAATGGATCAGAATTTCTTTATTGATATTTTGATTTATCTCGTACATATAGGGAATATTTGGAGTTTTTCTGAATTTCTTTACCAAAATTGTAAAATATTGGGAGATAGCTGATTTTCCATGATAATGTAGTGATTATGATTTCCGCGGACGTCCTTTTTCTGGTGCCAACAACACTTGTATCAGGTTTTTACAAAAATCAACATAAGGTTTTTCAGCACCCAGTGCTGATTTATTATTTTAAAACACGTGTTTTAAACTTGACGGGAATTTTTGGCTTTTAGTGTACTATAGAACAATAAAAGAGGAAAATAATGGTATCAAAAACGGTTTTATGACCATGTATGATAAAGGTATCGAAATAGTAAGAATATTGATTTGATACGTATTCCGTGTAAGGACCTTTATTGAAAAAAACAGCTATATCAAGGCCATAAAATATAGTCCTTATATTATGACTGACAACATTTTACACGTTTTCCGATGGGCAGGTTTAGGTTTTAATTGCGAGTCTGGCAGTCTTAAGAGTTCTAATACAAGACCCTTTCTACATAGGTAGCGATGTATTTTCGAAATTTTTCCGCAAATCACAGACAATGTATATTATATACACAATTCCACACGAATTTTTCGTCGAAATGATCCAGAAAATTCCAAGCGTGCGGGGATATTTCGCGACAGTGTGTGTATATTGTCGATAAGTGAAGATATTCGTCGAAATGAGGAAAATTGCGAATTTAGTCGTGAGAATTGCTGTGTAGTACCAAAATAAATATAATTATTGGGAAACATTTTATAGACGTATATATGGAGCGTAGAACTACATATAGTAGATGAGAATGTTGCAACATAACGAAATGAGACATAGAGAGACTGGAAGCCTTTGAAATGTGGCGCTGGAGGAGAATTATATTAGTGGAAGGAAAAAAAAAGAAGATATTTTGAAAGAAAAAGAAACAGTACGATAGCGAACACATGGAAAATCCCTGAAAGCGACTCGTTCGTAACCAAAGTGAAAGAATGAAGAAAATGATGGCTGAAGAAAACATTCATCAGCCAGTTGCTAGAGAGGCAGAAGCTAAATAAATCGAGAAGTAAAATACTTGACAAAGAACGGGGATCATTGGAGAGTTACAGCGACAAGGAAATATCCTTTAAGAAGAATAATAGAATTGCTATTGAATACCATACACAATACAATACGATGTATATACAATGTGATATATAGATATACAATAAACTGTACAACTTGTACAATCAATTATAACAAATTAAATGAATTACTTAGAATAAACAAAAAAAAAAATGTACTTACAACGGGAATTAGAACCCAGAGAACCCATTCTCTCGATGGGAGAATGAATTGCATCACGTTAGCCACTTACGTTCTCGTTGAATTCTCTAACTTATATTAAACTTTATTAGGTGAACACTTTCTTATTGTGAAGTTGTAATTATTCAAATGATAGGTCTGTGATATTTGAAATATTTTTCGATAAAATTGATTTTATATGTACATGTTTCTAATTAATATATTTAATTCATATTTAAAATATCCCAGACCTATGTTTTGAATAATTACAACTTCACAATAAGAATGTGTTCTCCTAATAATAAAGTTGTAATAATGTGTCCAAAATTTAATAAAAATGAATTGATAATTCTGGTGTCTGCTATCTATCAGATTACTCAAAGGTATTTGAGATTCCGTAAAAATAAGGTAGATGGCTCTTTCGAATAATGGAACGATTAAATGTATTAATATCAAAAAAGGTAACATATAGGTTCGAAAATTTGTCGCTAAAAACATCGTCGTTGTAGCATAGTTAGATAATTCACCTTCCCCGGTTTGGAAGAGATCCAGGTTCGAATTCCGGTGGCGCAACAACAATATTTTTCGATAAAATTGATGTTATACGTATATCTTAGTAATTAATATATTTAATTCATATTTAAAATACAATAAATTATTACTAAACAAAGTCTCGACTATTCATTGAAGTATTGTTATGTAATGCCTGGTCATGAATGCAGTTACCAAAAGAATACATACATGACTTAATGGTGTTAACATTGTGAAGGCAAAATTTACCAACATATACAGAGGAAAGGTATTATAAGACATCACAGGAACATTCTACAAAGGTTTTATAGTTACTAAATACGTGGAAAATTCAACCTGATGACATATACTGCGGAAAACATTAATTTTGTCCCAATTAATTCGCGCACTACTGTAAACGATACTTTTTTAAATCATGTGGGCTGGGGATCACAATGAATACATTTTACATACACAAATGCAAAGAAATTATTCCCGGATAAATAAGAAAAAACTTTTCTTTGAAAGTCGCGATGCAGGAGCATTTACCAGACTCGGGGTACGTGACGAATAGCAGCTATTAGTATCACGGTGTAAATAAAGAACTGAACAGTAAGTAAGGAAGAAAGTTTTTACAGCACGAAGTTATCATCCTTTTCCGAGAATGGCTCGGCCAAGCGTGCTTTGTTCGGTGCTATTAAGCCTTCACGAATAATAATATGAAAATATTATCGCGTGCATTTTGAAATCAGTTAAAATATAATATACAACTCTTATGATTTGGATGGCGTTATAAAAATTAGGATATTTCTTTGAATCGATTTCGAAGCATACTTACATAGATATTAGTTCTGTCATATGCATTTATTAAACAGGTAGTTCGTGGTTGCAAGCTTTGAAAGCAGATAAGAGTAATCAAAATTAATTAAAACTTTGGATGACCAACTGGATACACATGCTTGCAAGATGACGTCAAAATGAATTGAAACATTTTCTGATCATCAACGTATTTTTTCCAGCGATTTTTGATGGAATGAAAATATAGAAAGAGAATATACTACTTTTTGGTTTTTTATCCTTCCCAAGAGAGAAAAAGATAGACAGATGCTTCGGGACCGGTCTGGCATTTCGAGCGCAACTAATTGGCCAACTTTTCATTGGCTGGTGAACTAACTGATAAAGTTTTGGTTCTAGACCCTTTTATGGAAAGAGGGTTTAAAAGAGGTGCAGATAGCTTACGTCAGCTTTATCAAGAAATTCTTAAATGTTTGCATCGTCAGTCTTCATGCGGTCTAGCCTGCGTACACATTATAAGTATATATTTTAACGTATGTTACGTTGGTAGTGTATCAATCACCTTTAATTTATTCTATAACTTATAAATCTTATGCTTACAAAATTTTCTGCTAATTATACGTAAATCGGTTTGTATTCCTGTTTTTGTGTAGGATTATACAATTAATATTTTGACAGCTGTCATTGTTATTATTATTCAGTGTAGTCTATTTTATCATGGAGCGTTTCACATTGGAACTATGTTTACAATTAATTAAAACTTATCAAAATCAGTTTTCGATTCGGTAAACTTAACGTGCACTTCGTGAATTTTATGGTTGACATTCATCCGAGCAAGCTATTCGTGGAATTGTGAAAAGGTTTGAAAGCAATTATTCTTGTGAATACGCCGGTAAGACAAAGAAATTTCCGGAGTAAAGCCAATATTGTCGTTATAAATGAAACTGTAAGGGATGATCCAAAATTATTGATTCTTCGACGTTCACAACATTTAGGCTTATCCATTTTGCAAATATTCAAGCGACCAAATCAGCAAACCTAAGACGCAATAAATGATCATTTGGCATTAATTCTTACACTAACCGGATCCTGTTGGGATCTGCTCGGATCTTCACGCAAAATACGCCATATTGTTCCATATTTGCAATTATTATCAAGAAGATACCATAGGTATCGAAACATGTAGAATAATCAATAAATAGTGATTTAAATACATTTTTTGTCTAATTATTTACATAAAATTAGGCCAAAAAGAAATTGTGCTAATATTGAAGAAGATTACTATTGTATCGTTTCATTCGGAGTACCGAATCCATTTGGCCCCCCTGCTCTTTCATCATGATGTATGCCTTATGGGCGTATTAGAAAAAATGGGGTGGGTTTATTATTATTATTGTATATATTATTATATTATTACTGCAATGATGCAGCGACTGTTAACTGGGGCAGGAGATAACCTCCAAAGAAGAACGGTTTTGGGACGTTTAATACACGAGGAGGTCGTTATGTCACAGGTTGTCAGAACGTTTATCGTGAGGTTCCGGTGCTGTGGGAGTTCAGCATAAAAACGCTTGGAGAGGTGTTTTATGAATTCTTTCACTGGGGGAATACTCGAGTCGTGATGGAGTTGCGTAATCCTGGTCCATTTAGGTGCATGCAGCGCTAGTCTGATGACCTTATTCTGGAAGGATTGTAATTTATTTATGCGTGTAGGGGCTGCGTAAAAGAGTATAGGCCTTATGACGGCCTTGTATAAAAGAAGCTTATTGGCGGTGGCAAGTTTGCTATTCCTGCCTATTTATTAGTGGGCACATTGCGCAGAGTACACGTGATGCAGCGTTTCATTTATTTTGTATATGTTTGCACCATGTTCGCTGGTCCAGGGGATGTTTTCTCCGAACATTTTTATACTGAGTGTCAAACGTAGTCGTGGTGCACATTTGAATGAAAATATATTCCATTGTTAATTCCATAGATGTTTTAAAAAAATCCATTTTAAAGTTCTATCTTGTTGTTAGATAACCCTGTGTATATATATATATATATATATATATATATATATATATATATATATATATATATATATATATATATATATATATATATACATGTTTACACACTTGGAAGAGTTATGAAATGAATGTTTATTGAGCTAAAGTCATATTTTCTACCATTAATTGACACGGCGGTCACTTTGTGGTGTAACATAATTATTTTAATTTGCACGAGTAAACGTTGTACTACATACACGTTGGGTTATTGTCACTATTATAGTGTTGAGAGATGCACTATATTATTACCTCGCAGTTGCCTATTATGGCCGGTCAAAGTACGAAACGTTAATCAAAAACGAAACACACAATAATGTTTACACACCCCCTAACGTGTATCGTAGACTCGTCACATTTGCATATGATTATACTTTGTAATTATGCGTCACTACCGCGTTTAATGGTGCGTTAATGTGTATGACAGATCCTGAACGTGCGCAGAACTGATGCTTACGTCATGTGTAATGATGCGGATAATGTTGACGTGATTGGTGCATCATCTGTAAATAACTACCGATGCCTCACTTTACGCCCGAGATATAGAGGCCCTAAAGTGAATCATCAATTTTGATACAAACCCGTACGAATTCCGTAGGATTCGTTACAATTACATAAGACATAATTCGAAAATAACAAAGATTTTAAATTAAAATGGTTTTTTTAACTTTGTATTCAATTTGAAAATAAAATTGACATATAATATTAATAAAAATGAACATACTAAACAAAAGTAACAATGCAATAAAACATTTATATGTAAGGGAGTGAAGTGTCTAAATTCTATAGCATAATTTTATAATGTACTCATACATCTATAAGTCACACACAATCATTAGTACCATCAGTTTATCCAAATAAACAAAATAAAAAAGATTTTTGATGTTTATAATGTCAACTTTGTGAACATAGACTCCGTCTACGTCCCCCGTCCTACAATTAATTTCGTTTCATATTTTATTCTATGGATTGGTTAGTGTTACGAAAATACAGTAATATCGAAACTGGTCGACGTTAATATAATAAAATTTCGTTATTTAGAAAAAAATAAAACTTCTCAGGAACCAAAAAACAAAACCTCGTACCTACAAAAAAAAAAAAAAACAGACATCCGATATCGTCTATGATATATTATAAGAATTTATTAATATTTAGCAAATTATTTCAACAAACTGTTCTCGTATTTGGCCTTATGATTATTGATTAAATAAGATCTACTCATGCGGTTGAGAGCGCAAGAAAATATACAGCAATACACAAACATGTACAGGATGAATAGGAAGACGCGGTTTTCTGCAGTCCGCCTGTTCCGTTTTGCTGCATGTAAAGTCAAGAAACTCGTCGGCATGCTCCGCGCCAAGATACGGCGTCTGACATTTAAAATACTAGCATACCTCGTGCCAACAACCGAGGGAAAAATAAAAAAAACTTATAATGGCCAAATATTATAATTCCTCTCGTCAAATAATTCATTTATTCCCAAGAAAACGGAGACCGTTCGCAAACTTTTAAAAGTTTATTTCGCTTTCAGCTATTACAATCCCTTTTAGACAAATAAACCCTTTTGTGCGAACTTCTACGGCTGGGTTTCGTTGATAATAATAATTATAAAACTAACAGTAATTCTCGGAAGATATAATTACAATGGTTTGAGTCAGCAATATGCTTGTAGACACGTTTATACTGTTTTGTATTTATACATGTTCCGCAAAAAAAGCGTCAATCTGTATATTATTCACTCTGATAAAAGAAACGTCAGTAATACCATAAATTTATGTATTTATTTATATGTATACACGGTACATAGAATAAATATCCTTGAATACATAAAGCAAAAAATACAAAATAAATAATAATAAAGAAGCAGTGAAAAAAAGCAAATATGTACCTTACATTCATTATGCATGTTAAAATAAGAGGAGAGTTTTTTAAGTAACGGATTTTTTTTTAAAGAAACACATCATTTTTAAACACTACTTTTTTCGGATGCTACACACCTTAAAACTACTTCTGAACATAGTCACCACCCGTTATGACACTTGTCATAACGGGGCACCAATTTTTGTACACCTTCGTCATAAAACGACGCCGCCTGGGATGGTGACCATGTCTGCACTCCGTCTTTGAGTTCATCATCGTCATCAAAACGCTTGCCACCAAGGAACCGCTTCAGATAAAGGAAAATATGGAAATCACTTGGCGCCAAATCAGGACACACTTGGTGATGAATCTCAGCTGGTTTCATGTTACGTGCTTTTATGAAACGAATCACGGATTGCATCTCATAGCCGGCGGGCTTATCTATTGTCTTGAACATTTCAACTACTCGCTATAAGATGGACACACTGTGTGAATATCGCTAACGTTGCATGCGGTGACTCAACAGATGAAGGAAACCATTACGCATGCGCAACATCGCAACCGCAGAGATACGTCAGGAATATCCGGCAACAGTACTTATATTATAAAATGACAATGTAACACGCGATGGTCTCAAATTAATTCTGCCGATCTGCCACTTATAAACAAATTTGTTATAGTGCTAAAGTGTGAAGAATTATTTTCTTCTTTGAGGTTTATTATTGAGCAGCCATTTCGGGGATGCGTATTAATCGTACGCTATAAACGATCTTCTAGCCACCGAAGGCTTCTTATGATTTTCAGCTTATCATATTATACAGATAATAAAGTTCCTATTTATAAAACCTACGCCAAATTCCATTATCTTTGACAGCTTCAAAAATTTCCCAGAAGATTCATCTTTTAAAAACATCTAGTGTAGCATCGTCACTTTTTGTTAGAGGTTGTTTTTTTGGACATCATATCCGACTTTAGCCGTTTTTGTAAGCTGAAGTAGCGACGATTTGTTTAATCCTTCTTCGTTAAGAGTCCAGGCTTCTGGCGCTTACGTGAGCATTGACCTCAACGGACCTTTGTTTTTTGGAACAATTTAAATGAATTAAATTTTATTAAATAATAATTCATCATCCGCTGCATCGGTGTACAACGACCGATAACTTGCATCACGACGTGAACAGCCGGCCATCGAAAAGAGGGGGCTGCACGTGCGGATGTGTATATATTTGTGCGGGGTGCGAGTTCATGTATTAATATAAAACACATGTTTATTACAATAATGTAGTTAGTAAAAGTGTCAAAGCGATTAACGCTGATTGCACTCGATGCAGTAGATTTGGCGGTCTAGCCGCATGTAGAGTACTCAGAGTATCGTAGACTCTAAGGAATTGGAAAATATTGGATACTAGATATCGCACAAAGGGGCTGGCAATATTTGCACAAAGAATGACCGGCGCGCAATCACTGGCCGAACTTAACCCCGGTCCCCACTTTCGTCAAGACTTTACGGCTGCTTCCACTTATTGAAAGGTCGCCGGAGTTCGGGGGCCGAGTGCGCGGCGCGGGGTAGGCAGGGAATATGACATGGCAGGAGTTCGCTTTTAGAAATCTCAATCAATACTCGAGATTATCTCCTGCGGGTATACACAATGGCGATGACGGGTCGAAAATAAATGAATGAATGTACCAATATCACTTAATTTCGTCACGCGTTTTTTATTAGTAGTACTTAAAGCCTGTTCTAGGATGGGCGTCGAAAACGTACACAGAAATCTGTTTACAAATTTCTGACAATAAAAATGGATTTGTTTGTTTTCTATCTGAAAAATGTACTTCCAGAATAAAAAGATTATTTTTGAATCACACTCCTCATTATCAATGATTTAATATCTGAGAATATTGCGATTCGTAATTCCATTTAAAAAAAATCTATTGATTTTCTGACGCCGCCGTTTAAATTGATTACTACTTGAATCAGCGCCGTTTACCGGATTTTCTGTAATTTGATCAGCACCATCTAGTAGATTCTGCCAAAACGTTTTACGCATAGGTATTTGCTGAGAATTTGACCGGAAATATATATATATATATATTTAAAGTGATGATATTAAGTTAGATTTATATGAATTATTTATGCTAGACAATGTTTTTTAAGCAAATAAGGTTGTAATAATATAAATAAACACGCTCAAAATGTTTTCGTGTATTGTGATATCGTGTGGCGCATGCGATCACAGTCATCACAGTCTTCAATCACTGATACTAAACTGTGATTACAGTCACAGTTTTCAATCACTGATATTATCGAATATCAATCACAATCACACCAGTGAGATGAGATTAGCATTTTTTCTCATCACTCTAAATAATTACTACAGAATTATTTTTTGTTCCCGTTTACTCCGCAGTTATGTAAGGCAAACGTTATAAAATGATGAGAAGGTTGACTCGAATGTAAAACTATTGTAGAACGTACGGTACATACATACAGACTATGCATAATTAAACTCACATTTGAATAGTTAATTTGATGGATCGGTTCCGAGCCTGTGCAGTACACACTGTAGGTACTCGTCTACACCATCGATGAAATAAAATACAGAGATTTGCTCTCTCTGCAATAGGCGTACATCGATAAATAATTAAAAATAATAGAAACGTTGGGTTGATGGCTAAGTTTGTAGCGTTTTTCGTTTAAATAAACAAAATACATAAATTAATGACTAATATATTCTCCTGCATTGTTAACGATTGAGTTTTTCGTTTCAACACTTGAATAAATCGGTCAAGCCAATTTTGAAAGAATTGCGTCGTTATAAAAAGAGATTCCTCGGAGATTGTTGGTTTTAGTAAATTTAACGGAGCAAAATCAGGAGAATAAGGCAGATGCGTAATAAACTCCCAACCGAGTTCCTGAATAACCGCTTTTGTAGTGTTAGCAGTACGCGGGTAACAGTACGGACATAAGCATGCTGAAAAATCACTTGATGTCTTTCAAGTCGTTCTTCTTGAATTGCAGCCTCAACGTGACGAAGTTGTTATCAACAAGTCTTAGAAGTAGTGGTTATATTCCTCGGAGGCAATTTATAGTAGATGATACGCCTTCGTTTCATTAGACGCACAAAATTATATCAGGTTTTTCAAAGGGATTTCAGTTTTTAGCCTCATAATTTTCTCATAATCTTATTTTGCAATGTTTTAGAATTTTCAAAATATCATTTATATAAATAATAAAAACGATAGGTCTAAGAACTGATCCTTATGGTAAACCTAATGAAGTAAGGAGGAGGTTAGATATTAAGTCACGTACTGTAATGGTTTGGTATCTGTTAAAGTATTCCTTAAACCATTTCGAAGGTGTTCCCCCTATTCCATTATTGAGAAAGAAAATTCGTGGAAAAACATGAAAGCTCATTTGTATGTCGAAAGAAAAAAATGATCATTTATGAATCCACGTGCTCAGCGAAGGGCTGAATATATTTGCTTGCCGACACAGTCGGGTTAACCCAAGGGGTTACACCAACGCTGAAACCGCTTCATCTTGCTATTCCGGGGGTCGCTCATACGCTAGAGTAATGGCATTCCGCAACGGGTTCAGTCAGCCTTTATCCATAGACAACAAAGGGTTAAAAACCTAGTTCAAAGAATCAACAAAAGAAGGGAAAAATAAAGAAAAAGAAAATTGATAAGGGGTCTAAAACTAGATACTGGCTTTGACAGCTGAAGCATCGGAAGCAAATGTAAAATGGACAGGCAGACAACAATAAATTAAATCTAAACCCAAATTCCCGATCGACGAATACGAAAGAAAATAATGCGAATCGAACTTTAAAGATTGTGATATTTCCACACGAAGGAGTGGATTTCACGCAGTAGTTCCGAAATAAAGCGAACAATGACAGATTTTTAATTCCCCATAAACCCCAGTAATAAAGTTTGGAGGCCTGCACCGCCGAGTGAGGATTCAACGTTCCTATTAGAAAGGTGACGTTTTATAGACCTATAAAAATACAGTCTCTTAAAATACCGTGTAAGCTTTGTAAACAGTTTGTTCGAACGGTGTCTGGAGATAACGAGGTAACAGCTTCATTCGGAGACTCGGAAGATCCTCAACTGAGCAACTTGTTAACTTTGGTCGTTTTGAAAATGAGATCTGAGCTCACAAATCATAAACTCCCCGGTAGTATAAAATTTCTAACTAAATTAACGTCCAATACTAGGAAAATAATTTAAAAATTGGAAAATATTCGAATGAATGAGGAGAGAATGGTAAGAAATATATATGACGCAAGTGTTGATGATACCAGAAATAGAGGACTTCCACGGAAGACTTGGCACGATCATGTAAACCAGATACTGGAAGATGGTTCTCTAAGAAGCCACAAGAAGATATATGAATGTGAACTGGGCGAGAATTGTATCAGGATAGAAGAGTGTGGCGCTCTATCCTCTATTTGAAAACTTGCTATAAAATATGATATTTGACGTGCTAATTGGTACAGGGGTAAGATATTCGTCTAGTGACTTACCAAGAGGTCTGTGATTCAAGCCTCGTTCATGAAAAAACAGAATTTGTTCTATTTTTCACAGTATAAGTGCTCAGCTTAGTTGAAAATCGGAAAACGCGTTATGTCAATACGATTTTTCGAAAAATTATGTCATTCTGTATAGGCATTTTTTATTACTCTAATTTTCAATAAAAATAATAATATTAATAGGAAATAAACTTGTTATAATAACAATTAATATTGTTTTATTTAGTAGAAGTCTGTTCCATCTTGTCTAGCAGTGTCATCTAATTTTGAACCAACCAACATAAAATATATCGTACATAATGTAGATATACTTCATTCTCTGAAATCTACGATCATTGCTAACTTCTTAACCCAATTTACTTCAAATGCGAAGAATATATTATAAGTAGACAGGGAGAATTCATATAATCAAATTTCGTCAACGTGAACTTGTTTCACAATTCGCAAGTCACTGCCGCCGGGCTCACTCCGCGGGGATTTTGCCGGACCACAGGTAAAAACGGAAACTTTATCACTAGATCTATTGTATATTTCTTTTGTGCTTTCGAATACCCGAGTTTCGGGATTTTTACATCGCCTGGAATTTTTTTATTAATAAATAAATATTACAGTGAGAAAATTACAAATAAAATTATAATATACAAAAAGACTTGTAAATTAATAACATTTTACGAACAGTGTAATCTGAAATAATACTAGCTTTATTTTTTGCGTACTTAATGATGTGTTTAAATATGTATGTAGGTATACAGGTGCTCGTGTAGGAATACTATATTCTTCCAAAAATACGAGTAACCCGACTATGATGTTGTTAGCGAAGATACGAACCTCTCCATCCCTCTAAAAGATGATTTAAAAGCAGGGTTAGAATAAATCGCCGTTAGGCAGTGAGTGTCATCGGACTGATAGGTATTTTTTATCATTTTCAACATTGAAAAATAGGTTTTGCGGAAATACAAAACGTTTCATAAACAATTTTCAAATTTCAGAAAGGTTTCAAATATTGACGTTCCCGGGAGATTTAGATTAGGAATTTCCAGGACAGAAGTTCTATGTGGGGGCAAAAAGTGCTTGATCTTATCAAACCGAAACAAAAACGTGCGCCACCGAGTGGCAAATGCACGGTTCCGCTAAAGATAGGAATTCTCTCAACACGCATCGCGCTCACTGATGCATGAAAATTCCCGAAAATTACTAAGCACATTTAATTAATTTCGGCATATATTAAAAAATATAAAAATATTGCAACAAATTAGATGATATGCCGAAAAATCTATCTGTTGAAAAATATATACATACCACTAGGACTCGAATCCGGAACATTCTCTTGCCGAGAGAAAGAGTTACCAATGCCAATATGTTAGTTATATATCTTCATGAAGAATTTATGATTTCATGTGTTCCTTCTATTTAAGTGACTCTGACGCTAGATGACGCTAAAACTTCCCTATCCAGTTTTATTTAATCAGGAAAATTTTGATACCTACCTATGTATATTTTAATGAAATCGCATTTTTATTGTGAAGTTGCAATTATTAAAAAATTAAAATTCCACAAGGTTAATTATTTTACTGAATTACTGTTTTTTTTTTCTAAATGATATCCATATATTGTTTTGAGTTATATCTTAAGTTTGTATAATTTAGATAGTCGTCAAAAAACGAGGCTATTGAATTTAATTAAATTGTCTAGAATTAAAACAATTATTTTCAACCACGTTACAGAATTTGTTTTAAGAAGTGGGTAGGAATGTGCTGTACGAAATGCAATTAAAAAAAGTGGACATGGCGTGAAACAATTACGAGTATACGTATTTATTAAAATTAAATATTAACTATGACAATTCATTGAAAAATATTTTAGATACTTAATCAAATACAGTTGGTCATGAATTTGCAAGACATAATCCAAATAGTAATCGATGGAATCTATATCTCAACGGAAATGCAAGTTAAAACGACTGGAAATATTCGACCATGAAAATGTCTTCGAATTCCTACTCGTAATTTATTGAGCGCGAATGTATTGTGTGGAAGAAAAATGGGCGACCCACAAGAATATTAAAAATGAAATTGGAAAAAAAATCCAAGACATATTTTTTATATAATCCGGTAAAAGTTTAATGCCCGGGATAAAAAAAAAATGGTTATCGTCAAGTCTGCGAAAGCGGCAAGAGGCAATCAAATTTGCAACTAATATCGTCATCGAAGTATGTAATGGATATAAATATTTAAGAGTTAAACAAAATGTATACATGTAAGATGTAACAGACCTAGTTCACAATATTTTATGGGTGAATTACCTGACTATATTGAGAGTCGAAAATGTTGAAAGAATATTTAATTTTCTCTCACACATTTTTTTCTTGAATAAGAATGCATCTGAATTTAGATAGACATAACAACATATTTAGATAGCGCTAGTAGGTCAGATAATGTATTTCAAATAAAGATTATATATCGACTTTTGAAAGGATTTATACAATTTATATTTTATTTGCTTAGTAACAACTGAAGAGTTCTTTTTAGATAAGTGTCGGTTCATTAAAACCCGTTACGTTAGATATTAGCACGTATATGACACAAACACACGCGGTTTAGATTATTACGTGGTATTTTCAAACAAAAAAAAAGTATTACCGTAGTGAAAAAAGTTCATTATTAGTACTAAAAAATAAACACGTACACCGTTCACACAAAAAGTATTATTTGTTAAAAGGAAAATATAAATTCTTGGTAATTTGATAAAATTGCTAACAAGCGCTGAAAATACGTAAAGTGTGGAATGAAAATGTTATGCGAAAGTTTTCACGTTTCAAAAACACAAAACAATGAGACGAAATTGGTCTACCGTGAAATTCACACAACCGTTTGAATGCCAAATGTAGCACACCATACACGCCTACGTGTATATAACGTATACAAAACTACGTCAAATAACTTCGTCTGTGTCCCGGCAGCGCGCATTCATATCGATTTGTATACAAAACAATAATGGTTCGAACTAAATGTCAAAAGAATACAGATATAAATACGATACGCCAGGAGAACTGTGGCCAGTCAGAATCAGGGAGAATTGTGCTATTAAGCAAGGTTAGTTTTTCCACGATATGTGTAATAATACGCTGAAGACATCGGTGGTAACTAAATTTAACATCGGAAGTAACATAAATTACCATCGAAGGTAACACAAGTTAATGGTAGAAACTTTATGGTATTTAACTATCAATTAAAAATCAATAATCGTCTTTACCATGACACGGACTGTAATTTGTCTGGTAGATATGACAAGCCATTTTAAGCCACGTCTTGAATGTACGATATATGAAAGGAAAGCGACCTTACCATGTATGTCAACAGACGGTATTCAAGAAGACGACGTGCAAAATACTTGTAGGTAACGAATGTTTGAAACAAGTAGATGAGTTTGTATATTTGGGAAACATGTTTGATAGAAACGGAAGGATTGAGAAAGATATCGAAAGAAGGGGGAATGCAGAGAACAGAGTAAACGGCGCTTTAAACGGAATTATATTTAATGGGAACTTGTCAACCGAAGCAACACTAGCGGTTCACAATGGAGTCCTGGTACCGACACTAGTGCATGAAAGTGAAATCTAGAGCTGGCAGAAGAGGGACGAAAGTGAACTGAACGCATTGGAAACGAGATCACTTAAGCGTATATGTGGCAGATCCATTTATGACAGAGTAAAAAATGAAGAAAGAATCACTCAGGTGGTTTGGTCATACGGAACGGATGAATAAGGAGAGAATGGTAAGAAATATATATGACGCAAGTGTCGATGATACCAGAAATAGATGACTTCCACGGAAGACTTGGCACGATCATGTAAACCAGATACTGGAAGATGGTTCTGTAAGAAGCCACAAGAAGATGTATGAATGTGGTGCTCTATCCTCTCTGCCTACTCCCGCGGGGAAACGGCTACCGAGATAAAACTAAATTCACACGAAAAACAGCGGGTAGGCACTTTATTTAGGATGGATATAAGCGGAAAGATTGGTTATTTTCAATTTAATAAAAAAAAATTTACAGTGAGGTGTAATGTGAGCTTGTTTTTTATGTTATTACAGGTTAATATAAGTTTTGGTTTCTGCTTTGAACTTCTTACGACTGTTGGTGTTAAATTTAGAAATGGAACTGTACACTGTACACTCTGATATGATGACGCTGACTAACTTAACTAATCTATTCTCTAATATATAAATATATAATGAGAAAACCAAGGCAGCATTGATAAACGTTCACGTCCGAATTGCGAGATCTGAGATGTATTTTTGCTAGCTAAATATTTTTAGTTTCGTAATTCGGACCACGGCGTGAGGATGACAATCAGACGGTGGTCACGCGATGGGCAGCCGCCACGTAGGTCAATGCTTTCGAGCGGAATCAATAAAGACTCCCCTAGACTGCCGGTGGGCTGAGGTTAAGGGAATCAATCCTCGTGAGATCGATTTACCTAAGAAATACAACTTTCATGTAATTGAGCGTATTCTGCAGTTTTCTAATATAAAAGTGTTAAAAACATTTTACAGATAAAAAATATTGCTTTAAATAATTTCAAAAAAATAATTAGATTCTCATTGTGACATATATGCTGTTTGAGGGAAATTAATGATTAGATTTACTCCATAGATAGCGATAGTGTAGTGAGTTCACATATTAACATATATACAACTTTTAAAAATTTGATAGATATGGAGATTGATTAATGGGTGAGAATGACGAACGTTATATTTATATAAAGTGGTGACTTAAGCCAGCCGAAGACAGGTTGTAAGCCCTGTAATTACCCATACTTCTATATTTTATCATTAATAATAATAAAAAATATCTTCGCCTCTATGAGATATCTATTATTTGTGTGTTCTTGGACATATTCAAATATTGCTAATTATAATTTCAATCGTTTTTCAGAGGGTGAGAAAGTAAGATTTAGGCCAAAAGATCCCCAAAGGTTTTATGTTAAGGAATGAGTAGTTCCGAATTCAGATCGTTACTCCATCGAGCATGAGGACGGCCAACACTTCTACTGGTGTGAGGCTTCCATTCATTCATCTCCATTCATCTTTTCAATAAATATGTAGCGTCTAATTCCAAAACCCCCTGGAAAATGGATTTCGGATAATTGGAGTGAAATATGCAGTTTTGTAGATTATTTTGTCAGCTACATGCAGAATATATTGTTTCTCGCAAAAGCCAGTTAAATCCATTGATATTGCAAAATCAGGGTTATTTCCAAAATACCCTCAAAACAAACATTCCCCAAACATGCTATTCCCCCTAAAATGAAATCAGCCAATCACAATGCTTGTAGATGATCAAGTGATCCTAAATTCAGTATGACTGCCAGATTGATATATAAAGAAAAAAATATATACTACAGAACTGTTTCTTTAAAAAACGCTGATGTAAAAATGAACATTTTATATATTTGCTTTTAAAATATGTATTTTCATTCATAACTCAAAAACACAAAGTCGTTTTAGGAGTTTCGGAATTAGGCGCTACATATATCCATCTCATTGAGATTGTAAAATTTTTTGTGGACCTGGTGAATTTGTAAGATATTCCAAGCATTGCCTTTCTATTGCTCTTTGGGCTACTTGTAATTAGTGCATAGCGTTGGTGGTGAGGGCCCACGTCTCGGCTCCGTATGTAAGTAAAGGTTTGTAGACTTTGGTCTCTAGACATTGTATTATGGTGTTTTGAAAATGCTGTCCAACCCAGATGAATACGTTATCTTTAGTTCACCCTTCGCCGACTACTGTATTAAATATTTTTGCAAATAACACATCAACTGACATTTTTACACGTTACAAGTTACAATACAAAAGAAGGAAATAAAATATTTCTCATTCTCCGAAAATAAATATTACACCGTAACAAAAGCTTCATTTCAGCTATAAATCACAGTTGAAAGTTTCGAGTTTTCGCATAATTTTCCAAATTCTCCTCCGACCTTTCCTTTGGAACAATGCAATCTCGCGTTAAACTGGCTTGCTCGTTGAAACTTTTCCTGATATATTCCCGCGGTATTATTCGGCGATTCCTCCGCCAACCGCTCGGCAAGACGAGCCCGAAAAGGTCTGTGTGGCACTTAACTATCGGAAATTATCGGAAAAGTTCGCCCGCTAATTCCCCCGCGGGCATCGAAAGGGTTGACGCGATAAATTAATCCACCGGCGACCGATTCGCAGAGCGGACGGGAAACACAACCTTGATAATGACAAATTAATTCGATTTTTAACTTATCTGAATATTTAGATCAACCCTAGTGCTGCCGATAAGCTATCGATATTAATCCAACTTCAGTAGTCTTTAAAAAAAAAATCTATTATTTCTAATTTTATACACTAAAATAATATATTTTTAAAACAATATTACTCAATACAAATGTGATTATTTTACAGTAATTATTTGTAGGACAGACCATGAAGCTGCCTTCGATAAAAGATTTAAAAAGACTTATACTATAACAATCTGTATATAAAATAGAAGAATGATTACATTCGTACAACAAAAGTTGGAAACATGCAACAAAGTTACCCGAAGGGCATCCAGAGGCCGATAGGCCGCCCTAAAACCCCCATGACTGACGGATTCATCAAATTCTGCGAAAATAGTAACAGCGAATAACAATGGACATAGAAAAGTGGGAGACCTTCATCCAGCAATGGATAGAAAATGAATAATAATGACGAATATTAATGATACAGAATATAAATTACCCGTCAATAAATAATGTTTATGTAAATAAATAATAATAACAATAAATAAAGATTATGATAAAACTTTTTTTTGTCCAATTAACACACGTACTGTTTGAAGCTCATTTTCATTAATTATTTTTTTAATATTATCCAAACATTAAAAAAAATCACACAATATAAACATGCACGTGTAGACTCTCGAGTCTCGCTCAAAAAAGCTCATATCAGGGGTCAGTAATTCAAGGCAACGGTAATTATATTTATTTTTGAAAAAAAACTATTTATAGTGCTAAAATACATTGAATTGATTAAAAAATATTTTTATATTACACAACACAGTGTTTATTTAGTCTACTAGATTTATAATTTATTTCGACGTATAAATATTGCATGTAGGAAATAAAAAAAATAAAGTTGAAATGACTTTAGAATATAACGCTTCAAATTTTTCACAATTGTTATAATTTGCATCACATTATATTAATTTAAAAAATTGTGTCGCGAAATAATTGATATATATATATATATTTTTTTTTTAAATTTCTTGACTTGGACCATTTTCATAATAATAGGCACATTTATGAAAATAAAACGTCTTGCTTCTGAATCTCTTCAACCAGGGCCAACAAATATTTTTACATTCAATCAACATTGGTTTAAATTATAACTTACGTAAGATTTTTTTTTATTAATAATACAGCTTAGACCAAAAGGTTTTTTTCAGTAATAGGCAACTAAACAATTTATCATTTTTATTGAATTCAAAATATTATGATGACCAAAGTAGAGATATAAATAATACGGATAAAGAACTGTTGTCGATCCAGTCTGTAGCGTAATCATTAGGATTTTACCGCAGCAAGAAGGCGAATGAACGTTTAACGGCTGACTAAAGAAATTTATATACGGGAAAGGAAAAGTGGAACGCTAGCAAAGAAAACTGAGGGTGAACTTAATGTATTGGAAAATTTTTCAAGGGCATATGTTCTCTCGGGGTATCCGCCAGCACGAATAAGTCTGTATAGATTTAGAAGAAATATGTATGGGTACTTTTAGCAGATTGCGAAGTAGGATAAATCACTCACGGGTTATCGAATTTTTAAATATTACGCGTAACACGTGGTAGTATTGAATATTTTGTCGACACGTATCTAGGAATTTCGATTCATAATCTTACACGCTGATAGATAAATAATTCAAATATGTATGTATGTACAAACAAGTAACACGCGAGTATGCGAGTATAATCGATATATAAAATGGTCGTATTTTGTCAAATGATAAGAAATACTATTATAACGAATAGCGTGTTTTAGATCAGATTAATTTAATTATTTTAGTTTACATATGAAAAATAAAGAAAGGTTAAGTTGTAGTGATATCGTAGGACATTTTCATATTTGTGACATATTTTTTTTACTGCTTTTCACAAAAAATGTTCATGCACACTAAAGTTAATGTTTTAACATGTAATGCGTTTAATGGCTGGAATATTCTCTGGATATCTGTAATGCGCATGCGTTACATTTTTTGTTACGTTAGATGTCGCACGTAGAATGGAAGTCTAACCTTATGCGCGATATTGTAAAGATTGTGTGCTTTTGCTAGTATATAAGGAATAAAATGACTTGTATAAAATATGAAATCAAGTACAAATCAATAAAATATATATTGTTTTATTTTAACAAGATTAAAAAAAGGCCAGAGTGCTAGCCATTAAACATATTCTATGCGAGATGATATATTACATGTAATCAGTTTTTTATGTTGTTTTTTTAAAAATAAATAAAAATAGCTTTTCATTTATGGTTTTTGACAATGTTATTTGTATAAGTATTTAAAATTTGTACAAATACTGTGTAATCAAATTAGCATCGTTGCATTGAAAACGTTTTCTGTCAACTAACTTATTAGTTATTTGAACATTTCGAACTCAGGTTTCAACTCCCTGACAGACATCAGGGACAAGTGTTATCGACTACGTTTGAACGTCTGTGAAAGGCGCCAGTCATACTAATATTACAAGTCAGTGTAACTAATGTGCGCGAAGATATAGATATATATATACAATTTGATTACACCATTCGACGTAACATTAAATCTATCATCGACATTTGTGATAATGTGAAAATAAGCGATGGAGATTCAGGTCTGATATTTAGAACCGGGCACGTTTTCGATATCTAATCAGCGGACGGGCAAATCAAACAAACATTAAAGATACGAGCATTTCATCAGGTTTGATTGATTTCTTTAGATGATTAGACGGCTACGAACCAACACTCATCGGGAAAGATTAGATAATGATCGCCGATAATTGAAATATATTGCTTTTATGAAAAATATAACGGGAAATAAGTCGTAATATAAAACGGTCATGGATTAGTATAGCTACTGAAAATGTAAAACACGGAAAATTACCAAAGTTGTTCTTTAAACACAATTTTTAATACTGCATTAAATTTAGAATTGAATGTAGTAATTAGAATGAAATTAAAAAAAAAAATTTGTTATACTCGCTAAAAATAGTCAGGCACAAATAATTCATAATAATATGGCAATAAATATTGTTGATTGCGAAACTTCGCATTTAAAAATATGAAATAATCTACACAATATGTAAAAACACGAAAATCACTGAAATATACTCGTAAACCCTTCTAAAAGTCATATACGATTCGGTACCTCTATATTATTTATCATTTTAGAGGTAAAGATCATTCCAATTATTGTAAAGATTTGATTATTTATACTATTCATAAAAGTGTTTTTCCCTGTATAACTATGTTCAATTACAATTGCAACATTTTTTCAATATGATGGTCAGTAGAGTGCTGTAAAGCTTCTATTTGTATAATACATAGAAATAGTTTAGCTCGTTATAAATAGTGATGAGCGTACCGTTATGGTGACTGCGATTAGTTGATTGAAACGCGATTATAACGATAATTGATAGGTAACGGAGATTTAATTATTGAATATTTAGTTACCAGTGTGCCGAATTACGAATAATCAGTTATAAAAACAAATCTCACAATCACGTTTAAAATAACGCTTTAGCACATCACAACATTCTCAACGATAAATTGCAAGAGAACTAAACATTACAAGAAAAAATATGGCAAAAAAATTATGTAATGAAAAAAAAATAAAAACCCAACATCTTCAAATCAGTTGAACTGCAGCAGAAAACATACATCATCCATCTAACAATGATAATAATTGGTGGCACAATTCGGTATGTTTTGCTTTTAGTTTGGTTTCTCATTCAGTATATTTTGCTTTTAGTTTGGTTTCTTATTCAGTATATTTTGCTTTTAGTTTGGTTTCTTATTCAGTATATTTTGCTTTTAATTTGGTTTCTCATTCAGTATATTTTGCTTTTAGTTTGGTTTCTTATTCAGTATATTTTGCTTTTAATTTGGTTTCTCATTCAGTATATTTTGCTTTTAGTTTGGTTTCTCATTCAGTATTTTTTACAGGATGAAACCGTTTTCAATCAAACGTCCCGTCACCGGGGTACGGTTGCTAATATTAATCTAGAATAATTTAAATTAGCACTTTTTTTAGTTTCTTTCTACTTTCCAGACAAATAATTCGTGTCTCTATGCCTCAGATTTACAGAGTGCTATTAAGATTTATAAGAATGTTAATAGGAGTATAATTAACATTTTTAACATAACATACGAATTGGGTATATCGTGCGAATTTATATTTTGCATCGCATCGCATGTAAAATGAATATGTACATATCGATGCTAAATAATCAATATAGGTACGTATATATTAATTATCCTCCCCAGCTTCACTACCTACATTTAAAACATAATTCTTTGATCTGTGAATGGTTGACATTTGCCATATTTTCATCGAGCGTTCGTAGTATTTCAGAAAATATACAATTTTCTATGGAACATTCAGTCTATGAGAATAATGAATAAGAGGACGAGTCATCTGTCGGGTGGTTCATTTTAGTTCGTCACAAATGGAAATGAAAACATTGAAAAGATTCTAAATGAAAATGGAACGCGTTATTATTGCAAAGCGCGCTTATTAGGGACTGTGTATGTTAGTCATGCTTACAAAAACGACGGATTATTTTTAATTTCATGCCTACATTTCGATATAATATAGCGACGATTGGATTTCACAGGAATACATTTTATTTCAATGCGATTTTACTGAAATAATTGCCAAAAATGAAAAAGAAAATTATAATTGAAGAAAGGTATAAATATATATAAATACTGGCTACTTTAATACATACGAGAGTCTAGCAAAGTATGTAGGTAGGGTCACACTGAATCTTTAATCAGAGGTGATTCCCATTGTCGTATTATTCCCAGATATTGTTCAATTCAATTCCCAATAACACTTTAACCTAACTCATTTTTACTATAGAAAATATTAGAGAAATATCTGTAACGTTACGTGACTGTGATTGTGTCGATGATTGGTAACTGAGATTGAACCGAGAGTCAAAATAACGGTATAAATAACGATTTTACCATCACTACTGTATAATACATCTCATAAAAAAGGTAGATTTCATTAATAAGTTACATAGACAAAAATTAGTAAAAAAATTCAAAGAACTCGAGAAAGATTAAAAAAAAAAAATTAACAGCTTTAGCCTAAGGCGGCAAATGTTTTCGCTTTGAAGAATCCTAATTACGAAACGGTACTTATAATTGAATTTTTGTAACAACGTAGATAAGTCTCTTTAAAGAAGTCTCGAATGGCTCAAAGATTCTGAAAGAACACATTATATAATTCGAAAAAATGCTATTTAAATTTTTTGACGTTCGTAACGTTCACAAATAAATATTACGAATACAAAAATATATACAATGAATTAGTAGTGATGAGATAAACCGTTTTGCGAAATTTGTGTTCGATTATAACGATGATTATTCGTAATTCGACGACCAATCACTGATATAGTGGAAACTAAACCTCTAACAGTAAAATATCAGTTACCAATCATCGTTATAAAAGAAATACCAAATGCACAATCACAGTCACAATAACGGCTAGGTCATCACTAATAAATAGCCGCTATATGAATTGATTATATGGGATCCGAAATTGTTATCATTAAAGCCGCCATCACCGACTACCGTGGTGTGGGTGGTATTTCGGATGAGCTGAGATGCGCCAGCTCATCAATCCAATGTTGCAGATAAATCTCTGGGGGGTCGTTAATTCGAGAAGATCACCATCTATCTTATAGACAGACAGACGTGACTCATTTGTCTACGTATAAAATTTGAAATATATATCAATAATGTAAACGTGTCACGATTTTTTTAAGCCCGCCCGAGTATATCATTTGGTATATTTAAAATTAAAAAAATCACGTATTAAATAATTTCTCTGAAAATATGAACTTTAAAATTTGATTGTGCGATTTTGATGCGATTGTGATTCATAGAATGGGACATGAAGCCGTAATGACAAAATTTAACCTATTTGTGATGAAACAATCGGTCGACGATCTGACGACAGATCTTTCCTCACTGGAGGAGGGGGAGAGAGAGAGACATATAGTATGCGTCTACTGACGTCGAGACGTCGTCGTTCGCAACGAGTTGCAAATAAAAAATTTCCACAGCTTCTAAATTAATAGAATTTCCTGATGTAAGACTATCTTTTACAAAGTACCGAAAAAGTTTTGCTTATGATGAAATGAAATGTAGGTAGATTATTATGACCACCGCATCTTCCTTTCCACAAATCTGTCTCTTGCTCATTGCTTTCAATTTTGCACAACATATTTAATATCATCCGACTAAGATACCTTTTTTCTTATAGTGACTGGTATCTGGTTTTTTCAGTGGCTCGTCGAATTGTAAGGGTAGTCGGAGTCGAACTGTATAGTCAGAGCCGGAGTTGGTAAATTTTTAAATATTTCCACAACTTAGGCATTTCATAAGAGTTGATAAAATTGTTGAAGACATTTTTACACATCGCATATTTCTCCCCAAAATAAAAATAATATTCGGCGAACGTACAACAAACACATCATAGTTACCATACATCGAATATAATCCAGTCATACTAATCGTTTGCATTGTGGCCCTGAGATCGAGATGCTTCCAATTGCACATATCTGAGATATATTTCTATGCCCAGTGGCGTAAAAAAAATTAACCTTCCCGCTGTTCTCAATGCGATTAATATTTAATATATTGTTGTATGCCTTCTTTTAAAGGAATATATTAAGAAACTTGTTTTAATTATTATTTATAAAATTCATTTATTTGTTTTAATGAATTCGCTTGTTGGTGGCCTCAAACTCCAGATACCTGTGTACAGGAGATCAATATGAAGATTGCATACATTAGGAAATGCGTGTACCGATTCATTTATCATTAATATTTATAATACCAATATTATGGAAATTCAAAAAGACGTATTTAAAAATCTAATATTATTAAATTATATACGCTCGGCGGTCCATATAATCTGACGCCAAGCAGCGTTGGCAGTCGATATTTGCCCGTCTGATAGAGCATTTGTTCGCCTTAATCGGTTAAGTTAGGTTGCGCTATGAGAGGATCACCTCTATTTAAAAACAACACACTGATTTGTTGCTTTTAAATATCATAGTTTACATTGCGAATTCTGATTGTATTATAATAATACGGTGCCACTTTTTAAAACTAATCAATATGTTTTCCTTTACGATTCCATTGTTACTAAGCCTTATTAAAAATATTTTTTTATGGAAATCATTTGTGGCGTGGAAATATAATAAAGAAATACATTTTTATAAATCTTCTTGCCGCTTAATATATATACAATTTCTTCCAGGCGAGGAAGAAAAATGCAAAGATAATGTTGCCAGCTCCGGTGAAATTCCCGCGCATTGAGCGGCCGGCGGGCCCCGCCCAGCCCCGGGTGGGAAAACTCGCCGTGACGTCACCGGGATCACACACACACACACACACTGATATACGCCATACATCTGGATAAACCGGGGTACCGTACACGAGGGTGCAGACTATCTACCACTCGAGTACATATCTCGGTTGTGGCTAACGGAACTCGACGCGGAAAGACCCCAGTGCTTCATTAAACGGATATATAAATATTATTCAAAGTTTTCTCCATCGTACTTGATGTAAATAATATGTGCTAATATTTTTATTCTACAATATTTTAGCACTGGCTAGGACAACCGATCCCATTAGCTTTAGGAATTATTTTTCTAATGTAAAATGATTGAACATCGTAGAAAATTATTGTGTAGGTACAGTTAATATAAACAAAAATAATATTTAAGTAGATATTACAAAAGTAACTGAGCGTATTCAAAAATAACTTAAAAATAAATTAACATTACTAAAATAACAACGACCACTTTTTTTAAATCCTCACTAAAAATATATCGGCAGAATCTATAAAAATAAAAATGATGCCAGTAAACATGAGCACGAACATCATACAAGAGGAAAAGATAGAATAAGACCGCCATTCAGGAAGAAGGCTAAATCTGAGAAATCGATGATGTACAGTGTGAAGAAGATCTTCAATAAAATGTCAGATGATACAAGGAGGAGAAAGAACATACGTTCAAAATGAAACAATGCAAATATGTACAAGATAGAGTTTTAGTAAAAAGAAACATTTTGATATTATTTATATTAGAAAATACATATATTTACAAATGTATGTAGTACATTAAGAATAAATAAATAAATAGTAACGGAAATAGTATCAGAAAACAATTAGTAGATTAATAAATTAAACGTAAAATAACAGGATGAAGTTTTCCACTCGTTTGAAATATATCGCAAGGCTAAATTTATTATAGATAATTAAGATTTCATCATCCGTTTTCTATCCACTACTGGATGACGACCTCCCCGAGAGTCTCCCACTTTTCAGTCCATTATATTTTTATGGTTCCATCAGTTAAACGGGTTTTATGGCGACTTATCAATTTTTTAAATTTCCTTCAAGTACATCGGATGACTGCGTTTATCCAACGATTGTCCGTCCTCCGAACGATGTGGCCTGCCCCATCGCTATTAAATTTTTTAGGCATAATCTATTATATCAACGTTTCCTGCCCTGTCATTTCGTGTGATACCCAACGTATGTCTTTCTATACGCTTTTGCGTTAGGTTAAGTTATTGGACCTATCATTTATTAAATTATAGGTTATATAGAAATTAACCATGGATTTTTTCCATTGAGTATTTTTTCATACTAGTGATGGCACACCACGACATGCGCACGCGGAGAAAATCACAATTTGAATAAAATATTACGCATCGAAAAATACCATTAAAAATGACAAATTTCGTTAACTCAATGTCATTAAGGTCTCTTCTCGAGTGTCATTAAAACAACACTTCCGTGAAATTCGGCAGAAAAACAATGGCTTCGAGTGCCTACAACAATGGGAAACACTTAATTTGGGGTAGGAAATGTCAGCGACGGCTGCAAATTATACACAGGCTATAATGAGCCCTAAAACAATCCCAAGACGCTGATTTATACGCAATTGCCGCACGGATAATTCTCGAGATTAATTTCCATCGTATTTGTTTGATCGGAGAAAAATAAATACGAAACGTTTTCAGTAGGCATTTCAAAAATATACATTTTTGTATGTGAGTATTGTGGGTATATCCAAATATAAGATTCCAGCCTCTACGGGAGATGTTGGGAGAATCGTAAAACATGCGGCACTGAGCCGACCGAAGAAAAGTAGGTCGAGATGATGCAACAGATCTATGCCAAAAATTAATCCCTTCGATACGGAGGCACGGTATGAAAAAAACGTTCCTTTTATAAAGAAATCCAGACAGCTATTGAAAAATTCAACACACGTGTGGAGGGGCAAAATAATTTCCTTTGATCAGGAGGCACGGTACAAAAAGTGTTATTTAAAAATACAAAGGCGTACCGGTAAAAAGATATTTCTTTTGATAAGTAGACATGAAATTGATAATGTTATATAAGAATGCGCGCGACGTACAAAATTGGCTAGAATATTGAATTGAATTTACAATTTCCAGTCAGGTTTCCTTTATAAGCTAACAATCATGATTTTATGTTAATATTACAATATTAAATTATTTATTAACATTGTTTTTAAACCACCTTTATGAGTTAATTACACATCAACCGGTTTCATCAGTAGATATGTCAAAAAAACTAACTAAAATCATGTCAAATTGTTCTAGTGCTTTTAAATTCAATTGTAAAAAAAGAAATATAATATTACCTTTTTTAAATATTTATATTACATTTTAATAATACAACATTAAAATGAACAGTAAAGTTCGTGTTAAATATATAAAAAAAAATCATTTTAATTTGCAAATATAAACATATTTTATGTAATAAATAAGGAACTGACATATCAAGACAAAACTGAATAAGTATAATAAATAATAATTACTAAGAGAATGTATAATTAAATGAACATTTGTACAAAAATCTAACATCTAAATCATCTAAAGCTTAAAACGTCAAATTACATGTGGCATAAATAGGCGATGGTTCGGAGTAAAATAATTTATATAATAATTCATTAATAGTTATAAAACTTTTCATTATAAATACACGTTAATTTTCTGAATAATCATTGTACAGAAATACATCTAAAAATGGAAGATATGTTGTTTTGACGGTGCCGGGGGTTACATTTATTTATTTGACATTTGTCAGATAAATAAATGTATACGTGTCGGAAGTGAACATAATTTACTGGGTGGGATGTAGTAGGTATCCACCTCTGATATTCCGTGTCGTTTCGGTGTTATTTAGTTAACCCTTTCCAAACCATGCAGTAACACAGGTCTGCCGCTCTAATTAAATCTGTAATATTTAGGTAAATATATGCAACATACACTATATAGTTTAGTTAATTTGAAGAAAAAGATTTACGCTTAGAAATGACTAATAAAAAATCAATTATGTAAGGCGAACCCTACAAAAATAATTATTTTTAATTCATTCCGTTGTAAAATTAATACGTTGACAAAAATACCATACCGTGGCAAGACAGAAAGAAATCACACAATAATTTCACAGTGAAAACAATGACAAACATAAGAATATAATGGTGTCCCCTTCTCACTAATTAAATGAAGATAGATAAAAAGGAAGGTTGTATTATACAATGCAATCTCGTATACAGAACTTTGTAAATGCTCCGAATTATAATATTACATATTTATAAAATATTTAATGCTTTAAGTATATTTGTGCCATTAATCATTTCTTCAAAACCATTTTTCACATTTTAAAAGCTAATAGAACTCTAATTTCTTACAGTAACACGAGTTGACAGCATGGCTGTATACGAGTATTTTATATCACGGTATGGTAAAGGTTAAAGTAAAAAATAAAGAGTAAGATTCGACAGATACATATAATAAAAAATAAAGATAATAAAAAAAGTGTAGTGAATGTGTTGTAAACATTAGTGTATTGTATTGTGATTAAGCTGGAATGTTGAACAGCGATGCTTCTGACTGATCTCTACCCGATTGAATCCATGTACTGGGTCCAAATTACCGTAATTTTTTTGTAAGTGAACCATTTTATAAGCGTGTTGTACAGTTTAGGAGCTAAAAATGTATAGAACCGTTGAAAGAATGTCGTTGTTCCTCTCGAAACTGGTGTGTAGATGTTTATTCATTGTCTAGTGTTGTGACCATGATTTATTGCTAAGATAAAATTGCACACTGTTTTTTAAAATACTGAACATTGATTGCTGCTGTGCCTTGTGTTTGTGTGTTGTGGCTATAAATGCACCGTTAATAATTAATACAGAAAAATAATGAACATTTTAAAAGATTGAAAGACGTTTACAGAAATTAATTTTGTTAGACAATCTAATATTACCAATTCGGAACTAAGTTTCTTTGCTATTGTGCCTTTAGTTTTATAGTTCTTTAGGAGTATATAACCGTTACATTAACCGTTTGTATACGCTAATATTTAATGTTAAAATTATTAAAAAAATCGTTATTTACAAAAATAATGTTAAGGTTGCATTGCTTTAACGTCATAATTTTTCAATGTACATGTAGTCTTCAAAAATAAATAATTCACTGTTGAAGTCAAATAAATCAATTCAAAGATTTGCTATTTTTTTTTATATAAAATCACATTTTATATGATTTAACGTTCTGAGCATTTAGAATATATCAAATAAGTGAAAGAACACCCGGATAAAATCTACCTATCAACAAATAGATGAAAAAATAGAAAGTATAACACATTTTAACGATAATATTAGTAAAAGGCTTGGTAAATTCCTTTAACTATATTTTTTGATAGATAATACAATCGGTATTCGGTAATCGGTAGATAATACAAATGGTTCAGTGACATTTGTAGGAATAATAATACAATTGATACATTTGTAGATGTACTTCTATCACGAGGTCGTTTAATAATCGATTCGGAATGTGTTAATTATTCCAATCAGCGTCCCGGACCAGCCGAAGGCAAATGAAGAAGAGACCTGTTTCTATTAAAAAAAAAAACTTTCAATTTTCCATCTTGCTTTATACGCGAATACCGTGCCGTAACTGAGTGACGTAGGCAGGCATCTGGCGTGGCCGCATGGCTTGGACCTCGGCCAAGGCAAGATAGCTGGGCCGAGTTCCGCAAGGGACTGACGTTTCGTAGAATTGAATTTGGCGGAATGTCACCATCCGTGTAACTAACTGAACCAAAATGGCTTCCGTGTGAATCGCGCGGGAAATGATTAAAGTGCAAAAATGCGGTGTTTTTCAACGCGTTTATTATGGACTTAACTGCTTCACAAACAATGGAGAGTTGTTTTACAATTTGTGGCGCAATTAAGGAGATACGCGACAGTACACGCCGAGTATTAGTATGATATATTTTCAAGTCCACGACTCTCCTCCGTTTGTTTTATGTATCTTTTGCCGGCAGAAAAAAATGATCTAAGAAACAGATTAACCAAATTGAAATTAAATTCATAATGCACCGTTCCGGCGGTGACGCGCATTCGCCACGTTTCATAACGGAAAGGCGGTTGCGGTGAGACGCAAGTTTTTATCGGCAGCAGTTGATGGATATTTGTTTTGTATATTATTATTCCGTGTATTACAAATATTTAGAATATGCACCATCGTTAGGTATAATATAATCATAGGTTATTAAGTGAAAATACAGTAAATAATCCAAGTTTTATAAAACGCAAAAATCATTTTTAAAAACGTTGGCGAGAGCATTGCGGTTCCCCGCCTTATCAGACGAAATCCCTAGGGGACTATACCATTTCTTCAGCGAATCCGGCAGCAAAATTCGCATTTCAGACACCGGGATAGGGGCGTGGGCGCCACAGTGCGGGGCGAGACGTTACGATAATAAATAACCAAGTACACCCAATCTCAAACATCTGCTGTCTGTTTCGTCCCAAGCGCAATGGTCGGTTCCACCAGTATAAATAATAGTCTATGCGCATATCAATATGTGAAATATTCGTAAAAAAAAACTATATTGATTTAATTATTGCTCTAATTGATCAAATATTCCAATAATCTATCAATGTTTAAAATGCTGGAAAATATCATATTTTCTAATTCAGTCGGACACGCACAGCTCGGTTGATTCATTTGACAAAAATGAACGTACCAGAGAACAATATTTTTTCATTTCCAGTGTGATGTTCATATCAAATGACAAGATGTCAAACGATTAAATAATTATCAAGGCGAACACATTACTGTTCCGTAATGGAAATTCCGTAAAAAAACAAAGTAGATGGCTGTCAAATAATGGAACGATAGATATATTAATTTGAAAAGTGTAACATATGGGTTCGAAAATTTGTCGTCAAAAAAACTGTCGCTGTAGCATAGTTGGATAATGTACCGTCCTCGGTTCGGAAAGAGATCCAGGTTCGAATCCCGGTAGCGCAACGATAAAATTGATTTTGTATGTATATCTTTCTAACTAATACATTTAATTAGGATTAAATAATTATTTTATGTTTATTTAATAGTTTATGTTATTAAATTTTACGTTAATTTAATAGTTTATGTTATTAAAAGCGTGACCAACACCACGCCCTCCGTACGAGAACCATCAAATCTCTGCTAACCATCGTCGCCGTAACAGGGAAGAGAATAATATAAGATGTGACGCGACGTCTACCTCTAGCGTCAAGTGAGCGACCGTCGTGCTATGTAGCCGTCGTGCTATGTAGATGACGCCACCTCATCCTTAATCTACAGTGCGCATTGTCTATAGTCAGTCAGTAAATCAATGTTTACCGTGTCGATCAATCGCACGCAATGCACAAATTATACTACTTGACTAATTCGCTTTGCGACCATGCCGGCGGAACGGAACCTGTCATCGTGGGGACCGGCTGTTATCGACACTTATTCTATTTTCGTACTTAATTAATCTAATGGGAAGTAAATGTGATTGTAATTTAGACAATTAAGTTTCCCAGTAGATGTTATTAAAACCTTCAAATTTGTATAAAAGGTTGTACTGTACTGTATTTATCGATTTTCGTTGAATTTGATGTTTTAATTGAATGACGTTTTTACTCTGAATCACTTTTGGTAGTTGAAATTTATAAACCTGTCAAAGCCGTCTATGACGGTGGAACCTTCGTTTAGTCCCTCTATCGAGCGGATTCTAATTATAGTGGATGGAGTAGCTGTGAAACACTGCTACAGATTATTTTACTTTACTTCTCCACTCGTTCGGAAAAGCGGGCATTTCATAAAAAAAAAAAAAAACCGGCGAACTATGAAGGTGTGTCAGCCATTTTTACGTTTTTTAATTCATTAATGAAAAAACCGGTGGCACAATCTGACAGTAGGAGTGTCCTGGACATGATTTGTGTGTGAGCAAATAATCTTACAACGCGTTCGTGCTACACGAACTAGATATAAAGATGCAACATATATTTAGAAGGAATTTGGGGGCTTTTCTGTTTATCTGTCCATCACTGTTCACTGATTCAGATTAAACTGTTATCTTTTATTCTCGTTCTAATGCGGATGATTAATGTTTATATACACCCACTTGATTTCAGCAGTCCATCTGGTAAGGTTAGTTCAGATTAGGATAATATTTATATTTTTTCACACATTTCTTGAACAGTTTTAAAATGTATTAAAAGTAAAAAGGTATTTGCTGTCTAAAATGTATTTTAATATACCAATCAGAAATAGTGGCGAGCAGATAACACGAAAGACCCATTTGTTTAATATTATATATGTGTATGTAAAGTAAATAACATAAATTTTCATTACAATATTTTGCATATATTTTAGGATGTTCGCATGCATGTATGTCTGGTGAGATTAAAGATTCTAAGGGCACAGTAAAGAGCTTATTACGTGTATATTTTCACGGCGAATAATATAGACTTATCAGAGTTGGTAGGTTGAGGCGTGCGGGTGAGGGAGGGAGGAATATTGAAAATAAGTTGTTTTAGATAGTTTCTATCTACTCCTCAGAAGTCCTTGAAGACAAAACTGTAGTTCATCATAATATTTGTTTTAGCCTAAGGCTAAAATATTCCGCGAATAAAATGATGTAGGAAAAATTAAAATATTTCTTCACCTTAGCAGTAATCACAAAAACATTTTGTGATTAACACGTTTTTATAGCTTTAACAAATTATACTATGAACCGTCTCACTGCGCAGGCTAAAAAGAAAAACTATTCTTATATCTTAATACAAAAATATACTCTGTTGTGCAAACATTCTGCACACAGTCGTTTGAAATTTAAGTACAGTTAACTTATGTAGTGAGTGTTAATCTAATTAACATTAATGTAGTCTAGAGGTCGTCCTCAATAGGCGAATATGCATATAAAATTGCAAAGAATTTTTTTAATGAACAAAATAATTTAATTTTTTTTTTTAAATACGTTTATATATATTTCATATTTTTATATGTTCAAGTTGCATGTGCCCAATATGAACCATGTCGGAGATATAAGATTAAAAAAAGTCGAAGCAATGCAATTAATTAAAAGATTTAAAAATATAATATTAAACATCATAACTGAATACAAAAAATAAAAGATCAACGAACTTCGAGCGGCCCGAATGTTTTCCGTTACCCGAATTAGAGCCTGAAGTAAAGATATATATATAATAATATTGGGTCAATCTCGCAAATATTCATTTTGAAGAGCGAGTAGACTTAATCCTCTGCACTATGTTGGCGGCAATAGGTCGCCATAGTAAATTCTTTTATATCTAATTTCCTTGGGGACTATATGTCGCCGCAAACAGTAATTTTTTTTTCTCAAAAAAGTGTCCTAGTACCTATTAGCGCAGGTATAAACACATTACACTAGTTCTACACAGATACTACTATTGTTCAGACGCGTACATTGTCAAACAATTATCATTTGAATGTTCATTTATTTGCTACCTTTACATTTAAAGAAAAAAAAAAAATTATTTATTACAATATTTTAATACAATCTAATATTTTTGCTTGAATTTGCATAAAATGCTCTGGAGTTGCTGGTATGTCATACCAAAAATAGTCTTATGCGATATTTTCCATAATGGTACAGTATTTGTACATACTCAAATATGTATACAATAATTTATATGTTGTAAACGGATGAATTATTATAATTTTGCTAGCGCCGCCGCAAGATCCAGTAGAACATCAAAATTTCTTAATTCTAAAAACTACCACGATTATTCTGCCGCTGCAGCCGTAGCCCTATCCATCTTATGTTGCTTTTTGTTCTATTAAAATTGCTATTTTCTGTTTTTAAGCTATCGTTCTACTCAAACCATACAATTAGCTACCTAGTGAATTGAAAATTCCTTTCGGCTCCTCCGTTTTGTACGAAGTTATGCTGTTCTTTAACAGAATAAAATTAGAAATGTTTTCAGCTTGGCTTACAGCTGCGTGCAAATCATTGAAGTATCTACTTCCTCTCTTACTAATTCGCGAATTTTACTGTTTTTGAGGTGTTATTTTGAAGATCGTTCGAGATGCACGATGGATTTGTTTATGATTTGCGAAAAACAAAAAGCAAACCGGCAGAGAACTATTTACTAAGATAAACTTTAAAAAAAATAATAATTTGCTTTAGTTATTACGTGAAGGATTTTCAAACAGTAAAAAAATCATATACAATCATAAAAAATGTTAAAAAAAAACAGCCATATATTTTTTATATGGGTATGAATGTATTATTTTGCGTTAACATTTAAATTTTAAAAATACTATAGTACTAAAAATTATAAATAAATAAATGGTAGGATCGTATAAACGACGGATTCATTTTGCCTAAAGACGTTGGTTAAACGAAAGTCCATAATTATATAATTGTACAACGTATATTATATATGATTGTATAATATCATTGGTAACGGCATAACCTAAATCTATACCTACTACACGCCGCTGTGGACTAAGTCTGTTACATCAGTATATAATTAATGTTATTCACTCATTGATTCCATTATACAAGAACTCAATAATGTAATTGAATAATTATTACCATTGCTGTATGGTGTGGTGAATAGAGTTTGCGTAATAGTGGAGAGCTCTGTAGGAATATTTCCGTTTTCCGCACAAATTAGTTGGATAGGAAGGAAATAAGGCGACTCGGTGACGCCATAAAAGCATCTCTTTCAGTTTCACGGAAAATGTACTGGTAATTACTCGCCCTCGTATAACTTTCCCGAGTGGCATTGACAAATCTGATTACGTAATTAATTAAAGTCTCTATTCAAGAGACACATTATAAATTCGGCTTAGCGATGTCGAGGATGTCAAATCAGCTCAAGGACTCGGGTTCCACACGAGTCGGGCCTTTAAAAGTTACAATAATATTACTAGTTTCCAAATATTCGTTACTTTCAACTATTCGAATATGAAGAATTTGGTAAGAGTATGAAGAATCTAAAAAACAATTTGAATAATGCATACACGTATGTATACATATTACTATGATATATAATGTATATATACAGTGGAACCACAATTTACACGCCCGGAATTAACGTTTTCATTTACATACGTAGAAATTAACATTTTCAAAATACAAATGTGAACGAATAGTAATACAATATAATACAGATATTCGAATATAGAATAGTTAAAAAATGGGCGAATACTTCGGTACACGAATTGGAGACCCTAAATAGGTAATACGGTCTTATCTGATTAATCTATTGATTCGGTGTAATAGAAAGCAAAAATAAATTTTTCTAGAGCATACTGAAAATGGTGCGTCTTTTCTACCGATATTTTAATTGAAAGTGCTTTTAAGAATTTGCGACCCTGGTGTCTTCGATTTCTGTTTGAGAAAGGGAAACATATACGGTTGATGCGAGTCGAATTGATGAGAACGGATCGTTTTTCTGAGTAGTTAATGATTTCTTTATGTGCGCTAAAAGGTTTTGGTGGTAAGGTTTCATTTCCAAAAGTCTTTTTCATAATAAAAAATCTGTAATGAAATAATGGATGGGTTTAATAAAAACATATTTATTTTGCATTCAAGTAGTTAATATATTTCATAAAAATTATGTTTTCCAAATGTGATCCGTTATGTCGCTGGCACTCTTCTAAACGGGAGGCGAAATTTCTGAGAACTGCTCGGCTCGTATTCTCCGTGATTGCTGGCCATTTCTTCTCGCATAAAGAGATCTCAATAATCAGTGCGCATTTCGGTCGGTCGGAAATTTACCCAGAAGAAGAACAATATCGGACCAGCTATGACGACAGGGCATCAGCGCGCTCAATCAAAGGTTAGTGGCAGTGTGCATATTTCATATCTGATCATATTGTCAATAGGAAGCTCGGGAACCACATATGTCGAAGGCATTTACGGGAACAGTAATAAAACACATACAAAATATTGGTTTACTATTTTACGTCTACCAATCTATAATATATACACAAAAAGTAAGCTGATACACAAGGAAACTAAGACAATGAATACAAAAAAAATCTGTGATTAAAAGATTAAAAAGATTAAATGAAATTAATGTTTTGACTAAAAATTTCAGCAGTATGACGAGTTATTTGATTTGAGGCCTCGGCAACATGGCCGAGCACTTCTGGGGAGATTAGAAAAACAAACAGAGTTAAGTTACAGTAAATATACGGTAGAGTAAATATGCGCAATGCGAAAAACACTGCGACACTCGATGGCGAGTTTTGTTTATTGCATGTCAATCGTAAAAGCCACAGCGCACGGGCGCAGAGCCCTGAAAATAGCCGCGTAATAAATGCGGAGAAAAATAAACATGAGACTATTAATAAATAATGATGTAACCGAATCGTAGATAGCAAACGATGTTGAATGGTCAAAGTTTCTGCTGTGTATAACGATGGTTTATTTCATATTATAATACTACATTATTACGAATGTAAGAAATTTATCGACAGTAAAAAAAATACAAAACAAAACATTAAATTTATTGCCGCTACATGATAAACGTGTCAACTGTCAATTGAATGTCGAAAAAGTTACAATGTTGAATTGCAATGCATAATTATTCTAATAATATTGGATAAATTGTATAGGGCCCTTTTCGTAAAAAAAAAAAAAAAACTCACATAAATTGTTTATAGTCTGTTTATTTTAAAAATTGTTATTTTCACCTATGGAAATGATTTTTTGTAAAGGTGCGTTCAGGTTGTTCACCTTTCACATCGAAAGCGTCAGCAATCAAAATTATGAAGTATAATAATAGCATAAATGCTTCGGCTTAGAACAATTAATTTTCGCTTAGGCCAACAAATTGGTTAAAAAAATACGTAGTATATGTAGTCACAACACCGAACATTTTTTGTTTAATCTACAATATATTTATATAGTTGATAAAACAACTTAATTTGCTGTTAAAGGTTGCTACGATTTATTATACTACGAAGATGAATAGAAAAGGAGTAAAAAAAATAATTTCCTTTGCGTATTATTAGTAAAATAACTGAGATGGAAAAAATAAAAACACAAGAAATAAAATTGCATAGATATATATATACACGTATATTGACGCCGCGTATATAATAATATACCACTTTCATTTCAGTTCTTGCAATAAACGGTCGAGTTTACTCGTCGGCTTAGGAGCAGGATTCAGAATAAAAGGCCCTCGAGAATGAGTAATAATATTTACTCGAAATGTCGGGAGTATAAAAATCCTTCTCAGGACTATTTAATACGGGTTCCTCAGAAAATAATCCGTTATATATATTTTTAACCATAATTTTTTATTTTCATATACGCAATAGAATAAAAACAAAAAAATTTAAGACTCTCATCTATATGAGTTTATTTTATTGGGGTTAATTATTACAAAATATGAATTACAGAACTAAGGATTAAATATTAGATTTATCGCTTAATATATTACAATACAGTATTGGTCAAGGATTTAAATTACATTCAAACTATAATTACATTACTCCACCTGGGATAGTATTGGGATCTGCCTGAAACGTTAAATTACAGGGAACGCTTAAGGTAATTGAGACGAACAAGCAACCTGAAATTACTCAAGAGCTAGCAGAAAAGGATTTATGAAATGACTGTTCAAATTCAACATTTGTTATTTGAAGTGCGGCTAATGTGTTTGCGTGAAGGAACAGAAGAAAATAAATGGTAAGTAAAGAAGGGTGTTTAACAATGAAAAGATTTACGGGAATGTAAGGAGCTAATGGGATATCTAATAACCTTATAACCCACAATGCAAAGCCATTATAGGGGTAAAATAATATGAAAATAATTTCCAAATACTGTCCAGGATCGATTTGTGATCTATCTGGGGATGAATACGAAGCGGGGGTTGGCAACCGTTACCCCTTACCGTCGTTAATTCTCACGGGATGTCTGCAGTGTCTAATGGCAATTCCTCCATGGGAAAGATCACAGTGTGACGGCGAGCTTGGGGTCCCGGTCCCGGTCGCTCGTTCTTCCACCACTCCTGCGGTCATCAAAGGTCCGCGTTATAGTAAAGGTGACATTAACTAGTGGAGTGAATTAAATTGTGAAGTGCAAAAGTCATCACTGCATGGGTCAGTTTCTGTCATAGTCAGCGAGATATTTATAAGGCCATCATCATGATATATTGAAATACAGTCCGAATCGTTTGCTATGACAAAAACCGATCCATAGAAGGATAGTCTAGAAAACGTCAATGTTTTCTACTTTATTTATCTTAAAAAAAAAAACTGCTGGGCGTTGTTTTTACCGAGGTTCATTATAACTCAAGACTGACGGTCACGTTAGTTCAACGTTACTTTCAATAGCAATCTAAAAAATAAACGAAAATGACTATATAAATGTGCCCATTAAGAAAGTGGTCCAAGTCAAGAAATTGAAAAAAATTCAATATCAATTATTTCAATGAATATATGCAAAATCAAATTGCGTGAAACAATTGTGAAAATTGAAAGTGTTATATTCAGTGTACTGTTACGACGTTCAACCATGTTCCGCTAGTGTTTATTTTGATCATAGAGTAAGTCATTTCAACCTTAAACTTTTTATTTCTTCATAAGCCACACGGAACATTTATACGTCGAAATAAATTATAAATCTAGTAAACTAAATAAATTAAATAAAAATATATTTGAATCAATTCTAAGGTTATTTTTATAATAATATAAATATAAATATAAACTGCACGTGACGCGACTTATTTATATGGCGACAAATTTAAGGTTGGAAAAAACTATATCAAATCATCCAATACTTAAATTATGTACCTATACAAAATAATACGCGGAGAGGGCATTACAATTCTTAAAAGCTTGAGAATATAAATAGTCTGGAGAAATGTTTAATACCTGCCATATTTTATGAAAAAAAATTCACGGTTTTCAAATATTATTGTATGTATAATCTGAACGCGGATAAGTGAACCGTGCCTCACCTGAATTATAAACTTTAGCCCTTAGCAAAAAAATAAGAGACTTCTACTATATTATTGGGCGAGAGCTTTTTACATTTTCAATATATTATTAAAGTAGACGTCACATAAATCTCTGAAAGAAAATGAATCTTCACTGAGAATTTTTTTTTGTAAAAATCTACAATTTGAATTTTTTAGGATATATAATATACTACTTTCGTTATATTTTATTTTTAACATGTATAGTTCCGAATTTATTAACCGATGCGATTGTACTCGCTGTTTATAATTAATAACACGGAGTGCCAAGATTTGGAATACACTTGAAAGGAATCCGATATTAAAATGTTTCAGTTCGATATTTCACTGCGACGTAAAAACGCTTATGAGGCTTCTCCAACGACGAGTATTTAGAATCTGCATAGTTTAGAACCTACATACATAGTAGATATTTAAAATAATTACTTTTATGAAATATCAGGGTGTCCCAAAAGCCTTTTTTTTGTTTTTTTCTTGCATTTGCTTGAACGCATAACTGTTTATAAACTAAAGATATTTTCAGTGTCCCTTCGGTGTTCGTCGACAGTGTTCGTGTCGGCGGTTAGGGTTAGTGACAGGATATTTTTTTGGTGTGATATTTTCGACCCTAAAACAACAATGGCAGTGGAGATGAAAGAAATCCAGTTACGCTATATTATGCTTTATGAGTTTCAACTTGGACATAATGCGACAATAGCAGTTAAAAACGTTTGTGGTAGAGATGCGATTAAATTAAGAAAGTGTCAAATGAAAAAAATGTAAATATAAAAAGCGACATCGACTTATTTATTGCTTCAAAAAACAATGTTTTCTCGAATCAGGTATCGATAAACTAATTAACAGGTGTAGAATGGTTGTAGAAAAAGATGGAGAATATATAATTGATTAAAAATATTACGTGTTTTATTTTTTTAATTATTCAACTTGAACATAAAAAACACGCAAAGACTTATGGGACAATCTATTATATCAGCATTACAATTTTAAAATGTCTGATTGTAGAAATGGACTTGTTTATTTTCTATTTTAAAAATAGTGCCTTCAGAACAAAAAAAGTCACATATTTACCGAATTTGTATTTCAAAATAAATTGACATTTAACTACAAAAATAATGCGTTAGGCATAAAGCCGGACTTCTATTTATATGCGATAACATTATACATCGCAAAAATAAGGCATATTTTCCACGGCAACCATGAGACAAGATAAAAAAAAAAAGTAAATATTCGAAACATGACGTGTATATATTTTTTCCAATTAGAAAAAGTGATGTTCGACAGACTCATTAAACGTTAGCAAGATATAAAAGCCGAGGCGTCTGTTAACTGCTTAAAGCCGGATCAAAAAATTGTAAGGGAAAATTAACCCTCGTCACAAAAAATCTACATCATTCCGGATGGAACCGCTTCGGCTTCGTACTTTCGCAAATGGGAACTAACACAGCTCGATCGAATTAAAGGGGATGAAATACAAATTGTTTTTCTCCTCGCGTGTAAACATAAACGAAAATGGCGCAATCAAGAGCATCGGTACTATTTCGCAGACGGTGGAACAAGTCGAATGTTACAATCGAAATAACGGAAAGTGAGTGATATAAGAGATTTGGCGTTTTAAGATGTTATTGGAAAGATAAAACAATATACCTAATCTCGCATTATCGGCAGCGGGTTGAAATACCAAATCAACGGAGTATCCCTCGATGTTGATTAAATACTAAGTATTGCGCAGTGAAATATTGCGCAAACTGTAGAAACAACACATTCCTCTTTATCGATCTCTAGGTATATTATTATCGCATATATTATTATTTTATTAGTAACTATATAATACTATGTAAAAATCTGTTTGGACTGTGCCCGTCTCACTAAAGAAATTCTGTGTCGAGAAGGGCATAGTTTACAAGCAATAATTCAATTAATTAGAATTACATTTATTACTATATAAAAGGTATATATGAAGAAGAATTTTAAAATTGACTTAATTTTTGGATCACTTTGAACCAATAATTAATATAGGTATGAGTCAATATGTTTGGGTGAGTGCACCAATACTGGCTCTACCCATATTACAAATCCATGTTTTAATATATAGTTTCATGTTATTAGGACAATTCAATTGATTTAAGTCTTTTAGGATTCTATTAAATAGTTTACGTCCAAAATATTTGTAGTTCCTTTGACCAAATGCAGTATGTGCTCTTGGGGTTTGTAGGTTATTTGTATTTGTCCGCGTGGAAATTTGAGAGTAGTATTAGCGTATATTTGTCTAATATCAAAGACATCGAATTTATTAAAAATTTCGTCAGTGCTCGTTGTGATTAGGGATTTGAGGATAACCTTTAAATACTAAATTAATGTATTAATTATAAATATATACATATAAAATCAATTTTGTCGAAAAATATTGTTTTTGCGTCACCGGGATTCGAACCTGGATCTCTATTTACAATCCGGGGAAGTGCACTACCTTTGTGCTATAACGCCAGTATTTTTCTTGACAATTTTTCGAACCTATATGTTACATTTTTCAAATTAATACACCTGTCGTTCCATTATTTGAAAGCCATCTACATTATTTTTACAGAATCTCAAATACCTTTGAGTAAACCGACCTTTAATATAATTTTTTGAACTGCCATCATTGGATTAATTGCAGACATAGTCGCTCCATCCCATGCAATATAATGAAAATATGTATAGAGAAACAAATAGAGTATGACCTACGCATTAATAACATTAATTGCGTATAGCGGATGCCTCACCGACGTGTGTGGTGCATTGATATCATGTGGTTAAGACAATTGTTCAATGATCCAATGGTCGGGGGTTCGAGCCTCATTCCAGAAGACCAGCAAGTTAGTCAAATATTCATAGCACAAGCATTTAGCTTAGTTTGAATATAGTAAGGATATTGATGTGACACGTATTCCTTATACGCACGAAAAAAAAAACGAAAACGTCTAACATGGTGTTCTTTAATTTATTTCACTACAAGTTTTTGTGCTTCATATTATGGAAAAAGTTTTTAATTGAGTGTCAAAAGTATCTGAAACAATGTACCTCAGTTTAAAAAAATTACTATATATAAAATTACACCAAAATGAAATTTAGTCAATTTTTATTATATGGAATTGAAAGCATTCAATACTATTGTTCTCATATTGCATTGATTAAAATATATACATTTTATCCCCGCTTTAGAGGGTTTTGCAACTAACTATATACTATAATATAATAAAAGTCCAGAAATGTACACGCCATGTGACGTTGTGTACCTGAGTAAAATCATGAGGGGAATTTTTCTGCCACACCTGTTTTAAAAATTCTCATAATAGATAAAATTCCACCGCACCTTCGCCTTTTGTATTTACATATCTACAACAATTCTAAAAATGAGTTAAGTACCTATTTTTTTTCTTTCATAATGTTAGAATTCATCATACGCATATGAAAAATAGCGCGTAGTGGCTCCCGAAATAGTTTCTCGAGTTTACTAAATTAATACGAAAACATAATAAATATTCAACACAGTACAGTTATGAGTATGTTTAAACTATTTTTAAACACAGAATTTATCTATATTAATATTACGTTTTCCCATCTTGACTTTCTGGATCTTGACTACAGTAGTGTCATTTGTGGCTTATTAGTGTGTTGAGCATCTGTCAACTTGTCATGAATAAGAAAAGCATCCTGTCATCTCACCTATGTCTCACGGTCATATCGCGTCGCATTCTATGTTTGCAGTTTTTTTCCATATCTATGGAAGAACTGTCAAATATGACATTAATGTTTTGCACGTTGTTTTCAAGAAAATGCACAATGTACTATTATTAAAGCGGTATAATAAGAGATTTCAGCACTGAAATATAGATTCTGACCGCGCATGGCTACGAAGAAATATTTCGTATAAAAATATGAAAGATGTTCAAATCCACATATCATTTCCATATTTTTATTCAACCCAAGTCTATTGAAAAAACTTATTTTTCTACAGTTGAAAAATCTACTTCTATATGTTATCTTTAGAGTCAGTTAAGACATTATAGGTTAATTATTATATATGCAAACAGAAAATACACCGCGCAAGATTTTTGGCTTGCTATTTAATCCCATTAATTAGTTGCGAAGGTAGAACGAAGCTACGCGGACTCGGTTATACGTATTGAAGATTGCGCGAGTGGCGAGGGCGCGGCGTAGAAAAGTTGGCGAATAACGGGGCTCACGGCGGACGACGTGAATGGGAAGCGGCATTAATTAAATGGCAGCAAGATTATTCGGCGCACCCAGCCATTTCACTCCCGTACCTTGTACCCCGTGTTAACGCATGCAAATACCGGTGGGGGCTTGTCGTGCGCCAATTATCGCCTTAGAGCGGGATGTTGTGTGCGACCGGGTTCTAATTAATTAGATTAAAATATTTGAGTGAAGAAAATACATGTTTAATTAGAATGACTTTAATAACAAGTATAGTATCTCTCTTGATGTTAGTAAGTATCGGCATTGTGGTGAATCTATAAATCAAATACAAATTAAGTGTATTAATTAGAAATATATATATATATATATATATATATAGTATATTAATTTTATTCAAAAATATTGTTATTAAAAGAACACATTCTTATTGTGAAGTTGTAATTATTCAGAATATAGATCTGTGATATTTTAAATACTAATTAAATGTATTAATTAAAAAGATATACATATAAAATCAATCTTATCGAAAAATATTGTTGTTGCGCCACCAGGATTCGAACCTGGATCTCTTTCCAAACCGGAGAAGGTGCATTATCAAACTATGCTTTGACATTATTTTTGACGACTAATTTTCGTTAATTATATGTTACACTTTTTAAAATTAATACACCTATCGTTCCGTTATTTGAAAGCCATCTACTTTGTTTTTTTGTCGTCAAAAATAATGCCGCTGTAGCATAGTTGGGTAATGCATCTTCCTCCGTTTAATTAGTATTTAAAAATGGAACCTGGATCTATTCCAATTCGAGTAACGTGCATTAACCGATTATGCTACAGCACACAGTGCATCGACGACAAATTTTTGAACCTATATGTTACACATTTCAAATTGATACATGTATCAACATGTATGAATCCCGGTATACTTTTGAATAAAAATTGATTTTATATGTATATCTTTCTAACTAAAACATTTAAAATATCACAGATCTACGTTCTGAATAATTATAACTTCACAATAAGAATGTGTTCTCCTTAATAATTAATAATCTATAAATCGACCGATTGATGGTGAGAATTTTTAAAATATATATCGATATTAGTTATTTATATCATTTTGCAGGTATAGGTTATATTTGTGCACGTTTAAAAATGTCACAATTTTTCATAAATTGGTCGAAACACTACAATTATTAGAATACGCTTATGGAGTATAGAGTAGTTGATGGTTTATATAAAAAAATATGTTAACAATATAAGGGATGTTCATTTTATTATCAGGATAGTGCAGCTGATATCTAAACATTAATCACTTCAGCACGTATAGGTCTACGTTATCTGAAAAATCCCTAGTAAGCCCTTTACTGTGCCGTTAGAAAATTTCATATCGCCAGTGTGAGAAAGGGGACATTTATTCAATCACCCGAGAGTAGAGAATAAGAGAAATAACTTAAATTTAATGGAATTAAAAATTCTGCATCGTACCTATATTGAAATTGAAATTTTTATAGACGAATATATTTAATGTACAAACGTTCGGTTACATTGTTAAGACAATAAAGAAGATTGTTCCGTACATGAAACAAGAATGTAGACGAGGGTGGTTCGCCGATCTCGGCTTCTCTCAACCGGCGATGATGATAATGATTAAGAGGTCGAAAGAAATGAAACACAAAAGATGTACAATATTGATACAATACGACACAATCGAGAATGGCTTCCAGCCTGAAGAATACTCTGTTTTAATTCAGATACATAACAATACATACTGTCATATTTACAAGTACCCACTCAGCGACAGGACGCCGTTGTTTAACCAAGACGTCTTTGTTTTCCTGAAATCTATCCCACGGGTTTTTTGGCGCCACGCCAATGATTACACCTTTAAATTACTAACACGTGTCTTATCATATGAATAATATGGCGACTCTGCTGCGACCTCGCAATTCGGTGCGATACAAACATATTCCGTTAAGAGAACCGACAGGCGTACGTTGTCAGATTTATAACAAGCGAAAGGCAATCGGGATGGCTTTCGTGTTAAACTACCACCTTGATAATACGATGTGATCAATGTAAATATAAATATACAGTCTGATTAATTAAATAAAACAACCAGCAAAAATAAAAAAAGAAACTTTGTAACAATTTATTTAAAACGACGATTCCGATCGGCTAGTCAATCAGTTTACTTGGATCTCGGGCCGCGTGACTTGGTTTAACCAATCAGTGCTGCGGCGAGCATTATTGTTCCGCTGAAAAGCAGCCAAGTCCGCAAATTACCAACCTGGACGGGATCGGGGCGGTTTGGGGCCGACGGGAAACGTGTTCCGAATAAATTCCGAATTAAAACGATCATTAGCGGTAGGGTTGAAAATGAAGGCCCGTTGACGACAGAATAAGTCAGCACATTCTATAATAAGTAATGAAATTACAAAAAAAAAATACACTTTAGACGATTTCATATCTGTTTCTAATTTAGTATAAAATTTATTATGAACTTTCACTTTCATATTTTTAAAATAGCCCTTTTTTTGTATTTTTACTATACTAGGATCTTTAATGTTAAATGTGGGTAGAGTGCAAGGCAGAAATTAAGAGGAGAAACGACATGGTGTGATCCTCAAGGACAACCATAACTAAAAATGTACACAAAAATAGGACAGGTCAGAACTCACATCTTTCCGATCTTTCTTTATTAGACAAAATTTAATTTGACAGGGGGAATGACTATATTTTCCCATAGTCCTAGCGTGGAACTGAGCAAAATTTGGAACGGATGGCATTCGACATAATACCAATTTATATCGTGATAGGACATGTGGCGTCCAGGGAAAGGGGGAGGTGGGAAAATTACTATATTTTGTGCAGACTCCTGAAAACTTCGCAAATTTTGATTTACTTCGGTTAAAGGGTGCAGATTTGTATAATACAAAGAACAAACAAACAGACATACATTCAATTTTATATATATTGTAAGATTGCATGTTTATGTAGTTCACTCGAGTCTGTAAGACTAAATTCATACATGTATTCATTACCTAAATTCCGGAAAAATGAATAAACTATCCAAGTACTGAATACAAAGTATTCATATCGTATTACGTCACATTAGTAAAAGCAATTCTGCCCGCTCCGTATGTAATTCTGGCAGGGTACCTTTAGTAATATAATTAGTACCTACACACATAAACATGGAACTCGTGTAGAGGAAATATTGATTTGGAGCCAATAACTACTTTAAATTACGCTATAAGAGACCGATAATATGAAACCAGCGTAAGCCCGGATTATATCGATCAGAAGGCCGTTCAATTCGCAAAAAATGTGCAGAAATACACGACAATATTCCGGCATTGTATTTAAGGATATTTTTTATAGTTTAGTCTAATATCGCGTAATTTCGTTAACAGAGTTGAGCCACGATTCGGTTTATCGATCGATCGAATCGTTATGCATACCTTGGGGTCTTCTACAATGACTTGCGCCATTCATTGATTTCTGTACGTGTCCAGCATCCTCGCATACAATTAAAGACATGGCACAATGCATGACTTTTTCAATAACTTATATATTTTTATTTATTAACCACTTATTGAATTAAAATACATCTACCGGTTTCGAAAAATATAATTTTCTTCTTCGGGATGTCAATGACTAATCAAAAACACGTGTTATTGTTTCTTTAAAAAAATCTATTTAAAAAAAATAACGATAATTATTTAAAAAAATAAATTTAATATGTAACTCTAATTGTTACTTGATGATACAAAATTACTAGAATAATTTTTAGGAAAATTTTTTAGAATATGACTTGTTAAATTTAGTTGGTTATTTAGTTTTACATTTATCTCCAATGATTAAAAAAACTGAATCAAAACCATGACCACTAACTATCAAATGATTAGAAAATTCTGAAAACCCACTATTGTTCAAATATCTCAAATTCTCCTTTACTCTTATATTAAAATTTCGACCCGTTATACCAATACAAAATGTAGCACAATCCTTGTAACTTAAGTTTATAGACACCAGAATTGTTAAATTTATCATCTTTGTCTTTAGAATTTATAAGTAAATTGTCTTTATTATTATTTGTATAAAATGCCGGTCTAATGATTCGTGGTAGATGTTTAGATATTTGATTCGAAAATTTAAAAATATCAATAACTTTTATCCACCACATCTGTGTCGGTATTCTATCATGCACTAAACATTTTAAGCGATAGCCTTCACTCAATGAAATTGCAAAATGATCACACATCCATTTTAGAGGTTTTGGAGCCAATATAAATAATAAAAATGTCGTGATAAACTATTAAGAAAATGGAAATGCAGCATTTATTGCCTTAAAAACAGTACTGAGATCCAAACAAGTATAAAGAGGTACACATTTGCATCTACGTGATAGGGTCGATAGTTTTCACGGATAAACAAGAAAAATATAGTAAAACCTTTGTCTGCGAGTGTTTGCAAGACGAGTTAGTTTTTTTAAAATAAATGAACAAGCGAGGTCTTGCAATACGAGTATACACTTTGTCTGCTGAGCGTCACGCGATCACAACTGAGCCGATAGTTCTTTTCTTTCTCTCACTGCGGGATTGCGAGCGTATATAGTTCACTATTGTAATCACGTGTGTATGCGTAACTTCCTCCTCTTCTTTCTCTCGTCTCCCTCACACTTGGCACGATAAATTTAATCAATAAATAATAGTAAATAAAAAAATATATAAAAAGGTATATATGTAAGGAGAACACATTCTTATTGTGAAGTTGTAATTATTCAGAACATAGGTCTGTGATATTTTAAATATATTAATTAGAAAGATATATATACGAAATCAATTTTATCGAAAAAAAAATTAATATATATATATTTCAAATCCCGGTGGTGCAACAATATTTTTCAATAAAATTGATTTTATATCTATATCTTTCTAATTAATATATTTAATTCATATTTTTAAGGTATATATGTATTTTGCATTATTCATTTTTGGATTGTGGAACGAATCACCTGAGATTCAATTATTTATTACGGGGTATTTCGCTTTGATATACGAGTACTTTGGATTACGAACGCGTTTCCGGAACGAATTATATTCGCAAATCGAGGTTTTACTGTACTACACTTGCAAATATTAGAAAATAAAATTCTCCAAAGGATACTAGACCAGTTAATGCTGAAATCTTCAAGATGACTAACATTGTAGTTACCCTGAAGTCGAGAACACCGAAATAGGCAGGACACCAGACGCCAAGATTCCAGAACTGCGAAGGAAATCTGGGGGAACGGATAATATACGCAAAGATAGAATGCGGTTGCGAGTTGAAAATCTGTCGCTGGAGGACCGCCGCTTATGACAGAGATGCCTGGAGAGAGCTTGCGGGATCGATCGTGGACCTGAATGGTCTTGTAGGGTTTGTATTTGAAAATTACACTCAAAAGAATTAACATAATCGTCCGAATAAAACAATAAATATTTTCTGACAAAGACACCGTCTGGTACAGAATGGGCTTTAGATTGTCATCTTTTTTTCCACAATAAAAACACACCACCGATGTGGAAAATAGAAATAGGTCCCGGAGGAGTTAATGTAGAGACAAAAACTTGAGTAAGGAAAGCTATGGGAGCAAGAATAGGGGAGCCGACACGTCGAACGCTCCATTTATCCGGCGGGTCGGAGGGGGGAGGAGATGAGTGGGCGGGGTGGGTGAAAAGTGGTGAGTGGGTGGGAGGGGGAGAACTTCACAAAGGCCGTGAATAAAAAGAGGAAAGAGTGCGAGCAAAACGATAATATGCCATTTTCTCAACAACATTTTTTCCGGACATAATCTTCCGACAAGGCGTTTATGACTTATTTATAAGGAAGGTTTTATAAAATTTTACATGGATATTCTTTACGGCGCTGTTTCGTGGTATCTTAGATTATAACCCTACTTTACACGTCTTCATCCTCAATGGGGGTTACAGCCCAAATCGAACCTTGACCTCAATGATACTTGGTATTTTGGTGCCCTTTGCTTGGTCTTCCAGTCATTATTACATTTTTTTCCCCTCTGGATTTTCTTGAACATGTACCCGTTGCATTGTTTTTGTGTTGAGAATCTGGGTTCCTCGTACAGACGGTAAATCATGACACAGTACGATTGTTCAAATTGCCTGACCAATGTGCCCAGGGTATGTACTTGCTGATTAATTTATTGGGAAAAATTCCCCTCAGCTTCTCCATTGAAACTCTAGCTGTGTGCGGAGTGGCACCGTCTTGCTGAAACTGTGTTCTGTTGTTGAACCCAGGAAAGAGTTGCAGTTCCGGTACCAAAAAATCGTCGATCATTCGGCAATACACGTCAGCAGTGAAAATGTCGTTGTTGCTCTCGGAACCGGTGTGTAGATAGATGTATACACCACTGTGCGGATAATTGCCTTGTATGTAGTTATTTTAGTGTTTCTGTGTACATTTATGGACCTTAGATTTTTTGCAGAAATTCGTTTCAAAATTACGATGGACACTTCATCATTATATCTTTAAAAGTCACTTCAGATCAAAATCCTATGCAGTTGATTCCAAGGAAACAAACAATTCGTGAATCACTAGTAGAAACCTTCCTACGATGTTCTGAGGTCATCGGTACATGTAACAATTTACTTTACACTGAGGCCACCCCTGCAACAACACTATATATCGGTTTTGGGCAGATCGGAGTTCTGAATGTCACAACGTTGTAGTACAGTGGAACCTCGACTTACGGGCATAATTCGTTTCGTAACACTCGTATGTCAAATCATATTTTACCATAGCAAATAAAGGAAACTCGTTAATTTAATTACGTACTTCGTTCCATGATCCAAAAATATACATACATTTCTTACATTTTTTTTATTGTGCATTTAAATTTATAATAAAAAAAGTAATCGAATTTATTAATCATGCATATCGCAAACACTTAATGGCTCAATAATATAATTTTCTTATCGTATACTTTAACCGGGAACCTATCCATTGACACTTGCTTTTGCCTCTTCTTGAAGATATGACGAAAATGTGACATGTCGTCGCATTGTCGTTGAAAAGATTAATCGCTCGCTAATCCACAGCCAAAAAGACTTTTGAGTGACAATTTTTTTTTTCAAGAGCTAAGTCTTCACTGCAGGACCAAAGACCTCGTCGATCCACTCAACGAACAAAATACGAGTGACCCAAGCCTCGCTGTTCTGTATCTCCATATAACATATAGTTGGCTATTCTGTACCTTGAATTTCTCAAAGGCTCGTGAATATCGGAATGATACACGGAGCGAGGGCTTCACTTTCAAATAACCGCTTGCGTGCGCACGTCAAGCGGGTGAGACTTATTAAATTACGCAATACGTTTTCTTGCTCGTATCGCGAAATACTCGCAAGTCATGTTACTCGTAAGTCGAGGGTACACTGTATATATTCTTGGGAGTCGATTGGTATATTAAACCATATAAAATACATAAACGCAATTTCTAAGTGAGCCTTTCCTGCAACAACATTGTATATAATCCAAGATGGCCGACATTAATAAACATTAGTAAAAACCAATATACAGCGTTGCGGGAGGGGGGAATGGTCTCGTATATTACATGAAAAATACAATATTAAAAATGGCTTGACAGGTTTCTTGATATCCGCTAAGCGTTACGTAATCAAAGCTTAAGAAAATTTATAATGTAAGTACCTACGCGTTCAAATTTTATTAAGAAATTGGACCTAAGAATTCAGTCACAGCCTGTGAATTTTTGAATAACGGCAGAAGGGCTTGTCGCGATATTTTCCGAGATAGATTTCTGTGTTAGTGTGAGACGACTTTCAATGAATTCATAATATACACGCTGATGAAAAGACACTGTCAGTTTGTGAGCACGTACGAGGTTGAACATACATACATGACAAAAATATTATTATTATAAAGACGGGCCTTAGATAAACATACACAAGTGCAAATTAAATGGTTATGTGCTTCCGTGTCCGTTCACTTGATGTTCTTAAAAGGGAATCAGAAATGGTCGGTTAATTTTAGGTAAGGCTTTTTATAAGTATAAATTAATCGGAGAAGGTTTTTTTTACTTAAAACCACTCTTTTTGAAAGGATGAATATTATTTTTCCAAAAGAGATTACAATGGTGCTCAGAGATACAAGGGTGAGATTGATGAATACCTCATGAGCGGATGTTTCCCAGCGCGGTCAAAGGAAGAGATTTGCGAAAATCCGAAGATAACAACGTTATGTTTATTTTTTACTCCGACGTCAGGCTCGCGGTATAGTGAATCTAATATCTTAGCAAAAATAAACATTAAGAAGTTTTTAAATACCAATATAAATATACGATAAGAAAATGAATGTATATGTAACAATAAAATAATAATATCGTTGTTTCAAACATAAAAATATAATATAAAGAGATAACTCCGTGAGATAGATATACAGTTTTAAATAAACACGATAAACGCCAGACTTGCCAAAAATGCCGTTATGATTTCGTTAAATCACTAAATACATTTTTTAAAGTGACATCACACAAATAATATCGTATATAAATGACAGATAGATACACAAAGCTTCATTCATTAGAGTCTGCAAATTCACAAATGATAAAATCCATAATAATTTCAAATTAATAATCAATCTCAAAATATTACTCTACTTTAACAATTTTTGTGATTTTAATATTGATTATGTTGCTAACACACGTGTCACACCTATATTTTTGATACAAGGATTTACAAGTATATAAAATTAAAATAAAACAATAAATAATACATTTCTCTTCTATAATTATATAATATCATCAAAGCGTACAATCATTGCACTACGAAAATTCTGTAAAATATTTATTTATTTATATAATACAGTAAACATACCATGGTGGTGTGAATAGTACTAATAAAATAAGCGAAAAAAATTATAATACTAAATCATACTAATGCAATTTATACAGCTAAAAACTATAGGCTCGTGAATGGAACGCTAGTTACCAATAAAATAAAAAAAACGCGAGAGCTCATGACTGATACTTATAAGAAAAACAAATTTAGTTAATCAGTTTTTATAGGTACTGTGTTGGAAATAATAAGAGCTTCGTTAAGTTTACTCTAAGCTGGACCGGACAGATATGATTGGATATACTGCAACCGAAAGATATCCAATAATCATTATTTACCAAGTGTCGAGTACAGCGCCCCGCTAATGGGAATTTTTATATTTTAGCGTCGCCAGCGCCAATCGAGTGTTGCGGACGTTTTGGACAGTGGACCAACGTCACCGAACGTACAAAATTAAATAATATAGATAGATTCTCGCTGCGCCCGTTCACCGGTAGAGTTCGGCGACTATGAAGCGGGCACTCTCTGTAATCACACCCCGGGGGTTTAAATGCCAAAGGGTCACGTGGGATCGACGTATCAGGGGTTGGGGAAGGGCAGAAGGGGAGGGGTTAAGGGTAACATATCTGATTCGGTTGATTCTGTACAGAGCCCGAGTACTGCTGGAAAATTGATGCATATATGGAAACGGCAGCGACCGGGACACAACTAACGCTGTTACTGAAATTTCAAAGCAAGGCGTTGTTTTACAGACTTTAGAGCCCCAAAAAGGATGTAAAGTATTCAATAATTTATGAATAAAGCGAATTGGATACTCGAATTCCCAAATCGATACAGATTTCTCCTTGATATTATTCCAAATTTATGTGATTGATTTGATATTTCAGTTTTATGATATTTATGTTTATGTTTAATAATTTAATGATAACTTATACCTCAATTTTTTGAGAATTGTAACTTATAAAATGCATTTTCTTGCGAGTGTATTGGCGCTATCAAATTTATTGTAAAAAAATCCCACGTATAAAGAAATTTAATTACAATTGGACTTTTCATATAGTTATTTTAGGACGAGTCATATCTTAAAACGAAGGGATTCAGGAGGTAATAGAAGAACAAAATTAAGCTGAAAGTACTAATATCACTTATATCACAAGCATGATGATGATGATGATGATGATGATGATGATTTCATCGTTATAATTACATATCTATTATTAATCCAGGCCGACGAATGAGATATTTCAGGGGAGTAACGGGAGTAAAACTTATAAACCCAGTGTTATTACCAGTAGAATTAAGGTAGATCTTAGGCATAAAGCTGCTACTTCTACGTATACTTATAAAACTCTCGATTGAGGTGACTTGGACATGTCTTGCGATTTTCGGATGAACGATTAACGAGACGTATCTTCGACGTCACAAGACAGGCGGGGATGGAAGCGCCTTGTCGAGACTTTGGACAGTCGATAAAATAAAACATAAACAAAAACATGATAATTGATCGTATTATTTTTGACTATCTTCGAATTTATTTGAATAGGCAACATTTTTATTTTCAAGCCCACGACTTGAATCAATACAAACACTATTTTTTGCGTTATTAAGATTTAATCTCTCTGGCGTATTTTTAGCGCGACAGTAATAATAATTAAAGAATATCGATGGCGTCGACGATAAATACGAAATCCGATACAGGTCCATTAGGGAATTTCCATCGTACCCAAACAAAAGTTGTAGTATCGAGGGGAGGGAGACACGGTGCCTCCCCCCTCGTTTATACGGAAACTACATAAGAGCGGCCGCAGCAGACTGGAAATATATTTTTTACCGTAAATAATATTCCACAGAGAATTCAATAATCCACAAAGCGACGCGGCTTTGCCCGATATTTTCAATTTACATTTAAATAATACGAAAGAAAATATTGACTGTATTATTATACATTCTTCTGCCGAAAATATGTAATATTATATTTACATAGAAAATGTATGATTAAATCTAATTTAGGTGAATGAAAGATGAACCAAGCGGTTTGTTAGGACGCGTGTAGATGATGAAATTTATCTCAGAGACTCATCTCGAGAGTGCATAAAGGACAGAATAGTAGTGATCTTTACCGTACATAATCTCATCCGTGGATCCACCACCATACAGTTTAAAATAAACACTAATTATGCATTTATTTAAACTACAAGTTTTCTATAAACTATGTATAAAAGTTAAGTAGTGTTCAAAAATTAGAAATACATAAGTAATAATACTAAATTAACTTAACACCTTGATCTTTGTTTACTTTCTAAAAAAAATCAATTAAAATAATCTAACTGGTTGCTGTTGACTTTTATATAGAATTACTATAAAATGTACATAATTATTCTTCAAGTATTTCCAGAACAGCCAGACATTTCATAAAATAATATAATAAAATTCATACTTTGACGGTAGCACACGTACCAATCGCTTCGGGACAATGTTCTGTTTCGTTTCATCTCTGTGAAGCTAATAAAACAAAACAATCGAAATGAGGATTGTCCCAAACCAATTGGTTGGCGTATTGTTGCGGAGATATGGCTAGTTCTTTTATTGGCACTTCAATTACCTCCACGTCTATAACAAATAATAATTGATATTACGTATCGTAATAATGACTCATCTCTCAACTTTCAGGGGGACAATAATTCGGCAATAATCTCCCGACAAATCGTGTATACATTTATTTGCCTAAAACTAAAATTTTAAGGACTCAAATAATACATCAAGTTAGAGGTGTTCTGCCAACTTTTCTGGCCTTTTATGCCGTGTATGTGTGAGAAGTTATAGTAACAATGACGTGGACTAGAAAATAATATTAAAAATAAACTTCTACCATTTAAAAATGGCACATTTTTCTAAAAGTGTATTTTTAGATTTTTAAATAAATGAAATAATTAAATGATATAAATTCATGCAGATATATGTGTGTACAGGGCGTAACAAACCTAGTATACAATATTTTATGACTAAATTACGTCGAGTCGAAAATGTTCAAGGAATATGTACTCAATCTCAACCAAGAGAACTATGCGATTATTAAGATAAATTGAAATATTTAATACTCATTATTATTTTTGTACTGCCATCTAGCGGATTTTACTGACGGATACAATGTACGAGTATACAATAGTGACGAAGCGCAAAATATGTATATGTATAATGCTGATTGTTTTATTTAGAATTAAATGCATATTTTGATATACTTTATTAAATATACATACATTAAAATGTTAATACTAAACATTGAATTTAATTTGAAAAACAGTTACACCTGGTGATCTTTGTAACAACTTTAATTATTAAAGAGCTTAAGATATTTTTAAGTCTATTTTCACGTATCTGTCGGTAGTGCAGTGGTTAAATCTTCACGTGTCTGTTCATTCATAGGAAACGTTTTGCTGGTAGAGAAATCACGCATTTTCCGAGATTTCCCGCGATACTGATCGCAAGCCGGGAGTTTCAAAATAATTAATAAATTAGTTTAGAGAACATCAAAGCGGCCACGGTAGAGCGGACACGGAAGGCGATGCGGAGCCAATCAATACCATTCGATCGTAAAGCTCGCGGTTCGGGCAAAATTTATCGGCGGCCTTAATCCCGATTTAAACCGTCCGCTCGCCAGTCTCCAACGCCGAAATAATTTTACAGGCCGCCAACATTAAAATATTTTCGAGGGCAGGGGCGGTCGGGGTGGAAAAGCGGGTGATCAATAAATAACTCAACGTCATTCATCTTTTTAGGAAACAGAACATCTACAATGACAGGCTGCCGCAGATAGCGAGATGTTTCCAATTGAGATTGACGTTTTTAACAGACTGTTAATACATGCGCACGTACATATAATTTCACACGAGATAAATACGAGGCGCGTTTTTTAAGCACCGGAGTTTTTTTTTAAAGAAACACATCATTTTGACAACACTTTACTTTTTTCGGATGCTACACACATTAAACTACTTCTCAACATTGTCGCCACCATTAATAAGGCGCTTGTCATAACAGGGCACCAATTTTTGTATACCTTCTTCATAGAACGAAGCCGCCTGGGATGAAAACCATGTCTGTACTCTGTCTATGAGTTCACCATCGTCATAAAAACGCTTGCCGCCAAGGAACCGCTTCAGATGAAGGAAAATATGGAAATCACATGGCGCCAAATCAGGACACACTTGGCGATGAATGTCAGCTGGTTTTACGTTTCGTGCATTCAAGAAACGAATCATGGACCGTATCCCACAGTTGGAGGACTGATCTATTATCTTGAACATTTCAATCACTCACTACAAGATGGCTAAACTATGTGAATGTCTCTAACGTTGCATGTGGTGAGAAACCGAAGTAAACATTGCTCATGCGCAACATCCGGCAACGGTGCTCACTTAAAAAAGGGGCATCAAACATTTCATACACACGGATTTTGAAAAATTGGGTAGAATTCTCCACTCAATCAATGTGCTTCTGAAACACACAAACATGTTTTTAACTATTGTACAACTATTGCCAGATAATCATTTTTTAACACGTCGATTGGATTAGTGGCGGTTTTGTTTTTAAACCATTATTTTTAAACAAACATCTAGGATCTTAGTTCTATAATAATACTTGTGCGGATTAAAATTCCATTAAATTGTTTCATTACCGTTCACGAATTATGTCGGTCATAAGTGTGATAATCTTCCGGCATCATCCAGCAGGGTTCCGGTTCCGCGACTAGATTCGTGAAATTATTATCAGTAATACTACTGATGTTCCTAAACGTAAGGCCTGAGAACTAAACATGCCTTTAAAACTTTATTAATTACGTATTCAAATACAGAACATCAAGGGATTCAATACATAATTTATCACTGATTATTTAACCCTTTCTACGCCGAACTATTAAATTTAAGTGCCTTGCAACTGTATTTTTTCATGGTATTCTTCAAACATGAAATAAACTAATTTTGATGGAAGATTGAAAAAAAAAATCTACGTATATAAAATATTATTAATTATAGTTTTTGGTACTTCGAAGTACAGTCAGACCTTACATGACGTACACTAAAAATAAAAATATATAGTATAGTACAAACAATAGGAAAAAATATTCAAAAACAGTTGAAAATTTTAGAAAAAAAAATTTGGTCAAAATAACTATTAATAATCATAAGGAATACAAGCACGTTAAAAACAACCTTGTAACAATGCGCAACTGACCAATTTCACCTGTCGCAGTGTTGACATAACAAAAAAATGACTAATGTTAGTAGTCTAAATAAATCAAGTAGTCAGAGAATTAACACACAATACAAGGTATGACTACATAAAGTTGATGGTACTATGACTCTGTATAGGGCAAACTATATTTTTCTTAAATTTGAACATTTAACAATTTTTCTTAAATGTGTATTATCTGAAAAAATAATTAAAATTATTAAGGAGAACATAACTTCGCAATAAGAATGTGTTCTCCTTAATAATATATAAGTTGTATCAATGTGTCCAAAATTTAACAAAAATGAATTGTTAATTCTGGCATCTCCTATCCGTTTACTTAAAGGTATTTGAGATTACGTAAAAACAAACTAGATGGCTTTCAAATAACGGAACGATGGATGTATTAATTTGAAAAGTGTAACATATAGGTTCGAAAATTTGTCAACAATCCACTATGTTGGTACAGCATAATTGGATAATGCACTTTCCCCGAATTGGAAGAGATCCAGGTTCGAATCCCGGTAGCGCAACAATATATTTTTCGATAAAATTGATTTTATATGTATATCATTGTAATTAATACATTTGTATTTAAAAATAATTTAAAATTATAAAATATTTCTCGGTTATCTGAAAATCATGATTTTCAGATGGCTGATTTATCGACCACTGACCATTTATGTCTGATAAATACATACATACCTTCGCTTCTAAATCGATTACAAACTTCCAAAATGTGACGACACCTACAGACGCGGCGAGTTATGGTCATAAACGCTCAGTGGCTCATGACAAATATTTTTTGACGCGCGATTGAGAGCCAACTTCAGGTTGGTGGTTTATTTAGAAGCCAAATAATATTCTAAGAAACGACAAGAGCTAAAAAAGACGACAATAATATGCACAGCATATGAATTATCGACCTAAATGTACGTGGTTGATATATTTACCGGGTTAAAGTACCGTCAGGATAGAAAGGGTTAAACATGGGACCTCCAAAACGATTTAATATAAAACGAATAGAATTATAAACATGCCATCATTTCGATTATACCTACGAGGTACGACCGACTCATCGATCGATCGTTTTGAAATTAAAATTAATGTGATATTCTCGACAATCAGGAACTGTTGTTGCTTGTCACCCCCAGGGGGCAGTAAAAACACATTGTATACGTATTAGCAGCTAGAGCATTTATTTTACATTACACTCTTATTTCAATAGTTTAGCGCAATTTCATAACAGAACAGGGGTATTGCATTGCTAATGCACCCGACTGTTGACAGTCAGGGATTGAAAACTGTTCTCTTGAAAGAAAGAACCTTGATTACTTTGATGTCGATTCATCTCGATAGAATTATGTGGGACAACCGGTACGCACTTTTTACATTACCTAAATTTAAACCTCTGAAAAGAATATTTGTTAATATTTTTATCTGTTGCGAACACAAGACTTACCAAATATTTATTGTTTCAATATTTTCAATTTGGTGTCACCCGCGCGATCACTTTGATGTGATCAAATAGCTCCGCGACTTTTTTTAAATATATGATCCGATTGGAACGAAAATTTAAACAATGACAATATAATATGCATTAATGTAAAAAAAAAAATACGTCTGGCTTTGTTGCATAAACGTGTCATAAACTATCGGATTTATATTTCCATAAATACCATGTGTGGAATGCCCCTCGTCCCGTTACTAATGTTCCAAACACCTCTCCCATATGTACACTTTCTTTCATGTCTATTCATTTACTGGTGTGTGGTTATGAAGGAATCATTGAGTAAATCAGGGAATTATATAAGATATTCATGTACACGTCAAGCGCATAAATAGGAAATGTGTACGCAGACTGTAATATAAGTGTACGCCTACATTACAAACATCGCGTGTAAATTTTCCTGGAGCATAGCTATCTGACACATTTGGTTATACACTGATTACAAATGCAAAATAAATAAAAAGTACATGCCAAATTGTTATTTACTTGTTAAATTGATTTTTTGACGTAGCGGTCACCGTTCATACGACCTGCTTTGACGCAATTCAACTCGAAATTAATTTGAAAAAAAGGCGCAAACTTCACTGCGTACACTTAAACTCTGCTTATAGTTATTCCACGCGCTTCTACTGTATCATCGAAACCTGTCAAGCTGTCATCAACATGGTTAATACGAACCGTTTAACCCTTTCTACCCTGACGGTACTATAAAGTACCATCAACTTTATCCAGTCGTATATCTTACTGTGGCGTCAATTCTCTGACGATACTACTAAGTTTACGTAAATATTAGTCTACTAGATTTATTTAGACTACAGCATGAGTTATTTTTTGTTAAGTCAATACTGAGGCAGGTGAAATTGGGAAGTTGCGCATTGCTACAAGGTTGGGTTTGGAGCGCTTGTATTCCTTGTTGACTATTATTAATAATTTTGACCAAATTGTATCTTATATTATTGAAAGAATTGGCGTTAACTCTATAGAGTTTCATCATAATGGATGGATATATATAAAAACAATGTTATAACTCTACTTGAGTTTATATACACTCGATTATCACCGCGACTAAACTATTGAGCCGAAATCGATGAACCTCTCGATTTCTACTAGACTAAAGTGTTTTGTTGTTGGAAGTACGCATATATCATTACTCCAGTATGAAATAATTGGGTGACGAGGAGCATACAATAATATAATGAACTCGGTAAAAATAATACAGAGAACAATCAAAGTAATATTTTTTTAAAAATCAACCTTTCAAACACAAACACTTTTTGCTAAATTCCCAGTTCCCAAAAAAGAAAACATTTACAAAAAAATCTCAATTAATCAATTACTTAAATAAAACAACACCGTAAATTTGAAACAAGCAATAATTAAAGTTTAAAAATAACTTTAAAACCCCTAAATGTAACACCAAACACTATCTGCCAAATTTTGTATATTTAGGGATAAAAAATTTCAATAGCATCCCTACACAAATCAAAGAAATAAAAGATACAAAAGAGCTTAGAAAATTTTTTAATGAACACTTCAGAAGCACACTTCAGAAGACAATAAATAATTATAGACTACAAATGTATAACTCTCTATATAAAATTATTACAGTCTAACTCCCTTTCCAAAAACAAGAGGTAAGTGAATAAAAAAACATGTAATTTTAATAATGTACAATGCTTAATTAATAACTCATATTATAAAAAATTGTAAAAATGCCAAATAAAAAAAAACTGAACGGTTGCGGATCGTCTGTTTAGTCGAGTGTATGCGCAGCATGCGCACGCCAATACAAGGCAATGTACGTAAGCTGCCAATCGATTGTTGTGCAACTGTTCGATCGATGAAGTTTTATGATTTTTTTGTCGAGCAACTATCGTGTCGATAATATGCGCACCATATGATCCAATAGCCTTTTGACATACAACCTAATAATAAGTCTAATTCTCACCGATAGGTGAAGTATTAAACGGTCGATGAGAGTTATAACATTGTTTTTATTTATATCCATTCATAATTTTATCTTCTTTTAATGTTTTAAGATTTTTAGAATATTTTTTCCTATCTTTTGTACTATGCTATTTTTTTATTTTTTGTGTACGTCACGTATGATCTGAATATACTTAGAAATACCATAAATTATAATTAATAATATTTATATACTTAAATTTTATTTTTAAATTTTCATCACAATTTGATAATTTTACGTTTGAAGAATACTACAAAAAATGCTATGCAAGTTGCTATGCAATTAAATTTAATAATTCGGTGTAGAAAGGGTTAAATTCTTAATTATGTAAACGAAAAAATTATTAAAAATACAACTTTAATGAAGAACAATTTTCCTAAAGGCAGAATAACACGTGGTCAAGCGATGCGCAGCGCCTCCTGGGTATGATGATTTGCAAGAAATACGTTCACCGAAATAAAGCAAGAGACCTATTTTTTGTCCACAGGGACAGACGCACAAGGGCGTTCGCTCTTTTCGTCCGACTTTGTGTAAAAACATTTTTGCGCGCTTGCCAAATATTTTGTAAATATTATTCAGCGCGGAATGGAGAGAGAATCATTTAAACATGAGACGGTCGATGAACGCGCGCTAACCAAACGTGAAAATGAAAGGTACAGACTAAGAAAAAGCAGAGTTCATTTATTATTCAATAGTTATCGAACAGCGTCATTTTTTATCGTTCATCCCCGATGAAGTGTGGTGAAACTTATAAACCTACCTGCTTCAATATCGTAACCATATATTTTTAGCGGACTTTTTTCGCTTGTTCCAATTTTTTTGTTTATAAATTGATGAAGTAAATACATATTTTGTGTTCCTTATATATACACCATTAAGTTACGCCATAACCATCGTTAATCCGTCGCCAGGCGGTATCGCAGTTAGCCACCGGCTATGTGTGCGCACGTGTGTCGCGTCATCGCCGGAATGGCACATTACGTATTTAAATCATTTTAAGAATATGATGTCGGATTATTTGTTTGCGAGAATTGGTTATATTAAATTTTACTGTGGTGGCATTGAAACTTAGATTTTACGGAAACATTTGTATGGCCGTGCAGTACTGCGTACATAAAGAAGCGTTATATTAGCTTTAAAAATTCGACATTTGAAAAATTCTCTTTTGTTTGCTAATCTTCAAACTAGATAGAATGCGACGCTAGTTTGAGAATAATGTTTGGGAATACTACGAACTATCGAGTATGCAACGAAGATATAGAATAAATAATGTAAATACGATAACGGTTAGACGATTGGGATAAAAAAAAAAGATAGTTACTTACTGCCTACGGGTACAGAAATATAGTGTGGTTTAAATAAAACATGGATTCTCGCTATCTCAAATCACTGTACATATGACAATTTAATCATTCACATAGATATTTCGCTTGGATTGAATCTCCGGCTATTTTCGCGTTACAAAGAAAATGCCGTGTTAAAAACGAACAAATTCTGAACATTTCGTTTGACTTCATTGGACAAAGCACACGACGGCCAGCGATATATTTCTGGTGGCTGACTCGATATAAGCGGGCATTTTCTGGTGTGGACCAAATCTAACCGGATAAAATGGAAGTTCACCGCGAGCGATGTCAGATTATAGGACCCGAGGGGTGTTTAATTCCGCTCTGCGGCGAGGCACTCTTCCAAGAATCGTGTATTTCCTTCACATCGTATGTGTAAACTTCTTTACATTTTTATGTGAGAATTTGCAGCGACGAAATCTGTGGAAATAATATTTTGTTTAACCTTTCGGTTCAAACGCTACAAACAATAAGCCTAAATGAGTTTTGCCACAGACCAGTAAATGAATAGACATGAAATAAAGTGTACCTATAGGAGAGGGGTTCGGAACATTAGTCGCGGGACGAGGGGTATTCTACAAACATACTTTGTGGAAACATAAATCTGATAGTTTATAACACATTTATGCAACAGTAAAAGTATTTACTCTTCAAAAATTAAATCTTTGTGTAAAGAAGACGTATTTTTTACATTAAAGCATATTATATTGACAGCGTTTAAATTTTCGTTCCAATCGAGTCATATATTAAAAAAAAGTCGCGGAGCTATTTGATTGCGCAAGAGGTACCAATCTTACGTGGGTGACACCAAATTGAAAATATTGAAACTGGGAATTTGTGTTAGTTCATGTTTATATATTTGGTAGTCTGTGGTTTATGCAATGTACACAGAAATGCACTTTTAAATAAATACAGACTGTTTTATCATTAGTAGCAATACTGGGGGGATATTTTAAGATATTCATATTACGATTTTTTTTTTCAATATTGTCCTGCTCGTTTGGTCTAGCGGTAAGACACTCGGGTAGTGCCCAAAAGGTCGAGGATTTGATCAGTCTTATTTTTAACTAACTACAGTAGGCACGGCGCAGTGGATAGAACTTTTTTTGTTAGTACAAAATACGAAAGTTATAAGAAATAAAAAAATAGTTAACTGTTTATACATACAATTTCGGTATCATATTCAGTCTGCGATTTAAGCACAGCAAACTTTAAAAGTGCTCCCCTTCAAATTTTAGTATATTGGATATATCACCATTATGCTCAGTGGCGCGCAGTATGTATAGATTTAGGTTCCAATCCATAAAACCAATCCATGCACCAAATTTAAAGAACAATCATTAAATCAACAGGTTACAAACCGTAAGATAGTAAAATTCGCGAATTAGTAAAAGAGGAAGTAGACATTTCAATGATTTGCACGCGGTTTGTAACCCTTTCTAATGTTATTCTTTTAATAAACAGCATAGGTAACGACTCCATACATAACGGATCAACCAAAAAGAAATTTCAAATCAGTAAATAACCATTTACATGACTTGAGTAATTCACTAGCTTAAAGACAGAACTGAGTAATGTAAATAGCACGATGCGGCGAATAAAAAAAGAACGCTACGAGTACAGCGGTGAGTTTTTAGAACTAAGCATTAAAGTCTACTGGTACACAGATGGCACTAATTGCAAAATAATGTTTTCGTCAATGTTATTACAATCTTTTAATTTATATTTGTTTTCCAAAATTTTTAATTACGCACAGCTTTTTTAATTGTATGTACTGCGCACCCCTGATTGTGCTCTATAATGAATTCTTATTATTAAAAAATATATAATATATATATATATCAGCGCTATTATATATACAGTTATATAAATAATACATCGGTTAAATCGTTGATTTTTATAGATTCTAATATCATAATTTATATTTTTCTCAGTTATTCCGTGCATGCGGATATGTAATATGTATGTAGGACCAAAGGGAACAAATTTTAGGTCTTTTCATAGAATAATTTAGCAAGTTAAAATCACTCATATTTTTTTCCTAGAGAAAATTGTAACTATCTTGTTGAAATGAATGAAGGTCATCGTCATCATCACTAGGATGTGCCAATCCACTGCAGAATGAAGTTCGATGATTTATCAGAACACGAATTTTGCGGACACATATTTTAACGTAAACATTTGAATTGTTAAATTTTCAACCCCCTAGTTCAATGTGGCAATCGAATTGCATCGTCCAGTGAATAAATGTTCCAATTTCGCACATTTTTATTTATTTTTTACATAAATCATGTATTAACATGTTTAAAACCTCTCAAGGATCCAGCGCTTGAGCGTTGGGGTCTAATTCATTTTAAAAATAACTTATTAATACAATCACAGAAATAGATTACAAGAAAAATTTGATAATTTTAGTCGAAAAAATAAATAATTATCAATATTTTTCCGTATCACCTATACTGAATCGTTTATGTCAACAAGGTATATTAATAATAAGATAAGATAAAACAACTTATATTATTAGTTAAACAAGTTAATAAATTTAAAAGAAGTACTTGTAGATTTTGGAGGTCAGAAACAACAATAATATCACTGTATGATTGCAACAGGGAATATCAGGTTAGCATTGTTTACCAGAGTTCTACACTCATACAACCAAACGTGTAAATAGTATTATAATTAATTACAAACTATACTCGCACACAGATATAGCGTGTGATATTATTACGTATTAGAGATTGTACTAATGGAATATCACCAATACAGTCACAGTGACATGGCTCTTGAGGAACCACGGCCATCCGTTGTGTTATTCAACAATTAGACCGCTAGCCGAGATAAACATGGCGGCCGCGGTGATTGGTGTGACAATTAATACACTTCACAAACAAAAGCGGGTCGACAATGCAGGAAAGATAAATGATGGCTACCGCCGGCCGATAAAAATATATACCGCGAAATTTCCTGTCACACTGGTAACTTTAAACCTTGATTACGCTAAAGTACTTGATTATATTCACGAATTTCTACTTAAAACTGACAAGATGAAGTATGAAACATAGGTGTACGTACATACTACCTACATAGAGTTGTGTGAATATGGGCAACACTGGGCTCTTTGAAAATTTCGGAATTTGGAAATTATATTCAAAAAAGAGAAATCTAAAAAGGATTATAAAAATAATAATATAATTTGAGCGACCATTAAAGCGTCGTTAGAATATTCTTTGGATCAGAGTGGAAGACCAACATTCAGTATTAAAATGTTGTTGGATTTTGGATTTGCTATGTTTGGTGATCTAATCTGAATAGCCAGATTATATTCCACCAAACTTCTCATACAACATGTAAGAAATCACAACATACGATGGTGTCCCATGTATGGGATAATATAAAGAAATAAAAGAAAAAAACGTTATTAATACAAAATAAAGTTTCATTCAAAGATACCATCATGCAGAGAGAATAGAACATCAGACACACTTAAACTCAAACGTCATTGGTTCATTAAGATTTTTGATATTACTTTTCTTTAGAATTTGTTCTATTTGGTCAACCTTTTGTTTTATTTGTATGTGTTGAAACACTTAACATTCTTGTACTATATAATTGCTACTCGATATATCTCCTCCCATCCTCCCACACAAATTCCTCCCCACCATCGATGCAGCCTACGACTCGCAACGAGGCGGTGTCTCCGTGTGGGATCACATTAAACAAAAGTAGAACCAAGCAATAAGGTATCATGGTATGATAATTTTTATATACAATTAATGTGTAAAGTGTATAAAATAATGACACTTAAAATATGAACTGAAAAATATTTGAGAGTACTTGTTTTGATCAATCAAATATAATTCTAAATTTGATTTATGAATAATCAATGATATAATATGAAAATAGGAAAAAAAATATAATAAGAGTGTCATCGTTCAGCATAAAATCTTAGTTACCTCGAAACAGATAATAAAAAATATAACTTTATACAATATTAACAAATGCCTCAAACAAGAAAACTATACACATTGCAATTGATGATGCTATTGTTTTAAGAAAATGAATTCTTCATAATGAAACAATGGCCTCTTTTGAGATGCACACTGCATAAATAAATCATTAATGATAATCAATAATTCATCTAATTGTACCTCAATTAAGTATTTATGTACTATTATAATGATATGGAGTGAGAACACTTAATTCAGTTAGGATTTAAAATATCCATATTTTGGAATGACTACTCCCTACTCCCTTAAAACATAGTCTTACAAATATGTAGCTATATTGCAATGCACAAGTGTGTGAAAAATGATAATATTTTTCATCTATCAGCATCTGTCATATAATATTAACATTTTTAACAATAATTGACAGTACCAACTAGCTATTCAGCAACAGCTATTGTTAATATCATGTGTATGTTTAGCGTTGAATGATAGGATGAAATACTACAATTTATTAGAGAAATATTTAGCCACTGGAAAGGCAAACTGATGAATTTTGATAAACACATGTTTGTTGTGTGATTGTATTATGTGAAATGTGTGTAAAATTTGAAATATATAATAATAACTAGAAAAACAACTTCTGAAGTTTAACAATATAATAGACAATGCAAAGGGTGAAGAGCAGAGGTTAAAGAATTAATAAGAATGATGTTCAATGAGATAAGATGTTTAATTAGATAGGATATAATAATTCATTTAACTAACGAATAAAATAAATTAAAAATGTACATGAACTATAAAAGTAAAAAAATAATATTCTGCATCTATTAGCGGTGGATTAAAATTATGTAGCAATTCACACCACCAGATTAGATAATTATCCGTTGATAGATTCATAAGAGAAGTAATAAACTTACTAAGGCTGCGCAGACATAAAAAAACTATGAATAAATTGTTTTTTTTTTAAATACTTAAATTTTTATAGCCTTCCCAGGTCCATTACACTTTTAATAAAATATAAAAATAACTCAATGATGACAATAACAGCGAAGCTTTAAAAATGATACGTGCAGACAACAGAAAGTAGTCATATGATGACCAAAATGATTATTCCCAATGATTAGAGTAACTGTGAAGCCTTGGTGTATGAATTGATATAATGCCCAGGAGCTTGAAATATATTAGAAGTAACGCACTTCATTATATTAACCATTAGGAGAACTCATATAAATAAGTGATTTTTTAAAAATATTCAAACATTTAACATTATTGCTTAGTCTTAAGAAGGTTTGTGGTTTATAAGACACTCGTACTATGAAACATTGATAGAAAATACAAATAAAAGTATTGACAGACATGAGATTTCATCACAACAAATGACATATTTTATATTGAATGACAGTAATCTTGACAGTCAATATTGAATGGTTTTTATTGAAATATATTCCAATATAGCATAAAACATTCTAATTTATATCTGAGAACTCAATATGTATTACAAAATCACTAATCAAAAGGCCATGTTTAAACTTTTTTCTTTAAATTAAAAATTACACGTAAGAAATACTTTACATACATACTTACAATGGATGTGGCCTACACCCATTTTATAAAAATAATCATTGATAAATCCTATGAAGACATTCTAGATATTTTATTTGTACAATCAAGTTATGCCATGAGCATGTCAATTATAATCACGAGATCAAATAATTAAATTTCTACATAGTTTTACCAATATATATATTTTTTTTTTAACTATATAATACATATAAAAAAAATTGTCTGGACTGTGCCCGTCTCACTAGAGAAATTCTGTTTCGAGACGGGCATAGTTTACAAGCAATTGTTCAATTGATTAAAATTACAAGTAGAAAGATTTATTAACATATAAAAGGTGTATATGAAGAACAATTTTAAGGTGAACTTAATTTTTGGATCACTTTGTAGCAATAATTAATATAGGTATGAGTCAATATGTTTGGGTGAGTGCACCAATACTACTCTAAAGTTTCATGTTCTTGGGACAATTCAATTGATTTGTCTTTTAGCATTCTATTATACAGTTTAGGTCCAAAATATTTGTAGTTCCTTTGACCAAATAATAATAAATTTATACAAAAGCACACGATTTAATTCTTCTTTACGAGAACATAAATCGTATACCAAGCCCCTATCCCACTATGGACTGATGACTCAATGAAGTGTTTAGTGATATCTACGGTCTTCCACCCCAAAGGCCTTGAAATAAAAAAAATCGTTACGTACTAAAATCGAAATCCAAGTCGAAGGGTTTTGTATTAAATGGTAAGTTCAAATGAGTAACCGAATATGACTAATTTGACATGAATTATGCATTCGAAAATGATTTCAAAGTAGTGTTGATAGCAGAAGTGACACATGCCATGACAGATGAATGACATTTGACGGTCTGCATTATAGCGATTAATTATTAACTGGGATGGGTCAAATATCACTTAACGTTTATCCTAAATGTCTATATAGAAATAAAAATCAAAATTTCTTACCTGCCGCTTCCGAGGGAATAATATGGGCTAAAAATAGCAGGGCAAAGGCAACACAAGACACTAAATATTCCATTTTTAAAAGTTTTTGTTTCATTGACGAACTACGAAAAATCATACGTAAAGCTAAAATACGAACTAACTATGTCAATGTTCACGGAGAACAGACGCGGAGCGCGCACTACAACCTTTTTTCCATGTATTAAGTCCGAAAAGCACAATGCAAGATGGCGACAATCAACTGAAGAAAGTCACGAGCTGCGAGTTTACGTAATGTTCAGTGACGTAATTCACGCATGCGTCGTGACATTTGGTGTGCTGCGTTATAATAATTTGTCGCCTTGAAGATGCCGACGTCAAATAAAGACTGAAGATAACGTTTTAGAGAAGACTTCTCTCAAGCTTCGTGATCCGCACGCCTTCATTAGGCTTTAAATATGCGAAATATAAGGTTTTGAAATAAAATTAGGAATTGATATTCGCCCAGCGACTTCGGCCACTTTCGTGCCAGTCCGCATGCACTCGGAACCAATCGGTAAATCCTTGGATTTTCCATGAGTGGGGATGGAACTGTGGAAAATTGAGGTATTTTTATGTTTTCACCCTGGTTGCACAACTGAAGGAAACCTTTTCGGTAGATTACCGACTTGTATTTGGAATAATTTTATCGTTATATTTATGTTTTCAGCTAAGTTATGTTATTTAGGTTTCATATTCAAATATGAAATACATTTCAAATAATTTGTATTTGCCTTAATCTTTAAAAAATCTATAATAAGTGAAGTTGTTTTGAATTTGGACTTATGTTTCAATCAATACCATTTTATCGAATGGAGGAAAAAATATTGTTACGAATATTATTTCGAATCGAGTAATGTCATACAATTATTTCAATAGTCTGGCCAAATTTTTCGTGTAAATGTTGTTTTATTAGGACATCTGTTGATATATCATAAAATAATTCTTTAGTTTTTACATACACGCTTTCACTTTTGTTATACAGATGGCTTTAAAATAAAACGAGATTTAAGAAAAAATAAAGCTACCACGTATACTAAAATGAAAAAAATGTACTCGAAAATAAAAATAAACACTATAATAAATATGGAGAGCCATTTATAATGTTAATAAATAAATATAATTATTTAGTGTGGGTCCATCACACATTTTCTGAGAGACATCCTGTCATTGTGTCTGTAAACCTTTAGTTACTGTTACATAGATGTCACTGTACGTTACAGAATATTCTGTATTAATTTTTAGCGATTTCTGATTTCAAATAAATCACTTTGAACATAATACATATTTATTTCTTGACATGTCCGATTTTACCAAGGTCTGGATATAAATTGATTTATAATTCTGATGAAGTGTGAACTCCAGAACTTTATTCATCTGTTTACAGTTGTATGAAATAATTTAAATAATGCTATGCAATGTCGTTTATTTAAAAAAGAATTACTTTTTTTGACAATAGATGGCAGACTTTAATAAATACTAACAAAACCTAAACGACAGCATTATCACAGCGATATGCGTCGATTGAATAATTTTATTATTAGGCCTGCTGTGCGTTTTGGTTTTTAATAACTGTTTGGGATTTATTTCGGAGCTTAAAATCCCTCCACTCTCGTACGTAGGGATACCGATACTCGGTATTCCTTACATACGAGAGAGTGAGTACCAGTGGAATCTATGCCATTTATAGAACATCGTTCATTACTTACAGTACACCTCGTTTATCTACACATGTATGTAATATGTACCTAGATATTTCGTTTACCTAGATTATCCTAAATACACAAGATACATTTCAAAATTCACTGATTGAAATGATGTGTTTAGATTTTAGTGTAAATAAATGTTAATTTTTAATTTTTTATTGTTTTAGCGCCATACTCTTATGTCCTGATATAATTTTTGCCTCATCTATATTCATACATCTTCTCATGCAAGTTTATCGATTATTGGGGCTTTTAACAGGACTATCTTTCAATATTATGTTTATCTGTCAAGTCTTTCGCGGATGTCCTCTATTTCTGGTGCCATCAACACTTGCGTCATATATATATTACTTTCAATTTTCTCTTTATTCACCCTTTCCATATGACAAAACCACTTTAGCGATCCATTTTTAATATTATTCACTATGCTGAGATCAGATTTACATTATTTTCTAATTTTTTAATTTCTTACTCAATTTGATTTGATTTTTTGATAAATGGATTTGCAAAATATATGCCTAATTGATGTCATTTCCAATTCATTTCGTTGGTTTCCTGCCAGTTCCAGGCCTCACTTCTATAAATCAGTACCACGATTCCATCGTGCACCGTTAGTCTTGGTCATCGGTTGACAAGTTTCCATTAGATATTATTCTATTCTATTCAAAGCTCTGTTCACTTTATTCTCTGCAGTCACCCTCCTCGAAAGGAGAAAGGAAAGGATATCAAAATATCTTTTTCTACTTTTTACACGAACTCATCTACAGAATGGACTAAAAAAAGTGCGAACATCTCGTAACACACGAGTTATTTCAAAACATAATATAATTAATTATAATTCTTAATGTAATTTTTTTTGCACAATATTTAGCTAATCAGAAATCATCAAAATATCCCACATTGCATAATCTACTGGGTTTAAATCTGGGCTATTCGGTGGCCACATGCCTGGCTCGATGAAATTAACATTCTCACGACGAAGAAAGTTGATTGTATTTCTAGTTGTGTGAGATGGAGCTCCGTCCTGCTGTAATGTTCAGTTATGCTGTAATGTCTAGCTATACTCCACGAGGCTTTGTTTTGAAACTCTTTCATCATTTTCCTAGCACTCCACCGTTTTTCAAATCACAAAAATTTTTGATCAGAATACGGTCATCTGCAGCAATTTTTCTCATTCTGAGCAACAATTTGAAAAAACCAAACGTAAACAATGGGAAAATTAATAATCAAAGATGGCGATTGAAAATTGTCGAAATAAAACATAGGTAAGTAAGTAAATTAGTAAACTATTTAAACTATTGTTGATATAGCTAAACTAATTTTGATGTAATTATATCACATTTTACGAAATGTTCTCACTTTTTTGGGCCACCATGTATGCACTTGTTCCAAGTACAAGTATTTTGCACTTTTGCACGTTGTCCTCTTTCTCGAATAACATCACTTTCGATTTGTTAACATTCATAGTGAATGTGACGCGAATTTGTTTTAAAAGTTGAGCTATTTTGCTGTAAAAAATTAACTACAAAAAATAATGATTGTCAGTAATTGATATTCTGAAAAATAATTTTATCCATGTACATATTTTATTAGATTTTATTAAATGTGTATCGAATAAAAGGTTTTTTCCCTTCCTTTGTTCAATTATTCGGGTTTTTCGTTATCCGGATTACCTATTTCCCCATTCGACTGGATAATCAACTGTGTTAACATGGCAAGCCTATTTTATTTTTATGCTTGAAAGACCTTTACATACCAACGACATTTTTAACATGATTGGATTTTAAAATGAAATAATCCATCTAACGGAACAGCCTCGGCATTATCATGTTGTCTATATATCTTGTTCACAAACGGTTAAGTTTAAAATGATGTTTGTTTAGTGGAATAAATTGGATAGTTCAAATGGTGGACATTGTCCTTACCTGTGTCAAGCGGTATTAAATATCGGAATAAAGAGCTAACATTTAATGCGAATTCTCGAAAGGAAGTTAATGGAACAAGTTTTTAGTATGTAAGAGTGATCATGAAGTATCAAATATAAGTAATATTACTTCAAGATGCTTATATATATATTTAGAAGCTTTGTGAAAAAGTCAGAGAAAATGATAAAAGATAGGGAAAAAATAATTTATTTTTAGCCTTGGTTACTAATACTCGTAACAAAGCCATTCCATATTAAGGAAATTTTTTAATATCGTATGAGGGAAATATGTAAGAATATATTAAATTAATAAAGGCATTTTATTAGTGTATTTTAAAATTTTATTATATAATAACTAATAACAAAACGTGTAGGTGAAGACATATAATATTGTACATTTACAGGTAAACATGTAATAAAATAAAATGAAATGGTAGAATCGGGGAGGTAAGGAGTGTGGAATTAGGGTTGAGGTAGATGGAGAGCTAAAATATGTGCATGTAGGTAAAATTATCGGTTTAAGTCAATAATATAATGGTTCATACAAATTTTTTAGTGTAGTCAGGTTAATACTAAAAAAATCAATTTCGTCAAATTGTCATTATGATATTTACCCTAACGATGGATGAATAAATTTAAATACTAAATAAATGTATTAATTATAAATATATACATATAAAAACAATTTTGTCGAAAAATATTGTTTTTGCGTCACCGGGATTCGAACCTGGATCTCTATTTCCAATCCGGGGAAGTGCACTACCTTTGTGCTATAACGCCATGCGGTGACGCAAAAACAATATTTTTCGACAAAATTGATTTTATATGTATATATTTATAATTAATACATTTATTTAGTATTTAAAATATCACAGACCTATGTTCTGAATAATTACAACTTCACAATAAGAATGTGTTTTCCTTAAGAATAAATTTAATAGTAGAGAGGTTCTACTTCTAGGAACGTGGAATAGTACGGTCTCTCGGGTCGATCTATTATAGATAGAACCTAGAGAGAGATTAGTTCTAATTGACTGGATAGTCAATATGTCCTTGCAGTAATTTAAAAAGTAGTATTTGATCAGCACATATTTAAGGGTTTTAATATTGTGGAAGTTAGTTGGCTCTAGAAAAGAGTTAAATGATACATTAAAAATATTTAGCACTATGAAAAGTAAAAAAATTCCCTCGCTATTATTTTTAGAATAATATTATATTAGCATTTTATCTTGACTCTTAATTTAATCCTTAAATTAAGAGTCAATAATTTAATCCTTAAATTAAGAGTCAAAAATGTTTAAGGAATTTGTGCCTAAAGTCAGATATATAAGCATGCGATTATTTTGATTAATCGAAATATTTTATTAAATTATATATTGAATACAAAAAAATAATGTTCATCGAATTTTAGGGCATGAAGCAAATATATTGATTAATAATGGATAATTTTTGCAAATATTTATTTTCAAGTACTTACGTAGACATAAAGTTTAACGTGATTTTGTAAAAAATTTGAGCAATTATATTTTACGTAACGGTGCAGATTTTGCACATATTTTTTGAACATTTTCGTAATTTAGTCTAGTATTCACCATTACAATATTGTAGACTAAGTCTGTTACATTCTGATAGGTATATGTTTAATTTAAGGTTTTCGCGAGCACTAGTGTATGAAACTGTCGTCTCTTTTGAGTTAGAACGTGCTTTTTGTAGATGGTTTCCTTGATAAAACCTAGGCCGATGTTTCTGTATGGTAACACGTGTCATTGTCAAGGCGTTGTCTCAAAAGATTACATACATAAGATATAAACCATTCGCAAAACACGCGATCTTATCCAGAAGAGACGCCAGTTACATATATATATATGAATATACTCCTATATAAACAATTTATTTATTTATTTATGAAATAAAAAAATGTTAGAAATATGTATGCATATATCGCGAAATACCCATTAAGATTTTACCTAGGTATAGCGTCACATGATAGACACATTTCTGAGCTTAGTATCTAATAATTTTAAAAATCAATAATGCAATAGATTTTTTTTTGTTTGGCTCGATAATCGAAAATTTCATGTGATTTCACGACTTATTTATAATATTCCTTTTGTTTTATACTTTTATTTTATTTTATTTATAATAAAGTAGCATGATATAAGAAAATTATTTGTTGAAAATTTTATTGCCTTATAAGAAAAATTAACATCACCTGTACATCACAAAAACTGGCAGAGCCGTGACTAACGACGAGAGAAAAGTAACCAATACAAAGCTATCGGAGGCGATACTTATTGCACCCCCACGAAACGTAAAAATTGTAAATGGCAATTTATTTATAATAGGCATTTATCATGCATGCAAGCTAAATACTGTAAAATCTGTCGATAAAACTTTATCTTATGTTTATACGTACGGCATTAGACAAATGATTTTGTAGTCAACTCAAAAATAGGAAATCAATAAATATATTTCATAGGATATACGTATGAATGAGGAGAGAATGGTATGAAAGATATATGATACAAGTGTTGATAGCACCAGAAATAGAGGACGTCCGCGGAAGACTTGACACGACCAGGTATATCAGATACTAGAAGATGGTCCTGTTAGAAGCCTCAATAATCGACGAACTTGTATAAGAATACGTATGAACGTTGATGAGGCGAAAATTGTGTGTCTGGATAGAAGAGTGTAGCGGTCTATCTATGTTTAAAGCTCCGAAAAAAATGGTCATAGTTTTGATAAAAAAATGGGATTGTCAATTTTGCATATAAACGGTGTTGGTCACAAATTAAATAATTAGGAATCGTTGGAGATAAATAAAGTGTGTAAAACTAATCAAAATATTAAAAGCAACTAACTAAATTTAACCGTAAGTCTCGTTCTAAAAAATTTTTCTAGTAATTTTGTATCATCAAGTAACAATTTAAGTTAAGTAGGTACTAAATTAATTTTTTAAATAATTATTGATTTTAAAAATAGATTCTATTAAAGAAACAATATAACATATGTTTTTGATTAGTTAATGACATCCTGAAGAAGAAAATTATATTTTTCGAAACCGATAGATGTACTTTTAAATCATTAAGTGGTTGATAAAGCAAAGTTAACAATTTAAAATAATACACTTAACACTGACTGGAGATCGTTCACTTACAAAAAAAAATACGCTAATATGGACTCAATACATGATTCAATTGGGTAGAGATCAGTCAGAAGCATCGCTGTTCAATATTCCAGCTTAATCATAATACTAGACACTAATGATTTACGTTAGATTTACAACACATTCACTATATTTTAAATAATACTGCAACAACACGGAAAAAACGGTCTACTTGAACCCAGACGGAAGCCAGGACAATGCTGTATATATCAGAGGTGGATATTCTACACAATAAATTAATTAGTTATTACATTATTGAATGTTCACTTATGATGTATAGAAAATTATGTCAGATAAATAAACAAAATAAAATATCCTCTTTGCCTACCCCAGCGGGGAAACGGCGTGGTGGTAAGTTAGTTAATTAGATATACCTATCGGTTGCAAACTCTGACCTATTTGAAAACTCGCTCGACGTAGTGTTGCTTTTAAAAAGATAAGTCGACTCGATCGGATATTAATGGATCCTAAATTTGTGCTGCCCATGGTCGGGCCCCAGGGTCCGGGACGAAGATTACAGCGGCATCAGCGTAACTGACGTATCCCAGAACAGCGATCAGAGGGAACGCGAAGAATGGATGAATTACGCACGAACTTTGATCGTAAAGCATTTTATGACACAAGGATTAAAATTTCGTTGTTTCTTTGGCTCCGAGGGAAGCGCCTAGCGGCAGTGCTTAACTATTTATTGCTTAATCTAAGGGCAGGTGCCCTTTGCCGAGCCTTCCAACGCTCCACGTAAATAATCGCTAAGGGTGAAAGTGAAAAGACAACGCGAGTCGAGGGGATGTACGCTTCACACGTACATATAAAAATAAATAGAGGAAATGGGGCGTTTATCGCTTTCCGTAATGACGCTCTTTGGGGGTTGGTAGGAATAATAGACGCCGATCATTTCTAAATTACAGCACTACATATCTCTGATGTGTTTACAATGTTGCCGATAGACTGGAAGAGCATCAGTCTAAAATTATTCACTCGCACGCTATAAGTATTTATGTTATCGGCAATGCGTAGAAGATTGGTAATGTTTGAAATTCGTAGATATTTTATAAATTGCGTAATTCTTTTCGATAACGATAACGTAACAGTTAAGTAAGATATATTTTCGTATTACATTCGGTAGTTTGAGTGGGTTTTATGTACAATACCTGGACTTATATTATGAAATACTGAATAAATTCGGTACTTAAAAAATAAGTTGCGAAATAAATTGCAAGCACGCGCTGAACTCACGCGTTATATACATATTCATTTAAAACAAAACAATATGGTTAATTTAGACGAATCTTGTTCCATGTGTGGAAACGCTATATTCGATTGAGTTAATAAATAACAAATTGAAATATATGAACGTGCATAAAATATTTCAAATAATCTATAATAATATTATGCTTTTACATCTGTGATTTTTGGATGCCGGCTTCAGTAGTGTCATTATGGCTATATAGTGCTTGATTAAACGGACAGGTCTGTATAAATGAACGTGTTTTTAATATCACTACGTTAAGATTATTTAAATGTATGTGATGTGATATGCGTATTTCCACATTATTATCCCGTCGACATTGTATTTCGTATTACAAACGAAAAATATTTTTTGTTTCTGAAGTAAGTTTGTAGGTAACTTCCAGTGGCGTGCTGTAGGTATAGATTTAGGTTATGCTATTACCAATGATATTATACAATCATACGTAATATGTGTACTACAATATATGTTGCACATAGGATTATGAACTTTCGTTTAACCAACGTCTTTAGACAAAATGAATCCGTCGTTTATACGACCCTACCATGTATTTATTTGTACTATTAATAGTGTTTTTAAAGTTTAAGTTTTAACGTAAAATAATACCTTCATTCCCATATAAAAACCAATATAAAAATTGTATGGACGTTTTTAAGAACACTTTTTATGACTGAACATGATTATTTTATTGTTTGAAAATCGTTCACGTAATAACTAAACGAAATAATTATTTTTATTTAAGGTTAACGTAGGAAATAGTTCAGCATTCAGGAATTTGTTTTTCCCAAATCAAAAACATATTCATGTACCTCGTACGCGAAGAATGGCCATGAAATCAACAAGTTAAAAACTGTAAGATAGTAAAATTCGCGAATTAATAAAAGAGGAAGTAGACACTTCAATGATTTGCACGCAGTTGTAAGCCTTTCTAATGTTATACTGTTAAAAAACAGCATAGGTAACAACTCCATACAAAACGGATCAACCGAAAGAAATTTTCAATTCAGTAAATAGCCAATTATATGACTTGAGTAATTCACTAGCTTAAAGACAGAACTGAGTAATGTAAATAGCACGATGCGGCCAATAAAAAAAGAACGCTATGAGTACAGCGGCGAGTTTTTAGAACTAAGCAATTAAAGTCTCTACTGGTACACAAATAGCTCTAATTGCAAAATAATGTTTCCGTTTATGTTAATCCAATTATTTAATTTATATTTATATTTTTTTGTTTTGTATACAGTACACGCTCCTGGTAACTTGATTTTGATTCTACTAGTTTAATTTACTTGAGACGCGTTATAAGGGCATTATCAATCTAACAATTTAACTCAACAATTTGTATTTATATCTATAATGGAGCCCAGCTATACAATTTTATTTACATGAGATGAAAAGGGACGACATTATTCGTTGGAATTCTGAGGATTTCCATAAATTTTTGAGTGCTTCTAATTATTCTAAGTAACCATTCTGTTTCAACATTAAAGGTACTTTAATGTCATAGGTAATGTAGAAAATGATAGTTAAGTAATTTTACAACCTAAGGAAACAATACGGCCAGAGATACATTTTTGGCATTCTGGAATTTATATAATATTTCCCGAAATTCAATACAATAATTTTTTTTTATTCACATAAAGAATATGAAAAGAATTTTATTAAATTCACTAAAACATGTATTTTATAAGATAAAACTACTTTTTTTAAACATCAGAACATTGAACTTATACGCGTAATAAAAATATTTTTCAGAATCCGTCAGTGATACAATTCCACTAAAAATAATAAATTGCCTGACAACTAGATCGAGAATTGCTGGAACTGAATTTACAACACATTAATTACTTCCGATGGTTAGAGACATCGCTTCCCTGCCCCCCCTCCTCCTGCCCGGATCAGCTGTTACGTTTCGTATTAACATATCGTGGGAAATATATATTTTTAAATAAATCAAAAGCCTTGAATATCCGCGAATAATTGAGTACATATTTGGAAAGTACGAACATTACGGACGGTAAGTTGAAAAATGACTTCGGGAAATAAAGTGAATTGTTCTCTGAACGCAATTATCGTCAATATAAATTTGTCATCTAAAACGAGACTAGAGGTGTATAGAGTGCTAAAATTAATATATAAAAGTAAAGTCTGGAGTTGACTAAAAGATGAACGACAGTAGACTGATGCGGTCACCCAGGCATATATGTTGAAAATCTTTGTACGATAGAAAAAATGAACAAATTTTAAGAGGGAATGTAAATTTGAATGTAGCATAGTCGATGGAAGTAAGAAAGGGTTGCTGAGGTTATGTGCATGTGGAACGCATGAGTGAGGAGAAAATGGTTTAGAAAATAGATGATGCGAGTGTTGAAGGTGACAAGAACAGAGAGCGTTAGTGAAAGATCTGACATGATGAGTTAGATCAAACATTGAAAAACAATCCTACTAGAAGCTTCACCATTTGTCGAACGTGCATGAAAAGATAAATGAAAATGAACGAAGCAAGAGTGGAATGCTAGAATATAAGTGTGGGGACCACACATTTCTGCCCTTTTACTTTACTACTATCTTTCTGCCTACCCCTGCGGAGAAACGGCGTGATGGTTAACCAGTTAAATATAAAGATAGTTGGTAAAGTATTTTTGTAAGAAAAAATGACAGATTATTTTTTGTATATCGTTGAATAATATTAATGACAACTATTTGAAACTAACCGTCAATATATTCGTAATGATTTGCAATCCTTAAATCAGACCTAATGACGCATTTGTACTGTTGGAATATAATTTTCGAAGAACGATTCTTTCTCAGAAATGTAATATTTTCATCACGTATTTATTCATAGAATATACTAATTTGGGTAGATTTTAATCATCAGCTGTGTGGAGCAGGGTGTTAGCGGCAACAGGTTTCATATTAATCCGCATTTCAAAGAGACCCAGGATAATAGACGGCGAAGAAACTACAAGGGCAGTCAATGACAAGACAATATTTAAAGTAGGTAGGTACTTATATTCTATTCACGGTGTATGAAATCTAATTTTAATAGTCATTTTCAAAGATGAATATCAGAGGAACGAATACCTAGATGTACCTTTTTGGCAAGACTTTCTGTGGGAAGGCGATTGGTGGGTAGTCCCAGACCGAGCTTAGAAAATAGTAATTAAGATTGTTTAAAGAATGGGTCTTAATTGGTTAATAAGTCAGGGGAAGGGCTCCATGTCGAGACTTTTGGCCCCCGTTTAGGGGTCAAAAATGATGTTCAAAGATTCATATAAGTTACTCAGATGTTTAACTTTTCATCTCCGGTGATGTAAACTGAGTTGACATTGCCTCTAATTATGTGAATATCTCAGTAAATATACAAAATAAAAAGTTCACATTTTAGGTATTCCTCCGTAATATATTTATGTATAGCATAAAATAACTACAAAATATAAGTATTTACCATATGGAACAATAAAAAATGTTTTCTCGAAGAACCTGACGTGAATTTGTCAGTACATACATGTATGTGTACGTGCCGCGTGACGCGGAAGGCGTAGTGCACGGGGCGCGGGGTACCGGATGCCGATCGTCACTTTAGTTAGTGGCAGAGCGTACGCTGGCTGAGTTAGACGTGTCTTATGCGCCTTTGTGTTGTCGTTCCGTATGGCCAATGTTTTTTCTCATTCTTAGCACTTTTTCACAATAATTGATATATATATATAAATATATATATATTCACTTATATATACATCAACTATTATTTTAATGATGAATATAAGTAATAAATGTAAAATATTCATATTTATCAGACTTAAAAATCGCAAAAGTCTCCATGAACACTCAGATTACAGCACCGGAGCGCAGTATTATTTAGCACCGTATGGGAAAGGTTAATAGTGCTTACGATATATAGCGGTGTTCTAAGCTGCGAGCGGAATACGAACTATCTAGCCAGCGGGCGGAGCGGAAATGGCCACGCCACGCATCTTGGTCTGCAGTCGGCTCCGCAATTACGTCACATGTCACACAAATATAGTGGTAAATAACCGCCATTCTTGCTTCTTTCACGAGTCAGTGGAATGTCTTGTCAACGTTTCGTCACGGCGCAGACCATTTATTACGTAATTACATGGATTTATTTCATTACTGTTGGTCTGCTCGTATATATATTTTTACATAAATCATAGGGATCAAATAAAATTTTAATTAAATAGTTTTAGATATGAATTAAATATCACAGACCGTCTGTTCTGAATAATTACAACTTCACAATAAGAATTTTCCCCTGAAAATATTTTTAGTATTTGTATAACGGTATAATATACCATCAGATAGATAATTTTAAATCGTGTTATGGATAATGAGGTATCTCTCCCCCTCTTGACATCTTCACTAACGAACCTCCCCTGATAGCGCTGTGATAGGTATACGTATATAAATTGATGTAATAAATAATTCGGGTGTTGTAATCGGAAATTTAATCAGCTTGCGTTTGGTGAAGCTGTACTGTACTGTAATTTCTTAGCGAAATAGATGAGCCGGGTACATGAGGTAGGCACATGAAAATGAAAACGTAAGTTTTTTCATTTAGTGTAAATCCATTAAATTTTAACGGTTGGAGATGGATTTTAGTTTAGTCAAAACCGTACTGGAGGCTTTCAAAGGATTACTCATTTTTGATCATTAAAGGACGAATAAAACATTTGAAGGGACATGTATGACCAACGGAAGAGCTTTTCAAGTAAGCTATGAGCTAGGGCTTTGTTAATCTGCCGGCAGAACTTTGATAAACCTTTTGTGCCTTTTATTTTTAGTTTTTAATAATAATAATAATAATAATAGTAGAGATGATGTTTAAATATCCCAAAACAGAGAAAAATAACCTTTTCGATAAGCGATTTTAAATATATTTGTACCTACGTCGAACGGAGAGTAATAAATAAATAAATGCATTGATGATAAACTTAGATTTATGTTTCGTAAAATAGGAAAATTGCGTGAACGAATGATAATTGGCCAGAATAAACTGACATACGCATAGATCGCGCCGAACGGCGCTCCGCCGACAATATGGAGATTTTTGGAAGAAGGAATTCCTGTAGCGGGACGTCTAGCGACCCGTTCGGACGATTAGCTACGTGGCGCTAGTCACTCAGGCAGACATCACACACGTGTCCAGCTCATTAACATTTGGCGCACAATAACGCGATTGCAAGAGAAACTCGAAAAATCAGTCATTCATACAAATCGAAAATATCACAATTTTGTACATATTAAATCTATATCTCTTCAAAATATCGAATAATGTAGATAACTGTGTGTCAATGTGTTCCGCTAATTTAAAAAAATAATGAATAAGGTAGTCAAAACTGCTAATATACGTATACTCGCATTTATAATACAGACTATATATTTTCTTTATTTGTAGATTCTATGAGAGAATGGAATATAAAATCAATTTATCGAAAAAAATTGTTGTTGCTACCGGGGGTTCGAACCTGGATCTCCAGGACCCGGCAAATGCATTAACCGATTATACTACACCAACACAGTAAGTTGACGACAAATTTTAGAACTTATATGTTGCACTTTCAAATTGATACATCTGTCTAATTAATACATTTAATTTGTATTAATTAATAACTTATCATGGTTGGGATAGTCCCGCTGAAATTCTATTTGAAATCTTTGACGTTGTAAGATAGACTTCTAACTAAAATTAAAACCTATTTGTCAAAGTTGAAACCATTATTTTGTATGAACGTTTAAGAAAATTAATAATGTATGTAATTTATAAAAAAACTGACAGATACATTAATTTAGTATGGTTTAAATTATAGGTACAAATGAACATTGCCAAATTTAATAAACCATTTTTTAGTTTTACGATTTTCTTTGACATTAATTCTCTTAAATAGTCATGAGGCCAAGGCTGGAGTCGGAGTCATTGATTTAGAAGAGTTGTATTTATGTAGTCAGAGTCTTCAGAAATTAATCAATAATGGGTGGGTACTTCATAAAATAACGAATATGTGTACTTCAGAAGTCTGGGGCGAGAGCAAATCATCGATAGTTCTCTCGCTTTAGCGCAGAGTTGATCGGTGCTGTTTTTAAGAGTGTTTTTTTATTTATCTATGTTATGTGAGTCCGAGTCGGACTCCACAGCCCCGCCTGGAACATTCAAGATAATCAACTTAAAAAAAAAACATTTTTATAATACGGGTATATTATTCAGAATATTTATTTCATATTCGTTGTATTTCAATATTTGAGATAACAAAAACTTTAGGAAGTACTTAAAGATGGCTTCGTCAACCTTAATTCTGACCACAGAAGGCAACGATTATTTAACCTTTACCATACCGCGACAGAAAATATCCGTACGCTACCATGCTGTCAACTCGTGTTACCGTTAAGTATTTATAGTTTTTTTTTAGCATTTTTAATGAGAATAAATGCTTTTACGAGCTTAAATGGTTTTAAAATAGTTAACGCCGTACATTTACTCTAAATATCGAGTAATATAAGTGAATAATATATATTATCCGTAGCATTTATTCACACAAGTTCTATACAATACGACATTCCTTCTTATTATTATTCATTTAATTAGTGGGAAAGATACATAATTATATTCGTATGTTTGTTTTTCCTTTTCATTGTGAAACTAATGTTTGATCTTTTTCTGTCTTACGGCAAATACTAATTTTTCCAACGTAGTAATTTTACATGGTATTGAATTGAAAAATAATTACTTCAACATAATTAGTTATAAAGTTAATCCTGTAAATAATTAGTCATTTCTAAACGTAAATTATTTTTTTAAAGTTAAAATATTTATTTTGTGTTGCGTGTATTTACGGAAATATACAGGTTTAATTTGGGCGGTAGGCCTGTGTTATAGCATGGCTAGGGAAGGGTTAATAAAGTGCTAAAATGTATGTATATATATATACATTAACACTTTCCTAATAGCTTATGTTAGCAAAGCGCCTGTGGAAGACAAATCATTAACTAAGTATTGTACATATTACAAATACGAATAATATTTGGCGCAGAAATAAAAATATATCACTATGTATGCATATTACATGCATACATAATGACTTTGTATGTAAGATCATAAAGGAATGGAAACGAAAATAAATGATTTTATCTATCATTATGATTATTATGCTCACATTAAAACAATTACTATTGTAGTAGATATAAATATGAAGACATGTTACTAAATAATTAAACTTATTGGCACATGGTGTCCACGGGTTAGCTCATACTGAACATGACACACGGCGCCGCGATGTTTGGCATACATGATTAACCAGTTTGATCTGTAATATTTGATCTATAATAGTAAAGTTATTTCAGTGTATGTAGGTACTTGCAGAATATCGTATATGCCGTGTCACCGAGTGACGCTCTTGGTAGGTTTGCTATCACTGTTCTAGTATAATTCTTGTGTAGGACAACGTCCATAAAATATTTATCTATGAAAATTCATCATCATATTCATATTTTTCATTCATTCAAAAGCCATAGACGTATAATATATTTTTGAAATTGTATATTTTATTTTACAATTTTTACGAGATGGAAAAAAACACAATATCGCTAAATAATAAGTTGCATAAATTTATATTTTAAATTTGAATTAAATATTTTAATTAGAAAGATTTACATATAAAATCAATTTTATCGAAAAATATTATTGTTGCGCCACCGGGATTCGAAACTGGATCTCTTTCCAAACCGGGGAAGGTGCGTTATCCAACTATGCTACAGCGACGATATTTTTAGCGACAAACCTATATGTTACCTTTTTGATATTAATACATTTAATCGTTCCATTATTTGCAAGAGCTATCTACCTTATTTTTACGGAATCTCAAATACCTTTGAGCAATCTGATAGCATACGCCAGAATTATCAATTTATTTTTATTAAATTTTAGACACATAGATACAACTTTATTATTAGAGGAACACACACATATATATATATATATGTGTGAACTTGGATATATATATATATATCCAAGTTCGAACCCCGGCGGCGCAATAACAATATTTTTCAAAAAATTGATTTTATATGCATATGTTTTTAATTAATATATTTAATTAATATTTAAAATATCACAGAGCTGTGTTCTGAATAATTACAACTTCACAATAAGAATGTGTTCTCCTAACTTATATTTTATTTTTTCATTCTTAGTAAATATTGTAACCAATCTACATTTTAAATTATATACCATGCGCTAGTCGAAGAAATCTTCTTCATCTTCTTTTAAACAGGAAATCCACCCTTCAAGAGTGATTCGTGCCATTAATCAAGTTAAAACATTATTTTATAGAAAAAAGTACAATAATATTGTAGAATAGGAAATACTATATTACAAGTCAATACCATTGTCGTTCAAAAAACTTGCTATCATATAGATTAAACGTGGCGAGTTAAGGGAAAGAAGATGACACAAGTTAACCGGGAGCTGAAAATTACTATTGACGAGACCACTGTAAAAAAAAATCTGTGATCCGTAATGGACAGGCAAAAAATACATGGTCAAGGGTTTCCTCCTCGGCATCACACTCATACATTGGGGAATCTGTTAAGTTCAATCTGAACAAATGAGTAGTAGAAGCATTCATACAACACGGAACAATTAGGAACTACATCTAAAACTATTAAATACAATTAAAAGTTATAAATACTTCATATGTATTGGTACAGAGTAATGTACAATTTTGGTACTAGGTGAAGTATTTTTGTCGTGTTGGATTTTCGTCATCAGCAGCGATACAACCCAGGATCGCTGTTTACAGGATTTGTTGAAATTTACATTTATCTGGTATCATGGACAGTCTAGCATTTATTCCCTTTAAAAAAGAAATTTAATCTTGTGTCTAGAAAGAGATGCGTTGCCATTATAAGTGCATCTAAAAACATAAGATAAAAAATAATAACAAATGGTGTTAATGAGGTAAAACTAGTTTGTTCTTTTGGCTAAATTTGGTAGTCATTTATAAAAATCAATATTTTTTTTATTGCTGTTGATTTGTTTACAAAAAATTACACTTATGATTTAAAATTTATATAATTCATTTATAAATCTCTGAAGAGAGCCTTAAAAAACCCATAGCGATATTAGTTGCTGATGGAATATGCTATTGTTTCCAGGTCTTATTAAAAATTACGTCTTAGCGGTGAATTTCTACGAAAATGGAGCAATATGAATTATCCGATTTTATTTTTATTATTTTAAAATTCTATGAAAAATTCCACAAAATGTTCAAACATTATTATTTTTTAAATGTTTAAATATGAAAATTGGGTATTGTGTATTATTATTGTTAAAATTATTTTTACAATTTTACCTGAAATAATAAAGCCCAATTTTTTTAGGTTCGTTAGATATTGTTATTTTCTCTGAAATGTTCGGGAAAATAATATTATCTGCAAAAAGTAGATGACTTAAATACTCGCCATTTATGGAAATATCTTTCTACTCCCAGTCTAGTTGCCTGAATAGATTTTTAATAGTAGCCGTAAATAATTTAGGTGAGAGGTTGGGCATCACACGAAGAGAAAGAAAAAGAAGCGTGTGGATAAAACGACAGACACTAATAATTGATATAATTGAATACGCTAAGAAATTAAAATAGCGGTGGGCAGGTCACATTACTCGGAGGATGGACAATCTTTGGACGAATGCACTTATTCAGTGTTACCCGAGGAAAATCAAGGAGGCAAGGACACTTGGGGAGGTCTTCATCCAACAGTAGATAGAAAGAGGCTGATAATGATGATGATAATAAATGCATATAAGATATTTTGTGGACATTATAACTTGTAAACTTATAATTAATCTTATAACTTATAATATTAATCTGGTTTAAAAAATGCACAACTTAGTTTAATATTAAAAATAGAGAAAATTGTCAAAACATAGTTTCACACACATAAAAATCTACCTGATTCTTATGGCCAGTGTGAATATTTTTATTTAAAGATTTTAGATCTCTAGGCCGTATATTTATATCACATTTTGTGGAACAAGGACATTCCATTTTATTAAAAACAGTGACTACAAAAACAATGAAGCTGAGCTAAGCAATAATAAATATTAATTAATTCGTTGATTTACTTGGAACTCTTGGTGAAACTACCGGTCGTTGTAACCGTTTAAATTACTCACTCTTTTTTAACCCTTCCCAAACCATGCAGTAACACAGGTCTACCGTCATAATTAAACTTCTAATATTTCGATAAATACGTGCAACATTAAATTCATATTTTAGATAATCTTAAAGAAAATATTATCGCTTAGGAATGACTAGTGAAAAACCAATTATGAAAAGGGAATCATACAAAAACAATAATTTTTTCCATTCAATTTGTTGTAAAATTAACACGTTGGTAAAAATATAATTTGTGACATGAAAGACAAAGATCACACACTATTTTCACAGTGAAAAGAATAACAAACATACAAATATAATTGTCTCTTTCTCACTAATTAAATAAAAAGAGATAAGAAGGAAGGACACTTTGTATACGACTTAATGAATGCTCTAAATTATGTTATTAACATTTTTTTCAAAATTATATGCTCAATATATAGAGTAAATTCGTGCCATTAAGCCAATTTAAGTTAATAAAAACATTTTTTCTAACAGTTGTTTACGGTAACACGAGTTGATAGCATGGCTGCGTTTGGGTATTTTATGTCACAGTATGATAAAGGTTAATAATTATTTTTACATGAAAAACTCAATCGTGCTCTTTCTGTCGCGTTGTTTCCATTTTGCGCAGCTTTTATAAGGTTTCGGTTTGTTGAAGTTCAGCCTTTTGTATTCGGTCCTGTGTCCTACATTGTGGGCAGATAGATGGACGCCATCAGGAATACATTTTTCAAAATAGTTGATATTTTGAACAAGTTTCTCATCACAGCGAGCAAATGAAATACTAGCGCGACCCACTTGTCCAGATTATATTTTCCAGTTTTCAACGGAAATAGTTACAGAGTTACAAATTGACCTCATTTGTATGCGATAGTTCCGGAAAAATTTATGTTATCTACGGTAATGGTTTATGAAGCGGTTCAAGTTTGGCGGAGAGAATGGGCCGTGAAATGTTTAAGACCACAATCAATTTAATTGAGTGACACTATTCTATGTACCGTGTGACTAAAAAGTTTACTGATAATATATATAATAATTATAATACCCGATTATTTTTAAGCGCCTTAGACATTTATTTAAAAATACGATCAAAATGTATATTTGTGTTATATAATATGAAATTTAAAAATTTACAAACAATATATAGAGAAAAATAACAACATATTGATCAAATTAGAACTTAGAGCATTTGAAGATTATTCGTATTCATAAATCATATATATATGATTTATGAAAGAAATATTGAACGAAAATAATGCATTGTCTTCCCCCCTCCTCTTCCCCACCCAGCCACACCGCGGATCGGTCGATTGGATACCTTGAGCCAGTGCGATTATACGTGTACGCCACAGTTTACAAAAGTTATACTAATCACGAGACTTTGTATCTATACTATGTGTACCTTTGACGAAATAGTGATTAAAATATACAGTCCACATTTTTGGAGATGCCAGCATAATCCGGACTGTGGTGAGTGCCAAAGTCCTTCCTGTCCCGATATTCTTCCGATATCTATGCTTTGTACGCAACACATATTATAGTTAAATCTAAGGTAATGCTAGTACATATAAAATAATAAAATAAATGTAGTACAGCTCAGTAAAGTAGTTCATTAACTTGAATGAATGAATGGATATTTCGTTCGTATACATATTATTAAAGCTCCAATGATGCATGGCGCCATTTCTCAGCAAGACGGAGTTCTTCAAAATTCCACTGCTGCAGTGATTTAAGAGTTATTGGGTAGTTCTGTCTTCAGCTCGGCTGCCAGTCGATATTTGGCCGTGTTACATGTTTGTCAAGTTTGTTTGTTACGTGTTCAAATAATTATTTTTAATTCCATTTCGAGAATATACCTATCTGGGTATTTGATCAATTGGTCAAATTAGTTTAGGGTAAGGACTCCACTTAATTTAAAAATATTATACACTCATAAATGTTAGTGAAAGAAAAAAATAAACTACACATTCAAAACTATCTTTTATTCAAGTATTATAGGATACAATCGTATAAAAAAAATAATGCATAACAAAATAAATATTTAAATTAAACTAAAACAAATTGTATTATGGCTCCTTGGTTGGACAACGGAATGGATATTATTAGACTAGGGTCCAACGATGGCAATTTTTGCTAAAATAATTAAATTTTTTAAAAATAAAAACCTCACGCCACTATAAACAATACTACCTACCTATGTTCTTTGGTCCACCAAGTCCTTTGTTAGATAATGATATTTTTAACATTGAGAAATAGGTTCTATTTATATTTATTAAATTCAATAAAACTCTTGCCAGTTACATTCTTAAATTTTAACTTATCAAATCATTAGAGATTAATTTAATACAACATTCTTATTGTGTTCGTTTGTTTAGATTAACCAGTCAGGTCAACGAAAGCATTGTTTACATTTAGTCCGTCTTGAAATAAAAAGGTTCCAGGTGTGATATTTTGACAAGCCAAAAATTGTTTATGTTACCCCAAAAATTTTCCCTTAAAAACAAAATGTTTACGTTAACATAGACAAATGAATTAGGGAATTTTGCCCGAAGTGACGGTAGATGATGACAGTGTTTTAAATATCAATTGTCAGAAGTTCTTCTTAAATAAATAAATAAATTCTCTTGTGGTGTTTAAAGAAAGTCTAACCTTTAAATTCGACACTGGACTGGTGTGAGAAATATAATTCGCATCACAGTAGCGTCAATTTGACTTGTTTTCCGCTAGTAATAATTATTTATCTAGCAAAACTTTATCATGTATTAGCAAGTATCAACTGTATCAATGTAGGTATATACTTGAGTATGTAAATATGAAACCGGAATTTTCGTTCAGAAAATACACGTTTATTGTATGAAAATGAAACAAAATATTTTATTCGAAGTATTGCGCATCGCTAGCTTTCCTATACATTTTTTCCTTCTCTCTGACAACTTGCGTTAGTCAAGCCAAAAAAACTGTTGCTCTTTTCATCATCAAGCCATTTTCGTAAGAAGTGAAGCGCTGCTCAGCAAGTGCGTGTCCCATCGATGCAAGTAAGTAGTAATCGGATTGAGCCAAGTCTGGTGTTTCCCAACTAAACACCTCAATCGTTTCCTTGACCGGTTTTGCTGTGTGTGATGGTGCATTATCATGAAGCAAAATCACTTTTTGTTGCCTTTTTTGACATTCTGGTCGTTTTTAACGCAAAGTTTGATTTAAATCGATCATTTGTTGTCGGTAGCATTCAGTATTAACAGTTTCGCTAGGTTTTAGCAGCTCACAATACATCACATCCTTCTGATCCCACCAAACACAGAACATTGTTTCTTACGTCAAGATCGCTATTTTTAAAATTTTTAAACCACTCAAAGTACTGTGATTTACCAAGAGCATACTCACTGTAAGCTTCTACAAGCATTCGATGCGATTCTGCAGCAGTTTTCTTCAAATGGTAATAGAAAATTAATGCTGTCCGCAAATCGTAGTTTCCAGGCACAAAATTCGACATGTTCAACGCTATTAAAAACTATGCTGTTGTATGAAACTTGTATTGTTATGAATTGAAAATCTCTGTCAGATGTCAAAACAATAAAATGGCGTCAATGACGTGATTTGACTAGACATTGACAGCTAGAGGCATCTATGGGAAAATTCCGGTTTCATAATTTACATACCTGGTATGTTTGGCTATAAATTAGAAGAGGAATTAAGTTTTATTGTATTTGGACATAATTAGAAATTGATATCTCTTAGAAAATGCATACATTTTTAATTACTAATTACTTTTGATTTGATTTTAGCTTACGCTTTAGCTTTATGTTACTTACAGCGTGTGTCCATAAAATTTTATTATCGAAAAAAGTAAAGTATCAGTAAATAATGGTAGATAATTAGGATTGAGTTATTTATGTTAACAGCTACTTGCCGCTAATATATGCACTTGTTATAATACTTGCATATAATACTTACCTTGTCTATCGCCTTACATATAAGTCAAACGTTAAGTATCGGTCCATTAGCGTTTTGCTCGTCCATAAAGTGAATTGAACTGCCACATGCAGCAGTTAAAACGTTTGTTATTTAATGGTTAGATTAGATTTCGTTGATCTTGGAACCCACATACTCTTATAGTTGTAGGGTAGTTTTGGTTGAGAGAATAAAGATGTCGCTCGCGTCGTCGGTTGGCTGGGGGAGGCGATACCGGTGGAGAATTTGAATCGTCCCCACCACAATCTTGTATACTCTCCTCCTCGATTACTAAAATGAAAAAAAAACTTTTATTTTTATTTAATTTTTTCACCGTGTTTCTAATTTCTTAACAATACAAACGAAATTTTTAACGACCTGTTAAAATAATCTGAATATTAAAAATATAAATAAAAAATATAATAATATTTTTAAGGCGAACATATTATTATTGTGAAGTTACTGTTTTTTCAGAATATAGTTTCTGGGATATTTTAATATAAATTAAATGTATCAATTAGAAAGATATACAGGAAAAATCAATTTATCGAAAAAATATAATAAAAAAAAAACAATCGAATTTCTCTTTAAAAATATATAATTTTTTTTAAAAGATAATAAAAATGAAATTAATTTAATTTCTGGCAACTCCTAGCATATATTACTGAAAGGTATTTGAGATTTGTCGCAATAGAAGACGACAGCTTTTAAAAATAGAATTACAAATGTATTAATTTGAAAGAGCTGCAGCATATAGATTCGAAAAATTGTCGTTAACTATGTTGACGTGGTGTAATGGTTAGGAGAGGAAAAGTTCTTGGTTCTAATCCCGGTGGCAACCAAAATATTTTTATAAATTGGTTTTATCTGTGTATGTTTCCTAATTGATGCATTTAATTGGTATTAAAATATAATAATATTTTGAAAATGTTTACGCATGTCAATGTGATAAAATCGATAATTTAAGATTGTGCTTTTGTAAATATAGATATACATTATAAATTCACCTAAAAATCGAATTTTTGATATGAAATCATTCATATCTATGGTAAACTGTAAACGTGTCACTGTAAAAATCAATAATTACCATTACATATTGAACAATTTCACGGGCTGTGAGAACTGCCCCGATTTTCCAGTTGTTTGAGATTGTGTCTGCAGATTGTTTATCGGTTTGCATCACGCAAGTTGCGAGGTAACTAGTTGTTAAGGTAAACTCCGAACTAGTTTTAGTGTTTAAATAGGATATTATGTTCTTAGTCGCGGGGAACGGTGTGAGAACTTTCCTCACAACATTTTGCCACCGTAATACTAAAATCAACCTTTTAATAGCCAATATCAAATGCGATGTTATGGAAATACTAGTTATTTAGTACGTTTGTAGTGTCGTATTATACAATATTAAGAAATTGGCAGTTATTTTAGTAACATTTGGATTATATAATTTAAGGAAAATAGCTATTATGGCCCGTTAATGAGAATTTGATTTCCAAAAGTCGTACTGGAAGAGTTATTCTAATCTATGCGCAAAACACACGGGAAATATGATTCGCAAATCGCTGCGCGTTGTCGCTGTACTCGTGGAGACCCTGAACGCGCCTCGCAGTTACTTGGTTGGCAAACCAGGCTCGTATCAACTTTAAGGGTACACCTGGCACCGATCTACGAGCCAGACAACAATACATCGAAGGATTGCGGCTCTGGGAGCCAGCTTTAACGATTCACTTCTCTCTCGACTGAAATTTGAATTGAGGGGTATTGTTCGATGCGCGTGATTTGCCGATTTGCTAGTTGTAATGAGTCACTGGTAGGGAGTGCACCGCGCGTTCGTGGTTGAGTAATATTTAAAGTGTGGTGATTCATTGGTTCGTGCGCTTTGTGCTTTTTGTACTCACTTTAATATTCGACGAGTAAGTCCATAGACTGAGCACACAACTTATCTGGCGTTGTGTTCAAAAGTTCAGAAGAGAAGGGACAATGGTTAACCAAATTCCTCCGAGACCATCAACGACAGCAGCGACGCCAGAACATGTGACTCAAGTTCGACGTGAAATTACGCGCAATCCGCGTAAATCGATAAGATACCTTTACTGGAATAAAAAATCAACAATGCACGTTATTTTGAAAAATAAACTACAGTTTTACCCATATAAACTGCAAATCGTGCAGTTTCTTAACGAAAATGACTATTATTTACGTGAAACTTTAGCGAGGACGATGCTGGAACGTTTTGAAATGGGACAAATGCTTGGAACGATATTGTTTACTGACGAAGTACATTTTCATATCGATGGCTATGTTAATAAACAGAACATGAGATACTGGTGCCCCGACAACCCATGGAAACGCCAAAAAAACCGTTTGCATTGTCCAAAAACGACAGTGTGTTGTCCAATTTCTGCCCGAGGGAAAATTGGCCCATATTTTTTTAACCAGCGAGATACAGTCACTGCTGACGTGTATTGCCGAATGATCGACAAGTTTTTGGTAACACAACTGCAACTGTTTCCTGGGTTCAACAACAGAATACAATTTCAGCAAGACGGGGCTACTCCACGCAGAGTTAGAATTTTAATGGAGAAGCTGAGGGGAATTTTTCCCAATAAATTAATCAGCAAGTATGGAGACATACCCTGGGCACCTCGGTCACCGGACCTTACACCGTCTGATTTTTTTTTCTGAGGATACCTTAAGTCGAGAGTTTACAGCAATAATTCAGGCTCTACAAGAAAATATCCGCCGTGAAGTTGCTGCCATTGAACCAACACTTTGCTCTCGCGTGTTTTGCAAATTTAAGAGTCCGATTGCAAGAGTGTATTGAGAGAAATGGACGGAATTTAAACGATATTGTTTATAAAACGTAAAATCCGCATCGTTAAACTCCATTTTGTATAAATAAAATCTAAGAATAACATTGTATTTTTTTTTATTATTTAATATTAAACTTGAAAATTTTCCTCTGGATATCTTTTGTATATAATATAGATTCTGCGAAAGGTATAATTAGAGGATGTAGCATGAACTTTATACCCCGTTTTCATTCTTGACTCAAAATGTCCTTCTTAGAATCTCAAATGAAAATGAAATATGTTACAATTTATCATATATTTTGATTATTTCCTTTTAAATATAGGTATAACATTTTGACGCTGTGCTTTGCCAACAACATTGAAATTTACATTCATCACCAATTAATATCATTATAACTTGTGGTTTTCTGTTTTAACTTATAATTTGTACTGTTGTAACAATGTATATTCATTAATTCTATTTTCCGTAATCATAATTGTTAATGCTTTATACTCATTTGTATTTTCTTTATCAATAAAGTGATTCTGACGGGGACAATGAGGGCAACATATTGTTTTGACAGCTGCGCGGTATCACCCTGAGAGGCGCTATCGACCATCCGCCATAGTAGCATTAAAATAATGCCAATCAGGTGGCAAAAGTGTAGGACAACTTTTGGTAGTAACATTTTCGTGTTTTACTATAAATGTAGGTGTAACACACCTAATGCACAATATTTTAGGGATATATACGCATAAAAAATATGAGTCGAAAATGGTCATGCCGTATGTGCCAAGACTCAACCATATCATCTTGTTTTATTCTTTATGTATATTGAAAATTCCTTTACATTCTCTTTTTATATTTATAAATTGAACATTACAATTACATTAAGTAAGTTTTACATTTATATATTTATATACAAGGGTCCCAAAAGTATTTTTCATAAAAAAATCTGTAATAAAATAATGGATGGGTTTAATAAATTTTTCTATTATTTTGTACTTAAGTACAGTCTCTGGGAATTTATTTATTAAAAATTATATTTCCTGAATGTGATTCGTTATTTCGCTGGCACTCTTCTAAACGGAAAGCGAAATTTCTGAGAACTGCTCTGTACGTATTCTTCGTCATCGTTGCCATCTCTTCTCGGATATTTTCTTTTATTTGGTCCAGAGAGGGAAGATTGTTGACTGTATACCTTTGATTTAAGGTAGACCCGTAAGAAAAAGTCCATTGGTGTCAAGTAGGGGTTACGTGGAGTCTAGGTTATGTCACCTTATCATGATATCAATTTTCAAGGGAAAATTTCACGAACAACTGGTAAGAATACGCTCCATAGCGATTAAATTCCCAAGGACGCGGTTTTACTTTGCTGCAATGTTTTATCTTATTATAACAATGTACTATGACTCAAATAATAAAGAATTGTTATATTTATAAAAAATCATTGTTATGTAATTTATTCGATTATTTGAAATACTTTAGTGATTTCAAATTATATATTGAATACAAAAAATAAATGGTCATCTAGCTTCGAGTAGCCAGAATGTTTTTTATAGATGATGAGAAGTAAAGATATGGCGTAATGGGTCAATTTAGAAAATATTTATTTCAAAGTACAGGGACTTAAAGCTTAACATGATTTTAAAAAATCTCATATAATAATATTTTTCAAAATGGTACAGAATCAGTACCTACTTATATTTCCAGATATCCGTCAGTAATGTGTTGTAGACTTGGTCTGTTACACTATGTAAAGATGTTGAAAAAACTTTTGTTATTATAAAAATCTTTTTCTATTTGCTGCTGGATAATTTCCTCCTCAAATATCTCCTATATTTTCTGTCTATTGTTAATTGTCTGATGTTTTAGTAAATTCAGCAGGTTTCAAGGCGAGCCCTCGGCCTCTCATTTTAGAAACCACTATTCAATTGCGGTAGTCCGACCTTCAAACGGTGTAATTTGTCCATTGCCAATATATTTTATTTGGATTAAATTGAGTTTGTTTCAGTGGAGTAACTAAAAAAAATAGGCTCCAATGCAGAATGGATAAAAAGCCTTAGGCCCTTCCCTGAATATATCTCTAAAAAAGACATCCCTGAATATACTTAACGTACCTAGATAAAATATAATCTTTAATCTTTAAGTTAAAGAACAAACTAGACCTCTTATCTTTTATAATATTTACATTTTCATAATAAAATGTGTGTTTTTTGGCATTTATATGCACTTGTAACTTGTATGTAGAAATCGGCGAAGGTTCGGTTCCCTAAGCGATAAACATATAATATTACAACTATACATACCTACAATATTTTCATACATCTATTATCGTTATACCCGTCAGAAAAGATTTTTTAAAGTTATGTAGCATTTCTTGCTGTAGCGGATTCTGAAAATTTGTCCGTAAGAGCTGGGAAAAGTATTGATACAAAATGCATTGTACGTGTACCTTTTGGCCCCTTATCTGACTCCCAATGCACCGCACTGAATGCATAGTTACTTCACTGTTTTAATGTAGCCTCTATGAATCGTTTAGTCATTAACCTATTTTAATGGTTATTATATATTTTGAGTAAATCGCCAGAAACATGTGAGCATTTTAGAACTGAGCCCGATATTTAAACGAAATTAAAATATTTAATTTTATTATATTTAACAACTGATACTATTTATAAAAATCCACTGAAATGTTTAGATACATAAGTATGTTTAGGTGCAGAAGATAAATAAAAAGAAAAAAAGAGGGAGAAAGGTTGGGGAGATTGCAACTATTGTTGCGGTAAATGGAGAGCAAGATGTGTTTATAGATAGAATAATTGGCTAAAATTAGGATTGTGGTGGATCATAAAAATAACCCTTTAAGTGTAGTAAAACTAATGTTGAAAAAGTCAATTTCTGTAAATTTCTCATTATGGTATTTGCATGACCGGTGAATGAATGAATTTTGTATGTAAGATGTTCTACTTCTAGAAGAGTGGAAGAGTGCGGATTGCTGGATCGATCTAGATGGTATGTGGAAAGACATTAATTCTAATTGGCTGGGACAGTCAATATGGCCTTGCAGTAGTTTGAAGAGAAGTATTTGGTCAGCATATGTTCTTCGATGTTCTAGAGTTTTCATATTGTAGATGTTTTCTGTTTCTAAATAGGAGTTGAATGATAGATTAAATTTAACATTAAGATATCGAATAAACCTATTTTGTATTCGTTCTAATCTCGCAGTATATGTAATCTACCATGGGTTCCAAATTTGAGACGCGTACTTTAAGTGACTAATAACAAATGAGTAATACAGTATTTTAAGGTAATATGAATTTTGAAAGTGTTTGCAGGTTCGAAGTATGAATCCTAGCGTTCTATAGACCTTGGAGGTAATTTGGTCAATGTGATTTTTGAAAAGAAGTTTGCTATCGAGGATTATTCCTAGGTCTTTAACATCGCTTTTATTTTGTGCTGTCTATTGTGTAAGTAAAATAAATGCTAAATTTTCCTAAGAATGTAATTTGAAAACATTTTTTACTATTTTTAAGAGGAGTTTGTTCACCTTGCAGTAGGCTACAACGCGGTTGATTTCATTTTGGATTTTGTGGCAGTCACCTAGGGAGCTCACTTTGGCAAAGATTTTCATATCGTCTACGTAAAACATGTGTGTATATAAATTGAAAGCATGTGTGTATATCATTAATATAGATTATAAATAGTAGTGGACTCAGAAAACTCCTTTGAGGGACCCCAGAAGGGATAATCATGTCTGTACGACATAATTTTAATCGTAATCATGTCTGTACGACATAATTTTAATCGTAATCATGTCTGTACGACATAATTTTAATCGTAATCATGTCTGTACGACATAATTTTAATCATAATCATGACTGTACGACATAATTTTAATCATAATCAAATCTGTACGACATGGTTAAATAATACGCAATCATATAAAAATATATGTATTTTAAAAAGATCTATTGTTCTATATTTGCCGATGTGTTTACATAATAATTTCTAGAGTCATGTTATAAATATCCATTCGATAACAACCTCTTATAAAAATTCGATTCAATGAGGCTTTTGTCTTACGTTATTCTTAACCGTAGGTATAAATACATTCTTAACCGTAATATAAATACATTTTATATTATATAACAAGCATACGAGCGAGTTTCTAGATAAAATACACTACAAATCGTGTAATTACTTCCGTAAGACAGAAAAGCTTTATATTGCTTGAGATAGCACGATAGCGTACAAGTTTAATAGTGTAATAGCGTTTTACTGTTTGTTTTTGTTTTAGTTAGATCACGCAAATACCCTAATAATAGCATTTGCAAGATACACTTTAGATAAATCACTTATACTTAATATACTTCAATACGTGTTACATTTTAGTGAGACAATATTTTTCCTGATGAAAGTGACCATATTTTTTATTAAAAATGTTCTATTTTTTTTTAAATAATACCTTTGAGTAAAATGATGAAGCCAGAATTTACAGTTAATTTTTTTAAACAAAAACATTAACACACAGTCAATTATATTAATTATTAAATGAAATCACATTTTATTGTGAAATTGACATTTTAGAACACATTTCCATGACGATTAAAATAAATGAGATAAATCGACAAACGAGCAAGAATACTCTGCCAGTTGAGCTACATCAGTTTTGTTCTGTGTTTTACTTCAGCAGTTTTGTTTTTTCGGAAGAAAGATTTGTATTTTGCGTTTTTCAGTGACATATCGACTGCTTAGAGTCAATTTGGTGAAATTTTAAAAACATCTTGGAAAACAAATATATCGGTTATAAAAAAACAGTAGGTATATTAATCATAAGATATATTTTTATTTGAAGAATTAAATATAGGTACATGTATATCATCAAGCTTGCATTCTTTGTATGAATTTATACAAAAAACGTTTTAATACCATGTAAATGATTTTTTCACATTTGTGATTATACCGAATGGACTCTAAGAAGTGCTTTATTTTTATTACATTCTAAAGAATTGTCAAGTTATTAAAAATGAATTATAGATTAAGGATAATTGATGAAAAATGTACATTTGTTGTTTCATAGAATAAAAAATAAATTATTCAAATTTAATAAAATGTATTGATTTAATTCTGGCGTCTCCTAACGCGTATTTCTCAAAAGTTTTTGGATTTAAAATTTTTTAAATTTGTTGGAAACGTAATTGGTTGACGTGTCGAAATGTCAATCGTGTCGATTATGAAAAGTTCCGGGTTCGTATCCCGATGACAGTAAAATTTTTTCAATAGTTAGTTTTATTCTGTATATCTTTCGAATTGATTAATTAAATTTGTTTTAAAATTTCACGGAACAACGTTCTGAAAGTGAAAATTTAAAAAAATAATAATGATACTACAAAATATTTTTGATAATTATTCTAAATATTATTTTAAATAAATAATTGCAACAATAAACAAGACATCGATTATTAATTTCCTAGCGTAAACGTACTCGGGCCAAAGCGGATTACCGCATACATTTTTTTTTACCGTCAACTGTACGTTTTACTGTCAGCTGTACGTTTTACCGTCAACTGTACGTTTTACCGTCAACTGTACGTTTTACCGTCAACTGTACGTTTTACCGTCAACTGTACGTTTTACCGTCAACTGTACGTTTTAGTGTCAACTTAAATTTTGTTAATCTGATCTTGAAAATGGATCTTGATATTATTTTTGGAAGAGGAAAATTAAATGTCACGCAGCCAATGGAGCCTACCTCTTGACGAAATTAAGATTTTCAATTTTAATACGGCCGTTTTCTGCGTAAGTCTCTATCAAAAACGAAACCAATATAAAACTTTCGAGTAGGCTTTACATGTAAGTGGGCTTCCAATTCACTGTCGTACCGAGAAACTGTTTGCCCCACGGGCATACAAACATACTGAGCCCCCCCCCTCCCCACGCTCGTCAAGAGTGGGAGAAAAATAACGATAAAATAATAATTTTTAGTACGTACGCCAGTTTGATACGACCACTTTGTAGAAATGAGATTTTATTTTGATTTTGTTCTAACTACCAGATTTAATGGTCTAATTTCCTGGATCAACCGAGCGCATAATTCTGAAAATATAAGAGTTATTCTACATGAATATGCTTTCTGTAATGGCCTACGAGAGTAAGCCATATGTATGGATATTTCGTATAAAATAATTTTATAATCGTCTGGCACCGTGTCACGTGACTGGTTATGAAAAAAACCAAACTTCTCCAATCTACCTACTTCCCCCGTGTTCAATAATAATGATGTGTTTTAATTTCATATGCTTAGAAAATTAGTTATATAAGTTAGATGTTAGTTTGATGATTTTTAAAAAGGGATATCAAATTTTATTTCTATTTCAAAGAACATGATTTTTTTTTTAAATCTCTAGAAATAACAATTTGTTTATTAAATTTTATCACACATACTCGCAAAATCTTATAAATAACTTTATTTTATTTTTAAATATGCAAAAGATCATTTTTACTAACTAAAAATTGTTTTACATACTATGCACTAAAATATTAGACAAGACAACGAAAAATACCATTTTCCTTTAATTTTAGAGAAAAATAATACAACCATGTTTATATCTAAATTTTTTATTGTCTTAGAGAATAAAAAAATGAAAAAATTTTGTACTCCCAATAAGTGAATATTTACATTATACATAATATTTCATAATTTTCGTGATGGTTGTGGAAATACATTGGAATTAACTTTTATAAAAAAAGAATTTATAGAAAAAATAATTAATTAATCAAATAAAGCACAGCGTTGTTTACTTCACACTATAACACTTTAATTAAAAATTACTACCTATTAATACCTATTACATCTCCCCTCCTGTCCATATTAGCTCCGCCCATAACCACTTTCACTTTTCACTGAAACCCGCTCCTCCCTAACCCCGCTCTCATACCGCTCCCTATTTCGCCATGTATTCGATTCAGTTTTGAAAATGATGTAGTAAGCATTAAAAACGTTTTAATTTTAATTTTTAATTAAAATGTTGTAGTGTGAAATAAACAAAGTTGAGTTTTATTTGATTCATTAATTAATAATTCTAAAAGAGAATTTTTATAAAGTTAATTAACAATTACACGCAATAATTAAATATGTCCAAGAACACACAATTATGAAATTTTCACCTACAAAGGCACTGCTATTAAACAAATAATAGATATCTTATAAAGACGAATTATCAAATTTAGTCCATAGATGGTGATAGTGTAGTTGTTCCGAATTGGTAAAAAATTTTTTGACGCGTCTTTCGAATCGGCCGCGACCCATGTTATTGGCACATTTCCCCGTCCAAATTCGCATCCATAGATTTCCTCATGCTTGTCTCGTCAGTGTGAATTGTGACCTTGACGTCAACAGACGTCAGCAGACGTCAACGTGGCCGAAATTTGTTCGATCGCGATATCGCGAAAGCATTCGCGGTGTGGACTTGTCAACACCAGTGTACCATCACTGTATTTTGTGACATTGTGTTTTTGATCACGTGTTGTTTGTTATTTGTGTGCCGTGGGTGAACTAGTGACATCGGTGTATTCAAGTGGGATCGGAGATCGGCTCATCCGCGTGCCATTGTGTGATCTCGGCGGCGACTGGACGGATAACGGAGGCGTCCTATATAAGGTAAGGCGAGCAGTCCTTCCGAATCTCGGTTCCCGAGATCACTGGTACTTCGACTGGAATACCTAGCCCCTCACCGACCTCATCCTGTACCCTATTTTCCCGTCCCTACCCTGCGGCGATTCCGATGTACGACCGGAATCGTCGTAATTCATTCCGCTGGACGCGACCCGGAGATCCTTTATTTAGATCGTTACATTTCGAAATCAGTAGTGGTATTCAAAGTGAGTCCACATACTTATATATATATACAACTTTCAAAAATTTGATATATGAGATTGATGGGTGAGAATAGTGAACGTTATATTTGTATAAAGTGATTACTTAAGCCAGCCGAAGACAGGTCGTAAGCTCTGAATTACCCATACTTACATATATTTTCCATTAAATATAATAAAAATAGCTTTATGAGATATCTATTATTTGTTTAATAAATTATACGTTTAAAGTATTTAGCAATAAATTATCCACTTCTGATGAAATATTAATTTTGCTAGCAGAGTATTATTGATTTCTTCTTAGCCTTTGAATGTTATCTTTGAAGTAAGGCGTTGCTATTAATATCAAAGGAAACTTTCTAAGATCACCATTGATATCATTAAATTCACAGAATCAAATCAACATCTATGGTCGTGCTGCTTCCATCAGCATTTGAGACGTATTGTGTACCAGCAGAAACATTCATGCACTCGGTAAAAGGAGTTAATGAAACATTGGGACAGAGTCTCCGCTATTCTAAGAGTTTCGCCACAATAAAGCCATTTGCTTTATGTAAGGGTTCAAGAATAAATCTTTTCATATAGAGTGCAAGCAACATTAATTTATCATATCTTTTCAGTATTGTCGAGTTTCGCAACTCATCACATTGACAGTAAAAATGCAATGATATCTAAGTGTATTTTATTCTATTGTTTCTTTCACAGACAGGTAAATGAAAAGACATATAATAAAGTGTACATATCGGAGAAGGGTTTGAAATATTAGTTGCGGGACGAGGGACATTCTACACACATTCTTGGTGAAAAGATAAATCCGATAGAACAGTAAAAGTATTTACAAAAATTAAATCTTTGTGTAAACAAGACGTATTTTTTACATTAGTGCATATTATATTGTCAGCGTTTAAATGTTTGTTATAATCGAGTCATATTTAAAAAAAAAATTATCACGTGGGTGATACCAAATGAAAATATTGGGAAAAGAAATTTGCGCTAGTTCATGTCTATATATTTGGTGATCTGTGGTTTCTTTCATGAACGATTGAGGGTAAGTCTCAACGTGTTCAGAATAAAGTCTCACAATACATGGACGAAATTTTTCCGTGTATACAATACATGGACGGAGGTTAGTGTAGTTGGTCAGTCTGCTCTCTATTAAAAAAACAGTAGGTAATGAATGACTCAGTACGTCGGTTTCGAGAGTCAATTTTTTTCCGTGAACTTACTCAAAGAGATATTTAACATATTTTGTATTCAGAGAAGTAAAAAGTAACTTTTTAATTTAGTAAAAAATGTGTAACATATAGGTTCGAAAATTTGTCGTCAAAAATACTGTCGCTGTACCATAGTTGGTAATGCACTTTCCCCGGATTGGAAAAGAGATCCAGGTTCGAATCGCGGTAGCGCAATAACAATATTTTTCGATAAAATTGATTTTATATGTATATCTTTATAATTAATACATTTAATTAGTATTTAAAATATCACAGACCTATTTTTTGAATAATTACAACTTCACAATAAGAACGAGTTCTCCTTAATAATCAAAAAAGTTACAAAATTTAAATGCTACGAATTATTTTTTTCACTTTTATTGCTTTATATTTAGAGAAAATGTACGATATTAACTATTTTAAAGCCATTTAAGCTCGTAAAAGTATTTTTATTCATTAAAAATGTTAAAAAATTCTAAATATTTACCGGTAACACGAGTTGACACATGGGTGTCTACGAATATTTTCTGTCACGGTATGGTAAAGGTTAATATACATAATTCGAAAAAATTTCACCATCAAAGTGACAGATTTCGAAGGATTTGCTTTGACAATAGTAAATTTGACATTCATACAATTCGCAAATTATTTTAACCACGGGTGTTAGTTTAAAGTTACTATAGTAAAAATTTACTACTGATCACACAACCGGCCCTTAAATAAAAACAATTTTTATATCATAACAACGAATTATTGAAACAATGGTATTTTGTTATATTTGTCTTTATTGTTTACCATTGCTTTACGGTTGCTCCCGGTAGAGAACATATTCATCAACAGTAAACATTGAGATAGGTGGGCGATATTGACCCTCGAATATAAGCAAAACATAGCACGATACGTCTTAATCGATTATTTGTGTACGATTTCCACTGTACGTACGTCGGTATATACATATTTAATAGATATATGTAAAGCAATGGAAATAATAATATTTTTATTGAATACACATTTTTGTTATGAGATTGAAATTTCAGAATATAATTCTGTGGTATTTTTAATAAAACTTAAATTAATCAATTAGAAAGACATACAAAAAAAATCTGGGTAAAGTATTACCATTCCATCACATCAACCGATTACGTTTACGGCATTGATTAATTTAATTTATTTTAAAAGTACCGCAGAACTATGTTCTGAAATTATAAGTTCACTACAAAAAAGTTCAATATTTATGATGGCGCGCTTGTGTGTATGTTTCTTTATGTTGACTTTACCCACCTGTTTCTCCTCCCTATACACCACAGCACAACTTTTCGTGTGTTGTCTATGACTTGTGAACTGTCAAGAAGTGAACGTTCTGCTGTGTGCTTGCTACATTGATGTGTACAGTTATTGTGTATTCGGTTTCTCGCAGTGTGTGCCAAAGATTTACAATCACTATTGGATGATATACAGAGCTTCGTGGTAATCATTGAAGAAGTTTCCTGAAGTTCAGGTGAGCTGTACTGCAAGAAAATAGAGGTAAGTCGTACTTTCTGGTTGATCCTTGAGCCCTTTTTATTCTGTTTCTACAATTCCTAACACCCTTCATATAACCCGTTTCTGCAACCCTTTGTGTAAACAACGTGTTTTCATTTAGAATATATAAGTTGTATTAAAGTTTATTTAATTGAAATAAAATGGATTGATTTAACTTAGGCGTCTCTTGGCTATCAACTATTCCAAAGTAATTTGGAATAGTTGATTGCTTTTAAAAATAAAATAATAGATGTATCAATTATAAAAATATATAAAATTTTTGCGATAAATTAAATCTTTCTAATTCATTAATTTAATTTGCATTCTCAATATTTGTAATTTGGATTTTTTCGTATTTGATTTTTAAACCACTTGAACTGTCCAACGATTGTTTGACACGCGTATCAAGATTTAGCAAAACTTTAGTATTACTACAAATCCATTTGAAAGTTGTTAGTATCTATTACAATAATTAGTGAAAAGAGAACAGACCACCAAATAGAGTGATCAATTAGCGAAGAAGTTATTTATTCGATCAATTAGTTGTTTCTCGAGGAACGCCTAAATATATACACAACAATGTGTTCATTTGTGGGCTAATTGAGGTATTCACGTTAGGTGTTCTCAATTAATTAAACTATTTCAAGAGGGGATCACTTTACAAATAATTAATGAAAACATTTAAGGTATCCTCGGATGCGAAATTTAATACATACGATTTTATCACGGTCACGTTAAACAACATAACATTTTTAAAGATATTTTTGCGAAGAAAGGTTGCCAACAATGCCAACAGTGATATGCCACAGAAAAATACTAATAAGAAATCTTTCTTTCGAAAAATAAGAGCTGCCAACGGAACGCGAATGAAATTCTTTTAATAAAATGTATACAATTCATGATCATTTTTTTTTCCAATTCCTACGATATTCTGAGTACTCTACACGTGGCTAGACCGTCTAATCTACTACTACAAGTGCATCAGCGCTGATCGGTTTGACACTTTTACTAACTACCTTATTGTAATACACATCATGTGTATTTTATATTAATACACGAATTAGAAGTGTAATATATTCTGATAAAAACCCTCTAGACAATTTACTGGAAATTAAGTGCTTCGAAATTAATTGGAGAGTTCAGTCGACGCTGTCCGCTTCTGTGTGCATCTCAGTCCGGAGGACCGAGCGCGTTGTTTTGCTTCAGGAAGTAATGGCTGGGTAAGTAATGTTTGTATCTAAAAGGCGTAAGACTGATATCGTGCTCATACGAGCCAAGATTTCGGTTGAGAAGATTATCTTGAGAAGGATGGGTGCAAGATTTGTGGAAGTTTGCCGATAATTTCTCAAAGTATTGTGTTGGTCGTGCAATCGAGATAAATTTGTTCCGGGTGTGGTGTTGTATATGATTTTAAGTGTTATGTTTTGTTTAAATTGAAACTGGATATATTTCCTTTTACCAATCGTAAATGTCAAGATTTTTTATATATTTTTTTAAATTGTTGTCGCATCTTCGCCGAGGTCTTCTCCGTTGCCACATTTTCGCCGAGGTCTTCTCCATTGTCACATCATATAATAATTTTACGTTTATTACACCGATGAAGGAAAATGATTTTTCCGAAACCAGTTGGTTTTTAATATTTATTTTAATTTTATTTAATATAAAAACACATGTACTAAATACAAAAATAAATGAATTGTATACATAGACTTTATTAAAAATGACTAACTACAATGTTTTCCAAGTAAATACAGGGTGAATATTATGTTTCTGGTCGACTTTCTTTGGCTGCCATTTTGGTTTAGCAAATTTTTGTCAGTTCGCATTTAGTAGTCGTAGAAAATAATTAATTACAATTATTATGAAGTATCTAATGCTACAACAACATGTAAAAGTAATTTAAATATTTTATCTAAATAATAATGGCAATGTTTCAACAGGATAATGCCACCTCATACACAACTCGAGCCACGTTTGAAATTTTGCTAGAAATATAGCCGCATAATTTCACAAAGTGGTGATATCGAGTGGCCTCCTCGATCACCCGATTTGATGGCTCCCGACTATTTTCTGTGGAGGTACCTACTTGAAAGGAAAGGTTTACGTCAGTAAGCCAATAATAATTTCAACGCTACAGGACAATATTCGAAATTGAATTACTGAAATAATATGCGAAGTGTGCGAGAATGTTATGAAAAATATGGTTAAAAGAGCACGCATTTGCGCCGCTGCCATTTGACCAATCTCACATTGCATACATAATTGTAATAAACCAAGTAATCGATAAATAAAAACATATCAAATATTTGTGTTAATTTTTTAGTCATTCAAAATATAATATTCACTCTGTATTAAAAATCGAACAATTTATTATTAGAGTTTTTTTCAGTTGCATATTTAATATGCTTAGATTATTTAAAAATGTTGTTTTTAGCCACTTAATGAGCTATATTTAATAAAACACCCGGTTTCGGAAAATACCATTTTCTTCATCAGGATGTCAAATTAACTAACTAAAACTTTACAAAATATGTCAGATATTCTAATGTTTTTAAAAATCTACTAAAAATTTTTTTACTAATAAATTTAGTACCTAACCTAAATTGTTTGTTGATTATTTACAATATTTTGGTTAATTTTAGACGCTTTATTAATTTACAATAATTATTAAAACACACAATCTTAATTTTTAATAAAGTATAGTAATTTTAAGTATGATAATTTTCTAACAAATGATTAATAAATTCCTAAAAAACATAACTATTTGAACATTATAAATGCTCTTTGACTCGTACGTTAAAATTTCGACCTGTTTTTCCAATAAACAAAGCAGTAAAATTTGTACAGCTAAGTTTAAAAACACAGGAATTATTAAATTTATCTTCTTTGTCTTTGGAATTTATAAGTAATTTTCTTATATTATTATTGTATGAAAACCGGTTGGTCTTATATTATTATTGTATGAAAACCGGTTGGTGTATTACATATAACTCGTTAAGCGGTTTGAACAAAATTTTTTAATAATCTATATTACAATGAATATAAACCGCAAAGTTTAATTTGCAACAAATATTAAAAATACTAAATTAATGTATTAATTATAAATATACACATATAAAATCAATTTTGTCGAACAATATTGTTTTTGCGTCACCGGAATACGAACCTGGATCTCTATTTCCAATCCGGGGAAGTACACTCCCGATTGTGTTATAACGCCAGTATTTTTCATGACAAATTTTCGAACATATATGTTGCATTTAAAAAAAAATTAATACACCTGTCGTTCCATTATTTGAAAGCCATCTACATTATTTTTACAGAATCTCAAATACCTTTGAGTAAACCGACTGCAGACGCCAGAATTATCAATTCATTTTTATTAAATTTTGGACACATTGATATAACATATATTATTAAAACGAAAACAGATTCTTATTGTGAAGTTGTAATTATTCAGAACATAGGTCTGTGATATTTTAAATACTAAATTAATGTATTAATTAATATTTTTCGACAAAATTGATTTTATATGTATATATTTATAATTAATATATTAATTTAGTATTTAAAATATCACAGACCTATGTTTTGAATAATTACAACTTCACAATAAGAATGTGTTTTCCTTAAAAAACATTAAAAATATATTTACTCTGGTTTAATTATCACATTCAGAAAAATTATAATTTCACCAAAGAAACATTTATCAATTAATGTTTAGTTAAATTTATATACAGAAATGCTCAGTAATTATATTAAATCTATAAATATTTTTGTTTTTGAAGAAATAGTTAGATGAAATACTTATTCACCAAAGCGAAGGCATTAATGTTGAAACATTACATATTAACGAACTGGTCTTCCAGAATGATTTATAATTATTTTCCTCAATGGTGAACTCGAGTGACGACGTATCATATAAATTATGATCCCGGGTAAAAAGCGATTGAGCAAACATTTTCACTAAAAATTTCATCAACACGAATAAACACAAACTTTCCTCTACCCACATCATTCGTGATCTATTTGTAGGGTAAAGCGAATCGCCTTTGAAACTAAATTCGCGAGACTACCTATTAAAGTCAAGCACAGAACGGCGCAAAGTCACAAAGTAGATTTACGAGGAGTATACAAAAAAATGACAGGTAAAAAGCAATGTCATTTTTTATTCAGGGTCCGTAATTTACAGCCCCGTTATTTATGACGCGTTTTTTTAGTGCAGTTGTGGTACCCGTATCATAATTCACATCACGTTGTAGGAGGGTACGGTCGGGTGCGGACCGCATATAAACATCACCGGACTGTAAACAGAGGGACGTGTGGGTTAAGGGCCAATTTTTTACCCGGAGCCATCCCCTGTGGCCGAATCGGCACATTAGTGTGACGTATGTTACTGCACCGGGCTTTGGAACAGAGCGCGCTCTGAAGTAAATAACTTCCGTATTTGTTTGCTTTTCATCCATAAGCTAACGTTCCTTTTACAGAATAAAGTAGTTGACTAAACATAACAGGAATATATACATTTTTGTATTACAGAAAAAGATAATGATTTATATGTGTGCGCATTGAATTTTATTATATTGAAGTCCAAAAAAAGTAACTTTTGTAGAAAGAAATCACCCTGTAATTTGACATATTAGATTAAATAAAATACAATCACTCTGTATTTTATTTAATCTAAAAAGTAATTAATTTATACTAATATTATAGAGAATAGAAAGTAATTAAGCGAATATCTACTTTTAAATGATACAAAAAGTGTTAAATGGAAGAAATATACGTAACACGGTGATGACAAACCAAATTAACCTCAAATTAATTACTATTGGCACAAAGCAAATTGATATATCAATGAATATATTAACTATTAAAGAGAACACATTATTATTGTGAAGTTGTAGTTTTTCAGCACATAGTTCTGTGATATTTTAATACAAAATCAATTTTATCTGTATATCTTTCTTGTTGGTACATTTAATTTGTATCAGAATATATAAACTTTGGTTACGTCAGATGATGAGATAAGAGGGAGGACCAAAAATAGCCGGTGGAGACCTCAGATTGGAAGATGAAATGTAGGTAGGCTAAAAACCTACTAGATCAGACGGGGCAATAGGGAGTAGACCAATAAATAAGCTTAGAAGTTGAGGGAAGCATATGTTATATATTAGAAGCCAATATGCTTAAAATGATGATGAAGCAAGACGATAGACCATCCTAGTTTCAACTAAGCTAGGAAGGTAGGGAATAATTTATAATATATTTGAAGCTGCGGTGGGCACATTTGATTTAAAAATGGGTATTGAAGAGTTCTACGCCGAGTTCCCCAAACATTGGAGCATATCGTGAATACCTTCAAACGCTTTCCCAGAAGGCATTTATTAAGACTTTACAAATTTACCACAATACCTAGAAAAATAGTACTATATCATATATGCATATAATTGTATTTTGCATTTAGAGCAGTAATAGTAATTCACGTATGTATGAGAATTGGTATACTGTATTCAGGGGCGTGCACTGCATACAAGCAAAAGAACTGTGTATTATTAAACATTCTGAGAAACAAATATAAATTAAATAATAATCTATATATGTTATAATTACGCTAGCTCCACCGTGTATCAGCAGAATCATTATTTGCGTAGTTCTGGATGCTACCATGCGATGCACTGTAGTCCTATACTGGGTTATTAGTAATTTATTACTACTACAATTGCTAGCCACTGTTTAAATCTATTGTTCTATTCAAGCCGTACAATTGCTACCGACCAATTTGAAAATTCCACTAGGCAGTCAGATATGAATCAGTTGATCCACGTTGTACGGAATCCTTACTTATGCTGTTTCCTGATAGCTGATAGAAGCATCTTCTTCTTCATTTGATAATTCGCAAATTTTACTACCTCACTAAATGTGATAGTTTCATGATTGTTCTCAGCTTTCAAGGATAATTAATATTTAAATATGAATTAAATAAATTAATTAGAAAGATATACATATAAAAACAATTTTATCGAAAAATATTGTTGTTGCGCCACAGAGATTCAAACCTGGATCACTTTCCAAACCGGGGAAGGTGCATTATCCAACTACTCTACAGTGACGATATTTTTAGCGACAGATTTTCGAACCTATATGTTACCTATTTGATATTAATTCATTTAATCGTTCCATTATTTGAAAGAGCTATCTACCTTATTTTTACGGAATCTCAAATACCTTTGAGTAATATGATAGCAGACGCCAGAATTATCAATTCATTTTTATTAAATTTTGGACACATTGATACAACTTTATTATTATCAATACACCTTCCCCGGTTTGGAAAGAGATCCAGATTCGAATCTCGGTGGCGCAATAACAATATTTTTCGAGAAAATTGATTTTATATATATATATCTTTCTAATAAACATATTTAATTCATATTTAAAATATCACAGATCTACGTTTTGAATAATTACAACTTCACAATAAGAATATGTTCTGGATGATATGATGGAATCATTTTACTTAAATGAAAGTTAATAAACATATGTACATTTTTTTTTGTATGAGGCAATGGAAAGAGGCCACATGGTTCATTTACAGCAATTAAACACATAAAAAATATATACAGGCATGAGATATTATTGTTACGTTTGAATATTACTAACCTAGCCCATTCTAGGATTTCGTTAAATTCAAATTTTTCGAAACTGTATTTTCTTCCATATTAATAAAACACCACAAATATTTTTAATAACTGACTTGACTTGAAAAAGAAAAGGAAGAAAGACAAATAGATTGATGTTTTAACTTTGAAAAAACGACATTTCTAAAATCATGTAGATATGAAACAATAATAAATTCGTATCAGAAATATTACTGTTTTTCGAATCTCATTTTATATTTAAAATGAGTGTTTTCTTTTCAAAAAATATGCATTCATAATAAAAAAGGTCACATATTCGCCAAATTCGTATATTTCAAACGAAATTGAAGCTTCACTTCGGATATTGGAATATTATAATAGGTTTATGTGGGGACGTGACATACTGACGTTTCGGTCAAATTTTTGTTCGGTCATCGAACGATGCACTACATGCGTATAGATTTTATTAGATTACCTCTTTTGAAAATATAATTATTTTGAGTAGTTTTTATCTTTATCAAGACTTTGTCGAAATTAATGATTTCATCTATTTAAATAGATTACGCAATTTTATCTCTTGTATGCAGTAAAACATTGAAGCCGGTTATGTAGGTCGATGAACAATATTTAACACTACGTTATTATTTAGAATAATTTGACCATGTAAAAAGCGCTCTTTCTTCTAACAATAACATGACAAATTTTACCAATGAATAGTCACTGATGACCAATCAGTATACGTTGATCAGATTAATTTATCATTTGGTATCAAATCATCGCTCATACTTTCATTATAGTTCATTAAACCTATGTAATTTTATTAAAATTAAATCATTTTAACCTACTTCTTCAAAAAGTAACTTACGTTGTATGTTTTCATTATACCATTGTTTTTTTTTTCATTTTTGAATTTGTAGCCAATTTGCTGAAGGGATAAGTACCCAAATATAATCACGTACAAATTGAATAAATAAATAAAATAATCATGTTTCATTTTTTACAGTACAATACTGAAATTCGACACTTTCCAAACCACTTCACCAGGCCAAAATTCTGTACAAAAGCTTACAATGAATCATCACATCCAGGTATATTATGTTCGTCGCAATTTCCTCTTCTTTCCGTGTAAACGTTTGCCATACTTCATGACCCTTGACACTAGCACAGATAGCTTATCGAAAATAAAACCCTCTAGGGGTAGAATCTCCACAGTCGACTCAGCAGATTCATATAAAATATGCTCAATTTCAGAAGAATATTCCACGTCGTTCTGTGTACTTAGTAAAATAGTTTACAACACTGTAGGGGCTTTATATACATTTTATAAGCAACTGTGCTCTAAAATTGAGCTTTTACGTTTCACTTTGGTTACGATATATTTGTTGCCAAGCGGGAACATTATTTTCATTACATTTTCATACATAATATAATTTATATAAAATATCCCAATGTTATTCTGTTGATCAGATCTAAGGAAATTTGAAAGGAAAATGGTACATTACATTGTAATGAAATGTCAATTTATTAAAAATGTACGAATTGGGAGGTTATCTGAAGATACATTTTTCAAATTTGAGAACAAAACAAGTGTATGATCAGATGTTTGAAAATTGTATTTAAATAATATACCTAAATTCAACTTAAAATAATTAATAAGTATGCATTTAAAATTAATTATATAAGATTAGAAATGAAACAAATTAAGTTTAATTAAAATAACCGTAATCGTTTTAGATCACCGATTTAAATTAAATGAATTTAAAATTGAAGAGCGTAGATAGTAAGCGGTGAATAAAACCTAAATGTATAAAATTGAATGCTTGCATGTTCAATCCTACATCCTTTGACCGATCATAATTTAATTTTGCGTAATTACTCTTTAGGACCTCGCACAAAATGTAGGCATCATTCTTTCTCCATCTGACTACCTCATCCTCTCCCATCGACACAATTAAATTGAATGCCATCCGTTAAGATTTTTGTGTAGTTATTTTTAGGATCCTGTGTAAAACAATGACACCCTTTTCCCCTCCCTTGGTCATTCTACCCCGACTTAATATCTATTTTAAACTAAATTGAATGTCAAGAATTAAAATATTTGTATAGTTATTCTTTAAGACCCTTCTTCTCTCTCCCTGGCAATCCTTCTTACCCTTCCAACCCATGGCCACGCTCCATCACCATCCTTTCTCCCACTATAAATGTGTTTTAAGTGACATGCTTTTCATTAAAAAATGACATAGTCACTCTTTAGGATCCTGGGAAAAATATAGGCACCCTCTCCCTTTGCCCTGGTCTTTCTACCCCTTCACCTTCCGATATAAATATACATTATTCTGAACGCTGTACGAATTTTGTTCAGTCACACTCTTGGATCCTGAGGTAAATATAGGCATCCCACCTCCTTCCCCTGGATATCTCCCTTTTGGGGCTAAGTTTTGCAAACATTGTAATTAGATATTTAGGGCCTGTGAAAAACAAGGACATTCCACTTCCCTTGAATCTCTATTTTAATTTATAACTGAATCAGAATCCAGGCAACACCGGGTACTGACCGCTAGTATATATTAAAGCAATAAAGTTTATTTTCAGTATACTTGGAATTGTTGGGTAAACAACAGCTTTAGTTCTCTAATTTATTATTTGATTTTATGTTTAAAAGTTGTAAGTTTTGTCGTGGAATGACGGTCCAAAAGCATATTGTAAATATATTACATTATTGAATACAGTTTATATTAATATAATAAAGTTTGTAACGTAAAGTTTTATTGAAATATTACGTATCTACTTAATTGTTTCATTTCTTTGTTATGGCAAAGTTTATTTTATTTGATTGGTTGTTCAGTTTTGTATCTGGTGTGTGTTGTAAATTTGAAAACAATTTTTTATGTTTATGACCAGTTTATTATATTTTAAATTAAGAACAAAGTTTTTTCTTTGAAATAAATATGTTTAACTTAAGATATATTGCCTGTAAAATATTTCATAATATAGTTGGTATTACTTGTATTATGATTTAGGCTTGCTTCTATAGACTTTAGCTAACTGAAATAAATAGGTCGTATTCGAAATACCCTATCCCACAAATCCATTTTCGAATACAATAATAGCGGAGCGCAAACACGCAAAATTTGTATATTTTTGGAAACCAATAGAGATTACTGTATTAAAAACATTACTATTAAAAGTAGTGTTTTGATATATTTTATGCATATTTTCTTATTATGGTTTAACAATGTTGCTTTTAAGAATGGCTATCTGAATGAATGTAATTTGTAGTTTAAAAATATAATAAATCTAAAATATAAGCTATTTTTTTTAACCCATCCTCTATTTAAACGTCTTCATTCGTAGCATTAAAATATTCACCCAAGCATATGCTTTCAAGAGAAGTGCAGCATGAAAAAATAAATTATTGTATTATATCAATGTACTTTTGTCAGATTAAAAAATAAATAAAAATTCTAAAGAAATAAAATAATAAGTTAGGTTCAGTTCATTTATTATCCAGTTGTAATTAATTTTTATTTAGAAGTAAAATATTTTACTTAATATAAGTATTATACTGCAAATAATATACGTAGCGCCTAATTTCGAAACCATCTGTGTTTTGCCTTCGATGAGTTTTAGTTTTATAAAATATTATATATATATATGTATAATTTGCCCAAAAACAGGCTAGCCTAGTTGGGCAATGTATTTAAATGTGTGTAAAGATGTAAATATGATATATTTCTGTTAAAATAAAAAAAAATAAAAAAAATAATCTAAAACGGATTTCAGATAATTTGAGTTAAATATGCATTTGAGTTTTGTAGATTTTTTTGGTCAGCTAAATGCAGAACACATTATTTCTCCCAAAAGCCACTTAAATCCATTAATATTGCATGTTAAAAATCTGGATTAGTTCCAAAATACCCCAAAGTAGACAGCATATGTTGCTATTCCCCAGAAAAAAAATCAGCCGATCACAACGCTTGTTGATGATCGCGTAATCTAAAATCCAGTATGGCTGCCAGAACGATATAAACAGAAAAACGAATTAACATTACATAATTGTTTCTTTAAAAAATGGTGATGTAAAAATAAACATTTTGTACATGTGCTCTTAAAATATACTTTTTCATACGAAACTCAAAAACACAAAGTCATTTTAGAGGGTTTTGGAAATAGGCGCTACATATATATATACATTGTAAATAAAAAGATGATAGTTTGTACATGTACATATGGAAATAATAAATGTCGCACTATTATTAAAAACATCTGACGTGAAAGTACGCGGTGAATACATAGTGATGGTAACGCGTTCCGCATTGGTATGAGTCCCGGTGGTGAATATATATAGTTATTTTCTGTTTGTCTTTCAAAAGGATTCATTTAATTTGTTTTACACACTATTTACTTTTCTGATATAATTTTGGGTGAACAAATTCGACAATAAAAACAAGACCCCTTCATCATTACTCTCTTTGTTTTATTCTACATACTTAGAACGTTCAAAATATAAATGTGACTATGACCTAAACAAAAACGTCGTTGCCTTTGGTATAAAGGTTTTATTTTAAACGTGAACCTCTCGAGAGATGCCTAGATTGGGGGTGTGCCGCGTGAATCTACATAATCTAGCCTGGTGATAATTTACCAAGGGTAAATATTTAACTATGTTAATAATAAATCAAGATTAATGGCTTGTAGTGTTTGGATTCCACAGATTATTTGCATTTGCGTGGAATATTTGCCGCAAAAAAAGCGTACACCAAGTACGGGGTACGCATTTTGAAGTCGAGGTCGAAGCTTTGGTCATTTCTCAAACGCCTTGAATTTATGTATAGTACATGTTTTTACTACAGGGTGTTTCCAGAAATGTATAATAAACATCTAAGGGTTTTTGTCAAATATTTTAATTGCTTCCAATTATATCTTGGATAATATCATTTTATACTGGTAACCTGAATTTGATTACATTCGTGAAATATATATTTTTTGAGCACAGCTCGTACCTACCTCCTTCAAATACTTTGTCTTAGTGTAGTATCAGGAAAAAAATGTCACGAAAATAAATATGTCACACTTAGTACCGTGGTGATTACATACTTTCTTTGGTGCGAATAAGTGACAACTTACGTTAGACACATTTTTGAAAATCGTATGTACAAAAGCCACAACATCCACGTATTCAAAAATGAACATGAGAGTACAGATAGGTAAATAACTTATTTGTGAATTCAGTACCCACGCGGTAACACCAATCTAAAAATTATACACGTACTACGTAGACAAAATAAAATTTTATACTTTCTTTCTTCTCAAAGCACTGTACCCATAATAAAAACTGTTACTCGTAAAATGGTTTGTTTCTTATAAACCTCGTGTCGATAAATGCTGTTCTTTTGATCGCTTTACGATTATTGAAAAAACTACGTTAAATTTTTAAAAATACTCTTATCATGATGAAGTCAATAAATGTGAATAACTTGTATAAAAACGAAATTGAATTTGAAAGAGCGGCAGACCTGAGGTTTAATACTCTGCTCACGTCATTCGATTCTGATTACACTAACAGGGAGTGTTTCGTATTTGCAAAACACATTAACGCATTTGTAATATCAGGCGCGAAAATTATTATTGTCACATTTTCCGCGTCCAATTTTCTTACCCATGACCTATCGGAATGCTTGCCCATCAGAGTGAAATGTGATCTTGATACCAGCAGACGTCAATTTGAGCGATATTGTGTTCGATTTCGACATCGCGATAGAATTCGCGGTGTGGACCCTTTCAGCTCCAGTGTACCAGTACTGTGTTTTTTGTGATCCTGTGATTTATGTGCACAGTGTCTATTCTTTGTATGTGACGTGGATGCAAACTGACATCACCATCTTCAATAGAAAGCGGAGATCGGGTCATCCACGTGCCACTATTGTGCGATTTTCGGCGGCGATCACGGGAATTTGCGGAGGTGTCATTCTCAAGATAAGGTGAGCAGTTCTTCCGAATCCCAGTTCCCAAAATTCACTGGTCCTTTGACTAAAGTCAATTTGTTTGAGTATACTATTTTTTAGTTTATTATGTACTAGTTATTTAATTTCGAAGAAACTTCACTGGTGTTATTTTTATATATGATATTATGTTATTGTTACACTGTTTACTGAACCGTTACACTGTTTGTTTTTCTAAAAATAAAATAAACCCCTATCCCCTCACCAACCTCTACCAGTATCTCCTTTCCCTAATTCCCTGCCTTACCCTGCGGTGATTCCGATTTACGACCGAAATTGTTGTAATACATTTTGCTGGACGTGTGACTCGGAGATTGCACAATTCAGGGAGTGTGTTTATTTTATCGTATTTGTATTCTAAAAAGGCTGTACACCATGGGCTCCGGCATTGTGTTCTTTACATGGCGTTATAATAATTTAAATATTTGAAGATTGAGAATCGCAATTTTACCAAGAAATGTGAATTATCAATTAATTGTAAAAAAAATTTACGTTAATTCTCGCCATAAACAAAAAGGTAAAGGAAATAAATGAATGAACAATTATTTACGGAGAACAATCTGTTATTAATCATTTATCGTCGCTTTTTACGCAGAACCTTAATGAGTAAGACCTTTCTCGCATTTAAAATAAAAGATTACTTTGACCCCATATACTTTTAACTTTGTCTTGTCATTCTTGAAGGTTGACTGTCTCTCTGGATTAAGTACATAAACATGTTTTGTCCTTTTATAAAACACTTCCTTTCTTTAGAAAGAAAATTGATCAAAGTATTAAACGAATGAAAGGAATTTAAATCGTTTTCAACTACGTGTTTCGGGAGTGGTACCGATATATAGGTATATTTTTTATAATTTTTTGCAATTCATTTTATTAATGAAATCTCAACTTTTACAAGTATTTTATGTTTATATTTTTATGGGTGTGGCAAATTTTGCAAAAGCAAAAGTTTACTGATGATAAACCATACAATGGGGTCTGAAACACTGGCCAAAAAGGTAAAAGATACATGGAAGAATAGAAAACTTTAAAAAGAATATATCATATACATCTAAATATTTAAAAAATATATAAGATTGTTGCACATATTAATATTTTTATTGTGATCGCATGACGGAGTGATTAATTGAAAACTGTTACGCAATAAAATATTATACATTTAGATTTGTAAACATCTTGGCCACTGGAGTTCGTGGCTCCAACATGTGAATTTCTAAAAAGCGTCGAAACGTAAGTTGGATGTTCATGGGCACTGAATAAAATATGTTTTCACCGCTGTATTAAGGTCAGGTTGCGTCATCTTTGATAACCATAACTGAGATGTAATTGAGTTTAAATTCAAAATCGTTTATTTTTAAAAGAGGTTCAAATAATTTGACAGAGACTCGTAGCGTGAACAGAGTTTATAGTTATCCAGTATAGCATTTACATAGGCCTCTTAATATCTCATTTTCAAAAACAAATGCCCGCGCGTGTAATTTTATTTATGGCAAGACGTGTAGAACGCTTCATTTGTCATTTGACGTTTACGTTAATTTGATGTGCTTACTTTCCCGAAATGAGCAATTAACCGTTTTTGAACGACGAATATCAATATAAAGTAAGTATTCTTGTATTATAACTATATTTAAAAGTTTATGTTGTAAATTACTCGATTTCGATGACATCTGTCAGGTGACTCTCGCACAGTGCGCATGTGTATTAGTAAAGTTTACACTTAAGCGGAAATTTTCGACGATTTATAGTTAAAGTTAAAAGTAAGTGACAAAAATGAGATGACGCAACTCGTTTTCGGATAAACTAAGTTAAAAGTAAAGTTTATAGTTATCGAAGATGACGCAACCGGACCTTAATGACGTATTCGTTTGGTTACTTTATCGTCACATGTTTATCTGAGATTGTTCTTGTGCACAAATTGTTGTGGGGGGCTCAGGTTAAGTTGTTAACAGATCTAAAAGTATGATATTTTATAGTTTATTGCGTAACAGCTTTGCACTCACATGATGGAGTCACAACACTCACATGTTGGAGCCACAACATTCACATGTTGGAGCCACAACACTCACGTGTTGAAGCCACAGCACTCATGTGTTGGAGCCACAATACTCGCATGTTGGAGCTACAACGGTCATATGCTAGAAAATTAAAATATGACGGTAGGTAAGTAGGTGAAAAAGTTCTTTGTTAATTTAATAGCTATACGGTACTTATTTAAAAATTTGAATTTTAAAAATAATACTAACCTAGTTCCTGCCTATACAAAGTTCAGTACAAAGCAACAGTTTTCTAAGAAATTAGATTTTAAAATATCAAAAGTAAATGTTTTTTTTTCATACTTCCTTCCTTCCCAGTGAATTGTACACATACCACAAGCATACGCAAGATGTTTACCTACTACCTATTTATTGATACACCTTTAAGTTACACATACAAATAATAATTATCCTTTTAATTAGAAATTTTGTGCTGCTTATGTAGTAATTGTTACATATATATATATATATATATATATATATATATATATATATATATATATATATATATAATAATAATTTGGCTACATTCACATGGTAATTAATAAATACAATAAAATAATGATAAATAATATATTATTATGTCTATAATCTAAAATAATATATATAGGTACCAATTTCCTTTAAACGAGAAAAGCCGCTTGGCAACTGTACCAGTTATTAACTGTAACTAAGCGATGTGCAGTCAGTACTTTGAAATAAGTTATAATGAACTAGAGTTTCTGTGAAATAAATCCAAATAAAATATATATCACAATTATTTTCATATTATGCAGACTTTAATATATCATAATATTCTGTCAGATAGATGTGTATTTTTCCTTTATTTCTCACAATATATAGTAAAGTACAGCTTATTTCAATGTATTGACTGCACGCGCCTGCCAGTTAGTATTTATAAAATTAATCACAATCAAAAAATTGAACCAAAAGTTAATTTGATATTTGAACCAAGTAATAATTAAATTTGTAAATATCTTATTACTCACTGACGTCACAATAGTTTTGATTTGTACAAATACATCATTACCTTAAGGAATATGATTTTTTTTTAACCGTTTTCGAGTTAAGTTTGCAGAACTCCATACTCATACATGTGAAAATAAAACACTTGTTTTTTTATTCTACTCGTTTAATTTACTTAAGACGCGTTTCGCCTTATAAGGGCATTATCAATCTGACAACTTCATACCCTTGTATGTTTTTTATAGAATGATATCAATAGTAGCTTGTTGGTGTAGTGGTCAAGACGTTGGGCTAGTGATCTAGTGGTCGGGGGTTCGCGCTTCGTTCCAGGACACCAGCAAGTTAGTCCTATTTTCATAGCACAAGCATTTAGCTTAGTTTGAAAATAGTAAGAATATTGATGTGACACGTATTCCGTGTACGCATCTCTATTTAAAAAAAAACATTTAGAATCATCTGAATGATTCAAAAAATTCAGAATAAATTCATGAATATCACTCATCTAAACCAATATTGAAGATTATAAAGACATATTTCTAATAATAAGATTTCTTGATTACATACATGAGAATATTTTTGAAGGTATTTGAGGTTGTATAATCTGTAAATCAATAATTGTATTTTATTTGTTATAAATTTCATTAATAAAAGAAGTATATATATATATATATAAACAGTACTGCTTAGTAGCTGTAAGGGGGTGGTCATATCGAAGGGTGGCAGAAAATTCAATTAACTTCGCCCTCAAATAGATAATATCACACAGCGCGACGGCGAAGAAATTCATGGCAGTGACTTGGATAAACATCATTTTGGTCGATCGATATACCATTATTTCAGTCGTTCGTTTATTCCGTCGGGTTGTTGAATTATGTAATTGAAAGTGTCATGTAAAATGAATTCAACATACTAATGGCTAACTTCGAAATAAAACAATTATATCAGGTGACCAATAAAGTTTATACATCCCTTTTATATAAAACAAAATGCGACAAATTCATTAAATTTTTTTCCCAGATTGTTGACTTGTTTTTAATTGCTGACCATACATCTGATGAACATTAAAAGCTGCTTAAAGTCTTGACTTATACTGTAGGTACACTTCTAAGATAAATTAATAAAGACTGCACTTTGAACGGTGCCAGAAAATTCTCCAGCGACGGGAGACGGGAACAGGGTTTTTTTTTTAGAGGTATAGAACTTTAAAATGCAATAAAACATAATAAAATCATAGTAATGACTATGGTATAAGCTTTATTGTAAAGATAACGTTATGCCATTAGTATTTAAATATGATTTCACGAGTATGGGTAACGCAGATGGCTCGAATAAAATGCAATCTGGAAGTACAATTTTCAATCACTTTTTGAAGCAGCTGGGGACGTATATTGGTACTAACGCGACGAATGTTGGCTTCCAAGTCATCTATCGCCTCTGATTTATCGGCGTAGATTGACGACATCATATATCTTCACAAAAAAGTAAAACAAAGGAGTTAAATCACTTGTTCTTGAAGGCCAATCAATTCACAAGTCCGTTACGCGAAATTATGCGCTCATCGAATGTTTCCTTGAATAAATAGATCGTGGCGCGCGCTGTGTGGCATGTTGTGCCGTTTTGTTGAAACCGCAGCTCTTCCACATTAATGCCATTCAATTAGGGAACGAAAAAGTTAAAAAATTGCAGTACACGATGCCGAATCGACTCATTCGGGTCCTCCTCAATATTATGCTCCACTGCAGCAGCAGCTTCTTTGGTGCGCACTGTACGACATCTCTACGGATACGTATAATATGCATGGTACGAAAACAATTCATGGTTATTCGAAATACTTGCTCGGATGGACGATTATGTCGACCGTAAAATGGACGTAGCTCACGACAAGTTCCGCGTACTGAACCACGATTTTCGAAATAAATTTTCACAATTTTCAAGAGTTATTCTAGTGTAAGTCTATTCATGATGAAACAGAAAACCGAATAAGCATAAATTGGCTGACGAGCTGTCAAATTGGCTGTCGCTAAAAAAAAAACGCCCTTTAAAAAAATCTGGACTGCTTGTTTTATCTTCCCTTTAAAATGCAGTGATAAACAAATCTGAGATGAATGTGAAGACCAAACTAACTGTGTTTAAAGTAGGGTCATTTTAATCGAGGCGGATAGGCAACGGCATCTATGGCCCGCACGACGATTCTATTTTGGTAAAGACAGTAAAGCCAGAATTAGCGTGTGGCGAGCTGATAATAAAGGCTGCAAGCAAGCATCCCGGACGAGCCTGTTGAAGTGGGGGATGTAGGGGAGTGGGGACCGAAGCTTGCGAGCTCTACTGGCCTTGAATTTTTATTCTACCTGACTTAATTGGAGCGACTAAATAATATTATTAATTTCTATTACACATTCCTTTCGACATTTGGAATCATAGTAATATTGATTAAGTTAGTGGTTAATCTGAGTCAACTATTCAGCGTTCTAAAGACCTCTTCCACGCCAGTAAAATTCATTGTCACCAAATTGTTTACTACCCCGCTGACCGGCTATATAATGATGGTCACCAAATATCGATATTCATGGAATAAGTGAAATCAAGAATTCAGGTTGGGATATTCGGAGTACATTAATATGTTGAGTGAGAAGTGCAGCGACATTATAGATCCTTTGCACAGATCCCCTATTTATACATATTTTAATTGAGGTGTTTTGGACACGTCGTGCGAATATCATGCATAGATGAACGATTACTATCATCTTGGCAAATCCGGAAGAATGTTGTTGTTATTGTTGTCTCTCTCTTGCAGGTTAGTTGTGATATTATCCGCCCGTCTGTGTTTCGGTTATCCTTTCAGTCTTCATCTTTATATATATTATTTTATTATGAAAATGTATATTTCTAGTGTGCACTTGTGTATGTGTACCCATCACTGTGTGCAGTTGCCGCGTGTGCAATTGTTTAATAATGCTCATGAGCATATTGTTCATCGTACATCAACGTTAAAAAATCTCGCACTACTGTAACGTACAGCATTGAAAAATTATCAAATAAACGGTTTGAAGAGTGAGAACGCCACATATGTTCGTTTCGTCTCACTTTTCTCCAGCAATCACTTATAGTCGTCGAACAACCACTCATGTTTTGTCAAGCATTTACTGATTTGTATATTATTTAATTATTTATTTATGCGTATTTAAAATCCGTCTAACGATGAACGCGAAAGATGTGTGTAGGACTTAAGTTAAATTATTACCTACCTACAATGGACTATCATTACAGTCCTCCAACATGCATTACACGTACCTTCATAACAAAAGTGTCACATTCGAATATTTCAAAGGCAATTTACACTTCACTCCAATGAAATGTATTTACTTTCGCTGGACATACAGGGGTATATTGGGATATTACATAAAAATAAAATTCCAAGAAATGTGTCATGTAACGTTAAAGGCAAATTGTCCCCAAAATAGAACAATTTGACAGATTTCAAAAGTTATTACTTGGTAATTAGTTTAATTAATAATTAAAATAATTAAGATATTAAATCTGTAATGAAAATGTCTTAATTATATATATTTTCATATATTGTTAAAATATTTTAATACAAATTAAATTAATCAATCAGAAAGATATATTCGGAAAAAATATTTAGTTGCTATCGGGATAAAAATGTTTTCCCCTTAATTTAAAATATTTAGTTATTTTACTTGTCACGTGGTAACGAATAGTATACTAGATATATATTATTCATTTTGCAAATAAATGTGGAAAGATTCATGTAACTGAATTGAAGTGGTAATGGGCAGGACACTGTGCGGCGAGACGATAATAGATGGAGCCAAAAATAAACCGGCAGAAGAATTCCAGGAATACAGGGAGCTAGATAGAAGGATGAAATTTTGTAAATAGCGGGGCGGCACTTGACACCAGAGACAGCTGACGGGGACAAATATAGACAATTAAGGGAGGCTTACGTTCCATCTAGGACAGATAATAGTTGATACGAAGAAAGAGACGAAATATATTACAGACTATTGAGTGGTTGATGAGGAATCAGCAGACGCCTGTATGTTGTAGGTTTCAATTTCAATTTCAATTAAATTGTTAATAAATATTAATAACGACATTATAAAGATATACTAAAATAATTGAATTTATTAACCACGAGGGGTTAGTGACACAATTCAGTAGACATGACGTCACGTAGCTGATATGACGTCATTATGTATGGAAAGATTAAATATTCTTAAAAATGATTCTGCCAACAGCAAATGTAATATTAGAAATGAAAAGTAATAATATCTATAATATTTTAAACGTCTTAATATTGAATTGAAATAAATAATTATTTAATAAATGTTTTTTTTAGTATTTGAAATTATTTAAAAAAACTTTAATAATGCAGCATTTTTTATTATAACCTTGCGTCTTGTTTTCATAAAGCATAGCGAATATATACGAAACGTCACGTATTCTGAGATGAATGGAAAGATTATTAAATAATGATGTCTTACATGTTTCTTCCTTTGATCGATGTGTAAGTAAGTGGTTTGAAGTTGTGTCTAGTGACTAATGATACTAATGAACGAGAATAAAAATGAAATGGTGGCTTTATTTTGAGATTGGAATGGAGGAATAGTAAAATTATCGCTATTAATTATATATATATTATGTTTTAAAATATGAATTAAATAAAATATGAAGAAAATATTTTATGTAAGTACAAAAATAGTTTTGTAAAACAACGTTTTATAGTAATATCTTAACGGCAATGCATAATGTGAACGTAAACGATAATAATATTTTTAAAGAAAAATCTGTTATCTTCTGAATATCAGAATTACATGAATGCAATAATAAATACATATTATTCCCGCACAGATTTTGACAAATATTACATCGCAATCATAACTGACAATTATTCAGGGCAGTTTTAATTTTTGACTGTAATGTAATGTATAATAAAAGCGAAAACATTTAACATTTAGCGTGGCGTTTGACAGCGCGACCATATTCTTGAAAAAACGGAGATCATGTTTATATGAACGACACATAAATATGTCGTATATCGTCACATCACATTGACAGTGCGACCATAGAAAAAATTTGTACTATTTCATTGATTATTTCTATGATACGACGCGAGATGAGATGAGATAAAAGAGATGACAGTTCAAAATTCATACAATTTCGCAATGTCTTCATTTAAAATGTACACTTCATTTCAAATTGAACATATATTTACGTACTATTATTGAATATACAAAAGAGAAAATATTTAACTAATCTTAACCTTACTTAAAAAAACACATTCTTTTTTACCCTGCTGACGTCTCACAGACCTTGTCGTTTAATCAAGTATTATATAGCTACATTCTAGACACCAGGACTACATCCTAGACGTCCAGAAGTTATAGATACATTGTGAATTAATACTTTTGATGCTGATTGATGATTTTGTATCGAGGTGCGCTGTTCGTATGTGCAACAACTGTCACAAAACTACACTACCTATAACTAAGATGCTTTGCAATATAATATGGTAGCTCTTTTATTTAAAAATTGTTTCTATCGATAACTACAATATTATGGAATGAATTCTATTATCAACCACTATGAATCGAGAGATATGTCAAATTGAACTTTCAGAGATTAAAAATAATGTTAATTCAGAGGTTAATACGAATATTTAATGTAGGTAATGGATACAGATAACGAACGTCAATAACGCGATTCGTTGTATGTCGCACTGTGCTCGATAATATGAAAGCTCGTTGCTTTCTATTTGTTGATTTTTAATTCAATAATATTTTGTACAAGTGAATGTTACGTAGGTGAAAGCTAATTAATTAGTTTTCCTCACTCCAATTGTATTTTTTATCCATGCAAGTTTTACTTAATGAAAAAGTAAAAATATTTAACATATAACAAATGTAATTTTTCTTCACATAGAGTAATAATTTTACATTTGTGCACTTTATTATTCAATTCCTAATTTTTGTACTTTAAAATAATATCTTTCTAATAATATTGGAGAACATTGATTTTCTGAAAAACTAAGCCATATTATTATTACCAAAATCAAATAGCATTGCTTTTACAGTTTGAGTATTATATAATATACCTAATAGTATATACACAACAGGCCATGTAATATCTTCACTGATGGAACACCTCAGTCATTGTCCATAATCTATTTATCTCCAGTTAGACAAAATAGGATTGTATTAATTTTATATTCGTATGGCACACTGCATGCCTTTAAAATCATTTTACAAAGTATATCAATGCTATATCAATTTCTAATAAAATATATAATATTTTTAAAAACTTTATATATAAAATATCAAAAGTAGAGTTTCTACAAAGCGATAAATGTTCAATACTGAAAATACCGCAAACGACTTGCGACGCCAATGCAAATAATCTTCTTTTAAATAGGAATCCACCCTTCAAGAGTGATTTGTGCCATTAATCAAGTTAAAAACTTTATTTTATAGAAAAAAGTACAATAATATTATAGAATAGGAAATACTATATTACAGGTCAATACCATTGTCATTCATAAAACCCGCTATTACATAGATTAAACGTGGTGAGTTAAGAGAAAGAAGATCACACAAGTTAACCGGAAGCTGAAAATTACCATTGACGAGACCACTGTAAAAAAAAATTAATCAAAAACAAACACCTAAAAATTACGTAGCGTCACTGACAACCTCATTATAAAAATAGCATTTTGCGTTATTTTAAACTATCGTTATGTATAATATAAAGTCATCAAATGATTGTAAACGTATATTAATTTAATCCTTATTCCTTAAAATTGATTTTATATGTATATATTTATAATTAATACATTAAATTTGTATTTAAAAATCATTTGATAAATGGAAATTTTTTTATTCTTTTATTTTTTAATTTCTATCAAGGAAAATATTCGTTATTGGAATCAAATCAATTAGTTGATTTCGATCTAAAAATGAAGAACAAGTTACGTAACCAACAACTTAAATATAAATACAGATTTAATGAATAGTGTCTCAATATTGTATTAAATAAGATTGGCGAAAATATGTAATAAAGTTGTGTTAAAATATTTCATACCATGAACACACTCACACCATAATGGTATATGTCAAAAAAACCTTTTTACCAAGAGTATAAACGATGTAATTCTTTTCGTGTAAAATATATAAATTAAATAGAAATGCACCTGGTTAAAGTACATTTGAAAACATAAAAAAAATGGAAAAGGTTCCATCATAATTAATAGTTGATATAATTTTTTACAAACTTGTTTGATTTCTTGTAATTTCTAGCTGTATTTTGTATGTTGCAGAGTTTTGGAGTATTCCGAGTATTGTTATTTCATATAAAATGGTAAAATAAACGCACACATGATAGTGTGCTTGAAGAAGCCAAAATAACGAGCATTCAGTGACAACTTAGACGGGTTGGCCACGTAGCCAGAATGCCTGAAACTAAACTACCCATAGGAGATTATGTATTCTCAGCTATCTCAGAACTCTCTCACATGAAGGCCAAAAAACGCTTGAAAAATTCGCTGAAAGCGAATCTTAAAAAAATAATGGTGTTGTCTACGGATCTTCTCAAGATTTGTTGATTATGGTCGGTATTTACCGGTAATATCATTCTACTCTAAGTATAAAATACATGCGTCAATGTTCGCTAAGCATTCAACTCTGTACTTTCTAATCATCGAGATAAATCTCATTCATACGCACGTGCCATAAGAGCGATACCTGGGAATTAGATGCAGGAGACAGGCCAAGCTGCCTAACGGCAACAGTATGCTGCAATCACGAGAGTATGCCAAGAAAAAGAAGAGCAAACAGGGAACAGTCCACGTTCTCATCCCACGTCCAAGATGCCCCAGAATGTGTGGATACAGAATTTGACTCTTCAGTCACATGTGAAGAACACGTGGACCTGTACTCTGCGATGATGATAATTCTATGTCATATAAACTTTTTAGGTTGTCGATATGTGAGTGTGTATGTATTAGATCAGAATTGTATTACATTTTACTTTGATTAATAATATTACGTGGTAATATTTATGTGGTAGAATGAAATACAGAAATTGGAGCTAAACGCTGTTAATTGGCTCAGAAACGACGAAGAGGCGAGAAGTCGAACAAAGTCACCCAATCGTGTCTGGATGCAGCTCACTATAACACTTTTTCTGGTCACGTAGCCTAGAAACGAGGCACTTTCACTTTTATTCACATATATACTTCTACTCAAGTAAATATTACATTTAGTACTTCTATAATTTAAAATAAAAAATTGTATTATTTTACTATTTTAGTTTTTATTACTTGTGTATATACTTCTACTGTATTATACTTACAATGGTGTATTATTTTATAAGAGCTGCACATGTTTTTATAAATAATTTTGTAAAAGCCCATAAGGGCGTAAATATAATATAAATAAATAAATAAAATACACTTGAGTAATGTTACAGGCATATTATTATTTACATCTCATAATATTCAAGAGTAAGGGTCTTAATGGATAGCTTTTCTTCATAAATAAAGGCGTAATTTATTATCTTTATTCTGATGCTGAGGCAGATAATTTATTGTTATAATACGGATGACTTTTGAGAGGAGAGGAGATGAAAGGATATATGGAATCAATATAATCTGTTAATTTATACCTGGTCACGAAATATTGCGAGGCAAAATTCAATCAAGCAAAATTTTAAGATCGGTGATCTATGATGTTACTTTGGAAATATACACATTGGTTGTAAATTATACATTTTATTTGTATTCCATGTTTATTTTATTAGGTTTTAATTAATATCTTACGTTTTTTTTTATTATATATTTATATTACGAAGAAACATTAATAATTATGTATCAAAATTAAATGTAGCAATCATAGTATTATATTATATAACCTGCGTCCAGGGATAATATATCTTTGGGAGATTTGATTCGATCGAGATTCGAGAAGCGATTTATAAATCATCATTCCATATGTTTTGATCTCGAATTAAAATAATGAATCTAGTAGATTTATCTTTACTGAGTCAGATATCATAGTTTCATTGAGAGATGTCCCAAAAGTCTATTCATTTTGGTTCATTTGCTGCACCGACGCAACGAGCCATAGAGGGGCGAGGAGAATGCCGATCGCTAGACGCATCCTTAGGAATTCAGTCGCTATGGAGCATGTATTTATCAGATTTTCGTGAAATTTTCTCTGGAAAATTGATATCCCGATAAAATGATATAAACTGGCCTCCGATTTGACACCAATGAACTTTTTTCTATGAGGTTACTTTAAGTCAAAAGTATACAATAAAAATCCTCCTTCTCTGGACCAATTAAAAGAAAATCTCCTAGAATAAATGGCAGCGATCACGGAGAATATGTGCTGAGCATTTCTCAGAGATTTTGCCTCCTGTTTAGAAGAGTGCCATTGAAATAACGGATCATATTTAGAAAACATAATTTTTAAGATATGAATTCTCAGGGGCTGTACTTAAATACAAAAGAAATATTTTTTTATTAATCTCATCCATTATTTTATTACATAATTTTTATAATGAAAAACATTTTTAAGACACCTTGTACATAGTATGATAGCGTTCTGTCCATTTATGCTATTACATATTTCAATTGTAAATCTATTTTAAATGATATTATCGTATATTGAAAATTCTTAAGGACTTATGGTGACATCAAAGTGAAGGCAATCTAATAGTTCACTTTGATGGTCAGAGCACACGAAGAGTTATGACTGCTGCGCTTCTCCAATTCCACCTCATCCCGATCACGCATCCTCGTTAACGCAGAGCGTCACTTTTTAATACCGCGTATAATATTGTCGGGATCATTGTAACTATCGTTTGTAACTTTTAAAAAAAAAATTATGTGACTTAACAGTAAGTACCTATTACTCATGAATTACCTTGTCCGGTTATCTCATTTCCACCATGTCCGAGTCATGAACGTTTCAACGCTTAAACGCAATGATGGATTGAGATTGAAGGCAATCCATCATTTACCACTTTACAGAACTAACATTTTAATACTTCATTATTCATCACACACACCCTCCATATGAGGAAAACAATGAGGAAAAACTACTTTTCTTAAATGACTCAATCAACTATTATATTTACTTACCTTTATATATAGTGAAACGTATTTTTTTTTTTTTAAATAATAAGATACAAAGAATCTTCAATCCACATTAATAGTAAATATCGAGAATCAGATAATGAAGAATATAGTCCCTTATTTAATAAGGAAAACTCGTTTATTTTGTTTTTCTTTCTGCAAAACAGACAACCGAATAAATTGTTGTGGAAGGCTTATTTTAGCACCCAGCTGCCTCTAATGCTCTGTAAATTGATGGGTTAATTAGAGAAACCTTTGCCAATAATTCTTCGTCTGTTTTTATATACCTAAAACCTGCTCAAGGGTCGAGCTTGGAATTCCACATTCCGGTGGTGATGTACATCACTGGACCACCATTTTTGTTTACGTTTTTGAGACACGAGTACCGACTACCTCGTAGATAAATAATTTACTTATAAAATCAAATAGGCTTAGTGCCAAGTTGGTACTTTATATTTTACTTTCTAAAAATTTCACGACGATAAATAAAATTAGTGTTCCCGTTTCGTTTTTTTTAATGTTAATGTTGAAGTGATTTTATTTTTAACATGACATGACCTTGTATATAGTTTTCTTGGTCACATAAAAACTTTTAGCACTTACTTTAAACATTCTAACTGCCAGACATAACGACACAAAACACAGGGGAAGGCTGGAGATTTTTTTGTGTTTTGTTACATCTCTGTAAGGTCGGAGAGTACATTTCGTTCATGGCTTGGCGTGACATGTAAAGTTGGATAATTTGACTCGCTTACGGCAATTAAAAGTTTATAGTTATATAAACATCTTTTATAAAACGCTAATGACTTAAGAGGAAAAAAAGAGTTGGGTTATTATATTAAATACAAATTAAATGTATCAGTAAGAAATATATACAAATAAAATCAATTTATCGAAAAAATATTTTTGTTGCCACCTGGACTCGAACCGAGAATTCTTCCTATCTGGGCAGTTATTACACTACGTCATTATTGTAAATTAACGACAAATTTTCGAACTTATATGTTTCACTTTCAAATTGATACATCCATTATTTGAAAGCAATCTACTTTACGGAAATTCCCAAACATCTTAGAGTAAAATCCGATAGGAGACACCAGAATTAAATTAATTTTTGGAAATATTAATATAACTTATATATTATTAAGGAGAACACACTATGAAAAAGGGCCAGATAATATCCCTTCCGTGTAGCTGGACGAGACGAAACTGAGCGTTCAAAATAAGGTCAAATATCTTGGCCATATATTCAATGAATATGAACAAGACGATAATGACATAGAACGGCAGAGAAGACAGTTAAGTGTTCGTACAAATATGCTGTCACGGCGTTTTTGGGGGTGAAGAGGATCTTGTTTAAATCGTTCTTCACCAGCATTTTCTAGTTGAAATACAAGCAAGTGACGTACAACCGTCTCCGAATTCAGTACAACTCATACAGAATATTGTTCGGATTGGCGCGTTATTGCGCATCTATAATGTTTGCTGAAAGTCGTATACATGGATTTGTTCCACTTCTGAGACATCGAGTTGCGGGCGTAAAGCTGCGACTGGAGCTCAGCACCGACTCTCCAGTGCAAGCGGCGTTCTCATGGAAAGCTGGTTCCCTGACCAGATAATGGCAACGACTACAGAATAGCTACAGATACAGTAATGGCCGTGACTGAAGTATTTATATATGTAGTATTTATCTTTTCTTTATATTTATATTTTCTTTATATTTATATTTTCCTTAGTTTTCTATTAATAACATAAATAATATTTTGTAACTTTAATGTATTATATAATATGTATTATCTTTATGGCGAATTGAAAAAAAAACCGATCACGTATTATTACTGTGAAGTTGTAGTTTTTCAGAACATAGTTCTGTGATATTTTAATCACGAAGCGATCCTGTTACACTGAATGATTCCATTGTCGCTGACCATTTCCAGCTCATCTAGCTGTCGCGACGTCGTCCATGTAGAGCAGAAAGGTGTTCATTAGTGTTAAAGCCACTTAATTTTTTGTTCCCTTTTTGTTCACACGATGTATAATCTTATCTTCAAAACTTCCCTATATTTTTATTAAATTATTATTATTATTAATAAAAAATAATTGATAATTCTGGCGTCTGCAGTCGCTTTACTCAAAGGTATTTGAGATTCTGTAAAAATAATGTAGATGGCTTTCGAATAATGGAACGACAGATGTATTAATTTGAAAAATTGAAACATATAGGTTCGAAAATTTGTCATGAAAAGTACTGGGGCTTTAATACAATTGATAGTGTACTTCCCCGGACAGGAAATAGAGATCCAGGTTCGAATCCCGGTAGCGCAAAAACAATATTTTTCGACAAAATTGATTTTATACGTATATATTTATAATTAATACATTAATTTAGTATTTAAAACTTCCCTATATTTATTAAGTGATCGTATATGACTTTGTAAATCAAAAGATACGAAAAAGTTGAATATTTTTAAATTTGTCACGATATCTGTTTACAAGAAATTAACAGCTAATACATGAACAGTTACTTTGTTACTTTAGACTTGTATTTTTTTTATTATAACAATGGTAGAACACGAAAACAGGAAATTATTATTTTATTTATTTATATTTCCCTGGATAGGAAAAGTTTGATTTGAATCCTGCTGGCACCAAAATATTTTTTCCATAAATTGAATATACATTTTTATTTGATACATTTAATTTGTATTAAAATACCACAGAACTATGTTCGGAAAAATTGCAACATTGTAATAATAATGTGTCTATCGTAAATTTTTTAAAATATTTCTCTTGTGTATTACAAAGACACAATCGATGTACACGGCGATACTTTGTTAATATGTCAGTTTAGGCGACAAACCACCCCCACGAAGCAAAAATCGCAGTAAAGTGAAGAAATATTTTTTTCAGTTCCAATTTGTCATTTTTATTTCATACAGTGTGAATATTATATGAGACAAGATACTAATTTTGTTCTTGCTATTTAGTGAATAAAACTGGGCTGTACTTACCAAATATTTGCATTAGTTTCTTATTTTTTAAGTTACGCCACTGAGAATGTCATTAATTTTTACAATTATTCATAATATATAAAATATATAATGTGACACCTCATATTTGTAATGTATATACAAATATTGTGGAAAAGGTATTTGTCATTTTAGAGTTAGGTAGGGATAAAAATAATATTATTATCACTATATTAAAATATCATTATTATTATTAGTACCGCTTACATAATCAAATAGCTCCTCGACTTTTTAAAAATATTATATAAAAAATACGTCTTGTTTACATAAAGATTTAATTTTCGGAGAGTAAATACTTTTACTGTTGCATAAGTATGTCATAAACTATCAGATATATGTTTCCACAAATAATGTGTATAGAATGCCCCTCATCCTGCAACTAATGATTCCGAACCGCTCTTCTATATGTACACTTTATTTCATGTCTATTAATTTACTGGTCTGCGGTTATGACGTACCCTTGAATAGAGATATTCACAATTTACCCGTTACAGTGTATTTGACATAAAAGTGAAAAACTTTTGAGATTATTTATTTTTACTATCATTAATAATGTAATAATATTTTTTAAGCTAAAATTATATCTGTGACCTGCATTATAGTATGTTATATTATAGCAGCAAAAAATATCTGAAGTGTAAATGCTTTAATCGATTCATTTTTATACTATCTACAATTTTTATATCACTGTGGGTTGAAATTATTTTTATAAGTAAATTATTTGAACGATGTAACACAAAAATAACAGAGTAAGTAAATATTTTACGAGTCCATAAGGGGTCTAAATTCAGTATGAAAATTCTCCAGCTCCGTGTATGAAAATTCCGTACGGAAGTAATTTTTTTTAGGATATTATTCGAGTATTACTTTTTTAATACCAAATTCAAATTTGGAAATATTAATACAATATTTTTTTGAAATGCATATAATTTTGAAACGATATGTTACTTGCTTCAGCCATAGCTTGATTAATATAATACAGTAATAAATTTATTTATTTATTCTTAATATAATACAAACACATTTTTTTTATATGCTCTAATATAAACAAGATCAAAATCGATTCTTTTTATTACAACTTATCTTGCACTTAGCTTAGATTAATTTAGCTTGTTGGTGCAGTGGTTAAGACGCTGGCCTAGTGATCTAGTGGTCGGTGGTTCGCACCTCATTCTAGGACTCCAGCAAGTTAGTCCTATTTTTACAGCATAAACATTTAGCTTAGTTTGAAAATAGTAAGAATATTGATGTGACGTATATTCCGCGTACGCATCTCTATTTAAAAAAAATAAATATTTACTTGGTTTCATTTTGAATCTAGAATGTAATTTCTCCTCCTTTCTTATGTTTTCTAGCATTTCATTAAAAATCTTCATCGCAATGTACATCATCTATTTCTGAGATTTAGCTTTCTTCCTAAATGGCAGTCTCAATCTATTTTTTCCTCTATGAGAGTGTTACCTTAATGAGAAGTACTGCTATAACATACCTCGGCAAAAGACGTCTACTAATAGAAAAATCTTAGTTGAGGTGGCTTGGGCTATGTCGGGATGAAAATGATGAAATTTTGCACAGAGAGTTTGAACATTGTCGACAAAAATACACAAAGGGTATCTATCCACCATAAATAAATATTTCCCCAATATCACACAGATTTTGTGATAGTTATGAAATCGATTTTTATGATTATAAATATACGACAGTAGTGTCTTAGGGTACGTGTTTTATCTAAGGGTACATTATGGATGAAGTTTTCTATCGAAACTCGCGTAAAAGCCGTCTGATTTAGTATTGAACCTATTGAGTTGTTGTGGATTGTATTCTATATGAAGGATACCCTGAATAACTGATATTTACTGGATTTTCGTCGACAAATCTTCGCGTATCGTGAGTAATATTTTAGTTGTGTTCACATAACCTTGTACTTGTATTATTGTATTACGTTGTATTCCTGGGTTGCAATATGAAAGAAAAATAAAATCTTTCTGTGGAAATCAAATGTCGCATTGAGTAAGCCTGTGCAACCTTTATTCGCACACAAAAGATGTTCTGCAGTCGTGATCTTAATCAGAGATTATGAATGTGAATGGTTATATGCTGTGTGTTTTCAGTATTATTTTATGGAACGGAAGTATTGACTGATTTAGAGAAGAATGCTCAAAATTTGCTGGATTAAGATGGTATATGGATCAGATGAATAAAGAAAAATAAGTATTTAAAACTATAAAAAATAAATATTTAGAACATGTAATGAGACATTCAGAAAATGATCAGAGCTTGTATTTCAAAATGCAGAGAAAAACTGCTGAAAATCGGGACTCTGGAAGGTGAAGAACATCGTGTCTCAACAGTTTGGCCATATAAAACATTTTAAAACAACACAAAACATAATTTCCACACGGTCAAATACAAATAACCTTCAAACCCAAAGAGCACATACTACATTTGGTCAAAGGAACTACAAATATTTTGGACCTAAACAGTATAATAGAATGCTAAAAGACTTAAATCAATTGAATTGTCCCAAGAACATGAAACTTTAGGGTAGTATTGGTGCACTCACCCAAACATATTGACTCATACCTATATTAATTATTGCTACAAAGTGATCCAAAAATTAAGTCCACCTTAAAATTGTTCTTCATATACACCTTTTATGTGTTAATAAATCTTTCTACTTGTAATTTTAACCAATTGAACAATTGCTTGTAAACTATGCCCGTCTTGACACAGAATTTCTCTAGTGAGACGGGCAAAGTCCAAACAAATTTTTATATGTATTATATAGTTACAAATAAATACAAATAAATAAATAAATAAATCTACTGCTTCTGAAGTAAATTTGCACAACTTCATAATCGTGCATTTAAAATAAACAAATTACATTGGTTACAATTAAAAACAAAACAACAACCTTTCGTTGAACAAAATTGTTACCTTGAATCATGCAAACGTTTATATGAATTATATATCTAAACCCCAGAATTACAAAAATTACAATTTCTTGCCTCTCTTGTCTTCTGTCTCTCTATGTTATAAAATTATATAGCTGTACTCTTTATATGTATTACCATTAAAATGTAATTAGTGAAATAATATGATTTTAGTAAAATTGCATTGTTATTTAGAATCACTTGAAATCGTGCAAAAAACTACTTAAATCGGAGAATACATTCTTATTGTGGATTTGTAATTATTCATAACATAATATATTAAATACTAATTAATACATTTCACTGTATTTAATGTTTGTTTATTTTCATTTTATGCATATACAATGATATAACTGTTCTTTGCTATGCTATAGAAAAACATTAATATAAATATAAGTTGTTGAGATAAATTCGATTCGAGTTGAGCCACTATAATAAAATGATAATAGCCAATGTCTGTTGAACGGATAAGGCACGAGAAGAAGAAGATATGTTGATCTAGAAACTAAAATTATTCAAACTAAGTTTTTATCTAATAAACAGCACAGAGAATAATCTCGACAAAATGCTTGACAGCACCGAACGGCTGTATTGAAAGCAGTTTGCGACGCTCGTCTCTTTGAATATAATTAATTCGGTTTGACGTCTGATAAAAGCTGGTCCGAAGAGTTAACAATAGTTGAATAATTCAACCACCCTCCCTTAGGAGCTCCTGGACTAGGGACTGTTACCGCCAGACCGTGGTAATAATCCCCGCACTCCGTGAAGCCTGCCGCTCCCCGGGGATAGTAAATACCTCTAGAATAGATTTTCAAGCGTAGTTTAAAATTAAAAAAAAAAAGAAATACAACCATCTAAGAATGTACCTAAAAGAGAGGATAAACTTTTGGAAATGTTTTTTTCCAAAAGATCTATTATTATTGTGTAGTTGCGTACAGTTTGCTGGTGACAGTACCTACGTTATATACACGTGATAACTTTCAAGGAGCCATATCTTTTTATTTAACGGAATCAATTGTTTTTATTGGTCGATAAAGCGCCATCTCTGAAGAGTGAATGTAATTTATGTTCTTGACAAATAAATATTTGAAAATTGTACAGGGTGAAAATTATGTTCCAGGCCGATTTTGTTAGACCACCATATTAAATTGGCAGACATTTGTCATTTTGCATTTAATTATTATAGAGATTGATTGATTACAATTTATTATAAAGCATTTAATGCCTCAAAAACGTACTGAAATTATGATTTTTTTAAATTTAAATAATAATGATAACGTTGTAACCATTAATGGCGAGTGATCGCTAACATATTGGAAAACTTTTTGGTAGTCGAATTGAGTCGATTGAGTGGTGCCACTTCACACACAGCCTGAGCTACGCTTGAAATTTTGCAAGAAATTATTCCCGGCCGCATACTGTCAAAAAATGGTGATATCGTCTGGCCTCCTTGATCACCTGATTTGACGGCTCCCGACTATTTTCTATGGAGGTACTTAAAAGAAAAGGTCTACGCCAATAAGTCAACAACAATTTCGATGTTGCAGGACAAAATTAGAAATGAAAAAAACACCCCTTCGTGCCGCTGCCAGATGCGTTCACTTGGCCGATGTCATATTTTATACATAATTGTATTAAACTATATATAATATAATCGATAAAATAAACAAAATTAAAAAATTGTCTTTGATTTTCTAGTAATTTAAAAATATCATCGACCTGTAACATAATATTCACCCTGTATATTGAAAACCTGCGAAGAAGCATATAATTGACGAAAATTTTTTTTCCAGCACTGAGTGTAGGAATAAAATAGATTTAATCTATAGATGATGGATCAGACTGGCTAATGAAACTAGCCGTGATTTTTATAAGGTCAATTTTCAGAAAAGTTTATTCAAAATCTGATAAGGACTATAGGATTACTGTGTCCATAAAATTTATTATATTCAATATATGTGAATATATTATATGTAGGCATAGATTCTTAATGGTAGGTAGTTTAGGGATCTCCAGGTTAGACTTGATGAAATTGCAAATAAATAAACATTTCAAAGAAAATTAACACTTTACTCCAATGTAATGTATCGGTTTTTTTTAAATTTTCCCATGCGTGACACAAAGAAAGACATTGTGATAAACAAGATAAGAAATAAGTATATAAAAATTTTCAAACTTTTAATTCCGATAAATTATTAATATGGTTTTATAATTAATGATGTTATTTAATGGCTAATAGTTTTTTTGTCATTGTATATAACAAATTAGAATAATATTTAACATTTGCTACCCTACAGTGATTTTTTTTTCGATAACAAACAAAAGTAATAAATCTCAGTTAGTTATCACTAGCCAGTTAACTTTTGAATATTGAATTATGTCACAAAATTGATATTTTATAAATGAAATGGTAAATTAAATTTAAAAACTTGGCAAATGAGAAACTTGGTGCAGACCAACTCCTGACCTGGTTTAAAGCACGGCTTGTCAGTGTAGTGGAAAGTGAAAATTTTTTGATGTCCAGGTCAGTACATCTTCACGGTCTTCGCTCTTAAGTATATTTGTACATAAAGAAGAAATAATGAAATGTCTACAACTGTAATTACTCTAAGAAAAAAAGTGAAGTCTCAATAAATTAAATGTCAATTTGTTTTGATCAAATAAGAGCGAAAACTATGAAAAACACTTCATGCAATTATAAATCGCCAAATTACATTCGAAAAATTTTATTGCTTTCATTTTCAGGCGGACAATTCACTAAATGAAAATGTCAGTTTAGATTTGTCGATCTTATTTTTCAAAAGAGATTTAATTTCCTTCATTTTTTATATATAAAACAATCACAGCTCCATTCGCTTAAAGATTTTTTTTTGAAATTCAGAGAAGCGCTGTGAAAATGTACAATGTTACAATGCAGACGCCATTTTAGAATGCCAGTCAAACTTTGATTCTGTCAACATGCTATTGAACGTCTTGTCAGCGAGGCGGACAATATTTTTCCAACAGTAATTAATTATCTTAGGTAGGTGGTAAAAAATACAGTGCTGCACTACGGCGGGGCTTTGTACTGCGAGATAGATGTTGAGGCTTCATTTGTGGGAAACATCTTTTGTTCGGGTAATATTAATTACCCACGGAGATTTCACCACTGGGAGACAAAATCTGATTGATTATCAAGCGAACACTCTTTTCACTCCGTGCCGTAGTGACATTTTTTATCGAAAGCTTTTGAGGCAAAGCTTTGTCAGTAGATTCTAGTTATTATAAACATTGTCTATTTTAAATATATTTTTTAATTTAAAAAGATACATATCTCTTTTTTACCTTTGTTACGTTTTATACTTTTTTACATTATGTCTGAAATATTTTTATTTATTTACTGAAGACATACTTTTATGGCCGTTATTAAATATTATATATTTCAAATACTAATTAAATGTACTAATTAAAAAGATGTACATATAAAATTAATTTTATCAAAAAATATTGTTATTGCACTACCGGGATTCGAACCTGGATCCCTTTCCAAACCAGGGAAGGTGCATTATCCAATTATGCTACAACGACAGTACTTTTGATGACTAATTTTCGCATCTATATCTAGATGGCTTTCAAACAATGGAACAATAAATGTATTAATTTGAAAAATGTAACATAAAGGTTCGAAAATTTATTGTTTAAAGTACTGTCGCTGTAGCATGGTTGGATAATGCACCTTTTCCGCTTTGAAAAGAGATGCCGGTAGCGTAACAATAATATTTTTCGGTAAAATTGATTTTGTATGTTTATCTTTCTAATTATTATATTTAATTAGTATTTAATATATCACATACCTATGTTCTGAATAACTACAACTTCACAGTAAGAATGTGTTCTCCTTAATAATATATATATAAATAAATATGCTAAGCATTCAAACAAATACAACATTATTGATGTTTTAAATAAATAATAATAATGTTAAACATTCAAACGTACAATATTAGGTACATATTAAATATCAGAAAATTAATCACATTAAATCTTTTTTTATTAAATTTAAATATTTCTCTCACCAACAGAGGAAAGATCAATTCAAAATTCTTCTAATCAAGCGATGTGGTCTACTTATTGCATTTTCATTTACTTGGCTTATTCTATTATATTAAGTACTCTTGTCTGTTTTCTAATCCACACATTTTTTCCTGTCTCCTCGTGTTATGTCAAACATAAGTCTATGTTTTGCAGCTGTACATGAGCGTTGGAAGTGTGTATTGATTGAACACTTTTGAAAATCATTTTCAGAAATCTTCAGAAGATATGAAAAATTGCCGTAAATAATTATCGACTTGGTCAGTCAACCTTGGTTTCGAACAAATGACAGAGACAGATATTAAAAATATAATACAACCCAACAATTGTTGTACGTTGGTATCCGAAAGCGTATGAAGACCGGGAAACTAAATTCACATCTAAAAAACACTCGTAAAGCCGGTTCTCACAAATAAATCTAAATGTTCGGTAGGTATTCGTGAAAATTCATTAATAGTATTCGAACGTAAGATTCTAAAGATGACAATTGGATCCGATGAAAACGGCGTTCAGCACGTGCACTATAATTATGAAATAGACACGGAATTTGGTGAACCCTATATTGTCCAAGATATTAATTAAGGTAGCGTGACTGAGGTGAGTTGGTCACGTTCATTGTTTGGATTCAGACTGACCTATGAAGATCCAAGTTGCGGTGGTTGGACATCGTTATGCAGGATGCTCGTGCAGCCGGCAACATGAACTGAAAATTACTTGAGAAGGAGGAATACGAATATACAGACATACCAGGCGCGATCGCTTCATACATGCTTTGGATGCGCCGCATCCCTTGTGTTCTAGAATCAAAAAGCTTTGAACTTTTTGTTTCTAGCTGAGAACAGCACTGCTGCAAATAAATTCGTCCTTTCATAATACACTATGACACGGCGCGCGTACGGAGCGAGTCGAAATACACATACATTTTCAACTTTCGAACATATATGAATCGCGTAAACACACAGATACCAGTAACAGTGGATTCTATCACTCGTTCCGTATTCGTAAAGTTTAGTTCCGTCTGTCTAGGTCTTTGAATATTGTATACGCATTTGTTAACAGCATCCAACTTACAAAAAACGACTTTATTGCTTATGGGTATAATACACAGAATATCATACATATTACGAAACGAGTGGATTTTTTTGAGGAATTTGTTTGTGTGACATATTTTTAATAGTTTGGCTTGAATACTTGAAGCCGAATTATTGAATCGTTGAATATCCTTCGATTATACATTATATTTGATAATAGGTATAAACTTATTATCCAGCATCCTATCTACAAAAAGTCACCGACTTCCGTTCATCTCGTCGTCACTTACCCAATAATACACCTATTTTCATAATACTGTAAAATTACATATAAGATATGTATTAAAATTTATGTACTTTTTTCATTATTTAAAACTGCCTTTGCAACAACACTGTATATCGGATTTTACAAATGTTGATAGATAGACGGAGCTTAGGTCATCTTGTTTGATATACAGTGCTGTTACAGGTAAGATCACATAGAAGTTATGTGAAGGTAATAGTATTTTTATTTATTTTATTTGATTGTTTGATATACTATTCGATTCTCAAGAAGATATACAATGTTGTGAAATTCATAACACAGATCTGACAAAAACGATATATAGTGTTTTTGCCGGAGTGGTCTCAATGAGACAGCGGAGTATGTCAGAAATGAGTTTTAGTAGCATGTTAAAAAAAAATGAGAAAAAGAATATCATGCTTCTAGAGTTTTTTCAAAATGCGCAATACTTTCGGAGATATTGGCGTTCAAAGTAGGGCTTGTTGGAAAAAAGACGTGTGACGTCATATTTATTGTACGTGTCGAGTACCGACTTGTCGATTAGGAAGAAGTGACGTCGTTTTTAAAACACGCAAATTTGATATCGAAAATTTTTTTTCAGCTTTGTATTAGACGAAGTGTATTTAAAAAAAAATGACTCCTCTACCTCATTATTGGATCTCTTTATTAAGAAGATAATGTGTATGTAATATCAGTTTTATAATTTTTTTTTGTTATATATATATATTATAGTATACTGTAACTGTACGTAATAAATATAATAATAATGACTAAGCTTTAAAAATTAAAATACCAGTACCAAAATGTTGGTTCTGCTACTTTGATGGATACGTATTTGTATCTAAGATTTAAGTATCGAATGACCTCAAATGCAATATAAGCAATTCTTTCGTTAAACAGTCAGCATTTTATGGGCTGTGTCTAGCCAATATGAAAACGTGTGCCTCAATAAATAAAGTAATGTATTTTATAAATATGGGTATGACTACGGCGAGAAACCGCTTTGTACAAATGCGAATGAATATTTTTTAATTCAGTGTATAGATATTATTAATTCATATTATATATATTTATTGAATTGTACATTTGAAGTAAGTTTTAAATTTAATTATTTTATGGAAACTAATAGATATGAGCAGTTTTACATATTTTACAATTTTATATTACAATTAGTCGCAAATACCTTTGAGTAATTAATAAACGCTAGGAGATATTAAAAATTTGCTTTTAAAAATGAAATAATGTACGTATCATTCATCAAAACTACAGAACTTAAGTTTCGAATTTGTCAGAAATAAAATTATACAAATATCAAATATCTCATAGAAACATAGATTTTTTAAAATTAAATCTAAGTATGGGATAATTACAGTCAGGTCATAAGCCCGTAATTACTCCATAATTTCATATATTTTCCATTAAATATAATAAAAAAATAGCTTTGTCTCTGTGAGATATCTAATATTTGTTTAATAACAGTTCCTTTGTAGGTAAAAATATAGTAATTGTGTGTTTTTGGACGTATTAAAATATTGCTAAGGAAATATAATTGGTTGATGTGACGAAATAGTAATGGTATTTCCCCAAACAGAAAAGTTTCAGGTTCATATTATGGTAGATTTTTTTTTTTGATAGATGATTTGTTTTAGTTATCAAATAACATATTTTTGATATTAATTTTTTTATATTTTTAACCACTTAATTAATTATTATTACATATTTAACCACTTAATTAATTAATATACCGATCGGTTTCGGAAAATACAATTTCCTTCGTCAGGATATCTAATTAACTAATCAAAACCATTATTATAATGTTTAAAAAAATTTTATTGTAAATAATAATTATTTAAAAATAAACCTAGTACCTAACTTAATACGATATTGAATGATGCGGAAATTGACTTAATGATACACAGTTATTAGAATTTTTTTTTTTTTTTTTTTTTTTTTTTTTTTTTTTATCTATTTGTGGTTAATTTTACACGAAATTTTTATTTTAATGATTCTAAATTATTCAATTTAAGAGCAACAATGTTTATATGTAAAACAGATTATATTAATTGTATTAATTAATTAAGTGGTTAAAACAAACAAGGTGAAATATTTTATCTGAAAATTAACATTAACCACAAAGTTGAATTTGCAAATATTAAAAATATCTCGTATTTTAATATTTGCAAATTCAACTCTCAGCGTTGGATAATTTTAACTATGATAGTTATGAACACCGACATAACTGACTATTCTGTTTCAAATTCATCAAAGTTTGTCCTTGTAAGGGTTGAATAAACAATCAATCAGGCTCGGGAGTACGGAATGGACAGGGAAAATTGCACCGGCTAATACCAGGTTAAAACCAAAGACCGGATTGGACGGCAAACAGCGAGACAACTAGGTACCGGTTCGATTTTAGATTACCGCTGTTCGATTCCATCTCTCAATTTGGTCGTGTAATTTGTGCAGCGTACCTGCATTAATAGCGCGGCGGTGAGCAGAAAGGGGCGCTGCACTGTTGGCGTCTGTTCTGCGAGCAAATATTTGCAGGAGAAAAGTATTTGCATTTCATAAACGGGCACAAATGCATGCACATATCTGAAAACGGAGATGAGTTATGGAAAATAATTTACATAAGTCGATTTTTGAAATTTTTTGTGACATTGCAATTAGAGTTGTTTGATACCATTTAATTAAGTAAATAATAATAATGTGCAAGATCTGAGTCGTCACAAAAATAACAATACAATAATACATTTATGTAACACAATTCAGTTACGGCTATTATTGTATCTGTACCTACTCTGTAGTCGATGCCATTCTCTGGTCAGGGAGTCAGCCTTCCATGAGAGCACCGCTTGCACTGAAGAGTTGGTACAGCTTTAAACCAGCAACTCGATGTGTCAGAAGCGGAACGAATCCATACACACGCCTTCATCAAATATTGTAAATGCGCTACAATAATGCGTCATGACTTTATTTACTGCGGCCCGGAAAAGCTTCACAGTAGATTGGCCAAACCATTGTCTCAGGTTCTTCAGCCATGATGTTCTCCTTCTTCCAGGGCCCCGACTTTCAGCAATCTTTCCCTGCATTATGAGGTGCAATATCTTATACTTCTCTGGATGTTAAAAAAAATTGCTAATAACCATCTTGAATTTCTTTTCCTTTTTCGTTTTGTAATTGTTAAAATATAATTGAATTAAAGTCGCGTATTTTTTATTAGCCTTGATGAGTGAGACCGACAAGAAAACCCTAGCTTCTAAACCGGTTCCGGGAAAGGGTGCCCCCCGCCTTCCAGCTGTTCTTTATAAAAAAGTTATATTTTCATAGCACAAACATTTAGCTTAGTTTGAAAATAGTAAGAATATTGATGTGACATGTATTCCGTGTACGCATCACTATTAAAAAAAAGTATGTAAGAATCCTTTTCTTGTACGTTGTTGAAAGTCTTTTTGTAATATTTAACTCCTGGAGGAAAGAGAGGCGCACAAATGCGCGTCTTGGGGTCCGCGGGATATGCAACCTCCACCTCCAGCATCACATCTCGAAGGCATGTAATATTTTCCTGCCCTTATTTTTTATTGTTCATGTTTCCATTACATACAGTATTATGGCGGATATCAGAGATATCACAGAGAAAATTAAATTAAATTGAAAGTGTATGTCAAATTGTCATGTTCAAATGTTTACATTTACTCTAATATATTTTGTATATTATTACAAAAATCCATAAATTGATCTTATATACAATATCCCAAAGCTCATCTGTGTGTCAGGCCCAGGAAAATTTTAAAGGAACCTTATACGAATCAGGTGGATACGTGATCTTTTTGTTCTGAAGTGGTAATAGAAACAAACTAGTCCATTTTTACGGTCAGAAATTTTAAAATTTGAACACTGTACTGCTGTTGTATTGTAGATAATTATTTAGTCCCAATAAGCTTTTTGTGTGTATAGTACTACATTATATTATATTATTACTAGATCAGTTAGCAAATGGTATCCATATTTTTACAGTTAAATTTATTAAAAAAATTAAAAATGAATTTGAAAATTATTCAACTGTTTGATCTTGTTATGTTACCGAGTCGTTCTTCCATTGGTGGGCTTTGTAATTTGTAGCGTCTAATTCCAAAACCCCCTAAAACGACTTTATGTGAAAACGTATATTTTGAATGCAAATGTACAAAATGTTTCTTTTAGATTAGCATTTTTTAAAACAATTTTGAGACAATTCTGTAACGTAATTTTTTTTTTGTGTATATATTGTTCTGGCAGTCATACTGGATTATAGATCACGTGATCATCAACAAGCGCTGTGATTGGCTGATTGTTCTGCATGTAGGTAACAAAAAATCTACAAAATACATATTTAACTCAAATTTTCAGAAATCTGTTTTAGGGGGTTTTGGAATTATGCGTTACATTTGTTCTATTTTGGAAATTTCGTGAAAATGTCTATATTGCAGTAGTAGTCCCGGACGTTCTCGTCTCAACGAGATCTAACCAACGTGTTACGGATTGATCTCATCATATGTATGTGTATGCAATATTATTTTTTCAGTATGTACGATCACTAGTTTTTATCACTGATGCAATAAAAAGGCTCCCTTATGCTCCATGCAAATAATCTATTTAATTATGTTAGGTAACGTGAGGATAAATTGATTGTATTCTAGTGGATATTAACATGGACACGTGACTCCAACTTGCAGCGTGCGGGTAGAAGTACCACCGGGTGAGCGGAACTGTGGAGTGGGGAATTTCTCTCCGCACTTCCCAGAGGTCAGGCACTTTTAGTATCACAACTCAAGAGCCACTGCTTTGTTACAATTCACTATGATATTTGTATACTGAGGGTAATTAATTTAATATTAGAAATGTAATATATATTCCGTAATAATAAAATCAGTTCTAAATAAACGTCCATCCATTGTAAGTACTCTACTTTTGTTCGTTATATTCTACCTCGTTTCTAGAGCTAGGTCAGATAACGGATTTCTGCATAAAAAGCTGTAGGAGTCAGTAGTTAAACTATTTATTTACACTAATTATTACGTGTTAATATGTAATTATAATCAATAAATATGAAAAATGTAGAATTAAATGAGTAATTCAACAACTATGTTTCCATTTTTAAATGTTTACTTTCATCATAATTAATTATTTTATTACAATTTGTTACGCCTGCTTTAGAGATAATCAAATTAAATCTTTCACCGGTTATTCGGTGTAATGAAATCTGATGATTGTTGTATTGTTTTATACAACTAACTCACACCAATAAAATATTTCTGTACGGAAAAGGAATTTTCGCGAGTCTGGTAAAACACGCTTTTATTAATTAACATTGATAGTTGAAAACTCGTTTTGGCAGAGGTACACTGAATACAAGTACTAAACTTTGTTTATTTGTTTAAAACTGAGATATTTTTTAAACACAAATATGACAAGTAATTGTTTTTAACATTTATATTTATGATATCATTTTTATCAGATCTAAAATCACAAAGCACAAAAATCAAAAATGTTAAATTCATTATTAATAATATAATGTTGTCAAATGTCAGTAATTTATGGTTATAACATTTCTGATTGATTAAAAAAAACTATCCGTCAGTCCGAATTTATTCTTGTTTTTTTTTGTTTATAATGTATATTATTTTGCACAACGAAATTTTATTAACGCCATATTTATCTATCTATAAGTATTTACTTCGTGACTTGAAAGATTTAAAAACAAGAGAAAAAAATCCATATAGGTACTGGCTGCAGAATCATGTAGATTTCGCCTGTGTATTTTTATTTTTTTCTCTAGGTCCAATACTGGCGCATTCACAATTATTCAAAGTTTTTTTAATAGCCGCTGGTTTAATACAAGTTGGAGGATCAGATTGGTTAACGAACTTAGTCGAGATATCTAACTGGTCAATTTTTAATACAAATTAAATGCGTCAAAATCAATTTATCGAAAAAATATCTTGGTGGCCTCTTTAAAATATATATAATATTTGTTTCATTTAACGTTTCTGCGAGCACTAGCATTTGGAATAAAAGTCTTCTCTAGGTAAGACCGCGTTTTTGTAGATGGTTTCTTTGATCTCAACTGTGGGAGATTTCTACCTCTCTCGAATAAGTACGTAACTTTTTGAGGTACCGTAACTTTTTGGTTGTTCTGTAACTTTTTGAGGTAGTCTTGACAGTGGCATGTGTTAGAGTGCCGAAACTAGATTTTTTCAAGGAAGCTATATTCAAAAAACGTGGTATGACCTAGAAGGGACACCAGTTTCACATATTCACATATTACACATATTCTTTGAACATTTTCGACTCGTAGTTTAGTAAAATAAAATTTTGTGGACTAGGTCTATTACACCTTGTATATAAACATATATATATATATATATATATATATACTTATACATACATTTTATTGAAGAAAAGTGACATACTTTTATATTTTGATAGTGTATACAATAACTTTGTTCTGCAGGTATATTTTTTCAAAATATTAAATAATTAATTTATTCTCAGATAATTGAAAAAATTTGAAACAATGCGATGCTACTGTAAGGTGATTTAAAATAATAAGGTAATTAAAATTATATTTGATAATCATAAATTTTTTATTATGGTCAATTTTTAAATTTAAGATGCACATTATGAGATTTAATGAACTAATCATTAGATGAACTACAATACAAAATATCGTATACAATAAAAAATAAATAAATAGAAAACAAAAATAAATACATAAAATGAACCTGAAGGAAAATGAATAATAGGTTGTCTCAAAATAGGATGGCAGGATAATATAAATAACTAGGTACCAGGAGTCAGGACCCACAACATGTTGTAAACCTAGGGTTGATAATGATAACACTATATTCGTATTAGAAATTTTATTGAATACCATTTCAATTATCAAATTTCTGACAAAAAAATTGAAAATTGCGTCCTTACAACAAAAATATCACCTACACCCCTAATTCGTATCAAATTGACACTTTATTGGAATGTAATAGTTTCCCCACATGAAGTATAGACATACGTAAGAGATAAAATACATAAAAACATTATATGTAGACCTAATCCATAATACTTTAGGAGGTTATACCTTATAAAAATAAAAGTCGACAATTTTCAAACTTAAATTGTGGTTTTTTAGCAATTCTCGCTTCATTTGATAAGTAATAGTTACATGATATTCGATTCAATACAAGTCGAAAACTTTAATAAAAAAATCTAAAATTTAATTTCGATTATCTATGAAATGGTTGAAAATAGGACATTTCATGAACATTTTCGACGCATATTTTTGTAAGGTATAACCTAAAGTATTACACCTGTATGTTGTGAGGGGGAGAGATGCGGATCTCACACCTTCACCACCAGATTCAGCTGAGTATATGAGAATAAGGTGTCACTTACATTAAAAAAATTTCACTTACATCACTTGTGGAAATAAATAAAAACAATTATTGAATATTCGTATGTGTATAATTATAAATATCAAAGTAATTACCATTGAATGTAACTTTTTTAATGAATAAACAGATCTTATAAAATATTCTATAATTGCAATGTTTATGCTGATGGTAAAAAATATATTATTTTTTCTTTTCTGTAAAATAAATCAGATAAGATGAGAAGAAATTAATTAAGCTAAATCAATTGTAGATGCACCAGATGGATGATATACGCCAATGAACATGCACATGAAAAGTTTCATTATTTGTAGTGCATCATGCAATTTAATTTATTTTTCATTTGTTTCATTTCAAGGATTTATCAAGTTTGTGATATTTCATTATTAAAAAAGACAATCCAGATCAGAAAAAGCGACGCTTAGATATATCTAAGCGTCGCTTTTTCTTTCATTTTTTTTCTTTCAAAATTGGCGAGCTCGGTAAAGTAATGACATTAAATAGACTGCGTAGGGAACATGTTGATTGAATGGTAAATTGTCACATATAAGAAATATGAGAACAAACACCAACCATCATGGTCGCCTGTCCTAAGGTTTTAACACTAGTTGCATCTATATTTACGTAAGCACGTTAGGCAAAAGGACAAAGAACTCTTGAATTTACATCACTAAATGAATGATGAGTTGAAATTGTATCAAATAATATATAATAAAACAAATCTTTCGAATTTTGGCATTCAAGTGTGCCGTGCAAAAAACCCGATAATTAAAAAACGTACCAACAATGTTAATTACTGTCAGGAAAAAAAAGGTTTCCGTCGGAAATGAAGCTCCGTGACTGCGGGACCACGGAACAAATATATATTTTTTAACCCCACCCCGTCCCTCGGGGCCCCACCCAACTGGCTGCCCGAGCCTGACTCCGAGATCCTAATAATATTTCAACAAAGCGCTCTTTGTCTTTCATAAAATCTTTTATATGGAAAACATGTGAATTTATTTCCACGCTCCTTTGAACGGAATGACGTTATAACATTAGAATTTTCGAGGCGAGGACATTTTTTCGAACGTAGAACTATTTAGAATTGTAATGAGGCAGTTTGAAAAAGCTCTTTCATCCCCCTAGCTAGGAGGAACGGAGGGAGGAGGGCTGGAAGGCCTGAATTACGAGACATTCCGTGAGCTGCTCCTTAGTAAGATCTAACGACATACGGACATATTTCTGTCACTTCTTCCGTACATTTTTCTGTGTTTGCATTGTATTAAAATGATTTTACTGAGAATGTCGGTCCGTAATTCGTATTCAAGTCACATTTATAATTCACCTTGGTTTTATAGCTAAGAAAATATAATTTATACAGTAATGAGGCATGAATTGAGAAACGGTGTTTTTGATAGAAATAACATTTAGTTTATTAGTTTTAGATTAGTGGAAAAGGTCCTATTTAAGTAATAGTTAAAAAAAAATCAAATTTATTGTTTAACTTCTGATATAAATGAATAATAAAAATACATATTTTCGTAAAAATTCGGAAATATTAAATATTTTTGAAAGGGAAACCTTGAGAATTTGGTTGGTTTTGTCATTGGGTAGCAGTCCTTATGTTTTTTGTCATTACTCTCCTTCAAAATAAGATTTATTTGGCTTTATCATTTTTTACAAGCGTCATTTCTATCAAAAAAAATAGTTTTCCAGGCTCTCTGTATCCGAGTATCTTTTATTTCGTGTGATATGGCCAAAATGATTTTTTAATTTATCTTGATCAATTAGTCTTTCCAGATATTTCTTATGATGATAAAATTAATTTTGGCTTGATTCATCCTGTCGTTTCCATATTTTGGTGATTCACCTGTCAGATCAACTCCCAACTAGTGCCATGGTCCGCTATGCGCCGCCAGAGTGCGGTAAACTGAAGCGACCGGCCTGCACCACATAGTGAGCTGGCCAAGCGTGACACTGAGCGCTTCGTTGCACCAGTTACTTCTCTGCCAGTCTCCAGCCGGTAACACCTTTCACTCTGAATCTCCACATTGTCAGTAAATTGTAATTGCATACTTAATTGTAAAATTTATTAAATAAATCATGTGTTCTAATGTAAGTACTCCTTTGTATATTCCACGCCATTATCTCAATTCCTTTCATTTCTCACTGCAGCCACGGTGAATATTAAAATATCTGAACACGAACGATGATCCTAAACATATAGCAGGATCGTCATCATCACTGATTATCAATCTGATTATAACTTATTTCCACAATATTATTAACATATTTTTATTTAATGATAAAATACGAATGCGAGTACGTTTTAGTCAACTTCAACTGAAATCAATGACAACTTCAAATATTCGTAGTTAATTTAAATCGTTCTCAAAATAAGTTACAACATTTACTATTGACAGGGTATTATATCTATTAATTTCTTTCATAACTATTAGGTTGTATTACATGAATATTATTATATTTCACTCTGTTAGCGAAGAATGCCATTAAGATAAGTGGTATAAATTATATTATACCATGTATGATTATTATTTTATCAAAACATATTACCTTTATCTTCAAATTATCTTATAAAACTGTAATACTTACAGAATAACCAGCTGGCTGCATATATACCAGATTTTTTTTGCAACTGCGAAGAATCCGGTCCTCACATTCCATTGCTAAAATTTAATCCTATTTTCGTAGTACAGAACTCTAAAATGGACTCTATATCAATACAAGCTCGTAGATCTAATTTTAATATGAGAAAATAGTATAAAAAATTCAACATTATTAAACAAAAAACGTTAAAAGGGTTTTTGTTTATTTTAAAAGAAAATATTTATATACAGGATGTAAAAGACCTATTTCACTATATTTAATGGGTGGATATCCGACTAAATTTAGTCGGATATAAAAATCGGAAAATTTGCACAGTTACGGCAAATATTATTGTTAGAAATTTTTACAAAATCATGTTAAGCTTTAAGTTTACATATTTCGAAATAAATATTTGCAAAATTGATCCATTATTAATTTTGTTATCTTTGATTCAGATTCTAAATCACAACATAAAATAGACCTGCCACTTGAAAATTGATAACCATTTATTTTTGTATTCGATACATAATTTGGAATCAATAAAATATTTCAATTAATCGAAATAATCGCATACATAATTACATTTTTTTTGAAATGCTCAAATCTCTGACATGGTTGAGTTAGGCACATATTCCTTGAATATTTTCGACACGTTATTTAGTCAGATAGAATATGGTGGATTAGGTCTGTTATAACCTGTATAACAACCAAAAAATGAGTCTTACTTTCAAACTTCTCTATAATAAAAAAGAGGATATTTGAATCCAGTTTTACTATGAAAAAATGATACTAGCGATTGGTTTAAATACTTTACCACAAATAATAATATAAGCATTAGAAAAAATAAAAACAAGATTAAGTTTCGTTTCAAAACCCTGTATAATTGAGTATTTAATTTCCGAACGGCTCAATAATGAAACTGACCAATAGTTTTTAGTGGTATACCACTGGCTTGCACCAAAGAAGATTAAATAATGTGAGTGACAAATACATCTAAAACACGCATTTTGAGTTTCAAACACCTCTCTGAATGGTATAGAGTTGCCAATCCCTCTATAAAAATTATAAATTACACCTTATCTTCATTCAAAATGTAATGAAAATAAAATTTTAAAACGTTTTTTTCGTTTTGTTAAAAATCCATCATTTTTATTTGTTTATTTATGATTATTATTCACGCCCTTTTCACGCATTAACATTTTTTTTAAATAATAGAAAATCTCACCAGAAGCGCAATACAAAAAGAAAAAAAAAATATCAGTACGTTTTTTCATAATCAAAATTATAAAATAAAAATAAATAAAAAATTGGGAAGGAAAACAATTTATCCATCACCATTAAGCAAGAAACAAAAAATTGTAATAATGTAGTCCTATAAACAGTTAAATTTACAGTAAAAATGTCGATTGTCTCCACATATTCATTCCCCAAAGAATGCAATCTGGGGACTGCGGAGTTAACTAATGCATACGTTCTGACATTTCTAATGCATATGTTCTGACCTTTGTAATAGAACAATGAATTGTGTGTGAAAATCAAAGAGACCCAGCAATCTGGGAGCAGTCCATCAAACCACTGATGATCCTATAAAGAAATATAAGGTCATCAAATGTCTCACAGATAATTTTAACAATTTCAGACGGCTAAGGAGATAAACATTATGAATTAATGGATTATGGAGGTGTTAGGACTTAAATATATGGATAAATTTTTTTGAAGGACCTACTAAAGACTTACGTAAGTCTTTCTTACTTAATTATTTAAGTAATATCATTTTATGTATTTTGCGTGTTAGGTGAATAAGAGTTATATTTGAAATTAGATTGCACACCTACCTAGGAAATGTAGGTGTACAATCCAATTGTAATTCATTTAAATGAAAGGATTTCGCTGTTAATTCCTGGTTAATTGAGTTTGTTCGCAGAACGCTTAAGTGGTACAAATACTTAAACAGAAATATTCTAAAAGCTAAATACACCGAATATGATGGTGAACGTGCAGAAGCTCGTAACCATAACAAAAAGATTTATTTATTTATGGGTCATGATTTTATATGAACTATTTGTAATACATTTTTGTGTGCGGGTGACACAAGATACAATATTTACCAATAATATAGTGAACTTAAGAAATATTGTATATTTTTATCATGTATGACGTAATTTTATTTATGTGAAAATGTAAAACGTCAAAGTTTGACGCCCTGGTTCCATCCGGCGGTAGCATATTCACTCAAACAAGTGGTCTAGTCTATAACCTTGCCTTCAAGTCGTAGTACAAGTTTGAAAAATGTGACATGGCCTATATTTCAAGTATACGTCACCATCTAAAAAAAATGATAAGATATAAAAAAATACATAAATAGTTTGTATACTTGTAGTGTTACTCCAATTGGCACCACTGGATTTCCTGGTTGATAATATTGCCGCCTTCTTTGGAAAATGCAAGACAGCGGTAAACGACAGGCAGATCAATTACATCCGGTGTTTTGACCAGAGTGCGCACTTCGGTCGGTCGAAATCTACCCAGCCAAAAGAACAACAGCATCGGACTAGAAAATCAGCACGTATAATAAAAAGGTTAGTGCTGTATTCATGTATCATATGTGCCCTTATTGCCAATCGAAAACCAGCTGTAGAAGGAAATTATGGGAGCACATAAGTACTCGTATATATAATTTCCCTGTGTTTGTCCGTGTAACATATCAATATAAAACAAACAAGATTGTTATTGAATTTGACGAGAATAAATGCTTATCATATTGAGCTGTTTGTGTCACGTGTAACGGTAAATAAACAAGATTTGCTGTCAATTTAATTACGTAAAAGTGAGCTGATATCGCGTTAAACAAATAGTTATTTTATTATTTTATTTTACGTTATTTATTTGTTCATATACACGTATATATACAATTTTAATTAATAAAAAATGCAATTAAATGTTTATTAATATTTTTTATAATTCCATGACCGTCCTACTAGGTGTAGGGCGGCCATGTTTCTGTACATTTATTTGTAGGAATAATTTTTCAGACCGAACATCTTTTTGCATTATTTGTGTACTTATATTACTGTATTAAAAAGGCTAAATAAATATATTTGATTTCGAAATGAATTTCAGAAACCAGAGTAAAAAAGTTTTTTTAACAGGTAAAAATACATAGATTTACAAAGTCTTTAAGAAAAAATACAAGTAATAATTAACAATAAAACGATTGTCTAAAGTTTACTCGTATCAGGAAAAATAAATTTATATTACTGTGGAGTTTGCCAGGCAATTATTTATAAACATCGCAGAATACCTCAAAAAACTCTATACAGAAGTTTCAGAATGGCTGTGAAAATCTGAGAAGTTACGTGATTAATTATTTTATTACCACGTGTTAACAGTAAAAAAAAACTAATAGTCTATAAAGTTGTAGATTTAAAAAAAAAGAATCGTTCCATTATTTGAAAGAGCCATCTAATTTGTTTTGAATAATAAATGTATTAATTTGAAAAAGGTGTAATATACAGGTATGAAAATTTGTCGTTAAAAATAATGTCGCTGTAGCATAGTTGGATAATGCAACTTTCCCGGTTTGGAAAAAGATCTAAGTTCGATTCCCGGTGGCGCAACAACAATATTTTTCGATAAATTGATTTTATATGCATATCTTTCTAATTAATACATATAATTAGTATTTAAAATATCACAGACCTATGTTCTGAATGATTATAATTTCACAATAAGAATGTGTTCTCCTAATAATGATTTGTTTGTCTAATTTCTAAGAATAAATAGTTGTTGGTGTTTCAATACGTGTATACGGTACTGAGATTTATTTCAAATAAATATCTGAGACTTATCTCACCGTGTCTCATTCCTTGGGCACAGGCCATTACACAAGGATTTTTAATAATACTTTATTTATTCAAGAATACAGTGTCTCAGAATTTTAAAATAGTTAAGAGAGAAAATACAAATTGTACTGTTATAAAAAGAAGTAACCATCTTGGTTACTTCTAGTTATTAACAGGCGGAAAAAGAAAAAAATGTTATGAAGTTAGTTTTTTATGATATCACCCCAAGTAAATAATTAGTGCGCAATTATAAATCTAATAAAAATATATTTTTAAAATTGAAAACATTTTCCCTTTACTCTTCTGTTTCAAAACCATTTTTCCGCTTGAAATTATTTTTCTGTCATACAATAATCACGATTACTATGATTTTTGTTTAATATTTACGTTTTATACTTAACAACAATTTGATGACAGCACACAGAATAAATCAGTTGTAACAATATAATGGTCACCAAAATTTTACGAGCATATATGTTCATCGCATGAGTTATAATTCGACTACCTAACATAGCCCATAAATACGAAACCTTTAAAAACGCGCGAATTGTACAACGAAAATGAAACATGTACATTTAAAATTAAAATGTTACTGTCAAAGTTTAAAAACATTGAAATAAAAAATTGAATGTTTAATACAATTTAAATGTATTAATTGGGAAGATATACATATAAAATCAATTTTATTGAAAAATTCTAATATAAGTTCGAAAATTTGTCGTCAACTTTCTGTGTTAGTGTAGCATAACCGGTTAATGCATTTCCCCGGATAGGAAGAGATCTAGGTTCGTATCCCGGTAGCAGCAACAATATTTTTTCGATAAATTGATTTTATATGTATACATTTCTAATTTATATGTATACATTAATTTATATTAAAAATATCACAGACTAATATTCTGAAAAATTGCAACTTCATAATAAGAATTAAATAATTTATAAAATACACAAAAGAAAGCAGAGTACATAGAAACATTTAAACAATTATAAACAAATAGGTATTATTTTATTTTTAAATTAGATTTTTAACCACTAAATATTAATTAATTCACCAACCGGTTTCGTAAACAACCATTTCTTTCTTTGGGCTGTCAAATTAACCACAAAGTTATCGGTAATATTAAAAATATATAGGTATTTTACACCAGCGTATACAGTTTCATGAATAAGTGTAAAATTTTTTTATAGTTTAGCAATGAATTGGACAATATGTTTAAACCATTTATCGTGTTATTTTGATCGTATAATCAACTTCAATCTTTGTAAATATATTTCTATTATTTCAGAGGACCATTGAATAATTTTTTAGTTGGTTGTGCTGAATTAATTAAATGTCTGATAATTTAACAAGATTAAAAAAAAACGCACGCTTTTTGTTTGATTTCTGCCGAAATAATACTTCAATCCAACACTACAAATACAACGTTTTGTATACATAATGTAAATAGCGCGTACGAGTCAGAACATTCGAAACCCGTATTTTTACCGTTTTCTGTTATTGTGTATTGAAATTTTAGAACAGACTAACAGCTTTCTTGCAATCAGATTAATAATACTGCGAAATAATTATTACCAACCAGCTGTGCACAGTTTTCTTTATAACGGTACTGAACATTTTAATAAATGTTTAATTCGCGTTGAGATAAATAAATTCGATACATTACGGATTGTTACGAATTAATTATGTCGGATTCCTAAATCAGGATCGGATCTGGTAGGCTCGGTTTCAAAAGATTCTAAGTCACAAATAACTTTAGTTAAAAACAAACTTTTAAATAATCGCCGCAAAGAAGTGAGAGAATATACTCTGTCGCTAGGTGGCACGTGTACGATAAACCTCAGAACGGTAAAATATATCTGATTGGGTATTTGTTAACCCACCCATACCTGCCTTTTGAAAAAGTTATATTTTAATATTCGCCGAATTTCCTTCCCAACCCAATAAATATTGTATTTTATATTCACGTTATTTTAAATCCCGTAAATAACGCTTTCTTATGCCTGGCTTGATAATCCAAACAAAATAAATAATTGATCTTTAAGCAATAAAAGAGAGTGGAACAAAGCACTTCGTGTGCCATTAATTTCTCGGTGGAGCTACGGAGAAACACAATATCCGTAAAACATTAGTATGTGTTCACGGAAAAGTTTTGAGCTACGGGAAAATAATATCTCATATACAAGAAGCGTGTAGGTACCAAAGTGCTTTTTGGCGTGACAGTTTTATAGACGCTGAAGACAACACCGCGGATGAAAGTATTTCATTTAAATAGAATAATTGTCTGTATACAGAAAATGGTACTTCTTGTCGGTACTAAAATATGTAAATAAATAAGTTTAAGATGATTTATACGGAAAACTACTTAATTCAAGTAAAATATATATTCCATTCCTATGTACATCTTCACTGAGAATATTTTATTATGATCTAATTTTATGTAATAATGTATGTGTGCTGATATATATATATATATGTGATATTATCTTTGAATACATTTGATTATGATCATTTTTTAAACAAATTTATGTTTATTTTATCTAAAAATATAATTATTAAGGAGAACACATTCTTATTATGAATTTATTTATTATTAAGAACAGGTTTGTAATATTTTAAATGTATTAATTAGAAAAATATACATATAAAACCAATTTTATCGAAAAGTATTGTTGTTGCTACTGGCATTCAAATCTGGATCCCTTCCAATCCGGGGAACATGTATTAACCGATTATGCTATTGCATCACAGCGCATTGACGACAAATTTTTGGACCTATATATTACACTTATAAAATCCTATCGGATTATTCAAAGGTATTTAAGATTCCGTAAAAATAAAGAACATGGCTTTCAAATAATGGAACGATAGATGAATTAATTTGAATAGTGTACCATATAGATTCGAAAATTTGTCGTCAATGCACTTTGTTGGTATAGCATAATCAGTTAATGCACGTTCCCCGGATTGGAAGAGATCCAGGTTCGAATCCCGGTATCAACACAATATTTTTCGATAAAATTGATTTTATATGCATATCTTTCTAATTAATACATTTAATTTGTAGTAAAAATATAATTTTATTATGTCTGATATCATTCTCTTTCTGTAATCTTACTGTTTGCTAGGTAATTTTGATTACAATTATCTTGTAATTAAAAAATGCATATTGTATGTAAGATTCCGTGACAACTGCACGCAAAAAGTAAAAGTAAAAGCAAACAAAAGTACATGTAAGCAACTACAGTTTAAAAATATCAAAAGGAAAATCCAAAACATGTTTGAATGTGATAATGATTAGCGTTGAAAAAAATTTAATCTACGATCATCAGTCATCAGTTCCGTTTCGTTGTATACCGCATATTGTCATATGAAATTGTTTTAAAGTTGAAGGTGGACAAATTATTTTTCAAATGGTTCAGTGAGAGTGTGTATCCCATATAATAAAAAACCTAACCTAGTCCATTCCTAGCACACGCCACTGCTCAGTTTAGATATTTATTCATATAATTCATACACAAACACACACACACAAGATGAATTATCTAAACAATGCATTAGACACATTAATAATATATGCACGCGTTGGCGCACCTATGTTTTTTAAAAATTATATATGTATGAAAATTTATATCTTTTTGTATCCAGTAGTAAATGTCAGTAATTTAATCAGTGGCTTAATATGTAATGTCACAATTATTTTATAAATTTATTTTAAAAGTTTACTCTTTTAGATTCACGCACAAGAAAATTATAATAGTTTGAAGATTTGAAAAGTAATTAATTGATAATATATATATATATATATATATATATACATTATTAACTAGGTATTTCCTAGTTAAAATGGACATAAACCGGTCATATTCCTCATTAAAATTATGACAGATGAAGCAATATATTTTCATGCCGGAGACCACTAGCTTTAAATCGATAAGTAGGAAGATCTCAGAACCGAAAAGTTGGAAAATAAAGGAAGCGACAACAAGCCGGCATTTGAAAACACAAGACAGGGAGCAATGGGTGAGAGAGGCCAGAAGTGGATTTGCACAGGCTGAAGAATAAGAAGATATGTCTATAGTTATATTAAATTTCGTCATATAATTAAGAAATTATAGAGGTACTTCTAAACATGTAGATAGAATTTGTTGAAGATCTTTATCTGAGAACATTAGTGGCTTCGGTATCGTACACCCTGGATACCACCATACTAATTTCCTGTTGTCGCTATCTACTTAATCTTTACATGCCACGGTGACTGAGATTTCAAATTTAATGGATGTAACTAAGGATCGCCAACAATGTGTATAAACGGTACATAATATTTTAATATTTATTTTTTCTTAATTAGTGCATACATAAGTATTTTTATTATGCTTTAATATAAATAAGATCAAAATCGTTCCTTTTTACTATAACTTATCATTAATATATTTGCTTAGTTTCATTTTGAATTTATGTAGTTTCTCCTCTTTTCTTATATCATCTGGCATTTAATTAAAAATCTTCATCGCACTGTACATCATCGATTTCTGAGATTTAGCCTTCATTCTGAATGACAGTCCCATATCTTTTTCTCTTGTAAGATGTTCGTGCTCATGTTGATTTGCATCATTTTTTTTTATAAATTCTGCAATATTTTCTTATTGAAGATTTTATAAATAAATACCATTACATTGAAATATATTTTCCGCTTAAATGACGTCATATTCAGATTTTTTAGCATTGCACTAATTGGAGTGCATCTATTTTTTCTGAGTTTTGTTCTTAAAGCTTTATTTTGCAACACTGACAGTTGTTGAACATATCGAAAACAAAAAAAAATTCTTAAAAAACTGTCATATTCCGGTCAAAAGGTACTTGTTCACGTGATTGTCGGGGCTACGGACCATCTTCAAAATCTTCAAGACTGCTTTCCAGGCATCTCGGTTTTGAAGTACTTTGTCCCAGCTGGCAATGTGCAATCTTATGTCGTTCCCTATCACATTGTTAGCCTTCCTTGTTTTGTGATAGCCAAGATCTCCCCTGGTTGTTGGACTTATAATTATTGAGGGCTACGGTGTGCATCAAATATTAATTTTAACAACTTTTATGTTTACTAATATTTTTACTGCTACAATGTAGGTGTCTTTTTTTATTTGTCAAGTAGCGTAACATATAAAAAGGAAAATGTTTCTTCACATTGAGAATAGCCCAGTGAGACAATAAATACATTTTAATAAAAGAATGCAATTTTTAATAAAGATAATGGCTGCGCGATAGCCACCATTTGTCAATGCAACGGCATTTAAATAGCAGTCCTCAGGGCCTAGAAACAGCAATGAGGTGGTGGAGTAAATTTTTTTATTTTTTTAAAAAATTTTTCAAAATATCTCATTTACAAAACTGAAAGAATTTTTTCGATATCTTGAAATATGGCAGAGTTACAGATGTTCAAAGTTACGTGTTTTAAAAACTTGCAGTTGCAGTTGCAGTCGCAGAACTCAGTCACAGTCCGGCAAAAATTCTCCCTGTTCAGGTCGCATCCTGTAGAATGCTCCGTCTCTCTAGCCACTGGTCTTCCCGGCATCGCCCATCCCAGCAACCCTCAGCGAGTGACCCACACGAGAGTTGTGATGTCACATCTTCCGAGTCGACAAGTCGGTACTTGATACTCTAATATTAATATTATTAGTACTAGCCGGTACGTACGATAGATGTGACGTCACATTGTGGATATTGATAATCCGAGCATTTTTCAAAAAGTTCAATTTTGAACGTCAATATCTCAGAAATTTTGCACATTTAAAAAAAATTCAAAAAGCATGGTAATCTGGATTTTAAAATTAATTTTTATTATACTACAAAAGCTTATTTCTGGCATGCTTCACTACCTTATTAACGCGATTTCTGCTAGTCATATATAATATAAATAACTAAATAAAAATAACGTTGGTGTAGGTAATACAATTATGTATCCAAATATTTAAATGATTCGAGGTAAAAGTATGTGTTAGAATTTTGAGAAATAATTGTACGCCCCGAGATAAATTATTTTCGGTTCGTCAGGACACGTAGGTGCAAATACTTTAAAACTGAAACCAATCTCGTAAAATGGGGATAAGAGGACTTAGATAGAACTATCAAAAAAATAATGAATGAAGTTTTCGGTTTTTCAACTATTTTGCGGGAGCTTTTTAATAGATATTTCATTTTATTATTTAATGAAATGCAGGATGTGTCGTAATGTTTCTGCTAAAAATTAAAGTTAAAAATGAAACAACATTACGAAAAATGTACATATTCTCACGCATCAACAGACGCTCTACACAGCCAAAATACAAACATCCACTAATCATCTCGTCAGTTGGCGATTGCACTACCTGCAGGTGTGTAACAGTGGTTATAAACAATTGAAATGTATCATTTGTTTATTTATATATTAGTATTTTTTACACGTAAACCGGAAGAAAATAATTTAAACATCTCATCCGATAATATTTATTTGTATCAATTTTGACTTTGATTTTATGGCTTAACGAGGTACCGGGTCCGAAGGACACCTTGCCCCTTCATCGAAAGTATGCCTTAATGGGCTGAAAATTTTTATTAATTGAATTAACAACAAGTGTTTATATCTCAAATTATTTGGTAATATTTAATAAAAGTTTAGCTAGAATGAAAATAGCATTAAACGAATATTTGTAGTGTAATTCATATTTTTACACACATCCGGGTCAGATCTGACCCACCACCGCAGAGGATGTGTTAAATAATCACCGCTAGGCGAAAATAAAATACGTTATTGTTGAAATCATTTTATGAATATGTAGGGCATTTATTTGTGTTAATTGGTGAAGCTGAACTGTAAATGATCCAATAGTAATTCGGCCATAGTTGGATTATTAAAAAGTAGGTTTTTACATTATTGCGGCCGTGTCCGCACTGCTGTCAACATCGGCTGCATAGAGGTCAATACCTAGCAAAAGCAGTACATACGAAAACACTGACCGTGGTCTCTAATACTGGCTCAACGGCCACCAGTTGCAAAACAGTACGATAACTGCTAGTAACATAGTAATATGGTGCAATTAAAAATTAATTAATGGGCTTACAAGCGTTTATATTTATTTACATGTCACACATGAAGAATCATCCATCATACAAGATGCAAACTGCCTTCACCTAATCATTGACAAGTTTACTCATGTTCTAGCGTTATATCGCCCGCCCTCATTTCAGAACGCTGCGGCATTCGTAGTGTCACTAGATACTTTCCTTACAACTCTCTCACAATCAAAGGAAATAATTATCACAGGCGACCTTAATATCGACGTCATCAATCAGTCACTGCCTACCATCACTCAAGACTACCTCGATGTTCTAGCTCACCACGGACTCCTCTCAGCAATAAACAAACCTACACGAGATAAATCTTGTCTCGACCATATTATGATTAAGTCCAAGTCTCCAATTCACGCAGTAATTTGTCAATCACCTATAACCGACCACTTTCCGGTTATGATGGGTATCGAACAGTATACCAAAAAATCACACAAAACTAACAATCTGCGAAGAAAATGTATCAATTACAACGAACTGATTAAAGACCTAGAACAGGAAGCATGGAATTCAGTATATGACTGCGAGGATGTAAACTCAGCTTTTAAAGAATTTAATACTATATTGCAACAACACATCACTAAAAACCAGTATTATAAATCTCACTCTACAAAAAAAAACATAAAACCGTGGATCACTGAGGGTCTAATTTCAAGTATAAGAAAGCGCGACAAACTTCACAAAAAAGTTCAGCAGTATCCTCTCAACTTAGACGTACGAATTCAATACAAGCGATATAGAAATATCTGTAATAAGGCAACAAAAACGGCGAAAATACTATATTATAGAAATTTAGTAGATCAAAATAAAACCAATACAAAAAAATGTTGGCAAATTATTAGAGAATTTACCAATTCTAATATAGAAAAAAGTAATAAAGTATTTCAGATGGTTAATGATGAAAACATTCCAAATACTGATGAAAATCAGACTGATATTTTAAACTATATAAATAAATACTTCTCCTCAATAGGTAAAAAAATTTCAGATGATCACTTACTTAGAATGAACACAAATGAATTACAGTTATGTAATAATGTCCGCCTAAATTCGCAAACATCAAACTCATTATTTTTAACTCCGACTACACCACATGAAATTAACACAGTTATACAGGAATTAAAAACTAATAGTGCTCCAGGTAAAGATGGTATTTCTATCAAGCTTGTAAAAGAAATTAAGTCATACGCAACCGAACCACTTGCATTTATTACTAACCTGAGTTTACAAACTGGAGTCTTTCCAACCGTGCTAAAAGATTCGTTGCTATGCCCAATCTATAAAAGCGGAAACCCTAGTGATATATCCAACTATAGACCGATTTCTCTTCTAAGTGTTTTTTCAAAAATTCTAGAAAAAATTGTTAAACGGAGGCTCCTTAAATTTCTGGATGTAAACAACATTCTATCGAATCAACAATTTGGTTTCCGATCGAAACGCAACACAGAAGAAGCACTCATGTCTCTCGTGGAATATATCGTATCGAACCTGGACAAGGGAAACAAATGCATGGGGATTTTTCTTGACCTTGCAAAAGCATTCGACACCGTACCGCACCAACTACTGCTAAAAAAACTTGAAAACATAGGAGTAAGAGGCATAGCATATAAGTGGTTTAAGGATTACTTAACAAATAGACGTCAAATTGTCCAAAGTAATGAAAAATACAGCAATCCATTATTGATAACACACGGTGTTCCACAAGGAAGCATTTTAGGTCCTATATTATTTCTAGTATACATTAACGACTTTTGTAATATGACCCTAAACAATGGAAAAATAATCACTTTCGCGGATGACACCGTGCTTTGCTTTGAGGGTAAGTCTTCGGAAGAGGTCAATACTCGTGCACAGGATGGTCTGAACAAGGCGAAAAAATGGTTTGATACGAACCTCCTATCACTTAATACAAAAAAATCTAAATATATATGTTTCTGTATTAACGAAAGAACAACACCACGTCAAAGTCCTACACTCGTCGTTCATGACTGCAAAGCAAACAAGACCACGGCGTCCGCATGCCAATGTGAAAAACTGACAAGAGTCAAAATTATTCGACATCTGGGAGTACTGATCGATGATCATCTTAACTGGAAAGAACATATATCAAATCTAGCAAAACGCATAAGAAAACTAATTTACTTTTTTAAAGGAATTCGATGTATAGTTGATTGCAAACTCTTGAGATCGGTGTACTTTGCACTGTGCTACTCTTTAATTAATTATGCTATTTTAGTTTGGGGAGGCGGAACCAAAACAATATTGGAGACAAAAAACAATTCTCAAGGTAATAATTGGTCGTCCCTTTAGATATCCATCAGACCTTATATTTAAAGAGTACAATGTCCTTGATATAAGACAAATCTTTATGTTGAGACTCGTTCAATACTTCCATACTAATAACAACTCTCCCCAAGCAATAAATCATGGACACAACACTAGACAAACAACAAACATCTACACACCAGTTCCGAGAGCAACAACGACATTTTATCAAAGATTCTACATGTTCCTAGCTCCGAAACTATACAATACACTCAGTACCAACTGGAAATCGTACAATTACTATAAGATTCCACAAATATGGACCCAATATATGATTCAATCACGTAGAGATGAATCAGAAGCATGGATATCCAACAATTTACTATAATGTATACAATTCTTTTACTAATAACTCACTAGTCCTACAACACTCCCACTCCACATATTTTTATTATATTTTTATTTTATTATACTTTTATTTTTTTAATTTTATTCTTACTTTTTTATTCATATTTGATTTATTGTTTTATTCCAAATAACACCACAACAGCACGAAAAAAAAAACAAAAAAAACTGGCTACTTTAACACAGACTTTAGTCTAGCAAAGTAGCCAGGACAACGCTGTATATATCAGAGGTGAAGTCTACTCCATCCCACACATTAAACTATGTATTATGTATGTTATGTATCCACCTCTGTAACTACAAAAATATGGATGTCAAAATATATATAAATAAATAAATAAAATAAATAAATGCCGCCGTAAAAAAAAAATCTTCGTGTGCTCCGCATTTAAAATAAAAAAGTACATTTATAACAATGTAATAAATGAATAGCCATTAGGTCTAAAAGGAAGCCATGATTCCTATCTGTAAACTAAACAATTAGTCACTTTTAAAAGTAGCATGCCACCGAACAATAAATCATTTTGAGCGATATCATCAATATCGCCTAAACTGTTACAATTTATGGATCTTAACCTAATTACTTAATGAATAATTGATATTTTAAACCATTTCAGTTCAAATTAAAAATACAAACCGATTGAGTATTTTAATGTTTTTTTTGTAATTTTTTCATAATTTACTGATTCCGAGGTAAGTTTGTAAAACTCTATATTCACATATGTGAAGATGAAACACTTGTTTTTTGATTGTGCTATTTGAGACGCGTTTCATCTTGCAAGGGCATTATCAATCTGACAATTTTAACTCAACAATTTGTATTTATAACTATAATGGAGGACAGTTATACAATTTATTTACATGAGATGAAAAGGGACAATATTATTCATTGGAATTCTAATGATTTCCATACACTTTAAATGATTATAATTATTCTAAGTAACCATTCAGTTTCAACAGTAATGGTAATTTGTAGAAAACGACAATTAGTTAAGGAGTTAATAGCAAAAGCATACGTGATGATTTACATACTTTTTATAATTTATATTTTTTTGTAAGTACTTAAGGTGTAATGATTTAAAACAATTATGTGACCGATAATATCACTGAGGATGACAACATTCTGAATGTAATAGAAATTAGCTGATTTAACATCTTATGAATGAATGAAAAACGAGAATATGTAAATGTGAGAACTCTTTGAATAGCGTGGACATAATTGATCATCAAATCCGAAGTATTAAAAAGAGCTAAGACAAAAAGCGAGTTAACAACTACGGACAAGCAGCAGCAAATTGGTTATCTTTATCAGGTAATGAGAGGCCCCTTCTACATATTATAATAAAGGGAGACGTCAAAGAACATAAAGTAGTTGATAGGAAAAAAGCATCTTCATCGAGGGATACTTATAACTGGACTGGAATCAAGAGGCTGGAAGGGTTGTTTTATTTAGTGCAGGATTGCAAGGCCTACACCAGGGTTGTCGCCGACGTCGGAGGGGCCTGACGTCATGGCGCACTAAAAAGTAAACAATATTTAGAATTAGTTAAGATCTACTTGAATAGTCTGGTGGTGGTTAAAATAGTTTAACAGAGTATTACGTTACAAATCGTGGCGTAATTAAATAAAGCATTTTTTTATAGTTTTAAAACTAATGATCGACGCATGTCTATAAAAGAAGAATGAAAAAATATGCAATTTTTACGGAAATTTATTGCCTGCATTCCTATAACCAAGTTAGGTTTTTTTTTTCAAATTCTGTATTATTAAATTTAAATATGTGTAATAAATAGTTATAAATTTATTTAATGTTTTATGCCTCTAATTGATCTCTTCTTATCTTCCCTCATATTGAAATCTTTTTTAAGGAATAACATAAAAATACATTTATCGTTAGTCATTTTAATGACAATTTAATAGTATACTTTTAACAGCATTAATTTCGTAAAGATTCAAATTTCTGTAGAAATAATCCATCTCTTCTCAGCCATTATTTCTTTCAATGGAGGATTAATGAATTAGAATAAAGATTGATTTGTATGTGCGGTAAGATTGTTAAGGTAGCACAGCCTAATGGCTACATAGCATAGCACAGTCTAGAATAGTCTAACGAGTCTGGAATTACCTATATTTGATTAGAGCTTTTGAGATATGGGTCTACCGATGAATTCTGAAGATTCCTTAGACAGATTGAAGTGCTCCGCCGAATGGATAAAAAAATTGAATTACTTAAATATTTTTAAAGAAAATACATTTTTGTCGAGATGTTGCAATTTTAGAACTGTGGTACTTTTGATACAAATTTAATAAATTAACTAAGTAGAAAGATATACAGAAAAATTCAATTTTATAGAAAAAATATTTAGTTGCTGTGGGGAATATTTCCAAATTATCTTTCAAGTTGATCATTGAATTTGTATTAAAAATACCACAAAACTGTGTTCTCAAAAATATTTTAGTTGTATCAAAGTTAACCCAGTTTTTCTAGTTGGTTAAATTAATTTGTATTATATTACTTAATCAGATAAAAATTCGAAAAATTAAGTATTTCAGTTACATTATGAGAGGCAATAAATATGAGATTATAAAACTGATCATAAATGTAAAGGAGGAAGCGAAAGAGGCCGCATTTCTTCAATATGAAGACTGTCAACAAAGTGAAGGTTATTATATGAACAACGCCCAACCTCAATAGGAAAAGACATCTTAAGAACAACGGGTTACCTATTGGACATCTGAGATACTCCCCAACTATGATTGTGGCAACTTCAAATGCTTCATATATACTAGGTAAGCTTAAAACATTAGAATTTTTCTTTTTGGATCTTGCAATTTATTGTAAATACGGAAGGAGTACAGGTTGGGTTATTTGGAGAATATGATAAACTCAGGTTACATTTAATTGAGTTAGGTGTAGACTTAGCTAATTGAGACCACACAGTAATGATGACGAAAGCTAGGGAGCTAAACAAGAATCTATTAGATATGAAGAGTTGTGCAGCAATTTGTCACATTCGGATAAACTAAAATTAGTGAGATCATCCACGACCTACTTTCGTACGTCCAACTTACCCCGATGTAGCTATAAATGACGGTGACAATAAGGGAGAAAATATTAACTTTGTAGCACGCTTGTCTTCGTGGAAGTTAAAATATAATGGTAAATCGGATGTTTTGGAATTCGCGAGATAGAAGTTATGATGTACGCGCGAAACGTAAGTCAAGAGACAGTTGTTAGATGCCTTATAGATATATTTGAGGCGCGAGCAAAAGATTAATACATGTTCGTTCATAAAGAAGTCACTACGTGGAAGGACCTGAAGACGGATTTGATTAAAATGTAATTTAACGGAGTGATTTCTCGCAAATAATTTGATATCGTTTTTCTTTTCTTTATTTGTGTAAATTATAATGTTTTAAAATCTCTGTCTAATTTTAATTTATATTTCCTTGAGAATGATTTTTGTTGAAGAAGGTAGGAGATAGAATAGTGAAATCTATTCATAGTACCCACAATCTCATCGGGGATTGTACCTCGGGTGAAACCGGTGGATACGCTGACACTTCGTCGGGCACGTCATATGTTTGATTACTCTACCGTTAGGTCTACAGCAAGATCTCTACTTTTAACGTACTATATATTCATAATCTAACCTAACCTAACCTATCATAACTTTCGGACTAGGTTGGGTTGTCTTTAGAAACTATTATTTGTTCCTTAATTAGCTGGACAAATTTCATTCAATTTAAATGAACCATAAATATCCTTAATTTTCTCAAAACAATGAATCATTCTCTGTTATTTTTCATGTCATAAATCCCTAATAGTACTGTGTTATATTATAAACTAATACCAAAGTGGTATTAAAGTGATTATGATAAAGAAAGTATTTAGTCGAGGTAATAAAATCAATCAACCTACACAATTTTCATAAAAAATAAATAATCTTACAGCTACGAAGTGAAATATAATTTTTCTCGAAGGGCAAAACATTAATTATTACATTTCAATATTTTTATAGAAAACGAATATAACATTAAATATTAACATGTTTTGTAAGAATATTATAGATATTTTTTTACACATTGATTAATGTTGCCGAAATTAAAACATTTAAAATAAATTGTACGACGAAGTCAATGACATGGTAAGTCTTCTACGAATGGTACGTCGGCCCTTTTTCCTGGTAGGTAGTCCCATTACATCTAGTTCTACTTATTTTTCACATTATTTCAAAAAAAAAATTATATTATAAATATTAGATGTTTAAGAATTAGACAAGTATTGGATTTTAGTTAATAATAAATTATATTTCCATAATAACAGGTGCTGTGTCTTCATCGTCTGTCGCAGACGGAACAAGAGTACCAAAAATAATAAATATGTAAATTCAAATGCAATAATAATAATAACATTTATTTGTTTTCTTAGTATGCATACATGCAAATTGGCATAATTTTTAGTGTATATACGAATACAATTTAAAATAAAATTATTTTTAATCGCATCAAAAATAACCACATGGGATTATCCAAGGTAGATTCGATTTGCCTCAGACATTTGAGATTCTACTGTTAAAAACATTTTTTATATAGAAGACATGTTGGTTGGGGAAATTATATTTCCTCAGGGTCATAGAGTGTAACATTTGGAGCGGACGACACCCATTTACGTCGCCGGGGTTCGATGACCAGGTGGAAGGCTACCAAGTTTTGCGCAGGGTCAGAGGTAACTGTGCAACATTTGTTAACAAGTATCTAACAACGGCCTAAGGATGTTGGATTCTTTGGAGATTGCAGTCAGATATATATAAATATTTTAATATATGTGTATATATACCAATTGAATTTTCGCCATTGCATTACCAGTATTTGGGAATACTACTGTGCGTAAAGTTTGGGGCTGGTTAATAATGAGTATAGTTAGCGCTGTCACCAAGCAGTTATATTTTTACTCGTGAATGAAGGATAATGCTTTATCCATAATGACGTAATATTCACATAAACGTTATAAAAAAATTCAGACTAACATTAAATTAAGGTTAGTTAATTCCAAAATATCATTGATACATAAAATATGTTTTGTGAATATCCGAAGATGTTTTTTTTATAAAATAATATAGTTTTAGATTTATCTAGCACTAATTAAATTATGAAAATTCAAAAAGGTCATCACCATCCTCGTTGAGTCAGCAAAATTAAACTAGAAATTAATTTCTCTCAAGACCAACTAGTTCTTGCAAGAACTCACTCGTGGGAGCAACTTGGTCCTTCAGGGAAATGTTTAAGGACCTCTTCCATATTCTGCGAGGAAGCTCTGAGAATTTGAATTGATGCTGATTAAGTAAAAAAGTATTTTTTACTTAATTATCCTTTAAAAACTGATAATTTAAAATGACTATACCCGTTTTATAAACTGATATAATATTTTGAAATTAAAAATGCTATCTTAAACTAGACTTTTGAGTAAAATTAAAGTAATGAAATACTATAAATATATTTGAGTAACAAATATAAAATTTGAACAAATGTGGTGAATACTTATAATAAAAAAAATATAAACCAATAAATAAATAAAATATAATAAAAAAAAAAAAAAAATATAAAAATGAGCTCGAAAATTTAATTGAGCAAGAAACAATTATAAGATTCTGTAGGTTCCAAAGACTGCGATGAATTGTTGTTGAATGTTGAAATAATGTCAAATGATGGGACACCAACAATCATGACTAAGTGGATTTATCACAGTAGAAGCGATCTAGAGGCAGACAAAGGAAGAGGTGGACTGACTGTGCGGAAGAAGAAGAAGTCGTTGCAGAGCACTTGTGGAGGAGGCTAAATTCCACCCTGAGATGTAGTGATTTCGTATTCATATCTTCTAACACTAATCCTGATATTACTCCTTTCGAAATAATTTTCTATTGAGACTATACATGGTCGCTTTCATCTTTAACTCGTAATTTTTTTTTTTTAAATAGAGATGCGTACACGGAATACATGTCACATCAATATTCTTACTATTTTCAAACTAAGCTAAATGCTTGTGCTATGAAAATAAGACTAACTTGCTGGTGTCCTGGAACGAGGCGCGAAACCCCGACCACAAGGTCACTAGGTCAACGTCTTGACCACTACACCAACAAGCTATAAAGTACTTAGTTAATATTTTAAGTTCTAATCAAATAATTTTATCTAATCTTAATGTCTTAATACATTAATTGATTTTGGGTAAAATTATCTAAACCAGTAGTTCTCTATGATTTTCGGTAATATACTCCACCTATGTGATTGAAAATTCTCGGTAAGTTTACTCAGGCCGACGCTCTTCATGATGCATTATCAGCAAATTAAATCTAGAGAAGACCAAGTATAATATATGGCAGTGGGTTGCAGCCTGCATATAAGATAAATGGCATTACTTACTGCTGACCGTCAATAAATTTATGTATGTAGGATCCTTGTAAACTGACGAAAAGATAAAACTCATATAGTGAATGCTGATCAATGCTACTTAGGCTTATAAAAATAACTGAAGACGAACATGATTAAAAAAAATAAAGCTAATGCTATATTAAATTCCGATAAGATTAGCTAATGCTATATTAAATTCCGATAAGATTAATAAGTGCTTACCTACCCGTCAGAAACCTGAACTATAACAAAGAAAGATGAACCAAAAATATATGTATTTGAAAGCAGGATCTTCAGGAAAATTTTCGGAACTATCAAAGATAATGGGTGTGGCTTAGGTATTATAACAAAGAACGTTATGATCTTTACAATGTACTGAGAGTACGAACATAATAGAAAATACAAAAAATCGATGTCTAGTCCACGTAGAGCGTGCAAATTATACACAACCTGCGAAATGGCTGTTCAATAATAAACCTAAAGGAAGACGAAGAATAGATTGATTGACCGAAAATGATGTGGCAGAACCTATTCATGTTTAGTGGCACCATTGGTGTGATGCAGCCCAGTATAGAGACCGGTGGAAGTGTATTCTTGAGGAGGCTGTGATTCATATTGGGTTATAGAGCCAGAGATGATGATCATGTTGAAGCAATAGATTAAGGATTCATGTTTAAAAAGCTTTATAATATTTAACAAATATCAGATATCTCATATATCGGATATCTATAGTTTTTATTATATTTAATGTAAAATATATGGAAATATGGGGTAATTACAGGGCTTTCGACTAGTCTTCGGCTGACTTAAGTGATCACTTTATATATATATATATATATAACGTTCACCAATTCTCACCCCTCAATCTCTACATTTATCAAATTTTCGAAAGTTGAATATAAGTGAGTCAACCGAGGACAATGAAGGCAAATCTTGTTATAGCAGCTGTGTGGTATCGCCATGTCAATATGCGGGGCGCTATCGAACAGCTGCCTAGAAGCATTAAAAAATGCCAACCAGGCGGCAAATGAGTAGGACCGAGATAAGAGTCTTGAACTTATTGCATCGGTCCTGGATAAGCGGTGGGTCCGCCCTAACTGTATATATGTTAGTATGTGGACTCAATCACTCGAAAATCAGATTCTCATAGTGATGACATATATGTTCTTTAAAAAAAAGAAAAATGAATTATCAAATTTGGTCCATACATGGCGATGGTGTAGTATAGTATATATATAAATAATATATATAAATCAATAATGTCAATATATATAAAAATCTACATATATATATATATATATATATATATATATATATATATATATATATATATATATATATATATAACTTAGCCGAAGACAGGCCGTAAGCCCTGTAATTACCGCTCCATACTTCCATATATTTTCCATTCAAATATAATAAAAAAAAATAGCTTTGTCTCTATGAGATATTTGATATTTGTTTAATAATAGTACCTTTGTATGTAAAAATCCAGTAATTGTGTATTCTTATATAATCATAAAATTTGGTTCAATCTCAGGAACAGGAAAAGGGGCTCACCGAACTTCTCCTTTCCTGGGTTTCCCAATCACCTCCAGACGCAGTGAACTGTATGGAATTTTTTTAAACGGAATTCATGTCACATCAATACTTTTACTGTTTTCAAACTAAGCAAAATGCTTGTACTATGAAAATAGTACTAACTTGCTGATCTCCTGGAACGAGGCGCAGACCCCCGACCACTGGATCACATTCGGGCCAGCGTCTATTTCGCAAAAGGTCGAACACAATAGACTCACGAAGTCTCCGAGATTGATAACAGCCTTTTAAACTGTTTTCATTAGTATAAGTTTTAAAGATTTAAAATGTACCGAAAAATTCACGATAACTGTTAAGCTTTCAATTTCATAATTTGAATATAATCTCACGTAGATTTTTGTACTGGTGTGTCGTTCGTATTATGGCGAAATTTTCCCCACCGACAGATTTACGTCAAATAATATGTTTAGAGTGCTTCTAGCTTTGTCGTTATCCGTTAAAAACATGTCCGTTGTTTGGATGGAATACGAGTGTACGTATACTCGAGAGAAATCATTGGGAACTCTCTTAGTGTAAAATAATACTTTTACTAGTGTTATTCGAAGTGTGGTCCGCGGATCATCACTCTTGGTCATGACGTCCTCACGTCCTTGGAAATTTCGATTTTTTTAAAAACGGATATCAATTGATTTAATAAAATCAATTACACAAGCATATTACTAATAAATTTAATCTAAAATTTCTTTAGCTGGTATTTCATTGGCCATAATTAGAGTTGACGGTGTGATGACAAATGTAGTCTGAAACGTCGGCAATGACACAATTAGTATTTCTAAAATCTGAGTTGAATTTCAATGAACTTAACTTTTATAAAAAATGCATGCGTACGTAAAATATAAAATGTTTTGAAATAAGTTCTCAATAAAATAACTGACTATATCGATTTGATTCGCAAGGCGGCGGAGTGGCCAAAGTCAAAATATTTATATTTTAAGTTACATACATTAATACGCTCAAAATTACTTGTTTTGTATTGGTTTAATTTCATTTTAATGTTGTTAATTGATACATTTCTTAAAAATAAAAATATGAAATTTTGTCTTATTTTCACTCCCTTATATCTCTATTTGATTACTTTGCAGATATACCACTAGACTCATTTTAGAACTGGATAACATTATTCAATAAATGGTTCTCACACAAGTTGAACTTTGTTTCTTCAATATGATATATGATTTATTGGATTAACTGGCGTCTTCAGGGTTGTTTGATAGTTTGATATTCAACGTGGAATACTCAATTAATTCATGATTTCTTGGTATCCGTGACTATTGGTATCTAGGTGGGAAATTCTTCGATGGCCTCGATTCTTTAGGGAGTATGATTAGTTAATCAATTGGACTCTCAGGTGTACCGTAACTTTTTTATTTGTTTATTAATGAAATTTAAAATTTTTTATATAATATATAAGTTACTTAAGTCTGTTACATATTTTTGTGAATCGCTGTACTTCTCCAAAAAAAAAAACTTGTACTTGGAGAGGGACTTACACTGTAGTAATTTAAATAGAGTTATAAGTTATATATTAGTAATCTATAATACTATTTATTATCTAATTGTCTGTTTTCGAAGTATTAATTAATTTTTTTTTAATTCTTTCATATCTTTTATCTCTTTAATTTCTATAAAGTGGCTATTGAAATTTTTTATTGCTAAGTGTATGACCTTGTATTTACTTCTTGGTTTGTCTTGTTCCCCGAAAGGGGGTGTGTATATTTTTGATGCCCCTCGGCTCCCCGGTATATCGTCTTTTCAACTACTGTATTGTTATCTTTCACACGATTTATATTGTTCGCCGACCTTGGCATATGTCTCTCTTCGTTTGTCTCTTTATTTTATTCTATGCATAACACATTGTTCCATTATAATTGTTATTTCAGGTATTTTTGTTTTAATGTATTTGTGATGAATAATTAATAAAGAATATAATTTTTCGGAGTATAATGAGAGTGATTTGTCTTTGTAACCACGCGACGCCATCCTGTCACAATGCGGAGAGGCGCCACGCAATTGCATATTTAGCATTAAAATAATGCTAGCCTGGCGGCGAACGTGTAGGACCGATATAGAAGCTTTGGCTGTTAAAGCGGTCCTGGGTATGTGGTGGGTCCGCTCTCATATCTATACATACTCGTATGCATAAATATACGAGCATATAATATCACAATCAGTATCCTCTTTTCAGGTATCTTTGCCGGGGTCGCTGTTTCAGATCAATCTGTCTTTATTGTGGTTTATTCCAACTTAGTCAGCGGCGATCCATGTTTTGTGTACGTATATTATAAATTTATTTAATACTCGAAGGCCAGGCTATATTAAATTATATTGGTCGGCACCCAGTGCTCAGACTCGCCGGATTGAATATTTAATTGAACGTCGTTATGCAGAAAGCCGCCAAGTACAAAAGGTTAAAAAGGTATAAAATAATCTATGTTAAAAGTGTGAATAATCGAATCTGCACAACTAAAATGTTATTTATATTAAAAATAATAATAAACATATTTATGGCCATCAAATTTGGATACTGACGGAGAGGAATCAGTCAAGAATACAGGCTGCAGAGATGGGATATCTAAGAGGAATAGTAGGAGTGACGATACTACCCGAGAGGATCTTGGGACGGATGTCTAAATAGACTAATCTTAGCTAAGTTAACTTGGACATATTATCCAAATGGAAAACAAAAGATTGCTTAAACTGTTTTATCATCAGTACCAGAAAAAGAAGACTTGTAGAACAACCCAAGAGAACACGGACAAGGCAAATGGAGAGACTATGCGAAGAAATATGGAACTATCAGTGGCCTCAAGGAATTGACACAGCGTAGGATAGAGAACGATAGAAGAGTGCTGTCTGAGAGATGAAGAAGAAGGAGAAGAAGAATAAATAATATATAGGTATAATTTGTATGACTATTAAAATTAATTAAAAATAGATTTTAGACATTTTGCTATTTTTACGTATTATGAAGATGACAATCAACAAAATTAGGCAATTAGTGATCAGCTACAGTATTCTAAGTTGTGCTGTGGTAGTAAAATAAAACTCCTTTGTCAGGTGACAATTAACATGAATTTAGTATAGTGTAGTATACTTAAAGATAATACTAGATCGCATCGGAGTCCACAGACCTCACATTTAATGTAATATAGAATTGAGCATCCGATTAAAACAATATCACTTTTTTTTTTTAAATTATGAACTGGCTGCATTCTGTATAACTACGTTTAATTAATATTATAACGGATGAGTGATTCGTCGGCACACCGACAGCTCGTGAAGTGGTTCGCAGTCGTCGGATGTTTGAGAAACATCGCCCTACACGTATCTACAAATAATATATATTTTGGGAGCCCGCAAATTTAAATACTGGAAAGACGTACAGTTCCGTGTAAGCCTTCAGGCTTAGTAGCCGAGGGGCGTCTCGGCATTAGGTACGTACCGCAAGTAAAGTTGTAAAATAAAGTATCATTAACAAACGCGAAGCGAATGAAGTTTGGACATGTTAAACTGCGACGAGGTGTTCTTTATACTGACTTCTTGAATAAGTAGACTGGATTCCAGTTTTATACATATTACGATCCCGATTAATGTGACTGTTCGTTCGGTGTGATGCCCTCAAGTTTAGCGGCCGAGCGAAATGAAAGTTAAAGTGCATTTCTATGTATTTATTAATGGTAATCTCAAGACAGAAAATGATCTCTCATTAATCTCTTAATTCTTTTGAAATTAGCAAAATTAACGTTGAGGTTAAAATTAATTATTATTATTACACACCTTTTTAAATATGAATAAAATATATTAATTAGAAAGATATACATATAAAATCAATTTTATCGAAAAATATTGTTGTTGCGCCACTGGGATTCGAACTTGGACCTCTTTCCTAACTGGGGAAGGTGCATTATTCAACTATGCTATAGCGACAAATTTTCGAACCTATATGTTACCTTTTTGATATTAATACATTAAATCGGTCCATTATTTGAAAGAGCCATCTACCTTATTTTTACAGAATCTCAAATCCTTTTGAGAAATCTGATAGCAGACGTTTTTAGTTAGTAAGAAAAAAATTGTATTTTTCGAAATCGGTAGATATATTTAAACTCAATAAGTGGTTAATGAAACAAAGTTAAAAAATAAAAATAATTTCTTAATAGTTTAAAAACAGTCGTATTTTCTAGCAAAATTATTTGTTGCAAAGTCAGCAATATCCATTTTTATTTATTTTTCTAACTTTTCTTCTAAAATAGGTTACGTACATTTATATACATTATCGTATTAACAATCAAATTAAGCTGTTTTCGAAGTAAATAAATTAATTTAACGTTAATAAATTAGTCAAAACTTAAACTGTAGAAGAATATTACGATCATTCAAATTTTCATTGTCAATTATAGATATATATATAAAATCAATTTGCCGAAAAATATATATTTTTTATTAACTTTGTTTCATAAACGACTTATTGAGTTTAAATACATCTGTTTTAAAAAATACCATTTTCTTCTTCAGGATGTCAATACTAATCAAAATATGTTGTTTATTTACCAGAATCTATTTAAAAAAAAAAATATTATTTAAAAATAATTTTAGTACCAGACTACTCAAACAAACTCAAATTGTTACTTAATACAAATTTACTCCAACCATTTTTAGGAAAAAATTTAATTAATTGTGGTTAATGAAAGAAATTTAACAAATAAATATAATGAATTTTAACCACAAAGTTGATTTTGCTAATATCAAAAGTACGAAAAAATATTGTTGTTGCTACCGGGATATGAACCTGGATCTCTTTATATCCGGGGAAATGCATTAGCCGATTATGCTACACCAACACAGCGAGTTGACGACAAATTTTTGAATTTATATGTTGCATTTTCAAATTAATACATCTGTCGTTCCATTATTTGAAAACCGGATATATATTTACGGAATCTCAAATACCTTTGAGTAATCCATTGGGAGGCGCCAGAATTAATTGATAATTAATTTTTATTAGATTTTGGAAACATTAATACAACTTATATATTTTTAAGGAGAACACTTACATATTTTTAATTGTAAAGTTACAATTTTACAGAACATAGGTCTGTGATATTTTTAATCTAAATTATCCTTGTAGTAGAGACAACATTTTTTTGATAAATTGATTATATATATATATATATATATATATATATATATACACATATATATATATATATATATATATATATATATATATATATATATATATATATATATATATTTTTTTTTTTTTTAAATAGAGATGCGTACACGGAATACATGTCACATCAATATTCTTACTATTTTCATACTGAGCTAAATGCTTGTGCTATGAAAATAGGACCAACTTGCTGGTGTCCTGGAACGAGGCGCGAACCCTCAACCATTAGATCACTAGGCCAACATCTTGACCACTACACCAACAAGCTACTCCAATATATATATTTCTAATTAATACATTTAATTGGAACTTTACAATAAGAATGTGTTGTCCTTAAAAATCTATTTTTAATGTTAGCTTCACTGGCCTTTATTGAAGAAACCACTTTATTTTTCACTATTAATACATAAAGATGCGAATCATGTTTATTTTTAAATATAGAAGAATTCGAAAATTTTCAAACAACGTTTACCATGTAAAAAGGTAACTTGATATTCATAATTTAAAAAGTGAAAAATGTACAATATATAATAAGCACGCTAAGGTTTTGCTACGAAAATATTTTAATTAGTATACTTATGAATTGATTAATGAAGTGAAAAAAATGATACAGAAAAATTCATCATATTAAATAATTAAAAAAAAACTATAATATAATTAAATATTAAAATATATATTAATTCAGAAAAAAATTTATTTACAGTAATATTATACAGTTATTTATTTTCATTCATATATAATAAAAAATTATAATTAATCACAATATTAAATCATGATAATTATAAATACAATTATACATATCTGTATATTTTTTTATATTCCTTGACCGCCCTACTAATTGAATATCTATCGCAGATATAGATTTTGTATACATTTAATTAATTATAATTAATCCTTTATTTGTATAAATAATTATAAGTTTTTTCAAGTATACGATGATAGATAAGAATGAGTGAGACATGTATATTTTAATTTTGAAAAAGAGAAAAAAAAGAATGTAAAAATTTATTGTTATATTATGGTATGAATATTTAGTAATAGTTTGGAATTATTAATTCGGAATTAAAAACAAACTTTATTTACAGGTATTGCTTTCATACATTATAATAGAAAAAGCAAGAACGGTGACGAAAGAAAAAGTATGGGACGTGCAAGGGGCCTTTGTGGTTGGAAAAGGATGTATGGATCAGATCTTTTCTCTACGAGTGATGACGGAAAAGTTTTTAGCGAAAACCAAAAACTTTTGTGCCTTTGTAGATCTGCAAAAGGCGTATGATAGAGGTATAAGAGAAAGGTTATAGAAGGTACTTTCTGAATACATGGTGAATAGTAAACTTATACACGCAATCGCATCTTTATGTTAAGGAAGTTCTGCGTGTGTAAGGATCAATGGATTATTCACACCATGGTTTGACAATACAAAGGGTATCAAGCAGGGTTGTGTAATTTCTCTATGGCTGTTTAACTTGTATATGGATAATTGTATGAAAGAACTGGAATATATGAATGTAGGCTCAGAAATGGGCGGTTTGATTGTATGCTGTTTATTGTACGCCGATGATGCAGTATTAATGGCGAATAATGAACAAGAATTACAGAGGCTAGTGAGTAGAATGTACGATGTATGCAAGGAAAGCGACCATATTATGAATCTCAACAAGCCGAAAGTGATGGTATTCGAGGAGAAAAGCAAAACACCATGCAAAATACTTGTAAGTAATGAATGTCTGGAACAAATAGACGAGTTTATGTATTTGGGAAGTATGTTCGTTAGAAACGCAAAGACAGAGAAATATATCGAAAGATGGGTGACTGTAGCGAATAAAGTGAACTGCGCTTTGAATAGATTTATGGCTAATGGGAACTTGTCAACTGAGGCAAGGCTAGCGGTTCACAATGGAGTTCTGGTACCGATATTGATGTATGGAAGTGAGGCCTGGATCTGGCAGAAGAGAACGAAAGAAGACTGAATGCAGTGAAAATGAGATCACTTAGGTGTATACGTCGTAAATCGATTTATGACAGAGTAAAGATTAAAATAATGTAAAGCTGATTTTAGTATAGTGAGTAAGATTAAGAAAGGATCATTAGGTAGTTTGGTCATATGGAACGAATGAATGAGGAGAGAATGGTAAGATATATAACGTAAGTGTTGATGGCACCAGAAGTAAAGGACATCCGCGGAAGACTTGGCACGACCAAGTAAACCAGATACTAGAAGATGGTCCTGTTAGAAGCCTCAATAATCGTCGAGCTTATATGAGAAGATATATTAATGCGGATGAGGGGAGAATTATGTGTCAGGACAGACGAGTGCGGCGCTCTGCCTACATGGTGATGGTAAGTATGTAAGTACATTATTATCTACAGGATATGTCATCTACAGATATTATCTACGTATGCATATTATATACTGAACTGTAGATAATTTATGTACATGAAGTACGATCATGTAACCTACTACTATAATTTATTTGTAATACTACTAAATTATCTGCGCATAAAATAACAATTGTTTCCTGTATATGAGCCTTTTCCTGGTGATATGTGAATAAATTCTATCTAACTATACAGTAATATGGATTCCATCTTATGGTGATAAAGATGAAAGGATGCTCAGTTTCGTGGGCCTATCAGCGTCGTAGGACGGTGCACCTACTTTTACACCCCAGCCTCAGGCAAACTTGTGTCAGGGTAGGGGGTAGCGGAGATGATACAGAATTGAATATCCGTTTTGTACGAGATTTTAACGCGTACCGAAATACTGCGTATTTTATCTTGGATAAGTCCTTTGTATTATACAAAGTACGACACGAATCGTTCAGGTTAGCTGACTATTATGTTTTCATTTAAAAAATGGTTTGACAATAATCGCTATAAAAAAATTTATGAACGTATTAAAAGTAAATATTATAATTAATTTTATCTGAATTTGTTCAGACTTTTGATTTAATTATAATTTGTTTAATTGTAATTTGAGTGTGAGTGATCCAAAGTATTTGGGTTCACTACACATCGTCATTACAGCTGAATGTTCAGTTTTTCGAAATTGTATGAATGAACTTCTCAGGGCTAAGAAATCAAAAAGTAATTTATTTATTTAAATAAATAATAGGAAAAAACTTTGTTTATATCGCTGTTTATTGATAAATCAACTTGTTTCAAGGTTTCAACCCGTTGTTCAGGATACAATGTACCTATACTAAAATTAAAAATGCAAGCTTAGACAAAATCAAAACTGTAAGTATAAGTGGTGGGTAACTAATTAGGAACTACTAATTAAGAAGCATCTGAAATGTCTAAATAGCAACAACTGTTCTGAATTCGCCATCATCTTTTAGAAACAAACCATTCTTTTGACGTTAATAAGGGTTTAGAAGTTTTACATACAAATACCAGTTATAATTAGTTACTTATTATTTTATTTGCTTATTATAAACTCTTGTATACTTATTGGATTAAGCATTTAATAACGCGAGCAAGTCTGCTGCTAGATAATGCTAAAAGTCCACCATCCTAGTAGACTTTTGTTTTGCGTAGGCCCTAAATATGCCTAATTTAATTTAGATCGATCAATGAGTATAGGATTGAACAAAGAACAAACAGATACATTACATTTTACATATCGCAATCCTAGATCAAAACTAAGACAACTCAAAAAGTTATTTTTCAGCAGACAAAGAAATAAAAACATTTTTCTCAATTTTTTGTTACTAAAGTTATGAAACTAAATAACATTTTAGGTCATAAATGTATCCCAAAATGACAATATTCGAGAACTGGGGCTAAGTTAGTTGCGTGTATGACACAGTATCCGAATATAATAATAACTCTTAATTTTTGTTTTTTTGAGTTGTCTTAGTTTTGATCTAGGTGTGCGATATGTGAGATTAACCCCTGCAACAACCCATTATATATATTTTTTACAAATGTTCACATATAGACGGAGCGTCGGCTATCTTGGATGATATACAGTGTTTTTGCAGCTAAGGTAGCTTAGAGTTTGTAAAACTAACTAACTTACCATCACGACGTATCCACGCGGGGGTAGGCAAAGAAGATAGAACGCCACACTCTTCTGTCCTGACACACAATTCTCGCCTCATCCACATTCATGCATCTTTTCATACATGAAATATCGAGATTTCTAAAAGGACCATCCTCCAGTATCTGATTTACCTGGTCGTGCCCGGTTTTCCGCGGACGTCGTCTATTTTTAGTGCCATGAACACTTGCGTCATATATCTTTCTTACCATTCTCTCCTCATTCATCCGTTTCATATGGACAAAACCACCTTTGTAATTCTTTCTTAATCTTACTCACTATACTAAGATCAGATTTATATTCTTTCTTTATTTCTTCATTCTTAACTCTATCATAAATCGATCTGCCGCATGTACGTCTAAGCGATCTTTGATAATTGTGTGAAAAAACTGAAATATATGAATGTAAAAAGCAAAAATGGGCGATTTGATTGTATTTTCTTAGTAATACGTCGATAATGCAATTGATGGCGAAAAATTAACAAGTATTATAGAGTCTAGTGAGTAGAATGTACGATGTATGCGAGGAAAGCGACCATATTATGTATGTCAACAAGTTGAAAGTGACGGTATTCGAGAAGAAGGAAAGCAAGAAAACGTGTAAATAGTAGGTTGTAATGTTTGGAACAAGTAGATGAGTTTGTGTATTTGCGAAGTACGAGTATGTTTGATAGAAACTGAAAGTCTGAGAAAGATATCGAAAGAAGGGTGACTGCAGGAAATAAAGTGAAAGGCGCATTGGATGGAATTATAACTAACGGGAACTTATCAATCGAGGCAAGACTAGCGGTACACAAGGGAGTCCTGGTATCGACACTGTTATAAGTAAGGCGGAATTAAGGCGGAAGTAAGGCGTGGAGTTGGCTGAAGAAGAACGAACAAAAACGATATACAGTGCTGTTGTAGGTGTGGTTTCATATTAACGATTCATACCCGACGTTGCGAGATTCAGATTTGGTTAATTTAAGATCGTGATTGTCCCTTGTGCAGGCCCTAAATATAATAATAACGATCTATGAAAAGTTTGATCGAGGCATTGCCCGGAGATTATGTAGAATTATGCATTGTGCTGGGCCATGGCCGGTCAAAGCGGTAAATTAACACACATTTATCACTTTGTCCGACTTCTATGAAGAGTGCTGGCTCACTATGCGTAATACTCAATTGAATAAAAATATTATCCGAGTATTCATATACCAACAAATCAACTAATCATGTATTACCATGTGTGCATGTGCACCATGTGTGCATTATATACAAACTATATAATGTGACGCATTTAACGGCTAAAAAAGAACACCTGCACGCTTTACTCGCGACCGTATTTCCACGTTACACCGTATCTAAGAACACATGTTCTTAGGTATGATATAACGGTCTATTTATGTCACGTTTGCCACTTGAGTAAATAGTAACGTAACCCGTGGATCTGCCTATTAAAGGACACGGCGAATATTTTAGGGGCAGTTCTCCGGAGAAAATCTAATGTGTAACAACCTGAGTTTTTATTGATGGAATACGTCCTGATATCTTAATACATAACCTTTACGTATCTCTCTACAGTCATTATCAGTCTATTAAAATTATATCAAGATTTAAAAAACAAGCACCTTAAAAGTTAACGGTGATGAAAAAATATATTATTATTTTGAAGTGCATAAAAATTTTCCACGTAGTTCTAGAGAACGCAATTGCTGTGAAATGTTTTACGATTTGAAGCACAGTTACATTTCTTAAGTGCATCAGGGGTGTAGCGTGAACTAATGCACTTAAATATACTAAAGCAATTCCGAAAACTTTCCTTTGATTCTATCAAATTTCGACTCGTGAATAAAAGCATTTTAAAATTACTATAGGTTTTGTATGACATCTTAAGTAATTATTTTATACAGGCTTAATATTATGTTCCAGGTCGATTTTGTTTAGGCGCCATTTTGATTTGGTAGACATGCAAATACAAAATGCATTTAATAGTCGTAAAGAATAGTTGATTACAATTAATTATGAGGTATTTTATGCCTCAACAATGCATTGAAGTCATTAAAATATTTTATCTAAATAATAATGGCAATGCTGTAACCATTAGTAGTGATCGGTATTGAACCTGCAACACACGTGGTTTTAACAGGACGGTGCCATCCGATACACAGCCCGAGATACACTTAAAATTTTTCCCGGCCGTGTAATGTCAACAAGTGGTGATATTGAATGGCTCCTTCGATCACCTGATTTGAAGGCTATTAACTATTTTCTGTGAGAGTAATTGAAAGAAAAGATCTACGCTAATAAGCTGACAACAATTCCGATGCTACAAGATAATATTTGAAATTAAATTGTTGACATAACACCCGAAGTGTGCGATAATGTTATGAAAAATATGGTTAAAAGAGCACGCTTTTGTGCCGCTACTAAAAGCGGCCATTTGGTCAATGTCATATTTTATGCATAATTGTAATAAATTTTGTAATTGATATACAAAAATAAAATAAAAATATTATGTTTTGTTTTCTTGTTATTCAAATATAATATCGGCCTGGAACATAATATTCACCCTGTTTCATAATATTCACTAATAACAGTAAATAAAAAAAACTCACACAAACTGTGTCTGAAAGTTTGGGAATGTATGAGTGTAGTAGTGAAACTAAACAATTTAATTGTATGCTATTTAATGTATGCAGATTATGCAGGGAACGAACTTTACATAATTTGGTATGTACGGTGTATGGAAGAAAAGAGATCTTATGACGAACGTGTGCAATCTGAAAGTGATGATATTCGAGAAGCAGAATAGTAAGACAACGCGCAGTACACTGATAGGTGATGAATATTTGAAATTAGTACACGAATTTGTGTACTTGGGAAACATGTGTAATGGGAACAGAAAGGCTGAAAAATATATCAACAGGAGGGCGACTACGGGGCATAAAGTAAATGGTACACCGAATTTAGTAATTGCTCATGGAAACTTGTTAGTATAGGCACTACTAGTGTTTATCAGAGACCTGGTACACAGAATTATGGAAGTGAAGCCTAGAGCTGGCAAAATAGGAACAAATTTTTTATATTTATTTATTTGCTGGTCAAATTATATATAGTTTAAGTTAATTATGATTGATATTGGACACAGACTAGAAATGAATAAACATGAAATATTAGTTGCGGGATGAAGGGCATTCTACATACATTCTTTGTGGAAACACAAATCCGATAATTTATGATACATTAATGCAACAGTACAAGTATTTACTCTTCGAAAATTACGTCTTTCTGTACACAAGACGTATTTTTTTGTATGAATGCATATTAAATTTTAGTTAAAATCGAGTCATTTATTTAAAAAAAGTCACAGAGTTATTTGATTGCGTATGTTGTACCAAAGTGATCACGTGTGTGACACCAAAATGCAAATATTGAAACAAGGAATTTGCGTTAGTTCATGTCTATATATTTGGTATTCTTGTGATATTGGACTATATCTGTCTTACTAGAAAGATCTGAGTTAACCGAATGCAGTGGAAATTTTGTCACTCAAGCGTATATGTGGACAATCCACTATTGAGTAAATGATGAGAGAAATTATTTAAGCGGGTAATCAGAAGAAATAATTAATAAATACGGACAGAATGTAAAACTTTTATTGATAATGAACAAGATTAAGAAAAGATAGCTTAGATGCTTTTGTCATGTGGAATGAATAAATGAGGAGAGGATAAAAAGAAAGACATATAACATGAATTTTGACGGCAATAGAAATAGAGGACGACCGTATAAGATTTGGCGTGACTATGTGAACCAGATATTGGAAGATGGTCCTTTTAGAAGCCTCAACAATCGACGACTATGAGCATGCACGAAAGATCTATGAATATGGATGAAGCGAAATTTGTGTTAGAATAAAAGAGTGTGGCGCTCTATCTTCTCTGCATATACCCATGGAGAATGGTGTGATGGTAAGTAAGTAGGAAAGTAAGTCCCATTTTTTCTAGAAAAATACCAAGAAGCTTTCTCGCTTTGACTTATTGTGAAGATGTCTAGTTAAAACGATATTCATCTTATATTCTACGGTAATTCAAAAGTATGTCAATTTCGTTGATAACAAGTTATCTGTGTACACGATAAGGCAAATTGAAAGAAATCCTAAAACCGAAAACTCATAAACCATTTAAAAATTCGATAAGGAAAACACGTAGCGACAAAATTTGTGTATCTTTAAATAAAACATTACTACGTGTACTTTTTAAACAATCTTTATCCAAAGCTTTAATAAATAAAAAGGCAATCTGTGTGCGTGGCTCTTTTCAACAACTTCATGAAACGAAGAGTCGAACATTTATATAAATTTTCTAAAACGGTTCTCAGTATTTGAAGTGTTAATACCTTTTCAAGGCTTTACTCTGTGCTGGTACGAGTAATTGCAAATCTTTTCATAAAAGTAAATTACGAAACACGTCGTTTTGTACAGGTTTCACACCGGAGTGCTTGATACTTGAAGCATCATTAAGTATTATTTTTCAAATAATTGACAAGTTTTCAATATTGAAGATACATATTCTTCTTTTTTCGTATATTATTATTAGATTTGAGCTATAACAGGACTTAATTTCAGTTAGTGGCCTCTGATGTAGGTAGATTTTGAAAGCACTGCAGGGTGGGGTGCATATAAAATTTTCATGTTATACAGCTCTGAAATCTCACAAGGTGACTGAGGGCCAATCTTTGTTTTTTTTTTACCAGGGATTCTAAATATTGAGTGATATTAAAACCTTCTAGTTACGGGCGGAAGGTTGGCGAGTGGGCTGAATCGAAATTACTGGTAAGTGGTGCGTACTTCCATAAAAGGTCCAAAACGTAAAGAGAAGGTGTCCCTAAAGTCTTTTTCAGTTTAATAAAAAATGTTTATTTTGCATTCAAGTACAGTTGCTAGGAATATATTTCTTAAAAATTATGTTTTATAAATGTGATCCGTTGTTTAGCTAGAACTCTTCTAAACGGGAGATAACATTTCTGAATCACGTATTTTCCGTGATCGCTGCTATTTTAGAATATTTTCTTTTTATTGGTTCAGAGATGGAGAATTACTGTAGACCTATGATTTGAGGTTGTCTCATAGAAAAATATCAATTTGTGCTATGTTGGGGCTATGTGGAGGTTAGTTTATGTCACCTCCTCGTGATATCAGTTTTCCAGGGAAAGTTTCACGAACAACTGGTAAGAACACGCCCCATAGCGTCTGAATTCTGAGTTGGAAAAGCGAATGAACCAAAATGAAAAAGATTTTTGGGACACACTTTATATGTATTTTAATAAATTAACAGAAACGTTGACGAGACATTACAATGACTTATAAAAATACATATTTGTGATTTGTAGTTTGAAAGAAAAATATGACTAATGAAATATTTGAATAAAGTTTTAAACTTTCAAGGCCAGGATTTAATAAATATTATTATTGTTTTCTACTTTCACCATTTAGCGGCGTACCGCGTTAGTTGATGGAAACTCAGACTATTGACTATTTTATCTGTTGATTTAAAATTATTTAAAAAAAACATTTTAAACATATGGGTGTTGTAGAAGAGGCTGGTGGTTACACCGGATTAAAATAATGATTTATTTTGGTTAAATAACAAGGCTTTAATACTGAATTGAATAGTGGGCTAACTACCAATGGTTAAAATATTGTGACATAGTTTATGGATTAAATTAAAAATACAGCATTATGCATGGTGTGCGAACATTACTCATAATACCTAGAAAAGTCGGGCAGAGTGATTAAATATATGCTAATTTATCAGTCTGAAAGGGATGGCTGAATGGCCAAAATGTTACAAACTCTAATGTAGAATGTAAAATATATCTATCATTATGGCCATCGAAGATCATAGTTTTAGAAGCAAATTAAACCAATTATATTCAAGACACCAGATTTATAAAAATAATTTTATTGCTGCTGAAAATGTATTAGATGTAGAAATTACGCTAAGGAATGTGAAAGAATGTCGTTAATTTCTAGAGGCCAACGTACGGTTAAGTTAGCTCAAAATAAAAAAAACAATAAAAACAAGTTTTTTAATTGAAAAATTAGATTACGCATAATGGTCGGTCAAAGTGATAAACTAGCATTAAATTATTACTCAGCTAAACTTAAAACACAGGTTTATGAACCTATGTTCTGAATAATTACAACTTCACAATAAGAATGTGCTCTCTTTAATAATATATAAGTTGTATCAATGTGTCCAAAATTTAATTGAAAATGAATCGTTAATTCTGGCGTCTCCTTTCGGTTTACTCAAAGGTAATGGGAGATTCCTTAAAAAAAAAGTGGATGGCTTTCAAATAATGGAACGATTGATGTATTAATTTTAATAGTGAAACATATAGGTTCGAAAATTTGCCGTTTGTCCATTGTGTTGGTATAGTATTTATAATCGTATAATGCACGTTCCCCGGATTGGAAGAGATCTAGGTTCGATTCTGATAGCAACAAAAATATTTTTCGATAAAATTGATTTTATATGTATATCTTTCTAATTAATACATTTAATTTGTATTGTTATTAATGTTCACGTATTATGAATAAAATACAAACATTAAATTTTTTAACTGATAATTATACTGGCGTGAGACCTATGCATAAAGGTCGGTCAATGTGATAAATTAGCTTAGATTTATTATTCTGCTCTACTTCACTGTGTATTGTGATTAATGTTCTGGCACTACGCATAATGCCTTAATAGTACAGCTGCCGATGATGCCGCGAAACGTGCACTTAAGATATGGTTTGCTGACGATAGCTAGATGATTATCAGTTGACATTATTCTTGCATATATTCATTTTTATGCTAGAAGCGGTACTATTATATTCATTATTTTATTTAAACGTGTTCCACTGTTTCATTTTATTAAATTTTTTCTATTACAACCCTGTCCCGATGCATTGAGAAGAACATTGCAGTGGAATTCTATTAAAAACTTTATCACCCACTGAATTGACACTGCGTCACGAAATAAATTCTTTTATGCATCTTTAACAGCGCCATCTTATTTCTAATGATACTAGTCTAACGGGCGTCTGGCAACATCGCTAATATATCATATAGATTCTTACCTAAATATATATCCTCGTAAGGACGTAACATTATAAATAAATGGTCTGTGAAACAAAAATAAAGTTTAGTTTGGAGATTATTGCATGTAATATGTTTAAATAAATCGGATCAGAAGGTAATTTACCCTCAAGTCAGCATATCATTCGTGTTCATGTATATCGTTATTCATCTTGGATTTTTGTAAATTAAAACATACGGTACTTTCATGAGAAATCACTGACTTTATTATAGAGTAAAATAAAATAAACGGTACTTACATGAGAAAGCATTGAGTTTATTGTATGTACAATATTTAACAATGATTAATAATATTATGCGAATAATATTATATTTATGAGGTGAAATATAATACAGCGGCCGAAGATTAACGCTATTGATCGGTTTACGAGTACCAAAGCAGGAGAGTACCTGCTTGATGCAAAGCGCACGGTGGCGCCAGCTGCGTTAAGTACTATGTATTGCGGCATGTGGCTGATGTCATATAGTAGAATTTTTGTGCTGCTCTGTTAGTTGTACTTAGCAGTGTATTCAGTTTACAATACAATCAACTAGAACAATTTTACATGATTTGAAAATCTTCTTTCAACATTCGTCAAACACAAATTAATATGTCTTGACCAAATAAATGTTGGACTCTGGTTCTTATAATTAAGTAATTATCAAGTGTAGTGTCTAATACTGAATATTATCATTATCAGTAACACTAACGACTTCAAAACTTTTTGAACATTGCCAAAGTAAATATAAATATTAAAATCACAGAAATTGTAGACATTATAATTTTCTAAAGTGAAATCTTAAGACGATCTTTATTAAAAGCCATACGATTTGTTTGTTCAGCTACACAAATCTACGGCTAATCCCAGAGTTACCAAATTTGACATCCTATCTAATAGGATGAAGAGCGAGGGTATCGGTTGTTGTGGTTTCAAGGGATGGGACTGTGAGGGGATTGTTGGTCCGGATCTGGCCTATATCTTGGGATTGTCTTCCACCAAATGTTAGTTTTGTTTTTAGCCCTGGAAAGGAATTGTCCTACAAAGCTACGTCGGTTTGCTTGATTTTAGTTAAACGTCAGACGCGGTTTTTCGGTTTCTCGTTACTCTACGGAATAAAAACATGTAAATTTGAAGAATTTATTTAAATGTTTTAATATTAGTGAAGGATTTGAAAGGTTACAGTTGGTTAAGAAAAAAATTGGTTTTAGTGCAGTTTTATTTCCACTGAACAGATATAACTACTTTCGATGTACGACTATATATGTACAGTTATTTTTGTATGAACACGATGTATTACAATTTGGATATCTTTCGTTACTTTTGTATCAAATTATTATCTATGTTTTACTTATTATTAATCTGTTATGATTACAATGATACAATACAACGCAGAGAAGAGGATTACATATTAATAACTATTGCTTACAATAACTAGCTTAAATAAAATAAAATGCAATATATTAAATATTATGAATGTCGCGATACATGTTAATGTTTAAAGTATTTTTTGACAGCATTGATTATTTCTTTGTTATCATTAATATAATATAATAGTATTGTAGCTGAATTTTTCTTTCAAAGTGTATCATATTTACATATTTACACACATTTAAATAAATTGCCCAACTAGGCAAGCCTATTTTAGGGCAAAATGTAGTATCAAAATATCGGTATTTTTGCGAGTATAGTACCGTTACATATTAAGTATATTTAATCATATTAATCATCATAATTCCTGGTTCTACAACTTGGAATGTGTCCTGGTGACGTCATGTTCGACTATAATTATTTTTGTGGGCCTAAGTATCAACGATGAGGACACTAGCAGTTTTTATCATTTCGACAGATTTGTTCGTCTTATAGTTAATAAGAATCGTAGATATGTCAATTAACTAATTGTCTCAAATTACTAATTTTTAGTGAACGTGTAGGCATAACATACTAGTATGGCGTTCTATTGATATACTACAAGATCCAAATTTTTAGTCAATTTTTTTATTTTTATTTTTTTATTTTTTATTTATTATCCTAGTTTAATAACCACAATTGAGTTTAAAAAACATCTACCGGTTTCGGAAAACACCTTTTCCTTCTTCAGGATATGTCAAAACTAACTAAAAATATAGCATTGTTTTTCTATTTATCCAGAATCTATTTTTAAATTTTTAAAAACAACAATTATTTAAAAAGTAAATTTAGTACCTGTGGTTTCGTATTGTAGTGCTCCAACGTTTAAATTATGTTCTTTTATTACTAAAACTAAAAACAGACTTAATATTTTTAATCCAAAATATACTATAAAAAATTCGTTGCAATTAGTGGATATGTTAAAGGACATGGATCTTCCCAACAATGTTAAACTTGTTTCTTTTGATATTGTTAATTTGTTTACTAATGTACCTATTAATGAAAGTAAAATTTTAATTTTTGATTTACTAAATTCATCTAATTTACCTAATAATTTGGTAAAAGATCTATGTCGTTTATTAAATCTTTGTATGAACCAAAATTATTTCCAATTCAATAATATAATATATAATCAAACAGGTCTTCCTATGGGAGCACCCACAAGTCCACTAATAGCAGATATTTTTGTAGACGATTTGGAGAAAAAAATTTTTGATTGTGATTCTTCTTTGTTAAATAATGTTTTGTTATGGAAAAGGTATGTGGATGATGTATTGTGTATTTGGTCGGGTTCACAACGTCAACTAACCACATTTCTAAATTTAATTAATTCGTTTAATAATAAAATACAATTTACATTAGAAATGGAAAATAATTCTACCCTAAATTTTTTGGATCTAACATTGATTAGAAATAATAATAAAATTGAGTTCAAAATTTTTAGAAAACCAACTTTTACAGATACTATCATACACAATGAATCTAATCATCCATTATCACATAAACATTCAGGGTTCCACTCCATGATACATCGTTTAGTCAATATTCCTATGTCAACATCCAATTTTAATATTGAATTGAATACAATTAAAAAAATAACAGTTAATAATGGGTATAATACATGTTTGATAGACACTATTTTAAAAAATAAATTAAAAGAATATAATAATCAGTTTTTATATAAATCACAGATGAAACATAATGATAATAATGATAATTGGCGTAGGATTTTATACATAAATAACTTTTCGAAACAAATATCTAAACACCTACCACGATATATTAGACCTGCATTTTACACAAATAATAGTATAGGAAATTTACTCATAAATTCTAAGGACAAGGATGATAAATTTAACAATTCTGGCGTCTATAAACTTAGTTGTAAGGATTGTGCTGCATTCTATGTTGGTAAAACGGGTAGAAATTTTAATATAAGAGTAAAGGAGCATTTGAGATGTTTGAACAATAGTGGGTTTTCAGAATTTGCTAATCATTTGATAGAAAATAGTCATGGTTTTGATAAAAAATTGGGATTGTTAATTTTGCATATAAACGGTGTAGTTCACAAATTAAATAATTTGGAATCGTTGGAGATAAATAAAGCATGTAAAAGTAATCAGGAAATTCTAAACAGCCAACTAAATTTAACTACGAGTCCTATTCTAAATTTTTTTCCTAAAAATTATTCGACTAAATTTGTATTGAACAGCAATTTGAGTTAGGTACTAAATTTACTTTTTAAATAATTGTTGTTTTTAAAAATAGATTCTGGATAAATAGAAAAACAATGCTATATTTTTAGTTAGTTTTGACATATCCTGAAGAAGGAAAAGGTGTTTTCCGAAACCGGTAGATGTTTTTTAAACTCAATTGTGGTTATTAAACTAAGATAATAAATAAAAAATATGAATCTTAACCACCAAGTTAATATAGCTAATTTTAAAAGAATTTTTTTAGTGCTGAAAATGTACCACAAAGATATACATGCGAGTAAATTACAATAAATATCAATTATTGCATTATTGACAATTAATATTTATTTCAAATACTAATTAAATGTATTAATTAGAATTATTACAACTTCACAATTAGAATGTGTTCTAATAATATTGATTTTTTTTAATGGATCATAATTCTGGAACTATTTACTATTTATTTTATTTTTTATTTTTAAATAGAGATGTGTACACGGAATCAGTATTCTTACTATTTTAAAACTAAGTTAGACGCTTGTGCTATGAAAATAGGACTAACTTGCTGGTGTCCTGGAACGAGGCACGAACCCCGACCACTAGATCACTAGGCCAACGTCTTGACCACTACACCAACAAGCTACTCAATCAACGATACAGCATTCCCCTCAAGAAAAGGAACAATATATGTACTACTTTGATATATATATAACTATTTTTTGATGATTATTACATTTTAAAACTAATTATTTTATTGATACCTACATTTTGTGTGAAAATATACCCAAACAAATTAGTTTAATTTCTACACGAATAAATTGTTTTACGTTTTAGTAAATGGTCATGAGTGTAATTAGATTTTTACAATTTTTAAATATATTTTTTTAATATATTGGTATTAATACCGGTGAATACAAAATTAATTAATAATAAATTGTGTAAAATAAAAAAACATATGCGTATTACATAATATTATATGTTTATAATATTAATTTTCATTCATGTAGGTACCTACTGAAATTCGACATCACAGACAGAAAACCTTCACCTCTGACATTAGGGGTAATATAAATAACCCTTTAAGTTGATCACGGTTATATATTAAAAAAATATTTGTTATCCAATGTAATAATTCAATTTAAATGTTATAGTTAAATTGAACACAACCACGACTATGCACTTTTATTGACGTGTATTTTTGCCACTAACAGAAAAATATTTTTATGGAACCATGTACCTACATGGAAATGCCAGATAAGTGCTAATAATGTGATGCGACGATTGGCAATATTTCAAGCTATGGAAGAATGTGGAACCGTTTATCGCAGCCCATAATTAGACTTTAAATATCAGCATATTAACAATAAAAAATAGCATTTGAAAAGCATCGGACGTTATTTTAGCACTTAGATTCCAACAAATTGTATCCAGTAGTACTGTAAAAATGTTGTGAAATTGTGAAAATCTGTATTGTATTAAGAAAGCGATTTATTGTACTGGAAATTATATAGATTCGAATTTGGTGAGTAATTATCATATTCTGCGTGAGCAGATGTTTATCAAATTTAATGTATTATATATATTGTGGAGTAATAATAGCAAATGTTTCATAAAAACCGATTATAAACACATCTTACGCCCTCTTGAATTTCAACCCTGGTGTACTTAATTATGAGAACTCTACACTTTATAAGTAAGGTTGACCTTTGTTGAAGTACCGCATGATGAAGCGAGTTCGTATTCAAACAACCCCTCATGACTCACGAGCTGAATCTTAAAAGGGATGAAAAACATTTTGTTTTACCGCCATCCGTTACTCGCATTAGGCTTATTGTAAATAAAAACAAAATAAATTGAATTGTGTGTATATGTTTAAAACATACATATTTAAAATGGTTACGAATCGATAATCTAAATATATTTAAAAATGGGGAGGATTTTGTAGGATAAGATTTGGAAGGGCCAAGTATTGGAATACTATATAAGAAACATTCGACTTATCCGGTAGCCTCATTGAGACGTTGCGACAGCTTCCACTAGACCAGGAATCAGCACATCGCGGCTTGCGAGCCGCATGCGGTTTTTTTCATAGGTATTTGAGGTTATTCAACTCTAGCTTATATTTTCATCTACAATCATATTTGATACATGGAATAGTTTTCCTGAAACATATCACAATAAAATAACTAGTATTTGCTATTCTCACAATTTTAATTAAATTTCCATTTTACCTCATTAAAATATATAAAGGGCAGTGAAAATGTATGTCGCGGCTCTATGAAAATTTTGAGATTCTGTATACTTAATATTTGGCTCTTCTCATTTTGGCCTCATTATGAGAATATCAGAAGCTGTCAGTCCTAGTAAGAGAGAGTTGTTTGCTGGTCCACATATTCTGCACAACACATTGATGTACGAGCCGGGTTAAAAAACGGATAGGTCAACCACAAAATATGTCCAGTTATATCTGTGTTTAAAGCATAAAGCATCCTCTAACAAACGTGAGTAGCCGACGGGCACACCAAATTGCAACCGTGCGTAAATCGAGCGTGTGAGCCAGGAAAGATACTTTTAGATGACATTATTTTTAAATGCCAGTATGTTAACCTATATACTAATGCGAAAACTGAACAAAAACTATATTAACAATAGAAAAGATTTTTTTCTAAAGTAGCTAACATACCTTATGAAGAATTTTTCAACTTCTTGGGCGAACTGGGAGCTGAAACCTCTTTACTCAGATTTCGAAAGAACATGTTCGAAGTACTAAAAATCAACAATTCCACATATTGAGTAGCTTGTTGGTCTAATGGATAAGATACTGGCCTAGTAACCCAGTGGTGAGTGGTTCTTGCTTAGTTTTAGGAGACCAGCAAGTGAGTTCTATTTTAATAACACAAGTGTTTAGCTTAGTATGAAAATAGTAGGAATATTGATGTGACATGTTTTCTGTGTATCTATGCATCTCTATTTAAAAAAAAAAAGAAATAATAATAAGATGAATAATGTCACGAGAATATGAAAACAGACATCAAACAATGAACCAAAATGAAATTGGTTCTTTTTCCAGTCATCATATAAGCAGCTGAGACGGAAGAGTTGCGTGCCTTCGACATGTACTGCTGAAAATCTGGAATAATTAGATAAAAAGGATGGTTATGGTAGAAGCTTCAACATTAAGAATATTGCGATAGAAGAAGTGGTATTTCACGGCATGTGAGTGCCGCCAAGGGTGGGCTGGCGGTAGGTCCTTTCGCTTCCAGCCCGAATTAAACAACACTATTATAATGTACCACACGTGAAAGAGAAAGGTCGTCAGCCAAAGTAAGCAGGACGTATTCCACACGAACTCATACTTTTCATGCTTACTGATTGAAGGTGACGGATGGAATGATGCGGTGGCGGATAGAACGCTGCCCATACCATTCTGCCCATAACATTAATTGTTATTAAATCTCGGCATGGCTCGGGCTAGAAAATAAATATATTAAATGATTAAATATCTTCCTACGGTTGTAAATCATATTAATAGCTAGTACTATTATGAGAAAATGAAGGTACAGACATACCTATCCGTTTACGTATGTCACATCCCGAGAACAAAACCAAATTTAAGAGATCGAAAATTTCTACATGTCTAAGCAATCGTTGAGGCTGTATGAAATCTGATGAGACAAAAATCTTTTCAGGATTGAAAAAATATAACATAATTTAATTGATAACTTTAATATAAATTTCTAAAGCGAAAAGAGCTTACGATCTTTTTGATTAAAATATTATTGTAAAAATCTATACCAAAGAAATATGCACTTGAATAAGATACGAGTATTTTTTTAGAAATTGACATGAAACCATGATATTTTAATGTATATTTTAAGCAAGATTATATAAAAAAATATCTATGCATTTATTCCATTTGCTCATAAATTGATATTTCATTATTAATACAATGTAATCATTAAATAATAAATTAATAGTTGTAAGTCGTAAATTAAAATGTTATTAAGGAGAACATATTCTTATTGTGAAAATGTAATTATTCTGAACTGTTGATCCCGGTAGCGCAACGACAATATATTTCAATAAAATTGATTTTATATGTATATATTCCAATAAATACATTTAATTAGAATAGTAGTACCAGACGTAGAGGACGTCCTCGGAAGATTTGGCACGACCGGGTAAATCAGATACTGGAGGATGGTCCTGTTAGAAGCCTCAATAATCGTCGAGCTTCTAATGAGAAGATGTATGAATGTGGATGAGGTGAGAATTATGTGTCAGGACAGAAGAGTGTTGCGCTCTATCCTCTCTGCCTACCCCTGCGGAGATACGGCATGATGGTAAGTAAATAAATAATTAGTATTTAATTAAAATGTTTGTTTTTATAATTTTATATGTTATGTAATAATTTCAACTGGAGTATCTCATTGAAGAGAGTTGACCTAACTAGCAACTCTTATTTAAAAATAATTATTTTAGGTAGGCACGTACAGATTTTAAATAATAAATAAAATATAACACAAAAAAGTGAAAGAATATCGTGTATGCAAAAATCATAAACAATTCAAAATGATTGAATTGGATTACTTTAAGCTTACACACGATAAAAGTTAAGATTATTATAATTAAAAAGTTCTAATTATTTATAATTATTGTCTGCTGAAGTTAATTTCGTTGGTTCTTGGAACTAAAACAAGATGTAAATAAAAAAAATTTGGGTCATCTGAAATTTGATCAGCGATTTGTACTTTGTTATTTAGATTTATTAACAAACACTTTGCCGACAGCTCGGATCCTGTTTTTTGTTAATTGTGTGATTACAATATGCACGCCCACATTTTGTATGTACAGAGAAGGTTATGCAATTAGTATTTCTGCGTGTTGGGAACTGCGGTGAAGGGTCAAAGAAAGTGGCCGCAATTTCTCTTCATTAGTGACAGCGAAATACAAATTCAACGCACGGATTTTACCCATCGATATTAGTAGAGTTATTATCCGGGCGACAGATGAGACATTACTCTAGTGGCCGCTTCGTGACCCCAAAGACGGGGCTAATTGGGGTCTGCAATACCCTTCGCGCACATATACACTGTGCCTTCTAAATTTACTCACTAACCGGAACTCCAGTCCCACCGCCCTACCCAAATCGGTCTCCATCCGGAATTTTATTATTAATTATTTAATATAAATATTACTCAGTATTGCGGATATAAAAAAAGGCAAACCTTGGATTCGAAATAAAAATAAATATGTCAAATCATTTCATTATTGTAATGTATTTCAGCTGGCTGTTGATTTTTGCGTTCACGATAGGTTGTCAATCAAACATTTTATCAGGCCACAATTTACAGCAGTTAATTAATACCTGATTACAATGCTAGATAGAGCAATACAATACAAGCTGTATATTTTGCGTTAGAACAGAAAGAAGCCCCGCTCTGATGGCGTGCTCGACTATATTACCACCAGCACACACACATACCTATTACTTCTCATGCTCCGCTGCCGGACAGCCACATACCCACAAACAAAAAAGCTAACACTCGAACATCACAATTATCGTCGCTTTTCTAAATATAGTACTTCTGAAGTCAATCGCGTAATTCCCCATCTACACCTTATAATAAATATAATTGAATTCACTTGGTGACAAATAAAAACTTAATATGATAGTCATTAATATTTTTGAACTTAGCGACGATAACAAAGCGTTCGCCTTATATGACTTTACTTTCGTCATTAAGAAACCACACAGCAAACGCACCGAACAAGATGGTACTTGCTATGCTACTCCCACTAGGTAAAAAGACGTGGGGTACCGATGGAATATATCAATACAAGCACTGGTAGCAACACTCTGTCGGCCTTAGTCACGATCACTCTACCTATCAACGTCGCCCAGGTAACTCCCCCAGAATCCGCCTCCCTCATCTCAGTTTGCGCACCTAGCAGTAGCTTCAACTTTTGTACAATACACTTTAATCAATTCATAAATGGTGTCTGTTCTTGTAACCTGCTGCCTGTTAAACCTTCATATTCATAAAAGAACACGAGGGTAATTGGGTGAATATTGGCCCGACCAATACCCATACTCAAATCACATAAATATTCAATCTTGAACTTAATATTCATCCAATATATATCAAACTTATACATACACATAATAAATTATCTATATTACCATAATATTAAACAGTTAATGAACCTACCTCGCGTTAGAGATGTAGCCAACTGAAAATGTAGTCTTATATACTTTCCAGCTATGAAAGCTAGATTAGAAAATTAATAAGTTAGGAAAAGAATGCGAAGTAGAAATGAAACGATGTAGAATGCGATGCTTTGTATAAATTCCTTAATGTGTAAATGTGTGCAAATACCATACCGTATAAATATTCTACATGGAAAGTCGTAAAGTAATTTTTAATTAGCGCAAAGTTTCATGTTTTGCAACCCCTTCAACATTACGCCTAGAGCAACCTGCTATAACTGCGCCTAGTTAGTTACGCCACTGCTCAAAAATAATGAAAAAATAAAATTAAAATTTTCATACCTTCGCACATTTAGAATATATTTTTAAAATGCACAATTTACAACATCTTGCAAATTGTTAAAAGTTGTTAGCCATTTATTATAATGTAATGTTGCAACCAGTTGAACGTGAAACCAGAATTAGAATATGAGAATTAGGGCCCCTCAAAAGTGTATTGAAAAATGAAATAAAATAATTTTATAAGTAATATTTTTATTTTGAAAATATACATACCATCATAAGGGTAGGCAAATAAAACAGAACACAGAAGACAAGACAGAAGGCTTCATATTTTTGGTTTTTGTAACGGTGATTAAATTTGTTGCACGTATTAGAAAGTTCTGTATATTTCTGTATCTTATTTAGTTTATCACCTGATGATGAGAAGACTGCACCTCTCGAAACTAGTAGAAAAGATAATCCAATGTGTGTTGTACGAAGTTTTCTTGTGAAAATTAAAATATAACACTGGTTCTAAATGCCTGGAGTTTATGCAAAAAAGTATTGTACAAGAATCATTATAACTTATCGAATAAATAGTGATTTTTTTCACATCTCACCACATTAAAAAAAAAATTGTATAACTATTGCAGTTTCAAAGCAAACTGTTTGAATTTATAATATATCTCAGTGCTCTAACATCGACATAACATTAATTATTAAGCCTTCAAAGAACCTTCTTACTTTCTACTCACGGGACTTTGTGGTTAATGTTGAAGTACGAAGGTAACTTATTAAATTGGGCTAATGAACACAGACGTATCTACGGCTTATACTGAGTATGTAAATTGTTAATTATAGATTTTAGAAAGAGAATCTATTTACAAGCGGTTAGTTTAGTAAAAAAAACCGGGTGTGTCGAGGATGTGTATTCTACGCGAAACTTCGCATTTCCTCATATTTATTTTGTTAAATTAGGTACTCACAAAGATACTATAAAGGCTACAGATTACCGAGCCAGTATATTTTTCAATGATTTTCTTTTATCAAATTATCTTCCCTACAACTGGAAATCGTTTAATTCCAATAAGATTACATAAATATGGACCCAATATATGATTCAATCATGTATAGATGAATCAGAAGCATGGCTATCCAACATTCTAATATAATTTGTACAATACCTTCACTAATAATTCACTAGTCCTACAACATTCCCAATACATATATTTTTATTTTATTTTGACTTTCTTATACATATTTGTAATTTTCATTTTATTCCTGTCGATAAATAACACCACAACAGCACGAAAAAAAACTGCCTACTTTAACACAGACTTCAGTCTAGCAAAGTAGCCAGGACAAAACTGTATATATCAGAAGTGAAGTCTACTTCATCCCAAACAATAAACTATGTATTATATATGTTTATTATGCATTCACCTCTATTAAAACAAAAATATGTATGTCAATATATATATAAATAAATAAAATATTAAAAAAAACTTAATACATTTTTTTAGATGTGGTCAAAATAAAGAGTTAACACTATTATCAGACTAAGATAAGACTTATAAGCGTGTAATTGTAAAAATGTTCAAAGTAGGAAGAGACCATAGACATGCATCATATATTACTACATAGATAACTTTTTATAAAATTTTTTAAATGTAAATATATAAAAATAAGGTACTAAAATGGCTGAAAGGTCTACAATAAAAATATATAAATATCCTTTTCTACGTTTAATATTTATTATATCAATATTAAATTTATTTGATATATATTTGATTTATATTGATCATGTTTGATATTAATGTCTAAGCTACCACAATAATTCAAGATCATTATTTATTGGGGTGCATGATGTATGTAGTGGTTCGTTATTTTGAGACTTTTGCACACAATTTTGTGGAACAACTTAGTTTTGAAGCTACTATTTAATTAGTTGATATTTAAATACACATTGAAAGAAGATGCACGTGGAGCATCTAATTCCAAAACCCCCTAAAACAGATTTCAGATAATTTGAGTTAAATATGCAGTATTGTAGATTTTTTGTTAGTTACATGCAGAACAGAATGTTTCTCGAAAAACCACTTAAATTCATTGATATTGCATGTTAGAAATCAGGGTTAGTTCCAAAATACTCCAAAATACAAAGTACTCCAAAGCAGACATAGCATGATCTGCTATTCCCCCTAAAATGAAATCAGCCAATTACAACGCTTGTTAAATTAAGTATGGCTGCCAGAACGATATATATAGAAAAAAATATACTTTACAGAATTGTCTCTTTAAAAAATTTCGAAGTAAAAACGAATATTTTGTACATTTGCTTTCAAAATATACATTTTCATCCATAACTCAAAAACACATAAAGTCGTTTTAAGAGGTTTTGGAATTAGGCGCTACATATATACAATAAATATAAGATAAAAGTAATAATTTGTTGAATAGATACAAATAATAAATATACTGTAGATTTAAATTAATATAGTGAACAAAGACAGGAATAATAAATAACGCATGATAAAATAGAATTCTACAAATTTCGAATAATTTAGAGACATTATTTCAAGAACCGCCAAATCAACATTTACTCTGCTATTAAAATAATCACTGTGCTTACTACAACCAGTTCACGGGTAGTGGAATATACAATAGTATCAATCAGTTCAGAGCAAGATATTCTATCTTTGTGATCGAGGTAGAATATAATTAGAAGCTTGATTTCCATACAAAATCAAGTTTAAAGCCGTGTTGTTCATAATGGAGCATGATTTTGGTTGGCAAATCTGGACAATCTTGATAATTTTACATTAAAATACTGACGAATCAAAAAAGTCACTTGCAATATACAGTGAAACTCCGATTTTATGTTTTAAAAGGGACCAACAAAAAAAATTGTAAGCAGAGGGAAAACGTAAATTAGGAGTATTAAAAAAAACTGATTATTTATTTTTTATTAAAAAAATTACACAATTTTTTTGCTGCATGTATTTTTGTTGTTTTTAAATAGTTCTTTGAATATTATTAATTAAATTAAAGGTTTCTGGTGGTATATTGCTAATCGAGTAAAAAATGCTTTGAAGCCTTTAATATGCCTCAATATGGCAACGTCCTTTATAGGAACTGGGTTTATGGAATAAGCTGACACTTTTTCTTTGTAGAAAGATTTTTCTTCCGTCAAGTTTTCATTTATGTGACTGTTCAATATTTCATCAATATCCGCTACGTCCTGTATTATTACGTTGAAGTTAATGTTATTTATTAATTCTTTCCCAGCTATCAATGCTTCCTATACTATCTTTTACGGAATTTTTTTGCTGATTCCAGCTCGTAAAAAACAATAAAACATCGTACGTACGTAGGTATTAGAATGAAAAATGCGTTTATACGACAAGTAAACGATCAACACACTCTTGGCTCTGTGGCGTATAGCGAACAAATTTCAATCAATTTGACGTAAATCGCGAGAAAGACAAACGTAAAATAGAGTTTGTAATGTATTAAAACGACACGGTACTGCAGAAATAACACGCAAGTGGAGGGAAAACGTGAATTCTGGGGATATGAAATCGGGACTCCAATGTATATTGATACCCAACTAGGTCTAGTATAAATAGTAAAAGTAATAATTGAAGTTATACACTGAGTACAAGAGAAGACACTACAACTGAAACTGTTCAAAGGAAAATTTCTTTACTCGGGTTTACTTATAACAGGGTAAACATCAGTGCTCTAGAGTAAAATTGATTAAAAACTTTTACAATAAATCTAGTAAAAATGTACACGCGTTGGCTTTGATGTAGTTTTAGCTCTAGCACAGGTCAATAAAGTGGCCTCAGCTTTGATTAATGGTCCGAACATCTTGCTGACTCAACGCAGCGCCATTTTGTGTGGTTCCCGCCTAAAATGGACGAAAAAAATAATAAATCTGGCGGTCATCCTGTTTTGTTGGTGGCCGGGCCATCTACCTACCGATACATGGTCGGTGCCAACCCTACCTACTTGTGGATCGCGGTGAGTAATGTTGCCACCCGTTATATTCACTTCATAAATATATTTATCTCGGTGGCTGATTTAAGGCACATTACGTCCACTCCGTAAACATGCGTTGGGGAAAAATAAATTCACATTTTTTAATTGATCGCTGGTTTTATTAATGGTGGTTTTTTAATTTCGTGTTCGCTTTTCTTTTGAATGTTTTTTTTTTTGAACTGGAAGGAAACCATTTGTCAGCATCAAATGTAATTTTTATTTAAATCTAAAAAAATAAGAAAATGATATTTATCGAAATGAAGGGACATATAAATCTGAGAACTGATTTACAAATATGAATCGAATTGAAATGTAATAAAAATGTTTCTCTGATTGATCAAAGCAGAAAAATGCTGTCGGGAAATTTGCAGAATAATCATTTCTCAGCCATTGTCAAAGCACTTTAGTTTCATATTTAAATTATTATCAATAAAGGAATGTCGCTCGTGAAAATCGACTTCGTCATTTGAAGGTTTATAAATACTTTATTTAAAAAATGCTGTACCAAAACTTCAACATGAAATCATTTGAAGTACAAGTGTTTTTTTTTCTTGCAAGCTGAGTATCGTGGGAATGAAAATGCATTTCTAATAATTGCACACACAGTTTGCAAAAGGCTTTGAAGGGTTGCATCATGCGCTTTGATTTAGCTATTTAGGTCGCTCTAGCGTAAGGATTACTTCTACAGTGGTTATATTCCCCTAGCTTATCCCACAAAAAAATTGTATTCCGATATAAACACGTTGTGAAAGAGATAATTTTTTTAAATTAGCAATATTAACTATGTGGTTAAAATTCATATTTTTTATTATTATTTATTATCTTTGTTTTAAATTTAACTACGAGTCCCATTCTAAAATTTTTTCCTAAAAATTATTGGGCTAAATTTGTATTAAGCAACAATTTGAGTTAGGTACTAAATTTATTATTTAAATAATTGTTGTTTTTTTTTTAAATTTTAAAAATAGATTCTGGTGAAGAAACAATGATATATATTTTTAGTTAGTTATGACATCCTAAAGAAGAAAATAATATTTTTCGAAACCGGTAGATGTATTTAAACTCAATTCAGTGGTTATTAAAACAAAGATAATAAATAAAAAAATAAAGATAATTTTTTTAAAAAATGTGCAAAAAACTGGTTAATTTAAAACAAAATTAATATTTAATGACAACAATACAAAGGTGTACATCCAGATATCAGGAAATAATTTTCTGAAGTGGTTAACTCCAATTTTTTTATTGGCAATACTAGATTACTTACCTGGGAGTGCTCGATATCAAATGATTTTCATATCTTGTCAAAATCACCATTAAATTAACGGTCAAAAAAACCTACTATAGGTTTAATTTTCAATAGTGGACATATACATATAGACACATTTCAATTGGTGCCAAATTCATTTCAACCAATCGCGTCATCTCAAAAGCAGATGTCATCATTGTAATGGTGATCGAAGAGAGCACATGTTCATTTTTTGATGTCAAAAAACAATGAATTTATCTTAAAATCGTTAAATACGTGTATCATTTTCTCACTTTATCATGAAGTGGATTTGACCCAATTTGAAAATTACCTCTTAATTCTTAATACATGAATATTTTTATATAGTTATTGATTTTTATTGATCTATTATTATATCTACTCTGCGTTTGCCTTGCCAAATTTTGACATGCTGAATGTTTGCTCGGTTGTTCGACCAGTCAGCTCTTGTCCCAGTTCACTTTGTTTCCATCTCTATGCTGAGTGGGCTATTTTAGGATTTAAGAAATTAAGAAATGTGTTTCGTCTTTTAGATTCTAGTCTTTCACTTTTCTTTTGAGAACTCTATATATTACATACATGTGGATCAATGTATGTATTGCCTACACAAAATTCCACAATGAAAAATATTCTTTATTCTACATTCACTGACAAAATGAAAAGAAAAACTCTGTTTTTTTGTGATCTATCCCATTTATAAGCATGTATTGATAATTTATCTATGTAATATTTAACAAATATTCTATATTAATATGGTTATGGTTATAAATTTAGAACCCACAGGGAATATTAAATCATTTACTTGACGAACTGAAAAATATTTGAGATTAATTATGTTGCTGGATCGAGTCACTCCAAGTACTTGTATTTACGAGTATTGAGAAAGGTCTCTGGTATATCTAATGCGGGAATAGACTACTTTGATGTTACTAAATACGAAGGGACAGAAGTTTAAGGACCGCTCTCACAGTTGTACGTGTATGGTATATTCCCACTCAGGGTTACCACGCAGAAATATTTATTTTTTATCAACTTAACGTCTTCCGCGGACGTCTTATCATTTCTGGTGTCATCAACACTTGCGTCATATATCTTTCTTACCATTCTCTCCTCATTCATCCGTTTCATATGATCAAATCATTCAAGTGATCCTTTCATAATTTTACTCACTATGCTAACATCAACTATACATTCTTTACTTATTTCTTCATTCTTTACTCTGTCATATTATTTTTGCCATATATACGCCTAAGTGATCTCATTTACACTGCATTCAGTCTACTTTCGTTCTTCTTCTGCCAGCTCCAGGCCTCAATACATCAGTGTCGGTACCAAGACTCCATTGTGGACCGTTAGTCTTGCATCGGTTGATGAGTTTCCGTTAGATATATTTCCATTCAAAGCGCCGTTCATTTTGTTCCCTGCAGTCACGCTCCTTTCGATATTTTTCTCAGTCTTTTCGTTTCTATCAAACATACTTCCCAAATACTCATCTACTTATTCCAAACATTCATTACCTACAAGTGTCTTGCTTTCCTCCTCGGCTGTCACTTTCGGCTTTCCTTGCATACATCGTACATTTTACTAATTAGGCTCTGTAATTCTTATACATACTATATTAATCTTCAGAAATAATATATTGGCTTTGAGGAAAGAGTTGCACTTGAAATATGTTTGAGAGATCCTAACCTATAAAGATACAGACTGATGAATAACTAATAATACTGAAATATAAATTCACAAGTCATGTGTGTATAATAATAATGTAGATTATTAAAAAATGGAATGTTAATACTTTCTTGTATAAAAAAATAAATAAGAAGAATATTATAGCGCAACGATTTTGCCGATAATGCCGTTACGTAATTACAGAATTAATTTTTACCATTCATTTTTTCATCGCTATCACAAGAAACTTTTTATGAACGTATTCAAATTAACATAATGTAACTTTTTTATAGAACTTGGTAAAATCTTTTTATTGAAACCTATCAAAAAGCTAGGCGTTGGCGTGGGCGCCATGCTCAAGAAGTTATAGATTTTCTGGAAGAAGGGGATTAGAAAGAAGTAGAGAACCTCTTTCAACTTTTCCAACAGCCAATTAGCGCTGTCACTTCCGAGAGCTGGGATTCTTTCACTCCTTTCACGAAATGCATTTTATTTGTTGAAATCTTCAAATAGAATAGAAATTCAACAGAATATTTGGTTTTGCAAATATTTCGGTGAATATTAGAATTATAAAGATTATTTTATAAATATTTAAAATTATTAACATTTTTTTAAATATTAATAAAAATATGTATTAATAATTCATAAATCCGGGATAGGAGGGTCTGGGAACTGGACACTTAGCACTTATAGAGGAGGTAAAATTCTACGCTAGAATGTAGTTCCGTGGAAGAAGAAGAAGAGTTCATAAATCCATATATTTTTCTCAGTCATAATGCAGTTAAATTGTTTCCTTATATTCGATATATACACACACATGAATTTATATAGTGCATATATACAATGGCTGAAGATGGCATTAGTATTGAGCTAAATTGTTATTTTAACTATAATAGTGAAATAAATAAATTAAATTAATCAATTATAAAGATATTTAAAAAATCTATCAACTGAAAAGTTATTTGGTTTCCATCACGAAGGCATCCCATCCCAATGGAACCCGAAAATTCACAATAGAATGTTTTCATTATTAAGGAGAACACATTCTTATTGTGAAGTTGTAATTATTCAGAACTTAGGTCTGTGATGTTTTAAATACTAATTAAATGTGTTAATTTTAAAGATATAAAATCAATTCGATCGAAAAATATTATTATTGCGCTACCGGTATTCGAACCTAAATCTCTTTTCCATTCCAGAAACATCAAAGACCTATGTACTGAATAATTACAACATCACAAAAATAATGTTTTCTTATTAATAATATATAAGTTGTATCAATGTGTTCAAAATTGAATAAAAATGAATCGTTATTTCTGGCGTCTACTATAGGTTTACTCAAAGGTATTTGAGATTCCGTAAAAACAATGTAGATCACCTTCAAATAATGGAACGATCGATGTATTCATTTGAAAAAGTGTAACATATAGGTTCGAAAATTTGTCGTCAAAAATACTGTCGCTGTAGCATAGTTAGTAATGCACCTTCCTCCTAGAAAAGAGATCTAAGTTAAAATCCCGTTAGCGCAACAACATAGAATTGATTTTATATGTATATATTTATAATTAAATCATTAATTATTATTTAAAATATGTTTTCATTAAATCAAAAAAAAAAAAAAAAATAGTTCCTAACGGATTATTCGTAATTCGGCGAGTAATCACACACTTTCAAAGTTGTCATACTGCTTTCGGCGCATGCGTGCTTGAGTTGGTACGACTTCGGTCACCTGTGCAAAATTTGATCACGATCGCGATTACAGTGTAAACGTCATGATACCATTTTTGTTGAAATTTCTTCTTTGTATATTTAAGAATATACATGTAATTTTGTATGTTTAGGTTAAGTCATCTTAAATACATAATATGAAGAAAAAAAATGATTTGGGAGCAATAATATTAATAAAAATATTAGTAGGATGATTCTTTCAGTGAAGGGGAGAGATTTTCATTATTCCGGGAGCAGATAATAATATTTATTTATCTATTATGTATAAAGTATGTACACAGATACTGGATACGCTGGCAATAAATCGTCCTGGCTTGCTTTTCTACAGAAATATCGGTTAAAATGACACTAAAACCCGATTTTCATTTCGGTTTTTATGTAATATATATATAAATGGAGAAAGTACGTCAATATCTACAGAAAAATAAATATTTTAAAATTTTCATAAAAATATTTGGTAGATAGCCTTCCTTTTCTATCTGCTACGGAATGGTAGGTTGAATATGCGAAGCTTTGTTGATTCGTTCGGAAAAATGGGACGCAATTATTTTTCATATTCAGTCAAGTGTATTTTTTATAGCATGCTACCTGCGCTTATGTTATTAAAAGTATGATCGACACAAAAACGGAGTTTTTTTTTATTTGTTGTTGATATGTTGAATATGACAAATTATTTATTTATAAATATTATACTAAAAATCACATAAAATAATTTTTTATAACTATTAATTTTTTCGGTTGACTGACTTAGGTATCAGAAAAAAAATCTTTCTTGTCTCTCACGCTTCGTATTTCGTATACCCCATTGGGTTTTTTTTATTTAAACTCTATGCTACATACTTGATTAGTGATTTACGTTAGATAAACTTGAAATAGCTTGAATGAACTGTAATGAGAATTATAAGCGTTGTATTATAAGTTATAAGAACGTACGGAACCGATGACAACGAATAATATTCTGTATAATAAATACTGTGTAATGACCCGTGTACACATAATGAAACATGATGAGATATATCTCAATACTATGTATACATATTGAGATCTTGATCGGGAGATGAACTCATAGATCAGCTTGATATTGGTAAAAAGAGACGACAATAACTTATGCACGAGTACACTTGCTTCAATTTGATAGAGAGACTATATGTTAAACTTAAAATTACAGATTATTATAACTATTTATTTTGTAAAGTAAGAGATTCAATTATTGAATTTTGACTGTTGCTGGGTAAATTCAAATACATTCAACTGACGAACAGAATATAAATATTCAATGGATTGACATTTTACGTTTGTCGCACAACAGATGTAAAGTGAGATGCAAGACGACAAATCTCCGTGGCATTATGAGTACACGTGAATTATGAAAGTCGAAATTTATCTCGAAAGAATCTCATGGGTGCAGAATTTGTATCTAAGAGATTATCTCGAGCCGAAAATCTCTTCCGTAGACACGAGCCATCATACTTTACTAATGATTATACGTTACTTCAAAGTAGAATATAGTTGATTAGCCTACCCTTAATATTACGGAATTTAATTAAAAAACGTTTGTTCAAACATTTTAAACTTTGCATAAATTTGGTTGAAAAATTATTTCATAATGCGCTATCAAAATACATACTCTTTTGCTTTCTGATATTTAGCATACAATTTTAAGGCTGTAGTAAAATACCCCACACTATCCCCTATCACCGAGCCCCGAAAGTTACCGCAGCTATATTGTGGTCGACAGCTTCCGCTCTGGTTAATTCCCTTTGAAGATCTCTTCTTTTGCCATGTGGGCTCTTCTTCTTCAGGCCGCACCTTCTTAACCGAAAAAACTGTTTCCAAATTGTGAAACAATCTCGCCTGTGACTCCTCGATATTATTTCTAGAGTATATTGAATGCACGCCTTTTTGCTTCACGCCAGCGAGGGTAGTTAGTTCAAGTGCGCTCGAGACTGTGCTGGTAGCGCCGACAACAACTGTAGAAACTTTGAGGCTTTTGATGTAAAGCTTTCTTCCCTATAAATTATATTACGTTACGGAAAATCGGGTTACTTTTAAAAAATCTTTCGCTCAAACGGGGTCTCTCGGAAGCGAGTTTGGAGAGTACTCGAATATTCTACTGCTATAAGCGAGTACGTTTTATGTATAATAACAAAATGTATACCGTTTTTAAGCCACTTATGTACAATATTTACGAATTTATATGAGTAAAGTTGTATAAACATGTTAAGTTTAAAGTTTAATTAAATAACTTGTATATGTAATAACGAAAATGCGTATTAAGATAATAATGTCTAAATAATATTGTTATTGTAGCGCGATTTATATAGGCACTATAAATATTCTTCACATGTTTTATAATAATATATAGAACATTAACAGTTTAATGACACAACACATTAAAAAATATGGTTTATCATGTAATTAAAAATATAGCCATTAAACCTCTTCAAAAAGCTTATCACACGCGTTCACTATAATGCGACTACCCACCGTAGCCTGTAGATACTATAGTGGATACGAACCGTGCATTCAGGGGTGTGCTGTGCATACAAGCAAAAAAGCTGTGCATTACTAACAATTCTGGGAAGCAAATATAAATTGAATAATTGGATTAACAAAAACGAAAACATTATTTTACAATTAGCGCCATCTATGTACCAGTAGAGACTTTAATGGCTTAGTTCTAAAAACTACCACTACAACTCACTGCTGTATCCATGGCGCTCTTGTGTATTCGACGCATCGAGCTATTCACATTACTAAGTTCTGTCATGACGCTAGTGAATTACTCAAGTCAAATAATTGGCTATTTACGGAATTGAAAATTCCTTTCGGTTGATTCGTTTTGTATGAAGTCGTAACCTACGCTGTAAACGCTGTTTTTTAACAGAATAACATGAGAAAGGCTTACAACTGCGTGCAAATTATTGAAGTGTCTACTTTATATTTTACTAATTCGCGAATTTTACTATCTTACTATTTTTAACGTGTTGATTTCATGATTGTTCTTAAAATTTGGTGCATGGATTGGTTTTTGATTAGAGAAAAACAAAAAGCAATTGGCTATTTCCTACCTATAACCTTTAATTGAAATAATTATTTCCTTTAGTTATTACGTGAAGAATTTTCAAATAATAAATGAATCATGTTCAGTCATATAAAGTGTTCTTAAAAACGTCCACACATTTTTATGTGGGTAAGAAGGTATTATTTTAAGTTAAAACTTAAACTTGAAAAATACTATTAATAGTACTCTAAAATTAATTAATACATGGTAGGGTCGTATAAACGACGGATTTATTTTGTCTAAAGACGTTGGTTAAACGAAAGTTCATATATTGTATTACATATATTATATATGATTATACAATTTCATTAGTAACAGCATAACCTAAATCTATACCTACTATTCGCCACTGCGTGCATTATATAATACATATAAAAATGAGATGTTGTAGCATATATTTAAACAAATTAAATTGAAAAATACATAGAAACACAATTACATACGGTAACATAAAAATAATGATAAATAAATATTTTGTGCCAATATAATATACAAACATGGTTCCAAGAAATAAAGTCGCTTAAAAGTTTTTTGTATCTTAGTAATGAATTGAATAATACACCGAACTCATTTAAAGTGTTAATCGAAGTGTTAATAGATTAATGGATGGGGAGGTGCATATAAAACTTCAATGTCACAATTAGAAATCACTCAAAAAATGATAACAAAAATTATTCTAAAAAAAAAAGACTATCCAAGTATACAACTTTTCACAGATTTTAAAGTATCAAAAATAGTAAACATATACAAAAAAAATCAATAATTCAAATTTTCAAAATTAAAAATCAATTAAATTTTAGAAACGAATTCCGATCCACAAGATATAGAGATCAAATTGATATCCCAAATCTAAAATATACCGTAACTCAAAATCAATATGTTTCAGGGTATTAAATTTTTTAACAATCTCCCCATCACAGTTAGACAAATTACGGACTATCATAAATTTGTAACTGAAGTAAAAAAATATGTACACAGACTGAAACATAAATTAACTCGAATATACTCCTTCCCTATACACGAGTCTTACTCTCATAGAGAAGAAACAAATGTTAAAATATTATATATATATATATATCCACTGATTATTGAAATTGTATTATATTTTTAATATTAATAATAATAAAAAAAATTAATGAACACAATATTGCTGTCATTTAAAAAAATCTTTTATATTATATCTATTTGTTGATTTTGTTATGGTCTTGACTGAAGGACACTTTACAAATTAAAATGTTGAAGAAGTGAGCCTATAGATATCTTTTGTAGAATCTGGCTTGTCCGCAAACCATCGGAGAGTAATATTAGTCTAAAAGTTCGGTGTGTCGATTACCAAATGAATTTCGACATTTTTTACTTTGACCGATATTAATCTGTATTCGCCTTAAGAATAAGACCAATGTTTGCGTTCTATTATTATTAGTATCGCTTTAAAAAATCTGGAGTAAGCATTGTTTACCACATGACAAAAAAATAAATAAAACAATCCAATCATGGCTGAAGCCTATATTACAATTAATTATAATTCAATACAACATTACATTAAAATTAACTTTTTAAAAAAATCAAACAGAAATGTAAAATTGTGCTGAAAGTATAACATATAAATTTATAATATATCGATATATAAAATATTTTTTAGAGATTTATTTCGTATTGTTTTAATTTTCATAAATATTTATTTTAGTTTTTGACCTTTTTACCGTTTATTTTTTTATCACTGCAAAGTTTTGTTTATAGCTCCTTAATATTTATTTTGATTTATAATGTAAAATTATTATTTCCTTTAAGCGATGATATTTTCTCAATGATAAGAGGATAACTAAGAATTTTTTTTTTTATTTGTGTATGTACACGTTCGAAATAAAAAAAGACATAAAAGAAAAAAAGCGTAACAATTTAAAAATAAATAAGACAAGAAAATACTTTTTAGAACATAGAAAAAGTATAATAATAAAGAATTTATGATCAAGAAAAATACAGAGTGAAAATACCTACAGAAAAATTAACAAAAATAGTCATCGAATTCGGAACTTTCTATTGTCGGCGGAGAACTTTACCAATTAAGCTTCAATGACCCATATGGAATATAATTTTTGGTTACATAGATATTTTCTGTGTATCTTTCTAAATGATATATCTAAATTTGTTCTAATTGTGTTGAACTATCTTCCGAAAAACCTATATTTCTGCATGGCAATGACAATAAATTGGTAGTTTATCTAATCCAAGAATGGCAGCTATCGTTGTGCACGATTATCATCAAAATAATAGTATTATAAAAACCAAGAAGGTCAGTTGCCTTGATTCTGTTAAGTTATTGAAAACTACAGAATTATGTTCAAATTCAAGCTCATCCATACGAAGGTTACAAATTTCTGGGTGAAAACGTCTAGAAAGTTTCCACTCCCGCTTCGGGCAATCAAATATGGCAGCCCCGCATTTGCATTCTTTGCACTGCGTAGAGTTCGTGCACGAGTTGCTTTATCGACAAACTCGTTGGTGGGTACACTGGGAGAAATTTACTTACGGAATGTTTCTTAGAAACTATATTTACCCTTGAAATTTTCAACTGCCACGTGGAAAGATGAAAGTGAAATTACTAAATACGTAAATTTATTTATTGCAAATAATAAAATAATGCTCCAGCGTTTAGGCGTGAAGCAACGTATAAATCATCACCCTATACGTTTTGTGCGTGGATTAGAATGACGGAGCCAATACGCACGTACATTCACTGACTGAATCAAAGTCTCATTTGAGAGATCGTTGTAAACATAGATCTTAATAGAAATTGATAGGCATCTCACTAAAATATAAGGAATACGTGTAGTGTAATAGGTCACTCATCCGGCAAAATAATGTTCCTGGTTCGAGTGCCGGTGGCAAATACGAGGCGAGTTTTTTAAGCAAGTACGGAGAAGCGCTGCGGTTCCGATGTTGCGCGTGCGTAATGGTTTCCTTCATCTGTTGACTCACCACATGCAACGTTAGAGACATTCACATAGTGTGGTCATCTTGTAGTGAGTGGTTGAAATGTACAAGATAATAGATTAGCCTACCGACTATGAAATACGGTCCGTGATTCGTTTCTTGAATGCTCGAAACATGAAACCAGCTGACATTCATCATCAAGTGTGTTCTGATTTGGCGCCACATGATTTCCATATTTTTCTTCATCTGAAACGGTTCTTTGGTGGCAAGAGTTTTGATGACGATGGTTAACATAAAAACCGAGTGCAGATAGGGTTTTTATCCCAGGCGGCGTCGTTCTATGACGAAGGTATGGTGTTGTAAGGTGTGATGTTGAGAAGTAGTTTAAGGTGTGTAGCGTCTGAAGAAAATAAAGTGTTGTAAAAATGATGTTTCTTTAAAAAAATATATCCGGTGTTTACTTTAAAAACTCGCCTTGAACATATATTTTGTTGATATATTTTTTTTGTGTATTTGTATTAGAAAAGAACAGATATTATTCGCAGGTGCATACACACATTCTCATTTCTGTATTGCAGTATTATATTTTATAATGCGTCTGTAATCTGAAATAAATGACAAAATTTGTTTATTGTTGTGACGAGGATGTGATCAATGATAAAAAAAAACACAATTAATTTAACATTTTGTCGAAAGAAAACTTTTTTATTATGTTTTCAAGAAAATATGTTTCAAATCGCCAAAGACACGACGTCTTCTTTTCTTGTCGACAACCTCTTCATTTTGATTTACTAACGTATATATTTCTCACGCAATGCTTTTGTTTTATTATTATTTTTATAATTATTATGTTACCTTTTTGATATTAATACATTTACCTAATTTTTACAGAATCTCAAATACCTTTGAGTAAACATATAGGTTCACATAGAGGTTCGAAAATTTGTCGCTAAAAATATTGTCGCTGTAGCATAGTTGGATAATGCACCTTCCCCGGTTAGGAAAGAGATCCAAGTTTGAATCCCGGTGGCGCAACAACAGTAGAACAGAAGAATGTGTTCTCCTAATAATAATAATAATAATAATAATAATAATAATAATAATAATAATAATAATAATAATAATAATAATAATAATAATAATAATAATAATAATAATAATAATAATAATAATAATAATAATAATAATAATAATAATAATAATAATAATAATAATAATAATAATAATAATAATAATAATAATAATAATAATAATAATAATAATAATAATAATAATAATAATAATAATAATAATAATAATAATAATAATAATAATAATAATAATAATAATAATAATAATAATAATAATTATTATTATTATTATTATATAAACATTCGATAGAAGTGTTACGTGACATCCATTTTAAAAACTTTAAACATATTTTTTAAGTAAATAACCAACATGATGATGGAAGTATTTCAAATATTCAGAAAAATATATAATATTAAAGAAAATTGTTTCAAAACTAATTGATACAAGGTAATTAATTCATTAAAAGAACTTCTATCTATTCTTCGAAAAATTTTCATTCCCTAAAACATGCGTAAATCTATTTAAGTGGACTATGAAGATAGTAATTATAATTTGATTGCTAGCGACGCTTAATTTGAAAGCATAACCTTCAGTTTATATGAAAGTCAAATCACCCTAGTACTCGTACTAATTATCCTATTGTTTTCATGTACTGTTCACCACGAACTAGCGATTTTTGTATAAGATTATAGTTAGGCGTATCGGTGGTATGAATGGCTTACTAATTTTGTAATATAATCTTTTGTGTAGTGGTTTTGAGCCATTCTGCCGTGCTTCTACAATATCTCTGACTGAAGTCTCTGCTCCCATTTCAGGTCTCATATACTATATTATGTATTGCAACATGGCGTGATATTTAAAATATTTTTTTATTAAAAATTTATTTAACATGATCTTAAATGCTAGACCCACGAAATCTCTTTTTAGATGCTCGTCTGGGAGTCCATAAATAAAATAACCTGTAATATGTACGTAAAATGTATTTTTTTAAATATATTACATCGATCATTTTCTGATTAATCAAATAATATATACTTTTGAAATTAGCAATATTAACTTAGTGATTAAAATTCATATTTTTATTTATTATCTTTATTTTATTAACCACTTAATTGAGTTTAAATTCATCTACCGGTTTAGAAAAATACCATTTTCTTCTCAGGATGTCATAGCTAAATAAAAACATATATTGTTTTTTCTTTACCAGAATATATTTAAAAAATAAATTATTTAAAAAATAAATTTAGTACCTAACTCAAATTGTTACTTAATACAAATTTACTCGGATAATTTTTAGGAAAAATTTTTTAGAAAATCAACTTTTACAGATACTATCATACACAATGAATCTAATAATCCATTATCACACAAACATTCAGGGTTCCACTCCATGATATATCGTTTAGTCAATATACCTATGTCAACATCCAATTTCAATATTGAATTGAATACAATTAAATAAATAGCAGTTAATAACGGGTATAATACAGGTTTGATAGAGACTATTCAAAAAAATAAATTAAAATAATATAATAATCAATTTTTATATAAATCACAGATAAAACATAATGATAGTAATGATTATTGGCGTAGGATTTTATACATAAATAACTTTTCGAATCAAATATCTAAACACTTACCACGAAATATTAGACCGGCATTTTATACAAATAGTAGTATAGATACTCATAAATTCTAAAGACAAAGATGATAAATTTAACAATTCTGGTGTCTATAAACTTAGTTGCAAGGATTGTGCTGCATTTTATATTGGTAAAATGACTAGAGTAACCTATAAGAAAAAGAGAGAATTTGAGATGTTTGAAAAATATCAATTTTTCAGAATTTTCTAATCATTTGATTGAAAATGGTCATGGTTTTGATAAAATATTAGGATTGTCAATTTTGCACATAAATAGTGTTGGTCACAAATTAAATTATTTGGAATCGTTGAAGATAAAAAAAGCGTACTAAACTAATCAAAAAATTATAAACAACCAACTTAACTACGAGTCCCATTCTAAAATTTTTTCATAAAAATTATTCGAGTAAATTTGTATTAAGGAACAATTTGAGTTAGGTACTAAATTTATTTTTAAATAATTGTTGTTTTTTAAAAATAGATCCTGGTAAAGAAACAATAATATATGTTTTTAGTTAGTTATGATATTCTGAAGAAGAAAATGGTATTTTTCGAAACCGGTAGATGTATTTAAACTCAATGTAGTAGTTATTAAAACAAAGATAATAAATAAAAATATAAATAATATTTTTTTTAAATTAGTCATTAGTTATTAATTTAAAGTTAATTTTTTCTTGTAACTTTAAATTTTCGTATTAATTAGCTTGTGTATATTGCGGTAATTTAATGTTCAACGTGTGAGCGATAAATTCAAGAGTTCTCGACCCATACATGTTGGTGGTTTTAAGGAATTGAGAGCCTTAATTTAGCAGTACATCGTGTATTTTGTCCGTTCAAGTATTTAATTACTGTAATTATTCCTGATTAATAAAAACAATAGTAACCCATAGACAGAAAAAACATCGCTGGATGAACATAATATTTTTTTTATAAAGTATCTGTCGGATATGGATCAGATTTGTGTTTGAGATACATGTGTAATCTCACAATCTCATATAATATCTCAGTACAGATTCCGTCCATACGTAATTAGATTTTTGTTAAATCTAATTAATACTAAAAGAGATTTAAAACATGTATAAGATCCATTTTATATGATCATGAATAAGTAAACTAAAGTAATAATAATTAATTTAATCCTAGCGTCCTCTATCGGGTTTTACTCAAAGCTATTTGAGATTATCCGTAATATAAAGTAGATTGCTTGTAAATGGAATAATAGATGAATCAGTTTGAAAAAAAAAGAACTAACATTTAGGTTCGAAAATTAGTCGTTAACTTACTAGGTTGACATGGTATAATGTCAGCGCGTTTCTCCGGATAGGAAAAGTTCCTGGTTTGAATCCCGGTGGCAATTAACATATTTTTTCGATAAATTGATTATATCTTACTAATTGATACATTTAACTTGTATTAATATTAATTAAACCATACTTACAAGTTCAAAAAAAATATAATCACATGGACTAACAATACTATTGAAAATGCCGTGAAAGTTATAGCCTACAATATTAATAATTATAAATGTGTGTAAAATTGTAAGGGGCATTTGGCGAAATTAATGTAATATTTTTCTGTTGCATCTATTTTTTGTGCTTTCTGTTTTTGAAAATTTTAGTTTTATTCCTCTTCTTCTTTTTTCTTTATCTTATTCTATTGATTAATTGTTTAATCGTATTTTAAGAAGGATAAGATGTTAGTATTGTATATTAGTATGAGGTAATATTTAATGTAGATATTTATTTATATATTGAGCAAGTGGTCATTTGAGTCTCATATCAAGAGACCATTTTAACAGTTCATAAAATTTTATAGGCAACATAAAGATTCTTGAAGACTTGCGTGAAACGTAACTGAAGGAGTGTCATCTGTAAAGACAAACTGAGGAATACTATTAGAAAATTTGAATATTAGTGGAACATAAATAATGTAAATGCTAGGGTCCTAGAATAAAACATAATATCATTATGTTGAAGTATAGGATTGCATTACCGTGTCGACAACACGATTTTGCTGCATATATGTCTCATGGCAATACTATAATATACCAGTTTCATCTATTGCTGGTTCAATATTTGAGTGTGATCTTCGACTCTGCGGAGAATTTTGCAGGGGCGGATGGCACCAAGTTTTAAATTCATCAAAAAAGTTTATTATTATTTTTTTAAATTTATTGTTTTCATCAGTAGGAGTAAATTATTTAAATGGTTTGTTTAGATTTTTTATTTATTTAATAAAAAATAATGATGAGTACATGTCACATATATATTCTTACTATTTTAAATCTAAGCTAATTGCTAGTATTATGAAAATAGGACTAACTTGATGGTCTTTTGGAACGAGGCGTGAACCCCCGACCACAAGGCCAGCGTCTTAACCGTTAGACTAACAAACTACTTTTACCCTATTAATTCACATATTTAATAAAATGATTAGATTGTTAGATACGAAGTAGTTCTTAAATGTGTTAACAGCACTGATGAATATGTAAAATTATAAAAAAGCTGTATAGTGAAGTAGGAAAGTAGCAAAGTAGTGATGCTTTTCACCGGATAAGAAAAGTTCCGTGTTCGCTAAATATTTTTAAGGTAGATATATTGATTCTGTATCTTTCTAATTAAACAATTTAATTGGTTCTCCGTTTCCCTGAAAGAGTTGAATGTAGATTGTACTGGTCAATGCACAAGGCGACACATAACATAGCGCCTCTGAATATTCAAAAGGTTTGAATCCCAGACAACTTGAACAGTAGACGTTAAACTTTCAGGCTTTTACTCCAGCTTCAGGAAGAGTTGTAGAACCGACCAGCCGTTGCCAGAAGTCTATATTTAGTGAATGGGTAATTGCGGTAGCAGGCCCAAAAGCTTGGAACTCTTTGCCGTCCGTCATAAGAAACGGCGCATCAAAGACTTTGTTTAAAAAGAGACTAAAATACACCATTAAAAAAAATTGTATCGAAGTACAAATATATTATAGGTCTAAATAGCTTATGTATAAAGCACCCTTAAGATATTTTTTTATGAAAATGGCGCTATAAAAATTATCCAATGTTATATTAATAATTATTATTGAGTCACATCTAAGCCGTTATTAATGAAATATCAGAAGTATTTTTCAGAAAAACGGATGATAGACATATGGAGTGGCTTTCTAAACGCACATCACCGAGATATCACGAAATATATTCCAAGAAATTTATATCTTTATTATATTTAAAGAAATATCTACCAAATACCATCAAATTATATTCTTCATAGAAATTTTTTATGACAACATAAAAAATTTTCATAACTATCAGGGATATTTTTTGATACTTCGATAAAATTCGACCAGCCTTGCACGGCACGAGTGCCGATAATGAACGGATAATTGAACCACCCGGTGGAAATAACAAAACCGTTCAATTAAATTGGTTTAATAATTTCTCGTTTGTTCTTTTCACAATCAAGAAAGCTTTCTGAATAGCAAAATCAAATAGAAAAAGAATTTCGCCTGTCTACCAAAACTTAAATTCACTGTTGAAGATTTTATGTAACAATATTTATTCTTGGATGTAATTTATGATAATATTACACAATATTTAGAAGATGAGTGAACGCGTAAATACGTAATACGAATCTATTTATACGATATATTAAAATGTGATATAAATATTTAATTAAAATTTACTTCAAAGAAATTCTAGTTATACACAGGTCATTTGGAAGTATGTGGCATACGGCACTGGTATTGATAATTTATATTCCTGAAGGTCCCCCATGGGAGACATAGAATACTTTTACAAGGCAGTGAGGGCGAGAGTGCAAATAAAATTCCTCGTGTGAAGATAACATTTAAAAAATGAACATGTTCCATCGGTTTTTTAAAAATATTTATTTTTATTTCAACTTTATTACATATTTTATATTATAATTTTCAACATTTGCCTAACTACAGAAGAGTCTTACGGTAAGGATAGCCTTTCACATTGTAATCAAAAGTTTTGCATGATATTTAATAAGTGATTATTTTGTTTATTAAATATTCGTGGCACGACACATTCTATATCTTTCTCTCACTGTACACATTGTATGCGATCGGTACTCTCACGATTCGACCCGACGATCTAGCAGAATAGTTATGGTGCGGGTCAGTATTCATATTTATCATCTCTTCTAAAATTATACTATGTTACTTTTTAACAACTGGTAAGATATTGCATATTATGAATAATTTATTATAATCATATTTATACAAACACTTCGTTCTGTTATCTATTACAAGTTTTAAGAATCTCAATTGTAATTGTTTAATTTTATCAGTAGGTATATGTTTTATAAGTTAGTCCATAACTACTCACTCCATAACTGACAACCAAGTCGACCATCGCAAAGTACAGTAAGATCAGTGTAGCCCGAGAGGTGTCTAACTTTAACATACAAAACGCACTTACATGTTAATTAAGGTTAATTGAACAGTGACGTGTTACTTCTGGTATAAATAAATAAAAAAAAGCTACTTAAGTATCTGCAATAACTTTATGAAAATTCCACAAATATACTTCCTGGCAGTTAGCGAAAGACTCACGCGAACTGGATAACGTCGGGCCAATGGCGACAATGGAGCTGGTACGGATGCGCCATTGTGTCGGACGCGATGCATTATATTCGGGCCCATTGGAAACTATCTTCTGAAGGCTAAATATATCGCGAATGTCTTCCTGGCCCCGAATTTATGTACAATACCGAAGGGTTGATGTACGATGGCTATCCGTTTGGCGGCCGAGCTCGCATCGTTACAGCCGGGACACTCTTCAACACTTCCTCCCTACATATTTCACTACCCTTAAAGTATGTATTATATTGTATATAAAATGGAATAGCCCGTCAATACATAATGTTGAGAAATTCATAATCACTAGTTTTATTTATAAATCAACGAACATATTTATTTGTTTTATTGATCAACGCCGTAAGTAAGTACTTTAAAAATAATACACGCACATATATATGTAAAGGATGTTTTTTAGAGGTTTTTTTTCGTATTGGCAACACTTTTTCCACCGAAAGTTAATATGATAGCTGACACTTGATTTGTGCTCATTTTGGTTTGCCATTTCACCATGGATAGACTTACAACAGAAGAACGCTTGCTAATTGTGAAAATTTATTTCGATAATCGTTATTCAGTTCGCGAAACTAACCGTGCGCTACGTCAATTTTACGGTCGACATAATCGTTCATCCGAGGAAGTAATTCCAATAAACATGGATCGTTTTCGCACCACGCACACTCTAATTGATAATACGCATCCGCAGAGACGTCGTACAATGCGTACCAAAGAAGCTGTTTCTGCAGTGGAGCATAGTATTGAGGAGGACCCGAATGAGGCAATTCGCCATTGAGAGCGCTATAGATCCATGATTACTGACTTTGTCGTTCCCTAATTGAATGGTTTTAATGTGAAAGAGCTATGGTTTCAACAAGATGGTGCAATATGCCACACAGCGTGCGCTACAATCAATTTACTGAAGGAAACATTCGATGAGCGCATAATTTCGCATAATGAACCTGTAAATTGGCCTCCAAGATCGTGCGATTTAACACCTTTGGATTATTTTCTGTGAGAATATGTGAAGTCGCTAATCTACACCGATAAACTAGAGAATATAGACGAATCGGAAGTCAAAATTTGCGTGTTATTGCCGATATACGGTCCCAGCTGTTGTAAAAAGTGGACTTTCAGATTGCGTTTTATTCGAGCCAGTGGCGACGCTCATATTTGCGTGAAATTATATTTGAACACTAATGGCATAAAATTATCTTTCCAATAAAGTCAATACCATGACCATTACCATGATTTTCATGTGTTTTATTACATTTTAAAATTCTATACCTCTAAAAAAAACACCTTTATCAATTTTATCTATTTGCTGTTAACAAATGTAAGGAATAAAGATGTGATAAAGGTTACATTTAAAATTTTACTGGTATCATCACACACATCATATATAAGTAAGTCTTATTTTTCTTCTTCATCGTGTGCTTGATGTTGAGCGTCGTGGTCCCCTGACCTGTCTGTAATTTGGTGCGTATTATTTCTTCATTTCTTTTTGTTGAGCCATGTTGATCATTTAACACATCCTCGGCGGCGGTGGGTCAGATTTGATACGGGTGTTTGTAAATATATGAATTACGCTACAAATATTTGTGTAATTCTGTTTTCCTTCTAGCTAATCTTTTATTAAATATTTCCAAATAATTTGAGATACAAATAAATGTTAACGAACGAAATTTGAATGAGTTATTGATAAAAACGTGAAAAAATGCTCAAAAATTAGTCACTTATTATATATACTGTCAAGATTTTTAGTGGGTAGACAAAGGATACCAGGTATACGTCCATGTTTTGATGTTTTGACTTATTTATCATCTGGCGACCCCTAGACAATACCAGTAGTATATCTATTTGAGGGGCGTTGCGCCTACCTGTAAGTTTTATGATACTACCTGTTCGGGTTCCGACGAGAAGATTACATGCTCAGTGCATGTTTGTATTTTGACTGTATAGAGCGTCTATTGATGCGTGAGAATATGAAGATTATTCATAATATTTTTTAATTTTTATCTTTAATTATTTAGCAGAAACATTACGCCACATCATGCAATTTCATTAAATCACATGATCATATAATGCATTAAATCACATCATGCAATATAAAATGACTCACTACCCCCGGACGTGTAGTAAGTGTTAAAGAGGACTGCGTTAACTATTATATTTGGTCTATTTATCTTACAGGAAACCGTCCTCTTGCCTTGGAAACCGGGGAAGGTGCATTATTCAAGGATTTGGAAAGAGATTCAGGTTCGAATCCCTGTAGCGCAACAACAACATTTTTCGATAAAATTGATTTTATATGTATATATTTCTAATTAACACATTTAATTAATATTTAAAATAACACAGACCTATGTTCTGAATAACTACAACTTCACAATAAGAATATGTTCTCCTAATAAAAAATAAAAGAATAAATAGGTTCTTTTTAAAATGGACCAATATTATATTTTGCTAAATACTAGGTACAGTTATGTGTCTTATTTATACTGATGTTAGAATAAAAATGAAAACACAGAATGGCTTTAATTCCTTATTATTGTTTCAATATAAAATAAACAATTTTACATTTGTGCAAAATAGGCCAAATGTCAACATATCATTTAAAAAATATTAATTCTTTTTATTTATTTTTTACATAATATTCTATTATACGTAGCATGTTTTTTTTTTACCTATACATGAAATATATTATTTTGACGCCTATTTTCATTTCTACAAATTTAATTCTTTCAATGATTGCTCTCCATAGCTGTTTGCAAAACATCTGATTCGGATTTATCCACGCGGCAGAGTAACCCAGAAAACTCTACACAGATAATTTTGAATGGCCGTGATAACTTGAAAACAAATTTTTTTTTGCTTGACTCGATAATCGCACAATTGATTGATATAATTATGTCGCCATGGATTATACTCGTATTACACAACGTTTTAAGCTTGCTTTGATTTTCCGCCTCAATGCATTATCTATTTTACATATTAGAATTGTATAAACAATTTAATTTGTATATTCAGCCAAACAATTTATGATTTGTTGCCTTCCAAATATTAGCTTATCGAAAATTTTGCGCAAAAGCAAGAACATTAAAAAACGTGAGCGATTTACTTAACGAGCTATCGTTAAAATGCGAATGTTCAGATTTGAAAAATGTTAATTATTTTACAGCTTGTTGAATAATTTTGAAAAACAAATCGTTTAATTATATATGGTTTATGGAATATATTGGTTTCTTCCTTCATTATTAAGTTCAATAATAACTGAATCTGGTTACCTCGTTTGTTTGATTCGTGCACACGCATTTGTATCTCATTTTATGAGGGAATACTAGCTTTGACTCACTCCGTCAAACAGGGTTAAAACCACTTAACTAAATGAACTTCATGTTGCCTTCTCGAAGGTAACCATCCAATTATTATTCCGTTATGTTAATGTAAACGTAGACGACAAAGTTAAAAACTAATTCGAAGAGTAAACACGTTTAACTACACGCCTAAGAAAATACGGAAACGGAAAATAAACAAAAACATCTGGAATTCGAAAATCAAACAATGAGCGAGCTTAGAATAAACAGAACTCGATAGAAGTTGAACATCGTAATGTTTGACAGCGAGGCTTAGCTTAGGTTGATTTGAAGTTCACAACACCTGATCAAGATTTCTAGTTTCATGAAGCGAGTATTCTTTTTTTGTACAGAACATTGCCCTTTGAATTTGGAATCATTGTTGTGAGCGTGAAGTTGCGGAGCTAGTTTGAGCGAATGTCGGGGTTGTTGGTGGGGTGTAAGTGGTAGTAGTTGTAACTTTGAAAGGAATCGGCCAAGGGATGGCGTCAGGAACCCATTAAGTCTAATGAGTCGAATAAACTTCTACGAGAGCTCGCATTCGGTTACAAAGTTCTAGATATTTTGTGTATGTGTTACCGTAAATTTCCGAAATCTGTTTATCAATCCCTACGAGCGTTACTAAAATGCCGTATGAAAAGATAATTTTGGCTATTTCGTGCGACTTTTATTCTAAGTCTGTTCTTACATACTAGCAAATTGATTATGAATTTTGTTGGAAAACCGAAGTACATAATTATCAAAAATAAAAATCATTTTATGTAGTAGTAACTCACTTCTTATTCCCTACCTACATTATTAACCTAATCTAACATATTCATTTTATTATTTTTCAATTAGTATATTTACTAAAGTTATTGTTTCGGAGGTAAGTTTGTAGGATTTCATAATCATATATATGAAAATGAAAATACTTGTTTTTTAGTTTTGGTTTTAGTTTTTTAGTATGGGTGCAACATAATTAAATTCAACAAGTTGTATTTATATGAAATCTAATGAAAAGAAGCAGCTAGTTAGATTGATAATGCTCTCATAAAGCAAAACGCGCAAGTAGAACTAAAATAAAAGTGCTTTTATTTTCATATGTAGGATATTTACCATTAGGTTAGGTTAGGTCAAGTTTTGAATAAAACATTCTTAATCTTTGAAAATGGTGTAGATATTTCATTATTAATCAATTCGGTTTTTTAATGTTACTGTGGAAATTTCGCATCCTTACGAATTTCAGCAATTTACGGCAACATATATATGTACAAATCTGCAAAATAGATTCGAATCATTTAGCCAAAGAATGTTTAATATTTTTTTGTTACCAGTACTATCTTTTTTACGGACATACACAATATTTAGAAATAGTAATATATAACGATGCCGTAGAATAGCGAGGTCTCATGTCATTCATTGTCTGCACAATTGTGGCTAGGTCCTATGTCACTGTCAACAGAAAAATGCTAACCGTATGTACAAATCTTTACATTCTCAGAAGAAATAAGAACTTCTTTTTTCTGACATGCGGGTTGGTCGCTCCATCTTTTGTTTGTTGACATGGAAGGGTATAAGGTACTCTAAAATTGGTAAAACAAACAATTTGACATTAGACATTGCTACAGAGCGACAGTTTTCTGGGCTCTCAGGCACGCAAATCAATCATTAATCATAATAAAAAAATGTAATTTTATTTACGCGACAACATATTTTATGTAAAACTAGCTGATATACTCTGTGCTGCATGGGTAGAAATGTTTAACTTCAAGAATCCTTGAGAACTACATAAAAATTCCTAGAGTCATCTACAGAGTCAGAATTATGTTCCTGGTCGATTCCTTCCAAAATTTCAAGCGCAGCTCGAGTAGTGTATCAGATGGCACCGTCCTGTTGAAACTTAATGTGTTGCAGGTTCAATCGACCTAATTCGGTCAAAAAAAAGTTAGCGATCACCATTAATGGTTACAGTATTGCCTCTTGCATCCCGATAGAACCCACATAGCACACTATACAGTAACTCTGCGTAGATGAAAAGATTGTTGGTGTATCAATTAAGGATTTTCATTGCCCCAATAACGGCTGTTTCGTTTATTAACAAAACCCACCAAGTCGAAATGAGTCTCGTCTCTTTCAATAATTTTTTTATAAAAGTCGGGGTCATCAATATTGAGCTGCAAAGCATGTGCGCTCCAATTTTATCGGCGTTATATGCTCCATAATCAATTGTAATTAACTACCTTCTACGACTGTCAAATGCAAATTGACAAATATTTGCCAAACCAAAATGATGGCCAAACAAAATCGCCCTGGAATATAATATTCACCCTGTATTTTCAATAACCTTCTCGCCTCGCTTCACTCTTTACCCATACACCCACCGCATCAATCGAATCCGACAGTTTTTGTCAGACTTCATATCTGAAATAGTCTACGTCCATAGTATTATATCTACGTCTTCGTCCATAATATTATTATTCCTCCTATACGTACTACTGCAGCAGCATTTTATATTTGGCTAATGAAGAAGAAATAGAATAATTATCTATTATTCGGATTAGTACAATGTTGAGATATCTTAATATGATAACCTTTAAACAGAAAACATATTTCAATGTTAGGGTGTTTATTTTTACCATCATCACTAAATAAATATCGGCAGAATTTATAAAAGAAATTGAGGCAAATTACCATGAGCACGGACATCAAGAGAAAGAGACAGAATGATATTCCATTTAGGAAGAAGGTCAAATCTCAGAATTCAATAATGTACAGTACCTACTATGAAGATTTTCAATGAAATGCCGAATGATAAAATAAATGAGAAATAATACAAATTCAATATTAAACTAAATAAATATGTGGAAGATAAGTTATAGTAAAAAGGGAAATATTAAATTGTCACGTCGTAAATAGATACGAGACCACACCTGCAACAACACTGTATATCAGTTTTCACAAATGTTGCTAGATAGACGGAAAGTCGGCCGTCTTGGATGATATACAGCGTTGTTGCAGCGAAGCACAGATATAAATTGCTTTTAATAGTACACATTTGTATTTATTTTATATGGTTGTTTAATATACCATTCGATGCCGATATACAGTATTGTTACAGGGGTAGTCACGTATGATTAAGAATAAATAAATAAATCTCTACTTACATAGTATGACTAGTAACTGAACATAATAGGAATATGATAACTACAAATTGTGTTTTGAATTATGATTACGAATCCTTACAATTGCAATTTTATTTGATTATTTTTCTTGACTCGGCAGATTTTAACAACCAGAATAAACCGGCTAGATAGACCTCTAGTTTCGTAGATCCGGAATATGCGTCTGATAGACTCAAGAAGCGAGATAAGTAACGGTATAGAGTTTGCAAGAATTGGGTCATCGTTCCTCGCGGAATGATGACTTAATGCGAAGTGAAAGAAACCTCGAACTCTTTCGAGGGTTCATAAGAGTGTGAGTAATGCGCTGGGAGCTATTAAGAGGGGAGGGGTAACCTAACTGCCACCCCACGAGGATGATTCTTTGGGATCCTCCTTCACCGGTGTCTGAACTGACTGACTCATAATTATAACGTCATATTCCAGTTGGGAGATTGAGCGTGTTCAATGAGCATGTTAATTTATGTACATTGTCTTTTTTGTTTCATTTGAATATATTTGTCTGTTCATTTCAGTACCATAATTTTTTTTTATTTCGTTTGATTTATGTACCTTGTCTGATTGTATTTTGCAAGATTTTTGAAAGCTTCAGACATAATATAAAAAGTGTTACACCAGTATACTTATTAATGAAAATTATTATTTTTACATCGACTTTTACTTTACACTTATTTTATTTATTTAACTTGTATGATAATATGGACGAAAGCGAGAACTATGTGTCAAGACAGAATATTGTGGCGCTCTATCCTCTCTGTCTACCCCCGCGGGAAAACTACCTGATGGTAAGTTAGTTTAACATTGTTTTTTCTTTTATTCTTCTGGACGTATATTTTTAAAAATCAGATATCTCATAGAGACAAAGCTATTTCTTATTATATTTAATGGAAAACGTATAGAATTATGGGGTAACCGTAAATTTATATTTATCACTATCTTCCTAGTCCTAGTACTTCGATTCATTAATTACCGTACCGGTTCAAGGTCACCGTTCGACTGATGCGGTGGAGTGTCAGGTGAGGAAAGGGAAATGAAGTGGAAGGCACAGAACACTACTTTCGTTCAAGAATAAATATATGCCCCAAACACAGGGCTTACGACCTGTCTTCGGCTGGCTTAAGTGATCACTTTATATATAACATTCACCAATTTTCACCCCTAAATCTCCACATTTATCAAATTTTTGAAAGTTGTATGTATGTAAGTATGTGGATTCGCTACTAGTACCACTGCACCATCGCCAACATTTGAGTATAATATATTAAAAAAAAAAATTTACAGATAAAAAATATTACTTTAAACCAATTTAAAAAAAAAAATCAGATTCTCACAGTGATGACATATATGCTGTTTAAAAAAATAGATTTGGTCCATAAATGACGATGGTGTACTGATACTCGAAACGAGTCCACATACTAACATCGTAGCATAACAATCCAAATAGTCATAGACTTTGCCAACCTGACAATTTTTCAGATAGTGGTTGATGTGGTAGTCGCGGGGAGGAAATCTCATTTCTTGCTAGCGATCGATTCGATCATACGGCGTTCGACACGAGGACGAGCGTTGTCGTGATGGAAAACGATTTGATTCATTTTGCGCGGTATTTTCAGCTGAATGGCAGTATAAAGTCGACCAAGCTGGGCCAGATACACGTCGCTGTTGATGTTGTACTGCCTTTGGCCATTTCTACTCGTGATTTTCATCATTGTTAATACATCAGTAACAGTAGCGAAAAACATCATGCATCATTCTAATAATATATAATAAGGTATAAAATAATATAATAATCTTGGCACGCCACACTGAACAGCATTGTTCATTAATTTTAATTGTACGTTAATCGGTATTGGCAATTATGAGAACAAACATAACTAGTTTCAATGGAGTCAGATCAATCAACTATAGTCATCATGAAGTTTGAAAACTAAACAATCATTGAGCATTGAAATACTCAGGAATATAGATGTGAAATTGATACATACTTGTCTGGAATATATTGGCATCAGAGGTGTGAATAATCCCGTCCCACACATATTATAATATAATTTGTTGAATCGTAAGATTTGGCTGTTGGTCTAGCGGTTAAGACTTTCTCCTTGTGATCTAATGATCATTAGAAGTCATAGTAATTAGTTTGTTAAGTTAGACAAGACAAGTTAGTTATTTTCATAGCACAAGCGTTTTGTTTTGTTTGAAAATAGTGAGAATACACAGACCAGTAAATGAATATACATGAATTAAAGTGTACATATAGGAGAGTGGTTTGGAACATTAATTGCGGGACAAGAAGCATTCTACACACATTATTTGTGGAAACATAATTACGATAGTTTATGATACGCATAAGTCACAGTAAAGTATTTACCCTTCGAAAATTAAATCTTTGTGTAAACAAGACGTTTTTATATTGATGCATATTATATTGTCAGCGTTTAAATTTTAGTTCCAATCGAGTCATATGTCTAAAAAAAGTAGCGGAGCTATTTGATTACGTAAGTGTAACTAAAATGATCACACAGGTGACACCAAATTGAAAATACTAAAACACGGAATATCATGTCTATATATGTATTTGGTAGTCTGTGTAATATGCATTCCGTATACGCATTTTTATTAAAAAAAATATGTAGGTATATAATTTTTTGAAATACTGTAATTTTAAATGATGTATAAAATTCAGTTATACAATTTTTGGGCCAATTTTTATACTAATATAAAATAATATATGCAGTGGAACATAATATATTTCTAAATACACACATTTTTATCGTATTTAAAAGTAGTAAACTAAATGTACACCGAATGAAATTAAGAATGAAAGTTTTACATTAATATGTGTATACTATATGTACACAAAATACTAGTAACATTCATATTATTAGTATTTTCAAACTAAGTTTAGTGTGTGTGGTGTGAACATAGTAAGTATTAACTTGGTGGTTCCCCGCGTAAAAATGTCTCAACTCCTGATCACTTGATCACACGGCGAGTATCTTACCGCTAGACGAAACAAGCACATTTTTGATGTTGAATATTATGTAATGTAATGTATGTAATGACAGTAATGCTTGTGATGCATCAATGATTCAATTAAAATTAAATACTAAATTAATGTATTAATTATAAATATATACATATAATTAATACATTAATTTAGTATTTAAAAATATCACAGACCTGTGTTCTAAATAATTACAACTTCATAATAAGAATGTGTTTTCCTTAATAATATATGTTGTATCAATGTGTCCAAAATTTAATAAAAATGAATTGGTAATTCTGGCGTCTTCCGTCGGTTTACTCAAAAGTATTTGAGATTCTGTAAAAATAATGTAGATGGCTTTCAAATAATGGAACGACAGGTGTATTAATTTGAAAAAATGTAACATATAGGTTCGAAAATTTGTCATGAAAAGTACTGGCGTTATAACACAATTGGTAGTGTACTTCCCCGGATTGGAAATAGAGATCCAGGTTCGTATACCGGTGACGCAAAAAAAATATTTTTCAACAAAATTGATTTTATATGTATATATTTATAATTAATACATTAATTTAGTATTTAAAAATATCACAGACCTATGTTCTGAATAATTACAACTTCACAATAAGAATGTGTTTTCCTTAACAATTAAAATTGTTCTCAGAAGTAAATAAAAATCAACGAAAATAAAAGATTCTAAAACTGTTTTCTGCGATGGTCGTTGTAATATATTATTAACGAGCGTACGTTTCGCTACAAGCTGCCGATTCACACGATTTAACGAATGGCGTATAATGGACCACAATTCATGTCATGAAATTAGCCATTCAGATATTAGTTATTTGGTTTTATTCATAAGATTAGGATCTATAAATGCGGGAATACCTGCACGGCGCATCAGTTAAAATATTAACCTTATTGTTGAACGTTACTGGCCGTTTTGTCTAAATAATGGATAGTTCGATAAATGCAAATTTGGATAAATTCCCAGCCAGAGGTACCAGAATAACGATCGATATTTCCGCTTTAACTGCCGAAATAATTATTCTGTCGAAATGGAATAATGAAAGGCACTATAATCTGGTTAGTACTGGGGCGATGCGTTTATCGCTGGCACATAATTTGACAACTCTAATTAAAATCTACCAATAGAGCCTTTTTGAAAGGTAAAATCAATTAATTTTAATTCAGAAACACAATCCTACCAGCATTATTATTAAATTTAACATTTAAATTAACAGTTTAATTATAATTATTTACTGAACAATATCACGCCTTTAAATAGTGTGTGCATTTTTAGTATATAAGTATAAATATGTGTAAAGTAATACTCAAAATGCCTAATTCGATTGAGCTCAAAAGAATTATTTAATAAAGATAAAGAATATTTCATTAAATTATTTAAAAAAAAAAATTAGATTCTCAGTGTGACATAAATGCTGTTTCAGGGAAAATGAATATCAAATTTAGTCCATAGATGGTGATAGTGTAGTGGTATTCGAAGTGATTATACATATTATCATATATACAACTCGTTCAATAGCACACCTCGACACAGGATCATTATAGTGAGGGGGCATTATTTTTCATAACTTCAAAAAAGTATTATAATAAAAGAAATATAAATGTTCATACGAAAAATTTATTTTATAAAAATATAAATAACTAGTATTATAAACCTCTCTTAGATGTCCTAGAATATGTACGATAAACATTTTTTTCCCCAATATATTGAAACATTAAGAAAAATTGTTTGATGTTTTATCCTTAATAAATAAAAAAAAGAAATGTTATAATTACCGACCTGTATGATATTTGTATTAGAATATTAATTTAAATAACCTACAGTTCTGTAAGATAGAAGTATTTCATTTTTTAAATTTCTAACATAAGACTTGTCTACTATTTTGGAAAATGTGCTTTTTAAAAAAATTAACACTTCACTTCGATAAATCTCCAATCAAGTTTCCTACTTGTGCCATATAGAAAGACATTGGGGTTTTATATATTAGAATTTTAGTCAGAAATTTATTTATTCAAAGATATTCTACAAATTCATTCCTAGAACACATACAACATTGAATGAAGATTCAATATAATTTACATTTCTTGCTAGATATTTAAACTTCAAAGCTGAGGCCGACTTAACCTTACCTAATCTAATCACCAGAATATCGGTTATATTCGAGGTAAAGTAAATAGTTTTGTATTATTATTATTAAATAATTTTAACGTTAAAGGCGGGAAGGTTTTATTTTAAATCTTGCTGAAACCGATTTTCACGTTTTCAGGTAAAATAATTGTGTTAAATGAAACCTTTAAATAGCTATGTTGATTTCATTTTTACAAATAAGAAAAGCAGTTGATATACATTTACGTATGCTAATCCAAAACAGTTTACGAGCACAAAGTAATCCAGCCGAATACTAGGCCCTGCGGGTGGCTATGTCATTACGCTGCGCAGCCAAAACATTGACATGATGAGACAATTTTTTCCTCTTTCTGTATTATGGAGAGTCATAAGTCTTAAATTTCCACTCTGTAGTATATGAAAGATTACTATTGAGTGATAAAACTGTTGACATTAAAAAATTATAATTATAAAAAAAATCTTATCAACATCACTTTATCTAAAATTTCACCTGTACTTTCAATATTTCCAATAAAGTCCTCATCTCCATCACTCTACCTTAATAGGTCATTAATCGATTTTTTAATTAATTTTTTAGTGTATTTATTTAATTTAGTTGTTATTGTTAGGTTATTTCTTCTTTCTGCCTCGGCTTCATGTTCAGGGGGGAGGCATCTAGCCTAACTGGTTCTTTTTTAAATATTGTCAAGTCAAATGGTCATGAAATGAAATTACAAAATACGATTGTATACAAGAAAATTTATTATCTATATTTTACGATACTTGCACGTATTAAAAGTGGAAAATGAGCATTTTACCTGATTACTTATTAATGAGACAATTCAAAAATAATTACAATTAAATTAACATTAATTAGGTGCCCATCATGCCAGCATAAAGTTATCCACCAAATTGTCTATGTTGATGCTTGTCTGATGTAGATTATACAGGTCCCTCACGTAAAGGATTACCTCTTAGGAGACGCCTTCCACCTGTAGATGATGGTCCTGGATCTTGGACGTCAAGTATGGCCTGTGGTGCCAGCGTAGGGTGACGGAGTTCAGACTTGTGGTTGATTGACCACCAGACGATGCCCAATTATCCAGGCAAGCCGGGACTTTGGATGCAATGTTCTTATGCAATTTGGGCGTGCCGTATATGATATCGTCTCACCTGATAGCGACAATTTATTCTCACTACACCAAATTATGTTGATCGTCTTTTTTTCATATAGACCTTTTTATATTTTTACATCGACGATTAAACATAGAGAACATCACAGTCTAAGCTTAAACTCGAGGCGCACAGTTTAAATTTTCCCTGGAATCACAAATTACAAAACGCTTGCTTATTATATCAGAGACGACATTGATCTTATTTTCTAATTGAAAATTAGATCCCGTGTTTATGGAGCGAGCTCTCCCGGCTGGGATTTGGAGAAAGACTGACGCATGACGGTGATGCATCCCTTATGGTGTATTTGCCGACGTGACTATGGTCACGTACGCCAGATTCCTTATTGCCGCCCCCACGCCGTATCGTGCGTTTAACAATACCGATGTTTATTGCAAGCCCGTCCCTTACTTCGACTAAGTGCTTACGTATCCTCGAACAAAATATTGTTTTGGGTAATTTTGCATTCTAACATCATATATAACTGTTGATGACACGGGACACCAACAAAGTTCCGACTTTGGCGCAGTCATGACAACGGTCACGATTCAGGTGATTTATCCGTAGAAATATCACTGCAAGCTGAGAGATTTTCAAAGACGATAAACGAACGTTTTTAGAGTGAAAAATGATTTTGGTATTTACTCGTATAATAGTTACAATTACGAATACAACCATTATTATAAATTTTTCATCGAATACAAATACATATTCTAAATGTACGTTATTTTATAGTAAGACTCTAAAAGCTAGTAGATTTCAAAAGGTATGAAAATTTGAAATTGAGTTTTCTGAAAACTCCATTGTATGGAAATATGGTGAGCATCCGACCGATATACGAAACGATGCCGATTTTGTATGTATTATTTTCTTTTATAAATATTCGTAACGCACCATTTTTATTTTAGTTAAATCATCCGTTCAGTTTTCGTATTATTTTATCAAAGCACAAAATTTTCTAGACAGTCAAACTGTATCGTTTCCAATAGTGATAAAATAAAACAAGTGTGTACAGTTGTGTACACGGAATACGTATCACATCAATACTTTAACGGTTTTCAAAGTAAGCTAAACGATTGTGCTATTAAAATAAGACTAAGTTGCTGGTCTCCTAATATGAAGCTTAAACCAAAGACGATTGGATCATAAGTTGAACTACACGATCAAAAAGTACGCATCACACGATTTGTGTTCGTTTGTTATGATTAATAACTGTAATTATTCGTAATCTAGCGAGCAATCACTGGATTCTAGAAAATATGCCTCCAACATTAAATATCAGTTACCAGTTATCGTTAAAATCGAACACAAATCATAAATTAATGTATTAATTATAAATATATACATATAAAATCAATTTTGTCGAAAAATATTGTTTTTGCGCTTCCGGAATTCGAACCTGGATCTCTATTTCCAATCCGGGGAAGTACACTACCAATTGTGTTATAATAGCGCCAGTATTTAATGACAAATTTTCGAACCTGTATGTTACACTTTTTCAAATTAATACATTCTTCGTTCCATTATTTTAAAGCCATCAAATGAATTGATAATTCTGGCGTCTGCAGTCGGTTTACTCAAAGGTATTTGAGATTCCGTAAAAATAATGTAGATGGCAACACGATCGGTTCATTTTCAATAGTTGACTTTCTTCCAATTTTTAAAAAATAGTAAAATGTAATCATCAGTTTCTTCCAAGATTGTATTTGGCGGATCTCCTTCAAATTGCTTTCCACCGACTCCAATTCCCTGCCATTCTTCTCACCCACCTCACCCCTGTCTTCTTCCATATGTATTCAAAATGAACGAACGTCCATATAAGTTAAGATAGAACATCCTGGCGCTTTCGTATAAGGAAAGCCTACCACCAAGTAAATGGGAGAAATGAAAATGAAGAAGAAGAAGAAAAAGATGGTTTCACGTTACAATATTTTTGTATATTTAATATTTACTGTACTGATTACACCTTAACACTATGTATAAATGTTATATCTTTAACTCGCGCTGGTGACGATATTGATTCTTTGTGTGCGGAATTGTGTTGTCAGAATAATACCCGTTAGTGGTAACAAAAGTATTTATTCTGGATGCTTCGATACAATATAGTACAGGTCAATATAAGATTGTTACAGTTCAACGGTTCGGAGGCAAGAGGCGCGATACATATATCTCTTTCACACACGCATCTCTTGTGCCAACCTTGCGCGCGTCTACGCATTCGTCCCATAGATACATCACAATAAATAAATAAAAATAATACATTTAGCTTAGTAACAACAGATTCTCAATAAATTTTGTTCATAATACGCATGTACGTTAAAAAAAAGCTAATAAAAAGTACAAATAATGTCTGGAAAATAAGCAAGCACATTTGGTATTTGAACGCAAAGTAATAAACCTTGTATTTGTGTACTACCCTGTAGTTCTGGTAAAATCAAAACATAATTTATTACATCTGTTACCCGACCAAGTAAACCGCATATGGCGGTCAAATCTAACTAAGGGTATAAAGTATTTTTTCGGTTGAACACACACGAGATAAAGGCAAACATGGAAATACGCACGATACGGTTAATAAAATATATAAATAAGTACATGAAGGGGCCCCTTTATGTTTCGCAAACAACAATGATATGCTCCGAGTCGAATGATATTTATAATATTCAAAGTTTTTCCCGGTTTATGGGAGTTTATAACATTTCACAATCTAGCATGCTCCCCGAAGGGCCGCAAGGTTACCAAATAGAGTTCTAGCAAGTTTGTTTTATGACGACATCGACGGAAAAATCTTGACAAGGCGATAAACCCCAAGAGCGTGTATGTGGGATATAAATTATTCCCAAATAACATGTTACAAAATTGGTACTTAAATTTTTTAATGGACTACATCCATTTCCCAAGAAAGTAATCGCACTTTTTTGTACAGCACAACTTTCTTTTACAAATGACGCTAAATTTTTGATGGTGCTTTTTGGAATTTGTGTGCATAATTTATGTAATTACTTTATACTGTGGGAAGAAAGTCAGAAATATCGATTTTTATTAAAAATGTTCTCAAATTTCCACAGCCGTTCAGAATCTTCTGGGGTTTTCTGCTGTAAGTGTCCAAACTCTCTGGCTAACGTTTCGGAACCCGTTGCAGGGTCTGTCAGCAGGGTTATTTTCGCTGATACAAAGCCATATGATGGACTCAGAAATGGGATTCAAAACGTATTCTCATAGCGATAAAACTAATGTAATATATAAAATTTCGTACACTTATTTTATTTTTACATTAAACGAAACTCTTTTAATTTTATAACACAACTTTATATTTACATACAAGGTAAGTATTGTTGTATTATTGTATTACACAATACTATATGCTTGTAGATAGGTTTATAAACTTTCGTTTAATTAACGTCTTAAGGCAAAATGAATGCATCATTTATAGAACCTTACCATTTATTTATTTGTAATCTTAAAGTAATATTTATGGTATTTTTTAAGTTTATGTTTTAACATATAATAATATCTTCTTACCTAAAAATTTTATATAAATTTTTTATGTCGTTTTTAGAACACTGCTCATGACCCTTGAAAACCCTTAACTGAAGCAAATAATTATTTTTATTAAAGGTTAACGTCGGAAATAGTTCTACAGATTTGTTTTTCGTTTTAAATAAAAGTGATAAATTTGATATTTTTTGATTAAAATAAAATTGCATTTTTCGCAAACGCAAAGAATGATCTTGAAAATAACACGTTTAGTAAGATAGTAAAATTCGCAAATTAGTAAAATAATAAGTTGATACCTACTTCAATGATTTCAAGCCATGCCAAGTTGAAAACCTTTCAAATGTTAATCTATTAGGAAACACAAGCAAAAATTCCGTACAATGTGAATCAGCTGATCCATTTTTGACTCCGTCGAGTGGAATTTTCAATTCAGTAGGTAGCAATTGTATGGCTTGAGTTGAGTTAAGTTAATAACAGTGGTTAGCAATTATAAATGAATAATTGTGTGAAAGAACTGGAATGTATGAATGTAGGAGCAAAAATGGGCGATTTGATTGTATGCTGTTTATTGTACGCCAATGATGCAGTACTAATGGAGAATAATGAACAATAACTACAGAGTCTAGTGAGTAGAATGTACCTCATGATGAATGTTAATAAGTCGAAAATGATGGTATTTGAGAAAGAGGAAAGCAAAACACCGTGCTAAATACTTGTAGGTAATGAATGTTTGGAACAAGTAGATGAGTTTGTGTATTTGGGAAGTGTGTTTGATGGAAACGGAAAGTGACTGCAGGGAATTAAGTGAACGGCACTTTGAATGGAATTATGGCTAATGGGAACTTGTCAAATGAAACAAGACTAGCGGTGCACAATGGAGTCCTGGTACCGACACTGATGTATTGAGGCCTGGAGCTGGCAGAAGAAAAACGAAAGTAGACTGAATGCAGTGGAAATGAGATCACTATTCTCTCTGCCTACCCCCGCAAAGTAACACCGTGATGGTAAGTAAATAAGTAAGTAAGTAAGCAATTATAGTAGCAATAAACGAAGAATATTCTGCTAGACGACTACGGCGCTACGGCGGTGGTAGTGGAATAGTGGTCGTAGCATTTAGAAGTATACAATTAACGATTCTCTTGATATTATAATAAATTGTCTATACGTAATATAAGGAATATTAAATTTATATTTGTTTGGCAGAATAATTAGTATTTTTTGGTTGAATGTAGTACACAACCCTGATATTGTAGTAAATGTACTCACTAAGAAGTCAAAATAAATAATGTTTGAAATATTTAGGTTGATGAGTTTTTTTAAATATATTATAACACGAAATTCTTTTGACATTTAAGGCCCACCTTGAGTTATAATGCCATGCATGATTTCTGCTGTTGTATGTGCACCGGATGCATGACGTGTGAAAAGTTTAAGGGCACCGTAACGCGCTTACTAGGGATGTCTATTCACTATGAAGAATATAGGCCTTTCAGGAAAATTCATAAGAGGGACTTGCGTGTAGGGGGGCATGGGGCATAAGCGCAGAGTGCATGGTGCGTGGGTGATTAAAAATACGCTCTCGAGGGTATTTTAGAAGCTTCGTGAAATATATAGATAAATGTCTCTTTCCGTGCAACGCCAGTTACATTAGATATTTAGTATTATATTAATTAATTTGATTTCCTTATTTTATAAAAATTACAAGACGCGCACCAGTCCAACAGGAATCGATTAATCAAACTTATCAAATAAAATGGCGGCGACCTATTTATTAAATAAAATACAAGTTTCCAGGGTTTCGACTGAAGTTTCTACAATAATTAATCACGAGTCGGCTATGTAAATACCCGTTCACGCAGTCGTAACACAGGGTCTCCCCGCGGTTGTCGGAGTTCCTACCCCGCCGAAAATGTAATCAATCTCCAGAAAATATATAAGCTGCTTTGCGTAAAAATTTCCCCGCGTATAGTGATAAACGCGGGAAGTTTCATCCCTCTCATAGGGGTAGTTACCCAAATGTTCTCCGGACTTTTTCCTTACGAATGAGAGATGTAAGAGACTTTGGGAGTTTTCAGGAGCTAATATGGTGATTTATTCAAAATCTCACGAAAAGGACATAATAGGTAATGTACATACGTACTTAAATATTACCTTTCGTGGTTTTTAGAACGACGAGCTGTGCGTGTATATAATCTTAATTGTTTTGAAAGATGCTTTATAAACAATGAAAAAATTCATCTACAGTATCAAAACAATGTACGTAGATGTAACTCAAAATATTCTCGTTAGCAATTACATTTTGAAAAATGCCTTGATTAGTATTTTATGTTTAGAATTTTTTAAAGTGATCATAAATAATCAAGAAGATAAATGAAATTTATTATTTTCATTTCTATGGTTTCATGACCTTAAAAATAAGTAAATACAAAGTGTATGAAAATGTGGTGACCCTATACGGGCCCATAGACATAGCCGTGTATGGGCTCACTTATCCACCATATAGGGGCCGAACCAGAGCGACCAATAAGCAGGCGCAGATAAACAATTACCACCAGAGACAGATACTGCTCAAGCAACTAACATCATTTCTCCGCAGACCGTCCTATCGCCAATATCATTATTCAAGAGCATCTCCAGCGAGCCACTCCAAAGTTCAACCGCGTATTATTTATATAATAATAATAAACGAATCCTTGTAAGTGTTCTTTCATTTATATATCCTGCTCTAGTTATAACAGGCACCCGACATACAATCAACACGCGTGACACTAGAAGATGCGGAGCTTCTGTTTCACAGCAACCATAACCTTCAGACACAATCTTGAGTCAATCATAATTTGAATAACTTCAACACACACACAAACCTCAACACAAATAGTTTATTACGTATAAATAGCCTGCGTCTATTTCTAGTATTTCTGTAAAGTTATTTTTAAGCTATATTGAGCTAAGGAATCAATGATGGCTACATATCTTTATATTAGTATGTACCTAGTGAGGCAGATAGGCTTGCAAACATTAATAAATTCAATATGAATATGTATATCTTTTAAAATTAGCAATATTAACTTTGTGCATAAAATTAATATTTTTATTTTAATTTACTAAATTTAAATTTATTTTTTAAATAAGTTTTGTTTTTTTTTTTAAATAGATTTTGATAAAGAAACAATAATATGTGTTTTTAGTTAGTTATGACATCCTGAAGAAGAAAATGGTATTTTTAGAAACCGGTAGATGTAGTTAAACTCAAGTAAGTGGTTAATAAAACAATGATAACAAATAAACATATAATGTGTATTTCACCGACCTGGAGAACTTAGGACCTTCCAAGTCAAACAGGTCGCAGATGAGAAATACGATCCCAAGAGGTCTACTGCTAGAAGGAACCAATAACTAGTAGTACCGACACAAAGCATAGGAAGAATGATATCGGACCGGTTATTTATCAGATTATTATTAAGCACATTTGTAACAGTAAAAATGGCTATTGTACTGCGTTACACAAAACAAGAAGAAACTATTTTACTAAATCTCCCAAGAAAAAATTAATGACAATTTTTAGCCTTGTCAAGAGGGCGAAGTTCATGGAAATCATGATCTTCAGTCATGACGTTAATGACGATATATTTTGTGTACTAAAAATGTTGTTGCAAAATATTAAAATGTTATTTTACTAATAGTGTTACAAAATTATATTACTAAACCTAAGTATTTATCTAGTTGTGGATTACACAAATAAAATTATTGGAATTCAAATTAGACAATTTGTCGACTCGGAAGATACGGATATAAAGTGATTATTTTGATTTAACATTTAAAGAATACCGTAATTCAGTAAACCCATCGTATAATAGAATTTATAGTCAAGAAACCGTAAAACCAATTTAATTCAATCAAATTGGCTTTAAAAGATAAGGATACAGTGATTACTTTGGTCGAAAGTTTGAGAATCCATATTCTGATAGGATCTTTCATTTTGTTGAATGGATACGCATTCTAATGATTCGTTACAACAGATGTCGATTTGGCTCATAGAACTGATCGGGTTACCTGCCGCTTTTTAACTGCTTTGTGTCCTTAGGAGTTTTCTCAAGCCATTTAATGCACTTCATCCAGTGGTTTTGAAATGGTGGAAATATTTCCTATTAATTCATTAATCTTCTACTCGTTTTTCCTCAACAAGTCCATTTTTCCAGTTATTTGTCTTCTGCTAGTTAGTACCGGTACTTATTGCTATTTGAGATCCAGTATTTCCTCGTAAAGTATCTTCGTTTTCCGTGTCCAAAAAATACGTGAGATTTATTCGCTGGTATTATCCTTTCTTCTCTTCTTTATCCTCGCCTTATCCCGGCATTTTTTATCATTAAACTCGATTATTTTATTTTGTTCTGATATTCGACCTTGGATTCGCCGAAGACCCATGGTGCGTCTGTGGCCATGTGAGTCAGACGCCGGAGTGACTCAGGGTGTTTGATTTTGAGGGACGCCAGGGAGGATGTGTTTACGGGATCGGATGTGGCAGTGTGGCAGGACATCGTTTGACCTGATGAGAAACGAAAGGAATTTCTGACTTTTCCGGAGTTTGTGGGAGTATGGGTGTCTCGCTGAGAGATTTTGATACGGTCAGGTATTTAGAAAGAGGGTAAAAGCTATCCGCTCTTTCATTTCTTGTTCGAAAAACTTCAGGTTGAATACCTGCCGGTCCTGGGTTCCTTTTGCCGGAAGGAAACTTCTTTTACCTTAAGAGGTTGTGTAATGGCATTAGGAACCGCCAATTTCTGTCCCTCTCAGTACGTCTAATTTTGTGTGTATATTATAATATATCTATAAATTTATTACTGTAACTTTTGTGAGGATTTGATTTATTTCTACATATATACTTGTAAATTAAACTCATGTTGCAATAACTTATTTGTGTTTCTTGTTTTACTGAATAAATGTTTATATTGCACTTTGCGGACAGTGAATGATCATTGGTTAGCAGCAATGCCGTGTTGAATTGCCGTTGTTACAGCACCGCAGCATAGCATGGTTGGCAAGTAGTTTTAAAAAATGCCTAAGTTTTTGCTCATAAATAGTCCTGAGTAATTGGTGGGTCACCACCATTCACCATTCTAGGCTGCATCCTTGGTCAAGTTCAAATTTTTAAAGATCGTGACTAAGTAAGGCTATACATGTGGTTTTCTCATATCGGTCTTGATAGAGGTCTGAATAGAGGCCACCCACCATGCATTTTGACCAATTGCTTCTTTATACTCGCCTCGCTATTTTAAAAACGTAGCCCTTTGTTTTATTTGAAATATTATTTTAATACAAGACTCCAGTCAAAGACTTTTACTTAAACCGTGTCGTTATAATTTTATGCTCCTACCTTAAGTTCTTTTGTAGTCTACCGATGTTATACCAAATCACAGCCTTTTTGTTAAACAAAAATAATGATGTTGGTATTATTTATTGTAAGCGAGGAATAGTTGGATACTTAACTTGTTAACTAAACATATGATGAATGAACGAAAAGTATGCGAGTGGAATAAGTATCGAAGAAATATAAAGAGCAATGAAATACATACATATAATAAATGAAATAGGTACATGAAGATTGGAAAAGCTATTAGTTACGGGAGTAGCACCCAATTGGATTAGAAAAGAGCTGTGATTATCGCCCTCTGTATAAATAAAAATGATTTCGTATTCATTGCGGAAACCGTAGTTGACCGTAAAAAAATTAGATACCTAAATCTTATATATATCTGAACTTTATATGATTTTATTTACAGACGGCGTAAGAATTATAATAAAACATATATGTTGGACGTACAAGCAGTCTTTATTTATAGAATCAGATTGCTTATATAAATAGACTAATAAATGTATCTATCAATTATAAAAAATACTACAGATTATAAATTAAAAATTTGCCGGAAACGTAACTGGTTCCATAGATAGGAAAAGGCCTTGGTTCGAACCCTGGTATCAATCATATATTTTTTCGATAGACAGATTTGTTTTGTATATATTTATAATTGATTCATTTAATTTGTATTTTTATTGTTCTTCATATTTTTAAACTTTTTAATAACATTTTTTCTTATAAGATATTAAATAATGGGTAATCTTTTTCATATGTCTGACTAGTTGAAGTAAGAAATAAATGAAATACTTTTAAAATTAGCAATATTAACTTTGTGGTTAAAATTCATATTTTTTATTTATTATCTTTGTTTTATTAACCACTTAATTGAGTTTAAATACATCTACCGGTTTCGAAAAATATCATTTTCTTCTTCAGGATGTCATGACTAACTAAAAACATATATTATTGTTTCTTCACCAGAATCTATTTTTCAAATGGCATTTTTCGAAACCGGTAGATGAGTTTAAACTCAATTCAGTGGCTAATAAAACAAAGATAAATAAAAAATAAAAATAAATTAAATTGTAAATTTTTATTTTAAACCGTAAATAAGTATTATATCGAATCTATATCCATAAATTATAAATATATGTGGTGCGTGTATTTTTTATACGAAGACATAAGGATAACACTTCATGGATAACATTATTATATTTAGGTGTGGAGTTAATAGTTACTAACACGAACGATTACTTGTTTATTTATAATATGGCACACTACTGTAGTAAATCATTGTTTGACAATAAAGAAGGTGTCAAACAGGGTTGCCTAACACCAACTCAATGCAAAGGTATGAATGCACGTAAAGCCGAATTTGCATGATTGATTATGATATGCTACATGCTATATGCAGTGTTGTGCTTAATAGTGATTGTGGTTTATAGAATTTAGGATATATGAATGACATTAAATCGAAAGTGGTGACATTTGTAAAATACAAATAAGCTAATAACTATAATAACATAATTAGAATAGGTTAAAAAGGATATTCGGGTAACTAGGTATTGAATTAATGAGAGAAATTGTTTGAGATAATTTAAGATAATTTTTAATAATACGCCTCAGTATAATTTATCCATCAATAAACGACAAGCTTTATAAGTACTCTTTCATTTTTATACCGTGCTCTAGACGAAACATAAATACTTACACACAATATACATTACGACATACACTAACACGCGTGAGACTAGAAGATAGTTAGGGACTTCAGTTTCACGTCCACAAAACCTTCTGATATAATAACAATCAACAATTTTCAAAAATCAACAACACCTATGCTGGTGACCTCTGGGTTATGGTTGTAGACTAAGATTAAATCAGAAGGTTTTGTGTATGTGAGACTGAAGCTCCTAACCATCTCCTAGTCTCACGCATGTCGAGTATGTTGCACTGTATACGGTGTGCGTGTGTGAGTATTTATATTTTGTCTAGAGCAAGGCATAGAAATGAAAGAGAACTTACAAAGCGCCAATTGACGGATTAATATACAGAGGCTGTATACAATTAAATGCATGTATACCATCTCTGTATAATTTATCCGTCAATAAACGGTGTTAATCGCTGGAGTGATTTGCTCTATGGTGTGGATGAAAGGAAGTGTCCGTCACGGTGTCTGCTGATCGGTTGGTTGAGTCCCTACATGGCCATATCTCTGGGGCGCGTGCAGGATTACCAGATTTTCATTTCATTCAGCGATGTGCGCAGATTCGGCTAATAATGCAGTTCGCGACAATTCAGCGGTAGAGTGCGGGCAGGATGAGCTTATAAAAATTGTAAGAATCGAATCATAGTGGTATAAAAACTGCTGGATTTTCTAATCACTCCTAAAAATGAATTGCCAATGTTCACATAGATGCCTATCTAGTAGTATGTCTGCCAATTATTGTCATGGTTATGGGCGATGTTTCCTGAATTTTGGATCACGGTGTACGCATAACAATTTATTTGTGGAATTTTAAGAATCAATTTGTGCACTGGGGGAATAATAAAAATATTATCATACCTTATGAGACTGCGGTGATTCTGCTCGTACCCATGACATGACCGCGTAAGAAATCACCGCCATACAGCCCGACTGGTACTCACTAAACTAGACAACAACACGTCGCGCCGCAACCACTTTTAGGAAACCTGCAACCGACCACTCTTCTCTTTGCTAGCTCCTTGGATACATCTACTCGCACCTCGGCTCCGTCTCCAGTTTAGTATATTTATCTTATACTTTATATAATATTACAAACATGAGTAAATTGAATCTTAACTAAATAAATAAACTAAGTAAATAAACGCCAACTATCGTAAGTACTGTTTCATCATTCACAATCAATCTCACTCTAGCGAAACATCTCAAACTCAACATCACAAAAAAAACACTGGTAGGGTCTGGATTGACCACATTACTATTGTATCAAGGGCATAAATAAGTCAAAATAACTGATGACAACTAATAAGAAAAGCTTACTCCTGTCACATTCTTCGCAATGAAAAATATGGTATTTTACAACTCATTATCAGTGGAAGATAGAAGGCAGCAGAGTAGTAGGTAAAAAGAGATTAGCTTGGCTGATTAACCTGAAAAAGGGGTTGATTGAAAAAAGGATGGGACCATGTTGATTTATACCTGAAATAATGGTATAAATCAACATGGTCGCCGTTCTTTGATAGAAGGCGGCACATGAAGAAGAAGTCTTATTGAAAGTTGTGTGCGCGCTATATTTTTTAGTGTACCCACGCATGCCCGCACACCTTAGAGTGAACATTGATTATAGATCAATAGCTTTGATCTTGTTATGCTTTTTATAGATCAAATTTGGCAACACACCATTTAAAGGACACTTGTCTACTGTTTTCTCCAAAAAATCAAATAAAGAATTCCGATGTGAAAAAATGCGAAATATTATGAAGATTTAAGTTCTTCGTTTACCCAGACTCACACTTAATGTGCAATTTGATAGAACTGCACGTCCGTTTGTATAATCCAAAATATGAAAATGGTTGCAGAAAAATAAAAAGGACAATTTTCCACGGCAAAATGCCCACGAAACGAGCTAGGTACCCGCCAGGCCCGGAGACGGATGACGGGCATAATACCGCCCATGAATAATGGATCAGTTATGCGGACGCTAATGTTAGCCATTTAATATTCGGTCATATCATGTTAATGCCCCCTCTCGTGCTTCTACTCACTTACCCGCGGTTATTCTATTAAAACTATTGTTGTCCATAAATATTTATAATGAATAATAAGCTTATTGATATAAAATAATTGTTACACACGCAATGAATCATTAGTCAGTGACGACGTATTCTAACCTATATTTAATTACAATAAAATAACTTCAAACATTTTATACCCGCAATAATATTGGGTGATAACACAATAATTTAAGGGTAGAATCATATTAAAAATATGTATACATGTGTTTAATTTCAACCATGTCAGAGATATTACATCAATTATCATCAATTATTTCAATTAACTGAAATATTTCATTCATTATAAATTATACAGGTGCGGCAAAAAGAACGTCCGTTTTTGTGAAGCTTTTGATTCGAAACCAAATAATTATTTATATTTTTTATTTATTATCTTTATTTTATTAACCACTAAATTGAGTTTAAATACATCTACCGGTTTCGAAAAATACAATTTTCTTCTTCAGGATGTCATAACTGAAGAAATGTATTTAAACTCAATTCAGTGGTTAATAAAACAAAGATAATAAATAAAAAATATGAATTTTAAGCACAAAGTTAATATTGCTAATTTTAAAAGTAAATAATTATTTATTTATTTTTGGAAAGTAAATTGAATGCCTTTTAAAATGAATATGTTTGTAACAAATCGTTACTCATGAGGTGGCCTCTATTATTGATACACTGATGTAGCCTATTGCGGTAGTTACTATCATCTTAGGTGTAAGACGGCAACTTTCTATGGTATCACCTCCTTCAGAGCCGCACGACGTTCTCCTAACCACACCATGGGGTACGCTGAAAAAAATGAATATTGAATACAAAAAATAAAAGGTTATCGAACTACGCGCGGCCAGACTATTTTTTGTCAATTAGGGTCTGAAGCAGAAATATTTTCTTTTTTATAACTTTTATCTTACTTATCTTTACTTTTAATTTTTATTTTCAAATTTTATTGTTATTTTTTATATTTTTGTAATAGGGAAGAAAGTTCATTACTTTTTTTTTTTTTGCAGCGTGAAATAGTTTCCTATTTATTAAGTATTTTTAAAAATTATTAATATATTCTTATTTTTCTAATTTACAATAAACTTTACTGTTTATATTCTGTGATACAAACATAAATTTGAAGATGTAGGCTTCATATATAAAAAAAGAAATGTGAACAGATTGAAATTAAGAAGGAAAAAACACTGTACTCTAATACTGGATATCCAGTTTTGAGCCAATTTAGTCTCTATATTGGATATCCAGTATTAGGATATTTATTTTTACTAGAACCATGACGAAGTAAAACATACAATCCACTCAGATAAAATTTACAAATAAAGTTAATAGCATCTAGGTCAACCTCAGCACAGAGTTCGTGACCCCACCTGTAGTAACTGATACATCTTATCAATCGTTCTCCTGTTATATCATTTGCAAACGTACTGCTACAATGCATACAGTTAGTTTCTTCATCGTTAGTACCACTGTTTTCACTGTCAAGTTCAATACCTTCACTAGATGATGAACTAGAATCCAAAACTAAAGCAGAGTGAGGTACATTAAATGTTTTACAAGTTTTTAAATTACTTATTTTTACGTCACTATATGCAGTAAGCGAGGATTCTCTATCCCATGTCTTTTTTTTTTCTGTAATAATTCCATCTGGAAAAATTTAATACAAAAATGTATCAATAATGATATCCGCTTACTTAAAATATGGAGGTTAAAAAAATGTACCGTAATATTGGATATCCAGTATTGGGATCACCTTGGCATCCAATATTACGTTACATTCTGGTTTTTAGACACAGACGTCAACAAAAATTATAAATACGGAGAATTACTTAAAAAAATTATCCAGTATTCGGTTCCGTTACCTTATACATTCGACAACATAATAAAACAATAGAGTTATGCACCCCCAAATAAGAAAGATCTTGAATTATGGGGGTGGATATCGATATTTATCAAGATCAAGATCTATAATAGTACGATGTGAAAATTAATAATGAAATATAAAAAATGTTGAAAAATTGATTAGATTAAAGCTAGGGAAATATATAATGTTGAATACAGAATAATTTTGAAGACTTTTAAGCCAAAAAGCCTCTTCAAATTGTTGTCTTCACTATATAAAGTATATTTTTTTATAAAGTGTATTATTATATATATTATATTGTGAAATATTGTTTGTGGTCGCCATGTCGTTGGATCTAATATCGCGTGGATTAATGGTCGGCTGAAGCTTTCATTTGGTTGGATCTTTGTCGGCTAGAACTTTAGTCGGCTGGAGCTTTTGTTGTGGAACCTCGTCGTTTTTATCAAGCCTTCTATATTCACTGCTACATGAAGGCTTCCCAAAGTATCTCTCATTCTTCTCTGTTCTTTTTAATTGTTCTTATTTTTTGCAGTATATTTCCTCAGATTTTGATGATTTCGTCAGTCTAATTCTAACTAATTTTAGGACAGTCTGTCGATCTCTTGATACTCCTTGAGTACCACTGGATTACTGCATTCGTTCAATGATTGTCCGTACTCCAAGTGATGTCATCTGCCCTTTTTCATTTCCTTTTCGTGGTGTATTTAATTAAATTATATCATATTATATCTATTCACTTGTTTCTCTTCATGCGCAGTGAAACTTGGACTCTCAATAAGAGAGGTCAGAATACTTGAAACACGGAAAGATGTATGTTGGGCATGGGAAAGAGATTAGCTATAGGTGATAAATAACAATGTAAACTCTTTTAACTTTCTTACTTTCACGTATTAGCAAAGCGCTTGTGGAATTACGAACGCAAGTGTTCTACAGATTTCAAATACGAATAAAAAGAGGCGCAAGCCATTTATATGTAATAAACTACTATGTAAATTGTACTCGTCAGATTGACTTTGCATTTAAAACGCTGAGATGAAATAAAATTCACCTTCTTGATTAATTACTTGATTACTCACTATAAATCTAAATGTCAAACGTTAAATATTAGATTTTCAAAATTAAATTCTTAACAGCAATTTTCTGACATTTCAGATATCTGCTTTGTTTCGATAATGTTGATACTCTATCATTGCTTATTAAAATATTTTCAAAATTAATCATTATATACACATGATTTCGCATATACATAAATTATTATGTATACGTAAGCTCGTTCCATTATTTGGAAATTAGAGTACGTGATTTTAATAAAATAACATTCAAAAGCCCGTAATTAAACAAATATTTATCATATTTTAAGTTATTGCCTGTGTTAGCACAGAATCCCACCGTGCAGTAAACTATATTTTTTTTTGTGAAATAAAACAATAATAAAACCAAATTGATAAATTCATTTGGGAATATTATAAATCCTGTTAGAATTTTCAGTGAAAATGCAGTATAACTTTTTATATTCCACGTGTAAATTTAAAAAAAAAAAAGCATTCTGAAACAATATTTTTTCATTTGTGACCTATTTGTCGAGATATGCAAGTGATTTAAAATTTTCGTCAGAATCTATAATAAGTGAGGAATAAGAAAAATATTAGGTAGTGTACTGAAGACATTCGAAAACATGTCATATATAGGGGACCTATTGCTAAGCTAAGGCCGTACGTTTCAACGAGTATCTTGTAACGTTTCGGTAACTTGCAGCCACTCTTCTCTAAAGTTGAGCTAATCTACTTCCACCTTTCAAGATGATCCAATGATACTGTCACCAGGATCCGATTAAGTAATCTTTCCTTTATCATCCGAAAGACGTGTCTACTCCAGTATACTTGAAACATTTATATTGGTTTGAAGCATAAGTTCATATCATCATCCACGTTAGTTCCTCATGACTGAGGATTATGATGCTCATGAATTCCCGGCTCTTGATTATGCTCCTGTACTTTTCTCGGCATCCTGCAGATTTTAGGGTTGTCATCAGAAAAGTGCATGTATACTTTTCCCCATGGTCTGTTTAACTGGTCTTTTTTTTTCCTCTCGACGTTTACTGTCGACTGTTTAGCGCTTACAATTTACAAAAGGGTTGATGAGGATAGACGGACATGCAAACTTAGCTATCCAAGGAAATCAGCATTGGCTGAACACTTTCTAGGAAAGCCGGAGACTCATTATGCACGTTTGATTAAGGAGTAATTGAAATATATAAACACCCAGTAAACATTAATAGAGATGACGGTCTAAAATTAAAAACCTTATGATTTCCGGTATTTCGAAGCCATAGAAGTCGAAGAGTCCGCACAGATAGTGATCCGACAGTAGATGAAATTTACACATAACATAACGCTACTCATTTTGCACTTGAAATGACACACCCTGATTTCGACACGATACTGCAAGCCAGTAGGTAGTATCAAAACACCAACATCAGATATACATGGCAGATTAGCCCAGATATTTATGTAAGGTAACTGCGGGTAACAAGGCAAAGCTAAGAGAGATTTCAAATAAAATGAAAAATACTGCAGATAATCAAAAGTTTTTATTATAGAAACAAATTAAAACTAAATTGTTAATTTCTAACATATGCAAGAACAAAATTTTAAGCCTTTTTAAAAGTAAAGCACGTTGTCCTTATTATACTTTGGTAAGGTAATAAGGCTTATAGTTGTAACATAATATATATATAAACATTCGATTTACAAACTTTATTTTGTACTTAAGATCGAAATGAAAAAAACAATGAAATCTTTCAAAAACACAATTTGTCTAACTCAACAATCATCAAGGCATTCAAAGGTATCGAGATCTTCCGTTGATAAACCAACGCACTCCTCGTGACACCATCTGCCGCATCTGGTGCAGATATCTCATATCGGAAATATTATCTTCCTCATAACCATGATGATACCATCCCGTTTTCATCTGTGAAGAATCAGCATCCTTTCGGATATCAGATGTTGCACATTTTTCTTTTTTATTATTCATAGGCCTTAATGTCCGCAGGCACGACAATTAAAAAATGTCTTAAAAGATAAGAAATTTGACTGTAACATTTAAGTGATTCAACTAGAATCATAATATTATATGAATTAGTGAAGACAGAGTACAAATGCACATAGTTTACTGTATTAACAAAATTACTTTTTATTATTTAACTGGTGCGCGCTCTTCTTATAAAAACTGACACGATTCTGGCGACGTGCAGCGAGTTACCGGGAGGCCGCAATCGAGAATCAACTTGTTTACGTCTAATGTATGTTTGTAAGTAGTGTTTGTTTGTATGTGTGTGTGTGTTTTAAATACGATTTTTGCTTTATAGGCTTTATTACCCGATATGCCTTATTACCCGCATGTACCTTATAGAAGATTTTGTGTAGCCGTAGAAACATTTTTTTCATGGAAAAACAGGCCAGAAAACTCTACACGGAAAATTAGTTACTTACTTACTTACCATCAGGCCGTTTCCCCGCGGTGGTAGGCAGAGAGGATAGAGCGTCACACTCTTCTGTCTTGACATACAATTCTCGCTTCATCCACATTTAACTGGTTCACCTGGTCGTGCCAAGTCTTCCGCGGACGTCCTCTATTTCTAGTTCCATCAACACTTGCGTCATATACCTTTCTTACCATTCTCTCCTAATTCATCCGCATGTGATCCTTTCTTAATCTTACTCACTATACTAACATCAGCTGTACATTCTTTACTTAGTTCTTCATTCTTTACTCTTTTTTAAATAGATTTGCCACATATACGCCTAAGTGATCTTATTTCCACTGCATTCAGTCTACTATAGTTCCTTTTTTGCCAGCTCCAGACTTCAATTACAGGATTCCATTGTGCATCGCTAGTCTTGCCTCGGTTGATAAATTCCCGTTAGATATAATTCCATTCAAAGGGCGTTCACTTTATTTCCTGCAGTCACCCACCTTTCGATATCATTCTGTCTTTCCGTGTCTATCAAATATACTTCCCAAATACACGAACTCATCTACTTGTTCCAAACATTCATTAACTATAAGTATTTTGCACGGTGTCTTGCTTTCCTCCTTCACGAATACCATCACTTTCGACTTGTTAACATCCATCATGTGGTCGCTTTCCTTGCATACATCGTACATTCTCTCACTCACTAGACTCTGTAGTTCTTATTCATTATTCGCCAGTAGTACTGCATCATCGGCGTACAATTTATCCATATACAAGTTGAAAAGCCACGGAGACATTACATAACACGAAAGATTGATGAATCATAATTCGTAATAACTGTTAATTAACTTAGGATCAATTATATTACATAAAATTCTTACATATTCTTTATATTTTGTATTGGAAAATACAAATAGACAAATAGAGCAAAGTATAGTGTCACAAATTCCTCCGAAACGTTAGATTCATTTTTTGAAAAACGGATGAAGCTCACGTGGTGACCTAGCATGCACCCACAGACATGAGCATGTAAGGACTCACTTAACAACCATATAGGGCCGCAACCAATCAGCAGACGACATGCATCGTGATGGAGACTGCCTAAGTAGATAGCGACTACTTCTTCGCAGATCGTCCTCTTATCGACATCTTCGTTCCGCGATACCTCGAGCCAATCATATTAAACAACAAAAACCTCTATACTCCATACAAAATTCGTGCGTATAGAGCACATTATTATTTCAAGATTAAAATTTGTGTTTTATTTTAATATTTTATGGAATGAATATATTATTATAATAACATTAAAATAGCATTTGTTTTATTCTGAAATAGAATAATACTATGAGTAAGTTTATTATGAAATGATTGTTATTACGGTTAATGATTGTATGGGTATGTCAATGATTGTAGATCAGAAGGATCTGCTATTGTGTGAGTATATTGCCCCATATAAATCACCCATCACTCACGTGTTCGATATGTGTTTAATCGTGGATATGTATTGTGCATATGGGTGTGGCTAGATCAGGTTTGAAAATATAAATATGAAACAATTAGCGGTTGACACACATTTATTGTTTGCACAGTTAGAGTTGGTACAATGAAAAGTCTGAAAAGCGGCAGCGAGAGGAGTGAAGCTAACGAGTTGGTCTTCCTTCGTTGCAGGCGCATGTTTTTTTATGATGTCGGTACCGAGCGTGTTTTTGCTTCTGGTTTTACGCACCGGTAAATGTGAGGTGAATTCAGGGGTCGTCGGTGGTACTGATGATTGTAGTGGTGGTAAGTCTCCACAATACTTTTTAAATAGATTGAAATGTCAAAATCGCACAATTATCAAAGTAAAACCTATATGTATAGATTTTATTTTATCATTTTGGTGTGCAGGGCCGATATTGTACTTGGCAAGATGATTGAAGATATAAATATTGGAAAAGGTTGAAATATAGATATAAGGTTGACACTTCTACTACATTAATTTATTTTAACATTCTATTTTTTGGTGATATCACAATGAATGATTTAAATATGTAACAGAATAGCCCCGATTAGTGATGTGGTAACTACATCAAGTGGAAACGACTCCAATTATGGAGAATTCAAGTCGGCAGTGAAAGGAGAGCAAATGCGAAAATTAATCTTAGCTCAAAAGCAACCTCAATGGGTGAAAGGTTGAGTATAAGGGTTGTAGCAAAAGCAAACTTGTTTTTCATCATACTATTATCACTAACCATTTGCTTAGTCAGAAACTGAATAATAAATGCTTAATAAACTACTTCAATTGTTGACGATACGTGACACTTGCTGCAAAACTGTATGGCATGTTTATAAAATAATAAAGGATGCTAATTTGTTAATACGTATGTTACAAAGTATATTTACATGTAATACATAGATTCCTGATAATTCATAATTAGTATTGTAATAATTATAAATTGTAAAAGTAAGTCAGACTGTCTAAAGTTAACATAATTTGGAAAATCGTTTACTTTTGTAATGATTTAATTAATGAAGTTACATATTCATAGAAATTTGACTTATTCATTTCTGACTTGACAGTTATTCACAAACGTTATTCAACTAAAAATAAAAAATGTCGTGTTTAATTTAAGGTTACTTCTAACGCCAGAAAATAAACAATTAATATAATATTTATTTCAAATGATTTTTTTGAAAAATTTTCAACATAGTGTCAAATTAAATTAATTATAATATTAATACAACGATAAGATAGAATAATGTAAAATAAGTTTTAATATAGTTAAAATAATAATGGACCAGGTGTGGTGGCTTAAGGGATAAGGAGGACAGCATTTGACACTGTAATGACATGTGTGACTGTGATGATTTTCCCTTCCGATGTTCAAAGAGTAGCACACATGAGTATTTTTCAATGTTCACGAAATGAGAATCACAATTCTACTTCAATTTTTGCCTTCCAAAATTGACAAGCTGAGCTGAGAGGTGTGTGGATACTTTTACAAATGATGCATAAAACGAATTATAATGGGAGAAAAAATTCTACTCCAAGTCTCGACGAATCCAAAACAACAAGCCGAACTGAAAGGCAATTAGGTATTGAGGGAATTAGGGTAGGTGGATGAAAATAAGATGACAACAGTAGCAGTAGTGATCACAAATGAAAAATCGTGGGCGGATATTATGAGGATAACTAATACAAATGTAAACATAGTTAAAAAATTGACTATCTCTAAATATTGAAAAAATATATTATATCCTTTGAAAGAAATAAATTTCGAAAACAATATCATTATCAAGATACACTCATCACAGTGTGTAAATAAAAAAGAATGCAACGATGCCGAATGTTTGTAAAAAGCAAAAGAGTATAAAGTATCTGGGTGTCATAGTAGACAGACATTTAAAATGAAACGAACAAATACAAAATCTGCTCACCAGAGTAAGAAAACTAATTAAAATATGCATTAGATTGAGAAATATCCTATCATCTAGTATTATTAAAACAATTTACTAATCTTTTACCCAATCTATCTTACAATACGGTATAATCGGTTGGGGGAGGGAAGGGGGAGAGGACTTTAAAGACTAACCTCTTACTTGTAGAAAAGAATCAGAGGCTGGTTTTGAAAGTCATTCTTTGAAAACCATCAATATTTCCAACTTCACAACTATTGAATTCTCTAAAGGTTTTCAGTTTAAATAAAATCTTCAAAAATAACGCACTGCTATAAATTCACAAAGACTATTTCAATTGAACAATTTACACAAAAATAAGTAACCGACCAAAATAGCGTGACAACTTATAAATTCCCAAATTTAAAACTAATGCTTCTCAACACCATTAAGCCTATCAAGGTATAAAATTTTTTAATGCCCTACCATATAAAATCACAACAGAAAAAATATATAAAGCCTTCAAATCGCAAATCAAACAAATATAATATTAGTAAACTCCGAGAGCAATTACAAGTTCTAATTTGATTATATTTTATGTATATGTATTTAATAATTTAATTCTTTATTTATGTCTTACTTCTTTACCTACCTATACATTATTTTAAAACTTAAATACTCCCCACGAGAATTGATTTCTCTATTGAGTTGGGTAATTTTAAGTAAAAATAAAATATAATTAATTATGTTGTATATATACAATATACATATAAGTGTAAAATAAATTTAAATAAATAAATTAACAATAATAATTTGAGCAAGCGCATGAAATGTATGTATGATTTGTGTATTGTATGTCCACCGCAATCATTTCGAATACTGAGCAATCATCGACTTCAACACTGATGATGGACCTTGCAACAGCATCTGAAAAGTCAGTCAGAAAGGTCAGAGACAAATGGCAGAATATGAAAACTGCAGAAAACAATTAAAAGATCAACAATCACAGAAACAATCACAGAAAATAATTAAATTGTCATCAATCTGATTTTAAATGTTCACCAAATGGTCCATAATAATGAGACACGTTTACCAGTCGCTCAGACCACTAGTAAAACTTACATGAGACTCTTAAGTAATAACAATAATATATCGAATAATATCTTGAGTTTCCCTTTCTGTAACTCATAACTCATAACTCATGGAAATTTTTTTATATATTGCTCATTATATATGTTCAATACTAAATTTGACCACTACTATTTCTTTAGTTCATCACTTCAGTTAGAACGCTGTTAACACAATACAATTTTCTAGAACAGTTATCTAAAATAAATTAAATTAATCAACTAGAAAGAAATATAGAAAAAATCTATTTATCGGAAATCCATAAATTAATATTTTAAACTTTGAAGCTTAGTTTCTCAATTATATGTAAACATCAGAAGGCTCAAGGAATCCGATAGTTGTAGGTAGTCAATATCGGTGATAGTCAGCTGTGTTTTGCTATAATTAATAAACGACATGCACTTCATAAAGGTATTATGATTTTGTTGTATTCTAAAAGAATATTGTTTCTAAGAGCATTTTTTTTTACGTTTATCTTTGATCATTTCTCTACTTAATGCGATTGATTTCGTATATTATTCCATAGGAAATTAATTAGAATTGGTGTATGTCCATTGTTGACCTGGTAATATATAATGAGATTATTGGCATTATGGGCATCGAATATGCCATTAGGCTCACAGGAAGACGCTCTCCGTTATATACCGCCGGAAGACAGTTAGTTGAGAAGGCAGAGAACATTAAAATGAATTAAATATGTATGCCTCAACATAAATATTAGTATAATTACGTATTATTTTTTAATTTTTTGAGTAAATTATAATATCATTTTGAATAAAATTATACAATAACTTTGTATTTAAGATGTTTAAATAATCATGGTTTTTCTAAATAACCATCAAAATGAATCATCATAATTTAAGTGACTTCGAATCATTAAGTTCCTTTTCCTATTTCTATCATGTTACTCATTTCATATTTTATACTATCCCTTTTTTAATATATAAAAAAAAAAAGAAACTTGAAGTAAAAAAAACAACAATTTAATTTTTGGGTTGTATTTTTGATCACTGCGACGAAAGAAGAGGTTTTTCCGAAACAAATTTTCAAAGAAAACTTACGTGGTTAAATATAAAGTTATTGTACAATTTAATTTTTCGTAATTATTCCATTGAATTTTAATTTTCATTATTTAAAAATACTACTTCTAATTACTTAAATTTAAAATAAAAGCTTACATCAACATAAGATTCACTGTGGTTTCTATTGCAATATTTACAATGATGATTACGTATTATTAGCTTTCCTTCAAAAATCGACAAACACTAATATTGTTTTTTTTTTCTAATCCAATTTCGAGTCGATGGTATCTGAGTACTCTTTATGTGGCTAGACCATTTAATATAAAGTGCATACGAGCAAGTCGCTTTCATACTATTCTATCTGTGAACATCTTAAGTATTTGATACTAATACATGGATTGAAACAAAAGCCTTATAAATATTTTACTGCTGATTCGAAAAATAAATAAATTTAACTGCTAATTTTAAAAAGAATATATTAGCAACGTTGTCAAATAGGACCATATTTCTCAGAAATATGATTGGCTTTTTAATTCGACAAACGATATTTTCATACCGCATCAAATGTTGCGGCGGTATTGTCTTTGTCAACATTACTAATACAAATCTTAGTAAATTAAACAAAAACTTAATATTTTAGATCCACGATCAATTAACTAAATCAACAATATTGGAAATAAGCAAGTATTTGATTTTTTTGTTAATTTTTGAACACGATTTTAGTTGGTATGCCACCCAATTATTTAGTTATATTTATTTTGACAAACAATATCAATTTAATAATAATAAGATAACCTTTTATTTATTGATAAATAAACGTGTTTTAAAATCAATGGTCACTTCTTCAGGATACAATGTGTATTAAAATTAAAAATACAAGCATAATAATAATTGAAATTATTGAAGAAAAAAATCAATTTACTCTATTTTAAATATAACAATAAACGTTATTTACCGACTATATATTAAATTTTAAATATGTAATTTTATTAAACACATAATACTATAAATATTTACTAAATGAGCAACTTCGTGTGTAATGCAGTTAAATTACATATTTATATGAGAGTAAATGTTATATAGGTCTATCCATGTCGACAAGTAAAATACTCTCTTATAAAAAATGCACAGTTATGTTGACGACTCAGCTTCTGACTGTATAGTATCATTTAGTACCACTTTCAGGAAAAGGCTGAAGATATTTTAATGAATTAGTTTTTCAAAAGAGAAATAAAAAAGTGAGATTAATCTACTTACAGTAATGATGTAATAAATGATGATGTAGTTTGATCTCTCTGAATACTGACCAACATACACATTAACATTTTTGACATTGTGACAAATGAAAACGTGTCACGTTTCATTTATGAAGAGATGTGAGACATGAGAATTTAGTAAAAGCGAAAAAACTAAGACAGGTTGTTACAAGAAATTTTTCCCCACAGGTACGTTGATTTCAGCTACGTACCCTCGCAAGCACAAAAATGACAGATTTCAGTCACACCACAGGTATACGCCAGTAGAAAAAACACTGACCCTCGTAAAATACGTCTTACTTATATTCTACTTACTGATATATGGAGGACCCGCAATGTCAATTCAGAAAAGGTAAATAGCGCCAAAGGATATTTTTCTAAGAATCATGTCTTGACATTTCACGCAGACTTGTGATTTTCTTTCAAATATCTGTCTCCATGGGTGACATTTGTTTCAATAGGGTTACGCCAAGAACATGTAAGATACCTTCTTGTATTTATCTTGTCACATCAAATATTTTCAACGCACACTCGGAAACTTTTGCAAGAGCTAATTTGGTTTAAACCTTCATCGTTATTCGAAAATAATCAGTATAATATAAAATATTTCTGTATTTATAACGCTGATTTGAGGCTCTACATACATACGTTAATAAATTTTGTTAATGACAAAAATATCTAAGCACCTGAATTTTTGTTCTTTAATGTGCAATATTAACTATGCTTATAATAGATTATTGGTTAAAAAAAGAATTTTCTTAATAACATGCATTATTGAGAATATTAAAAAAATAAATTTTTAATACTAATTTAAAATCAAAATTATTAAGGTAAAAATTATAAATACAACGTAATAAAAATAATATTAAATACAAATTAAATGTATTAATTAGAATTATCTTTCTAATTAATACATTTAATTTGTATTTAAAATATCACAGACCTATGTTCTCCTTAATAAAAAAAATATTATATCAATCTAATTCGATGAAATTGATCATATATGTATATCTTTCTATTTAAAACATTTAATTTGTATTAAAAAAAAAGATTAACTAGATTCTAGATTATCAACATCCACACCTACTTGACTGTTGACTACTTGACATCCACACGTACTTGGACGTCTTTATGATATTGAAAATATTAATATTCTTTTATATTTCTCTAGCAGCTTCTTCTTTTAAATAGGCAATCTACCCTTCAAGAATGATTTGTGCCATTAATTAACTTAAAACTTTATTTTATAGAAAAAAGTACTATAATATTATAGAATAGGAAATATTACATTACAGTTTAATACCATTGTCGTTCAAAAAATTTGCTATTATATTGATTAAATGTGGCGATTTTAGGGAAAGAAGATAACACCAGTTAACCGGGAGTAGGAAATTATCATTGATGAGATTACTGTAAAAAAACCTATAATCTGCCATGGACAGGCAAAAAAAATATGGTTAAGGGTTTTCTCCTCGGCACTACACTCATACATTGGGGAATCTATTAAGTTCATTCTTAGTGAGGTTACTTGGCAATGCCTAATTCTCATTCTAGAGATATTTGATATTGTTCTTCTGGAGACTCTCCTTTTGAAGAACCGGGGGGTATGGGGAATATACCTTTGAATTATTTTAAGCCGATTACCTTTATGATTATTTCGATCCATCCATTGTGTAGTTCAGATAAAATTCGTACGTTTTCATATTGAGTGTCATACATCGGGATACGGAATTAATGGGGGATAACTCTGAACAGTTCTAGTCGTTTATATAATATAAAAATATATATTTAGCAGGCAAAAATAATTTTAATAATGGTTAGTCATTTTAATTAAATAATACGGTAACTTTGTATTTAACCGTGTAAGTTTTTTTATATGTATACACATAAAACTAACGTATATATAAAAATCGTGATTAACCTATTTATAAACACGTGGTTAAATATAAGGTTACTGATTAATTTAATTTTAAATAGTAGACAAATTTAAAAGTTTCCATATAAATATATAGTATATAAATAAATAAAAAAATAAGTGTCTGAAATCTTAGAAAAATAAAAAAAAAATGACAGGAGAGATAGGATTATAATAAATACGGATTAAACAAGGATTGTAAAAAATTAAGAGGAGAGATAGGATTATAATAAACACCTCTAAAAAACATCAGATAGATCAAAAACAGTTAACTCTAAATAACTGCTATAACTCTGTACATTTCTTTCCCATTTTCTCTTAAGTATTCCCGTCAGATATTAATAATATGAAGGAAATTTATTGGATACGTAAAATTTTTCCCGTATTATTCTACCTACAGAAACACATAATATGGTATGATAGATAACAAATCTAGGATAAGCTGTGATGATTAAGATCATTAGGCGAATTCACAAACTTTTCTTTTTATGTTTTTTTTGTTGTTTCATCTTTTGTTCTCCCCAAGTTATTATCCTCAAGCAAAGATTATTATTTGTAATTTGCCCAAAACAACAATTTTTATTTTGTGTCCCTTTTTGGGAATGTAATCGCATTAAAGTGTTTTTATAAAAGTATCTTTACTTGGAAGCCAAGCTCATTAGCATAGGCGAGGCGAACAAAGGAAATCGCTTGCGGTTTGGGATTTTGAAAATTATGTGTAAGATTATAAGAAGACTTCAATCTCATACATATTTATTCTTTTCACATTGCGCTTTTTATAAATCCCTTCTGCACTGTGTACTGTATATCCAGTATTTTTTAAGTCTTTTAATATATATATGTAGAATCGTACGTCAACTGTGCGATTTACTCATTACAGATTTATAGATTTCATTATAATTCAAGAATGATCGTTATGTGAAAAATCTTAACCAATACAAATATATGTTTATATTAACAATTAATTGAATTAATTTTTTTTATAAAGATGCATATAAAATATATATACATATATATAAAATTAGTCACCATTGGGACTCAAACCCGAAAGTATTTATTGCCGCTAGATGGCTTTAACCAGTAAACTATATTAGCACTATACAATCTCATCATATTATCGTATTAGTGAGATATCTGTTTTATTTATATTAATAAAATAAATAATATGAAAAAACTCTTTGTTTAAACTACTATTTATTAATAAATCAACACGTTTCAAGACCAATGGTCCCTTCTTCAGGATACAACGTATACTATAATTAAAAATACAAATACAATAAAAATACTAATGAATGTTTGAAACAAGTGGATGAGTTTGTGTATTTGGGAAGTATGTCTGATAGAAACGGAAATACAGAAAGATGTCGGAAGGAGGGTGATGGCAGGGAATAATGTGAATGGCGCTTTGAATGCAATTATAGCTAATAAGAACTTGTTAAGCGAGATAACACCAGCGGTTGACAATGGATTCCTGGTACCGATACAAATGAATGGATGTGAGGTCTGGAGTTGGCAGAAGAGGAATGAAAGTAGTGGGAATGAAAGTCTACGAACAGGACTTTATACATACCTCAATATGGTAAGTTCCCAGATGCGTACAGTGGTACAGGGTACCACCGCCGCCGGGTGACATATGCGGAATAATGCATACATTTAGTCAATTATGGTTTGACATCTGACACCTGCCACTTGTTACATCAACTTGTCTATTCGTGTTTGTTGGCAAATAATAAGTCATGTTATGAAATATTATCTGGTTATCTGATTCGCGCTCCTCGTGGATGCGCGGTCATTTTCTGACTCTCTGCGCACGTCACCGCGCACGCGTGGCGAGGAAGGGTCGATCGTCCAGCCGCCTCCATCCCGCACCCGGGAGCTTCGTTGATACAGGGTGCCCGTGTCCAGCCGTATCGCTCGATCCACACGATGTTGATTTTAATTCATACATAACCTCGGTATGCGCATTGAAATATTCGGTATCGCACCGTTCTCCCCGAGGTTCCCTTGAGTATTCATATAGTGCGCGATAGAGTCGAACCCTTTTCGAAGTTGACAGAAATTAAAATATACCGTAAGAACCCGCGTGTTCTATACAGTGGCGTATGAGCGTCCATTTTGTTGAGCCAAAAATTAACATCAGTGTATTGAAAAAGTATAGCCCTTGTTTCCATAATGAAATTTATTTTCTACGCGGTATTCATTATCATCATAAACATCTTGGAGGAGTCCGGCTTCACTTCCAGCGGGTCCATGACAGCGTGAGTGCTTGAAAAGGCACGAACGGCCATTCATGTGATGTCACGCCCTTTGCCTTTCCAACGAGACGAGCCAGCCGCAACCGTGAGTTCTTCATATTTAATAACGGAAGTATTCGCATACTAGTGGCTGCCTTACAAACAATCGGGCGTGTGTGTGAACCTCAGAGCGAGCGCTTACCTGATGAACCCGAATATATATATATATATATGTGCATAACCTGTAGCCTATTTAGAAATATTACTGCGTCCAATGCATAGTTTACTATTGTTTAATGTTGACTAAGTATAGTCACCATTCGTTTTTGTTATGTGGCGAAGAAATTATAATTGTTAATTTTAAGGCGTTACAAAATCAGCATCCGTTCTTTCTTGTATTTGTGCTATTAAATGATAATATCGTTTGAGTAATAACTTATTTTTGTACTGCTCCGTAACAAATTTATCTATTGTTGTATGCTATTTTATTTTCTTATTACTGGTAACATTTCTAATTACTAAGTTTTCAACTGTTTTTGGTCTGTGTGTTTTTGTATTATTAAGCTGGTTTAAACATCTCAATTACTTTTCATCATCATTCCGTCACCCTATTGAAGTATTGAGTGGTTAAATAAAATTTACAGAAAGAACCGTCGCGCTCTGTGAGAGCCTCGATCCTGGGAGAGAGCACATCAGTCTTTCATCACCTAGGTGAGTAGTTGAAAACTTAACAGTCAACTGACAGATGAATAAATATCTCACATGGAACACGAAGTGGGGTAGGTGAACTCTGCAGCCAATAAGAGTCAAGCAGATGTCCTCGCTGCAAGCAATCAGAAACGCCACAAGTGTTATGATAAACGCCCTTTATTCATAATGTTCACCCGATTGGCTATAAAAATATTTCTATAGTGTAACAAAAACAAGTTATTAAATTAATATTGAGAATCTTAGAATATTTAAGCGGAGTACTTTTTAATTTTTGTCATATTATTCATATAAAAGTCATTCAGTTAATTATTTTCCCCTTCTTCTTATTATTAAATGGTAAATGCGCTTCCCCGGATAGGAAGAGGTCTAGGTTTGAATCCCGGTAACAACTAAATATTTTTTCTGTACATCTTTCTAGTTGATTACTTTAATTTGTATATTTCTATTCGTTTATTATTTTATATTCATATGCTTTACGAGCTTTGCAAATGAATTTTTAAACATTATTATTTTTGTCTTAATAACAAAACGATTTAGTAAAATATTAGCTTTAGCGCATATTTTTTTGAAATCTTAAAAGATATAAAAAATAGTCTTTTGTGTTTTAAGGACAATAAAATTTTTGGCACTTTGGCTTCTTAATACTTCAATCCTTAAATTGGACTAGTTGAAAAATTTAAATTTTCTAGGAAAATATTTCTCTAGTAGTCAGTTTTAACAATCCGAAGACAAGGCTAATTTACACCTGAGCCTGGAATACTCGCAGTAAGTCGTTCAGTACTTGGAACGTTCTCTATACTTTCTGGAGTGACACTCTTGACACACAGTGGCGTGCATTGCATACTAGTAAAAAATTTATGCATTACTAAATATACTGGTATATTAATATAAATGAAATAATACAAATAAAATTAATCAATTAGAAAGGTGTACAAAAAAAAATAAAAAACGTAAAAATAATTTTGAGTGTTTTCAGGTTTCAAACTTAAACCTTTTTCTATCCGGGGAAAAGCATTACCATTTCGTTATTTCAACAAATTTTGAACGCATGTGTAGTCTTTTTTAAATAAATGATACATTAATTATTCCATTTTTAACATTTATATATATATTGCAATGAATCCCAAAAACCTTTCACTAATCATTTTATCAAATTTTGGATAAACTTTTAAACAACTTATATTATTTAATGAAAACACATTTTGATTGTGAAGTTACAATTTCAGAAAATAGTTCTGTTTTATAGTATTTATTAAATTTTTCTATTTGATTCATTTAATTTGTATTAAAGATACCACAAAATTGTGTTCTGAAATTGCAACTTCACAACAAAAATGTGTTTTCATTTAAAATAAATAAAATATTTATCTAATGGAAAGATAATATAAAAATAGAGCTATTAATACACGGATTACCGTAGTCTACTGCTTCCGATGGCTTCCGCTTACAGCGTCATATAATTTGTTTTCACATTCTGCATAACAATCTTACTGAAGTGAAAATTTCCCCACTAAAGCTGTGTTATGTGTTATGCTTGTGTATGTCTGTAAATTGTACTACTGTGTTACTTTGAAATGTTTTATTTTTGTTAAAATCTGCGCCCACAATATTCACAGGAATAACATTATTTCTAATTAGGAATGTGATTGGCTAACATATTAACCATTTTTTTTTAGTTCATTTCATATGTAGTATAAGTATAGAATGCAGTATGCTTTTGATAAACGAATTCTTTTACGAATAATATTAAAATATAGTGGTTTCTGTTCATGTAAGTACGTGTATGATAATTTATAAACTAAATAATAATAATTTTTTAATATTGTATATTGTATATTAATAAAAATTTTCAAATATACGTTGTCCGAAGGAAATATCGTTCAATAAAAGAACTTGTTTTCTTTGAACTGATAAGTTCACAATATTTTTAAAATTTAAAAATAGTGCTTCGAAGTAAGAAATATTTTTCACACATTTTTTTATAATTTTAATTGCTGTACGAATAGTATTTATATTTTAGAAATTTTATAATTTTACGTCGAAAAAAATAAATAAAACAATTTCTTTTAGAATAAAAATGATCAGTATCTTTTAATAACGATGTTATCGGCAAATTTACTTAAAACAAGATACGGTTTGAACTGGATTACTAGTTATTTTCTTTAATATTTAACATTGCACCCACCGCGCTGCAGCAAATAGTAATGACATTTTCCACGACCGCCCTAGATATTCATTATTGGATGGTATTTATTTTATTCAGTTTAAAGGTAGGTATGTGGGACAACAAACAGAGTCATACCTTCAGCTCAAAATATTTACGCATACTTACACTTATATTATACATGTGAAGGTCTATCGTCTCTATATCCAGCAATACCGCTGACAGGTCCTGAACGCACATATCTGGATGCGAACTTGAATAATTGTATGGCTATATAATTTCTCCAGGTACCAGTTGACAATGATAATATACGCGGGAAGCCGTTCAGAAAATCGACCTTTATGACCGCTTCTCTCGCGGCTAGCTTACTAAACAGATGCCAACCAGTAGATGCTTCACGTCCTTACTCTTTTTATTTACCCGTTGTGAATCTAGCTTCAATAAACGCAATAAAACCTAAGTTACTTATTATTTGTTCTACTTGCTCTAGCCACATCTACATTCTATGATGTCTTCCTTATTTGAACATAGTGAACAGCTGGGAGATATAAAGCCCTGGCATCCACGCATTGATCCTTCTAATTATCACTCATAACCATACTAACTCATCCCACACTATTTACCTATAACTGGTTGAATTCGCATAAACAGCAAACCTATATACCGGTACCATATACCGATCACCACCCACATCCTGTGACCCCAACATTTAATTTAATATCTTTTAAACAATATGTTACAACAGCGCTTAATCCTTATATACATACTAATAAAAAATTAAGAATTCCATGATATCATACGTAATATTTATACCTATCAAGTTTATGTCTACTGCACGCCACTGCTGACACGTGGCAGTGACGTCACGCCTGTAATTTCTGCCAACGTCATTGTGACAAGATGTGTGAAGAGAAAGGAAGGAAGCAATGTTTTTTTGTCAACATAGAACGAGGGTTTTATTTGACAGTTGATATTACTATTGCGGTTCAACGAGTCACAAAATGTCAATTTCAAAATTCTTTTTACATGGTTTTAAATATAATAGTAATACCTAACAATTTTGAATATTTATCATTTTAAACAAATAATAGATATCTCATAGAGATTAAGCTATTTTTTATTATATATAATATAAATATATGGAAGTATGGGTAATTACAGGGCTTACGACCTATCCTCGGCTGACTTAAGTGATCACTTTATGTAAATATAACGTTCACCATTCTCAACCATTAATCAGTCTCCAAATCTATTAAATTTTTGAAAGTTGTATATATGTAAATAAACTTAATGTTAATAAATATACTTCCATATATTTCTAATAAATATAATAAAAAATAGCTTTGTAGATGAAAATCCAGTAACTGCGTGTTCTTGGACATATTAAAATTTTGCTAATTTATTATTTTGTTTAGGTTTTTCTTATCAACTTTAGACAAACTATTGGATAACCATGGAGTAGATAGATTCATTCAATGAATAAGTTATGGCGTTATTAGAACGCGGTTTTATTTTATCGATTTTGTTGACAGATGATATAATAACATTTGCTGTCTGTGTGATTAGATGATTGTACATTTATTAACTTTAATTCGCTAACTAATGGTTATAAAACGAATTGTACTATTTTTATCTATTGTGTTACACTTAAACGATGTGGTTAAATTCTACTTTAGTCACTTTATTATTCGGACTAAGTATTTTAATACATAATTGATTCTAATGTTGACAGTATTTATTAATTTTGGAATTTAATTTTAACGATTTAATTAAAACGCTTTTTAACTTTTCCCACTATTTATTATAACATCACCATGACAGATTTCAGTCTATCACAGCCATCTTCAGAATGAGCTAGTATATTTATACAATTTAATACTGAAGTGTTTTTCAGTGACTATTTAATTTAAAAGGTGATGGTAATTTGACTCTAATGGTACTTGACAATATATAAGGGAAATTTACAACAACAGGGTCAAATTAGCACCACCTAAATTGTAACTATCTTTATCTAAAAAATGATAAATAAGGGCAGAACAGAAACCTTTTGGGAAATGTGAAATTTGACACCAACGGGGGATATTATTTTATTGCGTAAAAAAGCATGTCCTGACAATAAATAGCATTAAATTTCTATAAATAAATATCAAAGTCTCGAGGCGCGCAACGTGTACGATTTTTGTAAATTTAAATAATGTATTATTTTATATTGTATTTATTTCTCCAATTCGTTTAATGTTAATTTTGTGTAGCTCATTTAACAAAAATTGTAAGTACATACAAAAATATGAGTATGTTAACACAATAACAATAACTAATTATTATTTTTAGATTAAAGTATACTATAGTATCATACAGACATATGAAATACAAACATGAACTCTTATAATGTTAAATAAATATCGTAAAAAGTGGAAATTATAAATATAACCAACGCGAGATGACATGATTCTAACAGAGTGACAATAATACCAACGAGTGACTGAGAAGAAAATCCTGGCCGATATTGTACAAACTGTCGCGAAATTGAAATGGGACTATGCCAGACACGTTGCGAGACTATCGGATGATCGTTAAAATGTCATCATTAGGGATTCTGTGTTGAAACAACCCAGGAATAAATTACAGGTAATTCCACAGTTATTTGCTGTCTCGGGACTCGAGACTCAAATTTTTAAAAATATTATTCATTTTAAACAGTTGATTCCATCTGATCATTATCATACAGCAGATAGCGACTCAGCGATGAGCTGTGCATGTATACGCATATGAAAAAAATTTAACGTTTCCATAAAAAAATGTATTATGGAGAAATTAGTCCTCAAATATTTACGACGATCAAAAAAAATCTGAAGTAAATGGCTTCGCCGGTTTGTTCAAACAGGTAATTATGGTAAAAAATAAATTAATGTCATCTTTCGAAACAAAATTTTGATAGGATGAAATTATTCATAAAACTTTATTAGGGGACTTCGGTTGATTTTGGCCAAAATGTACGTTTTTGATTTCCAGTGTGTTTCTTTATTAATTGTTATTTTGTTTTTTGATTTTTTAAAATCATATGTGTTTTTTTTTTTAGATATATATATTTATATTCAATATATAGGTATATGTAAGCTTCGTTTCATTTTAAACAACTACCAACACATTATTAATCAATTCGTATTTCATCAAATAGTTTTTATTTGTTTTAATAAATTAATAATAACATGTGTTTTTACACAGATAATAATGTAATCTTAATAGCTATTGTTCATCATACATATGAATATTTAATTAAATATTTTTTCTTTTTAATGAAATAAAATTCATGGTCTTGATTCTCGGGAATTTTCGAAATTCAAAAATTTTAATCTCGAATTATCGAAATTTATAGTCTCGGGAATTGAGAAAAATCGAGAATACCGTATTATTAGTCATCATTAAATCCACCAGTAGCATTCATGGCTAGACAGAATAAGTAGAGGTCGATTACAGATGTCTTGAGTGAAGAAGACCGGCGGCTTATGTTGGAGGAGAGCCGCACAAAACTGGGGACAACGGAAAGCAATAAAAGAGGCCCGAGTCCAACACTGGACGGAAACACCCTAAAGAAAAGAATAAGTACACTATTACAAAATATTAGTACTCATATAGACTGTATTGTACAGTACTCAACCTCCGAGGTAATGTTTTTAATTCATTTAAAAAAATACATATTTTTTTAAGAACACATTCTTATTGTCAAGTTGCATATTTTTCAGAACATAGGTATGTAATATTTTTAATACAAATTAAATATATTAATTAGAAAGGTATACGAATGACTTGGCATGACCAGGTAATCTAGATACTGGAGGGTGGTTCTGTTAGAAGCCTCAATAATCGATGAAAACATGTATGAATATGGATGAAGCGAGAATTATGTGTCAGGACAGAAGAGTGTAGCGCTCTATCCTCTCTGCCTACCCCCGCGGAGAAACGGCGTGATGGTAAGTTAGTCAGATAAATTGATTATATAATATATGTACATCTTTCTAATTAATTAATTTAATTTGTTTTAAAAATAATAATTATTTAAAAGGCAAATCTAATATCTAGCTTAAATTATTATGATGATAAAAGAAGTGGAAAATGACTTAATAATATAAAATTATTAGATTTTTTTTTGAAAAATTATAACAATAATAATAATGCATTTATTAGGTTCACCATTTACATGTATTATGTACTTACATTAATAAATAATATCTAACGGTCTGACGTATTACTCTTCCAAATTAATATTCATTTTCACCTAGTTAATTATTATTAGTGTTGCGTAATATTTCAAATATCAGACAAATGTACCGAGAGTATGCATACAAAATTTGGCAAAGTAAATACAACATATCAGTAAGAAAGTAAGACATATATTTGGGTACCCTGCCTGCTACACTAGTAATTTACTGTATCATAGCAGACTGTGTTACTCCGGTATAACAGTAAGCCAAGTACAATGATCAATGTACAAAAAATATATACAGTTAAACAAGAGATGCAATTAGGTAATTTAATATACTGTTGTAGCAGTTTTATTCTCAGGTTTGGACCTTTAAAAGTTCTTGGGCATAATTTCTCCCCATTTCGTGGAGCCAGAACTGCACTTTTCGTGAAAAATATGCAAGACTACGGTTGCAATCTTTCACTTTTGCATTTAGACCGTTGTATATTTTTCATGCTAGAAACAAATTGAATCTTTGTGCAAAAGTTTTGTTTAGTTTTAGCACAAGATATTGACAGTTAGCCTGTGTACTTGTTAAGTGAGGGTATGTAATTTGCTGGTAATATTATTATTATTTTTTTTTTGGCTGGTAATATTGTTTACGCCTTAGGAATAGGACTTGTGATTAAATTTAGTTGGTTATTTATAATATTTTAAACGCTTTATTTACTTCTAATGATTCTAAATTATTAAATTTAAGACCAACATTGTTCATAAGTAAAACAGATAATCCCAATTTTTTTCAATAGTATGATCATTTTATAATTACAATTTAACTATTTAACATATTAAATACTCTTACTATTTAACATATTAAATACTCTTTTGACTTTTTTGTTAAAATTTCTAGCTGTTTTACTAATATAGAAAGTAGTACAATTTTACAGCTAAGTTTATAAACACTGAAATTATTAAATTTATCATCTTTGTCTTTTGACTTATATGGCTAATTTTCCTATATTATTCTTTGTATAAAATGCCGATCTAATGTTTTGTGGTAGGTGTTCAGATAGTTATTTTTATGCTTTATTTGTGAGCTATATAAAAATTGACGGGTAATATATATATATATATATGTCACAAAAAAAATACATTAAATGTAAATTAATATATACATTATTATTTTTTAAAATCGTGTCTATTAATTCTGTATTGTACCCATTATTAAGTGTTATTTGTTAAATGGTATTTATAATTCAATATTGAAATTATATAGTGACACAGGATTGTTGGCAATATGACGTATCATGAAGTAGAACGTTGAATATTTATGTGATTAGATTTACTATGTATGATAATAGTATCAATAAAAGTTGGTTTTAGATATTTTTTTAATTCAACTTAATTTTTTTTTAATAATTGTTAATAATAATAATTTATTGTGGCTGTTTGTTCATATATTATCTCAAATAAAATAAATAAATAAAAACAATGCAAGTCACAAAAAAAATACAATTTTTAATGAACTCACTACAACTGTGAGAAAATTTATATACTCCATTTTCAAACATAACAAATATAATCATAACACCATAATCATAACCAGGTAAAATTATGCTATTACTTTGATTAACCGCACCGGTAGGTGGCCTGGGCAGTTTAACAAAATTTATATTTAATATCAGCTCACACATCAGTTTCACACAAAGATTTTACATGTGATAATAATTCCTTCCTAACACACCATACACAAATTATATTCTTACAGAAAATTTATTTCATACATTTAACATGCAGAAAAAATAAAGTAAAAAAAAAACACGTATAGAGGATTGCTGTAGATTGAAATCTCAAACGAAAACCGTTCACAAACAAGTACCTATAATTTCTTCAAGGAATTTAGTGAAGCTTTACTTACTTACTTACCATCACGCCGTTTCCCCGTTGGGGTAGGCAGAGAGGATAGAGCGCCACACTCTTCTGTCCTGACATACAATTCTCGCCTCATCCACATTCATACATCTTGTCATACAAGCTCGCCGATTGTTGAGGCTTCTAACAGAACCATCCTCCATTATCTGGTTTACCTGGTCGTGCCAAGTCTTCCGCGGACGTCCTCTATTTCTGGTTCCATCAACACTTGCGTCATATATCTTTCTTACCATTCTCTCCTCATTCATCCTTTCCATATGACCAAACCACCTAAGTGATCCTTTCTTAATCTTACTCACTATACTAACATCAGCTTTACATTCTTTTCTTATTTCTTCATTCTTTACTCTGAAGCTTTAAAAATCAACAAATTACGTGCTCAATATAATAATAATTATAATAAACTTTTGCATACTAAATGTAGATTAAGATTTTTAGTGTATTAAGAATAAACTTTCAAAATAAATATTGGTAAAATGAATGAATAGAAAAAAAAGAAAGAAAATGGGGGTAAAAAAGGAAAGATTTAATGGCTAAGAAATATTTGACAATGAATAGGCTGTAAAGGAGCTCTTCCGGTCCGGATGTGTTGCAGAATGGTCAAAATAATAAAAACATAATGGTTATGAAATTTTTTCTGAATTTGCAGCTAGATTTATTTAATCGTGTTTTATTTAATTTATTTTCACGTCACATATTGTTTATAATTACACTGTTTCTGCGTAGGTATAGGTACAGAGGAAAGAGCGCCATATGTTTGTTAGGATTCTGTCAGGAGTCAGGCCTGGTCTTTCATCGAAGTTTTATACTTCTATTGTTATAAAGACACATCGACGTCATATAAAATATCTAAATATATTCCTTATTCCTTATATCTACACAATCAAACCGCCTTCTTTATAAAGTATTTTATCACTCGAGTAAAATATAAAATTTTTAGATACAGCTATTTAACTTTCACCCTTTGATATATTATATACAGTTATTCTTGTATTGAAATATTAAATATAAATAATATTATTAAGGAAAACACATTCTTATTGTGAAGTTGTAATTATTCAGAACATAGGTCTGTGATATTTTAAATACTAAATTAATGTATTAATTATAAATATATACATATAAAATCAATTTTGTCAAAAAATATTGTTTTAGCGTCACCGGGATTCGAACCTGGATCTTCATTTCCAATCCGGGGAAGTGCACTACCTTTGTGATATAACGCCAGTATTTTTCTTGACAAATTTTCGAAACTATATGTTACATTTTTTCAAATTAATACACCTGTGTATAACGCCAGTATTTTTCTTGACAAATTTTCGAAACTATATGTTACATTTTTTCAAATTAATACACCTGTGTATTAAATTGAAAAAATGTAACATATAGTTTCGAAAATTTGTCAAGAAAAATACCGGCGTTATAGCACAAAGGTAGTGCACTTCCCCGGATTGGAAATGAAAATCCAGGTTCGAATCCCGGTGACGCTAAAACAATATTTTTCGACAAAATTGATTTTATATGTATATATTTATAATTAATACATTAATTTAGTATTTAATATAAATAATACTTATCTAAGGTTATAAAGTCATGTCAAGAGAATGTAATTTTGCGTATAAATAATATTACTCTAATTGTCGATACAGATTCTAGCGGAGAATTGAAAAGTGGGTAATTAATATAATGTGTGCACTCAAATTTGTCTGAAACGTCCTGAATTTTGTGAATATTGCAAAATATCAAAAATCAGGAATTGTACCAATAGTACATTATTATATGTAGTTAATAATTGTGATAGTTTTGATTTCTAATAACAACAATAGATGTATAATTATTTACACCTTTGTAAATAAAATCAGGCCGCGCTGTAATGATTATTTTATAAAATAACAGTTCAGAAAAGTTATAAAAAAAAACTTTGATACCGTGCACGACTAGTTAAATCGTTGAAAAAATCAAAACGCAAAGTATGTAATTTTTTTGTTGTAAATAAGGTCAATCAGTTCATGACGCAGTTACCAACAATTCTACAGTTTTCTAGTGGTGGGATATAAAACTTTATTCCATGTTTTTATTACCATTCGAGAATAAGTAATATATGATTAAATCTAAACATTAATTATCTTCCCCTTTTCATATTTGGGTTCGGGGTTCCAGATCATTTACGATCAGCTTCCAGCTTAGAGACTGGAGACGCCACAGTAACTTCCTTCCTTGTCATCGTTCAAAATATGTAAGTATTAGTTAATCGAAAATTGTTCAATAAACGCGAATGAAGTTACAAGATATTTTAATAACTTATAACTTGAGTCATTTATCAAACTTTTTAGGCCTAGAAAATAGCTTTTGTATATTTTTCTTCAGCATAATTTATAAATTGTGCATTATAATCCACTACGTCACCTAAATCTTAAAACAATTATGTTTTTGATAACTTTATAGATAGCATTAAAATTATTAGGCATTTTTAGGATTATTCAATACAAATTATCTAATATTTATCTCATTGTAAATATTTATATTTTAAAACTCTTTAAATACACAAAAATCTCAACACTAGTTAGTTTTCAATCACAATTAATGACACAACAACACATAAATGTTAAGAATTAAACTTCCCACCCACCACGTGATCAAAATCTATAGGTTTTATATTCATTAGGTACCTAAGAATGACAACAGTCAATTGTGAAAATACTTCATGATACTCGAATATATTTTCAAATAGTACGGATTAAGTTGAATTATACCAATATTTGTAAAAAAACTTAACTTGCTTCAATGGTCATAGTCGACGCAGTTTTATTGTTTAATGTATTAACATAAGTATTGGACCGTGTATGTAAATATGCTAAATTAAGAAGAGTCGATCACTGTCAGCGACAATTTTGATGAATTGTCCAAGTAGTTAGAATATCTAAATCCAGACTGCCAAATGAAATTATGCATGTACAATGAATTGTTTGGCAAAAAATGCTTCAAAGACTTCCTGAAGGTGAACCTTCAAACGGCTAACATTTTTTATTTTAATATTTAAAATATAATACATTTTATTAGAATTATCAGTAGGATATACATATATATATATATATATATTTCATTTAACATTTGTTTCTTATCTATGGGAGTAGGACTCGTGTATAGAGAAGCAGTATATACGAGATAATTTATGTGATGCTTTGATAAATATAGTAATTTTGGGTTGCGGGTTATTTTAGTTTTGGAATATCAATTTGGTCTCTAAATCTTGTAAATCGGAATTCACTTCTAAAGTTTAATCGATTATAATTGAACATTAAAGCTAAACTTGGAAACAAGCCCCAGAAGATAAGATAAACGAGCAGAACGCCAACAAAATATTGCAGTCGGATGAAGACGAAAAATAAAATTAAAAACAGAAGTCAGTCCGCGTAGCCATCTTTCTATGATCATAATGCCCTAAAGATTGTGCATCCAGAATCATAGACTCAATCCACAATCGTGAAGAAGAGTCATCCTCAGACACGAGAGGTAGCCGATAATGATTGTGATGATGGTTAAATAATGGGGATTTAAGTTAATGCGTTTCTTATTATAGGTTTTTTATGACTATTAAAAAAATAAAATTAAATGACATTGCGAAAGCAAATACATCTAAAAGATTTTGATTTGCTAGTGTTTACAATTGGGAAGATGACAATTTTTTACGACTTTTAAACAAATATGACATATATTTTATTATAGTTCGCTTACTTAATATTCCATTATATCTCTATATTTGAATAAAGAGTAGCTGTAAGGATTATTATGATTTAATTAGGTAATCATTTAAAAACAGTCTTTCATCATTCAAAAAAACATTTACAAATATATTTTACGTTTTATTACATATATTAGGTTTTTATGTACAATATAAGAATATGAGTATGTAATAATGCCGCGCCAAGGTCGAAGCCCAAATATGCATATATATATATATATATATATATATATATATATATATACGTATATAATACGACAGTTGCTCAGTGACAAAAACATATATTTTATACAGCACAAAACTTGACTTTTTTTAGACTTATTTTGTTCTAGAAACAACATAAATAACTATCGGAGAAATAAAGAAGCCAGAAACAAAAGAATTTCCAAACATCGTTGGGATTATTCAACTCGGCAAAGTCCCCAAGCCATCGAATAACTACGCATATTACGAAAGAACTTATTTAAGAGATATACGTAGGTAGGTACATAATATATAATGTAATTGAAACAAATTTTGATTTCCTATATAGAGCATTACCAGTAAAAAGTTTCTAGTTCGAATTCCAGTGATGGCTATATCTTTTCGATAGATAGAATTTCTCTAAATGATTTATATAAGTTTGTTTTTATTACCGCGGAAATATGTTCTAAAAATCGTTATATCATAAATTAAATGTGATTTATTTAAAACATTATGTGATTGTGTGAGAATATTATAGTCATGAATTTTAATTGGCGTTAATATAGTGATTTTAAATTTAAATTATTTTAAATATCATTATCAACATATTGCAACATATCAATTGTTGGATATATCTCTCCCAAGGATCGTCATTTCTCTCTGTCTTTAACCGTTATCATATATCTGTTACCTACCACCCATCTGGTGTCGTCGTTCCATTGAGTTTGAGGATGGCCAACTCTTCTATCAGTCCGAGGCTTTCTTTTCGCAATTTTTTCGATAAGTATAGCCCATTCCCACTTACGCGTGCACATTTTTTGGGTAACATCTGTTGCCTTAATTCTCTGACGAATTTGTACTTTTAGTACTTTACTTGTAATGTCTTATAAACTCTTAAATGCGTTATATATATATATATATATATATAAATTTATAAGCCATATAAAATTAATTAAATCAGCTATGTGTACATCACAACCACAAAAATATATATTACGCTGAATTATATCAGCCTTATTAAATCAATTAAAGTATATTTTTAAAGTTTGAAGCATATACAATGTGAATACAAATTAAATGTATTAAATAGAAAGATATACTTATAAAATCAATTTTATCCAAAAATACTGTTGTTGCTACCTGGATTTCTTCCGATCCGAGGAACGTGCAATAATCTATTATGCTACAATACACAGTATATTGATGACAAATTTTCAAATATATGTGTTTTTTTCAAATTGATTCATCTATCGTTCCATTATTTGAAAGCCATATACATTTATTTTACGGATTCTCAAATACCTTCCAGTAATCCGATATGAGACGTCAGAATTAACAATTCTTATTTTTTAAATTTTGGAAACATTGATACAACTTATATATTATTAAGGAGAACACATTCTTATTAATAGAATAATTATAATTAGAATAATAATTAATTAGAAAGATATACATATAAAATTAATTTTATATGTATATCTTTTTAATAAATACATTTAATTAGTATTTAAAATATCACAGACCAATGTTCTGAATAATTACAACTTCACAATAATGATGTGTTTTTCTTAATAAAATACATTATGGTTCATTTTAATAATTATTAGTTTATTAACTTTGTTTTATTTTACAAACTAATGTGAGTTATTTTTTATATTCAACCGGTTTTGTAAAAATAACTCACAGTAAAATAAAATAAAACAGTTCATAAAAACTATTAATTTAATCAGCCTGTGTGTATGTAATTCGTAAATATATATAACGCTCAACCATATCATCCTTGTGAAATCAATTAATAAGTAAATGTACCATACTTTATATCCCCAAAAATATATATTAGGCTGTACTATACCAGCCTTGTTCAATCAGTTATGATTTTGAAAGATTGTCTTTTGTCTAGTTCTGTGAGATATTAATTTTGGTTTACTGATACATTAGGTCTTATAATGAATTGAAATCTTAACTTACTGTTTACCTTTATAAAAAAATGTATATTGTTTAAATTATCACCACACATACAGTCAGTAAGGTTTATTAAAAAAAAATTAGTAAACTCTTAATTAAATATTTTTATTTGTTAACTTTATTTTATTAACCATTTAATGAGTTTAAATACATCAACCGGTTTCGAAAAATATCATTTTCTTCTTCAGGATGTCAATACTAATCAAAAACATATGTTATTGTTTATTTAACAGAATCTATTTTAAAAAATATATATTATTTTAAATAAATTTAGAAAACACAGATACAAAATTACTCGAATAATTTTTAGGAATTTTTTTTTTGTCAGTTTTGCATGTATACGGTGTTTATCATAAATTAAATAATTTGGAATCTATAAATAAAGCATGTAAAACTAATGTAAAAATTATAAACAACCAACTAAATTTATCTACATAACCCATTCTAAAATTTTTTCCTAATAATTATTCTAGTAATTTTTTTAAAAATAGATTCTGTTAAAGAAACAGTAACGTATGTTTTTTTTGATTAGTATTGACATCCTGAAGAAGAAAATGATATTTTTCGAAACTAGTAGATGTATTTGAACTCAATAAGTGGTTAATAAAACAAAGTTAATAAATAAAAAGACTGAATTTTAACCGCAAAGTTAATTTTGCCAATTTTAAAAGTATCTTAATTAATTATTGAATAGAGATACACTGGTTTGTGATTTTATTGAAAAACATATATTTTAGTGATTCAACCAATTTAAAAAAAAAAAATCCTATATTTCTACGACTGAAGAGAACGCCCCTGCGATTGAATTCATTCTCTGATTGATTAAAAATTGAACCTAATCCTGTAATGTTCTTCAGCGAAGCTCGTGTCGTCATGGTGATATGTCTTTATGAAATTGAATATTTATATGTTGGAGAGTTTGTGCTCCTATCGAATATGGGAGAAGATTGTGAATATAATATAATGCAGGAGAGGTTCCCAAATGTAGGCAGGTGCGGCCTGAAATTCGAAGAGGAAATCGATACACGACCGGAATTGGTTGCCATGTGCGCGGATAATGAATTTAACGAAATGCGAGATAAAATGTAATTCCCCTTTTCATTATTTACCTTTTAAAAACTAAAAATAGAATTCTACTTGTGTACATTTGATTTGTTTTATAAAATACTAGTGATCCGTGCCCGGCGTTGCTCGGGAAGTAACGATTTATTTGGTTCAGGAAAGGATAATATATCCGGGGGTGAGGTGGAGTGACTTAATATGTGAGGACCGAAAGTTTCCAGCTTGAAGGTATTCGGGTGGTAAATAATAATATATTTATTTATATTTTTTAATATACTCTTCATTAGCTTGAACACACTTTTCACTGTATTTAATGACGTACTTGTGGTCCAGAGGTTACGATACTCACCTAATGATCTAGCAGTCGGGGGTTCGAGGCCATCAAATTAGTCCCATTTTCATAGTACAAGCGTTTAGCATAGTTTGAAAATAGTTAGAATATAGATGTGACACGTATTCCGTGTACGTATTTTTATTAAAAAATAAAAATAACAATTCTATATCTTAATAAAAATAGTCTGAAGATTTCTTCAAATGAGTGATCAAAAACATTAATTGACATTGGCCTGTTACTTTAACTTTTTAAATAACTAAACTTTGGGCTATACAAATCATTTATTATTTCGTCAATACTATAGTTTAGACAGGTGCAATCCATTAGATGATATTATAACCTGATGATGAAAATGTCTGTTTCTTCACTCCAATTGGACGATTGTTACATCTTGGATTGATTTTCTTCCCATGCGAAACAATTTTTTCATTATTAAGGAAAACACATTCTTATTGTGAAGTTGTAATTATTCAGAACATAGGTCTGTGATATTTTAAATAGAGATCCAGGTTCGAATCACGGTGACGCAAAAACAATATTTTTCGACAAAATTGATTTTATATGTATATATTTATAATTAATACATTAATTTAGATTTAAAAATTTTTCATTATTAAAAATGGAGAGTAATAATTCCAGCATACACAACATCTAGACTATTTTATTCTTGATGAATTAAGTATCTCTGTAGAAAGAAATTTAATCACAGAAAAGTACTCAATTTTCCATATTTTAAAATATTTCTCGACATGTGTTCCTCGGTGAGCTGTCAGAAAAATTGAAGGGGAAATGCAAATATTTTACCTGAATGTTAAAAATCAAAGAATGTAACACACAATACGTAATAAATTAATGTGGATTACATTTTTGATTTGTAAATATACTTCGATAAAAAAAAAAATCGTTTCACGAGAAAACTATGGTCAGGTTTTGTTAGGAGGATGAATAAACCTTAGTCTGTGTCAGAAGGGTTTCTATGTGTTATCATTTGAGTTTATTGAATTTATTACTTTGTTATTACGTTCTAATGCAAAGGTTTAATATGCAAGGTAATGTTAGGTTAGGTAAGATGATGTATGATAAGATAAAGCGAGAGGGTTGCTTATGTTGGATGGAAAAAATCGCAGAATCATCTGAAAATAATAATTATTGAAATTCTTCATACAAATTTTTGAGAACACTAAAGGATATCCACACCCATGTAAGTATAACGAGCAATACCTCAACCCTTGTAATTACGAGAAAAGGGTAAAATTTCATTTGTTTTTTGTATTTCATCCAAAAATTTTGGTATTTAAAATTGTTGAAACAAAAAGTCATTAAAGTTAAGCAATCGTTTTTTTTCGTTTAACATAGTATTTTTGAATATAGAGTTTTTTATATTTACGTTTGTTAGTATTTTTTGATAAATTAATAAATTTAAAAAAATATACCAAAGTCATAAAAATATACGAACATCATGTCATCAAATAATACGAATTGTTTCTTTGGATTTTTTTTTAAGAAATGATGCAATATTTGTATACATTGAAATCAATATATTATATTACTCCAAATCTTAGAAATCAATGAAGATTTTTAATGAAATGTCAGATGATATAAGAAAGGAGGAGAAATTATATTCATTCAAAACTAAACTAAGTAAATATTTGTAAGTGCAAGATAATTTATAGCATAAAGGTAAATATTGATATTGTTTATACTAGAGCATTTATAGATACTTATGTATGAGATATATGTGTAGATTAAGAATAAATAAATAAAAAAATAAAATAAATAATTAACGCTGTGTCCACATTCGAATATGGTGTACGAATTTATAAATGTAAATATAAGATAATATCATCTCGTATTACCGGCCTTGGTTGAGTGGGCTATGGCTTCTGGCATTATCTTTGGGAGCGTGGGTTCGAATCTTGACGATAGCTGATTGCTTTCTGTTAATTATAAATGTACGAAAAACTTTACTCTTTGTATACTGTTAATATATGAACTGGACTGGACTACAAAAGCGATGTCAATAGATAGATGATTCCATTGCTACTGCACTCACGCGGAAGAAGAATAATAACGTATGAACGGTTACCCCGTATCTCGAAATCAGTGATTTAACTTTTTATTGTATATTTTTATGTATATAAGGCATCTAGCAAAATATGACTTTCTTTTTTGGTTTCATTTTTATTTACGCATTATATTTATTATTTTTATTTTTTCACATAGAGATTATCAACAGGTCGTTAGTAACTCTGATAGGTAGGTAATATTAAAGTTAATGTTTTCTTCTGAACTTGAGAACCAGCCAGGCGCGAAAGTAGACTAAACGTTGAATGGTTTTGGCATTATTAATAAAAGTAAAAAAGTTTATGAAATACTGAACTCGATAGATCTGTTTTTAAAAAGATATCTGATCAACTGAAAGTTATTTTTTTTGACATGTCGCTTCTCCTAATTGCTAGCGTGATGAAAATATTCATTTTGTGATGCTTACGTAAGTCCGAATTCTGTGTTTGCGTTACGGAGGTACTACAGATATATCGTTATATTTCTATGAAAGGACTAGAAACTTTGGAAACGATGGATACTATGTACGGTCACGAAAACTCACATAAACAATAAGTTTTAACAGTTTGGGAACAATACCATATTGGGGAGATTCGAAAAACACCATTACCCACAAAACATTAGGGTGAATGTACGCTCACGAAATGTTTGTCTTCTAACACGCGTTAATGGCCCGAGTCCACGAAATGAGATATGATAAGATTAGTCTCGGAGATTTAGTTGGGATTTTTTTCTTAAGATTGAGACACCACTTAACATTTACTTAAGATTGAGACACCACTTGAATTTGACAGCGAGACTCAACACGTACGCACAAACGTCACCCACAACCCACAAATATTTATTTTAAATAGTAAATCAAATATGAGGCACTAAATTACTAAATATTTATTCTGTAATACTGCTGCGGGGTGATTCCAATTCACCCAACAGACGAATGAAATATCAAATGTCAATGAACTGGCATCTGATATACAGTAAACGTGAAATTTGAAACTCTGACACATGGTGTGTACTCCAAAATATAAATCAAAACACAATTACATTAGCGTTTGTAAACTTACATGACAATTTGACGTTATAGTCGGTTCATTAGGGGATCGGTAAAGTTGGCAGAGCGCTGGCTTAACATGTGCGAGGTAGCAGGATCGGTATTGATCGCCTCCAAAATGTTTTTGATTACAAAATGATTTTAGAGGCGCCTGAAATCAATCCCGATACAGCTTAAAATTAAACACATCATAAAATTGAGACCATATAAAATTGTGAAAAAAAATTCTAACGCGCTATTTTTAACGCAACTTTCGTGACAAATTTTGTTAGACTATTCGTTAAATTAACTTTTTTTATGTTGAATTCACGTAATTATTTTTTTATCTGCTTATATCAGAATAAATACATTGTATTTTTTTATTTTATTTTTATTTTATTTTTTTGGAGAAACAAACAGTGTAACAATAATAACTGATAATTACATAATATATAAAAATAACACCAGTGAAGTTTCTTCGGAAATTAAATACATAGTACATAATAAATTAAAAAATAGTAAATAGTACATAATTAAATACATAGTACATAATAAACTAAAAAATAGCAGACTGATAAACAAAAATGCTTTTACATAAAAGTAAACATAATAAACTAAAAACTAGTATATATTAATAAAAAAATAATAATATTAATAAACTAAAAGAAGAAAAACAAAAAAATAAAAGAGTGATTTTAAACTGAATATATGATATTAAGTAAAAAAAACTACACGTAAACTTAGCCCGTCTCAACAAGATCAATCTAGCAAGCCAGGCATAGTACAATTTAAATTGTATCTGATACTTACAAATACATATATATTTTTAATAAAATCTATTTTGTTGTGAAGTTGCAATTTCAACAGATTAGGTCTGTGGTATTTTTAATACAAGTTATATAAATTAATTGGAAAGATATACAGAATAAATCTATCTATTGAAAAAAAATTCACGCTTTCCGAGAATTCGATTCGAGAGAATGTGTAGTGCCAAGAATGTTTAATAAAATCAGTTGCGAATTATTAAACATTATGGAAAATAAAAATACATCAGTGAATATATTCAAATATAAAGTTAAACACATTCTTATTTAATTATTGATTTGATTTCTATATTGAAAAAAAAAAAGTTTTTGTGCGTACTTTAATTTAAATTTACATTATTAATTACTTTAATTGAAGAGCAATTCTTGCCGTTAAACTACTATGAAGTTTGGAAAAAAAAAATTGTCATGTAATATGTATGAAGTAAAGTTGTAATAAAAAAATAAAATAAAAAACTCCACCCCACTCCAAGATACATCTAGAGAGTTAAAACAAATTAAACAAATAATTAAATAATTTTTTTGAGTTTTTTGCCGTTTTCTGATCGGTAAAACTTAACATCGAATTAAATTCAAAGGTAAAAATCTTAAACGATTTGATTTTTATCTATTTAGAGACCACTGGTAGATGACTGTAATTGACAATGCTGACTGAATGGATGGCTACTGACGTCATTAGGGCAATAAATTAGATAGCGCTCAAAATGTGCTGACTCGTGATGCGATGACTGAATAATCAGGCTAATGTGACGTCACATGGGAATATATTTTATTGGAAACTGTCTACACCGTTATATCAATAATAACTATAATGATATTTTGTCCAAGCTGAACAATATATGATATAGACTTGAAATTTATTATTATTGTTGATGTATAATCAACTTTGATAAATCGATTTTACTATTAAAGTATCTTCGTTAAGGGTAATGATGATTAGAAAAAAAAATAAACACGATAAACAAGATATTAAAAAAATTTCGAAAAAAAAATCATAGAATAATGTCAGAAAAAACACGTATTCGGCAGATATTTATTTTGGATAAAATCCTGGGGTACAAAAACAGTTGCAATAAACATAATTTCGTATTATAGCTGAATAAAAATTATTTTAATTTCATTGCTTTGCTGTTTTCGTTAATTCTATAATGGGCATCAAAAATTCCTATCTTTATAAAAATATTACGTGAATTAATAAATGATAAATTTAAACAAAACATATTTTTTTCTAATATATTACGTTTTGTTGTATAATTACGTTTGTTTTAATATTTAATTAATAAAGTACCCATGAAATTGTTGGACGGTGTTTAAAAAATATCATATTTTAAAAACATACATCAAAGTTAATTTGTTATATGATAATAACTACTGATCCCGAGAAGATGATTACTTACTCTAATGTAATAAAATCCGTGAAACCGAAAACTTTCACCATAAAATTTTTAAGTGAACAAATATCACTATCATAAATAATTATTATTGTTTGGAATACTGCTAGCGATGGTGACCGGCGTACTTGTCGGGACGAGGCCCCCGGGACACGGATCGAGAGCGGTTGAACAGAAACCGGAAACTGTGAGTTTGTCACGTAACCAAAATGGCGAAAATTTTTAGTAAATAACAATAAGAATCGACAGTTTAGAACGTCATTCACAAATTTACATTTTCTCTTTCATTCTATATAACGCGTGGTGATATCTAATGTCCCTTTCAGTTGAGATCAGGGTGTGCGTATAAAAAATCTGTCGTGCAATTTTATAAAAAAGTCATCCAGCGGAAAATTTACTATTAAATCAAAGTTTACTATTAAATAAAAATAAAACTACAATGTCATTCTCATATTTTATTTATACAAAATGGAGTTTAACTATGCGACTTTTACTTTTTATAAACAATATCGTCTAAATGACGCTTATTTCTCTCAAGACACTCTTGCAATCGGACAATCGGAAATTTGCGATCACGCGAGAGCAAAGCGTTGGTTACAAGAAAATATCCGCGAAAAATGTTCAAGAGTTGTTGCTGTGAACTCTTGACTTAAAGTGTCTCACAAAAAAAGTCACACGGTGTAAGGTCCGGTGATCAAGATGCCTAGGATATGTCTCTGTACTTGCTGATTGATTTATTGGGAAAAATTCCCCTCAGCTTCTCCATTGAACCCGGGAAACAGCTGCGGTTATGGTATCAAAAACTTGTCGATCATCCGGCAATACACGTCAACAGTGATTGTCTCTCGCTGGTTAATAAAATAAGGGTCAATTATCCCTCGGGCAGAAACTACACACCACACTGTCGTTTTTGGACAATGCAAACGTTTTTGATGGCATTCCCTTGGGTTGTCGGGGCACCAGTATCTCATGTTCTATTTATTAATATAGCCATCCATATGAAAATGTGCTTTGTCAGTAAAAAATATGTTTCCAAGTGTTCGTGGTGTTCCAAAACGTTCCAGCATCGTTCTTGCTAAAGTTTCGCGTAAAGAATAATCATATTCGTCGAAAAACTGCACGATTTGCAGTTTGTATGGGTAAAACTGTAGTTTCTTTTTCAAAATAACTTGCACTGTTGATTTTTTTATTCAAGTGCAGGCTGCGATCTTCCTTGTCGATTTACGTGGATTGCGCATAATTCCACCTCGAACTTGAGCCATATGTTCTGGCATTGATGGTCCAGGAGGAGTTTGGCTAACTGTTGTCCTGAACTTTTGAATCCATAACCAGATAAGTTGCATGCTCGGCCCATCACTTAATCATCGAATATAGAAGTGAGTACAAAAAGCGCAACGCGCACAAACCAGTGAATTACCGCGCTTTAAATATTACTCAACCGGAAACGCGCGGTGCGCTCCTGTCCAGTGACTCATTGCGACTGGCAAATCCGCAAATCACGGGCGTCGAAAAATACCCCTCCTACACACCTCACTCTAATAGTTGACGAGCAATTACAATTTAATCTTGAAATTTTTCAAACATGAATGAAATATATATTAATTAGAAAGATATACATATTTTAAATATGAATTAAGTATATATTAATTAGAAAGATATATAGGTTATAGGTTAGAAAATTTGTCGCTGAAGCATAGTTGGATAATGCACCTTCCTCGGTTTAGAAAGAGATCCAGGTTCGAATCCCGGTGGCGCAACAACAATATTTTTCGATAAAATTGATTGTACATCTTTCTAATTAATATATTTAATTCATATTTAAAATATCACAGACCTATGTTCTGAGTAATTACAACTTCACAATAGGAATGTGTTCTCCTAATAATTGATTTTTTTCCGCTGGCCACTCTTTATCGGTGCGCTGGGGGAGAAAATTATAAAAACATTACCTAACCAGTATAAGGCTACTGGTAGGACCTGGGTTGACTTCATGATGATGCATTAATAAGTCAAGAGAACTATAAAGAAAAGCTGAATACGTCGGATACGTTCTTCGTAATAAAAAATATGAATATAATTGAAAACAATTCACTTTATTTTTGCTAACACCAACCGGTTTCGAAACCACCGTTCCTTCTTCAGGGTATACAAGATACTAACTAAGCGTTACAGAATATGGGCAATCATAAATTAGTGTCAGGTGTTAAAGTGGAGGTGTGAAGGTGTTAAAGGTAAACGCTTAGATTACTTGGAGACCCTAGAAATAAAAATGCCTATAACAAATAATAAATGCATAATTAACAATCAAAAAAATCTAACCTACAGTTCTATCTTATCTTCTGTCATATGTCTCTTTTCCTCCTCTCCCAGTCACTCACCCCCACTATAACACTTGACATTAATGTATGATTTCTCATATTCTGTAATGCTAATATAGTATCTTGTACACCCTGAAGAAGGAACGGTGATTCCGAAATCGGTTGGTGTTAACAAAAATAAAGTGGTGTTTAAACAAAGGGAATTGTTTTTAATAATATTTATAATGAATTACCAAAAAGTTATAGCGGAATACAACAATAGAAACATGTGATATTTTACAACTCTTTATGCAGGGGAAGATTCGAGGCGCATTTTTTAAGTAAGTACTGTTGCTGGATATTCCAGGTGTAGCGCTACGGTTGTGATGTGGCGCACGCGCAATGGTTTCCTTCATCTGTATACTTATCACATGGAACATTGGAGACGTTCATATAGTGTGGCCATCTTGTAGTGAGTGGTTGAAATGTTCCAAGACAATAGATCAGCCTGACTCCGAGATACGGCCCGTGATTTGTTTCTTGAAAGCGCGAGACATGAAACCAGCTGACATTCATCGTCAAGTGTGTCTTGTTTTGTCCAGGTGATTTGCACAATTTTCTTCATCTGAAGCAGTTCCTTGGTGGCAAGCGTTTTGATGACGATGATGAACTCAAAGACGGAGTACAGATATGGTTTTCATCCCAGGCGGCAACGTTCTATGACGAAGCAATGCAAAAATTGGTGCCCCGTTATGATAAGTTCCTTAATAATGGTGGCAACTATGTATAGAAGTAGAAATAAATTCAATGTCCAAAATGTTGGATGTTATACAAGATAAATCAACATAATGCAACATGGTCGTCAATCCTCGATAGAAGGCCGCACGTGAAGGACAAGTCTTGTTAAAAGTTGTACGTGTGCTATGTTTTTTTTTGTGCACGCGCACACTATTTGGCGTCTTAAAAGGAACATTGGTAATATAAAAGTCCTTATAAATATATTGATAGTATTGCTACCGCTGATAGTATTTAATTTTGTATACAGCAACAAACTGTCAGGTGGAATTTAATATTTTAATGTATAATGTAACTAGCTGACCCGGCGAACTTTTTACCGGCTCAGAATCAATAAATGTTGTGTTAACTTGTTAGCTGAATTAAATTCAGTTTTTTATTAAGTTAAAATAGATACTCCAAATTTGATAACCTCACAAAGAGAAGATTTGAAAAATACACAGTTCCCGCCGTTAGGCATGAATCTCGGATGTGATTGGACCGTAAGGGGATACCCGTGGCGTGCAGATCGCATACCGCCGCGGCACTTTTTCAAAGTGAACATCTTCGAAGGCAACTTACTGTTTGAAAATCACTATCGAAATAGCTATTAGTGCACCTAGCTAGTAATCAGCTCGATTTTTCCCGGAAGATTTCACGCATCTTTGGGGATAAATAGAATTCTATACCAGAATGATTGATCGGAATGAAAACTGAATGAAAATTGGTGAAAACTCGAAAAAAATGCTGATAAATCGCGGTGCACGTCTGCACAGCTAGCTCAATGGTATGCAATGAAAAAACCACGCAACCGAATCAACTGTCAAAGGACAATGCACACAATGCCATCTACTGGCTTTACTGGAACCAGCATACAACGCCATGTTCAGTTTTGTCCGTGTTTTGCGTCTGTCATGTATCAGAGATGGCGTTAAAAACGGATTTAATTTTTTTGTGATTTTCTTACTTTTCCAATGCGCGAGGAAACTTCTCGAGGCCGAGACGAACAAAAAAAAAATTATCGAAATCAGTCAATCAGTTCTCGAGATATAAAATGTATTAGAACGTGAATTTTCTTCATAATTTTTTCCGATGTTTTAATATTGCTAATTGCTAATTTAATATCTGTTATTCGGGGCGGAGACAAATCCAACAAATCAAAAATCATAAAAATCGGTCCAGCCGTTCTTGAGTTATAAGTGGTGTAACTAACCTGACTTTGTTTTATATATTTAGATTTAGATAAATTATTATAAGCCGATTCTCGTGTATCGATATACTGTATTTACCGAATCAATAAAATACCATTAACACATTCATTCATATTGTACTGCCCACAACAATGCATTACACTAATACAACCCGCATTGAACATACTTTACTCGTGATTAGGTAGAAACATTATTACATTAACCCGTAGTTCCCTTTAGTTATTATTTGATTTAAATCAAACTGAATTGGTCTGGTATATATTCGTATCTACATCTAAAAACTAAATACTGTAAATATATTTATAAAGCTGTGTCGCGTGTAGGCAACAAGAATTGATGAAAATTATGCTTGGTGTCAGGGTCAGAGAGTGATCCGTAATCGTATCCAGGTTATAGCAAAAAGGTCAGGGTCACATGAAGAAATAGTAAGACGTGTGTAGCTTGAAGACTGGGGTGACGATAATCGACAAACTGACCTCCATTTACTGGGTGGTAACGTGTTGTAAAACGTGTTGAAAGACAATTTGACACATTGACCATCCGTGAGATTTGTTTTGCGTCGGTCAAACAGAGCCAATCGCCCGCGCGCCATTTACAATACTACGGTGGTTTGTAGGAAATTGGCAATGACGGCACGTGATATTTATTATTTCTATAATGCTTACAAATATACAATATATATATATATATATATATATATATATATATATATATATATATATATTATGTACAATTTAGCAATATACAATAAAGTAAAACAAGTATAAATATAAAAAGGTCCACCAAAAATGAAACACCTTATCTGTCGATGGATGTATTAATTTGAAAATAATAAATATAGATTCGAAAATTTGTCGTCAAAAGTTCTTTGTGCTGTAGCATAATCGGTTAATACACGTTCCCCGGATTGGAAAGAGATCCATGTTCCAATTCCGTTAGCAATAAAAATATTTTTTGATAAAATTGATTTTATGTGTGTATCTTTCTAATTAATACATTTAATTAGTTTTAAAATATCACAGACCTATGTTCTGAATAATTATAACTTCACAATAAGAATGTATTCTCCTTAATAAAACAATTACGTATTCAATCTAATCAGAGGATTCTTCAAAAGGTCTTCCAGAGAACTCTGGCCGGAACACCAGGCCATCCAAGAATTTTGTTTACACAGGGGTAGGGAAACGGGATGTAGGAAGGGTGATAGGAATGTGTTATAGGGTCTGAACAATACGGATTCAAGTGCCAACTAGGAAGTACGACGTACTTGAATTTTCTTGCTGTACTTACAGCTCTCCTGAACTTCAGAAAACTTCTTGAATGATTAGCACGAACCACTGTGTATTACCCAATAGTGATTGTAAAACTTCGGCACGCACTGCAGGAAACCGAATACACAATAGTAACAGTAACTGTACAAATAATATATCAATGTAGTAAGCACACACAGAAAATGTATAGAGTGAAGGGAGAGAGGGAGTGTCAAAGGAGCATTCATACATGCGCACGGCGACTGACGACCTGGTCCTGTTATAAATACTGAACAAATGCGATAGGCGGAAACAGAAAAAATATGTAAAAAGATTACACATTTCGCACTGAAAAACGTGGATAGGAATGCCTTGAGAATGTTTGTGGAGCCAGCTTAGATGGCTCGTAGCGATAAATCATGATAATGGAGAGAATTTTTTTTCTGTATAATTTTGTATTTTTAATGTGAGTATAAAATACATTTTTGGAATAGAAACGAGTAAATTTTAATTGAAAAAAATATATATATTGATAATTAGAAAATATTAATTAAATAACATCAACTTTATTAACTGATTTATCAGTTGCATATTGCCATAACGTAAAAAGAATTGTAATACTGCAGTATTTTGTTTCCTAAACGTTTCATCGTTGTCAGAAGTGAAACGGAGTACTTAAATTGTGTTAGAGAATGGTGTAAAAAACGATGCATAAAGTGGAGTTGCTCTAACAACTCTTTAGTATGTATATTTAAAATGCTCGATGGATATTTCAGTTTCTTAAAAAAATATATTAAAACTTATGAAAAATTTCAAGAATTTTCAACTACTTTGAATTTTGGATGACCACAAAGAAATGTTTGAAATCGTTGCAAGAATTTATAATTTACATATAATTTTCTTAGATTAGTTCGTGCATTAAAGTGTGAAAGCAACACACAGATAAAATCTAAGCGATTCTTGCAGCCAATGCCGGAAGGGAATTTTGATTACTAAAGAAAGATTTGTCCTTTTTTTCAGTGATATATGTAGGATATTTTCTTAAGAATCTCAACTTCCCCAATAAAGTGTGAACTTTATGCCAACGTTAGACGTATATTTTTTTCTAACGTTAAACCGTTTCGTGTAGTGGCATTTTATTTTGGAAAGTTTATACGTTTTTTATTTCTGGGTGACATTTGTTCAGTAAACAATATTGAGATTTTGATTTCCGTACTGCGATAAGCTTTTTCAAAGTAGGCCATTAGACATTAGTCTTTTAAAGTGGTGATGAATAATTTTTACACGGAAAACAGACGGGGCCCAGTAGATAACTTGAAATAGGTGTCATTAAATAGCTTTCCCACGGAGACACTTTCTCGAGAGCGGGTGTAAAGATTGATGAACTTTTGTATGTTAAATCTTCTCTGCTTATAAAATGCAATTATTGACATAGCACACAGGGTTTATTAATTTTTGGAGCAACTCTTGATTAAAAAATTGGTATATTATTTGTCCAAGAATAATGTGTATGCTGAAGTTAACTAGAATATTAATATTATTTATAAATAACCAACATATTATAAATGACCAACTAAATTTATAGTAGTCCTATTCTAAAAAAAAATTTGTATCATTAAGACAATTCTTACATCTTTCATCATCGTAACAAATAATGTTAGGTACTAAATTTACTTTTAAATATTAATATAAATAACTGTGATGCTACGACTCCCTTTGGATTCATCGGTTTTCTCAGCAATTAAAGAGGCCTTGGACATCTGCGTACTCCGGAACGTCGGTAAGGCTGTTATATTTTCCGACTCGCAAACAGCTCTTGAATCCCTCTCTGCTAATATAAAAGTTTGGCTAGACAATGAGATAATTTGTTCCATCAGAAGATGTCTATTTAATTTATACAGCAACAATAAACAGGTGGCATTCGTTTGGATTTCTGCTCATAAGGGAATTCATGGAAATGGATGTGCTGATAAACTGGCCAAGGAGGCCACTCTTTCCGGACTTTCCCCCCATCAACTCCATATCCCGATGTATGACAGACTTAATATGGTAAAAACGTACGAATTCTATCTAGACTGCATGATGGATGGATCCAAATAATCATAAGGGTAATCGGCTTAAAATAATTCAAAGATCTATTCCCCGCACCCCCTTGTTCTTCAAAATGAAAGTCTCCTAAAGAACAATATCAAATATCTCTAGAATGAGAATTGGGCATTGCCAGTTAGCCGCACATTTATTCAGATTGAACTTAATAGATTCCCCAATATGTGAGTGTGATGCCGAGGACGAAACCCTTGACCATATCTTTTTTGTCTGTCCATTGCGGATCACAGGTTTTTTTACAGCAATCTCGTATTTCCCTTAACTCGCCATATTTAACCTATATAATAGCAAATTTTTTAAACGACAATGGTATTGACTTGTAATGTAATATTTCCTATTCTATAATATTATAGTATTTTTTTCTATAAAATGGAGTTTTAACTTGATAAATGGCACAAATCACCCTTGAAGGGTGGATTTCCTATTTAAAAGAAAAAGAAGAAGAAGAAATAATAATATTTTTTAAATTTATTAAAAAAAAAATATTTTTAAAAACATTAGAATAATTTGACATTCAATCATCCTTTGATTTATGCGGTATCCGTTTTACGCGGTTTTACTTTTACACACCGCGTTACATATATACATTACATGTATATATATATATATTACTATTACACAAGATATAACATGTATCATATTTATATTTTTTTGGTAGCTTGTATCAAATTACTGTCTTATAGTTATTGGGTTAGATTATTAAAAATCGAATAGCTAATTCACTTCATTCAATGAATATTATATTGTGGAAGAGTGAGAGTAGGTAATAGAGTTTTATTATTTTTATTCCCGCCTCCTTACAGCAATTAAAATGTGTATACACACAGGATGTTCCAGAGATAGTGGTCCATATAGAGCTTAGGGGACGAAATTAACAACCCATTAAGCGTTATGTAGGGATATCTGAAATTCAACGGTTTAAAAGATTTGTGATTGATTTTCAGCAAAAAAGTTAATATAACTTCTCTTTTATTAGTCGCAAATGAAAATATGATATTGTAATACAAATCAAATGCATCAATTAAAAAGATATACATATAGATAAACTCAATTTATCGAAAAAATATTTTAGGTGCCACCGGGATTTGAACCAGGATATCTTCCTATCCGGGGAAGTGCGGTATCCAATTACACCACGCCAGCCTCGTAAATAGTCGACAAATTTTTGAACTTATATGTTGCAGTTATTTCAAATTGATACATCTTACGTTATATTTATTTGAAAGCTATCATATTTTTATTGCGAATACCTACTTTGAAAACGGGGCTGGCGTAGTGTAATTGGAAGATATACAACTTCACATATAATAATGTGTTTTCTTTAAAAATAAATATGATAGCTTATATATTAGACATATAATGGTATCAAACTATGTGTGTCATTTCGATTAGTTGGGTGTTTATAGCACAGCGTTCATTTTTGTAGTCAGGTTGCAAATTTCGAATAGCTTCTCAATGGTTGAATTTCGGATAACTCAATTTGATGCTCAACGGGTGGATAGTGATGTCTCCTAACCATAGGCTCCATTTGGACTGCTGTGTCTGGGACATCCTATGTGTTGTGACATTACAAACTGATGTCACTTTCGAAATTGCTCCGTCATTAGTTTTAATGCCAAGCACCTTGTAATCACGAACAACGCCCCTATGTTGGCAACGCACTTTGTTTTAAAGGTTATATAAATGGCCACCATCTATGGTTTATTTTTAATTTATCGCAGTTATCAAATTACGTGATTAGCTGCTGTGGCCAGCGAATCCAAGATGTAGCCGTAGGCATCATGTAACCGAAGGGTGATTACTTTTATATTATTCAATCACTAGTGAACAATTTATTATAATTTGTTTTACGTTCACGTTCATATTTTTAATATTTTTATCTATCATATCCCGTACGCATATTTCATGTTATGATAAAATACACTATTTCAGACTTCACTCCCTTCTGTTCTCTGGCACAGTTTGGCCAATTTTATATGATGTTAGCCATAAATATCTATAGAGAGCTTCTTCCAATTTAAGCTTTCATCCAAATGATCCCCCCTTTTATGATTATTTACGAGATCAGTGTTACAGTGGCGTGCGTGATTGATTGTGCAAATATTCGCAAGAAATAATATTTTTGGGTTTTATCACATAATGTTAGAAAGTGAAGCATTTTTGTCTTGTCATATTCGGTCTATCACCGTTTACCCGCGGGCATGTGGCCAGAAAGAATAGAATGCCAAAATATTATATTTTGGCCTTCTTCTTATGTACGCTCTTCGGTTGTTGAAGCTTTAACTATGACCGTTCTTCAATATGTGATTTATCTGATCATATCAGGTCTTTCGTTATTAGTTCATTCATTATCAGGTCTGTATTTCTGTTGTCATTAACACTCGCCTGGTATATTTTCATTACCCTCATCACTCATTTATTCCACACGAGCAAGCTATCTTAGCGATTGTGTGTAATTTTTCAACTTATCATGTACACTTACGCATGCGCCTGAACGACCGCATTTCCACCGCATTCAGTCTTCTTTCGATCTTTTTTTGCCAATTTTGGGCTTTATTTTTGGAGTTTATATTACTGTGGTTGTCGTATATATGATATAATATGGCTTATATTTTTCAAAAACTACTTTATTGTATTAATTAATTAATGCAGAAACTCCAAATTCCTCGTTACTCTAATAGTAAAAAGATGTACATTTTAAATGACCTGAAATGCTACTTTTTGGCAATATTTTTCATTATTCTTGCGTTTTTTGCTATTTATTATACTGATAAATTTTCTGCTAATATGATTTATACATATAATATTTCTTAGATATAAATTGGAAAAAAACTTTTTTTTCCAAATATAAAATATGATATACAGGTAAGTAGTTATTTCTCTCAATTTTTGGACGATATCACAATGTTTGCTGAGCGAATTTTCAAGGTCTAAAGAATGGAAAATATTTTCACCAAAAGCGAATTTATATTCCGCCCTTGACATCAAGATTACATTACGAGCAAATATTTACTCTATTTTGTATTTATAAAATAACGTAAAAAATAATATGGATAAATTATGGAAATATTTGTTCTTTAAATTATTGGTGTATAATCATAATTTGTATTTTGAGTTGTTGCCATAAGTCTTATAATATTATATGGTTAATTTATTAACTCAATAGTCAATTTGGAACACATTTTTCTAAGATTTAAAGATTATGGGATTTTATTCTCATCTCGTAGTAATGAATTAAATTTATTTGATTGGTAAGAACTGATGTATGAATTAAAACGCTTGCATATATCAAATAATTGAATAATTCTGTGTAATGATTAAAAATCAACCGTTATTTTAAATATAATAATTTTTTTTATCTTTCATAGTTTTATAATTCTATGTATACCATTAGCCAAAATGAAAAAATAGATGATTGAGCAGAGCACTGAAATTGTGAAAAATTATTATAAAAATTGCGAAAATGTTGCAGAAACTGACGGTTGAGTTTGGCTCATTCGTTATTTAAAAAAAAGTCTAAATTATTTGACTTAACCTTAAATGCTGTGTGATCTCGTATAATATATTATTTAATAATAACTATATGTTTATGTCATATAAAGGTAAGCCTAATAAATCAAAACTTTATTTGGTGATGCATTCAAAATTGAAATATAATACAATTCATTAAAATAGCTTATCCAAATTATGTTAAAATGATCCTTTTCAGCAGTATACTTATTTAACTTATAATGACTATTTGTGAATATTTATTTGATATATTCGTATTTAAATTTATTTTACAAATAAATCTTACTGACTGATCTATTACGACAATTTCAGATGATGTTGATGGTTCGTCAAGTATTCAACCTTTGTATAATGTCGTAGATTGATAAGTGGAAAATATGTCAATAGAAGTTGGAAGTGCTACCAGAGGGTCGTTTGCCTGACTGAAAGTTATTTATTTTATACGATTTTCAGAAATACAGATTTATTCGAAATAAACAAAATTAAACATATCAATGGAATAAAGGTTTGTTAAGTTTCGTTTAAAGCCCTTAAATAATAATATTTCTAGAATAAATGCAGAGGAATAATTTTGCGAAATATTTTTTCTCTTTATTTGATATTTTATAACGATCGTGTCTTTGAGAAGTCCACGTGTATCGAACTGCTTAAATAACTAGGTATATAAAGAAAGCTCTCCCATTGGTTCGAGTTCTTCCGTGCTACGTGTTTCCAGAAGATGAAAAGATATAAATATATTTTCGGTTTTGTGGTGAGTGGATATTCTTTTCACGCGAATATATCTATATATATATATGATTGTAAAAACCTTGAGAAATATATGTTAGTTTTTTGGCTCGAAAAAAGGTACACGATTGAAAGTGGGTGTACGTGTGTAAAGATAGATATATAATATAAAGGTATAATACAGTGTGTCCTAAAAGCTTTTTTCATTTTGATTCATTTGCTGCACGAGCGAGAGAGAAGCAAGGGGTATGCTGATCGCTAGCTTTATTTTTGGGAATTCAGTCGCTATGGAGCGTGTTCTTATTAGTTGTTCGTAAAATTTTCCCTAGAAAATTGATATCCCGACAAGGTGACATAAACTGGCCTCCATGTAGCCAGTACTTGACACCAATGAACTTTTTTCCCTATGGGCCTACCTTAAATCAAAGGTACACAGAAAAAATCCTCCCTCTCTGGACCAATTAAAAGAAAATATCCGAGAAAAAATGGCAGCAATCACGGAGAATACGTGCCGAGTAGTTTTCAGAAATTTTATCTCCCGTTTAAAAAAAAATTAGCGAAATAACGGATCACATTTAGAAAACATAATTTTTTAAGAAACAAATTCCCAAGGACTGTACTTAAATGAAAAATAATCATTTTTTTATAAAACCCATCCATTATTTTATTACATACGTTTTATGATGAAAAAGTCTTTTGGGACATCTTGTACATAATATACTCGTAATAGTGTCAAATCAGTATATCTACTAATAAAATATGAATCATGTTGTGGGGGCCAAAGTTTCACGATAGTATGAACTTTAATAGTTTCACTCTTAACATAATAGAGTGGACATGGTCGTAATACAGAATTATTATTTCCGTTGGTGGTTTCTAGAATTATAATGTATAATTATTTTGCACGGTTGGTGGCGGTCCTGAAACAGTATTGTGTTCGATTTCGACTAGGTTCTTTAAAACCGATACTCGTTCGTTAAAATGCTTACATGTTAAACATTTTGTAGGTATACAAAAATAGATATATCTGTATATATTTCTGAAAAATCATAGACCAGACATGAAATAAAGTGTACATATAAGAGAGGAGTTTAGAACAGTAGTTGAGGGACAAGGGGTATTATAATATTATATGGTTTATTTATTAACTCAATAGCAAAATTTTCTAAGGTTTAAAAATTATGGGATTTTATTCTCGTAGTAATGAATTAAATTTATTTGATTGGTAATAACTGACGTATGAATTAAAACGCTTGCATATACCAAATAATTGAATAATTCTATATGACGGTTAAAACTTAACCGTTATTTTAAATATCATTTAATTGTTTATCTTTCAGAGTTTTATAATTCTATGTATTATAATATACCATTAGCCAAAATGAAGCAATAGATGATTAAACAGAAATAAGGGCATTCTACGCATATTCTTAGTGAAAACATAAATCCGATAGTTTCTGACACATTTATTCAACAACAAAAATTAAATCTTTAGAATTAAAAATATTGATGGTCCCGGAGGAGTTTGGTTAACCATTGTCCTTTCTTGTCTGAACTTTTGAATCCAACATCAGATAAGTTGCGTGCTCGGCCCATTACTTACTTGTCGAATATTAAAGTGAGTACAAAAAGCGCGACGAGCACGAACCGCACTTTAAATATTGCTCAACCGCGAAAGCACGGTTCGCTTCCGACCATTGACTCTGACTCATTGCGACTGGCAAATCCGCAAATCATGCGCGTCGAACAATATTTCTCCCACTTACCTCACTGTGATGGTTTACGAGCAATCGTAATTTAATCTTGAAATTTTACGTATTATAATGATTTTACATTTAAGAAAAATTGTTTATTAAGTTATAAAATGTAATAAAAAGGGATAGTAGTTTTACTTATTGATTAAATTAAACCCAAGAATAGTTATACTAGTGGATTAAATTAAACCCAAATACAAGTTGCAGCTCGGTCTACATGGATCAATCAATACAATATTATTGTGCCTTTATTTCAGAGAAAAATCAATAGTGAAATTTAAAAAAATATGTGAACGACGTAATTTGAAAAATCTTATTTAAAAATAAAATGCTTCAATCTTGTAAACCTATTATTCTTACCAGTATCTATTACATCTTTAATCGTCAGTAATGATGGTTTCTTTTTATGTGAAACTTTTACGAAGGTAAGTAAAGACGTTTTATTTCCTACAAGTAATACGATGACAGAATGACGAGTTTCATTTCAAATTACTTATACCTGGAATAAAACTATGAAACGATTCAATTTTATTTTTGGAATTACGTAGTTACCTATGTAAAAATGTTTTTGATGTAGAACATGTTCATTCAGAGGGTACATTGATAAAATTTATCACGAAAACTAATCCAGATATATCGTGTTAAGAAAACTTATAACATTTTTATTTGTTTTATATATTCAATTTTACCGGTACCGGGATGGGTACCAGGTACCTGCAAAACCTTATTGAAATCAAAATAATTTTGGAAGCGCCGAGTATTGATCACTGAGCGAGCGATCTACTATCTCGGTATTCCCTCTTTAGACTGTGGTGTCAAATTATAGGTATATGATGTTGATAATTGGAGTGTTAGATTTTAAGATATTGACTAATTAACTAAATAACTTAAATCGTTTCCATGCTGAGTTAGGCAGAAAGGATAGAGCGTCAGACTCTTCTACCCTGATACACAATTTTTGCCTCATCCACATTCATACATCTTCTAGTCGATTATTGAGGTTTACAACAATACCATCTTCCAGTATCTGGTTTATCTTGTCGTGTCTTCCGTGGATGTCCTCTATCTCTGGTGTCATCAACACTTGGGTCATATATCTTCTCATTAAACCGTTCCATATGACCAAACTACCTACGTAATCCTTTACATAAGCCTTAGCGCGTATGTTACAATATTCAAATAGGACACGATGAAATTATGATTTTTATTTTTTTACAATTTAAGCACAAATAATACATATAAGTTTATTTTTAATGAAAATACATTTTTGTTGTAATTGCAATTTCAGAACATAGTTCCGTGATATTTATAATGCAAATTAAGTGAATAGATTTCAAAGACACTGAAGATAATCCATCGAAATGATATTTGTTTGTTAAGATATCTTATCCGATGCATAGATTTTTGTGTAGATATATATTTATAATCGATCATATAAGTTTTAATTAATGAAACGCACTATACGGATATAATGATTACTTATTAGGTACTTATTTTGTTCTCCTTAACATATCGAGTTTAATGTTAATATTTATCCAACATTTATAAAAAATGAAAAAAAATCTCTTTAACCTTAAATTATTTACATTTAGGTACAACAAATAACTTATAATTTATTTTTAACGCGTTGTTAAAATGCAAAATCACCCAAAACAATATTTTGGTGTTCAAGGTTGTAAAAGCACTTAGTTAAAGTAAGGGATGAACCAGCCATAAAAGTCGGTATTTTTAGACCCCTAAGGCGGCGTGGGAACGCCAATAAAATCCGGCGTACACGATTTTCGGCACGTAGTGAAATGCACCATAAGGGATGCATCACCTTCATGTGGCAGTCTTTCCACCAAGCTCAACCGGGAGAGATCGCTCCGTAAATGCGATCTAATTTTCAGTTAGAAAACGAAATTAGGATCGTCTCTGTAATTTGTAATTACGGGGTAAATGTAAACTGTGCGCCTCGAGTTTAAGCTTAGACTATGATGTTCTCTGCGTTTAATCGTTTGTGTGAAAGCACTCAAGTTTCATGATCCGATCAAGTCAAGGTCCCGTAAAAAGCCAAGACAAATCATACACGGTATGCGCAAATTGTGATTGAGAAAATCGCGTCCAGAGTCCCGGTTTGCCTAGTTAATTGGACATCGTCTGGTGGTCAATCCCGAACTTCGTCACTCTACCCTGGCATCACATCTATTGGCGACAAATTACTTCAAGGACCATCATCAGCACGTGGAAGACATCACCGGAAAGGTAATCCCTTACGTGAGGGACCTGCAGTAAATATTAAACAAGAGTCACACACAAAATTTGGCAATTAACATCATGTTGGCATGATGGGCTCGCAAATAGTGTTGAATTAATAGTTATCATTTTTTTAAATTTGTATTATTAATAATAAGTAGGTAAAATGTGTTTTATTGTTTTAATTAATACATGCAAGTCACAAAGATATTAAACTTTATTATAAACCATGGATTTTTGTGATTTCTTTTCATAACCAATTGATTTGATAATCTTTTTTAAAAAAAGAACCATTTAGGCTATATGCCTCCCCCCTGACCATGAAGCCGAGGCGAAGGAAGAAATCCTGTAACAAAAATGGCGCCCAACGTGGGGCAATTATTAAAAAAAAAAATTTTTAGTAATATCGTGTTTTTCAACCTATAGGTATCAAGTCAAACGGTTATAATTTGAAAATAATATCTTATAGATATGTAGTATATTTATTTTGAATAGTTTAAAATTGTGTTTCTTTAGTGCTAGTTGTTAATGTAACCTGTAAAACCATATGAGAGGTGTCCATAGGCGTAAATCACGGTGGTTGCCATGTATCGGTGGCACTAACATATTATAGAGGTTAGATGAGTTTCATCTTGGCCCGGATCTGGACAAGAGGAATCATTCAAAATGGGATATGGACATGTGGAATACATAGTCTGATATGAACGCGGCCATGGGCTTCGTTAGAAACTTGGAATATGGACATGTGGAATACATAGTCTGATATGAACGCGGCCATGGGCTTCGTTAGAAACTTGGAATATGGACATGTGGAATACATAGTCTGATATGAAACGCGGCCATGAGCTTCGTTAGAAACTTGGAATATGGACATGTGGAATACATAGTCTGATATGAAACGCGGCCATGAGCTTCGTTAGAAACTTGGAATATGGACATGTGGAATACATAGTCTGATATGAAACGCGGCCATGAGCTTCGTTAGAAACGTGGAATATGGACATGTGGGACACATGGTCTGTTTGGCCACGCGGTATGGAACTCAGACCTGAGATTCATTTTGTGCACTCTCGCCCAATATTTCTCGCGAGTTGCGATTGTATTAAGTCACCATGAGGACAGGCGGGTGAATAATTTGTTATTAGCTGTGTTGGAACGGTTTTAGAATATTTCAACCGGAGTAGTATTCACTTTCATTCCATTTTTGTTCCCTCCGAGCAGTAAAAATCTGCGAATCAAAGGAAATAGATTAGGCAAGCGCACTAACATCTCAGCCGCTATTATTTTGTATATATTTAATTTATATGGGGCAATTCACTTTAGGAGTGCACGCCGACAGTGAGGTGCCCTAATTGTTTAATTTTCGTAATTCATTCATGTGTGATGGTTTCTGTCCAAAGCTTCTCTGTATGACAGCGTAAGCAGGCAAAGAAAGAGCCAACAGACGCCGTCGATCATGAGTAATTTAATAATTAGTTAAAATTTCAGCCTTAGGTTTCGTTTTTAAAAGTCCCAAACAAAGGATGTAGATTATCAAAGACCTATTTACATAACGGGTATATATATCATGTGTAGGATAATGTTAGTTTTTGTAATATATTATATATAGATATGTCTCTTGCTATACATTACTCGTCGTAGTTCAGGTTAAGTTTATTTAAGTTTAACACCTAGATAGAATTTTATGTTCTTATTTAGTTAGTTTTTATTGTTATTGTTAAGCTGCAATTCTATTATGTCAGTCGAATGATTTTGATCGAATAAAACTGTGTCATTTATTAAGTTCAAGCTAGTTTCCTGCTCTGTGCGAGTATGGACCGATCAACATAGAGATCACTTGAAGACTTAATGATACGCATTCAGTTGCTCGCTTCTAGTTTAGTTAGTTTTTATTGTTATTGTTAAGCTGCGATTCCATTATATCAGTCGAATGATTTTGATCGACTAAAACTGTATAATTCATTAAATTCAAGCTAGTTTCCTGCTCTGTGCGAGTATGGACCGATCAACATAGAGATCACTTGAAGACTTGATGAATATTCATCGGTAATGTTGTATGTATATATATAGGTAATAAATGATAAAGTAATGGTGAAATTGTGTAACCATGTAATGAATGGTTAGTTAACTATAAGGCAGTTTCCCGCTCTGCGACGAGTGTGGACCAACCAATAGAGTGGTTACTTGTAGTAAAACTAATAGGCACTAAAATTATGGTATAAACCAAAACATTTCTAGTATGTAAACAAATGTTATGCAATGTAGATAGATTCGTGCTGGAATATCTCGACTAGTTACTTCACTGCGCAAACCAGTGATTGTAGGTCAATTGAGGACCATCGGATTATTTTCATGTGCGAATTTGTTTATTTGATAACATAATAAAGTAGTTATAAGGTAAATCTGTTATACGGTGACTTGCATGATGTCCAAATACTCGTATGTATGTATAAAAAATAAAAAAAATAATAATAAGAATCAGATGTTAAAATTTAATCTGTGTATTTATGTTAAAATTTATGTATATTCGATAAGATAATTAAGCCAGTCCATCATGCCAGATATTCTAAACCATTATTGCCAAATGTGTATTGACAGTTTCTTGAATTTGCTTGAATCCATGGAGCTTCGACAAGAATATCATATCCACCCAACGATCGCCTTGCCCTCGTGCAGGCCAACCATCACCATCGAGACATCAATAATATTTACAAAAGTGCAGTGAATGGGCATTCTTGCAAGGTCAGTGCCAATAGACCAACATATGTAGAGTCAGTGATGGTGAAACTTCATATCAGCTTAATGTTATAGAAGAAGCTCTATTGTAAACGGTTCACATTGTATGCTTTGTTTATGTATTTATTTCACATGTACTATGTATTTTTTATGATGTGTAAATTGCCATTCTGTTCAGCCATGCCAGCATAATTGCCTACTCCGAGCTTCAGTCATAAGGGTCAAGTCTTTTGTTAAATTTGTTCATAAAAAAAAAAAAATTAAGTTTACTACTAGGAAGATTTAATTTTTTTTTCGTGGTTTTGGGGATGATGTTAAAATGCAAAATCACCCAAAACAATATTTTGGTGTTCAAGATTGTAAAAGCACTTAGTTAAAGTAAGGGATGAACCAGCCATAAAAGTCGGTATTTTTAGACCTCTAAGGCGGCGTGGGAACGCCAATAAAATCCGGCGTACACGATTTTCGGCACGTAGTGAAATGCACCATAAGGGATGCATCACCTTCATGTGGCAGTCTTTCCACCAAGCTCAACCGGGAGAGATCGCTCCGTAAATGCGATCTAATTTTCAGTTAGAAAACGAAATTAGGATCGTCTCTGTAATTTGTAATTACGGGGTAAATGTAAACTGTGCGCCTCGAGTTTAAGCTTAGACTATGATGTTCTCTGCGTTTAATCGTTTGTGTGAAAGCACTCAAGTTTCATGATCCGATCAAGTCAAGGTCCCGTAAAAAGCCAAGACAAATCATATACGGTACGCGCAAATTGTGATTGAGAAAATCGCGTCCAGAGTCCCGGTTTGCCTAGTTAATTGGACATCGTCTGGTGGTCAATCCCGAACTTCGTCACTCTACCCTGGCATCACATCTATTGGCGACAAGTTACTTCAAGGACCATCATCAGCACGTGGAAGACATCACCGGAAAGGTAATCCCTTACGTGAGGGACCTGCAGTAAATATTAAACAAGAGTCACACACAAAATTTGGCAATTAACATCATGTTGGCATGATGGGCTCGCAAATAGTGTTGAATTAATAGTTATCATTTTTTTAAATTTGTATTATTAATAATAAGTAGGTAAAATGTGTTTTATTGTTTTAATTAATACATGCAAGTCACAAAGATATTAAACTTTATTATAAACCATGGATTTTTGTGATTTCTTTTCATAACCAATTGATTTGATAATCTTTTTTAAAAAAAGAACCATTTAGGCTATATGCCTCCCCCCTGACCATGAAGCCGAGGCGAAGGAAGAAATCCTGTAACAGCGTTTAGAGTTTTATAATATTAATTTATGATATTAAGATCAATTCTCAACCATGAATTATTAATATAAGTATTTTTTCAATAATTTTATTAATATCCGCTACTCATAACGTAAATAAATTCTTAGCAGGTAACTGCATCATTTAAAGATTTAAATAAACTCTGAGAGCTAGCTCGTCTTAATAAAGGTTTTATGGTATTTATTTTAGAATTCTAATTTATTTTATCCGGTCTATGTAAGTGTAGTAAAATTATAAATATAATAAAAACGACCATTTACATGTTTGTTATATAGATACAGGATGTTTATATTTTAATTACTTTTAATGAGATACTTTTCCAGAAAAATATGACAACCGAAAATGTGTGAATTGCCAAATTAGTTAAATTTCATTCAAATTGTTTTTATTTTATTAAATATACATTACATTACAATGTATAGTTGTTCACATGTTTATACATGTAAAATTTGTCAAATGTTAGTTAGTTAGTTATAATATATCAATATTATTACTATTTTCAAACTAAGCTCGTGTTATGAAAATAGAACTTCCATGGCGATCTCCTGGAATGAGAATTCAACGAATGAAAATCGGATTAATTTACTGGTCTCCCGGAATGATGATTTATTTATTTATTTATTTATATATATTTTGACATCCATATTTTTGTACTAACAGAGGTGGATACATAATAAACATACATAATACATAGTTTATTGTGTGGGATGGAGTAGACTTCACCTCTGATATATACAGCGTTGTCTTGGCTACTTTGCTAGACTAAAGTCTGTGTTAAAGTAGCCAGTTTTTTTTTCGCGCTGTTGTGGTGTTATTTGTAATAAAAAGACAATTCAAATATGAATAAAAAAGTAAAAATAAAAATATACGGAGTGGGAGTATTGTAGGACTAGTGAATTATTAGTAAAAGAATTGTATAAATTATATTGATTGTAAAAATTATATTAAATTGTATAAATTATAATAAATTGATTACTGAATTACTAAGCACAAGATCAACAAGCACAGTATATTTTTTTTTATAATTTAAAAAAAAACCTATTTATTTGAATTTTATTAAAATCCTTCATTTAAATCTCACATTATTTTATACCATTATCTGACACTTCCGTAAGAAATTTAATATTGCAATGATAATACATCATTTTTTAACACTTACTGCCCGGTGGGTCGAAACAAAACACGCCAAGTTTTCGGTATTTAACCGTTTTTTGAAAGATTTTTTATCGATAAATGATTTAATGAAATGGCATGATGTGCCGTTATCTTTCTCATTATAAAATAAATTACGAATAATGTAGGTACGTTTATTTGCGCATCAATGAACGCCCGGCACGGACCAAGTACAAACATTTACTGAACCGTCGGTACGTCGTCGGTTACCTGCCGATTCGTGACACTGATTATAAACTTTTACATTCTCTGAATTAAAATTTTTATTTTATTTTTGCACTATAAACAGAATAAAAAAAGAACAAAACATACACAGAAGTTAGTAAAATATAAATATATATCCTTTTTATACGAAATGCAATCAACAATATTATAAGAGAAGTAAAAATGTAATTTACATATTTTTTTAAATAAGTGAAACAGTAGACAACCTATACTCAAGATAGATGTAATATTTATTGTCTTCTGTGAAGACAATCCGTTTGTTGTTGTCATAATGAAAAGTTACTAATTTGTTACTCATTACTTCTATTTATAGTTTCGTTTTTTGTCTATGCTTGTATTTTTAATTTTAGTATATACATACAAATTGTATCGTGATAAAAGGACCATTGGTCTTGAAATATGTTGATTTATCAATAAATAGTTGATTAAAAAAGAGTTTTTTTCTTATTATTTAGATAAAATATCTTTTATAAAAATATAAATTTGTCCAAAAATACTAATGTAAGTAAGTATCTAGCAAATCTATGTTTACAATTAAAATTTTTATCTACCGAGATATTTATTACTGTAGAAATTTAACTATATAATGAAAAATTTCTAGTAACGAATAATAATATATCATACTTTTAAATACTTTTAAAATTAGCAATATTAACTTGGTGGTTAAGATTCATATTTTTTATTTATTATCTTAGTTTTATTAACCACAATTGAGTTTAAAAAACATCTACCGGTTTCGGAAAACACTTTTCCTTCTTCAGGATGTCATAATTAACTAAAAATATAGTATTGTTTCTTCACCAGAATCTATTTTTAAATTTTTTAAAAAACAACAATTATTTAAAAAAATAAATTTAGTACCTAACTCAAATTACTGCTCAATACAAATATGGTTTTGATAAAAAATTGGGATTGTCAATTTTGCATATAAACGGTGTAGGTCACAAAATAAATAATTTGGAATCGTTGGAGATAAATAAAGCATGTAAAAGTAATCAGGAAATTCTAAACAGCCAACTAAATTTAACTACGAGTCCTATTCTAAAATTTTTTCCTAAAAATTATTCGACTAAATAAGATAATAAATAAAAAAAAAAAAAAAAAATAATAATATATCAATTGAAATTAACCATTCTCTTAAAAATGAAATTCTGTATTCTTATCATATCAATTATTGTTAGCTCCTGTCAATTTAATATTAGCCTCTTTCCGCCCGCGGACAGCGGAGATGCACCTCAGTAGTACTGTAGATTAAAACGTGAATTTCCAGCGTAACCCATTCCGGTACATGCTGCTCTCTTCTCGTATTTAAGAACAATATTTTTGTTGGTTTTGTTCATTACATCTGTACGAACAGCTGACGCTGTTGACGAGAGCATCTCTAAATGCAATATATGTAACTCGGTAGGTCGTAAAAATCCAGAATAGGAGCCTCAAACGACAATCGTGCTCCATGCATTTCCATAATGGCGTCGGCTAGAGTGCAATTTTAATTGCAATTTTATGCACATGGGTTTGCGCTTTGCACGTAATGCACATTTTTATGGAAAGATCTCGTAGAAAAATTGCGAATGAAGATGGTTTTTAATGAAGTTGAGAGTTTACAGCGCATCATGTAGGAGAGAATTTATCACTCGAGTCTTGCAGTTAATGAGTAAAAGAAAATTGTGATCGTAAGAAAATTAATTGCAGTCTTTGCGTCTCGTAAAAATGAGTACGCTAGATTGTGGAATAATGATAAAATATTCATCTTTATTTGCCATTAAATATCTTACAACTATTTTATTATAGGTTTTAAATTTTTTTAGATTGAAAATTAATAGGTGGCGTGACTGAATGTAACAGAAATATTGAGATGAAATTTCTACAAAATTGTTAACAACTTTTATTTGACAAGCCACTGTGGATTCAGAAGAGGAGGAGTGTTTTTGTGACGTATTTTTTGGGCTTTTCATTCAGCAGCATCCATCTGACCTCAACGTCGAATGTTTCGATTATACTGCAGGTTCAATACGGCACAGTATAGATAATATGTACAGAATACAATATATTAAGGAACAAATGTAGGTATTCAGGTATAAAAATTGTAGTGTTAAAATTTCTGTCAATCTCTGTAATGATAGACACAAATAATAATCAATACAAATCATCCTCCTCTTCTAAAACTAAAGATATTTTCAGTGTGTTATAACAATAGTCGTATAGAAAATTTAATAATTTATGTTACTTATTTATTTTCATTCAAATTAAATTAACATTGAAACATAACATGACGCACATGAGAATGAAAGAATGTGTTGTGCCACAAATATTGAATAAAATCAATAGACTTATCATAAAAAATTAAGAGATCCCATTGACCACTCTTAAATATAAAGTTAAAGAATAGATTCACATTTAATTATTTGTTTCCTTTGTTGTATTTCATTTAAAAAAAATGTTATGTGTATGTAATAAATTTGAAAAAAATATGCTATACCTACTTATTCTATATTACTAGACATAATGCGATATTAACGATGAACAACATTTGTGGAGTTATGGGTAGAGATGAAATAAAATGAGGAAAGTACCAACTTTCATTCCAGGATTTTTGACACTAAATATTTATCAAGTGCTGATTGATCTCAAGGAGAATTTTAGTACAGTCATCGAAGCAGACCCAAAGTTAAAGGTGCGAAAAATTGCACAAATAATAAAAATACACCCAGCAATTGTCCACAGACATCCGAAATAAATAAGAAATATGTCTATTCGGGAATAGTTAGAATATTTTTGGAACGTATTGTTACCAAAAACGAAGAGTGGATTCTTTATGTTAACACTTAACTTTAAAATAGCATAATATAGCGTGACTGAGATTATTGAAGGTTATACTGTGGGTTGAAAAAAATTTACGAAAAAAGACTGCTGGCGTGACTACCGTTATAAAATACTGAAAAAATGCCAAAACTATCATTAGTATTTTTATTAAAGTTTCGTATATTTAAAAAAAAATATTTTGGGTCTACCTAATATTTTATTGCGAGATATTTCTATTTATAAGTACTAAAAGACAAGATGAATGGAGAATGTTAAAAACAAACTGTGAAAATGGAACAAGTTTTCCTAGAAAAGTAACAATGTGAAGGCTTCATCGAGCGGATCGGGTATAAAGTGAGAGCGAACGAGTCCGGCAGGACTCACAATGCCGTCAGGAATCTAGACCAATGAAAAACTGCCAAAGCAGGCCTGCAGTAGATAGGTATACCAATGTCCAACGAAGTCACGATGGCATAGATTGGATAGATCCAGGAATAGATAGCGCTCTATAGTGACTGCTAGCATATACTTCCGACTACGAATAAAGAAGAATAAGATAAGAAATATCTTAACATTAAACTATGTACACATATGATTGATTGCTATTATGATAGAATACATTTTAATTATTTAAAGTATGCTCTAGTGGCGCTAAAAAGTACATAATTACTTAGTATTTTACCACGTGTGTGGAACACTATATCCGAGATTGTATTATCTATGGAAGTTCCTGTTTTCTATGATTCATTTCTACAATCTAGCGTCATATCGGATCATTTGCAAGACGTCCGCAATATTTTGGTGAATCTTGTAAAACTTCAATTTCATATTCAAAAAAGTGGATTAGTTATTATATTCTGTTTTTGTATTGCTTAGTGTGTCCTGATTATAGTTCTTACATGTTTCTCTTCGTTCTCGTCTGTCCTTTGTTGTATTCTTACATTCCATATTATATCTTCATCACTTCTTTTCTTCTTGAGTATTTTTTACAATGGCATTTACACTTACTCTCTCACATTTTGGATGCTTCATTATTCTTCTGCGTTCTCTATTTTTTTGTTCTTTTTGCTCCTTCACTTATCTATATTTTAACCTAAAATTACTAGAAAGCCGCCATACGTCAATATTATGGCATTATATTATCAGGTAAAATGCTCATTTTCCACTTTTAATACATGCAAGTCACAAAATATAGATAATAAATTTTATTGTAAACAATAAAATTTTGTAAATTTCATTTCATAACCATTTGACTTGATAATATTTAAAAAAGAACCAGTTAGGATAGATGCCTCCCCCCTGAACATGAAGCCGAGGCAGAAGAAATAACCTAATATTATATTCCATAACTCTTTCAAATTGATACATCTGATATTTCATTTTTAAGACAAGTATCAAGTCTTTTGCACTACCTGCTGACATAGTTGCATGATTTTCTCACTGGCATGCAGTCGGTCGATGGGCAAAAATATGTAATTTTAATCATATTGAATCACAATTGTTGAATTACGATTTATTCCTTCATAAATTCTTTTTTCTGGTCACATGTTGATGTCGCAATATATAATTTAATGTTGTGTAAATTGTGATGTACTCAGATTTAATAGTGCTGTCTATTAACGATATTTGACACATATCTGTTTCGAAATATTCGTATAAACGGTCTATACGTTCTCCGTCTTTTCTTAGTGTTCGTGTAACAATCACATCCTTAAAAATATTGATATTTAGGACTACGTTAGAATACTTGAGATATGAGTGTATCAAATATAAAAAAATGACATTGTTTATGTCAAATATGTCAATTTCATAAAAAAAAATATTAGATTTTCTTTATGCGAATTAAAAGGGTGTTTATAATAAAAATATAATAATAATATATATCAGTGTTAATATTATGAGTTAAATTAATAAATTAATTTTGAGATACATCTGTGAAACATTCTCGAAATATTAAGTAACGCAGTCATTTTCCAATTAACGATGAAATTTTATCTGCCTCCTCAAGAAATAATTAATTAAATGATAATTAATATTTTCCGGGTTTCTTCCAATTGTTACATAACGAAACAAACGTTTATTAAATTAATTAATCACATATTACCACGTAAGAGAAAAACACGATCTCGTTAATGGGGGCGTAACTCGGATCCGCACCGAGCCAATATACAAGAACAGTTAGTAAAACGGTCTAATGTAGATTAAAGGCAGCATCAGTAGATTTTACTTGAGCTTAGTCCTTTTTTAAAATGTGGTAATATTATTACACATGCGTGTTTGGATTAAAGTAACTCGTAATTATTGATCGCGAATGCTGAGCTTTAAGTTGGAAGTCACCGTCATATTTCGATGGTTTAATAACACAGAAACCTATCTAGATATTATCAAGTTTTCAAGAGATAGGAAAACATGATTTTATCAAAATTACGGATTAATTTTCAACTAATTAAAAGTAATAAGCAAATTATATTTTGATTAACAAATGAGTCCTATTTTCCTACTTAAATAAACGGTAAATTAAAACATAATGATTTTTCAGATGATGCGTCATTGTTTTAATTTTAAAATGTCGAATTTTTGAGACACCTTTTAGATTATTTCGCTTCTTACAGTTCTTGGGAAAATATACAATTTCTTTGTCACGAATAGAATCGTTTATTCCGAATAAATCTACATACTTATCTTTAAAAGGCGTTTTTTGTATTAATATATATTTTTTTAATAGAAATGCTTACACTTAAATATTCTTATCATTTTCTAAAATAAGCGCTTGTGATATGAAACAGGACTAACTTGCTGGTCTCCTGGAATGAAGCTCGAACTCGACTCGAAACCGACCACTGATCACTGGGCGAGTATCTTAACCACTAAACTAACAAGCACGTCAATTATTAAGACATCGATTTCATTACAGTCATGATGAAATGCGTAGTACATCAACATTTTCAAGAATCAGGAGTGGGAGACTCAGTTTGATTAATATTTTCCAGTACAATCAGTCTTCGATTTTTGGAGGGGGCTTGAAGGTATCGCCGAATGTTTTTTATAGATGAGTGAAAAGTGTGCAAGAACCTAAAACTAATGCCTTTCGGCAAAAAAAAATAAAGAATGTGAATTGAATTAAAGGAAGGAATGTCCTGATGGGTTTCTGTATGTCAAATGTGAATAAAGGATACTCCTGCTGTAAAACGGACCAGATGTACATACATAGATACATACATTCTAAAGTACGCGGTAAATTCCGTCACACCCTTTTGCACCATAAAATCTTTGAATATTAATGAATTTAGGAGAAAATTAAAATTTTATTTACAATTTTTTAACAAAAGAATATGATTAGCTTAAAATTCCTTGATACAGTAATGAATCGCTTTACCTTTGGGTTTACTAGTCCTCAACGTAACTAATTATTATGTATTGAATATTCATATATATATATTTTTTATTTTCTTGTCTAAATTTAGAGATTTAATTTAGTATAACACGTTTGTCGTTATTGGTTCGTCGTTTGTTTTAAACGAAAATTAAATGGGAAATTAATGTATTTCATTGAAGAGAGGTGTTAAATTCCTTTAAAGTGTATACATGACTTTTTGGTTCTGGAGATACATTTTTCGAATTGCGACTAAATTTGCAAGGACCAAGCTCCGGCGCGCTGTCGCACGCGTGCACCTTCTTCGCGCGGTTCCCGAGCTCAAAGGATTTAAAAAGTTCAAAAACTTATAACCCATTCTGTATAATTAAATATTTTTTTCTCAAAAAATATTTAAAGTTAAAGAATCTATCAAAAAACAGGAGAGTGTTATTGAACTTTTATGAAAACTTTATTAAATAATTAGTTATCTGAAATTTAAAACTCGTTCTAGGATGGATGCAAAAGACTTTATTTTAAATAATTATTTATGTACTACGTAGAATGTAATTAAAATAAAATAAAATGTGAGTTATTTTCAGTTGTAATGCCAGTGACGAAGGTACGTTAGTATCGAAACCGCTTGACATAAAAATAACTCACAGTGGTTTATAATAAAAAGTTAAATAAATACACAATTTTTAATTATGTGCATCTACAAAGTTAACGCTACAATCATCAATATACATAATTTAAATAATTACCTACCGTACAGTAGCATTTCCTTCGTCCAATTTTCAAATTCTGAGAGACAAATTGTTCCTTCAGGAGAAAATGACCTAATTGGTATATTTTAAAGTAAATTGATACATCACTTTAATACAATGTATCAGTATCCTTTCAAACTTCCCTACATGTGACATGCATGGTCCGCCGTCCGGCGAACGGGTGATTCATGGAGCGAGTATCATAAGATGGCAGCTCGCAGGGGTCGAGACGTGTTACCTGGCATATTCAGCCAAGACGGAGGGAGGTTCTGCCGCACGACTTTACCTTACCACCGAGGCAAGACATCTGCCGTGGTGGTAGTAATCTGGAAACAATAATTCAATGACAAACTGGTGTACCGAGTCCACGTTCGGGTATCGGCTATCTCGAGGGTCTTGGAATTTTTGGATGGCAAACTAGGAGGACCAAGAAGAGAGAAGAAACAAGAAAAAAGAAAGGGTGCATGGACATGAGAACCAAATATAAATAAGTACAAGGTTAGCTAGGAAGATGTTGCTGTAATTGCTAGGGAAATGAGTGTAATTATAATCTTGTACACTAACAAATCGTGTATCTGTGAATTTCTCCTTCCCCAGCAGACAAAGTAGAGCAATATGAAGTGGTTCACCGCCTTGATTTGAAAAAACCCACACGGATTATGTTCCGATTGAGGCTAGCTGGTGACACGAGGCCCAGGGCCCGGAGAAAGCCAGAAACACCCCGGGAACATGTAACAATATTAATAGTGGCACTGCTAACAAACTAAACTTCTAAAAACTTATGCATTATAAATACTCATTAATAAAGAATTAAACACAAAAAAAAAACGTTTCTCTACTTTTGATTCTATACGACTGTCATATATCATGTCGAGAAACACCTGGAAAAAGAAACCTAGATATGGAATGGTTGTTGAGAATTGAGAGGCGGCCAGTACTCGTACTGGAGAAGATATTGATAGCGGTTTATCCTAAAATGACGATTGCGGATTCCGTCAGTTTCTCTCGTGGCATACAAATCGGTACTTAGCCTATATCCATGATGTAATCTCCATTCAAGGACGATAACATACCTACCTTAACGAGCAGGCTTCCTACAGGCTTCACCGTTTGCTCCCTTACCTCGTTTTTAATATTTTCCTTTAAGTAACTCGCCGAGACGAAAATTTAAAGGTTTCCTGCTTCCTTGAGAATTACCAACTTTATAAGCTTTAAATAATATACGTATTCCTGAACTCTGCATATATGTTATAATAGTTGACAGTGAAGTCAAAGATGGTACTTAAAACGTTGTATTACATAACGTTTTATACATTATAAGTCAATTTTAATAGTCTTAGGGCCGGTTGTGTGATCAGAAGTAAAATTTTACTTAGTAACTTTTTACCATCACCCGTGGTAAAAAACGTTTGTGGGTTATTCGAAGATCGAGTTTTCTAGCATCAATATTTATCCTGCCCAATAGTGTGGCAAGGCGAATAATCATCAAATATTTGCGAATTTTACCAAAATTGATTTATTTTAAATATTCACCATTGGCAATACATACAATTTGATGCATTGTTTATGGGTATACTCACTCCTGCGTTCAAAATCTGTCACTTTGCTGGCTAAAAATATTCGATCTATGTGCTAAAATAAATTCAGCAGCGAAATCATCATCGGATGAACTCTCATCACTAAAATAGTGGTATATTAAATGATTAATTGTAGTATACAGCGTCCTTCAAAGAATTAATGTGAAAAATGACTTTAGATACAGCCGTTAATGGTCCGATATTTTTAACTAACGATTTATGATTTTTATCAAATTAATGTGTAATACTTTTGATGAGTAAATATTTTTTACCAATGATAGAACAACCCATTTTCGCATTTTTTTACTAAACTAATTAATACAACGGCCCTTACACGAAAAAGATTTTAATTTTCAGAAAAAAATTATAACTTTGGAAAAGACAAATAAATGAAGACGGTAGCAAATATAGTTTTCCGTTACTGTAGTAGTTTGTGACTTTCAATAAAGTTGATTTCTCTCGCGATTTAAATCAGTTTTTGAAAAGTATTCATTACATCATGTCAACTGATTTTAAATTTTTTTCTAATGAGTTAATATCGGCAAGATATTATGAATACATTGCGGGACTGAAACACATTCACAGAGGGACATTTGCTGCGCTGTGGAAAAATCGTGATGCATTAAGAGCGCCGTGAACCGAAAATATTTGGAATCGTTGTTCTAAGCTGTGGACGGACGTGCACAGGTCTTTCTTGCTATCTATTGAGACTCCTTTCATTCGATAACTTTATGAAATTTGCGAGAATCTTGACTAATCCCAGTAAAGATCAACTATAAAGATCATGACTTTGGAAGATGTAAGTTTTTTGACCTTGTTTACTGTGTAAGTACGCAACATAATATGCGACAATTAATTTTGCAATGACACACTGTCTACGTAAGTTAAGTATCAACTTTCAAAAAGCACCACTAGTGGCTTTAAATTCGCAGTATTGTTTTTGGTTTGACATCAAAGAATGCTTAAATATTTTTTTCTATTTTAATCAAATTACGTTATGTATAAATGTAAATGTTTTTTAATATTACATCATTATTTAAATTATTTGCAAATTTAGAATAACGGAATGTTACGTATGGTGAACGGATACAGTACATAATTTTTACTCATGTACTTATAATAATATATTTATTTTTTGATTCATACAGTACAGTGTATTATTATATTGTTATAATCAGGTAATAATGTAGTATTTTACTGTATTATAGCAGACAGTGCCTTTCCGATGAAGTAATAAACAAAGTGTAGTATTCAACGTACAAATAAATATAAGGAGTTAATCAAAATACGATTAGACAGCATATAAATATTTTGTAAAACTTAAAGTAAGTAAATGCATTGTTTAATATAAATATAAAAATGCATATAAAATATATGTATAAAGAATAAAATACAAATGTATTTAGATAGCATATAAATACATTGTTCAATGTATATAAAAAGTAAAAAAAATATTATATAATAAGTAAAACAGGATGCAATTAATAGCATATAAATACAATGTAAAACTTAAAGTAAGTGCAATGTTCCATTTATAAAAAAATTATAAACTGAGTAAAGTAAGAGTAAATAAGAAAATAATATTCAAATATGAAGTAAGAGTAAACTTATGTAAAATCGTAATGCTCAATATAAAACGATTGAAAAAAGTTCAGTTAAATAGCGTACTAACACAACTACAGAGAGGAGTCGAAAATACAAAAATGCAATATTCAATATAAAGGTACTGTTGTAGCAGTTTTAATCTCATGTTCGGATTTTTTAAAGTTCTTGGGCGTAATTTCTCCCCATTTCATGGAGCCAAAACTGCACTTTTCTTGAAAAATATGTGAGACTATGGTTGCAATTGTTCACGTCTATATTTAGACTGTTGTGTATTTTTGGTGCTAAATTGAATCTTTGTGCAAAAGTTTTGTTTAATTTTGACACAAGATAGTCGTTTGTACGTACTAATGCCGTAATTTTTAATTATATTTTATAATTTTTACTCAAATACCCGAACATAATACGAACGTATGTACTTTGTTTTTATTTTAATTCGCTAACCCGTATTAATTTACAAGTCTTCACTGTACAATGTAAGTCTGGTGAACATGTACTTTGGAGAGACTTTGTCCACCTGCTTCATGCAAGTTTGTAATAGGGTAATGTCAACTTTAGTTCAGGCTCAGCATTCGGAAACTGAGTTACAATCAATAGGAAACTTATCCATGACAAGGGTCGTTGTTTCACCCAAATTAATAAGCCAACGGTCACTTTTGAAGGCAACAACTCGTGATGGCAGTCTTTGTGAGGTTTCGTGTAATTACGCGCCCAGCTTGTGGGGATTTGTTGAGAAATACAGACATTTCAAAGGTACATTCTAGATACAATGACGAGATGATTGTTAAAATTTTCTTTAATTGAAAACAAAAAAAAAAGTTCTACAATAAAATCTTAAATCAATTCCAAAGCAAGCTTATCGCAGTTTAAAACTACGGTAAGTAAAAAAATCAGATAAATTTCTAAAAATTTATTATGTAAGTAACCCCGTTTATTATTTATTATCAATTTAAAATTAACTCAAGATGATTAATAAGTTTTCTTCAATTGAAAACTAATATTTTTTTTTAATTAACCATTACGACAGATAGGCAGACGCAAATAAACCATTAGCACCAGAGACGGAGACTACTCAAACAACTAACATCACTTCTATCATCAACAACGGCATTCGACCGCATCTCCAGCGAGCCACTCCTGAGTTCAAACGCGCATTTAAATTGTATTAATTCATCACCTCAATAAACGAAACCTTGTAAGTGCTCTTTATACATTTATATACCCTGCTCTAGTTACAACAGACAACCTACACTGAGACATACGACCAACATGCGTGAGACAAGAAGATGTTAGGAGCTTCTGTCTCACAGCATCATAACCTTCTGACACAATATCGAGTCAATCATAATTTGAATAACTTCAACACACACACTTAATTTTTTACACTATCTTAGTTTTAGACTATGTTAGGTAAAAAAAATCGTACGTATTCCGTGTAAAATTATAACTATTTGAAATTAACATTAAGAGAATCAGAATTAAATGAAATAATAACGTCAGTACGTTGATATTTTCTATTCTTACCAATTCCATAGGCTGTAGGCCGGTTCTATTGTCATTCAAGTTTCTGCATTAAATGTGAGTAAAAGAAAAACACATCTGGTACTTACATAGAGTTTACTGTTTGTCGAACACTGAAATTACTGTACACAAAGCAAATAATAAGTTATAACATATTGAACGATTTAATTCACGACAATATTGGTAATTATGCTAATTTTATGGTGGTGAGTTTGGATTAGTATTAGATAAAAGGTACAGTGGTGATACTCGATTGACTCAGGTTATATTACAAGCCAATTGTAGAATGTGTGAGGAAGAATGATATCGCGGGCGTGTTAAATAAAGAGAATCATACCTTGGGTTTTGTTGTCTGGCTTATTTGCGATCCGCAGTCGGAACACATTATGAAGTATTTATTTAAACTATAAAATAAGTTACACTTTAAGAGATAACTTATGAAGAGCACCAGCCACGAAGTAGAACCGTTTTCTGGCTCGGTGCTTTCGTCTCCAGGTCAAAATCTGCCGGTTAGATTGCTCACGGCGTTTACTGCAGACTCACTTGGAATCGGTATGCGGCGTGTCAGCGTGTTTCCGCGAACCACCACCAGGTGGCACTATAAGTCCGCCACATAAGTAAGACAGTGCGACTTGTAAGAGGTTATCTTAGTGCGTCTGGACCCTGGATAGCGTCGGAAGAGAGTGCTTGGTGCTTTGCCATTCACCGGTTCAGTGTGTGCAGGACATATACATATACACAACAAAATCCCATATAAATTGTTTGTCAATTTCCATTACACAGTTATTAAGAAAAAACAATGTACAACATTTGGTTATTCTGCCCTGCATGCAAAATATAATACAAAAATAATGGAAGCTTACTCTGTTTTGATTCAGTACCGCAATTTTCGCGAGTTTTGAGAGCAAAATTTCATCCTTATGCGTGTACCTTAAAAGACTTCTCGATAAAAGTACGAATACAGAAAAATCTCAGCAAACGAAACAAAGCGAACTTTGCGAAAGATATACAAAAGTACAAAGGATGAACACTTTAAAGCTTAACGACTATTCTCGAAACAAAGAAAATCTTCTGTCTCTTCTATTTCTAATTGCAATATCGATCGTACAGACAAAAATAAACATAATTATATTTCGATTTAACTAATGAGCACAAATAAATGATTATTAATATTGATTGACACGTTCGAGTGGATGATTTTTAAATATTACACTGAATTGTTTTATTGATATCTTTGGGTCCAGTATAGAACATATAATAATAATTAGTTTATTACAGCATGCCTGGGTTATGTATAGAAGACCCGATCTATCTTATAAATATACAAATTACTAAATATATAGAGTGTCCAGCGGAAAATTATCAAGTTTAGTATTGAATAAAAAAGAAAACTACAATGTTATTCTCATATTTTATTTATACAAAATAGAGTTTAATGATGCTTACATACGTTTTATAAACAATATAATCTGACTGCCGTCTATTTAACTCAAGACACTCTTGCGATCGAACTATTAAATTTGCGAATTCGCGAGAGCAAAGCTTTGGTTTAATGGCAGCAACTTCACGGCAGATATTTTCTTGTAGGGCCTGAATTGTTCGAGGATTGTCACTGTAAACTCTTGACTTAAGGTATCCCCACAAAAAAAAAAAATCGCACGGTGTAAGGTCCAGTGACCGAGATGCCCAAGGTATGTCTCCGTGCTTGCTGATTAATTTATTGGGAAAAATTTCCCTTAGCTTCTTTATTGAAACTCAAGCTGTGTGTGGAGTGGCCCCGTCTTACTAAAATTGTATCCTATTATTAAACCCAGAAAACAGCTGCGTTACGGTATCAAAATCTTGTCGATCATTCGGCAATACACGTCAGCAATGACTGTCTCTCGCTGGTTAAAAAAATATGGGCTACTTATTCCTCGGGCAGAATATTTTGTATTCTTTCATACCTTTTTTTAATGAAAAGTCAAAATTCGTAAATATTTTTCAAGAAATTTAGTTAAATTTTAACAGAAAATTTTTTATCCGATATATCCCTTTACCATCGATATATATATATATATATATATATATATATATATATATATATATATATTAGATACAAAATAATACATGTAGAATATAATATAATAAAGAAGAAGAGAATGACAATATATAATATTTATATTTTTTATTTATTATCTTTGTTTTGTTAATCACCGAATTGTGTTTAAATACATCTACCGGTTTCGAAAAATACCATCTTCTTCTTCAGGATGTCATAACTAACTAAAAATATAGCATTGTTTCTTCACTAGAATCTATTTTTCAGTGGTTAACAAAACAAAGATAATAAATAAAAAATATGAATTTTAACCACAAAGTTAATATTGCTAATTTTAAAAGTACAATATATGATCATTAGATTTAAATTACCCTAAATACTAAAACTACTCTGCAGTCGATGCCATTCTTTGATTAGGATCCTAGACTCTCCGTGAGAACGCAGCTTATTCCCACGAAATTGTTTGAAGACAAAGCTCAACTTTCGTTGTCCCCGTGTATACACCATGCTCCAGAGATTCGCTGAGTCATGCATCATTTCACGATTCGTGCGTAAAACGTCTGACATCAGTCCATTAACCATTTGAATTTCCCCAACAGCAATTTAGATTGTGTGCACGTTTTTAATTTAACTCGTAGATTAATAATAATTATATTTCTATTTTCTTTATTTATTTTTTAGATACATAATATGTAAGTATTGTAGAGCTTAAAAAAAGACAACTAGGCCAGCCTATTTTAGGGAAAATTGGCAAATAAATTATATTTCACAAAACCAAATATCGCATTGAAGGCAAAACACAATTAAATAGAAAATGAAACATACAAGGCAAAACAAGAGAACAAAAATACTAATGTGCAATACAATATGTATAAATGGAGTGTAAGTATATACAAGGTAAGGAAATTATGTAAGTTTAAAGGTATAATGCAGTCAGTATAATACACAAAATGCAGTTATAAGAATTATTTCATAATATAAAACAGTTTACTTTCAGTATCTGCACTACCCACTTTAACAACCAATTTGAAACTTCCTTTTTAAAAGTTTTAATAATAATAATGTGTTTATTCCAGTGTGATCGGGTTTTTTTTTAAACCCGATTCTCCATAGACATAATACATATTATGTTATACATTAAAGTTATAATGCTATGAATAAGAAAAAGAAAACAAAGGAAAATATTAGTAAATAAAAAGTAAAAAGTTCACACATATATATACACAAAATATAAATGTTATATGTATAACTACTTCAGTCACGGCCATTGTTATATATGTAGCTATTCTGTAGGCGTTGCCATTCTCTGGTCAGGGAACCAGCTTTCCATGAGAGAGCCGCTTGCACCAGAGAGTTGGTGCTGAGCTCCAGCCGCATATTTACACCCGCAACTTGATGTCTCAGAAGCGGAACGAATCCATGTATACGGCCTTCGGTAAACATTGTAGATGCGCTACAATAACGCGCCAATCCAAAAAGTATTTTGTATGAGTTGTTGTACTGAATTCGGAGACGGTTATACGTTACTTGCTTGTATTTCGACCTGAGCTCGCAGGAATACATGCTGGTAAATAACGATTTAAACAGGATGCTCTTCACCTCCTTACTGCATCGGTAGAAACGCCGTGACAGCATATTTGCACGAACGCTCAACTGTCTCCTCTGTTGTTCTATATCATCATCGTCTTGTCTTCTTCATTGAATATATGGCCAAGGTGTTTGACCTTATTTTGAATGCTCAATTTCGTCCCGTCCAGCCACACGGGAGGGATATTATCTGGCCCTTTTCCGTATTTGAACGCCACTATGACCGATTTGCTGGCTTTGTATGAAATATTGTGTTCACTGGCATATGTTTCACATATCCGTAAAAGCTTTCTTATCCCTTTTATAGATGGCGCTAGTTTAAAAATATCATCGGCATAACTAATGTGGTCCACATTTGTTCCGTCCATGTGGCAGCCAATTTTTGCATCAGATAGTCGTTCGCTCAATTCGTCCATGTACATATTGAAGAGAATTGGCGACATGCATCCGCCCTGCCTCACCCTAGTGTGCAGGTGAAATGGCTCGGAGTCGGCGCCTTCCCACCGCACTGAGTCAAGTATATCTACAACTGTTTGGGAAACGTTTCGCACGCGGAGTTTCGTCCATAATTTGTCGTATCTGACACGGCCAAAGGCTTTGCTCAAATCTAGAAAGCACGCGTATATCGTGGTTTTTCGATTTTTAAAAGAGTCCACAATTTGCTTTACGACAAAGAGCGCATTGTCAGTAGACAGATTCTTTTTGAATCCCATTTGATTGTCTCTAGTGTTCACGTTTATTGAAATCTAGTCCATAATGATTTTTTCAAAAAGTCTCGCCATTATAGTGGCTAGCGATATCGGCCTATAGTTTTTGGGAATGTCACTTAAAGTTTTAATATTATTTCCAATTTGATTGTATATTGTATTGCATGACCAAAAGTAATTTTCATTCTTGGAACGATTTAAAGATTATTTGCTCTTGTGGTATGACATCTTTCAGTCCTCACAGATGGAGTGCTTATTTAATATGAATGTTTAATGACTTGTTTTAATTTTTCAGAATAAGTATGGTGGTTTTATTTGGTTTTCAAATCTCGCTGTCAGATCGAACGTCGTGTACACTGGTTTGAGTTTTTGTCTCTTTGTACCAATCTCAACCAAAATCTCAACACGTGTACATGATATTGAAATGTATTTCAATTAAATTTGTGAGATTATCTCATAGTATCTCCTTCTATGGACACGGGCTTTAAAAGTTGATTATCTTTGTTGAATATAACGACTTGACCAAGGTAAATGTTCTGTTTCAATTTCAAATCATTACATTTAGTTAGAAAATAGTTCATGTTAATACATTAATGTTATACTGAATTTTACAAGATCAGATATTGTTCTTCTAATTTGTCTAAAAAAAAATTGACATACATTTTAAACAATAATTATATTATTTTATCAATTGCATATTACTCCATAAAATTTTTGAAGAAACTAACGTAAAATACAAAGATCTATATACGGTTCGGGCGAATTAGAAAAATATTCAATGCAGGGATGTGCAATGCGGTTATTTTAGCGTAAAACTTCTATTAAAAGCATATTCTGTGTTAAAACTGAAATAAACAAGCGACAAGAAGATAAAACAAATATTCATTGGCAAACCTCTCGAGATGCAAGTGATATTTTGAAATCATCGCAGACACGTGAATTCCCCTGACAGATATAAAAATATATTTTTTGCTTTGCCATTTACAGCCGCGTAACTTATACCCTTTTAAAGGGTATTTTCGATAAAATTCATGATCAACTTTTTACACGAGTACTTTAAGAAGCGAATGGCGCGGCAGGAAACCTTACCCGCTTGCCGGGAGCGCTTTCGCACCCGCGCGCTCATAATCGCTACCCCCGACAAGTAGGGCTTAAGCGGCTCACAGCCTTCTATCAAATCTCGTCAAAAATACTTAAACTAATACTAAATTGAGATTTAAGAACAAAAAATAGTGTAATGTTACCCTCGTGTGTTTTCTCAAAATCACATAAAAAATAAATAATATTCTCAAATGTTGAGACACAACATTAACGTTGCGAAAAATTACGTTACAATTTTTTTTGTTGATATAACTGATGTTATTTTAAATTATTTATTTAACATTTTATTATACAATTTATTATAGAAAATATTCTGCAATACTTTAAACTTGTACAAAATCTGTCGAAACCAGTTTAATTCTCCACCCCATCTGTCATCAATAAATGTCTTTATTCCATTGCGAGTATTATAATCGCAACCTTTCTTCAGCACTTAGGTATACAAGTCGTTTAAATTACGCACTCCTATAGTAAGAATGTGCCGAGCATACAATTATCTGTTCATCGACATTTATATATTTTCTGTTTCATTGATTTTTCATTCTGTGTAAATGATTTTTCCTTTTTTTTTGTGTTCATAACTTTTTTTATATAGCACTTTGATTTTGCCGTATTATTTCTAATAATTAAATAAACATCGGTAAAATGGTCGCCGCTGATATAGACGATAAATACATTTATGTATTTCGTTACATTTTGGCATATTTCCGGAAAAAATTGTTCGTTTTTTTGACGAATGTTTTTCAGCGGTTGAATTGATGCTGACTTATGATCCTCACTATTATATAGACCCAAAGAAAAAAATGAGATACCGTTTAAATCAGGTAAACGAGGCGGCGGAAGCGAGGATTGATTTCACCAGATTTTGATATTATGCAGCTATGAAATGCATCGCGTAGAATTTGCATCGTTCTGTTAAAACAAATTCAAACAAACTCTTGTTGATGAATTTAAGTATTACAAAAATTAAGTCAAATTAAAGTTTTACAACATTGCACGGTGCCGAGAATTTTGGCGATTTTTTTTGCACGACGCGCGACATCTAACTGAGGTTCTTAGACTAACACCTTATCTTACAGCATCAATGGTTAGTCGCATATATATGGTATGTGTATTATGAGGTCTGCCAGACTGGAATTGACTGGGTTAATTTTGCACTGTATACCTTGTTTTAAATTTTTTAATTACATGCTGTATTTTGGACTTTGTAGGAACACAATCTGAACCAAAAAAGTTACCCAATTTTCTTTAAGTATTCACAATGTGTTTCGTATAAGCATACTTTTGGCGTGCATCATATCGGCCACGAAGAATGTTATTGTCACATATCCGTGTCCATATTCTTGTCCTCGATATATTTCTTAATGCTGGACCTCAGTATGAGCATACACTAGGTCAGTATTGAAATTTGATTTAGACAACGGCGATATTATTCGCGTTGTGGACCAGTTATCTCCAGCGCGGTGGAGCACTATTTTTAGTGCACATTGCACTGTGTGGACTTGGCAGTGTCTACAGGGATTTCAGAGACATCATACTTGAGGTAAGACGAGCATTCCTTCCCAATCTCGGTTCACGAGACCACTGGTCCTTCGATAGAGTCTTTTTCCTCTATTAACCCTTTCCCATGCCATCTCTCGATTTTCCTTTCCCACCTAATGGTAATTCCGACTTACAACCGAAATCATCGTATTTTCTCCACGGTACGTGCGACCCGGGGATTTCGCACAATGTACGATCCGTCTTAATAAAATGTTTGTTTATGATAAAACATTTTTGTAACGTTCCATATATTCCGATAGCCTTAAAAAATAGCCTAAATTGTAATACATATTGCTTATAAATATAATCAAATACTTTATGAAATCAGATATTTTACATATAAGTTTTAAATAAATATTTAATTGTATAATATATCTATATTTTAAAATTTGAGATTAATATGAGACGATATAGATATCTTTTGTAGATTCTACTCGAATATAAAGGATGGTACAGATTTCAGCGCGAAACGATTTATGAATCACCACCCCACATATTTTGAGAGCGGAAAATGATTCATTCTACATACACGTACTTTTAGCGACTCTCAAATGTCATAGTCTGATTGAGGGATCATCGTGAACATGGGCCATGAGGCGATAACATAACATCAGGTAAGTTATTAGGAACAATTTGAAGCAGAGTAAGAGACAAGGAGATGCCGAAAGGAAAAGTAGAGACTTATATTCAACACTAGATGCAGATTAGCAGAAGAAAAACATTTAAAAATAAAAAGTTATGTTATAATGATTTTAAAGGTACAGTTCATAACTTTTATAGTTCAGGTGAATTCAGGTAAAAAAAACGAAGTACACAAAAAATCGTTACCGATTAACGATATTTTAGCATTACACATTGCAAAACATACTAAACTTGATAGTTTATATAGTATTATTATAATATTCGGTAGATCATAATAATATGAAGGCGTAAAATGCAGAAATCATTATGATTATTAAATATCTGGCACTAGAAATGAGGTCATTTGTTTTTCTGTTTGAAAATACAGCTTCAGTACAAAATTGTCACATGACCATGTAAAAGAATATTTAAAAAGAAATTACACTTCATTAAATTTCTTTCAAATTCGCCTTAACATTAGAAAGCGAATGCGAATAAACGTCATTAAAAGCCAACGCCGGTTAAACAAAGCCGATATAGATTACATAACATTGCGTTATTATAGAGGCAAGATTACGATGTCATTGTTTTAAAGAGTTTTTGACATTTAAGTCAAAAAAAGAATACGTCTTTAATCGTATTTTTTTTTAACAAATTGAAACAAAATATTCAAAGTAAAAAGAAAAGAATAATTAATCAAAATAATGTCCCGCTGAAAAATGAGCTTCCTCACATAAAGTCACCACGGAATCTTTAATATTTTTAATAAATAAGGATATTCATAAATGAAAACAAGCTATAAATCATTTGTCATTTAAAGTTTACCCTCTCCTTGAAAGATATATCTCTTTTCAAAGAAAGTATCTTGACGGGAAAATCGTTCCGACATTTTTAAAAGCGTTCGAAAGTTTTCTTATGAGCCTTGACAAATTTAGCAGTCTCGGGTATTTTCAATATAAAAGCCATGTTGACATCCCGATACGAAGATGGGGGGTGGATTTGCGTTTATTTCAATTTAAAAGGCCTCAGGCCAAAATAGAACCTAAGATTTTTTAAATATATCGGTCACTAAGATCAGACTCGATTCCTTATAAGATATGTTTGTAAAAAATATAATCTGATTTAAAAAAAAAACACGAAACAAAAAAAAATACATCAACAAAAAGGGATACATTTTTACTATGAATGAAATTTACGATTGGATTTTTTATTTGCGATAAAAACTTTAATCAGATAAATATTTTCCAAACGAAAGCGAAATTGTGTTTTCAGTTTTGCAAAAATTCTAACGTCAACAGTCAAGGAAAAAATATGTAAAGTAAAAATATGTAAAATAAAATCGTGAATTAAATCAAAGGTCAACAAATCTGCGACAAAAGGTAGTTAGCCCCAACAAAACTACGATTGAATTTTAAGTAGTAGTTCTAGAAAATGTTTGGGTTATTACGCAATAGTAAGGCATTTATATGTACGAGTATGTCTGCGCAAAGTATAAACGAAAATAAAAATATACCTTCATTTTTGGTAATGCATAATTATGAATTATCATTAATTATTCGTATTCTGGTTGTAATAAAATATTTATTCAATAAATTTTTCTATTTATCTAATTCATATAATTTGTTTTAAATAGCGTAAACTTGGTTCACAAATTGAAACTTTACAAAATAATGTGTTTTAATTAAAAAATATATATGCATACGTTGTATCGAAGATTTATCCAGGTTAAATAAAAAGGATCGATTGATTCTAGCATTTCAAATGCTTAATTCGTTACCGTAGCTTAATGATAACGCATTTCCAGGCTAAGAAAAGATCCCGGTTGTAACCAAATACGTTTTAAATAGATAGATATTTTTCTAATTGATTCGTTTAATTTGTTTTGAATACATAAAATAAAGCATACCTTTTTTTAGGAACTATGTATATTTGAACCTTAACAATGTTCAATTGAAGTTATTTTGTTGTATGGATTAGCTGAAAATATATTTAGTGTCCAGTATATTAAATACAAGGATTAACAATATTGATTATATATTATGTGTAATGGATTTTACTTGTTAAGTAATGCAAATATTAATTAAATTTTACATTTTATTATGTTCAATATATATGTCGTCGTTAAACATATTAAGGTCTGAATAAAAAACATATCTTTTTCCGATTTGAGCTTATATAATGCATTTGTGTGATTTTTATACCGTGACACGGTATCAGCTGTTAAATACAAAAGAGAATACAAAAAGAGTGAGAAGTGATAGAGTTGCTTCGGTGTGCGTAAAATTGCTCGCCAATAATTGCTCGGCCACAGTTGCTCACCCACAGTTGCTCACCCACAATTGCTCGCCAGGGAAGTTGCTCGCCACACAATTGCTCGCCAGGAAAGTTGCTCGCCAATTGGGTGACAGGATGTTTTAGATCTTTTTTACATCGAAATAGATAATATAGATTAAGAAACAGTTTATTGGAAAACATGTACATATATTTTCAATTATCATTTACAAATAATTGTCGTCAACTAAAAGTATTTATAAAGGCCCGTTAAGATTAAGAATATGATTTAAATTCTACGGTACCTAAAACAATAATATAATAATAATATAATATAATTTTATTGGAACACTAATCGTCCAAAATAAAAATAAAACAGTATTAATAAAAAATATATATTATAAGTGATAATAATTCATATACGAAGAAATATGTATAAATATTCAAAAATTATAATTTTGAGCTATGCCACGTAGAAATCGATTAATGTTCTATTTGGATAATCGTTAACAATTATTTCTATCCTTTTCACACAGTCACAATATTTTTTTCTTGACATTGTAAGATCACACCCGGTTATATATATATACTATTGCGAGTTAGATTAGGTTAGATTAGGTTAGGTTAGGTTTGGTTAGGTTAGGTTAGGTAATTGTGACTGAGAAATTTTACGGTAATCAGTTGCTTCTATCACTAGTGATTTTTAATTTAAAAATACTACTCTTCAACAGGCAATTATCCAGTTTTTCAGGTTGTGAAACGATCCTGCTATTCTTAATACGTGTTTTTTACTAATCCATTTATCACAAGGATATTTATTGTTCTTGCGGTGGACTTACATACTTCTATGGGTTCATAGGGCTTCTCTCCAACAGGGATCTCCACATAATGTGAATGAATTTATATATGTAGGAACTCGCATAAGATATTATACCTGCTCGATCCATACCTTATTTCCCACCCCACACAATAAAACGTGTCACATCAAAAAAATATAAAGAAGATCGATTCTTTGGGTAACGTTGCCCGTGTGGAATTAATTTAATTTTTTAAACGCAATTTTACAACCTTGAGTAAAAGGGTTACCTCGTGCCGTTAATGTACGTGCAATTGCAATTTTATTACTCCTACATATTTAACGTAGTAATAAGGGGGAATTTTATGCCTTACTACGGTATTTCACGATTATTAAACGTTATGAATCCCAGATTCCACGCGTTATATTTAATGTTTCAGGGTACCTGTATAACGTAGGTGAAAATTATTATTATTGCGTTAGTAATTTCCCAAATGGGTGCCGTAGATCTGGGTGACTTGGACGCTTAGGCTTACTAGAAATACTGTGCATTGAAATCCACTGCGTATTACGTGATAAATTATAAAATATATTATTTTGTCACTACTATCTTCAATGGCCTCATAGCTCATGTGTTTTATATGGTAGATAAATGCAAATTAATTTAATAAATTGCTCGGTGTGTAGTGCAATATTACATCTCCATCCACTATAGATATCCACTTAAATATATCCACTATATTTGATAATTATCCCCTTATCTATCCATATATATATCCACTTAAAGACATTCTTGAAAAATATGAACTAAACATTCATATGTCACATTTGATAGTGCTACCATAAATAAGGAAAGCAACCATAGAGTGCGACGCGGTATGACCTTGAGACATAGATGAGATGACAAGATGCTTTTCTTATCTATGACAGGATGACAGATGCTCAATTTATTGGTACATGACACTACATCCAAGACTTCCAAGAAAGTCATAGAAATAAAAGGGAGATGCAATATATAATAAGGTCACCGACTGTAGTATTTACAGGCTGTGGTAGAAGGTCGCATTATAATACCTAAACCTATGTGATTTTAAAAGGTTTAATGATTACATTTTTTATTATAATATGATGATATATATCACTATTTTGTGAGTAAATTGTAAAACATCATGTAGAAATAACAGTTATTTAACTTTATACAATTTTTACATTACGGATGAAAGTCAGGAAACAATTTGAATTTCTTTTACGATTATTTAAAGCGTGAATTCGAACGAAATTTTGCTATCTTTCTTGACTAGTGAAATGTAAGGTTAAAACATTAAAGTTCAAATTATATTTTTTTCACTTAATATCATGCTAATACAAGAGCCGAGACAAAAGGATTTTTATTTGGTAAAGAAATTGATTCTAGGCAGAAAATGTCAATGCAATTATGTAATATTTCAAGTGTGTTTTGCTTTATAAAGTAGGTAATGAATACATTATTTATTTTATTTTTAACTTAACAGGTTGTAAATAAATCGTTGTAGATAGTCCTATCGAATTACATTCAATACTAATACTAATCATAATAATTCAATACGAGTAATAGGAGAAAAAAGTTTATATAAAAAGTTAATAACAATGGAAGTAGGTACGTTGAGAAAAAAACGATACAACCGGTGCAAATAAATTGTTACAGTGTATAAGGCTTTTAAGAGAAGCGTAGTATGAAAAAAAAGTGTATAAAAAAATAAAAACCATCAAAAGGGTACCATGTAATATAATTATGATAGTGTTACTATGCGTGTTCACGGATGAGACTTTACTCTTATCCCACATATATTTGTCGGTAAAGGTCGGTGTGTACCAGTTACGTTATTCTACTCTGCGTAAAAAATACACGAGGCAATGAATCATTATTCGCTTCGCGCTCAACTCTGTACTATATATTATGCGTTTTCTAGACGAGTCTCAGAGATCAATCTCATCCATTGTGCGTGTGGCTTTTTAGGCTAATGATGTCGAAAATTCTCTTCTGTTTGTGAGAATTAGTGCGGGCTTTGCTACGTGACTTAAGTTCATATTAATAATTCAAATGTACATGTCAAACAAGTACACTATAATTTCACTTTTAAACTGAGCCGCTGACGTAAAGAATACATACAATTTTGAAATTTATGCAAGTTTATTTCTTTAAAATTTTTATATATACGTATGTGGGAGGTTTGTTGGTGGAATGAAACGCGAAGCTATGGGTTGAGTCATTTATTGAGTAAAGAAATGGTATAATCGGACCAAAATAAGTGCGGCATCTCTCCGCGGAAGCCTGAACCCTAGATGTAGATGTCGCTCGCGTCATAGATTAGCTAGGAACGGCGACAAAGACGATGAATTTGAATCGCTGCCATCGTAATGGTTAACTAATTCTAAATTCCATTTTAAAGAGAGGTATATTTATTTTTCCTTCTATATTTTAAATGATTTCTGAAACGTGAACACTAACGGAAAATTGAAAAGAATTTACAGGAAAGCAATCATAAAATATTGATTTAATTCTCTTTGTACGGCCTTAAAGGTAGGCGTGGCGAAGAGCTAAAGTTTCAATGTTATTACGCACACGTACTCATACTAACTAGAGGGGAGCTATGTCAGCGAGAATATGTTTATAATGCGCGTAAAGTTGTAATTAAGATAAGAGATAAAAAATAAATAATAAAGTACTACATTATTACATATTATTAATAACTGATAATGTGTAAGTAATAAAGTACAGATCGCGTGGCAACTTAGAAATCCATAAATTTAAAACTAGTGCTTCTCAACATCATTACGCCTATCAAGGTATATAATTTTTTAATACCCTCCCATATAAAATCAAAACAGAAATAAATTATAAAGTCTTTAAATCTTAAATCAAACAAGTAGTAGAAAATTCCGACAGCAATTACAAGTTCTAAATTATTGTATTTGTGTACATTTATTTAATAATTTAATTCTATATTTACATCTCACTTCTATACCTTGACGTTATTTTAAAACTTAAATACTCCCCGATTCAAACACGAGAATTGATTTTTCTGTTGAGTAATTTTGTGTAAAAAAAAAAATTAATTAAGTTACGTATATCAATACATGTATAATAAAATAAGTGCAAAATAAATTTTTAAAAATAAATAAATATTACATTTTATATTTCAAAAATTATTTTATCGTCTATGTTTTTCGGATCAACATACTCTTTTTGTAATAAAATGTATTTTTTGTAATCGCTAGATATGCGCATATTCGTCAGGGTGTTGGTGTTTGTGAGTTTGTGATTAGCATCACATTTAAAAAATATATTTTTAATGTCGTCGCGAAGTATCATATTTTAACTGCAACAGCGAAGGAGTTGATTGTTTAACGAAATATATTGTACTTTCCTTAGGCGATCCCTTATTACGAGGATGACGTCTGCTATGGTTATCGATTGTGAGTGCGAATGTGGCTGAGAAGACCTCTTCTCGAACCGTACACCCTTCCACATATTGTGCACGTGCTTCCGTTGGGCAGGGGGGGGTTTTGAGTGACGGATCTTCCTCCTTTTCTTTTCTTTTCTCTTTTTTATTTTCGTTAATTGCGTCAACCCTCTTTTTTTCGCAAGTTTCCTCGCTCCTGTGACGCGGTTTTCCACAAAAAAAATGATGATAAAAGAACTAATGAAACAGAATATTGATTAACAAAAAATTATATAATGACATTTTATTTCATGCCAGAATTGAAATACAGTACGCTAAATCAGATGAGATGATTCATAGATTTTCTCAGCAGAATGTTGGGCAATAAAAGAGGCTTTGGACATTTGGGTACTCTGGAACGTCGATAAGGCTGTTATATTCTCTGACTCGCAAGCAGTTCTAGAATCCCTCTCTGTTCATATGAAAGGTTGGCTTGATAATGAGATAATCTGTTCCATCAGAAGATGTCTATTTAATTTGGATAGCAACAATTAACAGATGTCATTTGTTTGAACTTCTGTACATAAGGGAATTCATGGAAACGAATGTGCTGATAAACTGGCTAAGAAGGCCACTCTTTCCGGAGTTTTCCGATATCAATTCCATACCCCGACATATGACAGGCTTAATATGGTAAAAAATGAACGAATTCTATTTGAACTGCACAATCAATGGATCCAAATAATCATATGGGTATTCGGCTTAAAATAATTCAAAGATTTATTATTCGCACTCCCTGGTTCTTCAAAAGGAAAGTCTCCCAAAAAAAACATCAAATATGTCTAGAATGAGAATTGAGCATTGCCAGGTAGCCTCACATTTATTCAGATTGAACTTAATAGATTCCACATTGTGTGAGTGTAGTGCCGAGGAGGAGATCATATCATTTTTGCCTGTTTATTGCAGATCAAATATTTTTTTTACAGTAATCTCGTCAATGGTAATTTTCAACTCCCAGTTATCTTATGTCATCTTCTTTCCCTTTAATTCACCACATTGAATCTATATAATAGTACATTTTTTGAACGATAGTGGTTGTAATATAATATTTTCTATTCTATAATATTATTGTACTTTTTTCTATAAAATAAAGTTTTAACTTGATTAATGGCACAAATCACTCTTGAAGGGTAGATTGCCCATTTAAAAGAAGAAAAACCAGATGCTTGTCCACAGTCCAGAGTAGTCTCTTTTGCCATGTATTTATCCTTGCAGCACTCTTCCAGGCCTTTTTCACCCTGAAGTGAAACCTATGATAATTTCCTTTAATGTCATATTGACGCCTAATAATGTGACTAAAGAAAATTAAATAATTAAAAGTCGTGCACAGACGTAAAAAATATTGATAAATAGTAAAAATAAAATAAAAATCCATTTCGTTAAATACATTTTTCATGTATCAATATTTATTAACTTATTATCTGTATTATTATTAACTATATTAGGCAATATTTCATATTTCTTCACAATTATTTTAAATATATACGTACATACACTAATAAAAAATACGGGTATGGCGTTTTATTTCTACAAATTAATATACAAAAAATCTGCCTCGAGATAAATGTTCACTTAGTGAGGCAAATATGAGATTATAATTGAATTTTTATTTAATTTTAAAATATAAATTAATGTAAAAGCTCTTAGCAATTACATAAAATCATTTCGCATTCAGGTGTATCATATTATGTTAAGATATACAAAAAACAGTTACAAACAAACACATACAAGTATTAAAATTATTATTGTATAATATAATTTATAGGCCAAATTGATATTCCAAAACTAAAATATATCGCAACCCAAAATCTTTATATTTATCAAGGCATCAAATTTTTTACCAAACTTCCCATCACAATTAGAAAAATTACAGACTATATGTACACAGACTAATTAAAACATAAATTATACACTTTCGTATATACTCCTCTATACACGAGTCTTACTCTCATAGGGAAGAAATAAATGTTAAAAAATAATATATGTATATCCTACTGATTAATTTTAAAATGTTCTACATTTTCTAATATTAAAAAAAATATATTTCTAACTAAAATTTATTTGAATTAAATTTTGTATGAGAGTGAATAACTTCAAAAATTTTTTTTTTATAAATGAGTGATATATTTTTATACATTCAATCAAAAATTCGTGATTAGTTACCAATATTAATATTTATCATAGATTAATGTAATGTAAATGAGGACTAGCGGTTTGTATATTACTTGTACTTAGATTTAATATTAATACCAAAATAAACACCGCTAGGTACCTAGCTTCGAGTCGAGACATTTGGTCCCTGGAATAAATAATTAATTCGGAAATAGAAGTTTGAACATTTTGTACCTATAATTATCAATTATTTACCGAGGTAAGCGCCGACGCTATCCCAACAAATCTCAAATGAAAATTTAAGAGTTTGGTCGAAATATTTATATTTGAAATAAATTTATACTTTTCAACTTTCTCGAGGAATTCTATCAAAAAATATAAATTATTGAATGGTTCATAATGAAAAATAAGATACTTGTTTTTTGAATTAAGACAATGAGTAAGTTTTTGTTTGTTCATTGAAAATACTGTTTTTTTTGTAATTTTGTTTTAAAAAATATTTTTATCTTTTAGGTGAAAATATTATACGAACCTGTAGAGAAGTCTCTAGAGATTTGTTTTAGGGGTCTTGTTTTAAAAATTATGTAAAAAAATTATAATTAATAAAAAAAAGATGAAAAGTTATGGTTTTGTGTAATTAAATATTAAGGTTTTAGCCCATCCTAATGGACCGTGCTTAATGGTTTGGGCTGACCCATGGTGGGTAATTACGAAGGCTCATGCATTTCAGTCGGCTTTGGCATAATCAATCCCAACTCGTGGTTTGACTCTTTACAAAAAGCATAATTTTGTTGGAAGTGAATTATCAGGGATCGATTAATAGGAGACATACCTGTGGTCTTGTCAAGATGTTTATTTACAAAGGCACACAATACAATAAGTAGTTGATTAAGAAGTTAAATTATTAGGTATAAATATATTTTATAATGTCAAACCAAAGATGTGAAAGCGTTAGCTGGAACAGTCGCGAGAGAAAAATGTTCTTCCTTCTCGCTGGAACCTACACTCTACCGACCGTCATGTCAAGCTTCGCGAATTTCTGGCGGTCGCTATCGCAAGGTCTCTGTGATTTGTGAGATTTGGCTGAGGTAAATATCAGAACCTTGTTCACTTATTGAGATTACGATATAACACGATATTGGCGATAAACTCAGATATTAGCTTGAGATTGGTCGAAAGAGACAAAAACTCAAACCCGTTTACGCAATATTCGATTTGATTGTGAGACTAGACTCGTACACACAAACGTCACTTAGAACTATGGATACCTACAACTATGTAAATATAATATAATAGTTAGACAAACAGAAGACATTCAACTACAATAACATTTTTTTTGTTTTACTGCTACTACGTAGATTAAAAATCACCCAACTGAAGTTATCAATGTACGGACATTTAAAGTAAGGCGTGAGACGTAGTTTGTACCTTTTAGGATCGAATTGATTGGTAATTTTATTATTCATAAGGATTAACCTGATCTAGGACGTTGTGTTTGATAAAAAGATCTGATTTCGCCTTGAACATTTCATGTAATTAATTTAGATTTACATTTCAAACAACTCACTGAATACCACATTATGTTAAAAAATGACGTACATCTCCCTATTATCTGATGAACCATCGAGTATTTCACTTGGTATGGATGATAATGATAATGTTGTATCAGATTGATTTTTATATTCTAAATCTCAGCGATTGATTGTCAAATTGAAGAATTTATAAATCTTTCATGTTCAGAAACAAAAAGTTACAAATCAATTAAACTATTTTAAAGGTAATTTCATTACACTTAGATGCATCAGTTTGCATTAGTTTTCTTCCAAATTTGTATAAAAATAAATAGCCATAAAGCAGATTTTTTTTGTATATACGATTCATTTTAGTGTCTTAATCATTTTCAGTATTATTAAAAAAATATAAAACGTACTCGTATTTCAATAACTTGTCTACACGACTGTCTGCAGTCATGGAATATTTTGAAAGTTCCGGGCTCACAAGCCACAAGCCACAATTCATCGCGACATTGTTAATAGTGCAAAATTCATTATATTTAACAATTCACCATGCCACCATATAAAATATAGACGACAAGTAAGGAATTAAAACTAAATTATTTTAATAAAAAATAATACATAAAGTAGTCGGTTCATAAATGATTTAATTTTGGAGAGTAAAAATAGTTCATCCTTCTGCTTCTTCTTATGCCCTATCAGTTCAATGGACATTGGATATCATCACTTTGTTCTAGAGCTATAGAGTAAACTGGTCAAAAAATTCCAGGGTCCTGATGTCCAGCAATCTTTCTCTGCATTATAAAGGGCAAGATCTCGTACTTTTTCGAATGTTTCATCAAATGTCCGAGATGTTGAAGTTTTCGGAATTTATGTTTTAAATACTTTTTTTTTCCTGTATCGTATCATCTTCATTCGTAACTCTCTTCATCCAGCTTATTTTAAGCATTCCTCTATAGATCACCACATCTCAAATTCTTTAAAACACATAGCATCTGGCAATTCGCATTCGTATTTTACGGTTGACATCGTGACTGCAAAACATCTTTTTTATGCGGATAAAGGTTGCACGAGCTTGCTCAATTCGCACTTGCGGCATTCAGCATAAGGATTCCATCTTTCAATAATATTACAACCCAGGTATATAATTTTTTGTAAAGGGTGTCCAGCAGAAAATTTACAAGTTTAATATTAAATATTAAAAAAAACTACAATATTATTCTCATATTTTATTTATACAAAATGGAGTTTAACAATGCAGATTTTACGTTTTATGAACAATATCGTCTAAATGCCTTTTAGATACTCTTGCAATCGGACTCTTAAATTTGCGAACACGTGAGAGCAAAGCGTTGGTTCACTGGCGGCAACTTAACGGCGGATATTTTCTTTTAGGGCCTGAATTGTTCGAGGATTGTTACTATAAACTCTCAACTTAAGGTATCCCCATAAAAAAAGTCGCACGGTGTAAGATCCGGTAACCGAGGTGCCCAGAATATGTCTCTGTACTTGCTGATTAATTTATTGGGAAAAATTCCCCTTAGCTTCTATTGTCTCTCGCTAGTTAAAAAAATAAGGGGCAATTATTCCTTGGGCCATTGATATAAAAATGTGCTTCGTCAGTACATAAACAATATGTTTCCAAGCTTTTCGTGCTATTTCAAAACGTTCCAGCATTGTTCTCGCAAAGGTTTCACGTAAAGAATAGACATTTTCGTTTTGCATGATTTGCAGTTTGTATGAGTAAAACTGTAGTTTCTTTTTGAAAATAACGTATACTGTAGATTTTTTTATTCCAGTAAATACCACAATCTTCCTTGTCGGTTTACGTGAATTGCGCATAATTTCACGTCGAGCTTGAGCCACATGTTCTGTTGTTGCTGCTGACGTTGATGGTCCCGGAGGAGTATAGTTAACCATTGTCTCTTCTTGTCTGAACTTTTGAACACAACACCAGATAAGTTGCGTGCTCGGCCCATCACTTAGTCGTCGAATATTAAAGTGAGTACAAAAAGCGCGACGCGCGCGAAGCAATGAATCACCGCAATTTAAATATTGCTCAACCGTGAACGCGCGGTGCACTCCCGACCAGTGACTCATTGCGACTGGAAAATCAGCAAATCACGGACGTCAAACTCCTCCCACTTACCTTACCTTGATGGTTTACTAGCAATTACAATTTAATCTTGAAATTTTTCCGCTGGATACCCTATATCTTCTCAAATTTCGTTTCAGCAATATAAAGGAATTTACTATCAGCTACTTTATAATTACTAATGAGTAAATAATAGCAGATAGTTTCATTATTAAAACGCATAATAAAACATTTATTACATTAACCCTCAGAATACCGTGATAAATAATACCAATACGCAGCTATAATGTCAACTTGTGTTACCGTGAAGAATGCGCAATTTTCAAGCACTTTAAACGAGAAATCCTTTTACTAGTTTTTATTGGTGTAAAATAATTATTATCATACATTGACTTTAAATATTGAGTATATAAATTGAAATATTTATAAATACGAGAATATAATGGAGTATTCATCATACGCAATCTAACGCAAGTACCGATTAGTACGGAGCGGTAGACCTGTGTTACTACATGACTACGAAAGGGTTAAGAATAGCCGAGATAAGATTGGTTAAGTGAGATTAGTGATATCTGTTACAGTAAAACGTGCTTACCATACAGTTTAGTCCGTTCCTTAAATATATGTTGTAAACGTTTGTCGAACACTGTCGCATTTTGATCTTGACCTTATATACTATGCGCTTTATATTGAACTAACTATATTTAAGTTACTTTTAGAGCAAAACACATTATTATTGTGAAGTTGCAGTTTTTCAGAACAGTTCTGCGGTATTTAAATATAAATTAAATGTATCAATTAGAAAGATATACAGATAAAATTAATTCGTCGTTGACAACATGTCAACCTAATGAGTGAACGACAAAATTTCAAACCTATATGTTGCAGTTCTTATATTAATATATTTTCGGTAAATTGATTTTATCTATATATCTATTTAATTTGTATATTTAAGATATTTTGTTCTTTCTTCTCAATTGCAACATTTAAAATTTATTGCTTCAATGCTTCTTTTATGCTTCAATTAAAAATATCCCAATATGGTTCTTTTCGGTTCTGTCTTCCCTTTGTAGTTTTACGTATATTTATATTACCTTAAGGGTTTGTATTTTAAAAAGAATAACAACAAAATAAAAATTAAATGAGATTAGTAATTCACATCTTACTTTAATTTTGAAAAAAAGAAAATTTCGCCGTACTTTAAAAATATTTATAAGTTGGCCATTGATTTTATATATAATTAATTGTTGGCGATTTTATATATAACTAATTAGAAAGATTTAAAGAAATGATCAATTTATCGAAAAAATATTTACCTCTGGAAGTATCTCTTGCAGGGAGTATATATTACTATTACACTATTTAAATTTAAGATGAATTTAGACTTTTCCTTTTTAAATAAGATATTTATTATTATTAGAAGCTATTTACTTTTTATTGACAATGGAATTTATAAACCTTTAATACATGTTAGGTGACCTTCAAAAGTCCAAAAGGACCAAAAGTCCTTTTCATTATGGTTCATTCGCTAAACCAACGTTACGAGTGACAGAGGGGCGGGGGGTATGAGAATGAGTTGAGAATTCAGTCGCTATGTTCAGTCGCTTTCCAGTTGCTGATGAAATTTTCCCTGGAAAATTGATATCCCGAAGAGGTGACATAAACACGTAGCCCCGATTTGACACCAATGAACTTTTCTCTCTTGATCAATTAAAAAAAAATATCCGAGGAGAAATGGCAGTGATCGCGGAAAATACGTGCCAAGCAGTTTTCAGAAATTTTGCTTCCCGTTTAGAAGAGTGCCAGCGAAATAACGGATCACATTTAGATAACAAAATTCTTAAGAAATATGTTACCAGGGGCTGTACTTAAATGCAAAATAATAATTTTTATATTTAACCATTCCATTATTTTATTATAGAATTTTTATTGTGAAAAATTTTTTTGGGACACTTTGGGTATACATACATATATCTAAAGAGGTTATTGAAAAGTTATTAAATAATAAACAATTTTAATTTTCACAACCATACATTGTACTATACACACGTTGAGTTATTGTCAGTACTATAGTTTTGAGAGGTGCAGTCTATCCCATTATCAAATAATAAAATAATAAACTTTTGTCTGACCACATTTACAATTACGGGATGCTGATTTGTTACAGCTGATTAAAGATACCCTTTCACCTGAGCTAACCCAATACATTGATTAAATTTTCATAAGCTAGGCAATCATATTAACAAAATTGAAAATAATAACTTGAACCAATGAGAAAATAGTGTTTTAATAACAATAGTAAAGCCGAAAGATTGCTTCGGTATTTAAATTTTCATCTAAGTATCTCAACCCTTAACCTATTATACCGCGACGATTAGCATTACTGGCTAGCGCACCCTCAGGAGAGAATCCTCGGCAATGGGTGGAAACTTCAATCGTATAACCCGTGCTTAAGGGTCACAGATATCCCTTGATATTAATATTTGTCGATTATTATTTGTAGAGGTTGGTTCGGGTATTATGATAAAAGGAATGCGTTTCGGAAACCCTTTCATGATCTACCTATTTTGGAATTATGTGACGATTTTTATAAAACTGACACATGTGCCATTTTTAATAAAATATAAATTTTGAGATTTTTTCTAAGGTTTGTAAAGCTAAACGTGCTATCGTTAATTTTTTATTAACCATGTTTAATGCATCTCCAATCCACTTTATTTTAATGCATGAATTTAATTTAATATATCATATTTTAAATTTACTTTTCCTATTTTATGTGAAAAATATTATTTAGAAAACAATGAGCTTCTCTTGATCGCAAGTTTAAAATAAAGTATCACCTGACACGATCAAACTGTAGTGTTTTGTATTAAAACTATTTCAATAATTATATCGTTAAGGCTTTGTTACAAGCTTGTTAAGTATTTAGGAGATAATAAGAAAACGAAATTATATTTAAGAAGCATTTTTTTATGTATATTTTTATAAACAATATATTTTTTTTAGAAATATTAGAAATTTCCTTAATACAAAACTTCTTAAAATGGCGTACTACGCTATCTGTCAATCAATCATAGATCATGGTGTAATTGCTTGGGGTGGAGCGACTACGTCTGCAATTAATTCAATAATAATAGCTCAAAAAATTATATTAAAAGCTATCCTCAAATCCCCAATCACAACGAGCACTGACGAAATTTTTAATAAATTCGATGTCTTTGATATTAGACAAATATACGCTAATACTACTCTCAAACACATAAATAAGTACAAACAGACACATTTTAAAACAACTCAAAACATAATTTCCACACGGACAAATACAAATAACCTACAAACCCCAAGAGCACATACTGCACTTGGTCAAAGGATCTACAAATATTTTGAACCTAAACTATTTAATAGAATGCTAAAAGACTTAAATCAATTGAATTGTCCCAAGAACATGAAACTATATATTAAAACTTGGATTCGTAATATGGGTATAGCCAGTATTGGTGCACTCACCCAAACATATTGACTCATACCAATATTAATTATTACTACAAAGTGGTCCAAAAATTAAGTCCATTTTAAAATTGTTTTTCAAATACACCTTTTATATAGTTATAAATGTAATTCTATCTTCTTGTAATTCTAATTAATTGAAAAATTGCTTGTAAACTATGCCCATCTCGCCACGGAATTTCTCTAGTGAGACGGACACAGTCCAAACAGATTTTAACATAGTATTTTATAGTTACTAATGATAAAATAAATAAATAAAATATAAGTACCGGATTTTTTTTTTAAAGAGACATCTTTTTTATAATAGTTTGTTTTTTTTCGGATTCTACATACTTTAAAATACTTCTCAAGATAGTCGCCACCAATATTAAGGCACTTGTCATAACGGGGCACCAATTTTTATATACCTTCATCATAGAACGACGCCGCCTGGGATGAAAACCATGATTTTAAACAACATGAACACATGTTACGTTATTTCTTCATTCTGCCTCGGCTTCATGTTCAAGGAGGAGGCATGTAGCCTAACTGGTTCTTTTTTAAATTATCAAGTCAAATGGTTATTAAATGAAATAACAGAATGCCATTGTTTATAATAAAATTTATTATCTATATTGTGACTTGCATGAATTAAAAGTAAAAAAAAAAGCATTTTACCAAATTAATTATTAATAATACAATTCCAAAATAATTACAATTAACTTAACATTATATATGTGTGCCCATCATGCCGACACAAAGTTAACTACCAAATTTTCTATGTCGATTCTTGTGTGATGTTGATTATGCAGGTCCCTCATCTAAGGGATTACCTTTTGGAGACGGCTTTCACGTGTAGATGATGGTCCTGGAAGTGAAGTGTGGCCAATAGTTGTGGTGCCAGGGTAGGTTGACGGAGTTAAGGATTGACCATCAGACGATGTCCAATTATCCAGCCAAACTGGGACTCTGGACGCGAGGTGCTTAATTACAATTAGCGCGTGCCGTATACGATCTCGTCTCTTTTGATAGCCACAAGTTATTCTCACTACATAAACGATTAAACACAGACAACATCACAGCTTTATACGTGAGGCGCACAGTTTAGATTTTCCCCGGAATCACAAATTACATATCAGAGACGATAAGTATTTTGTTTTCTAATTGAAAACTAGATCGTATTTATGGAGCGATCTTTCCCGGCTGGGATTGGGAGAAAGACTGACGCATGAGGGTGATGCATCCCTTATGGTGGATTTGTCTACGTGACTAAAGTCACGTTCCTTGGATTTTATTTATTGGCGTTCCCACGCCGCACCGTCCATTTAACAATACCGACGTTTATTGCCCTCCGTCCCTTACTTCGACTAAGTGCTTTTGTATCCTTGAAAAACAAAATATTGTTTTGGATAATTTTGCATTCTAACATACAACAAAATTTTTCTTCGTACAACAGGATAATTCAACTCTCTGGATATAATCTCTTTGCTTGCCACCAAAGAACCGCTTCAGATGAAAAAAAATATGACGCCAAATCTGGACGAAACAGGACACATTTGTTGATGAATGTCAACTGGTTTCATGTTTCGTGCATTCAAGAAACGAATCACGGACCATATCTCACAGTTGACGGGCTGATCTATTGTCTTAGACTTTTCAATCACTCACTACAAGATGGCCACACTATGTGAGTGTCTCGAACGTTGCATGTGGTGAGTCACCAGATGAAGGGAACTATTGTGCTTACGCAACATCGCAATCGCAGCGCTACACCGTGAATATCCGGTAACGGTACTTACTTTAAAAAACGCGCCTCGTATATTTGATTTGAATACAAATAAAATATATCAGTTAAACTATTTAGCTTACCCAAAATCAAGAAACAGTTCACCGTATTATTTTAAATTACAGCCAGACATTTTTAAATACTTAACCGTGTGGGCGATATGATGAAAAAACTTATATTAAGAACTTTGAAACTCTACGAGTATATCTCTGTTTGATGTATATGTCACATGATATCTTGTTTTGTAGGCACGTTAAGTTAATATAATTTATTTTAATTTAATTAAAAATATGATAAAATATTTAAAATACGTATTAGTGAAAACGAAACCTAAGAATTTATTACAAAAATATTTGAATATAAAACGTGGGTCATATGTTTTCTTTTATAAGAATAAACTATTTAGATACTTCCAGATCTAAATATTTTTAGACTCATGGCTTCCTCAGACTTCCAACATGACATGTTATTTCATTCTTTTTGTGTATATATATTGACGAGACCTGTGTTATATTTATTAACATATTTATTTAATTAAAAAATAATTAGACGGTCCCCTGAATATTTTTCATGAAGAATTAATAAGAATATGTTATTTTTAAATACGTTGATGTTGTAATACTTTTCATGCTCCGATAACAACATGAGCCACTACGTGTTGAGCTTATCGAAGTGCTCGACAAATTTCTCATCAAAATAAACCTTATCTGCTAGAAAACCAATTACTCGGTGAAAATAGAGATCCCGAGAATGGTGCCCAAGTAATATTACATAATATGTGTAAGAAAATTATATCTAGAAATACATAAAATAAAATAGAGTCTCGTTACACGTGACACATAAAGCCTTCTTATAGTAGTCGACAGGATTGACGGCCTGCAAAAGCCAGGCGTGTGCGGACTGGACCACAACCATGATATTAAAGGATGAACGGCACTCTTGTAGTGTTTCATGGAGCCAGTCATGGACATCTATTGGTCCTAGTCTAGGAGTTTATGAAGAAGTTGATGGTACTTTGTACATTAACATGCAATATATTCTGTAAATCTTATATTATAAATGATGTTTCAATAAGATAACTTGTTTTTTGAATAATATTACAAAAAAATACGAAAAAAAAGATTTTTTAATTTATTTAGAGTTATAGAATAGGGACATATAGATTATCTGAGGGTACAGGGCGATTGCTTTATCATGGCACTTCAAAAATATGTTGTGTACTGATGATCCACGTCAATGTGTGCGTGAGCGCTATTTAAGCGAGAAAGAGACACAGTTAAATGACCGCTTCACGCTAGAGAGTAATGCAACACCGCGCGCATTTTTTTTCATCTACTAGTGTCAGCTGATGAAGGTCATCGACAGAGTATCATTATTAAGATTTAATTAATATTATTCCATTGCCTATCTATAAAATAATTAAATAGTAAGCAAATCTATGCATGTACTATTATATTGTAATAATAAAAAATATATACTAGCAACAGATTCGTCTATTATTAATATATTATTTTTCTCCAAATTAAAAAAAGGAGATTACTCAAATTGAAAATAGTACTTTCATATGTAAAATAGCCTATCCGAATGGCCGTCGGCTTTGCTTACAGACCACCACATTTCTGTAAGTTTTTGATCACTTTATAGCGGCTAAATCCTACATCTCTATGGACACTCGTTATATAATATTCCGATGTCCTAGTCTGTGTCACTTCTAGAGAAATTTAAAAATAATTTGAAATAACGTGTCAATTTCTAATATACGATTTAAATATACGATTATCTTTACATATTTACACATATTTCTAATTCTTTTGTTACAAATTTGACATATAAATATTTCTGATATGAATATTTTGTATGCATGTAGCTACTGAGTATTTTGGATAAGATACTTACTCTAAATTTGTTTGATATTTTTAGAAATATTTTTTGATCATAATTTATCGTTTATCAAAGTTAAAACGTTAAAACTGGCTACTTCAAAACAGACAATCCTGTATATCAGAGGTTTAAGGTTTAAGAGATTGACGAAGACTTCCAAGAACCTGATGCCGGTGGGTAGCAGAAGACTGAATATTATTGTAGTGAAATTTGGTCGATTTGAAGATAAAAAAAAGTTTTACATTTAAATGAGTAATATGAAGTATCATGTAACTCATCAAAGTAGAAGTATTCTTCATTTATGAATCAAACGCAAAATAAAAATATTTTTACGTGACGAATTTTTGCACCCAGGTCCTGCAATATTATGAACTTTTTTCGAAATATATTTTTCACGATTCCTATGTGTATTATCTAATAACGCAATTTTCTCACAATATTTTAGCAACGCAGACGCGTTTTGTGGGCAAGATCGCTTCGTTAACCCATCATCACATCCTTGTGTTTTATACTAAAAGTAACTGAGTTTTTTTAAACAAACGATGAACCCACGCTGTATTATAAGCTCCTTTGTTCATTGTTTTGCAGTCAATAAAAAAAAATACTCGTTTTGCGTGGTAGAGTGAAAAAATTCAATTTATACAAAATGCAAAATACATCTTTAATTCATTTTAATTACCCTACGTTAGTTTGCAGGTTATTAATATTAAAGTAAAAAACCTTTTATCGTGGCATATAATGAATTCGTATGTAGGGTTTTAAAAGATTAACGCGGGTTTAATGTAATGTAATGTAGGTGAGGATATGGAAGATGCGATAGATGGTTGTCGGAATAAGAATACGTTGCGCTTAGTAACCTGCTGTGCGAATACTTACAGGCATGGATTTATGTACATCTACACAATCGTAATCAACTATTGTCGATACACTGCTGGATTAAGGTCTTCCCATGACTACCACTCTCTTCAGGTTTCTGCTAATCTTTGCCATATCACTCCCACTGCACCGATAATTTTATTTATCCACCGAGATATTTGGTGTCCTGGAGGTTGACCGATGAAAAAAAAAATTTGTCCATCTCTGTCTGAAAATATTGTACACATTTAACCATTAATATTAATTAAATAAATTACATTTTCACCTTGGTCTGCGTTCTAATCTAGGTATTTATTTTTCGGTATCTTTGAATGATTCATAGCATATTTATTTCTATACTACACTGTGTCATCCGGAGTTTCTAAGTTATCTTTGTATTCAGTTATTATGTGTAAGCGTTTTCTTAAGATACAGTAACAGGTCACTTATAAAGACATACCTGTTCAATCCACAGGTACTCCATCTTAGTTTTCTACCCTTCCCTCCCTTCCAAAGTCCTCCATTTGGAGAGATAACTTGATCTAGGTATGTATGTATATGAGGAGACTAATTTTATGTTAAGTAAGCACCATATTTTTTTGAAGCTATTTTTCAAATGAATAAAAATATGTATATTTATAAATTACTTTTTATAAATAGAGATACGTACACGGAAAAAGTGTTATATATCATAAATATTCTTATTTTTTTGCCTTGAAAATATATTAATACTGAATGATGAAACTAAATCTCCCGACCACTTGATTACTAAGTAAATGTCATACAACTATACCAATAAGTAAATTACATTTGTATATAAAAAGTGGCGTAACTATGTCAATGCAGCCAATGCGGTTCATTGGGGCCCATATTAGATAGGGGGCCAAAAAGTTCATACTCTACTATCAATTATAAATCGATATTTTTGCAAGTATCGTTACCTTTCCCGGCGTTAACGGTAATCCACAGCAATAAACAGATTTATAACATTTCAATGTTACAAAAATACATGAAAGCATAATAGATATATACAGTAATACCCCGTTAATATGTCGAGTTAAGGTACATCACATTAAAGCGAATCAAGTATTTTTTAAATTGTAAGCGTATATAAATTACTTTGCAAAGTGTAAATACCTATAATATGAAAAAAGAGACTAATTTTATTTTTAAATTTTAATGGATAAACCACGTAGTACTAATATTTGTATTCATATATAAAATACTTATTTAGGGGGTCCCTTTTTCCATTCTGCATTGGGGCACAATTTTTGTAGTTACGCCACTGTATATATACATTAAAATAAAAACATGTTGGCACAATAATCCTCGATGATAAATACTTCAAATTTAGGACAACTAGATGTGAACAACTTGGTCTAAGAGTTTTGTAAAGATATAGGTACCAACTTTTGCAGTGATATCTTAAAGCTCTCGCATATATCAATCCAGTGAGTCAAAGCTTAGCAGATTTTTATCAGCGTTGTCACTTTTGTCAATGGGAAAACTTTAGCCAATATCCGCGGTGAAGTTCTCCGGTCTGGCGCTCCGAGGGAGAGCGACTCCGGCAAAAACGTGCGGACTGGGAAATAATGGCCTTAATATAATTAAATGTCTCATGCGAAGGACTCGGATACCTTACTTCATTTCATTATATCACTCAGGAACGGATTATTGCTCCTCCGCTCGCCGGCAGAGTTCAATGTGAATGACAACGTTAATTTTAAAAAACTCTTTGCGTAAAAAGGTCTCAATCTCCAAGCTTCATTATTATCATCTCGTGGCAAAAATTGTGAGAAAAAACTACGCTTTTCTTAACACTGAATTACATTAGAATTTCAAAATTTTTACTTTGCTTACGAATTCACCGTATCGTTAAAGATAATGAGTTTAATATGATCGTCTTTTAAATTTATGATATTGCAATATTTATTTATTTATTATTATACATGCTCTATTCAGGCATTAACAGAATTTATAAATTAACAGAAAATTACAACAGAAGTGCAATACACGAAGAAAAAAAATTCATAGTGTCAGCATGTTTACACATAATTAAAATTAAAAATAAATATAAAATGTGAAGTAGCAATTTATCTGTCACCATTGAGTTGAGACAAAAAAAATTGTAATAGTCCTATAAAGAATTAAATGTACAGCAAAAATGTTGACTACCTCCGCATATTCATTACCCAAAGAATGCATTCTGGGGACTGCGCAGTTAGCTAGTGCATGAGTTCTGACATTACCACTGTAATAAAACATATTTTTTTATCTTCAACTATAAAACAAATCGTAATACATAAGACGTATTATTTTGTGAACATAAGATTGATCTTATGTATCAGGACTTCGCGAAGGTGAAAATGTGTGACAATGTCATCAAAGAAATATCGTTTTTAGAAATCCAGAATTAAAGAAAAACAATGTCTAATAGAAATCAATAGAGAAAGGTTTTTGAGGAGGCCGAAACTCACAAGAGGTCGAGATGATAAAACAAGTCAAGAAATGTATAAAAAAATGTAAAAAAAAGACCCAAAAATGCCTCTTGTGCATGCGGATTTTAAGGTAATATGTAAACTTTGGTTGTCCGGTGACTTTGAACCATCTAGTATATAAATTAGTTCAAAGTTGAAGGTCTATATTATATAGTTATTGGTAGACTTACATTGTATATTTATTCTTTATTAAGCACGTAACATATCTTATTCGTTAGTCTTTGTATGTTTTTTGAGTTTTTATTATCAAGATGCAGTAAAATAATGTAAACACATACAAGATAAAGGAAAATATGCAAGATCAAAGCTATAATGCATTCAGTACAACACACAATATACACTTGTTTTTTGATACTACTCTTTTAATTTACTTGAGGCGCGTTTCGAATTGTTAATCTAATAATTTTAACTGAACAATTTGTATTTATAACTATAATGGAGGGCAGCTATACAGTAAATCAAATGAGTAGAATAAAAAAAACAAGTGATTATTGACAGACTTTCACTAAGTACATATTTAAATTCGAATTCATACAAAGTTAATTAATTAATATCGATTCTTAAAATGTCTAACCAAAAAAGTTCAAATATTGCCGTTATAAATTTTAGATCATATTTGCTTCTATAAAACACTGATAAAACTTCGTAATTAAGTTACTATTTGTTCTACGATAAATCGTGAAGCTGTTAGGCCACTCTCTTTCTACAGCTTCAATAACTTTGTTACAGAGCGCAGGCTTTCTCGTAGTGAATTTGAAACGTTATAATTATTATAAATTACACCTTCCAACTTATTACTGATCACGTATATTATTATATATCTTTTAGTTGTTTAGTAATTTTGATTTTGTTTTATATAAGTTCCGATGGCCACCCACATAATTCAAGATCTTTCTTATTTGGGAGTGCACAACCCTATTGTTGTATTGTGTTGTTGAATGTACATGTATATAACTTATATTTGTATTCATATAAATAGTTGTTCTAAATAAATAAATACATAAAATAAAATAAATAAATTTTTTCACATTTGAGACGCGGATTAAGGCAGATTTGACTCTTCAGGCAAATGCAGCTACGGGAGGGATGAGAAAGAAGAGCCATTCATTAAATCTTACGTATTTTTAATGGACCAGGGGTTAAATAATGAAGGATTCACGATTACTAGACACTAATTCTGTAATTAAGATTAAATAATATAAGACTGAAAGATTAACGCTAGTAAAACGATTCGTTATCAAAGTGAATATCGCCAGTAGTTATAACAAATTTGGATAAACGCAATGTCAAATACAGTAATTAAGGTACAACTTTAGCGAATTTTGTCAGCGACGCAATGTGATTCAGTTTTTGAGATATTATTATTTTTTCGTATTAAATGACTATTATTGTCGGCACAATTCTCGCCATGTGTTTCTATCCTGAATATCATCCAGGTTATATACCTGCATTCATCTTACTCATGGTGGATGAATTTTTGTCTAGGCCTTCCCCTCAATGTTCTTCCCTCAATTACTTTTCTGTGGAATGCATTATGTTTTAAGTGTCCACGATGATCTCTCAATGAGACTTTGATCTCTGAGAGTTGCTAAAGGTACGTATATACTGAATACATCATTCTAATCTCCGCGCAAAACATATGAGTTAATGATTCTATAATATATCGTTCTTTATCTCGTCTCGAGTCGAATCTCAGAAAGAAATCTCTTTCGTAGACATTGGTCATAAGAGTGTATTCACTTCATTTGTCTCTACGATTTTCGATGGTATTAGATACATTATATATTATTAATAAATATTATGGAGCTTTTTTCTTGCATATAAAACATCCTAACTTGTGATTTTCTTAGTTCATCTCAATACACATGATTGAGATGATGCCCATACACAAGCAGAAGGACATATATATATATATTACTGCAGTTCTTGATTTTAGTGTTGTTTAGGTATATACTTCTTTTATTATTGATATGCATCTTTGAAATTTTAGAATACTATAAATCGATGCATCTATACGACGTTTTATAATACATCTTCAGATACTAATATGTTATAATTATTTCATGGAATCATCACCATTGATAGTCACTATTGATTAAGGCGTTCTCGTGACTAGGCCACACTCTTTAGTACTGCGTCAATCTTACTCCTGTCATATCATGCCGTCATATCACTTTCAGTGCTCCCATAATTTTGTCTATCCAGCTAGATACTTTAGGCAATTTCTAAATCATTTCTTTCACGTGGATAATGGATAATATTCATGGATATATAAATATATGATAAATCATGGATATATAAATATTATGGTTGTGTCATAATATAGCATTTTCTTAGGGTTCTTACAAAATAGCTAATGATACTAACTGAAATGTTGACGAACTTTTAATCCTTTTAAGGATCAAAAATATACACCATGAGCTGATTTATGTTATCTAGTTCTCAAGAATTCATGCAAGTACATATAAGTATATTGTTTATGTAAATGCCTTCGACAGCTAGTTCCCAGGTTTCCGATTAACAATAACTGCACTAACCTTTAATTTTTTATGTCTTTTTGGTTCGATGTTGTTGTTCTTTTAGCTGGGTTGTCTTCTATAGATTTCGACCGACCAAAGTGCGTACTGGTAGCGGTTTATTTAGACCGCTGAACTGGTCAAAGTACGAGCTATAATTGAACCGCCAGTCGTTTACTGTCTTCTTAGCTTTCCGAAAAAAAGCCGGCAATACTCGTACACATACACATGCACATTATATTATAAACCAAGAAACCCAGTGGTGCCAATCAAAGTAATATATAATAATAACTAGTGTTTATACTAAGACGAGCGTGACATACATAATATATTGGACGTTTATTGTGAAAAAATATGTAATACTTAAAATAATTACCTATAGTAGCGACAGTAAAATGTTTCAATTTAAAAATTTCTGACAGTAAACTTGTTTGTTTTCTTTTTAAAAAATGTACTTTCAGAGAAAAACGTCACATATCTACCTAACTCAAAGAAATATGACTTTATTCCGATGACATGCATCAGTTTCCTTTCAAATTTTCCTATCCTTAATATAATAAAGAATATTGGGAAAATATATATATATATATATATAAATATATATATATACATATATGTATATATATTTTGGTGCCATATATATATATATGGCACCGATTTGTTTGAGCGAGATTAGTTTTACCAAAATGAATATCATAAATTAAATTTTCGAAATAATGAAAGTTCGTATCCTAAACTATGACAAATAGTAGTTATCTGATCAAGATATTGAATGAATAATAACAAAATATGTACATGAATAAATACAAAATGAAAAAAAAGGAAAATGCCAAATTACTCCAGACCTCGGGAATATGGCACCAGCAACTTGGGTAATATGGTACCAGATTATTTAAACTCAATAAAAAACAATATTGTTGTGAGATAAAGTTTTTAATATCAACATTTAAAATCGAAGGCAATTGGTAAGTAATAAATATAAATATTTTAAGTTATGGAGATAAAATATTAAAAATAAATGAAAAGGTAAATGTAGGTAGTAAATAATAATTAAGCAGAACAATCGTTACAAAAGTTTCCGAAACGTAAACATGATTCAGGCGTGCATTGGCCAATCACTTTTTGCCTCGTTTCAATTATAGAAATGCCCGTTGCAATGCTTACAATAATCACTTTTATCTACTGCCTGCGTATTAATGGCGTATTACCTCTCAATACACATAAAAATTAATTTGGACTAACCAAACATACAAAGAAGTAATAGCGGCTGGTCAGCGAGCACATTCGAGATGGCTTGAGATATGTAATCAATCAATATAATACTGATGGTGTTACAAAATATGGCTTTTGTTTAACTTACATTTGAAGACTGGCTTCTAAAATAATACAAAGCAAATATTTTAGCACATACATTGCATTTCACTACATAAGTTATATATTTTTCTGATGAATGGTGAGATACGAATCGCACACGATGATCCAAACGATGAGTGATAAGTAGCGCTGACTTTCAGCGCTCTCCTTTTATTAGTTTAGGAACTAGAAGTTCCAATTTGTTTGTGTGGCATATTGCCATGGTGCCATATTCACCCAATTTATCTTATATATATATATATCATTTTTATTCGATTATAAGACGCACTCTTATTTTTATGTACCAATAATAAAAAATATAAACATTATGTAAACTTTATTATATCAGACAATGTCATACAATCACAATAAAAAAGATGTAAAAATATTCATATTATTAATGTGCTATCGCTATTTCTTCAGATTCAGTGTACGATTTTTCGAATAATAAGACATACCTCGAATTCAGACATCAAAATAGGAAAAAACATGCATTTTATAATCCAGTAAATTTTCGCAGCGTATAAATAGCATATTGATTAGTCTTCATCCATATATTTTTTACTTAAAAATACTTATTGCATCTAATATCACAGAATATTTCCCCAAAACATTCTAAAATTGCTTAGTATATACATCACTTTTAAAACCCTTTGGCCTAAGGGCTGTTTTTACAAATCTAAATTACGTGAAAAGATCGTTACAAGTCTGAAAATATCTCTCCATTAAAACTCTACGCGGCATAGTGTAAAAAACTGTCAAATTTTCCCTAATTGCCTTTGTTCTGGTTGGAGGGGGGAGATTTGGAAAGGTCGGAAGGGCCGGACAAATAAGGGCGAGTAAAACGGGTGTTTTTATTTTCCCTTTTGGCCAACTGGTTTCTCTTCCATGTCTGGATGATTTAATCTCGAGTCGGTCTACCCAGACACCTGCTTAGATTTATTGTGACGTATTTTGTTAGTGAAAAAAAAGCGAATAAAACTTTTTTTAAATGTTTTTATATATCAAACTACTCGAAGAATAATGTTTGCGTACCAACTTTGATATCTTCACACGGTTATATATGATAAAATTACATTTAACATTTTAGTAGTATTTGACAAACATTTGGATAAATCGCTTCATTTTATGAAATGTACAAGTACGATTGTTTAAAGCCCCAGTGTTATCCATTGCTTTATATGGAGTCGAAACAAGGAAGCCTAAGCAGGAAATAAATTAATAAGCTCGATGCCTTAGTGATATGGTATTGGAACTACATGCTGCGTATAGGACATGCGGAACAGGTCAACGCAACGTGAAATTTCTAAATTCTCTCATATAACATTTTTTTGCACGAGATACATTGGTTCCGGTTCCATGAAAGAGTTGAATTTAAATTGTTCTGGTTGATATACAAAGCGACACACAACATGGCAATGTATCTGTATCTCCAAGAGTTTTGTATCCCAGACAATAAATAGTAGAGGTTAAACTCTCAGGTTAGCCTCTACTCCTGCGGCAGGAAGGGTTGTAGAACCGACCGATCATTACCAGATGTCTAAGTTCAGAGACTATATTTAAGAAGAAACTAAAAACGCACCTTTAGGAAAAATCATTTCCATATGTTCAAATAACGATTTTTAATAAAATAAAATAATGTTTTAGTTTTAAACCACATAATTATACACATATACTAAAGTAAACTAAGATGTCTCACAGAGACGAAGCTAATATTTTTTATATGAGAAGTATGGAAGTCTTGGGCATTACTACTCAAAATAATACTCAAAATATTGTAAAGTTAACTAGTTTCAGATGGACCCAACTTTCTTCAGGACGATAAAGTATATGGACTAACCTAAGTACAGATATTTAAATAAGAAGTTAAGAAGACAGAGCGACAGTATATCAGAGTGGGACAGAGTATCAGGTAGGAAATGGGAGAGAAGGGTAGAGATTGCATGGGAACAACTTTAATATCGAACTATTAGATAGATTTATTTAGTTATTTAGTATCTGGTTATTATTATTGAGTGATTAAAAGAGCACGTATTTATGCCGTTGCCAATGTTATATTTCATGCATAATTAATAAATAAAAAGTATATTATATAATTTTGTTTAATTTTATTGTTATTTAAAAACAACATCGGCCTAGAATATTATATTCACCCTGTACTAAAATTAACATGTACTCTGTACCTTATATAATATATACCTAATAAGATCGTTCAATTGTATATTGATATTGTATAGAAATATTCGTAATTATCTGAAGGTGTGCTGGGATATTATTTTGATGGAAAATTCATAATGTATTTGACAAATGCGTGTTGTGTTAGCGCCCGAACATTACGAATACATAAAGTTCCGTTCACATTACATTAGTAATTTATTTTGAGAATATTATTTATTAGTTGGTTAAGTTGGGTTATACCGTGGTAGTCAATTTTGTTTGATAATGAATCATGTTTTTATTATCTATTGAAAAGTAGGTTTTATTAATTATTAAATGCATGATATCGGAGCAGGCCTAACAGTATTTTAAAAATGTGTAATTTAAAGCATATTTTGGTTGATTCAGTATTAAATTTGCACAAAGGATAATACTGTTATTTTTCCTGTTTTATCAATTCTGGTAATACTATCCGTGGTCGCGCAGAGGTTACCATTAGCCGCAAAGAGATTACTAATACCGCCAGCAGAGCTTATCAATAAGCTACCGATTGCTTTCTGCTGGGTTTTTTTGATAATAGTAGGATTGGCTTTGTCAGTATTTTGAGCAATTTTCAAATAACCATCGTCCATCGGTATGATGAAAAATTAAACGATAAACCACAAAGTGGCAAAACCGTATCACCAACACTCGATCGTGTTATTTGCTCACGTACGACTGGAATACCGTGTTGATGCCATACAATACTGCAAATCACCCTTAAGCATTGGTCCAAGCGTAGGCTGTATTCATTCTTATCATGTTGTCTGGTTGTTTATAAGATTTATTGAAATTTTTTTACAATATTTTATTGCGCGTTAAATAATACAGTATACGCTATTTTAACCACCCCATTTACAACTCTTTCGTTTATAGTTTTTTTTATTTACATTAATTATTAATATTATTTATCAGTGTAAAAATAAATATATTACACATTCATGCAAAAAATAACAAAAATTTCAACACGGCAAAAAATACAAAGATAACTACTAAATTTCCCCACTTCCCATCAACTATACATATAAACTTTTTTTTTAAATGCTAGGATTCATAAAATTAATAAGTGTATGTTATTAAGTAATTCTCATTTCTTTCAAATTCTTTGTATTTCAGTATCTGAAGACTTATTATTTTAGAACAATTATGTTTTAAATATTTCACTTGTATAATAAGTTTAGGACTATTGACTCAATCCATGAAATAAATACATATATAAATTTAAAAATTGTTAATAAAATCACCGGAACGATGTCAAAGTAAAATCTTATAATTAATATGTATTTTTAAAAATATAAATTGATGATTAATTGTTCATGTTCTAATTGTATTTTTTATTATTTCACAGGAGAACCATTTATAACTTCCAAATTTTCACCAACCGATCGAAAACAGCGTAGCTTAATACACATAGTTAACATAGGAAAGCAACAGATGGTGCTCAAAGTGCCAAATTCGAGAACACTTTTTAATTTCGTTCATTTTTAATGTCCGGCAATCACGTGACTAACGCCATGCGCGGTACCCCTTTTGTAGAGAATTTAATTTCTTCCGGTCGCACCAAATGGCACGGATGGTTACGCCACACTTGAAAATTTTATGACCACAGTGGCCATTTTCGACTAATCACCTAGTACCTAATCTTTGAATAATGTATGAAAGTGTGAAAGAAATCAAATAGATAGAGTCTTCCCATTCGCTAAAGATATGAAACGAATGCATATTTTCAATCTTTCTCATCTTGCGTGAATACATACATGCGTATTGATATACATCTCTTGAATGTGAAAAAGTCTCGCAACTAAAAGAGGAGTATCGCCTTATATTGTTTTCATTGGTTTACAATTTAAATACGATAATATAAACAGTTTTTTAACATTAATTTTTTTTTGTATGTTGCCACTAAATTTGGCCTGGGATACGTCACTGAGTGCCTGTTATCGATACAAGGTATGAAATAAATAATACATTTTAAAAACTAAATTAATGTATTAATTATAAATATATGCATATAAAATCAATTTTGTCGAAAAATATTGTTTTTGCGTCACCGGGATTCGAACCTGGATCTCTATTTCCAATCCGAGAAAGTACACTACCAATTATGTTACAACGCCAGTATTTTTCATGACAAATTTTCGAACCTATATGTTACATTTTTTCAAATTAATACACCTGTCGTTCCATTATTTGAAAGCCATCTACATTATTTTTACAGAATCTCAAATAATTAATTTAGTATTTAAAATATCACAGAGCTATGTTCTGAATAATTACAACTTCATAATGAGAATGTGTTTTCCTTAATAATAATACATTTATACAACAAATATTATTAAAACATATTTTTATTAAACTGTGAAAAAATTGCTGCAGAGAGCCTAAAAACAATGAACAATTATTAGCACTGGGAGGAAAGCTTCCAAAGAAACGCTATTACCTAGTAATAATAATCCGACAAATCTACTATATAACGAAATCAGCGTGTTATTTTCTCATCACATCATTCGAGAATGCGTCACAATAGTATAATGTATTCAAAAAACGTGCGTTCTCCCGAATGAAAACTTCTTCCCTTTCTCGCAATCATATTTCTTTCAATCTACTTATTTTACCTTATCTTTACATATGAAATACATAGTCTCAATACTGCCACATATAAATTTGCGAATTTCATATGGAATATTTATATATATATATATTTTGAATAAGTTATAGTACTCAAAATTATATTTTCTTTTCCCGGGTCGAGCGCCTAAGAGTGTGTTTGAAAAATTCGCCCCAACTAAGAGGCGTTTGTTGCCACAATAATTTCCTTATTTGAGAACCTTTTAATATTATTTTACGTATGCAATAAAGTTTTAAAATTTTTTTTTTACAGTTTTTAATTAATTAAACATATTATAATACGCGTTGATGTATTCGACTATAATATGTTAAGTCGATAAATTAAACGTATTATTGTATAATACGTCTATATTATAATAATGATTATGAAATATAATGAAATAATAAACAGGTTTTTATAGACACTTGTGATAAATAAAATAAAACAAGTTAGATGAATTGCTCACAACAAAAAATCTATCTATCAAAAAAATATTTAGTTACCACCAGGATTCAAATCCGAAACATTTTGTTCATTTAACTATACCAAAAATCTAAATTAAACGGTACATCGAATACATATCAGAAAAAGTGGAAAAATTTAATAACACTCGCAATATAATTTAATACTACAGAGCGTACGGCATCAAAAGGGAATGATATTATATAATGTGACGTTTGAGTGTGCTGAGTTCAAAAAGCTGTACCATATTCGTATGCAAGTGAACTTGGCTGTACATACTATATTAGGTAAACACGTATTTGATGGTCGCATGCTCATATCAATCAAGTACTATATCTAGTCGATTTCAACTGAGCCAGTATCGAGAATATCATTAATATTGTTATTGCAAGAATTTTGACTATATCTAATTATGACTTAGATAATCAATATACGTCCTGACTTTTAAGTTGATAGAAATGTAATGCTTTTGCTGACCTTACGATTTTTCGTATATTCTTATGAAATTTATACGCAGAAATATTCGGATGATTTATACAGTTGTAGTAGGACTTTCATGTTTGGCATCATTTGAGTAAATTAGTACTTACTTACTTACTTACCATCACGCCCTACTCACTAGACTCTGTAATTAGAACTACAGAGTTCATTAATAGAATTACTGAGTTTAAATTAGTTGTACAATGATTTTAGTTAGGCTAAGCGCTATACCAGTGCCCATTTACAGTGTAGGATTAAAGATATCCGAGTGTCGAGACCAAACTGACTGTTTTTAATGCTTTGTAGAAGCCCATTTTAATATATGGAAGCCAAATTGGAATCTCACGGAATACCAAGGTGTAATATATACTAAGGTGATTTAGTTAAGTCTTCCGAATGCCGGATGAACGATTAACAAAATTTATTTTCTTTGAATAGTTGGAATGACGAGCAACAAAGACATTATGAAGACAGTTTGGGTATTGATTGGTTACAAAGAACTGAAATAGTGTAAAATAGGGGAAGATTGAAACGCCTTGTCGAGACTTTGACTCTTAGACCCTACTTGGTCAAGGGGATGAAAATGATGATAATGTTTATTTATAGAAAAAGAAATAATCATGTATAATATAAAATCCCAATGTCTTTCTGTGCACGTTTCATATGAAACAGAAACCTCAAATTTAAGCTTAGACTACGATATTCTCTGTATATAGTTGTTTGTGTGAAATCACTTAATTTCATGATTGATGGATTGGAGTCAATTTCCTTTGAAAGTGAAAATAATACCTTTTTATTATGAGGGTAAATTTAAAAAAATTGTAAATTGTACACAGTTCATTTATTTTGTCAAAATTTCAAGAACTATAATTGATACAGTAACATTTCTTATATGAATATTATGTAAATACGCATAATTATTATTTTTAATAAATTTTACATTGTGATTTTTATTAATTTTAATAAGTATAAATTATTTTAACTTTGTTTTTAACCGCTTTATGAGATTCATTTAATACACCAACCCGTTTCGGAAAACACAATTTCCTTCATCAGGATGTCAAATTATTCTATGGATTTTAAATTATATTTAAAAAATAATAATTAAAAGAGTTATCAATTATTTAAAAAAAAAAATCTAGTACCAAACATAAATTGTTAAGTTGATGAAAGATGTGTAAAAATACTTAATCATCCAAAATTATTAGAAATTATTTTTAAGAAAATATTTTAATGTAGGACTTGTTACATTTAGTTGGTTACTTATAATATTTTATTGTTAATTTTACACGCTTTACTTATTTCTTACGATTCTAAATTATTTATTAACTTAAATAAAAGTATTCTAAACACTGTTTATATGTAAAATAAACAAACCCAAGTTTTTATTAAAAGAATGATCATTTTTGAATAAATCATTGGAAAATTCTGAAAAACAATTACTATTTAAACATCTTAAATATCTACATTTGAATGATGTCACTCTTAAATGTTAAAATATGTACAACTTTATAACTAAGTTTATAAACACCGGAATCATTTAATTAAATAAAGTTTAAATAATTTAACATTATTATTTCATAGCAAATGCTTTGATTGTTAAAACGTCAAAAAAATTTTCTCAACGTTTTATTAAAAAGTGGTGGTGGTTTTAAGTTTGTGGTATTTTATTAATATACAAAAATATACATTTAATAAAAAGCAACGCTTTAACAATGTCTTAAGAATGATTTTAAAGATAAGTTGTATAATAATTTATCAATATGAAATTTGTAAAAACATTTTTTTTTTAAAATTGAGTAAATAGTGATATAAAAAACTAACCTTCATCAATTTTTAAAATTTTTTGGAAGATGAAAAATATTTCTCATGAAACTCAGAGTAATCCTTACCTGTATATCTTATTAGGGCTAACATTATCAAATATTTCGAGAGATTTTCTTTTGCAATTATGAAAGCCCTGATTTTTCAGGATTTTTTTTTTACTGTCTTGGTTTACTGCTATAAATCTTCACATTCATTTATGATTAATGGTCAAGCTAAAGTTTCATTCTTCGTCTTTAAAGGAAACTCAAACCCCGCCGGAGTCTTTGGAGTGGCGTATTTTAACTTTAAACCCTTAAGATGCCGAAATGAAAAAAACATAAATGATCAAGTAAGAATGATATTTATAATCAAATCCTGAATATTTTTTTTTATAAATATACACATTTTTAAAAATAGTCTTGCATTGTGTGATTAACCAATGATTTTAATTTTTCGTATTTGAGATCCATGTGTCATAAAAAATGTATCAATCTAGCAATAAATAATAAATCTATTGAATTATTTACAATTAAATTGATATTTATATTAATAAATTAACGAATAACAAAGAGTTAGTAACAACATATTACGGAAACAAAACTGATACTCTTATGTACATATTTTTAATGTAGCCAATTAAAATATTTTTTATGAACTTGATTGTTATAAAAATATGTAGTTTGATGTTATTTAATTTAATGTATGACTAAAATTTTATGAAAGGATAACTTTTAAGGGTTTATAAATATGTTTGAGAGATTATATATAAATCAGTAATAGCAGTGAGCAATAAAATGAACCTTATTTTTGGTGCTGGAAATGTCAGAACTGATGTTGTATATTTTTGATGTGCTTATTCCAAAAATACCTGCCATTTTTCGTATCAGCTATAATTTTTGAGATACATGACAATTGATTTTAGTTCTGATGAAAGGCAAAAATAATGAAATAATTATATCTTTAGTGGCCAAAGTTGAAATTTCACAACTAAAATTAAAATCTAATTAACCAATTTCAATTACTTAGTATTTATTACCCATGACCGTAAAACCCAACATTCCTATATCTGGGTAACCCCTGTCACGAACTAATTAATAACTCGCTCACATTACCCCTGCCTTACTCAGTTCAGTTTACTATTGAGTTTTCGTAGGTAAAGTTGTGCATCATTTTATGTAAAGTATCGTCATTTTTTAGTAATAAAACCATGGCATTCACAAGCAGACGTAATTGTGTGAATTATACGTACGTTTTTTGTTACGTGTGTGGCGTGTAGATTTTGAAAGAAAATAGAAAACCTATTTCTGACTTTGTATATGGGACTTATTTGACTTATTTTGACATCCAGTTGGGAGACCAGGATAAATCTTGGGATCCACATTACATACGTAAAACATGCACTGAATATTATCGACAGTAGATAATTGAAAATCAGAAGTGAAAGAGAAATAGAGGACAATATCACTAGTTCTGAAAAAAAATGAGTATGAAGAACATCAGTAGATCATTTGTGTCGATCTAAATATGGTAAACTTCCTCCTTGGCCACCAAAGTGGATATATAAAATATTCTTGTTTTTTATGTCTTTGGGACAGAAAGGATAAGAATCAGCACTGGCTTAACAGAAATTGGCCTTTAAGAAATATCATAATTCAAGGTAAATTAAACTGAATCAACAAACCTGTGGTTGCGAGAAAGAAAATTATATTTCCACTCTTGAATATCATGTTGGGGCTTATAAAGCAATTTATGAAGGATTTAAATCGAGATGGATTTTGTTTTGACTACTTGACATAAAGACTTCTTGGAAAATAGTCTGACTGCTCGAAATTTGATGAAGTTTAATTTCTTGTATTCAATATACAATTTATAATTAATAAAATATTTCAACTGATCGAAATAATTGCATATTTTTTTTTTTTTTTGAAATGATTATATCTCTGACATGGTTGAGATTACGCATATATTCCTTGAACATTTTAGACTCGTAATTTAGTTAGGTATCCACCCATTAAATAATATGGACTAGGTCTCTTACATCTTGTATAGAGAATAGAAATACGAGTACATTATAGATTATAAAAAGGCACAACTAGAACAATTGTTTACCACATTCTTCAGTACAGTTACATAATTAAAAATCTTATTTGTTATATCGTGCATAGTTTCGACAGAAGTTCGCGGTGTATCTTCTGTGTATAGTTTATTGGACTATTCGACTTTTCTGGCCGACCTCAGGGCTGATGTTATGTGTAAGTTATGGTGTTATGTTAAGAAATAGTACAATAAATATCGTATCAAAAGCAGAATTTGTGAAAACACCAACACTTACAACAGGTGGCATTAGCATTAGCAGCCCTGATAATTGACCTTGTAATGGTATTTAAATTGTCGGCACAAAGAGGTCAAAAACAAGGCATAATAACCTAGAAAACTCTACGCAGAATATTTGAATGAATATTTTTTAGTTCACGCGGTGATTTGTACAGTGCTGTGAGAGAACGGCGATGAACCGCGTTGTTTTAGAGTCACTCTAAGAAAATATTATTTAAATGATTTATTATATAATACTATAATGAAAATTAACCCGGCCGGAAAATAAAAGCTCAGATCTTTAATTATTAGGCACTGTAGAAAAAAAAAACTAATTATTTGAGATGTTGTGCAATAAATAAATCACGTACATATATATTCACGGAGTATTTTTTTTTTCAGTTTTAATCACTTAGATGTATATGTGGTAAATTCATTAATGACAGAGTAAAGAATGATGAAATAAGGAAAGAATGTAAGGTTAATTTTAGTATAATGAGTAAGATTAAAAAACGATCACTTTGGTGGTTTGGTCACATAGAACAGATGAATGAGGAGAGAATAGTAAGAAATATATGTGATGCAACTGCTGATGGCACCAGAAATAGAGCACGTCCGCGAAAGACTTGGCACCACCAGGTAAACCAGATACTGGAAGATGGTCCTGTTAGAAGCCACAATAACCGGCGAGCTTGTATGAGAAAATGTATGAATGTGAATAAGGCGAGAATTGTGCATCAGGACGGAAGAGTGTGGCGCTCTATGTTCTTGATGCCTACCTCCGCGAGGAGACGGCGTGATGGTAAGTAAGTGTTATTATATTTTTTAATCAGAAGATTGGTTTATATAAGAAAAAAAATATACGGAAAGAGTCTCATGTAATGGCAGTTTTATGCGAAAATATTTGTATACGTAATGCGCTAAAATTTTCAGAGCAAATACGAAACACATTTTTGAAAACATTTTTTGTTTGTAACCGTTACGTATAATTTCATGTTCTTGCTCATATAATTTTTTACTTGTTTACGAAAAGTTTTTTCGCTTGTTCATAACAACTTTCAGGCAAATGACCCAACTTCTTTCCGTGCTCAACTGTTTTACTTCCCCGTTCACCAAATAATATTTTATTAGTAGATTTTATTATTATTATTTTTGTAGCTTTTTTTAATGATATTGTCATATAATATAATCATGCATAAATAAATGAATAAATGAGTACCCAAAGAAATGAATAAATTACCCAAATAAACAAATATAATTTTTCGTATATTAAAATATGAACATGAACACACTTCTAATTGCATTAAATAAAAAAATAAAATTAGAAATTAAAATATTTATTGATTTTGACATCGATTTTACCAGAAAGCTTAACAGAAATATTTTTAAGAATATTAATTAGAGAGATATACATATATAACCAATTTTATTGAAAAATATATTATTAGGAGAAAACATTCTTGTTATGAAGTTGTAATTATTCAGAACATAGGTCTGCGATATTTTAAATATAAATTAAATATATTAATTAGAAAGATATACATATAAAATCAATTTGTCGTTAATAATATTGTCGCTGTACCATAGTTGGATAATGCACCTTCCTCGATTTAGAAAGAGATCCAGGTTCGAATCCTGGTGGCGCAACAACAATATTTTTCGATAAAATTGATTTCATATGTATATCTTTCTAATTAATACATTTAATTCATATTTGAAAAATATATTGTTGTTACTACCGGGATTCGATGTACTAATTTGAAAAATGTAACACGTGGGTTCGAAAATTTGTCGACAAAGGTACTGTCTGCTGTAGTATAATTGGATAACCTTCCCCGGATTGGAAAGAGATCCAGGTTCGAATCCCGGAAACAATAATAATATATTTTTCGATAATATTGATTATGTATGTGTCTTTCTAATTATTACATTTTATTAGTATTTAAAAAAAAAAATATTGATATAGTTCTGAATAATTTTAAAATCACAATAAGAATGTATTCTCCTTAATAATGAAATATTTTTGCTGAGGTGATTGTTAACTTCAATCATCCATCAGAATTACGTGTTAAAAATGATAATTGTATAATACACACATGGTGAGAAATTCCTAGAAATGGCTGTTTTATGTTTTATGATGCAGACAAATATTATATTACATCTGATTAGAATCCGTTATTCGTACTTTTAAAAATATATCATGAAATAATTTATTAAATTTATTATTTTAAAATTCAATACGTTTAATAGCATTAAAAATGAGCATTTAAATATTTCTAATTTTAAGACTATGTATATAAAATTATACAGGACGTGACAGACCTAGTCCGCAATATTTTATTACGAGTAACAAACTAAGGAATATGCACCTAATTTCAATAATGTCAGACGTATAAGTATTTCAAAAAATCGTAATTATGCGATTATTTCGGTAAATTTAAATATTTTATTCATTTCAAATTATATATATTGAATACAAAAAATTAAAGGTCATCGAATTTCGAGCGGCTATACTATTTTTTGTTATATAATTTAGGGACAAGCAAAAATATAGATTAATAATGGATAAATTTCGCTAATATTTATTTACAAGTACATGAAAATTTTAAACAATAATATTTTCTGTAACCTGCAAAATTTGCACATACTACTTGAACATTTTTGACTCGTAGATTAGTTCTTTATCCACCCATAAAAGATTGTGGACTAGGTCTTGTATAGTCTTTAGTCTAGTAAAAAATACTCTAGCACCAAATAGTGGGTGTTTGAATATCCAAAAAATTTAATTGTCATCCCGTTGATATAATTTGTCATCCATTTTTTTTAACAAACCTAACCTAATATATGGTTGTAACTGGAAACTTAAACAAGTGCAGATAATATTTTGTGAATAATGTTTTCTTTAGTGACTGCATTTAGGTGCTCGTTAATCTAGTAATTAAAATATTTTTATATTGTTGCCAGTAATATAAACAATTACATATTTTAGGCATAGGTAAACTTAATTTTTTGTATCATCAAATGTTATTTATGTAGAATTCGCTAAAAATTATCATAATGTATTTTTCAACAATATTTTTATGCTCAGATTTAGCGTTAAAAAAACTCATCAATGCTCATTTAAATTATAGCACTTGCTAAATATATATCAATGAAATTGGCACATCTCCAATACAATCTCATGTATATTTAAACAAATATTTTATTGAAACATTACATTGTGGTTATACATTTTAATATAAATTACTTATAACTTTGTTATTTTTTTTGACGATATGTGAAAGAAGCGTTACGAGATGTCGATTAAAACAAATACAATCTATTAAATTAGAGAAATACGAATGAAGCTTAGTTGAGAAAGTGTGGAAATTGCATTCTGTTCAATCTTGTTCATCGTTTCTTTCTTTGTTGAGAAGCTTTTCTCCTAAAACTGCGCATTCATGGCGGCCTTCATCGTGCGTTTCACCGTTATCGTTAAAGATGTGAGGGGAACCCATTGTTTTACAATATTGAGTCATTCACCGCAGTTTATTATTTCTTGAAAGAGAAGGCGATATTTTGTGTATTCTGTGCTGTAGAAATGGTGTAATGTAATACAATTTGATTGTGTTAGCTATATTAAAAAAACATTAAATAAGAAAAGTAAAGTCAAAGCAGCTATGACAATATAATTGTTATATCTTTAGGCTGCGCCGGTTATTATATTTCTTCCTTGTAAAAACAGGTTGAATAATGACGTGAATAATACTTAGTGGAATATTGTACCAATTTTGTATTTATTCTCCTAATACAAGTACAGATTACAATTGATCTTATAACTATCTGCATTGTGAGATGAGAAGCGAAGGGCTCGCCTACTCGCTTTATTATTTTTTTATTATCCTATTTATCCACTCTCGCCGGAGATACCTCTCCATACGCACACATACACACATACCCGTTCGCCCCGAATGCGCGTGCGCCTTTCATTCCGTCATAATTCCATAGACCACAATAATTTAATATTATCCGGATGAGGACTAATCGTATTTGTGTATTTATAGTAAAATAAAATGGTGTAAATTGTAAACTAAAAATAAAAATATTTAAGGTATTGTCATTTCAACTATGAAGTAACATTCAATAAATTTTCAGATAATTATTACAGCATACGTAATATAAATTTTAAAAAACAAATTGTGAAAGTGAGAGAGAACGATTAAAAAGAAGAATTGGGTGGAAAAGAAGGGTAAGGATGTTGGAGTTAAAAGAAAAGAGTTAGATAAGGAAGCAATGAGATGTGTAGGTATAATGACTAACTGATTAACTTATTTACCAAATAGAACAGAGCCCTATACTCTCGTGTTATTTATTAATATTCTTTTCATATATGGTCATAAATTTTTGAGGCTTCTCTCAGATAACTGACCAGTTTACCTGTCTATCGCAAATGTCATATATTTAAGAAGCCTTCAACACTCGCGCCATATATCTGTCTTACCCTTCTCTCATTCATTAATTCCATATGACGATGTTCAATTTTAAACCCGTAGGCATAAAAATGTTTTTTTTTTTACCTCTAGTTCAGTTCAAGAGTTTTTCAATGTAGAGAGGTTAATATTAAATAAATATTTTTCACTGAACTCATCATTCTGGGATTTACATAGGATCACTGAATGAAGGAGTTTAGAGCGTAAATGTTCTACTTCTGAATATTTGGAAGAGTATATTTTGTCGGGTGAATCACATAATCTGTAACAAATTCGTTATGAAATACGTATTATGATGTTGTGGAAACGATGTTCTGAAGTCGTTGTCTAAACAAAGTCCTACAGTCGTTATCTAAACGTTAGATTACGAATATGAATGGTTAGATGATATGTGTTTTCGTTATTATTTTGTAGAAAGGCAGCACGGACATTTACCGAAAAAATGATAAAGCGACTTAAAACATTTAAGATGTGTATCTACAGAAGAATATTTAAAATCAGCTGAAAACAATTTTTTTGATATGTATGAATTTCATAGAAAATGGTGAATATGATTATGTTTACTGGAAATAACACGTCAATAATAATTTGAAATCATTTCAGAAATATTTTTTTTTCTTACATAATTTATTTCGAAAAACCATCTTAAAAACAATTTACTTTATTTGATTCTATAACGCGCATATTAAAGTTATGTAATCGTAATCATCTCGTTTGTTCTACAATATTTGTTTTTTTTTATTAGTGGCACATTTCTGAAAGGAATAGTATTTTTTTAAAAAGCGTGCTGTTCATCAATCTGGTCGTTACAAAAAATTGAATAATGGTTTTGGAAATAAATCACATCACAGTCGGACTACGGTAGCTGACATTTTTCATTTAAAAATTAAATTAAAATATGAATGATCAAAAGATAATCAAATTGAAATTTCATTGAAGCTTCATATTTTTTTTTCATTCATGAACATATTGTTTTTTTATTGTATATTAATTTTTCCACAAATTACATATTATTAATTAAATATTTAAGTACGAGTACCTTCTGATTTGATGTAGTTTAGTAGTAGTAGTCAACGATGTTCCATATTCAAAATAATTTTGATAGATTCGAGGTTTGCTTTGTTTCATCATCCATTTTGGTCCTTCATAACTGAGGATCGCGGTCTCCATGAATTTCCACCGTATTGACTATGCTCCTCCACTTTTATCGGCATCCTACAGATCTTAGGAAAAGTGCTTGTTGCCTTTTACACTTGGTTGGTCAAATGGGCGAGGAATCTTTCTTTCCCTCGTCGTTCTGCGACGTGACCCACCACAACATAGGGAAGTAGGGAAGATGTCTTCTTCAAGCTATCTTCCCTACTCGCAAGATATCAAAAATTATATGTTTCGTCTCATTCTACATTCGTGCATCTCTCGTCGTCTACGGTATGCATAACATGTGTCTCCAGCACCACATCTCAAAGGCGTCTCTAAGTATTGCTCCCTTATTTTCAGGGTCCATGATTAAAATAAACAACCGTTTTCTGATCAATTTTTGTCATAATTATATTGTATTTAGATCTTTTTGAAAGTCAACGATGCATCTGATTCTTTTTGTTCGCATCCCAGTCAAGATTTAATTATATTATCCGAGTCATTTATCAGTAGTATTATGTTTTCAAACCGCCCTGTGTTCAAAGTTAGTTCAAGTAGCTCGTCCTTTTGTGTTCTTAAGACTTTCTATTAGACCTGATTCTCTTTTCACATGGTTTAATAAAAAATACAAAGATATCAAAAATTGTACAAAAATCTAGGCAACACTGAATCTCAACAATTAATTGCATACTCAATAGTTAAAACAAATTAACCTTTCATTGGAAATGTAATAATTTTGTTTCTTTTTGCTGCCGAAAACATTTCGTCACTGGAGTACCAATAAGACAGCCAAAATGTTCCAAGTGACGGAAATATATTCAATCCAGTTAACTGTCAGAAAGTGAAGACGAATAAAATTTAATTTATGCTGTTTATTATAATTTATAATGTTTACTTTTGGCCTGTTAGAGAGCTTGAATTATTAGTGATGTACTATTTTCACACGCATCTCACAAATATATAAAATAAAGTATACATTTTTAAAAATAACTTATTGTTGGTATTGGTTTTCACATTTGGAACCATTATTTTATTATTTCATATGTACCGTATTCTTTTTTACACGGTTTTTATCGGCACGTTTTTTGAGAACCAATTTTCTGTACAAATAGAGAATAGGGCATATTTGAGTCTAGTACTAGGTTAATAAATAAAAAAATAGTGATTCGTACACGGAATACAATATAGTCACATTAATATTATTACTACCAGCAGATAAGCAATCGGCTATCGCGCGGTCAGGGTCTCATCGGCTATCGTCGATTGCTTGCTGCTAGGCCCCGCGGGCAGTTATTTTGGCCACCTCGCGACCATTGTTGACTGCTGTGCGGTCAGGTTGTCAATAGAATCTATATTTAAATGTTAGAGCTTTCCCCAAAACAAACCACATGTAAATAAACTCTCGATGTCATTAAAATTATTCCACCTTTGTAAGTTAGCTATCAAAACGAACAAAAATGACATTTGGATGATGTATAAGAATCGCGGATAGACAATAATAAACACAAAAATGCTATTTTATCAGTAAAATGTGTATTTAAGTAAAGACAGAATTGGATGAAACGTCAAAATTGAATAAGAAAAGTAAATAGAATAGATAGACAGTATATACAAGAAAAGTACTGTTATTGAATATATAAAAGAGAAAACATTTACTTGGCCGTTTAATCAAGCACTAAACAGCCATTCGGATCCAATAAATCTAATAGATCCAAGACGTCCAAAAATAGAATAGAAATAGAAATAGATGGTGAAACGCAATGTATGCAACAAAGATTTTAGTATACAGCTAAAATAGTCGTAGACATGAAGAACCATTTTAAAATAATACAATATTAATGGATTAGATTCCTTAAATCTGTTACAAACCTGAGACTTCAATGAATTATCAAGAAATGTGTGGCCTATCAATGTTGAAAGAATTACGCATTTTTGAAAAATTCTCTAATTGGTTGTGTTTACTTATTGTTGATAGTTACGGCTCGTTACTGAGTTAATTTAAAAAATGGACACTGACAAATAATGCGAAATAAAATACAGTCAACGCGTCATTATAGAACGTTTCATTTATGTGTTTCAGTCTTAATTAGCCATTCACGATGATGATAAAAGAGAGCATTATGCAAATTACTTTTAAAATATCGGCTCGAAGGAGGAAGAAAGAAAAACAGCGAATTAAGAAGCCTGCTGCTGCTATCGGCGCGTCTTCTTGAATAGCAATTTCTTAAGCTCCAGGGAAGGAAAAGTATTCATCCAAAAAGATTAATGGCTCGCGATAGAAGTAATCAGCCAGACTTATATCTTCTGTTAATGGAATCGAAACATTTTTTAATTCACTGAAAAAACAGACGGATGAATAACGCTCAACGTGAAGAGCATTTTTTAATCGCCGGACTGAATAAAAATTCAAAGTATTTCATTCTGTTTGGAAAGCAGTTATTTTGATAGATTGATTGCATTAAATTGACGCACACCTACTGATTTATTTCTGTTATAAAAAAATATCAATCTTCGTCAGAATGTTATTGTTCGCGTATAGTGCGATTTTAAAATTTATCTCGTACGGTCTGAATTACTACCCATTCCAGGTTCCCGACAGAATTCATGATGAACTGGGAGCTTAACACAATAAATATTCCTGCATAAAAAATGAATTCCGAGGAAATTCAGAATCATAAATAATCTGGAGATAGTTCTTTATGTGTTCGGTTACAGAATAAATTATCCGCGATGGTCCCCGGGACCGATGGGACTTTTCAACACTTTGATACAATGAATTTAATACTCTCAGATTGTTAAACGTAAAAAAACTCTTAGAGCGTATTTATTATATACGAATTTATTTTTATTGTAAAATGTTTGATATATCAACAATATCACGAAAAAAAAATCGATTGTATAGTTGTTCTCCCCTTCAATGTGACTGGTGCATATTGGTTGTTCATTTTTTGAGAAGACAAGAGAAGAAGGGGCTAGTGACGATACTAATTTGGTCATGCGCTTCCTTTGTTTCTCGCCAGTATTTTATGACCATGCATATAACATAATGTATTATGTGAAAATATACGATTTCACACATATTTAAAAACAGAATAAACTGTTTTTTTTTTAACTGTAGGTACAATACACATTATATGTATTTACATAAATAGATAAATAAATGAAAATACATATTCCTAAATTTTAAATAACTAGTATATTACTCGTCCTAAGATGTCATGAAAAAGATCAACAAAAAAAATTATAACAGAAAAAGCGCTAAATCTCATAGAAAAAGTATAAAAAATAAGTGATAGTCAAATGTTACATGTATCATGAAATACCCTATAAGATTTACCCAGGTATAGTGTTACATAACCATGTATGAATATGGATATGGCAAAAACTAAGTGTCAGGATAGAAGAGTGTGACGCTCTATCCTCTCTGCCCATATTAATCTAACATATATATTTCGTATTTTTTTAAACATAATATTATACTTATTTATTGTATAATATTTGCTGAAATTTTGGAGTAGGATGTTGTAATATTTATTCACACAAAGGACGGAAATGCTAAATCAATTCTAGAAGCACAAACTAGGATATAGTTAATAGCTGCTAGGTGAAAACGTAGAAGCTTCTGAAACTTGACACGACGTACTGATCCGATCTGATTATAAATCTTAGAGATACGGGGAAGTGTGATACCGTAGCCCCGAGCGAGACCGCCCTTTTCAGGTAACGGGGGCGAAGGGTAGAAATACTTTCTCTCTTTGTGCCGGCACATTCAACCGAACGGGGGTCGTAGCACAAAGGTTACCATCGCCCGTGTTTCGGACGACGACACAAATTTGAAATTCTGCAGTCCCATTTACTAAGTTAAAATTATTTATTTGGCGGAGTCGTACTAGTAATTATGCAAAACAATAATAATTATGGCTGACCAGAAATTTTTATATATTATATTTTCGGGGGTGACATGAAGATCCCACACCTCCGACGATAGTTTCAGCCGAGGGCATAAGATTTGTGGGTCACTTCACCTACCTACCTTTTGTTAACAAGGTTTACCTACATCACTCATGGTAAAATAATTATTAAATATGGGTAAATGGGAAGCTATACTATAATTACTAACTTGAAAAAAATTTGGTTTCAATTAAATTTATATATTTTAAAATTAAAGTGAATGAATTTATGATCACAAAAAAATTATCAATTTAGTATACAAAAAAAAAAGATAAAGAATTTTCAATTCTTCGACGATGAGTAGATTTCTTTCAATCCAGCTTCAGCTTTGAGATAAATCCTTTACCTTGTGGGTCCATAAGATCAAATTAATGACTGATTCTTGAGTTTTGTACCTCCATATTTATGCTGGTTCACCTGCATGGGGATTTTATAACATCATTATCTTACGCCATCCTGCTTATATAATTAAATTGGCCTTCACACCATAGAACTCCCATCTAAATTATGTCTAATGTAAAAATTCCATCAGAAAAAAAAATTCTATGAGTATAAAAAAAAAGCACGTTTTCTTTTTACAAGGCCGAATGATAAAAGATTTACATTTTAATTATAGAAATGGAACGCATAATTCATGGACACCGCCCGTCTGTCAAAACCAGAACCCTGCTCATTGCGCCGCCGCAAGATCTGGGGATACCATACGTAGAACGGATGGTGCGCACCAAAAAATAAGTGACAGTACCTGCGTAACGTCACAATATAAATTAAATTTACTTATTGAGAGACCTGACATACTTTTCAAAATCAATTTATAAGAAATATTATACAAGATAACAATGTAATATGTACTGTAAAGTATCGAGAATAAGTTGGCATGCAAAGTATAGCATAAAATAATATTCCTCATATTATAAAATTGGAAATGCAAATGATTGTATTGATATACCTATTAATAACTTATTATATTGTATTTAATTCAATCAAGATAATTCTATTAATGATGTATCAGTAATAACTCTGTGGTCTCGAAACATGGAGCCTGAAAGTACAGGAACTCAAGAGGGTAGATGCTTAGGAAATGTGATACTTACGACGTATGCACCACATAACGTGGAACGAATGCCATGATCATAGAGGAATAAAAAATCGAACAGCATCTAATCTCAACTATACGGCTCCAAATCCTCAGATATTTCGGCTATTTTTCCAGACATGAGGACACCATGGACAGGTTGGTGCTCCACGGGAGGGTGGAAGGTACCAAATCTTGTGGAAGATCACCAAAACAATGGACCAACTTGGTTAAAGCTTCGATGCAGAGTCTACTCCTATAATGAAATATCATAGGCCAAAATATTCACGCCAATAGTCACGACTACTCTCATTAAGAGTAAAGTGAAGATGATAATTATGATGATACCAGTTAGTAAACAGAGAAAATAGTGGCAAACCCGCGTGAAAAGTCGGGTGCCTTCGTCATACCGCCCACACGTTAAAGGTCTATAGTAAGACTGGGGTAAATATAAATGTATATTTTTTCATATAATGTTAGGATATTCAATATATTATAATATACTTTTTTTAACCTTATCCAGGCAAGGAATATTTCGTTAAAAATGTTTCGTGTTTCATAACTCACACTTATGTCGGAATATTATTTTTCCCATGGCGTTCAGTCGAAGAATTGTAATGTCAGAAATATTTAGGTTTGTATGAAAACAGGAACGGAAATAAAACAGAGATGTCATCTATGTCGACTTAATTAATAATTTTGAAATATTCCCCACACGTGAATCAAGATTATTACATTTAATTGCGTTAATATATTCGAAAACAACCCATTTAACATTTTTTGTTAGAAAAGTATTTTATGAAAAATAATGCATTTTATGAAGAGGCAAACAGGACCGAAATGGAAAAGTTAATGATATTACTAGTTCTACTACAGGTAAATTGATATTTATGATAGAAGGTGAAGAGGAAAGAAAAATAAGAAGTGTTTTTGAAATATACCGTGAAAATGGTTGGAATTGCGCTGAAGTTCAGAGCGTGAATCTCTGCGGCTTGCAGTCGGCGGGTTCGCTTCTAGAATGAAATATGGTCAAATTAAAATTATCATTTTATATCCGTTTGCGAATTGTGAGCCAACTTTATGAAAACGTATATTTTTAGAACTGAGACGATAAAATTTTGGTAATTTTTTTGGAATGTAAATCATAATTTAAACCAAGAATTTTTGAAAAATTTACCAGGATTTTAAATTATTTCATAATATCTATTTTTTAAGACTGGAAGAATATTAAAAAAATGATCAAAGAATGCCTAGGTATATTGTTTATATACGTTAACAAATATTTTTAATAATATAATATTATATTTAGAACAGAGAAAATCTTTAAAAAATTTATATTTAAAAAATTTAATGAAAATACATTGACAGAATATAGTTCTGTGGTATTTTTAATGCAAATTAAATGAAATAATTAGGAAAAGTCAATTTGTCAAGTTTCCTTTAAAATCAATTTAATATCCATCAACACTGTATTTCCCTTCCCTTAATATTTCGTCTATCTGTATATGTATTCTGTCTCTTTCTTTCGCATATAATTATATTTTTTGTCTACCTTTATGTTTTATTTAACTATAAATGTATTATTTCTCTCTCTTTCACATGTAATTTTAGATTCTATCTCCCTCTTTATGTATATATAAGTGCACTCTTTTTTGTATTTATAATTAGTTTTAAATACGTCCTGATGAAGCTTGAGATAAGCGAAACCGGTTGATGTTTAATAAAATTCGTGGTTACACACAAAATGATTATTTTATTTAATATAATATGTCAAACCACAAAGAGATTGCTTTCTACGAAAAAAGAATTAAACATTCTATTATTTAATTATGATGTCAAGCCACAACGTGTTTATAAATTTTCTTTGAAAATTTAAAAAATAGGTGTTTTTATTTTCATGTGTTCTTTATAATTAATTAATAAGAAAATATTAATAATAAAAATCATGATAGAAAAGTACCATGGATGATAGAATATCCACATAATGGCGGTTACTCTTGGAGTCTTTCCTGTAAAATGTCACTTCGGAAAAAGTTATAAAATCAGTTTTTAAATTGTGCATTTAGATTATAATAATTGTTATTATGTTTCGAGTTTCGTGGTTATTTTCAAATAAAATAATATTACTTAACTGTACCTACATGGTTAATAAGCATGAAATATGGATGTGACATTTCTCAAATTGATCCCAAATATGTATTGGCTCGTGTGTTTATAAAGAAAGTATGCTTTAGGGCATTATATAAAATATTAAAATCTAGGTGTTGATATAAAGATGTTCTCATAAAACGCCAGTGTACGTACAAATTTATACAGGCACACGCCTACATACAAACGCTATCCAGAATCCATATTTTTCTTCCCACGCTCTCGTAATAATTGGGTGCCATTATTATTTGCTCCTACAAGAGAGCGCGAGAACATTCTTCGGAATTCAGCAATTTATCACTAAACGTGTCGTTATTTGACAGATATATTCGCAAAAATATCGGCCGTAGCCAAGATTGCATCGAAAATAAAATGTAAGTAATAATATAAGCGCGATACACTAAATTTTTTTGCCATAGCCACCCCCATAATTCAAGGTCTTTCTTATTTGGGGGTGCATAATACTGTTGTTGAATATTGTTGTTGATTGTATATATACACATATAATTCATACCTTATATTTATATTTAAATCAAAAGTTGATCTAAATAAATAACAAAATCGAAATTAGTTATGCACGTGTATAATTTAAAAAAATATAAATTTTTTGCGTAAGTAAATACGTGAGAGAAAAGTTAAAAAAAAAAAAGATTAATAATATAAAAAAAAAAATAAAGTGAATATAATTAAAACAAAAGAACATAAGTTATAATTATTAGAAATAAATAAAAAGTGACATTCCAATACTTAGGAAAACAAATAAACAATGCTCATTTTTAGATTTTTTTTTATTGATTTTCAAATTCAATGATTAATTATTTTTTTCATACTCAAAATATGAATTGCTGAACATGTTAAATTGATTTAGTACTGTGATGTAATTCTATAGTACTGGAATGTTTGTTAGTCACACATAAAATTGAATGAGAAAATCATACATTTCATTAAAGAGTAGTGTCAAATTTCTTCGAAAATGTAAACAAGACCTTTTTGTTTTGAAGGTACATCTTAATAAAAATAGTTAACAAAGAAATCTAGTCTCAAATGTTTAAAAAAAAAAGATTTAAATTAATAGGGATTAAATGTTTATGTAGATACCAAGGTAATAATTATAATTATTTCATTATAATCGGTTTTTAAAAATAAAAAATGTTATATTTCTTGACATTTCATATGACGTTGGATTTGCTTAAAAATTTTTTGTGTTGTTTAATTTATAATGTTTTATTATTATTGAAGACGATCCAATCCAGAAAAAGTGAGGTTAAAGAACGACAGAAAAAATGTTGATATAGGTATACATATGTTCTCTACCACGCTAACCGTCTTATATACGTTTTTGTCCGACCTAGGAAGGGTTAAACACTTGTTAAAAATATCACGGAATATCCATAATACCATTACGTCTCCCCGTCTATTTTCTATGACTTACTGGACGTCTAGAATGCTTAGGATGTAGTGTCATTATGGCTATACAAAGATTAATTTAACGGCCAGGTCTGTGAGATGCCAGCAGAGCAAAAACGAACATGTTTTTTAAGTAAGGTTAAGATAAGTTAAATGTTTTCTATTTTATATATTCAATAACAGTGCGTAAATATATATCTATATAAATCAAAATACAAAAAATATATTGAACAAATGTTATCCTGTCATTTCATCTATGTCTTATGATCATACTGTGTAGCGCTCTATGCTCAGTTTCTTGTCTATGATGACTATATTAATGTTTTGTTCGTATTTCTCAAGAATATTTTAAAGTTAATACGTAAAAACACCGTTTGTACAATTCCAGAGACAACAAAACAGAATGCTATATAATATCGGCTATCGCCGATTGCTTTTCTGTCAGTGGAAAAAGCATAAAGCAATTGCTTTTTACTGCTAGTAATAAAATAAATGAATTCATTATTGAGTCTTTACGGGCAATTTTTCCGCTTTTTTAAGATGCTTGGAAATTTCTTTGTCAACTATGTGAAACACGTTGTATTCCATTAAAGTCGTATCAAATGTATACACAACGTAAATATTATGATTTGAAAACTTACCTATCGAATCAAGAAATATGGGAAATATCACATTTCAAAGCTGGCAAGCTGTTTAAGATTTATCTTGCTCCATGGACCACGGAAGAAATCATGAGGACTTAGTGTTCCCATGTGAATTACGCGGGAAGGCGATCCAGAATAGGAGTCTTGAATTATTCTCGGCAAAGTTTCAAATGTATAGCTTGTTTGATACAAAAAGTTAAAAGCGATGCGGATATTTTCTCGGAAAACATTAAATTTCAACCCTCGAGTCGAAGGAATTAAAAGTTTATTTGAGCGCGCAATGAAATGTTCGAGACAAACCGCCTCGACGAGTAAGATTAATTATTTCCGACGAATTATTGTAATGAATGTTCATGTGAGCGGTAGTAATGTTCGGGAAGTTGCTGATTGTTTATGATACGTTCGTGTAACGCAAGGAATAGGTATTAATTACATCACCCTACAACACGCACGCTACAATTATTATACAACTTCTTCAAGTTTTCAAGACCTTCTATGCAAAATTATTAACAACTCGAACAATGCATTATTTTACACAACAGACAGAATTTTATTTAATTATTTAATTATACTCCGTCATTACAACATTGAATAATGTATGGATTATTTTTTAAGGTTGATTTCAACAGAAAAATTACGCATCACACAATTTCCCCAAAAATTCGGTGCACTTTTTTTGATCAAGACCAGGAGACTTTGAAATAATCTCGCTTTAAAAAGTTAATACACATTTATAGATTTTGTGGACACGATAACTTTTGTAATTTTTATCGAATTTTTAGCATACTTTTTTGAAAAATTGACCATATAAATATCTCAGCTGAATTCGTTAGACAACCTGATCCGCCACCTGTTTCAGAAATGGGCTGCTCAAAAATTTAAAGCACGTAACTCTCTTAATTTAATTTAACATACGTCCTAGAAAATAACGAGAAATATCTGTCCTTTCACACACACACAAATCTACCTTATCCTTGTCTTCATATTAATACATCCTTGGGGGCACCTAAAATATTTTCACACTTGAATATAATTTAACAAAATTTGTCCAATTATTTGGAAAAATTAAATATAAAACCAAAAAAATTGTGTTTGATGTATTGTATGGATTAATAATAAAAACGATTGGGAAAAACTACAATTTGTGATGGAAATACTGATGTTTTTCTAACCAGTAATTTTAATTCTGTAGAGTGGGTAGCGGGTGTGAACGTGAAATGCTCAAAACTTTGATTTTAAATCAGACCGTTTTAATTTTTTTAAATACCTAATACTAAATTATTATTGTTAAAACTTGTATAGTTTTTCTTTTGTTTTTTCTAGTCTTGTCCAAATCAAGAATATTTTCTTACAAATGAAAATATTTTCATTTTTACAGAATACACCTGTTTGTTTTCATGTTAACATGATAATTTATGATTTTATAAATTATATTTTGTGGTAAAAACTTAATGATGATTATTTAAGACATATGATTTTGAACTTTTTCCTAATTTCAATTTGTTCCTGAAATGTTTTAGATCTGTTGCTTCTTCCAGCCACTGGATGAGTTGGGTGTTGACAACTTATTACGAAACAGGACCAGCTTTCTGAAAGAATGCGCGGTAAATATCTCACAAATATGAATGGTATTTTTAATTACGGAACGAGATGGAATGTCATAAATCATGTCACACGATTTCCAAATTCAGTTTTTGACTTAAAAAATGGTCAACCTAGCAAATAATTAAGACTGATAATATTTGAAAATGATTGGTAACTGCAATTATTTTACGTAAATCGTGGCAATCACTGGTTCATCAGTTCACTTTTTGCCGACACAGACGAGATTGTTTTTTTCCACCCAACTTACGTGAAGACGATGTTTTCAATTTTTGTAAAACCATCCCCCTAAATCGGCCGCCCGCGTGCCACACATGTTAGGGGCGGTATTTTCTAAGACCGGTATTTTGAAACTTGCCCGTGGGCGGCTTTTTACTAAAAGACGTTCTGGATATAAGTGTTGACTAGAAATTACTGCTTTATTAGGAAATAACTATAATGTTATTTATTGGAATTGCTTTCTTGGATCATTTTTATAATCGTTTTGCAGCTTGAGATTTTGTTTTTCAATATTTGTAAAATAAGACCAAAAGAGTAGCCTTCTAGATTTTGTCGCCACAGGCAAACGCCTGCTTCGCATGTGCGTAACACTAGCGCTGATCCAATCGTTAAATTACACTTATCAATCATCGTTAAAATTGAAAACCAATCAAAATCACGATTTACCTTATCACTAAGAATGCTTGTAAGAATGCGAGTAAGTAAGTATCTAAGTTAGATTTATTTCCATAACAAAGGCGCTTGATATATATAATATAATAATGCTTTGTAATCTTCTCAGTAAAAAAATAGTGCTGAAAATGTAAACCAGAATACATCATATAATCAGAACTTCGGTATCTAATCAGTAGCGAAACCAACATTTTCGTAAAAGTTTATTAGCATATTTTAAAAATAAAATAAAATCGGTGATTTTAACTACTTTATATTATTAAAAAGGATAGAAGTATTCGTGTTTTTTTATATAAAATAAATAATTTCAATGCGAAATATTTCATACTTTTCAGATATTACGATTATTTAGTAGGATTAAAAGAATGGTTTCTGAAAAACTTACATGTTGTCAGACTCTTTTGTCTGGATGATTTTTAAAATTTCTCTTGTTTACGAATGAGATTTTCGACTCGAGACAATTTTTGAGATACGGAATTTGCTACCATGGTATTGTAAGGAAACAAATTTCAGTTTTCGTAGTCTTCGTGTTCATACCATGTCTCAGAGATTCGTAGACTAGCGCAATACCTCACGATCGTCGCGTATTTCAAACGTCAAATGTCAATGTCGTTCGTTATTTAAGTGATTTTGAATTTTCCCAGCAGCAGTTAAGACTGAAAAAATGTTTGTACTTTAACGCTTTGTTTAATGACTTATGCTAACTTATCAGAACAGTTAATTGTACTAATCAAAAGTGGTTTTACATGACGTTTGTGTGCATGTGTTTAAAATACTGTTAGATTAAACGTTGGGTACACTTTATTGATTAGATACTATTGACATACATGTTTTGTGGTAACATTGGTGGATATAAAATACATGTTATAATTTAACATTATAAACTTATTGCAATTATATTTCTATTAAGTATAATACTCGTAGTTTATTGTGTATATATAGATCATTGTCCAGCTATTTATACCACAGTATAAATAGCTGGACAATTATACTGTGCTATAAATAGCTGGACTATAATTATACTGTGCTATAAATGCTCGATAGTATACTGTGTTCCATACAATAGACATATAAATAATCTATACGCATTGTATTAACACAAATTAAATTAATGAACTAGAAAGATATACAGAAAAATCTATCTATCGATTAAATATTTAGTTAATATTTTTTACTGCCATTTACGTAACAAACATATTTTCATCCGCGTTTCTCTTACATGTTGCAATTTTTCCAATTTCAAATGGTTTTTATAATATAATTTACGTTATATAGTTAATAAAATAAATAAAAATAAATGGAATGACGAGGAATGTGGATACCAAAGATAGCGTTTGATGTGCACACCATAGTCAGAATCTGTAAACCTTTCAAAAATGAAAAGAATACAGAAATCACTTGCATGTCAGATTCACAAATGTCCATGTACATAGAGATTTATTTAAACATATTATTATTATCGTAATTTCAGAACATAGTTCTATTATATTTGTTAAAAGGAATCAAATGAATCAATTATAAAGATTAACATGAATAATTTATCTATCGAAAAAATGTTTGGTTGCCAACGGAATACTTTTCCTATCTGGAGAAAAGTTTCGGGTTTGTATCCCGGTGGCAATCAAATATTTTTTGGAAAGATAAACTTTTTCTGTACATCTTTCTAATTGATTAATTTAATTTGTTATGAAATGTATGAAAGTTCGTCAGTACATCACGCATTGAGATTACTGTGACCGTCGCCGATCACAGTGGTGGTGATAATGGAATCGGATGAGATTGGTTTGACTGAGGAAATGGGTGGATTGATAGTGGTAATAAGTAGGGAATTGGAAATAGGAATGAATTACGGAATATGGAGGACAGCTCGACTCATCTGATGATGACGCTCCTGAAGTTCACCCTAAATTGAACGGCACGAACCGGCGACGCTGATGAATCCATCGTACTCTGTTCAATATGAATTACAAAAACGCAAATATTCTATTGTGTAATTACACAGCACGTTTGACTGATCATTCAATACCCTTGATCACTATGAACTTTCAAATCTCGACTAGTTCCCACAACCAATAGATCTATTCGAGATATAGATACCGATGAAATGGTACTGAACTAATGATCCAACATGAAGTGATCACTCGAGGACATTTCTCCAAATCTCGACGAATTTGACGAATCATAAACAAATAAACCAGTCAAGCTGAAGGAACAATGTGCACTGAATTGAGATTGGACTAAGTGAGGGAAAAAAACTAAAACTGGTGACAATAATACTACATTTTAACAATAATAATTTTGTTTCAAGTCATTGAATATACGTAGAAATTATGTATTCACCTATCAAAAAAATTATTACGAATACGGAATAGTTACTAAACATAATAAATGAAACTACTGTTTCCAAAGACTCAACTTTTGAAGGATTTTCTCAGATACGGCCTGTTCATATAAACTTCCGAGTCAAAACAAAACATGTCCGGCGGTGGTGGGTCATTTTAAAGCCACCTCAAGTTTTCGGTTTTCCAACGCTTTTGTGGGAGATTTTTTTTATAGATTTTTCATTTTAAATATGATTTAATGAAATGGAATGATGTGCCGTAATGTTTCTGCTAAAAAATTAAGGTTAAAAATTAAAAAATATTATGAACGTATTCTCACGCATCAACAGCCACACCCAAAATACAAACATCCACTGAGCGTGTGATCTTCTCGTCAGTTGGCGATTGCGCTACCTGCCGGAGTGTAACAGTGGTTGTAAACAATTAAAATGTATTATTTATTTTTTATATATTAGTATTTTTTACACGTAAACTGGATGAAAATAATTTGAACAAAATATTTATTGAAATGAAATAAATATTATAAGCGAGTGTAATTGAAACGCAATCGACTGTAAGCAGAAGCAAATGTAATTGATATAATTTAATAAAATAAGTATAACAATAGACAACTTATACTCAAAATAGATTGTATTCTGTGAATTTTGGTAAGTAAATTGTTTGTTATTGTCAGAATATAAATGTCAAAAATATAAAAACCACAACACACTGTTTAGAAAATTAAAATATTCATAAATAATAGATATGTATAATTCATATACAAAGTATGCTCAAATATCGTAAAGAAGGTGAGCGGCCAGAGATCAGCCAACAGTGCCAGCAGCCAACCAAGTGAACCAAAAATAACTAAATTATTTTTAGTGCCACAAGGTAAATTACTTTATTTAACTCGAATAATTTGTATAACACTATTCACAATATAAGAAGCAAAATTTAATGGGTTTTGTATGTAGTCCTGCTTAAGCTCCTACCCTTAATCCACAGTAAACACTTTCTGTATTGGAGCACACGTGTTACCTTTGGACACACTTTAAGGGATTTGTGGCAGCCCTGGGGATGCTAAAACCCTTCAGGGAGATGTTTGGACAAGTTAAACATCCCAGGTCGGTACAATATACCTTAAAGCTTTAATCGATGAGAATATTAATCTATAGATCTCTCCATCAGTAAATTGTTGAAAAATACTTGATTGGTTGATTTATTTTTGGGTAAAATTGTAATGTTTGATAAGTTAAATATAAAAATGAATTTCTGCAAATAGCTGGCAACATTATATTTTTCTGTATTGATTCACATATATTATATTTAGTAAAATTAAGTAAAAATACAATTAGAAAGATATATATATATACAGATAAACTCAATTTATCGAAAAAATATTTTAGCCACCATCAGGATCTCTTCCTATCCGGGGAAGTGCGATAACCAATTACACTACGTTAACCACGTAAATAGTCGACAAATTTTTGAACTTGTGTTTGAATGTTGCCGCATCAATGTATCAAATTGATACATCTTACGTTCCATTTATTTAAAAGCAACCAACTTTTTATTGCAAAAACCTCAATTAATTAATTATATTTTACAAAAGCGTATAGTCTCATGTTCCAATAATTATAAATGTTTATGAATTAACAAGTGAAAGATTCTTGGAACATGGGTGAAACTATTATAGATTTCTTGGAAGATGTGATAAACTTGTAGACAAATTAATCATATTTGTCAGTTAACACGTAATTATATACGAGGAACGATACAAAATTCGTATCACATAATTGATAATTGTTTTGACTCGGACACACGCACACACACACACACACATATCAGACAGAAAACAGTTTTTTTTTTTAAATACAAATTTAAAATAAGATTAATCCTGTCTATCAGTACAATTAATATATCAAACAGTTAGACTGAATTATAACCAAAATCTTTTTTTTTTTATTTGAACCAGCTGTTAACAACTAAACTATTACCCCATTTTGTTATTAAGCCTAATTAAGTAGTGAAACAGATCATTTAATTCGATAAAATTCTGATATAGCATTTTTTGTGAATAAGTATAAAAGTGTCATTAATTATTCTCAAATAAAACGAGACTATAAACAAATGAATCGATCGTATATTGAAAAAAACTCATTTCAACTCTCAAAATATATTGAAATCACAGATCACCAAATGAACATGAACGATCAATCACGTGATCACTTTGGTACCACATACACAATCAAACTCCGCGACTTTAAATATTTAATAATATTTCGTAACTTTAATGTATTATATAATACGTGTTATCTTTATGGCGAATCGGGTCTATATAAAAAAAACCCGATCACGCTGAAATAAATACATTTTTATTATTAAAATAAATATGACTGATTGGAATCAAAATTTAAACGCTAACAATGTAACAACGCAATATAATGTTAAATATACGTCTTGTTTATATAAAGATTTAATTTTCGAAGAGTTTTTCTTTTACTATTGCATAAATGTGCCATAAATTATCACCACCAAGAATGTGTGTAAAATACCAACTAATGTTCCAAACTCCTCTCCTATACGTACACTTTATTTCATGTCTATTCATTTACTGGTATATGATTGAAATATATTTGTATGAATCTAATACATATCAACTGAGTTAATTTTAACGAATCTCGTAATATGAAGTCAAAAACATGCGATGTATTAATATATTTCATCGTTATATTGAAAACTAATATACCGATTATTAGAAGGTGACCAAGAAACTCGCCGATCTTACCCCCGACATTACATTTAATTGAGCACCAATCCCTTGCGGCCATTTGTCGGTCTAGCTCCGAAATTGAAATATATTATTAGTACCGTTTATATGTTGAGGCCAGCTCGACAATCACTTTCAATTTTCAGCCGAGAATTGAAAGCCTTTTATACGTGTATTTTATACACGCTATGTGTACGCATTTATAAAATCAAAATAATTTAATACTTAAGTGATTATTTTTATATAAAAGTATTAGTGTAAAGGATTGATTGGAAATTTATGTGAAACTTTTTACATGTCTACTTTATTAAAATAATAATACTTGAGCTGCATGCTGTAGATTATTTCATTTAAGAATCTTTTAATGTTATTTCGTTTCGAAATTGAACGCACGATCTTTGGGTCAATTATAGTAAACTCTCTCTTATCAGACACCACTGGGACTATACAAATAGGAAAACAGAATTTTCCGCATAACTCTTAAAATTTCCAAAGTCGTACAATACTCATTGAAACTCCATATACAAACCTGCCGCTAGTGAAGTGAAATTTAAATATAGGTATAACATGTTTTGATAACCCAATAGGTAGGTACATACAGGGTGAATATTATGTTCCAGCCTGATTATATTTGGCTGCCATTTAGGTTTGCAATATATTTGTCAGTTCGCATTTGATAGTCGTAAAGAGAAATTGATTACAATTTATTATGAAGTATCTAATATCCCAACAACGTGTTAAGGTATTTATATAAATAATAATGGCAATACTGTAACTACTAATAATGATCGCTATCGTCACATCTTGGAAAAATTCTTAACGAATTAGGCCTGCAATACAAATGTGCTTTCAACAGGACAGTGCCACCTCACACTAGAATTTTTTTCCCGGCCGCATAATCTTAAAAAGTTGTGATATCGACTGGCCCCCTTGATCACCTGATTTGACGGCTCTCGACTATTTTCCGTAAGGGTACTTGAAAGAAAATGGTCTACGACAATAAGCCAACAACAGTTCCGATGCTACAGGACAATATTCGAAATGAAATTGATGAAATAACACGCGAAGTGTGCGAGAATATTATGAAAAATATGGTAAAAAAAGCTCGCATTTGTGTCGCTGTCAGAGACGGCCACTTGGCCGATGTCGTATTCCAACATAAAACCCAAATGAAAAAAATTGTTTATCATTTTCTAGTTATTTAAAAACAATAATATTCATACCGTAAAATATAAACTGAATATGTAATAACTACTTAAATTTTTAAACACAACATTAAACTGGGTAATATTTAATATTTTATTTTGATAAATATCAAGAGTCTATAAATCAATTAAAATAAATTTTAATACCCTTTGATATTTCTACGTATCTCTGAAAAAGTTCTTACAATATTTGTTGCGGTTACTGAAGAGGACTATTTTCGTTATTTTACCCAATAATTTATGCTAATAATAAGATATATTTAATTGTGTTACCTAAATCATATTCTGGAAAAAAGTGACGTGGTATGTATTAATTATCATTGAAAACTAATGAAAGTACGCACACGTCGAGAAATAAATATATTTATTAACCTATTGTAATATAATAATATAATATACCCACCTATCTATATACGAGGCGCGTTTTTTAAGTATCGTTGCCGGATATTCCCGGTGTAGCGCTGCGGTTGCGATGTTGCGCATGCGTTTACTTAATTTATTGACTCACATAGAGACATTCACATAGTGTGGCCATCTTGTAGTAAATGGTTGAAATGTTTAAGACAATAGATCAGTCCACCGGTCCGTGATTTGTTTCTTGAATGCACGACACACGAAACGAACTGACGTTCATCGCCAAGTGTGTCCTGATTTGTCATGACTTGGCGCCAAGTGATTTCCATATTTTTCTTCATCTGAAGCGGTTCCTTGGTGGCAAGCGTGATGACGATGGTGAACTCAATAGACAGAGTACAGACATGGTTTTTATCCCAGGTGGCGTCGTTCTATGACGAAGATCTACAAATTGGTGTACCGTTATAATATCTTGTAGTGTCCGAAGAATGTAAAATGTTGTAAAACTGATGTTGAATTTCTTAAAAAAAATTCCGGTTCTTAAAAAATGCGCCTCGTATATTATACCGTATACATTGAGATATATACTCTTACACGTATTCCGATAGCGTCCTTGAATTATGATAAATTGACCGTGAAAAATTTGCAGCGACAAATTACATTTAAATTGAGACACATTCTGGTCAAAATTCAATCATATTTTTAAGTGTTAAATTATCAGGAATACAAAATCAGACAAACAAGTAAAAATTATAATTACTAACAATTTATTTGTGTCTTCTATATAAGTTTTTAAAATATCAGAGGCATAAATACGAACAAAAATATTATATTTCAAATGTTCTAAGGTTTTCACGGCCGTTCAGAATCTTCTGTGTAGTTTTTTAGGCTAATTTGCCATGTACATTTGACCTTTTTGCCCGACGTTTTAGATGCCATTGCAGGGTCCATCATTAGGACTGATGTGATGTGTGACTGTTGGTGTTTTGATTACCTACTCGCTTGAAGTACCGTGTCGAAGCCAGGGTGTGTCGTTGTAAATTAACACAAGACCACTTGTTTCACAGAACACTTGTTTTAGACTCTGTATTTCCAAGCCAGTATCTAAAACGACAGGTTTTATAGGTTTTAACCAGGTTTTCTAACATTATTGAAAATTAATATTAAATTTCATCTACAATTATGAATAAAAATTTAAAAAAAAAGTTCTCAAGGGACGTGTGATTAAAACCAAAATATACTGTTATATCCACTGCTCCAAGTAAATTTATTGTAACTACAAATGTGAAAAAATTGTTTACATGTATCAAAAGAGCTTTTATTTTATTAATTCGTACAAATAATGAATGTTAGGCATATGAATGCTGAGGTATATATCTGTATTTAATTCTTAAAATATATATATCTGAGTGAGAAAAGATCGACATTTTTATAAAATTTGAATTATGTATAAGTATTATGTTATTGTATCGACAAAAAAAGATTACAATAATTAAAGCGAATATTGAATTAAAAATACATTTCAAAGAAACAGACACAACTGACGATTCATGTATATTATACAATTTTAAATAATAAAGATTTAATTAAAAATTGATAAAGCAAAGATTATTGCGGTTAAACCTATTCAGGGCTGGTGAAAGAGGAAGGTTCTCAGGTTCAATCAGCGATGGTACCTACCGCACAGCGAATCGGGTAGGTGAAGGTGTTTGTGCATGAAAACGTGAAATTAAATTTACACGAGTACCATTCATAATGCTATCTTAAATTGGTGTGGTGGGTTGAGGGTTGATTATGTCCCCAATCTTGGTGTTGTGACTCGTTTGTATTTGAGGTGAAAATTTCTATTGACAGAAATATGTTTAATAATATCGGTTCAGCGTCAGAAATCGCTGATTGTTTGTATTTTAAGCATGCAAAGTATTTTCAATTTGTGGTACTGATATCAACATTTGTACTAGATTAAACAAATATTCTAATATAATTAAATAATAAAATATATTTATGAATAAATGTAATCGAATTAAAAATACATTTTTCCCGCTTTGGTCGGGATTTAAGCGCTTCATAATAGGACCAGTATGTATCTGTTCTTTTCAAAATTGCTACTTATTTGTGTATGATAAATATTAAATTTTAAAAATGTATATTTAAATAGCAATTACATCTTTGTTGTCGATCCTAAGGCTCAAATAATCGCGTTAATAAATGAAAGATACGGATTATCATTAAATTATTTTATCTTTGTATCCTCGATCCAAAAACGAATTTACTTGACGTAATTCTGTAACTTTTACGAATTTTTTTAAGAACAGTTGAGAGAATATTATGATACTTAATTCTAAATTAAATTATGTTTAAGATAAAAATGGCGGCGGGAAAGTGACAACATCTATTAATATTTTTTCCAAATTCTTTGTAAAATTTATTATTAAATAAATTTTTTAAGATTGATGATTGATGCATGGAGAAAAAAAAATATAAAGTCATATATAATACAAACAATTTAATTATACTGTTCGACTATACAAAGCGTAAAATAATATTAAAATTATTTCAGTAATATTTTATAATTTTTGAGATCATTAATATTTGAATAATTTAATTGTTTAGGAACTTTTTTTTTTTAATATCGCGAATGTTTTGCTATATGTTTGATAAACTTCATGGGTTTTAAATTGTTTTTCTTGCTACCAAGTTCAATTTGATACGAGTAAATAAGTTGGGTTGGTGGAACAGAATTATATTTGTTATTGTCATTTTTAAGGAAAATTTTTATTTTATATTTTGACTTTAATTTTATAAATTTCTGTAACGATCATCATTAATATATTTATTTTAAAGATAAATTATTAATGTAAAGTTGTAGTTTTTCAGAACATACTTCTGTGATATTTTAATACAATTTACATGCATCGATCAGAAAGATACACGTATAGATAAAATAAATTTATTGGAGAAATATTTTAGCTGTCACTGGAGTATGAACCAGAAACTCTTCCTACCCGGGGAAGCGCGCTGACCAATTACACCATGTCAGCCTGGTAAATTGACAACAAATTTTCGATCTTATATGTTGCAGCTATTTAAAATTGATACATCTATTATTTCATTTTGAATATATTCTAACTACAGATAGTTGGTAAACGAAAAAGTAGAATGAAATAAATAAAAGTGTAATAAATATCAAATACAGAAGTGACTCGGGTGTAATGTAATGGAGACTTAGTATATTTATATAATGAGGTGATTTTTTTTACGAAAATAGTTGTATTAAAATTATCAATTATTATTATACTAATGAAAAGTAAATATGCACTGCAAATTCATATTTTTTTTATGTTGCATTTGTAGAATACTGTTAGTTCTAGGGTATTAAAAAAAAATGATGTGATGATGATTAACGTGGTGTAAGATTAACATATCCAGGCAAGATAAAATTCTGCGTTCGTATCCCATATATTTTTTCTGTGTCTTTCTAATTGATTTTAGTAATTTGTTTCAAATATAAGTTATTGATTTTAAATTCTAGTAGCGTACATTAATGGTGTACTAGTATCTATATTTCACATCATTTTGAGATGGGGCCATCCATCCATCATGACACATTAGCTGAAGGTGGACTTTGGCCGCCTCAAGGAGATTACTGCACCCCCCTCTGCTCCGTGCCTTGTTACGTTTCCCGTCGATCTCGAGAACGTCCAAATTCCATTTAGCCAATGGAGTCGCGGTTTATCGATCGATAGACCCCTCTAGTCTGTGAAATATTTAAGTAAAAGAAAATATAGACCAGAATACAAAATTTCGGTTTCGAATCAGTAGCGAAACCGATATTTTCGGTATTGGTGAAAAAAATTATTAACGTATTTTAAAAATAAAATGAAATCGGTAATTTAACTACTTTATAAGTGAACAAGAGTTATAGGGGAATTGCATACATCGTATATACTCTTGTGAGTATATACGATGTATGCAAGGAAAGTGACCTTATTATGAATGTCAACAAGTCGAAAGTGATGGTATTCGAGAAGGAGGAAAGCACGACAACGTGCAAAATATTTGTAAGTAATGAATGTTTGGAACAAGTAGATGAGTTTGTGTATTTGGTAGAAACGGAGAGGAATAAAGTGGAAAGATTGGAATAATATTTGATGGGAACTTGTCAACCAAGGCAAAACTAGCTGTACACAATGGAGTCCTGGTACAGATACTGATGTTTGAAAGTGAGGCCTGGAGCTGACAGAAGAAGAACAAAAGTAGATTTTATGCGTATACGTGGTAGATACATTTCTGACAGAGTTAAGAATGAAGAAATAATGCCATGCTGATCTTAGCATAATGTGTAAGATTAAGAAAGGATAAGGAGAGAATTGTACGAAAGACATTTGACGCAAGTTTTGATGGCTCCAGAAAAAGAGAACTGCCGCGATGGGCTTGGCTATACCAGAAAAATCGGTATAGATACTGAAATATGATCCTGTTAAAGGTCTCAATAATCGATGAGCTTGTATGAGAAGATGTATGAATGTGAATGAGGCGAGAATTATGTCAGGGCAGAACAGTGTGACACTCCATCCTATCTGCCTACTCCTACAGAGAAAGGGCGTGATGGTAAGTTAATTTTTTAATTAATTATATATATGGTATATATAATTAAAAAGAACAGCAAACAATATGACGATCTAAAGAAGTATTCGTTTTTTTTTATTTAAGTTATATAATATTAATCAGACATATTTCATTATTTTCAGACGTTTCGGATAATAAATGGAAATTAAATATTATTTTTGGGAAACTTTATTATATTTCTTATTACTGGACTCTTTTGAACTGATGATTTCTGACACTCAAATACAAACATCAAAATAACGGTTTAACTGCGCCTGTGAGAATACTTTTTATTCTTTTCTATCTAAACACGGATGAAACTTTGTTGTGGAGTCTCGGAGACTTAATGGTAAAGCCCAGAATGCTGTTTCCATATAATAGACAAATAATGACTTTGCACTAACTCTGTACTGCCATTAACACGAGTTTCGAAAACAAATTTTCTTCTGTGTTTCCCTTAGACGTTGCAGTTATGCCAAACTCAATTTCAAATGGTTTTAATAATATAATTTATGTAAGTTTTTTATAATAAAGTATTTTAATAATAAATTAAATGTTTGCAATGCGGCTGCTCTTTATGCGACTTTTCGCCACAGCAGCCTTTTTAACACTTACAGCTCGGTGGGTCAAAACAAAATACGTCCGGCGGTGGTGGGTCATTTTAGACCCACTTCAAGTTTTAGATTTCAATCGTTTTGTGGGAGATTTTTTATAGATATTTCATTTTCAATATGATTTAACGAGATAGCATGATGTGACGTAAAGTTTCTGCTAAAAAATGAATGTTAAAAATTAAAAAATATTACGAATAATGTACATATTCTCATGCATGAACAGACGCCCTACATAGCCAAAATACAAATATCCACTGAGCATGTAATCTTCTCGATGGAACCTGCGTAGGTAGTGTCATAAAACTTACAGGTAGGCGCAACGGCCCTCAAATAATTATATTACTGACGTTGTCTAGGTGCCGCCAGACGAAAATAAGTCAAAACAAAATTTGAGTACCTTGTTGGTGTAGTCGTCAAGACGTTGGCCTAGTGATCTAGTGGTCGGGGATTCGCGCCTCGTTCCAGAAGACCAACAAGTTAGTCCTATTTTCATAACACAAGCGTTTAGCTTAGTTTGAAAACAGTAAGAATATTGATGCGACATGTATTCCGTGTACGCATCTCTATTTAAAAGAAAGACGCATACCTGGTATTCTTTGTCTATCCGCTCAAAATGTTAAAAATGCATGTTTCAGCGTAAGCGCTGAGATTCAAACAGACTGTCTTAGGTCAGTTTAGAGTGTTTTTCTCATTTTTATCAATAACTCATTTGAATCTCGTCCGACTACATTTATTTGTATCTCAAATTATTTGGAAATATTTAATAAAAGATTAGCTCGGTGGGAAACAGCATTAAACAAAATTCGTAGCGTAATTCATATTTTTACAAACACCCGGGTCAAATCTGACCCACCACCGTAGATTGTATTAATTAAATTATAGCTTAGTTTAGAATTACGACCGGTAATTTTTCAATGTATATAGCCAAAAAAAAATACATAAAATTCACTTTCAGCACTTTCTCATTTTGAACGAGGAATAAACATTCTACTTTGGATTGATTCCGGTGAAAAATATCTATCGCTATCGCCTACATTCTCATCATCACCATCAGACGATGCTGAACTGTCCCAGCATATTTGCTGGTATTCCATCGCGTGAAATGCAACTCCCATCATCCTTAAAGACACTCAATACCGATGGCATGTAACAATATAAATGCAACCAGTAATCTTCATATCCTTCTGATTTGAGTCAACAAACATTTATACACATAAACCTACACGCACACTACTATATTATTTGTTACACCCGAAGAACTGCAAAAAGCAAGGTAAACCAACAAACATCAGACAATTTTTTTTATCCAGCAGCACTTCTTCGGTAGCGGGTAGAGCAGTTGACAACATGATTTCAAACGATTCTTCATGTTTCTTTTATAACCTATTATATTATATTATAACCTTTGAATATTTTATTAGATATTTTTGTTTTGATTTGTTAATACTGCAGAGATTTATCACCATCACAGTCTTCATTACCTATCTCCGACTACTATTTGCCGACGACACATTTATCGATGCGTAGAAAGCTCGCTGCAAAAACACGCCCTATACCTACACCACAACAAACATGTGACATCTATAACCATGCAATCAGCAGTCATCCGGGAGACCGGCTCCTCTCGCTGCCGTCTCCATCCATCTCCAGGAAACCATCTCCAGGAAACGTTCCTCTGCGTAGTTATTTCAATGATTTTGTATATCTATAAACTGTAGCTGAGTTCACACTGAACAATAATAAACTAATATCGGACACGTGAGCGATGAATGATTTTATGGGGCACTCATTTCTCACACAATTGCAGACTCTTCTGATCCACAATCAATGCAAAAAAAGCATTTTCTACTATTAAGAGTGATTTTATTATTATTTTATAAAAGCGGAACGGATGCTATAAAATTTGTTAGGGTTTATATGAACGTTTGTATAAAAGATTCAAACTACGACATTTCGCTTTACAGCCGACTTTTGCGGAACATATCTACGTCGTGAAGCGAGGTATCGGTGTGTATTCGCAATAAATGGAAACACGAAGAATGTGGATTCCGATATTCGCATCACTCTTTAATAAAAAATGCTTGGCTCTCAGATGCTAGGATTTGTAGTCAGGGTTTCTAAATCTTTCAAAAATGTAACCACATCCTATCATAAATCACTTGCAATATGCAAATCAGATTTGTAAATGTATAAAATATTTTTAACCATGTATTTATTTAAACAAATAATATACATCTCATAGAGTCAAATAAATTTAAAAAAAATATATTTTAATGGAAAATTTATGGAAGTATGGATAATTACAGAACTTACGATCTGTCTTCGGCTGGCTTAAGTATTTACTTTACACAATGTAACGTTCACCATTCTCATCCATTAATCAATCCATCAAATTTTTAGAATTTGTATATATGTTAATATGTGGAAACACTTCGAGTATAACTAGACTATCGCCATCTGTGGACTAAATTTGATATTAGTTTCCCTGAAACAGCGTAGATGTCACAATGAGAATCTAGTTTTTTTTTTTAAATTACACATTTGTTTAACTTTTTCATGAACTTTGTGTATATTTTATGACTGAATATGTTATATGTTCATGATTTTATTAATTTCTTGCAGTAATAATATAATTATAAAATAAATTCATTTAAGTTTATTACTGTTTATCTAATTATTTTTAAACCTACATTTGTTCATGCTCTTAAATTTTTATTAATGTTTCTTTTAATTCTTAATTGTATGGGTTTAAATATTTATGTTTAGGTTTGAAGCTTAAAGGAAAACAATAATGAAAAAACATGAATGAAAAATTTTTTTTTTAATAAGTAATTTTACTAAGTTTAACAAGATTACGTCCAAATATTGCGTGTCGTTAAAATATTTCAAATTTCAATAAGTAAATACCATTCCGTTCAAACCGAGTTCGGAGCGGGCGTTTGTGACCTGAGTACTGTGCGATCAGAGAAGGTAACGGTGACCTGTTGGGTGCGCATATTTGGAGTGAGGAATTCGGTTAAGGTCGATACTCCATCCCTAGGAAGTCTGTCAAACGGATAGCCCATTGACTGTCTATCCGGGTACAGCTTATCCCTCACACCGCAATAGCTGTCAGCATCGTTGCAAACGTCACTGATATCTTGTACAATTTTGTCATTTTCGTAATTGGAAACCATCACAAAGAGGTCAGCGACAAGTCCTTGCGGAGTTCCCTTGGGGATGAGCATGTGGTCAGGCCAACCGCAGCCACAGAAATTGAAGGTATCCAGCTGTGCTCCATCCGTCGGACGGCTGGAATCCAGATTACGGAATGTTCTCTCGTACGGAATTGTCACAGATGACTCGTCTGATCTGCGTGATATGGTATTTTTTCCACGTCGCAGAGTTACTCGGAATTTATCTAATTCAATCATTAACAACCTCTGTTCGTTGAACTGCAATGCAATACCACGCTCATCGAGCCTCGGAGCCATAAATATACGAACCATTCCCATAACTTGATTTGGTGAAGAATTATTAACCTGGATTTTGAATGTGAACGGCACATGCTGCAAATGGGTAAAGCGAGCCAGCACAGAGCCCCGAGGAGCAAAGTCCATTCCCCGAGACAGATCCACGTCGCTCTGCTCCCAGAATGTTTGAAGCCTATTCGGCTGTCCGCCTTGAACGTCTATTTGCACGTTAGTTACGGTCACACTGGGAAAGTTCAACCTGTTGGTATTATAACGCGGTAATATCCCCTTATGACTCTGGAACAAATCATCGATAAAAGCGTGCCAGCGGTAGAAGAACGGATCCCTCATAGCAGTAGCCGAGTCTCCCATAACTGCGAAGGTTTCCAAATACCTGTGATCCGGATCGTGGCACAATGCAACCAAAACGTGACCCATGTTATGTAAATCCCCGTAAAAGTTTCTGTTCGGAGTAAGCATAGATGACTCTAATATATTTCCTAAAATATCTATTCCTCCTTGTTCTGTCAGTGGTACTTGGCGGCCGTTACCGTCTACGATGGATCCTTGAGCAACTGCATTTCTGAATCGACTTATCCACGTTTCAACGTCCGCAATATCGAGGCGAATTTGATCAACTGGTCGATTAACATCGGATAAAGTAGCATTCCTGAATCGTGGTGGCCACGCTCTGCTGGCGACCATGAGATCCATTTTAGGGAAATATCCCTCTGGAATAGCCGCGCGGAGATTATTGAACCTGGCCACTCGGGCCAAGTTATTGCTGAATCGTTCAAAATTGTACCTCGCGACAATTTGTTGATGCATGTAGTAGAATAATTCTCCTCGTCTGTCTTTCGCGACGATAGAGCGATCGTTGGCGACAAACGGGTAGACTAAATGCCAGTGCCAGTGATGAAGATTGATCCCGATATCTTCACGGAAGTAAGCTAAGCGATGTTCAGGATCGAGATCTGACGCGGTATATTCTCTAGGAATGATTATCGGCATTCGAGACTCTTCAGGTACCACGGTCGCTTCTTCACGAGCTCTGGAGAAAATTCCACTGTCAACAAATTTACCAGGAAAAGATTCCATGAAGTTAGGTAGCGGAACGTCTCTCGTGTCCTCTCGATGCAACATGGCCACCGATAGCGCGTAGTTGAATAGATATGGGTTCAACCGGTCTCTGCAGTAAACAGCTACAGACATGAGATCGTCAACATTTCTCATGTTCATAAATATATCGATGAGCCGAGCAGCTACCGTCCTGTGCTTGGGGATGAACAAGGAGAAGTTTTCTCTTCTTCCGATCTGCATTGGAATTGTCAGGTCTGGTAGCGTGATATTAGTAACGGCGACCTTGTTCGTAGATTCATCACCGAATCGACTGGTCAACTGAACCCCGAGAGGCTTATAATGATCTGACAAATAGTTCGACGGAACTTCGAAAACGGTATTATTATTACCTTTTGCCATAAAGACAGGCTCTGTAGGACGCTCGAATAAAAGTAGTAAATTTGATTTTTGATCGGCCATCTTGACTGTATTGTTAACCTCTAAAATGGTTGACACAACGACGTCTTAACGGAACACTAATTACTGTGCTTGCATTTTGGGACTAAACTATCCATTTTAAAGCCCAAAAGGTGATGTAGTACCTCGTGCACATTACTTTCGTAAATATTCCCAAATGCTCATAGAGAAAACAAAAAATAGTCATTTTGTATCATGTTTTTGTGGTTTTGATCACCGCATTTGCAGCCGCATTTTTGACGTTTCTTATCACACCTAGAAAGATAGACAAAATGATTGTTGACAAACTATGATTAGCAAAATATTTTGGACGTCACGTATTCGTTTTATCTCTGATAAAAATAAATGTCCGAAACAGTGAGATCTGTTATTATTATTCTTGATGTGGTTATTTTTTATATGACAGTGTTTTTCTTGTACGAATTTGAATAAAAAATAATAATATGATCTTAATTTAAATTAGATATTATATATTATGCGTTACACTATTTTTTCAGTTAATCTTTTTCAGTAATCTTAACTGTTCGACATCACTTGACATTAATCTATTTGTTGTCAACAACGAAGATTGTTTGATCGTAACCAATATGTATCGAGAAAACTTACAATATTGTATGTTTGAACTTGTATTATATTTTTAATATTTAGTAACTACATGCTGAATTTATCAATCAAACATATTATTCAATGCGATTCATTTATAGTTTTTTCATGTAAATCATTATTAACTATGCATTTGTTATATTTGGACACACTTTAAGAGATTTGTGATAGCCTTGGGGATGCTAGAACGCTTCAAGGAGATTTTTGGACAAGTTAAACATCCTAGAATGGTACAACATACTTCATAACCTTTATTCAATGGGTATATTTATATAGAGATAGAGAACATCCGTGGATAACTTGGCATGGCCAGGTAAACCAGATACTGGAAGATGGTCTTGTCAGAAGCCACGGTAATTGGCGAGCTTGTGTGAATGTGGATGTGACGAGAATTGTGTGTCAGGACAGAAGAGTATGGCGCTCTATCCTCTCTGCCTACCCCAGCGAGGGAACGGCGTAATGGTAAGTAAATAAGTATATTTATATACATCATACAAAACTCAATAAAAAAATAATTGTGCAAATTAAATAAATAACAAATTAATCAACCTAATAAGAACATGCAATATAAACTGAATATTTATTATTAACTACTTTTAAACACTAAACTGCGTTAAAAAAGCTCGTCATTGGGGAGTGAGGCTGGTTCTTTAACTGATAGGGTCGAAGGATCTTTCCTGCGAAAGGTTAATTTGAATGAGTCCTTTTGTAATTTTTTTCAGCATCTCCAATAGGTATATCACCTCGCCTACATACCTGTAATAGCTCTTTTACCAAGAAATTATTTTTAAATGATGTGAAACTGCATGACGCCACATATATTCATGTGCTTGTTGATTGATAATATCATTATTTGAGTATTGCATACGATATAGTTTACTGAACATCTACTATAGAGCCTTATTGTGAAAGCACTAGTCATCGCTAAGAATGCAAAAAAACAAATTGACGAATGACAAGTTGACAATAACATAATGATAAGATATTGACAAGTCAACTGTTACTGTGGTTAATACGGTTTGTGTTTTAAATTAGTGGAATGAATGTTTGTGTATTAAATGGAGAGTGGCATCTTATCACAAAAGATTGACTGATGGTCGTATATCACAATTCTTTGCCGCTGCTTATTTGCTCATCCAATACGTAACTAATAATATGCTTCAAACTGAGCTTCTCAAATTATCTAGTAAATTATTAAGGAGAACACATTCATATTGTGAAGTTGTAATTATTCAAAACATAGGTCTGTGATACTTTAAATGCTAATTAAATGTATTAATTAGAAAGATATACATATAAAATATAATTATTAGTGTTTATCGTTAATTAGTATTTATCTAATAAAAATTAAGAGCCTGATATTTCTGTGCATCTCTGAGAAAATTGTTACTGAGGGACTGACTCTTTGTTATTTTACTATATAATTTGTGCAATATAAATCTTCTTCTGGACACGAGTGACGTGGTATGTATTAATTTTTATTGAAAACTATTGAATACACATCGAGAATGCTAATTTTAAAACTTATTGTAATATAAAAATGTATATATATCCACCTACTTATGTATTATAACTTTTAGATTGATTCATATACGCGATTTGACAGGCTCCTTGAATAATGATAGACCGAACGTGAAAAATTCTGTTACAAATTCCATTTTATTCGTAATTTGTAACACTAATGATTTAAAGTAAACAGAAAATTAGATAACTGAGTAAATCACTATAAATACACACCATTTATTTGTGTCTTAATCATTTAAAAATTATAATATCAAATACATAAATACCGACAACAATAATTAATCAACTAGAAAGAAATTTTTTTCTATCTATCTAATACACATTATACATATTTATTCTTTTCCTATCCGAGATTGGTGTTCCTATGAACAGACGTGAATTTTATACAAATCATCATGTAGAAAAATTACTCATATATTTCAAAGACAATAATGAAAAATTGAATAATTGCGGTGTTGATAAACTTGGCTCTAATGATTGTACTATTAGAAAAACAGGTTGAAATTTTAACATAAGATCATTTATTAGAAAATGATCATCGTTTGATAAAAAATTGTGATTGTCTGTTTTAATAAATAATGCCAGTCTAAAATTGAATAATTTAGAATTATTAGGAATAAGTAAAGAATCTAAAATTAACCAAAATATTATAAATAACTAAACTTAAAAAAATCCAATATTTGTCTTTATATATTGAATTTAAAAACATAAGAATTTGACTTACGTTTTTAGTTAGTTTATTTTACATCCTGACAAAGGAAATGGTATTTTCCGAAATGGTGTATTAAATTAAACTCATAAAAGTGTTAAAAAACAAAGTTATAAATAATTTATATTAATATTATATTCGTAACAAATCAAGAATAGTGAAACTATGTAAAGATCTATGTATATTTGTGGAGGACCCGGAATACTTAATTTATTAGATTAGGTAACAGAGTTATGATGCATGTCTGACTGAAAGAATGAAATATTAATTATTTTTGCCCTTTAGTGCAGCAAAGGTCAGCATGTTGAAATTTTTTTAATTGCACTCATTATATAACATTATTATAATGATATAAATATGTAAATAAAGTGAATATTTAATTAACGGTAAATATCATAAAAAACATATACAATTAACGATTTGAGTATATTATACTATTTCAAAAAATGTGTAATTAATAAAGATTAGATAAAGCAAAGTTAAGCCTATTCAGGGCTGGTGAAAGAGGAAGGTTCTCAGGTTCAATCAGCAGTGGGTACTTTCCACACACAGCGAATAGGGTAGGTGAAGGTGTTTGTGCACGAAAACATGAAATTAAATTTACTTAAGTACCATTCATGCTATCTAAAATTGATGCGGTGGGTAGAGCGTTGATTATGTCCCCGACTCTGGCGATGTGGTCCATTTGTATTATATTTGTGGTGGAAATTTCGATTGACAGAAATATGTTTTATAATGTCGACACAGTGCATAAATCGGTGATTGTTAGTATTTTAGGCATACAAACAAGGTGAACTATTTTAAATTTGTAGTAGTACAAATATGTACTAAATATTTTAATATATTGAATTAATTAAATGCGTTCATGAATTGAAATGTAAATTTATGAAAATTGCAATTTTTCTCGCATTGGTGTCGGGATTTGGATGTCACATAATGGAACACGTTATGTCTTGTTATTTTGAAAATTTGCTATTCATTTACGAATGAAAACTATTACATTAAAATGTATATATAAATATCAATGTTACCTATACCAAAGCATAAACAATCACGTTGTGTAAATAAAAAAACAGATTTTCATTAAATTGCTTTTCATTTGTATCCGTGATCTAAAAACGCTTTTATCCTGTAACAGTTTTTTAAAGAACAGTAGAGATGACATTATGATACAAATAAAATTTTAAAATAAATGATGTTAGTGGTGAATATGGTAGCTGGAAAGTGACTGATCATCTTTTAATGTGTTTTTTCCATCTTATTTATAAAATTTATTAGTTAATATATTTTTAAGATGAAGAGCGGAGAAAAATGTACTCTCATATAAAACAAAACTATTTATTTACATTGTGCAAAACAACAGTACAATTATTATTGTAATTTTTTCTAATTTTTAGGATCATTGGTATTTTTGAATGTATTTGATAAAAAAAATATCGTGAATATTTTATACTTACTTACAACAGACACGATAGTTGTACATGAAAAGGTAGAATCTGAAATAAACGTATAAACAAATATTGAAAACAATAGTGTGGTGATCCTACACGCGTCCATGAACATGAGCGTGTAAGAACTCACCTATCTACCATATAGGGTCCGAACCAAAGCGATCGATAAGCAAATGCAAATAAATAATTAGCACCAGAGATGGATACTACTCAATCAACTAACATCGCCATTCAACAGCATCTCCAGCGAGCCACTCCAAAGTTCAACCGCGCATTTAATTGTATTGATTCATTACCACAATAAACGAAATCTAGTAAGTGCTCTTTCATTTAAATATCCTGCTCTAGTTACAACAAACACCTTACACTGCTACATACAACCAAAACGCGTGAGACAAGAAGATGTTATAAGGTTCTATTTCATAATATTCAGACACAATCTCGAGTTAATCATAGTTTAAATAACTTTAATATACACACACACACACCAAAACTGTTATAAATATGCATTGCAAAACAAACGTCTTTATTTTAATTGTAAATCCTACCGGCTGCGCCGATTGAGGTGTCTCTTTATGGTGCCAGCCGTTTAATTTTTCTGAATAATGTTGGTGGATTGGTGATGTGAATAAAATTCTGCTTTAGATAACAATACAGTATTTATTCACGGTCACAATAAGTACAGCGACTCGAAGAGGAGGGAGGCCGATCTCCCGCTCGCACACATACTTATAAGAATCGCCAACGCACACCGATATAAAGACTCTTTCGTTCGCGCGTGTGTTGTCATATGACAAACCATAGACACCACATTAATGAAAACATATTTTTTTGTAAGGTTGCAATAATATAACACAATTCTATGAAATTTAAAAAATTAAATTAATCAACTAGACAGATATACAGAAATGTTGAACGTGGCGTAAGGTTAACGTGGCATTAGCATTTAGGGCAAGAAACAATTTCGTGATAAGCATATATTTTTCCGATGTTTTTTTTCTGTATATCTTTCGACTTAACTTTAGTTATTTGCTTTAAATATAAGTCATTGATTTTAAATTGTAGTACGAAAAGTTAGTGATCTGTGTATATTTCATACCATTTTGAGACTGTCTCTGGCCGCCTGAAGTAGATCTCTCCATCCTCCTCTGATTCGTGTCATGTCTCGCCACTCGTCGATCATTCAGATTCGGATCTCGTCCAGCCAATGGAGTCGCGATCTACCGATGCCTCTCCCCCTCTGGTGAGTGAAATGTTCAGACTCTTTCATCACAAAATGCGAATTAAATAGACATTAAATATTTTTGTTGTTAATGAAGGTGTAATTTTCAAATCTAAAAATAATCAACTTCATTTCCACTTTTTAGAAATTTCAAAATAATAAAAAGTACTTCGATTTTACAATTTTAACATTATTATAAAATTTTTCATTTATACATAATATTCCTATACGTAGCGCCAAAACTTTATAACATTTTAGACTCTAACACAAATCAAATTTTGTTACCTATTTATTTTAAAAGCCATGTTTTGAAATGGCTGAGCCACCACGAGGAAGAGTTGTTCCAGTGCACTAATACACCAGCGTGATTAGAAAGGGAAAGACGCTTTAGTTTGTGTTCACACTCTTCAGCCACACGCCACACTCTTCTGTCCTGACATACAATTCTCGCCTCATCCACATTCATACATCTTGTCATACAAGCTCGCCGATTGTTGAGGCTTCTAACAGAACCATCCTCCATTATCTGGTTTACCTGGTCGTGCCAAGTCTTCCGCGGACGTCCTCTATTTCTGGTTCCATCAACACTTGCGTCATATATCTTTCTTACTATTCTCTCCTCATTCATCCTTTCCATATGACCAAACCACCTAAGTGATCCTTTCTTAATCTTACTCACTATACTAACATCAGCTTTACATTCTTTTCTTATTTCTTCATTCTTTACTCTATATCAAAGCTATATGTTTTTATATTTCTATTTTAACTGTTTTCTAAACCACGGAAAATATAAGATGGTTTAGTTTAGATAGATTAGGCCTAACCTAAGTGGGAAATAGCCATAGCACACATTTACAAATTTTCGGTGTACTAAAAAAAAATAGATATATTTATAAGTAATATACCGATATTTTTACAATACATTACAATATACATTATAATTGACCTAGTTTAGTATATTTGACAATGTATAATGCAGAAAGATTGTTAAAAGTATGGACAACTTTCGCTTCGGGTACCCACTTTTCCGAATTAATTAAGCTTTACGAAAATCATTTTATCATTAGAAGTTGAAGCTTAGGCTAAAGTTTTTTACCGTCCAAAGACGGACGAGCTGTGTTAAGCCTGATAACCTAAAAAAGTTTTGTTAGTGCGGGGTTAAAAACATTCTAAAGTAACTTTTGCCTTACTTGCCGTAAAACTGTTCTGCAGTTTGGTAAATATTGAAAATTATAATATATATGTACGTAATAAAGTTGGAACGTAAAAAACCTTTTTAATTTTCTTCTTTTGGGAATCTGCATCCAATTTTGAACGCAGGTCTCCATTTTTTTCTTTTCCATTACCAGTGCTTTGCTTTAAATTTTGCTCAACAACTTACGCGAATAAGTAAAACCATAAATAGTAACGTTCAATCAGTTAATCGCTTTACACCTATGGTTAGATATGACTTACTTTGTAAAAGGCTTCTTCCCTTATCGTGAAGCTAGAATTATGCACATAGATGAATAATAGAAATGGGCATCACGTTAAATAACGCAAAGGGATGTAAATAAACCAAGCAACTGACAAAAAAATTAAAAATAAATTAGAAAATGAAACACAGAAATTGTACTTTCACAAAAATATTTTTAAAACCTCTTTAAGTAAAATACCGAACACGTTGTATTTTATTTTAACAAACTGTGTTTTATAAATGGTGGCTTTAAGCGCTGGCTGGACTGGCTTAATCCGTCGGTGAAGGAATGTTTTTTTATATCTGGTTAAGAAATACAAGTACGAGAGCAAAGCAATTAAAAAGGGCTATTTAATGTTTTCCATTTACCTCAATGCGACCAGCACCCTGTTAAAAACAATATTTTCATTTCCCTTTTTAAATCCATCAATTTAAAAAATCAAATTTTTATCGACATAGGAACGATTGATGATATAACGTTATTTGAGAACTGGGTGATATTTGATATAAAATATTATTTTCCACTATTTTAGAATTATATTTTAATGGTAATAATAAAAAAAAAAAGATTTTAAAGATTGCATTTAATAAATTATACAGGGTGGGACATGCACTTTGAGCACTTTTTAAATCGTTTCTGGGCGGAAACTGCGCGAAGGAGAGGCACGCGCGCGACAGCGCGCGGGAGTTTGGGCTTTACTATTTTGTCACAATGAATCGCTTCAGCGGGAATAACGCATTTTCTGAATAAAACAAAACACAACGATTCTTATATGATTAATTAATCTTATGCGATCGATTATTATAGAAAATCAAAATTCTCGCATGTATCTCTTTTACTTGAACTGTATTGGCTCTTTTTTCCTGACAAAATATAATTGAAATATTAGTACAAAGCGGCACATAACATGGCACTTCTGTGTCTTCAAGAGCTCGGCTTACCAGACAACTTAAATGGTAGACGTCAAATGCTAAAGTCGGCCTCTGCTTTAGCCTGTTGGAAGAATTGTATTCAGCCATTGTCGTAATACTATATTTATTGCGGTGGGCTTGATAAAGTGGATCTCTTTAACCCATAATAAGGATAAGAGACATTATGCAATGTTGTTTTAAAAGTATTTCCTTTCACAAAATCTTATTCAAAATTTCACTATTTATTTTTTAATTTTAAGTTATCTAATTTAAGTTATTTAATGTAAAGAGTTTACATGTAAAGCGTCCGTAAAGCGTAAAGTGTAACGAGATATTTTATTTACGAAAATGGAGCCTATATAAATTATTAAATTTAAATATTATTATTATTATCATTTCACATAATTTTACAATTTTAAAATGAAGTTAATAGCTTTGATAAAATAACTATCTTGAATGCTCGCTAGCGAGTGCTAGCTAATATAACCACTCAACCGTAAAATCTAGAAGCAGATTCTATAAATTTGTCAAAACAGCCAGTTAGAGCAGCAAACAGGTAGATACAAACATTATACATAGATATCATACACACATATATATATTGTTACGTCGTGCGCTGTCACCAGAGGATGGGATGCCAGCGCACCACGCCACCAGCTAGACTCAGTCTGTGAGTCAATAAGGTTTGGTGTCGGAATGCCTATCTCAGATGTGTGGGGGAGGTCTCAGACAATAATAACATTGGTTTACAACACATTCATTACACTTTAATCACTATAAACATGAGAAATTCGACACAGTAAGCACGTAGAGGGTTCCAGATCTTCTATAAACAATAATTCTTTCTACCAAAGTTCGCCACTTCCCCAACTGACGAGGAGATACTTTTGAGAATTCCGGTTTCCATGATGCTCGCCATATCTATTAGTAGTGGGTCACGGTTGTCTTCCAGTATTTCATCTCGCCATCGATGACCTTTGAATGTACGCCATCTTGAGCGAGTCCAAATAGGAATACCTTAACGTATTTACCACAGCCGCTCGCCGGTAATTTCCACACGAATCCCAGCTAGACGATCCATACATCACGCGAGTGAATCGCAGCCTCATCTTTAGTATTCACCGCGTTTCGCAGTCCTTGTTGCGATAAATTCTCCTCCATTTCTCGATCTCCTTCGCCAATACTCTATTTGCGGCGGAGCGCCGCTTGGCGTCCGCCACACGCACCGCTCAGCTTGGGCGCTCGCCACGAAGTCCCCCTCTACCTTTCTTCGACCTCTCTCTACACCAGCCGCGCCTACTCGCATCGGTAGATGGCGCCCTCGGTCTTGGCGCGTATTTTCGAAATGTCACAATATATATATATATATATTTGTTTCTTAAATTAAGCTTTTTCGGTAACAACATTTTAAATACATGTTTTAATTTCGAAGTTATAGGGGTGCCAATTATTGATTCTCTAAAATTTATGAAGTTCCAATACCTGGCACCCCTGCCAAGAATTGGTGTTTTACTTTTTTGCTAAGTTATTCATAGATAATTGGTTCTTGTGATTTACTCTTGCTTCCTTTTAAGTTTCACTTTAACCAACATATATTTACCAGTAACTGGCATGGGGTGCCACTTACTGGGTAAGTCATTTGCCAGGTATTGGATATTAACCGCACTTCGTAGTGTCTGATGCTATCGAAATCGGATTTTCGGTTCGAATAATTTGTAACGCACGGCGATATTCTCAACGGAAACAAGCGTAGGTACGCCTTGCTATTTATTATTTATTAGTATTTACGTGTATTCAGTTTTGTCGATATGATTATCCAGTCTCCTCATTACATGACCATGTAATCTCGGCTTGGTTTCCTTGACATTATCTATGATGGACCTAAGAACCATTTGGCTGTAACAAACATATTCCACAATATTTAATAGGATACCTGACTAAATGACCTGAAAATATTATTTTAGAAATATTTGAATACGTTCAAGAACATACAATTACTTGATTTTACCTACAAAGGTACTGTTATTAAACAAATATCAGAGATCTCATAGAGACAAAGCTATTTTTTTATTATACTTAATGAAAAATATATGTGAAAATTGGTGAACGTTTTATATATATGTATATGGAAATTTATGGAAGTAAGTGGTAATTATAGGGCTTACGACCTGTCTTCGACTGGCTTAAGTGATTACTTTATATATACATATTAAATATAATACATAAATTGCTTTGTCTACATGAGCTATCTGATATTTGTTTGAAAATATTATTGCTTGAAATTTTTACAAAATTACTTTGAAATAAATATTTGCAAAATTTATCCATTGTTAATTTGTATCTAGGCCTATTTAGGCCCTAAATCATCTAACATAAAATAGTTTATCCGCTCGAATTTCGATAACTTTTAATTTTTTGTATTTAATATGAAATTTGGAATTAATAAGATATTTCAATTAATCGAAACACATATTCCTTGAACATTTTTACTCGTAATTCAGTCAGGTATCCATCCACAAAATATTACAAAATAAGTCTAGTACACGCTATATTTATAGTATAAGTAGGTATACCAACAATTTAACACAAATAAACGGAATACACAGTTTCGTAACTTTTATAATGTTAATGTTATAAACATGATAAATGTTTTATTATAAAAAAAATTGATACAAATAATCTGCATAACACTTTTTTTTAACTTTATCCTTCGTTCAGTTCTTGAATTTCAACGAGTCTTGTAATGTTGTTGTTGCAGATGGAAAAGTTTTTAATAACAGTATTGGTGCACTCGTCCTGTGACGCTGCGCTCGGATAAATCGATTGAAGTATTCTAACCATCTATCCTATGAAATATTTATAAATTCCATCACCAGATCCGGAGAAGGAGGCTGCGGGCAAAAGAAAAATGATCGAATTATTTCTTTCATGTTTTCAAATGAGATCTCGCGAGAAAGGAAATGCCTCCTCGCGAAGGTGGAGTTAGCGAAATGAACGCAATTTATCGGAGATAACTCGAAATGATGTGCAGATGTTTGAAAAATACTCTTACAAATGTGAGAATAGGTGAGTGAAATATATGAGCACTTCTTCAACTCTTCAAAAGACGTCGAGAACAGGAAAAATATCGTAAAATATTTTTATCACCCTTTCAGACTTGAATTAATTTCTTCGAATGAAATAAAAAAAATACTCACAATCGCGAATCAGGAAGCAGAATTCAGAAAACAAGAAAATTTATTAATATTTATTTTGTATTAGTTACCTGCATAACGTAGATATACAAAAGTATATATACAAAACGCCTTGTAATTAAAGATAAATCTTGTAATGGTAAGATGTTAAGTAATAATCTTGTGGTGACCCTGCATGCGGCGCACAGATATGGCTCTGTAGGGACTCTCTTAACAAACATATAGGGCCGAAACCCAATCAACCGATCAGCAGACACCATACATCGTGACGGAAACTGCCCTAGGATCTAGCGACCACTTCTCTGCAGGCCTTCCTTTCATCGGCATCTCAAGTGAATCATCCCAGCGTTCAATAACATATGTAACTGTATACCGCCTCTGTATAATTCATCCATCAATAAATGACAACCTTTGTGAGTGTTGCTTCATTTTAATGCCTTGCTCTAGACAAAACATAAATACTCACACACGCATATCGTATAAACTATATACAACTAACACGCGTGAGAATAGGAGATGGTTAGAGGCTTCAGTCTCACCCCTATAAAACCTTGTGATAGAATAATAGTCGATCATTATTCTACAATCACAACCCTTACATATAGATAATAGTGATTAGTATTAGAGTTTCAGATGAAACATATTTATTCTGTGAATAATGCCTATAAATATAAGAATTTTGTATTCAATACTAGTATTATATACTCTAATGTGCAGCAGATCTGAAATAGTTACGATCATAAACTGATTGTTAGAGAATAACATTCCTAAGTTCTAACCAATTTTACTGATTTTTAGTCAAATAACAATAGTGCACAGCATTTAATACAAAGTATTTATGAACCTTAATTATTACCTACATGTAAATAAATTCAATTTATTTCAGTTTACACAAAATAATTAATAAGCAAACACAAGCAGTTGATTTTTTACATTACATTATATTACAAACTTTTTAAGTAAAACTAGAAAACTTTATTTATGCATCATAGTGTCTTCGATCACATGATAGTTAATGGAGCAAAAATAAGCTGAAATTTTGCATAAAGGAGAGGAAATGGCATAGAATGGTATCTGGGATAATTAACTAAGTATTTAAAGTAATTCACTACAGTAAGAATAGAGCTATAAATTTCTCAAAATAACTGGAAGAGTTGGGAAATGATCGATTTACATAATATTATATGAACACTTTTTTTAAACAATATTGTATAAAAAATTTCATTTAGCTCCCATTAGTTGGTACCGAATATTTATTGATTTTATTAAATAAAATTAATAAAGACTTATTAAACAATATAAAAAATAATGAGACCCCAGTGACCATCCTAAAATATAAAGTGAAAGAAGAGTATTCTCATCTAATTTTTGTTTCCTGTGTTGTATTTTATTATTTAAAAAAAGGTTAACAAAAGTTTTATAATTACTATGTGAAGGGTAATTCTTGCCGTAAAACTGTTTTGCAGTTTAGCAAATAATAAAAATTACAATATAATAGGGGTACCGGAAAGAAGTTCATTTTTTAAAGTTCCTTGTTTGAGGTCATTTTGGAATCAGATCCTCGTCAAAGTATCGAGGATTTATCACAAAAACTTGCTACTCCATGGTATCAGTGCAAGAACACATAAAAAAATCGACAAAACTAGTCGAATGGGTGTTTGATTGGGTTCTCCACGCGCTGTCCGTATCGAACAAAAAGGAGCGGATGAACACGTGCGATTCACTGTTGTCAAGAAACAAAATTCATCTATATTTGGATCAAATTGTGAATAGTGACGAAAAGTGGATATTATATGACAATGTGACGTGGAAAAAACAATGGCTCTCAAAGAACCAAGTACCTGTTCCAACCCCTAAGCCCGGTCTCATCCTCCGCAAGGTCCTTTTATGTGTATGGTGGGATATTCGTAGAATTATCCATTATGAACTATTGAAACTGAGTGATACGATGACTGAAGAGGTTTATTGTCAACTTACTCGATAGATTGAATGACAAATTAAAAGTAAAATGTCCGAATTTGATAAACCGAAAAGGAGTGATTCTATTACACGATAACGCGCGCCCTCACAGTGCAAAGATGACCCTTGAAAAAATACACAATTAAAGTTTTGAAGTCTTGAAGCATCCTCCATATTTGCCAAATCTCAAACAGATGACAAAAACTTAAAAAATCTGAAGGAAGTCGAAAATCATTTAAATTCATATTTTAATTCAAAACCACCAATTTTTTACAAAACTGGAATCTAAAAATTTCTTGAAAGATGGAAAACAGTTCTAGACAGCGATGGAGATTATATTTTATAATGTGTAAAACAATTTGAAAAGAAAAAATTCAATGAAGCCTATGTTAAAGAATGGATTTCATTCCGGTATCTTTAATAATAATATACGTTTTATGTAATAAAGTTGAAATAAAACAATATTTTCACTATAGTACATGTAAACCAAAACAAGCATTGGTCCATTGACATCATTTACAAACCTGTGATTTCAAAACATTAAAAACCGACGCTACGTCCGGGTAAATATTGGTAAATAAAACTGAATTTAAAGAATCTTCAATGACGTGTGTAATACGCATGAAACTTTGATCTCGCATCTCAAATTTTTTCAGTCTTGATTTGTCGATAAAAGTCGGCATACAGTGGTTGCGGCATTTTACTCTGCGTACAAAATACACGCTTTCATCCATGTACATGCTACGTAATAGCGTCTTTGAATTAAAGCATACAAATAAGTTAAAAGATTATGTATTATTGGGTATTATGTTTAAAATTTAATTTTTTTTTTTTTTTATAATTAGACTAGATCCACAAAACATGTGATTCCATGAAGAGTAATACGTTACCATGTGTGAAACTATCAAGTGCACCATTGAGAGGATGCGTAATCTTTTTCTACTTCTTCTTGTGCCCTATCAGTTCAACGAACGTTGGTTATCATGTTGACTATCGTCACTTTGTTTACTGAGGCCTTGAAAACTTCTACAGTAACCAATGGCTGAGGTTATTCAGCTAAGACGTTCTCTTTCTTGCAGGGCCCGACTTTCAGCAATCTTTCCCTGCATTATGAGGCGCAAGATTTCATACTTTTCCGGATGTCTCATTACGTGTCCGAGATATTAAAGTTTTTGAATTTTTATTGTTTTATATAAATACTTATTTTCTTTATTCATACTCTATCCATCCAGTTTATTTTAAGCATTCCGTAAATACAATCGCTCAACCTGTAAATCGTGGTTGATGGTGTTTGGCACTGCCTGTATAAAAATGTGCTCTAAATAATAATTCGTTATGAAGGTGGTTGCCTCTATAAAAATATGCTATAAATAAAAATTAACGATGAAGGTGTTTGTCGCTATCGGGCTCTATAAAAATGTGCTATAAATAATTATGTTTCGTAGTCCCTCCCTGTTGCAGCAATATTGCGGTATTTGAAGCACTTGGTATGGAAAACGCAGAGCCGCCTTGAATAAAATTTAACTTTGGTATACAAGTTTACAAAGACAATAACTTATTCCGGTGCATCACTTCTGGGTTAGTAAATATTTACATAGTTTTGAGATAGTTTTCTTTATTTTATTCAATATGTGGTGATATGATGGATTGTATTTATAATTAATTTTTGTTTTTGTTTTCATGATTTTTTAATACGATTTATTGTGTTTATGTTAATAAAAAAACAAATGTAATTTATTATTAAAATTTATTATTTAATTAAGCTAGTCTCTTTTTAGGGAAGGCAAGCGATTTACAAAAATATATAACTTTAGTTTTGTAACCTATATATTATATAAAATTGTAAAAATTACAAAATAATGATAAAAAATATACATACAGTATACAAGCTCACAGCTGTCTATCCAGTCTATTTTTCATATGGTTGACATGACGTCGAATACCTATATAATATACCAATAAAATAAATATAAATTCTGTCTGTTTTGTTTGATAAACCGCGGAGGAATTTTTATCGAGAAAAATTTTAACATAATATGGGCACAAAAAAGCTTCTAAACTTTGTTTAAGATTTAATCTCTTTGGTTGCAAAAAAAATGTTTGAAAATGGTCAACATACAATATAATACTGACGAAATTATTTTTTTATCGTGCAGTTTCAAGTTTAGGTCATAGTTTTTGATATTTTAAAACAAATTAGATAAATCTAAGAACATATTTTTTCGATAGATAGATTTTCTCTGTATGTATTTTTAAGAGATTCTCTAATTATATGCTTTCAAGTTTATACAATTGCTTTTGAACATTATTCTTCTTTTACAGCCTCACGGTCACAAAAGACCATGACAACAGTACTACATTGATACCACTGTGTAAATACGATATCTATTTTATATTACATAGTAATTAAAAAGATGGAATCAAAAATCATTGAGTAAATCAAACTAAGTTTCATAAACATTTCGTTAACAAAATACATTATTTTAATGAAATCACATTTTATATTATTATTTTATATTTACATATTATTTTCTGGCCATATAATAAATATTTTTTTTGTAAATAGTCACCTTTTCAATTGGCTTTCATAGTGGTTCCTTCTTAGTTACCCACCACTTAGACTTCATAGTTTTGTTTTTATCTATGTTTGTATTTTTAATTTTAGTATATATTGTTTCCTGGAGAACATACCATAGGTATCGAAACATGTTGATTTATCAATAAATAGTGGTTTATAAAAAGTGTTTTATCTTATTATTTATCTAAGTAATTGGCCAAACTGCAAAGTTATAAAACAGAATCGTCAAGTATGCGTAGAGAAATTTCATTTAACTTTAGGTGTTTCACTTTATTTTGTAGAATATAATTCATAGTAATTCATAAATATAATTCAAAGTTTGTTAATCATCAGCACGCGGACTGGTTAGTGTTCAAAGTGCTCAATTCTATTATAGTTCGATACCGTTGTATTTCTAAGCAAACAAAACCACACTAGCACAAAGTTAATAAAGATCAGTTGTTATTAAGATTAAATTAGTTTTAATATGCCAATCAGTAACAATAAGAAGTGTTATTAGGAGAACACATTCTTATTGTGAAGTTGTAATTATTCAGATAATAGGTCTGTGACATTTCTAATATTAATTAAATGTATTAATTAGAAAGATATACATATAAAATCAATTTTATAGAAAAATATTGTTGTTGCGCCACCGGGAATCGAACCTGGATCTCTTTAATAAAAATGAATTGTTTATTCTGGCGTCTGCTGTCGGTTTACTCAAAGTTATTTGAGATTCCGTAAAAACAAAGTAGGTGGCTCTTTCAAATAATGTTACGATAAATGTGTTCATTTAAAAAAGGTGTAACATATAGGTTCGAAAATTTGTCGTCAAAAATGATGTCGCTGTAGCATAGTTGGATAATGCATCATCCTTGGTTTGGAAAGAGATCCAGATTCGAATCCCGGTGGCGCAACAATAATATTTTTTGATAAAATTGATTTTATATGTATATCTTTCTAATTAATACATTTAATTAATATTTAATAAGAAGTGTCTTATACAGTAGGTTTTTTATTGCATTACCTATGTATTTTTAACTAACATACTTTGTTTTTAATATCGTTTATTTGAATAACAATTCTACCTCTTTTACGACCAAAACGGATGGAGCTATAAAACACCGCGACAAGGTTCCACTAAGTTAGTAATGTTAAAAGTAAGATAATAAACTATAAAAAAGTATTTAGGGACATATCTTATAATTTATATCTTATATTTATACCCAAACTGCATAACAAGTTTGACTTTAGCATAATGAAAATCCCAAAGATAAAGTTAACTTGTGATCTGTAGTATATTTTAACTAAAGTAATTTTTATCATCGTCCTTGCTAAAAAACGTTTGCGTATTGTTCGTATGTCAAATTTACGAACGAACAGCCCGTTTTCGCAAAATTTTACTAATGTTACATTTTTAACTATAGTAAGAATTATTAAGGAGAACACATTCTTATCGTGAAGTTGTAATTATTCAACCGGTAGTGCGGTAGTGCAAAAACAATATTTTTCGACAAAATTGATTTTATATGTATATATTTAGAATTGATACATTAAATTAGTATTTAAAACATCACAGATTTATGTTTTGAATAATTACAACTTTACAATAAGAATGTGTTCTAATAATATAAGTTTTATCAATGTGTCCAAAATTTAATAAAAATGAATTGATAATTCTGGCGACTGCAGTCGGTTTACTAAAAGGTATTTGAGATTCCGTAAAAATAATGTAGATGACTTTCAAATAATGGAACAGGAGATGTATTAATTTGAAAAAGTGTAACATATGGGTTCGAAAATTTGTCATGAAAAATACTGGCGCTATAACACAATCTGTAGTGTACTTCCCGGGATGGAAAATAGGAGATCCAGGTTCGAATCCCGGTAGCGCAAAAACAATATTTTTCGACAAAATTAATTTTATATGTATATATTTATATTTAATACATTAAATTAGTATAGTAAGAATTAACAACTAATGACACAATGGAACAAAGAGGATGAGTTGTTCTAGTACTTGTATAAATCAGAGTGATTTGAAAGGAAATTATAAGAGGTTACTGTGCTACTGTTACCCGTAAAATCTTTATAGAGCAAGTGTACACTGAGGACAGTTCTCCGCCAATTGTTCTATCATTTGAAAATTTAGTCTATAGTGTATTCACTGCCATACATTTTCATAGCCCTCACAATCACGACAGAGCTGTCGTACGACAGAAAGTCGTAAATATTAATATGTTTTTAAACACGTACTGTACTTACTTTTTAAACATATACTGTAGAAAATATTTTATAATCTGAAGCGATCTCTCAAAATCATGCTTAACTTTAGTAGGAAATCGCCTTGAAATAATAAGTAAAAAGACAATAATTCCCTGTATTCATAAAATAAGATTTGCAGTCAATTTGGAACAAAGCAGATTTGGGATATTAGAAAATGTAAGTTTGTACAATGTTGAGACGTTATAAATAAGGTCTCTATTGTAATTTTTAGTGATGGCCACATTTTACGCCTGACATCATTAAGTTCACGCTTACGTGGTGAGAGTTCCGTGTTTTTAAACATTTCCGGAGCAGACGCGTAGAGACGACCGTAGAGGGAGATGAACTGCGGTCGGCCGCTCGGTCGATCTTAGAAGAAATTTTTATTTGGCGGCTGCGTTGGGTTTATCTGGCAAATCTGGGGATTATAAAAGACTCTGACGCATCAGACAATTCGATCGTCGCCTGGCAGTTGAAAATGGCCTCCACGATATCCACAGACGTAGATAGGAAGTATTTTGTGAAACCGAGTGTAATAAGTGACTAGTAATTTTGAACGTTGAAGATAGATGATTTTTTAGGGTTAAGAATTTTAGTTCATAATGGGTTCGAAACAACATTGGGTAAAAATGTCCTTTAAATTTTCATTTTATTTTATAATAATATATTCATTTTGTGAAAGTACATTTCATTCAAACTTAGTATTTGCTACCAACCTGCATAGTTAAAATAATTATTTAATTAATTTATCTTTCTTCGCAAATATCATCTTCAAAATCTTGCTTGAGATTATCTTTTAAATGCAGTTGTTTGATATGATTTTACTAAATGTTGTGTTAGATGTATTGATAATGATTCCTCTAAATGTTGTGTTAGAATCTCTTCTTTCTGCCTCGGCTTCATATACAGGGGGAGGCATCTAGTCTAACTGGTTATTTTTTTATATATTGTCAAGTCAAATGGTTATGAAAAAGAATATTTTTTTATAAGAAAGTTTTATTAAAAGTGGAAAATGAGCATTTTACGTGAATTCTTATGGAAAAGGCAATTAAAAAATAATTACATTGAAATTAACATTAAATATGTGTGTCCATCATGCCAGCATACAGTTATTTACCAAATTGTTTATGTTGATGATTGTCTGATTTAGATTATGCAGTTCCCTCACGTAAGAGATTACCTCTCAGGAGACGCCTTCCATGTGTAAATGATCGTCCTGGATCCTGGACGTGAAGTGTGGCCAGCTGCTTGTGGCGCCAGTGTAGGGTGATGGAGTTGAGGCTTGTAGTAGATTGACCACCAGACGATGCTGAATTATCCAGATAAACCGGGACTCTGGACGCGTTGTTCTTATGTTTTATTTTCTACATTAAAATTAGATCCCATCTTTGTGGAGCGAGTTCTCCCGGCCGAAATGTGAAGACTGGCCCACATAAAGTGATGCATCCCTTATCGTGCATTTGCCGTCCTGACATTGGTCACGTAAACCAGTCTTCATTTTTTATCACTGTTCCCACGCTGTGTCGGTGAACCTGCGTCTAACAAAACCGAGTTTTATTACTCTCCGTCGCTTACTTCGACTAAATTTTTATGTATCCTTGAACACCAAAATATTATTTTGGGTAATTTTGCATTCTAACAGTAGAGCCATTATTGGAGTATTATTTGATTGAAATTTAAATGCTAACTCTCTATTTCCTAACATATAATTTAGTTAACATAAAACTTCTTTTATGTTGGTAATTATGGCCTAACTAATTCTTTTTATACAAAAAAAAAAATTTTACAAGTAAAGGAGATACATTTTATTGTTATAAAGTGAGTAAGTAATTCTGATGTTGGGAACCCATTTCTCATGTTTTTCCGATGATGCTGTCGGTGAAGGTCTGAGATCTCCTGTCTCACTCCTAACAATGTTTTAATATATCATTATGATCACGGTCAAGATACTGTTAATATTTGTAAATTTAAATGTGAAACAGCGTTGATTTACATCATATTAATAAATAAGTACTTAAGTAGTTTTTAACTAATGTTTAAACATATTCATAGTCAAAAGAAAATATGTAATTAATATAGAAATTGATAGACTGATAATATATGCAAACATATTTAGGTAGATCCAATTATAATGGAGATAAATTTTAATTAGAATTTTATTATCGTTTGATCTTACTTATTCGTTTATTTATATTAACGTGCTTCCGGGTTTTCACAAATAATTACAATAAACATACAAAGCTTGTACAAAATAAAATATGTATTAAAACACAATAAAAGTAAATATAAGAATAATAATTGAAGTTACACATAAATAATTTAAAAATATATTTATATTAACGACTTAATTGTTTTAATCAAAATTCGACTCATTTCCATCGAAATAACAAGTCCTTTGATCGCAAACAAATCAAGTACCTACGCACTTAATTGAATTTCCAATTTCACATTCAAACGGATCAATCATTTTTTGAAGAGGGACATTTATGAATTTCAAATAAACCTTTGAAGAATTTTCGGGCGCCCAATTACAGATTCAACTCGTGTCCGGATAAATCTGTAGCAGTGGGTCGTGGATGTTAATCCAGTCATGTCGGGATAATTACAGGTGTAATTGAGTCTGCTGCTCAAACGGAGATGTACATACAGCAAGGTATGTAGTATCCATGGCGAGGCGAATGAAGATGTATGTTTGTATGGTGCAAGCGTAGCCTTGCACGACGAAAGCGTTAATAGTAAGACGTATTTGATAATGAATTACCATGGCACCGCAAATGATTTAATATCTTCATGATATGTACTCGCACACGAATATTTGCATAAACACGACGTATTTAGATTCGTAACCATAGTAACGTCACTCATATTCATACCTTTTGTCTATAAATGTACACAAAATTCAGGTAATCTAATATACACAATGATTTCATATATCGTTTACATTCTTTGTAAAAACTAGTCAACCGATATAATAAGAAAGGCGTCTCAAAATTAATTATTTTAAATTTATATTTAAAAATAAAGAAGAATAATCTAAATACAAATTAAATGTATTAATTAGAAAGACGTACATATAAAATCAATTTTATCGAAAAATATTTTTATTGCGCTTCCGGAATTCGAGCCTAGATCTCTTTCCAAACCGGGGAAGGTGCTTTATCCAACTATGCTACAGCGACAGTACTTTTGACGACAAATTTTCGAACCTATATGCTATACTTTTCAAATTAATACATCTATCGTTCCATTATTTGAAAGCCTTTGAAAATTTTGTACGGAATCTCAAATACCTTAGAGTAAATCTATAGCAGATGCCAGAATTAAAAATTAATTTTTATTAAATTTTGGGCACATTGATACAACTTATATATTATTAAGGAGAACACATTCTTATTGTGAGGTTGTAACTATTTAGAACATAGGACTGTGATATTTTAAATACAATTAAAATAATATTTTTCGATAAAATTGGTTTAATATGTACATCTTTTTAATTAATTCTATTTAAAATATTACAGACCTATGTTATGAATAATTTTTAATAAATTAACGAATAAAACGAAATTTTTCTTAATGACCTATCGTTTATTTATGGATCTGTTTCGCCAATAACGCTCTAAAAAAATCTTGAAGTGTTAGATAAATAAAAATCGATATATATTTTCATTTTAAAACGACATTGAACAATATAAAGAACACTATTAGGACAAATTGCACTATTATTTTTTATTATATTACGATTCTACTAATAACAATTTTCGTAACTTTTAAATATAAATGGCCGCCAGTATGAAAACTAGCGTGTTTTAGGAAGAAGTCGTTGCAATTATTTTATATAATTAATTATATATTAATACAATTTAAATGAATCAATTAAAAAGATATGCTTATAGAAAATGGCGAAAACAACAAGTGCATACTACCCACAAAGTAGATAGTTCAAGTAATAGTAAATAGTAAAGTTATGCTAATTAATATTCTACAATTAAAAATCAAACAATCAAGTGTTCTCAAACAATTATACATATTAATAAAAAATATTAATTAACCCGGTTTTAAATAAAAGCGTTAACCGTAATAAAATACATGATATCAAAATTACCAGTATGAAATTATCTACGCCCATTTGGGCTTTTACATGAACATGAATACATACATAGCTTGTACATAAAACTCGAAAGTAGAATAATTTTATTTATACATGATTCCCCGTTTACCAGTCCTTTTTTATTTAATTTTCTTTCTGAGTCTACGCAAGATGCAACGTCAGAACCAATTTACTCAAAACGTTCCACTCTGTTAGATTGTACTGCGGAGTTATGAAGGGAATCGTTTATACCAACATAAATATATTGGACATCTGACACAACCTTTGAATGTATAAAACATCTTGTTCAAATTTTTTATTTTATTTAATTTAAAATACATACCGGTTTAAAGCTAGACTCGCAGACCTTCTTGGCAGACGTTGTTTTTAAATTATGATTTATATAAAAATATTCAGCTAGGATTCGTATGTGATAAAGATTTTTAACAGAGTTACGTATTTTGAACAGCCGCCATTTTGAATCATCAGACTGGTTAACTAACTTAGCCGATATATTTATCAGATTAATTTTTCAGAAAGATTGATCGAAATCTGATTAGAACTATAATAGTTTTAGCAACATAAAACAAAGAGTTCCATGGTCATAAAATTAACAAAATCTACCGTTAATTATGTGAAGGTGTACGTCATCGCGTCCAATAATGTATATTATAATGTAATTGTATTTTTATTTACTTTGCATAAATTTCGATAGATGTTAATCAATTCTTAACACAGAATATATTATATATATATAAATATCTACGTTAAAATGAATTTTCTTGGTTATCCCGCGTATATCGGTTCCGCGAAGGACTATTGTTGTCCCAACGTTTTGGGTAAATTTAATTACCCATCTTCAGAGGATGCCTTATCGGCGAAGTGTTGCTCTAAAATGATCGTGATACGCGTATTTTCAGGACGGCAGTTCAGCGCTAAGTAAATCACAAATCTTTCACATTGTATTATCACATTGTTCACGACCTAACTAATATACAATTGTTGTTATTTGTTTGTGTGATAAGTGTCAGGTTCTGAGAAGTATATATTATACTAACGTACACTTTTGTTATGTGACAGGAGTGGACGAACGCACATAAAAAAAACAATTACATATAAAAAACATTTTTTCACTTACATATCACTCCGTAATCAGTAAATTAAAATGAACTAAAAATGAACATTATCTAAATTTACATAGAAGATAAAAACCTGTACTGATTGGATAAATTGGATGCCTGTTCTGTTAGAAGATTTATGAAAGCAATCGAAGTAAATGTCGCTTACGTCGCTTCAACGTTGTAAAATATTGTTTCCACATCGGCTCTGATGATGGACCCTGCAATGGGATTCCAAAAATTGGCCAAAAAGGTGAAAGGTCAGACGGCAGATTAGCCCAAAAAACTGTACGCAAAATAATATTGTTTTCAACTTGAACCAGCGTAAGGTAAATGAAACAAAATGTTTGTGCAGCTCGATGTGTTGTAGAAAATTGACAAATAATCTTCATGATTTCTATTTACGTACTATATAACCAAACAAAAACTAAATTAATGGAATTTAATTATTAAACTCTATTAATCATCGAATATTTAGGTAGATTACAGTAAAATAAAATTATCATATTTTGTTGATATAATTTAGTTTTTAAATAATGAAGAAATTGACATAAATATTGTAGTTTATCGATCTTTTAACGCAAGTGTTTTATTAAAATAATATTAACAAGACCGAGTTAAAAAAGTTTAACTTAATTGTGCATAATAATTGTTATATTTACGAGTACCTTGTACAATATTTTTATTATTTATCAGTTTCGATCGTATATTTTAAACTATTTTAATTAAAATTTTGGTAATTTTGCCCAGTACATTTTGCAAACTAAAAAAACAATATTTGCAACTCATTATACAGATACCATCATAAATATATAATTTATTTTTATATTATAAAGTCATATTCCATTATAGTTGGGATATAATACCAAACATTATACGTGGTAATCCGAGATTCATTATTTCAAAAATATATTTAAACAATACAAAATTCGTGTGGTAAAAGAGTATTATCCCTTACATATTACAAGAATATTATACCATTTCAAAACATTTAAATGAATGAGTATGAGTAAAGTAGGTTTTGATCCCAAATATTTTTTTTCATTACTGTCAGTTATTATTGCCAGAATAAATCAATAATATATGCATACAATACGGTTCCAGAAACAAAATGATAATTAATAATTCGGCAGGTTTATCTTGCGGCATACCAAAGTATCAAACTGATGGGAAATTTTAATTATTGGAGTACAAATATTAAAACAATTCATTGTAGTGTATAAGATAACACTATTATAAAGACGCGGATATACTGTTTTTGAAAACCAGAAATACATTATTGGTAGTTTAGGTTAGTGTTTTAATTTTTAAACAAAAAATAAATTGGATCGTACAGGAATATCATCAAATATTAAGACGTGACTGATGGTAAGACAACTGCTCAGTGGTCTATTTAATTGTAAGGATATTAATGAGTTATGCAATCCTTGTATACATATCTATTGGAAAAATAAACTAATATTGATGTATATTATAATACATAAGAATTACAATAATTAAATATGTTTTTTTTAAATATATTACATATTCTTTTTTTATAATGACTTGATTGAAGGTATAGTATTTTAAAAATAATTTCTATACAGAATTGTACTGAAATAAATATAAAATAAAATAAATTATTTTAGTATGTAGTTTGGTTAACTTAAAAAAAAGGTTGTAAAATGTATTATTTTTTAATATTTCTAGTGTTTTTACGAATATTTTTTTTTTCGAATAATTAATTGACATCTTTCTTATATTAGTCATATCTGAAAATTATTTCGAAATTTTAAATATAATTAAAAAAAATAACACAAACATAACATATACAAATATGCGATTTTTAAAATATCTTTTTAAAGATTTTTTTTTTATGTTTAAACTTTTTTGGAAAATGATTGATTAATGTAGGGAAAAACTAATTTGCGAAAAAGTATCCAGCTATCGTTACTTCCGGTACTAGTTATCACCCCACACATTAGATGGGAGATGACGATACCAAGAGAAAATGAAAAGGTTCCCTAAAACTGCTCAATACCGTTCTACCATAATATCATCGCGCTACCCCAATCCCGCCTAAAATTATGTAAGCTTTTCTGAACACATGAAGAAAAATGTATGCATTCTTTGAATCTGAAGAAATCTGTAAAAGGTGGAGACAAATTTATGTATTATTTAAATCTGAAGATAAAGTGGAGACGAGAATTGGAGACACGTGAAAAATAAAGAGCTTGTCGTAGGCTTGACTACAGAGACTATTTTCAACCTCTACAAGAATCTATGGAGCAGTATAAATTGTAATCGAAACTGTAACAAATAATGTGCACATTTTATTCACAAGAGTTCATCCCTGCCAAGTTCTTTAAATAGAAAAAAGTCAAGGAAAAAGTCAGGAGAAAGCTCAATCACCCTTGCATTTTCAGAGATTGCCATTATAAATAGATAAAATAACTGCCGTTCCAGTATAGCTTAACAGTATGAAGAATAATAATCTAAGAGTTGTGTGTGTTGCATATCTTTATCGTATTCCTGCTTAACATCATTTTTGTTACCACTGCTCTTCTAATATTATTAAATTTAAATTTCATCTTGCTTGAAATGTGTAAGAATATTATTTTTATATATAATATAATAACTTAAAAATATACAGAAAGAAAACTTTGTTTTAAAATTTTATTAATATCTTTCAAGTTATATATAATTAAAATTTTATGATTCAAGAAAGTTTCTTCCCCAACTTATAAATTATTCCATATTGAAGGTTAAACTGGACCAACGCGACATATAATTTGAAATGTGGCCAGGTTTCAATTTTGTTCTTGAATAAATACGTAATGTAGGAATTACTATAATTTATTATTTAATTACCTATGATAAAATATAATTACTGACGATGGTAGCTACGAGTCAGAAATTAAATGACAGGTACGGTGAAAATTTATATGTCCAGAGTTGACATAATTTAGAAAGACTGCGATATTTTTAAGACAACGAAACTCAGGCTTGTATAGTCTCTTGTGCATTCTATGATCTGAAACCCTGAAAGCATAGCAGACACATTTTGCGCTTACCATGGATGACAATATGCGCGAATGTCTCCATTCTGCAGGAGTTGAACATCGAGAATAGACTCTCAACCATTTGCCTGAGACGAATCCTTTATTTTTTTGGGCATCTTGGGAAAAGGGATGTGCCCCACAGGATCTCCCTACTGCCTACCCCGCATATCACCCTCAGCACTCCTATCAATGGCGCCTAGATCGGCCTCATCTCATTCTCCCGCCCATCCCCCCACCGCCACCGCCAGCCACAAATCAGGATGCCCACCCGCAGCATCGACCTCTCTCGAACGAGAATCTTGAGACATTCGCTAACGACCTCCAAAAATTCATGCAGGAGGCATCCAACATGATAATCAGAATTCATAACTTCAAACGTTAAATCGTTAAACCAGTGTACCCCTTTCCCTGCCCCGTACCAACAGGCTAATAATAATTTATAATAATAACAATACATGTACTACAAGTGAAGGAGCAAGGGAGCCCATAGTTCCGGTACTCTATAAAGCCGTGAGAACAAAATCAAAAAGAGAGAGCTCATTCTCGTCGCCGCGTTCTCTGAGTACGCTGATGTTTCATATCCACCTCGTTTTGACCCTGCTTTTACTCTGAACTTTTGGAAACGGATTCGACTCTTGGTTGCTATACTGGACTATGATTTGGAACTTGAATTGGATCCTGCGCACCGCTGCACACACATCATCAGCCTGAGCTACAAGCGTGAACCGGTAAACCACCCTAAAAAAACAGTTTTTGATTCCTTTACGGAACAAGGGAAGATAACTTGGAGAAGGTTGTTGTTGTGGGTAACGTCGAAGGATGAAGAGGAACATCCCCGATCCGTTGAACTAAGTGGAAAACATAAATACACATTAATATAGGAGACACGGTTTAGGTGATAGACACACTAGTAATTAGGTACTGACAGATAGAGATGTATGTCTACCTAACCTAACCTAACCCTTGTCTCCTATATTTATGTGTAGTCAGTTTAATACTTCACCTGTCGATAAGAGTTACTGTTCTATCGAAACTCGAGCAGTGCTAATAAACTCAAGCAGAGTAATAACATTGTTTCATTTATATCCATCCATCAGAAAAATCTCATTTATGTTGATTTGGACATATCCTCCGCATGGGATATGAAAAACTGCTTAAACCGATTTTCTCATTAGTGCCAGAGGGAACAAGATCTACAGAACGACCCAGAAGAATACATAAAAGAAAAATGTGGAGACTGCGAATAAATATGGAAGTAATCGACACAGCTCAGGATAGAGAACGGCGTAAGCGTGCTGGCCAAGCGATAGGCTCCAGACTCGATTAAGATAAAGGGGATGAAGAAGGCGAAGAACAAGAATATTAATATTGTTCATGAAATAATTCTATCAAAATATAAGGCTTGCTTTTGTGTGGTTTAATTAATGGGTGGCACATAATAAACACACATTCACATTTCAGCAATCTTGTAGTTATGATTACCGTTTATGTTCTCTGGCTAAAAAATGGCGATTCCACCCCTACACAACTTTGAACGAGTTTGGCAACCGACCCGTACATGGTGGTGAAGTGAAGAGAAAGGGGTGAGTTGTGGGGGGACATGTCCGCCGAGGGATATTTATTGACTTTGACGTTTACACGACATGACCAAAACGTGTCGTTGGTCGAAGCGTTCAGTCATTTTTGGGTGCATAATTAATATTGTTTGTAAATTTATAAAACAGTTAAAGGTGACTTCTATGTTAAAATTCTGCTCTTTAATACAAATTAAATAAATCAATTTGAAGGATAGACAGAAAAATACTATTTATCGAAAAAATATTTATTTGCTATCCGGGGAAATGCGTTAACCAATTCCGCTACATCAACTAATTACGTTTACGAAAATTTTTTGAACTTATATTCCGCATCTATTTAAACCGGATACACTTATTATTATGTTATTAAAAGCAATCAACTTTATATTGCGATGTATCTCAAATACCTTTGAGTGATTAATACACGAATTAGATCAATCTATTTTATTAAATTTGAATAAACTTTGACAAAACTTACATGTTTTTAAGGAGAATATTTACGTTGTGATGTTGTGAAATTTCAGAATATAGTTCTGTGGTATTTTTAATAGAAATTAAATTAATCAATTAGAAAGACAAAAAAAAAATCTATTTATCGAAAAAATAAGAGAGTTGTATCGGAATTCAAACTACAGGGTGAATATTATGTTCCAGCCCGATTTTGTTTGGCTGCCATTATGATTTAGCAAATTTTTCTCAGTTTGTATTTGGTAGTCGTAGAGAGTAGTTTATTACAACATATAATATTGTTTTGAAGTTATTAAAACAAACACAAACCAGATTTAAAAAAAAAAAATCATCATGATTTGTTAATAAACAAAACAGTCGTTATTGGAGCACTGAAAATTTTCAATTGATATACCTTGACACCCACGCATAGTGAGCCAAGTAGGCGAGTGGAATCATCGGGCCGTATTTATTTTAGGATGCGAGAGGCAATGCTGTAAAAACTTTTTGATGGCCGAATTGAATCAATTAGGCCTGCAACACGTGTGGTTTCAACAGGATGATGTCACCTCGCACACAGCCAGAACTACGCTTGAAATGTTGATGAATGAAACAACATCGACTTGGAACATAATATTCACCCTGAATGTTCTGAAATAACAAAATTGTGTTCTTAAAAATAATTCTACGAATGTTTTATATATTCCAATACCAATGCGTGCAATATAGATTTTTTTAAAGTATGTAGATAAAAAATTCAGTCATTAAAATTATTTACAAAATACGTTTCCTTCCTTCATAAATAAATGCTGACAATTTACTTATTGATACAGGGCCAGTTTTAAAATTCTTTCAGAAGACCACCGAGTTAGTCCAATTTTCATAGAACAAGTTGTAATCTCCGTTGCCGTCTAAGCGTTTTTGAGATCGAAAGAATTGATAATGTTCTCGTTGAAGAAATTTACATGTTCCTTGAACCAGTTGATGATAGTTTTTGTGGACACTCGTCGATCTGCATGCGACCTTCAAAAAGTCTTTTAATTTAGATAAAATATAAAAGTTGCGTTCGTCGGTGCAAGGTCTGAGTTGTTTGTAGAATGATCTAGTTCTTCTGTCATGTTCAAGGAACGTGAGCATATAAAAAATAATCATTGATCGCAATCGGCAAAATTAATGAAAGACACGGATATTAAAATATTAATGAGTAAATAGGTCTGATGCATTGAAAAGCTCAAAACTAATACGCAGGCTCACGGATAAACCATACAAATTTCTTGACATCGTTTCTCAGAATATTTACGATTCTGACTATGGGCTGTGTATAAACTGAATGAAATTTTTACACAATAAAACAATTAAAATATAAAAATTATTTACTAAATATAAAAAGAAAAATTATAAAAACAGCAGTGGTTAATCATTGAATTATTTTTTAGAGCGAATTATATTCAATACACTTATTAAAGCTGAGTGAAAGAAGAATTATTTTTGATTACATTTAAAATTTTGCATCATAAAATTGATAGTCCTGATTCGTTGTGGCATGTATCTGCCAGAAATACTAGAATCATTTTACCTTATTACTGTAACAATATTGGGACGATTGCTCAGTTTAATTCTCCAATACAGAATTCAATACTCGGGGAACGAGTATGCGAACGTCGCTGATGTATGCCACATAGCATTACCAAAATACAGAGGAATTCTAACATGTTTGTTTATGACTGATGGATTGGATGTACTGATTTGAGACTAACACAAGCTACAAATAAAGTAACATTTACATTTATAAATAAAAATTTGTCGTATTTTTCTTATGTATGTTTAATTATTATGTATGTACGAGTATATTAGAAATAGATTTTTAAATGAGTGCTTGACAAAATTTCTATACTACGTAAAATTTATATAATTTTTATTTCCTACATTACATTTTTACTGTGTATTATTTTTGCCGTGTATTTAATGATTTAACTTTTATCGTGTTTTTATTTTATATTTTTCGTTTTTATCTTACTTTATGTATTACCTAATGTAATATAGTATTTCTAGTGTAAACTACTCAATCGGAATCGTTTATTTAAAAATAAATAAATATACATGTTGGTATATTGTTCGAGAAAAATAATTAAAAATAATTAAATATAAATCTCCTATCGTCAACACGTTTTGCAGATGAATTTTTTTCCCATTTGTTAATATTTTTTCGAAATTGCTACATAAGACTACTCTTTGATCTTTTTTCATATTGTATACATATATATATTTTTCATATTATATATACATATTATAATATATTTCTTCCAGTATCCCCACCCTTGCAGAATACAGACGTACATACGTATGTAGTATGTGAAATATTTCAGTATTCAGTCATTTATAATGGTGTATCAGTAAACATTAAATTATAATTAAAGTTCAGTGTTTATTTTGTGACCTTAAGAAACTCTGAATTCCGCGAATATACATTTTTAGTACCATCTATTGGATACTGATCATCTCTCAGAGGTCAAACTTTACATTTTATATACATTCATGTATCGATTTTCACCTCTATTTGATTGTATGAGAGCTCGCCTTACTTCTCTGTTTTTATCTACTTTGGAATACTTTGAGAATAGTAGATGCAGAATTCGTTGTTCATAATTACTTATTGTTTTCTTTTCTTGTTAGATTTGACCATGCCTTTTCGGATCTAAAATCTATTTAAAAATATATATTCGATGGTCTGCAATTTTTGTGTTGGTGAAATCATGCATCAAAATATTAAAGAGCTATCAGTTATATAAGTGTTGTGTAATATTTAAAAATATATTTAGTGACTAATATCTTGTCATTTGTTTAGTTGGAGTTGACACCATTCTGGAATGGGCTGACAGCTAATGCACCAGACACAAAAATTAAGGATAGATGATGAATTGTTTTGATGATATTTGGTAATTTGTTTTTCGACACATTCATTTCTACTAACTTATAATCCGAGACAGCCTTGGTCTCTTCTATCATATTTAAAATTCTTTTAACGAATTAAAAAATAATATTAAGGAAAACACATTCTTATTGTGAAGTTGTAATTATTCAGAACATAGGTCTGTGATATTTTAAATACTAAATTAATGTATTAATTATAAATATATACATATAAAATCAATTTTGTCGAAAAATATTGTTTTTGCGTCACCGGGATTCGAACCTGGATCTCTATTTCCAATCCGGGGAAGTGCACTACCTTTGTGCTATAACGCCAGTATTTTTCTTGACAATTTTTCGAACCTATATGTTACATAGCATATATATAGCGTTATAGCACAAAGGTAGTGCACTTCCCCGGATTGGAAATAGAGATCCAGGTTCGAATCCCGGTGACGCAAAAACAATATTTTTCGACAAAATTGATTTTATGTGTATATATTTATAATTAATACATTAATTTAGTATTTAAAAAATAATAATTAAAATTTGTAAAATCATGAGATAATAATATGATTTTATTTGAGTAACTTTCTCACCAATCTATGATTTAGATAATATGTCAGCTATAACATAATCAGGGCTGGTGTGGTGAAAGATTAATAATAAAGTGGTAATCCAAATAGCTTCAAAAGTAATGAACGGCTAAGGCTGAAATAAACCTGATTTCTAAAGCTATGTTCAACCCCTAAGACTGATTTAAACCTCTGTTTACGCATGAGTGTCTCCTCAACGTGCTATTGCTAGTTGATATATGAACAATGCGCCTAAATTGAGGAGTTACGGTATTGCCAAGTTTTGCATTGTCATATCAGCCTCGATATCGGCCTTTGAAATATCGAAAAACAAAGAAAAATTCCGTAATAATATGAAAAAATAACAATGATTATTTAATTTTTAGTAATGTGGGTATACTAAGATCAACCTTAATAAAAAAGTAAAAACTATTCAAAGCATAATATTTATTCATAAAATTATATTCACCATCCATTATAAAATATTATTATTTACATTTATTGACTGCAGGAAAGAAAGTAAACGGCGCTTTGAATGGAATTATATCTAACGGGAATTTGTCAACCGAGGAAAGACTAGCGGTGCACAATGGAATCCTGGTACCGAAACTGATGTATGGAAGTGAGGCCTGGAGCTGGCGGAAAGGGAACGAAAGTAGACTGAATGCAGTGGAAATGAGATCATTTAGACGTGTTTGTGGCAAATCTATTTATGACAGAGTAAAGAATGAAGAAATAAGGAAAGAATGTAAAGCTGATGTTAGTATAGTGAGTAAGATTAAGAAAGGATCAGTTAGGTGGTTTGGTCATATAGAAAGGATGAATGAGAAGAGAATGGTAAGAATGATATATGGCGCAAGTGTTGATAGAACCAGAAATAGAGGACGTCCGTGGAAGACTTGGCACGACCAGGTAAACCAGATAATGGAGGATGGTTCTGTTAGAAGCCTCAATAATCGGCGAGCTTATATGAGAAGATGTATGAATGTGGATGAAGCGAGAATTGTGTGTCAGCACAGAATAGTGTGGCGCTCTACTCTCTTTGCCTACCCCCACGGGGAAACGGCTTGATGGTAAGTAAGTAAGTAAGTAACATAATGTGGAAACAAAAAAAAAAAATATATAATTTTTAAATTTGATTCATTGCTGTTTGAGTCCCTGAATTTCACGCCCTATGCACTGTTGGGAAAACTTGTAATCGGGATAGGGGCGAACTCCACACACAAGCGCTTGCTCTTACTAAACTAATTGTTGGCGGCTAGAGGTCAAACATTGTAGGTCAAAGAGAGATGAAATTCAATACGATTTTGTGTTTTTTTTACAAATTTATAACATTTTTAAATAGACTCCTTTCACTGACTAGTAAATAAATAGATATGATATGAATTGTATATATAGAAGAGAGGTTTGGAATATTTATCCAACGAAACCTATCACACAGCTAAATCAACACTAATACAACTCAAAAAAACAAGAATTTTGAGTTATTATTGTATTCGGATACTCTGTCATATAGGCGACTATCTTAGCACCAGTTTTCGAAGAGTGTCACTTTATGATACATTTATGATCTAAAATGTTAATTAGTTTCGTAACTGTAGTAACAAAAAATGGAGGAAAATGTATTTATTTTTTGTCAACCGAAAAATGACTTTTTGAGTTGTCTTAAGTTTGATCTAGGTGTGGGATATATCCGATAGATTACAACACCTTTAGGTAACAATAAAAGTATTACTTACTTAAAGTACTCTTTGAAAATTAAATTAATGTATAAAAAAGACGTATTTCTTACATTAATGCATACCATATTGTCAGTGTTTAAATTTTCGCGTTCCAATCGAATTATATTTCTAAAAAAAGTTGCGGAACTCTTTGATTGCGTGAGTGGCACCGAAGTGATCACATGAATGCTTCCAAAATTAAAATTTTGGGGCAAGGAATTTGTGTAAGTTCATGTATATTTATTGGTGGTCTGTGTTTCTCCCTATAATGTTAAAAATTATAAAAATATATTCAAACAGCACCTTAACATATTAAATCTTTACAAGAACATTTAAAAAATGTTTTTTATAAAATATCTCTATCAAAAATGTATCGTAAAAATAATTTATTAAGTTCTTTTATTAGATTATTATGTCTAGGTATTAATTTTGTGATCCGTGTTTATACTATAAAAAACATTCACACAAATAATATTGTTTAATTTATTGATATTTAAAAAATTGGCTTAAATTTTCGTTTCAATCGAGTCATATATTAAAAAAAAATCTCTGAGCTATTTGATTACGTTATTGGTACCAATATTATCACACGGGTGACACCAAAATGCAAATATTGAAATAAGGAATTTCCGTTAGTTCATGTCTGCATATTTGGTAGTCTGTGATAAATACATATTTAGTATTTTTTATTTATTATTTTAGTTTAATAACCACAATTGAGTTTAAAAAACATCTACCGGTTTTTTTCCTAAAAATTATTCGACTAAATTTGTATTGAGTAGCAATTTGAGTTAGGTACTAAATTTACTTTTTAAATAATTGTTGTTTTTTTTTAAAAAATTAATAATAGATTCTGGATAAATAGAAAAACAATGCTATATTTTTAGTTAGTTTTGACATATCCTGAAGAAGGAAAAGGTGTTACCAAGTTAATATTGCTAATTTTAAAAGTATTATACATATTTAGTAATTTGTCTGTATTTTTGTCATACTGTAACCTGCAACCAATTAATCCAGCCCTTCTCTTAATCACTTTCTTGTTGTTTTAACCGTTTATATTTTATTAATTCGTCGCCTTGGGGCGAATTCCAATACAAAATATGTATAATACAGACTGTATATGCCTGAGTTGACAGCTAACCACGTCGCCTTTTTACAAGTATGCGTGAAAACAGGGCGGACCAATATATTTGTTAAATAATAAGTATGATCATATATATTTTCTAAAATGCTTTTAAACCCTACCGAAAAAAACTTATTATAATCATGTTTAAATAAGTATTAATAGATTATGCGTATATTATAGATGTCTCACAGAGATGAAGCTATTATTTATTTTACATGAGAAGGTAAGCATGGAAGTCTTAGGCATTACAGGGTTTACGACCTGTCATCGGCTTAAGTGATCACTTTACACACTGTAACGTTCATCAATTTTATCCGACTACAACACCTGTTAAATTTTTGGAAGTTGTATATACTCGTATGTTATAACATAGAAACCTTTCAATTATTTATTATCGTCATTTATGGTTAAACCATAGATGTCGACAGCGTAGTTGGTAATACATAATTGAAAGGTTTTGTAGTCGTGTAACATTGTTTCATTGTTTAAAACGTTCGTATCCTAAATATATGTTAGGGTTACAAGGTATCAAATAAACCAAAAAACTTCAATGCTCTCACAAGGCTGAATCTTGTAGTAAAGTTGGTTGTGATCTGGGACACAATTTACCTCGTATTATAAAAGTAGTTTTAAATTATGGTGACATAAAGGTAATTTCATTCTAATTCATTCGTAAGTACAACAAATGTATATATTTTAAATTTGATTTTATATGCAAAATAATCTGTGTATAATTAAATGTTCTGGATAAAACTTATTTTTCTTTTCCTGATACGATGTTATGATATTCTAAAATGAACACAAAAATATCGTACTTTTGGAATTAGCAGTATCTAAACACCTACCACGAAACATTAGACCGGCATTTTATACAAATAATAAAATGGGAAATTTACACATCAATTCTAAAGACAAATTTAACAATTTTGGTGTCTATAAACTTAGTTGCCAGGATTGTACTGCATTTTATATTGGTAAATCGGGTAGAAATTTAAATATACGATTGAATAATAGTGGGTTTTCAGAATTTTCTAACCTAATATTTTAAAATATAATTAATTTTTGCTTGCAGATCAAGAAGTTTTTTTTCACTAAATGTTAATTGTTTCGATATTTTTACACAAATTTTTCATTATATGAAAAAACCTGAATTATAAAACTAGCCGTCCTGTGATTCTTATCATAAAAAAGATTGCAGGAGTTTTAATGGCATAATAACTCCCATTCCTTAAGAAATAAATTATACAGAAGTTGAAATATTTCTGAAATAGCTTCGATGCAGAATTCTATGAAAAAGAAAGTTAACATTGAAGTAACACTAACATTTCACATTTTATCCATCCTATGATGCCATAGTTAGGCAAGGTGTTGGATACGGCAAAATAATAAGAAGAAAATGCGACGAAATTTTATATATCATTAGAATTTTTAAGAACAGAAAAAGTGAAAAGTGAAACTTACAGAGAAATGTATAAATAACAGTTGACAGAAAAATTCAAATGATATATAAGTATATCGCAAAATACCCTGAAGATTTTACTCAGATACAGCATCTCTACACATTTCTGGGCTTTGTTATATTAATATAAATAAAACTTAAATTAATTTAACGCATTCTACATACATATTGTCAGAATTATCTCGTTCTTGGATTTTCTGAACCTGACCCAAAATCATTCAATTCTGTGGAATATAAGAGAAAGGATTTATTGTATATTACATCAAAGAACATCTCTGTACAGTATCTGGACCCAAGGGTGGATTTATAGAATCGCGTTAGCCACAATTGAAAAGGACCCCGCACTCCAAAGGGCCCCCAATAATGAAATAAAATCAGGTATAACAGAGAAAACGAAGACAAAAAAAGAAAAAAAATTGTAATAAAAAAATAAAGCCCATAAATACTTTTTAGGCTATAAAAAACGATTGTGCTTCTCAACAGTCAGGTATTCATGATAATGTGCACGATCAGTCTTTATCGGATTTGATCGGATCTGTTACTATGAATAGTTTAAACTCTACTGCTGTTCGTAATTCACTTAGTTTATATTAAAATTTTGTTCAAAATGTTAGGGAAGACAGACCATTGCACCATAAATCCGTACCCCGTCTGGCCGTCAGGGTACAGTTTTGTGCATGCAATCCAAAGTGTTTCCTATTTACGGAAAGTCCTTGCAATAGATTTAAATAATTCGGTATATTTTCTATTACCCCGGCAGCGTCCCGGACGATCAGAGAATCCGCAGCAGGCAAATAAGATAATCGCTAGCCGTATTACGTATTCCGCACTAGAGGAGATCGCAATCAATATTGACAATGCCCTCGCGTCCGAGCTGATTGAACAACCAATATGTGTGGGGCTTGGCTGCAGCCGCATTTCAATCGAATCGGCGCGCTGCGGCGGCGGTGGCGTGCTGTGCATTTCGCATTTTTAAGCATCTGTTTATTTTTGCATTCTAGTATTGTCATCTTGATAAAAAATATTATTCTTTGTTTTTTTAAGATTTTATATAGCTAACTGGCTTAGTGACCTACAGTAGCTTAATTTTAACACGTTTATTTAATGTGTCGTTTACATAAACATAAATATATATATATATATATATATATATTAAATACTAAATTAATGTATTAATTATAAATATATACATATAAAATCAATTTTGTCGAAAAATATTGTTTTTGCGTCACCGGGATTCGAACCTGGATCTCTATTTCCAATCCGGGAAAGTGCACTACCTTTGTGCTATAACGCCAGTATTTTTCTTGACAAATTTTCGAACCTATATGTTACATTTTTCAAATTAATACACCTGTCGTTCCATTATTTGAAAGCCATCTACATTATTTTTACAGAATCTCAAATACCTTTGAGTAAACCGATTGCAGACGCCAGAATTATCAATTCATTTTTATTAAATTTTGGACACATTGATACAACATATATTATATATATATATATATATACTTACTTACTTACTTACCATTACGCCGTTTCCCCGTGGGGGTAGGCAGAGAGGATAGAGCGCCACACTCTTCTGTCCTGACACACAATTCTCGCCTCATCCACATTCATACATCTTCTCATACAAGCTCCCCGATTGTTGAGGCTTCTAACAGAACCATCCTCCATTATCTGGTTTACCTGGTCATGCCAAGTTTTCCGCGGACGTCCTCTATTTCTGGTGCCATCAACACTTGCATCATATATCTTTCTTACCATTCTCTCCTCATTCATTCGTTCCATATGACCGAACCACCTAAGTGATCCTTTTTTAATCTTACTCACTATATTAACACCAGCTTTAAATTCTTTCTTTATTTCTTCATTCTTTTCTCTGTCATAAATAGATTTGCCACAAATATGTCTAAGTGATCTCATTTCCACTGCATTCAGTCTACATTCGTTCCTTTTCTGCCAGCTCCAGGCCTCACTTATATACATCAGCGTCGGTACCAGGATTCCATTGTACTCTGTTTCGGTTGACAAATTCCCCTTAGATATAATTCCATTCAAAGAGTCGTTCACTTTATTTCCTGCAGTCACCCTCCTTTCGATATCATTCTTAGCCTTTCCGTTTCTATCAAACATACTTCCCAAATATATATATATATATATATAAATATATGATATATTGATCTCACGACAACTGCACACAATATAGGTGCATACACAAGTTGCACAAGTAAATATACTTTTTTTTTAGTGATAACTTTTAATATTTTAGAAATGATTTTTTAACAATACGTAATAAATTTTTGGTTTTTATTTTAACAATTCAAATGAAAACGTCTCGCTTCATAAACAAAAAAAAAAAGAGCAGAAGTGGAGTAAATATTGATAGCATTATTCATAAATCTTAACTGCTCTTTTATTGGAATGATATATTCTTAGATTTCTTTAAAAAATGTATTTCCTTTATGAATGACTACATATCATATATTATATAAAAAAATTTAATAAATCTTTTTATAATAGTTGACATTTAAATTATGTAAACAATAGATACTATACACGTATTTAATCGAAGATTTATTTAATTTAAGAATATATTTAATTACTTGTAATAACGATTTAAAAATACTATTATAGGTAATAACATAAATTTTAATACAAACTTTAAAGATTTTCATTCGATTTAAAAACATTATTTCTTAGTGAGAAAATTAAAATGAGTAATGCTAATTGTAAGTCTTCCAGTATCTACTTCATCCTCGTTGTACTCTTAAAGAGAGCAATCGTGATCGCGGAACTGCGGCTATTCCAATTCAATTTAGTGATGTTTTGATTATGACCTTCAACTAGTTCAATGAATAATCCACATTGATTTTATATCTTCCTACTAATAATTGGAAAATAATAAGAAGCTTAATTCTCTTCTCTTTGTTCGTTTATTTATTTAGGTAATTTAATAAATAATTATAAGGATATTAACTAAAAATATAAATAAAATATTATTAGGAGTCAAATTCTCAATTTCCTATAGTGATAATTGAATATCCTTTCTGAATAGACTCTTTTCCAAATTTTCTATATTTCTTTGAAAATTCTGCTAGAATCAATAAAGAACAGATATTGAATTAAATAAATATTATAATGTTTCATACATAAAAATACTTCAAATGATCCATATGAAGATTGAATTTTCGTGGTACCCTACCTCCTATGGAAGAAAAATATTTGGTGTTCAGAGGCGGAGATCGTTTTCATAGTGCATATGTTACAGTAAGAGATTCTAGACTATGAATTTTATTTAATTGAAAAGAAAATGTATTTTAATATATATTCATACGTATGATGTAAAGTTGTAAGAATAATTTGTGTAAAAAAACATATGTTAATATAAAAATTACAAAATGCTAACAATTTAAAATAAATAATTAAGAAACATAAAAAAAGGAACAATTAATAAAGAAACACACCGGATTACTATAATGTATTTATTTGGCCAAAGTTCTCTAATAATTTTTTTCATTTAATTAAATTAAATTTACAAATGACATGAATTTATCCTAAAGATAAAAAGATCACATTTTACAAAGAAACATAATCCCCTGTTTGAATAGATCGACAAAACTATTTACTTCAGATTTTTTTTTATTAGTACTAAATATTTTTGAACTACTTTCTCCTCGGAAATGCAAATCTTTATGACTTACCATATAAACTATGTAAACTTTTCTTTTCTTTAAATATACTTACACACGCACGCTCGTCGCTGGGTCACTACCTGCTGTATGTCAATTGTCGATGGGATTAATTCAACTTGTTTAAAATGAATAATATTAAGAAAATCAATTTATTCCCGGATTGTCTCAACACAGAATTCCCAGTTACAGGGATGTGTATTACCAGTATATGTCTTAATTTTTTGTAAATTTTAAAATAAATTATTTTGGCATAATTTAGTTCCGGGCCCATATTCCGGTGGCAACCAAATATTTTATCGATGTATTGATTTTATCTGTATGTCTTTCTAATTGATTAATATATATTTTTTTAATATATAAGACATATAAGTAAATACAGTTCTATTAAAGATAATATACATTGTTGGATATATTGAATAAATTGCACAAAATAAATACATTGAAGAGCAATTATTAAAAATTTATTTATTATATGTATATTTTTAATCTATATATAATAAATATATGATCTTGCAATATATTACATATATTGAGAGATTAGAACGAATACAAAATAGGTTTCTTCGATATCTTAATGTTAGATCTAATCTATCATTCAACTCCTATTTAGATTCAGAAAACTTCCACAATATGAAAACCCTAGAATATCGAAGAACACGTGCTGACCAAATACTTCTCTTCAAACCACTATAAGGCCATATTGACTATCCCAGCCAATTAGAATTAATATATTTCCATTTATCATCTAGATCGACTAGGTAATCCGCACTCTTCCACACTCCTAGAAGTAGAACATCTTACATACAAAATACATCCATTCACCGGTCATGCAAATACCATAATGAGAAATTTACAGAAATTGACTTTTTCAACATTAGCCTTACTGTTTAAAGAGTTATTTTTATGAACCACCACAATATCAATTTTGGCCAATCATTCTACCTATAAACACATCTTGCTCTCCCTTTACTGCAACTATAGTTACAACCTTCCCACCCTTTCTCTCTCTTTTTTTATTTTTATTTATTTTCTGATCCTAAACATATTTATGCACCTAAACATTTCTGTGAACTTTAATGAACAGCATATAATGTTTAATATTTATTATATTAGTTATATTAAGTTAACACTATTAAAATCCATCAATAAAACATAAATAAAAGCTTAATCGCATTTTAAATATTGTTATATATATTCTCTTAATTTTATTTTCAAAAATAATCGTATTGTGTAAGACTTTTATCGAGATTTCAGAAATACTGATTCCAATTAGTTTTGTAAAATATTTGTGAGTCTTGGACAGTGTCTCGTGAAAGGCTTAAAAATCTATTTATAACAAAATTAAGCAATAGAAAAAGATTTTATTTTTAATGAATACGTAAGTGTAGCTGCGGTCAAGAACAAATAACAAATACACAGGATAACTGCAGAAAGGACAATTGCATTTTAAATTGCACATAGGATATGTGCTCACATATACAACTACCCACAGAGTAATACATCATGTACATTTATAAAATAAAATATAAAATAAATAATAATAATAAAATAAATAGTTAAGTTACTTTAATTAAGTTAGGTTTAAATATTCTCTAGTAGTTTATTATTCAATGTTCCGCAAACGATATGCAAGCGTATTATCCGTTCATCATCATAAATTATCTCTCAGTGTTGCCAGTGCGCTTAAATTATTCGGGTTTTGGTCATTTTATATTATTTATTTAAAAAAATTAAAGATAGGTGCACGGAATACGTGTCTTATAAAAAAAACATCTTTACTGTTAGTCCCATGACAATAAGACTAACTTGATGGGTTCCTGGAACGAGGCTCGAACCCCGGACCACTAGATTACTAGACAAGTATCGTAACCACTAGAACACAATCATTGGCTTATGTGAAGTACACTTGTTATTTGACATCCCGCGTCCACATCCCGCCTAACAAAATAAAGTCAAAGCAGTAGAATAATGAGTTCTAATTTTCTATATGTAGTTGCCATATTGGCGTGAGTGCAGTTATCATGAAATCATACGTAGGATAGATGAATTCACGTTAAATTGCTTTATTGTTGTTAATGAGGCAGACCAGTCTTACGCCGGATCACATTCTTTGGTGATGCGAAATGTTGACGGATGCAAGAGAGGATATGATTGAAGGTTTGGTGGGAGCGGATCGGGTGTCCATCCAGAACTCCGATCTCTTCAGCTGCAAAAGGAATCTGGAATTGTTCAGGACCATTGTGAGATTTTGGGTTTCTAGGTGGGAGTTACCTAGGGGTATTAACTGGTAATACTAATATCAGTGCTTTTCTTTGTCTGTTTCTCCTGTCATTGAGAACGAATGGCCAGCGGTGGTGCTCTGATGACAAGTCAGATCGTAATTATTTTGTTTTGTCTTTTTACCTTTTTCGGGGGCGTGTTTCTTGTTTACCCTCGACTCCTCGAGTACAGCTCCATTTAAATTATGTAACTCTGAAATTATTATTAGTCATTTTTTTATTTAAATGTTTTTTGTATATTAGAATTTCTTACGTACTATGTTTTTTGTGATGATATCAATGATTCTGTTTACATATTTTTATGTTTTCCTTAAATATATTTTTTACTTTTTTGAATAAATTAAAAGGTTGGGAGCAATGAGGGAGTTTTTGATGGTGGCTGTACGGCTCCATTTTGTCACTTAAGTGACAGAAGGAATTTCACAGCTGCCTATTAGTATTTTAAAAAATGCTAACCAGGCGGCGAATGATAAGGACCATACAGGAGCTTTGCTTATAAAAGGTCCTGGGTAAGCGGTGAGTCCATCCTCATTGAGAATGGACCCCAACTGATTATATCTAGAAGACGGAAATGCGTGGCGATAATAATGAATATAATAAATAAATAAATACGGTAAATTTATCGCACGCCCCGCGTCGTAAGGAACAAGCAAGCATCCCTTGTAACGGTTGGCGGTCCCAGGGGAAGAACCGATAGAAACTAATTGGTACTTATTTCTCCACTTTCTTCAGCCGTGCCCATCACTACTACCGCAGCCACGTGCATCCTGCTCCCCCCCTCTTTATTTATAGCCTTCACTTTAGTTCTTAGTGGTTTTGTTTTATTCAACAAATATACCCTCGCAGCCTGCATCCAGCATGCCGCGCCTTACTCGGTTTTTCGATGCAGCATTTGAATTCCGAATGGATTTCCAGGTGCTCGATTTTTTTACAAATAATTTTCAGAAACGTTTACTGTTTTAAATCTTTAATAAATATAAAAAAATATAATTTGTTTGTTTATTGAGTACCCTAGGAAAGTTTGTCATGAAAACTGCCTTAGAAATATTGCGTTATATTTTCACCTTCACCGGTACCGAGATCGGACCAGAATCCTTTTGATATCGGAAAAAATTTTTAGGATTAGAGTTTCAATCCCAGTATCTCTCACATGCTAATCCAGTGCTCTGCCACCTTAGCTACATCCCTAGTGGACCGTGGTCCCAGAGTGTATAAATACACATATACATATACACGTGTATACTACATATTTTACATATGAATGTTTTATATTATTTAATACTACTAAATTATACGAAGACTCCCTAAACCAACATGCAGTACCTAAAAATATTACGAAAGATAGAAATACAGACTTTGTTCTATAAATAACACAAAAAATGTAATGTTTTAAATTGATCTTTTCTACATAAAAAAATGTTTTTTTTTTTAAATAGGCCAAAATAAAAATGCATCACAACCATCACGCTCGAAGCAAAACTAATTATTATGTTATTCTAAAAATGTCAAAATTATGAATATGACAGGCACATTCGTAGGTACATTGCTTCTAAACTGCCAATATCAATTAAATTAGCAGCAAATATAAATGTGTACAAAAAATGTCCTAAAAAAGCTTAAAGGTCTTCAATATAAATAAATAATTATATATTGGACATCTTTCTTATTCTCAAGATCAAATTTGATCAATATCTCAACATTTTTTATAAAATATTATTTTGTTCCTAAGAACAGAAGAACTATCGACATCAGTCTTAATTGGGGGTGTATAACTCTATTGTATATATATACAATAGTTATGCTCGTATATATATATATATATACACGAGCATAACTCATACATTTAAATTTGTATTTAAATCAACAGTTATTGTACTTAAAATAAAATAAATAATAATGTATTTATTAATTTATTTTATTTTAATGCCATACCTATAACATATTGTATGACCGACATAAATTACCGATCACATTGGTAGGTGGTTTAATCGGTAGGGATAGGTGGATGCAAAATAGGGTATCAGAAATGAGGGAATGATGAGGAATAAAGGATTTCTTCAATAGCAGACCAGGATGGACTCGCGGAACCAAAAGGACAGTTCGACTCACCTTGTTGATGATTTTCCGGAAGTTCACCCGATGTACGAAACTGCCACGGTACAAATACTCTGAAAAGTTTCAAAGTTCATAACACACCAAAATCGCAACGGAATATGAACTAATGATCCAACAAATAATCACATGAAAACACTTCTTCTCCAAATCTTCACGAATTTTACGAATTAAAATTAAACCAGTTGAGCCAAAGTTACAATCTGTACTGATTGGAAATGGGCTAAGGGGTAGGAACAAACCTAAAACTGGTGACAATAACATTTGTTTCAAGTTATGGAAGTATACGTGTTCATCTATTAAAAAATAATAATTACGAATACGGAACAAATTGATTTCTTCATTTTATTATTATTATATTACGCACTCTCTACTAGATAAATAAATACACACGTATCGAAAATAATTTTATGGAAAAAAAAAATCGTAATTACTCTGACTACGGGTTGGTAACCAATGTCGAAGCTCAAGAAAACTGCGGATGCGAGAAAATCCCCAATACTTCATATAAAAGGGCGAAAAATGATTTTTCCATCTTGGCTATGTTATAACGACACGTGCGACCTTATCACATGAAGCAAATGCTCGCCAGCAAGTGTTGTGCTTTTATTTATGGGATCCATTCGCATATGCCGCACGAGTATCGGAAAAAATATTTTGCACGTACAGAATCAAGTGTTTTCAGGAAAGAAGAGTATTTTTTTACAATTTGACCTTAAAAGATATGAAATAGGTGATAATGATTCCTGTATGAACATGTGCTAATCAAATACTTTTCTTTAAACTACTGCAAGGCCATATTGACTGTCCCAGCCAATTAGAACTAATACCCTTCCATATACCATCTAGATAGACCCAGCATTCTGTACTCCTCCATATTCCTAGAAGTAAAACATATTACACACACAACTTATTAATTCACTGTTCATGCAAGTACCATAATGAGAAATTAATAGAAATTGACTTTTTCAAAATTAACCTTACTACGCTTAAAGAGCTCTTTTTATGAACCACCACAATCTCAATGTTAACCAGTCACTCTACCTGCAAACACTTCTTGCTTTATCTTTACCACAGCAATAGTTTCAACTTTCCCACCCTTTTTTTTTATCTTCTGCTATATTATGTGCCTGAACATTTCTGTGGATTTTCATGATTAGTATCATGTGTTATATATTTATTATGTTTATTTAAATTGTTAAAATCCCTTGATTAATGACATAAAATAAAAATCTCATAATTGTGTACCATTTTATATTCTTTTTGTGTTTTATTTTTCCCTTTACCTGTACCGAGATCGATACCAGGTCTCCCCCAAAACCTTTTTGAAATAAAACATATTTTTAAAACGTGAGTAACTTGTTGGTCTAGTTGTTAAGATACTTGTATAGTGATCTAATGGTCGGAGGTTAGAGTCTCGTTCCAGAAGACTAGCAAGTTAGTCCTATTTTCGTGACACAAATGTAGTTTGTAAATAGTAAGAATATTGATGTTAAACTCTATTTAAAAAAAAACTAGTCTCCAGTACACGCCAAGCGACCAGTCTATCTTGCTATTCCTCTACTAAGGCTCTTGTCGAATAGTCGTACAGAAATCATTAGAAAATACTGTACTGATTTGTATATTTTATATACTTTATTATTTGTACATTCTTACATCAAATTTTATTTTAAAAAGAGTTACCCCTAGTAAACTTTGTGGCAAGAAAAAATTAATATTTAAAAAAGGTTATTTTTACATCCTATTAGTATTCTTCGTAATGCTGGAGGTCATGATTTGATTCCCTGCTAAGGAAATTTTAATTCTTATTCTGTTTATTAAATTGAATTTATTAATTTGTCATATGAGAAAAACATACTCCATAGAGTATGCAGAGGTGGTTTGGTACATCTGTCTGAGACAGGTAATGCACTGTATTTTAAATAATATTAGTGGTTATATACCAATACCACTTGCCAATTGCTGAGAATGTTGAATGGATGGGAGTGAAAATAAAGTGATGGGAAAAGGTCCAGGTTCGAATCTCGGTAGTAACTAAATATTTTTCGGTAAATATTTTTTTTTCTGTGTATCCAATTAGTTGATTCTTATAATTTGTATTAAAATAAAGTGAATGATTTAAAAAAAAAAAATTATAGTTAATTAACGCTCGACTTTCAGCGCAATATGCAGGTATACAGTACGGACACCATATTGCAATGACACCGGAAGCAGGTAAAAAACAATGAAAGCGCACTAAATGCAGTGATAATCACTGCTTGCTCAGGCGCATACGTGATAAATCTATTTACGATAGTAAAATGCATTTAAATTTGGAGTAAATTCAATGCTCAGCATAATAAACGGGATTAATAAAATTTCACTCAGCTGATTTGGTCATGCGGAACGAACGAGCGAAGAGCGGATGAAAATGATAAAAGCTTTTCGATTTTTACTGTGGAACATCCCAGATAGAATAAATTATCGAAAATAGACAGATGATATGAAATCTTATTACGGGAGTGACACCGCACCTCTCACCTCTAGTTCACACTGGATCCAGGGTACGCATTTATCCCCCGTGTCGTGGCGGAATTATTGCAGGTTTAACGGTCAAACTTTTTATCGCGGATTAACGAGATTTGTATAAAATAAACTGAATTCGTGTCACATTATTAAATTACATGGGGAATAAAAAATTTTACGTGATTCGAAAAAATATTTTTATATATCGTAAACTGAAATAAAGCAACTCATGAAACGTTCACTAGTTTTTATTATTCTTCATTATAACTTACGATTCGTAGAATCCATTCTAAGTTTTAAGTATTATACGCATCCTGAAAAATGATATCAATTTATACAAGATTGAGTTTATCATCAACTGTTTATTTTCATCTTTTGTCTTTATGGATAACTCTCTTGCGTTCCTCCCACCAGCAGAATATTTCACATCAATCTATCATGGGAAAATGTTATTACAACAAAATTAAATTTAAAATAAATAAGTTAATCTAAACAGAGGGGAATAATATACGAGTAATTGTAATTACCTTCGATAGCTGGTTCCTAGGTTTCCGATTCACAATAAACATACATATGAAATATGAACTGCACTAACCTTTTTCATTTTACTGTCTTTCTGGTCCGATGTTGTTGTTCTTTTAGCTGGGTTGTCATTTTTAGATTTCGACCGACCGAACCGCGCACTGGTGGTTTATTTGGACCGCTGGACTGGTCAAACCACGGGATGTAATTGAATCATCTCTGTCAGTTACCGTTTTCTTAGTTTCCGAAAAGAGTGCGACAATACTCACACACGCACTTGTACATTATTATAAACCGAGAAACCCAGTGGTGCCAATCAAAATAACAAGGCGCGTAAACAGTCGGCAACCTCAATTTTTAAAAATTTTTTAATGCAGTTATCTTCTTCTTTAGTTTTTAAACATTATACTAATATATTAACAGTCAAACATAGCCCTTTTCGATGTAATTTTTTCTTTTAAATCAGCGTTAGTCGCAAAATATATTAGTATTTAACTAATATACATATTTGTTATTCTGAAATTTAAATGAAAGTGTGAAAACGAGCCCTTTTTTGGAAGAAGGTGTTGTATTTATTTTGTATTTTAAACCAGATTAAATAGACTATTCATAACAAGGTGTGCGTTAATTAATATAATGTTCTTCAAATTGTTAATAGTTTTTCTTGTTTTTCTCTAAATAAAAAAAATACGGAGATTGCTGAGATTGCAACTATAATAGTATCCTCACTTCTACGTCAATCTTATATTTCAAGTATTTGGGAACAATGAGACAAAGCTGACATGGCAGAAAAACTTGCCGCAAGATAAAAAGAAAACAATGAAGCATACGTTGCCGTAAAGCATTATTGGGATACAAACAAATATCAATACAGATAAAATATCGCAATAATCCACAATAAGTCGATAATATTATAAGGATGCGAATTCTGTAGCCTTACAGAGGAACGAGAAAAAATCATTGAAATAAAATTATCCGAAGGCCAATGCTCTTCGAGACTTTAGAGCAGACTCTGAAATCTAGAAGACTGTGATGGCTAGGACTCCAGAATACTTCGAAAGGTCTTCGAAGAAAAATAAAAAGGAACGCGGCCGACGTTGAAGCTAAAACTACTCCTTACTGAAACGTCGCAGCTCAAAGTAAAGATGCCTGACAAGAAGTAGTGCAGACCAGCCATGGACCTAATTGATCTGTGAAGCCAGTAGAGATAAGAAGTAGGTAAGTATAATGTATAATAGAGATAAAATATCGCAATAATCCACAATAAGTCGATAATATTATAAGGATGCGAATTCTGTAGCCTTACAGAGGAACGAGAAAAAATCATTGAAATAAAATTATCCGAAGGCCAATGCTCTTCAAGACTTTAGAGCAGACTCTGAAATCTAGAAGACTGTGATGGCTAGGACTCCAGAATACTTCGAAAGGTCTTCGAAGAAAAATAAAAAGGAACGCGGCTGACGTTGAAGCTAAAACTACTCCTTACTGAAACGTCGCAGCTCAAAGTAAAGATGCCTGACAAGAAGTAGTGCAGACCAGCCATGGACCTAATTGATCTGTGAAGCCAGTAGAGATAAGAAGTAGGTAAGTATAATGTATAATACAGTTACAAACATGATGAACATATGCTGGTAAATATAAGTATTTATCATATCCGAACGCTGATACATTAGAAAATTTTAATTAAAAATTTTATCATTTCTAAACTTCTCACGTCATGCGTAACCGAACCAAAAAAATATGTATAAAATATGAAAAATGACGAAATTTTTCAAACCCTTTTTTAAAATATGCGAGAAAAATAATTAAGCAGGCACAAGAGTGGCAAACAATTGTTTTAAAATACCACGAAACACATTTATATGTCACCTGACTTAACAGAATATTAACATATTCTTTTTAACATAGAATATGTTACTCCAGTATAATTTGTATAAAAATTGTGTTACAAAAGCGCGTTAGAAAATACCTTAACTTTTTTATATTCTCGCACTTTTACTTTGTGTAATATTTTACCTTTACCAGCGCCAGGGTTTCAAAACCTTTTGAAATATAAAAAGGTTTGGAGGTGATAAGGATCAAACCTGCTACCTCCAACATGCTAAACGTACGCTCTACCATCATACTACACCTTCCTTAGGCAGTGGTATCAAATTATTACGTAAGTATAATAAAAATCAGCATTATATTATAAGGCTGATTTATTGTATTAGATTTAAGTAATAAATATCTATTTTGATAATCTTTATAATTTATATGATATATTATATTCTTTACATCAAATTTAAATACTGACGTAGAATTGTATTTCAGTAATAATAATTATACCTAGTGAACTTAAGATATTTCTATACATCTATTTTTAGGTTATATTCGTACCCACCGAAGGAACGTAACGTGATTAGCTTTTAAAAATTGATGAATTTTATTTTTCGAACTAATACAGTATATTAGCAATTTGAACACGATTTTTAGAAACATAATCCGTGATATGCAGGGATGATATGACCCAAGTAACGCATTTTTTTCATACAAGAATACAAAAAAATATTTTTGATTTCTACAAAGATTTTTAAAACGCCTCGTGCAGTAAAGGTGAAAATTAAACACAAAGTATAAAGTGAGATAATATAAATAAGTGACGAAAAATTTTAATACTAGTTTAAATAACAATTTTGACTGGGATACTAGCAGCCTAAATGCGGCTAAATGTTATATTTTTTATTACTATTATCTTGTATTCATTTATGTTTCAAAAAATATATTATCGTGAGTCAGGTTTCCGTTTTCATTTTGTGTGATGCGGATTTTTTTGCAAAAAAATATTGAAATATTCGATGAAAAAATGCGAATTTCAATTCAGTTCCTCGACACAAAACGTCAAAGTATTTTGATAAGTGGCTTCATGAGGATAAATCACGGTTCCTGACTCTGGTTTCACAGGAAAAAAAAAAATTCAATCGCATTGATTTATATTATTTTAAACCAACATCGTGAATCACAATGAATGCAATTCATTGATACACATGTACTTTTTGGTCGAGAATTCGAGTTTTAATTGCTTCAACCCTTAAAACCTACTCTGTGTACTTTAGTATTCAGACCGATTCGGTTTTAACCATAGTTTTATTACCTATCATTAGATTGTTGTGAATCTCAGTCTAGCTACCTCTTTTTAAGCCTATCATCAGTTAGTCAGAGTATTTTCGACTCATCATTAGCGTGGTAGCGTCTGTGGATCTTTACCGGGTAGCGCAATACCCAGGATAGTAATAATCAGCGGCGTGTAGTCAGTACTTTGAAATAAGCAGTAATAAACTAGAGTTTCTGCAAAATAAATCCAAATAAAATATATATCTCATAATGTTTCTATCACAATTATTTTCATATTATGCAGACTTTAATATATCATAATATTATGTCAGATAAATACGTATTTTTCTTTTTCATTTCCCAAAATATATAATTACCTACAGCTTATTTCAATGCACTGACTGCACGCGCCTGGTAATAGTATAAGCTCAAATATTTTTATCTTGTTTTACGTATTGCAATATTTTATAAAATTCATTGTTTACAATAAACATATAATTTTTTGAATGACATATTTTGGTATTAGTGGCATTCGTCATAATATAAAAAAAAGTTTTTTTCCAATGTTTTTCTGTGTTGATGAAATCTTTATTTTAATTTATACTTTAAGCAGAATCACGAGTAATATATCGAATACTACTTGGAAAAGGAATTTTATATCAGAAGCCGAAATAAACGTCGGTTGCTCGAATGGTGAGGCAGTTGAAGTTATAAAGGACTTTCGGGTAGTGGAATATAATTATCTCAAATGAGTGGAATTATTTCAACCCTTCAGTAATTTAGTTGCTGTATCGGATGTGGAACTTAGTGTATTAAAAATCGATTCAAATAGTGGTGAGAAAAATTATTACAGACCAGACGTACCAAAAATAAATATTATTTTGCGTCGTTCTGTAAATAATGGTCTTTGGTCCATTCTGCAACTGATACGTGGAATTTATTTTTAACTTATAAGTTTTTAAAAATATGATAATAATCACAAACGTCGAAAAAAATTGCTTTAGATGTCATCACACCTCATATGCAGCAATTATTGATTCATCCAACTTTTACAGTCGATTTAATAATGGTCATTATACTAAAGGAATTATAAATAGAAATATGACACAAGCAATCAAGTCAAAAGCTGCTAACAATAGGAAGATGCGGGTTCTAACTGAGCAAGAAAGACAGAAAAAAGCAACACAGTTGCCAATTTTTGCTAAATACTTTTTCTTGTTTTGTTCTTTACAATCCTTTAAATTTAAATAATAATGAAAAAAAATATATATCCGTAATAATATTGCGCTTTTTCATCTATATCTATGATTTTCTGGATGTGGTTGCTTCGGTAGTGTCATTTGTGGCTGTAAAGTGCTTGCTTAAATGATCAAGTATGTGAGACGCAAGCAGGGCAAAAACGAACGTGTTTTTAAGGTTAAGATTACTTAAATGTTTTCACTTTTATATATTCAATAACAGTTCGTAAATATCAATTTGTTAAATTCAATTAAATTAAATTTAATTTGTATTGAAATGTACATTGTCTTTATTATGAGTTAGAAATAACATACATGATATCTGACGTTTATACTGCCTATGGTATACCATACAATAAAACACTTTGCGGATCTCAGAACAACGATTATTGGTTATCTTTGCGACCTAAAATTAGTAAAAATCTGTTGACAAAACCATTCATTCGATTCCAAATAGCATTTTTGTGTTTATCTAGACCATCTGCGAACAAAGATGGAATAGTTTTAATAACATCGAGATTTTATTTACGTGTGGTATTACACATTAGTGAACAACTACAATTGGCCGCGAAGATGCCACAATAGCCGCCCGCAGGCCCCAGCACCTAGCATTGCTTATCTGCTAGTATATTTTTAATACCATACATCTAATAGTTATAAGTGGGTACCTGAGTATCCATACTAAATTAAACGTCAGTTTTTAGTATTAAAAATACAATAAAAATTCATACATACATTTTTAAATAGTTATATTGCTTTATAAATTCTATTTATATTTCCATACAAAAAACCGTTTGTAATTTACCATCGCTGTGGTAACAATATTGTACTAGTATATTATCAATTCTCAGATTCCACGGTCAGGCAAGTTGTTGGACCAGGCAAAGAAGAAAAACATGCAGCGGAATTTTATACTTCACCAAAATTTTTAAGAATTATTTTCACGGTCCATGTTGCAACTCTGTACAGTGCTACCGTGAACATCAGGGATTTAATCAATCACAATTTTACGTTTCTTAAGATGGAGCTGTTTATCAAAATTTTAGTCAACTGTACTCCCTGTTTTATATTATATTCAATACAATAATCGTGAAGGAGAATACATTCTTATTGTGAAGTTGTAAAATATATATATATATATATATATATATATTTTGGCGTAAAAAAAATAAAATATACTGTCAGTAAATGAATGCTATAAATTTGCAATATTGAATGAATTAATATTATAATATTTGGGGGTCGCCATAATAAATTATCGTGGGACCGTATTACTAATTGACCTACCATTTCGACCTTTTAAATCCTGATACTGCTGATTTTATTACATTTTACCTTTATCCTATAGTAGTAGATATTAATTATTTGTAATTTATGTCCACAGAAATAAAAAATAAATTGTATAAATTTTAATAATGTATCCTAAATTCAACGATTTTCGATAATCACCTCGGCTATGATGTTTCCATGAGAACTGGTTTCAGATACATAATAACTAATATTAATTAATAATAATAATAATATATCAAATTAGTAGGATATATATTAAGATCTATTAGATACATCATTTTTGTAATTAATATATATTTTATTAAGGAGAATATATTCTTATTGTGAAGTTGAAATTATTCAGAACACTGGTCTATGATATTTTTTAAAATACAAACTAAATGTATCAATTCGATTTTATTGAAAAATATTGTTGTTTTATATGTATATCGGTTATTTTATATGTATATATTTCTAATTAATATATTTTTTTTGTATTAAAAAAAATTTATGAACGTAGGCCCTACTTAAAATTATTAATTATTAACCTTTAAGTCTAGATAGGGCTTTTTTGTAGTTTTCAGGCTGCTCGGCTTGGCAAGTTTTCAGGTTGCTCGATTCCTGGATTGCTGGCTGCAATTTATTCTCGGATCCCTCAACTCGTTCTCGTGAGACAGGGGAGTCTGTCACACCCTCATTGGACGATATGCCCCCACCTCCGAAAAGTCGTTCGGAGTGTGCCGAAAGGCTACTTCAATGACAAAAACAATGACATTCGAGACCTTTCGTGTTAATGGGTCCCTTGGCTAATACACGTACGTGTAAAAAAATGTGACATACTACAAGAGAGCTTCGGACAAGGTTGAATAATCTGATAAGTAGAAAGTTATCAAACTTTCATAACGATGGAATTTATTTTCCATTGCAAGCTAAGTCGGTTTGAACATGGCATATCTGCATCCCTAAACTAACCAAATATTCATATATCAGTCCGCAGTAGACGAGGCTAACTTGCAAGGCTTGAGGTTTGTTGAGAATTCAGCCCTTGTGGTTAGTAGCGATAGACGGACTAGTAGCGATAGACTCGGACGTTTGTTTACTGTGGTTTTCTAATGTCTGAAGTCCAATAATCGGAGAAGGAATTTAAGTTAAAATAATTAATCAGACTAAAAACTTTTTCGAGTTTCGAAGGTGTGAGGTTTCTAAAAAGTAAACTTACCAACTAATTTGAGGTTATGTATGAGTGATTTGATCGTATTAGTTTCGTAATATCGGCCCCTCAGAATAACAAGGTTCCATCTGACACTGACACTGTTTTGAGATAATGAGCTCAAAAGTGTTGATTAAATATCAACATATATTCATGTATATTTTGTTTTGAGGATACAAATATGATCAGTTTTAAGGTTTTAAATTATTTTAAGTATTATCTATGACCACTGTGAGATGAGGAAAATTAAAAATAAATAAAAAATATTATAAATTAACAATAATGATCCACAAATTGAAATAAATAACTTACAGTTCTTGCTATTTCCTTTAATATCCATTAAATAGAGTTGTACGGAAGAAATATAGAATAATGCATTTGGAACCCATTTCATGCAATAACTCAAATTAGCCCAAAATATTAGTTGGAACCTTGTTATTCTATGGAGTCGATACATGCACAACTTATAAAATAATATAATAATTAAATAATTAATTTCATTCCAATTGGCGCTTTACTAATTTGTAAGGGTAGACTTATTCAAATGTGTACTACGCAGCTAATTAAAAGTATGTAATGAAAAAATTTATAACTTTTTTAAAGGAAAATTTTTCCCTACGTGCAATTTTTGTGTGCCTACTTTTTAAGGGCCCGCACAAAACGTAAATTGTAACAAAATCTGAATTCCAGGCAACGATGGATGCAAAGTGCTAGTATTTATTAGATCATCCCATAAATAATGCGGTATTTTATACTTTCTTTGTTTTTCAAAATTAAAATGAACAAAGTTCTTTTTAATCTAAAATATACTCTCCTTCATATTCTACGACACTTTCATCTTTCTGGTAGACTTGCAAGGCCCCTATTTCAAAATTTACTTATCCTCAACAAAAAATACTCCTCCTGTACTGATCTAACCTCGTCTACAGAATTAACATTTTTTCCATTCAAATAATTTTGAAGACAGTCAAATAAGTCATAATCAGATAGGGCAATGTCCGGTGAATATAGAGGGTGGAGTATAAGCACAATATTTTTCCAGGTTCAAATCCCGGTAGCAATAACAATATTTTTCGATAAAATTAATTTTATATGTATGTCTTTCTAATTAATACATTTAATTTGTATCAAGAGTATAAGCTGCTATTCGTCCCAAAATGAAATCACCCAATTACAACGCTCGTTGATGATCACGTGATCTAAAATCCAGAATGGCTGCCAGAACGATATATATACAGAAAAACAAAATTACATTACGGAATTGTCTCTTTAAAAAATGTTGATGTAAAAGCAAACATTTTATACATTTACTTTCAAAATATAGGGGGCGGGGGGTTTTGGAATTTGACGGTTTCATAAGATTTTTGCAAATTCATTAAATGGTTGGGATAATTTGGCTATATATATATATATTTTTTTTTTTTTTTTGTATAAAGCACCATATTTGAATGAACTCCCAGCAAGATTAAACTGCAACTGATTGAACTGATGCAAATGTCAAAGGAATCTTGCATCTACCATATTTATTCATTTCGAGTAACACGAATCATATGTTATATTCTTTATGGCGACTGTTGACGATGTCGAGTCTCCGTCGGTACGACACGCGTCTATTTCTCTACTTTATCGACGATTTTACCGGTGAAAATAAAATACGCCATATATTTTATATAGCCCTAAAACAAGTTGAGTTAATTTAGACACACAATACACCCGAATGTAAAATGTTTGTTTGCAACATTTTTTTTTTTATATATGTGTGATTAAAGTAACGTACCTCCTCTGCCCAAATCACTTTGATCAAATCAAATAAAATTACTCACGTGATCACTTTGGTACAACTTACGCAATCAAATGGTTCCGCGACTTTTTTTAAATATATAACTCTATTGGAACGAAAATTTAAACACTGACAATATAATATCCATAAATGTAAACAATACGTCTTATTTACACAAAGATTTAATTTTAGAAGAGTAAATACTTTTTCTGTTGCATAAATGTGTCACAAACTAAAAGATTCAAATTTCTATAAAGAATATGTGTAGAGTGCCCCTCGTCCCGCAACTAATGTTCCAAACCCCTCTCGTACTTCATTTCATGTTTATTTTTTTACAGGTTTGTGGTTCAAATACTATTAATGAGCCAAAAGTCACAAAATTTATAAAATTAGGAAGGCTTCAATGATTGTGCCATGTAGAGCGTATTAATGGTGCGCAATCCCTGAAAAGGCTGCTTAATAATATATCTGAAGGTAGACGAAGATAGGTGGACCTAAAAAGAGAAAGCAGAATAATATGAAGGGTGTAACAGACCTAGTCCACAATATTTTATGGATGGATGCCTGACTAAATTACGAGTCTAATATCTAACGATATGTCTAATCTCAACTGCATCAGAAATATAATATATATTTCAAATTATGTATTAAATACAAAAAAAATTAGAGGTCATTGATTTTCGAGCGGCTAGACTATTTTTCGTAAGATGATTTAGGGCCTGAATCAGAGATATGCATTAATAATGGAACAATTTTGCTAATATTTATTTCGAAGTACGTAAACATAGAGATTAACACGATTTTGTAAAAATTTCAAACAATAAGACTTTCCGTAACAGTGAAGATTTTGCACATATTTCATGAACATTTTTAAATCGTAATTTAGTCAGATATTTAGAGAGATAAAATATTGTGGACTAGGTCTATTATATCCTGTATGACAACTGTTTTTCATTTTTTAAAGAGGACAAAATAAAAATGTATTACAACTATTAAACTCGGAGCAAAACTAATGAACATGTTGTTTAAAAAATGTTCAAAATAGAAATAGGATAGGGTATGCACAATACATTGATACTAGACCGCATAGCCAACTACTAAAATCAACTAAATTAGCAGGAAAGTATCGTTACGCATTAATAATCTAACATAAAAACATCCAATATCCTAATCCTACATAAAAAACTTTTGTCGATTTTTTTACGGATTTAATAGATCTACAAATAAAGAAGTTCCTAATTTAATTAAAGTACTGAACAATATAAAATTAATGTGATTTTCTCGAAGGTTCGTATCCGTATCTGATTACCTCGTGTGACGCATTTCTGGTTTTACCAATTGAGTAAGGGAAAGTACATTCTTGGCCCATCAATCACTAGAAGTCAGCGTGTAGAGTCAATTAATCATTAAGACTACGCAGAGGGAAGTAAGATGGTCTTAAAAATAAAAGACATCTGAAAATTCGAGAATTGTCAGTATTTCTAATTTAGAAGATTATTAATATAAATCAAGTAATACTAATTAATTGTAATACAAAGATAACTATTAATACGTACATTAAAACAGATACTTTGGTCTTTAGAATGAATTATTTGTGCAATAAAATAATAAAAATTTAGCATGGTTAGGTATTTTTTATTAAACAAATATATATTTATTACAAACAATACAATACAAACAATTCGTTTTATGGATCAAAGTATTTATTTAATACACTGTTTAATCTTACCCTAATGATAATATGATAACTAATTTAATACATTAAAATTAAGATAATTTTTAGGAACCTGAGTATCGCCTAATGCATACCTTTATATATTCTCATAATGCAACTTCTAGAACATTTCAATGCAATTCTTTCGATCATGACTTAGAGGGCCCGATAACATCCTATGCTAGAAAATTATATATATATATATATATATATATATATATATATATATATATATATATATATATATATATATATATATATTTATATAAATACGTGGGATACGGTTTGCCCTTACTTTGTTTTAAGAAGACGATTATTCAAAAATTAAAAAAAAAATGGTATCTTAGTTAACACAAAAAAAATCGTGTATCATAAAATTGGAAATACCTTTTTCTTGTAGACATACAAAATTGAACTAATTTTCTTAACCAATGTCGGAAGTAATTTTTGAATAAACCTTATCGATTAATTAAATAAGGCTTAAACTTACATGTACTGTATATACGCAGTGATGTTTATAAAGATATATCAATAAATTTAAAAAAAATAAACTCAATTCTACGCTGTTCGGTATACTTGAGTAGGTATACCGACAGAAAAATATAATGAAATGAAAATTCCAATTTCAAATTCTGAAAACCGAGTTAGGATCGACGGAGGTGGCGCGTTTTCCTTTCCTCCTGATCAAACCTCGTTTTTCCATATCCGGTATCTAATTTCAAATATTCTCTCACCTTACAAAAGGGAAGCAAATTTATTAAGCACATTATCAGTTAACAGCTTAAGGGTGTCTACGGAATTTGTTATGTCCGTTCAACCGCTGCGTCATAATTTACAGGCGTGTTAAATTTCAGGATATTAGGTTCGAACTGAAAAGAAACAATTAACTTTAAAATATTATATATATATATATATATTTTACACACTTTTATTTTATGAATTTATTTAATAGACAGAAAATTAACAATTCGATCACAAAATATTTAAAATTTATACATTGTTATATTAATACTATCGAGCTATTTTGATTGTCCATATTGGATATATGTTCAACACGTGTGTAGATTACAATTTGACCAACTTAACCTAACTTACTCTCTGTAGTTCATCTGGAGACCAGATAATTGCGTACAGGATAACTGTACGTAAGACTGATGTACATATACAGGTACTACTACACTCAGTGACAAGTGCACGCTTAGATGACTGCACACAAAGTAAGGGGAAAAAAGCTTGATGGATAGAGTTATAAATGAAGATATTATGTTTTAGATGCAGAATAAAAAAGTATTTAAAACAATAAAAATCCGAAAACTTGATTATCTCGGACATGTGATAAGACATTCGGAGAAGTATTTTGAGTCAAATCTTGCCTCTCATAATGCAGGGAAAGATTGTTGGAAGTCAATACCTTAGAAGATTGAGAACATTATGGCTTAAGAACCTGAGGTTTTGGAGGATAAGAATGGTTTGGCCCGTCTATTGGTAAATAAAGTGATGATAGCTAACGTCCGTTGAACGGACAGGAAACAAAAAAGAAGAAGTCATGGGAACAGAATGATATTAGTGTTTAATAACTAAAAAAAAATGTTCTTTAATAAGAACTTGAAATTTATATTTTCGAATATTCACAACTATGTTTAATGTTTTGATTGTTAAGGAGAACACATTCTTATTGTGAAGTTGTAATTATTCAGAACTTCAGATTCGTCAGTGATATTAAAAAAAAAATAATAATATGTATTAATTAGAAAGATATACATATAAAATCAATTTTATCGAAAAATATATTGTTGTTGCTACCGGGATTCGAACCTGTATCTCTTTCCAATCCGGTGAAGGTGCATTATCCAACTATGCTACAGCAGACATTATTTGAAAGCCATCTACTTTGCTTTCTTCCCCTGATTGGAAAGATATCCAGGTTCGAATGCCGGTGGCAACAACAATATGTTTTTCGATAAAATTGATTATATATGTATATCTTTCTATTAAATACATTTTAATTAGTATTTTAAAATATATTACACACATATGTTCTGAATAATTACAACTACATAATAAGAATGTGTTCTTCTTAATAATATAAGTTGTATCAATGTGTCCAAAATTTAATAAAAATTAATTGTTATTAGAGATTCCACAAAAATAAAGTAGATGGCTTTCAAATAATGTACATGTATTAATTTGAAAAATATAACATATAGGTTCCAAAATTTGTCGACAAAGGTACTGTCTGCTGTAGCATAGTTGGATAATGCACCTTCCTCGGATTGGAAAGAGATACAGGTTCATATCCCAGTAGCAACAATAATATATTTGTCGATAAAATTGATTTTATATGTATATCTTTTTAATTTATACATTTTAATCAGTATTTAAAGTTATGATATTTTTTTCGACATTTAATTAGCACGATAGATATTGAAACTAAAAGACTTCGTAATAATGTAAAAAATATACCAAGTAATTTTCAGAATATTATGATTTATCGCTTTCATACTTAAGTAAACTTGAATGAAAGCGGCGGAGCTTGCACCAGTAATAAACTACCTGCGGTTCAAATGGCACCTGCGCCAGACCACCTGAATTTGCATAGTAGTTGTTCAGTCACTTGCACACATCGCTGCCCCTGACGCGCTCCTCGTGAGCCTGCCATTAAATTATATTTGGAAACCCTCATCGCCTTGCAAATGGTCAATTGAGAGGGACGGTTCAGAGGCGAGATCACTACTCGAATACAATAATTTTTTATTGTCAATTTGTTAATTTTAGAACATAATTCTTTGATGATTAAAACAAAATTGGATAAATCGCTCAAAAATAAAAACATAATAAATAAAATACACAGTTGCCACCAGGACTGAAACTCACTATAGAACGCGTAGTTGATTACGAAATAATAGTTCTTTTGTTAAAAAAAATAGTCCAAATTTGATTTGACTGATTAAGTTACGATGGCGTAATCAACCTTAGGACATCTTTCATAGGAAAACTAATCAGAAATAATAATCAACAAACGGAATACTAATTATTAAAAACATTATAATAGTTCAAATATCTCGAAAATCGTGTGTCATTCATTAGACATATGACGGGTTATTTAGATAGAGCAGAGTCTCGGGTATCGATGGTTTCGTTTGGACGAATACTTACCAAGACACCTTGTAAATACTCTAATATAAACAAGATCAAAATCGTTTCTTTTTATTAGAACTTATCTTTCCCATGTATATTACACATATTCTTAGATTCATTTTGAATCATGTAGTTTCTCTTCCTTTCTTATGTTTTCTGGCATTTCATTAAAAATCTTTATCGCACCGTATGTCATCGATTTCTGAGATTTAGCCTTCTTCATGAATGGCAGTCTTAGTCTATCTTTTCCTCTTGTGTAATGTTCATGCTCATGTTGATTTGCATCAATTTTTCTTATAAATTCTTCCGATATTTTTTTAATGAGGATTTTGTAAATAAATACCGTAACACTGAAATATATTTTCTGCTTTAAGATCATCATATTCAGATCGTTCAGCGTTGCATTGATTTGAGTTTATCTATTATATACTAACGTTTAAGAGTGTTGCCATTTTTACATTACCTTGTAGATAGATACACGAGTGATATCCATTTACAGTTTCAGTATAATAAAATACTTGTTGATTCAGTTCATAGTTTATTTATTTATTAGAAACTATATAATAGATATGTATAATATGTTCGGACTGTGCCAGTATCACTAGAAAACTGAGAGACGGGCATAGTTTACAAGTAATTGCGCAATAAATTAGTTTACAAGTGTCAGACCGAAATTAACATTTACCTCTTATACATTCATGTTATATATCATACATAAGGTATGTATAATACAAAAAGCAATTGCAAAGTGGGCTTTTAATATATTAGTTTAGGAAGTTTGTGATAACAATTATTATAAGATACATCAATTTATTTGGGTAGGTTAAAAAAAGTTCATTTCATCTAAGCATAGATCAATGCTTAATATTTCATGTTTAAGCACTATATTAGTCGAAAAATAATATTTCATTATAATGAATGTAATTATATACGTATATATCTTTTAAAATAATATTCTTCATACAAATATTGTAAGGAGAATATTATTTAATAATACATATTAATTTAATCAACTTTAAGGATATACTGGATAACAATATGGATAATATATATTGGATAACACGATAGAAAAAGGTTGAAGTATGAATCCTGGTAACAACTAAAATAATTATCGATACATAACTATCTTTCAAGTTGACAAATTTGATTTGTATTAAAAACTTAACTTACCTTCATACCAATAATGTGTTCTCTCACTGTGACAATAATATGTGCTTAACATAAATCATGTTCGCACTACTCGCTCTTAATACTAAGAACTGTCGCACGTCGCGTGATTAGATTTTGTTACCCGTGAAACCCGTGTACCGGTAGTTTTAAATACATTCCACATTGTCGTCAATTTTCAACATACCTTATTTTTATTTTACGTGTTTTTAATTTCTTAACTGTAAAAAAGTATATTCTTACTTACTTATTTATCATCACCTAGTTTCTTCACTGGGATAAACATAGATGATCAAACGCCAAACTCTTTTGTCGTGACATACGACTTTTACCGCGTCCATTTATATGTATCTTCTATTGCACGATCTTCGTTGAATTTTTTGACAGTACCGCCGGTAAAATATATCTATTAACTTATTATTCCCATAATTGCTTTAATTTTTTTAAATTGTTCTTAAAGATATACTAGGATTATTGATTTATCGACAAGCTACAACGACCTGTTAAAAATGACATTATAAATATTATTGTTACATTTTACAAAATCACGGTGATTCGCCGCGTCACCTTGCAAATGCTCACAAAATCGATCGCGTCGCGCATTACATTTTCTTGAACATTTATTATAAAATATTATAATTTAAGAATACGCTAAATTCAGCTTTGTCGCGATTTTGCCGTGGCTCGACCTGCTAGTTAATCAATTTGATGAAAAGATAATCGCTATTGTTCTCTCCATAGCCGTGAGTACTTTGAAAAGCGTCTTCAAGTGTTACAGACAGGAGGGGTCTCCCACTTTTAAGAATGGTGGATTTAAGACAAGATGGCGGTGAGTCAAATTAAACATTATAAATTATTTTATTCATCAAAATCTTAAGTAACGGTTGCAATCTTTATTTTTGATATAATGTATATAAAAATAAAGTAATCTCTATTATTTTAAATTGTTTACTTTGTTTTATTAACTACTTAATGAATTAAAATACATCTACCGGTTTCGAAAAATTTATTTTCTTCGAGATGTCATTTACTAATCAAAAACATATGTTATTGTATCCTTAACAGAATCTATTTAAAAAAAACAATAACTATTCAAAAAATAAAATTAGTACCTAACTTAAATTGTTACTTGGAGATACAAAATTCAGAATGGGACGTGTGGTTAAATTTAGTCGGTTGTTTATAATTTTTTGATTAGTTTTACACGATTAATTTATTTACAACGATTTCAAATTATTTAATTAATGACCAACACCGTTTATATGCAAAAAAAACAATCCAAAATTTTTATCAATATCATGACCATTTTTTGACAAATGATTAGAAAATTCTGAAAACTCACGATTATTTAAACATCTCAAATATGTTTTTGATTGGTTAATGACATCCTGAATAAGAAAATAATATTTTTCGAAACCGGTAGATGTATTTTAATTCATTAAGTGGTTAATAAAACAAAATTAACAATTTAAAATAATGGATTTTAATCACAAAGTTAATTTTGCTAATCTTTAAAATATAATTTCTATTATTTGAAGTCACGTTAACCGACTTTATCGGGGCATTATGAGTTTAAAAAAATAATTCAAATTATTATTTATTACACACGTATTAATTAAAATATAAAAATAATTTTAATAAAACCAGTCTGGCGAAATTGGTTACCTTTATTGTGTCTTTTCTATTTTTTTTTGGCGCAGATTATGCAAACATTTTTACGTGGTTAATTTTTTTTTGTAACATCCTAGAAAATCAAGACTCTACTTTGAAATTTGTAGTGTTTTTGCTACAGCTATAGTTTAAGTAATAAAAATAACTATTGTATATATCCAATAATCATTCCACAAGAGCGCCGCTTGCACTAGAGAGTTAGTGCTGAGCTCCAGCCGCAGATTTATACCCGCAACTCGATGTCTCAGAAGCGGAACGGCCTTCGGCAAACATTGTAGATGTGCTACAATAACGCGCCAATCCGAACAGTATTCTATATGAGTTGTACTGAATTCATGGACGGTTGTTTGTCACTTGCTTGTTTTTCGACCAGAGTTCTAAGGTATACATATAGTATGTTAGTGAAGTGTTATTCGAAGCAATTCCACATATTAACATATATACAACATTCAACAACTTGATAGATATGGAGGTTCATTGTGTTGGAATGGTGAATGTTACATTATGTAAAGTGACCACTTAAGCCAGCCGAAGACAGGTCGTAAACCCTGTAATTACCCATACTTCCATATATTTCCATTAATAAAAAATAGCTTCGTCTCTATGAGATATGTATTATTTATTTAAAATTATATTGGTTCATTCTCTTGTCTTTCCAATCTTCATGTATGCAGCGAAGACTTTGGGCAGTCAGCAATAGTGACAGGCGTAAAACAGATTTCTTTGTATTGTATTGCTAGAGAAGAATGTTACGTATTCATAAATGGATCAATCCTGCAACAAATCCAATCACAGTAAGTCCTATCTACAGCAGTGAACAAGAGATTGTTCCAATTCTTCGACCACGTTGTGTCAAACTGACAGTCAAGAAAATGAGATAATCTTGGGCACAACTTAGGGCCGAAGAAGACCTGGAAGAGTAAGGGCAAGTGCCTTTGGACGGTTTTACCTTTGAACAACATTAATATCTCTGGCAATATTCAAGATAAAAATTCCCTAAAAATATACGGGTATTCTACTTTTGTCAGCTAGCAACACTATTGAGTCAAATCTGTCATTTTGTTAATAGTGTTTTTCTTTTACAAATTTGAAAAGAAATTGTACGAAAAGTAATTTTTTTACCTTTTTTGATTAGTATTTTTAATGACTATTTAGATATTGTCTTGTATTAAATAATTGCATTTTAGTAAACCAAGAATAAGCCTATTTGATTATTTAGCTTAGCTTAAAATAGTAAGAATATTGATGTGAAATGTATTCCGTGCACGTATATCTATTTTTTTTAACTAAAAAAAAATTTTTTTTACTTTTTTATATTTCTAAACGCAAATTTCTACGATAGTAATCTTTTAATTTTGTGCGCTTGTCGTTCCTTTGGACACCTCTACGTTCCTACCTTTGGACGCGTGTGGAGTGTATTTACCAAGAGGTTTGTAGCTAAGAAAACTTTTTTTTTTAATAGTGCCATAAAGTAAATTGGGACGCATGAGAGAGAATGTTAATCTTGAAGTCTTTAATGAAGCTGTTTATGAGGTGATCCAAATCCATATTATGGAAAATTTTACAAAAATGAAGGTTTTATAGATAAAATAGTTATAACAACTTAGAAGTTTAGTTACATCATATTTTTTGTTTTTAAAATTTTATTTTGATAGTCTTGTTTAATTACTGTTATTTCATGTTATTCAGAAGATTTAAAAAATATATATTAAACGTTTTTAAAAACAATCAACGTATATTTGTAACTTAAATCTTACTCTTACATAATATTATATTAACGAATAAATTTATGTCCAAAGTTAGGTTCACTTCTGTCTGCGTACCTTTGGACAAAAATACAGTTTTTCAGTAAGAGCGTTATAAATTATAAACGGTGTAAAATTAACTGTATTAAAAATATAAAATACATACATAAATGTCATCCCAATAGGTAAGAGGAAAGAGTTTGGTCGTATTATTTTCCATTTATCAGATAAAAAATCTAAAAGTTGAAAAATAAAGTTTTTTCCAAAGGTACTTGGCACTTGGCCCTTCTTTAGAAGTGGATATATGTTAGAGAGGTCCTGAAATTAGACCCAGAACCAGGACTTGTGGAGATACATAACGAGTCTAGTCTCATCTGATTGAGGTTACTTTATATTATACTGAAATGAAGGAGGGAATAAGAATATATCATGATTCATTCAGTACATAAATTGTACAATTTGAAAAATTAGAAAGAAGTAAACAATATGATTAATTTTCGGTTTCTTTGAACATTTAGATTCATATTTTTGGTACTGTCTTTTTTAATAAATTCACAAAATTAACTTATTTTAATAATACTTACAATATAAAGCTTTGAACTTTGATTAAACTTATTCCTTGATGAAAATCATTCACCAAAGGCCTTTGTATAGTAGATATACATTGAAAGTTTTAATTAGAAATTAATTTCTATGTTAATTCTTCGTTTCCAATTACGCAACTTAATTTTGTGTTTGCGAAAAAAAAAGATAATTCAAATTTTTTATTTTACCATCACAGTGCTGGGGAGGTACTGAGTATAGTGTGTAGCTACATAATGATTTTAATATTATATTGCAATTGATTATTGTACCGCAAAAAAAAGAGTTTGGTGAAAATGATTAATATCTAAGATATTCGCTGCGTTTGATTTAAAGCATAAAAGTAAAGCGAACGTGTTAGTATATAGTGTTTGCACAATATTTTATATTAAAGACCAAATTTTTATTTATTTTAATCCAAATTAAATGTATCAATTAGAAAGATATACATACAAATTAAGTTTATATGTATATACTTCTTTCTAATTGACACATTTAATTTGTATTCAAATATCACAAAATTATGTTATGAAACAATTACAACTTGACAAATAATAATGCGTTCTCTTTAAAATTATTTATTTCTCCAAATTATTTACGTATGTATTTGTTACGAAGTTAATATATTTAACTACAATATAGAGTTTTAATGCAAAAAAGATCACTGTGGATTATATGTGTATTAAATCTATAAAAAAATATTTGACAGCTACATACATACAAACACCTCTAAACACAGATTATTTTAGTGAGTCAAACGTTTTATCATCATTGGTTCTAAAAACTATGGTGTGTCTTGGTTCACTCGAGTTTTTCAAGTTTTGGATTTCTAAGGCATACATATATATATATATATATATATATATATATATATAAGAACATTATCGCTCTGCAGTTGTTATTCAGCAGTAGTTTCAGTTTTTGTATTTCGATATAAGGTTCAACAACTGAAGTATTAATTTTCAGGCATAGCGTAATAGTATAATTTATTTATTTTATCTAAACAAGATCTATTAGCTAAATATATATCATTAAATATCTATCTGTCCCTTATAGTCCTACACCATTTGACTGATCTAAACAAAATTTTGCATAACGACTTTTTAGGACGCTGCACTAAACATAGGCACCCTCTATCTGGCTATCCCACCCCCTATTTTGCTGAGTTTCACTCTGGAATCCCGAGGAAAATGTAGTCACCCCACTTCCCCAGATATTATTATTTAAGACTTACGCAAACCGATGACACCCCACTCCTCGCTCTCTCTAATACATTATTTAAAATTCGTTCGATCGATATTTATCTATCTTTGGCCGATATCGATAAAATTGACAGGCATAGTAAATATAAGGAATTTTGTACAGATAAAATAAATTAAAGAATGAGTGGATGAATGAGTCAATAACTAAGTGAATAAATAATTAAAATAAATTTCGAATGATGTATACAAACATTTGGAAATTTTGAGAGTAAGCGTAATATTGTATTTGACCATACAGAATAACGAGTAAAATTAATTTTCTGAGATTCCGCAATTTATTTGAAAGTAAAAAATAAATCATATAAAGGAGAACACATTATTATGATGTTGCAGTTTTTTTTCAAAACGTAATTCTATCGTATTTTAATACAAATTGAATATATCAATTAGAAAGACAAACAGAAAAATTCTATTTACGTAAATAATATTTCTAAAATTTTTTTTAAACATAACCTGGATCTTTTCCTATCCACAGAAATGTATTTATTTACCAATTACACCATGCCAACAGCGTAAGTTGACGTCAAATTTGATTTAATTTCTGGCGTTTCCTTGGATATATTACTCGAAGGTATTTGATATTTGTCGCAATAAAAAGGTGATAGTTTTTAAAAATGGAATAACAGATGTATCAGTTAGATAGAGCTGCAGTATACAAGTTTGAAAATTTGTCGTCAACTTACTCTGTTTGCGTGGTGTAATTGGTAAATGCTTTTCCTGATAGGAAAATATCCAGGTTCGAATTCCGGCAGTAACAAAAATATTTTTTCGATAAATAAATTTTTTCTGTATATCTTTCTAATTGATAAATTTACTTTGTATTAAAATAAATCATACGTTTATTAAGTATTAGTTATAGCTACTTACTTTATATGGTTTTGCGAATTTTAAATCGTTCATTTTTAAACTGCGAGGAGGCAGGATATATATAAATAAAATCGCATTTCTAAATAAGACGCAGTTGCTTTGGAGGTAGCCTCTGTGTAGAGACCGGTGGAAATGTATTACTGAAGAGGACAAGATTCAGAATAGCAAAGTGAAAAATAAAAGTTGTAGTTACTTTGTACTCCTCTCCTCAGTAATCCGTAATCCTTACTTTGTCTTTTCCACAATTTTCTCTCTTTTTCTCTACTCGCGTTTTATCTAATCTTTCTAATAGAGCTATAAGATTTTTTAACGCTTTACTTATATGAAAATATATAGAACGCTCCTCTGAAAATGTAACGATTGTTGATTTTTGTGGCTCGCTTTCAAATTTATTTAACTTATTATCATATATGTAGTTCAATCAATGCCACCTAACTAGGCTTCAGACTATCATATGGTGACTATTTACAATAAATTATCATATAAATTGGTATTACAACCTAATTTAACATAATACAGGTTGCGATATATTTTAACAAAATATTACGTGATATTGTGAGAGAAAATATTTGATTATAAAGAAAATAGTTGCGTTCTTTGACATTTTAAATCAAATTAATTTGGCTAAGATAATAAATTATTTCAATTTTTGTGATTAACATTATTAAAAATGACACATTTATTTATTCCGGTGTCATATATTATAATTCTGGATCTCTGGAGTTCATAAAATCTCGAAATGCACATTCGTTAACAGCTTGGTTGTTGAAGACCTTATCCTGTAACTTACTTACATACATACTTACTATCACGCCGTTTCCTCGTGGGGATAATCAGAGAGGATAGAGCACCACACTCTTCTATCTTGATACATAATTCTCGCCTCATCCACATTCATACATCTTCTCATACAAGCTCGCCGATTATTGTGGCTTCTAACAGGACCATCTTCCAGTAGTATCTGGTTTAATTGGTTGTTTCAAGTTTACCGCGGACTTCCTCTTATTCTGGTGCCATTAACACTTGCGTTATATATATTTCTTATCATTCTCTCCTCACTCATTTGTTCCATATGAAAAAACCACCAAAGTAATCCTTTCTTAAACTTACTCACTGTTTGCGCACTTTTATACTTCGATAAGTAGGCCTTGTATAAAATTTTTAATATGTGTGTACTTTTTGTGTGGATTTAAAAACAGAAAACAAAAGCAAAGCTGCTACTGAAAGATACAGTTTTTCGGTTCGGACGGACTTATTTACTGCGGCGATATAAAAACATTTTATATTATATATTTTCGGATTATCGGTTGTGAGAAAGTTTTCGGAGGCTGGCCAGCAGAGTTAAGGACCACTACAGGGAGATCGACATCGGCGTCTACCAGCCCAGGTTCACAAAGATTGGTGTATTTTGGATCTGCATAGATTGAATTACTATATCATAATTATAATTGAACATTATCTATAGAAAACTCAGGACTAGCTAGTCGATGTATTTATGGTTACACTCACTGCACTGAGATCAGCTTTACTTTATTTCTTTATTCTTTACTTTGTCATAAATGGATTTACCACATATACGCCTAAGTGATCTCATTTCCATTGCATTCAGTCTATTTTTGTTATTCTTCTGCCAGCTCCAGACTTCACTTTCATACGTCAGTGTCGGTACCAAGACTCCATTATGGATCGCTATAAGTTTCCATTAGCTAAAATTTTATTCAAAGCACCGTTTCTGTAAGAAATTGTCGAAATGCTTAAATAAGTAATTATCCGTATGCCAGATGTCTAGTGATGAGGTAATGTTTCATAACCTAACTAGCCCAGCGTGGAACAAACTTCGAAACGGCGATTTTTTTTGTATTTGTTCAGTTCGTGCGAAATTAATATATTAAGTTTTTTAAAATTGTATGGTTGTTTTATGTGGTTCAGATGACTAATAACAACTTTTGTGTAAACTTTATAATTATTGCGCGTAGTTCTAATTCATCAAACGCCTTCGGTTGGTCGTTATTTACTGAAGAATGATGCCCACAACCTTCATATTCACGGGTCTCGCGCCCACCATGACATTTTTGGAATCACCATTGTACCATATTAACATTACTCTCACCAAAAGCATAGTTTAGTTTACGAGCAGTTTTTGTTGCTTATCGCTCGTTTTGAACTCGTACAAATTTTTTGTTTGTTATCCGTCATTCATTTAATGGCACAATTTAAAACAAAATTAATATTAAAACCGATGTCATTAAAATATAATACATATGAAAAATTAGATAATACCAAAATATAAACCGAAAAATACGTATTTATTGATAAATAATCAGGTTCAAATTTAGAAAACAAAAACAGTATTTTTTTACAAATCTAATATTTCTGGGTACTAGGTTTATTTTTTTTTACCAACAATAATACAACCACTTTAAACCAAATAAAACTTTATGCAAATAAAAAAAAATTCTAACATCTTTATAATGACAATTGCTTATTGATGGTATGGTACATTAGTGATGAGAAAAAATGCTACTCTTGGCTCACTGGTACGATTGTGACTGATATTTGATTATATCAGTGACTTAGAATTGTGACTGTGATCGCAATTTAATTACTAATACGCGTGCGCCGCACGATATCACAATACACGAAATAAATAAACAAATAAAAATACATCATTTTGAGCCTATTTACTTATATTATTCAGACTTAATTTGAGCAAAAAATATATATTCTAGCATATATAATTGATATCTATATATTTTAGTATGATCACATACAAAATGAAGATCCTTAAAAAAAAAGTGTTTATTTTTCTCAACATTTCGGGTCAAATGCAAAAAAATATTTTGGCATATCAATTAGATAGTGCTTATCACGAATTGTAATGTCATTCCTTCATGAATATTTTCGTTTCATAAGCACATGCGCTGAATCACAACAAAATATAAATAAAATTAAAATAATGAATTACGAATCACGATATTCTCAGTTATTCAATTACTGATGGTGATTGTGACTCAAAGATATCAGTGATTGACTTACGGTTCGTTATTTTGTGCTCATTACTATGGTATATACCAGTTGTTGGAATATACTAATATATTTTCTATTTTAAAATTTATTACGTTATTCACTAAAATTCTGTCCTAGTAAATTAATTAACAAAATGTATTTTCCTTGAGTGTAATTGATCCTCGCAGGCCCTAAAGATATTGGCTCGTCTGAGCGTTGCGGCGGTGTGGGGCTCGCTAGTGTGAACCCTACCTTATATAAGTCACGCTATCGTTATACAAATGTCGTGTTAAATGGATTGTGAATTCTCATAAATTATTTCACGGATACATACCTCTGTTAGGTTTGGTTCACACGGCGCGGAATTCTTTTTGTAAATTGTGGTTCGTATAGGATGTTCTATAAATGGCATTAAATAATTTTAACGTATGTACAGGGGTCTAATATAATGTTGTAAAAAATATATGTAGAAAGTTACAGTACAAATTTTTTAGTAAATATATACTTTATTTTATAGGTTCTTCCAAATATATTATGTTATAATATGATTATATACACTTAGTATTATATTTATTTCCAGCCTCACAAACCTTCGCCTGTATTATGACAAATATTTTGCACTTTACTATTGATGGACATAAAACAATTTATTTTATGATTTTTTTAAAAATAAGTTTGCTATAAAAAAATCTAAATATCACTAATTGTGTATTTTTGTAGTTTAAACAAAATTTATTAAACAAAAAAAAAATCTTGTTAAATAGTCAAAATTGGCATAAAAATTAATTAATTGGGAAATTATTTGAACATATTGTCCAAAAAATAATAGATTATAGATGATTATGTAATTAGTTTGATTTACTCAATAAAATATTTAACCTTCATGCGCTCGCGTGGGCGGTCAAGTGACAGCCTTTTTTAATTTTTACGTAAAACTCACTCCACAAAGCTCAGAGGACGGACGGTAGGGCATGTATTCTCTAGTTGCACTCTCCTCCGCTAGACTCTACTCACAGTTCACTCAACTCACTTCTCTCTGCCATTCATTACAGCTTTAAACTAGGTGAGGTCAGGATCGACGGTCAGTTCACCGCCTTGCGATCGCTTACTAGATGTTTTTCAACTCGTTAACTTCAAAATGTAATTTTTTTTTCTTTATCCTATAATTTCTCTATTTTAAAGACTTTTTCAGTACTCAAGTGTTTATGTATAACTTTATATAAGTTTTTTCCTTTCACTATTATTGTTTTTTTCTTCCTACTTTTGCACTTTTTCCTTCAAAACATTATTTTTTTGTCAAAAGTTACAATAATGGTTATTCTCTTTTAAATTCTAATATTAATGTATTAACAACATATAGAGTTAGAAAAATTAAATTACTGAAAATTTAATAGCCATCGTTATGTTCCATTTGGGTATTTGACTTTTTTTGTTTGTTTATTTACCTAGGTAATAAAATTTTATTAATAAATAAATAATTTTGATCAAAATTTTTTTTGCAACGTTGTGTTAGAGATTCTATGTCCACATTATATTGAAATATGCACTTTAAAAAAAGAAAACCTCATAAGAATGATAAAAAATCTTAGGCGGTCAACTGACCGCCGACGCGAACGGGCGTGTCAATCTATCTAGCGCGAGCGCATGAAGGTTAAATATCTACACAACAAATCGGATTATATTAGCGTATGGCTGAAAAAAATACGCTTTTACTGATTTAAATAGTCATTTGATTTCACACAGTATTTCAATCACTCAGGTTAGTAGAATTTCAATTGTAACGCTCCAATTACAAGTATCTATTTTAAAAACTTCGCGACACACAAATTCGTTGATAATTTGACGAGTTTAAAAGTAAAAACGCCATTAGACAATTGGGATAAATTATTTGTAATTAATTATTAAATGTATTAATTAGAAATGTATACATATAAAATCAATTTTATCGAAAAACATCGTTGTTGCGCCACCGGTATTCGAACCTGGATCTCTTTCCAAACCGGGGAAGGTGCATTATCCAACTATGCTGCAGCGACAATATTTTTAGCGACAAATTTTCGAACCTATATGGCACCTTTTTTATATTAATACATTTAATCGTTCCATCATTTGAAAGAGCCATCTACCTTATTTTTACGGAATCTCAAATACCTTTGAGTAATCTGATAATCTAAAATTTTGGACACATTGATACAACATACACATTCTTATCGTGAAGTTGACCTGTTCTGAATAATTATAACTTTAAGATATGTTCTTATAATATTTGTAATTAATTTAATACCCGGATCTGAGATTTTAAAATTGTTATACTTTTGATAAAACGTTTACAAATTTTTTCAAGAGTAGTATGGAGTATTTTTAAACTGTCTCAATTGCCAGATAATTATTTTTAAACACATCACCCTATATTTTGCCACAGTTATGATTGATTCGCGCTCAAGTTCAGTTACACCGTAACTTTTGAGGCAAAGCCTTGACAAAGGGACATGTTATTGTGCCGACACATCGGCCTAGGTTTTCTCAAAGAGATCATCTACAACAAATGCTGTATTACTTGGAAGACATCAGTTCCATACACTAGTAATTGAAGAAACCTTAAATAAAACATATATTTATATATGTGTAGAATCTCATTAATTAGGCACTATAGAATATAAAACCTGCCGGATTACTGTAATGTATAGACAAGTGAAAAATAAATACATAAAAATGTGTAAGTCTTTGTGCTGTTGTTTAAGATAATGTGCATTTCCTACATATGAATTTAAAAATCAATCAAGTCACCCGCCTGCGGCGGTTCAGATAGTGCCGGATTACTGGACATCCTGGACCTCTGAAGTGCCGGATTAGTGACATTCTACTGTATTTATATTATATAACAGATTTTGTGGACATGGTAGCTCTCGTATTTCTTATCTGATTATAGTAAAACTTTTTTTTTTATACCTCGGCATTGTTTCTTAATTAGGTTGTTCCTCCATCTTGTATGACAAATATTCAAAAACTTAAAAAGTAGTAATTTCGTTCATATTGGATGTAGAAAACAATACAAAAACAAATTTTTACACACGGACATAACTATATGATTTTTGCAGCTAGTACCGGAATGCATTTTTTCATTTCAAAACATCTTGTTGGTTTTTTATGAATAATGAAAAAGATTGACATTACATTACAATACTCGACAAGACAGGCAACGTTTACGAATATAAGCGAGGTTGGAGCTTCAACTTCTACGAAACATGATTTTTCTTACAATAAAGGTGCGATATAAATCAAGTGAACAATGAATGGAAAACCTACCATTTCTCATCGCTTCTCCCGGGGGTTTATTCCTTTCATCGATATTATTCCATTCTGTTCTCATTAATTTATACCTACCCAGCTTCTTCTTATACAATAGTAAAAATAATATCTCAGTAATATTATATCGTGACGCAAACATTTTTTTCCCTCACAATAAAAGTAAATAGATTTTGTAAATATGTTCCATCTATCTGCCTAACTACCTATATCTTTTCGAATAAAATTCATTATTAATTTGAAAATACAGTAAATATTTAATTTATTATTAATTTGAAAATATAATATAAATTTAATTTACTATTAATTTGAAAAAGGAATAAAACGAGGATGTTGTTGCTGGTCGATCTGTTTCGATAAGATGGATATAATAATTGAATAGAGAACCACCATTTTTTATGGTCGTGTAAATTGCTAAAACATAGTTAAATGACGAGTTAATTTTTTTAACACTTTAACGCAAAGCGCCAATACTCCATGCAAACAAGCAAACTAGATATTGTAACTAAATTGTTTATAAAAAAATGGTATTTGGTTCACTGCTAAACTACCCTTGGTGCACATTGAACCACGACTACTTTCACAGTGAACCATGAATCCATGAATTTTAAATGGTGTCTTCGATTGAAAACAGTTTTGTTTTTGATATTTTTTAGTCTTTAGAGTAATCATTTTTCCTAAATGTAACTACTACAAGACAATAAATATTTGTGTTTTTTGTACAGTTGTTGTCTTGTCTGATTTAAGTTAATAATACGAGTACCGTCTGCAAACGTTAGCTGTTTGTTTTAAAACGTTTTCCAGATTATCGAAAAATACTTTGATATTTTCTGGAAAGATAGTATGATATCTATGGTCGACATATGTGAGAGCTCGTGTGATAGGTGTTGGTGTGATTGGGAGCGAGCAAAAAAGATAAAATGAGTTGATGAGCCGCGATCCGGGATAGATCTATAACTTAACTTATAATTGTATTGTATTTTGTTTCGTATCTTATTGTTACTTGTTATTCCGATGATACGTATTAAGAAAAATTCGATTGTCTAGTCCAGCAAATGTAGCTGGCATTCGAGTCGATACACATCATTGTAAAGACATTACAGTTAGTTTACGGCAAAAATGTCAGCTTTCATCGATTTTATTTAATATGTGGATAGGATAAGTCATATAAGCTACACAACGAGGACTGTAAATGTGGGATACGTGGCAATTGATTTCTCGCGCTTTGTAGACAACATAGCAGGGCCAGCGCTCACATAAGAAGATTTGACGTATTTAGTGATGAATGTACTCAAAAAGGGTTGAGGATTAGCATCCAAGAGGTACAAAAAATACCCCAGAGTAGAATTTCTAGCGATGGGAGTCAGAAATGGGAAATAAATAGAAGAATTGGAAAAATCTCGCGGTGTTTAACCTTACCTTATAAGTGCGATGATACAGAAATCCGAGTTAAAATTCAAGAACAATTAACAGTTTTAAAAGCTACGTACAGATCTATTTTAATAGACGGTCACCAAATATGGATTCCCATGGAGAGAGTAAGATTAATGATCCAAGCTGAAATGATATATGTTAGGAGAGTACCGGGAGTAATATTATTGGACCGAATGAGATGACCCATCTTCAGAAAATCGTAACCTTGGAATATCAAGATGACCTATAACATTTTAGTAAAAATTGAATCAAATTGTATAAAAATTCTGAAAATAATTGACAAAACTTTTTAAAGCTGTTATGGCAATTTTCTGATATGACAAGAAAACAAAGTTATATTTTAGTAGCATTAAATCAATTTTTTAGAAAAATAACTTAATTTGAAAACAATTAAGTGTATGAGCTATATATTATATAACACGCCCAATATAACTTTACTTTAATACTATTTAAACTTTTGTAAACTTTAATACTTTTTAAACTCTGCCGAAGAAATCTATAAATTAATATTAAAAATTGAAAAATTAATATCTCAGTTTGATGTAAATGCCAAATAATATATCGGTGATCCAAGGTTACTACACAAAAAAAATAAATTAAGATGGCTTGGACACGTCTTTTGAATACCAGAGGACTGTTTACCAATATGTATCATTTTGGCAACTTCGGAGAGAAGGCGACTTCGGATAGTAACGAAGAAGCTAGGTTACTCTAGACTATATTGGGATAAACAGCAAGACTTAATGGAGGCAATAAATAGATCTGCCCAGACAAGGGAAAATGGAAACGCCTTGTCGAGACTTTGAACCTCCGACCTTTCTAGAATATGTAAATCCAAGGTTTTTCTCAATAAATTTACCATAATCATATATTTAAAAAGAAACAAACTATTTTAGTATCTTAATATAATTCAAATTAAATGAATCAACTAGAAAGAAATACAATTTTGTTTCTAGTTAATCATTTAATTTGTATTAAAATACTACAGAACTATGCTCTGAAAATGCATATTCACAACAAACATGTATTCTCCTTACAAAATATATAAGTTGTATCAAATAGTGATTAGCTAAATCGTTATTTTAACCATTATTGTGACTGTGATTGTGAAGTTTGTGTTCGATTGTAACGATGATTAGTAATTGATTATTCGTAATTCAGAGAGCAATCACTGATATACTGGAAATTACACCTCTGACAGTAAAATATCAGTTATCAATCATCGTTATAAAAGAAATACCAAACGCAAAATCACAGTCACAATAACGTTTATCTCATCACTAGTATTAAGGTTCATCCAAATTTAATAAAATTGATAAATTAGTTATATCTGGCATCTCCTAGCGGGTTTTAGAATAATAGAAGTATCAATTGGAATGATTACAGAATATAAGTTCAATATTTGTCGAAAATGTATTCGATTCCTATAGCGAAATGTTGAACCTGCTTTCCCGGATGGTGCAGTGGTCCAGGTTCAAATCCCGGTAGCAATAATTTTTTTTTTCGACAGATAAATGGTTTCTGTATGTCTTTATAGTTAACTTATTCAATTTGTATTAAAATACTACAGATTTATGTTCTGAAAATGCAACTTCATAATAAAATAAAAATATATTTTTATATAGCATTAAAACCGTTGTATTTAATATCTTCGCAAATTGTATAAAATAATTTTTTTTATTCTGAAGATACTGTAACGTGATCTAAAACGTCGTGTTTCAAAATAATGATAAAAGTAAACCACGTGACCTAATTATTTTAACTTCAGTAACTATAGCCCTTATATATTATCTACCAAAAGACTTGTTTTAGTATCCAAATTAAAATTCACTAAGCTTCCTGCTGTCAGGAAACTCGCCTTCTTGAAGGTGTGTTAACTGAATTAACGGGGAATGTTTACTCTCTCACCCTCCGTCATCGGTTTGTTAATCCGTTAAGCTTTAATAAATGTGGTTTAAATATTTCGTGTCCATTCTACAGGTTACTTGTTGATTTCAATTCATGTGAGACTAATCCGTCTTCTATTAATTAACTGAGATATGTGCTTATCATATCCTTGATTATATTAGATGTTCGTTTCCACAAAATACCCTATAAAGGTATCTGAATAATAAAAGTCAACTCAAGGCCCAAGGCCCAAGGCACAAAGTCAACTCAAAAAGGCACTTCCGTCTTCCACTGTTGTGTGCTGTTGCAATACTCGATGATCAATCGAGACGTAATCTTTACAATGTCTTATCCCAACATAGTTTAAGATAATTTATCGACCGCCTTTCCTCTAGAGTTATCAATAAGATACTTCTTGTTAATCATTTATCTGGATTTCGCAAGGCATGTTGAGGTCACCTCAATTGAGATCTTTCTGAAGGTGTTTTTTAGAGGTTTATTTTTCGAATTGGCGACACTTTTTCCAGCGACAGCCAGTTTGACAGCTGATAGCTGATTTGTGCTCAATTTGGTTTTACATTTCACTATAAATAGACTTACGCCAGAACAACGCTTACAAATTGTGAAAATTTATTTCGAAAATCGTGGTTTAATTTGCGAAACTAACCGTGCGCTACGCCTATATGACGGTCGGTACAATCGTTCACTCAAGCAAAGTAACTTGAATAACCATGAATCGTTTTCGCACCACGCATACTCTTATTGATAATACGCATCCGCAAAGATGTCGTACAGTGCGCACCGAAGAAGCTGTTGCTGCAGTGGAGCGTAGTATTGAAGAGGACCCGAATGAGTCTGTTTGCCATCGAGAGCGCTGTAGATCCATAATTACTGACTTTTTCGTTTCCCAATTGAATGATATTAATGTGAAAGAGCTGTGGTTTCAACAAGACGGTGCAACATGTTACACAGCGCGTGCCATAAACAATTTATTGAAGGGAACATTCGATGAGCGCATAATTTCGCGTAATGGACTTGTGAATTGGCCTCCAAGATCGAGAGATTTAACACCTTTGGATTATTTTCTGTAGGATATGTGAAGTCGCTAGTGTACGCTGATAAAACATAGACGATAAATGACTCAAATGCCAACATTATTCACGTTATTGTCGATATTTGTCCTCGGCTGTTCCAAAAAGTGGTCGAAAATTGGACTTTCAGATTGTCAGCCGCGGCGCCCATATGCGCAAAATCATATTTAAATACTAATGGTATAAAATTATCTTTCCAATAAACCCAATACTATGGCCATTACCACGATTTTTATATTTTATTTAACTTTAAAATTCTATACCTCTAAAAAACATCATTTTTCTTCTTCTTTTAAATAGCTAATCAAGAGTGATCTGTGCCATCAATCAAGTTAAAAACTTGTGTTTTATAGAAAAAAATACAATAATATTATAGAATAGGAAATACTATATTACAAGTCAATACCAATGTCATTCAAAAAACTTGCTATTATATAGATTAAACGTGGCGAGTTAAGGGAAAGAAGATGACACAAGTTAACCGGGAGCTGAAAATTACCTTTGACGAGACCACTGTAAAAAAAATCTCTGATCTGCAATGGACAGGCAAAAAAGACATGGTCAAGGGTTTCCTCCTCGGCACCACACTCACATATTGGGGACTCTATCAAGTTCAATCTGAACAAATGAGAGGCCACCTGACAGTGCCCAATTATCATTCTACAGATATATGATACTGTTCTTTTGGAGACTTTCCATTTTGAGAACCAGGGCGTGCGGGGAATGGATCCTTGAATTACTTTAAGACGATTATTCTTATGATTATTTGGATCCATCCATTGTGCAGTCCAGATAGAATTTGTAGTTTTTTTACCATATTAAGTTTACCATACATCGGGATATGGAATTGATGGGGGAAAAGTCCGGAAAGAGTGGCCTCCTTGGCCAGTTTATCAGCACATTCATGTCTATAAATTCCCTTATGTGTATGAATCCCAGCGAATGACACCTGTTTATTGTTGCTGTACAAATTAAATAGACGTCTTCTGATGGAACAGATTATCTCATTGTCTAGCCAAACTTTTATATTAGCAGAGAGGGATTCAAGAGTTGCTTGCGAGTCGGAGAATATAACAGCCTTATCGACGTTCCGGAGTACTCTTTAACCGCCCAACATTTTGATGAGAGAACCGATGAATCCGAAGGAAGTCGTAGCTTCACATTAATTTATAATTGAGGCATGAAGACTACAGCACCGCAGTAGCCTTCAAGGCAAAGTTTAGAACCGTCGGTATAGATATGGAGATAATTAAACCATTTCGAATCAAGTGCACTATTAAACAACTTGTTTACATGATTTTCATTTAGCTGGGTTGATTTGTCTAGTTCTGATATTACATCAATGTTAGGAGAGAAAAATATAGCACGATAGGGGGTAGAATAGACTGGAAGAGTAGAATAGCGATGTAAAAAAAAAAACATCCTTTATATGTAAATAAAATAATGATCGCCAACATTCGATTAGCTGACAAAGACTAGAAGAAAAACAATGAAAACTTGATCTGATAATAACTTTCCACAATGTAGTTTTAAGTCATTATATTTGTCTAAGTGCCGTTGAACTTATTAGTACGATGTGCGTAATATATAAACGTTTTATTCTAATATATTATTAGTCACACATGAAACAATTCACTTAGTCAGCACTTAAACCTTTTTCATAACCGCGAGGTCACTTTCGATAGCAATGTCGACGGACTGATTAGTTGAACAAAATTGTCGCCACACTTCTCATTAATAATCTGTCATATCTTATGTTCTCTTCTGTTTCCGTACTATCTCAGATAGTAATCTTGTACCGATTACTCGAATACGTTTGTTTGTAAGCATACTGATAACAAAGTTGGAAGTCTCATGAAAGAATTCCTTATCTTTATTTGTTGTAAATCTGGATTATTTCTCTCGTAGCATGGTAATCTGCGATCAGATTATTTAAAGTATAATATTATGAGGTTGGTACTTTTGGAATATAAAGGCATTTTTTTTGCACGAACTAAATTACGTTGGTTTTTAACGTGGAAGTGATTGAAACAAAACAAATAAATATCAGAAATCTTATAGAGTCGAAGCTATAAAATATATATTTTCCATTAAATATAATACAAATAGTTTTATCTCTTTGAGATATCTGATATTTATTTAATAACAGAGCCTTTGAAGGTAAAAATCCAGTAATTGTGTATTACATTGACATGTTAAATGTTGACATATTCAAATATTGCTGAAATAAAATATTTTACAGTCATAATATATTCTAAATTGAATTTTTCACAAAATACAAGACAGGTGACTAAAAAGATTATTAAAAAATTTCCACTTCTGGGAAGGATCAGATGATTCATTATTATTGAGTCTTGTAAAATACAATCGCATACAACTATATTAAGATATTATATCTCACATAAAATACGGCAACAGCATTTAATTTATGAATAACAAAAATATAATGCAACAATTAAAAATAAATTATGTGCCATGAGCGTGTTAACACGCCAAACTTTGTATGTCACGCTAATTTATAAGCGTGTTAACACGCACTTTTGGATCTTGCAAACTTGCAGAGATTAAAGTCATATTTTAAAATCATTTTGCCATCTGTGAACGACAGGTCATAGCTTTTGATAGATGCATAAGTCAAGACCTTTAAAGCCTAGTTTTACCCTATGTGGTGTCTTCCATTTCGAATAGAGTTGGCAATTAAAAGATTAAGAATAATACAGAGAACTAATAGATATACTCTGGTCAGTACAGTGCTGAAAGATCTTAATATGACGACCTTTATGACGACAGAAAATATATTTCAGTGTTATTGTGTTTATTTTTAAAATCATCACAAAAAAATGTCAGCAGAGCAAAAATTGATGCAAATCAAAATAAGCACGAACAGCATACGAAAAGAAGAGATAGAATAAGACTGCGATCGAGGAAGAAGGCTATATCTCAGAAATTGATGATGTATAGTGGAATAGAGATTTTCAAAGAAATGCCAGATGATATAAAAAAGGAGGAGAAGCTACATAGATAGATAAAACAAAACAATTATATACGAGATAAGTTATAGTAAAAAGGAAAAATTTGATCTTGTTTATATTAGAGCATACGAGTATATATATATATTTTTTTTTTTGAAAGAGGTATCATGACGTAACTTACTTAATTCGTTCGTGGCCAGGAGACCCCAAAACTACCCTCATTTAAAAAATCTATCTGAATATGTACTTATATATGTATATATATGAATTCATGGGATATGACGGACTTTGCGGACTTACTAATTCCCATTTTTTTATCAGACTTAGATCAAGTTTTCAAAAAAATTTACCATATAAGTGTTTCGGTTAAACTTGTTAGTCAGCTTGATCTGCCGTCTTATTACATTTACAATGACTATTCAAAAAAAAAAAGTTTCTTCTTTAATATCGGTCACAGAGAAAAACGGGAAATATTCATTCCTTTTACACACATACGTAATCTACGTTATTCTTACGTCCAAAGGGATTACAATAAAATTTGTTGATAAATGATGTATTTACTTAAGATTTAAAATTATCTGCTTTCCAACGGCATGACCTGATAAAAGTACATTACTTAATAATTATATTAATATTTAGTGGTAAATAAGTTCAGACAAATAGATCGAATTTTTTATTTATCAATAAGTTTCTGGACATTTTCGGGAATTTATTAGAATATGGAATTCCCTATGGGGGTTGCTGGGATGGACAGTGCCGGGAAGAGCAGTGGCTAGAGAGACCTAACGGAGCATTCTACTGGCTCTCTCTCGCACCTCTTGCGATCTGGACAGAGTGAATTTCTGCCGGACTGTGACCGAGTTTTGTGATTGCAACACAAAAATGTGATGGCTACCCTCCCCTTTTGGGGGTGCATGATTTCTGTAGCTTGTCTCTGGCTGCCCTCTGAATTTAATGTGATAACAAGTCTCACGTCAAATTGTACAGGTATGGCTCTGGTACGATGATACCGGAGCCAACCTATGATGGTATTGAGATGTTAAGAACTGTATGTAATAAAATAAAAATAATAATAATATATTGACAAATCGAAACGAGGGAAACTCTCAAAAAGATTCGGTATAGGGTGTAAATAAAAAAATAAAAAAATCAATAAGTTTATTTTATACGTCCTCAAAAATATGTTTGGTTCGTATTTTTAGAAATTCCCTTCAAGTCTTATAAATTAAAGGTCAATATTTTGAAGTGGGCACAAAGTTTCACAAATCTAAATAATTTTAGAGAATTTTAGAATTTTGAGTGTGTGATGTATACGAGGACCAGATAAGAAAATAAAAAACTTGAAGATAGTGAAAATGGTAACACTTTTTATGGTATTTACATTTGTTTTACATTTTTTTTTGGTGTTTACATTGTTTTTTTTGTGGATGTTCTATATTTATAGAGTCATCAACACTCGTCTCATATATCTGTGTATCTAACTTAACTTAAGAATCAATGGAGCACTCACACCATGGTTTGACATTACAAATAGTGTCAAGCAGGGTTGTGTAATGTCTCCATGGCTGTTCAACTTGTATTTGGATAAATTTGTGAAAGAACTAGAATATGAATGTAGGATCAAAAATGGACGATTTGATTGTATGCTGTTTATTGTACGCCGATGATGCAGTACTAATGGCAAATAATGAACAAGAACTACAGAATCTGGTGAGTAGAACGTACTATGAATGCAAGGAAAGCGACCTCATGATGAATGTTAACAAGTCGAAAGTGAAGAAAGCAAGACACCGTGCAAAATACTTTTAGGTAATGAATGTTTGGAACAAGTAGATGAGTTTGTATATTTGGGAAGTATATTTGATAGAAACGGAAAGGCAGAGAATGATATCGAAAGGAGGGTGACTGCAGGGAATAAAGTGAACTACGCTTTGAATGGAATTATATCTAACGGGAATTTGTCAACCGAGGCAAGACTAGCCGTTCACAATGAAATCCTGGTATCGACACTGATGTATGGAAGTGAGGCCTGTAGCTGGCAGAAAAATAATGAAAGTAGACTGAATGCAGTGAAAATGAGATCACTAAGGCGTATTTGTGGCAAATCTATTTATGATAGAGTAAAGAATGAAGAAATAAGGAAAGAATGTAAAGCTGATGTTAGTATAGTGAGTAAGATTAAGAAAGGATCATTTAGGTGGTTTGGTCATATAGAACGGATGAATGAGGAGATAATGGTAAGAAAGATATATGACGCAAGTGTTGATGGAACCAGAAATAGAGGACGTCTGCGGAAGACTTGGCATGACCTGGTAAACCAGATAATGGAGGATGGTTCTGTTAGAAGCCTTAACAATCGGCGAGCTTGTATGAGAAGATGTATGAATGTGGATGAGGTGAGAATTGTGTGTCAGGACAGAGGAGTGTGGCGCTCTATCCTCTCTGCCTACCCCCGCGGGGAAACGGTGTGATGGTAAGTTAGTAAGTAAGTATTGTTTTCCCCAGATATTCGGCCAAATAACTTATGCAACTCTTTTTTAATTTAATGATAATATATGTAAAGTACTTTTAAAATTAGAAATATTAACTTGGTGGTTAAGATTCATATTTTTTATTTATTATCTTAGTTTTATTAACCACAATTGAGTTTAAAAAACATCTACCGGTTTCGGAAAACACTTTTCCTTCTTCAGGATGTCATAACTAACTAAAAATATAGTATTGTTTCTTCACCAGAATCTATTTTTAAATTTTTTAAAAAACAACAATTATTTAAAAAAATAAATTTAGTACCTAACTCAAATTACTGCTCAATACAAATTTAGTCGAATAATTTTTAAGAAAAAATTTTAGAATAGGACTCGTAGTTAAATTTAGTTGGCTGTTTAGAATTTCCTGATTACTTTTACATGCTTTATTTATCTCCAACGATTTCAAAGTTAGTTTCGATTTTTAGTTAGTTATGACATCCTGAAGAAGGAAAAGTGTTTTCCGAAACCGGTAGATGTTTTTTAAACTCAATTATGGTTAATAAAACTAAGATAATAAATAAAAAATATATATAAAGTTGTTGTTTTTTTTGTTATTAAATTAATCATAATTGGAATAAATATATTATGGTAAACAGAGGCAAGATGCCATCCACCACCGACGACACCATGCGCCGACACGCCACAGTATTCAGTGCACAGCGGACGCAACTAGTGCTATCAGCGTGCCTAACACCAAGCGCTCCAGGCCGCTTCTCAGCCGCACCCAACAATATCGTTTTGCTTTTTTATCAATATTGTTGTGCTTTCGGGCTTTCCGCCTTTTAATTATTAATATCCGTGCAATTTATTGGAAATATTAGATCTATAAATTCAGTATTATCTTAAAGAAACATTTTTCTGTTCACGCCTAATCACTGTTCAAATACAAATTCAAACCAAAGTGAATATTTAAATTACATAAATACGAGTAATGGGTTGAAATATGGAGTTGGATCATCCATCTAATTAAAATACTTCTGATTTAACACATATCCAATACCCCCATAATGAATACGTCTAAACAATTTCATTTTACTACCAACAGGCTTCAGTTACATTAGTGTTACAAATTTAGATCTTAACTGACCAGAAATAAATATATAAATTTGTTAAGGAAAACACATTCTTATTGTGAAGTTGTAATTATTCAGAACATAGGTCTGTGATATTTTAAATACTAAATTAATGTATTAATTATAAATATATACATATAAAATAAATTTTGTCGAAAAATATTGTTTTAGCGTCACCGGGATCCCGGTGACGCTAAAACAATATTTTTCGACAAAATTGATTTTATATGTATATATTTATAATTAATACATTAATTTAGTATTTAAAATATAAATTTGTTCTTATTGTTTATCTTTTTAGAATTTAAAATCACTTAATAAATATAACATTTAGTAGTTACCACGATATTTAGTGTAATAAGCTCTTTACGATGTAGTACAGTGTGTCTCAAACATTTTTTTCATTTTGTTTTATTCACTGCACCAACGCAACGAGTGAAAGAGGGGCGTGGGGTTTGCCAATCGCTAACCGCGTTCTTGAGAATTCAGTCGCTATGGAATGTGTCTTTACCAATTATTCGTGAAATTTTCTTTGGAAAATTGATATCCCCTACGAGGTGACATAAACTGGCCTCTGGGTAGCCCCGACTTGACACTAATGGACCTTTTCCTGTTTACCCAATCAAAGGTATACATTAAAAATCCTCCCTTTCTGAACCAATTAAAAAATTATATTTGAGTAGAAATGGCAGCGATCACGCAGAATACGTGCCGAGCAGTTCTCAGAAATTTTTCCTCTTGTTTAAAAGAGTACCAGCGAAATAACGGATCACATTTAAAAAAAAACATAATTATTAAAAAATAAATATCCAGGGACTGTACTTAAATGAAAAATAAACATATTTTATTAAACACATACATTATTTTATTACAACATTTTTATTATAAAAAATAATTTTGAAATACTTTGTGTATTATTACACTTCGGTAAACTGCATAAACAATTGTAAACACAACCTCATAAACATTGCTCTGAAATATGTACTTTAGTGCTGGAGAGCAACCTCTAGGGCAATTGCATAAAGCCTTAACATAAATAATACCATCATGGTATTAGAATTTAATAGTAATATTCCAACATGATGAATAAGTTATTTCCTTATAATACTGTAATATTCGAAATAAATGGAAAATTATTATCAAATTTTTTTTTCTTGACTTATATGAATGAATATATAAATTATAAAACGTCAAAGCAAAAAGTGAGGACGTTTCAAATGATCTGAGAAGACGATCACTTCAGAAGCCTCAATGTGTATAGGAGTAATACGTGCGCATCCCAGCAGTAAACATCGTGATGGTGGACAAAATTTAATACTGTTTTTCTTTTCTTTGAAATATTAATCAAATAATAAAACAGTACTCACTCTCCCCTAAAAATGTTACAATTATTAATATTACTCAATTTGTCATTTCAATCATCCCGCGTTGTTGTTATTGGATCTTTGTTTTCGAGTGGGCAAGGGAAAGAAAGGGGTAGATTCATTTTATGTAAACATTAAAACAATAATTAGGCAAGATGGTAAAACGTAATGATATCCCTCTCTTATTATTAATTATCTGAGAAATGTGAATTTTCAAAATGTATTGTATCTCTGGAAATTTATATGATAAATATATTTTCAATCTATTTTTAAAAAGTTATACAAAATAAAAAAATTTTCACATTTCAAAATATTTGTGTATCCGGAAGTATATTAATATATTTTAATATAAAATAAAATAAAAAGTATCTTTGTATGACCGTATGGGTAAAACATACGATGAAAGGTAAAGTCAGTAGGGATGTGACTCTGGGGAAATAAAACCTATTTCGTGTAAGATTTAAAGGGGTTGTTTGAGCTGATCAATAACCGTGACAGACCATTTATTTCAACATAGTCATTGTTTGTAAGTGAACTTGTTGTCAATCACTTCTGCTTTAGTTGTAGTAGTAATTGAGAAAGCATATTTTTTTGCATTATAACGTAAAATTTATCTATGTTAAAATTATTTTCGAGTTTCAGCTTTTTTCGCGACTCTTTACATAAACAGTCAAATTTATTAAAGATCCACCCTCTTCACATAAACAAAGTAATTGTGGGAGACAGAGTGTATAGTCAAGTGATCATGGATCATGGAGTGCAAGAAAAATAAAATCATTTTGCGATATAAGTTTTGTCGTAATTCATACTACGATCAGCGATTCACTTACTAATTAATATATGAGATTGTGCACATACATAAGATGTTTACTTATTAACAACAAGGTTTTGGAGTTATTGGCAGTTACTTGAGTATCTTCACGACCCAATGGCTATTTTCTGAACATGCGCATTACTGCCTCTATTCGGTTTTTCTCTAATTACGAGTAAATTATAAGAATTTGGCACCAGATTTATAAAACAATTAGAATACAGTATTAAGAAATTTTCTTCTGAAACTTTGTGAAATATAATTTTATAATATATTGAAAATTATAGCACAGTTTGCTTTAACTAATTTGTAATTTATTATAACGTTTTCAATGCTGACGCATTATCTTCAGTAATTTTACTAATACTAAACTTAAGACTAAAGGACTACGACCTACTTACGGTTGGGAGTGGTTAGAGGGGTGGGGGGGATTAGAGTTGGTAGGGTGTAGGGGCGTGGTTAACAAGTGCAGGATAGAGGACGTAATATAAAGTGTTTGAATATTGATGACATTTTGGTTACAATTAATCGTTAAGTTTTCGTAGTCCTTTAGTATTAGTAATATTGCTAAAGATGATGATATAATAAATAAAAAAATAGTGAAAGTAAACAGTGTTATCATTTTTAATACAATTTAATAAGAATATATTTAACAATTTTGACAAAGGAATGTAATATACTTGACGTATAAAATCTCCCTAGGTTTTCCCCAGAACTTTTTGCTCAAAATAACTTTATTTACCATAGCTTTCCATGTAGTACATATACAGTAAAATGTCGTGTGACTAATATTATATATATACCTAACCATCGAATATCATTCATACAATATTTAACTGAGTATTTTTTCCAAAACGATAATAATACAATACGTGTTGGCTTAATATAGCGGTAAGACATTGCTCTAGTGGTCATGTAGCCGTGAGTTATTTTTTAATGGTAAAGCTATCAGTTGTTACGTGTATTCCACATATGTGTCTCAATTTTGTAAATTAAAAAATAACGTATATTTAATATATATGTGATCTAGTGGTCGGGGGGTTTGCGTCTCGTTTCAGGACACCAGCAAGTTAGTCCTATTTTCACAGTACAAACGCTTAGTTTAGTTTGAAAATAGTAAGAATATTGATGTGACATGTATTCCGTGTACAAATTTATATTTAAATAAAAAAAAGGGCGCCTGTTTTATAATTTCTAACTTGTAACTATAAATGTATTATTATTGTAAAATATTTTGTTACTTAATCAACGAATTTTTTTGTGCTGATTCTAATGGTAATACGTTATTAGATTATACAATCCGAATATATAATCTTTATGTTCATATACTCGTATTCCCAAATATTTTTATATTCTTTGTTTTTATGTTTACTATATCCACGCTTACTATGTTATTTTGTCTAAGTTTAACATATTTTTTCCTATTTGTCTACGATCAATATGTTACTTTTGATGATGTATATTTTACCTAAAGAATTGCCCATCAAATAGGCCAAAGTAACTAAAAAAGAAGTTGATTAATAATGTAACTTTAATCCTCTGTCAACTCATGGTTAAAACTAGATCTGCGCTATTTTTTGGTGGTAACCACTCCCATAACAGTTCCGGGTAAGGTTGGGTACCTTTCGGGTGTCCTTCAACTTCATATTTTTCGTCTAACTTCAGGAATAATATTGAGCACCATTTAGAGGAATGTGGATCATTTATACCATCTATATAACATAGCCATCAATCTCTTTAATTGTATGAATTTTGTGATACGCCATACTCCATTGTCTTCGACATCTACAATAATTCTATAAGAATCCTTCTATCAAATATATCTAATTTTGCTTCATCCTTATTTTTAGAGTCTGTATATATATATTTTAACCTAATTAATTTTATTGACTTAGTAATATTCACAAAATCCTATTCCCATTTCTTAACTAAAGACTGAAACAATATCAGAAATCACTAAACAACAAATAAATAAATGAACACTATTTTATTGTTGTAATAGAATTCTTTTCGTCGAGCACATTTGGGAAAAATTTTGCTTTCCTGCCTGTCTGTTCGGAATAAATTCGTTTATTTTATCTGATATCTTTCTTGTTCCTCTTAAATTTGTTCGCGATAAAGGGGAACAAAATTATTCCGTCCAAAGTAGTCCCAAAAATTGTGAACAAAGGACGAACAACGAAAGAGGGAATTATTTTCAAAGCTCGGATTAAAATTGTTCAATTAACATTTAACACATACCGAAATATTTTAGAAATGAAAATATATTACTTCGCCGGTGGAATACCGGTGTTAAATAAGTTTTACATACAGAAAAGATAAAAAATAATTGTTTTTAATAATCATAAAAGTATCGTTACCGACGTGTTATTTTGGAAAGAGGTTTAATCTTTAGGACAATGAACGATTCATTGGGAGAGGTGTAGCTCACGTGATAACTATTTCTATATCTATTTATCTATATCTACCTGAATGTTTTCTATATAATGCGCTTTGACAGATCTAATCTAAAATGAAGGCATTTTAGCTTTTTTGTGAATAGGAGGTTTGATATTTATTATATTAATATTTTATCGAAAGCCAGAAAATATTACCAGCTCCGTCTAGGTGTTGTGCCGAATATTTTGTCGAACTGGAGAGAATATACCAGTAAATTCAAATACGACCAATTTTACATATACAATTATAATTGAAGAAAACTTATTAGTTTTATCACAAAATTGATACACTTGACATGACAAAATATAATAAACGAATAGAGTTATTTATGACAAATTGTCAAATAAAATTCTTGCATAGAAAAATTGCTACCACCAATGTTCACGACTTGGGAGTCACTTGATACCATCGAATTCTCACTAATATTTTACGATTCTCTTCGTGGGAGAAAATGGTGAAGGCTGTCCTCTAGATGGTCACCTCAGAGCAGGATTTTCACCTCAGAGCAGAAATTTCACATCAGAGTTCCAATGTGCAGATGGGCACGCCATGCTGAATCCTTAGATCATGGAAAATAGACTGGTCCACTTTACTGCTAGCCGGGAATCTTCAATCTCCATTTCTGCCGGATGGTGTTTCCAGTTTGCCAGTGAATTAGAGCTCTTATCAATCTCGTCGCAAAGATGAGCTTTTTCCAGGCTATCGGTCGAAATCTAAAGAAGACAACCCAGTCAAAAGAACAACATTTGACCAGAAAGACAACAAAAATAAAAAGGTTAGTGCAGTTCATATATCATATGTGTGCTTATGTCACCTATAAACCAGCTATCGAAGGCATTTACATAAACATGACTACCGCGCGCATTTAAATTCTAACTCGCGTCTACAGGGACGTGATTTGTAACATGACAATATTTGTATATATATGTAGTGAAAACATATATAATAGTATTGTGATGTTGCAACTTTAGAACATAGTTCTATAATATAATACACAATTTCAATATGATTTTACTTGCATCAACACTGCATATCATCTAAAGTGGTCGACGTTCCGTTATATAGTAATAAACTGATATATAGTGTTGCAGGGGGGTCTCATATATATATACTAATGCTCAGAGAAACCTTATATTAAACATATGATTAGTATATGGAACTGGTGTATCTTCTAGATCAGATCGCGTTTTTTGTAGATGTATAGACCGACATTTTGGCGTGGTAATTTGTGTTACCGTACCATATTCAACTTTGGGAAATATATATTTTTTGCGAGTATGTATGAGGCCACGCCTTGAAAGTGGTACGTGTTACCATACCTCGAAACGTCGATATAGGTTTTCTCTACGAAAGCATCTATAATACAAAATCGTAATCTGACCTAGAAGAGACACCAGCTCCTTATGAAGCGGTAAAATTGAATGTATGACTGTCTGTTTACTACACATTCCTATTTAAAATCCTATTTTCAATTATGACTAAATCTAATTTTCAAGTAATGCTAGACACGAAATTTAATATATTATAATACACTTAGATATTAATAAACTATATAATTTGAAAATTTATATAGTTTATTAATATGTCCAAGAACACACAATTACTGGATTTTCACCTACAAAGGCACAGTTATTAAACAAATAATAGATATCTCATAAAGACAAAGCTACTTTTTATTTTATATAATGGATATGTATGGAAGTATGGGTAATTTCCGCATATTAACTGTGAGAACTTTCAATTTTATATGTGTGTGTATGTGTATGTCAGATGAGTGGTGGGGGTCATGGGATATAAGAGGCCGTTACTGGGGAAACGGATTTCTTTTCCCATCGTTCCTTCGCAATAGCAATAAGTAATATCTGAGTTATATTATTGTACATTACTGTAAATATATTATTGTAATAAACGAGTGTTATTACACGTATCGTACTGAGTTTCACTACAAGCAACTTGAGTGTACAATAAGAGGAAATAACCCAAGGGAATCTGTGATGGTATTTACAATAACACCACACTGGTGCCGTTAAATTGGAAAATCACTACATTAACATACATACAACTTCCAAAAATTTGACAGATATGGAGATTGATCGATGGGTGAGAGTGGTGAACGTTATATTTATATAAAGTTATCACTTAAGCCAGCTGAAGATGTGTCGTAAGTCTTGTAATTACCCATACTTCCATATATTTTCATTAAATATAATAAAAAAAATAGCTTCGTCTCTTTGAAATATCTATTATTTGTTTTATATAATTGCATTAAGAGCCGATGACTATATGCTCAACTTGATGATATGATCAACTTTTTCAACACAAACACTTTTTGCAAAATTCCCATTTCCCAAAATAGAAAACGTTTACAAAAAAATATCAATTACTTAAAGAAAACAACACTGTAAAATTTGAAACAAGCACATCATTAAGGTTTAAAAATAACTTTAAAATCCCTAAATGTAACACCAAGCACTATCAGCAAAATTGTATATACTTAGGAATAACTACAAATGTATAACTCTCTATATAAAATATATAACTCCCGTATATAAAATATATAACTACAAATGTATAACTTTCTATACAAAATATATAAACAGTATAACTCCCTCTCCAAGCACAAGAGCTAGTCTCTTTTTTGGAGAGGTAAACGAATAAAAACATGTAATTTTAATAATATATAATGCTTAATTAATAACTCATATTATATAAAATTGCAAAAGTTTTAAAATAAATACAAAAAATAAAAATATTATTACTGAATCGGAGAAACTATTTCAAATCTTATACTGTTTCTCCTTTAACCCGGATATGGTCAAGAAATTTTATTAATCTATAACATAATTTTAATAATAATATCTAAAATGATACTAAAATGTTATTCAATAAATGTCTAAAAGATAGTAGACAGGTGATGCAATAGTACTATCGATTACGCAAAACAAAAAATATATTTTTAAAATATAAAAAAAAACATCGCAAATTCCTGTAATTTATAAAAATATCAATCTAATTCAACCGCTCTACATGTAGGACTGTGGGCATATCTGGGTTAAACCTATAGTAGATTGACTTTATTATGCCGAATTGTACGCTGAGGAACTACTCCACTTTCCATTCCACCGGAATAAAATAGGTTCATATTGATTATGTATAACCATTTGTCTAGAATATATTATATGTGTAAAATTTGTATTAAAAATGCACCATTAGTTCCTACGTCATATTATAAAATTACATTAGACACATTTTCCTTCATTCTTCATATATTAATTTAATATTTTTCTAAATTTAGAGAATATTCTTTCTTCTTGCTCAATAATAAGTTTTTCTACATTTATATTATAAAGTATCTAATTATAAATATTACAAAAAATATGAAATTCCAAGATCACCTAATAGGTTCGATTTTAAAAAAAAATTATAAGTACTTAAGCTTAGCCTTAGAAAACAGAATCTGAAACTGCTGGAGCGTCTGTCTAATCAGCGGTATTGCTAAGACCATTATTAGTTTTTGTGGGTTTAGAAGACTTTCAAAACTTATATTTTCATTGGATAAATAACTAGATATATTATTTTATAATAAAATTAGTACCAGAGATCCTTATTTTATTTATAATTAGTACCCTTATTTAGGATAATTTATAAAATAATGTTGGTAATGATTTAAGTTAATTTTTAATATAGAATTTCATTACATCTTAGAACAAAGTACTTATGTCTTAAAGGATATAGTGAAAATAGAATAAAATAGTAAACATATATTACGTTGCTAAAATATCACTATATATTTCAGAATTTAATTTTTTTTATATTGTAAAAGGTATATTAAACATTTAAAAATAATTAGTTACACACACAATGTTTCAATTTTTATCTACATGTAAACTAATATATAAAACGCCTTCCTGTCTATACTATTTTACATACTATTACTTAAATCTGTGAAATAACATTACAAAAGTGTATCCTGTCGTCATTAGAAATTCTCTCCCACTCAAATCCGTCAACTCAATTTCTTCAGCTTAAATATTCACTACGAATATACAACACGACATAAATGAACATTCAAATAGAATTATTCATTCGTATACTAAAATCAGTCAAGTATCTGATATCTTCCCAAATTGACTAAAACGTATTTAATAGTAGTATATCCTTAAACCTTAGCAAAGGTAAAATAGCAAATACTTGAATATATTTGCGAATAGGCCAATGAACTCCTTTAGCTGAATATCTTCAAAAATTTCACATTATCATCGCATGCTATGAAAATAATTTTTCTGCGTATAACTTGCGTGGTCTGCGTCATTGATGTGAGAATGTCTGTGGTAGAATGGAATCTCTCGGATGATGTCATATTTTCAAACATCAAAGGACGTATCTTGAATGACGTCACATTTCAAACTTTATGGGTTGTCTCTTCGATGACGTCATATTTCAAACGTCAATGAGAAAATGCCATTTTTTTATTTCATTGCCCGTACAATAAGTATTCGTATTTAATGACTAATAGTGCCATTGACTCAAATCTGTATACCATTGTTTAACGCCATCTTTCGAACAACGCCTATTAAAATTTCAGATAGATGTATAAAGTAATTCTGTTTCGATAGCTGTGAAAGTGGGAAAACAAAGGATATGTGGATACAAGTCGTTTCTCAGAGATATTAATGTGCGTGACCGCTCGCATAAATTTACTTTGTGTATATTTTATTTATATATTTGTCAACCCCGCCGGGCGTTTTTTTAAATTCAGTTAACCTTTTACTTCCACCACCCCCTTTCCCTATCTAAAAGAACATCCGCCCCGTGGGTGACGTGGACCCGCCCTAACGTAAGAGTATGTCCCTCCCTAAAAAATATACAATAAACACATATGCGTAATTGATTTATGTATGTACTGAAAAAGTTTCCTTAAGTATTATCACAATCGATCTAATAAATGTATGTACTGGGTATGCGCGAACGTCCACAATATTGTAAAACATATGAAACTACTATAGATTTTTTTTGAAGTATAAATAAATATGTAGGTATAAAATCATTTTTAAATTTCAGAAATGCAGGTTACTGTATTGATTTGTGGCATCAAAAATAACCTTACCTTGTATTTTTAAAAACTTGTACACACTAAATGAGGTGAAATTAGTTAAATAAATAGTTAATAACTTGACAATAGTACTGTATGATCTAATCAATTTAACGGGTTGTTCGATCGTTGGTAAAAAATGCAAAGGTTAACTTATTTTAAATACTCTCGAATAACGAAGGTAAAATAGTTGGTTAAAAATGGCGGACTCCTCATAGCTGTTTCTAAGGTCATCCGTCACATTGATACTATGAATGTTGCAGTATACGAACATTAATCACTTAATATCCTGCTATTTTATTGATGAGAGTTCGTTTGATGATGATCTCGATGTTTTATATACATTAGCACATAGACTGAAAAAAATTTCTCCAGAAAAGTGACAGATTTCGAGCGCAGGGGCAAACAAAGCCATAGATACAGTATAAAATAAAGCATGATATAATGATTATTCGTCTCACCATACTGTGAAGCGAGATTCATTATCTATGCTTTGACAGTAGTAAATTTGACGTACCAACAACCCGCAACCTTTTTTTACCACAAGCGATGGTAATTATACAACAGACTTTACGCCCTCCTAAATTCCTATAGTTCCCTTTTGTACAAACCAATTAACCGTCCTATAATCACATATGCGAGCCCCATCTGGGGTTCAAGTAACACAAATATTTGAGAATCCTAACAAAATTACATCCTTAGGAGAATCACAAACTCACCCTGGCTTGTTAGAAACACAATCATTCACAGAGACTCAAACATATCCTCACTCGAACGATACATACATGATTTATCTTCTAAATTTTATTCTAAATTAATTTCCATCCCAAACCCCTCCTAAACTTTCTTAGCCTATATGATCCCTCATCCGATCCCCGTCATCTTCGTCTCATTTCACTTCTTTACCCTGTTCTTGACCATATTGAACATAATTTATAAAAAGATTAAAAAGCTTCACTAACAATAAAATAAGTAAAAAATACAAAATCAAACAAGAAAAGAATAAACAAAATATAAAAAAATGTATTTTATAAAAAACTTTACCCATTTTTGCTACTACTTTATACAATTATACACAAAGTTAAAATAAAACAATTTCACCATATTCCTCGCAATAGGGTCCCCCAAAAATAAATCTTACGTCATTATTGTTACTTCATATGTCAGAGACAAGAGTTTTATCTCTCCCCCCTTAAACAATCGAATCAGAGGGCGATGGTAAAAAGTTATCATAGTAAAACTTGACAAAATTTACTACCGATCACACAACCGGCTTTATGTAGCTAAAGGTAGATTTTACAATACGCAAATATTGAGCTTACTACGTGTCAAAAATTAATAAGGTGCATTTCACATCGATCGATAAAACACGAAGGTGAAATGAAACAAATGCATACACACACACATACCTACACAAAATTATTACACCCTATAAGTAAAGATTAAATATAGAACCTACATAATAACAGGGAGTCCATGACACCATCGCACATCAGAACTGTAAATATAAGTTACTAACCCATCCGGTATAGTTCTGCTAGCATTTCATGAAACTCCCGTAAACGGTTGATCTATCGTGTCATGTAAATTATCCCCTTTAAATCATTCCCATTTCAGCGCCTCGGCAAATCGCTTTGAGCGGACTGACGCTGACTGGATTCAAAGGAAAATAAATCATTGCAGCGTCACGTGCATACAAATGAAGCGTTAGATACTAACCAGACTAAAACGATTTTTTTAAATTTATAAATTAATACTCGAGCAAATTTTGAATTAAAAGTTAATGTGACCCAATAAATATAATAATTAGGTTTATAAGTGTAACTCACGATTATTATTATTATTATTATAAGTTCATCTAGTAATTTTTACTTTTAACAAAGCTATATGTGAATTATTTTATTATTTATTATTAAAAAAAGTACTCAAGGAAATGGATAATTAGGTGGAACCATGAACTGTAGGTTTTAATTCGATTTCGGTAAGCCAGATACGTTAAAATAATGTTTCTTCCAAGGTACTGCATCAAAGAAGATGCGGCGACAATACTGAAAAAAAGGAATTAAACTTGGCTTCCACGTCTGGAGGAATACTTGTGGAGATGGAGTAATAACTCCATCTCCACAACTGTTTAGGATGGAAAAGTTCCTCAATGAATCATAGTCACATGATGATGATGATGATCAAATAAAGGAGAGTGGTTTACTGCAGTACAACTAAACTTAATCAGTGCTTTCAAACCCCGTAACATTTGTAAACGTTCGTAACGTAATTAAATTCGTAATCTGGCGATAACGTGACACACATGCACTATCTTCTACAGCCAATGTCCGACTTCCGAGTCTATCACGAATGCCAACGGAGTATACTGTATTTTACGCAATTTATTTAATACTATTATACAAATAAATATTGTAATTAACCACGTGAGTTAATTTTGACTAACTGTAATGTTTTTGAAGTAAATAATAAAAATACACAATTCGTTTATATCCATTAATAAATAATCATTTTATTTTTATGATAAAACCATTACTAATTACCATTATTATAAAAATGTGTATATCAATAAAGTCTAAATAAATAAATAAATAAATTGTTTCGGTACACGAATATAATTAAAATTCTTAATTAATATAAATATATTCATCTGATCTAATATTTTTATCAATTGAGGTGTGAACAATGCGATGATAAATAATTACTTCAGATATTATCATTTAATATATAATTTAGATTTATTTTTAAAGACTAAAATGATCCTGGAACATGTATATTTAAGCCGACAGTTCAGCGTTAAGTGAAATCAATAATCCTTATTTTGTACAATTATGATGTTTACGAACTGGCTTTTTGGTTTCTAGTAATTCTGCCAGTTGCTGGGTGAGGTGATATAATATTGTTATTTGTTTGTACGATAAGTATCGAGTTCGGAGAAATTTTTGATATTATTTGGTTTTCAGTAGATCGTTGTCAGTGGGTAGGATAATTTGTCTGTCTTTTAATATGTTTATTTCTAACATTATACTTAATACATGAAAACCTCAAATTTAACACATATATATGTATGTGTGTGTGTTAAATTGGTATCAAAAAAATATTATCAACTGAAAATTATCAATGCATCTGATCTTTCTGTTGAGCTAAGACGGATAAAATATAAGAAATTTCTCGTCTAGCATTTTTAGAAAAAAACAAAACATCCTTATATATTTCAGAAATCGATGACAATTTGTTAACAAGGGTTGATAGCAATAAAAAGAAGCGCTCTCTTTTGTACGTTACTGAGAAGATTTTTCGTTCTTCAAGTACTTATGTACTTTAGAGCTCCAGTTCGGAGGAGACTGCCTGCCTGGATAAACGAGTGTACTTCTTGAGATTTGGTAGGAATCAGCAGGTGTACACTGTTATAGGAAAAGGATAAATTGTTAGAGTATGGTTATTTTTCTCAATTAATTAAAATAAATTTCACGGAACATTTTAAAAATTATTATGTTTTATCATCAAATAATTCTGCTATCTGCTTAAAATTAAAATCAGACCATAAACCATCTGATAAAATTAGACCATCATCGAATTTTTAGAGTGATTTAATTTTTTTCTATGTATTCTTCATTGTTCCTCCTTTACCGTTATATAATAATTACATAAGAAATAATCATCACGGAATAATCCAATTAACTCTTATTATGAAAACTTTTTTGATCTGGCCCTAGCTCTAGCATGTTATTGTAATACAAATGTTTTGAACGTGAATATTATCCGAGAATAAACTTACAGACGAATCAATACATGATGCACCATGTACAACATTTCCTGTGTGCTTTTAGTAGCTAAGAAGAACACTAGCGAGCTCTACTTGCATCTAATTCCCACGTTATATCGTATATAAATCACGTGCTCTTATCCACCACCATATATATATCCACCACATAAAAAAATCTGCCCGTATAAGATATAAAAAATATTTTTTACAGTTTTCCTGAATAAATCCAACGAGGAACAACTCGAGTTTTTATTGACAAAGTTTTTATTAATGGGTATGTAACCTTTACGTATCCCTCTATCATTCTCAGTCAGTTTAAATAATGAGGAAAATAGTTTTTATTCTGTACATGATAACAAGCATTTAGCTTAGAATATTGATGTTTAACAGACTCCTTGCATGCACTTCTCTTTTATTAAAAAAAGTACAAATTTCATTAATAAAATTGTATGATCAAAAATAACGACATCTCCCGAGTCTACGTAACGATCGCCTCAAATGCAAATATCACTAACTTTGACACCAAATTCATGGCTCACTCATTCACTATTACTCTCTGCCATTAAAGGGAGCAGGGTAGGAAGGTGCGATGCATTTCAATGTCACTTTTGTCAGCTATTTAAACCTCTTTGTAACCACTGCCAAGAAGACGTATTAATTCTTCCACATTAAGAATTGTCTGTGTTGACAATGTTCTCGTGCAAGCGTTAAAGTGCATAATTATAAAAGGTATACCATTAGTCATAAAACTACTTTTGTATATTACCTTTGTGTAAATATTTTTATACACATAAATAATCGAGCGAGATTAAATTATTAGAAGGAACATATAAATAATTTAAATATGAATTAAATGTATTAATTATAAAGATATACATATAAAATTAATTTCATCGAAAAATATTGTTGTTGCGCCACTGGGATTCGAAGCTGGATTTCTTTCCAAGCCGGGGAAGGTGCATTTTCCAACTATGCTACAGCGACAATATTTTTAGCGACAAATTTTCGAACCTATATGTTACCTTTTTGATAATAATACATTTAATCGTTCCATTATTTGAAAGAGCCATTTACCTCATTTTTACGGAATCTCAAATATCTTTGAGTAATCCGATAGCAGGCTCCAGAATTATCAATTCATTTTTATTAAATTTTAGACACATTGATACAACTTTATTATTAGGAGAACACATTCTTAGTGTGAAGTTGTAATTATTCAGAACGTAGGTTTAATATGAATTCAATGTATTAATTAATTAAAAATATTACAGATCTATGTTCTGAATAATTACAACTTCACAATAAGAATATGGTCTCCTAAAAATAAATAATTAGTAAAAAAATTCTTAAAAACTAGCAGTAAGTAATCGGCTGTCTGTGATTGCTTGCTGCTAGGCCCTCTAGGCGACTATTATGGCCGCTACGCGGCCAGAGATTTTGTGAAATCTATATTTCAATGCGGAAATCCTTTATTAATATTGCTTTAACAGTGCATCACATAGTGTACTTTGTCTTTATTTCCAGTAACAAAAAAAAAAATTAGTTAAATGACAACAAGCAATATAAATTGTACACATAAATTGATATTATTATCGTCAGAAGCTATTAAAAGTATACATATGAAAGATATAGTGAATTTAAAGAAATTATATAATAGGGACGGGTAAAAAAATAAAAAAATAATTTAAATTTTGTTTTTAACCACATTATGAGTTCAATTTAATACACCTACCCGTTTATTTAACAATATCATTTTCTTCATCAAATAAACTAATTAAAATCCATAATTTGTCAAATTGTTGTAATATTTTTAAAATCTAATTTAAAAATAAATAAATTATATAATAGTTTCATCTATGTACATGTTATCTAATTATATAGTTAAACATGAACATATTTTATGTATCACCGCTTCACTTTTCAGCTGTAAATAATAATTATTATAACATTAACATTCACGTTATGTAATTCATTTGTTTGTTTTATGGTATCTCTTAAGTTATGCGTTATGCGAGAGGGCGGCAGGAAGGATGTTAGAAGGTTCAGTTAATCATTAAAAAGGCTCAGATTGCAAGAAGAAGAAATACAAAGCCCGGCTAATCATTTCGTATTCGAGCTGGCGCACACATGAATGAAACATAAAACCGGCGTTTGGGCTGGATGTTAATATATACATACTTACATCGAACGGTTGTTGCTGCGAGGCGGATAAATTATTCTACCCTACAAAATACAAGTATTTTATTTCTTTAATTTATATCATCTACTGAGGAGAGCACGAACAAAAAGGCAAAATAGTAGTTAATGATAATGTTAGTGATAATAAAAGTTAATGATAAATTTAACAATTCTGGTGTTGTCACAATCCTTGCACCTAAGTTTATAGACACCAGAATTGTTAAATTTATCATCTTTGGCTTTAGAATTTATGAGTAAATTTCCAATATTATTATTTTTATAAAATGCCAGTCTAATGTTTTGTGGTAGGTGTTTAGATATTTGATTCGAAATCTTATTTATGTATAAAATCCTACGCCAATAATAATTATTATCATGTTTTATCTGTAAATTTTTTTTTAATAGTGTCTATCAAACCTGCATTATACCCGTTATTAAATACTATTTTTTTAATTGTATTCAATTCAATGTTGAAATTGGATGTTGACGTAGGAATATTGACTAAACGATGTATCATGGAGTGGAACCTTACATGTTTGCGTGATAATGGATGATTAGATTCATTATGTATGATAGTATCTGAAAAAGTTGGTTTTCTAAAAATTTAATTTAATTTAATTAATTAATGCATTAAAATATATGTAAAATATACCGCAGACAAAAGCAAAACAATTTCCAAAAAGAGAATGTAAAAAAATATATTTTGTTACATTAAAATAAAATTAAGATAAATCACTTAGAAGTATAGATAGGCATGCTGCAAAAAAACTATCGAAAAAATAAAGTCGCCACTTCGACATTTTCTATTACAAGTAGAGAGGTTTAACTGATTAAGCTATGACACTCCATGTATAAATCGCCAAACTTCATCTGCATACGGTATTAAAAAGATGGTCGCTTCTAATGAGAAAAATAGACGCCGCGCTTAGCAAAAGTGTGTAGATGAAATTTAGCGACGAATGTATTCTTTAGCCGATTAAGTTATATTATATTACCGGTAATATAAAATTTTGGGTTAAGAGTCCTGGTGATTATTATATATTTTCTTTATATTATATTTTTTTTTTTTGTGAATCCAGTCCAAGCAGGGGGAAGTTTCGATATCAGGGGGATGACTATATATTTATCTGAATCTAGGGAATTTTAGAAACGGATTAGTGGTTAATTTTTCTTAATTATTCTAATTATTTTGCATCATCAAGTAACAATTTAAGTTAGGTACTGAATTTTTTTTTAAAAGATTATTGTTTTTTAAAAATAGATTCTATTAAAGAAACAATATAACATATATTTTTGATTAGTTAATGGCATCCTGAAGAAGAAGACGATATAGATGTAGATGTATTTAATTTATTAAGTGGTTAATAAAACAAAGTAAACAATGTAAAATAGTGAATTTTAACCACAAAGTGGATTTTGCTAATCTTAAAAATAAAATAAATATATATTTAAATTATTTGATTGTAGGCCACGGTACCACCAACATCACCAACACCAAATTTAAAATTATCTTCCTTTCTGATGATATAAAAATTTATCCTATAAAGCAACATTGGAAACACGAATTACACACGCTCAAAGGAGTTTTACTTTAGTTTTCATAACTCGTCTTCTTTACTCCTCTAAACTTCCTCTAAACGCCATATTTTGTATATGGTAGACAATACACTGCGCATTTCGCCATGACCATCCTACTTTTGATTTATATTTCACGGTTTCCTTTGTTGCTGCTTTGTTTGCTGCTTATATTATATATTATGATCCTAGATAAATAAACTCAGTGACTGAAGACCCTCATTTATATATTCATTTATCATTCCAAAATAAAACGTCTTTCTTAATATGTCAATTTCAAATACGGTACCAAATATTTTCTGGTCATGTTTGCCTTCATATATTAACTTGATCTAAAAAAAATATATATATTTGACGTATTAGTATTTTTTGCGTAAATATTTTTTTTTTAAAACAGATTATGACAAAAAATAGTGGTGAATTTCCTGAAAAAAATGTGGTTTATAACTTTGACCTGGATGCAATATATTATAAACATAATTTGTATGTATTCATACATGATTATTTAAGTTTACAAAATTTGAATCCACCAGGGGTAGATGATCTAGCAAGATTGGCCTTAAATAATGTCACTCGGAGCGTTGTGCCGGAAATAATTATAAAAATTTCCATAAAATGTCACGTGTTTTCGATTAATAAATTATTTTACTTTCTCATTAATTTCGTTCAGAAGAAATTTTTTTTTAAAATTTTTATCTTGGCTGTAGTTTCAATATATCCAGTTTCCATTACTATACAACTCTACTAATACTATTAAGTCAGCAGAGGGACTGCATCTCTCGGAACTACAGTCGTAACAAAAATGAAACTCGCGTAGGTATGTAATAAAATGTTTAGTATATTACAAAGTAACAACCATATTAAGGAATTATATCAAAATTGATTTTATTTGACACATAGGGTAAACTAGGGTATTGTTGCATCTCATCAATTATTATCCCATTGCAAATCAAATTATTAACTACCATTTATTGATCAAAAGTACTCTAGTAAGTAAAATTCACAAATATTCTAATAAGCTATCAACATTAAATTACATACATACATATATTTATTTAGGCCTTATACATGGTTCAATTGGTAGCCCTGATTTTCAAAAATACATGTGTATGTACATTCCTGTTAAATGGGTAATTCTACAAACTTGCAGTGTCAGCGTCAATTGGAACAATTGGAATATATTAAAGGCTGTGTGCATGAGATATAGATCGCGTCTTGTTATCGGTTGTGTCGGAGGCTGGCCATCCGGAAGTCTACGGAATACCATCAATAAGATTGCAGATAGCGGATTGCAAATATTGATGTGTCACTCATCAGATTGCAGGCCAGATTAAACAGGTTAGTGGTCATTATTTGCATAATTTGGAATTGCACACTCTGTGAAGTAATTCACGAAAATAATTTGTAATAGGCACACTTGATAAAAATAATATTTAAAAATTGCTTTGATTTGAAATGCGAGTGATTCTGAGCTTTTCTTAAGAAATTTTTAAGAATCGATCAATGTACGGACTATTATTTTTAATATGATAAACTGTTTCAAATCAAATATTATTATACATTTATAATCGCATACGTTCGTTCATTATTTTTGTTGTTAAATTTTATTTTTAAATTTAACTATAGGTACCTACTGTATTTTTTGTATATGCCAATTATTATAAAACTACCAAATACTAGCATAAATAAAGGTTTTACATTATTGTTTGGTATAAAAAAAATAAAAAGTTTTGTAGATCATTAAGTATATATATCATTTGACTTATTTCTTAGCTATTATATTATATAAATAAACAAGTTAAATTATTTTCCTGCAAATAAATAATTGGTGCGTCAATCTGCTTAAAGTTTACCTATCAAATAACTTTAAAGTGGATATTTCAGGAATGGCACTGTTCACAGAAGCACTTGACACCTTGAATCCGGGCTAAGCTTAACTACTCTAAATGTACTGAAATAAAAAATGAGTTTATCGCACCATAGATATATATTTAATATCTGACTATGCACCTATCAAACAATAATGAAGAAATTCTTTTATGTTGCAATGGGCGCCACAAAACCTTCTCGTCAACCATACCGCATACCCCCTCGTTAATCCCACGTTCCGTAGTTATGCCGAGTATAACTTGTGTGTAGTCGTTGCAGGACATCCGGGATGCCGGGTTTAAAAGACAGGCTAGTTTAAGGTATCCTACAGGTACCCAAAAAGCATGTCCAATCCATGAGAATAAAGAAAAACTTAAAAAAAAACTGTTACGACTACAATTAATAATATAAACCTTTATCATTTTATTAGTACCCTCAATATTCTCGTTAAATTTTGTACATATGTTTTTAAAAAGCTCGTTTAACATAAATAAAATAACAGTTATATGGAATAAAAAAATCAAGTGAGTACAACTATACTCGTGCTTAGGTGTCTGTATGTTACCGGAATTAAATTTCATTTTATGATATTTCAAAATTTAATTTCTTGGAAAACGGTTGCTTAGAGTATTGTACTTCGTGTAAATATATACTAGGTGAATGCATTATTTTCTTAATTAAATTTTTTAGGTTAGTACCGTGTCAGTACTGAATTACTGTACAAAGAAGTTATTTACCTATTAACAGGTACTTTAAAAAACATATTTTCTAACATGTGAATTTCTAGTTTGTCTTTTATGGGAACTGAAAAAAAAATGTTAGCACCTTAGTTAGGTGTATTAAATTTGTTTTTTTGGAGAGATCACGAGCTAAGATGTTTACATATATTTAGCCTAGGTATTTTTCAAAGCGATACAAGATTATTTCAATGAAATTATGTTCCACCACTCATGAACTACATTAAGAAGAATGCAAAATAGATTTAGGAAATCTGTTATTATTATGTATTGGTATTTGCAAATTTAATTTTAAATGTTTGCGGCATAAAATATGGCAACAAAATAATAATTGGAATTTATTTTAAAATATGTGCTTAAGATAATAAACATGAAAAACAATGAAGTTTGATCTGTTATATTATATATGAAATGCCGCTTAATATAAATGATTACCTTTATTCATTTATGAATTATTTCGATCTCATTATTAAGGTGCTTCGAGAGGATTCCTGTATTTTTGGGGGTACTTTCTCTACTCTATAGGATTTAACCACAATTCTACGGAAAATTTCAGTTTCTTGTCCCTCTCCCAACAATCGTGAATTGTAGAATGCCATAACTGTAGTAAAATTTATAAAGTATTATATTTTTTATTGTATTCATTCTTTAAGGTTTGTAACAACAGCTTGAAACGAATATGAGAATGGATCTTTACCAAATATAAAAATTAACATGCGTATAAAATAGGTATCATAACTCCATTCTCGGGTTTTTTTTACATTCGTGGATTGCCTTATTTTTTTATTTTTGTAAAACTGTTGCTATTAAACTTCTCATGAGCATTATTCAGAATATCATATTCAAGGGGTTGGCAAACCGACACATAAGATCCATATATATATATATATTTGCGTAGGCGTAAATCACAATCATAATTTTATATTATGAGACTAACCTACGTTTTGATTGACTCGATTAAGTTAAATAGGTTAGGCATCAGTGGCGGTCGGTGACTTTTTGTAGAAGGCATGCTGGATAACAAGTTTATACCTACTATCAAATATAACATACAATCGAAGGATATTCAATGTTTCAATAATTCAACTCCAAGTATTCAAGCCAAACTGTCAAAAAAGCGTCACACACATATTTCTCAGAATAATCCGCTCACTTCGTAATATGTATGCTATTTTGTGCATTATACCCAATAGTATTTAAGTTGTTTTTTGTATGTTGGATGCTGTTAACGAATGCGTGTACAGTATTCGAAGGCCTTGACCGGTAGAACTCAATGTCGAATACTTTCAAACTTTGTGGATACATAACGAATGATAGAATCCACTGTTGATAATATCTGTGTATTCACACGATTCATAGATTTTAGAAAGTTGAGAATGTATATGTAGTTCGACTCGCTCCGTGCGCGCGCCGTGGTATCTAAAGAACGAATTTATTTGCAGCAGTACTGTTTTCGACTAGAAATAAAATCTTCAAACCTTTTTGACTCTAGAACATAAGAGATGTGGAGCATCCACACCATGTATGGAGTGACGGCGCCTGTTAGGCATATTCGAGTATACACCCATGAGACGCTTGGGGCTCGGGAACCTCAATTTGCCGACACCTGTAATATACTAATAAAGATAGAGATACAGAAAATGCTCTTTGACCATCAAATACGATTTTTTATAAATGTTATATATTATTAAGGAATTTAGTATTTAAAATGTTATATATATTTATATAACCGGAGTACCCTCGAAATTTATGCTATGTTTGATATTACACATATCACAATATTATTTTTTGATAAAATTAATCACCGTTGATCCCATATTATTCATACTAGGTCGAATAATACAGAAGGTCATAGGTCTTCCAAGAAGAACGTATCTTCACAATATTACATTCAAAATTTTAACTACGATGGGTAAGCCATGTAACACGTATGAAAAGTACTCAACCACTAAAGCCTCTCTACCACGAATAGAGATACGATAGTATAATCTCAGAGATTTAGTTGAGACTACTAATATCGTGCGTGTGCATGTATTGAGATTTTGATCTGGAGATCAGTTTGAGATAGGTAGTAAAAGAAAAAAACTTAAACTGGTTTACACGACGTGCAATCTAACGGCGAGATATGACACGTGCATACCTAAAACCACCATAGATCAGTACAATTATATATTCTGAAAAGTTTGCATAAGTCATTCAAGATTATTATTAATATAAGGCGTTAAATTACAAACATTTATCCAGTTTTACTTGCCGCTGGGGAGATTCAAAATCACTCCACTGAGAAACATCTATAACTTTTGATGATTGACCTATATGTAGCGAGTGCATAATATGTACACGAGGACTAGAAAGCTGAGAGTTATTTCCAAAGAATTTTATGGAAGTAAAATCCGTAACTCAGAGATTGTCTCGAGTCGAAAATCTCATTCATGGACATGCACCATAAGGCATATCCTAGATAACAGGTCAAACGGTCACAATCGATCGATAAACCGAAATTTCAATAGTTGGAGTGTGTCGCTAAAGACGTTCCGGCAGCTGGAGCGAACAAATGGAGGAGACTGATGCAAGATAGGGGGAGATGGTCGAGATTTTCCGAGAAGGCTAAGACCCACTCAGGGTTATCACGTCAAGAGTGGTGATGTTGATGATTGAATATCCTAATACAAATATAAATAAAAAGTAAAAATCTCAATTAGGTTTTCATCATAGAAAGTTTTAATATGATTTAACATAATATATAAAATATTATGGACTTGATCTATTAAAATATCATTTTTAAAGTATGCGTTTTAAAGTAAAGTTTTGTGAGTATTGAAGTAAGAAATGGCCACATTCAAACTTCTAAAAATATAAATGTACAGAAAAATTCGTTTAATATCAAATAATGTTATTATTATAAATTTGGCTGTGGTGTGAAGATTTACTTGGACACCCTTGACCTTTCGTGCCATCTTTTTCACCTCTTTACAGCGGAATGGCTTTTCTTCCAATAAACATTCAATATTGGGATAAATTTCATGCTCTTGTAAGCCTTCTCTCTTTCCAGACATTCTTTTATTTCTTTCTCAGCCTTAAATTTTCTGTGCGCATATTTCTCTAAATTTTTTCGAAGGATTCACATTCATTTGTATTATTTTAAGTGAAACATTTTTAATTTTTCTGGCACACACGACATTGGTTTTAAGAGGCCTAAGTACACGATTCATATGGTTATTTTTTGTAATTAATTTCGTATAAAATGTTGGTACATCATGTTATGATGGTAGAAAGGAGCTTACAAACGCCTTTCTAAAAATTAATTAAAACGTATGCTCACATGGTATAATTTATATTTTCATCCTTTTTTGGATCTTGTAATATCGAACATAAATTTTGATTATTTTGAAAACGATATATTTAATAACCTATGCAAAAATATTTATTTCTGGAAAGTACAAATTTCCGTTTAAACCTTTTACAATGAACGTATAAACAAAATGTATGGTTTTTATATGGAAATGTTTCGAGATTCTGTGTACTAAAGATAATTCTATTACGAAAAAGATTAAAGAAGGTTCTGGCATTATATACTTTTTTGTGATAACTGTAATATATTTAGACATTATTTTTTAAAGAAATACCTTAAAATTCAAAAGATCTTTCATATTAAAATTAATTGAGCACGTATTGCTTAAGTTTTAGCTTTGATATAATTTTTAACTACGAATAAACACATTTTATACTTGTTTCCATCAATCACCCACCTATACATTTTTATTTTTTCCTTCTTCATAGCAGTATTGACATTAAGTGATATCAGTCAGATGAGACATATGTAACGGTCCTGAATAGCTCTCACAGCTGACCTATCAGCCAGATGCAACGCAACTAACCACTTGTGGCACTCTTCGAGGTCTTCTTTGGCCTAATGTTTATTTGTTCACTGCCGTAGATAAGGCTTGCTGTGGTTGGATATGTTGTAGATGGAGGCATTCATGCATTGAGTTCTTCACGGAATGCATAAGTTCTTTAGCAGTATATTTCGAAGGCTTCTATACCACGCTTGTCGCCATTGCAAATTATCTAAGTCTCCGCTGCATGCTTGAAGATTGGAAGGACACAAGTGTGATCCAATACAAATTTAATAATGAAAACTCACATTATTAAGGAGAACACATTCTTATTGTGAAGTTTTAATTATTGATATTTAATTAGTGATATTTTAAATGCTTATTAAACGTATTAATTTAATTAGTATTTAAAACACACTTTGATTATACCACTGTTTATTGTTTACTAAACATGTTTCGGGACCAATGGTCCATTCTGCAGGATACATGTATACTAAAATTAAAATAAAAAGTATAGGCATAAATTTAAACTGTAAATATAAGTGGTGGGAATAGATAAAAAAGAAGGAGGGGAGTTGCTAATAAGAACATAAAGGTTTGGTTATTAATTGTGATGTCCTTGAGATCGTATATTTGTGTGTGTCCGAGCGTCCGCACTGCCGGGGTGTGTGAGCGGGGATAAAAGGAGGATTTTAAATAAATTTACATTTATCGAAGAAAAATTTTGTTGTTTGTTTAATATTACCTTGTTTCCTGTTTCCACCACTGTTCGTGATTAGCGCGTCCAAATAAATTTACTCTTGAACTACCTCATATTTAGGATATTTGTGGGGATGCATTATAATGATTCACGATCAGTATTATTGTGTAAGATCTATTTATTTCTAAGCCAACCTGCTTATCTATCACCCATGAATATTTTCGTTTATCTTTCTGTTCGGAGTACAAGTTATTTCTTAATGTTAATTAATTTCCTGTGCAGATATCGAAGCCTGTGGCAGATTTATCTCCGGGATGTCAAATGACAGACTTTCAAGTAACACGTATCTGGTCTCCGAGTATCACCATGCTTCTCAACCTTTGGATGCACGAATCCATTAGATGTTCTGGTTAACTAAAACAACATTATTGTGTTCTCTGTGTTAAAGATCCGCTATGAAAATAGTTTTTAGGGGCCGATTGTGTGATCAGTAGTAAAAAGGTAATTCTTTTTAAATTAGAATTAAATGAATTTACATAAACGAGTTGTTTGATCGATAGTAAAAAGATATTTACTTCTCGAAAGTACATCCCGTAGTAAGCTCATTTTACTCTGCGATATCCGATAGTAAAAATAAGAATCGATACTTAAATATGGCGGACTTTTCACAGCTGTTCCAAAAGTCATCTGACACATTGATACATTGAAAGTTGCAGTATACGATAATTAATCATTCAATATCCCGCTATTTTAGTGATGAGAGTTTGTCCGATGATGATCTCGTTGTTTAATATATTAATGTATACATTAGCACACAATACAAAAAGTTTTACCACCAAAGTGACAGATTTCGAATACCTAGGCGAAAAAATCCATAGATAATGCATAAAATAAAGTAGATTTCATGATTATTTGTCGCGCCTACAGATGTTTCCATCTATGCTTTGACAGTTGTTGTATCAACAACCTGCAAAGGATTTTTACTACGGATGTTAGAAAAAAGTTACTATAGTAAAATGTTACCATAGTATAAAGTTATTACTGCTCACACAACCGACCCTAAGCATAATGTACATGTAAATGTGAAATTGGTTTATTCTAATACAACTGAAGAAAAATTATATTATAGAAAGCCGCGTGAATTTCATTCCATATTTATATTTTCAGTGCCACCCCCAAGATTGTAGGTAGATTATAGAAATATAAATGACTTACTCAAAATAAGATTCAAGCAAACATTTAATACACCTTAAAGAAAGCATTAACTGTGCACGATATTCATATTAATCGATTTAAGTTGGGATTGATATTTTATTAAACGCAATCACTATGATCTATTTTTTTTCCATCTATTTTTTTTATTAGCTATAAAGCTTTGGATTATTTAACGTAAGAGTTTCTTCTAGAATATTTCGTCTAAATTTGAGCAAAATAAGTTCATGGAATAAATTAAATTTTTATCAAAATTCGAGCAAAACTATTAAATGCTTCCTGTAGTTGAGTGATGTAAAATTAGCGTGGTATAGCATACATTTGCGATCAGATTTATTGAAATAAATATGCACAACGTCAAAATAAATCCAGTAAATTCATATCATATTCAGAAACAAAATTTTAAAATTATTTATAATTCTCGTATACCTGTTTCTTGCACTTTTTTGAACGTTTTACTAAGAAAAAAATATATTTGATAACGTTGTCAATTGACAATATTTCTTTTGTCAGATATTTATAGCAAAAGATCCGAAGAAAGTTATATTTTTTATTGCAAAATCTCTCGTGAATGTTGATATATTATAGAAGAGAAATAATCGATTGGATATTCAAAAAATGTCACGATACCGGCATCTTGGTATTCGGCTCAATTTAAAGAATTCATGAATCCTGGGATTATATGTACAATCCAGAAACTTTCGGGATTAACGTTTTGAATTAATTTCAGGGTACCAAAATTGGATAAAGACTTAATGATGAAACAGTTCGAGACACCAAAATTAGTTCAAAGCTTAACGATCAAACATCTTGGGGAACCAAAATTCGATCAAGACTTAATGATGAAACAGTTCGAGGCACTGAAATTAGATCAAAGCTTAATGATCAAACATCTTGGGGAACCAAAATTCGATCATGACTTAATGATGAAACAGTTCTGAGTACCAAATTAGATTAAATCTTAATGATGAAATAGTTCGAAATACAATAATTAGATCAAGCCTTAATTAGAACACGTAATTTGGGGCACCTAACTTAGATTATGACTTAATGATTTTAAAAAAAATTGAACAATTTTACTTACAAATTGTAATTTGATAATCTATCATTACGATTTGTGTTACTTTTTGTTAAAATATTCGTACAAATTTAGATACTGATTGTAATATAAATACCTTAAATGTAATGTATTTATTCTCTCTGGCCTTTCTAATAATTATTAAATTAATAAGATTTTTCTAATCTCAATCCCGGGATTATAAAAATTGATTCCTGAAATCTCAGTATTTGCTCAGAATCGAGTTTTCTAGCCATACCATAGTAATAATATCTCAATTGGTATTGAAATAATTAAACGATCTACCAAATAAATCAATCTTAGTCCCAGAAATTAAATTTTCAACTGTACCATACTTGGAAAAGACTTTTTCTGAATTACTATAATTTTATAGATTCTGAATAATAACTCTAACTGTTTTGTAAACGATACTTCAATTATAAAATCTATTTTAAATAACTGAATAATAATTCTTTTAAAATTAACAATATTAACTTGGTGGTTAAGATTCATATTGTTTATTTATTATCTTAGTTTAATAACCACAATTGAGTTTAAAAAACATCTACCGGTTTCGGAAAACACCTTTTCCTTCTTCAGGATATGTCAAAACTAACTAAAAATATAGCATTGTTTTTCTATTTATCCAGAATCTATTTTTAAATTTTTAAAAAAAAACAACAATTATTTAAAAAGTAAATTTAGTACCTAACTCAAATTGCTGCTCAATACAAATTTAGTCGAATAATTTTTTCCTAAAAATTATTATTAAAATTATTAAACTAAGATAATAAATAAAAAATATGAATAATAATTGGTTGATTTATAAATAAGCCCCGTTATAAATTAGAATAACTAGATATTTTTATGATATCTACATATTTTTCTTATATAATGTATTCGGGTGTTCGTTAATATGAGCTTTATTTATTTTATTAACATTTTTATACGAAAGTATTAAATTCATACCGATAATTAATGATTTTGAAGCATTGTTAATTGACATGGTGGTTGCTTTGTCGTGTAATATTATTATTTTAATTTTCACAACAAAATAAAATTACATTTTGTATTCGGAATATAAAATTATCTCCACCGAAAATATTTATTGGCGGAAAATATTGTATACTGGTCCAATTTCTGATAAAATTACTAATAATTTCCATTTGCATAAAAAACCCGCATTTTACACCAACAACAACATCGGCCAAATTCAACCCAATTTACAAACAAAAATTAATATTTTAGAAAAAGCGGAATATATGAAATAACTTAAGGAGATTGCGATAAAAATATACAGGTCAAATCGCGAGAAATCTAAACATGAGAATAAATAAATATTGCCGTTGCCTGAAAAATAACAATTTCTCGGAATTTCTAACGATATAATTGAAACAAGATATTCTTTCGATAGTCGTAAACTAAGATGTCTCCACTCGGTACCTTATAAAGGATTAACAAAGAATAATTTGGAAATCATTAACATAACACATGAAACATAACATAACACTTCGTCTTTTCTGTCCATATTCCCGTTCACGACCGAAAACTACTACCTCTTCTCAAACCCCGCCCCATTTCCCAAATATGAGAAGAACTGCACCTCTCGAAACTAGTGAAAATAACCCAACGTGTGTGTAATACAAAGTTTTATTCTAAAAATTAAAAAATATGTTTAAAATATGATGTTGATCATCTCCACAAAACTGACGATCAGCATGACTCAATTTTTTATTTTGAGACTTTCGTGGTCGACCACACTCTTTTTAACTCTCTCTAGCTTGCTCTAGTAGAAAAAATCATTGAATGATTCATTTAATGGGAAAACTTTACAAAATTATGCACAAGTGAATATGTTTGTATTATAAAAATATCCAAAAACCTTCGTAGAAGAAAATAATAATTTGTCATCAAAATATGAATACGAATTATTTAATGTTGGTGAATATATAGTTGATTTAACTGATTAAATTTTTTTTCAAATAAATGTGTTATTTATTTATAAGCCCATTAAATATTATTCAAAATATTGTACCTAAATTAAAATTATTTTGTTATAGATTACTTAACTTTGTTTATAATAACCACTTAATGAGTAATTAATGGTATAATTAAATCAATATTTAAATTAGATAGTGAAACAGGAATGTTGACTAGAAGATATATCATGGAGTAGAATACTGAATGCTTATAATTTAATTTCCACATCTTTCATCATCGTTACAAATTAAGTTAAGTACTAAATAAATTAGATTTTTAAAATTTTTACACCTGTAGAAGAAAATTATGTTTTTCGAAACCGGTTGACGTTTTAAAATTACAAATTAAGTGGTTATTATAAATAAAGTTAAATAATCTATAAAAATTGAACATGATGAACCACAAAGTTCAATTTGCAAATATTATTAAGAATTCATAAAAATATGTTTACGAATATATTAAAATTATATCATTATTGTAATTTTTGTAACAAGCCGATGAAATTCTTAGGTTTTGTGCTAAAGATAGCCAAAAACTTTTAACTCGCTCCGCTCTCTAACAACTTTACGTACATCTATTGTAAGAAGTACGCTGGAATTTAACTCCACTCTGTGGTCTCCCTAGTATGGCTCAAATATTATTAAAATCTAAAGATTGCAACATAAATTTCTAAGATTTATCAATTTTAAATTGCATATTCTGATAGAAAATATAAATTACGATTATTTAATGAGAGAGAAAAAATTTGCCTGGAGAAGAGATGTGAGTGATATAGTATTTATATATAAAATTATCAATAGCATGTTGGATACACTTAATATAAATGGTTTCGTATAAAGTAACAACTCATACGAGACAACGTGAAGTGTTCTTTGTAGGTACACATACATAATCATGTTATTAACTTGCCAATAATACGGACGCATTGGCTTGGTAACAAGTTGAATTTCGTTAACATTTGTCGTTGCAAGAGCATACTTGAATTGCATAAACATTTGTACATAAATTATACTTTACTATAACTCGCCAATAGTACGTATGCATCGGCTTGGTAACAATTTGAATTTCGTTAACATTTTTCGTTGGAAGAGCATACTTGAATTGAATAAATATTTGTACGTAAATTATACTTGGTTTTTTTATTATGTTATATTATATTTAAACTGTTAAATTGAAATGTTATACTAAAAATGTACTGTTATATTTAAATTAAATACATTTTTATTCATACGTAAAAATCCACAAGGGCGTTGATGGAAAATAAATAAAATAAAAAAATGTCTTGTTTGTATACTCGAACTATGTAAAAGTTTTTGATTTTTAAGTTTACAATTTTATATGGTTTGTGTGACGTTAAACGTAAGGGGTATAAAGAAGTTCTGTTAGTATTGGTTCAAAAGCTTTATCTTTCTATAGCAAATTCCAGTTTACGTTATATGATGTATACACAAATAATTGTTCAGAATTCGATTTAAATGTAAATTGAGCATAAAGCTCGATCGTTCATAACACAGCCACTTAATTTGAGATCACTATAAATCGAACACATGATGACAAAATCTAAAAATATTTGATTAAGGAGTGTTTGAATTAATTGGTGTAAACATATTTTTTTACTCAATGCCCGCATACTTTACGATCTACTTGTCTGCACGCAGACCGCAGATTAACAGTTTCTCGCGAAGTACGTCTACTGAATTAGCTATTGACTGAGCGCAATCTGACGATGCTTATATAATATAATCATAGGGGATTCATTTCAAGGTTGCTTTATTTCCACAACCGAATAACGTTATTGATATATAATAATTAATAACCCAATATTAACTATAGACAAACATACATTAATCTGGAAACCACAATATTTGACGAATGTTTGTACACGATGGTTTTGTAGTTTGTTGCTGAAGTCAAGAGTTAGAAATAATTATTTCATCAAGTTTAATGAATATTTGGATGTAGATAGATGGAAATTTGACAAAATGCGAAATACAATTTCATAATGTAATCAATTTATAAAATAATATAGTTTCTGCATTATCTTTGGAAAAAATAAGACTAGATTTATCCTGTAGTAGATCACCAACATTCAGGACCACTTTCTGAGATTACGCAGCTAAGATATTGTCTGTTTCTGCCATTTTCTATCTTTTCCTGAATAAAAAGTTATAGAATGTTTCCGAATTATGCAGTTTTCCTTGATACGACACCACTGATAGTTCTATCTTTGCATTTTTATGATTAGGTAATCTTTCGTTTCTCATGTAGAGGATATGTCCAAGTGAACTTAGTTGAGATTTTTCTATTTGAAACAACAGCGGGTTCATCCCAAGATGATTCTCTCGAATGATATCGTTCCTGATTTCATCTCTTAACGTCACTCCCGCGACTCCTGTTGGGAATCTCATTTGTGCAGCTTAAATTCTCTACCAATTCCTCTCCATCAGTATCCAAAATTGATGGCCACAGTTCGGGGTGAGGGTGTGAACTTATTTTAAAATCACCATGTCTAGTGGTTGGTTACGTTTGAAATTAGTAAGAACATTGATGTGAACTTTGATATTATATTTTTTTAATTAATAAAAGGAAGAATTTTGAGCACTTCTTTTTTTATTACTAAGCTATAAAGTGACCGCAGAGTGCTGCTAGTTAAGCCTATCCTTTTATATATTTTCTTGTGCTGTCGCGTGTCTAATGGTTACTTAAACATAATATATACTTTTTATTTGTTATCTTTGATTTATTAACCACTGAATTGAGTCTAAATACATCTACCGGTTTCGAAAAATACCATTTTCTTCTTCAGGATGTCAATACTAACTAAAAACATATATTATTGTTTTTTTACCAGAATCCATTAATATATATATATATATATATATATATATATATATATATATATATATATATATATATATATATATATATATATAATACAGCACAATCTTTGCACCTAAGGTTATAGACACCAGAATTGTTAAATTTATCATCTTTGTCTTTAGAATTTATGAGTAAATTTCCTATATTATTATTTTTATAAAATGCCAATCTAATGTTTTGTGGTAGGTGTTTAGATATTTGATTCGAAAAGTTATTTATGTATAAAATCCTACGCCAATAATAATTATTATCATTACGTTTTATCTGTGATTTACATAAAAATTGATTATTATATTATTTTAATTTATTTTTTTAAATAGTGTCTATCAAACCTGCATTATACCCGTTATTAAATACTATTTTTTAATTGTATTCAATTCAATGTTGAAATTGGATGTTGACATAGGAATATTGACTAAACGATGTATTGTGGAGTGAAACCTTAAATGTTTGTGTGATAATGGATGATTAGATTCATTATGTATGATAGTATCTTAAGTTAGTTATGACATCCTGAAGAAGAAAATGATATTTTTCGAAACCGGTAGATGTATTTAAATTCAATTCAGTGGTTAATAAAACAAAGATAATAATTAAAAAATATGAATTTTAATCACATAGTTAATATTGCTAATTTTAAAAGTATAAACATAATATATTTATTGTGTTTCATCAGACTATTGATTTGAAGCATTTTGAATACGACCTATAATTAGTTTAAATTGTACTGTATTGATGTGACTGGTTATTGTTTTGCATTGTGATAGTACCTACTTTATTTCCAGATATACGGCAGTTGTATCTTTTTCCAGTAATGAGGGGAAAATTTTTAAGTAAATACACTTTTTAAAAAAAAAATAAAGGTGCTTGACTTGGAATTCGTAAAAGAATACAGTTACTAAAACGATAACGACAATAATTTAAATTCAATTTCACTTATACCTCCTTTGGCAATTCCAGGTCAAAATATTCAGTCCTTTTCAAATAAAATTTAATTATTCAATTTCCAAACTCATTTCCATTCATGTAAAGCGACACGAGCTTATTTATCGGAGGATGTTTAAATTGTTCCGTCCTATATTTTTACATAAATTACGAAATGCTTTCAAAATGGTAATTTTTCCTATGGCGCAATTTATTTTTTAAACTAGAGAATTCAATTTAAATTTTTTATGCAGGCTGCGCATTCCAAGAAGAAGAACAGTACAGCATCAGCAGACAATACAATGGTTAACACATGCGCGTATATACACATACACACAATACAACATTTTTAAATATAGAACATTATGTTTATGTTTGTAAATTTGTCATGAAAACTGCATCAAAAGTAGAAAATTTAGTAATATTTTAAAATACTCTCACTATTAGCATATATTTTATTTTCATCTTTACCGGTATTGGGATTAAAAATAATAATCTCATTGACATGGCGGTTACTTTGTGGTGTATTACGATTAATTTAATTTTCACCACTATATTTTGTACCGCACACACGTTGGGTTATTGTCACTACTATAGTTTCGAGATGTGCAATCTCTTTCATAATCAGGAGATAAGTTATCACCCCTCCAAATTATAGTAGTGACAAAACCCAACGTGCGTTTAACATAAAGTTTAGTTGTGAAAATTAAAGTAATGTCTAATTTAAAAAAAAATCAAATAGATTATTGAGGCGCGAGCATCGATCCCAGCTCCTTTTACATGAATGAGGACAGATGGCTCAAGATAGAGAGAGTTTGAGGAGTACCTGCTCTCGGGCTGGTGGTGTCGCGGCGACTAAACGAGCTTGAAATGAGCAGCGAGTCGCGGCCACGCGGCTGAGGAACCTGTCGGCGCAACAGGACCGCTTAGTATGTAACGTCTGTGGAAGAGAATGTGCCTCTCAAATTGGATTATTCTCCGACCAAAGAGCGCATGAGAGACGGAGAAACTGAAACACAAAAACACAACTAAGTGGGAACAGCGTGGGGATCCTTTAATACCTTTAAAGCCGGTACCAACCAACTAAATTATTGTAAACCAATAAAATACCATGTTTTAGTCGACGAGCAATTTTGGCCAATGTTAATAAAGTGAAGGGGTTAGCTCAGTTTCCGAAGGCGATTGTAGTAGACTTTGTGTGTCAATATTTATATTTAATTAAACTGAGCCTCCCAGGATATTTACATACTGAATTATTTATTACGGAGTATATAATATAATATTTTTAGTATAAATAACGGATTTAGTCCTCACTGGCCTTTATCGGTGTATGGTGAAATATGCAATTGTTCATTACTAGGTAAATTAATTAAAGCAACAGTAGAAGAAAAACTAAAAATTATTTTAAACTTTATAACAGAAACTAGATCACTACCAGGGGGGTGCACTATACAATCAAACAAGCTATGCATAACAATAATCTTTGCAAAATAAATGTAAATTAAATATTTATTTCATATATTATGTATTAAGTACATAGATCTATATGAAAACACTTCAGTTTTCATGTTAACTGATACCGTATAACTAGCCGAAGAATTTAGAATTGACAAATAAAGTTGCGCATGTATTTTTTTGCAAAATTTGTCTCAGACGTATTCGAACTAAACGCAACTCTTGCACCACGCGTTGTTCTGAATACGCGTTTTTGGTTTAACATGCGTGTTGAAAAACGCCACAAGTGTGTCTTTGAAGCTGACTTGATTGTTTGAATTCTAATACACTTTAAACGTGGTATTATTTTATATTATAACATTAACACACTCACTCAGGTATACTGATACAAAAACATGCTTCTGAAAGAGTAAATGATGAATATAACCCGTACCAACCTCAACCACAACCTATCACTTTTATACCATAAATATTAGCTGCATAACCTAAGTTCATGCCAAGTGCATGCCGCTGACCAGTACCTACTAAAATATTTTGCATTAAAACATCATATTTCAAAAGAATGAAAATATTTGCCTGTAAATCGTATTGCATTTCCTTTCCATCTTCCATCTATTTGAGAAAGTTGCACATATCTTTCACACTCTTCCTTTCATCTCTCGCACTATTACACATGTGTGACAGATAACAAAATGTATTGTTAATACAAAATAAATTTAATTAAACGTCTATATACATCAGCGAATGTGTATTATCACTTATAGATATATTCAGTAGCTTGTTGGTGTAGTGGTCAAAACGTTGGCCTATTGATCTAGTGGTCGGGGGTTCGCGCCTCGTTCCAGGACACCGGCAAGTTAGTCCTATTTTCATAGCACAAGCATTTAGTTTAGTTTGAAAATAGTAAGAATATTGATGTGATATGTATCCCGTGTACGCATCTCTATTTTTTTTTTTTTAAATAAAAATAAAATTAGTTTGTTAGGATAATGGCCGATTTTAATCATCAAATTCAATTAACTTTAAATAAAATAAAAACTAAAAACCCCTTTATTCTATTAAATTGAATACAATTCATTACAAATATTGCTCAGTTGCACTCTTGGACCGCGAGAAAAATGGTCACTTAACCCCTCCTTTTCTGAGATCTCACTCTTTCTTTGCCAATACACATTTTGCATTCACCGTTAGTTCATATTTAAAGCCCGTGTAAAAAAATGTCACCCCATACCTCAAACCCTCACCTTAATCTCGGGCAATGTGTGATTCTATTTTATTAAGTAATCAAATCATTCGTTTATGCTGTTTATTCTGCGTTCATCTGCAGCTCACTGTACAACAATAATGTATCGGTTGTGGTCAAATATTTGCCATCACTCAACATCATCACGTATTTAAGATCTATAAACAATTGTCAGTGAGCACTTATTGGCGATTTGATGACTGAATTTACATTGTTATATTTAATATAGTCATCAAAATGGTAATAATTATGTAAAAAATCTAAACTTTTACACAGTACAACTCTATTACAACTATAATTATTAGACTCATCAAAACTTGTGTAGAAAAAGGGTATTGGGTTCTTACGTTGGATTTAGCAGGATATTACCCATATCCGGATATCTGAATATTACGAATTACAATGTACATTGATGGTAGCAATATTGGTTTGGCCTTTCCTCAAATTTTCTAAACAATCAATACAAACCCTTAAAACAGCGGAGCTTTGAACTCAAACGTAAACCTATCGCCTGCGTGTACACATAGCTGACTACATTAGCGTGAAGAAATTGATATAATTTGAACCATAATTACTTCAGCCTGGGTTACTTTTAACACCTAAATGTGTATAATAATTAAGATGAATAATTAAAATTACGGGGTTATTAATTTTCAATAATAGTGAGTTGAAGCTAATATAAAAATAATTATAAAATTGTATTATTAAAAAGCTATAATTGCCACAGTAGCCCTTATGATAAAATAATATTTTTAGTAATATTGGACATGAGGCTAAATGAAATTAGCATGTCAATTATTGACGTTTTCGACAATAACATCTACCATGTATCAAATCTTTGTAAAATTTTTCCTGCTTTACGTGATTTCTTTGCTACTAAAATTTCATTTTTCCGTCATTTAACATTATATTATTATTTTTTTGAATTATAGTAATCCTCCACAAAGAACTATTATATATCGTTAAGTACCGTAAAATTTAAGGGTACGATTAAAGAGTGCATTAAAATAAGTACTGTGTTTCGTAAAACGAATTATTTATGTATTACAATATTATTTGTGAAGATGTTTTAATGTTTGTATTAATATTTTGGGTACATAATTTGTGGATTCAAGAGAAAATAGAAGTCAAACAGTGATTGATAGAAGAAATTATATACTCCTAAATACGGCATATAAATTATACTTTATACTCCTAAATATGGGAACGGTACCAGAAGAAGAAGAATCTATTATTATATTTATTCGTAGCTCAAATAATGTTTTGAATAATTCTAAAAAGATGCTTAGTAAATTATCAAATGTTTAATTTATTTTAAACAAATTGTTAGTAAATTACACAATTATCTTAAAATACATTATTTTATTTACATTAGGATGTTATCACTGAGCCAGCCTTAGGACACTTTCTGATTAGATTGTTTATTACTTGATATACTTGTAATATTAATATAAGGAAATGAAACATTAATAAGACGCTATTGTATCGCGCCAAAATTAAAAAATATCGCAAAATACGTATCGGTTTCTAGAATGTTATTATTGCTTTATTGTTATTATTAGTTAAACTTTAAATAGATTTGTAATAATAATTGAATATGTCATTTAAACTCGTTATACTTGTGTAATATTGTTGTAAATAGAATTAGATTAAAATTTTGATGAAAATTACCTGGCAAATGACGTCAACATAAAATGACACGTTTTCTAATCAATCGAATATTTTTATGCGGAGTTTTAATATTCGTAATTTAATTTTGTTCTAGAAGGTAACTTACCTTAGGAACATTTTTATTGTCTCTATTCCAATGATAATAAAAATATAAAATGTGTGAAAAGTTCTGAAATTCAATCTATAAAATTTAATAATTTTATTTTTATTTTTTGTGGCAAAATTATAATTTCCAGCTAAGTTTTCTATTTTGTACTCGGAAATAAATAATATCATTAGAGACCAAATTTGAGACGTTAACAATAAATTTACGGAAATAAATTAGGCACTTAAATTAAATTAAGGGATGATTTACAAGCTTTTCCTACCTGTAATCATAAAATCCTTGGCGCTCACCTAATCGAAATCCACTCAGTCAACTTTTGATTGAAATTGAGTTATTGATGTCATTACGTCCCACGAGTATCTATCTTCTAGATATCTACCGGGTCCTTATTCGATAATAGTACTTCATATCCCATTGTGTCATTAAATTTACAACCAATCGCGCTTAACTGAAATTACTAAATATTAAAAATATTTATGTTATATTTTTATAATATTCCTATTTGATCTTTATTTTAACAATTTAAAGTCACAATTTTTTTTTATAGAAAAAACTTTAATGAAAAAAGGTAAAATTCTATTCAATGACACACAAGTTGAAAATGACCCGGCGAGTAATGGAAAGACTAACAATATTTAATACGAAATGAATACATTTGAGCTAGAATTAGTGCATAAATAAAGCTGAAATGGTAATATCGAAATTAATACGAAGAAACGGTGTTACATTTTCGTATAAACACACTTCTATCAACGCGAAAATATTGTTGACACATGTCCGCGACAATATTCCCGCTCCTCCCGATCTCTAAACCTAGTACTCGTCCCCTGTACGAACTTCAAAATTGGGATTTGACCGCGATATCGACAGCGATATCGTTGTGGAATATTCATCACTGGTGCACTGTGTCATTTGAATTGGTCTTATTGTTTTGTCTTGGATGAAGTCACAATCTTCATCGGGAACGGAGACATCACAAAATTTAAAAAAAAATTTCCTTAATAAAAGTAGTGAAACATTAACTAACTTTAAGGAGATGAAAACGAATCTGATAATTTTTTTTTTATTGTTTTATTGTTTTTATAGTTTTTGAGATACACAACTTGTTTTTCTTTGTATAATAATGAAAAGAAAAGTTTCTAAAGTATTATATTATCATACTACTGCAATGTAAATTATATTATTTTTTTCTTTAAATTAATCGTAAATAACACAAAATAAAAAGACAACAAAAACATATATGAATTGAAATTATTACATACAATACTGATTAGTGGGCTAATTTTAGTGCGCCTTCTCTTTGCTTGTTGAATGGAATTCTGTTCTGAGACATCTCTAGTCTAACAGAAATCTACAAGAATATTTAATATACATAGTATTATTATTGATGTATGAATATATATATATTTTTTTCATTTGTTGTAAACAAATTCTTACATCTAGTTTATATTGATCTTTTATTATATAAATATTGAAATTCATCCTCACAATTTAAGATATTTCTTATTTGAGGATGCATAACTGTACTATTGTTTTTTTATTGTCGAATATATAAATAAACTTAAAATAAATTTACTCAACCAAATGAATAATATCGTAATACAAATTAAATGAATCAACTAGAAAGATATACTGAAAAAATATTTTAGTTGCTGCCGGGATTCAAACCTAGACCTTTAACTATCCGAGGAAGTGTTTTTCCTGTTTCACCACACCGACTAAGTAGATTCATGATAAATTTTCAAATATTCTTTCAAATTGTAACGTATGTTATTTCATTTTTAATTAAATATCACCTTTTTCTATAAAATTAATTTTATATCTTTCTAATTAGTATTTAAAATATCATAGACCTATGATCTGAATAATTACAACTTCACAATAAGAATGTGTTCTACTTAATAAATAATAATATTGTATTCATGTGCAGCTTTGGTTGATATTGATACAAATGCTTCAGTAAGACAAAATATATATAAAATTTCGCTATTTTTGAATCAATAAAATAAGTACTGAAAAAGTTGGCTCCTATCGCCGAACTAATTATTACAACCTACCCGTGAGACAGGCGTATCATCATATTTTCATTAAGAAAACAGCCCCTCTTCAACTATCATTTCTCAACTATTCGCTGCACTCATTTCGTTAATATAGTAATAACCACTAACGATAACGAGAGCACGAGGCAATATTCAGTGAGCGATATTAATTGTGAATTTTCATATAATACCCGCTACTTGCCATAAAAAAACATTAGAAAAATTTTCAAGTTGATAAAGACGACTAAACGAGTATTTTAGAAGTTTTATATATAAAATTACCATAAAACATGAATAGTTATATTTTTAATAATGATTTCATCTTTTATATAATTTACTTAAATGCCGTGTAAAAAAACAAATTTTTTTTAAGTAAAGAAATTATTATTTTATAAATTTTGATTAAAATTTTTATATATAAATTTGAATAATGATTTTCAGTCTCGGGCGAGAGATTCTTCAGTTATAGAATAATTTGAGTTGAAAAACAAGTTTTTGATAATTTTTAATTGAAATTATTACAATTTAAAATGTACTTACAAGTGTACACTCAAAATACACATTTAAATGATGAAATCGTTCATCTTGATGATTTTCAAGCCCAGTAAGATAACATTGACTTATGGTATTTTATGCGGCCTTACCATGAAGTAAATAAATTATTAATAAATAAAACGTTCTTATAATACTAATTAGTTACATTACAAATTAAATCAATCAATTAGAAAGAAATACAGAGAAAACAAATTTTATTAGTACTGTACCAACGGGTTACAATTTCGCTGTATTAATCGATTACGTTTTTGTCAAATTCGGAACTTACATTCTGGAGTCTTTTTTATAATTCATGCATCCTATTATTCAATTTTTAAATACAATGATTTCCAAATATTTCTGATACGCTAGAATTAAATTAATCAATTTTATTATATCTTGATTAACTTTGATATAATTTGTATATTTTTAATGAAAACCCATTTTTGTTGTAAAGATGTAATCCATATAGGAAAAGTTTTGGGTTCGTATCCCGGTAGCAACCAAATACTTTTTCTTTAGATATATTTTTTTGTATATGTTTCTGATCGATTGATTTAACTTGTATTAAAAATATCGTTGAACTACGTTCTGAAATTGTAGCTTCACAAGAAAAATGTGTTTTTATTGAAAATTAGTTACAGACTTTAATCATTTTTGATCAATCCATCCATCGATCATCAATTTACTTTTGCTTAATCCAAGTTCATAGGCTTTTAAAAAATAATATATTAAGTAAGAACCGTTGCCGGATATTCCCGGTGTAGCGCTGCGGTTGCGATGTTACGCATGCACAATGGTTTCCTTCATCTGTTGATTCACCACATGCAACGTTAGAGGCATTCGCATAGTGTGACCACCTTGTAGTGAGTGGTTGAAATATTCAAGACAATAGATCAGCCCGCCGACTGTGAGATACGGTCCGTGATTCGTTTCTTGAATACATGAAATATGAAACCAGCTGACATGCATCGTTTTCGGTTTTATCCTGATTTAGCGCCAAGTGATCTCCATATTTCCTTCATCTGAAGCGGTTCCTTAGTGGCAAGTATTTTGATTACAATGATGAACTCAAAAACGGAGTGCAGACATAGTTTTCATCCCAGGTGGTGTCATTCTATGACGAAGGTTTACAAAAATCGGTTTCCCGTTACAAGTGTCTTAATATAATGGTGGAGACTACGTTGAATAGTAGTTTAAGTTATGTAGCGTCCCAAGAAAGTAAAGTGTTGTAAAAAATATGTATTTCTTTAAAAAATCCGATACTAATTTAAAAAATGCGCCTTGTATACATAAATAATTAATAAATATATATTCAATTTGAAATGAAGAATACATTGTCTTTATCATATGTCATCATTTTTTATCCATACTATGATATACCATAGAATAAAGGACTTATCAAAACAACGTCAATTTGGTAGGAAAGTAAAATATTTTTTCTTATAAAAAATAATTTTATCTGATTTTTTTGTAGTGTTCACAGTTATTACGTTAGAAAAAGGGTCACATCGCAGAACAGTAAATGAATAGACATGAAATAAAGTGTACATATAGGAGTGTGGTTTGGAACATCAGTTGCGGGACGAGGGTAATTCTACACACATTCTTTGTGGAAACGAAAATCCGATAGTTTATGACACATTTAAGCTAAAGTAAAAGTATTTTTTCTTCAAAAATTAAATCTTACATTAATGCATATTATATTGTCAGCGTTTAAATTTTCGTCCCAATCGAGTCAAATATTTTTAAAAAAGTCACGGAGCTATTTGATTGCGTAAGTAGGAGGAGCAAAGTGCTCACGTGAGTGACACTAATACGAAAATATTGAAACAAAGAATTTCCTTTAGTTCATGTCAATATATTTGCTAGTCTGTGGCTCACATTAACTTAATCACAGCTAGATTAAGAAATAAAAAATTTAAAAAAATATACAGGGTGTCTTGTAGCTAGTTGTCCAAACTTCAAAAATAGGTAAATCAAGTGATTTCGAACGAAAAATATTCTTGGTAATTCATCGATTTCCCCCCTGCCTGGCGAATTATCAACTTTCTATTTTTTTATTTTTAAAAATTCGCATTCAAAAGTTTAAGTATTATGTCATACATTCCATATATGAGATTTCGATGACCTCAATATATACTAACCCACTGACCTAGAATTTGCAGGGTGGAAAAAATATAAGATAAAAAATGCCGAGATTGACAAGATTAAAAAAAAAATTGTAACACGTAATGAAAGATCATTTATTTTATTTCAATTATTACTGTGCAATCTCATTAATTACAATAACATATGTAAAAACTTAAAATGAAATAAAAAAGACGTCAATTTTTCCGCGTCAAGCTTTGATTGTGAAAAGGATCATCTGAAATTTGTGAAAGCATTATTACATCTAAAGTTACTGTCTTCGGACGGTTGTTTAATTTGTGTTGTCAAATTGATAGCCATTTTTTTAATTATTCAAAGCGTGCATTTTAAGTAAGTATCTATTTAAAATATGCTAACGCTCGACGAACTTCCACTGTGGAAAATGCTGAAACCACATTCCCCGAATAATACTAAGTGGAATATCTTCCAACATTGAGGGTAAATCGTACTGTAAGAATGATAAATAATTAGCACTTGTTATTCTGGATTGAATAAAAAATGGGTCAATTATTTTATCATTTAAGATGGCAGCCCATACATTCACCGATCATTTTTATTGAAAATATGAGGAGCGTACAGCACGAACATAATGACTATTTCGCGAAAAAGTGCATTCATCAGACCATAAAACTTTTCTTACGAACTGATAATTTGCGGATTCCAAATAATATTCACTTGATTTTAAAAATTTAATAACGGAAATTGAATTATACAGATGTGCCAAAACAGACTTCTTTTTCTGAAGTAAATACATTTTAAAAATAAAAATCTTTATCCTTCGATTCAATGACACAACATCTGAAAAATGAATTACCTAAGCCCCAAGGAGATTTTTATTTACGACGTAATAAATAAAAATTTGCTAATATTTTTAACCTACCATTACTAAATAAGCTAACCTTAATGTAAAATACAATATCTCATTCTAGTAAATGGACCTATTTTAATAATATTTTTATATTCATTTAAAATTTTTTCCCTTCTACAGATATTTAAAAATAAAAATGTTTACTATACCATCTACATGTTTATGGACATCGTCTATCCAATATTTACGTTTGCCATATAATTTTGAGGCGCGAAGTAAAAAGGGACACATGTCGTACATGAATTATTTGTCACGACGAAGATGTGCGTTACTAAGTTCGATGCGTTTTCGAGTTACCAATGGGTTTTACAATGATTCTAAAAAAATGAGGCGCGTATTGTTTCTCGTATTTTAACATACATTTTAATAAACAACATACAATGTTTTAATATTTACAATAAATCGTGTTTAGGTTAAATATTATTACTTTTACGAATTGTGATTAACCATTTTAGATTTATTGTTTTAACATTGTACTTCAATTTTTAATTTAAATCTTATTTGTATTTTTAGATAATTAACTTAAAATATAGTTATTAATTCTACATTAAATTATTTTATAAATCGTTTAAATTAAATAAATTATGGTTCTATTTAATTTATATTAATTCCATATGAAATTATATTTTAAATCGTTTTATTTAAATACATTTAAATTTATAAAATCACGCACAAATCGTGCGTAATTTTATATAAAAGATATTTACGTGAAATTTTTGTGTAAACATCATTTTTCATTTTGATGTGTTTATAACATTAGTATTATATTTCGTGCGACATTTCTGTTCTTTCGATTTCTGAATATTACAAGATTAGGAGTAGATATACATACTCATCTATATTTTCGATTAGTAGGTAAGCTATATACATTTATTTGTTTTGTTTTTTTAAACTATTTTTGGTAATTTATAGTGCTTGCGTTTATTTAAAAATTCTTATATACTTCATACGCAACATTTAAATAAAGTTTATTCAGTATTTGTGTTTTGTGCCGAGTGAAACAGCGCACCACAGTTTTAAGTTCAGCGGGACACTTAGCGAGTATCGGTAGGTACGTATGTATATTATGTTCAATATTCATGCGCGTATTTATATAGCTACAGTTAGCTGCTTTAAAATTTCAAAGCGGTGGTAAGAATATAATGTTATCCAAAATTTTTAAATCGTTTTATTTGATTTTTATCACAAATAAATATTTTATAACATTTGATATTAATTACTTTAATGGTAGTCCAACGTTTTACAAAAGATAAGTCAGAAATGTTGAAACAAAAAATGCATGTTTTGGTATTGCATAACTCTAAAACTGTAAATATTTTATCTAAGTGTAAATAATAGTTTCTGTTCAAAATTGAATGAAGAACACTCCTCAAAAGTTTTTCCTGCTATCTATGAGACACATGGTGTATATATATGGTGTATATACGTTGGTGAAAGTTATAAAAAAAATTCTTAATTACTTCTAAGGAAAAACCGACATAATACATAATTTACCAAACTGAATTCAATGTAGGTATATTTAAATATAACACATTGGAGAAAAGGATATGATACCTAAAATAAATTCGAGATTTCCGACATTACGGGAGCATAATTCTGTTACGTGATGTCAAGATATCAAGAAAAAAGTTATATTTTATTATGAATGAATGAGGAGAGAATATGACGAAGGATTATGGAGTGAGTATTGATGTTACCAAAATAGATGTCGTCCACGAAATACCTGGTACGAACATGTAAATCAAATGGGTACTAAAAGATTGCACAGTTAGAAGCCTCAACAATCGACGACCATGAGAGTTGTGTGTAGGGATAGAATGGTATGGTGTTTTATGCCTACATCCGCGTGGAAACGGCGTAATGATATGTAAGCTAGTTATTATAATGTTCCGATTAAATACATGGCGTGCTTATGGTCTAGTGGTTACGATACTCGCCTAGTGATTTAATGATCAGGGGTTCGAGCCATTATCAAAATAATCCAAAATTAATTAGTATTTGGCCGAGCTAATGACAATATTCGTTTGCGAAATGCAGTTATCTGTGTTTACGTAAACAAACTAACAAAATAACTTTGTGTCCATTTTTTGCAGTCCTTAAAATCTCTAAAAGTAAATAGCTATCAATCAGATCTATTTTTTTGCATGTATGTATTTTTTACAGATGTATAATCGAAAAGTAATAATAAAGTAAAAATTTTAATTTAAAAAAATCATGCATGTGCAATAATTTGGATAATATGAACGAATGAATGATATGAAAATGTTTTTACTATCACTTAAACTGTAATTTTTATTTAAAATAAAGTATTATTTTGTTCATAATATGATATATTTTAATTAACAGCATACTTTAAATATAATTATAACCTTCGTATTATATTAAATAAATTCCAGGCTAATCATAAATAAATCTATCACTGCTATAAAAAAATTAAAGATATTAATTATTCAAATAATAAAACAAAATACTTTGTTTAAACCACTATTTATTGATTATTCAACATGTTTCGATACCTATGGTATCTTCTTCAAGAAACAATGTATACTGAAATTAAAAATACAAGCATAGATAAAAATAAAACAATAAATAAATAGGAACATTTTCATGAGAGATTTTTAAAATTAAATTTGACAATAATAATGTGGACGTCAAATATACACACTCGTCAAGTTATCAAATAATCGGGGAATCAATTAGTTAGTTTTAATGTCACAGAAAAAGCGATAAGATTACCCTTTTTTTATATAAGACTTTATTAAGGTAATTACAAATATTGCCTAAGCATGATTTAGGGAAATCATTTCACGTTTTAAAATATTTTCTGTAGTTTAAAAAAAGTTTTAAGTAAATGTTAAAAAAAATTATTATAAATTTAAATAGATATATAGTAACATTAACAGCGTGCACTAATAGCACAGGTATTAGCATAAACAAAGGAAACCTTCTCTTTCAAATCACTTCGCTATATAAGCACTGAAGTAATACTTCCTTGTGGTTTCTCAGCCACAACAATTTTCTTTTTGAAAAACGCAGGTGATAGAATTTGCTTTATTGTAGTCTAAAATATTATAAAGTTTGGGTGCTAGGTACAGGATGTATGTATATTTTATGTATTTGTAGTCGTGTCATATTGTGTTGACATGTATGTAATGAAGTGTTATTGCGTTAAAAAATAATTGCCGATCTAGAATAAAGTTTATGAATTTTAAGAAAATCTTTAGGCAAGAGCGATTTGAATACAGGTATGCTCCGTAGGGTGAAATATTTTTTTTCATGACGTCAACTATATTACCAATATCTGTGGCTTATGGTGTTACGTCTATTTATCTGGGTAGAAAAATCTTTTTTTTAAATTTTTCCATATTCGGAGAATATTTCTATAAAATTTGAGAACGATCCGACCATTTTTCACAAAGTTATGTAAGTATATAGGTAGTAAGCAAGATCTCCTCGTTGGCCCCTTACCTGCGTATTTGTATTGTATACAATATGATATCGTTAGGACACGGTTATATACTCGTATTAGCAGAAGGTCTTCTATATGGGTCTGGAATCGATGATTCCATGTGAATTGAAAAAAATATATTTTACGTACATTGTTTCGAACATGAAACATTAAATGCGTTTTTCTCGAATGCGTATTTTTCAAAAAAAACCGATACAGTGTACACGATGTCTCAATAAATATTCACCGATCGGCTTCTAATTTTGAGAGATTATTCTGCATATAGAGGACTGCTGAATGATAGAAGGAATTTTTTTTCGATGGAAACTTAATATTTTCTTAAGGAATAAAATGATAATTTTGAAAGTAAAAAAAAAAAGATATTTCACTAAAACCACTGCCATTTAGGTAAAAATCGAAAATTTGAAAAATCCTTCGATCTTTCAGCAGATGTTAATATCTTCTACCAGAATTATTTTTTTCGTATGCTTCAAATAAAGCGTTCTCAAGTAATCGTGTACAGAGGGGAGATTAGTTGTATCTCGCCCATTTTATTAAAATAATTTATACATTAAGTTCAATATTAGCTAGTACTCTAAAATCATGCTTTATTTAGAATTAAGGTATACATTTAAGTTGTAAAAAAAATTCTTGAATTTTGCGTATGGAAAGTAGATAGAATAAATAAATAAATATAAATGGGTCATGATTCTTTCTCGAGGCATTCCTTCCACCTGTCATACTTATTTACAGCTTAGTATTGATTGGCATAGGAAAATAGTATTGATATATAAAAAAAAATATTGACAACATATTATGATGTATTCCGTTTATGAAATCCATTTAATATATATACCTGCATGACATTTATGAAAGATTTTCTTTCGTGAATAACTCATCCTATCTCATATTATTCAGGTACGAAAATTAACATCGCACTACATTGTAATATGAATATTGTACAACGTCATAAAAGCAAGAATGTAGAATTTTCGTCAAGATCAGTACACAAAAGATTAGTACCTCAAACTTTCATTTTATTATGATAAGAAAAGGCGCTGGACCGACCGTCACTTTTTTATTTTAGACTTTATTTGTTCCAGCCTCTTCAAGACTTAAATTTCATCTCTTGAGATAAAGAAAACTGGGAACTCGAATTTTTGGCTCAATCTTAAGAGAACTGTAAAGTACCCTCCCAAACTTGAGTTCTCCAAATAACGCGACAGCTAAAACGGAAAAAGCGTGAAAATTACTTACTAGAGATATTTTAAAGCAGAATTTAAAACTAAATGCATCTGTATACCAGAAGATGAAAGAAATACTTGGAAAATTCTTTCTACGTAAATTTTACCAGAATTATGAAAATTTGTATTTTTATTTATGTGATTATTTATTTTTATTTACATAATATAATTGCAAAATAAATTCATATTGAGAATATAGTTAAAGTATTTTAATAAAAATTAAATGAATCAACCAGAAAAAAATTATTTGATTCTGATGAGATTCGAACCTCGACCCCTTTCTATCTGGAGAGTGCGTTCGTCACTTTCGGTATAGCGATCGAATATATTTTCGACGAATATACTTATATTCTATAATCTTTTTCCAATTAAAATATGAAGAGGTCCAGGTTTAAATTTTGGTAGCAACTAAATACGGGTATGTTTTGGATAGATAGATTTTTTTTATATATCTTTCTAGTTGATTAATTTAATTTGTACTAAAATTTATTTTACGTGAAATATGTTTGAAGAAAGTAAACTTCACATTTCTTATTTTATTAGAGTTTTTAGAGAAAAATATATAAAATATATTTACGACGCAAGGAGTTAGAAGTACCAGAAACAAAGACATGCGTGAAAAACCTGGCATACCAGATTTTGCCTTACCTTTTAATATATAACTTTATATAAAAATATCGAATATAATAAATAAATGCATCTAAATTAAACTATTATTTATTTATTATTTATGCATGCCCTATTCAGGCATTAACATAATTTGTAAAATAAGAGAAAATTACAAGAGAAGTGCAAAACGCAAAGAAAAAAAAATTACATAGTTCATCATGTTATTACATAATTAAAAATAAATAATAATTATGAAATGTGAAGTAGCAATTTATCCCTCACCATCGAGTTGAGACACAAAAAATTGTTATAGTGTAGTCCTATAAAGAATTAAATTATCAGCAAAAATGTCGACTACCTCTGCATGTTCGTTCCCCAAAGAATGCATCCTGAGGACTGCGAAGTTAGTTAGTGAATGAGTTCTGACATCACCACTGTAATAAAACAATGAATTGTGTCTCAATGACCTCAATGGTGCGTGGAAGTCAAGCAGATCAACAATCCATCTGGGGGCAGTCTGTCATACTATCGGTCATCGTACATAACATTGATAATTTTAACAATTTCAGATGGCTAAGGAGATAATCATAATTGATATCCCTCAGAGCGTATATTTAATTTAAAATTAATAAATCTTAGAAAGTTTCTCTGGATTCTTTCTGGATCGTCGTCGAGTATATAATGAAGTGTGGAGACCATATGACTGAATTGTATTCTACCTGAGGTCTGACCAGAGAAATGTAGATAAAAATTGAATTATTTAATTAAATTGAAATGAAATAAAGTAGCGTTATTAATTTATTAAAATTAATAATACTTTTTTCAATAAATTATTATAAACATTTCAAAAATATACAAATCATTAATGGTTAATAAAAAAAATGATAGTAAATATTTGACGAGATTTTAATTTAAGGTACCGTTATTAAAACAAAGTTATTAACATATATTATGTAAATCTAAAGTGTTACGTGCTCGCAATCAAACTCGTATAAAGTGTAAATATGCTAAAATCGTTATTAGACTGATTCTCATTCATTATTTGGTTGATTTTATGGTGCAAGTAGAGAATATCAGACCACAAATACGTCATGATGTAGTCATACTCAGCATTCATTATGAAAGATTTCAATTTGTCTTCAGAAAATGTTGTAACCATTTTAATAAAGGACACTTTTAAGATGTATTTCTATAGAAATTTGTACCACGTACGGTCTTACGATGTAACTTCCGAATAATTTGATTGCCCTCTGATCGCGATCGAGAAATATTGAAATGTGTGGGTGTTCATATGTATATGGGATATAACAGATGTTATGGATACGATAACTCATCATGTCTAACTTATCCATGCAGCTCATCTGAGTGTATGTAATTGCTCAGATTTTTTCGAATAAGTCTCTCTAGGCTTTTGCCTTGTCGTTAGATGTGTAAAAATTGCCTTAATTGTTTTAGGGCCACAGTTCAGTATCGTGTAGTTTTTTCTTGTGAAATTATTCCGAACACATTAAGGCTGTCTAGACTTTTGCCTTATAAGATGTGTAAAATTACATAATTCATTTTAGGTGCATAGTTTTGAATAATATAGATACTTGTTTTTCTGGAAATCGGAACATTTCGAAGGCATCGATGTTATATTTGTCTTTCTTTAATTGTTCACAAGTATCTACGTCGGTGGTTACCATAATATGAAGATCACTGACGTCTCTATTAGTTTCTTCTTAATAAAATATTTCCATGTGTTTAATAATTTTTAACGTTCTTTATAAATTCAATATAAATTCTGCGTCGTATTTCTGATTTATGGAGTCACTCAGGTAGATCCGAGAAACGTAAAATCATCAATAATTTCGTCAATAATAAAGTCAACAAGTATGCCTTATTATTTGCTCTTATTGTTTACAAATTGTTTACAAAAAATATGAACTGATGTTTATTTTATGTGGGTGGTATTTTTTAAACAGGCCAACAGACAAGTGGGAAGAAAATTATATCCCAACACCACTTTATTTAAAAAAATTTAAATCCCAAATAATATTTATAAGGGCTGTTTACGGTGGCCCATATTTTGTTTTATTGACTTGAATTATCAGTAATTAACCGTGCTATACAAGTGTTGTTAAATTATTGATATGTCATTATTTTTGAATTAATGGCGATCATTAAAGTAACAAAATTAAAAAGCAGGTCCGCACATCTCATATAAAAATGAAATTTAAGAGCCATGCTTTACTGCCTCTATCGAGCCGTTGGAACAATAAGATATCATTTTTAATTAACTTTTTAATATTATTTTTTTCCATTATTATGGCAGAATTTTTTTACAAAACTTGCGCTAGCTATTTAATTCAGAGTAATAAATTGTTTTAAAAAAATAACAAGTGGTACTGAAATTTTACTATTAGTCAACTAAATACGGTTTTAAAGAGTGTTATTATTTTAAGAATTTTAATTTATTTAGTCACAATATCAGATGACAAGAGCACGACTCTCACGAATTCTCAATCTAACTGATTTTGGGTACGTCGATGAGGGATTGATTAGGTCTATAATCATTGCGTTTACTGCAAAAGTCAACAATTATCATAACTATTAAGGAGAACAAATTCTTATTGTGAAGTTGTAATTATTCAGAACATAGATCAGTGATATTTTAAATACTAATTAAATGTATTAATTAGAAAGATATGCATATAAAATCAATTTTATTGAAAAATAAAGTACATAGCTTTCAAATAATGGAACGATAGATGTATTAATTTGAAAAGTGTAACATATGGGTTCGAAAATTTGTCGTCAAAAGTAGTGTGTGGTGTAGCATAGTCGGTTAATGCACCTACCCCGGATTGGAAAGAGATCCAGGTTCGAATCCTGGTAACGACAAAAATATTTTTCGATTAAATTGATTTTTTGTGTATATTTTTCTAATTAATGCATTTAATTAGTACTTTATATTAATAATAATAATCATTAAGTTTACTGTAAAAGTCAAAAGTTTAACTCTTCACTGACTCTTTCCATTGGTATGTTTGATTTTTCAGTTAATATATTATTATTTAATACTGTCGGTCATGCAACAATTTTATGGAGGATTATGGAGAATTTTTTCTAATCATATTATTCAAGTTATAGAAAAATAATGTTTCAAATTGGTTGTTTTAATTAGATAGAGCAGATACTGATAGTAAACTGTTTTATATTATTAAATAATTCTTATAACAGGATTTTGTGTATTATACTGACTGCATTATAACACTAATATTACATATTTCCCTTACCTTGTATATGCTTACATTCTATTTAAAAATATTATATTGTACGTTAGTATTTTTATTTTCTCATTTTGTATTTTTTCACGTTTACTTGCCTTGTATGTTTCATTTTCTATTTAATTGTGTTTTGCCTCGTATTCAATGAGTTATTTGGTTTTGTGAAATATAATTTGTTTGCCAATTTGCCATAAAACAAGTTTGCCTAGTCGGGCAATCCATTTTTAAGTGTAAAATATATGTAACAAACTGTCTTTAGCTGTACAATATTTATATATTTGTGATGTCCTTGAAATGATGGGATGGTGTATGTGTATGTGTGCCGTACCGCCGGTGCGGGTATGTGTGGCTATAAAGACGGTGCGCAGGAGTGCGCACGTTTCTTTTATCTGCGGTTCGTCGGCTTAATAGTTTGACCTATACTAGTGATATAACTTGTACTAAATCGTAGCTTATTGTAATAAAAGATTATTTGTTACAAAGTCTATTTCTAGGATCTTCATATTGCGAGGTGTACACTAAAGACGTTCTGAGAAGTCAAGTACTTGAGAATATTATGTGTGTCTAAATAAATAGATAATAAACAATGGCGTTATTATACACTTTTCACAAGTGTTTTCACGGAGTACGACAATTCATTATACCTAATCTTATATCGAACTATTTTTTAGTAAAAATGATTCCTACTATATAATGCGTATCCGTTTTCTTTATTATTTTACGATATATATTTATTTAATAAAAGTAACCAGATTTCAATCAAACTTTTTTGAACAATTACGATCATATAAATAAACAATTTTGACTTTATAAATGTCCCAGCTCATTAGCTAGTCTGATTTATCATCGTATTTAAAAATGGCGGTTGTTTAAAATATAAAAAGTCGTAATTCAGAATTAAAATTACTTCTAGAGAAAAACACGAAATATATTTTTCTTTCATAACAATAAGAAATTGATAATACTTGCGGTTTGTGCCGGAAGAAACTTTTTAATACTATATATCTCAATAAAGGACGGCAATACAAATATTGAAATAAGCGTCGCCTATCATTGTAAATTCTAATGCGTCTCCGAAATCAAATAGATTTTTGGAATACGGAGAAGACATCACGACCCGAAAAAAAGGGGTAGGTTGTTTAAACGGTAAAGAGATTTGTGCTCCTGTACGGAGATCGCATTTGAATTCCAATCACAGATCCGAAGTTTACTTGTTTGAATTTAAATGAAGATATTACATCCCTCCTTTAAAAACAAAGCCTTCGAGTTTAAGGGGGATATAACGCTCCTGATAATTCGCCTTAGGATCTATTGATCAGAGATTTATGTTGCATTATACGCAGATTGAATACAATGATAGTATGAAGCAAGCGGGCGAAACTTTGTAAGCTTTTCATTATTCTTAGTGTATTGTAATAACCACGTTAGTCTCTCATTTTAAGGTGAATTCTAAATAATTTTCAAGACGTCCTTTTGCCTTTGGCAATTAAAATAATTCGAATAAAATTTTATTTAATTCTTTTTAAATACACGTGTGCCTTAATTTTCGACGTAGATTAAAAACGACTAAATATTGCATAAGTATATTGAGCGTTCTTATTGGGTTTAACAAATTCAGTTCACAAAATATTTATAATCAAAATTTTCTGTTTTTTGAGTATTTATGTTACAACTTGTATCAATAAAATACTTGTTTTATCTCTCAAGATAATATTCGATTATCTTTTGTTTTACAGATCTAGTTACTAAACATATTGAAATTATTAGCTATTATTTGTTTTAGTTCTATATGATAGTATTTTACCTACTAACGATATTCTAACGATATTTAACCATATTCTACTAAAAACAAATTGGCAAGTATTTTGGCAACCGGCTAATTTGCAGAACTCGTGGCCACTTATCCAAATCAACGTCCCCGCGATAATTTTTACAGCGTCTACTACAATAAAGTTCGACATGCTTGTTCGCCTAGTTCGAGCTTCATTCCGGGAGACCAGCAAGTTGACCATTCACTATAATATAAAAACTCTACGTTTCATGTTTTCATTGGTAGCATCTCTATTTAAAATCTAGATTAATATCGCTTTATTGTTTCGTCAGTAAGTATTTTTAATTAAGCTTTACCATACCATGATAAAAAAATATCTTACGCAGCCATGCTGTCAACTCATGTTACTGTACGATAATTGAGTTTTTAAGCACTATAAATGGGGATAAAATGTTATTAAGGAGAACATATTCTTATTGTGAAGTTGTAATTATTCAGAACATAATTTAATAAAAATGTATTGATAATTCTGGCGTCTGCTGTCGGTTTACTCAAAGGTATTTGAGATTCTGTAAAAATAATGTAGATGGCTTTCAAATAATGGAACGACAGATGTATTAATTTGAAAAAGTGTAACATATAGGTTCGAAAATTTGTCATGAAAAGTACTGGCGTTATAACACAATTGGTAGTGTTATAACGCCAGTACTTCCTCGGATTGGAAATAGAGATCCAGGTTCGAATACCGGTGACGCAAAAACAATATTTTTCGAAAAAATTGATTTTATATGTATATATTTATAATTAATACATTAATTTAAAATTGGGCATAAAATGCTTTTACAAGGTTAAATGCTTTTAAAATATGTAATGTCGTACAGTTACTATAAATATAATTAGAAATGCAATCATTAAAAGTTTCACCCAATACAGTACTTCTCTTTAACTCTCTTCATTTAAATTAATTTGTGACTGTAATCTGGTACATATGGTATATTAATATGTGTAATCTGGTGGGCATGATATTTTTAACGCAGTAATATGTGTAATATGGTATTTTTTAACGCAGATAACATGAAACGTATCAATTTTATTGACGTATTGAATTTGAATATGATTATTTTTAGTACGATTCGCTTTACATAATTGGTGTTCCACTAATCATCTCTACGTGCAAATGTTTTTTAGAGCAAGTTATAATGTGAGTTTTATATTGTACATATTTATGAAAATACGGTTTAATTGGCTCAGTAGCTTGTGTTACTGCGTGGCTAGGGAAGGGTTAAAAAATGAAATGGACAATAATAAAACATTATTAAAAAGAATAAATTTTTATTGTGAAGTTGTAATTATTCAGAACATAGGTCTGTGATATTTTAAATACTAATTAAATGTATTAATTATAAAAATATACATATAAAATTAATTTTATCCCAAAATATTATTTTTGCGCTACCGGGATTCGAACTTGGATCTCTTTTCGGGGAAGGTGCATTACCAAATATGCTACAGCACCAGTATAGGTTCGAAAATTTGTCGTCAAAAATACTGGCGCTATAGCATATTCGGTAATGCACCTTCCCCGGATTGGAAAAAGCGCAAAAACAATATTTTTCGTTAAAATTGTATTTATATGTATATCTTTATAACTAATACGTTTGATTAGTATTTAATAATAAAACGATTTTCATCTTTCATATTTCTTTCTTTATGTCAGTATTGACAGTATTGACATATAGTGATCAGACGAGACTCAGCTTGTAATACACCCCCACAATCCCGATCCTAGGTCACCTTCACAGCCGGCTCCAGGGTTATGTCCAACCAGATGCAAAGTATCAACCCACCGTTGTGGCACTCGTCCAGGTCTCCTGCAGCTCAAAGTTGTGCCCAAGATAATTTTCTTTTCAAGGCTATCACTTTGATGCATAATAAAAATATTAATTCACTATTGTTGGTAAGGCTAGTTGTAATTGAATTTGTGTGGTTAAAATAATATAGAGAAAATAATAATTAAAACATTCAATTAAGTTGTTTAGATGCTACACTACAATATATTGAAAGAATTGTGGAACTCGTACAGTATTTTGTAAACAAATGATACGACAAATGCAAAAGACCTGACAGAATAAAGATCGATGGATCGCGCTACAGCGATAAGGGGACACCCTATAAGAAGAAATAAAAAAATAAATGTGTCTCTCCAGACGTTGTCATTTTAAATTGTCACGATTTTGGAATGAAATATGAATATGTCTCGCGGGGGATACGAACGGTTGTACCTACCCCTCATAGACGGATCATCCCCCGCCGTGGAACACATTCAGAATTCAAAGTAACCGCGAGATTGAGACATTAATAATTTGAGTCTAGTCCGTAAACTGTGTTGATGTTGACCACACACGAATATACATATTCCTAGTTTATTGATTGCTTGAGATAGATATACGAATAATGATATTTGATAATTCTACTATCGTATTTATCACATTTGTAAAGTTATTTGTGCACTCCGTATAATATAAATAAATTTGTATTTTAAAATATAAATAAAATTAATCTAAATTGACGTTTAGAGTATGTTAAAGTCCACGTGCCAACAATTAAAATTTCTTTATTAGTAGGTAACTATAAGTCAGTTGGTTTTACATATGTGTGTGTGTGTGTCGGACGGATGGGTGTGTGGGAGAACCATTATGAACCGCTTGGGTAGCGCTCTCTTATCTGCGCATTTTCAACTTGTAAATTATACTCTTAGTGTAACTCTTGTATAAATCCATGTACCTATTAGTGTTGTAATAAACCAAAAATTGTTGCATGGCCGACAGAATTTTATATTACTATAAAGCTAGACTAAGTTACCCAAGACACAAGAAAGAGAATAAAACTCAGAGTTATTACAGTAACTATAATAATGTAGTAATAACACGACTATTTTTCGATAACAAAAAAACAGTTTCACAACAAAACGTTTCTGAAAGATTGTGTTTTTCTCCAGTACCTTCTGAAAGATTCCCAGTTTTAATAATGAAGGTATTTCCAGTTCAAATAAATACAGACTTTTGTGATAACACAGCCCATAGAACTTTTACATAATCGTTATTAGCAGCATAACGTAAGTTAGTGCTTAGTGCACGCCACTGATAATTTAGATGTGTAATAACATCACTACTGACTTTATGTAAATGCCTTCAATAGCTGGTTCCCGATTCACAATAAACACACATATGAAATATGAACTGCACTAACCTTTTTCATTTTGCTATCTTTCTGGTCCGATGTTGTTGTTCTTTTAGCTGGGTTGTCTTTTTTAGATTATGACCGACCGAAGCGTGCACTGATGGTTTATTTGGACCGCTGGACTGGTCGAAGCACGGGATGTAATAATAATAATGCCAGTTGGTTACCGTCTTCTTAGCTTTTCGAAAAAAGGGCGGCAATACTCACACACACACACATATACATTATTATAAACCAGGAAACCCAGTGGTGCCAATCGAAGTAACAAGTCGCGTAAACACTGACTATAACATAAGACTTTTGTGATGAAAATTAATTATTTTTTAAACACAAACTATGCCTACATGGGATATATTATGTTCTTTATATATATATATCTTTATATTACGGGTTCTAAGTGGTTTGTGATATAATCGTATATTTAATTGTTAACTCTCGGAAAAACATAAATACTTTGCAATTAAGCGTATTCGTAGATATTTAAAAATATTGTAAAAATATTGAAAATACTTAATATAAAACACGGGGGAAACAAAACTTAGTATTGTTATTAAATTACGTTAAAACAAAACAAATATTTCCAAGGCTTAGTTTTTTTATAAATAATATGTTTGTAAAAAAGTGGTTATTGGATGTTTTCAATAATGTGATATAGAATTCTGGGAAGTTATTATTCTATAATTTCATTTTTTCAATGTATTTTATTTCATATTTTAAAAATATAGAGAAGCTTTCACGAAATACGTATAATCTAAAAAAATTTTTAAACTATGCAAAACACCTGTTCTATGAAAGTGAGAATAACTTGTTGGTTTTCTGCGATGATGTTTAAACCCACAACCAATAGATCACTAGGTAAGTGTGTAAATAACTGAACACTGATTTAGTTTAACAAAGTAATAGTTAATAATTTTTAAAAATTTCGATATTTTCTTGTGAAAATTTGTGATAGGCCATTTTAAATTATTTTGAAATTAAAAACAGTCCATAAAATAATATATATATATCTATTTTTCTACCAGTCTGTCTATATACATATAGACAGACTGGTAGAAAAATAGAGACAAGGATGGAAGAACACTTGAGAGTAATAAAAAACTTCGTCATAAATTCAGAATTGGTGGACTGAACTGAGGATCATCACTTCAACAGTGATAGCGTAGAATTAGTACATATTTGTAAAAAAGGAAATAAATTAGATATTTAAAAAAATTAACTTTCCATTATATCTCCTCTTCTAAACTTGTTAAACACGCCACTACACTCACCCAACTCTAATATCCCCCCTCTACTTCTTAACTCTAAGTCCACATAGTTCTTTAGTCTTAAGTTTAGTATTAGTAACATTACTGAAGATGATGCGTCAGCAATGAAAACGTTATAATAAATTTAAAAATTGTGAAAGTAACTAGTGTAATAATTACGTTATATTATCATGAGTAAAACTACCACAACAAAATCGATGATATTTGTTATTATATATAAATTATTCTTAGTCGTTTGACACAATCCAAATGACAACCTTCGAGTGAAATTCAATTAACACTATCAAAACCGGAAAAAGCGTTGTACCATTGTGGATGCATATAAATAAAGCGAACGATAAATACATAAACAAAACCTAGTTTATTTATCTGACTAACTATCTAATATGATTACAAATAAATGTGATAGTATATATATATAAGCTTTCTATGGATATCTCATTGAGAAGCCAATGACCGGCGGTGGCTGTGTTTACTGACGTCTCTTTGTCTATGGGCCGCTTTACTTTAACACATATACGAATCGAAATTCTATGCACGAGGTTAGTGACATTCACTTTAAATATACGACTTGACAAGATTTCAGATAACTATAATGGAATTTTTAATGAGATTTCACTCAGTCGCACATATTTCTCGTACTGCGACAAGTTTTGTCAGATGAAGAGTGATGCGATTTAAACAACAAAAAAATAATCTATTTGCATTTCAAAAGTGTATTATTATTTTGTGATATAATTGAATGGGATTAAATAATAAAATAACATGATCAAGTTGTTATAATAAATTTGCAATAGCTACGATACTTAATGTTTTGGAAGATCACATGGTTCTGTACGTCAATGAAATTTTATTTATGTAAACGAACAAATAAAATCTGTCATGAAATTTTGCGAAGAGTGAATAAAATACAAACTGGCAGAGTAAAAAAAAGTTCGAAAACCTTTAAATTATTTAATATTTATCATTAAGGAATGGCTTTTTATTGAAAGTAAGTAGTTATTATCTTTGAATTTGATATAACACTCTAAAATAATATTTTAAACTTTAGTATGTATATATATATATATATATATATATATATATACTAGATATACCATTATAAAATCAAACATATCGTATATCATAGAGAGTAGTTGATTACAATATTATAACTATTAATAATGATTATTAAGAAGAACACATTCTTATTATGAAGTTGTTATTATTCAGAACATAGGTCTGTGATATTTTAAATACTAATTAAATGTATCTATTAGAAAGATATACATATAAAACCAGTTTTATCGAAGAATATTGTCGTTGCTAACCGGGATTTGAGCCTGTCCAAATGTATCCAAAATTTTATAAAAATTGATTGTTAATTCTGGCGTATCTTATTGAAGGTATTTGAGATTCCGTAAAAATAAAGTAGATGGCTTTCAAATAATGGAATGACAGATGTATTCATTTGTTTTCAAATGAATACATCTGTAACATATGGGTTCGAAAATTTATCGTCAAAATTACTGTATGCTGTAGCATAGTCGGTTAATGCACCTTTTCCCAAAAGAAAGAGATCTCGGTTCGAATCCCGGTATCAACAATATTTTTGATAAAATTGATTTTATATGTATATCTTTCTAATTAATACATTTAATTAATATTAATCAATGATTGCTATCATTACATGTTGGATAGCTGCTTGGTTGCCCCATTGGGTCGATTGGGCTTACAATACACGTGGTTTTAACAAGACAGTGCCACCTCACACACAGCCCGAGCTGCGCTTGAAGTTTTGCGAGAAATTTTTTCCGACCGCATAATGTCAAAAAGTGGTGAAATCGACTGGCCTCCTCGATCATCTGATTTAACGGCTCCCGACTATTTTATGTGCGGATAATAAAAAAGAAACGTCTACGCCAATAAGACAACAACAATTCCGATGCTACAGGACAATATTCTAAATTAAATTGATGAAATAACACGCGAAGTGTGCGAGAATGTTCTAACGAATGTTGTTAAAAGAGCACGCATTTGTGCCGCTGCCAGAGGCGGCTACTTGGCCGATGTCACATTCAATACATAATTATAATAAATCAAATAATCGATACATAAAAAATAAACTGGAAAATTGTGTTTCATTTCCTAGTTATTCAAAACTAACATCGGCCTGATACATAATATTCATCCGTTATGTCAGAAATGTCCAAAGTTTGTCAGAATCCGTCTCCTGAATGTTGACGAAGATAATAAATCCTTTAAGTAATCATTCATTGGATATTAAATGGTATTATTTTAAAATTAATTAATTTCCATATCTAAAATTTTATCAATTATTCATACTTTATTTAATATTGTACTTCACAATCGCTCCTTACGTTTGATTTAAATGGTTTTCAAATGTATTTAACTACAAGTAGTTTGTCAATCTGGCCATCGAGTTACGGTAAACGACGAATTTGTAATTTTACCACGAGAAGATTAATTTGATGCAAATTTGGTCCTTAGAAACGCTCGCTTTAAATAGATCACCGGTTCAAATTTGCTCGCGAATACTTACGAAGGCTCAATCAGTGGTCTATGATTGATTGGATTAATACCCTTGTCTTTTACAGTTTAATACTACAGGGATTCAAAATGGGCACCATTTAAGGGAAATATATTAAGTATTTGTAATTTATAAACCTACATATATAATATAACACAGCGCTTTGCGAACGTGAAACCTGGAAAATTAACTAAAGGTAGAGAGAAATAGGTGGAAGCGTTTGATATGTTGTACTAGATAGATAGAGATATAATTAAAAAAAACGAGTTTGTTGGACCGAGGGAATCACAAATAAGGAGATTCTGAGGAGAGTGTAAGAAATGGGAACATCAATTTATGATGACTTCTATAAATAAGCCATAAAAATCAATGGAGGTGATGTATAGGACACATTTTAAACACAATATGTGCTCATTATGAAAGTGGTCTAAGTCATATTTCTTTTGTTTCGAGATATTTAAAGGTTTGCGTTTGAATTGATTAAAAAATATTTTTATATTACACAACACAATGTTTCAAAATTTATTTAGTCTACAAGATTTATAATTTATTTCGACATATAAATGTTGCATATAGCTTATAAGGAAATAATTTTTTTAAAGTTGTATGACTTATATACTGCATTATCAAAATAAACACTAGCTGAATACCATTGAACGTCGTAACAATACACTGAATATAACGTTTTAAATTTTTCACAATTATGTGACGCGTAATAAATAATTGATAAACTCATTTTTTCAAATTTCTTGACTTAGACAACTTTCATAATAATGGAGGCATATGCACCTCAGAAATGTAATTGAGGGAAGAATATAGTGATCAAGGTTCAGATAAAAGTACATTCATCAGATAACGAGCAAGACGATTGCAGACCGTTCAGAACAGAGATGTATGACGAGCGCTGCACCAACAAACACACAGTTCTTTAATATTAACTTTTGATTTTAAAAAGATTTTTGTGGTGTCTGGTATCGATCCCGGTATGTTAAAGGTGAAAATAAAATAAAAGTAAGAGTGAGAGTATATAAAAATGTTAAAAAATTTTTTAACACACTATTTCTTATGCAAATTTTCGTGACAATTTTTACTAGAGAACACACTGAAAAAACATATTTAGTTGATCGTTCTTCTTGCCAATTCACCAATGTAATATTTTTATTCTAAACAGCTATTTTTAAAAATTAAGTAAAAATATACTGTAGTGGTCATTAATAACAATACCACACTATTTGTAGATATCCTATAGTATTTACTATACTAGTGATATACCTTGTACTAAATTGTAGCTTATTGTAATAAAAGATTAATCGTTACAAAGTCTATTTCTTGGACCTTCACATTACGAGGTGTACACTAAAGACGTACTGAGAAGTCAAGTACGTAACAATCATATTATATGACAGGTGGGTAATGACTTTTAACGGGTGTATATCATTTCTGTCTCCCTACAGAAACCACCGTATCTACTCATCGAGAATTATGGACGTAATCATGTCATGTGAATTTTAATCTAACAGTATTTTTCTATCAAATAAGCGAAAAATTAGATTACCTGAAAATGGGATCAATATTTTGTAGATTAATTTTCTCTTCTTAGTCAAAATTGTATTTTGCCGGCGACTAGCATTAATTTCTACATAAATATGTCAAAAATTATAATTGCATTCTAAAAAAGCAATGAAAATTTTTTCAATCTGTGAACGTCCATCGCTTCCTCAGTCAGCAACACTGCCGACGGTTCCTGAATACCTGGGTGCAAATCACAAGCTCTTATCAGCCACATAATCTCGCCGATACCGATATTGATAACAATAATATGCACGGGCATCCGCCCAGAAAGCCGGTCTTTTAGATTCATTTCTCTCTCAGCCGGCTTCCCGATCAGCACTATGTTTTTACTGCATATATTTCATCTGTAATTATGCAGCAATCGGCAATAAACGTATTTCAACTCTATGTAACCTTTATTGTTGAACCTGCTCTGACCATTCATTCACGCATATCCCGCGATATCACCTTCGAACAAACGCGTGACCGCTAGGAAGAATAGGGCTTCAGCTCCACACATACAACCTTCTGATTAACATTCTTTCATAAACATTTTTTCTCAAAACTTTGTACCGCAAAACAAAAAAGAATCTAAAAACATTAATAGAAATGTTAATTAACCGACTTACTATTACGCCGTTTTCTCGCGGGGGTAGACATAGAGGATAGAGTGCCACACTCTTCTGTCCTGACTCACAATTCTCGCCTCATTCACATTCATACATCTTCTCATACAAGTGAGGCTTTTAACAGGACCATCTTCCACTATCTGGTCATGCCAAGTCTTCTGCGGACGTCCTTTACTTCTGACGCCATAAACATTTGCGTCATATATCTTTTTTCTCATTCTCTCTCCTCATTCATCCGTTCCATATGACTAAACCACCTAAGTGATCCTTTCTTAGTTTTGCGCACTATGTTAATGAATACAAGAGCTCAATGGTGGTGAAAATGGTGGTGGCATCCTTTCAACTTAATTTTGAAAATACCTTTAGTTTAAAATAACAATGAAGACTTGATCACACGTTTACTATGCTGAGTTGAAGGCTGGTGAATCCATTTATTTATTCATGGATTGAAAAAGTCTAATTTAAATTTATATCATGCATGGCTTTTATTCAATCCGACGACGCCTTTCTGACTATGTTTTGTCTAAAAATTCATGACGATCCACATTTATATTACACGTGTTCTTTCATTTTTTTAACCTTGCGAGAATATATTCAAGGCTCAAAGGAAGGTTTCTCTAAAATCAATAGGTTTTATAATATTTTCGTGGAAAAAGTCATAGTTTAAAAGTACCAAAAAAAATAATATTATGTAAGTAACCTTATGAAAGCCCAATGATGACAGTTTTTATAAAAAATATTGTGTATTTATTATATATAGTTTTCACATTATCAAAGTAACTAGCCAAATAGACTATATTGACGTACTTGTACCTATTAATGAATTGTTTTATATATCATAAATTGACATGGCGGTTACTTTGTGGCATAATGTGATGTAATATTATGATGTATATGTTACAGTGAATGTGTATTACCAGTGAGATTTTCACTGACGTTTCAGTGAAATCACATCCGAATACGTTTCCACCAGTGGAAATATATTTCTACTGGTGGAAATATAACTTCACTAGCAGGTTTTAGCAAGTGTATATTCTACCCTAACCTACAATTGAACCTAATCTAACCTAACTTAACCTAACCTATGTGTTGAAAAGGAAATAATGTCTGAGATTATAAACACAGTAGTTTATGCAGTAAATAATTTTATTTAAAATGAATGAAAATACTATAAGCGAATAAAAGTGACAATTGTAAATGCGACCCAAGCCACTAAACTATTTGTTGCCATGCTATGGGCATGGCAACAAATAGTTTGGTTTAAGACCAAATATTCGACATTTAAGGCCAAATATTCTTGCACGCGTATTCTCACTTGTCAACGAATGCAAACTCACTAAATGTAATCAGTGAATTTGTATCTTCATTGTTAGATATACATCCACTGACCGGCTTAGCGAAAATATACTTTCACCAGTGAAAATATATTCTCACTGGTAATACAGATTTACTGTAACATATATAATATGATAGATAACAAAACTTTGGATTACACGTACATTGGATTGTTTTCACTACCATTTTCGTGAGTACCCCTCTCATCATTAGGTAAACTAAATACAGTATTGAAGTCTATTCTGGCGGCGCTTGAGAAAAGGGGGGATGTTTCGGTCATTAGCGAGAATATTGACAGCAAAGTGTTAGGGAATGTTATATTGTTAATTAGCCTCTTCTCATTTCTCTTCTATTTATGAACATTGTGCTCCACTGGCAATAATGGTGAAAATTGAGGGCAATAAGTGGATCAATGAGAACGAAACAATCACTTACCCAGGACCGTTCTATGACCAAAAGCTTATTGGTCCTACTCAATCACCGCTAGGTTGGCATTTTTTAATGCTAAACAGGCAATCGTGCAACGCAGCTTAGCGCAACTTCGCCATGACGCACGGTCCCAACCAAAAAACATCCTTCATAATCCGAAGAGCCCCGAATAAAATACCCATATTTATTGAATACAAATTTACAAGCAATACAATATAATTAAAATTAAAAAATAAAGTACAATCATTATTATCAATACAAAATACAATATCAAAATACGAGTAAACCAAAATAATAGAAAAAATAAAAAGACCCAAACACACAGAGCCGGAAACACACGGCCAACCAGGAAGTATCATGAACACTCGCTCACGAGAAACAAGATTAACATAAATAAAATGTATTATTAAGGAAAATACATTCTTATTGTGAAGTTGTAATTATTCAAAACATAGGTCTGTGATATTTTAAATACTAAATTAATGTATTAATTATAAATATATACATATAAAATCAATTTTGTCGAAAAATATTGTTTTTTGCGTCACCGGGATTCGAACCTGGATCTCTATTTCCAATCCGGGGAAGGCTTTCAAATAATGGAACGACAGGTGTATTAATTTGAAAAATGTAACATATAGGTTCGAAAATTCGTCAAGAAAAATACTGGCGTTATAGCATAAAGGTAGTGCACTTCCCCGGATTGGAAATAGAGATCCCGGTGACGCAAAAAACAATATTTTTCGACAAAATTGATTTTATTTGTATATATTTATAATTAATAGATTAATTTAGTATTTATAAATAAAATGTACAATGGATTCCATATTCGAGCACCAGTACCGACAGATATTATCCAGGAACAGAACACTGGCCAACTGTCCAACTGGTAAGCCAGTCAGACACCTTTCGTAACAGGTCTACCCAGGATTTCCCACCTAGAGACCCACACTCTCACAAAATCCTGAATAATTCAAGGTTACTTCAACGTCTATATTAATTTTGGGAGGGCTTCTATATGTTTTATTTTATATAGAAATGCCAATTTATTTGGATTCTGAACATATAAATATAAATTAATTTAATGTGTCTAACTGCAAAGTTATTACTTACAATATAACAAATCTTAGTTATACGGAAAATCTTTACCAAAGGTTTTAGTTAAATCATTAATTCCCAGGTTTTTCGAACATTATCACAACATAAAATGCCGAGACTTACCATAAAAAAAACTTTTTGGACTTAAGTCACTTTTTATTGAATAACGACGTTATAAAATCACTAACGCGGATAAAAAATGTCGCTACCATAAGCCTTGTGGCAACCTGGTACCTTTTTTGTCCTTTTAAAGGCTATCAGCAATATATCACAGAACAAAGGTGTAATTACTTGGGAGAGATCAATAAATAAAAAAAAACTATTTTTATGGCTTTACCATGAACCACAAAAGGATATTTCATTTTACAGATAGTTTTAAGGTGATAAAAATAGACTGATTTATATCCGGTAGTAATAATTATCACCCTCTCGCTAGAGAATTTATATTTATACTTTGTCTTTTTCCTATTTACTAGAATATTTATTTGTGGTTACGAAAATGTAAATACATTTTTCATATTCATATTTATGAGAGGTTTAATTAGCAATATTTTAATTAAAAAAAAATTAAAATAGGCTTTTAAGTCAGGGCGGCTTGTGAATAGCCCATAGCCAGGTGGCACTTGTATGTGCACGTAGCTGGAATGGTAAAATATGCATGATTAGGTATTTGTTTGCATTATTAGGTTAGATTTAGTTGTTCTGTGGCAGACCACCTCATTTTTTGCAAATATTAAATAATATTTTGCTTAAAAAATTGTTGCAACAACCGATTGCTTTCTTCTAGTTATTAATTAAATTCGATTATTTTCATTTCGTAATAATCATTATCCGCCGTTTTCTATCCCCTACTGGATGAAGACCTTCCCAAGTGTCTCCAACTTTTCTGCGTCCATTGTTATTTGTTGTCCTTTTTGTGTTCATTGTATTTCCGCACATTTTGATGATTTCTTCAGGTCAGTGGGTTTCAGGATTTTATTATTTTCGTTGTAATATACGCAATAAAATAAAATTATTGATGCAGGTTCATTATTAATGTCAATTTGAAATAAATTTAACCGCGAATTTTTCCAGAGTGATCTAGCAGTAGTAATAGCAAGGACAGTACATTAATAGTGTTGAGTCTTTCATTAAAACGTTATCTATCGTAGAGACTATGCTAACCAACTGATGTACATCGATATTTACCATTAAACTTCTCTTAACTCGAAGGTGAACTTTCAACCACATTCGCCCTAAGTGTTCTGGAAAAATTCCTCTTTACAAATGCTATTTTCTTCACTGAAGCGCGAAGGATAGCAATCACCATAGCGATCTTCAGTTTAGATGTGGTAACGCAAAATGAGTCTACGTTGCACTAAATCGTTTTTATTTGTTTCAAGAGTCTGCCATCATTTCCATGGCTACAGATGATTTCTTGTATAATTAGGTTTAGAAGTTTGTCTTTCATATTTTTCTTCCAGTTTTATTTTCTTTATGATGGTAGCTTTTAAATATTGTCCATTGTCTTAATTCTAAAATAATCTATTTAATCTTTGTGTACTTTAATGAAAAATAGTCTAATATATGTAGGTACATTTAAGATATTCTGTTGTATATCGGTGAGCAGTAATAAAATAACATACTAAAAAACAATTATTACATTTTTATCGTCGAGAAAATAAATCCAGTCAAAAATTAAGTCACACTTTCATAATATGTTACTTAATCATTGGCGTGAATTTTAATATAAATTTTTCATATTTTTTATATATGTTGTTGTCATTTATATTTTTTTCATCTATTTACATAATAATTGACAATCAACGAGTTAAATATTAAAAAAAAAAAAAGAATTCAGAAAGTACCCAACAAGTACACGAGTTTATAAAAATAAAACTTCAAACTGATTAAATAATTCGGTACTATATATGTACACTTACATATTTAATTGTTTATTCACTATTATTATTTTATTAATATAAGCTTTAAAAAAATATATATATTTCTATAAAACAGGAATACTAATCTATAATCAATTATTAAATAATAAAAATTATGTCAAGGTTAAAACAAAAAATTATATGACGTGGTTACGTGGAATTATTTATTATAAAAAATATTGTTCACATTATATTTAATATAAATTAAATGTATCAATAAGAAAAATATACAGACATAATCAATTTATCGAAAAAATATTTTTGTTGCTATCAGGGCTCAAACCTAGAATCCTTTCCCCTATCCGGGGAAGTGCGCTGAGCTATTCAATTTGAAAATGCAACATATAAGGAGAGTCCGGGACAGTTGAACCACTTTTTACAAAAGCGGTTATAAATATTATTGGAATTAATTAATATAGAAAAATGAAATTAGCTTGGTTATTAAGCTACAATATATAAATTACGCGATTTTTTAGATTTATAAACAAAAGTTGTGTCTGTTAAAAATAATTGGAAAATAGCACAAGTCTCCCCAATAGGCGGGAGATATGAAACGGGAGACCGGGACATTTGAACCGGGGTACCGGAAAATTTTAACATACCCATGAAAATATTGAATAATTAATTAAAAAATGCTTTATTAATAAAAGTACCAAATTTCAATTTTGAATTCAACTGTGATCATAGTTGAATATTTTTTTCTATAAATTAGCTATTTTTTAGAAAATTTGTTATGTCTATAATTTGACTTATTTTTTTATTCCATTAAATGTGAAACAACATAAAATCAAACTTATTCAATATTAAATCAACTTAAAATTATAATATTGATGACATCCGCCATTGACTTAATGAACAAAGAGAAAATCCAGAGAAATTCGGTGTCGAAAACCAGTTAGCCTAGAACTATAATTAATTATAACGCGTTCATTAGTCCTTTAAATAGTCAAACATTTATAAAACAATTACAGTACATAGAAAACATACTTTGAATTAATAAAGACAATCGTTTTTTTTAGATTACTTATTTGTACTATTAACCAGCCTTTCATTTAATCTTCTGACGTCGATCGGGAAAACTCTTAATCAATAACAACACAAGTAACAATTGGTTGTATTTTCTTTATCACTAACTTGTACTTAATCAGATTTTTTGTTTCATTTATATCACTGATCTTTGGGATCAAAAATATAATATTATTTTGTTTTCTTGTTACTTTGTTGTTTATAATCACAGCAAGTGAATTTTTCAGTGTACTTTTTGATTAACACTACGCATTTATCGTGTACACATTTTTCGCTATAGGCACAAAGACTCATACCTTATATTTCGTCATTTTTACACAGGAAACAATACCAGTATTTATCTCGATCTTTTTTCTTTTTCAGAGTTTTCGGCGTAATGAATTTGAATCAGTTCTCCTCGTTTGCCGTCACTATCACTAGACTGAAGAACCTGTCCCCTTATTTTTGCCTTTCGGTTTCTGTTTGTTTTCTTATCCCTCTTTATTCATTTTTTGGTCTCCTTCTGAGTTTCCTGTAGTAAGTCTAGTTTTTCAGGTATTTTTGTCAAAATGTTAGTCTTTCCAAGATGCCCACCATTTCTTGTTAATTTCTTAGCTAAAGCTTTGCATAAAGGATTAATCATCTCCGGTGTAACAATATTGAGGGCTGAAGTGGGATATATGGGACAATCTTTCTTACTGACGTTATTTTATCAACATCTTATATTGCATACAAAATTTGTTACTTGATGAAAGCATTTCTTTTAGTGGCGTTTTTCTTTGTCTTTTTCTGCAAGGGCATTTTTCACCTAAAAATGAATAAAGAAAAAGATTATTAAATTTACGAAAAAATAAATATTAGACATGCATTCTAGCGGGAGAGTTGAACCACTATTCTAATCTCCCTCCAAGGAATGGTTCAACTCTTCCGCCCGAGCCATTTTGACTTTGAAGATATATAGCAAAAAAAGAAATAGAAATATTATAAAGCTGCTGGTGTAACTGGAAACTATATAGATTTGAAAAAAAAAGTATAAATGATGTACATAGCTCATAATTTGAAGAAACAACGAGAAAACAAAAAACAAAATTTAAATATAATTATAATTAAATGAATTAATTAGTATTTAAAATATCACATACATATGTTCTGAATAATTACAATTTCACAATAAGAATTTATTTTTATAATATATTTTTTCACTCTGATCGCATCAAAATGCTTTTCTCTCGATTGTAACCAAATGATTCAGTTCAACGCGATGTTGTCATGGAGGGGTGCATGGAAGGCGTAAGAATAAATATTCTGGCATAACAACCGCTAAAATAGCGCAATATTTAAAAAATATCTCCTCCCTGGTCAAGTGACCCAGACTCCCCATAAGTTCGAAAATTTAACGTCAACTTACGATGTTGACGTGGTGCAATAGGTCAGCATACTTCCCCGGATATGAAGGGTACCTGATTCGAGTCCGGGTGGCAATAAAAATATTTTTTCGATAAATTGATTTTATCTGTATATCTTTCTTATTGATACATTTAATTTGAATTAAAAATGTCGCAGAATTATGTTATGAAAAACTGCATTTCATAATAATAATATGTTCTCTTTAATAACACATAATATTTATTTAAACTTTTATATTTTTCACATATTTTTATAAAATTTTGATTTAACGTATTAATTTAATAATTTGTTCTGCCGCAAGCAATATTCGCATAAATCTTAATTGAAGTGAACCACAGGAGCTCGAATATCAAATATACCGTACCCATGTTTGACCTAGACTTCAGCATGCTCATATTATATTATATTTTTGATTTATTAAGCGATAAATTATAACACAGGCGAAGGTAATGAATTTTCCTTTTATTTTAAAAAATTTAAGTAAAACTTAACAGTGCTGTATGAAGTATCATTATTATATAAATATTAGCCGCTTTCTTTATGAAATTTCGTTTTTTAAACCATTGAAATACAAGTATTTTAATCCGCTATGAAATACGTAATAAAATACAATGATTTTTTCCAAGTTTTCATCTATAGAAGCGAATAAAACAAAAACTTATAGATTAGTCAACGCGGTTACGTAATCCTTTTAAATCTAAATTAATTCCTGGATATAAACATGAAGAAACGGATGATGACTTTCAAATGATAGAACGATCGATATATCAATTTGAAAGTGCAACATGTAAGTTAAAAAATTTATCGTCCACTTACTATGTTGGTGTACCATAATATATATATGTTAATACATTTATCCGCATAAGAAAAGATCCAGGTTCGAGTCGTCCCGGTAGCAACAAAAATATTTTTCGATAAATTGATATACAGGTTGGTACAAAAAACTGAGAACATCTCGTAACACATGAGTTATTTCGAGACATAATATAAATAATTATTATTTTTAATGTAATTTTTTTTGCACAATATTTAGCTAATCATAAATCATCAAAACTCCCCATATTGCATAATCTACTGGGTTTAAATCTGGGCTGTTTGGTGGCCGCATACCTGACTCGATGAAATTAAAATTTTCACGACGGAGAAAGTTTATTGTATTTCTGGCTGTGTGGGATGGAGCTCCGTCCTGCAGTAATGTCTAGCTATACTCCAGGTTTTGTTTTGCTACTCTTTGATCATTTTCCTAGCACCCCAACGTTATTCGATTCTGCAGTCATTTTTGTCATTCTGGGCCACAATTTGAAAAAAAACAAATATAAATAATGGAAAAATTAATAATCCAAGATGGCGATCGTAAATTGTCGAAATAAAATATAATATAGATAAATAGGTAAATAAGTAAATTAGTAAACTTATTAAGATATAGTTAAACTAATTTTGATCTAATTATATAACATTTTACGAAATGCTCTCACTTTTATTTTGGGTCATCTGTATATGTATCTCTCGATTTATACATTTAATTTGTAGTAAAAATATTTCTTTCTTGATTATGTGGTCTAATATTTTTAGAAAATATTCTGTATCAATAAAAATTGGACCTATCTCTAATTATAACCAAATTTGAATCCCGCTAGTTTCGTATATTATCATTAATCATTAAATAACCGACCTTTAGTAATAACGAATTTTATGTGGTCCTACCAATGACCATGGATATTTTAAAGGTGTTCGATTGACATAAAAAAATGCAATGAAGAAATGATTTTATCATCTGATAGTTATCTGATATCTATCTGATAAATTATAAGTAAAAATACAAATTAAATACATACCTAGTAAATAAACACAAAATAGTAAGCGCGTAGTAGAGAAAAATCAATGGCGGCCGTGGAGCAAAACAATATGACGTTTCTTTGTCTGATGTGATAATGAAATTGAAACGAAAAAAATATAGTCTTGTCAAGCTTAGCATTGGGATTAAACTATATCAAGTACTCGCTTGAAAAATAATATTCAATGTTCATGTCCATTCAAATGGACAATGGATGAAAAAGAGTTTTAAGGTATTGAGGAGATGGTTTCAAAGGATGTCTGGGGATGAACTGAGTACCTATTTGTAAATATTAGTAGGTATATTTTAATTAATAATATAAACAATAGGCAATACCTTCAATTTCATTCGTAAATAATGCAGACATTGTTAAATTTTTGAGAATGTTGGACAATGTCTATCTTTAACAGTACAAAAGCGTATACTGAAATACATATTTACGTATTTGGTAAAAAACCTGCAACCAGTAGGTCACTCCAGAAAGCCGTCAGGAATGCTAGAAATCGGAACAGGTGGCGCTGAATAGTTTTGGTTGTGGTATCGTGATTGTCATAGGGACCATGACGCTCTGCTAAGAGTTTACCCAAGGAAAATAAATAGGGGTCGTGGAATCTATATATAAAAACTATTGACTGTTTTAAATCACCAAAAATCAGCGACTCTGACTTCGATTACGATTCAAAAGAAACATAATTCAATTTATTCTTATAAGATCATCCACCCGTTATATAACTATGATTCATAGATTTTCATTTCAATCATCATATATTTTGTGAAGTGTCAAACTGGGGAGTTCGATCCTCCACCGGCTAGTAAGGGGAAGCATGAAAATTACAGGTTCTACATTTCAGAAATGCATACCAACCTCAAACAACCACATTCTGCCTTCGTCCTCAGCTGGGGAAAATTTATTATTGACACCTTGGAGTAGTAAATGAAAGATGTTTTCTGAATAAAACGAATCTATTTATAAATATAAAAGTTCTTCAGTTATTATAACACTTAATAGTTAATAAATTAAACACAATCTAAAGAAATTATTTGAATCCCAATAGTAAATACGCATAATATACGTTCAACGATGATTCAGTCGAATAAAAGATTTCATACCTTTCAAATTGGCTAACCTCAAAATCGGTTGCCATCTTAAAAAAACCTCATTAAAATTAAACCATTATAATTCTCTTTAACATAATAAAACTCAAAAGATTAGCGAAATTATCACTGATCAACGTGATTTTACGGGAATATAAATTTAAGATTTAGCCAATTTATTCGCAACACAGTAAACTACGTGTTTTACAAATTAAAGTACGGCTGGCATATTGATAGTAATAGATATACAATAGAAAGTAACTAAATTCCATAGGGGTGAACATAAATTCGATGAGTGCTTCAATGCAGGCTTGCGACAATAAGAATCAGATTTAACAAATAAGATTGTGTAACCTCGAAATCTGTGACAGGAGTAACGATCCATTTTAGTCCATCCGCTATGCAATCTTATTTCACGCATCACATATCTATGGACTAGTCGCCATCAAACAAATCTGGCTTCTCCGCTTATCCAAAATAAGCATCCACAGTGACGTCGTCGCCACTCAATCATATTTCCGTGTCCCAAGCAGGAAAGAAATATATCATTTCTGAAAAGATCGTTCATTATGAAAGTAATTCCAAACAAATTACAATGAATAGTCCACTAGTGATTGAATAGATAATTTAAGCATTTACCCTTCGATTACATCTTGGATTCCACAATAATAGCTTGCCGGGCGTAAGCGGCAGCCCGATGGGTGTGTACCGCACCGCTTCTATGACAGGTCTGTCTCGACTTCAACAGCTAGTGAAATTTAACGAATATACCATAGATAATTATCGATCCAGTACAGTGAAGAACGCGTGTATTGCCCAGATTCAAATGTTGCAATGATTAAAATGTGGCTGATATCAAAAAATATCAGTCGGAATGATTTTTAGCATGAGGTCAATTTATAACGTCTGTATTTATGTATTTATTTATTTAGACACATACTTATAACATATAAGCATCGAACAGCAACAAAAAAAATACAGTTTGTTACATATATTTTACACAGATTTTAAAATGTATTGCCCAACTAGGCAAGTCTGTTTTAGGGCAAATTCGTAAACAAATTACATTTTACAAAACCAAATAACTCATTAAAGGTAAAATACAGTCAAATAGAAAACGAAACATGCAAAGCAAGTAAACGTGAAAATATATAAAATAAGAGAGAGAAAAAATACCAATGTGCAATACAATGTGTTAAAGAATGTAAGCATATACAAGGTAAAGGAAAACATGCAAGATCAAAACAGTCAGTACAACACACAAACTGCAGTTATTAGAATTATTTCATTATATAAAACAATTTACTCTCAGTATCTGCTTTACCTAATTTCAACAATCTATTTGAAACATCTCTTTTAAAAGCCTTAATGTCACTTAAAGTTCTAACAGTATTTCAAATTTGATTGAATATTCTGAGAGCTTGAAAGGTGAATAATCTTTAGCTAAAAGTAGATTTCATTATTATATACAGCGGCGAGCACTAGTTATGGATTTAGATTATGCTGTTACCAATGATATTATACAATAATAAATAATACATGTACTACAATGTATGTTGTACATAAGATTATGAACTTTCGTTTAATCAACGTCTTTAGACAAATTGTGGAAAGTTGGCGGGTTATTGGGAGATAAAAGACAGGATGGCACTTACTTGTGGGTCTCCGATCTCTGGAAGCTGGTTCTTTTCTCCCTGGTCCACCAATTCACAAGCGACGCAGAATTATGTCACGCACTTGATGACACTCGCGTTAAAAAAGTAATTGTATTAAATATATTAGCGGTAGTAAAAAATTATAAATTAGCGGTAATTAAGGTTAGCGGTTGTAAGCGTATTTACAGCGACGGAAACGTACCGTGTTCGGTTTCAAAAGCGGAGTAGTTCGTTCAGGCGTATCAGCAGACTGCAGGAATCTTCTTTCTCCTTCGTGCCTAGGGACTAGGATAGGACAAGAGTAAAAGCGACAGGATATATTTCTGTAATCCAATGAGATGTGCGCGCGTATACATGCGTAGTACATTTAATGGCGCTAATAAATTGAATGCGTCGTTTATACGACCCTACCATGTATTTATTTTTAATTTTAGAGTACTATTAATAGTATTTTTAAAATTTAAGTTATAACGTAAAATAATACGTCAATATCCATATAAAAATCAATATAAAAATGGACAGACGTTTTAATTCTTTTATTGTTTGAAAATCGTTCACGTAATAACAAAACGAAATAATTATTTTTATTAAAAGTTAACGTAGGATTTGTATCCAATTGTAAGCCTTTCTAATGTTATTCTGTTAAAAAACAGCATAAGTAAAGACTCCATGCAAAACGGATCGACCGAAAGGAATTTTCAATTCAGTATGACTTGAGTAATTAACTAGCTTCAAAGTAGAAGATAGTAATATGAATAGTTATAATGGGTCAATTGTAGCTGGCTGCTACGGCTGCAGCGGTGGGTTGTCGTGGTAGTTTTTAGAACTAAGCTATTAAGGTTTCTACAGGTACACAGATGGCACTAATTGTAATAAATCCGTAAATATTCGTTCGCTGTCCATATTATAAATTATTTAATTTATATTTGTTTCCCAGAATATTTAGTAATGCACAGTTTTTTTGCTTGTATGCACTGCACGCCTTTGCATATATATCTCTGGAGAATAAATATCACTTGTTTTTTTTAAATTTAGGGTCATTTTGTTAGGAGATCTTTGACCTTAGCTACGTCCATATTACTTTTGACAATAAATCCAGAGACAATTTATTCATGTAATCGGCTCTATGGTATTCGAAGAAATTCGTTTTCACAACTAATATTGGTATTCGTGTATTTTGTTATTTAAAATCGTAACGTTCGGTTTTTTTTATAAATAATATTGTTCTATATTTGAATAATTTATTTTTATTTTGTTTAATCGAACTAATTAAAAAATATTATATTTATCATTACGTGTTTCAAAATTTACTATTGTTAAAGATTTGATAGAATTAGATGTACTTACGAAGTTATTTAAAGGACGGTACGTGACCCAAGGAGAAAGTTGAATGAGATGGGGACAAATTTAGAATTGTTATCTTGTTAATTTACCATTTCTTGTGTGTACATTTTTACGAACTTCTGGACTTTCAAATAATAAACTTATTAAAAAAATCTGATTTACTTTTGTTGAAATAATATTATTTTCAATAGGACGATTGACAAATCTTGAGAAATTTGATTCAATCAAATTTGTAAACGACAACAGGAAGCGATTTTCAATTAAAGAGACAAAACAAAATAATTTCATTTTGAATTTTTGATAGATCGAAAAAACACTGTGCTGTTTTCTAACTAAATATTATAAAGTACTTTATAATTTAATCATGTTAGTCAATCAACTTGTTTTGTTTTCCTTGGGGATTTGTAGAGGGTTTAAGGAATCAATAATGTTCAATCATCAAATAAGCAGTTACGTAAGTTTTCATGGCTGTTTCGTAGATGGAAATTGGTTTACGAGATATCGACTTAGTCTGCTTTGGTTGTCAAGGTAAAACAACACGTTGAATCCAGATATGAAACCAATTAATTAATTAGTTAATTAATTAACTCCCTATACGATGATATTCGTTGAAATAAAGAAATTAATTTAAAAAGATAATAAAAATATTGATATTGTCAGCTGACTTCAACAAAGAGTAAATTTTTTGTGTCACAATTGATACACTTCGGTTGTTTCAATCTTTTCTGTGTGTAAATTGAAATGGACAATATTTAAATGTTTTTGATTATCTACACTCAACTTTACCGGTCGTACTACTAAAAAGTGACGTAGAATCGTCTACGAATTAAATATAACAACTCATACAGATTACTGTTTGGGTTGGCGCATTATTGTTGTGCATCTACAATGTTTGCCAAAAGTCGTGTGCATGAATACGTTCCGCTCCCGAAACATCGAGTTGCTGACGTAAAGCTGTATCTGGAGCTCAGCACCGACTCTAGTGCAAGCGGCACTCTCATGAAGGGCTGGTTCCCTGAACAGAGAATTGTATCAACTGCAGAGTACATGTGTCCATTATTGGGAAAGATCTCTAAGTCACGTTTCTCTCGTTCCAAGATATTTAAAGATTTGCGTTTGAATTTATTACAAAATATGTTTATATTACACGACACAACATTTCAAAATTTATTTAGTCTACTAGATAAATAATTTATTTCGACATATAAATGTTACATGTAGTTTATAAGGAAATAAAAAATTAAGGTTGAAATGACTAAGTCTATTATAAAAATAAACACTAACGGAATACTGTTGAATATCGTCAACAGTACACTGAATATAACGCTTCAAGTTTTTGAATTTGTGTCATATATTAATTTAAAACAATTTGAAACGAAATAATTGATAAACTAATATTTTTAATTTCTTGACTTTCACAATAATGGGCACATATGATATTAGCCGTAGCTGAAATTTCTTGGTTATATTTTGTGTTTAATTTTTTTTACCTTTTTTAACATAAATATTATTTTGTAATATTATGTATTATGTATTTGGCGAATAGGGTATTGCTTAAATAACTTGAATATGTTGGAATAAACTTATTGAATTATTATTTACCGCCGCTTACTCTATTGGCCCATATCCACGGATGAAATTTCTCTCGGATATTCGATTCGAGTTTGCACAAAGGACAGTTCAGCGCTCAGCATGGAATTTAGTATATTCAGTAAAATTGAACATTTTAAATGATCTTAGAATACACTTTAGAATATTCACACAACTACATATCCAGAAAAGAGAATGTGAACAAGTATATATACTGCATATATTATGTAACCTAGAGAAGAGAGTATACAAAATTATTTTCATACGTATGAAATTGTAGAGACGGCGATTCAAATTCACCGTCATCACCACAGTCCCCAGCCGTCATCGATACCAGGGACATCTGCATTCAGGATCCAGACTACAGCAGAGAGCATTCGGCTCTAGGCTGGCCAGGAGCGAAAGTCGGGCGGGAGCGAAACCTAACGCCCCCTAAAAATATTTTTCACTTCTGATCGAATTTCTGGATCAAAATTGTACTTAAAAAATATATTACCTATAGATCGTATCACCATTCCGGATCAAGCAACCATCTCTAAAAATAATTATGGCCAATACAAATCTAGAGACCTAATAATAATAACAAAATTAAAATACAAGGTATTGAAATGGAGATACAACGTATTGAAACGACAACAAAATTTCATATTTTTATTAATTAAAAAAAAGTATTAATTAAGATCATTATAATTATATAATGCACAATAAATTAAGCCAATACAAAACAATTAATTTTGAACGCATTAGTGCATGCGCATTAGAAAATATATCATTTTTCACTTGTGTCACGCTGCTGCTGTGCGACTCAATATACACAATAATAAATATAAAATATCCAAACAAGTGCAAATACATAATAATTATACTGCCCAATATTTTTAAACTAATTTTGTTACGAAAATGGTGCTATACAAATTATCCAATATTATTATTATTACTTGCATAAAAATACATTTTGCAGAGGTGATTTTAAATTCTAAAACAAAAAAATCCAGTCCTTTAGATTTTTCAGTTACAGATGTATATTTTTTTAAAATATAGAAATTAAAATACATAAATAAAAACTTCAGCCCACGGACACAAGTACAAGCGTATCTATAAAAGTAACTGATTGACGATAACACTATTCGTACTATGTGAAACGAGTTTTTTCATTGAATTTTTAAAGTATTTAAAAAGGTAGTTCATTTTTATTAGTCAACACTGGCCACATAGAGCACTGGCATTTTAGATGTATAGATGTACATATATATATGGAGAAAATGACCGTGCATGGAACAAAAAAAATGTAAAGCAAAAAACCTCTTTTAAAAATATTGTTTTCAAGCAATTTGTTATCGAACATTTGGTTGGTCCCTCTTTCTGAATCGGCCACAGCGCGACGGCTTCTGTTATTACCGTTAAACTTTATACCCATTTCCATCAGGCATCAGATTCCTTTAGTCATCCATCATTTTGCTTACGCCATTAAACTCGGGTTAGCTTGTTTCATAAATAGCTATAAAAAACTGCATCAGTGTGCTGTGATCTGTGACGATGGAAGGTCAGAAGGTAGCGGCGCGCCCAATCGCAGGTTATTGCGGGGATGAACATCACCCCCGGTACATTAGACAGGCTAACTGAGCGAAGCTTGATGTGGAGCAAAAACAACCCCGTAAGAATATATTCGATAATGACAATTTTATTCTGGATATACGGTAATGTTAGCACCGACACGAGGCGACGTTAAAATATAAGCACGATACATTTTGAAACAATGACACAAAAAATGAAAAAAAAAAAACTTTGGAATAAATTATGCGGCCGACATACTCTTTAAATAATACTGAAAATGCTACAACCTTTAAATAATTATTTCAGAAGATATTTAGGCAAGATATACCTACTAGTAAAATCCCTGGTATTATCTATAGCTCTATATAGAAATGTGAAGTTGAAGTAGCGACTGTGAGAAGGAAATAAAGAAACATGATCCGACGCTTTAAAGATGTAGTGTTGACTAAAAGGAACGAATGTCTATTTTTCAGGATGTCCATAGTGAAGGAGGGCTCTATGCAAAATGCATAAATACCATAGTATAAAATACATGAAGAATTTATGTGTGTAGCGCCTAAATTTAAAATCCCCTAAAACTACTTTATGTGTTTTTGAGTTATGGATGAAAATGTATATTTTGAAAGCAAATGTACATTATGTTCGTTTTTACATCAGAATTTTTTAAAGAGACAATTCTGTAATATAAAATATATATTTTTATATATTTCGTTCTGGCAGCTATACTTGATTTTAAATCACATGATCATTAATAAGCGTTGTGATTGGCTGATTTAATTTTAGGGGGAATAGCAACTTATACTCTGCTTTGGGGTATTTTGGAACTAATCCTGATTTACAACATGCAATATCAATGGTTTTAAGTGGCTTTTGCCAGAAACAATATGTTCTGTATGTAGCTGATAAAAATACCTAAAAAACTGCATATTCAACTCTAATTCACTCACGGCTCGTTACCGAGAGTCATACAAGATCATATATATATATATATATATATATATATGTAAAATAAAATGTATGTCATAAAACTTGTAAATATACATTTATATATACATATATATACATATATATACATATATATATATATATATATATATATATATATATATATATATATATATATATATATATATATATTTACAAGTTTTATGACATACATTTTATTTTACATAATTGTATTATTAATTTTTACGGTGTTTTTAATTTTTTAATCATTAAGTGTATTTTGTAATATATATAGAATATAACAGACTAAGTCCACAATATTTTATGGTCGGATACCTGACTAAATTATGAGCCGAAAATGTTGAAGAAATATGTGCAAGTTCTGTTTTGTTACAGAAAATGTTATTGTTAGAAATTTTTATTAAGCTTTAAGTATGCGTAAGTATTTTGAAATAAATATTTGCGAAATTTATTCATTATTAATCTTTACCTTTGCTTCAGGCCCTAAATTATCTAATAAAATATAATGGCCGCTCGAAATTCGATGACCTTTATTTATTAAAATTCAATATATAATTTGGGATCAATAAAACATTTCAATTAATCGAAATAATCGCATAATTACTTTTTTTTTTAAGTGTTTATATCTCACACATATTTTAGATTAGGCTCATATTCCTTGACAACATTTTTGACTCGTAATCTAATCAGGTATCCACCTATAAAATATTCTGGACTAGGTCTGTTACATCCTGTATATTATAGTACAATACCTTAATACTAGAACTCTATTAGGATCATAAATATCATGTTGATAACCTGTATAAAAAATTAATTAATAGCTTTTTTAAATACTTTAAATGGGAATAAGAGGTTTTATTCAATCAAAAAAAATTATAATTAATTTATGTTTGTGATTATTAATTATCCCTAACTTTAATAAATATTACTGTCCCTTTTTAAGAATACTTAAAAATATAAGTGTAAATTTAATGTCTGAATAATTCGTTGACAATCTATATTAAATTTAATTAATTAACTAATTTTTGCTAATTTCAAAAGTATTAAAACTAATTTGTTTAGTAAAACTAATTTTTAGAATGTTATTCGTCGAGCCCCAAATATAGCCTCACACAAATATAATTATACAAAAGAAAATAGAAGGTAAAGGGTTGTTGGATGAAATGATTAGTGGAGTGAAACTGCTCTGGTTAAACTACAGAAGTGGAACAATCTCGTATTCGGAGATACAGACAGTTTGGACAAACGCTGGATATTTTTCATTACCGATTTTCGGTAAGTATGGGTAAATTATATTAACAAGTTGCCGGTAGGTACTATTACCTTGCGATCTGCCCTGGCGGATTGAACGCCAAGGCACCGCCAACGGCTAGGCTCAGTATGTAGGTGTGCTTGAGTAAAATTCCAGAATGACTGACTCGGATGAATGGAAATGATATCGTGCAGTAAAAACACTAGTTTAACACATATTTACAGTAAACACGGGAAATGCCCGACATAATTATACCAACGAACCGTTCAAATCTTCGGTTTAGATCAAGCGTTTTTACGAACAACGATGCTGAAACATATGACAGGATTTTGGCTACACACATTATTACTCAATCAGTTAGATTATAGTGACCGCCGTCCTCCAGCTGACCCATGCCCAGATCAAAGTTCCATCATCTTTGAATCTATCAAGTGGACGCCATTTTCCATGAGACCTAGTTAGAAGGCCACACTTCGTTATACGGCTACCAGCCAGTAAATTCCCCACAAGTCCGGACAGGCGATCACTCCAATACGCAGGTAAACAAGGCCCATATTCTCCCGATCACCGGGTGAAAACCCTCCTTTTTAAGATTCTCCATCTTTCCATTTTGTTAGCAAGAGTCGTACGGTCTCACTGCCCGCTACCCCGGCAGTCCGTGCAGATGTTCTCCTATCGTCCGCCTCGAACTGATCTTCGTCATTTGTCCGTCTCCCAGTCAATCACTGCTCAGGCTCATGTCGGTTAAACAGGTAGCGGCGGCTTGCTGCGTGAATTCGAACGTCACAATATATTTATTATATGATTAGTAAATATATTTACAATATATATATGTCCTACAATACATTCAGGTTAACAGTAGAATCATAGAGAACATTTTCCTCAGCAGGAGCAATCTACGATAAAATTAGATATAGTCTAAACGTTACTACGTTAAACATGATGTATTTTAAAAATTCATTGCAATTCCTCTTCTAAAGGGAATTTTTAAAATAAATTAAATATTTCATAAAAATATAAATACTTTTTTTGATAGCACCACCATTATTATTTAAACCTAATTAGAGGCATAAATATTTTAGTAAAAAAGTTCATTCAAATATAAAATGTTACAGAAATATAATTATTGCTAAGTGGCGCGAATTTTCAAAACATGATTGACGACAAAATCCAATTATATATTTTGTTTCGAAGTTCGAATAACTAAACTATGTACATAATTGCAAAATGTATTTTAATTATTTAGAAATTTAAGATCTTATGTATCTTGTCATTTCAATCTTATGTTGTTATTTCAATAAACTTATGTTGTAAAAAACATTTTAATTCTCTTCTCTAAAAAATTTAATTTAAGAAACTAGCTGCCTCGAATTTCATGTTTGTATTTAAATTAAAATTTAAAAAAAATATATTAATATTGTTTCCTCTCGGGCATACTGAACAGGGTGGGTGACCGTCCCGTTTACAGCAGGGTCGCGTCGTGAGAAATTAATGTATTATGTCTTTTGAAAAGTGAAAGGCGAGATTTTCCTGACAGATAAATATCGCCCATCCTTGGGGCTTCTCACCTTCATAAAAGCTCCTTTGATTAATTAATCTACTTTAAATGAATCTCGAAGAACAAAATTATATGTTTTTCGCAGCGTGAAATTTACCAACCAAAAAGAATATAAAACGATATTATTTTCTCTCATCATTTTTAAGTGTTACAAGATATTTTTGTATCATATAATGGTGTATGTACACTGATGATACTTGGCTTACTCGTCAGGCATATTTGACGATGAGGGTTGATATATGTATATGTACTTATATGCATACAAAATACAATAGATAACTAGTGAAAGATTACTCGACGTTCGACTCTTTACTGTCGGTATGCGCTTTTCGAGACAAATCTTTTCTTTGTATATATACATACAATATGTAATTTATTATAGGGAATAAAAATAATATATTTTTTATATTTATATGCAGTACGTATAATAAAATATTAGATTAACCAACATTAAATAAAAAATAAAGCATGTATGCTTTTTTGTTTATATACATTTTCATGTATTATAAAAGTAGACACATAAAAAATTACATACATGAAGAGCCTTATCTTTAAAAATAAATATTGAGTATTTAATTTAGACATTTAATGTCCAATAAGATTGTAAGCAGAAATGTGATGTATTGAAAATAAACGATTTGGAATAATTGTTGACCAAAATATTAGAGAGAAAAAACAAAACATTGATAAATAAAACTAAAATACGAGTACATGTTAATGAAACTAAGAAAGAAATTGTCTATACAGATTCTAAATAATAATTTTGATTTGATTTAATTTTTTTTTACTTCTTCTCTGCTTAAAAATCATGGCGATCACTTTGGGTATCTTTGTTTTATTTTCATCAGCTCGAAATACTATAATCTATTATATACAATAGTATACCAGTCTTTAGTGGTGGATATAATGAAATCGTTAATCGAACTATAGCTTAATATAGTATTAATAGCGAATATTGAACTAGAATTACATAATCTATTTAGTAGAATGTACGATGTATGCAAGGAAAGCGACCTTATTATGAATGTCAACAAGTTGAAAGTAATAAGTAAAAGTAAAGTAAGTTGCAAGACACCGTGCAAAATACTTGTAGGTAATGAATGTTTGAAATAAGTAGATGAGTTTGTGTATTTGTAAAGTATGTTTGATAGAAACGGAAAGACAGAGAAAGATATCGAAACGAAGGTGACTACAGGGAATAAAGTGAACGGCGCTTTGAAAGGAATTATAGCTAATGGGAACTTGTCAAATGAAGCAAGACTAGCGGTTCACAATGAAGTCCTGGTACCGACACTGATGTATAGAAGTGAGGCCTGAAGCTGGCAGAAGAGGAACGAAAGTAAACTGAACGCAGTGGAAATGAGATCACTTAGGCGTATATGTGGCAGATCCATTTATGATAGAGTAAAGAATTAAGAAATAAGAAAATAATATAAAGCTGATCTTAGTATAGTGGTAAGATTAAGAAAGGATGACTTAGGTGATTTGCTCATATGGAACGGATGAATGAGGAGAGAATGGTAAGAGAGATATATTACGTAAGTGTTGATGGCTCCAGGAGTAGAGGATGTCCGCGGAAGACTTGGCACGACCAGGTAAACCAGATACTGGAGGATGGTCCTGTTAGAAGCCTCAATAATCGTCGAGCTTGTATGAGAAGATATATAAATGTGGATGAGGCAAGAATTGTATATCAGGACAGAAGTGTCTACCCCCGTGGGGAAACGGCGTGATGCTAAGTAAGTAAGCAGGTAGTTTAATATTAAATTACATCACAATATTACAGATCGAGTATTGCACAAATTAATAAAGGTAAGTAAGTACTTTAACCAGCAGATATAGCTCTTTCCAAGTGGTATTTAATATTTTGGTGGTTTAAAGAACCATAATTAGAATTAATTTACAAGCATTGATAACTTGAGTGAGCGTTTGACAGCTCTCATCTAGGGTTGACCCGCTGCGGAGAAACAATTATCTCACCAGGTGAATTATGCAATCTCCAGGTCATACGTCCCGTGGAATGGATTACGACAATTATGGTCGTAAATCGAAATCACCGCAGGGTGGGGGAGGGAAGTAGGGAAACGTGGTACAGGATGAGGTCGGTGAGGGTATAGGGGTTTTAGTTGAAGGACCAGACCAGTATTATCTTGTATATGTAATCCCTGCTCCCACGGCATAAACAAACAATATCACTGTCCCCAAAAATCGCAGGATCACAAACAATAGTGCTGGTGGACTAGAGTTGAAAGGTCTACACCGCGAATGCTATCGCGATGTCGATATCGAACAAAATATCGCTCAAGTTGATGTTTGCTGGCGTCAAGGTCACATTTCACACTGAAAGATGAGCATGAGGATGTATGGATGGAAATTGGAACGCGGAATGTGTCAATAATATTGGTCGCAATTGATTAGAAAAGACGCTAAAAATGAGTTTACAAATTCGAAACACCAGGTGTATCAGACATCATATGAGAATTTTTTTTGTGGAGAATCTCTGACATCTCCATGGTAGTTGCTAATTAAGGTCACTGTATTAAACAGTGAGTTTTTCAACGATTATATTTATTATTATGAACAGAATTGATATTAATCGAGATTAATGGCGATTTTGGTTAAATGCCATCACCTTAAATAATGTTTTGTAATCCAACTCAAGGAGTAATATTATTTAATGACAGTTTTTCTTTACTTTTCTTCCTTCTTGCGAATTATCTCGCACATGGCCTGGCGGGACTTGCAAGGAGTGGTGACTTATCTCACGAATGGCATTTAAACGTTTAATAAAATATAGCTACATCTCATATTTTTATTTAAAACACTAGTTGCTTAAACCTTGTAAACTACCAAGCTACGTATTATAATAGGACAGGCCCTTTAATAAAAATGAGATTTTATTAAAATAATTAGGATGTTGTGTGGGACCCCATTCTTCATCTGAATTTAGAAGGCTGGTGCTGTGAAGGTTTCTTGAGTAACAAATACCGTTAAATCTTTTTTATATCCTCAAAGCACGTCACACCATATTTCTTCATCCTACATACAGAGTATATACATCTAGGAGTCCTTTTTTTTTGCCACCTCGCTGACATGGCTTCTAAATTATTTTGTCGTAAACGAAATATAATAATTCTCGTGTGAAGTTTTAAAATTCTGAAAAAAATCTAATTTAGCATTTTCTTCAACAAAGTCATTCGTTTTAAAAATTAACCATCTTAACAATAAGGTCGTGTTCACTTAATTCGTATTTCAAAGAAAATTTCGTCGATTCGTAGTAAAGAAATATTTTCCTACAAAGGAGAATTACTCATACAAAGGAGAAATTACGAGGTTTTTTTTATTTACATGCGATATTTTTCAATGTTAAAACGTTGAAATAAAAATGCAACTCCAGAAAATCGAGAGTATATTATATATACTGTATTTTGAGAGATGTGCATTCAACCGAATACAAAAATATTTCGAAGGAGGTTATGGAATTTTCATTCTCTAATATAAACAGATGCTTTATAAATATCTTCCCTAGATGGCTGCACAGTTTTCTTTCATGATCTTCGCATACAAAATGTCCGCATCATCCCTTTACTATCTGCAAGCATTACATACTTCACCAAATTTATGCAGCAGCATGACTGGAAACTCACGAAGAAGGGGAGACCAGTCGGAGAGTCTAAATATTGTTCTAGTCTGGAATAAAATTTTATTTCCTTTCTCACATCCCTTAAACATGGTCTTTAAGTAAATAAGAGAATAATTTTAATAAAACTGGGTCATGTATGTGTAAAAATCTATTAAATACTTTATGTTGCCTGCAATTACCGACATGTTTAATATTTTTTTAATTTAAGAAGAACAAATTTTTGTTGTGAAGTTAAATTTTCAGAATATGGTTCATTTTAATACAAATAAAATTAATCAACTAAAAATACATAGGAAAAATCTATTTATCTAATAAATATTTAGTTGCTACTGGAATTCGAACCTGGACTTCTTCCTATCCAAAGAATTATAAAGTTGATTGCTTTTAAAAATGGAATAATGGATGTATCAATTGGAAACATTACATAATATATGTTCAAAATTGGTCGAAAATGTATTCGATTACTATAGAAAAATAATGAACGTGCTTCCTCGGATAGTGAAAGGTATAATAATATTTTTTTGATAAAAAGATTATTTCTGTTTGTCTTTCTAGTTAATTAATTTAATTTGTATTGAAATTATTTATAAAATATACAGTAAAGGGAAATAAACAATAAATGCAAAAATATATGGATCTTTGTATGACGTCACTCACGTAAGCCCAGCTTTTGTTACTTAATTTTTGTGATTATCTAGAGGTTATTTTTTTCAAATTCTTGTAGAGCTTATGTTCGTCGTAGAAAAAAAATAGTTTTTGAAAAAAAAAGATTTTTTTAAATCAAAAAAGTGATCGTATATTGTAAAGAAAGGTTTTCGATGCATACTTTCTGCGCTCACAAAAAAAAATCAGAAGACTACAAAGAGGTGTTGAAAGATGTATGTTGGGTATAATATGAAGAAACGAGTAAAACAACGTGCAGATGAGAGAACAGACAAGAGTAGAAAGCATATTTGATTACACTAAGAAAATTAAATGTGATATAGATAGATTTCGTAAACGAAAAATAATTCAAAGGGATTAAACAACGTAATAAATTCATTGCAGGTATATTTTTTATAAATACAATTATGAAAAACTGTAATCCTTATATAGCTTTGGCAACCCGTTATATTTTTTACATAATCCCATTTTGCTTCCTTGTCACAAAAATACTTTACAGAATGACAGCCTAGTTCACGTCCTCCACGGCGTGAAATATTTCTTTGTTAGGCGTTGTGAAGGGGAGAGAGCCGCGCTGAACGTCACTTTTCATATTAATTTTTCGTCAGCCTATTTATATGAAACACTCCCCATTTAGGGTAGACTTATAAAGGGAATATTTTTATAAAGCGTTAGTATTATGAAAAATACACACACACATACATATATATATATATATAACTAGAGGTCCCTACCCGGCATTGCCCGAGGTTGAAAAGAAGGGGAAGCCATTGTTTTAAGCAGGTTCTAAATATTAACAATGTATGCAAAATCTGATCCAGACAGGTGAAGGCTAACCCTTCAGGTGACTCTAGTCTAACTGAATAAAATTTGGATAGCGTTCAATACATTTATATTGGCGGAATGGGATGGGGCAGCCAGGGAGAGAGAGGAGGATGTCCATATTTTGCGTAGGATCTTGTAGAACCATTATGCAAAATTGTGGTTTAGATCGGTCAAAAGATATAGAATTGTATATGGAACAGATAAATAATAAGGTTTGTATATAAATATATACACATATATGTATACAGAAATACATTTTATTTTTAATGTGAACATAATCTAAATACCACTGCAAACAGTAGCTCAATGTACAATATTCTGAACAACATTTACCAGAAAGTACTGGTTGAAATTATTTAGGTAGGTGTTTGTATTATAATATAATCATTTACTTAGTAATCATCCTTTTCATCCCCTTATTGAGGAGGGTCGGGGACTCAAAATCTCAACAAGGAACTTCGATGCACCTATCGCCTTTCCTTCGAACCCCATGCCGAGTCTTTTTTATCCCAGTGCATCTTTGTCGAAAATAATTTAACTCCTGCTACTCACTTGAGCCAAGCCCTTGTAGATCAGCGATATCAGGTCTGATGATAAACCCAGCAATGGGAACCAAAACGTCGATCAGAGAGGTCAAAAGCTCACTGAAAAATAGCCCGAAAAACTCTACTCAGAAAACCCGAGAACGTTTTTACTTTTTTTTAATTAAATATTATTTATTTTTAACATTTAATGAATTTATTATATATAACATTTGAATTATAGAATATATATATTCGTTAAATTTTTTATTTCTGTTTCACTTAATTAATCCCTACCATTTATACATGAGAAATAATTGTTCTTAGTTTTTAACCCTTCCTTAGGTACGCAGTAACATAGGTCTACCGAACCAATTAAATCGTATTTCTATAAATATACACAATGTAAAACTAACATTTTACCTAGTCCTAAAAAAATCATTTGCGCTAGCAAAAAATCAATTATGTATAGCGAATAATAATAAAAAAACATTTTTTTAATTCAATGGAATATAAAATTGGTACATTGCATGTTATCTACGTTAAAAATACCACTTGTACCACGTGAAAAAGATCACACATTAATATAAATGAAGAGAGATAACGATGAAGATTATGTTAGATGGCTCTTTTGACGCATACGGTATAAGAATAACGATTGAGAATAAAATGAACGTATTAAATTATTATATTTATAGTACTCGTATCTATGACTGTTCCGTATTCATAAAACATATTATTTCCGCGTCTTGCGAATTGGCCGCGACCCGTGTTATTGACACCTTTCTACGTTAAATTCCCACCCATCCTTTTTCCTTACTGCTTATCTTCAGTGTGAACAACAGCACTTCAGCAGGCGTCAAGTAGAACAAAATGTGTTCGATCTAGACATCGCGAGAACATTAGTGATGTAGATTTGTTCAATTCCGGTGCACCAGCGCTGTATTGTTTTAGATATCCTCTGAATTTTGTGCACAGTGATGGTCATTTGTTGTTTTTATGTGCTGCGGTGAAGTTTGTGATATCGCCGTCTTCGATTGGTAGCGGAGATCCGCCCGCGTGCTGTTTGTGTGATCTCGGCTGCGACTGCGGGGTACAAGGTAAGGCGAGTAGTTCTTCAGATTCCTGATTCCCTGAGATCACTTATCCTTCGACTGGAATTCCTACCCATCATCGACTTTTATCCGTTAATCTAATTCCCTTTCCTTCCTTTCTTCCTTTACCCCGCCCCCCTACGGCGATTCCGATTTACGACCGGAATTGTCGTTATCCAATCCACGGGACGCGCGACTCGAAGATCGCGCAATTCGTTCAGTAGATCCTATTCGAAGTAGGATTTACGTGTTTTTTCAATAATATTAAATATTTCAAGTCAGTAATAACATTTTTTTCCCATTTAAAGTTCTTAAAAAACGCAAATTTCTTACAGTTACACGAGTTGACAGCATGGCTTTGTAGGATATTTTTACCATGGTATGGTAAAGGTTGAAAAGGGGCATTGTCAATATAATATTACATGACAAAATATACTTATTTAAATTGGTATCAAAAATATTTCAAAAAGGTTGTCAACAAAAAGCTACTTTCAAATTATCTTTAAAAATTAAACAAAATTCTAAACAATATTAAGTGATACATAATTTCTCGAGAAATATAATATTTAATGTCACATAACCTTGTAATTTTGTCAAAATGGGCATAAAATTATCTTTCCATGCACATTAGCTAGAAAATTTCAACATACCTTTCACCATTATTAAAAAACGGCAATTTAAAAAAAATTCTAGGACCGCGGAGGATGAAATGACAATGTAAAAAGGGTTTTTGGAACTATGAAATACGAGGCATATTTTAAATCGTTAGTGCCCGACCGAATTACTAGTATTAGTTGCACTCGTGTCCATATGGACACCGAATATATTCTTCTACATTTTAGTTGGGTAAATTGTTATTTAAAAATAATAATTAGTTACGTACATTGTACTTGGTAATTAGCTATTTCACTTGGACGACATGAGTTGTTCATTGTACAAATTAAAACAATACAATTTTTGTCAGCACTTTTTCTGATAATATTAATCCAAAGAATTATATTTCTGTCTTTGGATGATATATAAACATTTAGAGTTAAAATATAGATATATGTTTTGTTTTTTGGTTACGAAACTAATAATGACATGACATTTAACACCACAAAGTTAGATAATACGAATGGATATAAATAAAAACAATGTTATAACTCTACGTAAGTTTATTAGCACTACTCGAGTTTCGAGAGAAATAGTAACTCTCGTCGACAGGTGAAGTATTAATAATTATATGCATTCTGTTGAGTGTTCACCAGTACATACGTATACATCTTAAATATAAATAAATTATGTTAGTATTTAAAAAATGTGTGGCATAGCAACAACAAATTGTATGTCTCCGTATGGACACCTGTCCTTTTAATTAGTAAAAAGAGATATATAAATGTCAGGTGCCACCATACTCATTATAATTCTACAGTGGAAGTAGTTCCAAGAATTCAACGGATTAAAAAAAAAATGTTAATATTTACATTTAGCGATGAAACTCGAAATAATTATGAAAATTATAAATTTTTAGATGTATTAGTGGAAATTATTTCTGCTATCGTTGTTATACTAAGTCAGATATCTTCGGCTCTGCTTAATTTACTTATTTATACATTTTAGACGCATTTGTATTTATAACGCTAGCCTTACTGGGCTGTGCCCTTGCTGGGGCTAGTTCAATTATATATTAATAACTACAGATAGACTAAAAAATGCATAATTTAAATCATGTAACAAAATAATTATTTAAAAAATCGGTGAAATAATACATTTATTTAAATACATTAAAGCTTTAAGAAATGGTAAGTATTACATTATATAAAAATAAATTTATTGGATTGATTTAAAAATAATGGTAAATTGAAACGGTATCACAGTCACAGTACCTACACAAAGGAACCGCTGCCGTTCGAGTGTGAGTATAAACTCACATTAAGGCAGTTTACTGTTACTTAATGTACACTTGAGAAAATATTTTTTTGCAAGCTTATCAAAATCTGTAATCAACCAACTTCTTAATTTAAAAAATTTCACGAATTTATTTAAAAGTTTTTATTTAAAAAATAAACATTTTTCGACACCCTTTTAAAAATGAAGGAAGATGATGAAGATAATATATATATATATTATATATATATATATATTTATATATATATATATATATATATATATATATATATATATATATATATATATATATATATATTTGTTTACATTGAAAAATAAAACATTCAAATGGATATTACTCGCGATGTTAAACATCTTATTTATTTTTCATTCTGAGAGATTATTCTTTTTGCTGCTTTTAGCTCTCGATACTTCACTGGTCTTTGATCCGTTATTTACTTTCTCTTTGAATTCGTTCGCTTTGTTACTTTGGCGCGTTCAATCTTCCAAGTTGATCGGACAACATGTTCAGTTTTCTAAGAGATTACCAAACGTAACAATGTTTAGAAAGCGGTTTAAAATGTCTGTAAAATATATTTAAATTCAATTTTCACGTGCACGTATAAAAATATGTATTCAAGTATAAAATACACTTAATATGGATGAAATAATCGGATAATATTAGGTAAGTTGTTGGGCAAAATTGGAAGCAAATCGCTCTAGAAAGCTGTAGAAAGCGAAAAAAGCTCGTCCTATATTGAAACTGAACGTAGATCGCAAAAAGACGAGGTTTAAAAAGTAAAGAGGTACTTTAGATTGATTTAAACGCGCAATAACAAAATTTGTTAAAAAATTGTGTTTCATTTCCTAGTTATTCAAAAATAATAAAATCGGCCTGTAACACAATATTCAGCCTGTAGATAACGCTATTGATTATTTCAATTTTATTAACCTGTTCATTTGATTTTATTTCATACATCTACCATCATTTTAATTCTGATAATCATACGAGTATGTAGGTGCTGATAATTTATTTAAATGTAGATAGATGTATTCGATTAAAATCTTTCATGTCAACTATGAACATATCTAATTTTATTCCGAACGTATCTAGAAAATAATGTAAGTAGTTAATTAATGTTGTCGAATTTGAGTGGGGCACAATTTTCGATACAAATAATTTATTTTGCTTTAAATGCTATTTTATTGATGCACATCTTCGTTATAATTTATTATAATTATTATATTCGTATATGCGCCAGAGAACATATTACATTTTTATGATATCGGAGACATAGGATAATAGATTCTCCAATAAGTTCATTACATTTTCTTTCAGATAGAATTTCCCTTGTTTACAATGAAAGTATGATAATATTTATAAAAAAGGAATAATAAATTTAAATTAATTTTTTAATGTTGGCTAAATATATATTCGCAGGATTTCACTATTACATTCGGCCTCCTGCGATATTCTTGATTTTATGTTGGTCGCTTAAATGATTTATATTTATTTGATGTTTAATAATGGATACAATTGTTATCATCAATGACCAATTATATTAGTCAGTAAATCATAATTTATCTCCGAAACAAAACAATTACGTTGAACATTTTTACACCGAATCGACATTTAAAGTTATCATTTTAAAAACCGCACGGCTTTCCTTTAACGAAGCAGCACAATTACGTTGTTTGAGTACTTTGTTTTTCCACTATTGTTTGTGTCTGCTCAGTCTTACCAAAACCTATTCCGGCAGAGGGAAACTTCCTTCTGGAGATGCGGCGCCTCCTCAAACTTGGCTTAATTCCAAATGGAGTTTCTTCACTTCATCAAGATATCATGAGGCCGCAATGCGCAGCTGACTTGGAAGACAATTTCGGTTCGGAAGACCAAATAAATAAACAGCCACCAAATTATACGTCCACAATAAATTTATGTAATAAATTAGCGATTCTTACATTACCAGATTGCCCCTTCGTTCGTTACGAGGGTCTTCACTGGGTTATTTGTATTGACACAAAAATTGCCAGAAATTTTTTCTCTCTGCTTTATTACAACAGACTTCATTAAGATAATTATTTATTTTTAAAATCCATGCTGTGAAAATACTTCTGACGACATCTACTCGCTTAATAATTTAAATATCTAACAACGCAAATACGTTGTAGTTATTACATTTTTAAAAATGGATCTAAACACATGAGAACATATTGATACAACGTTTTAGTTAGTTTCGCTGATGAAAGAAAGGGTATTTTACGAAATGGTTGGTGAATATAATTAACTCACCATGTATTTTTTTATTTTAAAAATAGTACAATATGGCATAATATATTTTAATATAAATAGTATGCGTAGTACGATATGCCATATTTTACATTTATTGAAAATATAAGAGATCCGGGAGATCTATAAAAATAACATTTACGTTAATAAAATACAAGTAAATAAAATAAAAATTAACTTATGTGTACTTTTAAAATTAGCAATATTAACTTGGTGGTTAAAATTCAAATCAGGAAATTCTAAACAGCCAACTAAATTTAACTACGAGTCCTATTCTAAAATTTTTTCCTAAAAATTATTCGACTAAATTTGTATTGAGCAGCAATTTGAGTTAGATTAGGTTTATTAAATTTAGTAAATTTATTTTTTAAATAATTGTTTTTTTTTTTTTTTTTAAATTTAAAAATAGATTCTGGTGAAGAAACAATGCTATATTTTTTAGTTAGTTATGACATCCTGAAGAAGGAAAAGGTATTTTCCGAAACTGGTAGATGTTTTTTAAACTCAATTGTGGTTAATAAAACTAAGATAATAAATAAAAAATAACTTATGTGTATTTGATATGTCTGTGTACCTCTTAGAATATATTTTTTACTTTTTTTTTTAAATACGGTAATATTAAATTATTTACTATGGTGAGTCGTTATATAATTTATGGAAGTGAGCCCTGGAGCTGGCAGAAGAGGAACGAAAGTAGACTGAATGCAGTGGAAATGAGATCACTTAGGCGTATTTATGGCAAACTATTTATGATAGAGTAAAGAATGAAGAAATAAGGAAAAAATAGAGTAAGATTAAGAAAGGATTACTTAGGTGGTTTGGTCATATGGAACGGATGAATGAAGAGAGAAAGGTAAGAAAGATATATGACGCAAGTGTTGGTGGATTCAGAAATAGAGGACGTCCGCAGAAGACTTGGCACGACCAGCTAAATCAAATAATGGAGGATGGTTCTATTAGAAGCCTCAACAGTCAGCGAGCTTGTATGAGAAGATGTATGAATATGAATGAGGCGAGAATTGTGTGTCAGGACAGAAGAGTGTGGCGGTCTATCCTCTCTGCCTACCCCCGCAGGGAAATGGCGTGATGGTAAGTAACTAAGTAAGTAAGTTATATAATTTTATTCCATTGCAAACGAGTCCTGATTGAGAAATATAAAATAATATAAATATAATCTATTTTACTGTATAGGATGTAACAGACCTAATCCACAAAATTTTATAGGTAGATACCTGACTAAATTACGAGTCGAAAACGTTCAAGGAATATGTGCCTTATCTCAACCATGTCAGAGATACTAGCATTTGAAAAGAATCGTAATTATACGACTATTTAAATAAATTGAAATATTTCGTTGATTCCAAATTATATACCAAATACAAACAATCAAATGTCATTGAATTTAGGGCGGCCAGACTATATTTTGTTAGATGATTTAGGACCTGTAGCAAATATATATATTATTTTTGGATAAATTTCTAAAATATTTATTTAGAAGTATATTGACTAAAAGATTAATATGATTTTGTAAAAATTAAAAAACATACTTTTTCCCTAATGGTGTAGAATTTGAATATGTTTCTTGAACATTTCCACCCATAAAATATCATAGACTAGGTCTGTTACACCCCATATTTATATTGTAATATAATACATGTAGTGTGATACTTAATTATTTATTAAAAAATATTTTTTAACAATTTTCGTTTTGTAATATAGGCGGCGTTGAAACTTTTCTCTGATCTCATCACGTAGACACATTAAGACGCATCGGTAGTCATAAATTATAGATATCTCATAGAGACAAAGCCACTTTTGTTATATTTAATGGAAAGTTGTGGAAGTATGGGTAATTACAGGGCTTACGTCCTGTTTTCGGCTGGTTTAAGTGATCACTTTATACAAATATAACGTTAACCATTCTCACCCATTAATCAATATCCATATTAATTAAATTTTTGAAAGTTGTATATATGTTACTATGTGGAAGTACTTCGTATACAACTACACTATCTCCATCTATGGACTATGTGTAGCTAGCCGAAGACAGGTTGTAAGCCCTGTAATTACCCATACTTCCATACATTTTATAAGATTTTTAAGAGATATCTATAATTTGTTTAATAACAGTGCCTTTGTAGGTGAAAATCCAGTAATTGTGTGTTCTTGGACATATTCTAATATTGCTAAATATTTGTCAATTGGGTTTTGGAGGACCAAGAACTAAATGACAATTTTTCGAAAATTGTTTTGCGATGAGGTGCACATTCAACCGAATAGGTCACGTAAATAAATAAAACTGTAGACATGGCGCGCAGAGCGATTCTTGAGAAACCAAACAGCATGAGTTTGATTTTGGAGTGATTAGAAACTGACTGGTGGAGTGATGGGATATTTCTCCTCTAATTTTGGATCACGGTGTGCGCATATAATACGTTTTATGTAATTTTAAGGATCAATATTGCTATTTGTGCACTGGGGAAGAAAATAAGAACAATATTACCTTACCACCATAAGGCTACTCTTAGTGTCTCGGGGTTCTGTTGACGTATCCTAAAGATCTTCTGAGTTGACCACATTATTAATTTAGATGTATCGAGACGCATAAATAAGCCAAGAGCACTAATAACAATTATCGAGGAAAGCTGCATCTCCGCAATGAAAAATATGTTCTTTTACAACTCATTAAGCAGGGTAAGATAGAAGGCAGGAAATTCTGATAAAATTTCGCCAAAAGTGCAAGTGTCAGATTAAAAAAATAATAATCTTGTGTTCTCTTTAGGCCATCATATTATAGAAATATAATATAATAGAAATGCACGCCCAAATAAAAATGATATTGAATTATGGGCGTGGCGAAGACATTTATAAAAAAAATGATTAAAATCTATAAAAGTAAAACTAACTTACTTTCTCACTATCACGCTGTTTCTCCGCGGGGATAGGTAGATACGATAGAGTGCTATTCTCCTCTATACTGACACAATTCTCGCCTCATACATATTCATACATCTTCTCATACAAGCTCGCCGATTATTGAAGCTTCTAACAGGACCATCCTCCAGTATCTGGTTTACTTGGTCTTGTCAAGTCTTCTGCGGACGTCTTCTACTTCTAGTGCAATCTGTGTTCTATTTGACCAAACCACCTAAGTGATCCTTTCTTAATCTTATTCACTGTTCTAAGATCAGTTTTAAATTCTTTGCTTATTTCTTCATTCTTTAATCTGTCATAAATAAATGGATTCTTCATTCTTTACTGTGTCATAATGTTACAAAAAATAATTAAATAACTTATTGATATTATACAAATAATAATAAGAAAAAAATGATGAAATTAGATATTAGAAATTTAAAAGATGTGCACAATATTAATTGTTTACTTTTATTGAAGATCTTTTAAGCCATTTTCGGGTCTATTTTTTTAAATATAAAATTATATTTGATTCTATTATTTTTTGACAGTTAGTTATATAATCTAGGAGGAATGTATGATGCATGTCTCTGTACGATTCCTATTTTAAATCTTTTAAGAGTTACATACGCACTAGTTTTCCTCCTAGTATGATAATTGTGGTGGATTTTAATTTTGTCCTCTTGAAAAATAGACATCAATACTGTTTTTTAATATAGAGAACACATATCACCATGTATACACATAAACCATGTAGACATAACCTAACGCAAATTTCAATTCCCAATATTTTAATTTTGGCGTCAACCACTTGATCATTTTGGTACAACTTATGTAATCAAATAGCTTCGCGATTTTTTTAAAATAAATATATGACTTAATTGGAACGAAAATTTAAACGCTGACAATATAATGTCCACTAATGTGAAAAATGCGCCTTTTTTACACAAAGATTTAATTTTCGAAGATTAAATACATTTACTGTTGCATAAATGTGTCATAAACTATTTGATTTATGTTTCCACCATAAGTGCGTAAAGAATGCTCCTCGTCCCGCAACTAATATTCTAAACCCCTCTCTTATGTGTACACTTTATTTCGTGTCTATCCATTTACTAGTCTGTGATAGAGAATTTAAAATGGGAAAAACATTAAAACCTAGACAGATTGCGTTTTAAAATTATTTTTGTGTTATAATTACGGATTTGAGTTATTTGGGACAAGTATCCTCTACCTCATTATTTTGAATATATTTTTTCGCTTTAAAAAAAAAGTTTTTTTGGATTTTGGCTCCTATCAAATGTTACAAAAGGTTTATAACTTATATACATACATATATTTTATAACTAAAACTCTTGCTAAGCAAAATTGAGCGTATCGTGCAAGAATAAATTATTCAAAACCATCAAAGATATTTTCTGTCTACAAAAAAAACGAATTTAAATATATTGTACGTGTATAAACGTAAAATATCTAAGATATATTAAATATATTTGAAATATTTTCATTTTAAATTGTTAACTTTGTCTTATTAACCAGTTACGTAACAAAACATATGTTATAGTTTCTTTAACAGATGATACAAAATTACTAGAATAATTTATAGGAATTTTTTTTAGAATGGGACATGTTTTTGATTAGATAATGACATCCTGAATAAGAAAATGATATTTTTCGAAACCACTAAATGTATTTTAATTCTTTAAGTGGTTAATAAAACAATGTTAATAATTAAAAATAGTGTATCCTAACCACAAAGTTGATATTACTAATCTTAAAAATGAGTATTGTCATAACTTCGCCCAAACTAGGAATGCTTTCAATACAAATAACGTTTTAAATGTTAATGTGTGTATGAGATCAGAAAAATGATAGTCTTCTTCCAAGTCGGCTTATAATTTGTATTCGTTTAATTTGGTTTTCACCTTGGTTTACTAGCTTGAAAGAGGAAGATGTTTGTACAGAGGGGCATGAGTAGATTAAAACAAACGATACATACATGATAAACACACAGTTTTTTGCATTAGGACGTTTCACAGTGGAGCTTCATCAGGTACGTTTAGGTATGTGTCCAGCTCAAAATAAAAATAAAAGATTCTGTGTACGTTTTCCAATAATTGAAATCTAGGTTCACCAAGGTCTGTAATAGATTAAATCAAAAGTGAAAAATGTAAACACAGTCATCACTTAAACGAAAATAAAGTATAATCTCGATATAAAAAAATTAATTCATGAAATATTTCGTTAAAAGAAAGATATTAAAAAATATTTTGCTATACATTTTTAAACCGAGTTTATCATTATGTTTTAATACCTTGCATATTTAAGATTCAGGTCGAGAAACCACGACAAATTCCACGGTGAAGACTTTCCTCTGATAATCTTATTTAGATGAATTAAACCACCTATCTTTAAGTTCAGTCCTGACAGCAACCAACTGGAAATCGTTCACTTTCAACACAAATATGGGCCCAATATATGATCCAATTGAGTAGAGATCAACCAGAAGCATCGCTATCCAAAATTTAAGGTAATCATTATAAAGTGCCTACACTAATTCTACAACACTCAAACTACATTTTTTTTATTTTTTTATTTATTTATTTTATATTTAACCACAATTGTGGTTAATAACACTAAGATAATAAATAAAAAATATGAATCTTAACCACCAAGTTAATATTGCTAATTTTAAAAACATTTTTTTTTCTCTATTTTTATTTTTATTCCGTCGAATTTTTATCTTTCTTGCATTAAATAACACCACAACAGCACGAAAAAAATGGCTACTTTAATAAAACTAGCAAAGTAGCCAGGACAATGCTGTATATATCAGAGGTGGAGTCTACTACATTCCACACGATAAAATACGAGTATTATACTTAATTGCAATAAAATTGTATCTTATGATTATTATCATGTAATATTATAATATGTTCACCTCTGTTACAACAAAAACATGTTTGTCAATAAAGTCTAATAAATAAATAAATAAACAATTGACTGTTTTTTCTCCTCGTCTAGGTTGAAAAACCAAAATCTTCGTACGTGTCAGAAGCACTTTAAGAGCTTCCGTGGAGTCAGAAAAATACGGTATCACAGATATTTGTATATGTTAAATTAGTTAAAAATAATTTTTAAGCAGAACGCATGCTTATAGTGAAGTTGCAATTTTTCAGAACATATTTTTAATACTAGTTAAATGTATTACTATAGAAAGATAAAGAAGATGACATTCAAATAATGGAACGACAGATGTATCAATTTGAAAGTACAACATATAAGTTCGAAAATTTGTCGTCAACTCACTGTGTTGGTTTAGCATGATCGGTTTAGCATTTCCCCGGATAGGAAGAGATCCAGGTTCGAATCCCTGTAGCAACGACAATATTTTTTCGATAAATTGATTTTATATGTATAGCTTTCTAATTAATACATTTAATTTGTATTGATAATAATAACGTTCACTAACTGGCAAAGCACTAGAAAAAGAAGAAGATGCATATCTATCTGACCAGATATAATTATTATTCTACATAATTTTCATAAATTGAATATACAAACAATTTATTAACAAACAGTTTAAATGTAAAACATATAAATCAATCACAAATATTTAATTCATCCATGCAATCATTATATTGGATCTGAAATTAGAAAATACACTGTATTGAATTTTACCGTGGGGACAAAGTGTACAAGCATTAAAATTTAATTACGAAGCACTGTATTGGGGCGAGTTGACAAGGGGTAGGTGATGATTTAAATTGAATTTGAGCAATTAAATTTCACAGACCCACATTATGTTTTGGAAACAATTTAGCCAAAATCGGACGCACGCATGTAACAGATTGTAATATGTCCTTCGAACTACGCTGCATTAACAATGCAGAACAAATACGAAATACGAGTTTGAACTCATTATTTTCACATTAAAATTAAATAATTATATGACACGTTGTTATGAGAAAAGCTAATCTATTTATTATGTATGTCACGGTGGCATCAATCATCTACTAGGAATTGTTGGGGTGCGGGGAGGGGAGGGCTTCTAAGGATACAGTAAAGGTCTAGCTGGTAGTGTCGTGGAGGGGGCATGGAAAGAGTTACGAAGAGGTGGGAACGAGAGGGGAGTAAATTTGAAGATGTTTTTAAGCGTTTTAGAAGTTATCAGTTTCTATTTTCAGCTATTCAGCTAACATTATAATGCTCCCCTTTTAGAAGACAATACATAATTTATCTATTAAAATAAAATGGATGCACGTTGATTTGAATCAATATGTTTTATTATTTTAATACGGATTATTTTACTTTGTTTAAAACACATTTAAAACATCAACCGATTTCAAAAAAGTACCTTTATTTATATTTAATATATCGCACATCTAGATCAAAACTCATTTTTTTATCTACAAAAAAATAAAATCATTTTTCTCCATTTTTTGTTACTAAAGTTATAAAGCTGAATAAATTTTAGGTCATAAATGTATCCTAAAATGACACTATTAGAGAACTGTGGCTAAGTTAGTTGCGTATATGACAGAATATCCTAATACAATAATAACTCAAAATTTTTGATTTTTTGAGTTGTCTTAGTTTCGATCTAGGTGTGCGATATATAAATTGCTTAACAGTAGAATTCATAACATTAGTCACACTGAATCATGCCCTTGGTGAGATAAACATGATACACATTTATACGATATATATTTATATAATTAAACAACCAACTAAATTTAACTACGTGTCCCATTTTAAAATTTTTTCCTAAAAATTATTCGACTAAATTTGTATTAAGCAACAATTTGAGTTGGGTACTAAATTTATTTTTTTAAATAATTGTTTTTTTTAAATAGATTCTGGTGAAGACACAATAAAATTTGTTTTTAGTTAGTTATGACAACCTGAAGAAGAAAATTGTATTTTTCGAAGCCGGTAGATGCATTTAAACTCAATTCAGTGGTTAATAAAACAAAGATAATAAATAAAAAATACGTTAAAAATGTTATGAATGTTGATAAAGCGCTAAAAGTAAAATTTTCCACGAAAACTGCATTGGAAATAATACAGTTATCGTGACAAATTTGACTGAGGGAGATTCTGAATTAATTTTATTCTATTCAATATTTTTAAAAAATCTTTAAATTGTCCCAATGTATTCCTAATTCAATACAATCACAGGCGCTACCGTTCCTTTGTGCTGTTTATGTTCACTGAATCGCGACGATCCATTCATTTTTCCCATTACGCAGTAGTTGTGTTTGATTGTTCACATTTTCAGCAAATAACAATTCCCGCGATCTGAACCATACGAAACATTCACACGCACAGATTTTTGTACCGTTCTGTTGATTCAGTAAAGTGAAACCATTTTCAAATGTAGCCATCCTATCTCATGCTGCGGCAACGCTTATTTTATTGGCATAGTTGAACGAGGGCACGTCGGTGATTGATAGCGTCAAAGCGGACGGAAAAAAAAATGGCAATCGTAAATTTCATTTCACATATGTCATATTCATAACTGTCTTTAATGTTATCTTTAAATGAGCAAGATGTGAGATATTGAGGAGTTAACAGTTTTAAAAAAATTGAATGAATAGTTGAATAGAGAAAAACTTAATATTTAGGTCAATCCTTTGTCACAGAAGAACAACGTTAAAATAAAAACATTACAAATTCACCTAAATGCTTGTGCTATGAAAATAGGACTAACTTGGTGGTCTCCTGAAAGGCTCCGACCCCCGACCGCTTAACCACTAGACGAGTGTCTAAATCAACAAGTACGTAAGCAAATGACGTGCTGCAATTAGAGAGAAAAAGCATGAAACAATTTAAATATAAATATTGTATGGTAGAGCACATCTCTTCCAAGGCAATGATATCGCAATACGTGGTAGTGTTGATATTAACGCGTTGTATTCTCACAGTAATTTAATATTGTTGGGGTACAATTTAACGTGAATTTTTTAAAGAGATATGTGCATTAAAATAGATACTTTATTCCATAAAACGAATTGATTGTGCATTACAATAATAAAAAATTAACATTAAATAAATATATTGAAATAATTTTTTTAACTGCAATTTGGGTATTATACTAACTGCTTTTTAACTTTAATCTTACATATTTTCTTTTATTTTGTATGTGCTTACATTCTATTTATACATACTCAGAATATTCAATCAAATTGGAAATACTGTTAGAACTTTAAGTGACATTAAGGCTTTTAAAAGAAATGTTTCAAATAGTTGTTGAAATTAGGTAGAGCAGATACTGAGAGTAAATTGTTTTTTATAATGAAATAATTCAAATAACTGCATTTTGTGTGTTGTACTGACGGTTTTGATCTTCCATGTTTTCCTTTACCTTGTATATGCTTACATTTTTTAACACATTGTATTTCACATCAGTATTTTTATTCTCTTTTTTATATATTTTCACGCTTACTTGCCTTGTATGTTTAATTTTCTATTTATTTGTGTTTTGTCTCGCATTCAATGAGTTATTTGGTCTTCTGAAATATAATTTGTTTGCCAATTTGCCCTAAAATAGGCTTGCCTAGTTGAGCAATGCATTTAAAAATCTGTGTAAAATATATGTAACAAACTGTATTTGTTTTTAGCGGTACAATACTTATATATTATGTGTCTAAATAAATAAAATAAAAACAAAAAAATAGTAAAAAAATATCTTAGTTCAATAATCAAAGCTAACCTAACCTTGCTAAATATTATTATTTTATTGCATAAATAATTTGTTCTAAGGAACAAAGTATTTGTTTTAGAATACTTATTAATAATTACAATTTTGTTATATTTTATGTTTGTATGTACATAGTCCGAGCGTTATCCATTAACTATAAGAGAAATCTGTCTTGTGTGCAGTTGTCAATGGAATTGTGAAACTATACCGTGTTATGTATTCTCGAAGTATGTAATTTTATTAATTATCTTTTATATTATACTTACTAAAAATACACTTTTCGTCAAATGATTAGATAGACTTAAACTTGAACAAATATATAACATATTTGAAATGATTGCAATAGTTGAACTTTCATCCCTCGCTATTATTTGATACAGAAAGGAAATTAATGTTGTTTAGTCTGAATTCTGGTAACACTGTATACATGTACTACTAACACTGTATACATGTAATACATGTACTACTTACATTAAATATTTTAAACAATAATCTTATTTATTGTCAAAAAATTCATGCAATTGTTTAATTTTTTTTTCCAATTTATTAATTATTTAATTTGTTAATACGTAACATAAGTATAACAATATAAAATGGTGTGTTTTACACTAGGCATAAAATTTATATTAAATTAATTAGAATATTTAAGTAAAATTAAATCTAAAATGACACAGTTTTTAAAATAATAAAAAGACTCCAATTGTATTTAAATTAAATATTAAAATTAAAGTAAAAATAAAATAGAATTTTGAATGTGTGGTATGTTGGAAAATAGTAGAGTAATACTTGTTCATAAATGAGTACATATTACACTGCTATTAATTTCCTTCTATCCAGGACATCAGTATGGATTGCATTTAATCAAATATTATATTTGAGAACACTCATTTTGTACATTGTTCACTTGTACATTGCTCCAAATATTATATTTGAGAACACTTATTTTGTACAATTTTCACTTGTAAATACATTGGTACAAATATTATATTTGAGAACACTCATTTTGTACATTGTTCACTTGTACATTGTTCATTGCATATTATTAATTATACATTATTGATTTACATAGTTCATAGTCAATTTTTCATTATACATTATCCATTATACATCATTCATAGTACATTGTCCATTATACATTATTCTGACCACAATATTCAATGTCTTACATTGTTTATAGTACACTGTTCATAGAACATTTTTCATTGTACATTGTCCAATATGCATTATTCGTAGTACATTGTCCATTATACATTGTTTATATAATAGTTCATTATTTAAAGCACATTGCTCATTATTTATAGTATACAAATCAAAACTAGGATTGATTTAAATAACCCTGTGGATTAGGATTTAAATAACCCTGATGAACCTTATTCACAGAAACACGCCTGGAATATATTACAAACCTTCCATCAACGCAGTGTGTACCAACCAGCCACCGGAAACAGGAATTTTCCTCTCACAAATAACTTGTTTGACACGTAGTTTTTTTTTTAAAACACCCTCACTTTTCCACTGCCAGTAGAATAATTTGAACGCAACCAGCTCGTCCTGTAGCCAAAATTTAATGTGCCGTAAAACCAGAATGACGGAAGCCAGAGAATGTGAATTTATTTTCCAATTTTCACGTTCATATTCAAAACACAGCCTTTACAAAGGGCGGGTGGCTCCATCAATGCGTGTATAAATTGCCTTATCGAATGAGCGGTTAATTGCTACAGAGGGAAAATCGAATTTTTATACTCGAGTCTATGCGATTAACTCACAATATGTTTGTTTCACAAAAAAGATATGATATCTCCTACATCAATATATTGTTCTACCTGCATTTAAATAAAGGAACTTGTAATATTTGAATGATAATGCTGTACATAATTTTTTTAAAATTATCATTATTCACTGCGAGATGAAGGCGTTCTACCATGACTCGCTGCCACGTATTTGAGGTGAGTTTAATACAGTCCAGCAAGTTTTAATGGGATCTCTTGATTCCCCTTGGGTACTACGGTTCGTTTAACGATTTACAGTCCTCCAATCAATGTAGCTTACCCATTGCCTATTCATTTTTCATTAATAAATTCATTTACATCCGAATAAGGATATCACAAATTTATATAAATAAAATAATATTTTCAATTCAAATAGTCTTGGTGTATGTGCATTAAAACAAAAATATGACGTGCTTGTAATTGGTATAGTGTTTAGACACTTGTCTTTTGATCCAGTAGTTAGGGGTTCGAGTCTCATTCCAGGAGACCAACATAAGTTCTAATCTAAAGCACAAGCTTTTAAAAATACATCCCACTCCTCAACCCTTTCAGCCACCTTTCTCGCTCCAACAAACTCCTCATCTATAAAGCCCTCATCCGCGCCATCATCTCCTATGCATGTCCCATCTGGGGCTCCGGAAACTTTAGATATTTAAACTGTTTAGAAAACAAAATCCTCCGACAAATCACAAAATCCCCTGGTTTGTGCGTAACTCCATCATCCACACCGACTCCAACATTCCCATTCTCATAGAACACTTCGTAGCCCTCTCCCAAGTATTCCACTCAAACCTCCCCAATATCCTCAACCCCACCATAAACTCCCTTGGTTTATATGACTCTCCCTCTGATCCTCTGATCCCGCCTCCACCCTATTGCAATCCTCTACCCTAACAATGTAAGACGTTGAGCGAGGAAAAAAATAATTATTATACACCCAATCCCAAACACACCGATAACATCAGCTACCCGCTCACGGGATCCAAAAAGTTCACTATGGCACTTGAGACATCGGAGACAAGAGGTGGTAATACCTCATCTCTACATTAATCATCATTCCCTGAAAATACTAAGAATTAAATTTAAAAAAAAAAACGTGGAAGTGAAATTCATGAAAAATCTTTAATTACGAAAACGGTTTCTTCAAACATATGATATAATGAATAATTATTTCTAACAGCTATAGCCGATTGCTTTCTCCTAGGCTCTGCGGGTGGCTAGTGTGGCCGCATCGTGGTCGATAGTGGCCGCCACGCGGCCATTGGTGACCGCTACGAGGTCAGGGTTTCAATAGAATCTATATTTCAATTATAGAGCTTTCCCCAAAACAAACCACACGTAAATAAAATGTCGATGTAATTAAAATTATTCCATCTTTGTAAGTTAGCTACAAAAATGACATCTAGATGATATTTAAGAATTGCACATAGACAATTTCTATGGTAAGTAAGCTTTCTCCTTTACCTTAGAATAAAAAATGACATGTCAATATACGATTTCGCTAAAATATGTTTTTTTTTAACTCGTAATAAAGATAATGTACTCTGCATTTCAAATTGAATATATATATTTACGTACTGTTATAAAATTACACATTTTATATTAAAATGAATCGCTATCCATAACTAAAGACAACTAAATAGATTTAAAAAATAAACAGATAAATATAAACTTTCCTTATTTACAAAATTCAAACATTCCGTACATATTGTTTATGGATACCGTGTTTTTAACACATTTATAACGACAACCCCGCCCCCTGACCAATTAAAACGTAGAGTCGCATCAATACACTGTTATAATGTGCATATTACGTATGGTACTACTCACATTAATACAATTGCTATTTCTTCTAAATGGAAAAGAGTATACGAGAGTAAAGATTTCGGTTGGTTCAATATTTTCTCCATGGAACATGACCCAGCAACAGTGTCCATTATAACATACATGATATGACTCATACCGAAATGCGAAATCGAAGTTTTGAAATAGATTCAAAAATATTATATGATTTGAAGAGATAAGAATTATAAAATGTCTAATATGTATAAATATTTATGTAATTACAAATTTTTAATGAAATCACATTTTTATTGTGAAATAATTTTAGAATGTAACGCATTTAGTTATAATTGTAGTTGTAACTTTATACGTTTTCTTTTATATAGATATATTTTTTCTGCATATTTCTGAGAGATTTTAATTAATAATGCTTTCATAATTATGAAATGATATTCATAACAACTTTCTAACTCTTTTTCATATTTAATAAGTTTGGTGTGAAAACTTTCAAACTTTTTAGTAGTCACAATTTTAACGTTATATGATTTTATCTCATGTTCTCTTAGGAATAAAGTTTTACATTCTTTAACTGTTTTTAACATATAAAAATACGTTTCAGGTCGTATAAATATACTTCATTACAATTTCTGTCAGATATTTAACACAACAATCTAAATATGTTGCCCCTTATTCCAAAACCCCCTAAAACGACTTGATGTGTTTTTGAGTTATGGATGAAAATATATATTTTGAAAGCAAATGTTTGCTTTTGCATCAGCGTTTTTTAAAGAGTCAATTCTGTAATGTAATTCGTTTTCTGAACTATATCATTCTGGCAGCCATACTGAATTTAAGATCACGTAGTCTTCAACAAACGTTATAATTGGCCGATTTAATGTTAGGGGGAATAGCAACTTATACTCTATCTACTTTGGGGTATTTTAGGACTAACCATGATTTTGAACATGCAATATCAATGGATTTAAGTGGCTTTTATGAGAAACAGTGTGTTCTGCGTGTAGCTGACAAAAAAATTACAAAACTGCATATTTAAATGCAATATCCCAAATCCGTTTTAGGGGGTTTTGGAATTAGGCGTTGCATATCTGAACATTGTGAAATATTAAGTATACAAACATACCAAGATCAATTTTTATATTATTACCTATATCATATTCAGCGGTACACAAGTATTGAAACAATACAGCAATTCTTAACAAAAAATTTTTTTTAATTCTTAACAAAAAAATTTTTTTTGTTAAGAATTAAAATTATGTGCTTTAGCGTCAGTGATGAATGCCCTATTATATTTCACTTATCAACTCACATGTTCGTTTAAATTATAACATTGAGCGTGCTCGAATGACTACTAAAATACTTCTTTCAGTAGTTAGATGTTTATTGGTGGTTAAAACACAATTACGGATACGGATATAATTAAGTATAAACAGTAGAAGTTCTACAATGTAAAGCGTTTGTTAATGAACTCGTCTGGAAGGCTACCACGAGAGAAGTGACATTCTTGGATCGACTCTCTGGGTTTTCTGTATATGACCAACCAGAACTAAATCTGATAAAGATAAAATAGACTGATACAGCTCAGTTGATCAGAAAGGTCTTTGTTGTAATTTTATAAATTGCCTTTTTGGGTGACATATTTTCTTGGATTTGCAAGTTTTGATGCACAGAATTGCATCAGTGTACAATTTTGTACAAAGTTGGCCTGTGGTTATATTATTTGAATAAATTTTGCTTGCATAAATTTAGAGAAAGTAGTTTTCTGGAAAAAAAACGTAGTTTTTCCGAAGATTCAAACTCGCAAGTTTATTTACTGGTTGACAGATTAACAAATTAAGCCATAATGACCATGCAAAAAGTTGTAAAATTTCATCTGCATATGTCTCACTTAAAAATACATGAAATTTAATTACTGTATCAATATAGCTTAATTGTAATACTAACAACCGACAAAATACATTTCTGAGTTTTAGAATCAGAGATGAGTTTTTTTCGATAAATATATTTAAAAAAAATTATTAATTACAAATAAAATGTGTTTTAATTAAAATTAACATTTTATTTCCATCTATATAATTGTGGAGCAATTAATACATAACTTAAACCTGTTTATTTCTTGACAGTTTTCAACTTTACCATCGGAAAATGTTCGAGGATCGTTCAGGGAAAATATTTCGCGCTGCTGATGCCAGTTTCGCGAAGATGCCAATATATCAAACTGTAATATGGAATGAATGGGTTGTTCCGTGAACAAAACGGAGCAATAAACACCTTCGAGCATTGCCGACAGGACGGGAAGTCACCGAGTATTGGTAGTGAGCGCATGCGATAGGTTTATTGCACTGATTGCCAACATTTTTCGCGACAAAAAATAAAGTGTCTGGAATATTTGTTTCAAATTTTCGGTCGCTCATGTCTATCTATCTCTGGATAACACTGGAAAGCAGAAATACATAAAAATATAATATTTATATAAATGTTAAATTTTGGGTCGTTGAATCACGTGAAGTGCGCCATGCGCGGCGTAGCAAAATATACGCCCGAAGGCGATAGGAATAAATAAAAATATTTCTTACTAGTTTTTTTAAATAAATAAACGAATGATTTTGCTGATTTTTGAGTCCTGTATGTATTAAAAATTGAGATATATTCTTCATTACGCAGGATCAGTTGAAAAGGAAAATGGTATTATACAAGGTTAATAGTCATATGAACTTCTGTTTAATTTAATATTTTTTGGGACACATATTTATTAGTGTAAATGCATACTTATTCTTGAATAAAAATAATGCACTGTGCCTTCCTCCTTCCCCGCAATCACTCTATCGTTCTTTCGCGTCCTCAATTGCCGACCGGTGCGGATATACGTTTACCTAATGATTACAATATTATACTAATTTGAGACTTCGCGTTTATACTGTGTCGGAACCTATGAATAAATTGTGATTAAAAATACAGTCCACATTTTGGAGATGTCTGCATAATCTGGATTATGGTGAGTGCCTATTCCTTCCGTATCTGAATTCTTCCAGTATCTATGCTCGTACGCAATAAATATTATTCTACAAAAAAAAAAATTGTCTAGTCTTTACCGTAAGCCAAATTCGCACTATTTTATTTTAAACGTATCACGTGATCGAATATTGTTAATTTCGAAACCCAAGCGCTTTTGTTCTCGTGCGAAATTTTTTAGTTTTGTTTTATCAACCATCATCACCTCAATCTCCTCAAACGTCAATTTGTAACATTAAATTTATATATTTTAATATGGTTTCTAATTTCTTAATAATGTATTATGTAACATGGTTTATTAAAGATCTGTTAATAACACTAATCTGCATTTATCACTTTCTTTCTGTTGTGTAGAAATGAAGAGATGTATCGGAATGGCTTTTTTCTGCAGATTGCGAAAATGATATTGTAAAATTCATACTACGTCATGTTTTTGCACAAATTACGAGAATATGAAAATGTAAAAAAAAAAAATTAATGACATTGATGCATCACAACGTTTGTAACGTGTGAAAATATTTTCATAAAATGATTTAAATGTGTAACAAATTGATAAACACAAATACATATTTATAAGCAAACATACCTAACATTTACCACTGTGTTCCTTTTGAAACTTGATATTTTTTTATTTTCTTCGGTGTTTTGCCGTACAGTCTCTTTTTAACATTATTTGTACAGTCCACTTGCTTTCGTATCTCTTTTTTTCAATATCATGGTAGAAGCGCTCGTCATATTTTATCCGTTAAATCATGAAGATCGTCTGGAAAATAATTTAGATGAGCATGAAGAAAGTGAATTTTGATGCTCATGTTGCGACCTAGCTATTTGTAGGATTCTAACATCTCGTCTACTGAAATGGTGTAGTTTTCAGGCATTGTGTTTCACGAAAAGGTCTGCACCACTTTCCTGAATGGAGTCCATGCTCACAATTCGCACTCACTCATAGTTTCCTCGAATATAAAATACCCGCTTTAATTTTTTCCGACGTAGTCGATGGAAACTTAACAGAATAATACTGAAGGTATTTACAGTTAATCTATGTAATAAAAATAAAATATATAAAATAAATAAACGTACTTGCATAATCGTTAGTTTTAACGCGTTCACGCCCACGACCGCGATGGGAAGGTGCAGCGCGTGACTCACCGCATAACGAATTACACAGCATTATGAATGCAATAATTGCTTTCCATTGCCATCGCTGTAAACCGCGGGGCCGATTTATTTCACGGCTGGAGTGCGGTCTGCAGCTGGATGCAAACCCACCCTCCAATTTTCACACCAGCTCATCTATTTCAATCAAATTCTATTAGCTTTTAAGTGCGTGTGGCCTCTATATACAAAGTTATTCAAAAGAATAGACTCAATTTCATACTGCTTTATTCTATATTCTTTTCTTGCTTCTATTGCTTTATTCTTTTCTTCCACGTGTCGCTGTTATGTGTGTGGCAATTCAAATCATTTATGCTACGTTATTTCGCAATTTTTACCATAAAGATGTTGATTGCAAATGTGACAAACTATTTGTGGGGATTCTATGACTTGTTTTTTGAATATGTACAAATAACGTAACTTTACCGCAGGGACGTTGCAATGTCACAACTAAAGGAGGATATTTGCCAAGCGCAAAACAAATTTATTCGTATATTTGACATAATGGTGTTGGAACCATGGTAGTGATAGGTGTGTTATTTACTAGTGTATATATTATTATGATGGTAATAATAGAAAATATTTAACATACCTCTTTAATTGTATATAACAATTAAACGACTTTAATGAATTATTAATAATTCACTCTAGAAATCATATATTTATATACTTTTTATTATCCAGATTATCTTTAGACCCAGTATTTAGACCCAGAGACCAGATATTAGCATTCAATTCCAAAAATAATTAGGTAAGTTTTATTATGTAATATTATTGAAATAAAAATAATCACCTGCTCTTGAGTCATAAGCTCAATAATTAAATATAAATGCGTAACCACTATCGTCTTTATATTTTTAAGTGACAGTCGGAATTTTTTTTTGTAGGAACAAAACATAATTTTTACAACACTTTACTTTCTTCGAATGCTACACACCTTAAACTACTTTTCAACATAGTTGCCACCATTATTAAGACACTAGTCATGACAGGCCACCAATTTTTGAACGACACCGCCTGGGATGAAAACCATGCCTGTACTCCGTTTTTGAGTTCAACATCGTCATCAAAACGCTTGCCACCAAGGAATCGCTTCAGATGAAGGAAAATATGGAAATCACTTGGCCCCAAATCAGGACACACTTGACGATGAATGTCAGCTGGTATCATGTTTCGTGTATTCAAGAAACGAAACACGGACCATATCTCACAGTCGGCAGGCTGATCTATTGTCTTGAACATTTCAACCACAATATATATATATTTAAAATCAATATCTGAAATACCCAACTGATAAAATGTAGAGGAAAAAAGTACAATATTTTAATAATTATAACAATATAAGATTTTTAATATCCAAAGTTTTTAAAATAGATAATTGATGGCATAGTTTTTCTAATTGCTTTTTGTTACCCTGAAGATTCACATGTTGCAAATATCTGTTTGCAGAGAGATTTATGAAAAAAACTTTGGCTCTCTTTCTCATCAGATAAGATGGAATGGGTCCATCCGCCAGACAATTGAATGAGTGAGCCAAAGCGGGCTATTGACATTTCTTTAATTACGTGTTCAGCTCTTTTTATTACCAAAACCTGAAAGCAATGTCGATAATGGTGCAGTTTTATTAAAAATATATTGTCAGTTTCGTTTGTAGTTTTGAGGATATTGTTTGTGAGATTGTTTGCTTTTCTTAATAAATAATAATAGAGTCGTCTTGAGCAGCATTTTGAAAAAGTTTTTTTGAACACTGATAAATTAAACGAATGCATACACACATTGCAATCATACTGTGATAAATGAAAAGAAATGTAACTATAAATAATTATGAGAAATTTAATAAAGTTTAAAAAATATATTTTTTATTTATTATCTTAGTTTTATTAACCACAATTGAATTTAAAAAACATCTACCGGTTTCGGAAAATTGTGGTTAATAAAACTAAGATAATAAATAAAAAATATGAATTTTAACCACCAAGTTAATATTGCTAATTTTAAAAGTATTTAAAAAAATAGTTTACGATATGAATTAATCATTTTTAAGTCCACATTTTTTATGTCCTAGTTCATAAAGCTGGTGAAAATAAATTATAAAGTAATGTATTTCCAGTAATATTATTATAAATTTTGATATAATTTTTTTTTTAAATAACCTGCTTTATGTTTTTAAAATTAGCATTTTTTCCAAGGTTTTCACTTATAAATTGGCGAATTAATTTTGTACTAGTTAGAAATGAAAAATTCATTAACTTATATAATAAATGGTAGCTTCAAGGGTAGAAATTCAAATTGAATATAAACATTTTTTGATAAGTTTTTCAAATAAATGTTATAAAAATATAAGCATTACACAAGTTAGATATTCCCTTATTTGAAAAATATCCGAAATTATAAAACATATGTTTCTGTTTTACTCATAATTTCTATTCGATCGCAAATATGTGAACATTTCCAATAATCTATTAATATTTAGCTATCTTTTATTTTATTTTGTTTGGAACTTAGTTAGTGCTTGAAATTTTCAATTAAATAAAAAAAAAATCAAATCTTAATCAGATCTTTCACATTAATTCACAAAAAATATATTTTGGCCATAAACTTTAAATTATGCGAATCTTTATTTATCATTTGTAAGTCAAGTGTTAGTCTCATAATTAAATAATTATCTACATCCTGTGTGAAACATACGGATTATGTAAGAATACCAAGAATTTCAGACTAAAAAACTGAAAGAATTAATTTAGAACCATTAAGGCAGGTAAAAAAAGGTTTTACTCTATCCAAGGACTATAAAACGTGTAATTTTTATATATGTTATTTTATATGTAGGTGTATATTATTTGAGTTATAATGAAAACCAAGCGAAAATAAATGTGCTGATAAACTGAGCAAGGAGGCCACTTTTTCTGAAGTTCTCCCTCATCAATTTCATATTCCGATGTATGACAGACTTAATATGGTAAAAAACGTACGAATTCTATTTGGACTGCACAATGGATATATTCAAATAATCAGGGCAATCGAATTAAAATAATTCATAGATCTATTCCCAGCACCCCCTGGTTCTCCAAAAGGAAAGTCTCCAAAAGAACAATATCAAACATCTCTAGGATGAGAATTGAACATTTCCAGGTAGCCACACATTTATTCAGATTGAACTTAATAGATTCCCCAATGTGTGAGTGTGGTGCCGAGGAGGAAACCCTTAACCATATCTTTTTGCCTGTTCATTGCGGATCACAGGTTTTTTACAGTAATCTCGTTAATGGTAATTTTCAACTCCCGGTTAACTTGTGTCATCTTCTTTCCCTTAACTCGCTACATTTAATCTATTTAATAGCGATTGTTTTGAACGACAATGATATTGACTTGTAATATAATATTTCCTATTCTATAATATTATTGTACTTTTTTCTATAAAATAAAGTTTTAACTTGATTAATGGCACAAACCACTCTTGAAGGGTGGATTCCCTATTTAAAAGAAGTATGTTTTCTACGTACTGTAATTGTTTTATAAATGTTTGACCACTTAAAGGACTCGTAAACATGTTATAATTAGTTATAGTTCTAGGCTAACTGGTTTTTGATACCGACTTTCTCTGGATTTTCTCATTCTTCATTAAGTTAATGACGGATGTCCTCAATATAATAATTTTAAGTTGATTTAATATTGAATAAGTTTAATTTTATGTTATTTCATAATTAATAATGGAATTTAAAAATAAGTCAAATTAAAGACTTTTTAAGATAATTTTCTAAAAAATAGCTTATTAATAGGAAATAATTTCAATTTATAATTCTCAGATTGTCCTCCAATATTATTATCCCTCTGTTCCAAGGCCAGTATTCAAATGCAAGCAAATGCATTTCTGACCATAATAGTGTTTTTTAATGAAGTATCTCAGTACTCTCATCTTAATAGCTTAAAGCAATAGTTAATGTCAAATTCGGTCGTTCAGAAACTTTTTTCTAAAATTTTCTGGGCTCTTGCGTCATATGTATCCGATGGTAGTTTGAATTGTCTCTATAATAAGCTCCAAAACGTCAGCCAGAAAGATCAGATACACATGGCGGAATAGACCATAAAACTCTATAAAGTAGATCAAGAAATATTTAACAAACAAATAAAAGAAGCCATAAAATATACCATTTTAAAAATGAATATGAAAGGTACTTTCTTATATTAAATTTTGAATTTAAACTCAAGAAATATTTGTTTTATAATAATGAAAAGTTTTTGTGTTAAAAATAGTTTGAATGTTTCTAATGTCATATTAAGTCATAATTCCGTATCGGCGATTCCCTAATTTTGAGAACACGTAAAATTGTTATTGGATGCAATAAAATTAGCATTATGGAAATGATGTGGTTTTTATAAAAAACCTAACCAAAATAATATAAGTGACGTATGCTTCCGTTGCACTGACGTCTCTGTCTACTTACCCGGCTCGGGCCTCAGTCTCCGCGTGACAACAATGTGATACTCGTAAAGTTATACGTCAATTTCTAATGGTGCTACTTAAGAAATGTAAACTATTACTTAGGTTATTACATAGGGAAAATTTGATATATATAGATTCCCTATGCGGTTTGTAAATCGATTATCTACATAAATTAACGTGTTTTTTTTAAATAGAGATGCGTACACAGAGCACGTGCCACATCAATATTCTTACTATTTTCAAACTAAATTACTTAATAATAAACTTCCTGGTGTCCTGGAACTAGACGCGAACCCCCCACCAGCGTCTTAACCACTACACTAACAAGCTACTCAGCAGTACAGCTAAATAATCAACACAAAGATCCCAACAAAATCGAGTAGGTTTGTAATAGGCAGAAATAATCAAAGCGGGGAACGACATTATTTGACAACCACCGATAAGCACTGGATTTTATATTGTTCACTTTTACTTGTTTTGATTTTTGCTATTGAAGGAATTAATTGTGAACCCTAAATACAGGTAAAAAAAATTTTAACTGTACCTTATGGACCATAAAAATATAATTTTGTTATGTATATTATTTCGTATGTATTTGTTAGGAGAACACATTCTTATTGTGAAGTTGTAATTATTCAGAATATAAGTCTGCGATATTTTAAATATGAATTAAATATATTAATTAGAAAGATATTCATATAGAATCAATTTTATCGAAAAATGTTGTTATCGCGCCGCCGGGATTCGAATCTGGATCTCTTTCCAAACCGGGGAAGGTGCATTATTCAATTATGCTACAGCGACGATATTTTTAGCGACAAATTTTCGAACCTATATTTTATCTTTTTGATATTAATACATTTAATCTTTCCATTATTTGAAAGAGCCATCTACCTTATTTTTACGGAATACCTTTGTGTAATCACATTGATACAACTTTATTATTAGGAGAACACATTCTTATTGTGAAGTTCTAATTATTCAGAACATAGGTTTGTGATATTTTAAATATGAATTAAATATATCTTTCTAATTAATACATTTAATTCATATTTAATATATTATTTGAGTTATATTGGAAACTAAGCGATGGAAAAATTTCAATTGATAATTCTCAGATCGTCCTCTAATATTATTTTCTCTCCATTCCGGGAGCGGTATTCAAATGCTAGGAAATGCAAGCTTCACAGTACTGTTCCTTGCATTACACAATACATGTCACCCTACTGCACCCCTGCACTACCCCACGCGCACCCTGCATCGACTGAAGGCTTAACTGCGTAATGGCGTGTCATCTTCCAATTCCATTTCCGCGTACTACAATTGAATACGGCTCACCGCTAATGGAATTTCTAAACGATCACTAATAATTTCAGTCATTTCGATTTCCTTAATACTCCGCGGCGGAGATTAAAATCGATTTGGTTTTGATTAAAATTTTTATAATACCTTATTGGCTAATCGAAAATAAATTGTAAAAATTTCCACAAATCATTCAAATAATCTCTGAAGTTATTCACAAGTTATATTTTTGATGAAAATTTACGTGTTTTGTTTCGTCTTAATCACCCGAATTCAAATAATGATGAAATTAATCAATTAAATAGTTTAATACAAATTAAATGTATCAACTAGAAAGATATACAGAAAAAATCAATTTATCGAAATAATACTTTATTTGCTATCGAGATTCGAAACGGAATCTTTTGCTATCCGGAGAAATGCGTTACCAGTTACACCACGCCAACAAAGTAAGATGACGACAAATTTTCGACCTTACATCAAATGTATACATCTAATATTATTTTGTACTCTGTTGTCAATCTCACCCAACAAAAAAAAATCTGCCATATTGAAGTTGACTAAAATTAGAATTGACCGCACCATCTCTCGTAAAAGTTGGATTGCTTAAAGCCCTAGATTTTTCCATAGCTCTGGATGGAGACGAAACATGGGACATGTGAAAGAATGAAAAAAACAACCATTACGCTTTCGAGATGTGATGATGCGATAGAACAACGAATGTTTACATTCTTCAGGAACTTCGCATTCATAAAAGGCTCTCTCAACAATACACAGGAAAAAAAATTCTTCCATATTTTGGACATGTTACTAGAAGAGATAGAAACAAACTGGAGATATTGTTAATCATGGGGAATGTTCAAAGATAAAGAGCCAGAGAATGATCTCCAATAAGATGGACATACCTGAGGTAACTCGATATACATCGCACCATACAAGACTCAAAATCGCGAAGAGTGAAAGTTGGCATAAAATGGAAGACCATAATGTTCAGTAATAAGCACATAGACCGAATGAAAGAGATTTGTAATAATAAATAAATTGGGACCAAATATATTCAAATAAACAATTTATCATACGCATTATGTTAAGTATGTTACATAGTGTATATAAATATAACTATATTAATACAACTAAAACAAAATATATACTTATTAGCAAATATAACGCAGATGACAGTAAAAGTATTTATATTGCTGGAAATAAATTGGAATAGATACAAAATTTTATATACTCGGGCTGCAATATAAATGAAATATGGAATCTTTCCATTGAAATCAAATGCCGCATTGAGCAAGCTCGTGTAACCTTTATCCGCATGTAAAATATGTTCTGCAATCACGATATCAACCTTAGATTACGAATGAGAATTGTCAGATGCTATGTATTCTCGATTTTATTGTATTAGAATGCAATCATGGACATTTACCGAAGGAATGATAAGGCGACTTAAAGAATTTGAGATGTGGTGATCTATAAAGGAATGCTAAGAATAAAGAATAAATAATGGATGGAGAATGTTAAGAATAAATATGTTATGGTTCGAATGAATAAAGAAAAATAAGTAATTAATACAATAAAAACTTAAAACTTTAATATATCGGACATATAATGAGACATCTAGAGAAGTATGCGATCTTGCACCTCATAATGCAGGGAAATATTGCTGGAAGACGGGGCCCTGGAAGAAGGAAAACATCATGGCTAAAGAACCTGAGGCAGTGGTTTGACCGGTCTACTGCAGAGCTTCACCGGGCCGCAGTAAATAAAGTCATGATAGCAAACGTTCGTCAAACTGATAGGCCACAAGAAGAAGAATAAGAAAATTGAAATATATTTAATACAAGTTAAATATGTCAATTAGAAAGATATACATATAAAATCAACTTACCGAAAAAGTATTTTGTTGCCACCGGGATTCAAACCAGGAACCCTTCCAATCTGAGGGAGTGCGCTGATCATTATACTATGTCAACATAGTAATTTAATGGCAAATTTTCGAATCTATATGTTTCATTATCAAATTGATTCATCTGTTATTACATTTCCACCATTAAGTAAAATCCGATAGGAGATGCAAGATTTAATTTAATTAATCGATTTTATTAAATTTTGGAAACATTATAAAACTTATATATATATTATTGTGTGAAGAAAAAGTTCCACCAACAATCTAATTTTGATTACCCCGGAAAGCAAACATGATGCACTTTGTACAACACTTCTTCCATTGTTGAAAACAGTGTTGTCTATCTTCCAACGTTAGACCCTTCTGGTGCCTCGTCGTTTCATGTTTTATGTTTTCTATACCCTCAAAATATTCATCTCGCATGTTTTGTTTCCAGATCATACTCGTGGATTCGAGAATAATCTACAGTTATCACCTTTAGCACAAAACTCAAACCCTCTTTATTATCTGTCTTGTCTTAGTAACAAAAATCACGTCCTGTTTTTGTTCCTGCGTCAAAACCTTGGGAACGTTTATGAACACAAATTTCAAATCTTTAAATCTTGTTTCAAAATTGTATGAACGCTACTTTAACCAATTTCCAATTTAGCATCAATAATTCTCATGGTAATGCGATGGTTTGAAAGCGTCAAGTCGTGAATACATTAAACGTTTTCATTAACACGTGTTCTTGAAGGGCGTCCATCTTGCGCGCCCTTCCTTAAATCGATTTACCCATTACATACATATACAATTCGTCTCTTCGTAGCAGTTTTCCCACGTAAAGTTTATAATATTTCTAAAATTGTTGCCCATTTTTACCGAATTAAACAAAAAATTATCCCGCGTTAAAATATCCCGCTCCATTTTAATCGCGTAAAAAAATCGTTTACTAATCACAAAAAATGCATACGCACTAGATTGCGACCAAACTTGGACTGACAACTCATATTATTTTCCTTTAGATCACGGTAAACAATATACAGTATTGCCACCTCGACAGAAAAAATCTCGTAACATTTTCTTCAGATAATAATCAATTAATATACAATTTTCCGACTCACATAGAAAACACTATACATTTTATGAAATAATTATATTTGGTTTGTGCCTTGCTTACACTCGTATATACGTATACATATTCTTTACAAAAATGCAATTTACAGGCTTTGTGTTTTTGCTCGCTTAGGAAAATGAGCAAGATTGAAATAATATTCCTGCACGCCTTTGAAGTTACGTTAAACAGAGTTGCTCAAACATTATAATGTGGACCGATTTTTCTAAACGGCTGAATTTTATTTTATTTATTAGGCAACCGCCCGAATTGCAATTTGTACAAATGCCGAATCACTTTTTTTACAAATAAGTATTGATAAATATATTGGATAAATTGAATTAATCCGTTTCAGTCCCTTAGACGTTTGTTTTTTAAACCTCTTTGATTGATTATATGGTTCATTCAGCGGTCAGGTTCGAGTCATGATAAATTAAGAGATCTTTTTCATTTACGAGTAAATTGTCGTTCTCACCGCTTTTTTTGCCCTTGGTTAATTTAGAAATTATTTTTGAGCTCATGAAGAATTTAATTATTTGCAATTAATATATTAAAAAATAGCATAAAAATAGTTGTGCGGAGCTTGTACAAATGATGCTTAGCGAACGAGAGTCAACGCGAATACGTGGAATACGTGGTACGAATTCTGGGCAGATGTACGAACGTCGAATGGAATTTTTTTATCCGAAAAAGTTTAACAAATGCTAATTTGTACGAGTCGAGAAGCGGACGAATGGCGGGGTTTCATCGTTTTCACCGTTCTATACATGTTTCTTCTATATCGACTGACTTTGAATTTAAGATTACGTAACCATAGGAACGATATTTTTATATGCGTTCTTGTTCACTTTAAAAAATTCTAAACATCAAATGACGAATGTAAGACTTCAAAAAAATACATTTTTATAGATAATTTTTGACAGTTCAGTTGTATACTTTGATTTGATATTATTTTTTTATTGTTTATAAATATATCTTCTATATGAGGTTAGCTCGAAAAAAATGTTTGACTTGTCATTGTTTTACAGATGATTTGAAATTAATCCCGCCCTTTCCCAGGACCGGCTTAGAAACTAGGGATCCCTTGTCGGTTCTGCTCATCAACGCTAATAAAAATACGCGAATTTAATTCAATAATGTATTCAAATAAGTTTATCCAGTATATAAAACAAAAGAAAAGAAATTTAATGTGATTATTAGCAATTTTCGCAAAAGTTTAAATTTTGACCTTCCAGCATCCCTTAAGTACTGTCTTTATTAATATAAACATAAATCTATAAAATACATAGTTAGATTACGTAAATTAAAGTGCAGTAGTTCAAGGCAGATACTCAAGGATTTAGTCATCAAAAATACTCCCAAAAGAGGGACAGTGGACGAGAAGGTTATCTTGGTTAGGTAACCACAGAATGTGGCATAATGGCATAATATCCAAAAGTCAGTGATTTTATATGTATGGACAATAAATCAACCTACTGCAACTTGGTTGCCAACAAATACAGAAGACGGCTCACGAAAAGTAAGAAGTTTTCGTTGATTTTCTAAAGATTGATATTTTTTCTTTGATCGGTATAGTCAGCGGGCCACACTTCGAGAAACGTTGGCCTTTGATAAAACCTCAGGAATGAATGATGTGGTTGGAAACAAATTGTACTCATTTCATCACAGTCATACTCGGCTCTCGCTTCTGACGTATTTTCCTTGGTATTTACAATGTATATTATTTATAAATTACTTTATTACAAGAAAATTGCACAAAGGATTCAGAAGAAATTGTAAAATTTCATGTTAGTAATTAAGAGTTGTATGACGTATAACCCAAAATATAACAAATATAGAAAAATACCATTAAAATACTTTCAAACGTTATAAAGTGCACGGATAATTATGAAAAAATTTATTATCGTGGTTACAAGTCAGTTTGCAGACAATCTGTTAAAAAAACTTTGAAAATTATTTGCCTGCATTTGACTTGATTCATCACATATTAGATATGTAGCCCCTAATTCCAAACCCTCTAAAACGACTTTATATGTTTTTGAGTTATGGCAGCCATACTAGATTTTAGATCACGTTATCATCAACAAGCATTGTGATAGGGACAGTAATGACAACTTATACTCTATCTACTTCGAGGTATTTTGGAACAAACCCTGATTTTAAACATGCGATATCAATGGTTTTAAATGGATTTTGTGAGAAACAATGTGTTCTCATGTAGCTGACCAAAAAATCTACAAATCTGTATATTTAACTTAAATTATCTGAAATCCGTTTTAGGTGGTTTTGGAATTAGACGATACATATTTTATAAATAATTAGACAAAATACTTTGTTTAAACCACTATTTATTGATTATTCTACATGTTTCTATACCTATTGTATATTCTTCAAGAAACAATGTATACTTAAATTAAAAAATATAAGCATAGAAAAAAACAAAATTATAAAGTGGTGAATAAGTAAGAACTAATATGAAAACAAATTTAAAATGTGACTATTTATAAAGAGAGTTTATTTATTTATAATATTTAGCTTACAGTTAACACTTTTTCTAATTAATTAAATATTTTGTCTAATTATTTGTATAAAATGAGGCCACAAAGTAATTTTGCAAATATTGAAGAAGTGATACGTATTGTATTTACATTTTCTTGAAAAAATCTTAATAGTATTTCTACGCAAGAGACTTCGATCTCTCATTTCAGAGATTTATCAATATATACCAATTGCATCATTCTTCTCTGTGTACATAATCTGTACTATCCTTTACGGGCTGTCGAGATGAATCTCCTAAAGAAATGTTATCCTTGTACATGGTCTACAATAAAAACCAGTTTTAAATCTTTTTCTAATGAGAACATTTTTCGCTCTAGCAGTTTTTCGAAAAGAGATATTATGGTAATTTCGACACCGTTTTAATAATATCTAAAAATTTTTAAATAATTTGGCTAAAACCATCTTATATTAGTGAAGTCTTGGTCGAACTCTAAAGGAAATAAATCTAAAAAAATCTATTCCATTCTAGGTTTTGACCTCTCACATACTCTGATTCTTCTTCCCTTATCTTCAGCCGTTTATCTTTGCAATTATTATCGACAGCCGCTATGTGCAATGCGGGCAAGATGAACTTTTGACCTCTAGATTCTAATAATTGTCGACTTAAAGTGAGTTTAGGGTCGGTGAGGTTTGATGTTTATAGTAAAGTACTTTAATCATTGCATATCTGCAATCTTCGTTCAAGAAAATTCCTAAGCTTCGCATTGAAGTGGATTTTTACAAACTTTTAATTACTGGGTGTCTTTTTAGTGTCACCTTGACTTAAAAAATGTTAAAAAAAAATTGTATTATAATGTAAATCAAGCCGTATCTTTATAAAAAAGGATCGAATGTCTTAATCCATACTTTTTTATTACACGTTTGTTAAATCATCTTATATTATTCTTCTACAAAACGCATAGGAATTTGGATGAATTGTGGTCGTCGTTGATTCGATTTATGATGTCCTCGCTCACCTTATCCATTAATTATTATTTCATCCTCACTTCATTCTTCTGTCGATGTCTTAAACTGTTCATTCATCAATAAATCCAATTCTTGATGCATTAATTATCTACACAATGTAACATTCAGCAATCGATCCCTCGTTTTCAAATACGAGTATTTCCACCTCATAGGTGGTCATAGTCACTTACATTCATCGTTCATATTCCAAACCACCAGTAAATTAATAGACATGAAATAATGTGTATTGTTACGTTATTTCTTCTTTGTGCCTCGGCTTCACGTTCAGGGGGAAGGCATAAAGCCTAACTGGTTCTTTTTTTTTAATATTATCAAGTCAAAGGGTAATAAAATGAAATTACAAAATGCCATTGTTTACAATCTATTAGTTTATTATCTATTTTGTGACTTGCATGTATTAAACGTTGAACAAAAGCATTTCACCTAATTACTTATTAAGACAATTTAAAAATAATTACAATTAATTTAACATTATATATGCGCCCGTCATGCCAACATAAAGTATCGATTCTTGTGTGATATTGATTATTCAGGTCCCTCACGTAAGGGATTATCTTTTAGGAGACGCCTTCCACGTGTAGATGATGGTCCTGGAACCGGGACGTGAAATGTGGCCAATATTTCTGGTGGCAGGGTAGAGTGACAGAGTTCAGGATTGACCACCAGACGATGTCCAATTATCCAGGCAAACCGGGACTCTGGACGCGACGTGCTCATGCAATTTGTGTGTGCCGTATGTGATATCGTCTCTTTTGATAGCGACAACTTATTTTCACTACATCAAATTATGTTGATCGTCTTTTCTTTATATATAAATCCACCGGGACTCTTTTTATACTTTAACATCCACGATTAAACACAGAGAATATCACAGTCTAAGCTTTATACTCGAGGCGCACAGTTTGAATTTTCCCCGGAATTACAAATGACAAATGAAAACTAGATCGTGTTTATGGAGCGATCTCTCCCGGCTGGGATTGGGAGAAAGACTGACGTATGAGGGTGATGCATCCCTTATGGTGTATTTGTCTACGTGACTAAAGTCACGTACGCTAGATTTTTTAATGCCGTTCCCACGCCTCATCGTGCATCTAACAATACCGACGTTTATTACCCTGTCCCTTACTTCGACTAAGTGCTTTTGTATCCTTGAAAAACAAAATATTGTTTTGGGTAATTTTGCATTCTAACAGTACATATAGGAGAGGGATTTGGAACATTGGGTGCGAGACGAGGGGACGATTTGTATGGTAAACCTCTCTTTACGTCTATTTTCTCTAGCTCTGCCTGGGACCATTCAATTGCTTGATGCTTACACCCTTACATTTTTCTTCTGGTATCGACGGGAAAATTTTTACACATTTTACATAAATAGGTGTTCCGTACCAAGGTTCTGTCTAAATGTTTAATTTCTCTCTCGGTCTCTTAATGTCACCTCGTCTCGGCTGCATGATCCTAGAATGAATTTTTATAGGTAAAAATCCATATTTGATTTCACATATGTGTTTTCGAATAGGTCAATAGATTGAATTTTAAAAACCACCAGTTTCGAATTCCCGATTACATTAATTAAAAATAATTCTTTATTTTCTACATATAAATATACATACATCAAAAATCTTTATTTTGATCAAAGGAATTACATAATGCAATCACATTTTTAAAATTATATCTTTATTGTTTTACATTATACACTTTTAGCTTTACATTTTCTGTGGTAAGAATTTAACCCATAAATAGCGATTAAATTTATAAAAAGAATTGTATTATTCTAATTATTGTATAAAAGTTCACATATATCCGCCCCATAAAATGTGATTCAATGCGCTGTATTTAATTCGGATGAATAAATATCACATCCCTTTTGCGTGAACTAGATTGCCTCTGCTTCTCTGAAATTTAGGTTGTGCTGGTAAGTATAATGGTGCCTCTGTATCTTTAAGTGCTTTGCAACAAAACAATTCAAATGATGTGCGTCAAATTTTCTCAAGTCAGCTTGACTACTTCAGCCGCAGGAAAAATTGTAAAACCGATCAGTTATTATCAGAATACTAAGTTTAGTAAACCGGTACAATACTTTTACATTTATTAGTTTTATAAATGTTAGTGTAGGTATATATGTAATGAGATGTGTTATGCGTCTTGTGATGTTATGAAAATGGCGAAATGTAAATTATTATCCATTTGTAATTTTTAATATTTTTAATTTTATTAACTTTTAGAAATAATAATTAATTACTAACATAAAGCGCAATGCTGTTTACTTCACGCTGCATTTAAAAAAAAAGTTTTTGATGTTTACTGCATCATCTTCAGTAATAAACTAAAACTTAAAACAAGAAGTTATTTTATTGACTACATAGTGGGTAGGAGCGAATGAGAGCGGGGTTGGTGAAGGAGGATTTTCGATGAAAAGTGAAAGTGGTAGTGGGCGTGGCTAATATGGATAGGAGAGTTGGGGCGGACTAATATTTTTTTATCATTATCTTCATTCATTATCAAGAAGAAACTAGACGAAATGTTTTAAATCTCTGAAAAAAATCGTTTGATACATTTATCGTTCTACCAAGGTTCGTAAATACAACTTGTATTAAGAGTTTGAGTTAAAATAAGTGTATTTAAAATTATTTATAATAAAGCTGCATATAATTAATAATTATTGTTTAACTTTTCAAAGGAATAAAATAAGATTTAATGAAGCAATTTATTTGTTTTTGCCCGTCGAGTTCAGAAAGTAATGGTTAAACCTAAAAAGTATCTGTTGCTATTCTGGTTGTTAAAAGCTGTGAAAACGACCGCGAGATAAATTTCCTTAGCCGCTCGTAAATCGGAAAGCCATTTAAATTTCGCGTATCTTCTCAAATAATCTCATGAAAAGGTAATCCATTGTGATTTCATCGTTTTTCCAGACACAAATATCTACTAGGTACTTCATAGAACATTTTTGTTGGTTCAAAGTCCCCAAATTTTGCCGTAAAATGCTAATCTACTCACTTTTATGGATTCGTACCGATATAATTTATTTGAGAAATAATCCTAATGAAAAATTAAACAGGATTATTTATGTACCCGGCAAATATTATTTACACAGGGTGTAACAGACCAAGTCCACAATATTTGACTAAATTACGAGTTTAAGGAATATGTGCATAATTTCAACTATGTCAGAGATATGGGCATTTAAAAAAAAATAGTAATTGTGCGATTATTTAGATAAATTGAAATATTTTATTGATTCTAAATTATATATTAAATACAAGAAATCGAACTTCGAGCGGCCAGACTATTTTATATTAGATTATTTAGGACCTGGAGTAAAGATGTAGATTAATAATGGATAAATTACGCAAATATTTATTTTGAAGTACGTAGATAACTTAACACGATTTTGTAAAAATTTCACATAATAATATTTTCTGTAACGCTGTAGAAAGTTCACAGATTTCTTAAACATTTTCGACTTTTAATCTTGTGGACTAGGTCTGTTACACCTACCCACTAAGAATATAAATAGTTTACCTCAAGCAATTACAGTCGCCTTTCATATTGAAAAAACTAGTAGTTTAATCGGCTACTTGAAATAAGAAACACACATTAATAGGATCGATATAACATCTAATATTGATCAAATGTACTGCAAATTGAATGAATTATAACTCTATTCAATTTTAACATTTTGATAATTTGATTCAATGCAAGTTTGTTTTCGTAATCTTGACTTTAAGATTATAAGAAACTATATTTCGTACATGCAAGAATTTTCTATATTAAGGCAATTTTGTGACACTGAAAATAAATTTAATGGTCGCGGTTTTTCTTATTAATGCTTGTATTTTCTTTATTAACGCAAATAATATTCAGTTTATTCGTTTTAAATGCGTATAAAAGTCCTATCCTAGTTATAGTTTATATATTAATAAAAAAAGTCAAATCTAGAGTATAATTTATAAATTAATAGTAAAAACTAACATTTTAGAAAAAAATGTGAAAATATTTGTTTTTTAAAGCACGCGTATGAGGTCACATTGGTTTAAACCAGTTTGTTAGATTTTTTAAATTTATAATTGTCGAGTAATATTTGGAAATTAAAATTTTCTCTTACTTACTTACTTATTTACTTTCTTACTTACTTACTATCATCCCGAAAGAGCGCCACACTCTTCTGTTCTGACACACAATTCACGCCTCATCCACATTCATACATCTTCTCATACAAGCTCGCCGATTGTTGAGGCTTCTAACAGTGTCATCTGGTTTACCTGGTCGTGCCAAGTCTTCCGCCGATGTCTTCTATTTCTGCCATCACTTGCATCATATATATTTCTTACCATTCTCTCCTCATTCATCCGTTACATACGATCAAACCACCTAAGTGATGCTTTCTTAATCTTACTCGCTATACTAACATCAGCTTTACATTCTTTCCTTATTTCTTCATTCTTTACTCTGTCATAAATAGATTTGCCACGTATACACCTAAATGATCTCATTTCCAGGGCTTGTAAAGAAATTAAAATAACTATCATACTGGAATTACACATTTATTAACAAGATGGAAAATTGTCAGATTATGATGGAGATTTAATTATTAACTACAATTTTATTTTTTTCCCAACTGCATTCGGTAAACAAACGGTACGATAAACAATGTAAAGATAAATAGATGATCTGCATATTAACTTCTGAGTACAACAAATATAGAAAAAAAGGGATTATTGATCTATTTTGTATTGTCCATCGGTGACATATAATTTATCTATTTTAACATATTTAACTTCTAATTAATTAACACATTTTTGTTTGGGATTAAATTTTTCGCTTTTGTTTTCCTATTCGTTAATATCTCGAATAGGTCTGAAGAGGTCTTGATAGATCATCTATTAAAATATGCACTTACATACTCCATAGTTAACATCACCGCCAACGATACATGAACGCACCTTGCATTTATCGGTGCATAAAACCAGAGCTCCTGACAGTCGTAAAAACATACACATAGCGACGTACCGATGTCACAATGATCATGCGATAAGCGGCCGTCCAGGAGGTCAGCTCCCGAGTGCCACACTTCTTCCCGCCACCTTCCAGATAACACCTCCGGAAAACTTTTTATTGTACGGCTATAATATATCTTTAAATTGTAACTGGGTAACTTTAATAATAAATCCAGTGATAAACATAAGTAGTGTTTCGCTTTTCCAATATGCATCGGCCACAGATATTTATTGAATGCACTCAAATGAACATGTGAGTGACAGGTGATTAAAAGGGTACCTATCTCTCACACATCAGCTTATCCTTCTGATCTACAGTAACTTACACATGCACATATCTCAATCGTAATAACATAATATTTTTTACTTTCTCAAACACGTCAATAATCAGCAACATCCTAAATCACAATCCATTTAATTACAGTAATTTTAAACATTTTTAATAATTAATAATGTGTCAGTAATCATACTCTAAAATATATTTTAAAAAATTTAAAGGAAACATAAATTTAATGTTTGGGATAACCCTTCTTTCAGGAAAATCTTCTCTTGACGGTCTTCAGTATCGTGCGCACTCAGATTGTGAATCCCTTTTAATGGGATATTTCACATTTAATTAATCTAGTAATAATAAGAATTACGCAATTTTCAGCTAACTCGAATGATACTAATCTTAAAATTTAAATAATCTTCTTGAATTATGTAATCGTTTTTAATCGTAATCGGTTATACGAGTACTACAAACCTACTAAGAAAAACCAAATATTTGTATTTAAATAATTAATTAGGTATTAATACAAATACAACTTAAATTAATCAACTAGAAAAATATACTTGTACGGAATAAATATATTTATGGAAAAAATATTTTAGTTGCTACCGGGAATATTAGATGAATCAATTGAACTACAGAATATAAGTTCAACATTTTGTCGTAAACGTACTCGGTTATATGGCGGAATTGGTTAACGCATTTCCCCGAATAGGAAAAGCTCCAGGTTCGTATCCTGGTAGCAACTAAAATATTTTTACGATAAATAGTTAATAGTTTTTTTCTGTGTATCTTTCTAGTTTATTCGAACATTTTGAATTAAAATACCATAGAGCTATGCTCTGAAAATGCAATTTGACAACAAAAATATGTCGTCGAAGATGAACCGAATTTTATTTATTATATTATATATGGAATAACAGAGTATAAATACATGTTTTTAACTTGTACTACTTGATAACGTAGACGTGAACTAACGCAATCAAATAGTTCTGCGACTTTTTAAAAATATATGACTGGTTGGAGCGAAAATTTAAACGCTGACAATATAATATGCATTAATGTAAAAAATACTTCTTGTTTACACAATTATTTTATTTTCAAATAGTTTATGTAAATGTGTCATAAATTATCGGATTTATAATAATAATAATAATAATAATAATAATAACAATAATAATGCGTTTATTTCAGCGTGATATGGTTTTTTTTTTTTCTGAAGACCCGATTCACCATAAAGATGATACATTCAAGTTACGAAATATTATTTATATTATGAAAAGAAAACCAAAGAAAATAAAATTCGATAAAAAGTTCACACATATGTATAAATATAAACAAAATATAAATACTACATATATAAATACTTCAGGCACGGCCATTATTGTATCTGTAGTTATTCTCAAGGCGTTGCCATTCTCTGGTCAGGGAACCGGCTATCCATGAGAGCGCCGCTTGCACTCGAGAGTTGGTGCTGAGCCCCAAAACTCAATGCCTCAGAAGCGTAACGAATCCATATATACGGCCATCGGTAAACATTGTAGATGCGCTGCAATAACGAGTCAATACAAACAGTATTCTGTACGACTTGTTGGGTTGAATTCGGAGACGGTTGTGCATTACTTGATTGTATTTCGACCAGAGCTCGCAGGTATACATGCTGGTGAAAAACGATTTAAACAGGATTCTCTTCTCCTCCTAACTGCATGACAGCATATTTGCACGAACTCTCAACTGATTCCTCTGCCGTTCTATGTTATCATCGTCTTGTCCATCTTCATTGAATATATGACCAAGGTATTTGACTTTATTTTGAATGCTCAATTTTGTCCCGTCCAGCCACACGGGAGGGATATTATATGGCCCATTTCCATATTTGAACGTCATATGACCGATTTGCTGGCATTGTATAAAATATTATATTCACTGGCATATGTTTCACATATCTGTAAAAGATTTTTTATCCCTTTTATAGATGGCGCTAGTATAACTACATCATCGGCATAACTAATGTGGTTCACATTTGTCCCGCCCATATGGCAGCCAATTTTTGCATCGGGTAGTCTCTCGCTCAATTCGTCCATGTACATATTGAAGAGAATTGGCGACATGCACCCACCCTGCCTCACCCCAGTGCGCAGGTAAAATGGCTCGGAGTCGGCGCCTTCCCACCGCACTGAGTTCTCTTGCTGTCTGTACCACCTGTCAAGTATATGTACAACTGGTTAGGAAACGTTTCGCTCGCGCAGTTTCGTCCATAATTTGTCGTTGAAACGGTCAAAGGCTTTGCTCAAATCTAAAAAGCACGCGTATATCGTGGTTCTTTGACTTTTAAAATTGTCCAAAATTTGTTTTACGACAGAGATCGCACTATCAGTAGACAGATTCTTTTTGAATCTCATTTGGCTGCCTCTAGTGTTCACGATTACAGAAATCTAGTCCATGATGATTTTTTAAAAAAGTCTTGCTATTATAGTGGCTAGCGATATCGGCCTATAGTTTTTGAGAGACAATTATCCAGTTGTTTCAACTTTAATACAGGTAAAATAATAGTTTTTGTCGTATTTGCAGGTATGTATAGATGCTTGATCATGTTACTAAACAGATTACCAACCCTCTACCTCCTCTCCCTAGACTTAGAACACGACCTTTTTCTGTGGTTGTTCTCTATGGTTGTTTTGGAGTTGAAGTTGAATCTTTGAACTGAGTGATATTGTTTTGCCATTGGGTGTAGTGACTTCTACCAAGTTCGTCTTGCCATGTAGGAACGAATTGTTGGCTTGTAAATTGTAGTCCTGCTGCTTATAGGGCTGATACTAATACTAGGGTTGTGTGTAATCGGATTCTCGCTACCGTGCAAATCGATTAGTGCTTTCATCTTGCTATTATGCGTGGTGCTTATTAACACTTTGCGCTATCACTGAAGTATTTATTAAAGAGCGAGAAGACCTGTGGATTCAGTGAAAGAAGATCCAGATACCGAAAGGACTATTTCACAGGTGGGTCGTGTTTTCTGGTTCTGTGTGGTCCATCAGCCGCCACTTGTCCTCTATTCCTGTCCATCTCTAGAATTTTTTCCATCCTTCCTGCATCTTTTATTTCCTCACTCCCTCGTTCAGATATTTGCAATTACAAAAAATATATGAAAAAGTACCAAAAGATATGTTTTAGAATTTTTATTTTCTAAAAAGTATCGTTTTAGTTCAATGTTTATCATATTATCTCAAAACTACAATTTATTTGACACGTAGTCAAGTGATGCATTTCACTGTCCAATAATAATCTACATAAATATAATTCTCGCCATTTGTTCGTAAGACTATTAATTATTAACCCGGGGGCGTTAGTCATATTCACAAATATTTTGAAAAAAAAAATGTATATTTTTTATTTATTTTCTTAGTTTTATTAACCACAATTGAGTTTAAAAAACATCTACCGGTTTCGGAAAACACTTTTCCTTCTTCAGGATGTCATAACTAACTAAAAATATAGTATTGTTTCTCCAGAATCTATTTTAAAAATTTTTTTTAAAAAACAATTATTTAAAAAATAAATTTAGTACCTAACTCAAATTACTACTCAATACAAATTTAGTCGAATAATTTTTAGGAAAAAATTTTAGAATAGGACATTTCTAAATTTAATTAATTCGTTTAATAATAAATATTATTAGTTCACATCGCGATTAACTGTATCTAATAGTAACGAAATGACTTGTAATTTAGTTATTTGTGTAATTGCCGGCTTTGTGCACGCGTAATTTTCTTGCTAAGTGGTTCTTTGATTATTATAGAGGAATTTTGTTAACTTATTATTAGTGGTGGGTTTTTTTGAAAGAATATATTTTTGTGGACATTAACGTACACGAAATTAATTTCTTTGACGTAGTATTTAAGATATTTATCCAGGTGTGTGAAATTCTTATGGAGTCATTTCCAGGAATAAGGATTGAATGGCCATATTTTTAATGTAACTCAATTATTCTACCTTATGTTGTATCATTAAACTGTTAACGCTCTGTGTAACATAAAATAAAAATAGTTTAAAAAAATAAATAGTATATTTACGAAAGGGGTCAACTCAAATGGTAACTTGGGCGTAGTTAATTCAGAATCATAAATGAAATAAATTATTTCCACTGGAATCTAATGAATAAGTTACCTGCTTCACACCGTGTATCGTTAGTGAGGGTGAGGCCCCAGATACCGCAGCAACATAGAAATAATAATTAATATTTGTTCATTGGAACTGGGAGTTTTGCTGAAATAACGGTGGAAGTAATTTTATTTACAGACATGACGACAACTTCTCATTTACATTAATTGAAACAGCGAAGAGAAATGTTCTAGTGCCCTTCTTGGCGGAATCTTTGGAAACTCAAAGTTAAATATTCAACCAAAATAAAACAACAAAACTTATTGAATGTGATGAGTTCTTTAACGTTTAATAAAAGAGATATTTCCTTCAGACAAGCCAATTTATTTAACATTAATGTAGACACAATGAATATTTTACAAAGCTTTGCCCGAGTTTTACTCAAGAGCCTCATCGGATATCTAAATGTTTTCAAAGTCTTTGAACGATTGATTTGATATTATTCGCAAAATATACTTTTCCAATGGGATTTGTAAATTTTTAGACATTTTTATAGGCACATTCTCAAAGACATAATTTTGAATTTTTAAAAATCATAAAATTATACAAATAAAATATGAGCTTCGACGTGGAATAGTGTCGTTTCTCGAACGCTAGGTTTATCAGATTTTTTATAGTAATGAATGTATGATGAAGATTGTGACTGATAAAATAGTCAGTAGTATTTATATTTAAAAAATATTAGCTTTAAAAGCTACCAGAAGAGCAAGAAGTATATTATTCATGGTAATATCAAATAATTGTCATCAATCAATCATAGATGTCTCATAGAGACGAAGTTATTATTTTTATATGGAAAGTATGGAAATCGTGGGTATTACAGAGCTCACGACCTGTTCTTGGCTGGCTTGAGTGATCACTTTACGCAATGTAACGTTCACCAATTCTACCCATAGCCGACTGCAACACCTATCAAATCAAATGAAAAATATATATAGAAATATGGGGTTATAGGTCGTAAGTCCTGTAATTAAATATAATAAAAATAGCTTCATCTCTATGAGATATCTAATATTAATTTAATAACAGTGTAGGTAAAAATCCAGTCATTATGTGTTCTTGGGCATATTCAAATATTAATTTTATGTTTTTAACGTGTAGAAACCTTTCAAGTATTTTCTTATAGGTCGTGAGCCCTGTAATATTCATGATTTCCATACTTCCCATATACAAATAAAAGCTTCATCTTTTTGAGATGTCTCTAATATGTCTTAATGACAATGCCTGTGGGGATAAATCCGGAAATTGGGTTCTTTCAAAAATTTGGACATACTCAAAATATTGTCAAATAATTGAGTAACAAAAGTGTTGGTGTAGAATTTGTAACTCTATTTAAAAAATATATATAATTAAAGTCATTAAAAGTCAGCGTAATTTAATTATTTACAATATATCTTAATAATAAATATTCAAATGAGTGCAATTATTTTTTATATAGGTAAAACTTACAAAAATTTTGATATTAGAATTAAGGAGAATTTGAGATGCCTAAATAATAATAACTATTGAGATTTTCCAATCAACTTTTGGAAATAAATCATTGCTTTGATATTAATAATGGTTTAGAAATTATACATACAAATACTAGGGGTTTACAGTTTGATTTATTTGAAATTTTAGAAATAAGAAAAAGTGTTAATAGCAAGCTTAATATTATAAATAAGCAAGTCCTCTTTGTAAATAGTCACCTTTTAAATTTGTTTTCATATTAGTTCTTACTTATTCACCATTTTATATTTTTGTTTTTATCTTTGCTTGTATTTCTAATTTCAGTATACATTGTTTCCTGAAAATGATACCATAGGTATCGAAACATGTAGAATAATTAATAAATAGTGATTTAAACAAAGTATTGTGTATAATTATTAATATAAAATAAGGCCACAGAGTAATTTTTCAAATATTGAAGAAGTAAAATATATCTACCTATAACATTTTTTATAAAGTAATGGTATAGCGAATATGTGTCTAAAACATGTAAAATCAATATATCCAGTTATTTTTTACATTTAATCACATAAGTTCTATAACAGCAACGATATTGACTGACATACATTTCTACGACTGGAATTCTTATTATTTATGTTAATAAAATATTTTTTTTAAGTAGCATTATCTGACACGAATTAAATATTTTTTCGATTTATTGAAGTCGAATATAAAATCGAAATACCCTACTGCAATTTGAAAAAATCTACTTATGTAAGTCACTCTAGTTGAAAACCTTTAGCGCTTGCCACCGGACGCCGGCGTTAAAAGCGTTTCGCTTTGCGAGTTTGCAGGAGCGACTCTTCCCCCGTACGTACTGTGTAGTGGCCTTTGGGTGAATGTCCGCCCCGATCTTTGTATGAAGGCTCCATGTACCGCACATGCTATTACTGACAAAGGGGATGTTCCGTGACAAGCGGTTTTCCAATTGCGGCTTAAATTATTTTACTTAAAAATATTTTCTATGCTACGAAGGTGAATAAAAATATTATCCGAATGCTATTGTACCTGATGCATCTACCTACAAAAGAACTAATATGATATATGATGTACTATGTACAACATTTCTTGTGTGCCGCATTAACAGCTAAAAAAGAACACCTGCAAATTCTACTCGCTACAGAATTCCCACATTATATCGTATCTAAGAACATGTGTTCTTAGGTATTTTATAATGGCCTATTTATGTCACGTCCACCACATAAAGTACATGAGTAAATAGTTCGCAGACAGAAAATCTGTCAATATAAGACGCCCTTAAATATTATGTAACCAGTTCTCTTGAATAAATCCAACGTGAAACAACCTGAGTTTCTATTAACAGAATACATTCTGAAATTGTAATACATAACCATCACGCATGTCTCTACATATCATTATCGGTCAGTTAAAATATTAAGAAGATTGAAAAAATCAGCAGCTGAGAAAGAATATGAAAACGTGGAAATATATTTTTTATTTTATACATAATTTACTATTTCGTCAAAACGAGTACTAGAGTTGATAAAATCTCAATTTGAACTTAACGGCAGCTGCTTGGTTATTGAAGACCTTACTATATGAAAAGTTGTCAAAATCTGTTAGTGAGATGTTTGGTGAATATAGTGTATCAGATTCATAACTCAACAGGCGTCCAGAGCGTAGAACAAACTTCGTAATGTAGATTTTATTAGTTTTCGTTCAGTTCGTGCGACATCCATTTTTAAAGTTTTTTTAATGTTTTAAGTAATTCATAACTATTAGTTGTTTGATTCAAAACCAAAACTTAATTTTAGTGCAAGCTCTTAAATGGTTGTTCGTGGTTTTGATTAAATCATCGTCTTCAGTTGGTCGTTATTAACTGAAGAAGGACGCTCACGATCTTCTACATTTTCAAAGCTCTCGTCCCCAAACATGAAACTTTTGGATTCACTATTGCACTACGTTCCTTAACATAAACTATAATAAAAGCATCGTTTACTTCACGAACAGTTTTTAACGCTATACCACTTTATTTTTCGAATTTGCTTCATTTCAATATTTAATTCAATGGTCTAATTTGAAGCAAAATTAATAACAAAATCAATGTCGATGTTACCAAAATTTAACTTTAAATTGATATTAACCTTTCCCTAGCCATGCAGTAACATAGATCTACTGAGCCAATTAAATCATATTTATATAGATATATACAATATAAAACTTACATTTTGCCTAGTCTAAAAAAATCTTTTGCGCTTAAAAATTACTAGTGGAAAACCAATTATGCAAAGCGAATCACAATAAAAATAATAATTTTTGAATTCAATGCTATATAAAATTAATACGTTACATGCTATCTACATTAAAAATACTACTTGTATCACGTGAATTTAAATGAAGAGAGATAAAGATAAAGATCATATTAGATGGGTTTTTTGACAAATGCGTTATAAGAATAACGTTTGAGGATAAAATTAACGTATTAAATTATTATATTTATCATTTCTTATTATATTTATAATAACTACGACATTAACTATTTTAAACTCATTTAAGCTTGTTTTCGCATTTAAAATGCTTAAAAAACTCCAATTTCTTGCAGTAACACGAGTTGACATCATGGCTGGGTATTATGCATATATAGCATGGTATGGTAAAGATTAACATAAGTACGGCGAAATTAAATATTAATTTAAAATAAAAAGTTAGCTTCAGAAAACAAACATATCAGTCAATTTTTCACCAACCTAATCCTATAGAGATTTTCGTATAATCAATTAGCATTATTTTTATAACTTATTCTATTTTAAGCAAATAATTAAAACTGGCGTAATACTCTCAATCCACTTTTATTAAACAAGAAATATCTAATTAACCCGACACGATATATTTTTTTCAAATATATCCAGTAATTGATATTCGTAGTTGTTCAATAATTATTACCAATATTATTGTTGAGTATGTTGTCAACTCAGCTTAATAAACTAGCTTTATGAACTCCCCGGCTCTATTATAATAATAATTGCTTATGATACTATGTTCCCTATGTATACCTGCTTTGCTATGTTATTATTAAGAATGAGTGATGCCAGAATGTACGTAGTTAATATGTCGTGGTAATTATAAAAATCTTACATAGCAGATGATCCAAGTAACACGGTAAAAGTTGTGGTCCATTGGATGTACAGAATCTGCGTGTTAATTAATTGAGTACAATTGTAATTTTACCTTATAATTGACTATTAATGAGTTTATTCAATATTTGATTTTTATGATGAATTATGTATTATAATATTACATACATCCATTGAATCCATTGCATCCTATGCCAGTAAGAAAAAATACAAAAGTTCTTAAATATTTTCTCTTTAATATTTTCAATAAAATTTACACTACAGTATGCAAATATTGTTACGCAATGCGCTGGCACCGGTGGATCGAACGTCAGCGCATCACGACGCCGGCTAGACTCAGATTGTGGGTAATGTGTGTGTGGTGCCGGTATGCCTGACTCAGATGGATGGGAATGGTCTCAAACAATCACAAGCATGATTTGCACAAAAATTACACTTTAATCACATTAAACATAACAAACCGGACATTGTAAGCATGACAATTGTCTTTGACAACTTCTTTCTTCAAGTTATAGTCTCCTAGTGTTACCGATTTAGCATTCAGATTTATAGTCAGGTTGCCACGGGGTTGAAGTTGCAACAAATGCCAGGCTGCCATGGGGTAGTGTCGCAACCTTGGTTCAGGCGCCTTGCTCCCGTACCAGAAGTGATTTCTTCCTCCAGATGGTTACCTTGATGCCATTTTGTCACTGTGGAGTCCGCAGAGCCCATCCGTCGATTATCGTTCGTATGCGGCCTTTCCACAAGTTGCAGCGGAGTCTCCTCAAATCCCGCGAATGTATCAGGCACATTTTAAATCTCTGAATCCACCGCGGGAGAAAACCTTAATTTTTTATCTAGGTTGTCGCCGTTTTTCATTCTCTGCGGCGGAGCACCGTCTCTCGCGCACACCTCGCACTTGGAACGCTCGCGCGCAAGTTTCCCCTTCCTCCTCAGCCTTCTCTCCCGCGGACCGCGTCTCCTCGGATCGGTAAGCAGCGCTCTGTATCGCATATTTTTGAAATGTCACAATATACATATATTAAAATTAAAATGAAGTGAAAACATTGTCTTTTTACGAGTAAGAAAAGATACAAAGAAGTGAAATCGTTCGTATTTTTCTGAATGGCTAGTATATTGAACTTTTCTTATTGAATTTGAGGTTGAAGTAAGGTCTCCGGTGAGTGTCGCTATTAAAATTATACGAATATACGAGTATTTTATTTTGTATATATTCAATGTATTTACATTACAGTACGAAAATATCGGTCCGCATTCTAATATTTATCTAAAACCGCTCTTTACTCGATCATTTTTAGTATTACTGTTCAAAATGGTTTTACACAAAATATCGTGTTCACTTGAGTTTTTAATTTTATTTTCCTGTCTCTATTATTTCATTTCTTTTAGTTCTCTATATCCTTCATGTCAATGCTTTTAATAACATTCTGATGATAATCATATCAATTGAAGATAGCTATAGATGTACATATGTTTATAGCATATATCATTTTACTAATATTTTATATAATCTTACTGTAAATAAAGACAAAGTACCTACACTACATGGTGTATTGTTAAAATAAGATAATAAGAGATTTCCGCATTGAAATATAGATTCTACAGAAATCCTATCATAATAATTAAAAAAATGGTCATTTACTGTATTGCATGGTTAAAAATAAACAAATCTAAACAATATATAACTATTTCTCTTTGAAAAACTGATCCTCTAGTATTTGTGATTTGAAATGAGACGCTGTGGCGCCAGTAACGAGTTGCCCCCACATACCATCGAGACAAAATAAGCGATAAAGTGCAATAGATTTCGTGCATTCGTTTAAAAATAAGTACAGATAAGAACAATTTTCACTTGCTGTATCTGAAACGTTAAATGTATGTAATAAAAAATCTAATTTTCTATTTGCCTTATATGTAACATTCAATATAATAACAAATTAAATTTTTACTTTGCTGAATCTAAAAAATTCAACACATTTAATAAATATAATTTTTACTTGCTTAATTTGAAACATTCGATGCATTCATAAATTTCAGAAACTTATAAAGTTAACATTTATTATTTTTTAAGTTCATTAAAATGAAACCCTGTAGTAGAGTAGCACCACAATAAAATTGTGACACAAAATTTATTAAGGAGAACTCAATTTTGCTGTGAAGTTGCATTTTACGAACATAGTTCTGTGGTATTTTTATACAAATTAAATGAAAGATATACAGAATAATCTACTTATCAAAGAAATGTTTAATTGCTACCGGGATTTGAACCTGGACTTCTTCCTATCCGGGGAAGCGCGTTCTTAGATTTCGCTATATCGATCGAATTCATTTACGACAAATTTTAAACTTATAATATGTAACATTTCCAATTGATATATCTACAATTCCATTTTTAATTTACAAAACAATGTTCTGAAAGTGCAACTTCTAAGCAAAACTGTGTTATCTTTGATATATAAGATAATTCAAATTTAATGAATTGGATTAATTAATTTAATTATAGCATCACCAATCGGGTTTTACTCAAATTTATATGAGATTTTCCGTAATATAAAGGGTATTGCATTTAAAAACGGAATTGGAAATTGGAAATATTATAGAATATAAGTTCAATATTTGTCGGAAATATATTCGAATGCTATAGCGAAATCGAAGAACGCGCTTCCCCGGATAGGAAAAGCAGTTTCGAATCCCAGTAGCGTTAAAATATTTTTTCCATAGATAGATTTTTTTCTGTATGCTTATGAATCTTGTTGATTTATTTAATTTGTATAAAAATACCAAATTTATTATTTTACTATATTTTTATTATTATTTTACTATACAGAAACTCTAGAAATTTTATTTTATGCAATTTTAATAACAATACCAATATTATGTTCGAAAATCAGAGTTCGTCAATCTATTTTCGTGGCCGAAAATGATTATTTTATTAAATTCACGTTTTAAAACTAATTATTTTTATGGTAAGCTTTATGGTACTTTAAAAAAATCTGAAAATAAAACAAATATTTATTTTTGTCATAACCAAGCGCATTCAAAATATTTTAAAAGCTGGGATGCATAAAAATATTCTTAAATCCATTTAGATAAATAAATTGTAAAGGATATTGGATTTAAATCAAACATAATTTTTCTTATTTCTTAGCTTGGAAGAAAGCTGAAGGTGCAGAAATTGTTAAAGGACTTCTACAATATTTCCTCTATGAGCATCAAAGAGGAGCTTCATTTAATGAAACAGTTTCTTGGCGTAAGCAGTTATTAAATTTAGCAGTGACTCACCACCCTGCGGGATTGAACCACGCTTTAAGGGATGAAATTACTCCGCTGCCGCTGAAATTATGTGGTTGAGACGAAATTCTGCGATGGGGATGCTCAGTGAATAAGATGAAGAAGTTAATTAATGTACTCCGAAACAAAACTTATTTAAAACCCCGTCTTATATATTTTACGATAATTTGGATAAATTGTGTACCAACTTTCCATAGAAGCTTGGCACGCGCGCACGATGGAATTTTACGACTAGTCTTGTATTTTCATTTTTCTACGTCAACGAGTGTGCCCGTACCGTATATTGGAATCGTGATGTCAAGAATGTAGGACAAGGAATAAGAAATAAAAGATAATATCGCTAACTTGTATTCTTTATAGATTTCACACATGTATTTTTTTCTTTAGCTGGAGCAAGAAATATAATTAAATTATTTTTTTATATAATAATAAATTACTATAAAAATGAACAAAATATAATCTTAACATGTGTATAAGTATATGGTAATAAAATTCATAAATAATTATAATCAGAAATAATTTAATAGCGCTTAAATTATATTTAATAACTTCCTAGATTCAGAAATTTTATCATTTAATCATGAACATTGTTGACGATCATGATGAAATTTAAGTGTAAGTGTAAAAATCAATATTCTAATTAAATCATATATTTATTATAATGTTATAGTTATAGAAGACAGTTTTTTAATAATTGAAACAAATAGATATTCCGCTTAAAAAAACAGAAAAAATATATCAAGAGAATAAGGTTCTGGATCTTGACCCGGAAAAATGAGTCATTAATTACACTTTGTTAATCATGTAATGGTCAGCACTCCGAATGTTTTGCTATAATTGTATTCAAAAACATAAATTATATCTCTATACCTCTTTTTTTATTTTACTAAAATAAAAGTAACACTTAGCTATGTTTTTAACTATGCTCTTTTAACAACAAAGTAACATCAGACATTTAAATTAAACTTCAAAGTTTTGTATATTTTTATTCCAATCTAGGTGAATTATTTTTATTATGTTTATAAAAATAATTTTTGGGGTGAAACGTCACTTTTCGTTTAACGATTCAAATTAGGCAATATAGTAAACTAATACCTGATTTCGGGTACGTGTATAATAATATTCACACATTTTATTTGTATACAATTCAATAATTTGTTTTAATATATTAAATTAAAAATGCTACGAAAATAAAACTTTTTATTGTTATCTCCCAAACTAGTAGAAAATTTGACATATTTGTAACGAAATAAAGTGAAAATTGTTGTAAAAATTTCGATACAATAAAGTCTAATTTGTTCCATGGTCATGATGTGTATATTTTATTAATAAAATATAATATAAATTTTTGAATAAGGTTTTATGAACGTTTTTTTGTACATTTTTTATTATGTTCGACGAAAAAAATTGCCTACGTATTATATTTTATTTACACTAGATTTCTTTTTAAAAAATCAGTGTTTATTTATTTTTTCTATTTCTTTATTGATATTCTTAATAGTAGCAATATTTTATTAATATTTGTATTCAAGGATTTTTTTTTGCTATTTTTTACTGTTTAAAAAAATAAACCTGTGAGTTTATTTTAATAAAATATAATTGTATTATATCAGTGTATGTAAATGTGTATCAAAAATGTATTTCTTCGAATGAAAATGGAAAAAAATATTACATACATTACTTTAGTTTAAAACTCACAATCAAAGAAATCTTAACATGATGATAAAACCCGAGGAATTATCTTCTTAAAGCTTTTGGTGTTAAAATATTATAGTCGTCTAATTATCGTATCATATTTATTTACTCTATTTGCTTTTAATTTAGTTAAGTAATTTTCTTTCTTAAAAAGATTTGAAATCAAAAGATTTTTTCAGACGGTGATTTGTTGCAATTTATCAAAGCCAATGACAATGATGGAATATAACTCAACATCTAATATTTAAATAAATACTCAAAGGTAAATTAAGAAATTAACCAAGTTATTTCGATAATTTACAGACAATTTTTCACAAATTCTTTAAAATAATTTATTCTTTGGATGACATTATTATTGTTTTAATGTACATTGAGATTTCTAAATATAGATATATTGTGTTTAGTAAGATTTTAATAAAAATACTATCTTCCCCAGAGTTTATTTTTTTAATTTTTGTTTTCTTTTGTCTTCCGGAAGGAAGCGTTTTTCTTCTAATATCGCCTCTCTGCTCCCCAGCCATCCTAGATTGTACCCGACACGTTGCCATCGCATGACACCTGGAATATTATTTATATTTATTGTATGTAATAATAGAATAAATTCTTATAAATTACTGATTAATTTAGTATTTATCCACTTACTATATATTGTTATAATATACTAAATGATAAAGAAGTTTCCTGCCGAAGGACAGTGAAGGATTTGTTTTTTTGGTAGCCATGTATCGCCGCCCTGTTGCCCTTGTAGCATAAAGACGAGGCACAGTTGCCTTTTAGTATCAGAAAAATGCCAACCTTGTGGAAAGATAAGGACAAATACGGGAGTATCAGTTCATAGAATGGTCCTGAGTACGTGGTGGGTCACCTCTTACTGCCTTTTTAAAGGGTCTCATGACCCAACATTCGGAAAATTAAATGTAGGACTTGAAACCACCCCTCAAGTGTCAATATAACTAAACTCGGCGAAAAGCATTTTTGAATTAAAAGCAATAGAAGGATGCTGTTTTTTTTAATCTTATCCATTCATTGGCTATAATCACTTTATTTACTGCGGCCCGGAAAAGCTCTACTGTAGACTTGCCAAACCAATGCCTTAAGTTTTTCAGCCACGATATTATATTTCTTCCAGGGCTTCGACATTCAGAAATTATTCCCTGTATTGTGAGGTACAAGATCTCGTTATTCTCCGGATGTCTCTTCACATGCCCGAGATATTGAAGTTTTCTGATTTTTATTGTTTTAAATACTTATTTTTCGTTATTCATCCAAATTATAATAACTTTATTCTTAACTTTATCCATTATACTTATTTTGAGATATTATAGATATATTATTTTGAGATATTATAAATGTATTATAGATCCATATCTAGTGCAAGCGGCGCTCTCATGGAAGGCTGGCTTCCTGACCAGAAAATAGAATCAACTGAAGAGTGGCTACAGATAAAATAATAGCCGTGACAGAAATTTTATATTTATATATGTATTTTTATTTATGTGTGGACCTCTTTATCTTTTTTAAATTTTTTTTTATAACATTTATTTATATCTTTTCATAATAATTTTGTTACTTGCCTGTTTTATTTTATGGCGAATCGGGTCTTACATAAACAACCTGTTCACGCTGGAATAAACACATTATTATTATTATTTTTCAAATTTTTCAAGTTGCCTAATTATTTCTTCAGTAAGTGTTCATACTTTCATTCTATAAAATAATATTGAGAACACATAACGTACGACTATCAGTATTCGTAATCTAAGGTTGAGATTATGACTGTAGAACATCATTTTCATGCGGATAAAGGTTGCATGAGATTACTCAATGCGGCAGTTGATTTTAACAAAAGATTCCCATCAAGATTTATGCTATTTCTATGAAATTTTAAATAATATATTATATATATATAATATATTAAACCCTATTTATTAAACTAAACAACTTTAAACTATCCCACATTCATAATACCATCTAATAATCTATTTTACCCACTTAAAAAATTGTTTTGTGTCCCGCTCTACGTCAATATATAATACCGTAAATTATTCTAATAACTTGGATATTTTCAGTGATAAATTGCCTCTCCTTAAAATTAAACTACGCCAACTTTTTAATAACAATTGACATAAATTGTATATATATATAGGCGTGTATGCGTGTACATATATATATATATATATATATATATATATATATATATTTATTTATTTTATTTTATTAGTAACTTTATAATACTATGCAAAAATCTGTTTGGACTGTGCCCGTCTCACTAGAGAAATTTTGTGTCGAGACAGGCGTAGTTTGCAAGCATTTGTTGAATTAATTAGAATTGCAAGTAGATAGAATTACATTTATTATTATATAAAAGGAGTATATGAAGAACAATTTTAAAATGGACTTAATTTTTGTATCACTGTAGCAATAATTAATATAGTATGAGTCGATATGTTTGGGTGAGTGAATTTCTGCACCATTTGAATTTTATACGGAAATATTTTATGACTTTCAAAATTCGTTTTAGGAATGTTCTGAAAATGTCCAAAAGACAGATGGATCATCGTTTACTCTGCCGTACAACCTCCACAACTGCTTCCGTGCGCACCTAGTAGCATCTCTTTCAGAAATATCTGCCACTGGGATTACAAACCATCAGATGAATAGAATAAATCAATAATTACGACTCGTTTGTGCACATCGTAAGTTTTCATCGTATATCCCAAAAAAAAATAATCCGTAAAAATAAAAAAATAAAATGAAATACAACCAAAAAAATTGTGGACATTTTTAAGACAACGGTTTCATTTTGGCCACTCTGTGTTTGAAAAATCTATCAGAATAAAAAGGCTACATATCCACTAACTTCAAAGAAAAGTGATACCTTAATGCGATGTATCAGTTTTCTTCAAATTTCGTTACACGTGGTACACATAAAGATATTATAATATATAAGATATCTTTCACATCCATTAACCAATAGGTAAGTACACATACGCACAAGGGTTTGACAAGGAAGGACATCAGCTTTCTCATTCGGCGTATGGGTCAGCGATATCCCCAGACAGGCTCTCTGTAGGTACTTTACCCTTCCAGTATAACGCCTGGTACCTTCGAAATCCTATGTATACACGATAAGTGTAAGGACCGGAAAATACACAATGGACAAGAAAGTTGTATACTTGGAATGACAAGACAAAGTAAACGAACGAATTATTGAAGACCTTTCAATGTCGGGAAACTTGAATTGCTAGCTCAGGGAAGCAAACGTAATATGATGCAGATATTGCCAAGACGAAAATATATATTATGTCATGTAGACTTTACAATCTAATCAAATTTTTAATAACCTTCAATTAAATTATATATACGAGTATATATATATACTAGCAACTCTGTGTCGAGACAACCCGGGAATAAATTTGCGGAAATTCCATGATTTTTGATGTCTCGAGTCGCAGAACTTTAAAAAAAAAAGAACCCGAGACTCGAGACATTTAATTTTTCTTGATATAATTCATTTTAAACAAGTTAAGATAATTCTACCATTCGTTGCCATAGATAAAGTAGTAGTAGCGATGCATGTGTAAGTATATTAAAAAAAAAAAGTAAAGTTTCCATAGCTTATATGATCAGCCATAAAGATTTGCATTAGGGAGAAATTAGTCCATAGATCTTTCTCAAGACGCGGATTTCACTAGAAAATAATTCATTGTCTTAAACCCGCGAAAATCTTAAATACAGGTGAATATTATGTTCTAGGTCGATGCTGTTTTTACCTAGATACCTAAGAAATGAAACACAATTTTATATTTTAGTTTTTATTATATATATATATATATATATATATGTATGTATGTATGTACATGTGTATGACCATATTTTTATTAAATTTTGGACAAAGGTAGTGCACTTCCCCGGATTGGAAATGAAGATCCAGGTTCGAATCCCGGTGACGCTAAAACAATATTTTTCGACAAAATTGATTTTATATGTATATATTTATAATTAATACATTAATTTAGTATTTAAAGCATTTTCTTATTTTAAATACTTTATATTCGCTAATATGGTGAAAATATATTTTATTCAATATCTACCCAAAAACTTCAAACCTTTTTGGAAATGTACATATTCGAAGAGACACAACACCCACGAGTTCAAAAAATTCGTGCACACGTGCAAATTAAAGTTGATATTTTAAAATAATATTTGTGTTTGAAATGACTACAGGACCAATTATGTAAAACGAATCCTTCTAAAAATAATTATTTTTAAATTCAATCCGATGTAAAAATGGTACATTAAAAGTTAGCTGCTATAAAAATACCATTTGACGTAAGACATAAAGACATTTCACATTAATTTCACAGTGGAAAGAATAACAAATGGCAAATATAATTATGTCTCTCTCTCACTAATTAAATAAAGAGATATATGGAAGAAGGTCAGAACAGACTGAAGTACTGTGAGAATATAGTTAAAGAATTATATTTATTCATTTTTTGTTATTTTAATTAACTTAATTAAGCTAGTAAGAGCATTTAATTTACATTAAAAATACTTGAATAACTGCATGGCTGTGTACGGGTAAAATCAACATTTATAAAAATGAAATATGAGTTTTTTTCACGGTATCTATCTAACAAAAAATAATTAAAAATAATATATATCTACTATCCACCCATACAAAGAATAACGCTAGTAACCGTATTCCAACAAATGACATTTTAAAATGTCAGAAAAAAGGAATATATAATACGCGATAATTACACATATCATGCATAACTACATATAACTTGTTAGTTTTTGGCTGAAAACAATCCACGTATGTGCGAATAGCGCTCCTTAATTAAAAATTTCCAATTAGCCCCGAAAGTGTTATAAACATTTGATTAAAATAATAATATGGAGGTTCATGTTCAGAAAATTAGAGATTTTTCTGTACGTGCATTTTGACTAAGAATGAGGGCGATGTTGGTTTTAAAGTCATACAAATGAATTATTTTATTATTGATACAATGTTGAATAAAAGAGAACATTAATAATTCAGATATTCGTAAACAAAAGTTCCTCGAATGCAATTCCTAAATAAATAAAAAGACCGGAATATGAATAACTTTAAAATACGTTTTTTTTTCCTCTATAAACATTCATACCGTTTAAATTGTTGTTTTAATACCGTGCGGAAATGATAATATGCAAGGGTTGAGAAATTATATGCTTAGAATAATGTTTTCGTCCGAACAATTTTCAGATAAACAAATGTAATCGATAAGATGCTCGCCATGCGATTGGCTGAATAATGGTTTGAACTTCGTCAGAAAGTTTATTCTTTTTTCATGGATATAGTAAGAGTATTAATGTGACATTTTAGTGTTTTTCCGTGAACCTATATGTATTCAAAAAAAAAAAAAATTAAATTATAACCATCGTTATAAAATACTGTTGAATCCCCCAAAATATTATCTTATTTTAATAATTAAGGAAAATACATTTTTGTTATGATGTTGTATTTTCAGAACATAATTCTATGGTATTTAATACAGATTAAATTAATGAACCTACCTTTCCTTAATTGTAAGTTGTATTAAAGTTTTCAAAATAAATAAAATTAATTCTGGCGTCTCCTATCGGGTTTTAAAAATATTTGCGATTCACCCTAATATAAAGTAGTTTACTTTTAAAATTGGAATTGTAGATGTACCAATTGGAATATTGCAGAATAAAATTGCGGAATATGCAAAAATTTGTAGAAAATTAAATCGATTGATATAGCGAAAGTGGAGAATGGGGCTTCTCCAGATAGAAATAGTCCAGGTTTGAATACACGTAGCAACTAAATATTTTTTCGATTTTTTTATGTATCTTTCTAGTTCATTAATTTAATTTAAATTATAATGTAAACATAAAATATTTGTTTGAATTATTCTGCCTGTTTTTGTGAATCGTTTTATAGCAAGTACCTATATATTATTTGTCTTTAAAGTACCTACGGATGAAATTTAGCGACTTTAACATTTTTATGTATGTTTACATATAATATATATGCTGGGAGAAATTTTATTGGTTATTTAGAGTCTGTTGATTCTGAGAAGGACCATAGTTGCCCCAACGTTTCGTGTAAATTTCATTACCCATCTTCTGGGGGTGCCTTATCGGTAAAGGGTCGCTCTAAAATGGTCGCGAAACACGTCCTCTTAAGCCGGTAGTTCAACGCTAAGTGAGTTAAACTAATATTTACTTTGTATAATTAGGGAATTGGGTCGTAAATGACCTACTGATTTATTAACGCCACGTGTTACCGTGCCGAAACGTTGGCCTAGGATTTCCCGAGGAAACCATGAAAACGCGATCTAATCTAGAAGAGACGCCAGTTCCACACACTAGTGCTTGCGGAAACCTAAAATCTAATATGTGTATAAACGGTACGAAGCACCATTGAAGAGACAAACAACGAATTATATGGCTTAATTGGTTAAATCTCTCTATCGGCAATAAATGGTTCCGAATTTGAGTCCTGTTGATGGGTATGTAGATTTTAGATATTAAGATTAATTAAGTGTATTTTTCTAAGTGATTTATCAAATAATTGTTTCAAAATACACTCAACTATTTTTTACTGTAGAACTCTTTAATACACTATATTAATTTAAATAAGTTTTTTAGACGGAAAGCTTCACGTAGAGTATGACTCCTATACTTTGTTATTTTTTTTAAAGAGAACACATTATTATTTTAAAGTTGTAATTTTTTCAAAACATAGTTCTGTGATATTTTAATAAATATAAAATGCATCAATTAGAAAGATATACGTACAGATTAAATCAATTTATCGAAAAAATATTTAAGTTGTCACCGGGATTTGAACTAGAAACTTTTCCTATCCGGGGAAGCGCGCTGACTTTTGATTAATTTACACCATGTTAGCCTAGTAAATTGACGACAAATTTTCAAACTCATAGGTTGCAGCTATTTCAAATTGCTACATCTATTATTCTATTTATTTAAAATCTATCACTTTTTATTGCTAATACTCTTTGAGTAATATACGATAGGAGACACCACATTTTTTTTTTCACTGCATGGAGATTACAATGTTGTGCTTCATTTAATAAGATTTTCATTTAGAATTTACGTTATATTCTGTTCGTTATATCGAAAAATAAAGCACATATTTTATGTGTAACAATTGTATATCGCAGGTATATTAACAAAAGAAAACATTTGAAGAAACACAAAGAACTTAAACTACAATAGAACTGATTTCTGCTGCCTTTGTATTCAGTTTCCGCTCGACTTGACTTATTGTACAAGAAGGAAGATTTCGTTTTATTACACATACCTTCGAAATATTCACAAAAATTATGTACGAAGATCCCTTGTTCTTCGACTTTCTCTTTTATATTAAATCGGAACATTTGATTGCAAATACCCCTATGTTGAAGAGCGTGCTTGCCAAAGCACACATATGTGTTTTTAAATCCGTTCAAGTAATCAAAGTCATATGAAAAATCTTGATTTTGAATTGTTCAATTTCAGCGATTGAAATGTGATTGGGTTTCTATAGATCAAATCGGATTATACCATTTAACCACTTTTGAATATGAAATCATTTTTAGCAGAAAAATTACACACTTACGGGAAGGAGGGTTAAATAAAACTAATTTATGTTCAAAATGCATTTCATAATTCTGAATAAAATATTTATTTTAAATATATTTTATTTTGCTGAAAATGTACAGATGATCAGTATAGCGAGTAAGATTATGAAATTATTTAGGTTGTTTGATCATGTATAACGGATGAATGAAGAGAGATTGGTAAGAAATATATATGACTCAAGTCATCGTGGCATCAGAAATAGAGGACGTCCGTGGAAGACTTGGTACTGGAAGATGGTCCCGTTAGAAGCCTTAATAATAGTCGTGTTTGAGAAGATATATGAATGTGGATGAGGCGAAAATTATGTGTCAGGATAGAAGAGTGTAGCGCTCTATCCTCTCGGCCTTCATAAGTTAGTTACTTAAGTTAGTAAGTTAGTAAGTTGACTGGCCAGCAGAGCTATTTATTTGTAACTATATAATATAATGTAAAAAATATGTTTGGACTGTGTCCGTTTCACTAGAGAATTTCTGTGTCGAGACGGGCATAGTCTACAAGCAATTGTACAATGAATTAGTATTACAAATAGTAGATAGAATTAACATTTATTACTTTATATATAGGTGTACATGAAATACAAATTTAAAGTGGACTTTCAAATAAATTATTTTGGATAAATTTGTTACAATGATTAATAAAGGTATGAGTCAATATGTTTGGGTGAGTGCACCAATACTGGATGTAACCATATTACGAATCCAAGTTTTAATATTTAGTTTCATGTTCTTGGGATAATTCAATTGGTTAAAATCTTTCAGCATTCTATTAAATAGTTTAGGTCCAAAATATTTGTAGTTCCTTTGGCCATATGTTGTATGTGGTCTTGGGGTTTGTAAGTTATTTGTATTTGTCCGTGTGGAAATTATATTTTGAGTTGTTTTAAAATGTGTCTGTACTTATATATGTTTTTAAGAGTAGTATTAACATATATTTGTCTAATATCAAAGACATCGAATTTATTAAAAATTTCGTCAGTGCTTGGATTGGGGTTTTGAGGATAACTTTCTGAGCTGCTATTATTGAATTAATTGCTGACATAGTCGCTCCACCCCAAGCAATTATATCATGCTCTCTGATGGATTGACAGATTGCGTAGTACGCCATTTTGAGAAGTTTTATATTAAGGAAATTCCTAATATTTCTAAAATAGTATATTGTTTTTTTCTATTTTATTTGTAATGAGTTGTGTATGACTCCATTTGAAATAAGGAACAAATATAATTCCAAAGTATTTGATTTAGTCAGTTAAAATATATTACTCAAATAGAAAATAAATTACTTAAATGATACATTATACGTATTCTATTCTATAAAGCCCTTAAAATATAATATGTACATATGTTTACATAAGTTTAATAAGGTAAAGTGAAAAGGGTTCGTTTTTATTTTTGAATGTGATAAATACAGCAGCCAAACATCAACGCACCGGCAGGATGTATCGGCCAATCCTTATTCTGCCCCCTTCGCATACCCCGAACTTCGCATTAGATTGAACCGTACAGATTAGAACTATTTAGTATAATAAATTCAGTGTCATTAACTATGTAAATAATTTCATTTGAATTCACCGCAAGTCTTAGTATTCTTACATCATTCTACATAACAAACCAAGACGAATATCACTATCAATACGAACACGAATGGTAAGCCGAATTCTATAGGTAGTTCACCATTCACGCAATTAGAATCCTTTTTATATGATCTAATACGATCATCTCACTGCAATATTAATTCCATAGTTGGCGGCCCCGAATGCTATCATTAACCTCAATAAGTTCTAGACCCCGCTCTTCTTGGTTTTAACCTCGGCCTAACTATTATATTGTTTATTTATATTATGCTGGAACGTAATATTTTAAAGCATGATAATCAACAAAACAGATTGAAATTATAATTAAATATAAACTATATTATTCAAAGACAGCAGTTTCTTTAATAATAATTCATGAATATTGCTCGAAGAACCTAGTCATGGCTGTTTTAACATTATATAATATTCGTTAAATACTACGTCTTAATTTATTTTTGAAACTCGATAAATTGTGTTTCCACAAATTTAAATAAATTGACTTGTTTTGTAGTATACTTAAATTGAGGCAATAAGTATTAACATCTAAAAGAACATCTGGTACCTACTTGGATCTGCTAAGAGGAAGGTATTGAAAGTTACGTGTAATTAATTGTTCTTATTAGACCAGTAATTATTCATTGTACCTGTTGTTATTGTATTCGTAAAATTATCGGACTCGAATAATATTATTATCACATGTCCGTGTCTAAATTCTTACCCCTTTATATATCCTACTGTTCGTCTTCAGTGTAAATTGAGACCTGACGCTATCGAAGCGTCACTTGATTGAGTCGGTATTGGTTTTTTGATCTCGACATTCGCGATACCATTAGGGGTGTGGACCATTATCTCCAGTGCATCAGCACTATATTTTATGATCTGTGATTTGTGAGCACAGTGTTTATTGTTTGTGTGTGGCGTGGATGAATAGTGACATCGCCGTCTTCAGTCGGGATCTGTGATCTTCACCATCCACGTGCAAGCATTGTGTGCGGTTTCGGCGGCGACTGCAGGGTTTGCGAAGGTGTCATACTCAAAGTAAAGTTTGCATTTCTTCTAAATTCCTTTCCTCTCGCTAACCTCTTCATATATTACGTCACCCGATATTCTTCCCCACCTTGCGGTGATTCCGACTTACAACCGGAATCATAGTAATGAATTCCGCGGGAAGTGCGACTCGGATATCGCACAGTACCTACTTTATTTATTTTTAAAAATGATGTACTTAATTATTTATTGTAGATTTGTATTAAAATAAACGAAATATTTTTTGACTTTTAATCACTAAATTAAAAAATTACATTTAAATTGTTTATTTTGAATGATGATTGCAGAATGAATACAATTGATATAAAATTATTATGAAAATAGCCTTTTTTGATCTTCAATACATTTTTTGTCTGTTGACAAGTAAACAAAAAAAAAAAAATTACTACAGTAATCTACTGAAACTATACATAGTTCATGTTGTTGCTTAAATTAAACCAATATTTTCTTCTAAGAATAAAATTAGCATTTGAGGTATAATATCTAAACATCATTGTGCTCATAAAATAGTAAGAATTTAAAGAAACTGGATATGTTGAAGCGTTAAATTAATTCATCTTTAAGGTATTAAAAAAATTTAAATAAATAACTACAATAATTTTATGGGTAGTACCTTAATAATTCTAAAATATTTAAGGAGTATGTACAAATTAATTACAAAATTAATATATAAAAAAATATAACATGAGATATAAGATAAGTCTACGTATATACCTCGAAATAAATAGTTCCAAAATTGACCCATTAATAATATTTATATTTGATTTAGGCCCTACATCACCTAACATAAAATGGTTTAGCAACTTAAAGTTCTTGACTTTTTATTTTTACGAATCTAACAATATATAATATACATATATAATATACAAAACGAAAAATATTTTTATATAATATTCACATGTTTACAAGTTGGGGAAATAAGAAATGTAGGAAAGATAAAAATAATTCTGGAAAGACAGGAATCGGGAATAAGAGCTGGATGAAGGACTACCCAGAACCAGAAAACACGAACCACCTGTGAAAGGTTTCTTTCGGCATATTTTTCCACTGGATCCACAGGTCTTCCGGCTCCAGGACACATACAATATTATTCGGCACGAAATACACTTGATCATACACTTTCGGTGATAGCGGGAAAGTGTCAAACAACACCATGCATAATCGCACAATATACAAGTTTCGGGACACACGATAGCGAGAAACCAAAACACACACAATAAACTATCAGCTCCATACAGCAGGACGATAATTCAAGCCAACAACTCGTTCCCACAGTAGGATGAACTTAGCGGCAATGAATGCATCCGATGTTAAACGCTTACTTGACAGTTCGAAGGTACAATTTCAACTGTAGAACCATAGAGAATACGCTATAAAAAAGATCGTGTTCTAGTTGAATGGTGAGTGGAGTAGTGAAAAGATAATATACAAGAATTATACCTACGCGAGACGGCGATCGGCGATCCATACATTAATATAGGTATTAATAATAATAAGACGTATTATAGTGCAAATCTATAATAAAGATTGACAACTTAATTATTGTATAGTGAAATAAGCTACCAAATAATTTACTATTTGCTTAAATGGTTCGGGGATACCAAGCTACGTATACAATTGTCCAATGACAAGATATTTTAAAAATGCATTAAATTTACTGTAATGAATTTCTGTTGGAATCAAAGTAGTATATTATAAAAATGATCTTGTTAGGGATCTTTCATTGTCTCATGAATTTTATTAGTTAATGTAGTCACAAAATGCCTTATATCTGAAAGTTACGGTTATTATGTATAAATTGTTGAACATTTGATGTAATAGTTTTTGTGAAGCTGCCATCACAATATTTATTACATGAATATTATGAAAATAATAAAGATTTTGAGAAATATTTTGGAATTGCGAAAATTTTTTCCCATGTTTAGTTAAATAATTAAATTTAATAAACATTATTACACTGAAGTATCGGTGATTTGTGATTCTTTAAAAGACAAGTTTGAATCTGATTCGTTATTAATCATTATTATTAACACAATTGTCTTCATAATCGCCCTTACAATGCAATTCTTTTTCTCAAACTCAGTTTAACACAATTTATTTTCGCTATTTAGGCCCGGTTGTGTGATCAGTGGTAAGTTTTAACTACAATAAGAATAGTTATTTTAGTAATTTTTTGAAAGATTGAGTTGTTCGATCGTTGGTAAAAAATATTTACTCATCAAAAGCATATTTAATAGTAAATTAATTTTACCATCCAATATCGGATGGTAAAAACCATAAAACGTTAGTTAACCATGGCAGACTCTTTACAGCTGTTTATCAGTCATCTGTCTCATTGAAAATTATAGTATACAATAATTAATCATTCAATATTCAGCTATTTTAGTGATGAAAGTTTGTCCAATAATAATCTCACTGGTTAATTTATATTAACGAAAATTTGTTACTAGAAAAGTCACAGATTTCGAACGCAGGGGAGAATTAAGCTACAGATAAAGCATAAATTGTACGTATTTCTAATGATGGATATTTAAAATAAATGAATTTTGATAAAATTCGCTAATATTTGATAAATACTCCTTGTCACACTATAAGATGAGATTATCTTTGATACAAGTATACAACAGGCTTTTAGTCTAATTTTTTACATATATATATATATTCGATTTTAATATCTTCCAGTTAGTAACAGACTAACTGTAATTCAATAAAACGTGAGTAAATCATCTATGGAGTTGTAGAAGAGATGACGACCAAATATCGACCATGGAGCAGTTTTCACCATGTTTCTGGATTCACGTTATTTCGAGATGAATGGCCATGTAGAATGGTATATATTACACTGGTGGCTTTATTTATATTTATATTGCACCGATATAGGTAGATTATGTATATTTGGGAAACAACAGAGATGTGATTAATTTTGTGTTAAATACATACCTGCATTTTAATACTCTTTGTAATCCGACTCGTATCTGACAGTGCACTATCGGCTTACTGTAATGTGCATGTGAAAAAAAAATTGTTGTAAATTTTAAATATTCACGGATAAATGTACAATTTTTAATTTTACAACGCAAAAATATAAATATAAAAATATTTAATACTGGAATTGAAACTTTACAAACGCCAGTATTATTTCAAATTTGATCAATTTACCAGAAGCAACAATATTCTTGTTTACTTATGGATATTTCGAGTTTATAAAACCATATTTCTACCCCTAAGCGTCTTACCTTGTTTTATCTACTATACACTGGTAATTTCCTAAGGAAATATTATGTGTATTGCGTGTGAAATATTCCATATAAAATTAATGTATGTGCGTCTATTACTTAATATTAATTATTATTGTTTTCTTTAATATACTTATTTATATGCACACAAATACACCACACGTCACATTCTAGTAGGAATCACTTATTTTAACACTTTATTTTTTATAATAACACTAAAATTTAACATATCTATTTTTACGACTTCTATTACTTATCTATTTATGACAGAGTAAAGATGAAGAAATAAGGAAAGAATGTAAAGCTGATGTTAGTATAGTGAGTAAGATTAAAAGAAGATCACTTAGGTGGTTCGGTCATATGGAATGGATGAATGAGGAGAGAATGGTAAGAAAGATATATGATGCAAGTGTTGATGGCACCAGAAATAGAGGACGTCCGCGGAAGACTTGGCACGACCAGGTAAACCAGATAATGGAGGATGGTTCTGTTAGAAGCCTCAACAATCGGCGAGCTTGTATGAGAAAATGTATGAATGTGGATGAGACGAGAATTGTGTGTCAGGACAGAAGAGTGTGGCGCTCTATCCTCTCTGCCTACCCCCACGGGGAAACGGCGTGATGGTAAGTAAGTAAGTAAGTAAATACAGCTTCTAAATTTTGAAATTGATTATTCGCAACGAGTTTTAATTTAAGTTTTTCTTTTTTTTTGTGCACTATCCTATCAACGGACGTTCACTATCTATCTATCATGACTTTATTTGCTGCGGCCCGAAAAAGCTGTACAGTTGACTGGCCAAACCAATGCCTCAGGTTCGTCAATCGTAATTTTCTCCTTCTTCAAGAGTCCCGACTTCTAGCAATCTTTCCCTACATTACGAGGTGCAAGATCTCATACTTCTCTGGATGTCTCATTACATGTCCGAGATATTGAATTTTTCGAATATTTATTTTAATTAATTATTTTTCGTCAGTCATCCAAACCATGACATCTTCATTATCCATTAACTCTATCCATTTACCGTATTTAAAGCATTTTGAGCATTTTTCATTCATTAATTTTAATTTAAGTTTCATAACACTTCTTTTTTAAATGTTTAGTTTTCTTTAGAATATCAGTAAATAATATATACGATATAGGTAATATGGTCGAGACAAACATTGCGAGACCAAAAAATAATGAATTCATAAGTAGAGGTTATAAGTTGTGTAGAAATAATACCAAGATCGTATTTAATATTCATTATACATTATTTCTAACATAATCATAAGAATAATGTTTGAAATTTATATCAAAATCTTCGATCTACAATATTTGGGCAATGAATCGTTGGACAGTGAATATACAGATTAGTCAGATCAGTTCCTATAATGTTATGATAGCAACCGCGTATTAGGAAATCTACCGAAGCAGCTATTCCTCTCATTATTTGATACATATCCAAAATACAATCCAACTGCTCCAACTTAATCGCCTGCACAATGCACAACTTAGGACCAGAGGTTTGTCTAGTATTGGATTCACTCTCAATAAATCATTTTCAAGCAGGTGGCAAGGCCTCGCGGTATTATTTACATAATGTAACGTCGGTCAGAATGGATGTTTGTAATTTAAAAATATTAATTTAACAAACTCTCAAAATGGATTTATTTTTCGCGCTCTCTCTCTCTCAGTCGATACACTGATAGAATCGTGGTCCACTATTCTGATACTTTTAAAAAAAATACTGATATTTGTTATACATATACGTTTAGTATAGGTACATACACTAAATGCAAGGTTTCTGAGTCAAATTCACGTACACATTCATATAAATTCAAGTAGTTTGTATATGTTCGGTATTTATTATAGATCCATAGATCGCCATGTACATGTGAAGATATTTGTCTTCTTCCTATACCATACATCTCAGAACACTACTTTTTTTGTGCATTATCTATGACTTTAGAACTGTCAAGGAGAGTGAATGCTGCTATGTGCTCGCCACTTGGGGGATGGGAAATACGGGATGTAGGAAGAGTGAAATGAATTTTGGAGAGGAACAGTATTAGAGAACAAGATGGACTAAAGGACCACCAAAAACCATAAAACACGACCCATCTGTGAAATACTTCTTTAGGTATCTGAATTTTCCACTGGATACATAGATTTTCTGGCTCCAGGACACGTACTCCATTGTTCCGCACGAAGTACTCTTGGACACACATTTCGCTGATAGCGCGAAGTGTCATGCATTAAGCATCATGCATAATAGATGTACCGGTTTCGGTACGCCAGGGAGAAACCGAAACATACATAAACAAAATCAGCCCCACACAGCAGGACGATAATTAACTCAGTTTCACAGCCTACTGTAACACTGGTAAACGATAACTGTCAGTTCAAAGGTTCATCTTCAACTGATATAAAAAACCATAGAAAACACAACCACAGAAAAAGATCGTATTCTGGTATAGGGGGGGGTATGAGTAGGTAATTGACAGGAACTATTTTGTATGTCGCGTTCATATTACGTGAAAAACACGGCGACCGGCTGGTTGGATAAGCATAAAGATCGAACAGGTCTTGACCTTTAATCCAAATGCCTTTATCACGTATTTTTAACACTACCAGCTGCCCCGTATTTGTTAAATATGTATTTATTTGATATATTTTGTACACCGATAACAATAATAAATTATTAAGTGTACCTACTTAATTATATTTAAAAATATTATTTTTTAATCAAAATGGTTATTGAGTTTTCTGGATTAATATCACAAGTACAAGATAACCAGTTGTCCAGATGCTACCTCCATTATTTAGCCAAGATTTTCAACAAACCAAGCTGAACGATAAACAACAAGCAAATTTAATCAACCGAGTCAAGAGAATCGAATCATTCCACCGGAGTTCTTTCATACCTAAAACATTGGAAATACCTGTCGAGTTGGGTTCAAGAAATTTCACTTAGCCTTGCTTACTTTGCGGGGAACAAGTACTAATTTCTATCACAAGGGTAGCTGAGCGCAGCAGGGCTGATATCGCTACATAAATTTAAACTTTATCATCAGCACGAAATGCATAACACATTGTTGTAAGACTCGGTGCACAATTAATGTTCTGTAATAACGGAGCTCTAACAGTAGTAGCACAAACAATATTTAAAACACTTTTGAAGCTATCTTATAAAATGGTGATTTAATATGTCGTCATGCGTAAAATATTTGAAGAAAAATTTGTACGTGTATAATTGGTCGATGGAAAAATAAAAGAGTTTTTTTAAATATCGTGTTGCAGGTATCGCATGGTATTAGCATGCGAATTTTTATTATTTCATGCCTTCTATCTACTGGCCTCCTCGGTAACCTGATATGTTGGCTCTCGACTATTTTCTGCAGAAAAGAAAGGCTTACTCCAACAAACCAACAATCATTCCGAGGCTATAAGACAATATTATAAATGAAATTGCTGAATTAATACACGAAGTATGTGGGAGTGTGATTAAAAATATGGTTAAAAGAGCACGCTGTTGCCAGAGACGGTCAGTCGGCTGATTATATTTTATACATAATTGTAATAATTGAAATAATCGACAAATAAAAATAAAATTGAAAACATATGTTTTATTTTCTAGATATTCAAAAATAACATTGACCTGGAACATAATATTCACCTGAATAACATTTCATAGAATTCAATAGGTCCTTATAAATATAAGTAATGGTGTCTAATAATTAAGGTTTTCATTATAATATTTTGTCTGATAAAGTGGGTGGGTCGAAATTAAAAACAGCGTGTCTCTAAAAAGCTCAATGAAAAGTGTTATTATATTATTGAGGGGCTCATAAACAAAACCGCCACTATTATCTAGTTGACAACATTGAGATAAACGTTTTAATTTTATAAGAGCGGATATTTTAAAGTTTATATGAATTTAATAAAATGCCCCTAAAACATTCAAACATATTTTCAATTATTAAGGTGCCTCTATTATCACATAATTATTTTTAAATATGTCACTATCTATTTTGTCAATTGAATATTGTCGGTTTAGTTTATGAACCCCTCAAATGATTGAAGAAATATAAAATTAATGAATTAAATATCAGGCCGTTTCTTGCAGGGTTAAACAGAGTTAATAGAATGCCACACTACTGTCCTGGCGTGTCTCTCTTGTCTCATTTACTTTCATATATCTTAATATAGATTATTAAAAGCTTTGTTTTTTAACCATTTAATGAGTAGTATTTAAAATACCAACCAGTTTGGTATAATACAGTTTCATCAGGATGTCAATTCAAATTATTTTAATGTTTTTAAAAATCTATTTAATTTTTTTTTTTCAAATAAATCTAGTACTTAACTTAAATTATTACGATGATGAAAAATGTGGAAATTGACTTGATATAAAATTATTATAAACATTATTAAAGAAATTTTTTAGAATAGGAACTTTGGTTAAATTTAGTTGGGTATTTATAATATTTAGATTAATTTTCACGTTTTACTTATTTTTCGCCTCTCCTTATTTTATTTCAATTAATTATTTTTCAGGTTCTTCGTTCTGAATAACATTGCAGGGCATATAATTTTTTGATCAGTTTAATTGATTTGACGTATCCAAAATCTTCTAATTCGTAACAAATGAATTTCCTCAGAGGTTGATTCTCCTGTTTTAGTTGGGTAATTTTGGGATTAAAAATGTACACAAAAGAAGATCTTAAATCTTTACCCACACCCTTTCGATAGTGAGAACATCAAGTCGAGGCGTGAGTTACCCTTTTCGTATTTCAACACGGCCGTCCGTGCTGTGACCGAAGAATGAAAGTGGAGGCGAACAAAGGCGATCTCTTCTAACAATTCTCGTTTCCCGAATATCCTTAAGCATAAAACTGGGACACGGTTGGTCCTCAGGGATTATGCCGAAGCACCTCTGAAGGGTCAACAGCCAATCAGAACGCACTATCACAGATTAGGGCCGGCTGAGAACTTGATATTGGTTTCCTTTTAAATGTATTGCTTTAGAAAAAATAACCTATGTATTAGTCAGCTGAAATGGTTAGACAAATCTCTTTTATTTTTTTTCTGTTTGACATGCTGAATATTTTCAAAATTAAAAATATTTACGTAAAAAATATTTTAAAGACAAATTAAATGTATTAATTAGAAATGTATACATATATAATCAATTTTAACGAAAAATATTGTTGTTGCTACAGGGATTTGAACTTGGATCGCTTTCAATCCAGGGAACGTGATTTAACTGATTATGCTACAGCACACAGTGGATTGACAACAAATTTTCGAACCTACATGTTACACTTTTTAAATTAATACATCTATCATTCCACTATTTGAAAACCATCTACTTTATTTATACGGAATTTCAAATACCTTTGAGTAATCCGTTAGGAGATGCCAGAATAAATAATTCATTATTATTAAATTTTGGATCCATTGATATAACTTACATATTATTAAGGAGGACATATTTTTATCTCTAACAGAATGATACAAATAATTAAACCTTACTGATAAACTAATATTGCAAAACCTATACAGAATTATTTGCCGTGAACAAAGAAAAATAAACCTCCTTTCTATAGTATTTTGAATAAAAGAATAAATATACGTAAAAAATATTATTAAAATTAAATACAAATAAAGATTAAAAAAGCAATTTTGCCCTGAAAACTGTTCAAATAGTGGTTTTAAAAATTAATGACTGTTATAGGATAATAATTTATATAAAATACGAGATTTCTCACGGTGAGCTAATACACAAGTTTAGTGAATTACACAAAACAAATTAAAAACCTTAACACCGTACAAAAACATTTCGTAACTACAATATAAATCTAGCTCGAACAAAAATAGGGTAACCGTGATTCATTTGTAGTTGATTAAAATTATGTAACGACTTATAATAAAACACCACAAAGAAAATACGAAAATTATTTCGATTTTAAAAATAATACGTAATAATCACAGAAAAACTGCAAATTTATTCACAGGTCTATATTTCAATGCAGAAATCTCTTATTATATTATTGTAAACAATAATTCTAGTAAATAAAAACAAAATATTTTAAAAATTATACTTGCTATATACTCGTGTTTCTTTTTCACATATGCGGAAATCCCTTATTATGTTGCTTTAATAATGCACCATAAATAAGCAAAATAGTATGAAAATGATACATGCGATATACATATAAACACCTAGAGTTATCTTAAATTGATATGATTCGTCAACATGTTATTAAAAGCTATTATAATGAACTTAACAAAATGAAATAATGTGGACAGGTAAAAAATAAACTTAAAATATCAAGTAAATACCATATTTTACATTAAACCGTCTTGAATTGTAATGCTAAAATGATCGAGCTATCACATCCAAGAATTATTCACAGCAGTTTTTGACAAATGTTATACATAAGAATGAAAATAACCCCTCTACGATCCAGCGCCGAATATATCCGTCGCAAAAACTTTCCAAAAAAAAATCGCAAAAATTAATTATGTTTTGAACATCTACACTTACTGGAGATCTTAAATCAGTGATATTTATTGTGTTATGTGGAAAGATTTTAAATGAATATTAATATTCTTTTTTTTGTTAATCTGAACTGGCATCTAGCGAATTTCTGAAGAAAATACATGACACCAATATATGATGCAATATGGGATACAATGGATACGAAGCATATTTAAAAAAAAAAAATTATTTATTAACTCTGGGCTTTTACAAAGTTGGTTTGGTATAAAAAAAAAACAAAATATGAGCAGTTACACAAGTAGCATGGAATATATATATATATATATATATATAAAATAAAAATTGATAGAAAATATATATAAAAATATAAATTGATAGAGTAGATACATATAAAAATAGAAATTGATAAAATATACATAAATATATAGCTTTAAAAAAAAATAAAAGTAAGCAAAACAAACAATAAAAATTTAAGTTTGAAAAAGAATGGCTGAGTATCAAAATCAATTGTATCTTTGACTCAAAAGAACATCAAAAACATCACTATTATATTTCAACTTTGAATATCGGAATAATTATAATATATACGGTCTTTTTAGAAGCTTTTCTTGAGTTTTTGTATAACATAAATAAATAAAATATTTTTTACACAGAAAAACTATAATAAATGACATACTTTTTAAGATCATATCGTAGTAGTCTCCATAAATGCTTATTCTGTTTAAATCTAGATCATTTTATATATAATTTGATTACTCATCAGTCTTCAGAAGTTGTACAGATTACAGAATATGCATATTATTGAAATTGCATCGTAGCGCGGCAAGAGCCTCAACTCTATGCATATCAATTGGTCCCTAATACCATCAACTGCGGTATCACCACCAGCTTTGTGTACCTTTTATGTTCTCGCCACTCAATACCAATTTGTGGGGAAGGTAGATAATGGTGATTGTCGGCCGCGATGTCAAAGTAGTCTCATTAATTTTCCATTCTAACAACTCCGACGCAGACACAATCAAAAGGTTGTCTACATGAACACGCTCTTTATTTATTTATAATATTGTTTAAATGAATCCACTCTTTATTTATTTATTCTTCTTCTTTTTTCCACATTTGTTCTCTGCCACCCTGAAAATCTCTACAGTAGATTAACCAAACTATTGCTTTAAGTTCTTCAGCCATGATATTATCCTTCTTCCAGGGCCCCGACTTCCAGAAATATTTCCCTGCATTACGAGGTACAAGATCTCGTATTTCCCCGGATATCTCATTAAATGTCCGAAATATTGAATTTTTCTGATTTATTGTGTTTTAAATACTTATTTTTCTTTCTTCGTCCAAACCATAACGTCTTAATTTGTAACTCTGTCCATCCAGCTTATTTTGACCATTTTTCTGTAGATCCACATATAAAATGCTTCAAGACTATTTCTAATGTAGTTTCTAATGTATGTATTTATTATGAAATAATAATATAGTTTTTATGAATTCATTATTTTTTAGTGATATTTGAATATACTGTTCAAAATAAGAAAATATATGAAAATTGAAAAATATTAATTTTTCGGGTGCATTCTAGTATAATTCTAGTAAAAGACATGTTAAAGATAAAGAATATTGCTTTAAATAGTTTCAAAAAAATAATTAGACTCTCATTATGATATATATGTTCTTTTAGGAAAAATGAATATCAAATTTAGTCCATGAATGGCGATAGTGTAGTGATTTTCGAAGCGATTCCACATATTAACACATGTACAACTTTAAAAAATTTGATAGTTATGGAGGTTGATTGGGTAGAATAGTGAACGTTATATTATGTAAAGTGATCACTTAAGCCAGCTGAAGACTGGTCGTAAGCCCTGTAATTATCCATGATTTCATATTTTTCCATTAATAAAAAATAGTTTCGTCTCTAATCTATTATTTGTTCATTATTTGTTTGTTGTTAATGTCGGTAACATAAACGAACTGTTTATTTTTTTCTGAGAAGTTATATTTTATGTTGCAACGATTGCAGTATTTAAATCTTTAGTGGTTAATATATTTCGTGATTCATATTTCTTCATATTTAGAGTTTCTGAAGTCCAAGTTCTTTAGCGTTTTTCACTCTTCGGTCTGGTTAGATTAGAATCGTTACAATGTAAATCGGTTTGCGTAAGATTTACGTATTAAGTCGTAAGTCCTGCGCAAGGGTTCACTTTCAAAGACCTATAACCGGCAACCTCAACGTAATCCTCAATATCGAAGAAATTTTAAAAATAACGTTCGTTTCTAGCAAAAATCTGTATCTAGAAAAAGGTTAAAAAACTGTGTTATAAAAAAGGATATATTACCATGTTTAAATATACATTTTTATGGTCCTCTTCAAATAATGGGTAGCAATTATAATGAAAAGAGAATGATAATTATCTTGCACTTGATATATTCATGCGAGGTCAATCTCTATCAAAATCCCTTATAACTACAAATTTCCCACAAAGGTTTCAAAAATGCTTCCCTTGGCGCCATTTTAGAGGCACCGCCGCTCGGCCTCTGGGCGCAAACCCCTAACTTTTGAATTTGTCAAAGGCATTTAGCGGGCGCACATATCGCGAAGGCTGCGCCGCAATTACATTCCGGACGGAATCCGCCTAAAAATTTATACATCACCCACATTCATACGGATGCCGGGCCGGGTTTCATTCTTTCGCTTAAGCCTCCAAAGGGAGGCTTTTATGTTGTCATTAATTCTGCTGAATTCCTGCCGCAGCATTAAAAGGACTTTGAAATGGTCAATTACGATTGTCCCTTGACGACTGTGGACAAGGATGTTTATGCAGTTTTTATGCTTTTTAGTAATTAATTTTTAGGTCAAGTGTTAATACCCAATTCATTATCTCTGTTTTATTGTGTGACACGTTACAGGGTTCAAAAGATGGCTAAGGCTTGCAGTCGTTTTTCATGAAAGAGAAAAATAATGATATATATTTTATTTAAAAAAATACAAAAAGAAAAATAATAAATAAATTTGGCGGGTAATCAATTAGGAATTACTGTGAAAACAAATTTAAAAAGTAACTTTTTTTGTAAAAAGAATTAGGTTATTAATAATATTTAATTTACTATTAATACATTTTCTTATTTCTAATTCATCTAACTGTAAACCCATAGTATTTCTATATAAAATTTATAAACCCCTATTAATGTCAAAATAATGGTTTTTATCCAAAAGATTATTGAGAAATTCAGAATAATTATTACTATTTAGACATCTCAAATGCTTCTTAAATAGTGGTTTAAACAAAATGTTTTATCTTATTATTTATATAATACGTTGGCACAAATAAGTTTAAAAAGTTATTATATTTTCAGCTGTATAAACACAACTTCACAATTATTTTCATTCACGTATAGGATATCTCCAGACGATTTCTGGGTGATGTCCAGGAACAAAATGCACGAGTATTGTATCGACAAAAACACAGTTCTTTAATATGAACGAAGAGCATTACGTATAATCAACACGATAAATCAAACACGTTTTTTTTTGATTATATATTTATAATTTATAATCGTTTATAATTTATTGTGTTGATTAACAATAGTTATATAAAATGAATACCGTCTATACTTAAAAAATAAAAGAAACATTACGTATGTTCTTTTACCTAATCTACCTCATTATAATTAACCGCTACCGCAGTCAGTTTGCGCGTTATACAGGCTTCGGTTGACAATCCTGTGTTTTTGAAAATATAAAGTATGTGCTTCCCAGTATTGTGTGGGTACTCCACAAAAAAACCTACAATGGCAGAAATAATCGGATTGCCACTGGTGTTGAAACTAATTAAATTGTTCTCGGAGATGAAATTTTTTTTTTTTTTTTGGGAAACAAACAGTACAAGAATTAACATAATACATGACATATAACAATAATACCAGTGAAGTTTCTTCCAAATTAAACAATAAAAAATATTATACGAACTAATAAATAGTACATAAATAATAAATTTTAAAATAATACATATTAACAAACCGATAAAGAAAAAGTGTTTTTGCACTAAAATTAAAATAAGCTAAAAAATAGTATACCTGTGTATATTAAAAAACCTGATAAACATAAAAGTGTTTTTACACTGCACTGTGGAAAGAGTGAGGAGGGTAGGGAAATGGGATGCAATAAAAAAAATATTTGTAAAAACAAAAAAAGATTTACTTATATCAATAATTAATCACAAGTTGGCGCAATTCATTTTTGAAAGGAAGCAATTTTTTATTTAAAATGAAGTTTTAATGGGAATATATGAAATTATATTTTAGAAAACAATTTTTTAAATAATTTTTTTCAGTTCCAGATCTAGCTTTATCGGTTCAAGTATCGAAGACCGATCGGCAGAAACAGCATCATCAGCAGAGCACAGCCAGGAGAAACAGAGCAGATCAGATTGCAGTCCAGAAGGTCGCCGCCAGACAAACAAGTTAGTGGCTTTATTTGCATAATACTTGGAATTGCATACTTTACCAATAGAAAACCTAGGACCAAAACTAACTAGCTATTGAAGGATGTTTACATGAACACCTACTATACCTTATCGTGAAGATATAGAACATTAATTAGTACCCACATTATTATTAATTCTCCATTATATTGAAACAGATATTCATGTTTTATTTTAGTTAATTAATGGTCCCGCTAATTTGTATAATATTTGGTGTTGTTGTTATTCAACTTGTTAATTAATACGTAATAATATTCATCAAAGCATCAATGTTTTAGTTTCCTAAAATTATAAGAAATGTATTATAGTTTCGTTTAGTGTTTTCTTTTGAATTCTATGAGTAACTTATATATAAAATAAAGCTAGCTTTATTATGATGCGTGCCGTGTAAATAAATGTAGTCTTGTAATATAAACGAACATTGTTAGCCTTTTCATAGTTGTGTAATTGAAAGGTTTTATGTATAAACTTTAAACATTTCCATGAAATACAATCCCGCGAGTAAACTTAATTTAACGACACTTCTTGTAAAAATAACATGGAATATTTGAGATCATTATAAGAATTGTGTCTAATATAACAAACTGAAAATTGTTAGCAATTTATAACGGATCTTTTAAAACATTTTTCCATTAAAACTTTACGATATATCTAAATGAAAATAAACTAGTAAAAATGAGAAGTCAATATAATATTTTAAGTAAAAAATACTTCAATTTCTTACTAAATATCGAATCATCCAGATGGAAGTACAAATTATTTGCAAAGTCAGCAACCTGCATTTTTTTTTTTAACTTTTAATGCAATTAACTTCTCATATAATTCTTATACATTATGTTAATTAATGAACATTCGAACTTTGCTCTTTTCGGTGAAAATTGAAAATTAAAGTTTGTTGCAAAATCAGATGTTTTTGCCTACTTCAATTTGTAATAGAATTCAACCAATAGCAGTCATCGCTACTCGGAAATTTAAACGGTCACTGATATGGAAACAATCTTATTTTAGGAAGAAGGTGTTTAATTTATTTTGTCTTATGAATCAAATTATAGCGATTATCATTAATAATAACAAGTGCATTAATTGTTTTTCAAGCTCCTCTCAGTTTTTACGTTTTTATCCGAATAAAAGTATGGTGGTGTCTGAGATTGTAACTAGTAACCTCAGATGCGCAGTTATAAGAATACGCAGATAAACATGTAAACAATACTAGAAAAATATGAAAATGATGGCTAGCGTATACAGACATGTATGTGCAAATTAATAACACGTCGTTAATTAGATACAGAGCCAAAGAATGTAAATAATGTCATTATCATCATCATCTTCAGCATATTTGCGTTCAATATGTTTTTCCTCAGACACATTTAAATCTTCTCTATTGTTGGTATCGTGAGTCCGCTATTTGCTAGCTTTTGAGCGTATTTGATCATTATAGCGGGCCTCTAGTATATATATATATATTTCACCTTCCTTTCTAAGGTGTCCATTCAGTTGTCATTTTCATATTCTATTCTCTCTAGTACCCACTATCTGCTGTACCTATTCTCTTTTCATCATTATCCACTGCTACTTCAGCTTGGTCATCAGATATCCTACATCTTCGAATTCAGTTTAGTTACCACAAATTAGGCCTTTATTCAATTAACGACATTCAATCGCAATAATTGTCCAATCTATTCTCCTCATAATATAATCCATTAGTGATTGTGTCTTTACTTGTAAACAGGTAAATGCACATTTACTGAAAGCCTTTTTTTAAATAACACAATTTTTAAACAACACATTCATAAAACATGTTATTTTAAAATTCTTGGTACATTTTTCGATCACCATATTATTAAACGTGTGGTTAGCTAAGTAATTTTCAGCTACGTCAATACGAGTATTAATGCGGTTTAATAACTTTGGGATAAAGATGCAAACACACAAGCACCCAAATAAACAAACGTTGTTAGTGTTCAAACAAATGTTTGAATACAAATATTCAGATAGATTTTATGGCTATCAGATAATAATATCTACCCATTTCATCAATTAATTACAACTTGCTTATGAAAGAACTCAATATCCCAAGTTTGTCAGAAAGAAGGAATTTAATATACTTAATATTTCTATACAAAATTATGTCATTTAATTAGTATTTAAAATATAACAGACCTATGATCTGAATAATTAAAACATCACAATAAGAATGTGTTCTCCTTAATAATATATAATTATTTTCTTCAATCAAAAATAAATAATTTTCACTTTGAGTGAAGATTTGCAATATGGCTCAGGCAAATAGTTCCTAGCAATTATCTGTGCAAGTATCAATTAATGTATCGATTGAACGCATCACTTCAAACATCAAACTGACCTCTCATCTGATTGCTTCAGTTAGATTGTAGTACCTAACTAATTGTCAAATACAATTCATTAAGTCGGTATTATATGTTTTATGTCATATATGTACGAGTAGAGAAGATCAATTATAATATATATATATATATATATTTAATAAAAATACATTCCACTGTAATTGAAAACAATATTTATGTGGATGTTGCTCCCTCTATTTAATTCATGTAGTTGTAAAATAATAAAAAAACACTATATTTTATATACTATTATATATTACCTTATTTACTTGGTTACACATGAGAAATACTTACAAAAGTGCCACGGCTATCGCTCAGAGCAAATCTCTTACATCTCAAGGTGTTGGAATGTAGAATATTTCATTGAAATATTTTATAGCAGTTCTGGGAACATTCCATCAAATAACAAGACATAAATTATAAAAAATCATGTATGTATTATAAGAAAGTCTGTTTAACGGTAAAATAAATGTAATTAAGTAATAATTAAATATAAATGAGTAATAATAGAAAAAAGTACAATAATATTATATAATAGGAAATACTATATTACAGATCAATACTATTGTCGTTTAAAAAACCCGCTATTATATAGATTAAACATGGCGAGTTAAAGGGAAATAAGATGACACAAGTTAACCGGGAGCTGAAAATTACCATTGACTAGACCACTGTAAAAAAAATTTAATTAGTGTCGAATTCAGATGAATTTTCATAATATTATTTAAAATTGTTATACAACAATAACTATTATTATTGAAACTAATATTCTTGCGGGCATTTAAAGATTATTCCGACAAGCATGTCCTATTAATTTTCAAATTATCAATAATGTTTCTATTTTTTATTTATTATCTTTGTTTTTTTAACCACTGAATTGAGTTTAAATACATCTACCGGTTTTGAAAAATACCATTTTTTTCTTCAGGATGTCATAACTAACTAAAAATATAGCATTGTATCTTCACCAGAATATATTGTTAATTTTAAAAGTAATAATGTTTCTGTAATGAAATATCTACATACGAGGAATTACACAACAAATATTTGGAATTCTTACGAGGTGCTATGTAATAAATATTTAGTAAAAAACTTATTAAAAATATTGGCATGAAGAAATAATTATGCTAAATTACACGACGAATATTTGGTAAAGAAGTTATTAAAATATTCACATGCGGAATTTCACTATAAAATAACACAAATTTAAAATATTCCAAGTGGTATTATTGTAGACAATTATGATTGAAGACTCCAAAAATATATATTCTTTTCAAGTAATGTTAAAACATGAGGATCTTATGTAGATATATATATGAAGTCCCACAATTTTATACTCTTTACATCGCCGACAAATAGGTACTCGTACATATATACCTATTTGTCGGCGATGTAAAGAGTATAAAATGGTGGGACTTCAGGTATAGTAATTGCACTTTTCACTCAAGATAAATAACGCCTCGTCGACTTGTTTTTCACCAAGAAATACTAAGACATCGGGGGTTATATTCCATATAACAAATGGGTGCTGGGTTGGTCTTTATATAGAAATATCCTGACATCGGGGTTATATATACTCCGTATAATAAGGGGTGATGGATGCAACTCGCCCAAAAGTAGATATAAGTCCTTTCTCATTGATCGTGAGTGTGGAACAATCTCGAACCAGTACATCAAGATTTGATAAGTTTACACTAGTTGGAATGCTACGTGATATGAGAATTAGTCGCGGACTGTTATTTGTAAAGACATTAAAACTACATTATCAAACCACCAAAGTTGTGATTAAATCCACAAGGACCACGTAGCGTCTTTTGTATTCAAAACTCAAAATTGCCTACGAGAGATGGCGATCTGAGTTCGTCTCCAGGGATCTGCGGAACGGTCATTTGCAGGGGTAGAAAGCGTGTCGTCCCTCGGGCACAGCCAATGGGCTTACACATTACCAAATATGGGCAACGAATTGCAGATTCTACTTTTAGAAACAGTGATGATTCATCATGTTATTAAAAGAAAATATAAAGAAAAGAAAAAAGCTCGCACATATATATAAATACTACATATATAAATACTTCAGTCACGACCATTATTGTATCTGTAGCTATTCTGTAGGCGTTGACATTCTCTGGTCAGGGAACCAGCTTTCCATGAGAGCGCCGCTTGCACCAGAGAATTGGTGCTGAGCTCCAGCCGCAGCTTTACGCCCGCAACTCGATGTCTCAGAAGCGGAACGAATCCATGTACAAGCCGTCGGCAAACATTGTAGATGCGCCAATCTGAACAGTATTCTGTATGAGTTGTTATACTGAATTGTAATGAACACTTGCTTGTATTTCGACCAGACCTCGCAGGTATACATGCTGGTGAAGAACGATTTAAATATCCTCCTCGTCACCTCCTTACTGCATCGATAGAAACGCCGTGACAACATATTTGCACGAACGCTCAACTGTCTCCTCTACCATTCTATCTCATCATTGTCTTGTCCATCTTTATTGAATATATGGCCAAGATATTTAACTTTATTTTGAACGCTCAATTTCGTCCCGTCCAGCCACACGGGAGGGATATTATCTGGCCCTTTTCCATATTTGAACGCCATAATTTGTCATATCCGACACGGTCAAAGGCTTTGCTCAAATTTAGAAAGCACGCGTATATCGTGGTTCATCGACTTTTAAAATAGTACATAATTTGCTTTACGATAAAGATCGCATTGTCAGTAGACAGATTATTTTTTAATCCCATTTGGTTGTCTCTAGTGTTCATGTTTATAGGAATCTGGTCCATAATGATTCTTTCAAAAAATCTTGCCATTATAGTGGCTAGCGATATCGGCCTATAGTTTTTGGAGACGATATATCCAGTTATTTAATATACTTATAATAATAGTCATGTATAGATGATTGATCATGTTACTGAACAGAGTCGCCAGGAGCGTGGATAGATTGCATTTCTCACAGTGAAGTAAAGAATGAAGAAAAAATGGATACTGATCTTAGCATTGTGAACAAAATTGAGACAGGATCGCTTAGGTGATATGGTCATATAGAAAGAATAATAATAAATAATTACAAATAATAAGAAAGATAAATATATAACGCAAGTGTTGATGGCACTAGAAATAAAAGACCTACTTCGGAAGACTTGGCACGACCAGGTAAACCAGACACTAGAATATGGTCCTTTTAAAATCTCTAATAATCGAACAAACTTACATGAGAGGATATATGTAGAAGAAGCGAGAAGTGTGTGTCAAAATAATCATTTTTACATGTTTTAATACATTTAATAATTATAATTTTATTCATCAGATTTTACAGAATGGTATACCTACATTGACAGCAATATTGAAATATCTTTAAAAAGTGGCTGGTTTTACAAATGGGGACCGAATAAAAAAGGGCAATTAGGAATCCTTTAAAATGATGACAATGTAAATGAAAATCCTTTGTTAAGATTTATGGTACGGGTGCCGCCATAACGTCAGCATTTTTCCTTAAACTTATCATCAGAAAGACCAGTTGAATGCCTCGGGTCAATGCCCTGTGATGAAAATGAATTAATAAATTTATTTATTATGCATTTATGTCTTTTTATTTCAGGTAAACGAATATTAAATTTATGACATCTCAAAAAACAAGCATATACATTGGTTGAAAATCATATAAAAAAACTAATAAATCTCAGTGTTACGTTGAAAACAACAAATAAGAATCTTCGTACGAAAATTGTATTTCTAAACAAGTCACAACGTTACAAGAAATTTGGCAATGAACTGATCGTTTATCATATATTTTGATAAGAACTGGAACAAAGAAATTTATGAAATATGCCACAATTATTATATATAACCCGCCAAACAATTAATTTTATTACAAAAAACTGAGACACGTACACGGAATACATCATATTCTAAATTCTAACCTTTTTTCAAACTGTTCTAAGTATTTGTGCTGTAAAAATACGACTAATTTGATAATTTTCAAACTCCCGATATAAATATGCTAATGTAGACACCAGGCAATCAGCAGCTTGCGAGCCGCAAATGGCTCTTGGAACAATTAAATGGCTTTTAATTGTTTAAACATAATCAAGAAGTCAATTATAAACATTAAAACAAAATAAAATCAATATCAGTACGTCTGCACTTGTAATTTAATTTAGACCCAAAAATTAAAAACTCTGACATTTTTATTGAAATTTTCCATTTCTGAATTACATTTTTCTAAAAATGAGAATACATTATATAATATTTAAAAAAAATGATACATTTATAATAGATGTACAATATATACTGGCATAATATATAATTTGACTTACTCATTTAAGCTACAGGGATATTTTTTATTATTAGGAAGAGATATTTTGTTATTTTTTACATGATTTTTTACCATTGATCACTAAAATGTGCTCATGGAAACCAATAAATTGATTAACGGATGTAGTTTAGTTCTAACTAAAATTTACAGGGTGAGTATTATGTTCCAGACCGATATAGTTTTTCAATAACTAGAAAATAAAACAAAGCTTTGCAAATTAATTTTTAATTATCAATTATACAGTTTATTACATTTATGTTTAAAATATAACATTGGCAAAGTGACTATCTCTGACAACAGCGTACATACGTGATCTTTTAACCAAATTTTTCATAACATTCTCGCACACATCGCGTGTTATTTCACCAATTTCATTTCTAATATTGTCCTGTAGCATCGAAATTGTTATTGGATTATTGGCAAAAACCTTTCTTTTTATGTAGCCTTACTAAAAATATTCGGGAGCCGCCATATTAGGTGGTCGAGGAGGTCAGTCCATATCGCCACTTTTTGACATTATGCGGCCGGGAAAAATTCCTGGCAAAATTTCAAGCGTAGCTCAGGCTGTGTATGAAGTGGCACCGTTCTGTTTAAACCACATGTATTGCAAATCCAATCGACCTAATTTAACCACCAAAAAATTTTCTAACATGTAATGATAGCGATCACCATTAATGATTATAGCATTGCTATTATTATTTAGATAAAATATTTTAATGACTTCAACACATTGTTGAGACGGTAAATACTCCATAATAAATTGTAATCAACTATTATCTACGACTACTAAATATAAACTGACAAATGTTTGCCGAACCAAAATGGCGGCCAACCAAAATCAGCCTTTAACATAATATTCACACTGTATAATAAAATGTTGATAACTACATCATTTCCGATATAGGTGGACTACTGTATAATTTATTTATTTATTCATATTTATCCATCAAACTTTGAACAATTACATTTATTGATTTATAAGTACTATTTCTATCAAAATCAATTAAAAAAACATGGCCCAAAAAAGACTTCCGATAGAATACCAAATGTATAACACCAATCTGTAGACTTTCTCCGGGAATATATTGGACTTTCTAAAAATGAAGACCGATTTTAATATTCTATTTTTTTAATCATCCCTTTCTGGAAAATATTGTATATTCATTTTTTTTTTTGTTGGACAGTTTGGAATCGGCAATATTTATTTATTGATGGTAAAGTAAGAATTACGTTTTATTTTTTTCAAATATATTTAAACTTTGGCATCTTAATCAGCACGCATCGAGCAAGGAATGAAGGAACCACTTCTGAACGTATAGTTTAACTTTGTTTCGAAAAGTTTAGAAACGGAGACGTAAGTTTTAAAGACGATTATTATTCTCAGTAGCAAAAATGTTTTTAAAATTATATTGGATTCTAATCGTGTAAATTTAAATAGCCCTTATTTTGATTTATCGGGTTTATTTACTCTAAAGCAAATTGAATTGAATTTGAAGATTAAAATGGGCCTTTCATTTAGGATTTACCTAATACCATAATATTACGCCAACGGTGTTTATGGAAGGAATATCCCTGACGCGACCTGACAACATGATGTTCTAAAGTGAGCCGTTTGCAATTTACCTTGAGGTAAATGTTCAGAGTGCCACGTTAAATGTACGGAATGTTTGTGAATATTTACGATGCACTAATAGTTTTAGTATATACACTTATGATATGAGTTGACATGATATGTACAGAAAACCGGGGAGCAGAATGATTTGTGTACAGTTATGAAATATGTATTTATATTAATAAGAATAACTAAGTGGTGACCTTAGACAGGAAAATACAATACCACTACTGGTTTTTAATCCAAGTCTGGAGTATGTAATAATAAAACAGCAATAGCAACTAAAAACAAGCTAAATATTTCATTGGCGTAGTATGCAAATGATATATTATTACGGTGCGTTCAGACTCCTCGAGGACGAACGCCAGAGGCACCGCCACCGGCTATGCACAGTTTGTGCGTAGATATGTGTATTGTATGTCGACTGCTACATCAGATGTGTAGAAATAGGACAATTAATGCAAAATACTGATTCACATGATAAACAATATAATTTTTTTTTTTTTAAATAGAGATGCGTACACGGAATACATGTCACATCAAAATTCTTACTATTTTCAAACTAAACTAAATGCTTGTGCTATGAAAATAGGACTAACTTGCTGGTGTCCTGGAACGAGGCGCGAACCCCTGACCACTAGATCACTAGGCCAACGTCTTGACCACTACACCAACAAGCTACTCAAATTTACATAGATAAAAGTTTGCTTGACAAAGATGATTGCACGATTAAAGTTGTGATTCCGTTTTACCATTCATTGTTTCTTGCCAAAAGTGTGGATGGCACTTTTAGTTATTAATTTGTCACACAAGTCAACTGTGAGTTTGTGGAGTGTTGGTTTTGACACTAAATTACCTGGGGTAACGTGTGACCACCGTGATCCCGGACATCACGACGGCTGTACCAAAATTCCTCTCCTTTCAAGAAGCTTCCAAGCATTCCCATCTTGAGCCGCTCCGAGTGAGATGACTTCGACACGCTTTATCGTCTCCTCACTAGTCTGAGCGAAGAGATTATTTTAACGCGTTGGTGGATCAAGGCCCATACTCTCGCTAATCCACCGCGACTAATTCAATCCTATGTTTGCGGTATTTTTCTCGTCATTATAGGCGAAGCGCCATAGCGCGCGCTCTGCACTGCTCGCCAGCCCGTCGGAAAGTCGTCCCCAGGCCGCCTGCCAGAGACGGATTTCTCCTCCCCTCATTCGTCCCTTTCGCCAGCCAATGACCGCTTGTGTTGTAGGTCAGCTACAGACAGTCGCAGCGCTAGCGCGCGAATTCAAATGTAATAATATGTATTTTTTATTTATTATCTTAGTTTTATTAAGCACTAATTGAGTTTAAAAAACATTTACCGGTTTCGGAAAATACCTTTTACTTCTTCAGGATGTCATAACTAACTAAAAATATAGCATTGTTTCTTCACCAGAATCTATTTTTAAATTTTTAAAAAAAAACAACAATTATTTAAAAAATAAATTTAGTACCTAACTCAAATTGCTGCTCAATACAAATTTAGTCGAATAATTTTTAGGAAAAAATTTTAGAATAGGACTCGTAGTTAAAATTAGTTGGCTGTTTAGAATTTCCTGATTACTTTTACATGCTTTATTTATCTCCAACGATTCCAAATTATTTAATTTGTGACCTACACCGTTTATATGCAAAATTGATAATCCCAATTTTTTATCAAAACCATGACTATTTTCTATCAAATGATTAGAAAATTCTGAAAACCCACTATTGTTCAAACATCTCAAATGCTCCTTTACTCTTATATTAAAATTTCCACCAGTTTTACCAATATAAAATGCAGCACAATCCTTGCATCTAAGTTTATAGACGCCAGAATTGTTAAATTTATCATCTTTGTCTTTAGAATTTATGAGTAAATTTCCTATACTATTATTTGTGTAAAATGCTGATCTAATGTCTCGTGGTAGGTGTTTAGATATTTGTTTCGAAAAGTTATTTATGTATAAAATCCTACGCCAATTATCATTATTATCATTATGTTTTATCTGTGATTTATATAAAAACTGATTATTATATTCTTTTAATTTATTTTTTAAAATAGTATCTATCAAACATGTATTATACCCTTTATTAACTGCTATTTTTTTAATTGTATTCAATTCAATAATATAAATTGGATGTTGACATAGGAATATTGACTAAACGATGTATCATGGAGTGGAACCCTGAATGTTTATGTAATAATGGATGATTAGATTCATTGTGTATAATAGTATCTGTAAAAGTTGGTTTTCCAAAAATTTTGAACTCAATTTTAATATTATTTTTAATCAATGTTAGATCCAAAAAATTTAGGATAGAATTATTTTCCATTTGTAATGTAAGTTATATTTTATTATGAAATGAATTAATTAAATTTAGAAATGTAGTTAGTTGACATTGTGAACCCGTTTATGAACATGTTTTTTAAACTCAATTAGTGGTTAATAAAACTAAGATAAATAAAAATATGAATTTTAACCACAATGTTAATATTGATCATTTTAAAAGTAGTAAAAATATGTATAATTAAAAGTAAACAGACTAGCGATATGTGGACGGAAAACCAGTAAATCCGTCATAAAGCGATCAAATATGGAAAAGTGCCATATAATATCCCTTCCGTGTGGCTGGATAGAACGAGATTTTGCGTTAAAAAATCGTCAAATACCTTGGCAATATCTTCAATAAAGATGGACAAGGCTATAATGATGTTAAACGATAGAGGAGACAGTAAAACGTTTGTGTTAATATGCTGTCACGCCGTATCTTTAGATCCAGTATTGAAGTTTAGAGCATTATTTTTAAATCGTTCTTCACCGACATTTATACCTGCGAACTCTGATCGAACTACAAGCAAGTGACGTATAACTGTTAATAAATTCGATATAACAACTTCTACAGGATACCTACTTTTCTGGTTGGCGTGTTATTTTAGCGAATCTATAATGTTTGCCGAAGGCTTGTACATGGATTCATTCAACTACCGAGACATTAAATTGCTAGCGTAAAGATACGGCTGGAGCTCAACACCAACTCTCTAATGCAAGCGGCGTTTTCATGGAGAGCTGGCTCCTTGATCATAGAATGGCATTGACTGCAAAGTAGCTACAAATATGATTATAGCTGTGACTGACATTTCTTATTTATACTTATTTTTATATGACGAATCAAATTGTAAACTTATTATTATTGTTATCATAATGCATAACATATATTCCTAAATAATAGCTATTTAGATTTATGAGAATGGTACATATTAACAATCACATTAATATTGAGTTATTAAAATATTAAACATAAAAGTACATTTATGTGTTTGTTTCAATTTAATTGCTTCGTCAAAAATTATTCAAAAATAACCAAATTAAAAGCCTATATTTTTGTCCACATTTTATAATATAATTTTAAAGCGGTAGAAATGTACTTATAGAAGCTGACCTAGTGGACTTCGAGCAATGAATTATGTATAGTTTTGTGTCTCCATTCTATTACCGTTTTAGATTTCAGTCTTTTGCGTCGCTTTTGGTCTCGTATTGTATTAAAATGTGCTTTAAAAAGCGTAATAAATCTTTAAAAAAAATTAAGTATATTAATACGTCACGTTTAATATCAGATAATAATTAGTTAATCTCTCTTTCGATACACTTTATCACATATTAAAATATTGCCATTTCGAAAGTGTTATATCTGTCTATCATTTTGATGTGTTTGATGCGTTTAAGTGGTATTAGAATTGATTTATTTTCCGTTCTCCAAAAAGCGATCAGTCATCAATATATAACGGAAAGCCTCAATGTGAATACAAATTCAAGTCACTAATCAAGCCAAACAAGTTTAACGTAAACAGCTGAGAGTCCTTGAAGGCGTTCTCAATCTTCCTTACACACTAGTCTTCGGCATATCCGTGACCCATTCATTATAATCGAATTTCCACAATAATTAATAATAATTATACATCCCTACAGAGCAGCAGAGCTTATAATCTTATACATTCACTGAAAACTCCACCGAGATATAATTAATCAACTAATGTTGAAGTATTCTGCGTACAACAATACTGGGTGAATAAAAAAAAGGAACTTAATAAAATGGTTGTTAAAACAAACAATTTATTAGCGAGTTATAAAAAAGTAAATTTTAATATAGAAACAATATTTTACTGTTCTACCAACACACTTGATTTTTTCTTTTTAAATTAATTTCATGTTTTGATCACGGTCGTATCAAAAATTACATTTTATTTTTTGCACTTGTTGAATAAATTATTAATTCTTAAAGGCCTTGACTTTCACCGAATACTGCACAAAATTCACTCTCAATATTCAATTTCAAAAATTTCTAATCATTCATGTTACTATGAGAAAAGAAAAATTATACATTTATGTTGTGACTAGTGTTTAAAACTCGTCTTCGGACGTTATATATATATAAGTTTTGCTTTTTCAGAAAAAATAGTAAGTATAACGTTTTGAATTTAAATATGCAATAAATAGTTGATTAATAAATGTTAAGGAGAACACATTCTTATTGACAAGTTGTAATTATTCAGAACATATGTCTGTGATATTTTAAATACTAATTTAATGTTTTAATTATAAATATATACATATAAAATCAATTTTGTCGAAAAATATTGTTTTTGCGCTACCGGAATTCGAAAATAATGTAGATGGCTTTCAAATAATGGAACGACATATTAATTTGAAAAAGTGAAACATATAGGTTCGAAAATTTGTCATGAAAAATACTGGCACTATAACACAATTGGTAGTGTTATTCTCCGGATTGGAAACAGAGATCCAGGTTCAAATCCCGGTAGCGCAAATACAATAATTTTCGAAATAATTGATTTTATGTGTATATATTTATAATTAATACATTAAATTAGTATTTGATTAATAAATGAACTATTTCACTATGAGTTAATTATATTTACCAACCGGTTTCGGAAAATACCTTTTCTTTCATTCCATTCCCAAAAAAACTAATTGAAATCATTTGTCAAATTGTTCTGTTTAAAACAATAAAATAATAATAATAAAGTAAATCTAGTTCTCACCTGAATTAAATTGTTACGATGATGAAGCATGCGCAAATTGACTTAATGATCCAAAATTAAAGAAATATTTTTAGGATGTGACTTACTGTTTAATTTAGTAGGTTATTTATAATATTTTGGTTAATTTCACACGCTTTATATATTTTAACGATTCTATTCAATTTAAGACCAACATTTTTTATGTTTAAAACAATCCTCAATTTTTATCAAAAGTATCATTTTCTATGCGCTGCTTTATTCTGGACACAAATAATGACAAATAATAACAACATAACATAACATGTTATCATTAATAATAACAAACTATTGTTATTTACATCATAATATGGCAAAGCACATCTAGTCCTCATCTGATCCCGTACTTCAAAAGCGCGCTATTTTTCTGATCGTATTAATGGACATCTGTGATTTTTGATATTTAATTTTGTACAATAGCAATTTACTAAGATCATTATATCTAATTTTGCAGAATCTAGATTTTAACACTACGTAAAACTTGAACCCTAAAATATGCTAAGATAATAATTAATGTTTATTTATATAGGTATTTTATCACAATATATGAAAAAAGGGGTAAGTGTTGTAATGAATCGAATTAAAATTTATTTCAATACAAATTAAACGAATAACAAGAAAGATATACAGAAAAAATATATCTGTCGAAAAAATATTTAATTGCTACCTGGACCTCTACCTATTAAATTTGATTTATTTCTTCTAAATCTAGTACATATATATTAGTACATGTATCACAAGTCACTCTTGAAGGGTGGATTGCCGATTGTGAGTAAAAAGTATATGTATATAAAATGCTCTAACAAAAATAATATTAATATTTCCTTCTTTACTACCTTATCTTTCCCATATTTATTTTGAATTTTTAAAATATCTCATCTTTTCTTAAATTATCTGGTATTTTATTGAAAATCGTCATCGCAATGTACATCATTGGCTTTTGAGATTGAATCTTCTGCCTTCTTCCTGAACGGCAGTCTCATTCTATATCTTCCTTTTACATAATGATCGTGCTCTCATTGATTTGTCAAAATTTTTATTATAAATTCTACCCTGCTTGTTTAGTGAAGATTTTTTGTAGTATTTTCATTGATTGAGAATTTTGTAATCACCAGTCGAACTTTATAATCACACAGCGAATTTTATAATCACCGGTCGAACTTTATAATCACACAGCGAATTTTATAATCACCAGTCGAACTTTATAATCACACAGCGAATTTTATAATCGCCAGTCGCCAACGCTATCAACTACTTATTTTGAATGAATTAATTATTTAAAATTCAATTTGAATCACACTGTTGATATGTTTTACGATGTATCATATATATAAGCAATATTCGCGACAAATTCAATGTTAATTATATACGAATTTCTCTAAAATTATTTTCTTCACCTTCATTCATCATTTAATTTCGCGCTTACAAAGTAATATTGTATGTGAGTATCTCCTGACGAGATTATTTTATATAAATAATGTTTACAAGTGTTAGAAGTTAAATTCGGTGAAAGTAATTGAAATTCATGAGAAAATGAATATTGAATGAAACGACGTTCGCGATCAAGATTGCGATGTTTTTCTTGGAATGCTCTTTACATCAAATTGAGTCAATCGGAACTTCCTTTCTGGAACAGTGTTCGATTTATATCTCTCTTGTATTATCTCACACCGAAAAAGGCAAAAAAACCTCAAGTGCGAAATTTGATTTGAGAAAATATATACATACGTATAATACACAGTGTACGTATATCTACCGAGTTTCGCGGATCGCAGAAACTCTTGAGAGGAAAATGTTCGATGTCGAAATATTATTCGTATTTTTCGAGATATATCAAAAGTGTGCTGTAAGATAAATAGATGTGGTATTTGATGTATTGTTATATTTTACCAAGGCGACTCCCACCTCGTACTGGGCCCGGGGCGATTTTTAACAAAGAAAAGTTGACAAAAAATAATACATTTTCTTCATTGATTTATTATATGTAATATTTGATTTATCAATATATTACTTTTTCTTAATACATATTATTTTAAAGTTTTCTTTTTATATTTTTTGCTTATTTAAATGATCTAACATATATTATTTAATTTTTATTACCCTAACAAATGAAACAATCAATTTTAAAGAAGATAGTAAATGTGCGTAACGATTTAATTGTTTAAAAACTCTTGAATAATTCCAGTAAAATGCCTGATTTTTATGGAGTTATGACGTTATCTGTCGGAATATATTTAATGAAATCATATTTTACAAAAATATACAGCTCTCCTGAACTTCAGGAATAACGTTGATTCGCAGATAGCATTGTGTACCACCCACAATAGCTGTTTCGGTATATACTGCGAAAAGCCAAATATATACTAGTAACAGAAACTGTACAAATAACAGGAACAGTATAATGAGCTCGTAACAGGACGATCACACTTTTGGCAGTTTAAAGATCATAGACAACACACCCAGAAAAGTAGTGCTCTGAAGAATAGGGTATAGGGGGGGACAGATAGATTAATTCAATATAATGGAGCATCCATACACGCACACGGCGATTGGCGATTTGTGCATCTGTCATATATATCGAACAGTTAGTATGACAAAATGAATCTGGTTACGTAATTAACTTTCAATAATACAACCAAATACCTAACTTCGAGCATAAAGAGCAACCCTCATATGCTTACAAAATAAAAGTTCACAATTGTTCCAACTCAGATGACGATACGTGTCAATATAATTATATGGAACGTACTGACCAAATTAAATACTTAGGAATTATATTTGATCCTTATCTTAAATGGAATCATCATACACAACTCATTACAAATAAAATAAAAAACAATATATTTTTTTAGAAATATTAGAAATTTCCTTAATATAAAACTTCTTAAAATGGCATGCTACGCTATCTGTCAATCAATCATAGAGCATGGTATAATTGCTTGGGGTGGAGCGACTATGTCTGCAATTAATCCAATAATAGCAGCTCAAAATATTATATATTAAGGGTTATCCTCAAATCCCCAATCACAACGAGCGCTGACGAAATTTTTAATAAATTCAATGTCTTTGATATTAGACAAATATACGCTAATACTACTCTCAAATACATATATAAATACAAACAGACACATTTTAAACAACCCAAAACATCATTTTCACACGGACAAATACAAATAATTTACAAACCCAAAGAGCACATACTACATTTGGTCAAAGGAACTACAAATATTTTGGACCTAAACTATTTAATAGAATGCTAAAAGACTTAAATCAATTGAATTGTCACAAGAACATGAAACTATATATTAAAATTTGGATTCGTAATATGGGTAGAGCCAGTATTGGTGCACTCACCCAAACATATTGACTCATACCTATGTTAATTATTGCTACAAAGTGATTAAAAAATTAAGTCAATTTTAAAACTGTTCTTCATATACACCTTTTATATGGTAATAAATGTAATTCTATCTAATTTTAATTAGTTGAACAAATTTTTATATAGTATTACATAGTTACTAATAAATAAATGTTTATTATATTATTTTGATGATGCTCACCGTAAATACTTAAATGGCAAGAAAAACGACAATAATCAATCGACAAATTGAAAAAAATGATTACTTTATCATAGACACTAGTAAAATATGAATTTATTCTGATATAAAATGAAATTAGTCAGTTTGTTGAAAAATTAAAGCCAAAAAAGCTAACCTTAAAAAAAGAAAAATGTTATTGATAAAAAATCAATTCATATATCGATTACAATAGGTTAACGAGCAGAGCCAAGTTTGACCACAGAAAGGAAGGAATATTACGTGAGATTTAATACAGGATCTAGATGTAGTAGGTAATGGAAATGGTAATTGAACACGTGATACTCCTGGACAGGCAAAGAGCTGGGGGCAAAATAAGCTGCACAAAAATTATCTCCCGGAAACGCTGAATTTGTGTGGAGCACCTGGGAACTGGCAGAAAATGACTTAAAGCGGTTGGAAGAGTACTTGTTCTCGGGTTGACGGTGTTGCGGCTGTTAGACGAGCTAGATATGAGCAGTGAGCCGAGATCATGTGACAAAGGAACCCGTCAGTGCAACAGGACCGCTTCGGGAGTGATGTCTGTGGGAGGAAGTGTATCATGAGTGGCAGAGAAATTGAGACACAGAAACACAACTAATTTGAATTCTAGAATATGAGCCCTTGCACCAACCAACCGAGGTAATTAAGTGAGTGGAATTAATAGAGACCGAAATGTTAAGAGCACTCAACTTGATGTATTCCCAACGCGACGCTTGAATTTAAATTCGTACATAAAGTTACACACATATGTAAGCTGGATGGTCCAGCCACGTGTACTATCAAACTGCACGAATACGACACACGGGAATCCTATGGTTTGATCTCAACTTGTTCAAACAATGACAAAGTTAATCCAAATACGAACGGACCCACAAAATGTCCATAACGGTTCAAAACGAGAAGCAACCGTAGTCGAGAGTATCCGATTGTTACTCCCTGACGAATCATTTGCAACATTCTTGGGAGTAACCATATATTACTTCCTTGAGAAAATTTGTGCAACTTCTAGATAAATAACTGATAAGTCGAGGTTGGGGTAGAACAAGACTTTTTAATAACAATATTAAAAATGTGATATTAGTATTATAACATAGAAGGATTACAAAATTTACGAACATCATACAAACCATTATTTTTTTGATAGTATTTGGCTTGCGTAGACAAGTGGTACTTAACCATTATTGCATAGTATTAGTGCTCTTATTACTTCATAGTTTTCACTTGTAAGAAAATGAGGTCACTTTTAGGGGAAAAGTTCCACATACAGGGGCGGGGAGAAATATCAACTTTTCAATAATGAATATAAAAATTAAAAATAAGAAGCATAAGTGAAAACCGAAATGCAAAAATGTGAGAATTTTTCTGTTCATTAAATATATGGAAGTAAGGTCACTTAGGGGAAAAATTCCACTTAAAATCAAAATATCCACAATATCAAAAATAAGAAACAAAAATGAAAAACAAAATTAAAAAATCTAAGAATGCTAAACTGGGGAGGAACTTCGCATATTATCATTTTAATTATTCAAAATAATCATAATTCAAAAGATAACATTAAAAATTTTACTTTCAATTTAAATAACAAAGATATTAACCACCTAAGCGTTTTTTAATTCTCTATTCCATTTAATATATGCATATCTATGATGTAGTGATCGAAACAAATAATTTAAATTATAATTCTGTTAATTTACGAGACCAAGAAGAAAACAAATGAGCAAATATACCAAAAGGTTCCTGTAATGGAAATTCATAAACTATAAACATAATGAAGAGCTCCTAGATAATCAACTATCATACCTAGAACTACAATATAAGAAAATTATTATTGTTTCAAAAAGTAAGAAAAAAGTAATAATTTTTTTTTTTTGGGGTATATTAATTGAGTTAATGTTTTACATTAATAAAATGGACTGGAAGTCCATGCGCCACCTGACAGATAAAGTTTAACCTTTTTGAGAAACACTGTAATTAAAAAATGTTCCCACAGTTAAAAAACGCATCTAACCGGAAAAAATAGTCGTGTCATAAAAAAAATGTGTAATATATAGATGAAGCTGAACGATAGTTAATTGGTAAGTCTGTCTACAGGAGTAGAAACATCCGGATTGGAATCCCGGCCGTGACTATTTGATCTGTGCATCTTTTTAGCTGATTTATCTAATTTAATTTAAGATTATTCTTGTGGTCGTTCGGAGGTTCCTAATTGAATACAACTTACTGTAAAAATACCTTTCGGTACTGGACGCGAGAACCAGGTGGACTTGTGGACTCGTCTGTTTTTAGTATTTTTTTTTCTTCTCTAGATCCAATATCAACGGAATTACAATTTTTTTAATTTAACCCTTCCAGAAACATGCGGTAACACAGGTCTACCGCCCTAATTAAACTTGTAATATTTCGGTAAATACACGCAACGTACAGATAGATAGAATGAAATGTTTTATTACATAATACCTCCTAAATAGAAATCGATGAATATTCCGAACTATAATGTTATATATGCTCAGTATTTATAGTGAATTTATGGGATTTACAATTTTTTCAAAGGCATTTTTTCACATTTCAAAGATTAATAGAACTCTAATTTCTAACGGTAACACAGGTTGATAGCATGGTTAAGAGATTAGTTAACGAACCTAGCTGAGATTAATTTTTCAGCAAATCTAATTGAAATTAGATGATTATAACCCAATTTTTAAGAGCCATGATTACTCTCACAAAGAGATACATTTTCCGTCATAAAACCCTCTTAAAAAAGTTGTATCGAAATCTACATTAAAAAAATGTGCATCTATTTGAATATCAATGTGATGTATTTTTAGTTCGCTTGCTTTTTTAACAAAAAACATCAGTCAAATATGCAAAACGTTACATTTTACCATTGCTTTAAAAATGCTATTTTTAGTTACTATCCTGTACTCGGTACACCGTGATCCAATAACAGTTTGCTACAGCACAATGGAGCATGCACTACAAGTGATTTGGTTCTATTCTCCGCTGATAGTCCACTGGGAATATTTGCAAGACCTCACAAATAAAACGACACTATTTGCAGTTTCAGGGGTCGAGTATCCTACGTCACAAATTGAATCAGATATTTTATAAGATCTCAAAATAAAGTTACACTTTGTATACATCCAATTCTGTTATCCTTGTCAATAGTAACATTTTATTATTTTCAGGCCACTTTTTTTGTAAAAATATGATTGTAATTTTTATATGCTAAGGTAATACAGATTTCTACTATTGGGTTCTCGGTACAACGATGAGACTTTTAACTCGAGTATACAGTGCTGTATTGTATACGTGTGGCTGAATTATGAAAATTTATTCACTGCAGATAATTAAAAACATGCACAGAGCTTTGTGCAAACCTTTATATTAGAAATTTTTTTCTGCATTTCTTCGTCAAGATTAACACAAATATCTACATGTTATAAAATAAACTAAAACATCTAAAAAATATGGTTTTAACGATCCCTAAAGAGGCAGCACTGGCCGGACGCGCTGGGAATTCATAGATTACCGTTGTAGACGTGTAACGCATAGCGTGAAGACGAACGGCGTCAAGGCATTTGAAATGTAAATCTTCTATCATCAGAAAGAATAATTATAATTATAATGTGACTTTTATGCCCCTGTGTTACGAACTATATAAGTGAATTGTGTATGTCATTTTAAATACGTTTTCCAGGACAATATTCCATTCTGAGACGGGTCTCTGTAACACGTGAGAACCCATGTTATAATACAACTACTACACCAGATACATTTTAATGAAAAATCTCTGAAAGATGACTAGTTGGAGCCATATCGTATCACGTTAATTTTTTTGGACTACAAATGCAAATTTACGCCATAATTTAGAATGCCACGTCTACATCCTCGATTAAGTAACATCATTTTATGATTTTATTATATTCGTCAAGGCACACCGAGAACTTAGATCATCAGTCTGCTGTCTACGATGTAGTTTACTCTGCGGCTCAGAATTTCCTTTCTAAATTTAGATTACACAATTTTGATGAATGACAGAAGAATTTCACGGTTTAATTAACCCCACTTTTTAACTGTATTCAATGACTGAAATGTTATATGCCGAGATTTTTTATAATATTTGTTCTATGAAATTATACATAGTTTAAACTACTTTTTCTCTTTATTATATTATTTAATTTTTCCTATTCTAAAATAACTATTCCGAAGCTGGTCGTGGAAGTTGAGTAGTCAATTATATGTAAAATGGCCACTATATATAATGCTCTACCCTGGGAAAGCCGGTGGACGTGCCGACATAGGTAGCGTACGTCATATGCCGGATATAGACTACATAATAGTGGAGAGCTCCATTCGTCTCGGATCATTCTTGCCATTGTATCCATAACATCACCATTTATAGGTAGGTACCTTAAACAATAACGTACAAAGAATATGTACAGACACATGTGTTCCTTTTTATATATGTAAGTTATCCAAAGAAATATTTAGTATTTTAAAAACAAATAAGATGAATCACGTTACCATTACCTTACATAATTCAGTTAATTATACAACTTTAGAAAATTTTACGAATTTTAAACGTATACTTGTACATGTAGTCTTTTTAATAAGAAATCTATTATCCCATTCGTATACTGTAATCTAATATTTATTCTACAGATAGATTTTATCGGAACACCTTTCTAATTGATTCGTTTAATTTATTTTAAAATATCATAGAATTATGTTTTAAATGTTCAACTTCACAATAAAATGTGCTTTCATCAAAATATGATGTTCTGATACCCTAAAAAAACAACAAAATTGAAATCGGTTCGGTTGTTGCCGGTTCGGCAGACGTTGCTTTTTGTATAAATCGATTGTTAGTCAGTTATACTATTTCCATGTCAACTATTCCTTTATAATAAATTAATAACATCGACTTTGAGAGACAAACAAAACTTTTTATGAAGGTTTAAGTTATGAATTCAGTATTATTTTATTTTATCACAAGTTAAGTAAGCAACATCTAAATGCCAACAGATAAGTATCACATAACATATATTCGAAAATAATGTAGATGGTTTTCAAATAATGGAACGACAGATGTATTAATTTGAAAAAATGTAACATACAGGTTCGAAAATTTGTCATGAAAAATACTGGCGTTATAACACAATTGGTAGTGCACTTCCCCGGATTGGAAATAGAGATTCAGGTTCAAATCCCGGTGACGGAAAAACAATATTTTTCGACAAAATTGATTTTATATGTATATATTTATAATTAATACATTAATTTAGTGTTTAAAATATCACAGACCTATGTTCTGAATAATTACAACTTCACAATAAGAATGTGTTTTCCTTAACAAACTATTAGGTAGTTATTTAAGTTGTTTGTTACCATGATTTACTTGCAAGCAAAATATGCTATGTGAGGGACAAAAATTACATTAAGCAGTAATATTTTCCAAAGATATACAATTTTATGAATTTATTATAATTGATATAGTAGTTTATTTGTTGTATAACGTACTTTAAACAATTTTTATTATAATGGGTGAATATTACGTTCCAGATCGGTGTTGTTTTTAAATAACTAAGAAATGTTTTTTTATAGATTATTAGGTTTATTACAATTATGTGTGGATTATGACAAGTGGCTGCCTCCGGTAACGGCACAAATGCGTGCTCTTTTAAGCATATTTTTCATAATATTCTCGCACACTTTGCGTGTTATTTCAGCAAATTCATTTTGAATATTGTCCTGTAGTTTTGAAATTGTTATTGGATTATTGACGTAAACTTTTCCTTTCAAGTACTTTCACAGAAAATAGCCGGAGATCGAGGAAGCCTGTCGATATAATCACTTTTTTACATTCTGCCGCCGGGAAAAATTTCTCGCAAAATTTCAAGTATAGTTCGGACTGCGGGTGAGGTGGTACCGTTCTGTTGAAACCACACGTGTTGCAGGCTCAATCGACCCAATTTGGCCACCAAAAAGTTTTCCGACATGCGACGGTAGCGATCACCATTATTGTATAGATACCATTGCCATTATTACTTAGATAAAGTATTTTATTGACTTCAATACGTTGATGAGGCGTACTTTATAATAAATTGTAATTAATTATTCTCTACGATTGTTTCGTATAAATTGACAAATGTTTGCCAAACTAAAATAGCGGCTAAACAAAATCGACCTGGAACATAATATTCACTCTATATCAAATGACGAAAGGTGCTGGAATGGAATATGGTAATGAAAGGGATCGCACCTCTAGAAACTATGGTTATGATAAAAATAATATTCACTTGTAGTACAAATTGTGGATCAATAAAGAACTAAAATTATGCTTGGCCGTGTCTACGAAAGAGACACGATCAAATGTATTTAAATAATTTGGTTGAAACAAATATTAGTATCTTATACACGTATTTATATTTCGACCTGAAGGTAAACTTTGTTGTAGGCGGCTGCGCGGTATTGCACTGTCACTGTGTGACGCGCTATCGAACAACCGCTTTTGTAGCATTAAAAAAATGCCAACCAGGCGGCGTAAAAGTAGGACCGAAATATAAACCTTGACGTTATTTAACGGTCCTGGGAATATGGTGGGTTCGCTCTCATTGGAAGTAAACTCAGAGATCAGCTTAAGAATGATAAAAACTCAAACCAGTATACACAATGTACGATTTGACATGTACGCATAGCCGAGCCAAGAGTCATCTCCAAAAAAGCATACAATTCGTGTCTCAGATTATCTCGTGTCGAAAATCTCATAAATATCTCAACTGTGAACGGATGCCATTATGCCTACTCGTCTTGCGTGTCTTGAAAAAATGTTTTACCAATGGCAATACATTTCGTAAATCTATATACACAGTATTGTAAATTAACGATAATTCTTCATCTTATTTAGAATTGCCTTATTAGCAAACATTTTTTATTTGAGTCATAGTTTCGAAAACATTGGAAGTTGTAATTTTATATGAGCCGCATAATATATTATTTGAAATAATTAAGAATGAAAAGAATTACGTAACCATTAAAAAACTTAATCCTGCAACAGATAATTTATCAAATATATATTTTTTGATCATATAATAAGTATTATTAAATTTAAAAAATATATATTTAAAAAGCAGGTTAAAACATTTTTGTTTGCATCTTTTTTATGTGCATAAGTGCAATACGATCATAATAATAGTATTGCAAGGAATGTGCTTTAAATTCCTAGAAGATTTGAAAAATGTAAAAGCATTGAATTTTTGGAATAATGCATAGGTAATAGCAGAGGTCAGTTTATCTATGAGGGGATAAAAAACAAAACCAGTATCTTATTTTATTCACCATTCGTCAAAATTTCAAGCATAGCTCGGGCTGTGTATGTGGTGAAAGAAACCGCATGTGGCCCAATCGATCCAATTCAGCCACCAAGAAGTTTTTATAGCATTGTTTCTTACATCCTGAAAGAAATAGGGCCCGTGGATTTTGCCAGCTCACATGGCGCACCATACAGTAACTCTGCCTGAGTGTAAAGGTCGTTGGTGTATTCGTACTCGAATTGAGAATTTTCAGTGCCTCAATAACGCTGTCTGATTTTTTTTCCTTAAGTCGGGTTTGGTTGGTTTAAATGACTTCAACACGTTGTTGAAGCGTTAGATGCTCCACAATAAATTGTAGTCGACTGTTCTCTACGATTGCCAATTGCAAACTGACAAATGTTTGCTAAACCAAAATGACGGCCAAACAAAATCGGCCTGTAATAATAATATTGACCCTGTACCTTCCTGTTTATATACCGAATGTCAGCAAACTCACGTATTGAAGCTTTGAGTGTGTTGTGTGACGGCACGCTACAGTTTGGAGTACCGATCGGCTGCGTAAAATCGCACTCCTAATTAGAGCGGTGTGGGGTATGGGATTGACAGACCTGATCCACCTAATGCTTAACATCACATAATGTATCATTTGTATTAAAATGTTTTTTATAGGTACTAGTTTATCATATATAACACAAGATTACCTGTGATTTATGAATCTGGCAAATACATATATATTTTTACTTTTATAACAGTTAACTTTTCGTTCAAATGATTCCGTTATTATTTCTCTATGTTTTTATTTAATGTTATTTTATTGTTACGGGTAGTGAATTATTACAATTTGCGGTTCAGTTTATTCGTAAAAAACAGATTTCAAACAGTGGTAAATCATTTCGACTGTCGCCCGTATGAAGCTTATGACGGTTTCTCTCCGTGAAAATGTAGCTTATGTCACATATTTTAAATATTAATGTTGGAAAATACGTAATCACAAAATCTTTTCAGAAAATGCAAGAGCATTATTAAAAATTATGATCTATAAATCTACATCGAAAATAAATATCATATTACAGCATTGCCATTATTATTAAGATAAAATATTTCAATAACTTTAACACATTGTTGAGACCTCAGATTTTCTATAACAAATTGTAATCAACTATTCCCTATGACTACTAAATACTAACTGACAAATATTTGCCAAACCAAAAAAGTAGCCAAACAAAATTGGCCTGAAACATGATATTCACCTTGTTGAAGATGACACAATATGTTAACCGGGAGTTAAGTTTATTTTTTAAATAATTGTTTTTTTTTTTAAATAGATTCTGGTAAAGAAACAATAATATATGTTTTTAGTTAGTAATGATATCCTTAGGAAGAAAATGGTATTTTTTGAAACCGGTAGATGTATTTAAACTCAATTATGTGGTTAATTAAACAAAGTTAACAAATAAAAATATGAATTTTAACCACAAAGTTAATTTTGATAATTTAAAAAATAACATTATTATTTGCGCTACAACAATATTTTTCGATAAAATTGATTTTATATGTATATCGTTCTAATTAATATATTTAATTCATATTTAAAATATCACAGATCTATGTTCTGAATAATTACAACTTCAAAATAAGAATGTGTTCTCCTAATAATTAAGTTGTATTCATCAATGTGTCTAAAATTTAATAAAAATGAATTGATAACGCGTCTGCTATCAGATTACTCAATGGTATTTGAGACTCCGTAAAAATAAGGTAAATGATTCTTTCAAATAATGGTATGATTAAATATATTAATATCAAAACGGTAACATATAGGTTCGAAAATGTGTCGCTAAAAGTATTGTCGCTGTAGCATAGTTGGATAATGCATCTTCCCAGTTTGGAAAAAGATCCATGTTCGAATCCGCAACAACAATATTTTTCGATAAAATTGATTTTATATGTATATCTTTCTAATTAATACATTTAATTCATATTTTAAATTAATTATTAGCTTTATTTCCAATTTTAATATTGAATATTAAATTAAATACAAGAAAAAAAATTGCATTTAATGACTGGTACAATATAGAATTAAAAGACTTGATTTTAAAAAATAAATTGTAAGAAAATATTACAAGACAATTTTTATATCGCCATTTTCGTAAAAAAATTCACTTCAAGGGCGCTTTACACCTAAATTGTTTATGGTCATACATTGTATTTGTATTTAAAATTAAATTTATGGAAATGATTAAAAAATCATTTCAAAAGAAAAGGTGCGTTTTTAGTTTCTTTTTTAAATAAAGTCTCTGATACATTCATTGTTTTTTATGAATGACGGAGGGCAAAGAGTTCCACGCTTTTGAGCCTGCTAACGCAAATGCCCGTTTACTAAACTTAGACTTCTGAGAGTGGCTGGTCGCTTCTACAATCCTTCCTGCAGCTGAAGTAGAGGCTGCCTGTGAGTTTAACGCTTACCATTAAAATTGTCTGAGATACAAAGGTCTTGAAGATACAGAGGCGCCATATTATGTGTCACCTTATACATTAATCAGAAAAAAATATATTCAACTCTTTCAGGGAACCGGAGCCAATGTAGCTCGTGTAAAAATAATGTTATACGGAAGGATTTGGAAACTTCATATATTATCCGTGCTGCCGCATTTAAATATAATGGATTGTAATCTATCCAGTTGAAACACTGGCAGACCAGTATAGATGCTGTTACAATAGTCCACACATGATACCACAAATGCATTTATAAGTAGACGGACTACCTCAATAGGAAAATGTTGAAAATGCAATACGGCAATTACATACATTTTCGACAATTTTGTACTTATATTGTGCAATCTTTCCAATTGATACATCTATTATTACATTCCATTCATCCTATCCCTCCCGCACCCACACCTAAACCAGACTATCTTTAAAAACCCCTTACCGCGTGAAAAGATAACCCTAGTAAACTCGTAACTGTGCCCTTGGAACCTTTTTCTATTCTTTTTTTTCTTTCATTCTACAATATACATAAGCAGATAAGTCAAATACATATATTTCTGGATTATCAGAAATTAAACACGTATCCAATTATAAAATTTTGCCGACTAAGTTTTGTTCCATTTGTAGAAAGGATCATAGTAAGCAATTTTTTTTTTAAATGTTTTTTTTCCTCTTCATAAATTTTTTTTTTTAAATGATATTTAAATATAAAGTAGTTTTCACAAAACTACCGAGTTTACAGAATCGTAAAATAATACCCGAATCCAGAGAAAGGCGAAATCTGCATTTATAACTTTACCTCTCAACCCTTTGAAAGTTCCCAACATTTTATAGATTGGTCCGTAAATAAAACACCGAATACTTCATTCGGTATTTACCTTCCTTCACATTCTGAAATTTCAAACAGTAAATGCCGACCCTTTTTGGGTCGTACCAAAATATAAATTCATTCGGCAAACATCCTTTAATATATATTTTTTAATAGTCAGTATTTTTTCCTTTAAATCGTAAAAGAGACTAACAAACGATCATTTATTGACTTTTAAACATTAAATTTATTTTGATTTAATCTACAGTTTACATTGGTTTTTAGCTTAAATAAATTATTATTAATAATATAATAAATAAGCGGGTACTCCAGTAAAATTTGTCACGATTCTGTGTTTAAAATAACGCATTAGAAAATTTTGTGACATTTTTATACGCTCTTACATTTTAATATCACGGTACACACACAGACACACACAAACACACATAGTTCGTAATATGTACGAATACGCATTTAAATCATATCTCCGTATTACTATAGGGATTGCCATAGAGGAATGAAAATCACACTTTCTTGCTTTAATATATATATTTCGTTTGAATCATCCATCTTCTTATATACGGTCGTTGGCTTCTGAGAAAATCCAAAATTTCTGATCTCATGAATTTCTGATGCCATGTCATTTGTTGTAGTCCTCATCTCGTTATACGAGAATCGTCTACTTTTCTGATATATTATATATTATTTATAAGGCTGAGTATAGAAAGACCGTGACAACAGTCATACGTCATTTTCGCGTATGTCCACGATCTGTCTGAGGAGCATAATTTTTCGGAACATCGCTGGCAAAAAGGACAATAACATAGAACAATTGAAAAAATGGAAAGCCAGAGAGGAAAAAAACGATCGTTATTAATTGTCTATTGGTTACCTTATTAGAGAAGAATCATCAAGGTCATCCTGGAACCACAAATCGATTGAAAAAGAATAATCTTTAGATAAAACGATATAAATGGTATCCAGCGGAAAATTTTCAAGTTTAATATTAAATAAATAAATAAACTATAATGTTATTCTCATATTTTATTTATACAAAATGGACTTTAACGATGCGAATTTACGTTTTATAAATAATATCGTCTAAATGCCGTCCGTTTCTCTCAAGACACTCTTGCAATCGGACTCTTAAATATGCGAACACGCGAGAGCAAAGCGTTGGTTTAATAGCAGCAACTTCACGGCGAACATTTTCTTGTAGAACCTGAATTATTCAAGAACTGTAGTTGTAAACTCTCAACTTAAGGTATCCGCACAAAAAAAAAAGTCGCACGCTGTAAGGTTCGGTGACTGAGGAGCACAGGGTATGTCTCCGTACTTGCTGATTAATTTATTGGCAAAAATTCCCCTCAGTTTCTCGTCGAATATTAAAGAAAGTACAAAAAGCGAGATGCGCACGAACCTATGAATTACCGCACTTTAAATATTTCTCAACCGCGAACGCGCGGTGCGCTCCCGATCAGTGACTCATTGCGGCTGGCAAATCAGCAAACCCCTCTCACTTACCTCACCCTGGTGGTTTACGAGTAATTACAATTTAATCTTGATTTTTTTCGTTGTATACCTTATATTATGTTTATTAGGTTAAATAATAAATAAATAAAAAAATAAAAAAATCTTACATCGCCATCTACTTTTTAATTCTCGACCCGTTTCTTTAAGCATTTTTCACTATCACTTAATCTTCTTTTCTTCCAATAAACTTAGTTACCTTATAGTCTTAGAGTTGTGAAACTATTAAACCATCAGCTCTGTTTACAAAAAATCTGCAATTTATAAAAGTACCTAAGTTTAATAATTATTATAAAAGAGTCGCACACACCGTACACCCATGACATATTTTATTTGTCCTTTCCTGAGAGGCACTTATGCTGAAAAAAAACAAAATAATACTGTATCATAATACTGAATTCTCGAACTTTTTAAAACTTCCGACCTCTTTGGAGGGCTTATTTTAGCAGCGGTTATTTTTCCCGCGCTCTGAATCTTGTGCAGGAGGAAGTGGATGACACGATGACGTCACTGAGTAAAGTGGGTTGAGGGTTAGCGGCGCCCAAAGGGTTGCGTACTATTTCGATGCTTTACGTTTTTTTCGTATTATTTACGAATTTTCCTCCCGCAAACTTAGCGGATAAAGGGCGTCAACTAAAAGAAGCAAAAAATAGTCGAGGAAAGTTTAGCAGGTCTACGAAGTGAAAGTCTGTATTGCGGCGTACATCTAAACTTTGAAGAAGGGTTTTTTTGTTTGTTTTTGGTTTAAAGTTGTTTTAAGTTTTAACACCAATTATTTGTACATATCAATATTTCTATATTCATTTACAAATCATGGGCGATGAAATACTAAATTGTTAATAACATATATAGCTACCTACTTCAGAGGCAGAAACCATAACACAACTTCCAGATAATTTCAATTCACCTCTTCAATCATGTACAGGACATCTCGAAACCATTCTTTGTTATACTCGAATCGATACAATATACACAATAACTTAATACTAGACCTAGATAAATAAGTAAAAAGTAAATATCGGAAGGGATTTGTTTTTTTATTTCTTATCGAATAGAGTCAAAGTATCCTTCTAAGATGTGACATTATAAAAAATAAATTAAAAATTATTCGGTTCTAAATTAGAGATATAAATATAATTTTTCATATTATCGATACAGTAAATATCAACAAATAATTTGTAAAAAATCATGAGTACCATAGGATATTTTCATTATAATCCACCCACTAAATAAAATCTTTAAAACGGCGCCTTCATTAATAATTAAAATTTTCGCGTTTTTTTTGTGTTTTGACTTTTTATTATCCATTTATATCCCAATTTATACACTAAATTTGACTTTTTTTAAACTATTACTTAGATAGAAACATTATACTCATTTAAAATTAATAAACTGAATGTCATTTGCCATAATTAAACAATACAAACATTATAAGAAAGGCCGCGACCATTAGATGCATTTTCTGCGTACTACAATTATTATATGAACTAAATGTATTTTCTTATAATCTTGAAGCCAAGATTACGGAAACTAATATTAATTAAGACAAATTAACAAAATGTTAAAAATTTTAAGTGTTATTTGCAGGACACAACTCCAATTTTTGACGTTTTTAAAATACTTTGTTTTAATGAAAAAAATCGTTTTTAAATAATATATTATATTTACTTAAATACTTTGAGACTTAAGCTACTATCTAAAAGTATTTTTTATACCAAAAACACAATAATCAGTTTTTAAATAACATATTTTCAGTCTTATAAAATATGATAATTTTAATTGTCCATCGAACTTCAATACGCCGCTCGATCCGGAAATGACGGTCGTAAAATCCGCGGTGTCATTATTTTCTTTTAAAAATGTCGAAAATGTATATTTCCACGCATATTTTACGCACGATATGAATTAATATTGTACTTATTCACAACATTAGTAGTAACTTTCATAAATTATATGTTTTTTACTGACTTTAAGCGAAAACAACGTTTTCTTGAACAAAGTAAACATTTTATTTACATTATTTTTATGTATGTCGCAGAATATTTCGTTTATATATAAAATTGTTGCATTTTAAACACAACCTGTTTCATAACATAACATGTAATTTTGAAACAGACATATACCAACGTGGCGTTGTAAATCGATAATATAAAATAAAATAATAAAATGAAGCTGTCAAAATAATTTTAAATTTTGAAGATTGATTTAAGTGATCATTTAAATATATGTAGGTACTTTATCTGATTTCAAAACATATCCATATATAATAATTTGGTACTTCGAAAAATTGTTTAATTTTCGATAGATTAATTCAAATGACATCACTCATTCCATAATAATAAAATCAAATACTTGGATAAGCCTCTAGACACGTGTCATGTTTGACACCTGTATCGAATGCGAGAAAATTAACAATTTTATTGTCGTCGATATACTTAAGAAATAAAGTCATTAATTATTTCTCTGGAACTTATAAGAATTTAACTATTAACCTCGTCTTGAAAGCATATTTAATTCGTGTATAATTTCTCGAATTTCGAACTGGAAAAATGAAAGCTCGCCCTTTACGAATTATTTTCACATTACTATGTATTCATAGGTATATGCCTTTATAATTTATAGAACAGTATCTTCTATACTGTCCTGTGGTATACTGCTGTACTACGTGTATCCTCCTCATCCTCATCCGTCGGTCCCTCGTGACTAAGGATCGCGATTTCCATGAACTCCCGCACTCTTGACTATACTCCTCTTAGGGCTGTTACCCTTTCCACTTTGTCAGTCCAACAATTAAAGGATCTCCTTCTTCCTCTCTATCCTGACGTGGTTCACCAAACTAGCTTCTCCAAGCCATGTTCTCGCAAAATACCCAAAAAATTTAAGAATTTGTCTCAGGCAAATAAATGGTTATCCTCCTACTGTACCACCAAATATGTATATGAGTTACGTATAAAAAGTAAATAACATCAAACAATCCCCTCCTTCCTACTCATGACAACGAACGAATATGCAACTAGCTATGCGCAATGAGTCGAAGTGATTGTAGTCTAGTGATATGACACTCGTCTAGTCACTTCGCCTACTACGCATCTCTATTTTATTAAAATGAAAAATAACAAAATTGATCAAAATTTGTCAGCTTTTTGCGTTAGTTTATCATGACGATCTGTAAACTGACCAACCAAATGCATGAAACCAGTTTTTTCTATTTTATAACCAAGGTGTGCTCGTCAATGAAAATTTTGTTAAAAGCACAGGATTGGGAAATTTTGTGAGTCGCATCTTGTTTATAGAAATCTTCATGTCTAATTATTATTATGTCGAAGCTGAGTGTAAAAACGTTTATTTTAATAAAAAGATTGAAAAACACTGATACAGAATCTACTCTTTCCCATCTTGCTTTCGCCAAGTACACTGAACTACGTGACAGAAAAGATACTACATTTTTCTATTGAGCCATACAATTTTCTCTTTTAAGTTGAAAATCTACATTTGCGGTCGACTATAAGTATACGGTTCTACGCCAATATATCAATTTCATCGACCGAAATCACTAAAATCATTAAAATTACTCGATCAGTTCATAAATCCGTGTAATCAGTTACATAATTAATTGTAAAATGTTAATAATTATTTTTTAACAACCGATCCGACTCTTTAAGGGTTCTTATGCATGCATGAAACTTTTGTCTTAAATATCACAGAAGAAGTGAATAAAGAGTAAACTGGTATTCATTGTCTAATATATTTTGTAATTAGTCGCTATTTGAACATATCTGACTCCTATCACATGGATGCCTTTGTCCACTGGGTTATATTTACATCATATAATTTAAAAAAATAACAATTTCGTGAAGAAATAACACATTTAATAAATATGCTTAAACAAATATTTATATTGAAATCTTGTATTAACAATAATCTTATTTATACATACAAAATATAATATCTTTATAAACTAGAAAGGAAAAAACATTTGTTTTAAAAAAATGAACGCTGTTATTTCTTTTTTCAGAATACCATATAAATTCAGTAATTGTGATATAACAATCGTTTTTTCATGATTCAAATTAAAAAAAAAATTAAAATAAGCTTTTTTAAACCCAAAAATATAATGAAGTGTGAGTTATTCAAAAATATTAATAAAATTTTTGTTATAAATTGTACAAAAAAGAAAAATATAAATGTTTTTTTTATGAGAAAATAAATAAATGACAGGGGTTTAACTTATATTCAGAAGAAATATTTAATGAAGCTCTTCAAGAAGCTACTCAAGGGCTCGTTATAAATGAGAAAATTTAATAACTTGCGTTACGCAGATGATACAGCACTTCCAACAAGTAACTTTGAAGATTTATAACTTCTGCTGAACCAAGTAGTGAAGTAAGTGAAGGCATGCAAGACTTTTGGGTTAGAACTTAATACAACTAAAACAATGTTGTAGTTCGGATAAATAAAGAAAAGTAAGTATTTAAAATAAAAAATATCCTAAAACTTCAACATCCGGAAAAGTGTGAAATCTTGCACCTCATAATGCAGGGGAAGATTGTTATAAGTCGGGGTCCTGGAATAAGGATAACATCATGGCTAAAGAACTTTATCGAGGCGCGGTGAACAGAGAGATAATATTGTATTTTATTACATTATATTTAAATATAAAGTAGATTTCTTTCAAATAATGGAGTAACAGATGCATCAATTTGAAATTGCTATATATATTTTCGAAAATTTATCAATGTTGACCTAGTTTAATGAGGTCAGCGCACTTTCCCGGATAGGAAGGGCTAGAGTCCGAGTGTCAAATATATTTAATAATAAAAAAATATTTTTCAATAAATTGATTTTATGATTATTGATACATTAAAATTGTATTAAAGTGATTATAGCCAACATAATAACCAACGTCCGTTGAACAAACAGGGCACGAGAATAAAAAGAAGAAGAAGATTAAAATAAGTAAATAACAATCAAAAGTTGGAGAAATTAAAAATACACGTAAAATAGTTAAATAATGAAAATGTACTAAGTTTTAAAATCATTATTAATCTCCTCAGATTATACAATGTAAACGTTATAATTTGGTGTTATCCAAAAACATAAAATGTTATTTTCTATCCCTACTTTTTCTATTTTGTTTATAGCTAACGATAACATTCCATTACTTTACACAGATACACATATTTCTCTAAAACGACCACAATTATTATTATCCGCTTCCAACAATGGTCCACCGGTACTGGTATAGTTTCCTAAATGGATTAAGTTGGAAAGCTGCGCCAATTTATACCCCACAAATCAGAACACCTAAGTGATAGTGGCAAAAAGACGCCGTCGTTCTTGAAATATAAATCTCCAAAATGGTAAATCAACCGTTTTTCTGGCGCTACTGAAAACCTCTGTTAATTATTACACCAAATTGCTATTTTGTAGGAATAAATGCACGGAAGACTAAAAAATACAGTTCTGGCAAACAATCATACGATATATATACCTCTGACAGTATGTAAAAATACAATGAAAATGCCTGGTTTATTTTACCACCACAACCATTAGTCGCTCCTAAAACCTGCGTATCCTCATATTCGCCGCCAGTCATTGGACCCTTGATGTTTATGCGAGCGACGCCGCCATATTTTAATACAATTTTTTTAAACTTAACATTTACACGTATTCATTTATTTATTTATATATTCGATAATATAAATAAAACAAAGAGTTTATTTATATATTCGATAATATAAATAAAACAAAGAGTTTATTTATATATTCGACAATAAAAAATAAAACAATAGTAGAGTTTTGCTTGGCTATCAACATTTATATAATACAAGATCAATATGTACAAGATGTAAAATTTGTTCACAGCAAATAAAAAAATATATATACATACATCTGTAATAATACAATATGAAAATTAACAATATATAAAAATGTTGGAAAATTGGTCAGATTAAAACTAGCGAAAGATGACAAATACATAGGTTAATAATTTTGAATGTGTGTATGTACATACGTGTATTATATAATATCATTTTGGTGTTATGTACTAAATGGTCCATCAATAATGATGAGACAACATTGGAAAATCAATGATTTACTCTGACTCTGATTCGATTGTTCAAGGGGGGAGGGATAAGGGCTGAGCCCTCTTGTCTCCGACATGAGGGAATAAAAATGGCGTAAGATTTTTTTTGGAAGGACCCTAATGCGGGTAACGTGGTAAAATTGTTTTATTTTAACTTTATATATAATTGTATAAAGTGTTTGTAAAAATGGGTAAATTTTTTTATAAAATATTTTTTATTTATATTTTATAATTTTTTGTTTGATTTTGTTGATTATTTTACAATTTTTTTTATTTTTAGTAAAAGTTTTATAAATTTTGATTAACAGGGTTAAAGACAGGGTAAAGCACGGAAATGGGACAAAGATGATGTGGATCGGATGAGGTTTCATATAAGCCGAGAGAGTTTATAGAAGGATTTAATAATAATAATGAATAATTTGTGTAGCGCCATTTTTGTAAAAAACTTTCACCACTTTACACTTAAATTATTTATAGTTCTACAATTATTTTTGTTTTTAAAATTAAAAATTGTTATTTTTACTTATGGATATGATTTTTTGAAAAGGTGCGTTTTTGGTGTCTTCTTAAGTAAAGTCTGATGCACTCTTTCTTGAAAGAAAAGGTCTACGCCAATAAGCCAACAATAATTTCGATGCTGCAGGACAATATACGAAATGAAATCGCTGAAATAACACGTGGCGAGAATATTACGAAAAATATAGTTAAAAGAGCACGCATTTGTGCCGCTCCCAAAGGCGGCCCCTTAGCCAATGTTATATTCATAGATAATTGTAATAAATTTAATAATTGATAAATAAAAACCAATTAAAAAATTATGTTTCTTTATCTAGTTATTTAAAAACAACATCGACCTGGAACATAATATTCAACCCGTACTATAGTGGGTATAAACCATGCATTGATAATGAAATATAATATACATAAATTAACAAATTATAATGAAAAATACATAAACACATAAAATAATATATAAGAAATGAGTTTTAAAATACACTTCTCCATTCCACATAATATTGTTTTCTGTGTCCTTGATTCCGCACCAGTATTAATTTTATTTTTCCTTCTTCATCAGGTCAGTACTGGGCAGTCAAACGTGTCACTCTGTTATATAATATTAACCATATATGTACCGTGTAAATATAAAATTTAAAAAATAAATCGTGTATGTGTTAATAATTTATTTAACATAACCATAATTAATTTTTTTAAATTTAATGAAAATACAATACCTAAAACAATGGTTTATACTATTTATATTATAACCCTCACAATATTGCGTTAAATTTTTCAGTGAATAAAATCTGTAAAAATACAAAAACAAAATAATAGGTTTAATAAGGTTTAATTAGGGAGCCGAAAAATCTAATTTTTCCAATTTACCAATGATGGATCACGACATGTTATACTGTTTTTCTGAAAAATAGCATAATTCGGACATTAATAAAATAGAAATAGGTTAAATACTAAATTAATGTATTAATTATAAATATATACATATAAAATCAATTTTGTCGAAAAATATTGTTTTTGCGTCACCGAGATTCGAACCTGGATCTCTATTTCCAATCCGGGGAAGTGCACTACCATTGTGCTATAACGCCAGTATTTTTCTTGACAAATTTTCGAACCTATATGTTACATTTTTCAAATTAATTAAAAGGCATCTACATTATTTTTACAGAATCTCAAATACCTCTGAGTTAACCGACTGCAGACGCCAGAATTATCAATTCATTTTTATTAAATTTTGGACACATTGATACAACATACATTTACATATTTTCCTTAATAATAGAAATAGGTTTTTACTATCACGAAATAGTTAGAATAGTTTACTACTAAATATAAATGTTTTAAAATAATCTAAATGGTAAAATATATATAATGAAATAATCTAATACGTAATATATCAATTGCATGTACAACACTTTCGAAGACTTGGGTAACTAACTGCTAAAGACGGGATCGAGCGCTTTTTAAAAAATATATATTAGTTGATGTTATTTTTATATAAAGAGTATCCACGCATGATACGTCAAGTTTCATAATTGGTTTTTTGCCTTCAAATAACCCATCCCATGATGTCTTGTAAATTGAACTTGTTTCATCTTGTGACTAGCAGGTCCAAATGTCAATGGAATAAATATATACATTTAGAAATGGAATTAATAAAATGGTACAATTCATAAGAGCGACGAAAATAATATTTTTATTTCATTCCATAATATCCAGAAATTGTTTCTATCAAATAAATGTTTCGGTGCAGAAAGGTATGGAAAAAAATATTTCCAACATGAATGTTCCATTGAAATAATATATCTATTATACTACGAGTGACAAAAAAGCTTTGTAATCGAAAAACAATTCGGTAGTTTGGTATAATATATATTTGGTATAATATATATTATACCAAAGTATTTTTATATATAATACATACACACATTCATGACAAACACCATTACATACATTGACAAAAATACATTACAAATACAATTTATTTCATCTGGCCAATTTTCAACCGCTGTACCCAACGGAGCGCGGGTGTGCTAACTTGCAAAAGGTTGGACCATTTTTTGGAAAGTGCTAAGCTTACTTGTACACCAACATTAAATGCAGAGCTTAAGTTCGTTTACTAAGCTCCATGCACCTCGGGGTCAGTTCGAGGTAGTTAGGTTGCATCATGTTTCTACCGGATGGCACCATTTTTTCCAGATATTTTCAAGCCTCCTCCTACATGTATAAAAATAAAAGTTTTACTATTCAAAATAAATAAAATTGCCACATAGTAAATATATTTTTATTTTCGTGGCTTGTTCCTTCGATTGGAACACCTGGGATTTTTTTTGTCGCTATTGGTCATGTATGTGTATGAATATTGCCGCCCTTTTCAAAGATTGAAGAGCACGCAAAACGACATGACGCAATTGCATCTATTACGCTATACGGTAAAGATATCTCAATAATCAGTGCGGATTTCAGTCGGTCGGAAATCTACCCAGAAAAAGAACAACAACACCGGATCAGCTATAACACCAGAACATCAGCGCGCTTAATCAAAAGTTAGTGGTAGTATTCACATTTCATATCTGACTATGTTATATCAATAGAAAACCCGGGAACCACAGCTGTCAAAGGCACTCACGGAAACAATTTTAAAGAAGGGATTTTAAAATTTTACTTCAGGTGTTTATTTATTTTGGATCGACGCAGCGTCATCTAAACATATTAAGAAATCATTTTATTTTTGTTCACTAATTTTTTTATTAGTACCTATATAAAATATTATTGCAACAAATACAGTATTTTATATTTATGTAAATTATATTATTATTTACAATGCTTTTTATTTTTTAATCATTAAAATACCTATACATAAATATCTTTATCTTTCTAAATTATTATTATTATAGTTTGTATTTTTAAATATTAATTAAATAAAAAAGAATATTTTCTATTTCAGTAAAAAAAAAAATTTATAAGCTTGCAGATCAGCACCTTAAAATAGTTTTTGCATATGAAAAACGTATGGATAATCAATGTATAGAAATAAAACTTTATTTTTACTTTGAAATCATAAAAAAATTCTTTCGTACTATTAAAAATATAGCAAAGTTGGCTAGGCAATAAATTTTGCTCGGTAAATATGTGTTTTACCTTTTCGCTGGATAGACAAACTAATTTTACTATTGGAACATCGTTCAAAAGTTTATGAAACAAATCATTGATTCTTCAAAACGCTTATTTTATTTTGGAAGTATGTTCTAGAAACGTTGTTTTTTATCTGTATTTAAAACTGATAGCTAAAAGATTCCATAAAATTCCTAATAAAGATACCAGATTACATCTAAGAATATTCCAGATATTTCACAAAAATATCAAACCTACATGAAAGATTTTAAATAAACTCTTTCGTATCTAGAATACTCTCAATGATTTTTATAATTGTCTTAGTTATAAAATGATCTCTTACCTTTTTAGAAATTAAACTAATAGGTTATCTTATGTTATCCTAATGAATACTAATCTCTCTGATTCGATTGTTAAGGAGGGATAAGGCCTGAGCCCTCTTGTCTCAGATATATGAAGTAACAACAATGGCATAAGATTTTTTGGGGGACTTTATTCGGGGAACATGGTGAAATAGTTTTTTTTTTTTAATATCAGGTCATTTTAACATTGTATAAAGTAGTAGAAAAAATGTGTAAAGTTTTTTTATACAACACATTTTTTTATTTTGTTAATTCATTTTTTGTTGAATTTTTTACAAACTTTGAGTGAAAATTTTTATAGAATCTTTTTATAAATATGTTCACTAGGTTCAAGAACAGAGTAAAGAAGTAAAATGGGACGATGATGATGGGGATCGGATAAGGGATCATACAGACTAAGAGAGTTTATGGAAGTGTTTAAGATATAAATTAATTTAGAATAAAATTTAGGTGATAAATCGTGTATGTTTGAGTTTCTGTGAATGATAGCTTTTCTGACAAATCAGGATGAGTTTGAGATTTTGTTTAGATTCTAAAATGTAAAATAAAAAAAAGCATTTTACCTAATTACTTATTAATAATATAATTAAAAAATAATTACAATTAAACTAACATTATATATGTGCCCATTATGCCTGCATAAAGTTAGCTACTAAATTTTCTGTGTTGATGCTTGTCTGATATTTTTTATTCAGGTCCCTCGCGTAAGGGATTACCTAGGAGACGCCTTCCACGTGTAAATGATAGTCCTGGAACCGGGACGTGAAATGTGGCCAATAGTTCTGGTGGCAGGGTATGTTGACGGAGTTCAGGATTGACCACCAGACAATGTCCAATTATCCAGGCAAACCGGAACTCTGAACGCGATGTACTTATGCAATTTGTGCGTGCCGTATACGATTTCGTCTCTTTTGATAGTGACAAGTTATTCTCACTACATCAACGATTAAACACAGAGAACATCACAATCTAAGCTTTATACTCGAGGCGCACAGTTTACATTTCCCCCGGAATCACAAATTACAAATGCTCGCTTAATATTAGAGACGATACTAATTTTGTTTTCTAATTGAAAACTAGATCGTGTTTATGGAGCGATCTCTCCCGGCTGGGATTGGGAGAATGACTGTCGCATGAGGGTGACGCATCCCTTATGGTGCATTTGTACGCCGGATTTTTTATTGGCGTTCCCACGCCGCATCGTGGGTCTAACAATACCGACGTTTATTACCCTCCATCCCTTACTTCGACTAAGTGCTTTTGTATCCTTGAAAAACAAAATATTGTTTTGGGTAATTTTGCATTCTAACATACTTGTAAACACAAAACTCAGTGATTCATTTACTTAAAAAAATTAAACTTCCAGAGAACAATATTTTTCATAACCAGTCCAGAGATAAATTGCCAGATGATTAAATAATTATTTTATTCGAAGTACGCATGTATACGGCTTATTTTTTAAAATACGACGCACAAACGACAATAATTATATTTTTGAATACACGCGCTAATTCGATACATTCGTCATATAGTGTATATTTTAAATTTAAAGTTTGTAAAGTTAAAAATATAATCACTATCATGAAATAAAAGCTCCTCACTTTATATTAGGCTACATCACTTGCGCTATAAACTGTGTTTAATCAGGAATGCAATTTGATATTTAAGTGCATGCTCTTTCATTTGATATTGCAAACACAGTCTCAAAGCTATTGCCTGTTCGGAATACGTGATAGGGCGACATGTGCCTAAAGCTGCCATATTATTTTTAGAGAGATTAATCATTAATTTGGCTGTTTGCGTACGTTGTGCTTTATGAATAAATGATTTTGTATATTAAATAAAATAATGTTAAAAGTAACAAACATTTAAATGTAGGTTAATATTTTTAATTATTTATGTTAAATGTTAATAAAGAGGTTTTTAAAAGTATAGTTACTCGAGGTATTTCTAGTTTTTTATAAGAGTACTCCAAGATTAAAATCATATCGTGAAATTGGGTATTATAACATCTTAAATGTTCTTTTGCGTTAATATTTTCTCGTTATATTTTTGCGTTAATATTTATAAATGTAGTCAGTTTGGAGTTACCCTACATAGGAGTTACCCTACATAAATAATTTTTAGGAAAATAATACATTTATTTATTTAGTAAGAGCACTTATATTATGTTTGTAATTTAAAAAAATCTATTTAAAAATCCTGACATTTCTAAGTGATTTTTATGGAAGTCAAAAATAGCAATATATATAATATTATTAGTTCACATGGCAAAATGGTAACGCGTTTCCCTGTATAGATAAAATTCCGAGTTTGACTTCCGGTAGCAACTACAATTTTTTTCCATAGATGAATTTTATTTCTGTAGGTATATCTTTCTATTTGATTAAATTAATTCATTTTAAAATATCACTGAACTGCGTTTTTTAATTAATAGCGCATTAATAATGTACGTATTAAAAATAAATACATGTTTATGTTTTAGGACCCAGCGCAAAATAAAGGTACTCTTCTTCCTCCCTGGCTACTGATATGCGTTTTTCTTAATTGCACTTTAGGATCCTGAAGATAATATAATCACCCCACCCCCCGAATATCCAAACCTGTCTTAAAATAAATTGTAGATATACTTCCCATCACCCCACTCCTAACCCCCCTTTATTTTTTAAAATAACTAAATCTAAATCCCGGGTAATACCATGCACGGACCGCTAGTTTAAAATATTCAGAAGTCGTGGAACGCAAAGGGAAAGAGAAAACTTCTCAGCTAAATTCAATTCTTTTCTGTTGGGTCGCTGCACGCGGCCATGCAGTAAAAATTACGGTAGCTTTTACTCTTTACCAAGAATGCACATTTAGCAGCGAGAGCTAATCTAAGGCAGTCAAGTTGTTGACATCAAAGATTTCCTCGGTTTTAAAAGTTTAAAGTTCACAAAACTTTTATATACCCACCAGCATCATAAGAAGTTATTGTTCTTTCGGAGCAATTCTAGATTGAAAACAGGGACCAATAGTTCTTTCCTGAAATTTTATGGTCAGCTAAATTGTTCGTGATATTATGTGTGGTAAAATTGGTTTCCTTTGACATTCATCATATATTCAACTATATATATATATTTGATTGCATGAATGCAAACTAACTAACTTAACTATTTTATATTTACAACAGTGCAGTACGATATTAATATCATCAATAAGGTTTTTTAATGATCTTTCTCTTCTTCTGTTTTAGCGATTTCTTGGGATTCAAAAATAAATTATCGTAGTCGGTCACTACAGAGCACTACTCATCTCCGTTGTGGTTCAATCTGCCGGGTACTCATCTTTCTTTTGTAGATTCGCCTTGATATTACTCGCCAACCAATCTCTAACAGTTGTGATCATTTTGTGTAAGAGGGTATGAAGGCCTATCGCTTCCACTCTTTTAATCTCTACCCGGCGTTACTTAATGAATCTTGCAGATATCGGTGCGTGAAATTAAACTCCCAGCAGCCGTTAAGTCTCCCATAACCGACATCATGTAACAACCGTCGGGAAGGCCGTCTCTCGAGATTCAAGATTTGCCTCCGTAAACTGTCCGCGCGTAGTAATTTTATTATACAGCTTAACCACTCTATACTAGTAAAATGTGTCTGTTAATAAAAAAAATATTAACCTTAATAAGTTTTTTATTTCCTAACTTGCTCTTGCCATCCGCTACTCATACATTAGGCAGTTTAATTATTCACACAACCTGCCAAACCTTCTGATTCTCATACAACATACCCACATGAACATTAATCCATAATTGCATTTCTTAACATCTCTCAACACGTATTGTCAATTCATAATATTCCCATAAAGGCTTTGTGCATGCTACGAGACTCATATGCTCTTGTTACATTTTCTGACCGCAGCAACCTCCATGCTTTCACTTTCCTCCTGATACCTGGGGAGTCATGCGGTTTCCAAAGTTCCAAGTTCTTTAGCATCCTCCATTCGCCTTTGGTTGTTACGTTGGTCGTAAATTTTGCGCAGGATTTGAATGATATTTACTCACGGAATTCAACAATGTTTTAAAATTATTAACTATTGATAAACGACGAAAACATTTATGTAGGCTTTTATTTGAATATAGTCCATTGTAAATTACAAAAGAAAATGATTTTTCCGAGAACGGTTGGTTTTTAATAAAAAACTTAAATAGTTAAATACAAGGATAGTTATATATATGTATAAGTATTTTAAAATGTTTAACTACAATGTTTTTTCTTCACATATAACATTGCAAATAAAATAATAAATTTGACCGGACTTTTAATCCATAATTTGTTATCTTCATTTTGATTCAATGAAACAATGTCAATAATTTTAAAGTGATTTATAATACCTACAATTGCACGATGGCTTCTGTTACGTAACCAAACCAACACAATTTAATATATAGTTTGATTAGCATGAGGTACCCTCATCAGGTCGTTCGGCTGTACCGAAATGGATTCGATTCACTGCATCGATCACTCAATCAAGGGGGAAGAAGGAATTTTCAATGAAAATTAATATTGGGATTTTTCTATAAACATTTATTCTCATTGGTCTAGATAAAAAATAAAGTAAAATTAGATGTTACATGCAAGGTAGTATCCTCACCAGTTTATAGTTTTAAAGAAATTCACAATTTTCAAATTTGAGCTAAAAGGTCTTACAACTATGTTACAACATAAATACAAATAAGTGGGAACTTTTTGAGCGGGAGGGAAGGACTTGTGCCAAGGCGCGCTCCATAAATAAATGTAGGTAGTGTGAGTTAGCAGTACCTTTCTTTATTCTGCTGTGGTGGGTGGCGATGGTCTACTCAAGCGTTTTGGCGTCGGCCTCAAACAAGGCCTGATGGTGGAGTTCAGTCCGACGTGGCTTCAAAAACAGGTGTTTATCATGTAATTACATGTATATATAACAATATTATTATTATTGTAGCGCAAAGGTTTCCACGGCTTTCTTGGTCACGTGTGAGATGTGACCATTGTCTCACTTGATTTTACTCAATACTAGTTATATGATTATTAGCTAGGTAACACTCCAAATCACATGCCTCGCAGTCATTAAAATGGGCTGTGGTTTAAATCTACGTGATTTTACTGATAAATCTTAATATTATTAGATTATAGGTAGGTTAACCCGAGAGTGAAAACCGAAATGCGCGTGTTATAAATTGAGTTATTCCGCGCTTTGGAGGAACCGCTTTCTTGACCCGATGCCAGGACTGAACTCCCGCTTGCAGATGAGCACGCGATTCATTCTGTACCGTATCAATAAAGATAACTCTGGGATAGAAATTCGCGCTCCTTCACCTACACATACTGATGTTGGAAAGAGAAAGTATATAATTAGCACCTTGTCGGACACTATATTTTGTACCGACAGGAAGTGTTCCTGCACGCGTATCTGCAGATTGCGTGCAGAACTTTCTCCAGTATGCGTAAGTTTTCATCCAAAGTGATCAGCGCTCAGACCAAAATGACGCGCGAGAGTTAGAACCTTTCTATCCAGCGCCTGGTTTGCTAATTATGCGCCATCTAGCCCGGATTGTCCTTGACACATGCCGACTCTCCTCGACTCTAACGGAGTTACTTTAAATAAAATTATAATTACGAAATGTTTTTACGTAACACTTCGTGTAATAGTAATTAATGTTCCATAGCTAACGGATAGCATAACTAAAATCTAAACCTTTGGCTAGATATTAGACATGTCATTGTATCAGCTAAAATCAGCCTGTTATTTTATTTTATTAATTTCTTCCGGTTTTTGGTACGAGCAATAAATTTTTCAATACAAACTTGTAATACATCGCATTATTGAGGAATATTTAGTAATATTATGGAAAAAAAAAATATATTCGTTTATCTCTACATATTTTAAATACATAATTCTATTCGTGAAATAACATAAAATAATACAGTTTATATAAATTTGAATGTTCGTAATAGGTAATAGAAAGATCTTAATTATTTTAATAAATGCTTTATAATACCTAGACAATAATGACTAATTTAAACGCAAAATTATTCACTATCGCGCTTGCATAATAATGTAATATTAAAATAACAAACAATATTAAAATATAATCATTTTGATGAAAACATTGAATAGGAATGCAGTTACTGATAAAATATAGGTATTAAAAAAATATACAGTACAATTTTTTACATGCGTATTTAAATAATACTGCAAAAATAACAATATAATAAAACCCCGCCATTCGTCTACCTCTCTATTCGTATAATTTTTTTTTCCCTATTCGTATTACTCGGTGTTCGTACATTTTCCCGGGATTCGGACCAAACTATGAACATATATTAGAATATAGAGAAGAAATATACCCTAAAATGTTGAAATGAAAAGTCAGTTGAAAGCTCTTTGTGCAAGTTTGCAGAAGGATGCGGGAAGGGTCTTCGTCTATTATTGCTAATTCTTGGCAATAATCGAACAGGGGTATCTTATGTGTCACCTTTTAGCGGGTTCATTGGGCAACTTTTATGAAGGCTTCGTGAAACATATTTTTATTGCTATTTTTGGTTATTCAAAAAAAAATTCAAGATTCCCAACAACAAACACTTATACATAGTGAGCATGCATGAGCCATTTAAATTGTTAATATTGCAGTAGTCAATAGGAGCCTGTTCAATGATCATGTTGTAGACCATGTAGAAAATTTATATTTATACAAAAAGGTTTTTGCAGGTTTTAAGGACATGATTAAAAGGTAGTTAAGATACAATTACGTTTAATAATTAATTAATAAAAAGTAAAGTTTATTTCAATTTTTCGAATTTTCATTTATTTTGTGTAAATTTTTTGGTCTTATTGTTTTCATGTGTAAAGTTCCAAATTATTAAATTACTAATTATCCGGGGGTGTGAGATGGTAGTAAAAAAATATTATTTTGATTGAGGAAAGAATTGCCAATCTTATCTCTTCATTTTATCACATTCTAGTAATGGATCACTAACTACTTTCTATTCTAGAATTTATATATTTTAAGTGATTTATAAATGTATATTTTAAATTTTTTTATTATAATGGAATTCCGCTATTTGTACACAATTCATTATAAAAGACTGTGCTATATATGAATTTTGCCATAGTGAAATACAGTATATTGATTGATCTATCCCACACCCCCGGATAATTAGTAATTTAATAATTTGGAACTTTACACATGAAAACAATAAGACCAAAAAATTTACATTTAAAAAAAATTATAAATATATTATGTGCGAGAATATATTTTATTGATTTAGAAATAAAATTGACATCATCCAAACAGCCTGATAAAATATATAAAAATTGACTTAAAGTCTAAAATGGCAATTTATTTCTAATATATGTGATGACCAGCGGGCAAAACGCTGACTTATTATATCGGGGGTTCCGGGTTAAAAACCCCATCAAACTCTAAAAAAAAAGTATTAACAAAAAACAAAAAAAATATATATATATAAACCACCCCATAAACTTCACCACAGATTATGGCACTCGAGATATCGGAGACAAGAGGTGAAACACCTTATCACTCCATTCATCATCATTCCCTGGGTTCGATTCTTGATGAAATCACAATGTGATTTTCTATAGTATGGGTGCTATGATGTATTTCACCACATTAATTGGGTCTCGTGTCCTGTTAAGAGTTTAAAATTAAAATTAATACTGTTTCTCCGCGGGGGTAGGCAGATAAGATACAGCGCCACATTCATATATTCTGATGCACAATTCTCGACTCATCCACATTTATACACTTTCTCATACAAGCCCGCTGATTATCGAGGCTTCTAACAGGACTATCCTCCAATATCTGGTTTACCTGGTCATGCCAAGTCTTCCACGGAGGTCCTCTGATTTAGTGCCATCAACACTTGGGTCATCTATCTTTCTTACTATTCTCTTCTCATTCATCCGTTCCATGTGACCAAACCACCGAAATGAACCTTTCTTAACGTTACTCACTATACTAAGATAAACTATACATTCTTTCTTCTTTCTTCATTCTTTTCTCTGTCATAAATTGATCTGCCGCATATAAGCCTAACCGATCTCATTTCCACTGCATTCAGTCTACTTTCGTTCCTTTTCTGCTAGCTTCAGGCCTCACATCCATACATCAGTGTCGGTACCAGGATCCTATTGTGCAGTGCTAGTCTTGAATCGGTTGACAAATTTCCGTTAGATGTAATTCCATTTAAAGCTCCGTTCACTTTATTCCCTGCAGTCACCCTCTTTTCGATATCTTTCTCAGCCTTTCCGTTTCCATCAAACATACTTCCAAAACACACAAACTCATCTAATTATTTAACATTAAATTATAAAAATTAAAATTATATAAGTAGATGATTATATTACTAATATAGTTCACCTCTTAAGCAAAACACTAAAAAATTGTGTATAAACTTATCTCACCTTTTCTTCATAAAAGTCGTAAAGATAAAATTACGCCCAGGCCCCGCCAATGCGTCCTTTTCGAAGCGATCTTCTATATTAGTAATATGTTTAGATAATGAGAGAACAGCAAGAGTTCTGAAATCATAGAATTAAACTTCGCTTTCGATCTCGCCAAGTTTGTGTTGATCAACTTCTCTCTTAGTTTTACAATTTATTGATGTATTAATTACCGAATTAACCCGATTGTTGTACCCTGAATATAAGGCAGCCCCCATTAACCGTTCAAGATAACAAGTTTGCACAGAGTATGTTCTTGACTTTACTCGGAGGGAGGGAGTTTTCAAGGCTGTCAGGGTTCCTATTAACTCTATTAATCAAATTTATATAATTGATCATGTACTTCATAATGGTTTAATTTATTTTTATTCTGCAAATCAATTTTATCGATGATAAATATTATACCCATTGTATGTTATATTTAAACCGTAATTTTGGCCTATCAATTTTGTCTTAGATATATTCCTAGTAACTTATCGTATCCAAATATCATTAAATCTGATCTAATTCCTCCAATTTCATATACATTTATTCATTTTGATGCTTGTAAAAATACTGAAACTTCAGCTGCTTTTTTATTTGCGTTATTTTCAGTATTCACGATTTTATTAAATATAATGATTAAAAATAAAGTTAGGTATTCATAATTCATTACTTTTTTTCAAATAATGTTGTCTTATAATTTTATTAGGACTGAGAATGCGTTGAAAATACGAATAAAAACTTGTTGACTCTAGGAATGAAATTGTCAATTATAACGATATGTTATATTTAAAATATTCTTAGAAACATTAATATAGACGAGCTTTGAAAATAATGTAATCTGCCTAATTTCATTGATTCTGTCATATTTTATTTCTTAATAATTAAATTGTTAATAATAATATTCGGTCAATGTTACATTAATTTCTACTCCAAATGAAAACAACACAGCCTAGAAACATTAATACTATTTTATTTTTGCCGATCGTATCATTATCTATATACTTATTTTGTCGCAATCTTTTTTGAAGTCCATCATTCATTTACGATGACCAAGTATAAATTAGGAGGCCACGTAAAAATGTAATAAGTAGTCGAAAAATCCAAGCGAAATTTGTTAAAAACAGAAACTCTTAATATTATTAATCAATGTCGTGAAATTGAACTAATTTGTAGTTTTAAGTGACATTTTTGTAGGTCCTTCGTGAAAAATTTGCATTTGTTTGATGACTAAGCTGAATTTAAAAGTAACACTTTATTAAATTTACATACGCAAGCAGCAACAAAAGAAGGAATTTATGATTCAGCGAAAATAAAAATATTCAAATCGTATTTGGTTTCAGAATAAAAAATCCTTATTTACTTTCCTGTTTTTCCATGAGTCAAATCGACGTACTCGAAAAATATTAATGATATTTTAAAAATTCTTTTTTGCTTGACGAGAGATTTTATTTCATGTTATTTTAGATCAAAATTTTGATTATTTTGTTTTAATTTTCTGTATTTAATCAGGTACCAAGAATTAAATATTTTAAAGCGCAGATTTCAAAGCCTAGCTTTTTATTTACCTTCAAAAGAAATAAATATAATTTAAGCAGTCTTACAAAAATATAGATTATTTTCTTAGATGAAAATTTAATTAAATACATTTTTATTTATCCGTTATAATTTAGTATTTTGATAGTAATTAGACAATCGCTTCTATTTCTCCTTATTATAAAACAATTTTTTAATTTATAATTGTGTGTTTGTATATATTTTTCACCTCAACATATTTCTATGGTCGCGAATTTGTCTAAAATACTTGACATAATAATTTAATATATCGGTATTAACTGACTTTGAATATTTTGAAAAGAAATTAGATTATTCAATAAATTGTTATATTAAAATTTTCCTATTTCCTTGACAAGTCTACTGAATGTAATTATAAATAAATCTAAAAATTTTGAATACATTAAGCGACGAATGAATTATTTTTCTTCAAATTTTTACTTATTATTCGAATTGTTACTCTAAAATTTCACGTGGGCGCGCTTGTGGGCAACAAGCGAGCAAAACGTTAATGAGAAAATATGTATTTAGTAGAGCCTCAGTATTGTTAATTGATGGAAGTAATTATTTCTATACGTAATTCAACGATAATAAAAAAATAATGATTTTTCCTTTTTTAAACTATTATAACACATCATTGTTATTTTAGAGTAACTGAGGTAGGTACCCCTTATTAGGATAATACATGGTTTTTAGCACCGTATGAGAAGGGTTATAGAAATATATTCATTGTATATTGGAAATTAAAGAACTATGGATTTACCTTATTATTATATGTTGTATTCAGATTAGATTCAGTGCGTTGTTTAGAAAATATATTCGAAAATTAAAACGTCAGATTATCACTAGGATTAAATGGCTAGTTAAACTGACAATGAAGATTAAAAAAACATTTATAATTTTTAAAGTATAATGGTGATTTTTGATATAACACTAAAACTTTGTAACAGCTTATTTTCTTTTGTATCTAATTGTGAATATTAAAATTATATAATTATTTTTAGAATTGCGTACAATAAAACGTGTGTATATCTCATCACGCGTATTTATTTTGTTTCCAAATCTTCTTTCTTGGGTCATTGCATAATATTTTTAATAGTGTGAGATTACCGTAATTATTTATATAGAAGCGAGTTTTAAACATAGAATATGTTTATTAAATATATCCCTTAGTCTAATCTGTAACAAAAACTGCGTTAGAAATGTGTAAATGTAGGTGTGAAGGTCGTTGATGTATCAATTAAAGATTTTTAGTGTCTCAATAATGGCTGTTTTGTTCATTAACAAAACCCGCCAAGTCGAAGTGATAATTTTTTTTCATAAGTTGAACGTTGATTTAGATAAAATGTTTTAAGGCTTTAACACGTAGATACTCCATAATAAATTGTAATCAACTACTTTCTCAGCCAAACTAAAATGGCGGCTAAACAAAATCAGCCTGGAGCAGAATATTCACCATGTATTAATCAAGAACAAGAGAGTGACGTCATTTCGGAACATATTTCATCAAGTATATAACACTTTCTAAAACACCACAAATACTACAGCGATTATGATGATGAAGACAATATTAAACGACAGAAATAAAATATTAATACTTTATTTCGCGTTGAATGAAAATTAATGAATAAAGTCCCCCTTAAATGAAACTAGATTCATCAATGCGCACGCATTATGATGATGAAGACAACATTAAACGACAGAAGTAAACTATTAATACTTTATTTCGCGTGAATGAAAATTAATGAATAAAGTCCCCCTTAAATGAAACTAGATTCATCAATGCGCACGCATTATGATGATGAAGACAACATTAAACGACAGAAGTAAACTATTAATACTTTATTTCGCGTGAATGAAAATTAATGAATAAAGTCCCCCTTAAATGAAACTAGATTCATCAATGCGCACGCATTATGATGATGAAGACAACATTAAACGACAGAAGTAAACTATTAATACTTTATTTCGCGTGAATGAAAATTAATGAATAAAGTCCCCCTTAAATGAAACTAGATTCATCAATGCGCACGCATTATGATGATGAAGACAACATTAAACGACAGAAGTAAACTATTAATACTTTATTTCGCGTGAATGAAAATTAATGAATAAAGTCCCCCCTTAAATGAAAATGGATTCATCAATGCGCACGCAATCCCCGGAATAAATCAGCTTTTTTATTATTGTGATGTCTCCCATACATATTGATGACGTTCGACTTTACGCACTTGTGAAATTGAGTCCCAGTGCTAACTTGAATATTTATAATCCATCAAACGTACAACATATTGTCAACATTATTTCACATCGTTCGAGTGTTCACTTCATAAATATTCATTACGTTACATAAATGGGTTCAAGTTTGTTTTATTGATATGACATTTATTTCATAGCACCGCTTGATTATGTAAGCTAGCTGTGAAAAGGAAGTTATGAAAATAGTCCGCACAAAAAGTGTCTGTGTGAGTAATATAATTTATTAAATTTCTATCTAATCTTCATTACATAGGGTTTATTTAAAAATAAAAGTAAATTTAATAGTTTTTAAGTGCAGGTTTACTAAGCTCCTATGTCTCAGCACCCATTTCTGAAGCATGCTCTCTCGCATCCCAGAATCCATGTGCACTGTTGTGCAATAATTATATTTAAGATAGTTAATGTTTTGTTCTCTGTAGTGTTAAAAACGCAAAAAAAAAACACGCATACGAGGGTTTCTGTAAAAAAAAAGTGATAATTTAAATTATTACTTACCCATAGTATAGCACCATTACAGTGTTACAATTTTTAAATTTTGGAATTGTTTACTATTTTGAAAAATGCATCTACAGAACAAAAGTGTCGCATATTAGACATTACTCCAATTAAATATTATATATCCATTCTTGCGCCTTATATCGTAGAAATACATTGGGGTTTTATATTTTGATAGCTTAATAATACAAAGGTCTATCTACTAATCTTTAAGTTTACAGGAGAGAAGAAAACAGTTTTTCAAGATGGAAAATTGATTTTTAGCTAACTAAAAATAATAAGTAAACTTAATTTTAACAATTATATTACATGAATAGTATTTTCTCTTTTAAATAGACTAAAAATTTCAGCACAAGGATATATCAGGTGACGTATCGGTGTGTTAATTGTATTTAATTGTTATTTAATATAGACATAATTTAGATTATTTCACTTCCTAAAGTTCTTGTAAATATATTTATTTGTATTATGGAAATAACAATTTATTTTGCATATTGGTATACTTAATAAATATTTTTTGTAGATGGGTTTTGTGTTATTAAGCCATGAATTTAAGAACTGTAATATTACGTTTATTTAATGATCATCAATTATGAATAAAGGGTACAAAAACCAAAGTGGGGTTGGGCCGTGACGCAGCCAGGGGCGCAGCCCCTCGTGTGTCATATTTCATCAGAAAAACATTGATATGAATTACAAGTGAGCCAAATTTATGGAATCCTGCTCGTGCGGAGTGGTTAAGTATTTATTTAACAAAAAAGAAGGTACGTAAAACGGAGGCTCTTCAGATAATTAATGCTGGCGCATAAATATTGTACAGCCTTAAATTTGTTTTCATTTAAGCGCGTCTGAGTTACGATGTCATCAATTTGTTTTCAAGCGGAAATGTGTTATTTTTTTGTTAGGGAGGCAGACACAGACACAATTCTATATCATCATAAAACGTATCGAACGGACGCGCGTAAAGAAAAAGTGAGTGAGAAAATAGTTTTTTAATGTTTGCAGAACACCCGCATTGAAAATATTAAATTTTATTATTTGTGCAAACGTTTTATCATTTTTGTTAAAAGTTTTCTTTTGTAGTTTTTATTTATTAATTAAAATGTATCTTGTAGACATTTTAAAATGACTATGTATTTGAGTAAATATTTTTTTATATATTTAATTTCACCATTATATAATATTTGCATTTATTTTTGCCACTACCACTAATAGAAACTTGTTATCTTTTTGTTTTCTCGACTCAGAATATACATATAAACAAATATATAAAACTCTACTCCAAGGAAGGTCATTGCCAAGTAGATTGTTTACATCTAATTGGGTTAAGTATATCGTAATATCACCGCTGTACGGCCACCATCAGTGTTTTCAAAAATTCTTTATTTTAATGTAAAAAATATACTTTGTATACTTACCACGTTTTATAAACATGCGATGATGCCCTTTAGAATGTCGTTAATTTAATCGGCAGTAGGTACTTATAGTTAAAATAAATAAAGAAGCTTATGTCTTGACTTTTACAATGTTTATTGATATTGGCTTAATGGATCTAATACACAATTATGTAAAATAAATTTTAGAATGATTTCGTGAAAAAAAGTAGACAATTTTAGTTTTACAACTTGAACTAACGCTCCCAGAGAGAATCTGATTTCTAGTCAAACGCCTTAAGAGCGCGCTATCAAAAATAATTAATATTTTCGCGTTTTTTCGAAAATGTGGGTTTTAATTACTCTGATTTGATTTCTTTAAAACATTACTTAGGACTATAAGATCTTAATATTAATTTAAAACTAATAAACTGAATGTTATTTGCCATAATTAAGAAAATACAAACATTATTAGAAAGACCACGACCATTAAATTTATTTTCCGCGTGCTACAAAATTACCTTAATGTAGAAGTTTTTTGCATTAACGAAATATATTTTCTTATAATCCTAAAGCCAAGATTACTGAGACAAATCTTCATTGAACCAAATTAGCAAATTATTAAAAATTAATAGAGTTATAAACCATTCAATTTGCAGTACATTCCATCAATTTTTGACGCATTTAAAACACTTTTTCAAAATGATATACATTTAATTACATGCTTTACTTTCGAGTTTTATATCGAAAACAAAATAATTTTTTGCTAATTAATATTTATGTTGATCCTATTAATGTGTGTTTTTTTATCGTTTTTTTTTTTCAAATCGTCGAAATATTAATTATTTTTGAAAGGAAAGCCTTAACTTCTCTACCTTATTACCATATTTATAATAAAAGTCCTGACAGCACAAATGTATTAACGTACATGTGTTTAAACCTTTAATTAAATTGATTACATATAATAAATATCAAGCTGCCAAAATATTCTACTAATACTTTTTATAATGATTGTAATGTGGAATTCAAATAAATTAATATATCTTATTTAATGCTTGCTGGAGTTCAAGCATCACGTTAAGGCACTTTCTGGCTGATTTCTCCAGCACGTCGCTCCACTGTAGCCATTTGTTTCCTGCTCAGGATTGGCTGCATCATTTGTCGTCTGCCTAACGTTTGAGCAATATTTCTTCCGTAGCACACTTCCGTGTGACCTCGCGATGTAGGATAGCATTAGGTCATTTGCAAAACTTCCCAAATATCGTGTTACTTATTCGGTCGCACACTGTCATCCTTCTAACCTTTACACCTTCAACCACCTCATTGTAGACTCAACGGATAGAAAAATCTTCATTCTAGGTACGGAAAATTATAATCCTTGTATCAATGAAGATAATTGAATAATACAAACTCTAATTGAATTTAGAATTCTACATATTTTGTTGAAGAATAAATTTTTCTGAAATTTGTTTCCCTGCATTTAACCCAGTTCCACAAAAAAAAATTCCACAAATTTTTGGTTAAAAAAACAAATGAACTCGAGACATCGACTCCTCAGAATTAAAAGGTTTCATCTATCACTGACACTGTTTTGAGATAATGAGATCAAAAGTGTTGATTGAATTTCCATATATGTTCATGTTCCAATATATATTTTGTTTTGAGTATGCAAATATGATTAGTTTTAAGGTCTTAACTTATTTACAGTATTATCAATGACCACTGTGAAATAAGGGAAATTAAAAATATTTAAAAACATTGTAAATTAACAATAATGATTCATAAATTGAAATAAATAACTCATGAAGTTGATGTGTATGGAAGAAATAAAGAATATTGCATTTGAAATCCATTTCATGCAATAATTCAAATTAGCCCAAAACGATAGTTGGAACCTTATTATTCTAAGAGGTTGACATGTCACCAAAGATGACAATGCATCACGCGTAAGCGCGAAGCGGGTTATCATTTGTTGTCCATTATTTTGTATCTCGTACACAAAGTAAGCGCACAAATGCCACTATACTCTACGAGTTAAAAATAAGACAATACAATACAATTTTCATACAATTTTTAATCGCTCAACTATTAAGTAGCATGTCAAAAGAATATTGGATTATAAGGGAGTGCACATATTATCAACATGATAGTTTATCGAAGAAAAAATCATAAAACTTCATCGATCATCTTTTGACAAAACAGTTACAACTATCGGTCAACAGCTTACGTACATTGTCTTGCATTGGTGTGCGCATACACTTGACTAAATAGTCGATCCGCGACCGTTCAGTTGTATGGAGCACACACACGAATGTTGGGGTATCTGATATATGACTATATGCGCGCTTTCAACAACTGAATGATATAATCGAGTAAAAATCGAGGAATTAATCGATTTCGACTTAGGTTTACTTCAGGTCATGAAATTCGATGAAGTTATATGTAATTGTAATTTAATATTTATTATAATAAGTGTGATTTTCAAGGATTTACGTGAGTGTGTGTGTGTGTCAGGCTGCAGTAGTAGGTATGTATGTGTGTATGTGTATTGCGCATGAGGTGATTTAGGAGAGCTCAACGTCAGAGCGGGACTCTTATTTCTGCTCTATCGTGTAACCAAAATCTATTACCAAATGTATTTATGTAATGTGTATTGTATTCGGGCTCAATAAATTACTGTGCTTGTCATCAGACAAACTATGTATTTTGTTTAACCACCCATACCCGCTAGTACAGAAGATAACTCTGAGGAATCTTGCACAGGCACAGCAGCAAGAGATCACAAATTGTAGTAAAAACCCTTTGCGGGTTGTTGATACATCAAATTTACTACTGTCAAAGTATATAGATGAAGATGTCTATAGGTGCGACAAATAATCATGAAGTATGGATCATTATTTATGGATATTTTTGCCTAGGCGTTCGATATCTGTCACCTTGATGGTGAAATTTTTTCGTATTATGTGTTAATGTAAATTAAACAATAATATCATCATCGGACTAACTCTCATCACTAAAATAGCGGGATATTGAATGATTCATTGTCGTGTACTGCAACTTTCAAAGTATCCGTGTGTCGGATTACTTTTGGAACAGCTGTGAAAATTCCGCCATATTTAACTATCAATTCTTATTTTTACTAACGGATATCGGAGAGTGAAATGAATTTATCACGGGATGTAGGTACTTTCGAGAAGTAAATATTTTTTTACCAACGATCAAACAACCCGTTTTTGCGTAATTTTTTACTTTAGTTAAACATTTTTTACTGTATTAAAATGTTAATACTGATCATACAACTGGCTCCTTTTAAACGCTATGATAGGTTAGTATACTATAAGTAAGAAATTGAGATTGAGGATACCAAATTTACGATTTGATTATTTTGATACAACGAACACTCAGGGTTCCAGATGAGCACAATTTAATTATATAATTAATTATTTTCAGTACATTACGTAAGCGCTGACTCGACTATAAAAAGCATCCATCTTATTCGCGTGTACTATTTATATTACGAAGACGATTACGTATTATCGATATTTATTTTTATTTGGTTTATTTTTAGTGAATACTGCTACCTTCTAAATAGAGCCTGCGATATTATTTTCTGCACATTTCTTTTTTTTTTTAAATACCGTAAATTCTTGCGATATAAGAATAAGGGCCAAGTCAAATTTGAGGAGTTATTTATAACCCGAGATTCCGTGAAATATAGTAGAAAATAAGGTTTATCACTTTTTAGATTTGATTTGAATAAGTATTAATAAGAATAATACTACATCATAAACAGCGGCGTGTACTAAGCATGGACTTAGGTTATGCTGCTAGTATCGAAAGTGTAAAAGCGATAAGTATTATCATTATAGGTCGTATTCATCGTTCACTCTTTCAAGAGCATGTTTTTTTGTAAGTATATCTGTGTAAGTTTATTATCCACTTTTGGAAATCTTAATATTATTACTATTTTTTTATAAGTCATTAACTAAAGGAACAAAAATATTATGTAATATAAAATTATACCACGTGTTTAAAGTGTATTGAAATGCATACAGTCAAGCCCGCTTCAATGACACACTTGCGGCGTTTTGCAACACGTTTGCTCGAGTGAAGACGTATATTCAGAACACCGCCAGGTGCATGAGTTGCTTTTAGTTAGCATATGTCTGGAAAACGTTTTGCGAAAAAATACATACTTACTTACCATCATGCCCTTTTCCGCACGGGTAGGCAGATAGGATAGAGCGCCACATTCTTCTGTCCTGACACACAATTATCGCCTCACCCACATTCATACATCTTCTCATACAAGCTCGACGATTGTTGAAGCTTCTAACAGGACTATCCTCCAGTATCTGGTTTACCTGACGTTCTCTACTTTTGGTGCCATTAACACTTGCGTCATATATCTTTCTTACCATTATCTTCTCATTCATCTGTTTCATAAGATCAAACCACCGAAGTGATCCTTTCTTAATCTTACTCACTATACTAAGATCAGCTTTACATTCTCTCCTTATTTCTTAATTCTTTGCTCTGTCATAAATGGATTTGGCACATATACGCCTAAGTGATCTCATTTCCACTGCATTCAGTCTACTTTCGTTCCTCTTCTGCCAACTCCAGGTCTCACTTTCATACATTAGTGTCGGTACCAGGACTCCATTGTGAACCGCTAGTCTTTCCTCAGTTGTCAAGTTCCCATTAGCTATTTTATTCCCATTCAAAGCGCGGTTCACTTTATTCCTTGCAATCACCCTCCTTTCGATATCTTTCTCTAAATACATACGCAGTTTTATTTGTCAATTCTAAATTCTTCCGCTGGTTATACGGTTTTATTTAATACGTTAATATGAGAAATGAATTATTTTCACGTGAATCACGTATCAAATGTATATTTAATTAACATTTATTTCGCAAAGATTATAATTATGCACAACTATTTTGATTATGTAGAGTGCACGCCCCTAATCATAATTACATAATTGAAAGAGGTATCCTGATTTTTACAGAAAAATAAATAGGTAGATAGTAATCGAAACATTTTACGTAACTAGAAAAAACCCCGTTAATATAATGTTCTTAATTTATTTAAAAAAATCAAATAAAATGTATATAATTAATTTAGTTTGACGAGATAATGTCACAACTTCACGTGGTAGAAATAACAATGGATCTTGTTTGTTTTATGTTGCCATACGACTCGATATTTGTTAATTTTTTGATTGCTATGCGATCGGGATAGGTGGGTGGATCGACATAAATAAATTTTATATATACCTAAGGTACGTTAGCCATTAATTTATTTTCATCATTACCTATAATTCTGTAGACTATGGGTATCCAACCAGCGGCTCGCGGTTGTAATGATATTATTTTATTACTATATATATAGAATGAAAAAAGTAGGTCACTCGGTTCGAAGTTATGCTCGGCGTGCTTGGGTAACCGTATTTAGTTTTATAAGTACAGATAAAAAAGTATTTGCAATTTTACTATTGGTAATATAATATAGTAAGAAGAGTTGGATTTTAAGTGCAGCCTGTAATAAATTCTTGTAGACTCGATTGTAACTCAGCGTTTTCAAATTAGTTGGATCCTCATGCTGTAGAACTTTTCTAAGTGGTGTATGTGTCGATAATGTATAACTCTACGTAAACCGACTAAGAGGTGAAGGTTATATATTATATAATAATTCGTCGCTATTGTATATGGATATGTAAGTGTAAAAAAAATATCAAAGTAGTCTTTAAAAAATTCTCTATATAGCAATACATATTAGCAAAAAATTATAATGAATATTAATATTAATTGTATTTACAAATCCGCTAGATGGAAGTACAGATTAGAAAAAAAAAGAATATTAAATTTACAATCTTTGCGCTTGTGCAATAAATATCACTGAATAATATATCGTATATTCACTTAATATTTTTAGTTAATTTTATTTGCCCGTCCATACTATTTCATTTCGTTAAGTTCACTATATTCTTCATGTTTATGCTTTTCCCATACCTATGATAACTAATAGTCGTACCATATTAAATTGACTGCCGATTTAGCAGCGTCTCATAGTTCATCCCGACACTGCGAGAAGTGCGGTCAGTTCTCGTGTGTGTGTGAATTTCACATTGGACTTTCAGCTGACAAAATATGTGATACTCGACAAATTTTTTTTATTTTAATATTATTAATGAGCCTTTGGTAGGCCCTGAAAGAACCCACCCTTTCCCGGAATCGTTGTAGGTATTTGAAACACCCCTTATCGGTTCTACGCTACAATGTTATATTAACGCGATTTAAAACTTAGTCTTTATTTATTGTAGTAAAAGGTAGGTACATGAAAATGATATTAACATAAAATATTACAAATAGTGCAAGAAAAAACAAAAACAACGGGTAACGCCATGCTGGTAATGCTGGGGATTGCCTTCGAACAAATAAGTATTTAAATAAAATTAAAGAGAGTTGTAAGTCAATTTAGATCAGCCTCAAACAGTAAACTATATACATGAGATGCTCAAAATTGATATATATTGATTTATATCAATATATATCAATTTGATTTCGTTAATATATATCAATTTGATTTCGTAGGAAGTAAAAAAGAGCGAGAATGTAGTTGGAAAGGTGGCGGATTGTTGGGAGATAAAGAAAGGATGGCACTTACTTGATGATCTGCCTATCTCTGGAAGTTGATTCTGGTTGTCTCCTTGGGTTCACCAATTCACTAGCGACGCAGAATTATGTCACAAACACTTGTTGACACTCGCATTAAAGGAATTGTTTTTCTTTATATTAGCGGGATTAAAATTGATTATTTTTATTAATTAATATTAGCGGTAGTAAAGCGGATTTACAGCGACGGCAGAGTACCGTGTTCGGTTCCAAAAGCGTAGTGAGTTCGTTCGGGAGTATTAAACTGCAGGGATATCTTCTTTTTCACTCGTGCCTAGGGAATAGAACGGGAAACAGAAAAGGAAAGGATATATTTCTACAATCCAATACGGTGTGCGCGTATATATGTACATTAAACGGCGCTAACTGTATTGAAAAAAGACCTGTATATGATCCGTCCAAGTTACCCCTATCTCCACAGCTGTCTTTATAAACCTAGGTGCGAGATAAATCACCATTGAATATCGAAAACGGATAAACACCAACAATAATATTTTACAATATTTTGAGTATGTTCAAATCTTTGTAGGAACTAATTACTGGGCTTAATTTCCTGGGGGATTGTCATTAAGGTTAAAATGTTTCACAGAAACGAAGCTATTATTTTTATATGAGAAGTATGGAAGTCATGGGCACTACAGGACTTACGACCTGTCATCGGCTGGCTTAAGTGATCACTTTACACAATTTAACGTTCACCGTAGCGTGGGTAAATAATAGATTCGTCTCTGTGACATGTGTGAGACATCTTAATCTTAATAATATTTTAATACACACATAAGGTTAAAAGTGAAACGTTAGACGGTAAGCACGAAATCATATATACTGTACAATACAAACTCGGATACATTACATCCCTATACTTTTACTTGCTAATGTTATTGATTTGTTAGAAGCAAAACCGCCAACGTGTTTGTAACTGAATTTATATGCTTTATAAAACTGATACGCCATTAATAAAAGTTTTCTAAAGCGAAGACGATTTCAAGAGCAGTTATCAACTGTAAAATTGCCAGAATTGACAGGAAACCTTTTTTACGATATCTATTTTAGTCATTTGGGTATTGGCTGTTTTGCATCTGAACTACTAATTTTTGATTTTAATTGTTTCTCTATTATACGGAAAATAACTATATGAATATATAAATACTAACTATTGCAGTGTGTGTATTCATATATATAGGGTATAGAAGTTTAAATTTACCGCTGTTCCCAGTCAACAACATTATCAGCGACATGCCGGCAGCGCAGTGCTGCCTCCACAGTCTGACTACAAAGTCCGTTTTGATCGTTCTCAGACAACACATCTTCCGTACTGCTACCCCGCTACGGCGCTCGAGGCCGGCGGGGCCGACGCCGAACACCGCCGACTCGCTCCATTATAATTTAACCTCTACGCTCTGCAGTTCTCATTTCATTTTACACGCATACCTTCTATACTCTCTGTTCTGTCCTCTGTCACAATAAACGACTTTACACCAAATCACACGTTTCATTCATTCTCAATAATAATCTCAAAATTAAACATCTCAAATAAAGTATATCTCGGTAAACTTCGTTAACCAGCTGGATCCACCGTCTTATATTAAGATGGTAATTGTTCAACATCTTTTAAAAATTCATAACTCTGTTAATATTGGACCAGGAGGAAAAAGTAAAAAGCACACATACACACAGATGCGAAATCTACCCAATTCTTGATCACTGACGGAAGAGCTTTTTCATATCATGAACTTCCTGATTTGATGAAACATTTATTTATCGTCATCTTTTATTATAGTACAAACGATCAATTGAGGATCCTACTGGTTGCAGAGTATCAGCTGCCTACCTCAATTTAAAATAATCTTTGTATTAATCTACTAACAATTAATCTAAGCTATTTTTGATGTTAATTGTTTTTGAAAAAATGTGATGAATTAATTTTGTTATTAAGAAGAACACATTCTTATTGTGAAGTTGTAATTACTCACAACATAGGCCTGTGATATTTTTCATATACACGAACATAGACTTATGTCTGAATAATTATAACTTCACAATAATAAAGTGTCCTCCTTAATAATATATAAGTTGTATCAATGTGTCCAAAATTTAATAAAATTAATTATTAATTCTGGTGTCTCTCAGTCTCATGATGGCTCTCAAATAATGCAACGATAGATGTATCAATTTTAAAAGTGTAACATAAATGTTCGAAAATTTGTCGTCAATGTACTGTGTTGCCGTAGCATAACCGGATAATGCAATTTCCCTGGATAGAAAGAGATCCAGGTTCGAACCTCGGTAGCAACAACGTTGTTTTCGATAAAATTGATTTTATATGTGTATCTTTCTAATTAATACATTTAATTTGTATTTAAAAAAATAATTTTGTGTTTTAAATCAGATTACAGAGATCATCATTCAATATATTACAAGTGCATAAATAAATGTGTTGTTTAAATTCCAATAATGTTTTTCCCTAAATAAAAAAAATATAGACGTGACATATTGCAACCAGTATCCTCAATTTTCGTATCTCATCCGATGTAACTTTTCAGCGGAAATTTAAAATGAAATTTAAATTTCTGTAATTTAAATATTAATTTCTCCCGAATTGTAAGCGGTGTGATTTATGTGATAGGAGGGAAACTGAGCATCAATGGCGGTAATAACCAACCCCGCCATTAAGGTGACCTTTGCAAGAAAGTTTGTTTCCATCGAATGCCATAAATTATTTGATAACGATTGTGTCCAAGTTGGCGACGGTTTTTCAATAGGAGCTTAAACTCACGATTCTAATTATTGGTGGCTAATTTACGATCACGCATAACGCAAGCCGTACCAAAGCGTCTACTATTGTACTCCAATCCAAAGTAGAAATCCTCCATTCATACGTCAGGCAGCAGGTTCTGGCTTAATTCTTTGAGAATTGAAAAAGGGTTTGCGTGTAGCTGATTTTCGAAAAAGTTCTTACAGTCTAACATCACAAAATGAGGCGTTTCCATCTTACACTGTCTTATTTTAGATTTATTATACTCGATGACCGATCAAGCGAGGCTGTGGAGTCAAGTCATTGATTTATCGTGTTTTAAGCTGAGTCGGCGTTGTCAGGAATCGACCGATTAAAACATTTTATTTAATATGTTGTTCCATTATAATGAATTTATCATGTATGTATCATGGGTAAAAAAGTAACAAATGTGTATGTTTCAGAAGTCTGGGATGAGAGCGAATCATTATTATTATATTAAAATTTCTGAGAACTGCTCGGGACGTGTTCTTCTTGATCGCTGCCATTTCTACTTTTAATTGGTCCAGAGAGGTCTATAGAAAAAATTCATTGGTGTCAAGTCCGAGCTACGCGGAGGTCAGATTATGTCACCTCGTTGGGATATCAATTTTCCAGAGAAAATTTTACGAACAACTGGTATGGACACGTTCCATAGCGACTAAATTCGATCGGCATACCCCCTGCCCTCTCGTGGCCGTTGCGTTGGTGCAGCGAATGAACCAAAATGAAAAAGACTTTTGGGACACGCTGTATTTTATTTCGGCAACCGAAAATCTTAATCTCACTTCATATGTAATATGGGCATGTACACGCTTTTAACTAACTCAACATTTAACTTAACTTAACTTTAACATTTTGTCTTTTAAACACCACTAGTCTTATGTCTGTCTAATATATAATACTACGTAAATAGACACAGTCCTAGATATGGAACTGGATTCTTACTTGGTATCATATACAATTTCATATCTTTGTCTAGGATTCTGAAATCGTAGATTTAGACCCGGCAGGTGTCTCCAGAAATATTTCTCTCATGTGGCCGGAACCTTATTACGATCTGCATTACTTGAAAATTTTCGCGTATTGTCTACCTTCTGGAAAGATCAAGATAGTGTGTGCTTTAGTAGAAGTTCTGCTGACATTTTCATAAATTTCATTTGAAGAGCGGGTTCACTTTACTCTTATCCGATATTTGGACGATATCTATGTATAGAGTTTTCTAGACAATTTTGTAAAAATTATTAATTTTTCCTCTTTGACCTATTTTTATAAACTTAAGTGATTTTTAGTCAAATTTCTGAATGTCAATCACAAAGTAAAAATATACCTTCAAAAAAACTATTCATTGAAATAAAAAACAATTTCTAATATTAATAATTCGAAGACAAATCACTTTTGTTTTTTTCATATATCATTAATATAGTCACTGTACACAGAATGTGTGACTCGCTGCTTCTTATTTCTTAATATTTTTATTATATTAGTTACTCGTTCTTAAATATTCTTATCTATGATATTTTACACCTTTTCATGGTTTTAATATTTGCTTATGATTTGGATGACATTGGTATTTCACGTCTACTCTCAAGAAGATTAAAATCTAGCCTGTCACAAAATACTTACAATACCCTTTATCACGTATATGTCGAAAACTTGTACATTGATAAAGCATAACAAAAGAACTCAGGACATCATTGAAATAATAATTCTTCATAAATTTACGGCCATGTAATATGTCTGGAGACAAAGATATAATATGCAACTCTATGATACTTACGGAAATGCCAACGTGGTTGAATCAAATAAAATTTGAATATCACGCTAGCTTAGGTACTGGAAGACCAGTATCTGGAAACAAGGTTTTATTCAGTGATCCGCAATGGTAGAAAAGTAGGCACAGAATATGACTCGATGGTGTGCTTAATGGTGTAGTGTGTCGAGTTTAAGAGATGATAAACTGGAAGAAAAATGCTACTAATATAAGAAAATTATGACAAATCCTGCAGGCAGCCAAGACACACCAGCGCCGCTGATAGTTAATTGTTTATCTATTCTTATGCCCCGTACGTATCTAAGTACGTATATATTGGACGTATCATTCCTATCTACGAGATAATGATTCATAAATAGCTTCACTTTGAACTATGTATGAACTGTCCTTTATGACGCACTCGAGTCGAATCTATGAGAGACATCTCATCAGAGCAATTGAGCTATTACGGTAACTTTAACTTTTGTGCATTACAATAATTAACGCTTCTGTCATTTCTTCCTGTGATGAAGTTATGATTTAAAAAGGTTAACAAAGGTATTCTCATGAATCTACTTCATTGTTTAAGAATCATCGGTAATTTTACTTTCTATCAAATTGGTTAGGATAACTCTATGACAAAAATACTCTACTGACAAACACATCTGATAGCATGTCGTTGATGCGGATTCAGGGCACATGTTGCATCCCTATTAAAAAGATGAAGTCACTATCAATAGGTCTAAATAGTTTGAATAGTCATCCACATTGAGAAAGCATCATCTGTTTTCAAACTGGATTGGGGTTTTTTGTTGAACTTATAGCACATTCCGATTCATCACCGCACTCAGAGTAATTTGATTGATCATAACTTAATATCTACCCCTTTCTAACCTAATTTAAATGTATGGCTGGTCTTAAAGTAGTTATTATTTAAATTGAGTATTCGATTGGCTCAGGTGGACCAGAAACAAACATAATTATTTTACTCCAATATTCAGAATGAATTTACTGTGAAGCTTAACAGCTTTACACCAGGGATATGATAATATAAATAAGCATACCGCGAGTCTTGTCTTGAAGTTTATTTCGGTCTCCGGGTTGTACAAAAATAAGGTTACGGATAGTATGTGAATTTGAATCTAAGAAAATACCGAGTGTCACAGTTTAAAACTTACTTTATGAGATGCTACCGATCATGTCGAGCCACGGGAATAGAATGGTCCGCGCTCGTCTCTCCGTTCCTTGCTGCGGCCTTCTCTCTCGACCGACCTCTGAAGCTATCGGCATCGCCTCTGCCGGCTGCGCCTTCAAGTTCGCAGGCTGCTAGAGGTGTGTTTCGCGGCTACCGTGTACCGTGGCGCCAAATGCTTCCCTCTGTCCGCCTCAAATGTATTTAAATAATTCTAGGGTAATGCTTTCGATTGTACAATTATCTAATTGGTTTAGAAAATAAAAATAAAAATGTCAACCAAGTTAATTGTAATGTGACATTTTATGAAAGTACTTCTTCTTTAGCGGTTTTGTAGGACTTAGAAATGGATGACCGTTGTCAATACTTTATATCGCCATCCATCACTTTATATCGCCATTTTGGCTCAGCTTACTGGGAATCTACTCGCCTACCTTTTATAGTTCTGTCTTGTAATTATTCGCCTATCTACGTAGATGGGCGAATAATTACAATTCAATCTTCTTTCATATTGATTCTGTTGGCTTGTGTATGAGGGCTTTATGTATATTCTGGGTCTCTTCTTCACTTTCCTCAGAATATCTGGGGCTCCATCCGTTCCCAAAGTTCCAATTTCTTTAACCATCTCCATTTACGTGATGGGTCGTAAATCTAGCGCAAGATTTTTCGAAGTCACAGTACTTGCTTTTTTGCGCTTAAATAGAAGACTTAGCTTCATATTAATACATAGCGATGGGTTGTAGACAGTTTAATTTTTGAATTCTGCCTCAATAATCTCGACGATAGCAATATCCGTAAAGCCAAATAACAAATGGTTGCTAATTTTATCCTGGTGATTAATCTTTAGATATCATTTATTCTTGTCACATTTGTCACTGATTGTAATCGTTTAATCAATTTAAAAGCTTGGTCTCTTACGATGAAAGACGAAAATGGTAATGGTATCTTTTCAGGAATTTCGTTTTGTCAGTTACACTTTTGCACCATGAGTTATAAGGAAATCGGAAATTTAATTTAAAAAAATATAAATAAGTTCATGGAATAATCCAGGAATTCCCTCAAACATGTAAAATGTAGATAGATGATTCAAGCAGCTCCTAACGGAAATAATGATCCTGCATTTCAACCACGACTACTCTCTTAGAAGTGAAATGATAAAGAAGTCGAATATGAAAACAAGTCTCGTAAAAATTTCTTACTATTTTAAATTGAATATCTATTTATCAAAGTTTATAAAAGCTTTTATAATAATACAAATTATTATAAAATATGCACAAATAGTAACTACTGATAAAACTATAATTAAGTTGTAAAACAGAATGGCTTTAATACCTTGTTCAGTTATACTTTTGTTTCAATAGAGCATCAACATATTACACAAATATTGAGTTCAATAAAATGTCAATAAGTGAAGTGTGATTTTTTCTCATTCCGGCTGATCTAGCGACCTAGTACTTTGAGTAGGAATGCAGTAAGAAATCAAATAAAATAAATCCTTTAATGTACTTGATACAGCTTGCTATTTAACGTTTCGTATAAAAACAATAAATCTCATTCAAGGCTCATTCAAAATCATAATTGATATTTTCAACGAGCATATATATATATATATATATATATGTATATATATATAGTTTAAAATTTATGAACATTAAAAAACACTTTCAAATTTTCAATGATGAACTTTGTAGTCTGGGGATCAAATTGTCGAATTGTATTTTAAATTGCTTCTAACATAATTTAAATAAGTTGTAATCCGTCGTCATTCCTAACACAAAACTGAGAATTTCATGGCTTTATTAGTAATTTCATTAATTTTATAAAAATTTGAAAGACTCGGAAAGAAGATTGAACTCCCAATTCAATCATTAGGGAAGTATCTTACCATTAAAACAGAAGAGGATATTATTATAGTTTTATGTGGATTAAAATATATAATCTTTTGTTTTAAACATACACAGAGAAACCGAGTATTGGCGGTAACAGTTCCATAGAAACACTTTTCACTATCGCAGCTCTGCATCTCCTCCGCTTAACATCTAGCCTTTTTCATTATTCGGATCCAAATCGGATGTGCTAATGGTTACAATATATTTGGGAATCGATAAGGAAATGTCCAGGGAGAAACGATGAATGGTGCTACTAACGCTAAAATAACAGTTCGATATATTATATCATGTAAGACATTTAACAAAAATTGAACTATAATGATTATTTAAATACAGTTGGAGCCAACTATAATACTGTGCTAAAGTTTGTTGGCAGTAAACTTGTTTTTTATTGAAATCGTAGATATAATATTGCCGAATACTAATAAATATCTAGAAATAAGTATAGATCGCACGAATCCTGAGATATTTTATGTGCAGAGTAGAAAAACGCAACCAATACTTATCGAGCTTTATTGACAAATTTCTGACATGAGAGATCAAAGCTTATGCTGTGAACACACGCCATTAGCTATTGATAGAAATCTGCTACAGATATTGTGATAAATTCTATATTTCCACCAGATTGCCTTAGGGTTCTATCCTCTAATTACTGTCTAATTACTTGGGTCCTAATTCCTGGTAAGTGAAACTCAGTCTTTCCAGGTAACAATGTAATAAATACTCATTAAAAGTATTAATTATAAAAACATACATATAAAATCAATTTTATCGAAAAATATTGTTGTTGCGCTACCGAAATTCGAAACTGGATTTCTTTCCAATCCGGGGAAGGTGCATTACCAACTGCTACAGCGACAGTATTTTTGATGACAAATTTTCGAACTTATATGTTACACTTTTTCAAATTAATAAATTTATCGTTCCATTATTTTAAAGCCATCTACATTGTTTTTACGGAATCTCAAATACCTTAGAGTAAAGCAATAACGGACGCCAGAATTAACAATTCATTTTTATTAAATTTTTAACACATTGATATATTATTAAGTAATGCACCTTCCCCGGATTGGAAAATAGATCCGGTTTGAATTCCGGTTGCGCAACAACAATATTTTTCCATAAAATTGATTTTATTTGTATTCTTTATAGTTAATACATTTAATTAGTATTTAAAATACCACATACTTGTGTTATGAATAATTACAACTTCACAATAAGAATATGTTCTCCTTAATAATAATATTTTACGTTCATTTCAACTCATTGTACAGTAGTATAAATAATACATTCAGAGATAGACTAGTTATTCAGCAGAAGCTGTTATGGAAGAGAGCTGTTCCCCGAGAGACGGCCTTTTATAAGGTTTGTCCCTCACTATTCATATATTCGCTTTCATGGCACACACACACACATACATATACAAAGTGACAGTTCTCACAGATATTTTATTTACAAAATTTATTTGTAACGAACACTCGATAATTTGAAATACTTATTCTTGATTCTTTCATATCATCATTCACACATAACGTCATTCTTTCCAGCTCCAACATCTGATTAAGAAATCAATTCCATTATAAATAACTTAAAATCCTACAGCGCCCCTGGAAATGATGAGGTGACAGAAAAAATAGTAAAATGTAACAAAGAACTACTAAGCAAGCCTTTGAGCTATATTTACAACCAAAGTCTCACAATGGATAAATTTCCAAATGCGCTCAAATTGGCTATAATTTGCCCAATATTCAAGGGTGGTGACCCACATAATCCAGGACAGTATAGACCGATATCGCTTTTAAGTATTTTTTCTAAAATTTTAGAAAAGGTAGTAAAAGTACGACTTTTAAAATACCTGAATGTGCACAAAATTATTTTATAAAACCAACATGGTTTTAAAACCAACCGCTCAACAGAAGATGCAATATGTCAACTAAAAAAATTCCTAGTGACACAACTAGACATGAAAAAACGGTGTATCTTTCTGGACCTAGCTAAAGCTTTCGATACTGTGTCTCATGCACTTCTGCAACACAAATTATCGGTTTTGGAAATTAGGGGAACGGCGTTGGCATGGTTTGAAGATTTGATAATAGGATGCAGGTAGTCAAATCAGGCGAATATTGCAGTAACACACACAAAATATCTTACGGAGAACCTCAAGGAAGTGTTTTAGGTCTTCAACTCTTTTTAATATATATTAATGAAATTTGTAACTCCAACACGGAAAATGATAAAATAATTTCTTTTGCAGATGACACGGTACTACTTTTTCAAGATGAAACCTGGGAAAAGGTCAAAATGGATTAAATCTAACTAAAACATGGCTTGACAAAAATCTACTAACGCTTAATGCTCTGATGACAAAATATTTGTGCTTTTCCATTAATAAAATAGTAGGAATAACTTCTCACGATAAGTTGGTGGTTCATATATGCCAAACGAAAAATAAACCTTGTGGCTGTACTCAACTACAGACAACAGAGAGTATACGGTATTTAGGAGTACATATTAACTAACACCTAAACTGGAGAAAACATATTCTGTATCTCACGAACCGAATAAGAAAGTTTGTCTATTTTTTTAGAGAAGTCGGAGAAGTACTCGATACATCCTTGAGTAGAATTGTATAGTTTGCGCTGGGCCACTCGCTACTTAACTACGCGATTGTTAGTTGGGGCGGTGCAGCTAGTAGTATTCTAGAGCCTAGCAAAGCCTAGTAAAGCCCAAAAATGATTTTGAGAGTTATTCATAAGAAACCCTTTTGCTATTTTTCAAATTAATTCTTTAAAGAATGTCACGTTCTAGACATTCGCTATATGTATATTCTTGGTATACTAAAACACTTTTATAAAAATAAACAATATTACCAGCAAATTACTCACCCTCACTTAACAAGCACACAGGCTAACTGTGACTATCTTGTGCCAAAACTAAACAAAACTTTTGCACAAAGATTCCATTTAATTCTAGCACCAAAAATATATAACGGTCTAAATGCAAATGTGAAAAATTACAACCATAGTCTTGCATATTTTTCACGAAAACTGCCTTTCTGGCTCCACGAAATGATGAGAAATTACGCCCAAGAACTTTCAAAGGTCCAAACCTGAGAATAAAACTGCTACAACAGTATATTGAATTACCTAATTGCATCCCTTGATTAACTGTTTACGTATATATTTTTTGTACATTGATCATTGCACTTTGTTTACTGTTATATCGAAGGAACACTGTCTACTATAATACAGCAAATTACTAGTGTAACAGGCACTCAAATACATGTCTTACTTTTTTACTGATATGTTGTATTTACTTTGCAAAATTTTATATGCATACCCTGGGTATATTTGTCTGATATTTGAAATATTAGTACATAGTAATTAACTAAGTGAAAATGTATACTTAATGAATATTATGTATATTAATGAATATTAATTTGGAAGAGTAATACGTCAAACCGTTAAACATTATTTATCAATGTAAGTAGATAATGCATGTAAAAAGTGAACCTAATAAATGTATAAATGTATGTATATCATGACACGCAGTATTTCAATGTGTCAGTAGTGCACCTCCATAATCTTGGTTTTGAGTTATAGTCACAGTTATTTCCAACCAGATGCGATGTATCCATTCATTCTTTCAGGTCTTCTTCTTCTTAAAATGGCGCTCGAGATAATTGAATTTTGCTGATCCTTACATGAACCCTTAATATAAAATACCATCAGAGCTATCCGACCAGTGTTTCACAAATATTATACGTACTGTCTGAAACTGCTTAGTATATCCGTATTTCTCAAAATACACAAAACTATAAATCATACTTGTATCGTCACTTAATAGAGTAGTTACGAGTTGTCTCGATATAGTTGAAGTAGGTTCTGACTAAGTTGAATAAGTAAACAAATTAAACTTACACACAGAGTAGCTTGTTGAGCTAATGATCAAGACACTCGTCTAGTAATGTAGTGATCGAGGGTTCGAGCCTCATCCCAGGAGACCACCGAGTTATTTCTATTTTCATACCACAAGTAGCATATAAAAATAGTAAGTAAATTGATATGATATTAAATAACAATAATAATCTAAAATAAATAAATTTACCAAAGTTTTACCAACCAAAAATCTGTTAACTTTGGTACTCATGAATACGAAATTGTCACAGTATAATACTAGGTCATAGGAAAGATGGGTCAATAAATTGTGACTACTTATATACATATTGTATAAAAGAAGACATTAATTTAAAAAAAAATAATGTGCTAGAAAAACGTACCTGTTATATGAGAATACTTTTTAATAATTGAAAATTTGTGAATTATAAAATTTGGATACAAAAGTACCTCTCAGCGTAATCAGACTCTTCTCATATTATAGTTTACGCGCGCCGAGGAATCATATCCACTAAAATTAATTATTTTTAAGAAGAACGCATTTTTGTTGTAAAGATCCATTTTCAGAACATAGTTCTGTAGTATTTTAATACAAATTAATCTAATCAACTAGAAAGATATACAGAAAAAAATTATTTATCGAAAAACATTTAGTTGCTACCCGGAACCCGATAGGCAAATTTTTTCTGTATATCTTTCTAGTTAATTAATTTAATTTGTATTAAAATTAATATCACTAGTAATATAAAATATACATTTAAAAAAATGCAATGAATTCTTGATTAGTATACTTGTATTACGATCTTAATATAATTAACATCCAGATCTGTCGTTCCAACTGAAGATAAATATTTATTTATTTATAAATAAATATCTACGCCCTTATGAGTCTTTATAACGTGAATGTCATTTAATCACTAAGAAGAGAAAAATAAAAAAAAATAAAATAATCAAGCATTTTATTTTGTTAATTTAGGTTGGATAAATAAATACGATACAACATAAATGACTCAATACAGCATCAAAAACATCACTATTATATTTAAGCATTAAACATCGGAATATATCGACAAAACTAAAATCATTCCCAAGCCTGTGAAGTCTTTGTATCGAAATGTTACTACAATAACTTATACTAGCATGCCCGCTCAGCTACCGCACGGTAGCAGACGTATCCTGCAGAGACGCAGTACTCTGTTTTCAATCTCACCCAACAAAAAAAAAACACTTTTCTCGGTATCCCAGAATTGGAAGAAACAGAGCCGACGTACATAGCCAACAACCTAAGGGGTGGTGGAGAAATTGTGCAGGAGCTACACATACTCACCCCGTGCACCTAAAAAAAATACCACTTTTCTCGGTATCCCAGAATTGTAAAAAATAGACCCGACGTACACAACTAACAACCCAAAAGGGTCAAAGGCCTGCTGATCTTTGAGAAGCGTTAGGTAAGATTACTAACCACGTAAAAAAAAACACCACTATTCTCGGCATCCTAAAATTGTAAAAAACAGGGCTGACATATACAACCATCAACCCATCTCTCCAGGTTTTAATGAAAACAAACATTTTGTTAATACTCATTGATAAAACCATAAAAAGTGATTTGGCAGAAAAAGAAGAAGAAAAATAAAAAAGAAGAATAATAATCCATCATTCATGGAGCTTGTATGAGAAGATGTATGAATGTGGTTGAGGCGAGAATTATGTGTCAGGACAGAAGAGTGTGGCGCTCTATCCTCTCTGCCTACCCCGGAAACGGCGTGATGGTAAGTAAGTTACGGGTTTATCTATCACCAGAACTGTTCTATTTAAATATTGAATAACAGACGCGTAAAAGAACAAACTCCTTCGACCGGTCTGTAGTAAGACAGGCATATTTAAGTCACGTGTACAACTGCGAAATAATAATTAATTCAATTACGCTTTTAAAAAATCATCATTGTGTCATTCTAGACATAACCTATAAAAATCCAAAAAAACGTACAGAAAATTTTTCTAAGTATAATGTATGATTTCACCATAATAAACCAAATTCCGGAGTGAAATCATCAATTTTATCTTGTGCGGGAAAATATAAAATATCTATGACTATTGTAAGCTGTGAAATCTGAATCTCGATACATGACATAAAAAACGCGCGAAAATCAACAGCTGTTTATTACAATGCCGAGTCGAAATAAAGTCATACATTTGAAACGTCAAAAAAAAAATTGCGCGAAAATTACGCACTGCAATAATGACAGGTAAAACAGCTGTTTATTTAATTTTCAGGCAGCCATGTATGAAATGTAACCAATGAGGGTATTGACCAATTACAGCCCACGGTTGCTGCTTGAAAATATGAAGTGTTGCGTTTATTAAGAAAAAATATCAAGCATTTTCTTCAATTCATTTGTATGTAGGTAGGTACGTCGATTTTTCCTCAAAAAGGTGGAGAATATTTTTAAACATTAAAAAATATTCTCCACCTTTTTGAGGAAACTAAATTATATTTATTAAGTTTCTTGTTCAGTATATTGTAAAAACATGTTTGCCTTACTATTTATTTTAAATATTAATCGATTATTGGCTCAAACGGTATGTATGGCGACATCTCTGTAAAATAAGTTGTACTAAAAAAATCTTATACTTAAAAAAAATTGTTAACATAAAAAAAAAAAACATTTAAAATATTCCTCACCCTTTTGTGGAAAATAAATTATATTTATTAGAAAAATATTAATAGTAGAAAATCTCATAATCTGTAAACATATTTTCCTTACCAAAATTATTTAATATATTTATTTTTCTGAAACGGGATGTTTAGTGACATCTCTGTAAAATAAGTTGTACTAAAAAAATCTAATACTTAAAAAAATTGTTTACATAAAAAAAAAACATTTAAAATATTCCTCACCCTTTTGTGGAAACTAAATTATATTTATTAAGTTTCTTGTTCAGTATATTGTAAAAACATGTTTGCCTTACTATTTATTTTAAATATTAATCGATTATTGGCTCAAACGGTATGTATGGCGACATCTCTGTAAAATAAGTTGTACTAAAAAAATCTTATACTTAAAAAAAATTGTTTACATAAAAAAAAAAACATTTAAAATATTCCTCACCCTTTTGTGGAAAATAAATTATATTTATTAGAAAAATATTAATAGTAGAAAATCTCATAATCTGTAAACATATTTTCCTTACCAAAATTATTTAATATATTTATTTTTCTGAAACGGGATGTTTAGTGACATCTGTTGTCAAATTTGTAAAAAATGCACATGGATACGCGGCAAATTAATTATTAAATTTCGTTTATTATCTATAACATTTATTAATATTCTGAAAAGGCTATAAGACGCCATAAATTTAAAAAAGTAGTTTTCGTTATAAAATAAATACATTTCTACCGAAAAATCGTTTTATTCGGCGGTAAAGATAAATAGAGAAAAAAGTTGTAAAATGTCGTAAAATGTCAATGTACATATTTAAATAAAAATACTCTTTTTAATTCGGATTCGTCACATATTTCGCTTCAAGGTGGTCGAATGAACCGTTACCTGTATTATTTCAATATTTATTTAATAAGCCTAATGTACAATAGAGTGTAGAGACAATTTTCAAATGTTTCATTTCTCACGTGAAAATTGACATTTTTGATAAAAATGAAATAAAAAACATTTAAAATATTCCTCACCCTTTTGTGGAAAATAAATTATATTTATTAGAAAAATATTAATAGTAGAAAATCTCATAATCTGTAAACATATTTTCCTTACCAAAATTATTTAATATATTTATTTTTCTGAAACGGGATGTTTAGTGACATCTGTTGTCAAATTTGTAAAAAATGCACATGGATACGCGGCAAATTAATTATTAAATTTCGTTTATTATCTATAACATTTATTAATATTCTGAAAAGGCTATAAGATGCCATAAATTAAAAAAAGTAGTCTTTGTAAATAAAATAATTGAATTTTTACCAAAAAATCGTTTTATTCGGCGGTAAAGATAAACAGAGAAAAGAGCAACATGTCGTAAAATGTCAATGTACATATTTAAATAAAAATACTCTTTTTAATTCGGATTCGTCACATATTTCGCTTCAAGGTGGTCGAATGAACCGTTACCTGTATTATTACAATATTTATTAAATAAGCTCAATGTTACATAGAGTGTAGAAATAATTTTCAAATGTTTCATTTCTCACGTGAAAATGGACATTTTTACATGGACATGATATAATATTTAAACATAATTTATTAAAAATACTATTTTTAATTCGTATCGGGTATATATTATCCTTCAGGGAGCATAAACGCATAGATTTTTACATAAATAAGGGGTTTTCTCACGTACCGCTCGTACTGAATAGTGTATAGAGACGTATTTCAAATAAAAAATGTACATTTTTTCATGTGAAAATCGACATTTTTCATAAATCGCAAAGATTGTCATTGTTTCGCCTGTCAAATATGAAAAAAACCGCATTCATTTGTTTTCTCCGGCGGTCGTGAGATTTCACTTTTCCGGGGTTATTTGTATCAGTTTTTTCGCATTTTCGGCGCATCTAGGTAGGTCCGTACATTTTTCAAAAAAAAAAATACGCGTTTTTTAGATTTTTAAGGTGAATTTTAAACGATAGAAGCTAACAAATACGAAAATAAATTATATTCCATTGTGATGTATGCACAGATGTAATAAAATTATATTTTGGTCGTAAACTCGCAGAGAAAATCTCAAAAATACGAAATTTCACTAAATCAGGTTTCATAAGAAAATTAGAAGACGAAGAATTTAAAAAAAAGTGTGTAACGATACTGCCCATCGGTGGCAATTGCCAAAAAATATTAAAATGATTTTAGCTCTTAAACTCGCAGACTTATAAGCGAATGAAAAAAAAGTTAGGCTAAATAAAAAGTTAAATTTTCCAAAAATCACCAAACTAAAAGAGTTGTAACAAATAGAGGAGAAGAAGAAGAATGAAAAGAAAAAAATGTAAAGACTCAGTCAACCTTCGGACGTCTGGGAAAAATATCAGAATGCGGATAGAACGCCTAATAAGCGAGATATTAACCAAAACGTGTGTGACAAAATCGGTTACATATAAACATATAAACATATAAACATCGCGAAATAGGGCCTATAACTTTAATATATATGATTTGAAACATTTACGGCCACCTGGTACTTCCGCAAATATTGCATAATCTCGCAAAACAAAAACAGATATCGCTCCGATAGGTAGCGCATAATTGTTGATAATAAATTAGGTAGTTTTGGTTTCTAATAATATTCGGAAACTTTATTTTTAAAAAACTCTGATACTCTTAATCATATAGTTCTTCATATAAAATGTGACTGTAATTTTATCATCAACTTTGTAATTTTTTTGAAATAAAAAAAATTTGATATCCAAACGTAATTCGTGTAAAATCATATTAGGTACTTGTACTTTTCAAATTAAGTTAAGTATGCCTTGTTATGTACAACTCGCTATGTATGTATATGTAATGATATCAATAATTATATTTTAGAAATATTTTAAGTTACACTTTCTAGCATTTCTTACCCTTCCATTATCATAGTAAAAATAAATGAAGAAAAAATGTGTCACGTATGAAAATAGCATTCATGAATAGTAAAAACTACTTCTGAACGTAATAGGTACTGTAGGGGTTGTGGTTGTTTACTATGATTGACTCGTGAGGATCTTAATTATGTGATCGAAACATAAGGTTTTGTGGATGGTGAGACTAAGCCCATAACCATCTTCCAGACTCACGCGTGTTAGTGCATGTCGCAGTGTATATGAATGTGCGTGTGTGATTATTTATGTAGTGTCTAGAGCAAGATATTGAAATTATAGAGAACTTATCAAAGTTGGGGTTTGTTGCGGTATGAATTACAATGGCAGGTTCGACGAGTATACAGTTAAATGCGCATATGAAGTTGAAGACTGCAGTGGCTAGCTTAAGATGTCGATGAAAGAACGCTCTGCGGAGAAGTGATCGGCTAGCTCTTAAGATTTATCAGTCACGATTTATTGGTATCTGTTTATTAGTCATTTCGTTTTGGTCCTATATGGCTCTCAGGTGAGTCCTTACATAGTATCACTTACTGAAAAATGACAGAGGTTTGAAGTCCCCTAATCAGATTCCATGGAAAACTTTGATTTATGATGTAAAATCAGAGCGTATTACCAGGAATCGTTTGAAGGCATTACCAGGAATACAAACAACAATTTCGCAGAACATGTTATATTACAGTCTGATTTATGTCCTTATTTAATTTAATATAATCAAGTAAATACATTAATAATTCATTGTACATTATTTTTTTACGACAAAAATAACATCGGAAATGTATTATTAGCAAAAAGTATTAAATAATAATCTACCGAATAAATATATTCACCTGTGTATGTTATAGTGGTTAAATTTTTGGCATCCAATTAATTTTATCCATTAGATCGACTTCATCATAATATATTATGTTACGGGAAAATTTATGGTTGAACTTTGAACTCACTCTCTTTCTATATTTCAGCAGTTAAATTGTTCGTGAAATAGAACTGTTACGAATTCGAGCAAACGAGAATCATTGTCTGATAAATTAGCATTTAGCTTTTCTACTTCTCTATTTTTACACACCTAAGTTTTACTGGGCACCACATTAATCTCGCAAAGAGTGTATTTTATCACTCAAGAACATTTTAAAAACTAAAAATTATGTTTTAAAAATGAAGGAAGCAATAAATAAGAAATTTCAGGCCTTATTTTTGAAAATTATTAATAATAGTGTTGTGTTTTTCCTCGTGAAGTATATAACAGTGACATACGTTACTTTTAGTGATGGACCAACAATGAAGAATATTGATATGAAGTGAACGCAAGATGGAGCACTTGATTTTTTTGTCTCCGAGTTGGGATTCACGTCATGTTGTCTCGATCAGGTGTTCAAATTAATGACGTTATGTAAAAAAAAATTAAACACGAACAAAAGTTGTCTCGACAAATCGATGCGCATCGTTCATAATTCTAATATGATCTTAAAACAGAGCTGGATGACCGCATAAATATGTACGATTTATCATAGTATTTTAAAGTAAATTGTCAATAATGACAAAATCTACGTATGCAAAGTGGTTTATTATTGGACAATTTTTTTGAAATTTATTTATTTTTGGTCCCACAATAATTGTGTTTATTTTCTAATCATCTTTCTATTAAGCTGGTAAAAGTTTCCGAATCACTTCAGCATAACTATTAATTCTGTTCAATATTTGCATTCACTCATTCTTCACATTCATTGCTTTCATTCACTCATAATTTATAACATTTTTAAACAAATATCAGATATCTCATTGAGATAAAACAATTTTGATTATATTTAATGGAAAATATATGAAAGTATGGGCTAATTACAGGGCTTACATCCTGTCTTCGGCTGGCTTAAGTGATCACTATATATATATATATATATATATATATATATATATATATATATAACGTTCACTAATTCTCATCCGTTAATCTCAATTTGATAATTCATTGTTTTCTTTTTTAAACAGCATATATGTCATCACTATGAATTATCACATACTTCCATTAAATATAATAAAAAATAACTTTGTCTCTATGAGGTATCTGATATTTGTTTAACCGTTAGAATGCTACGCGGCGCAAAAGCGCTGCGAGTTTCAGTGTGTTTTCGGTGCTCCGCGGGAGTGCACGTACGCTAACCTCGCGCGTAATTTGTAATGAGAGTGCATTCTTATACATTTAAAAATAACTTTTATCGTTTTTTTATATATTTTTAAAAAAATAACCATGTCACGTGCTATTATTTCGAACGTTGATTCGATTCCTAGTGATTCTACGGGGAGTGAAACGACAGATACAAATAGTGATGATAGCAGTATTATAACGCATCGAAGAAAAAGATTGAGGATTGAAAGTGAGTCTTCTACCTCCTCTTCATCTACAGAAACAGAAGAAACACAATGTTGTACGTGTATTTGCAAAACATAATTGTTGAGCTATTTTTTTTTGATTTTTTATTTTCTAAAAGAAATAAAATACAATAATATTGATATCACTTTATGTTTAATAAACATTAATAAACAATAAACATTTTATCTTTATAATGCAAAAATAATTAATAAAATTGATTGATATTTGTCTAAGTTAGAGTGTTTTATTTGACACCATTATTTTTTCCTCTAAATTAATCAATATGTGTATAGCAATTTTCATTTATTTTTGCCAAAATTGCTTAGCACTAAAACGGTTAAAAATAACACAACAAGTGAAACTTCTCAATATGTTTCATTATAAGTTTTATGTGGTTAAATAGTAAAATATCTTTGGCCGGAAGTCGTAATCATTTTTGACGTTTGATTTTATTTTATGTTTTCCTTGTAATATAGTAAAGCCTAATGTAAATAATGTATATACATATGTGTTAAATATTTATGAATGTAAGAACTTTCTGTGTCACAACTGTCAAAAGTTTATCAATTAATAGCCAGCGTATTCTGAAAAGGTCGCAATTTACTATACGTATATACCTACATAATTATTTTCATTACATTCAATGAAATAAATTTATAAAATATATTTTGTAAGTTATTCTTTCATATCTATTATTTGTTTAATAACAGTGTCTTTGTAGGTAAAAATCCAGTAATTGTATATTCTTGGACATATTCAAATATTGCTAATATAGCATTTTCATCGATGGGCTCATAACGTATCTTCTTGAGCAACCGCATTGAGCCTACAAAACACATCAGTTTAGTATCAGTACTCTCCAAATGTAAAAAAAAAAAAAATACGAGTTATATTTCATATTTCGCCCTAAATCTTTTCTAAAAAAAAGTTGCTAGTAATAAAAAAAATACATTATTAATATGACCTAAATTCCAATAACGTTTTTACCAAAATAGTTATTTGATTAAAATAAATCTATTATAACCCAAACATTTACAAGGCTTTGTCCAATCGTTTCCTCATATCGAGGGATAATGAATATTGTGTGGAGTATTGTTTTTGATTTTCCTTTCAGAGAATGTGATTATATGAATTCACTAAACTAATATATAATTCTACAAGCAATTCATCAAATGAACGATGTTTACCATGAAAATTGCTTTGAATAAAATATTAATCACCAATCGAAATTCACAATTCCATCAAAAATAATTGATCGTATCAATCATGTACGATATATAAAATATAATATTATTGTAATTTTGGGTTAAAATACACTTAAAATTTTAAAAATTGGCGTATGTTTAACCTTTTTGCTCTCATAACAAATAGCGGGGATGAAACACCTTTCAAATTCGACAGATAATTTGATTTACGTAGGGTTGTCCACAATTTTTGATTTATATTATGTTTCATACAATGTTGCTTTAGTAAAAAGAAAAACATGGAATAATATGCATACATATATGTATGTATACATAAAAGCACTCCATATTTCTTTTAGGATTAAATGCCAAAATTTTCGTTGTATCCACATCTACTTATGTGATATAATAATAATTTATGTTATTCATATTTTAAAATAAGATTGTGTTTACTATCTACATCTATATTATTAAAATGTCATCATCAGCTTGTGTTTCTACACTGTTATATGTAGATCACCCCCAAAAATCGCTAATTCTCTGTCTTCAGTCCTCAATTATTCGCTGCCCATCACTCCTCTGATATCGTTACTCCTCGATCTTAAGGATGACCAACTCTTCTTCTACCAGTGCGATACCTCCACTTTAAGATCTCATTTTTCCATTATTTCTAGAATATATATTTTACTTATATATATCTAATAAAATAAATACTTTTGCGTACAAATAAATAGTACATTACAGTAAAAACTAACAATATTTTTTGTAAATGTTTTAATATACGCTTCAAATATATATACTTCAAAATAAATTTATACTTATTTTATTATTTTTTTACTTTAGCTAGTAGTTTGCCAATATATTTTACCTTTACAGATTATTGAATATGTATGTGATTTTTGTTTTCTTGACCAATAGTTAAAATAAAAAAATTAGTACTTCAATATGAATACTACCTATAGACACAGTATTTTTACCAAATGTGTAGACATGAACTAACGTAAATTCCTTGTTTCCTTTTTTTATTTATTGGTGTCATCTACGTGATAAAATAGCTCCGCGACTTTATTTAAATATACGACTTTTACATCACACTCTTGTTTCAATAGTTTAGCGCAGTTTCATGACAGAACAGATTGCATTGCTAATGCACCCGACTATTGACAGTCAGGGCTTGAAAACTGTTATCTTGAAAGAAAGAACCTTGATTACTTTGATGTCGATTTGATCTCGATAGAATTACGTGGCATAACCATACGCGCTTTTTTACATTACATTTTTTTTTAAACCTCTGTTTAATAAAAATTTGTTTATATTTTTACCTTTTATAAACACAGACTACCAAATATTCCTCGTCTCAATATTTTTAATCTCATGTCACCTATGTGATTACTTGGTGCCACTTATGCAATTAAACACTACACTACTTAATTCGTATTTCACATTATAAAAAAATTGTAAAAATTAAAAAAAAATAGCTCAGCGACTTTTTTTAAATATATGACTCTATTGGTACGAAAATTTAAACGCTGATTATATAACATACATTAATGTAAAAAATACGTCATGTTTACACAAAGACTTAATTTTCCAAGAGTAAATACTTTTACTGTTGCATAAATGTGTCGTAAACTATTGGATTTGTTTCCACAAAAAATGTTAGTAGAATGCCCCTCGTCCCGCAACCAATGTTTCATACCCCTTTCCTATATATACACTTTATTTAATGTCTATTCATTTAATAGTTTTTGATTTTAAGCAAATATTTATTTGCTTGAAGATAATTATATATAACTCTTTCAACGTTAATCTGATTTTAATATTTATTTGTTCTCTATTTAATTCGTATCCCTATGTAGTGTTTAAAAATTTAAAATCTTCTTTCATAGTCAAGAATAAAATGCAATGACAATTTATGTGTTGCGTTATGATATTTTAAAATGAAAAATCTTCTAATCCTTTCAGAGAGTGAGATTTTTTAGCAAACGAAAAATTTCTTTTACATTTTTAATTTTTATAATAATGCCAACTTCGTTAACTTACGTCTTCATACTTGCTGTCATTCTCAATTTATCTATATATACAAATTTCTTATTCAATATAATGTCCATTGTATTTACTCTTTGTGTCAGTTAAGTGAAGATTTATATATAATTTTTTCAACAAGATATTTATCGTTTTTTACGATTACGACTATGAAAATATTATTAATATGATGTCCATTAGAAGAATCGAGACAATAAATAGTGAGTGGGGAAAAATATTTTTTCGACAAATATTATTTTATCTATTGGCAATCTATTTTCGTCACGTCAATATATCCGGATCACGCATCATAGTATCCTTCCACATAAATTATTTAGAGGAATTAATGTCTACTTACGGTTATTTTTTTTTCTTCCATAATTAATAACATAATAGTAATAATATTTAAGTAGAAAATTTAACGATTTCGTTGTGAAATTACTAGTATTTATGTCAGAATGTGGATCAGAAGGTTTTATATAAAAGCAACTTGTGTTCCCCAAATTACTCCAGCGCTCATATGTTATTTTGTCTAATATCGCCGGGAGTGTATATGTGAGAATATGTGCGTGAATATCACTAGATCAAGTAGACATAAAGGCAACTTAAAGTTGATAGACGTTTATTGCTGATTGATTCACAATTACAGATAATATATATATACAGTAAAAACGTAAAGCGTCTGCTGGAGAATTAATCGGGAAGCCGGTTAAGAGAGAAGTGAGTCCAAAAAAACAGACTAGCTGGGCGGCTACCTATGCATATTATTGTCGATTATATGACTGATAGGAGCATATGGTTTGCACCCTGATATTTTCCGGGTACGTTAAGGAACCGTCGGAGGTCTTATTGGTTGTCACTGGTAAAAATATCAAAACCACACTGATTAAGAATCCTGTCTCGAATCACAAAATCAAAATAAGTTATCTTAGGGGAGTAGCAAGAGCAATAGTATTTGATCGAGTAAGAAGAAGTCACTCAGTAATCCTTGTCTTAAGTTCTTGCTTCCATATATAGAAATATTTCAATTCAATAGTAAGAAAAAATCACTCAGTAATCCTTGTCTTAAGTTCTTGCTTCTATATATAGAAATATTTCAATTCAATAGTACGAAGAAATCACTCCGTAATCCTTGTCTTAAGTTCTTACTTCTTTATATAGAAATATTTCAATTAAGGTAGCTTAGACACGTTTTGCGAATATCAAAAGAAGGACTACCGAGATGAATCCTCTTGACAACTGCGATGGGAAAGCAGCCGGTAGGTCGAAACAGGCTAAATTTTTTTAAACAGTAACTGTATGAAAATAGATGGAATTTTGCTTGGTCAACAAAAACCGCCATAACATACAGGAAGATTTAAGCGCTTGTCAAGACCTTGCTGTGAGCCTCTGACCTTCCTAGGATTAGGGGATGTTTATTTAAATACCTTCGATGGCTGGTTTCCAGGTTTCCAATTAACAATAAGCACACATATGATATATGAACTGCACTAACCTTTTTAATTTTGCTGTCTTTCTTGTACGATGTTGTTGTTCTTTTAGCTGGGTTCTCTTCTTTAGATTTCGATTGACCGAAGCGCGCACTGGTGGTTTATTTCAACCGCTAAACTGGTCGAAACATGAGATATAATAAGAATGACGCCCGTCGGTTACCGTTTTCTTATACATACACATATATATTAATATAAACGTGGAATTCCATTGGTGCCAATCGAAGTAACAAGGCGCGTAAACAGATGAATGGTAAAACTGATGTTTTTGTCTACTTTTTAAACATAATATTAAAATACTTACGGAATCCTAATGATTAGAATTTTAGTATGATGTCATATATAATACTTATAACTATGTTTACGAGAATAAACCAAAATAGAAGCCTCAAATTAGTAATTAGCACGTCGTTCGCGATGACAATATTTAAACCATTAGGTAACCTTTTAAACACCATGACCAAATTAAATTGCCAATTTTTATCACTCTAGGCTACGATATGATGAAAATATATATTTAAACATTTTTTTTAAATCATTAAAATACTTTTTTTCCAAAATCATGTTTTTAACTTATTACGCCACACCATTGTATTCCCAATATCTAATGAGTTTATAATTTTGTGTTATAATAAAAAATATTATTTAAAATTGTTTAATGGCTCTTATCCAAGGTGATTTCTCAATGAGACTTTAATCTCTGAAACTTGGTAAAGGTTCGTATGTACAGATGTGTCATTCTAATCAGCAATAATGATTCAATGAAAGCTTTAATGAATTTTATAATGACCTGTAACCGCTTTTGAGATAAATTTCCGAGAGAAATCCCATCCATGGACACACGCCACAAGGCTGAGGTAACATTTAAAACTTTTTTAATTTTCAATACGAGGGAGATTGAAATATTGTGTTTCAGTATTAATGAATATAGCATATAATTAGTTAATTTATTGAGTTCAGGCCTAGTAAATTATATTATTACATTAAAGTGTAATGAAAAGTTCGTCGAAAACTTTAATAATTTCGCTAAACTGAGAAAAATGTTATTTATTCACTATTTATTATCCCATTATTTATGTGAAAGATGAATTATTTACTCTACAAAATATAGTATTTTCGGTGAGTTTCACATGTGTTAAATTATAGAAAAATTAAAACAGTTATCAAAATTTTTATAGACGAGATATTTTAAGCATTTTTCCCACTTCCTTAACGAATTTTTTATATATTTTTTGTAGCATAATTAGTACATATGAAAAAAATTAAAGGTAATTGCTTTACTACACGTACTCTATTCTAAACCAATTACCTGTATAGTTTTTAAAAGTTGTAAATGTTAAGAGGCAAGTAAGTACAATGTTAAGTGAGTTATCAAAAGTTATGTGAAAAAAGTACAATCAGAAGTTATAAAAAGATATTGAAAAAAAATTATAAAAATATTATTGTCAGTAATATACAATAGTCAGTGACAAGAATGTGTGGGTAGTTAGGTTAGCACAAATGACAAATAAGTTTCATTTTTCTTTCTACCCACATCAAGCAACCATTTTGTTATTTTTGGTTTGAAGTCATTAATCACTTTAGACCCTTTAAAATCTAGTGGGAATTTATTAAATATTATTGGACCACAAAATAAGTAACTACGTTGAGCGAATTTGGTATTAAATTTTGGCATTGAGTTGTATCCTAAGGCTTTGGTCCTGGTTTCCTTTAGATCGGATCGAGGAAGTAAAGTCATTTTTAAAAAAAAATAGTTTTAAGGTTGTTCTGGTAAACAGTTGTCTTATATTTAAAACTTGAAAGGATTTAAAGAGATTGTGAATAATATAAGGATGTTTAATTTTAGATCTGGCTATCTAAATAATTTATATGTTCACTAGTTTATAACAATTTTTCGCAGAAGGAATTCTGCTTCACCTCCAAAGATGTGGATTGTATAATTTTTCACTCACTATTTCATCAAGGTTCCGATACAAAGTATAGACGCGAAGTCTCGATATTGTATAACAGTATTAACTGTTTTGTACACGTTGTAACAGTACTGGTTCAAGGTCGCCAATCGACTGGTCGGCGGCGTGGCCGGGTTGTGAAGGGATTGTGGTGGGGCAAAGAGGGGGTTGGGGAGGGAGGGATGAAAAGGGGAAGGCACAGTATATTGTATATATATAGTGTATCTATATATACAATACACTGTGCATATTTGTATAATGTATTATATTTTCTAATAATAAAATAAAAAAAATATTAATATAATTTATACACAAATTAATATATTTCCCAAACAATGTTTATCATACCACATATGTAGATGATATCTATTAATAAGTATAAAATCTTACAAAGCGTGTTTTTCTTATCACTAGACCAAACAAGCAGGACTTTTCATCTACCCACTTATTCCCTTACTGATACAAATACAATACTGAAAACTGTAGAGTTTTTACAACAACAAAACTGTTGGAATATATATTATCTGAAGACCGTTTTAATGATAGGATATTTATTCTGCCGCCTAATTCCATTTTTTATTTGTTAGTAACATCAGATTCGTACATTTACTTTACCAGCTTGAAATTATCAAATTAAGTAATAAATCGGCGGATTCTTCATCCTTAATATTCTAATTATGCACTTAAAATATGACAAACCTCTGACTGCGAAACCAGTGTCAGGCTCTAATGGTACAAAGTAGTCAAAGTTTTAATAAAATCGATGTAAGTTTTCATCACTTCACCGCAATTCCCGGATAATCGCTAATTAGGACAAAGCTCCCCTTCCGGCCTCGGGCGGGCTTAATAGGGGTCGTTCTGGAGATCAGAGACTATTCCCAAAAGTTCTGGACCTTCCACCAGTAACGGTGGTTATGGGTCACACAATAGTTAAGTATATTTAGTCTAATTCTAACAGTATTTACAACGAGGTATTTTTTCTAACGTGAAATATATTTAGCGGGAATGACAGACGAATGTGAAGTATGATATAATTTTTATTTGTGAAATAATATTTAAAGCAATTACTTTGTCATTAAACATTTAAATAATTTGGTTACTAAGTTATTTTATTTAAATTATTATAAAATTGTATTTTGATTACATTTTTAAAAAATATTTTCCTGACTTAGATACGTATGTTTTGTATACCTAAATGTTCTTATTATTAATTATTAAAGATTACATATTATTATTGTGAAGTTGCAGTTTTTCAGAAAATAGTTCTGTGGTATTTTGATACAAATTAAAAGAATTAATATGTGTATCAATTTAGAAGAACTACTGTATATAAATTCGAAAATTTGTCATTGTCAACTTATTATGTTGGTGTAGTGTAATCGGTTAACGCATTTTCCCGGATAAGAAAGGAACCAGGTTTGAATCCCGGTAGCAACAAAAATATTTTTTCGATAAATTAAATTTTCCTATATATCTTTCTGATTGATACATTTAATTGGTAGTATTACTATATGCTAATTTTTGGCTGTTTCCTTGTACACATTCATATTTATATATTATTATTTTTAACAAAATTTATGGTTTTTGTTTTTTTGTGTTTCTCTTATTTAAATATTCGTTATAAAATTTTGTTTTCTTAGTTGATACATATTCTTTAAATGACGTAAACATAATCTCTAGAATGTGTAAACACATATATATTTCATTTTAAAAACATATGACTACCGCAATAACACACCACCCCTATCTTATTTGTGACCTAATTTCGGGATAGCTCTTCAAGTTTCACCTTCGTTTAGCTGTTTTTGTGAATAACTCAATCATAACAAACATTTGGAGTAAAAATATTACAATATTATTAGATCTTTAAAATTGATTATTTAAAGTCTCCTGTCGAATAATTCAAGTGAAATTTCAGAGATAAAAATTTTCAGTTCTTTGCTGTTTCCGTGTGAATTTTGAAGAAGTCTGTAATAAACCGTTTAATATTATAAATCGGATTATTTGCACAAATTTTTATATATATTTTTTATTTTAACCATATTTTTTTTATTTTTGACCGTGGATGATATGGTGCCTTAAAAACGATTAATTTATCTGTTCTAAATAGAACAATCACAAATGTATATTAAATAATAATATGAATTAAATAGTAATATTAAGTAAAAAGTAAATTTGGTTTTAAGAAAATATTTTTCACGGTTGGAAATTTTCGAAAATATTAATTAACTTCCTGCGTTATGCAAAGTTTTGGTATATATATATATATATATATATATATATATATATATATATATATATATATATATATATACGAGTATATATATCATATTTTTATTATCATCAGTACATCAAACTTTTCCAATACATCGTTGATTATATAAGTACTCATAAATCCTTTAAAAAGAATATGTATTTACCTATTGAAATTTAATCGGTAGATTTTACTCTTTTCTTTTACTTTAGAATTTTTTTATTACTTACATTTTATTTTATTATTCAGTACTTTTGTAGAAGGTAACAACAACGACTCTTGAATATCATCAAAATATAGAAGCTTTTATGTAAAATTTTTATTGGGTTTTTATCTATCAAAGCTAAACACGATTGAATAGGTAGTTGTTAATTTTGGAGGTATAATGCGTTCGATCATTGTACTAGGGCAGGTTGTCGTTTCTACTAGGGTAGACCGAAATGAAAAATTCGTCTTGAAAATAAAACACACAAGAAAATTTTTTTTTTTAAATGTTATCTCTAGAAACAATTTTATTTTAAATGTTATCTCGTTACATCTGAATGCACTATTTTCAATAATGTACAGTGATATTGCAGTCTTATAGTAGGATTCATCGAATTCTTCGAAGTAATTCGAGTGAATATTTTCCCACTGACCTTTACTTCAGAGTGGATGACTCTTTCAAATAATGGAATGATTATTTGAAAGAGTCATCCAAGTCAAGAGATTATTAATTTAGAAAAGTAATACATAGGTTCGAAAATTTGTCGTCAAAAATAGTGTCGCTGTAGCATAGTTGGATAATGCTGCACCTTCCCCGGTTTGGAAAAAGATCCAGGTTCGAATCTCGGTGGCGCAACAACAATATTTTCAGATAAAATTGTTTTTATAGGCATATATTTCTAATAAATACATTTAATTAATATTTAAAATATCACAGACCTGTGATCTAAATAATTACAACTTCACTACAAGAATGTGTTCTCCTAATAATATTTCTTAATTTTTAAGGAAAACACATTCTTATTGTGAAGTTGTAATTATTTAGAACATAGTTCTGTGTTATTTTAAATACTTAATTAATGTATACATATAAAATATATACATATAAAATCAATTTTGTCGAAAAATATTGTTTTTGCGTCACCGGAATACGAACCTGGATCTCTATTTCCAATCCGGGGAAGTACACTACCAATTGTGTTATATGTCTGTGTTCACAGACATATGTTCTAAATAATTACAACTTCATAATAAGAATGTGTTTTCCTTAATAAAATATGTTGTATCGATGTGTCCAAAATTTAATAATAATGAATTGATAATTCTGGCGTCTGCAGTCGGTTTACTTAAAGGTATTTGAGATTCTGTAAAAATAATGTAGATGGCTTTCAAATAATATAACGACAGGTGTATTAATTTAAAAAAATGTAACATATAGGTTCGAAAATTTGTCATGAAAAATACTGGCGCTATAACACAATTGGTAGTGTACTTCCCCGGATTGGAAACAGAGATCCAGGTTCGAATCCCGGTGACGCAAAAACAATATTTTTCGACAAAATTGATTTTATATGTATATATTTTTAATTAATACATTAATTTAGTATTTATTAATTGGTTTATGATGTTGTTTGTCTGTTTATTATTTCGTATTTCACTTTTTTTGCATGATGGAGAAGACTCTAACATAGTTTTCGTCATTTATGCAAAGATTTGTTTTGGTATAAAACCTATGGGGAACAAGAGTGCGGTTATTAAAGATTGTTTTATGGATTAATGTTTGGTGTTTGTGTGGGTATATGGCGGATGAATCAGATGGAATTGCCCCGTATGAGTCATGAGTGCACCGATAATTTCACATTTCACATTTCGTTTAAAGATTATCGCGGAGTGTATTGAATAACTGAGTGTGCGGTCAGAGGTGATGAAGAAATGAAAAATGAAACAACTAATGATTGTATTGTTTATTATTAGTTTAGAGATATACAATATCCGTATAATGAAAAGTCTACACAGAGGAGCGTTTCCTGGAGAAGTTATCTGAAAGGCGGCAGTGAGAAGAGTGTCGCTCAGGAGCCGGCCTCCTGGAACTATGGTTTTACGCACCGAAAAATGAAAGGTGCGTTCAAGGATCGTCAGCGGCAAAAATAACAGTTTAGGCGACTGCAAACCTTTAATAAGATATTATTTAATTGTGGGGCGCATATAAATAGTATCAGTTTTTAAAAATATGTTTAATATACTAAATTTAAACAGCAAAAGTCCAAAGTAAAATAATATTCCAAATGACATCAGATATTGTTAGAAAATATTCAAATTTAGGGTACAAGTTGCAAAGTCGGCAACCAACATATTTTTTATTTGCAGAAAGACTGGTAAGAGCTAGAAAAAAATATATTTATTAATGCACTTCTTATAATTTAAATAATGATATATATATAATGAAATATAGTTTAATTTAATACACTAACCGGTTTCGAAAAATACCAAATGTTGGAAAATTAATCATAAATTTTAAAGACAAAGTTGATAAATTTATAAACTTAGCTGTAAATATTGTACTATTGAAAAACAGGTCGAAATTTTAACATAAGAGTCAAAGACCATTTAAGATGTTTTAAGTAATGGTTTTCAATCATTTATTAGAAAATGACCACGCTTTTAATAAACATTTGGGATTCTACGTTTTACATATAAACAATATTGGTTTTAAATGGAATAGTTTAGAATCATTAGAAATAAGTAAAGTGTGTAAAATTAACTAAAATATCATAAATCAACTAAATTTGACAAGTTCTATCCTAAAAAATTTCCAATAGTTGTGTATTATTAATTCAAATCCAACCACATCTTTCATTATGTTCAAATAATCACTATTAAAAAAAAATAGAACTTTAAAAACTTTAGAATAATTTAACGTACCTATAAGGTTTTAGTTAGTTTGGTTTAGTTAGTTAGAAAGAAATGGTATTTTCCGAAACCGGTTGGTGTATTAAATTAAAATCAGTGGTTAAAAACAAAGTTTTATATAATCTATATAAAAATGAATCTAATCGAATGAATTAAACCATAATGTAAAATTTGCAACAAATATTAAAAATATAAATGATAATTTAAATACTAAATTAATGTATTAATTATAAATATATACATATAATTAATACATTAATTTAGTATTTAAAATATCACAGAGCTATGTTCTGAATAATTACAACTTCACAATAAGAATGTGTTTTCCTTAATAATAAATGATAATAAATACTTCCACTGCTATCTTCCAAAAACAAGCAAGTTTCAATTCTGCTAAAAAAAATAATTTCTGAATTAACGGCGGCAGGCAAAAGCACAAAAGTGACTGATTTTGCAACTAATACCGATGCTGAATGACCAATTTATATAAAAAAAGTTAAGTTTGACTTCATAAATTAACACAATATATTCAAATTACATGCAAAGATCGAAAGTTGGATATACTAGTACCCTCAATTATTAATAACAATAATACTGAGTGTCCCAGAATTCGCGAACCAGTGTAAACAATTTATAGCTTATCAATTTGGAAACTTTTATTTTAAGATAATAATAATAACTTTATGTCAACCCTTTATAATTAATCACTATGGAGCAACGAATAAAAACGGTCGAAATATTTTTTACAAAACAACAGTCAACTGTTGAAACTTAGCGTGCATATCGACGTCATTTTAATACTGCAAACTATCCATCGCGATCGGCTATAAGGCGATTAATTCAACGTTTTCGAGCACGAGGATCAGTTACGGATTTGCCCCGAACCGGAAGGCCACGAACAATTCAAATTGCAGCTACGATTGAACGGGTGAAGGAGTGTTGCTGAAGATGCAGCGACGTCATCCAGGCGGCGATCATCACAGCTTCGGTTGTCCAAAGCATCACTGCAAAGAATTTTGAAGAATCTGCACCTTTTCCCATACAAAATTCAATTGGTACAACAATTGTAGACAATGGAGATCCATTCCTAGATAGGAAAATGCCTTGAATATTCCCGTAGACACCAAGATTTTGTTAGACAAAACAATAATTTTATTCACCCACTGATCATGAGCGATGAAGCTCTTTTTAATTTGCATCCACTTCGCTGTACAGTTTGGTGCGGTGTTACGTCAAAAATAATAATCGAACCATATTATTTTGAGAATAACTATGCACTCCACTGATGCAGTTTCAACAAAATGGTGCAACTGCACACACTGCTCGAGCTTCAATGGACCTGTTGCGCACAATTTTTGGAGAACGAATAATTTCGAAAAATGCGAACTTTTCTTGGCCACCACGTTCGCCGGATTTAACAGCACTCGATTTTTAAAGAGCGTGTCTACGTAAATAAGTCGCAGACCATTCAAGCGCTAAACTCAATATTGAGCATGAAGTTCGAGCATTATAGCCTGAAATACTACGGAAAGTCATGAAAAATGCAGTGAATAGAACCGTTATATGCGAGGCAGAAATGGTCACCTACGTGGTATAATTTTTTTCAACTACTTTGTAAAAAAAATTTATAGATTTATTAAAAAAGTCTAAATGTCATTTTTGTGATTTAATTAATATTTTAGAAATTGTAAGATAAATAAACTAGTTCGCGTCTTCTGGACCACTCAGTACATTCATACTGTTTAATGAATTCTTTTTTAAAGGTTGCGAATTTTTATTTATTTGAGTTGGTTTAGAGAGACATATTGTGAGATTTTTATAAAACTTGCCTCAATGGTATCAAACATTTTTAAAAATATAAATTAAAATTATATACACAAAAAATCAATTTTATAGAAAAATCTCTTTCCAAACCGGGGAAGGTGCATTATCCAACTATGCTACAGCGACAATATTTTAGTGACAAATTTTCGAACCTTTTTGATATTAATACATTTAATCGTTCCATTATTTGAAAGAGCCACCTATCTTATTTTTATAATCCAGGTTCGAATCCCGGTGGCGCAACAACAATATTTTTCTACACGATTAATTTTATATGTATATCTTTATCTAATTAATATATTTAATACATATTTAAAATATCACAGACCTACGTTCTGAATAATTACAACTTCACAATAAGCATGTGTTCTCTTAATAATTTTTTTTTTCATTGTGGAAAAAATGAGAAAATAGTTTTAAATGTTTTGGATATTGGGATTGTTTATAAAAAATAACATAATACAGGTACTAGACTTTTAAGTATTATACAAAGTAATGTAAAAAGTGTTTTTTTTTTACATTTAATGATAATTTTTCAAGCACGTGTATGCTTGTGTATTGTATGAGTTTTTGGTATTGTGAAAATTATTTATTTTGTATTTTTTTGTAATATAAAGTATTTTTTTTAAAGAATCCTATAGTTACCTATATTTTCTTCATATTTAATTTTGCTTTAGCAAGTTTCCGTACGTTTTAGAATTCGTGTCAAATTGAACGCAAATATTTATTACTCGCTGAGTTGAAGATTGTAGTTAAGCGTCAAACGCCCGTGAATAATCAATCAAATTTCTGATAAGGAACTAGTTTTGAAAAGCAACCCTTCGCTAAAAGGGTTTGTTACTATTAATATACATGTGATTCGGATATAATGTGTAATATATATTTTATAATATCTCAGAAAATTCATTCTGTGTATCACGCATAGGGAAATTTGAACGGAAATGATACATTTCATTAGATTGGATTGATGTGTGAGGAATTTAATTAAATTAATCTTAATTTAATCTGGTGTTTTTTTTTTACAAAACCGTCCTATGTACATGAACGACTTTTGTGTCCGTTCTATGGCGGATTTGAACACTAGTAATTAAATAAATGAAAAATTTTCTGAAATCGCGAGAATATTTATTAGCTAATTCGCGTCAGTTTTTACGGATACAACAATTTTAAAAAGGCCTTCTTATAAAACCAAAAATATTAATAAATATTTTTATGTATTATTTATTTACAACTGTTTATGAAATATATTTTATTTATTTGATATATGCGTGTTAAGGTTTCGTTCGAATTTTCAAGACACAGTTTGTACAGTTAATCATACAATAAAACAAAAATGCGTATCCGAATTTGTCACAATATTTATTTTTTACAATTAATATCCTAAATATCCTTTAATCCATTGGCCTGCCAGTCGTTACCTGCTGGCGCTTAAGACTCAATTATGATGTCCTATTAAAAAATAAAATTTAAATAGGAAAATTAATTTTAAGATTTTATTTTTATTCTGATTGGTGCCTGGTGCCTATCTTAAAGTGTTATATTTAAAATTAAATAGATAAAAATATTTTTAGTTTTTGTATTTAGTTTTATTTTATTTTACTCATAGCGCCATCGCATTACGGTTGCATTTTTAATCAACAATTGAAACCACCTCTGCAACAACGGTATTGGTTTTTTAAAATGTTGATAGATAGACGGAGTATCGACCATCTTGAATGATAATTATGGCACGAAAGAGCTCCCTTTGAAATTGTTTTAAATATGATTTTTATTTATATCATGTGGTTGTTTAATATATCATTCTATACTCAAGAAGATATGTGGCATTCATAACTCAATTCTGCTCAAAATCGATATATATATATATATATATATATATATATATATATATATAGTATATACCTGTATACAAGGTGTTGCCGTAATTAACTTCAATAGCTAGATTCTGGATTTTCTATTAGAATAAGTTAAATATGCCCATTCAACTTATCTAAATAAATACACTAACCTGGGCGTAACTGAGCTTCAAATCGCTGATTCTTCTATGATGGTCGAAACTTGGCCGCAGTACTGTTTGAATATCCGAAACCTAATTAAACAACTGAGAAACCGAAAAATATTATACACAATTGAATTATTTTAATTAAAATTATTATTAAAAATTTTTAAATATACAATAAATAGTTTTTTAAATTACATTAACGTAACATGTATATTTTTGGTTAGATAATTTAACATCCTGAAGAAGAAAATTGTATTTTCCTAAACCGGTTAGTGTTTTAAAGTAATTCATTAAGTGGTTATTAATATAAATAAAGTTAAATAATCTATAAAAAAATGTTGCTTTTATTTGCTTCAAAATCATAATTTAAAAAAAAAAGCATACATTGGATGTTTGCATTAATGATATATATATTTTAATTATATGTTTAGTTATTAAAATAGACGTGGGCCGTGGTGAGGTGGCGAAGGGAGTCTTTACCTTGTTATTTCCGTGACTTCAAAATAAGTCACACTTGTCACACCACTGTCAGTGATTGTCAAACTATTGCTCTGCCGCGGCGCAAGCATGACAGTGACGTATTATCTATAGCCCATCTGTCACACGGCGAGGGTGGAACCGCCTATTTCTTACAAAAATTTTAATATAATTTTAAACGACATGCTCAAAATCCAATAATTTGTAATTGACCAAAATAGCGGTCAGATTTATCAAGATTTATTTTTATCCTTGGACGTTCTAAAAATAATTTGACATCAAATATATGACGTTTTGATTTTTTTTAGGAGTACTAAATAATTTGTATAAAAACGATTAATTTTGATTATACACAATTATAATGATATAAAAACACTTTTTGCATGCGAGAATAAGTAGAAAGTAGCCGTGAAAAAAAAACTATGTATATTTTTGAAATATTTTTACTTTTCAACACATGTTAAGCCTTGTTTATTGGCGTAATATACATATTTATTTGCTTTCTATCTTATACTAGATATCCTAGATCCTTCGACAGTGTGTTATTCCCAGATTTTCTATTGATGATATGAAAGTCAATGCAGGTAGAAAAATCACCGCTAGCCTGATATTACGGATGCTGTTTCTCTGCTCATCGTGAGTTGTATTGTTCTTCTTTTGTGTTCCAATCTTGGGTTTGGATGTGCTGACTCGATCTCCACAAATTATTTCGATCAACTGAAACAATTAAATACCGGAGACGATTAATAGATCCTTATCTGGCGGAGTACCGACTCCAATTGTCGCTCCGATCGCGGTTTAACAGCGATTCTTCGGTCGCAGAAAGCAGCGACCTTCACACTACAAAAAATAATCATGCCAACAACAACAAAAATAGGGGTGCCAGTCAGAGAAATAAGAAAGTGCGTAAACAGTAGAAATTATTTTAATTAATTAGCTTTATTGGTGTTGTAAATAAAAAAAAATTATCGACATTATAAACAGACCCTTGCGTGCCGACGTCAATGCGGTGAGTATCCATCCATCCTTTTAGAAGTAATTTCATTTTGCAAGCTCCGTATAACTCGACGTGATGGTAACCACTCTAAATAGATCGATAGAGAAGATAATAAGCGGAAAAAGAAATGACGAGAACAGAAAAATTCCAGAAATTTGCGGTCCTGACGCTTTGTAAAGAAAGGACAGCGAGGTAGTGCGTCTTCAAAAAGGTTGTATTATTCCATATCATTAAATTCGACTATTACATTTAATATTATTATATTGTCAAAAATAAGGTGAACAGCGTTCCATGAAATTATGAGATTTTTGAGATAAGTAATTTTTTTTGTTCTTTTCTATTTGCAATTATGTACTTACCTCAGCATACTTCTCATTATCTTTCTTAGCTAATTATTGCAATAATTTCTATAAACCATATATATACTTTTGTGTTTTCATTAACTTTAAGGTATACACTATGTTCAGTAATAAAACATATTGTATTATTCATGACTTATCAATAATTTATGTTGCCTTTTCTTTCGATATTAATATATTTGTGTAATATTTTAAACATTTTTCATATTTATTATTTAATATGTATTGCGTATTTTTTCTTTCCGAGAATAAAATAATGTAATATTTTATTTCAAAATAGCAAATAAATTCACTGTGCCAACGAATGAGATTTTGATCTATTTTTTCCAAAATTTGTCGATATACACATTCTACTTCCGGCATTATAAGTCGAAATTGCCGCATCTGATTGAATTCGAAACTGCTACAGATTAGACGATGTAATAAAAAATAATAAAAAATGTGTTTATTGCAGCGGGATCGCGGTTTTTTTTTATGAAGACCCGATTCGCCATAAAGATAATATATATTATATAATACATTAATGTTACAAAATATTATTTATGTTATGAATAGAAAACAAAGAAAAATATAAATAAATTCACACATGTACATAAATATAAACAAAATATAAATACTACATATATAAATACTTCAGTCATGGCCATTATTGTATCTGTAGCTATTCTGTAGGCGTTGCCATTCTCTGGTCAGGGAATCAGCTTTCCATGAGAGCGCCGCTTGCACCAGAGAGTTGGTGCCGAGCTCCAGCCGCTGCTTTAAGTTCGATACTCGATGTCTCAGAAGCGTAATGAATCCATGTATACGGCCTTCGGTAAACAATGTAGATACGCTGCAATAATGCACAAACCGAATAGTATTCTGCATGAGTTGTTGTACTGAATTTGGAGACAGTTGTACGTCACTTGCTTGTATTTTAACCAGAGCTTGCAAGTGAAGAACGATTTAAACAGGATCCCCTTCACCTCCTTACTGCATAGGTAGAGACACCGTGACAGCATATTTTCACGAATTCTCAGCTATCTCTTCTGTCGTTCTATGACATCATCGTTTTGTCCATCTTCATTGAATATACGGCCAAGGTATTTGACCTTATTCTACACGCTCAGTTTCTTCCTGTCCAGCCACACGGGAGGGATAATCTGGATGTAAATATAATATTTCAATAGATTCATATAAAACAAGTTATAGAGAGTTAAGATACTTCATTCTAATTCTAATGTATCTAAAAAATGATTCCGAAATAATGATTCGTAGAAATGAATTTTTCGAAACAATAATCTCGGTTTTTATTAAAGACTGATCCTAAATGGGTTTGATTTTTATTGAGAATTTAGAGTACACATATTATTTTTATTGTATTCTTAATCTCATCTTCTGTGATTTCGATTTCAGTGATTTCAATAAATTCTAGCAGAATTTGAAAGCATACGTACTTGAGATTCCTTCTGATCCTTATGTGGAATCTGAAGAAGGGAACACTCGATGCAATCACCGCGACAAAGTAAAGTCATCAGTGTCCGCGGTGAAGGTGAGCTTGTTTGCTACAGTCTTAAAGGGTGTGGTGGTTTGGTGGTGGTTACTTGGGTGGTTGGTGTAATGATATGTTTTCAATCAAAGACGTTCCCAAAGACCAGTCGTACTCAATCTTCAAAAATATTCCCCCGTATGTAAACTAGTATGAACTACCATGAAAAGAATTAAAAATAGTTCAGGTACAGTGTACTTTTTCACTTCCGCTCACATGCGCAGAAGTTCACAAATTTCTCACCATTCAAATTATAAAAGGAAACGTCCAAACCATTCAAAAGTAGCTCACTTTTAACATTTTTTATAACAAAACGAATACCGCTTGTTTTAGTTATTTTTACAAAAAGATATTTGTTAAATTTTCAATTAATGATTCTCAGTTTTCCAAAACAATCGTATGAAAATTACTATTGCTATTCAATTAAACATGCGCTACAACATCGATCAGGGTGTGGTTCGTATGTTAAATATGCCAAATTTAATAGTCAATATTTACAAATTTACTACCGCAAGGACTATTGAGAAAAATTTCTTCGAATAAAAGACACTCAAAAGTATGTGTATTCAAAGTTTCAAAAGGATTGTAAGAAAAGTGATTTTTTTGGGAACGTCCTTAAGAGTAATTTTAGCACTGAAAGTTTGTTAAGCGACTAATTGCAGATATAATATTATTTTGAATAACAATTATTTTAATGTGACATAACTGAACGACCTTATTTATATAAGTATCGTTTATATGATAAAGCAACTAGATAAACCACGAGAGGTGTTGTGTATTACATCAATTTACTACATAAAGTTTTGTTGAAAACGTACAATTAGCTAAATCAAAATTAAATTAATGTGATAACATAATTTAAAGCGATTTGTTAAAAACATTAAAATGTAATTCTAGAAAAAAGTTAAATATAACGCAATAAATACTTTTTAATAACAATGTAGTCAAAGATACAACAATAAATATTAAATGATAATCCTTTAGATGGTATGCTTAAAGTATAATGTGATGATCCACATATAACGCACGTAGGAGAATACCGAATCCATAACAGAGGCGTGTCTTGCGAGCAGGACGCCCGCACAGGGAAATTGAAGATTCCGCATTAATTTAGAAATAGTAATACTAAAATTATATTAAGTTAGACATAGGGAAATTCGGAAATCATCTCAATAACAAACAAGAATACAAAAATATTGTTATAGTATTGTAGCCAAATATTTAGCATATGCGGAAAAGGAAACACGCTTAATGAAATATTCTAAGAATTTGGATAAGATCGGATAAGTTTGAATAAGTGCTACTAGGCTGTGATTGTATATGATATTGATTGGCTTGTGATTATACAGGGTTTAGATGAGGTATATTATAATTTAATCACGTAAGATGAAAAAACAAAAATTAATAGCGCTAAATAACTTATAAATATTACTAGTAAATAAAAATGAAGTAAAATAAATCAACATACTTGTTAATATTCAATAATAAAAATAGTAAGCAAAAATAAAACGTTTATAAATATCTGACAAAAATTACAATTTTTTAAGTATAAAGGTAACGAATAATTGATATAATAAGAGTCTTTTCCATATTACTAACTGTGGATTTTGTTGAATCATCAAACACTTAATAAAATGTATGTCAAAAGAGTTTTATTTACAAATCTTTTTTTGGATATATTAATTTTAATAATTATTAGAATAAACATGTAATGTTGCAAGAATGTAGGTATATTTGTAATTTTGATTTACTTAACTAAAAATACAAATTAACAATGACTTTTTGACAATTTTTTAATATTATATTAGTGGAACACGATTTTTTTTAAATATATATTTTGCCATATCTGATATTTAGTCATTAAATTAATTTAACATGCAATGATAACATATTAAATAGTAATAAATGACAAGCATTAATAAATCCAATATTTTATATTTCTTAAACAAATTTTTGACTAGAAAATTTTGAATTATTTGAAAACGTAAGATATTCAAATAAATCACACGGCGAACAAAGCTAGAGAAATTTTTGGATAGAATTTATAAAATATACCTAGACTTATATTTATATTTTATTTTTATGTATTTATGGTTTTTAAAAAAAATTCGACGTGTTATCCCTCTATCAAAAAAAATCTATTGCAAAGACTTTAGGGAGGAAAAACGTTTACATAATGTATATAATATAAATAAAAATATAATTAAAGTAATCATATTTGCATTACGATTATAATATTATTAAAGTATTATTGAAATCAGAGAAACAGTAAATAGTTTTCATAAAGAAATAGTAAAATATTACACAAAAGTAAAAGAAAATGTTGAAATAATAAATTTGATCGAAATTTGTAAAATTAATATTTGTTTTATTTTAAAGAAACAAAATATCAACAGATCGTTAAGGATCCTAATATAAAGTTCTACAAAAACATGTTAATATACAACGTGAAGATGAAAATACTATATTAAAAAAAATTTCAAAATAAAATTTTTAATAAAAACATATCAAGACATTTTAGAGAATGAAATGTTACAAATTGTACGTTACACGGTTGATTAGAAATTTGTTTGGTTGAAAAGTTAGAAATACATTAAAAAAATTAAAATGAAATTTATAATTGAGAAAAAGAGGTGTCTGTCCCTATCTTAGACACTGTTTCGAAATAAAATCTCATAATAATCTAATTTGTGAATGCGTGCCATAATAGTACGTTGTTTTAAATACAAGGTGGAACAGACCTAGACCACAATATTTTATGGGTGGATACCAGACCAAATTACGAGCTGAAAATGTTGAAGGAATATGTGTAAATTCTGCACCTTTACGGAAAATATTATTATTTGAAATTTTTATAAAGTCGTGTAAAGCTTTAAGTCTACGTATTTCGAAATAAATATTTTTGCGAAAATTATCTATGATATATTTTTATATATTATATTTGCTTCAGGTCCTAAATCATCGAACTAAAAATAGTCTGATCGCTCGAAATTCAATGACCACTAATTTTTTGTATTCAGTATATAATTAGGAAGCAATAAAATATTTTATTTTATTGATAAAATCGCAAAATTACATTTTTTTTAAATGCTTAATGTCTTTGACACTGTTGGCACATGTTTCTTAAACATTTTCGACTCGTAATTTAGTCAGGTTTCCAGCCATAAAATATTTTGAATTAAGTTTGTTACACCGTGAATATTTATCCATTAACATATTAAATCATCGGTAAATCTCGAGTTTTTTATTACTTTTTAATTTGCTCTGAAGTAAAGACGTATATTTGCTTATCGTCACCTAAACAGCCACATCTCATATCTCAATTTTTTGTCAAATTAAGATATTTGTAACATTGGATTTGAATTTTTGCGGAGAATCGTTCTATTATATATCACTAGTTTCACAATAGCGTCCGCTAGAGGTGTGTAAATCTAAGAAATGTATTCACCACATATCTGTAACCTCCCTGTCAACTGCGCACAAGTCAAGGGAATCGTACTTATGTTTAGTTCAGTTTCTGTTCAGAAAGAATCTGCTGTAAGTAATACTTCAGTAATTCTACAAAAATCATTTAAAACTAGATGTCTAACCCAATTTTTACATACGCAGTAATGCTGTTTAGATGATGATATGGTTATAAAATGTACACTAACATTTTTGTATAAAACATAAAAACCAGAACCAACAAAGCATTTACATGTTATCATATATTAATGTTTTATATATCTCTCTGAACCGCGAATATTTTGTATGGTTTGATATTCGAGTGAGATGAATGCTAGCAGAACAATAGGTGTCACCAGCTATTTCTATCCCGGTCGCGGGTATTACACCGAGCGCGGCACACCACGACTCCAGAAAGATGAAATGACAATGGAGAAAAAAAAACGATCTTTCACAGTACATATATGTACATAAAGACCTAACTGGAAAATCGTGCATATCTCGTTGTACCTTACCAGCGCTGGACGCTTATGCCAACATTTTTACATTCATATGTACATTCCCCCACATCTTGTCCTATGACATATATGTGCCCATTATTATGAAAGTGGTCTAAGTCACGATTCTTTCGTTTCGAGATATTTAAAGGTTTGCGTTTGAATTGATTAAAAAACATTTTTATTTTATACATCAAAATTTATTTAATCTACTAGATTTATAATTTATTTCGACATATAAATTTTGCTTGTAGCTTATAAGGAAAGAAAAAAATTAAGGCTGAAATGATTTACTCTATTATCAAAATAAAAACTTGCGGAATACCATTGAGCGTCGTAACTTGTGATGATCCACATGTAACCAACTGATAAAAAAAAATATAAATTCCGAGAAACTTCTAGAGCAGGGCGGGGGAGGGGTGAAGACGGTCGAGGGTTGAAAAACGAAAGCTTCACGTGAGTCAGGTCCGAGCGGGCGGGGAGTCGGCTTCGAGCTTCGGGTGGTCCAAGGGGCAGGTTCGGGGAGTTTTTTTCGTGATCGCACGGGAGAGGGTCGCTTTTGAAGATTTTCTTTTCGAGGTTTACGCCGCGAGTGTTTTAGGGGTGATCGTGTTGTTTTTCGGGTCCGCGAAGGTCGTGTTGAAATTCCGAAATCGCGAGTGTGGTGACTGAAGGCAGACCGGGTTTGGCGCTGACGCTGAGAGCCGTAGCAGAGGACCCAAAATACTAAGTTTACCTTTTAGCATGCTTGTATACATAATTAAAACCGCTAACAAATACTGTAGTGTGAATCGGATCATCATGTAGTCACTCATTTATAGAAAGGGTCTGGCGTAACCGCTAGACTACTTGATATTTCACTTTATTTAATTACTGCCCGTTTTATAAATTGGGAACACCCACCTACAAGTTTCAGTTACATGTATCTCATTGTTTAGGACCAATTATATACTACTATTGGCCGTGTAGATAATCATGTAACTATGTACGTAATTATTTGTATATTTACTTATCCGCGGAAATCTAGATCTAAAAAATCTCATAAATCCTGACGGGCGCATTTTATAGATTACATTTCGATCCGAAGTAATGGCTAGTAGGTAGAAATGATAGAATTTATCCGAGAACTTTGTGTGTGTATTTATTTTGGGAATACACAATCGCATGCGTATGCGAATCATACTGACCTTTATTATTGATATTGTGCTAACAACTCACTGAACATTTTACTTTACGGCACAACTCACAAGTAAGATTCCGCATTGATTCCTACATTATGTAAACATTTATCCTTTCGGTTATCCAGCTGAAACCAGGTGTTTCATTCTACCGACTTTCAACGCCTATATGAATTGTAGTTTCCTAAGAAAATTCGATTGGAAGGAAAAGGTGCTTCTGGAGGCTGAACAGAGTCATTCGATGGCATGAAGCGTGGACGGGCTAGCTATGGTTATATTGGGTTGGTAGTGACAGCCAGAATGAAAGAGTTATTGAACATCATCGGTCTGCGTAGGGTGCACAAGGCTACAGGCTAACCCTACGTATGTTTACCGTTCATGATCTGTTTCCGATATATAATCTGGCGTAAATAGCTTAGTCCGCACTGAGTTTGCATCGAGATGATTTCTGTGTGGTCGCCGTGGTACCCGTACTTCAGCTGTATGAGGAGGATGATAGTAGTGTCTCTAGAGGTTAATACCCCGAGACAGTGTCCCTGAAATGTGCTGCAATTAAGCCGCCACGTCGGCAATCCACACACATACACACGCACCAGCATGCAGTAATAATAATCCTAACTATTTGTTCCTGGCCTTATTCGAGATGCATTGTTCGAGACACCGAGGATCATCCTGCAGATAAATTAAACTATTCTTCTGACACCATTGTCACATGACCTACGTGTTCAGACGCACCCAAGGAATTAAGGGAATTTCCTGAAAGTCGTATTATCATGTCACAACCTCATCACAATTAATTACCTTCAGTGGTGGACGCGGCCCGGATTGGCCACTTTCCTACCGATACTGAACAGCAACGTATTGGGGATACAAGGACCTCGGCCATGCATCTTGAATGAGTCATAACAAATGATATTGTTCACTTAGACATTGGCCGAATCAAAACTTTGGATTATCATCATCATCATCTTTAAACTTTTGAACACGTTGGGTGCAGGGTTCGAAGTTCAGGACCCGTCGTCTACTGCGAATATGCGCCAGACGTACGGATTTTGAATTTTGGGTCAGGGGAGTCGAACGTACGCCACAGACTGGTGTCTAGAGAACTTATTATTTAATCACGGAACATATTTGCCAAGCGAGGCAGGCACCTAGCATGTCGCATGTTGTTTCACATGTCCACATAATTTACGAACAGCTAGGCGACACCACGAAGCGGCCACAGTCACGAGTACGAGTCTACGACAAGGTTGGTGTCATACGTATAATTTCACCCTCACTTTACATTTTAGCTCCGAATAATGCGTACAAATGTATAATTTCTTCCACGCTCTTACATTCTAGCTCTGAATAACACGTACATAATTAATGCTATAACGGGCGCGCTCGAATATCATACCGCTTGACGGGAAGTTTTCTATTACTTAGTCGTATACCATAAGATAATCGGTATATTTATTTTAATAATTGCTCTATAGGTATTTTAACGGCTATAATATTTGGATATTTGTAAACTTTGGATATTTGATAATTGAAATCGCGGGTTAAAAGGATTAGGATTATTACGGACATAACATGGGGAATATTCTTAACCACTAGAACGATCACGTTGGCCAAATTTAGCTATTAAGCGGATAGACTAGCATTAAGCGTAAAAACTAGTATTAAGTAAGGTAGAAAGATAGATCTCCTCACTGGCGACCGGGAGAGCTCGCACGTAGGAGAATACCGAATCCATAACAGAGGCGTGTCTTGCGAGCAGGACGCCCGCACAGGGAAATTGAAGATTCCGCATTAATTTAGAAATAGTAATATTAAAGTATATTTAGTTAGACATAGGGAAATACGGAACTGCCACAGGTGGTGCCGGCGACCAGGAGAATTATTATTTAATATAAAATTATATATAAATAGGCTTAGAAAAGTCGAAATCATCTCATTGGTGCTCGCGACCAGGAGGCCTAGAGGTTTATTATTTATAATAAACGTAATAATATTTAAATATAAGACTAGAAAAGTCGGAAATCACCTCAAACTGTATAGTAAATATAACGCTTCAAATTTTTCACGATTGTCACAATTTGCATAATATTATATTGATAACCCTAGAATATCAATGAACACGTGCTGATTAAATACTTCTCTTCAAACTGATGCAAGGCCATATTGACTGTCCCAGCCAATTATAAGAGTAATTAATATCTCTCCACATACCATCTAGATCGACCCGGCAGTCCGCACTCTTCTACAATCCTAGAAGCAGAACATCCTACATACAAAAGTCATCCATTCACCGGTCATGCAAATACCATAATGAGAAATTTACAGAAATTGACTTAAATAGTTGTTTTTGTGAACCACCACAGTCTCAATTTGGCCAATCATTACATATATGAACACATTTTGCTCTCACTTTACCGCAACAATAGTTACAACCTCCCCACCTTTTCTCCCACCTTTTTTATTTTTATTTATCTTCTGCATCTAAACATACTAGAGTACCTAAACACTTCTGTGGATTTTCATACATAGTATCTCATGTTAAATATTTATTATGTTAGTTATATTAAGTTTACACTGTCCTTAAATAAAATAAATAAACTCATTTTTTTCAATTTCTTGACTTAAACCATTTTCATAATAATGGACACATGTACCTACATCGCATCATTGACATGCAACTTCGCTCCTAGTTTACCACCAACTTTCACCCGCCTTGTTGCCACGTTCCGGAGATGATGCAAAGAAAAGGATTGTTGAGTAATTTATACAAAAAACCATTAACCGTGCGCATTTTACAATATATTATATATCATACGAAACTTTATACGAGTTCGCCGTGGTATATTATTCTCATACTGAAAATTACACTCATTGTTTTATTTGTTTTTTATTAATTTTAAAATTAAATAATTTCAAGTACACGTGTACTAAGTAATTTAAAAATAATAATTCACAAATTTATTTATACCGGCACGATATTTAGAGAAAAGATTTTAAGCATCACAAAACATTTTCTTTTAAATAATATTTTCATTACTTCAAGTATTTTTATAAATACGATTAATAATTTTTATTTCGTAAAATCATTCAAAATATTAATATTTTTTTAAAGAGAACTCATTTTTGTTGTGAAGTTGCATTTTCAGTACATTGTTTTGTGGCATTTGTGGTATACAAATTAAACGAATCAAATGAAAAGATATACGAGTAGATACAGAAAAAATCTATCTATTAAAAAAATATTTAGTTGCTACCGGTATTAGAACCTGGACCACCACGCATTTATCACTTCGCTGTAGCAATCGAATACATTGTTAACATATTTTGAACATACTATTGAAGTTTTTTTCTTTTTGGTAGATATCAGCAGATCATTACTCCTTTATATTTTTCATACATTTCAAGACGCCATTGTTTCGCACTTTATCCACCCAGGAGACTATCAATATACCATTAATTATATATTTTGTTGTAACTTAGGTTAGTATCCATGTTTCAAATCTGTATAGCAGTACTGATATATAATATAATATCGTAGGTTTAAATTAATGTGTATTACAGAATGAGACACACAATTTGAATAAACCGTTTTGCACCATCTTTATTGTGACTCTTCTTTTGTGAGTAATTCCATTGATTATTCAGACAACTTTAGACGTATTTATATTAATAAACATGTTTAATGTGATGTCCAAGGGTAAGCGTGTGTATGTAAGCGAAGTAAGAAGTATGTGTGTGTATGTGTGCGTGCGCGCGAGGTTATTATTTCTGCTCCGTCGCGTAACATACAGGTTGTAGTCTAATCAATTGTTATATCGTGTGTTATATTCGGGTATCAATAAAATACTTTAATTTGTCACATAACAAAGTTTTTTGATCGACCACCTACAACCGCGAACACAATTGGTTTTATCAGAAGATTAATTCGACTCTAAAGTACCTTGTATTGACGCAGCTACGTAATAGCTGGCGCCGTAAGACAATACATTAAACGTTTTTCGTTTCTATTTTCAGTGAAACCAGCGACACATGTGAATTTTTTTTAATGTTTAAAAATTAGCTTTTTAAAATGTTTTAAATTTTTTATTATTAAGAAGCTTTCAAGGTTTTCCAAACTCATGATTAGAATTTATGCTGAATCATTTGTCTACTAGTTTCCTAAAAATGGAATCTGAAAACGTATTAAAAATAAAAGTTGAAAGTATGCACCACTGCCGCATACCGAGACAAATAAATATTCATTTTATAGTTTATTTTCATCTTTATCTGCAGCTTTTGGTGCCATGAATGGTTACCAATTATTCTTATGTCTTTATTAAGTGGACTTTTCTTCATTACGTAATTTATTAAACGTTTTTGTGTGGTCTATAAAACATGCGTAAATGTCCACGATCCAGCAGAGCTTTTCTTGTGCCATATACATTTTTTAAGTTCAACTTTTTGCTAGAATTTTTATCTTATTTTTTTTTGTATTTTATGTACAGATATATTTTAATGATCCTTCCATGAGTGAGGTTTAGGTTTTTTAGAGCATAGCTCACGGTACTGATGATTCTGTATTCTGTACATCTTTTTTTGCTAACTTTTTTTAGACGAAGATGAAAAGCCGACATCATTTAATACAAATGTCGATTCAGTTATTATTTACGAGCTATCTGTAAATACATAGGTTTTAATTGATCATATTTCATTTATCACTTACGATTTCAGTATTTCAGGCCGTTTTTCCAGAAAGCATTAAACCTTCTATCATTAAACAGTTATTTTGTGTATTTACACCATCTATTTGAAATATATTCATAATTTACTGAAAAATGAATGACTAGCTTGGCTTGCTCCTAGTATTTAGGGAATCGTCTATCTTGTTCCGTTACCATACAGTACCATTCGTCAATTAACTGAAGGAATACAGAAATGAGGCATGGATTGGAAACAAAACAACAATTAAATTATCTAATAAATCCGACGAAGCAAACAAAAGCAAAATATTACCACTAACGTAACAACATACTATTTTGACATTAAAATAAATACTTGATTATCTAAATTAGACAGATTGATAAAAAGCGAGTGTTCGATGATTAATACTAATTATTAGGAGAAAAATGTTCTTTGTATGCCACACATCACATCAGCCCAGATGACGGGTCTTGCAATGGGATTCTAAACGTCGGTCAGAAAAGCCAGATATACATGGCAGATAAGCTCAGAAAACTGTACACAGAATAATTAATACGAGTGTGAATTAACAGCTTTATAAAAAATGTGGTGATATAAAAATAGATAATTTTTTGTGCCCATTTAAATAATTTTTTGTTTTGTTGATTTCAATATATTTATTAAATAAACGAACATAATTTTTATTAAAAAAATTGTTTAAATAGCTTCAAGATATTTAATATGACAAACATCAACAAATAATTAAATTCTATTATGTATATTAAAACGCTCTGAATTTAAAATGATTGCGTCTTACAGCTATAAATATAAATACAATTTACATCAAATTTTGAAGTCTGCTAGATGGATTTCAAAGTGACAATAAAAATCTTTTTTGTTCTATAATTTTTCATTGTTTTTGTACATTGCCAACGATATTTTATACACATATAATATAGAAATGAAAAACCTTTGTTTACGCAATACAAATGTGTAATGCATTATTTTATTTTGCTTGTTAAATAGTATGTACGTCATCCTCTCTGGCTCGAAGGATGAAGCGCTCGGAATGTCATTTATGGTAACCTTCAATAGAAAAATAGAACTTGGTGTTGAATGATTCAACATATGAAATAATCACCTGCCATTATACATGCTCACTTTTCATTAGTGTTCACAGTCGCTATAAAGGATTTATTATGTTAAGGATTCAGTCTACCTGCCAGTCTCGAGTGCGGACGCGAGCAACTAAGGACCATTCCAGCGAAGACCTTGGTGATTTCCGCGAAATACATTATTTTATCAAATGCGATTTTGTACTTTATTTTAATAAACTCCAGATTTGCATTAAGTTTCTTTGTGATCAGCCAGTGTTTGTCCTTTCTTCTGTATCTAAATCTATTCGGTATATTTCTCGGACATTGATGTACTATGAATATATTTTTGTGGAGGTCTAATGCCTCCATAGTCTGCGTGCACCTTCCAAATGAAACTTTATAAAAAATATGTATATATAAAACTATACACAAATGTGTATAAAAAAGCGGCTCTAAAATGGCTTAAAGGTCTCCTGAAATAATTAAATAATTATATATTTCGACATCTTTCTTATTCATAAGTTCTAAAATCGCATACCTAGATCAAAACTAAGACAACTCAAAAAGTCATTTTTCAGTAGACAAATAAACTCATTTTTCTCCATTTTTTATTACTAAAGTTATGAAACTAAATAACATTTTAGGTCATAAATGTATCCTAAAATGGCACTATTCGAGAACTGGGACTAAGTTAGTTGCGTATATGACAGAGTATCCGAATACAAAAATAACTAATAATTCTTGGTTTTTTAGTTGTCATAATTTTGATCTAAGTGTGCGATATGATTAATTTCCTAACATTTAAATATAAACTTATTTTATATATATATATATGTATATATATATATATATATATATATATATATATATATATATATATATATATATATTAACTCCTACAGAATATTTGTATTGAAATCAACAGTTGTTTGAAAAATTAATAAATAAAAATACAATGTACCTGGGAAAAAGTCGGGGCTCTCGTCAACATCAAAGACACGAAATGACAGTGAAAGAATGGGTGAAATATAATGAGCCATTTATTTACTCATGCTAAAGCATATTTTTTTGATTCATCAATATTTTGCAAAGACAACAATAACACATTTCCTTTATCATAAGGTTAATACCGCTCCATAAAAACTACATTTTATCCCAGGATGTATTTAACTCGAAGCAAGAATTAATGAAAGAAAACCAGATACGAGAGGATGATCCTGTAAGAAGCCTCAATAATCAGCGAGCTTGTATGAATGTGGATGAGGCGAGAATTGTGTCAGGACAGAAGAGTGTGGCGCTCTTTACTCACTGTCTATTCCCGCGGAGAAACTGCGTGACGGTAAGTTAGTTAGTTAAAGAATATATTCATCTAATAAGACTTAGATTATTTATTAATATACATGAAATATCCACATAAAAGTCAATTATCTCTACTTATCGATGATTAAGTAAAAGTTTGTTATTTAAAAAATTTTGTTTTATGGAAAACTTATACTTTGGAATTTTAAATAAAAAAATCTAATTTATACAAATAATTTTTTTTTAAATTGTGTAATAAAAAATATTATAATTTTTAATCCAGTCAGAGAAGGTACTGGCAATATCATATATTAACTTTTAAATTTGGTGAAATTAGAAAATATGTATATAATGTCGGAAAATAGGACACCCGTTAAGAGCTCCTAGGAGTTTTCACAAAATTGTTTCATTTCGTTGAGAGAAATTTAATCTTGTTCAAATAAAGGACTCAAATATTCTCAGATGACAACAAGATGGCGAACCTAAACTTCATTTAACACAGATTTTCAATTAAGCATTAACATTTCGAAAATGTAGCACCTCTTAAAGAGGAAATTTTATCTTTGTTAAAATTTTTAAATAAAATTTACATTTAGTTAAAAATTTCTGAGTTTAAACCAGATTTTGAAATGGCTAAATAAAATTCATTTTCTCTTTCTGTAAACCATTATCATTACCAGTTTCTGCAGACTATCTTCACCTCATTCGCCTTGGTATTTGCCTAAGAGTAAGGTGGACGTTCGTCTTCAATCTTGAGCTAGAGAAGAGGTTTGAAGAAGTTTATATACCTAGCTATCCACGGGATACGCATCACGCAGCCAGCATCACATCTCAAACGCATCTAGTATATGACTATTGTTGCCTTATTGTACATGTCTCCATAAAATTAATAAAGTAAATATATAATATTTTTGAAAAACACAATGGAGTTTATAATACACATCTTTATCGATGTGGTTATTGAGTACATTGAATTAATTTAATGAAAAATGAATTACCCCCACCCAAAAAAAAATTAAAGTAGGAAATAACTTTAAAATCCCTAAATGTAACACCAAACACCATCAGAAAAATTTTATATATCTAGGAATAAAAAATTTCAATAGCCTTCCTACACAAATTAAAGAAATAAAAGACATAGAAGAGTTTAGAAAGAAATTATATGAACACTTAAGAAGCGCATAATTAGAAAATAAATAATATTATAGAACACTTCAGAAGCACACACATAGAAAATAAATAATTATAGACTATAAATGTAAAAATCTCTATATTAAATTATTATTGTATAACTCCCTCTCCAAGCACAAGAGCTAGACTCTTTTTTGGAGAGGTAAGCGAAAAAAAAAACCATGTAATTTTAAAAATGTAAAATGTTATAAAATGTTAGTTATGTTATAAAAAAATTGTAAAAATGTCAAATAAATAAAATAAAATATTAGTATATCATTTTCTTTTAGTGTTTGTTTGGATTATTACGCCTCTATGATTGAGGCAGTGATGAACTAAACAGTTATTGTGACCGATTATGTGATTAGAATCCCAGTACCAGAATTACGAATTAAGAATAATCAAATACCAATCATCGTTACAATCAAACACAAATCTTAAAGTTACAGTAACAATCATAATTAAAATAACGATTTACCTCATCACTAGTTTGAAATTTCGCATGCCAACATTTAAAATTTTATTTTTCTTAGGTGGTGGTGGACCTTGTAACGCGGGAGATGGTCGTAATTATTGACAAGCAATGGAAATTATCCGAGGACTTGCGTCTATACAGGCCTAACGTTTTACATTTATTATTCTTCTAGTCTTCTTAAAAAATATAGGAATATATTATTCTAGAAGACCACATCTGATGTTTGCATTTTTTATGTCTTTTATTATAATATTGGTATATATTATTATAGAAAACAACTTGACGATTGCTTTATTATTATTATTCTAGAATAATTAAAGCAAACTACAAACAATATTTCAAACTTCGCCAATGATAAAATCAAAAGTGATAATTCAATCATAAAATTATTAAACACAGTCAATATATAAATAAAAAAGAATTTTTGTAACTTACCATCACACTGTTTCTATGTAGGGGTAAGCAGAGAGGATAAAACTCCACATACTTGTGTTCAGCCATACCTCTTGCCCTTGTCCATTTTATTATTTAGGCTCTTCAGTTGTTGAAGCTTTTAACATGGCTATTCTGGTTTATCTGATCGAATCTTTACAAATACCCTCTATTCCTGTCCGTTTACCATTCGCATTATATAAATATATCTTACTCTCTTCGCTCGTATGTTCCATATGACGAAACTATCTCAGCGTCCCTTTTTTAATTATATCGACTATAATACAAACAGTTCTATATTCAGTTCTAATTTGTTTGTTCTCTACACTATCGTGCAAATATTTTCACACGTGTGCCAGCGCTACCACGTATAATATAAATAACTATATGTAAAATAAGTAAAACGATGAAATAATGATAAATCATGACTCTCGCTTTAGTTGTTAGTCTTGCTTTTAAAAAAAATAGTATATGTACTTTATTTTTATGTGAGTAAGACTGTAAACTTCTGCCGTCGCTAGAACCAGTTGCGCCAGCCTATGTTTAACATTTATTGTACGGCGGTACACGCGGAATACAGATAATTTTCGGTATTTATCATATCAGATTAAATTCTGGACGACTGGCCAGTCGGAAGTCGGAGGGAGACAAGGAAGAGAATCAAGAAACAACAGCAGACGGATAATAAAGGGACGCCAGAAGGGGGGAAACCCACCATTTCCCGGAACCGGTAGAAGTTTGCAACTTCTTTTATTGGTTCCACACACAATGCTTAAGAAATGCGAATTCTACATTTAATAAAAAAAAGAAAAACAAATGAAAGAAAAATAATTTAAATTTACATTTTATTTGAATTTAGACCTTCCTGTCTTTATTTACTCTTAGATACGATACAAGGTACATATAAATATTACAAATGACAATATAATATAAAGGAAAGAACATACAATCAGATATTCAAACAAATAATAAAATATGTTACATAAGGAAGGACAGAAACCATTGGGTTCGAGACAGCCATCAAAGGGCTTTCTGGTAAAGACACTCCCATGAAGGGACTAGAACGAAACACAGTGATGTTATGAGTTAGGTCATACCCGGTACAGGCCAACGGTATTACGCATTAGTTCGTTTGTTTGATGAACTTGAATTGGTCATACGAAAATAAGTATTATCAAGTGACGGATAAGGCCGGTGAGTGACTTTTTTTTGCATAATTCGAAATGACATGCTTAATAAATATAACAAGTTAAAAACCAGGGTAAGCTATCGAAGGAATTTGCGCTGATAAAAGGATTCTCGAGAAAGTTACCAAAGAATTGTTGTCTGAACTAGATCACTGCGATTTTTAAGTGCAATAAAATATTAATCATAAAAAGAAACAGATGGGTAAACCCACAGATTGTGAAAGAATTAGAATGAAAATGCTGCCTTCTCCACTGACCGAAATTAGATCCATTATAAGTTATAAGAGAAAGAGATTGCTAAAGTTTCCGAATGCGTTAAATTGTTCTTTGGGGCTCCTCCTATCTGATGAGACTCATCAAAGATAGCAGCGGGTAACTGAAAGTGAAACTGACAAGTGTCACAGTTATTATTACTGAAGGCCGAAAAGTTTCATAAATTCCCAATGTGACACTCGTATTTTACGCTATCAAACAGTGAACATTGTATATATATAAGGGTGGTCTATACTGTACTAACACCAGCAGAAGAAACTTGACAGGTGCTGGTACAACCCTGTTATTGCTTTATTGTATTATTTCATTATGTCGCGATAGAATCTGTTAGTGTAATTCGATATACTTAATAAATATTATTTTTTTTCGTAGAAAGCAATTATTATGTGGTTTGACATATTAGAATAAATTAAACACAATCACTTTCTATAAAACCACGAATTTTATTAAACGCCAACCGGTTTCGCAAAGTTCAAGCTTCGTTATAGCGTATTTAAAACTGAGAATATAAAATTACATAGTGGTAGTAAAATTCTTAATAACAAAGTAAATAAAGTAACCTTATATTACGTATTTTTCTTTTTAAATCAATTAAATATCCACCAACATTGTACTTTCCCCACTCATAATGTTCTGTCTATTGTCTTAGTTTATCTCCCTCTTTTACATACATGTATATGTATTCTGTATCTCTCTTTTGCATGTAATTTTATATTCTGTTTCCCTTTTTATGTACACAGTGTACTTTTTTTGTATTTATTGTTAGTTTTAAATACGCCCTGACAAAGCTTGATCTAAGAGCTAACCCGGTTGGCGTTTATTTTCATTATTTGTAATAGCATTGTATATCGATTTTTACAAAGTTTGATAAATAGGCGGAGCGTTGGCCATCTTGAATGCTATACAGTGTTGTGCAGGTAATAGTATTTTTATTTATTTTATATGGTTGTTATATGGTTATAACATTCGATATCCAAGAAGATATACAACGTTGTTGTATTTATAACGCATATCAGCTCAAAACTGACATACAGTGTTGTTGCAGGGGTGGTCTCATTTAGCAAAACGATTTTTTTTTAAATAAATCAAGCTTTGTACCGCACAAACAATAAAAATTTATTTTAATAACATCTATACACTTGCGTAAATAACAACTAAATTATACTAATATCTTGTAACAACTGGTAGTGGTGCACAGTGGGGAAGAGGGGGAGGAGGACAGGGTTTGTTTGTGGTTTTTATTGGGAAAATTTCAAATATGGCGGTCCTTGTAGTCCAGTAGGCATGACACTGGCGTCTCATACCGGAGGCTCTGGATTTGAGACACGTGAGTTCCCGGTGAGGACACGATATATTTACATCATTTTCTCAAACCTGGGTGCTTTTGTAGTATGTTTTACTACAGTAATTGGGTCCCATGGTCTGTTAATAAATAAAAAAGAAGTAAAGTAATGTACGAGAATAGATAATTAATTTCATAGGAATAATTTTTTTACTACAAATACAGATTATTCATTATCTAGTACATGATTCTTCTAAAAGTAGTCCCCTAGCTATATTCAAAGTTATTTTCCATAAGGCTATTTAGAGCACGCGTCGTAATCCATTTCATCTCCGCTCGTGAACCCCAGAGATGATCCTTCATCTCTTTCTTGATTTTGGACTATATAAAAAGTTATATTGAGTATTGAATTGATATTCATTATTTATATTATTTCATTACCTCCAGATGCTGCATTAATGGTTTGTTCTCCGGAGATGAATAACAGTATTCTTCCGCATCCAGCTCATTAGAGGGACTGCATCTCTTAAAACTATATTCATGAAAATATAAAATTCAGTGATAATTGAAGTATTTTAAATATAAATTTATTGTTCTTCTTTTACATGTGTATATGTTTATGATAATAATATAAGCGATTGTTTAGTCTAGTGATAGGATACTTGATTAGTGATTAAGACTCGTATAGGAAGACCACCAAGTTAGCCATTATCTCATAGCATAAGTGTTAAGTTATAAAATAGAATTTTAAAATAAGATGTATTTCGTGTACACATTTATATTAATATACAGGGGGTAACAGACCTAATCCATAATATGTCATGGGTGAATACCTGACTAAATTACTAGTCAAAAATTTTCATAGAATATTTGCCTAGTCTTGACCGTATAGATATAAGGATTTAAAAAAAAAGTAAATATGCGATTATTTCTATTACATTCAATATTTTATTAATTCCAAATTTTACGTCGAATACAAAAAATAAAGGTCATCAAATTTCGAGTGGCCAGACTATTTTTTATTAGATGGTTTAAAACCTGAAGCAAAGATGTAGATTAATAATGAATACATTTCGCTAATATTTATTTCGAACTATATAGATTTAAAGCTTAACATAAATTTGTAAAATTATTAGACAGTAACATTTTCTATAACGGTGCAGAATTTGCACATATTCCTTGGACATTTTCTACTTGTAATTTAGTCAGGTGTCCAGCTATAAAATATTGTGTACTAGGTCTGTTTCACCCTGTATATGTCGGTATATACAAAAGTTAATTTTAAAAATAAAGTAATCATTATACAAATACATATTTTCAATGCACATTTTAAATGAATTAAGTTAAAAAATCGTATAATTTTGTAATTATTTAAACACTATTTATTATTCATGGGAGGGACTGATTAAATGAAAGTAATTTAAATTGTATTTTAATATTTAATGTTAAACAAATACTTTATAATTTATTTACATTGTTGGAACTATGAATATCCTTAAATATTTGAATAAAATAAATTTTACTTCGTAACAAGGAATAATTACATTGGTTTGCTCGTATTTCATTGGAATGTTCTTGAATCACTTTCACCTGAGCGAACGAACCTATGCTTTTCATTATTATAAATTATACATACACATTTTAGACCTAGCAACCGAGAAAAGCTAAGATTAACCCAAACAAGACTATCATTAAGGGATGCTCTATTCGTAACTTCACCCCGTGCTGAATGGCAGCTGGTTGTTCTCCTGAAAGGAAAAAAAATGTTAAAAATCACTTTGCAAATTTTACGTCAAAAGTTTACTACCACACGTGGCGCTAATAAATTGAGACCACGTAAATGGCAAGAAATAAATAGCACGCGAAAAAAATCTCAACATTTTTATATACTCGATATTATCAAATAAATATGATTCGTCATAGAAATTTCGAAGAGTATTTTAGAAATACTAGTATAAAAGGCATTAAGAATACAAAGACGCCTCCGTCTAACTAGAATCTCTTGGTATGAAAAAAACTCTAAACTCGTATTTGGATCTTAATAGTCACGTTCCCAAGTGGGGTGTGTCGCAGTCCTAAATTTTCACTTTGAATTTTTTAATCAAACAAATTATAGATATCTCATACAGGTATGGGTAATTACAGGGGTTACGACCTGTCTTCAGCTGTCTTAAGCGATCACTTTACATAATGCAACGTTCACCATTCCACGCAATCAACCTCCATATCTATAAAATTGTTGAAAGTTGTATATATGTTAATATGTGGAATCACTTCGAATACCACTACACTATCGTCATCTATGGACTAAATTTGATATTAATTTTCCCTGAAATAGTACATATGCCACAATGAGAATCTATATTTTTTTCTTAAATTGTGTAGTGATATTCGAAGTGATACCATACATTAACATATATACAACTTTCAAAAATTTGATAGATATGGAGGTTGATTGGGTGGGATGATGAACGTTACATTATGTAAAGTGATCACTTCAGACTTTGTTCTATTTATGTTTAAACATTTGTGAATTTTTTATAATTAGTTAACACATTCATCTTGTACGATATATCCCGACATTATACACTTTGCTTAATAAATAAATTAATTAAATTAAACATTGTCACGGTTATCATATCGTGAAATGTACATAAATATTTATTAAATGTGTGTACGTGAATTTATTTAGCAATCAAGGTTACTGTATATTTATGTGTGGCCAGTGTAAGAATGCGACTGAAATTATTCACGCAGAAAGGCATTTTAAAAAAGGATCCTAGTCCAATATGACCCCAAACAGCATTCATTTAAATAATTTACTGCTTGTCGTGCGAGCGAGTCGGATTTTTTTTTTGTATCAGATCATTTTTTAATAAATTCAATATTAATGTTGCGCGTGGTTGAAATCCCACCCGCATTCTTACAGTGGACATACTATATGTGTGTAGTGATTCTTTTTAAAGAAAAACGTACGTGAGATGGATGGATTAAAGTGAGAAATAAAAGTGAAATTGAAAAAAAGTTCTCTAACGTAATAATCTGCGAAGTCAAAGGCGCTATATAAATAAATAAAATTATTCGAAATAAACTTCTTAAACTACACGTCCTTTATTACCTGTTTCATGCTACGGATCTGGTTAGTTAACTCAATCAGCATATTTGAAGCTAACATACCGTTCCTACCATCGGTTAATCATATTGTATAGTTCTGACAACATTACCTTGTCGAAGGTGTAAAACTTTTCCGGTTACGGCGCGAGGCAATCCCAAATGTAAATGTCTCGTAAAATAAAGTTCATAATTGAATAAACATTCGTGTTTTGTGAATTCATTAGCGTGATTTTATTATCTGACAATCTCTTAATCTAAATCTTCATAATCCCCCATTTCTGTAATATACAAAGGAATCAAATTATTTTTCTTTTCTTATCACTCTAAATATTCGTTTTAAATGCAACAAGTGAGCAAAGTATGTGAAAATAATTTACTTAGTAGATTGTTATCTGTCAATGCAACAAAAACACATTTTCAAAGAATAATAGAAAATAATTTTTGATTAGGATAACCCGGTTTGGAAATAGATCCAGGTTCGAATCCCGGTGGCGCAACAACATTATTTTTTGATAGAATTGATTTTATGTGTATATCTTTCTAATTAATATATTTAATTCATATTTTATTAATCTTTGAGTTTAAAAATTATCTCTCTCTCTTTTGGTATGACATATGCTGATATAAATATTATAGCCCATGCCTTAAATTATGCATATCTCAGAGATTTATTTGAAATAAATCTCAGTACTATGTGGGTACACCTGAGATTTTTATAATAACTCAAGGGATAAACTCAAAGATCACCACTTAAGTTGAGGACTGAAATATGTACACTGTATTTGACTCATCACACAAACTCACACAAAAGTCACCTAAAATCATAAATACCTACAAGTATTCATTCTCCAGATTTAAACAAACAGTAGGTATTAAATTACAAACATTTATTCTGTTTTAACTGCTGCTGGGGGTGATCACTCACCCAACGCAGAAACGGAACATCAACGGTCAATCGACTGACATTCAACTTTTGACATACAACAAGCGTGAAGTAAGATGCGAGACAAGTGGTGGTATTCGGGGTGAACAACGAGAGCCGAGTGTTGTCTCCAAAGAATCCCCAGGAAGTATAGTTTATGATTTAAAGATAGTCTTGACACGAAAATCTCATTAAAAATCTCGTCCGTGGATACGCCCCATCAGAAATATGATGCGTGTCGTCAAGTTATTTTAAATTTAAAATATCCAGTAATTAATTTTAAAAAATCATTATATTCAGTTAAACAAATTTCATCTGTATAGGTATATAGAAAACTTACCTCTGAAACAGTAAATAGGTAAGTATATAGATGGTTACAAAAACGGTGTAAAATATTTTTTTGGCCCATTAATAAAAAAAACTTATCTTACATATTAAAATTTATGAGATTTGAAAAGTTTACAAAATAGTCTTATGATTTATTTAGGCAGTTTAAGTACGGAAATTCCAGAAGTTTATGACTTTTTCAGAATCTGACTCTAATTTTTTTTGCTTGATATACAAAAAAAGATTTATTTACAAATATCCAGGTGCTGCGATGGTATCTTTCTTTCAGCGTAATAAACTATCCAAAAGGTGATGAAAAATATTTCTGATCTAACTGTGAAAATAATATATAAATCCCATTCGAAAAAGTTTCGATGCAAATTTTTCTGTTTTCAAGTTTTTTACTTTTACCAGACCTCACGCAATGCTTTGAATAAAAAATTAATTTAATATTACAGCGAGAGATGTACATTTTAATTAACAATGCTATGAGTTTTAATTAAAATTAATATTTCTGCCGGAAGCGTTTCCTTATATTTTTGTATGATGTTTGCTCATCGCGAATATTTTTTAAAGATTTGTTCTTTCGATGTAAAATCACTTGGAAAGGCGTACAGAAAAAATGTCGTCCCACCGAGACTCAAAACCCAAAACTTTATATTTCAGGTACGTAACTTTACCAATTAGTTATAATGATCGTATAGATTGTCGTCAAATTTCATCTAGATATTTGTGACCATTATTCTGAAAGTGGCCTATGAAAAGAAATTGAAAAAAATAAATCTGAGACAATTGTGAAAAATTTAATACATTATATTTAGTGTATTGTTACGATGTTCAATGGTGTTCTGCTAGTGCTTACTTTGATAATAGAGTACCTAAATCATTTCGACTATAATTTTTTTATTTCGACTATTTTAGTTGACTAAATAAATTGTGAAACCATTGTATAGTGTAATGTAAACATATATTTTTATCAATTTAAACGCAGACCTTTAAAAATATTGATACGAAAGAAATTTTATTTAGACCACTTTCATAATAACAGTTATATTTGTACTTTATTATTTTGATAGATTTGTCTATTTATAACATTTCATTAATTTTAACACTTACTTATGCTGCTGTGTATTCAGCTTCACTGAAGTATTTTTTTACGAAAATAATGCTATAAAAATGATTAAATATTATTGTAACATAAGTACCTAATACACAATATTTCACATCTCTTAAGAATACGAGTCGAAAATATTCATTCTATATGTGACTATTTTCAACTATTTCAGATACATATAGGCATTTTGATAAAATTATGTTTAAATAATTCAATTTGATTAATTGAACATATTTAATTGATTTCAACATAATTCAACACATTATTTTACGGTCAACATTGCGGTGCTGGGTGCAAAGTTTGGGCGAAAGACCTTCATATTTATTTATTTATACGTTAACCGCGCAACAAAGGTACGGCTGCACCCTTCGCACATGCCTTAGGCTAGTACTGTTTACGTTTAAGCATTAGCTTAATTCGAAGTCTACTATCTAATTTGACATTATTATAATTATCATAACATGGTTTGCCGAAAATCGCTTTCTTAGAATAAGTATTAGAAATTAATTACAAACTTTTATTATCAAAAAATTAAGCAAACGGTACTTGTAGAAGAGTGAAGTCAAAATCGCGTTTTGATTGTGTTATTAATCAATTTATTCAGTCTTAAACAAAACAAAAGACAACAAGTAACAAAAGATTTAAAAAACTATTGAAAAACATATGTTGATTTTTAGTTTCGATAAATTGATTTATTTATATAAAGGTATGGTTACAAAAAAATATTTTAATGTAAATAGTGATTTTTAGAGATTTGTTTTTTGAATTGGCAACACAATTTGACAGCTGATAGCTGATTTGTGCTCAGTTTGGTTTGCTATTTTACCACGAATAGACTTACGCCAGAACAACGCTTGCAAATTACGAAAATTTATTTCGAAAATTGTAGTTCACTTCGCGAAACTTACCGTGCGCTACGTCCATTTTACGATCGACATTATCGTCCATCCGAGTAAGTAATTTGAATAACCATAGATCGTTTTTGCACTATGCATTCTCTTATTAATAATACGCATCCGCAGAGACGTCGCACAGTGCGCATCGAAGAAGAGGCTGTTATTTCTTCAAAAATGATGCCGGCCAGAACGTTACAGACAATGGGGAGCATTATAAATCCATGATTACTAATTTTTTCGTTCCTCAATTGAATGGCATTTATGTTAAAGATTGTGGTTTAACAACCATCATGCCACACAGCGGGTACCATAATCAATTTATTGGAAGAAATATTCCATGAGCGCATAATTTCGCATAATGAACGTGTGAATTGACTCCAAGATCGTGTGATTTAATTCATTTGGATTATTTTCTGTGCTGATATATTAGATCGCTAGTCTACGCCGATAAACCAAACACGATAGACGACTTGGAAGCCAACATTCGTCGCGTTATTGCCGATACACGTCCCCAACTACTCCAAAAAGTGGTTGAAAATTTGACTTTCAAAATGCGCTTTATTCGAGCCAACTACGGCGCTCATATGCACAAAATAATATTTAAACACTAATGGCATAAATATATATTTTTATGTGTTTTATTTCATTTAAAAGTTCTATACCTCTAAAAAAACACATTTTACATAAGAAAACAATATTGAAGTGATGTTTATGAAAACTTGTAACAGAATTTCTAGACAATATCATAAAAATATTAATTTTAATTAATAGTTCTGATAGCGAGATTTTAAACTTATTCATTAACGTCACCTAAAGCTACCATGAATCTATTCTGATGAATTATCTATTCTAAAAGTTAGATATAAGTCATTATATTAACATAAGGCGTTACTTACAAATATTTATTGCATTTTAACTTCTACTAGGGAGACTCAAAATCACCTAAATGACCAATATGATGACAATAACATTTGATGTTTAACATACGAGCATTATGTAAGGCGTAAGACGGCGAATCTGAGTTTGTATATGATGAATACGAAAGCCGAGAGTTGTCTTCAAAGCATCTTGTCTGAACAAAGGGGTTGCGGAAGATGATGGTAGAAGAAATTTGGGAATAGGACAGGGATAGAGAACAAACAGGCTAAAAGATCAACCAGAAGCAGGAAGAAACACGATCCACCTGAGAAATACTCCTTTAGATATCTGGATTTTCTTCACTGAAGCCACAAGTCTTTTGGATGCAGAACACATACTCTATTGTTCAGCACAAAGTATTATTGTTCATACACTTCGGTGTTGGCACGAAACAAACATGATATATTACATGTATGTACTGCACAAAAGCAAGATGTACGAATTATCATGCATGGTAGCGAGAAACCGAACACACATAGTACACTCTCCGTTAATTTATCATTCCTACACGGCGAGATACTTCAGGAAATTTTCATAGCCTACCGTTATCACCGGTAAACGATAATTGTCTTGTTCATATTTCAACTGGTCAAAACCGTAGACAAGAAAACCACAGAAAAAGGTCGTGTTGTGGGTATAAGGAGAGGGGGTAGTGGGTGGGTAATTGACAGGAACCATTCTATATGTCGCGTTATCTTTAATGTGAGCAGTTCAAACGTCATAACATTGACTCACGTTAACGATTTGGGTCGTCAGTGCGAAATATAAAAAATTCTGCTCAACCCCATTGCATTCAATTCGAGCTATAGTCTGACCAACGTAAATTGGCGAGCGGTAACGTTTACTAACATTCCCTCCGTCCATGCGCGGCTGTTCCCTTCTTCATAAGGTTCAGTATGAGTAAAATGGTACCCCTCGCCGTTCGCCAATATACGTTGGTCGGATTATAGCGAATAATGACAACTGTCATCAAATTCTGAAGATACTTCTATTTTTGAAGACCAGGCAGATATTACTCACCATTGAGCACGTGGACGACCACCGTCCTCGGGTTGGCGTTAGAGGGGCTGCACGTGTACTTGCCCGAGTCGGGGGCCCTGGCTCGTTGGATCAGCAAGTAGGAGGTGGTGATGTCTCCCTTCTCCGTGATCACGCTCACGCCTCCGCGGGGCGAGTCGTAGTTGATCTCCTGGGATTGAAAAATAAACGACTTTACGATGAATAAAAAAATATTGTTTTTATTGCCTGTCATTTTATAAATAAAAATATTATTTTTAATATTTGCAATAACTTTATGGTTAATGTTCATTTTTTAGTTTTAATTTGTTTTTTAACCACTTAAATATATTTAGAAAAAAAATTCTAATAATTTTGAACAAAGTCAATTTTCACAATTTAAACTAAGTACTAGATTTATATTTGAATATTTATTATTTTAATTAAATAAATTAAAAATATTAATAGTTTAAAAACACTAAAATGTGATAATTATATTTTTGGATAATTATATGACACCCGAAGAAGAAAATTGCTGTTTTCGAAACCGATTAGTGAATTAATAAATATTTTAATAGTTAAATAAACTAATAATACTAATTTAAAAAAAAATAATTGAAGTCACATTCATTAAAAAAAAAAACTACGGAAAAAATAGAAAATAATAATTTTGACGTGCTTGTGGTCTAGTGGTTACGATACTCGCTTGGTGATCTAGTGGTTGAGAGTCGAGTTCGAGTCATGATGTCATCTAGTTAATTATATTTTCATAGCATAAACGTTTAGCTTAGTTTGAAAATAGTAAGAATATTCATGTGATAGGTACTCCGTATTGGTCTTATCTCTATTTTATTTAAATGTAATACAACTAATTAATAATACATATTTTAATCCACTACTAACTATTTTTATTAGTAAAAGTACAACTTTTAAGAACAAAGTATCACTTAGAAATAATCTATTTATCGATACATGTTTCCATCACAGAAACTCGAACCCGAAATCTTATATGCCGATAGATTAAGATATAGATATGATACCCTGAATTAAAGTCGTCAAATTTATTATTTAAAAAAAAATTAATTTAATTATCATCTACTTATGTTTACTAAGTAAGACATTTATTTATTCCATTGGAAGCGATCATATTTTTTTAATAAAATGTTTCTCAAAAACCATTGAGTAGATAGAACCTGCTGGCGGTCCTACCACTTCCAATTCATTTTCATAGTCATGTCATTTCATTTTCATGATCGAATTCAACCGAAAAAAGGTAGTTAGTCGCCCTTAACAAGAGGAATAATAGATTTTATTCTTATTATCGGTAAAATATACTATTATAGCCTAAGCACGTTAGCTTAATTTAATATTTATTTAATCCTAGAGAAACCAATCAATGAAGATATCGCAATGGCATATATGTTTTCTACATAATTATATTCAAGGTGCCATAAAGAAAGTTTTTTTGACATTATACCGAGATATTTTATATATCGAGAAAACTGAGGAGTTTAGAGGACTTAAGGGTAAAAAAAACCCCGGAAAGGCGGAAAAGATTAAGAGAGGTTAGAGTGGAAAGATTGGTTCAAGTGAGGAGCTATGAGCATGAATTTATTAATACACATAGTAAATAATATAGTAAAATTAAGAAGAGAGCCAGTCATTTCGATTTGATATAAAGTGATGTCATATTTACTACAATATTTAAAAAAAAAAATTATAAAAATGTATTTTATAAGACTTAAAATAATTTTAAAAATGTACTCATTTAGTCTGTTTTATAACCAAAACCGGACAAGAATAATTAAGTTAATGCTAAATATTCACTTGAATTTAACATATACCTAACAATTTATGTATTTAACATCAAAGGTAGATTATATTTTAATAATTTTGTAAGAATTTCTTTAGAAAACATTCTAATATTAATAAAATAAAAAAATAATCTAATGTGTAAAAATTGAGGAATCCTTCATAAATAAAACTTTGTATTTTTACGATTATTAGAATTTAATTATTATAAACTAAAAAATCAACCTACCTAATTAATGACCAATCTACAAAAAATATTTCAATTCTCTTTATACCACAATACCATTTTTGGTGCACATATGAAGTAAAACAGTAATCTTCTGAGACAGATTATAGATCTAGAATCCATTATAAATATTGTACATATACAATGTGCACAGGAGACGAATTAGCTTGCTAAAATAAATATTGGAAGCTTTAACAATAGCAGGTATTAAAAAAACTAGTGATTTCCTTCATACCTTCCCAATGTATAATATATTATAGGTCGAATTCGTATTTATTATAGAAGCACACATTATTTTCTAAAATGAAAAGTATCTTACATTAAAAATAAGCTAAAAGTGTTGAATTGGGTATCATAGTTCAAGTGGAAGTCCATTTTAATATACTTATGAGTGCACAGTTCACGACTTTCAGTTTTTACAAATATCTGACTGAAAATGCAACTGCACAACAAAAACCTGTTTTTTTCTTAATATTGCAATAATACTATTTAAATTTTTTTCAGTGTGTTTCCATTCACATAATTGTAACTATTAATATAAAATACAAGATAAATAAAGTTACAACATATACCTCTATTTATCTAAGACGATAATAAAATATTTATTTAAACAAACATCTCTTAAATAAGCATTAAATAGTGCGTCTATCATCAGAGATATGAAATAATGTGCTAATCGTGCTTCCAGGAGACAATATATATATATATATATATATTTTTTTTTTTTAAAGAGTTTGGTTCCAACGCTGACGAATGTGTATGTTTCATAACCTGTCCGTTTCATAGCGGATCCCCCTACTCAACGTTCCAAGAAATATTACATAATATTGGACATCAAAAAAATACGCATGCCTTAGGCCCAGGCTAAGGGAATTTTCATTCATCACTTCTCGCGTTCGCATTCCTATTCTCATAAATAATGTGACATACCGTGTAGCAATATTTATGTAGGCATTTCCATTTTACTAAGGCATTTATTTTCATGTTGACTGAAATGCGCGTAAATGCATTATGGGATCGGTCGAATCTCAACCGGCCTAGTCTCAGGCTACTCAAAACACCTGGAAAGCGGTGCATATAAAAATGGCAGTTATATAGCATTAAGAAAGATGTTGGGCAAAATTAGAAGCAAAGCAAAATTCATAAACAGTTGTAGAAAATAAAATAAAGGGATAATATATATTATTAATAGAATCGGCGTTAACTTTATAAAGTTTCATCATAATGGATGATTATAAATGAAGCAATGTTCTTGATCTCCAAAATGAGATTTATTACTTTACCTGTCGATGAGAGTTACCGTTTCTCTCGAAACTCGAGTAGTGCTAATTAACTCAAGTAGAGTAATAACATTGTTTCATTTATATCCATCCATTAAATAAAGGGATGCCTACATTCATAACAGCACGCAGACTGGTGCAAAAAATTGAAAGGGTACTTTGGAATGATTTTAAATAAATTATAACACATATTTCGTAGCTTAAAATCAGGATTAACGTAGCATACAAAAAGCTACCGCTTAAGTTCTACTTTAAATAATTTTATAAAGCTAAATATAATAAATTCGGAAAGGTCCTGAAATATAGCTCGAAGCCTTCGAATGGTATTTCAGGATTTCATATTTTTAGACAATCTCGATGGTTTATATTATTTCAATACAATCGATACAGTATTCGTAAAAATTAAACATACAAATTTCAGTTCATACAAGGCACAAATAATACGAAATCATAAAATACAGAATCAAATTAAAAGTTATTAAGTTAAGTCATATTAAGTAAATATGAAGTTTTTCTACTTGAAAAAATTAACTTAAAAAAAAGTTACATATCTACCTAATTCGTATTTAAAAGGAAATTGATAATTTACCCAGATTTAAATTTGTTTATAGAAAGGAAAAAGGTTAAACATTAAAATGGGTTTTATTGTTTGACAATATAACTCAATTTGATTTACAATTCTTTTTTTTTTTAATTATTTATTTAATAACATCCGTATCTTCCTCTTAAAAAGCAATTATTATGAAATGACTCAAAATGTCAATTAAGAGAAATATTTTTAAAAACTATACCAAAATATTATTAGTCACAAAAAATAAAGGAATTTTATAAGAGAAAAAGTACACAAAATGGCTTTGCTTCTCCAAAAATAATCACTTATAAACAAATGGTGAAAACTTTACCAGAGTAAAGGATACCACTGCCACTGCTAGAAAGTGCAAATGGTTATGTATAATACATATTGCATGGTATTCGCGCGATAAAATCTACCAAGAGAATGCGTAAAATCTGATTGAATATTGGCGGAGGACCGAAAATAATGGTAGTCAAGGGGAGGCCTTTATCCAACACTGGAATTAAAAGTGGCTGATGTTGATGATGATGTAAAGTTCAATATAATATTTCATTTTTTTTTATTATTGCGTTGGTTATTGGCTATATCGTTTTAAGCTAATACTTCTGACCAGTATAACAGGACAAATTGAATTTGGATACTTTTTTTAGACGAGGCATAGATAGAGATATGCCTAGAATAGAACCTTTTTGTTTCAAGCAAAAGATAAAGGGTCGCGCATGAAATGCGGTAACTATACTACTAAACTCAGTGGGTAAACAATATGGAAAAAAATTAATAGAAAGTGCAAGAACGGTGAATAAAGAAAAAGTGGAATCATGGATCAAATCTTTTCTCTACGAGTGATGACGGAAAAGTCTTTTTTTTTATGTCTTTGTAGATCTGCAAAAGGTGTATGACAGAATTATAAGAGAGAGGTTGTGGAAGTAACTCTCTGATTACAGGATGAATAGCAAACTTATACACATAATCGCATCCCTATATGAAGAAAGTTCTGCGTATCAATGGATCATTCGCATCATGGTTTACATTACAAAGGGGTTTTAAGCAGGGTTATGTAATATCTCAATGGCTGTGTAACTCGTGTATGGATAATTGTGTGAAAGAACTGGAATGAATTAATGTAGGAGCGAAAACGGGCGATTTGATTGTATGCTGTTTATAATACGCCAATGATACAGTGTTAATGACGAATAATGAATAAGAATTAGAGAGACTAATGAGTAGAATGTACGATGTATGCAATGAAAGCGACCATATTATGAATGTCAACAAATCGAATGTGATGGTATTCGAGAAGGAGAAAAGTAAGACAACGTGCAAAATATTTGTAGGTAATTAATGTTTGGAACAAGTAGATGAGTGTGTATTTGGGAAGTATGTTTGATAGAAATGGAAAGACAGAGAAGGATATCGAAAGGAGGGTGACTGTGGGGAATAAAGTAAGCGGCGCTTTGAATGGAATTATAGCTAATGAGAACTTGTCAACTGAGGCAAAATTAGCAGTTCACAATGGAGTCCTGGTATCGAAGTGAATCCTGAAGCTGGCAGATGAACGAAAGTAGACTGAATGCAGTGGAAATGAGATCACTTAGGCGTACATGTGGCAGATTCATTTATGACAGAGTAAAGAATGAAGAAATAAGGAATCGTATATATATAGTTTAAGAGAATAACAAGAAAGACATATGACGCAAACTTTGATGGCACCAGAAGTAGAGGACATCCGCGGAAGACGTGGCATGATCAGATAAATCAGATACTGGAGAATGATTCTCTTAGAAGCCTATATAATCGTCGAACTAGTATGATACGATGTATAAATGTGGATGAGGAGAGAACTGTGTGTCAAGGCAGAAGAGTGTGACGCTTTATCCTTCCTACCTACCCCCGCGGGGAAACGGCGTGATGGTAAGTTTTAGACAAGACTTCCATCGTGCTTTTTCAGAAAAATAACCTATGATGCCTATCCTTGGAAGATACCCAAATATTATATATAGGTAACTTATGTGATAATAAATAAAGTCATTTAATATCAGACGTTTAATAAAGTACATTATTAAAAATACCGGATAGTACAAGATTAGGAACTGCTAATAAATTCATAAAAATATAACATTCATAAGGTTGTTTTATTGAAGTCTGTAAGAATACTACTAAATAAAATCTCGACCAAAAATAGGCGAAAATCAAATAAATACTAGAAAATAGCTCAATGTTAATGTTACTAATTTTTCTTTGCGTAGCTTGAATGCGAATGACAGCAAAACTTTTAAAAAAAAAAAATTGTAAACATGTTTGGAAAAAATATATTTTTTTAATAATTAGAGTACCTAATAGGTACGGTGTACATGTGAAAATAAATAACTTGTTTTTTTATTCTACTCATTTAATGTACTTGAGACGCATTTCACCTTGTGAGGGCATTATCAATCTAACAATATAAGTCAACAACTTATATTTTCAACTATAATTGGGGACAACTATACAATTTTATTTATTTGATAAAAGAGACAATATTATTATTTGCAATCTCGATGATTTTCAATAATTTTGATTGCCTCTAATTAAATAAAAATTCAATTTCAACACTAATGATATTTTAATGTCATGAGTAATTTTTGAAAACAACAGCTATATTTTTTTACAATCTAAGAAGACAATACAATAGCTTCATACGGAGTTTTTACTTAAACATCTTCATATATTTAAAAATTGGGGCATCTACGTAATATATGGGGCATCTGCGTAATATATCTGCTCATTTCGTGTCTCATTTCAGCATAATTTCCAAATTATAATAAGACTGAATTATTCAGTTAACGGTTGCATAGTTTATATTTATTACAAACGTGTTTTTTCTAATCCTTCGGGTACCAAATGATCTTTTAATTTCCACGGCAAGCTTTAATTACACCGCTTACGTGAAATTACCACAAGTAAATTACTCTCTGGTGCCTTTGAGTCAAGATTCAATTTTCATTAGACGTAATCAAGTCTCGGCGTTAAAATTTGCCCTTGAGAAGTTAGGCGTACTAGTGACGGGACACGAATCCGGACTGACTTCGCACGACCCCAGCACACGGAGCGCTGCCAGGGGGGTTGGGTAGAACCTAACACTTTATGACGTTGTCGCCAGACCTGTATTCCTGCGGCAGTGTTAACGCTACGCCGGTAGCTTAATGAGCCGTAAGTGAGATATTCTTGACAGTAACGTATTTTCTGCTGCGAACTATGTTTTTAAGTGTCTCTCGGTGTTACTCGCGGTCGTCGCATACAAATCTACTCGCTTTGTTACACAGTTTCAAAACGTGAACAATTATAATCAATTAATAAAATACCAGTCAGTTTTAAAAAGGCTAAAAATTGTCGTTATCTTACAATTATCATGGTGGAACAGGTCAGCGCACTTCCTTGGATAGGAAAGGTTTCTAGTTCTAGTCCGGGTGGCAACAAAAATATTTTTTTCAATAAATTGAATTTGTGACTTGTGCCCCTCCAAAGCAATATATTATTTAATTTAATTTTCAATTTTCAAACTCGCCTTATTATTGGCACAGTTATTATCATCATAAATATTGGCACGATAACCATGGATGAGTCTGAGCTTCCTCCATATCTTCCATGTCCATGTATCTCGCGTCAATGTATTTCAGTCCTCCGCACCGACCGTTCGAATGTTCTTAGTGAAGTTTCGGCCTACCCATAGATTTACGACTTACGATCTTTCTGCATGTTATGCCGCGTATGCAGGATATGGCTCGGTAGTTGAGTACTGTTTATTCATACCATATAGTTTGTACCGAGTCTTCCAAGTTTAAAGATCCATTATTTTGCAAAAGCTATAGTTGCATTTTATGCACCAGTTATCGCCTTCTCGTACCAATTATGTATCGTTTTAAATTCTCTTTGATCTGTTCGGTTAAGTATTTCTCGTATCTTTATGCTTCCGATTTTATAAATAAATTTAAGCATTGAAAGCAAATATTAGAGAATTGTAGTATTACAGGTATACAACAACAATATAATTATAACTAGAACATTTTCAAGAAAAATATCTATTTTTGATCCAATTTGGGTAAAAATTTAAGATGTTGAATTATTTAAGTTTTCAGTAATCGTAAGATTTTGTACATTAAAAATTCAATAGATTTCTGGATCTATGGATTCTGCAAATGAAGTAAAGGTCATGTGGGTGATGATACCTGATGAATAAACTTATTTTATTTTTATGAATATTGAATACTTTGCTAATAATACATGTAATGCCAACGGAATACTCTAACAGACATTTATCTAACATATAAAATATTGCTGTTGTAACAAAATTTTAATAAAATTATACCAAAGAGTAAATATACAAATGAAAAAGTTTTTTCTCAAAAATTAATTACACTACATTGGAATATAAATTCATATACATATATATATATATATAAGTATTTATAAAATTCACCATTAGAAATATACAATATATTTTAGTCTTTTTCAAATATATATACAATCACATCGCACAAGGTCGAATGCATTTAAAAAAAAAAAAAATTGGTCAAACCCAAACCGAGCAGCGACATTCAGTAACTTTTAGCTAGTATAAGTACATATGTAAGATTATACTAGAGAAACACTATTTAATTGCATAAATTTCCTCTATGTTGGAGATTCCCTAAACTTTGACATAATTAACATTGAGCGTTTAATTAATGTTTCTGTAATCAAAATTCTAATAAACAAGATTTTGTATGATTATATTACAACATTAGTAAAATAGCAGAACTGTTTGAAAGATATTCATCTTCCAACAAATATTCGTCATTTTAGTGAAGGATGTTGGTTTGTTATATTTAAAAATATATAAATCGCTTACATATGAAGAATACTGTAAAAAACGTATTGTGTGTATTAAAGGTAGATTATTATTGTTAAAACTATTTCATGCGTAGACTACTATAGTAGTTAAAATTGAATAAACTGCTGGCTATTACTATTTGAACAGATTAGGTATGAGTTTAAAAAATAATACAGTATTACTTTTAACATATAATAAGAGTAAAAGTTAAATTGACAAGAATCATCTTTTTTAATAGGTCCCTAATATTATCTTTATATTTGAAACGTTATTAAAAATATACATATTTCCGAAAAAAAATCAGGTCATCTTTTATATTGATAATATTTCAACAACAACTAATAATACTTCTTCTTCATTCCAGGGTGGGACTTGCCACCTTCACAATTATTTTCTGCTGACTCTTATTCCTGGCTATAGTTCTCCAGTTCCCAGACTTTCCCATTATGCTTCAGTTCTTTTTCACACAGCTCAAATAAATATGTTTTGCCGAAAGATAATTTAAGCATAATTTTATTTTTATTGAGTATACAATTTCATTTTTACCGAGTACCGAATCCATTGTAGTTACACATTTTCAATGTCATTATTTATGTAATATTTATTTTGTGAACAACTGATTGTTTAGGTTCTAAATATTCATAAACTTATATGTATTATTATTAGTACCTATTTTTGAGTTCACTACATTTTAAATGTAATTATATATTATCTAAATCTGAAAAAAGAACAACGTTTGCGTTGAATGTAACGTTGCCTTAATTTTAATGGAGAGGTTGAAAAAATAAATAACGTAAGAAATTTGATTAATCAGGCTCTCATTATTGGGAGGCTAATTTAAAAAGAATCACAAATATAACGTTTATATTCATGAATGAATATGATTTTTATCTTCATTTCTACGCAAAAGTTTTCGCTATCAAGAGAAAATGTCCTATAAACTAGCCCGAGGCTAAACCATCTCTTATCATTTCAAAACCCCCAATCGTTGGAATAGGCGTATCCTAAAGCACGTGTAATGTTAGCTAGCTTGTGAGGTTGGGACGTTTGTACAGTACAGCGAGGAATAGGTTTGTCCTTTTAAATATGTTTTGTTACGTGGTGGGAACTGTGTTTCAAGAAAATCTAAAGCTTACCAACAATGTTGCTGACACCGGGTGAACACCGTAATGTATAAAATATACACGTTTTACATATTTATCGGTGAAACTCTTATATTTTATTGATAATTATACAAAATGCTTTGTTTAAACCACTATTTATTAATTATTCTACATGTTTCAGGAAACAATGTATACTGAAAATAAAAAATACAAGCATAGATAAAATGGTGAATAAGTAAGAACTAATATGAAAAAAATAAATTAAAAAGTGACTATTTGTAAAAAGGATTTGGTAATTTATAATATTAAGCTTGCTATTAACACTTTTTCTTATTTCTAAAATTTCAAATTTAACTAACTGTAAACCCCTGGTATGTTTAATTTCTAAACCCTTATTAATATCAAAGGAACGGTTTATTTCCAAAAGTTGATTGGAAAATTCTAAATAGTTATTGTTATTTAGGCATCTCAAATGCTCCTTAATTCTAATATCAAAATTTCTGCAAGTTTTACCTACATAAAAGTAATTGCAATCATTGCAAAAAAAATCGGGGATCTACAAATTAATTTGCATACATAATTTACCAGTACATGATGAATATTACATTCCAGGACGACTTTGATTGACCGCCAATTTGGTTTGGCAGATATTTGTCAGTTCCCATTTGGTAGTCGTAGAGCGTAGTTAATTACAATTTATTATGGAGCATTTAACACCTTAATAACGTGTTAAAGTCATTAACGATTTTATTTAAATAATAATGACAATGCTGTAACGGTAATGGTGATCGCTATTATCACATGTTGAAAAACTAATCGGTGGCCGAATTGATTGATTTTAACAGGACGGTGCCGCATCATACACACACCGAGCTATGCTTGAAATTTTTCTCGGCCGCATAATTTCAAAAAGTGGTGATGTCGACTGGCCTACTAGATCACCTGATTTGACGGCTTCCGACTATTTTCTGTAAGAGTATTTAAAAGTTAATGTCTACGCCAATAAGCCAACAATAATTTCGATGCTACAATATTCAAAATGAAATTACTAAAATAACACGCAAAGTGTGCGAGACTGTTATAAAAAATATAGTTAAAAGAGCACGCATTTGTGTCTCTGCCAGAGGTGGCCAGTTGGGCGGTGTAATGTTGCATGCATAGTTGTTTAAACCATACAATAGATTATTAAAAATAAATTTAAAAAATGGTTTTATTTTCTAATTATTGAAAAACAACATCGGATTGGAACATCATTTCATCCTGTAAATTGATTTTTTTTATGTTTGCAAGTCTCCTAGCCACTATCTACCTCGATAAGCAGGTACGTATTAATACACCTGTTCTAAGGTAAGTATCAATCATTAATTCATTAGCTCAATACATCGTGATTCTAATGTTTATTAATTTGTTTATACTAAATAAAATTATTTTGGTACTTTAGAAATTAGCAAAATTAACTTTGTGGTTAAAATTCATTATTTTTATTTTTTAACTTTGAAAAACAACTTTGACAAATAACTTTAACAACAGCTTAACGTTAACAAATAAAAATAATAAATTATTTTTGTAATTTAATTTTTCTTTACTTTTCACACCACATTGTTTTCTAGTGAGAATATACATAATGAATTTCTTTCAAATTATATTAATAAATATAACAGTGTTTCATTCACATTGTTATAACTATTCGTAATGTATACATTACTTGAAATAATGAACCTATTTTTATAAACTCTAACCCAACATATTCAAATTTTTCTAGTGACGGGCATAGTTCAATGTGAATTTATGACTTGTGTAGTGAAATACATACATGTTGATACAAATTATATGAATCAATTAGAATCTATATAGTAATTTAAAAAAAACTGATTTACATATATTTTTCTATATACTTTCAAATTGATTAATTTGTCTCAAAATTTCAATTCACAACAAAAAATATGATTAGATTGAAAAAAAACATATATTGTCACCACATTGTTCTAATTTATCAGTTGATAATGATCTAGACATCCAAAACGATAGTTCAATTATTTAGAAAAATTAAATACATATTAATGAACCCAAAAAAATTGTGTTTGATTTATTGTGTTGATTATTACATATATTTTCGTTTGTTTTAACATTTTTTTCCTTATTAACATTATTACATATAATTAGATATACTTAACTTACTGCGAAGGACTATATAATGATGGTTTTCATTACGTAATCATTTAAACATCGCCCAATGCAAACATTATGCAAGATGTTTGCATATTCAAAAACTGGTTTCAAAAATGTTTATACATATATTTTTTACCAGATATTACCACGTTTAACTCTATTTTTAATACAACCGCGGATATCAATAAACGTCTAAAAAAATGTTATTCTGTCAATGTATATTATTTTCACATTTTACACACAAAATTGTAATTTTTTAATTTAAATTCTACCAGGCAGATGTCATTAATGATTCTCACGTAGTTTTGTTTATCGTTGCCGCAAAATATGTAGGGAGGAATTATTAACTGAGGTTAATATTTGCATTTTTTCAACCACGCAGATTTAATTGTTTTACGATTTGTGGTTGAAAGAATAACTTACAAAATATATTTTATAAATTTATTTCATTGAATGTAATGAAAATAATTATGTAGATATATACGTATAGTAAATTGCGACCTTTTCAGAATACGCTGGCTATTAATTGATAAACTTTTGACAGTTGTGACACAGAAAGTTCTTACATTCATAAATATTTAACACATATGTATATACATTATTTACATTAGGCTTTACTATATTACAAGGAAAACATAAAATAAAATCAAACGTCAAAAATGATTACGACTTCCGGCCAAAGATATTTTATTATTTAACCACATAAAACTTATAATGAAACATATTGAGAAGTTTCACTTGTTGTGTTATTTTTAAATAAATAATAACATATAAAACAAATAAATATTATATTTAAACGGAATCCGCGAGTCAAAAACTGTGCAAAGTCTAGTTGAGCAGTCGAAATTATCGGAGCAGTGGATGTGACATGACAAAGATTGGAGGTGGACTGAATGTTTGAATGAATTAAGACTGCGTGAAATATTACAGTGGACTGACAACGGCTGATAATGTTGATAGAGAAAAGTGAAAAGTATTAAAAAATATAACATATACATAAATATCAACATATGTAGCTTTGTAACAATATTATCATTAATATTATTACTTATATATAATATATTCAGAATAACTTCTGGAAGTCGAGGAAAAATTATTACATGTAATTTTTGATATTTATTAAATATATTAATTAGAAAAATATACATATAAAATCAATTCTATCGAAAAATTTTGTTGTTGCGCCACCAGGATTCAAACCTGGATCTCTTTCCAAACCGGTTTGGAAATTCTTTAATAGAATTGATTTTATATGTATATCTTTCTAATTTTTAATATTTAATTCATATTTATATTATCACAGACAGTTCTGAATAATTACAACTTCACGCAGAATGTGTTCTCCTAATAATATTTAATATTTCAAAATTTTCTCGAGATTAACTTTGTGGAAGTCCATTGTAATTAACTGTATAAAATTAAATTTTAGAAAAATTAATAAAATAAAGCACTACATTGTTTACTTCTACTTTGATACTTAAAAGGTTTTCAATGGTTACTACATTATCGACTACATGGGGGCTGGAGGCCTTATAAGAACGGGTTAGTTGAAACTGAAAGTGGTTGCGGGCGGGACTAATATAGACAGAAGGGGAGATGTAATAGGGAGTGTTTGTACGTTAAGAACATTATTAAAACTAGTGTTTTAATGATATTTAAAAAATTTAGACATGTAAGAAACGTACTCATTGGATCTAATAATGACATCAAAAAAGTGAGAAAAAATTTGAAAAACTTTTTTACCTGGTTATCGTGAGTCCAGAAGATGTGCGGAGGTGGCTCTGGGGAGTGCCGGACGATGCAGGTGAGGTTCAAGGTGCTGCCAGTGTTGATGTACAGGTCTGGTCCGCCAACTATCATCGTGATGGGCTCTGTGAAAATGCAAATGCGTTACGTTACTATTATGGCTAAACAACGTATGATGGAGACGTCTTAAAAGAGTGGCGGTAATCCGAGTTGAATTCAGGAATTATAAGAATTATATATCTCATTATCTTTAATTAAATTCCATCTAATTAAGAAATCTAAATAATAATTAGTATGCCATTACACATGGATGACCAGTCTGACGAAGGTATAAAAAGAAATGCACCATTGTGAAAAGAACCAAAATCAATTTCAATATATGAAATAGAAACATAGATAATGAGAAAGAAATAAAGAAATAAACACGGTAGATGCTTTTGAATTGTGGTACTGGAGGCGAATGATGCGTGTTTCGTGGACTGCGAGTCTCACAAATATTTCTGTCTTTAATAATTACTGAAAGATTTTCGAAAACATTCAGGAAAAGGATCCCCGCATACTTTTGCCATATTGCCAGAAAGAACGACATATGTAACATAGGGACAATTGAAAGAATGTTGAAGGAAGAGAAAGGTTTACTGCAAGATGGATAGACTAAATAAAGGAGATAGCAGGGTCTACTTTAAATGCTGCAATCAACATGCTTGAATACCGAGAGGAATCGAGGCGCACTATGCATACAATTATAGACATTTTGAGTTAAAATCACTACTAGTTTCGGTAACAGCGGTCCTTCCCATCTATAGGTGTAAATTGAACTAAATTAAATACAGTTGGCCATGGGAACTATAAGGGTGGGAGTCGCTTTACCATTTCTTGGAAACATCGGTAAAAGCGGTGAAGTAATTGAAATCGTTCATTAATATTTTTTCCGAATTTAATTTTACCGTTTAATTTTAATTTTCCCCTATATAGTACTGAGTTGAATAATTTTAGATCGTGACTGTCGAAAGAATTCTCGGTTTCAACGATATTGTTAGCGAATTCAGAAAAATTATTGTTTTTAAGAGAACGTTGATGTTTTTTATTTCGCGTATTTAAATTTTTCGCGGTTTAGCAATATGTATGTAATTTTTGTTTTGTAAAACTAGTAGTAATATTAACTTAAAAATTTTGTGTGTGTAATACAAAGAAAATATAAAAACTATGTACTTTCAAAATTAAAATGTTACATACACCACGAAATATCTGCCAAATGAATCAATTATATTATCTAACTAGCAATAATTCTGAAATGTGCTGAGATGCTCTGTGTAATAAAAAAAAAACGTAGCTAAATAAAAAGTTTACTTTAAAATGTGATACAATAACAAACATGTTTCGCAACAAAATTGTTGTGGGTTTTTAATATATTTTGTGGATAAAACTCGTTGCGTGAAAACTACCCGTATCAGTTTCTGCCATCGGAATCTACACTTCCCCATCTAATATCGTAAATTTGGTTAGAAGTTAGAATCACAAAATCGTGCGGGATATCTGAATTTTTTTTGTATTTAATATTCCATTATATTTCAACCTTTTCATCGCGTTTTAACCATAGCGCTCTATATATCCGCAAAACCCGACCCAATTTATGCGGGAAACGCCGCTCCGTATGAACGTGCACAGTGGTAATGTTCCTTCCTCTCCGCGCTGTATTGGGTAATCAGGGGTTTGTTTGAAATACCGGTTTCCTTTTTTCAGAGCACACAAAAGAAAAGAAAATGACTACAACCCCAGAACGAGGAAGAGGCGGCACTTAGATGGGGGAGGAAGTCAGAATGTACTTGAAAACGGGCAAAAACAAGCCACGAGACATTTTTATTTCTCTACAATCGTGTTGCCTCTGGGAGATTTTTCTTACCGCGAACATTTTGAATAAAATTCAAAGTCGGATATTTATTTGCATTTTAATTATTACACTGCAATTAAAATAATAACTTATCAGAGTTTTAAATAAATTAACCTATATTTAAAGGTAAGCGTGATTAAGTTTACTTATTTATATTTAAAAAAAAATTAAGAATATCACCTGAAACTTATGTACCTACTAAGCAGGAATACCTGCACTGATGACTTCGGCAAGCAATATAACATTGCAGTACAGAACTCAAAATTCGTCATCCATTTTTCAAAAATGCGTATCTCGTTTTTTGTTGAAATTGAATTACGATAGGGGTTACCCAAACAAATGCCCATAATCCATTCAAACAAGCATATCTGAAATGTATTCCAATGAAGTAATATTACGTAAAAACATTTTGATGTAACCACTTTAATTCGATGGCTCGTTCTTACAAATGACAGTAATAAGTATTATCTTTTGGAATACACCTCAGTGTGCCTTTAAATCAAAAAATAAATGTTTATTTTATTTTAGTGAAGCATTTGTATACATATCAACCAGAGCAGCATACAGATAAAGCATTTATAATTATTTATTTTTTAAGGAGAACACATTATTATTGTGAAGTTGCCGTTTTTCAGAACATAATTCAGAGGTATTTTAATAAAAATGAAATGAATTAACTAGAAATATATACAGAAAAAATCAATTTATCGAAACAAATATTTAAATTTAAAATGGAATAACACATGCATCAATTTGAAAGAGTTACAGCATATGAGTTCAAAAATTTGTCATTTACCTACTCAGTTGATGTGGCGAAACTGGATAACGCATATTTCCGGATAGGAAAAGGTACAGCTTCAAATTCAAGTGGCAAGTAAAATATTATTTCGATAAATTGATTTTTTTCTATATGTCTTTCTAGTTGATATACTTAATTTGTATCAAAAAATAAACATATAAATCGGTATTATTCTTTATTTAATCATTTTTAACAATAAAAAATTCCATACAATTAGTTAATGTATCGTCTACTGTAAAATCAACAAATTCGAGATACGCCTCTTTGAAAGATAGATGACGAATTGGGAGTGTTTAAAATTCGCGCTAGTGTGAATACACATTAATATTCACTGCCATGTCTTGAAATTATCGTTGTCTGTATGTTGTTTCCTTTCCTTAAGGATGAGAAGAAAGGCCATTTCTTGCAAAAAGACATTAGTTAGTTTTGCATTTAATACTATTGGGTGTTCAAGTTTACCAATATTCTCAGTGTAGATATTGCGCTTCGTTTACTATCTAACGTATTTTTTTAATATAATTGTGATCGTAAAGCTATACAATATCATATTCTGGAAGATATTACGAGTTGACTTCTAATGCTGCCATTCAGAGTTGAATTTTGGATTCAGCTCAGTGGATAATTGGAGATTCGCTATCGGGCGATTTTAAGTGGATTTTCGTCAGTTTCTTGTGTATTCAGGTAATTGAATCGCAGAAGATTATTTATTTATGTAGATAGACATTACTGTGGTTGCGTGATATTCGATATTTATTACAGGCTGATCACCGTGCGCGTGTGTGGATGTTCCTTTATATTGACTATCTATCTGTCCCTCCCTATACCCTATACCTTAGACCGTGCCTTTTCTGTGTGAATTGTTTATGATTTTTGAACTGTCAAGAAGTGAACGTTCTGCTGTGTGTTTGCTACACTGATTTATACAGTTACTGTTATTATTGTGTATTCGGTTTCCCGCAGTGCGTACTGAAACAGCTATTATACTGTATTGCTTCATGCGAATTAGCGAAGAAGTTTCCTGAAGCTTCAGGAGAGATGAGACTACACCAGAGAAAATACAGGTAAGTCGTGCTTCCTAGTTGATCCTTGAGCCCTTATTGTTCTGTCCCTATACCAAATTCCTATCACCCTTCTTATATTAGTTTCACCACCCCCTTGTGTAAAACGTAGGTTAATACATGAGTGCGGTGCTTCGTCACTAATTGTATATAACTGTCACATGAGTAATCTTGGGCAATTTATTCAGTTATAAAGTGAGTTGAGTTTTCTGTTTTCTTACAAGGATCTGATCCTGTAGCCATTTTTTTTCGAAAGTAAATTCCCAACCTATATATTTTTTCATATTACATATCTTCCTGTATGTTTTTATGTGTCGAACTATCCTGAGATTATTTAGAGAATACGTATGTAGAAGAAGATAATAAAGAAATATATAACACATAAATCAGTAGCTTTCTTTGACATAAAAATATCTAGAATTTCGAATGAAATAAGATGCCGTCTATTTAATATTTGCAACATTCCGTGCTAAATCTTACCTGATGAACGATACCTGAAAATGGTTCAAAACATCTTTAAACTCAATTTCAATGATATGTTTCATATCATCACACTAAGTACAAAATGAAACACTAAGGTCATACAAATATCATCACATCACCTTCATCACAAATAGTCGAGATCCAATAGTTTATTACAATAGGTATATTTTAAGAATAGAGCATTGATATCAATGAAGATATTGAGTTGTTTGATCAACATTATGTTCTGCAAGAGATAATAAAAATAAAAGTGAACAATAGTAAGGGAAGAAAATAAAAATACAAGATGAGAAGAACTATGTTTAAAAATCGTGTATGTGGGCCGATAATAGCCCAAATAGTCTTAATCAAGGTTATTAAAGAATCTAACAAATATAAACTGATTTTTTTTAAACACCTGATAATCTCAGTGTTAGACAATTGTAGAACTACTATGACTAGTACACGAATAGAATGATAATGTAGAAGAATAAAATCCATTTAATAGTAATAATATATTAAACACAACACACTAAAAATGAAATAACTATAATTGAAATACAAAATATAGACTTAAAAAGAAAATCAGAACACAAATAAATGTTTATTTGAAAGAACAAACATATACTTGAAAATACACTCCATATTAGTAGACAATACAAATGACATAAATTTAAGTCAATTCAATGGTTGAAAAATAAATTGTAAACAAAATAAAAATTTCCTGGTCAAATGAAATAAGTTGGGTCAAAAAGATGAATTTTCTAATAGTTTCATTTATTTTCACTTGAATTAACTAACTCCAGAACCTAGTGAAGAGCCCACTATTGTTTAAAAATGTTATGTTTGTGTGTTTACAAAAAATTGTATAATTACAAAAACACAAATAAATGAACGCTTAAAAGAACACTGAAAACTTTAATTCTGTGCTTTATAGGAGACCACATTTATAGAAATCTAAAATCTAAATTTGAAAAGTAATTACTTATATAATTAAAATATAATTATATAATATATAGATAGGTACAAAATAGTTTTAGAATATCCCTGTGACTTAGTATGAGAATAGCACAACAACGTAAAAATGTATTATTTTTTTAAAATGCTAGAATCTCATACCTAGTATGACAGTATTTGATAGTAATTCAAGATTGCTGTAGATAATTACGTGCTAGACTGTTGTATGGTCAGGAACAGGGGTTGGTAACCTTAATACCATGAAGGGCGCAATAAAAATTTTGAAAATCGTCAACGTAACGAAAAAATATTTTTACTAAGTATTGCCAATTATTAAAAATCTTAATAGAATGGTTAAAATAAGTTTTATTTAGATTGCCCAATTTAATAATATAAAGTTGCGTGTATAGGATTTCATATTGATTTAATGGTAGAGCCTCTTAGTAACCAGTAAAGATACGATATCCCCGCTGGCGCAGCGTTGTCGGCCTTTGGTCTAGCGTCTAGACTAAATTAAAATACCTTTCGAACCGCTAGTAGTTCAGTTCAAATATTACGCGACTTTGGAAGCAATTAAGATAATTTTGTGGGAAATTTTAACGAAAAAAGTAAACACGAATTTAACCATCATCATCGATTAATTTCTTTAAATAGACTTTTTTTGAAATATTAACATATATTATAAATACTAAAATTTGCGTCTGATTTCTTAAGTAAATTCACGTGTTTATAGTAACGCCCATTCGTGAAAAAATCAAAAAAGAAATATACACCATTAAAAGGTTTTCATCGATTTAATGAATTTTTTTAGATTATTCTAAACAATGGTTATTTATTTATGTTTAATTTTATTATTTATTAAATGCTGAATTAATGTATTTTTATTTTACAACCTTCATGTACGCTGTTGTAAATTAATATATCTATCATTTAAAAATACAAAACAATTTATTAAATTAAATTTAGACTTCTTTTAATATGTACCTTATATTATATAAAATCCTAATGTCCTTCATCGTGTCATGCGTAGTGAAATTGAATAATTATATTCATTATAATTATTTTTCAAGATTAAAATGTCAAACCATTAAATTCTATAAAAAGTTTTTTTGACATTTCATTATTTTCGAAGTATTCAATTCAGAAAAAACCGACGCTTAGGGCATATTCAAAACCCAACCTGGGCTACGAATTTTAAACACGCAAGTTAAGTAACAATAAAAATGTATTTATTTAAATTAAACATAATATTTTCACGTAAAATCATAAAAAGCATTTATCTTAAATATCTATGAACCTGACTTGGATCAGTGGTAGATTACATGCCAGCTCAGATATTCCCGGTGTAGCGCTGCGGTTGCGATCTTGCGCGCACGCAATGGTTTACTTCATCTGCTGTCTCACCATATATAACGTTAGAGATATTCACATAGTACGACCATCTTACAGTGAGTGGTTGAAATGTTCAAGACAATAGATCAGCTCGCCGACTTTGAGATGAGTTTCGTGATTTATTTCTTGAATACACGAAACATGAAACCAGTTGACATTCATTGCCAAGTGACTGTCAACTGGTTTGTCCTGATTTGGCGCCAAGTGATTTCCATATTTCCTTTCATCTGAAACGCTTCCTTGGTGGCAAGCGTTTTGATGACGATGGCGAACTCAAAGACGGAATACAGACATAGTTTTCATCCCAAGCGGCGTCGTTCTTTAACGAAGGTATACAAAATTGGTGATCTGTTACGACAAATACCTTAATAATGGTGGCGACTGACTATGTGTAGCGCAAAAATTATATGTTTCTTTTAAAAAAATTCCGGTCAAAAACGCGCCTCGTACATTAAAGCTTCTGGAAGTGAAGCGGTCTGCTACCCAGTGAGTTACACATATACCAATCAATTATCAAGTTACACATATACCAATCAATTATCGTGGAGGAAAGAATCCTGCATCACAATGAATTTTAGTGTAGTATTATTGATTTCAGTACAACTTCAAAACATAAACAATCTTACCAATAATCATGAACACCATCGTCAAGCAGACAATGATAAATTTATTTTTCATATTCCCACGAATGCACAAATTAAATTATGTGTATCGTAATAGATGAAGTAAAAACTATAACTAACGCACTACCTTATCATCACGCAGGGGGAGGCCAGAGTATAGAGCGCTACACTATTCTACCCTGACACAAAACATCGCCTTATCAACATTCATACATCTTATTATCTAAGCTCATTAATCGTTGAGACCTCTATATTAGATTTCAATTCAGAGTTAATATAGTATGTTCTACAAGAAATAAAGTGCTAGAGCGAGTAAGACAAGAACTAAGCCCAAACATCAGGTAAGTCAGCAGCCTGATTGCATGTATTGTATTCAAGGTTGGTGAACTGAACGTTTTAATTTGAACTTGTATTATTTTAACTTGTTGAAATTGAACATATATTATCTTTATAAATGTTAATCCTGATTTGGTATCTACATTAAATTATAAAATCATCACTACATTAACAAATTTCAGGTATTATCTTATATATTTTCATGTTAAAATATCGCATTATTTCTTTTATTATTTTTGTTATTTACTATTTTTCTGTCCTTTTTTCTTCTGTTTTTAATTATTATCAATTTATATTTAATGATTTGTTGAATTAACTGTGTGAAATATGATTATTGATTAACCAAGTAAAATGTTTGCCTTAGCACGGGCGAAGCCCAGTGAGGCAAATTTTAAAATACTACATGTACATACATATACCTATTACATAAATATAAATAAAAAATATAAATTTGCAGATATAATTTTACGTTCAAAACACAAAGGCACATACATAACCGTTGAAATATGTTATATATGTTAAAATTTTAATTTTTAATTAAAAATTATTAAATGTTAAAAACTCCATTTTACATTTATAAAACATTAATATTTGAGTAATTCAGTATTTAAGTTTAGTCAACTATGTCTCAAATATGAAAAACCATTATACAAACAATTTAGAATTATAGAAGATTATAATCTTAAATTAATTTATCGACTAGTAAATAATTAATTAAAATCTAAAATTACAAAAGGTCATACACCTGTAATACGCTGTAAACGGAGACATGATAAATTTCATTTTAAATGTCTGTTACTCCAGCTCACTGTTGATCGAACGTGATTTCTGACTATATACTTTATGGATGGTTATGTATTTTAAAATATTTTTCGTTTTTATTTATTTCTTATTTGTAATATCATTGTATTATAAAACAAAATGTTTCATTAAACTATTTAATTACTAGATACTTGTATAAATACTGACACTCACGTAAGCATGTCTTCTTGACTTCTTTCTTTTCTTTCTTCATTGACATTGACATGTATGACAGTAGCCTCAATCAGACGAGACATGGCTCGTAATATACTTTTACAAATCTGTCACTCTCACAGCTGACACTAGGGTCTCTTCAACCGGATTTGCCTTCAAGGTCTTCTGCTTTCTAATATTCTATTTTTATAGACTGTTAATACCGATGCATAATGTGGTCGAAAAATTAAAAGAATCTTATGTTTACTATCAGTAAAACAAGTTTGCCATGGTTCGATTTGTTGCACGATTGAGGCGTTCGTACATCGTGTTGTTTACGGAATACGTACATAGTTGTAGCGCCTAATTACAAAACCACCTAAAACAACTTTTTTGTATTTTTGAGTTATGGAAGAAAACGTATATTTTGAAAGAAGTTTTGTTTTTACATCAGAATTTTTTTGATAGACAATTCTATAATGTATATTTTTTCTGTATATATCGTTCTGGCAGCCATATTGGATTTTAGATCACGTAATCATCAACAAGCATTGTGATGGGCTAATTTCATTTTAGGTGAAAAAGCAACTCATACTCTGCCTGCTTTGGGGTATTTTGGAACTAACCCTGATTTGAACATGCAATATCAATGAATTTAAGTGGTTTTTACGAAAAACAATGTATTCTGTATGTAGCTGACAAAAAAATCTATACACTGAATATTTAACTTAAATTGGCCTCATATCCGTTAGGTGCTACAGTTTTTCAACAATATGTTTCGAAGGGATCTATCTTTTGCTATTGCGGAATTTACGCTATTGCTGCATAGATAATAACTGAAATAATAAGAATGTGAACCAACATAATTTTTTAAGCTTGTATAATATCTGCGTTTCCAAATTCCCGTTAACATAACATTAGCTAATTGGACGCATCTTCGAATTTCCTGCCTTCACCTATCGGTGTTTGTGATCAGTTCAGTAATAAATAAATTACCTCTAACTATCCTTCTATTTAAAATGTTTATGATATTACATTAGCACAATACATAACCAATATTTTTGTTTTCGGCCCATTCATATCCAAGCCGTTGCTTGCTTAGGAATTCTATTTTTTTATTAATGTTTCCATTTCAATTTCATCAGTGAAAAGTAGATTGGTAATCTTTTTTCATAGATTGTAAATCCTACTACCATTCTTCTCATTCATTTTGAATGAATATTGAAAAACAAAAGTGAAATCATGACATGTTTATGTGTTCGTAAACAATAACATTTCATACGTTGTTTTGATGGTGCGTCACATTTTATCAACTGGTCGACGGAGATGTGATAGTTTCACATATCTTGAGTTAGACGAAAACAATGATCTGTGTGTATCGCGAACAACAACAAAAACAATGAAAATAGATAGTGTCTTCCATAGATTTATAAATGTATTTAGTTTAAGAATATATACATTTATAATTAGACTTTCTATATAAATACATAATGTTGAGTGAAATGATTTTGCCTAAATTTGTACAAAGGAATATTTTATAGCCCCATTATTTGGTTGAAAATTTCGATTAAATAGTCCACTAAAATGAAACATATTTGCAATAAAGGCTTCCAGAAAACAATTTACTGCTCAGATGTTTCGAAATAAAAAAATTAAATGGCTTTTATAAAAAAAATTAACACGAACGCTATAGAAAGTTTTGGAATTGAAGGCCAGAGATTACGATACTCTAATATGTTAGTGCTCCCATTTTTATATCGTGGATTATATAAATGGAAATAAAAACGAGAAATCGATAGTACGTTTATTTTTACTGCTACAAATCTTCCCCCATTTTGAAAGGCAAGAAAATTCTTAAGTCGCGATAAAGAATGAAATATGACGATGAAAAATAGCACCGTTTTTCAGCGATTGTTCAACTGATATACGTGTGAAAAAAAAAATTCAGAAAACTTACTGTTATAAATCAATTAAGATAATATTGACCGAGTAGAATTTTTTTTTTTATTAATATTAACAAAAAGTAATTAATTTTAGGTACATCGCGTTAAAAAAAATACATAGTAATAACATAATGGAGAAACGCGTTCTCAGATTTCGGTATAACAACCGAATACATCATCGACAAATTTTGAATTTATATTCTGAAATATTTCAAATTGATACATCTATCATCTATCTACAATCTGCTTTATATTATGAAGAATTTCAAATTCCTTTGAGATCGAATCCCGGTAGTAACTAAATATTTTTTCGATAGATAGATTTTTTCTGTATATCTTTCTAATCTATTCGTTTAATTTATATTACAAATTCCAATTTATTTATTTATTAACGCCCATACAAACTTTTTCAATAAAACATTATGTACCCAAAACATACATACATAAAAAATGAGGTTATATTTTTTTATATGTTTTTTTATCAATCTCTAGATTTTGGTGATTTACAGGGTGAATATTATGTTCCAGACTGATTTTATTTGGCCGCCATTTTGGTTTGGCAAATATTTGTCAATTTATATTTTGTAATCATAGAAAATAGTTGATTACAATTTATTATAAAATATATAATTTTAGTCATTCAAACATTTTATCTAAATAATAATAGCAATACTGTAACCATTAATGATGTTCGCTATCGTCACATGTTGGAAAACTTATTGGTGACCGAATTGAGTTGTTTGGGCCCGCAACACACGTGGTTTCTATAGGACCAGGTTTTTAATATTCCATATTTTAATATTTCCCTGTATATCGACAAAATATATACAATATAAAAAATGTACAAAATTTATCAGTTATGTATGATTTTCCTGTGATAACTAAAAATCTATAAATTCACGCTTTCAATTATTACAAATGATAATAATTCTTTACTTTTCAATCGCGTACCCCACAAATAATATAAAATTTCTAAATAAAATTAATGGAACTAGGTGTGCAAATATTTTTTTATATATAACTCTGTGATATCATTATCTTTTAATTTTAAAATTTTTCAGAAAAACAAGTTTATACTTATTGATAAAGAAGTTCTTAAATTAATCTGATATTTTGGTTGTAGGAGAATCATGTAATGGAAAGATATATACAATTGATAGACGCATGAATATTGGTTTTACTCTTTGATGTATACGAAGTGAGCAGTAATTTCTGGAAGCATTTGGACCAAGATTAAAACTAAAATAATATATTTTTGGACCGTAAAATAAAATAAATTAAGAAGAATAAAAAAATATCTAAATATATAAATAAAAAATTATTTTCTTTTTCATAGACGAGCAGAATATCTTAAGTAAAAAAATATAATTATTCAGTAGAGACAGATTAACTTGGCGCGTCCTTTCAGAAATAAAAGTTCGCAAACTGATCTTTATAATCACACAAGGAAATGTTTATTGACTCGCTTATTTATTTTCTTTGTCTAGAATGCTTAATTATTATAATACATCTGATGACTCATATTCATGAATAAGATCTTTCAGAAATACTCGATTCGAGATAATAGAGACGGATTTGCTCCCATGAGATTCTATAATGTTTCAGATCAGCCATGGTATTCCCTGTGTACACACCATGTCGCAGATAGGTTCACCGTCTCATGCCTTATTTCACGGTCGTAATGTACTTGTACGTCAAACGTTAAATATCATTTGATTGATTTTGAATCTCTCCAGCAGCAGTTAAAATTGGTATTTATGTTTGTGATTTAACGCCATATATTAATGTTAACGTTCAATGAATCATACCTAACTTTCAGAATAGTTGAATAGTTAGTTGTAGGGATCTACGGTAGTTTTAAGTGGTGTTTTTGTGCATGAACCAAATATCGGTGTCAGAAAAGATGCTGTGTACAATTATCTCCAGAACAAAATCTCATCACGTGTACACGGAATTGGGATGAATCTCATCTAAATTTCTGAGATTGTCTTCTTCAGTGGATACGAACCTTCACAGAATTTGAAAGATTGTATCACAAAACTGATATAAAAATCAATTTCGATCAAAATATCAGATTTAGAAGAAAATTTTAACACTTATTGAAGTATAAACACTTCAATAATTCTTACCTTTTGTACGCAAGAAAATCATGGCTATAGAAAAAGATATACCAATTTAATATAAACATGAACATGGGTTTTACTATTTGCTAGACATTATTGAGTATCAAGGAGGTTTTACTATTTAGTCATTGAAACGAATAAGTTCTATGCTTTTATGGCTATAAAAGTATAGAACTTATTCGTATTTATTATAGAACTTAGAAGTTTAAATCATGGCTATAGAAAGAGAGATACCAAGTTCATATAAACATGAACATGGGTTTTACTATTTGCTAGACATTATTGAGTACCAAGGAGGTCTTACTATTTAGTCATTGAAACGAATAAGTTCTATACTTTTTTAAATATAAATATCGGCCCTATTCAAGAGACTTAAATATTATGCAATCAAAACCACGCTGGTACGAAGTAAAGTATACGTACATATATCATTACATTATTTAACGAGAGTAATTATTTTTTTAGGATGCTTTAGTAATATACCTATTTACTCAATTAAAAATCGGACAGCAGTTTTTCATGTGAGTGTATATTAAAGCGATAACCAATAGAAGACCTTTGGGGTTAGGGTAACAGTTAAATATAAATGTAACTAATTATTTTTAAACTAATCAAATTTATCTGAAAAACAAAATTTTGATGACTGTAGAATAATAAATATCTTCATAAGAGAGATATTTAAGAAATAAACAAAACATAGTGAAATTGAAATAATTTGTAATGTTAAATAAAATTTATTATATTAGTAATGAAAAAGGTTGTTTATCCTAAAAAAAATTGGAAATAGAAATCAATCAAGTAAAATAATAATTTTATTTTTGTAGGTCGTAAGTTACTAAAATCCAATAAGTCTGAAATATAAATATATATTTTTCCCTTGGTACGAAAATGCTACAAAATATTAAAGTGATTGGTTTTTAAAAATGTTTTTTACCGAGTAATTTTGTTTTTCCATTATTTATTAATTTAGAGGTCCTCAAGGAGGTCCTGGGGATGATTAAATTGATCGATCCCCGCTCGCAGCAACTATAAATATTCTATTTTTATACGCTGTGTGCCATACATACATATATATATAACAGTAACTAAAGATTATGTTTCAAATTGTTAACAGAATATATTTTATATAATTTTTTTTATTTTTTATAACTTATTTATAGAAATATATTTTAGAAAGGTAACATCCATCCACGCCAGTCCCTGATGACTGAGGATAATGATTTAGATGAACTCTCTCCTTCATGACAATACTTTTCCAATTCTATCAACATTCTGCACATCTTAGGGCTGCCACTGAAAAAGTGCTCGGTCAGTCCATCGGATGTGGGATCTTCCTCTTTATTTTCCTCTTCGTCCTTCAACATGGCCCACCATAAAAAGCTCTTCTAAACTATCTTCCCTTTTCGTAAGGAACCCAAAAATTTTAAGGATTCGTCTCAGGCTGAGCGATTGCAATGCATCACGTGTCATACAATAAGCACTGAATTTGATAACATTTCTAAAAATCTCAACATTTATGTGTATGAACAAACTCATTTTTAACTGAAGATTGTTACATTCCAAACTTTGACCGATGTTATTTGAATACTGATAGAAAATTTTAATGTTTACAATTTATGCAAAAAAAATTTAATATGATTATAAAAAAATAAATAAATAAAACAAGTTAGATGAACCGCATAGAAAGATACGCAGGAAAAAATTTATCTACAGAAAAAAATGTATAATGTTAACACCGGGACTGGAGCCCAAAACTTTTCTGGCCCGGAGAATGAGTTATACCTACTATTTTAACTGTTTTCTTTCATGTCGATGATTTTCGTAAGCAAGAAATTTTAAAATCTGTAAGTTTCTAAATGATTCATCTAATTTATTCTAAAAATTTCAACTTCACAAAAGAAACATGAATTTATTAAAAAATATTACAAAATACATCCTCAGAAAGTTGAGATACTTCACAATATATGGGTAAAACAGAAAGAATTAGAATTTTCGCATTGTCCTATTTTTTTATCGAGTTGGTCTCTGTAGGGAATTTTACAGGCCCGGCTTTAGGGAACGTCTAAGGTAGAATATTAGCGTCAATAGATTTTAGCTGAAAGGAAATATATATATTAGGGAAAAACTATTGAAAAGGAAGAATGCTCCGCGACATTTCCTTACACGCGGATATTACTCCTGCCTCCCTTCAGGCAATCCAAAGCCCCGTGATACGGCGTGAGTTATGGGAATATAATAGGATTCGTATGTCTCTAAATCCCAGATTTCACCTAGGAGACATATTTTCTTTGGGCGGTCTTAATGTTAATTTAAATGGGAATTCGGGTGAAGTATGTGGAATTAATGGCGGCGCAAACGAGAGACGCGTTTGGAAATAACGCTTAAATTTATTGGATCGTAAAAGCTTCTGAGGATTTTCACGGGGCGTGAAATAAGGAACCTGAAGGATTTATGTTGAGCTCACTTGTTTCGATAAAGATGTGCACTGTATCATTGCCCCACAATCTAGGCTTATCAATACAATGAAACATATTTATATTATTTAATTATTTTTTTAAAAATAACAATAATAATTACAATTACATGATAATTAGATGTTTTGTTTATGAAAAATACACTATAATTTGGAACAAATGCCAATTAAACCAAAGTAAATAAGACACAATGATTTAAAAATATATTGTTACAGTGCCTTCATGCCCTAGAGAAGGAAGCCAGAAGTGCCGCCACCGACCTAAATCAGTCTGGGTTCTGTAACGGTGTGGGTGTTCGTATGTCATTTTCTACCTCGGATAAGTGGGATGGTTTACCGAAGTGACACATTAAACTATTTATTAAAAGAAACATAACAAATCCCAACACTGTAAGAGCGATAATAGTTATTGAAAACTTCTTTCTTCTTGTTAAACTTTCCTCTTAGTGAAAACACACAATGTTACCGATTTAGCACATATCGATTTATACCCAGCTTGCCAAAAGGTGAAGTATCATCAGATGTCAGACTGCCATGGGGTAATGTTGTAGCCTTGGTTCTGGGCCGCCACGCTCCTGTACCAGAATTGATCTCCTCTTCCAGAAGGTTGCCCTGACGCCATCTCGTCACTGTGTTCGTCAAGCCCATACGTCTGCCATCGGCCTTCTATGCATGCGGCCTTCCGTTGATTGCAGCGGAGTCTCCTCTAATCCCGCGGATGGATCAAGCCCAGTTCCAACTTTCACATCCACCGCGAAAACTCCAGTATCAGTCTCCACGCTGCCGCCATTCTCTCTTCGGAGAGCGGTCCCACCGACCCGCTATTAACTCTCCGAGCGTCCCCCAAAAGTCGTCACGTCTTGTTCAGCTACCCGCCAGAGTCAAGTTCTCATCCCTGATTCGTCCTTTAAGACAGCTAATCACCGTTCGTATCATAGGTCGGTCAAACAGGCTGCCGTGGAGCTGGCGTGCAAATTTAAATGTAACTATATATATTTCTAAAATATTATTATCCACTTCGATTGATTGACGATCGTGATCTCCATAAGAGCTAGCTCACACCTACGACTTTTTGTCTTATGATAATATGTAACAGTGGACGATTGCACGTCATTATTAAGTCGAAGGGTGTTTCGGGTCATCCGGACTTGAATGAGACAGAGTGGCAGATGATTATGGGGCACGGTCAATTTAAAGGTAAGCTTTTTGATTTTAGATTTGTAAATGCCCCATGATGCGTTTGTCAAAAAGTGAAACAGACTCCGGAACATATCTTGTGGAACTGTGCGATAATGAGTGATGCACTTGATCGTATGCTTGGTGGTTTAACTGGCTTAAATGGTTGGATGTCCGTAAACGCAGACCTGATAAGCAATGCTAGGAATCTAGGGCTGTTCAAAGACTTCATCGGAACATGAAAAATGAGATAGGGTAACTTGGGCAGATGATCAGTGAATGCACGTCCTTTTTCACTATATTCTCTTTCTTCTTTACTTCGTACGAAACCAAATTGATATATATATATATATATATATATATATATATATATATATATATATATATATATATATATATATATATATTATGTAACGGGGCAATTTTGACCACTCCGTGCATATAGTTTACTGTTTGAGGCTGATCTAAACGGACTCGGTGTCGAATGCTTACATCATCTGCAGAAATTGGACGCAACATCGTTAGTCTGTGCCGTAATTGGCGAGACTCAAGTCTTAATCATGTCCCGTTCTTTTCCCTTTGGGAGAGTTTAAGTGCCTGGATCTTATATGGCTGTATTGTTGCAATATTTCGGAGGCAATCCCCACCACTATATTTTTTTTGTAACTTGTTTTTAATTTTTCTTGTACTCTTTATTTTATTTTATGTTAATATTGTTTGCATGTATCTGTTACTATAATAAATAAACATAGCGCTTAAAGGGCACCGGAAGATTAGATTAATTTTGCTTTAATTCATGACTTAAGGACAAATCATTACTCTAGGTTTTGCTCTTACATGAAAATTGTTTAAAAGCACGTTGTAGCGTTGTAACCGATAAAGAGAGTATTAAACTTCTACAAAGGTTTCGGGAAAGAGTGGGTTCTTTCGAGGCCCACAAGGGCTCTATAAAAAAAAGTTGACGTTTACATATCTCCATAGCCTTTGCCATTACGATAAAACTATCGTACGACAGACAGTCGTAGGTATACGTTAGATTTAACCCCCGTCTTCTTGACTTTGCTGCTTTGTTTTTCTCGGCACCCTGTAGATCTCAGGGCTGTCACCAGAGAAGTACCTGTTGCCTTTTCCCCTTTGTCGGTCTAACGGGTAGGAGATCTTCCTCTCACCCTTCGTCTTTCGACGTAGCCCACTTCAATAAATTTCTTCAACTTATCTTCCCTTCTCAAAAAATACCCAAAAATTGAAGAATTTGTCTCAGACAAATGGTTGAGAGTATATCCTTGATTTTCAGTTCCTGTAGAATGAAGACATTTGCGCGTCTCGCCGTCCATGGTATGCGAAATATGCGTATCCAATACCATATCTCAACGATATTATAGCTAAGTTTGTTAACCTCGTCAGTTTTGTTGTACGTTTTTTGTTTCAATGAAATATCGCATTGGCAAATATTTCCTTGAATAAATAAATAAAGACATTAAACAAATATCAGATATCTCATAGAGACAAAGCTATTTTTTATTATATTTAATGAAAAATATATGGAAGTATGAGGTAAATATAATAAAAACTAGCTTTGTCTCTATGAGATATCTGATATTTGTTTAATAACAGTGCCTTTGTAGGTAATAATCCAGTAATTGTGTGTTCTTGGAACATATTCAAATATTGCTAAAGATATGTCATTTTGCAATTTTTCAGTTATATACCTATTAACAATATGGCGTGCTGGTTTGGTCTAGTGATATAATACTCGTCTAATGATCAGGAGTTCGAGAGTCAATACGGGAGAGTTAGTTCTATTTCCATTTATTTTGAAAAAAATAAAAATATTGTTATATGTATTCCGTGCAAAATTTTATGTACTTTTTAAAATAACAATATGTGTTTTCCAGTTAAATCTAAACATCCAATCTATCATTAATCATTAAAACACAATTTAAGAAATTTTAATAACAGTGTATAAAGAAAAAAAATATTTTTATTTTTATTAAAAGTATAAAAACAAACTAGAAAAAGATTAGACAACATACCCTAGACGTATACGTATAAGTAGGTTTATACAATTAGATTCATTAAAATAGATTTTACATATTATTTAAAACAGTGCTTTTCAATAATTAATTGCAGGGTGAATATTATGTTCCAGGCCGATTTTGTTTGGCTGCCATTTTGGTTTGGTAAATATTTGTCAGTTTGCATTTGGTAGTCGTTGAGAAAATGAATTACAATTTATTATGAAGCATTTATCGTCTCAATAACGTGTTGAAGTCATTATAAGCTAGTTACTGCGGTATCACTATTGCTTTGCTTTCAGGACGCAAAAGGCAATGCTATAACCATTAACGGTGATCGCCATCATTACACGTTGGAAAACCACTTGGTTAGTCAATTCAGATCGATTAAGTCTGCAACACATGTGATTTCAACAGGATGTCAAAAAGTAGTGATATCGATTGGCCTCCTCGATCACCTATTTTTACAGCTTCCGGCTATTTTCTGTTAGGGTACTTGAAAAGAATAGTCTTCGCCAATAAGCCAACATCAATTCTGATGCAACAGGATAATATTCGAAATGAAATTGCTGAAATAACACGCGAAGTGTGCGAGAATTTTATGAAAAATATGCTTAAAAGAACACGCATTTGTGCCGCTGCTAGAGGCGGCTACTTGGCCAATGTCATATATTGATGTTTAATTGTAATAAATGAAGTAATTTATAAATAAAAACCAAATTAAATAATTTTGTCTTTTTTAATTAATTTTATCATAAACAACATCGGTCTGGAACATAATATTCATTCTGTATTAGGTCGTTAGTACCTTTCAGTGATTTTTTTCTCAAACATACTCTTAATAATATACAGTGAAATCTATCGTTTTTGAAGAGACCTATTGAAATAATCTATGAATGCGGGAATATGGAAAAAGTAACATTTTTCATACTTAAGTGTTTAATACATATTCTAAAAAAGATGCATATTTCACATGTAAATGAATATGTTTAAATAAAAATAAAATTAGAAAGCTGCACAGAAACAAAAAAGAAGAAGTAAACTTTGTATCGTATAATATCAAGCGGCAGTCAGTATGCGGTAAAATGATGCATAGGGGACGATCTATACGATCTATTTTTGAGTGTTTTGTGTGAAATTAATTCGGGACTGGATGAAATAAAGGATACATACGAGAAAACGATTATTCGAGGAACGATCGATCGAGATTTCACTGTATATCCAGATCTGAAAGAGAATCAAAGATACATTATTGTCAGTAGTAGATACGATCATGTCGTATGTGACCCACATGTCAAAGATAATCTGTATATTGAATAATGGGTGTTAAAAAAACAAGTTAATATTTTTTATTTATTATCTTTGTTTTATTAACCATTGAATTTAGTTTAAATACATCTACCGGTTTCGAAAAATACTATTTTCTTCTTCAGGATGTCATAACTAACTAAAAACATATATCATTGTTTCTTCACCAGAATCTATTTTTAAAAAATATTAAAAAAAAAAACAATTATTTAAAAAATAAATTTAGTACTTAACTCAAATTAAATTGTTTCTTAATACAAATTTAGTCGAATAATTCTTAAAAATTCTAAATGTTTTTTTTTTAAATATTTTTTTAAAAATAGTTCTGGTAAAGAAACAATGATATATATTTTTAGTTAGTTATGATATCCTGAAGAAGAAAATGGTATTTTTCGAAACCGGTAGACGTATTTAAACTCAATTCAGTGGTTAATATTGCAAAGTTAATATTGATAATTTTAAAAGTAAAAAATCAAGTTGATTATTTTAAATAATAGGTACCTAAGCATATTGCTCTACCCGTGTGTTAAAAAAATATTTAATTACAAATGGCTTATTTACACAGCATATACTCTTGCTGATGAAATAAATTGTAAAAATTAATATTCATAACACAAAATATTAGTGACTTATTAATGTAATGTTTTTCCGTATACTTTCGTGAACCACATTGTTATATTATTTTAATGGATTGAAGCATTAATATTCGAGTAGATATTAGGGTTGCATGAAAATCGTGCTTACTTTAATGTACCGTAAAAGTTACCAATGATAAATGTGTCGACGCATGCGGACAATGGTAGGTGTTGACAATGATCGATTGTGTAATAATTATCATATAAAAAATGCACAAAAAAAAAACGAATATAGCTATGCGTAAGTGAATTATAAAAATGATTTATGATTTGAATTTTGTGAGATTTTTAACATTACCTACATGTTCCGTAGTACTACGCAGAGGGGATAAAGTGATGAATATATTAAAAATTGATATACATTATTTATGAAAAAATGTGTTAAATTAGTAATAATATAAGAAAATACTTTATTAAGGAAAACAAATTCTTATTGTGAAGTTGTAATTATTCAGAACATAGGTCTGTGATATTTTAAATACTAAATTAATGTATTAATTATAAATATATACATATAAAATCAAATTTGTCGAAAAATATTGTTTTTGCGTCACCGGGATTCGAACCTGGATCTCTATTTCCAATCCGGGGAAGTGCATTACCATTGTGCTATAACGCCAGTATTTTTCTTGACAAATTTTCAAACCTATATGTTACATTTTTCAAATTAATACAACTGTAGTGCACTTCCCCGGATTGGAAATAGAGATCCAGGTTCGAATCCCGGTGACGCAAAAACAATATTTTTCGACAAATTTGATTTTATATGTATATATTTATAATTAATACATTAATTTAGTATTTAGAAAATACTTTGTTATAAATGTCTTTAATATTGAAAAGTATGAATCGGTGTATCGTGTGGGTATGTGTGTGAATGCTAGATGCTTCTTATGTTTCATCCAGAATTCACATATTTATTTTATTATAATCGGAGAGTATCTGTGTGAATGTGTTACGCCAAAATGGAACAAATTGTAGACGAGAATTTACAGAAATGTGAAGAAATTAGACCGCACTATAAAGTTTCGCTCAAGTATTTAATGTAGCATGTGGTCGCGAATACGGCGGCCAGTAGAGTGACGCTGAGGGGCTGGCTGCCTGGGCGGCTGCCGGCGCATGTTACTATTGTCAGTGCCGGCCGTGATTTTAAGGCTGTCGAGAGGTCTGTTTTACGCCCATGTACTGCACGGTGCGTTCAGTAGTCAACGGCGGTGTTGAAGATTGTGGAGGCGGCAGACCTCCACAAATATTTACATTATTGATCTGATTGACTATTTCTATATCAAATATACGTTGAACTATACTTATTTCATAACATTCAACGTTTTTCTAGATTTTTTAAATATTTATCTACATAAATTTTAAAACATACGTACACTTTATCTTTCAGTGTTTCAATAAGTCAGCTATGATTATTTTTTTCAATAATTACAAAATTACTTTGTGGCAACATATTAAATTAATAATAATATAAGAAAATACTTTGTTTATACCTTCATTTATTGATAAATCAACTTGTTTCAAGACCAATAATCCCTTCTTCAGGACACAATGTGTACTAAAATTATAAATGCAAACACAAAAAAAAACAATTCTATTAATATAAGTGGTAGATAACTAATTAGGAATTAATGTGAAAACAAATTTAAAAAGTGACTATTTGCAAAAAGGATTTGGTTATTTGTAATGTTTAATTTTCTATTAACACCTTTTCTTATTTCTAATTTATCTAAGTGTAATTAGTTCTCAACCACTTATATTTATAGTTTTGTTTTTGTATATGGTTGCATTTTTAATTTTAGTATACGTTGTATCCTGAAAAAGGGACTATTAACGTTAATTTACCAATGAATAGTAGTATTTCAAAATGTTCGCGACTAACTTTGTGAAAGTCCATTATAATTAACTTTAAAAAAAAAACTTTTAGAAAAATTAAATAATTAATGAAATAAAACACAAGGTTATTTACTTCACACTACACTCTAATTAAAATCCATCGTCTTCAGTAATAAACTAAATATGATGGAGTGATGATGTTTTTTACTAAATAGTGGTATAAACAAAGTGTTTTCTTATATGACAATTAAGATATGATTGACAATAATACACTTCTCACTTCTTCTATATTATTCATTAACTTGCCAATTTAGAATTATGTCTAAGTTCAATTCTGTATTTTTAATATTTATATATAATATTCTTGATTATGCTTTAAGATATTTTATTTTTAAATATTATTGTTTTTTTTTTCAATACAGTTCCCTTTTCAGTTTTATAGAGCTCTGAAAAGAGAGATCGATTGTTTTATATCTAGTAGACATCAAAATATACAACTTTAATGGTTGAATACAACAATGCTTGTGGGTATTATAACGATTTACGATTCTCAATTTTCAGAAATTACTAACTAACTAGCTAAATTAACATCATGCCGTTTCTCTGCGAGAGGTATAGAGAGGATGGAGTGCCACCCTCTTCTGTCTTGATACACAATTCTCGCTTCATCCACATTCATAAATCTTCTCATGGAGTTTGTCGATTATTGAGGATTCTAACAAGACCATTCTCCAGTATTTGGTTTACCTGATCGTGCCAAGTTATCCTCGAACGTCCTTTATCCTTCATACCATTCTCTCCCCATTCATCTGTTTCATATGACCAAACCACCTAAGTAATCATTTTTTAATCTTACTCTCTATACTAATATCAGATTTATATTATTTTCTTATGTCTTCATTTTTGGCTCTGTCATAAATAGATCTACCACATATACGCCTAAGTGATCTCATTTCCACTGCATTTAGTCTACATTTGTTCCTCTTCTGCCAGCTCCAGACCTCACTTCCATATATCAGTGTCGGTACCAAGACTCCGTTTTGTACCGCTAGTCTTGCCTCGGTTGACAAGTTTCCGTTAGATATAATTCCATTCAAACCGCCGTTCACTTTATTCCTTTCGGTCACCCTCCTTTCGATATCTTTCTCAGCCTTTCCGTTTCTATCAAACATACTTCCCAAATACATAAACTCATCTACCTGTTCCAAGTATTCATTATCTATAAATATTTAGTACGGTATCATGCTTTCCTCCTTCTCGAATACCATCAGTTTCGACTTGTTGACATTCATAAAAAGGTCGCTTTCTTTGCGTACATCGGATATTCTACACACTAGATAAATTAATTAGTAATTATTGTTTATTATTCGTCATTAGTACTACATAATCGGCATATAATAAACAGCATACAATCAAATCGCCCATTTTCGCTACTACATTCATCCTACATTCCAGTTCTTTCACACAATTATCCATGTACAAGTTGAACAGCCAAATATAAAAATTTAATTAGTCTCCAGAAAACTTTTGCAAAACGATTTAATATGTGTACGTAAACTTTTTTACAATTCTAGAGGGAATAGTATATTATATTTTCCTTTCTAAAGATTTCGATCAAATCCTTATATCAATACATTTCACTTCATCAGAAAAGGCTTTATGAACCCCACCGCGTTCATCGGCAAAGAAAACATATCTTCTAGCACCGACTGCAAAAATCAGGTAGATTTCATCATGTAGATTAATATACGTAAGTGCGTGTGTAAGTGAATTTTTTAGTGTTTTCTCCAAATTCTGAAAGTCGACAAAAATCAACGAGGTTATTAATTTTTTTATGTTTTTGAATAGCTGCCATTTAGAAGCAAGATAATGTATCAGGGTGGCTAGTGAAGTTAACTGAGATATGTAGAACCTAATTCCAAAACCTCCTAAAATGATTTTATGTGTTTTTAAGTTATGGAAGAGAACGTATATTTTGAAAGCAAATGTACAAAATGTTTGTTTGTACATTAGTATTTTTTATGGAGACAATTTATTAATGTTTTTTTTTTCTGTATATATCATTCTGGTAGCCATACTGGATTTTAGATCACGTGATCATCAACAAGCGCTATGATTGATTTAAGTGGATTTTGCGAAAAACAATATGTTTTACATGTAGTTGACAAATAAGTGTACAAAACTTCATATTTTAACTCAAATTATTCGTTGAAGAAGGTTTTGTAATTAGGCGCTACATATTTACAACGATCCAAAAAGTGTATTGATATTTTCCAAAATTTGCGTCATGAGACCCTCTACGGTTGGTAGTATTTCTTTCAAATTCCATGTAACACATCACACGTACTACGACACAATTATTTGTTTTTATTTTGGCCGAATTCGGAAAAAATCATATCAATGATGTGCTCTAAATGTATACGCAATGTATCTGAGAAAATATTCTGCCAAAAATAATAAAAATATTTTTCCCATATTTTTCTGAACGTCCCTTTCGTGAAAGACAATATTATTTTGGTTTCAATTCTCCCATGTTATCTGAAAAAATACGTTATATAATATTTTCTCTCCATTATTCACACGCGACAAAAAATTCTCTCATTTAATTTGTGTGTGTGTTCAGCGTTTTTCCACGAGCCAGGAAATGTGGCTCTTACGAGATTACAAAAGACGGACCCCGTCACGCAGGCTCTATCGTAAAAATCAAAAAGTACTTCCGACCATTGTGTAGATTTTAAATATAGCATCCCTTTGTATAATAATTGATCGTTAATATGATGCAGTGTGACGGATATTCACGGAGCTTAATGAAAGCGACACCGTAAATTATAACAGACTACCCGGCGTCGTCGTATTCGAGAAAATTACGCCCGTTCAGAGGCGCCAGAGACTCCTGGACCTAAAATAACAAAGCATTTTGTCTGTGATGTTGATGAAAACAATACATTTAATAAAAAAGAGTGCTGTGGAAACAATGCTGCTGAAAATTCTCGATGTGGTCGTGACAGGATACAACAACGTTGTCAGAATTTAGCTGAAGTCTTATTTAATCGGAAATGTCTGTCAAAAGTGGTAAGGGGTCATTGTATTTTTTTTATTAATTTCAGAATACGCGTGAATGTTTTCAGACCGCTTAGAAATATTTTACTAGTTTTTAAATAAATAAATAAATAAATAATAAAAATTCTTTCAAAATAATTCATAGATATTTTTCAGTCTTTATGACAGATCCATGGAACGCTGATCAACCGTGAATCACTATGTAGACATCATGGTTTCTGTCATATTACCTACCAATTCCACCCTATTTTTTTTATTCCTTATAGCGTGGTCTTTTCTGGATTTGTTTTCCTATGACTTGATATGTAGTGCACCGTCATCGGTGAATAGAATGTCGGATTACATTAATCATGAGACACCCGACATTGTAAGCATGTTAAAGAGTTCCAGATCTTCTATAACTAATAGTTCTTTCAAACAAAGTTCGCCACTTCTGAGTGACGGGGAGACTCTTTACGGGGTTTGCGATTTCACTGATACTTTACTTATCCGAAGTATTGTAATGGAGGCTGTTCTTAAGTCGACACGCACCTAAGCCAAAATTTCATCTCTCCTCTGATTGACATCAAAGTCACGCCATCTTATATGGGGTCAAGTTGGAAGGCCTCGACTCGCTCACACGGCTGACCGCCAGTAATTTCCATGCGAGACCTAGCAGGTGATCCTTCCTTGATGCGGGTAAATCGGGGTCCTCCCGAATACGCCGCTTCTAAATATCCTTGTTGCGATAATCTTTATCCATTTCTTTACGGCGAAACACCGTCCGGCGCTCGCTCTACCCACCCCGCCAGCCCGCGCGGAAGTCATCCCTTCTCCTTCTGCCTTCTCTCCCAACGGCCGCGTCTACTCGGATCAGTAGATGACGATTTGTGTGGTCACGCATTGTTTTGAAATATCAGACTTTGTAACGTGTTCATACATTACGCTATTGACGCTTTTGTCATGGTTCTTGCTTGCCCGTACCAAATCAAGTTCATCTTGCTATTTGTGTGTGTTACGGGTAAAATTTTTGTACTAACAACTAAATCGAAAAACCTGTGACCACAGCGAAAATAATAAATCCAGATAAAGGAGTACCACTGCAGGTAGGTCGTGTTCTTTTTAGTATCTGGTTAGTCCTTGAGCCCTTTCTATCTTGTCATTGTACTAAATTCCTTTCATCCGTCCTACATCCCAATGCCCAACATCTTATGCAAACGGGCATGTCGACATATCAAAATATGTATCTCAGGGTCGCACGTCCTGCGAAATGGAATACGACAATTCCATTCGTAAATTGGAATTACTGCAGGGTAGGGGAGGGAAGTAGGGAAACGTGGTACAGAACGAGGTCGGTGAGGGGATAGAGGTTCTAGTCGAAGAACCAGTGAATTTTGGGGAATCGGGATTCGGAAAGATTGCTCGCCTTACCTTGTATATAACGCTTCCTTAATTCCTCGCCGTCACCGAGATCACACAAATGGCACGTGGTCGAGTCGATCTCCGATCCCAATTGAATATGGCGATGTCACAAATTCACCCACGGTACAAACAACAATATCACTATGCATAAAAATCACAGGATCACAAACATTTCAGTGCTGGTGCACTGAAGCTGAAAGGTTCACACCGCGAATGCTATCGCGATGTCGAGATCGAACAAACATCGGTCAAGTTGACGTCTGCTGGCATCAAGGTCACATTACACACTGATACGATGAGCATGAGGAAATGTATGGATGGGAATTTGGATGCGGAATTGTGTCAATAACAACGGTTGCGACTGATTCGAAAAGACGCGCGAAAAGTGTTTACGAATTCGGAACAATTATTATAACTTGCCTGGAAGAAGAAAGATGACACTGACTTGTCTATCATTTCATCCAACCGAATATCCATACAAAATGTGTGACATACATCATTTGTGAAACGTCTTCATATGGATTTGGCACTGGATAAAATATCGTATCATGTGACATAATTTGTCAATTTTATCAACAAATGTTTTTTAGGTAATACTTAACAATATATTTTAAATAAAATTTATGAAAATGATTTGTTTTAGATATATTGTATCAATAACATTATTTTCTGCAACCTACATATCAATAAATAAATAAATATATCGACGTACAAAATTTAATTATTAATATTACTATGTTAACAAACTCGTTAGGTAGTTTTACATTGCGTGATGTAAACAGCGCGGGAGATGAAAACCAATTATTCAATGAATTATTTATAAAGTTATTCGGTATCTAATTTGCTTTAATTTGTATTTCTAATTATAAGAATAATAATACTATAATTATATTATTATTATTCGAAAAGATTTTCTTTCTCCGTGGCATGTCGATAATATTTACATAAATAATAAATTAAAAAGTGCCAAGCATCATCCCTAGGGGTATTAAGGAATCTATTACTTCTGGCTCTCAGGATTTTAATGCTTTGTAGTCTGTTCTAACAAATAAATCGTAAACCGTGATATCACTCTATTTTCAAAAGTTTTTTTTCATGACAAATCGAATGGTTTTCTCGAAAATGTATACTTACTACGTATTATACAATATTTGTTTGTTGTAATATCAAGTTTTATGTTTATATTTGAAGTGAAAGACTCAGTTTGGCCTAAATAAAAAAAACATGTTTTATTGTAATATATGCAGTTATTTTTGGTGACATAACCCTCTTCAATAAAATTTAAAAAAAACAGGAATGGAAATATATAATACAGTATTTTTACTTCTAAGTTGTATAGCCCGATTTTTTATTATTATTATTCTAACCCCTATTAGTAAACAAAAATATATTAACAAAAATAAGTTAAGAAATAAATATTGATTATTTCAGAACTAACTGATTAAAGAGTTTTGAAATATTAATCTTCAATTGTAAATATTAAATTTCATTCATAAAGTGAATTATATATTTTTTTTATTTCAAAATTAATAAGGGCATGTTTTCAAAAATAATTCATATTTTCGCGTTTTTTACGAAAATGTGGGTTTTTATGATTCATTTATAACAAAAGTTATACTTGACTAGATTAGACTTTTATTATAACTTATTACGATATATTTGGTACCTACCGTGCACGAGATAGGTGGGAGTTGACATTTACCAATTGGCAACACTGACCGCGTAAGAAAAAGATTCTCGCTACGGTCTGTCAAGTATCGACGAGCATGGGCGGTTGTCCCGATGTAAAAATAACGGAGATGTGACTTCGTATAAGTTGAGGAAGGGTGAGAATAATTAAATATAATTGGCATCTGTGTTATCCTGCACCATATGTAATTTTTTATTTTGCTAATTGTTTGTGAAATTACAGGATACACGCATCCCTTCTTCTTTAACTACTTCTTCTTACTTTGACTTTTCTGACATGACAGGAAAATGTTCATGATATGACAATACTTTCTACTCCAGGAAAGATTTCTCCTGAAGAATGAAGGAAGGGGATACGATTTGATCTTTGCCGCTAATCAGTTCACGACTGAATTTATTTTATAACCGAAAATGACGCAAAGAATTCATGACGAGCTCAAACGCAAGAAGATGACCCAGCCTTTCTGACGTTCTGATTAGTCAGAGATACAAATATGTACGGGTGCCTCGGACAATCAAATCTGGACGAAGACTGTGGATCTCTGCCGCATGGACGATTACCTCGCGTGTATGGTTGTAAAATGAATTTTGATGTGCATTGATAATATTGAGAGTATTGGAGTCTTATTTTTTTTCTTTTCATTTTTTAATTTAAAATTATTAACTTTCTCATCGTGTTAAACAAATTTACCTGATATAATTTTTTTACTATATTATATTTAACCTGACAAACTGGTCAGGAGATAAAATTTGTGTAATGTTATTTCCTACGTGAAGATTTTCACATTTTGAAGAATCAAGTGTTTTTATCACACTATTACTTGTACAAAAATATGTTGATTTAGATATTCAAATGGCAGTAAAATATAATTTTGATTCAGGCAAAAATTGCCAATCTAATCTTTTCATCTTATCACATTCTAATAATGGATCTCTTACTGCTTTCTACTAAAATATTCATATTTTTTCTTGTCTATTAATTAAATTTTGTGATTATGAAACTTGAACTGATCTTATTATTTTCCCCGAGAATGCTGGTTAATGTGAGTGGCAGGCGAAATGGTGAATTCTGTGAACCAGACCCACGCACTTCGCACGTGCAACACACGACGTCAAACTTTTATTTAGATAGAATTTTTACACTAATGAAAAACTATTAAAATAAACGTTATTTGCCATAATTAAGAAAATACAAGCATTATAAGAAAGACCGCAACCATTAAATTTATTTTCACAAAATTGTCTTAATATAAAAAATTCTGGCAGATACGAAATATGTTTTCTAATAATCTTGAAGCCAAGATTACGGTGACAAATCTGTATTGAATAGCAGAGCTAAAAAAATTAGAAAGAACTACTGTTTTATATTAACAAAATCTAATATAATAACCTTTAATATAATAATACATATGTTTATAGAAAAAAATGATTAATTTTTATTCTATTTTACAATTTTAGTAAGTTTGTCAATACAAGGGATAACATTTTATTTCGCTGACAACTCATGGCTCGCATGTTGAACAATCTTAAGCATTTTCATTCAAACGTAGCATTTAAACAAACGATCGGTACGCATATGCAGTGACAAAAAAAAAAAAATGTCAAAACCTTAGGAACCCAAAAAAAATTTTTTTTTATTAAATACAGAATTAAAACATTAAATTGCGATATATTAAATAATTAAGATATTACAAGATTTTTACATATAAGGTAACCGTGACATCCTATACCGCAATATATCGCTATATCGTTGATAGATTTTTAGTACAAACTTTGGCTCTTCTTAGCATTATTTTTGAGTAGTAGTATTACAACCGATACATACATAAACTATACTTAGAAATATATTATTTTTGTAATGAAATTTGTTAATTGTTAATATTGTAAAATGTATACAAAAACTACAGAATTATGTTAAAAAAATAATTGAGATATGAAATTATTTAAATGGTTTCGAAAATTTAATTTCAGAGCTCCGAACAGGAAGCGATACACGTAATTAACTCCGCTCCGTGTCTACCATCCCCATTTCCACCGAGGGTAAGCCAATCAAAAGGCTCGTTTATATGGCCACAACGCAAACAATAAGTAGCTAATTCGCGTAATTGCGTCACGAAAGATATAATATTAATAACTTATAATCTAGATTATCAATTAAAACTTTTTACTGTGAAATGTATACAATTATACACTATTTATTTTGTTTTTTTTTGATGTAATAAATAATTGCGTAATACACTTAAGTGAAGTGCCAATCTTGTAATGTTCCAGTAATGGAAAGAAAGGATGGATATACATATACATATACATATACATATATATATATATATATATATATTTTTTTATCTTTTTGAAATTTTTACATTTTAATATATATATAATATATTAAATATATAATATATAATATATATATATATATATATATATATATATATATATATATATATATATATATATATATATATATATATATATATATATATATATATATTATATATATTATTTCAAAATTTCAAAAAGATAAAAAAATATATATATATATTTTTTTTTTAATCTTTTTGAAATTTTTACATTTTAATATAATATACGAGTTACTTGAATCTGTTACATAAATATCAAACTTTATTTTTGTAACAAATATAATAATATATTTTTAACATTTGGCGCACCTAAATATACTTACTAAAAACAACACTCGAGTCCCAAAGGCGAGGGGGGGTCTGCTGCCATCAGCATCATTATCATCATCGTTCACTGTTGGCTATAGGCTTCCTACATGAATCGCCAATTCTCTGTCTACAGCCCTTCTCACCCACGTGTTGCCTGCCACTCTTCTGAGGACGACCAACTCTTCTTCTACTAGTGCGAGCCTTCCACTCCAGAATCTTTATATACCACCATCCATCGAAAAATATGTCCAATACAATACCACATTAGTTTACACATTTTCGGGCAACATTGTTACATTAGTTCTCTGGCGAATTATTATGTTATTTTCAGAGATATTCCACCCTTTTAATTTCTGTCTCAATAATTTTAATTTGTATAATATATTGATGGTCAAGATCCACGGATTGACTTCGTATGTGAACACAAACTATAGTTTTTATAAATTGGGCATAACACCGAATCTTTTAGCACGGTTGGAAAGACTCCAGTTTGTAGACTCAGGTTAGTTATAAATGCAAATGGTTCGATTACGTACTCCTTATTTTCTTTTACAAATTTGATTGAAATACCACCTTTACCTGGAATACTGTTGGTTTTTAGTTCTTATATAACTGTGTTGATTTCATGAGGTGTAGTCGGACTTAAAAATATTTATTTATTTATTTAATTCTTAACGTAGTGCATGCATAAGCACTCCCTATATATCGTCTAATATACACAAGATAAAAGTATTTTCTTTTACTAAATCTATCTTTTATATATTTAGTCAGTTTCATTTTAAATCTATTCAATTTCTCTTCCCTTCTTATGTTTTCTAGGATTTCATTAAAAAATTTCATTGCACTATACACAAATCGATTTCTGAGATTTGGCCTTATTCCTGATTGTTGATTATTGAGTTCGATGTTTGTGAATTTAAGCGGACATTATTACATAACTGTAATTTGCTTGTGTTCATTATGAGCAAGTATTCATCTGAAATTTTTTAACCTATTGAGGAGAAGTATTTATTTATATAGTTTAAGATATCAGTCTGATTTTCATCAGTGTTTGGAATATTTTATCATAAACCGTTTGAAATCCTTTATATTTTTATCGATATTAGAATTGGTGAATTCTCTAATAATTTGCCAACATTTTTTTGTATTAGTTTTATTTTGTTCCGCTAGATTTCTATAACATAGTATTTTCGCTGTTTTTGTTGCTTTATTAAATATATTTATATGATTCGTACGTCTATGTTAAGAGGTTGCTGCTGAACCTTTTTGTGAAGTTTGTCGCGCTTTCTTATACTTGAAATTAGGCCCTCGGTGATCCATGGTTTTATGTTTTTTCTAGTATAGTAAGATTTGTATGACTAGTTTTTTGTAATGTGTTGTTGCAACATATTGTTAAATTCTTTAAGAGCTGAGTTTACATCCTCGTAGTCATATACTGAATTCCATGCTTCCTGTTCTAGATCTATAATCAGTTCATTGTAATTTATACATTTTCTTCGCAAGTTGTCAGTTTTAAGTTATTTGTTGGTATACTGTTACAATGCCCATCAAAACTGGGAAGTGGTCGGTTATAAGTGTTTGACAATTACTGCGTGTATTGGATATTTGGACTTAAACATAATATGGTCTCGCATAGGTATATTTATTGCTGAGATGAATCCGTGATGAGCTAGGACATCGAGGTAGTCTTGAGTGATAGTAGGCAGTGACTAGTTGATGACGTCGATATTAAAGTCGCCTGTGATAATTATTTCCTTAGTGTTTCCGTAAAACTTCGATAGCTAGTTCTAAGTTTTCTATTGGTAATGATGAATACAGTTATTCAATCTATGTTAATTCAAATTACACAAACATTTGTGAACCTGTGCTGGTTGAGGCCGACGTCGCTATCCTTGTAGCCTGATGGTCCGCAAATATGCTGGTCAGCCACCGAAAACCTTCACACATCCGATAATCCGAAATTATATATACTAAAAGTTTTATTATTGCCTCCGTAAAAAGTCCGTCCGAATCACAATAACTCTTTTCCCAGAAGCAGCTTCGCTTTTGTTTTCTGTTTTTCAAATCTACACAAAAAGAACACACATATTCAAAATTTTATATCAGACCTATCTATCGAAGTATAAAGCGCGTAAACACTTAGATTATGAGAGAGTGGTGAGGAAAGTGTCTAGTAATACTACGAATGTCGCAGCGTTCTGAAATGAAGGCGGGCGATGTATCTCTAGAACGTCAGTAAACTTGTCAATAATTAGGTGCAGGCAATTTGCGTCTTGTATGATTGTTGATACTTCATTTGTGACATGTAAATTGTTATGATTGTACACCACCGCTTCATCATTTTGGTTGAAATACTCGGTTGTAGCGTGTAAATTGTAGCCCTCTATTTGCTTTGGTACGTGCAAGTTATTCAGCCAACATGCTGTGCAAATGATTATATTAAAATTAATGTTAGTGCGTTGGAGTAGTACTTGCAAGTTGTCGAAATTATAATTAATGCTTTGGATGTTGACGTTGAGTAATTTAATTCTTAAATTTTCTTTTAACTTTTTCTTTGCAAGATTACGGTTTCCCGACTTCTCTCATTTCGATAAGATCGAATTCTTCTAGAACGTCAATAAAATTAAATAAAATTAAAATCTTCAAAGCTTTTTAACGAAATTAAGATTGAAAGTATTTATTGTGCTAGTGGTGTTACAGTTTAGTCTGATGCGACTGTCTGATCAGACTATGATGCGTTTGCGTGAAATGTTACAGGAAATTTTGACAGTAAACTTAAAAATATGGATTGATTCGTTCGCATTCTATTACTCGCTTCGCTAATGATATGAATAGTCTGTGATGCTGAGTAAATATATTTATGGTGAAAAATAAAACATTATTTTAGATGTTTTATATAAGAGTGAAAAACATATAAACACCAGATTAGATTTTTTTAAAAAAAGGAAAATTAAAATAAATAGAATAAAAAATTAATATGAGATAGCTGATAAATAAAGTATAAGATAGTTATATGGACGAGAGTTATGACTCGTTAGTCACTAATATAATTTTGTCACCATTAGTTTTTCGTACATAGATTTTACCATTACGATTCCAAACAAATTTATTATTTTTATCTCTAGCCCACTAAGAGGCGTTTGATTTTATTTGGTAAGTGCTCAGAGATGTAAATATATTGAGAATCTTTCATTGATATCCCTACATCAAAGGTGTTGAGCCTATTGCATCCCATACAATTTACATTGTAATTTTTCGCCATTTTTAGAAAATTTTCAAAATTATTTATAGAATGGAATTTATGCAATAGTAAAAGTATTTACTCTTCGAAAATTGAATCTTTGTGTAAACAAGACGTATTTTTTACATTAATGCATACTATATTGTCAGCGTTAAAATTTTTGTTCCAATCGAGTTAAAAATAATATTTTAGAAAAGTCGCCGATCTATTTGATTGTATAAGTGGTACCAAAGTGATCACGTGAGTGACACCACAATGAAAATATTGAAATAACGAATTTCCGTTAATTTATATTTGGTAGTCATTACTATTGTAGTTATTTGTAATACAAATTAAAAGAATGGTTAATTTAAAAATTGAATAATAGATGTATAATAGATTGCTATTGTTAACGCCGTTTATTGCACATACACACGCACACCGTGTTAGATTATTATAAATATATACTTTCCTTTTTTAAGAAGATATCGTTGCAATTAACTTCAATCGAAATCGAACAACTTCAGTGTGTTTTTGGAACTGAACACGGCTCTGCCATCGCTGTAAATCCGCTTTACTACCCCTAATATAAGTGAATAAATAAATATTTTAATCCCGCTAATATAAACAATCAATTTCTTTATCGCGAGTGTCAACAATGTTTTGTTACATAATTCTGCGTCGCAAGTCTTGTAGTGGAAAGGAAGACAACAGATCCAGCATCCAGATCGGCAGATCAAAAAGTAAGTGCCATTCTTTCTCTATCTTCCATTATCTCCGCCACATTCCAGCTGTAGTGAAATGGAAATATATTTCGTCAAATAGGAATAGGTCCAGATTTGAATCCCGGTAACAATAAAATATTTTTACGTATAATATTTTTTTTTGTATATCTTTCAATCATGATATCTTTATTGGTTTTCTCTTACTTTGTGCAATTTCTCATAATTTAAAATTTTTCGAAATCCTTTTTTTAGGCCAATTGAGATTTGATTGCAATAATTACTAATCTAATGTATTATTCATTCTCCATTTATATTCAATTACTCCGAGTTCAAAAATGCGAATATATATTTAAAGCATTTGGAAACAATTTTGGTGACATCTCCTCGACGTTGATTTTACATCACCTTCTGTAACTAGGATAGGCTACTGCATTCCTGAACGCGTACGGTAATTGGTATTATCGATACACTGTACAATTTATTAAGTTTCCCAGTTTAACCTGGCCTGCCAATATTTCAGCCGGATAGATTGCAATCTATTCTAAATGCGGCTGCACGGATAATATATGGAGTTTCCAAATTATCTCAAATAACATCCCTTTTACATCAGCTACATTGGCTCCGATTTCCTGAAAGAGTTGAATTTAAATTGTGCTGGTTGATGTACAAGGCGACACATAACATGGCGCCTCTATATCTTCAAGAACTTTGTATCCCAAACAATTTGAATGGTAGACGTCAAATTCTCAGGTCAGCCTCTACTTCAGCTGCAGGAAGGGTTGTAGAACCGACCAACCGTTGCCAGAAGACTAAATTTAGTGAGCGGGCATTTGCGGTTACAGGCCCAAAAGCGTGGAATTCTTTGCCCTCCGTTATAAGGAACAGTGCATCAGAGACTTTATTTAAGAAGAAACTAAAAACGCACCTTTTCAAAAAATCATTTCCATAAGTGAAAATAACGATTTTTAATTTAAAAAAAATAAAAATAATTGTAGAACTTTAAACAATTTATGTGTAAAGCGCCCTTGAGGTGAAAGTTTTTACGAAAATGGCGCTATACAAATTATCCGTTATTATTATTATTTACATTATTTCTTTATTCATATAATTAATTAATAACTTATTTAAATAATTTAATAATAATAAAATTAAAATTTTCTTGACAACTTCATAATGATTTAGTTATTTTAGAAGATATAAGCAGTTGAGCAATATGAGACTTAATTTATACTTCTGAAATTTTTTTTTATAAAATACGAACACATTTATTAATTTTCAGAATTTATTTATATATAATTAAATTTCTTAACAATGTATAACTGTGCAAAAAAAAAATCAGAAATTCTAATACGAAATAATTATAATTGTGTCTTTTAGGTAAAATACATTTTTATTTATATTAAAATGTGTCCTTCCTATGATAAATTGTTTAAGATCAAATCGAACAAACGCATATTTTACAATAAATTACTCTTATATAGATGAGATACTGATTAAACAATTTAATTAAAACACTTGAAATATTTCATTGATTTCTTACCTTAGGAGTAAGCCATGCTTTCAAGTAGACCAACGTAATACAGTACTATTTAAACAAAGATAATATACAAACAACCGTGCTATTATAAAATAACTATCAATATGTATATTCAATGGTATTGTTTACGTAATAGCTGATTTCCTATAATCATTTATAATACACACAGATTTCTAAATATTGTGATAAATAATGTAATCAATTCAGGAAAGCTGTGAATTTATGTATCAATGAGTCAGAAGTAATTACATAAGCGACGTAGTTTACGTGTGTATTATTAATAAAATAATGATGTTCATACTCGTTATAACATAATATGTTTATTTAAATTAGTTTACTGTGTCGCGACTTAATAATATGTAAATTAAAACCAATATCTGAAAATCGGGCACAAGGGGTGTATTCGAATCAAATCTATATTAAATACTAATTAAATATGTTAATTATAAAGATATACATAAAAAAATCAATTTTATCGAAAAATGTTTTTGTTGCGCTACCGGGATTCGATCCTGGATCTCTTCAGAATTTTTGACGACAAATTTTTTAACCTATATGTTACACTTTTTCAAATTAATACATGTATTGTTCCATTATTTGAAAGCCATGTACATTGTTTTAACGGAATCTTAAATACCTTTGAGTAAACCAATAACATACGCCTGAAATAACAATTCATTTTTATTAAATTTTGGACACATTGATACAAATGATATATTATTAAGGAGAACACATTATTATTGTGAAGTTGTAATTATTCAGAATATAAGTCTGTAATGTTCAAAATTTAATAAAAATGAATTGTTAATTCTGGCGTCTCGGTTTTCTCAAAGGTATTTGAAATTCCGCAAAAACAATATAGATGGCTTTTAAATAATGGAACGATAGATGTATTAATTTGAAAAGTGTAATATATAGGTTCGAAAATTTGTTGTCAATCTAATATGTTGGTATAGCATAATCGGATAATGCACGTTCCTCGGATTGGAAGAGATCCAGGTTCGAATCTCGGTAGCGCAAGAACAATATTTTTCGATAAAATTGATTTTATATGTCTATTATATATTTCTAATTAATACATTTAATTAGTATTAATTAGTATTATATATAGAATCTTTTGTTCACTGCTGTAGATATGACGTATCGTACTGTCTACGGGATCCAATCAATCCAGTTATTCAGTACTTATTCAGTTGTACAGTTATTTCATTTACTTAAAGGGTAAAACATATCAGGATGTCTCATAAGTATTTTTTTTTTAATATAAGCGCTAAATGTAATTCTATCAAAATAGTTTTACAACGGTAGTACTTTTTATTATTATTTTCAATCTTAAAGTGATCCACAAGAAATAAATTATTTATTTAGACACATATCATACAAGCATTGTACAGCTAAAAAAATGCAGTTTGTTACATATATTTTACACCGATAGTAAAATGTATTGCCCAACTAAGCAAGCCTATCTTAGGGTAAATTGGCAAACAAATTATATTTCACAAAACCAAATAACTCATTAAAGGCAAAACACAATGAATGAATGAATGAAAAGATTATTGAATCTCGATGAAGCGAGATTCGCGGTGTGAGTCGGTTCTGTGACTCTTCTGTGACTCATAAATTATTTTTAAAACATTAGCTTCTTTTATAAAACTTCCTGAATGAATTTGTTTGTTTAAAATTTTAATTCTCTATCTTTATCTAAAAGAGAGTTATATGCAATTGATAAATAACATGAAATCTTTAGGAACGTAATCTCTCCGTAAATATTTGAACTCAGTTAAATAATTTACTATTTTTTATTTATTATCTTAGTTTTATTAACCACAATTGAGTTTAAAAAACATCTACCGGTTTCGGGAAACACCTTTTCCTTCTTCAGGATGTCATAACTAACTAAAAATATAGCATTGTTTCTTCACCAGAATCTATTTTTAAATTTTTTTAAAAAAGCAATAATTATTTAAAAAATAAATTTAGTACCTAACTCAAATTGCTGCTCAATACAAATTTAGTCGAATAATTTTTAGGAAAAATATTTAGAATAGGACTCTAATAAAACTAAGATAATAAATAAATATAAATTTTAACCACCAAGTTAATATTGCTAATTTTAAAAATTATTTACTCAATGTTTTACTTTGATTTGCAAAGATTACCTATTTGCGGCAAGTAACATCAACCAATGAAAATATATTTTTGAATGCCGCACTATTTTTAGAGAAAACTAAATATTTCGAAAGAAATCTACGCAGTGGTTGTATTGTTGAAATATTTTGGTCATTAAGCATAAAAAATATGCAAGATTCTGGGATATATATGTAATATTTTAACAAAAAGAGTATATATCTCTCTCTTTTACCAATTCTTACATTCTCTGTAGTTTCTGCTATCGTCTGCTCCAGAATGTGCAGAAATAAAATAATATTTAAGAGTTTGAAATTCATTTTTATAACAGCCCTTACCTAAAAGGCTTTTATGATTTTTCGCATTGCAAAACTTTCTATCTTACTTGGTTGGCCCTCAGTAATAATGGGGCCCTAAAGCGAATGGGCTACATTAGACTTTAGTTTGCGCTGAATCTCTTGATGCGTATTATTATTTTAAATTGGCCCATCATGGTACCTTTTGCCCTCAAAGTGTGCGAATTACCTATAATCTCGGGATTTGGCTATTGTGAAAGCGTCTTTGTCAGTTTTTTTCATATTCTTGATTCACAATAACGTTTTATTGCCGAGGACAGATGTTCATTTGATGAGACGGCATTAGCACTTAAGCTGAGCATTCGAGCCAGTATACTCACATTATAAAATAGTATTTTTGAATATCTCGCCATTTATTTATCAATAAAATAAACGCATTTCACCTCATTTGCATCATGAAAAAATATTAAAATGTTTATTATGCTTTTCAATCCACAATTGATACTATTATTTGTATTTTAAATTAAATAAAAATGTTTTCTCATATAAAAGCTCACAAGGAAGTTGAAGAAATAAATAAAATAAAACTAAAATAAACACGTCTCGTTCTACTATACTTCAAAAATGAAAATTGAATATCATTTTGTAAAGAAAAAACTGCAAAATCGAATGTTAATGGAATGCAGTTTTAAACCCGTCTGAATTTCATGCAAATATTGCATTAACTTATATTATTTTCAAATGTGGCTTCTTTTTTTTCTTCTTTTTTTAAATAGGCAATCAACCCTTCAAGAGTGATTTGTGCCATTAATCAAGTTAAAACTATATTTTATAGAAAACAGTACTATAATATTATAGAATAGGGAATATTACATTACAAGTCAATACCATTGTCTTTCAAAAAATATTCTATTATATAGATTAAATGTGGCGAGTTAAGGGAGAGATGATAACACAAGTTAACCGTGAGTTGAAAATTACCATTGACGAGATTACTGTAAAAAATTCTGTAATTCGCAATAGACAGGCAAAAAAGATATGGTTAGGGTTTTTTTCCTCGGCACCACACTTACACATTTGGAAATCTATTATGCTCAATCTGAATAAATGTGGGAATCTATTGTGTTCAATCTGAATAAATGTGAGACTACCTGACAATGCCCAATTATTATTCTAGAGATATTTGATATTATTATTTTGGAGACTTTCCTTTTGCGGAACCAGGAGGTGCGGGGAATAGATCTTTGAATTATTTTAAGCCGATTACCTTTGTGATTATTTGAATCCATCCATTATACAGTCCAAATAGTTTTTTTACCATATTGAATCTGTCATACATCGCGATATGGAATTGATGGAGGAAAACTCCGGAAAAAATGGCCTCCTTGGCCAGTTTATCAGCACATTCATTTCCATGAATTCCCTTATGTTCAGGAATTTAAACGAATGACACCTTTTTATTATTGCTGTACAAATTAAATAGACATCTTCTGGTGGAACAGATTATCTTATTGTCTAACCAAACAGCAGAGAGAGATTCAAGAGCTACTTGCGAGTCGGAGAATATGATAGCCTTATCGATGTTCTGTAGTACGCAGATGTCCAAGGTCTCTTTAATTGCCCAACATTCTGCTGAGAAAACCGATGAATCCGAAGGAAGTCGTAGCTTCACATTTATTTCTAATTGAGGCATGGAAATGTGGCTTAATCAAATTGTATTTATCTTTCAAAGGCGGATCGTTCCATTTCAGCTAATGAGAGGTGTCCTTTTTAGTTACACATGTAAAATCGTCAGACGTATTTTATTTAAGAGTTACTTACTAAAACTAATTTATCCAAAACAAACATAGCTTATCCACTAGCTACTTTCAACGTTGACTTAATCTAAACATTTGATATAAATATCTTTCGTATTCTTATGTTTTTAGATGTTTATTGTATTAATTTTTTTAAATTATCATTTAATCAAGAAATTAAATTAATATTTTTTACATTAGTACCTACACAAAATGGTGTTTTTCATTTTGTCGTAAAAAATGTTTATTGGAATTTGTCTTTTTTTTTAAATACATAATAATCATTCAACTCTTTACAAATAATAAACATTTTTAACAAATTATAACAGTATGTATATAAGTTTTTAATAAATATGTATACATATAATTTATTCATTTAAAAAATTGTCTGTGAATTCATTATTTAATAAAAGATAATTTTTTTTTAAATCTAAAGACAAAATTGTAATTTTATTAATAATTTTAAGAAAAATAACTTTGGATTATTGTATCTTTAAGCATAAACATCCCGATAATATTTCAAATTTTTATTGAGTAGATAAAACCATTACATTTAATATTTTTATGACATACTATTACGGTACTGGATTCTAAATATTATATTATTAGTACTTAAATTCAGACTGATCACTTTGCGGCTTACTTCGCAACAGTATAAATTCAAGGACTTAGTGAATGAAGGTACCTATATAAATTAAAACCGCAATAACTTATTTGTGTAAAATGTAGGAACCTTTAATATTTGTACGTATCTTATCGAATTGGCTCGAATATAATGCAATGTTTTTTAATATAAAAATTACTAGTACATTTTTTTTGTCATTACGGTATTGTCCTGCTCTCCACCCTTCTCTTATTACAGGAGAAATTTTGCTATAAAATTCGGTCCGCGAGCTGCTATATTTTGTTACCTAAATGGCAACACCAGCTTCACGAGCGGACGCACGGTAAATATCGGAAAATCTTGATATTTAACGGTTTGCCATTAAAACTAAACATTAAAGGGTTGCCACATTAAAGAATTAAGTATTGGAAGTAACATAGTCATACATAGAAAACGGTTTTATTCTTCTTCTAAAAAGTGACGAAAAATGAGATAGCCGGTGTTGCCACATAGGTAACAATTGCTGAATATTGTTTTCAACATTTTTAACCCTTAAAATGAATTCAGGTATTGATTATTTCAAAATTAAGGTTTTATTTAATTTAGAATTATTGAATGGCAATCTTGAATTGCAAGATCATTGCAGCAAGAAAAGCATAAGTATGTATATAATTCACAAGCTACGAGAAAATATAACATTCTCGAAGTAACTTGTTTAGTTGAGGAGCTTGTTGGTGTAGTGGTTAAAACGCTGGGCTAGTGGGCCTCGTTTCAGAACACCACCAAGTTAGTCCTATTTTTATAGTACAAGCGTTTAGCTTAGTGTGAAAATAGTAAGAATATTGATGTAACATGTATTCCATGTATGCATCTCTATTTCTTTTATAAAAATAAATGAACATAAAATTGGTTTATAGAGCATTTGAATAAAATAAAATGTTGAAAATGCTGAACAATAATAGAACTGACCATGTGGTATTGTGAAATGATGGCAATCAAATCAACTTTTACTCAAATGTTTCTTTGAGCTCTGAAGGACATGAGAATGACGTATAATATGTATCGTATATATACATGTAAGTGTAAATGTTATACCTAATGAAATTTATATTTACTTAGTTACATATAAATAAACAATGTCAAGGGTTGCGTTATATTCGAGACCGCGTTATATTCATGCCAATATGGTATATTATAACACCATATAATGCAATACCACCATCATATGCACATTAGCTAAGGAACAAAAATATTATATATATACGGTAATGCATATCGATACTTCTTACGATACGATACGACACGTTATTACGTAGATATTTTGATTATTTTGAGTCTGTGTTTAATTGAGTATTCGTCTGCATTAGTTGTGTTGTGGTAAAACACATTTCCTTTTTGATTATTTATTTATTTTGTTTGATATACATTTTTTATACATCAGAAGTGAACATACAATGATATAATGCACTTATTAACTTAATGTGTGGGATGTAGTAAATATCCACCTCTGATATAAGAATTGTCCTTGTTACATTGCTAGACTACCGTCTGTGTTAAAGTAGACAGTTTTTCTGTATTGTTGCGGTGTTATTTAATTAAAATTAACAGGAAAAATTAAGATTTAAAGAGATATTAAAAAAATGGAGACAATAAAAAAGTGTATTGAATGTGCTGTAAATGTAACGTGAATCATTAGTGTATTGTATTATAATTAAACTGAAATTTCAGTATTGAAAAATATTTTTTATGAAAAACAACGATCACTATTAACCACGATATGGTTGACAACTGTTCACCTTTGGGAAGAAAAGTCCTTGTTTTAGATGTTTTGTCCTCTATTCTTCCTCAATATCAAGAAGGACGCGAATTGTCCTGTTTTGTATTATTTATTTATACACAAACTTCTTACACACCGTTAGAAAAATATAATTTGAAAGAATAATAATACAAACAGCCAAATGCAATACTCATATATATACAGAATTTAGCACTGAAAATATATGGTATTTTTTCGAACTCTCTCAAACGATGTGCTAAATTAACGGAGTTTCAGAATTTCCGAGGTAGCCACTACTGAGCATATTAGATATTTTTTAAATGAAAATTAACGATAAAACATACATTAATGCAAAGTATTATTTATTTACTTTTAAAAAATATTGTGTGGCGAACAGGATTTGAACACTGTGCGCGGTGATCCTATGCGATGCTCGCTTGCAAAGTTTGGCAACTACAAAAAGATCATTTATGAAGTGAGCTAGGTCACCGATGTGACGCCAATTAATATAACAATGAACAATTGCGACGATTGTATGGTACTAAATGATACGTTTTCTAAATTGATATGATAAGGACACAATTCAGAGTAATATAGGATTCTCGGACGGTGAGTTGTCGCCAGGAACGGCGAACTTGTGAGGTAACCAACGGCAGGTACCAGGCAGTGGCCGCTAATTAATAAAAAAAATTAATAAAACGACGGTGAAGCCCCCGAATATAGGACAATAATGAGTAATATTTATTTTTGAGATGTACTTAACCGGCACCTCATTGGAATGTGTTTAATATCGGGAAAATTTGATATAACCTGACATTTAACACTATTTATGTAGAAAGTAATGATAATGAATATGTAATAGTGTTTTATTGTCCATTACGAAATAAAAGGAGGTACACTGCGACCGAGAACTCATTCTCTCGCCACAGTCTGCCTACAGTGAATATCTTTCTGGTTTATATTTCTTCTTCTGACTTTGACCTCATCATCGTCATCGTCAGTATCGAGAGAAGCGGAAATCGATGGACTATCCTTGTTTTGTCTTGTTTGGTCGTACTCCTGAACTCAACATAACTGTACCTTGATGATAAGTGCTTAAAGAGTATATTATGTAATTATATTTCAAAGTTTTATGAATTGTATTATTCTAACAATAGAAAAAAATATTTGCTATTTGCAAAAATTTTTAAATAAAAAAGTCAATGAAAAGTGTACAATTGAAGTATCAAAAATCTCTGAATGTATTTATTGTCACTTAGTATTAACAGCTTAACCAAAAATTATTTATTTCATATTATTGGTGTTTGTAATAAACTTTGACTATTTGCAAAGGATTTATGTACGTAAATATAAAAGTTATTGTTTTTTTTATCTAATCTTATTATTCGTAATGTAAAATAAGCAGTACAAATATAAATGTTAAGCCGGTTCCAAATATAAATGATTTTTGAGTACTGTTATATTATATATTTCGTAAATTTAGATGAAAACCATAACACTTACGATGCCTCAGAAATAGAAACCACAGCCATAACTAATTAATAACTAATTTGGACTCACCCACAACCAATAATGACATGGAGTTCCCCATCGGTGGCGTAGTGCTGACTTGACACTCGTAAGTACCTGAGTCCCTGTGTTGTGGTGACAGCACCTGTAACAAAGCGTTTGACAAACTTTAGATCAGCGGTCGCTAAACTGATGAACGCAAGCACCATTAATGAACAATAAATTTATAATAAAGTTTTTGTTTCAATTTCAGACATAAAAGATAAAAAATATATTATTTCGAACGTAATATCATGTTTGTTAAAAAAAAACCACAGGTTAATATAAAATACGTCACCCGGAAAGATAAACTTTAACCGAAATTTTATTTCTCAATTAGATTAGATTACATAAATGTGAAAACTGTCACTTGCACATGTATGTGTGTGTGTGTGTGTGCCATGAGAATGAGTAGATGAGTGGTGGGGGACAAACATTATAAGAGACCATCTTTGGGGGAACGGGTCTCTTCCATTACAGCTCCACCTGAATAACTAGTCTATCTCTGAAGTGTATAATTTATAATTACTATAATTAATAAAAATAAAATTGATTTAATATGTATATCTTTTTAATTAATACATTTAATCATTATTTTTAAATATGATATTTTATTTACAAAAAGTAGTGGTGGTAAAATATCTAAACATTAACAGGCGATTTGCATTTTCCAAAAATCCAGTAGATTAAGAAGTACCTACCTATTTCGAAATACTCGTATATCTCTCGTTTATAAATTTGAAAAACATATGTATTCTGATTCTGTATTTTTTATTAAGCAGTTTTGTGCTTGAAAGGTTGAGAACATCTTCACAAGGGTCGTCTACAATCTGTAGTGTAGATTTTTCTAGGCTATGCTTTTGCACATATTAAAGTAGTTTTTTTCAAACTTTTAATATCTTCAGTTAAAATAACAAAGTGACAATACGCGAGTATTGGAAAATTCTTATAATCTTCTTCCTCCTCCTCGTCATATTTTCAACAAGAGCAGTCGTGATCATGGAACGGGGGCTGTTAATTATTGTGAATGATATGGATAATTTATTGCCACCTATTCCAGTTACTGGAATCTCTTACGCATTCCAGGAGTCGGCTCTGCATCATCGGTACATATCCAGGTCGGTGACCTTTCGAGAAATACTTTCTCCCACCCGTTCTTGGACACTTTTTTTATGATATTCTTATAGTTAATATCTAACTAATATATTCTGAACTGTATAAATGAGAATAAACATTGGACGATGTTTAATTCCTATATGATGTATACGTAGCATACATCGCCAGCACCACACATTCAGAGCTCTTGTCCTCCCGTTCTACCGGATTTCATATTTCAGCACCATAGAAAAAATAATAATTAGAAGGACAAAGGTTCTCACCCGTCTTATTTTTTTTCTTGTTTATGCTTCGATATTATAATCTGAAGATCATTTAGTTAATTCTATTCCGTCTGCCTAAATATAAGTATACCTACATAATTATCATTTGCGTGAAGCACACACAGAGTTAGTTTATGCTATGTTAGGTAATCTAACACATTCTTTCTGTCTCGGCTTCATATTGAGGGAGGAGGCATCTAGATAGCCTGACTGGTTCTTTTTTTTTTAGTATCAGCAAGTCAAATGGTTATCAAATGAAAGAATTGTGTCATTGAATACAAGAAAGTTTATTGTTTACAAATAGGGTTTTATTTTATGTTCTAATATTAAAAATTGAAAATTAATATTCAACATGTATATTTAACAATAAGGCAATTGCAAAAATAATTATATTAACTTTAAAGATAATATTTGTCCATCACGCCAGCATAAAGTTATCTAATCTAAGCTGTTGTTGTTGCACGTTGAAGTTAGTCTGATTAAGATTATGATGGTCCCTCACGTAAGAGATTACCTCATAGTAGACGCCTCCCACTAGTAGACCGAGTGGGGAATGTGATGATCCTGGAGCCTGGACGTGAAGTGTGGCCAGCTGCTTGTGAGATGTGGTGCCGGCGTAGGGTTATGGAGTTCAGGCTTGAAGTTGATCGACAACCAGACGATGCCGAATTATCCAGACAAACCGGAACCCTGTACGCGATGTTTTGATGCGATATTTGCGTGCCGTGAACCCAATCGTATAAGATACCGTCTGTACTGTCAGCGACAGTCTGTTCTCGCGACACCAAATTATGAAGATCAAACTTTTCATAGATCAACCGGGATCCATTTAGATACTTTCACATAAACGATTATACGCAGAGACATCATAGTCTAAGCTTAAACTCGAGGTGCGTAGTCTAATCTCGGTCCGGAATCACAATTTATAAGTGTTTATATTTCAAAAACTATATTTTTATCACCACAATTGACTTTATTTTCAAATTGAAAATTGCCGCGATTTTTGTTTGGTTGTAAATCTCGTATTTTTTGTCAATCGTCGAAACTTGGTGTAAACTGATCTTGCATAATGAACCCCATCCTCTATATACATTTGACGTCCTGGCATTGGTCACGTACGCCAGTTTTCATTTCTTTGTTCTTCGAGACGAGTCATTTCTTATGGCTCTGAGGGGTGCATCTAGGTCTAACAATGGCTTGTTTACGGATGTCGTGTTTCACCCACCCTTTATTTTGACTAACTTTTTATGCGTCATTGAACACCAAAATATTATTTTGGCGATTCCGCTTTCTAACAGCTATTACAAACGACGGTGTACATAAGTACACTAGGTATTTAAAAAAAGGTGGAAAAACTTACTCTGATTTGAGAACAGTTATATCAATTTAAATTTAGAAAAAAATTGTGAAATCGATCGGAACAAAAACGGCAAGTCATTTCATTGCTTTTTGCCGTACTCTGCTTTCAGTTTCTATAATTTTTCCCTCGGACAACTGATATTTAAACTATTTTATTATGATACTCAAAAATTATTATTTAAATAACCAAATTTATAAATTAACATAACCGAAACTCATGAAACAGATTTTTTTTAACATTTAACATATTTCAATATTTCATTTAATATTGCTAATAATCCATTTAAAAAATATAAACTCACTCGCTTGACAGATAGTTGATGAACACTTACACATACTCGTACATCTTATCTAAATAAACAGAACACAATACGAAATGAGGTTGGAATACATAACTGAAAAACAAAACGCTTTGTCTGTAAAACCGTAAAAGGTGCCAAAATTTTTAGTCAAGTAAAATTTGCTTGAAAACTACAAATTGGTAGATGCAAAGATCTCCCTAACAATTCACACGGCATCAATAGGGAAATATTAGTAAAATAAGATTATTATATGGATTAAAAAACAAATTGGAAGCACCCAAACAAACAAATTACCCCGCAGCATTAGTATGAAGTTGCCGCGAAGAACTGTCGGAATTAAAAATCTAGTCGTTGTTACGCTAATCCGTGTAGCGGCTAGACTTTTATGTGGTTTTTCAGTAGATAAGAACTGTTTAATTAATATTTTTTTCCCAGAATCTTTAGTAATGTGCCGTTTTTAAACTTATATGTAGCGCACGCCCACGAAAAATATTATCTCGGTACCTATGACGAAAAATAACTAGAATATTTTAATGAATATTACATAATAAACTAATTATATACGAAAGTCTTTAAAAAATACAAATTATTAACCTAACATAAATCAATCGATACATAACAAGAATATAATTTTAAAAATTAAAATCATATAACTGATTCCTCACAAATAACAAGGAGTTGGATTTTAAAGAAATCAATAAGAGTGAAGAAAGCAAAATAATTTAACAGCCTTACAAAAAATATAGGGGTTTATTACCCATTTAGAGTATGTACTTTATAATAATGGTCTAGTCGCTGGGGGAGTATGTAAATAATAAATTTCAGGATAAAAGAACTTGTTATACTCGAATTTATAAAATGATGTAAATATTAGTCTTGCAAGGTTGGCCACAAAATTACGAAGGCTACAAGTTGGAGCGATATCATGAGGGCCTGTGCGGCTAGCAGATTGACTACATTAGGTATATTTCAGCCATATTGCAAGTCATGCCAGAAAGTTTATTTCGTTCCCAAGAGCACCGGGAGGTTCGTAATCTAATAATCATCCCCTGGGAGTTGAAAACAAAAAGGGGAATTTTCATATTACGTAAGTATCTATCTAAAAATCGTAATTTAATCATGATTTTTTTACTGAACAAATTGTAGCTACCCTATATTTAACCCTTAAAAATAACTTAACTCAAATTTATAAATTAACTAATCTACGGCCTTTATTATTTCCGTGAAATTAAAATTGGACCCTGGAGGCAAGGGAGAGAAAACGGATTGATGCCCTAGAGGTGTGGTGCTGAAGACATTTTGCGCATACTCTCAATCATTTTCCTTAGACGAATCCTTCAATTTTATAGGTATCTTACGAGAAGGGAAGATAACTTGGAGAAGATTGTTGTAGTGGCCTAGGTTGATGAATGAAGAGGAAAATCTCCCATTCGTTGGACCAACCAAGTGGAAAAGACAACAGATACTTCTTTGCTTATAGCCCTAAGATCTGCTGGATACCGATAAAAGTGGAGTAGCATAGGCAAGTGGACAGAGTTTGTGGAGTTCACGATCTTTAGTTACGAGGAATCGACGTGAATGATGGTCATTATTTCCTTGTAATATTTTAATTCCGTTTACTTTATCAAAAGCGTTGCCTTTCTAAAAGTTGTTATAAAAAGTCAGAAAAATTGTCATGTTACGGCATCTTAAATGTTATTTCATTATTTGAAACGTATGTAATATGATACTGATGCAAGTATAATTAATAATCAATGCAATCTAATATATATATTCCTGTGTTCAATATATTTATTTCTCCCCATTGATTGCGACCGCGTCCTAATTTGATAATATGAATCAGTTAGTGTACGTATATCCTCACGAAGATACAGCGATATTTGAGGGATATAATAACGATCTTGAAAAATTAACAAACTAAAATAGACCATTATTACACGTAGAAAAAACATTTTTAAACTTTATATTATGTGTTTTACGACCACCCAGTACATTTGACCTTTGACGTTGTGTAATTTTCGCTCCTGTTTTAATTCGTGATTAAAATCAAAATTTAGTTTTGTAATTATACACCGAACAATTTGAAAGCAAGAGTTGAAAAGATGGAATATCCTGCAAAAGTCTCATTTCGTGCTCGGAAAGGACAAAGAAAACCAAAATCAGCAATATTGCATTTTTGATATAATTGATTTGATATATATTGATTTTGATGTAACAGTGTTTGTTATTTATTGGAAACATCTCAGATATAAGGGCGTTGGACATAGAAAAAAAAAGACTTACATGCTAACATATTTCACATAGACAAGAAAACTACATTTATTAATTTTGAATATCAATAAATATTAATATTTTTTTAAATTTTAGAATCTAAATAGTATTTTTATTCTCATTTCTACAAAATGTTCTCAAATAATCTTTAAATACATTATATCAGTTTCTAGAGTTTTCTCAAAATCAATTATGTTAGAAAATTATTTATTAATTACAGCCTTTGCTTCTATGTCCCTTATATATTTATTTTATCTGTACAAGTTTCATTAAATTTACACTAAACTATACCTGTTTCACTATAATAATAAATTTGTATTGAGACAGGTAAAATATATCGAAACCAATCTATGTCAAAGTAATCAATTAAGTTAGCTATTTGTAAAAGATAGTTATTAGTGAAGGTAGATATTTGATATAATAATTATTTCTAACGTCAAAGTTAGACAAGAATAAGTTTTGTATTTTGACTTATTTATATCTCTACAACTTTACTAGCAAATTATAAAAATAATTCACATAAAAGTTTTATCAAGCACCATAAATTATTGATCAAAACTTTGTTTAATGACAACAAATCATTTTCCTTACCTGTTCTGAAGTATTCAAAATTTATATCAAACTAATTTGAATTTCCCTTTTTTATATAATTTCGTTCATCGATGAAATTAATTAAAATAATCTTTTTTTTTCTGTACTTACCCTCAAGATCCAGTCTTCTGTCTGGGGGTTGTGAACACTCTGAAACCTCTGATCAGAAGTGTAGGTGGACCTCCCCACGGTCAACAAGTGGAGGTCTCTGTGACGTATCCACGAGACCTGTCACATAAAGAGGATTCAAGTATTTTGCTTTCCATACAGGAGGCTTGAAAGGTTTTCTTTTTTGGTTCAAGAGGTAAAAAAAAACTAACACTACATCTCACATAATCGCTCTACATTATCTACGAGTACATTCTTTTTTTCAAATTCCATGGTCTCCATTATATTTCCAATTATTTTCTACTTCTCATTCCATTTGTCAACATCCACCTTTTCATCATCTTATTGTCAACTAGTAACTATACAAAGTTCAACTAAAAGTTTGACACTTCTCTCGGTGAAACTAGAAATAATAATTAGGTGTATTATCTAAACTCCTTATAGTTGTTTGAAAAGTTTGATACCTTTCTTGTCATTTCCAGAAATTTTAATATTGAGAGCGTCAAATTTTACAAACTTTGTGATACGTATTAAGTATAAACGTTTTCAAATTATCAGAAATATCGGGGGAAAATTTGAATAAAGACCCAATTTTCCTAGAAGTAAGTTTCTGGAAAAAAAATTCGATAAGCGGTAGTAATTTGTTTTTGAATACGAGTTCGTACCTATAGAAATATATAGAAAACGATAAAAATGTTAACTGAATACAAAAAAAACAAAATGATAAAATGAACACATGTCTTTTAATTAAGTTTTAGAAAAATTAATAAAATAAAACACAACGTTGTTTACTTCACACTACATGTTAATTAAAATAAAACGTTTTCGATGCTTAACTGCATCATCTTCAGTAATAAACTGAAATTTAAAACTAGAAAATATTTTATCTACTATTTATGGGTGGTATTAGAGCGGGGTTGGGGAGAGGGGGGTTTCGGTGAAAAGTGAAAGTGATCGTGGGCGGGGCTAATATAGACAGAAGAGGAGATGTAATAGGTGGTGTTTGTATATTAAGTACATTATTATTGATAATATGTTTAATATAATATTGCTAACATGTATTTTGTTATAAGTTTCATGCTAAATCATAATATTACACTTAAGAAATAAAGAATTAATCAATAGTCAATAGTCAACACCACAAACTTCGTTATTTCCAGGTACTGTTCTCTAACGGTTTTTTCTGTGGCTTTTGTTACCCACTTTACTTCATGCAGTGTAATTTCTTCAAATATTTAAGTTTACGCCCACGAGTTGACAATATTACACCCATAAAGAGAGAGAGAACGAGATCTGCGGGTATAAAAATCTCGTAATTACAGCATTTTAATTGTTTCATTTGTTCGCCATGACAGTTTATTAATTTTCCATCGCTCTTTCAAATTTTCATAACTTACCCAATATAAGCATCAAACACAACCGAAAAAGTTAGTTACCATTATACATTTCTCACGCTATCTATAGCCGAGCCCGGTGATGACGTGCGTCATCAACCGGTATCACCGTGTACGGCCACCTTTGCGAAAAACTCGCCTCACGATAATTTCGTAATAATGGAAAATATCTTTGCGATAACTATTTAGTAGTTTGGATGGGATGGGCGGATATTTAGCCGCCCTCGCCTTTGTGATTGTCAGGTAAAGAATTTAATAACCCTCGATGAAAATATCGTAAATTAAGAATTTTAGTTGGTATCTGACAAATTTACATAAAATTTTTTAAACAATTTTAGTTATTTTTTGGAATTCTGGATTTCGTTTTATGTTTATTCAGATAAAATAAATGTGAAGCTTACCGTCTTGTTTCCGAGATTCCTTATCCTACAGTTCAGGTATGAAGTTTTACCGACCAAGGCTGTTACGTTTTTCGATACCGAAGTATCAAAATATGGGCCGTGGTCTGCGTGGACCAAGTTTTCTTCAATCTCGTCAAAATTTTCGCTCTGGTGATCTGGATACATCGGAGGTTCATCTGTGTAGATGTAATTTCCAGAAGAATCTGTGAAAATTTGATAAAATTAATTTAATATTGAAATATTCTAATATACAAACATAAGACATGCTTCATTTGAGGAATTTGAATTGCGAGTTGAATGCTTTTAGGGTTCGTGTTAGGAATTCTACTCTAATTAGTTTCTGCAAATCGCTTGACAGAAAGTCTTATTTACTGGAATGCTGTCAACTATGTAGCGACAACTTGTAGTGTCAACTCTCGTTGGAATTTATATTTTGGAAACTCTAAGAAGCAGAACACTGCCAGCGACTACCTTTAGAAAAAAAAAGTGAGCGAAACCCAGTGAGCCAGGTTTTTTAAAATAAATAAATAAATTCTTAATATAAAAAAAATAATGAAACTAGAAAGACATACAGAAAAAGTCTATTTTCTTAAATGTATTTGACATTAAATGCAATATAAAGTTTATTACTTTTAAAAATGATATAATAAATGTATCAATTGTTAAAATATAGAGATATAAGATTTAAATTTGTCATAATTGGTTGCCGTCGTGGAATAATTAACCCGTTTTCCCGGATTGAAAGAGGTCTAGGTTCAAATCTCAGTAGCAACTAAATACTTTTTCGATAAAAAGATCTTTCTAGTTGATTAATAATATGTATTAAAAATACCACAGAACTGTGTTTTAAAAATGCAACTACATAACGAAAATTATATTCATAATAAAATTATTTATTTAATTATTATTATAAAAAAATATTTTAATATGCACATATATCTAAAAATCCATTTATTGACCAAGTTCAAGTAAAAAAATTATAATAGGTACTTAAATACTTTAAAATAAAACATCATATTATTTTTGTGAAAACATACTTATTTTAAGATGATCGCCAGTTTAAAAGAAGTTTAACCTGTTTTTGTCATGGAGCGTGGCATGGAATATAATTACTAAGTGCCCAAGGATACAGTTGCGAATAAAATTATTATGACGTGAAAAGAATAATCATATTTTTTCTCGAAATCTCCCTCGAGGTAACTGCGTTGTATTTAAATAATATAAACCAAATGTGAAATATTCGGTATTACTAATAGCGTTGAGTCTGCTGGATATCATTCTGAAAATAGTCACGTACATAAAAACCAATTCCATCTGAACATATAAACACAGCATATATCAAGTGTAATGATCATTTTATATTACTATATATATATATAATATATATATATATATAATATATATATATATATATATATATTTACATTTCTACACGATAAAATTTAATTTTATTCCTAGCCTTTTATTACTAACTTGATACGGTCGATTCTTGCGTGACTTAATGAAATAGATACCAAATATGAAATACTTAACCCTTGGCATGCCGTATGCCTGGTGGGTCTGGTGGACCCGTAATTGAACATATTTTTTTTTATATGAAATAATAAGGTTGGAATATCATATTTTTTATTATTTTTAATGTATTTTTTTTTTTGAAATATACAAATATTGCATTATTATTTACATAAAAATACATCTTACTTTGGGAAACTAAAAATAAACTCTCGTGTTTTTAATTATAAATCTTACACTTAAGACAGAGATCAAAATCAGACTTACTATACGCTATACTCTTTGGATAATCTTCACAAACGCTGTACTCTTTGGATAAGAATGATTATTCATTCCTCATTAGAGCGAAAATTTTCTGCCCACACACACCTTACGCACGCGCTGCGGATTGCGGTAGAACCGACAAAATGATTGCCAGTCTATGACGCAAAACTACCCAGGAGCGTGAAGTGGTAAGTTTCAAATTTCAAAAAATATCGACAGTTCTTTAAAGTGGTGGGTCTAACAGACCCTACCAGAAATACCAAGAGTTAAGACTATTTAATTATTTTACAGAAATTATTAATACTCTATACACATTCTATAAATGTATCTCATGTAAATAAATTGTCTTTCTGTCCTCATTATAGGTATGAATACAAATTATTGAGTCAAAATTGTTATGTTGATAATGCACTTGTAAGGATAAACGCGTCTCAAATAAATTAAATGAGTAAAATAAAAAACAAACATTTTATTTTTTCGTGTCGACTCCTCAAAATAACAAGGTTCCATCTGACACTGACACTGTTTTGAGATAATGAGATCAAAAGTGTTCATTGAATTTCAATATATATTCATGTTTTAATATATATTTTGTTTTGAGTATGCAAATATGATCAGTTTTAAGGTCTTAACTTATTTACAGTATTACCATTGACCACTGTGAGATAATGGAAATTTAAAAAAAAAAAAATATATATATATATATATTGTAAATTAACGATAATGAGCCAAAAAATTAAATAAATAATTGATGCAGTTGAAACTTTCAGCTCTTGCTATTTCCTTTAATATCCGTTAAATAGAGTCGGAGTGTATGGAAGAAATAAAGAATAATGCATTTGGAACCCATTTCACGCAATAACTCAAATTAGCCCAAAATGTTAGTTGGAACCTTGTTATTCTAATGGGTTGAAATATGATTATAAAGTTCTACAAACTTACCTCGGAAATAGTTGATGATTTATGTAACACATAATACGAGTATAAAACATAAAAAGCGAGTAAAAATGAATGTTAAAAAACACAATAATAATTTTATTATAATATGAGACTGTCCTCTATTTATTTAAAATAATATTAATAAACAACGTTTTAAAATTTGAATTCTCCTGAAAAATATGGTGAGTAGATTATGAAACGGACGTTCATTGTCACCTCTATCATTAACATTACTAAACGTATTTCAGGATAATCATATCCAAGATAAGCCATTCAGGAGACAGTTCTCAGAGTAGGTACTCCCACAGTACGCTGTTCTGTAATTCTCTCCTTGACAGTAAGAGTTATGGGATACATTTTGGGTCTAATCCATCAGTGACGTCATTTGGTAAATCACTATAATAATTGTATCTCTTACGAGTACGGCCTGTTTTAGTGGGGTTAGGAAATAATACCGGCGATACAAAACTAGGAGATTTGCTTTATCCATCAATTCATTTGTAATAATCTAATTTAATATTCATTAACATGGATACGTTATACATAATATTAAGAGCCGTATCCCGGAAGGAGATACGATGAGATAATCTCATAAATTTAGTAAACGTGTGTTAGTAGATTTAGTACATGTGTTAGTATTCAGCTTTAGATTGGTAGTAGTTAGTGGAAAACACTCAAACCAGTGTACACGACGAAGTTCAATCTTATAGCGGGATTTGATATTACTTTTAAAATTAGCAATATTAACTTCGTGGTTAAAATTCATATTTTTTATTTACTATCTTTGTTTTATTAACCACTTGAATTGAGTTTAAATACGTCTACTGGTTTCGAAAAATACAATTTTCTTCTTCAGGATGTCATCATGTCTCTAATCTGCTCCCCCCTCGGCAAAATCCCTAAGTAATTAGTTAGCCAGAGCAGGATAGGTATATATTTGAAGGACAAAATACACATAGAGTAGGTACTCGACTTACTTTAACAATGACAGCTTAGAAAATGGTATTATTTAGGGCTCAACTTTGGCTAGTATAAGACCTAGATGAATGCCACAGCGGTGGATAGATGCATAGCACTGAGCTGGAGTCAGCTGTAAGGATGACCTAGGACTGAGATTTTTATAAATGTACTACGAACCAAGTTTCATTTGTTTGAGGCAACTATATGATAATAATGACATGAAAGAGAAAAAAAGAAGAAAATAAAAATAAAATATTTCTTTCGATCCATTTGATTTATTATATTATGCACACATTGTGCATAATATTTATATGTATATATATAAAGAATAGTGAATGTGGATTTGTTTTTTTTATATAAATATACAGTTTTATTTCGAGCTTGATGAAATTTTGAATGAGATTTCGAAAAGCCACGCCCGCCCCCTTTTCCCATCTCTTAAAGCAGAATTTTAATAGTTCTTGATGAAATTTTGCACACTTGACGTTCAAAATAAAAGGAAAATTATTGTCTATATCTGATTTCGAAACACCATCCACACCCCCTTTTACCACCTCTTAAAGCAGAATTTTAGTAGTTCTTGGTGAAATTTTGCGTTCTTGACGTTTAAAATAAGAGAAAAATTACTGTGTACATCTGATTTCGAAAAAAAACTACTCTCTAAGCCCCTTTACTCTGCGTAAAACCCGGCCAATGCCGGGTACTTCAGCTAGTATGAATATGAATCAAGATCTTGTCTTTGATATATTTCAATAGTTTTTGTCTCAGTTTTATCAAAATAACAAAAAAAAATTATTGACTTGAAAAAATAAAAAAATGTGGCCGAAAGTTCTTTCCATAAATTAAAAAAACACAATTTTTAGCAAACACCCTAGGTAAAAAGAATTTCTGGACGTATACTGTAAAAAGGCACAAAATTCCCAGAATGTTTTCAATGGAACGATGAACGTAAATAAATTATTTTCTGCGAATTCTCCGTTAAATTTTCTTGAACAGATTTAGTTCAAGCAGCACAGCGACTAAGTTTTCCCTATAAGCTCATCAGCTAACAGAATTATGCAGATTGTTTTACAGTGTAAACATTTCCGGAAAGTTTCAGTTCAACCAGGATCCAGCAGGCCATCTTTGAGGAAGGTTCCCGGCGCATAATTGCAGGTAGGGAGTTGTTAAATATGCAACAGAGAAGATAAGAGGATCATTAGAACACTTGCCATACTTTATTAGATCATTCCGCGTCTGAAACCCTGAGGCCTTATTAAATATCAGGTTGTTTATTAAATAGTACCCTTAGTTCTAATGGTTGTATAACCATTCCCGTTATTCGATTGTTAAATGTGAGGTCCAGAATCAAAGGCAGACATATCTTCAAGTAAAATACAAAAAACCGTCTACCACAAGTGTTACATTTGGGATTAAACGTTACCAAATACTGTCGTCTTATTGGCTGAAAACATATTTGTCTGAGTTTGAATTAATAGTCTATTTGACATATCTACGATTAAGTAACAATCAAATTTTAAATACTTTTTTATAGAAAATTTAGCAATGTTTGTCTAATTTCGATAAGCTAGTCTTGTAGATATTTTTACTTATTTAACTCAAAAACTATAATAACTGGACATGTCGGATTTTGATTCTATACCTCACAAATAATTGTTATCTTTATAAGACCATCCCATAAATAATGCGGTATTTTTATATTGCTTTTATTTTTTTAAATAAAGATAAACAAAGTTGTTTTTTAATCTAAAACATACTCTCCTTTATTTTTTACAATGCACTTCGATCTTTCTGGTAGACTTGTAAGGTCTTTTTCCCAAAGTTTACATGAAGACTGCCGAATAAATGATAATCAGATGAGGCAATGTCCGGCAAATATAGTTCATTACACATGACAGCAAAGAAGTTTGTGAAGAACCCATTGACCCAATTCGCTGACTTTTCTGGTGACACGGAGATGTCGATGAATAGTTATATGACCAAATCCTAGATTCTCTCGTGATTTCTCAATAGTTATGACGGGATTTTGTTCCACAAGGGTTTGCAGGACGTCCTCGTCGAACTCTACGACGTGGCTCGTTTTCTAGGCTGTAGTTTCCGGCTCTGAATTTCTGGAACCACCGTTGAAACTAGCTTATGTTTATTGCTCGATTTACTACGGCACCTTGCGCTTTTCATGAAATTTAAGATAACATCGTTGCATAATTGAGGTGTTATTGTGGTAATAACACGTTAGATCTCCTCCTTAAACTCTCTGGTTGTTTGTGGCTTATTGGAATACTTTGACTTTATGTGATTTTAAAAATTTCCAAAGAAAAATGTTGCATGGTGTCAAATCACACGATCATGGTGTTTTTAGCAAAATTTTCATTCACTTGCTGATGTTCAATCAACCAATTAATGAATTATCTTCCCTTAAAATGGTCTGCTGGTTTGAATTCTTGAGCCAATTGGATCTTATTGGCGTGCAGCTTCAGAACTTTCACGGGAATTTGCTGTAAGGTGCTTCTTGAAATGCCATGCTCTTAAGAACGATGATGAATTTATGTTCTTGGGTTTTCAAAAAACCGTCCACTATTATGAGACATGTGTGACTTATTGTCCACAATGGGACCAGTTTTCTTAAATATTTTAATTAAACTTCTAATTGGTGACTTATTTGCAATATAATTTTGTCCGAAAATTCCATGAAGTTTACCAAATTTTTTAATTAAAACTTTTTCCATTTTTGTAATGAGTTTTATCAAAAATAACGCATTGTTCTTTCGCATATCGTTCCATATTTACTAATCGCAAGGTTGACAAATGAAAAGTATTAAATTTTTTAATTGGTCTACTTTGTAAAAAAAATGGCGCGAAATTTAAAAAAAGGCGCACTTATTGGGACACCTTTACAAAGTTTTGTTGTGAAAATAAAAATAATATGTAAAATATACCTAATATTGGCATCATCTGAGAGACTTACGTCAATTTTCATAGAATGTAATGTTTGCAATTTGAATTAATCAAGAATCAAGACAAAGATATTTTGATTCCTCTACTTGTACATATTTTATTTATTAATTATTATATCTATATATATATATCCCTATATCTTAGGATGGGCTAACCCTTAGTATAATTTACAAATTTATAAACCCAACTACTTGGTCACTAGGTGAGCTTCTTACGACTAGATGTAATTGTGATATAAATGTATCGCACAGAATTATGAGGTCGCCGCGGTGATGCCAATTAAATGATATGGTAAGACACGAGTCAGTAATTTAAAGGTATAATTAAAGTGTACCAGAGATATGTAGAATAGATTTTGGTAAACAAAGACTATCATTTTATTAGAAAATGAGCCTTACTAATGCGGTGGGAAAAAAGTTAATAAATTCATGTACTGTTTGTAACTGAAATAAAATAAGGTATTGTGCGGGCGAGAACACATTCTCAATTCTGTCACCGTAGTGTATCTATATTGAACATCTTTTATGTTTAATTTCTTTTGACCTTATAATCATCATCATCATCGCCAGTTGAGAGAAACGGAGATCAGCGAACCACCTTTGCATACATTTTTTTGTTTCCTATACGGAACAATAAATATGGATTCATTAGCGGCTGTTAAGTACTGGAAAAACTTGACTATTGGATTAGTAGGTAAGGTTGCATACCTTTGCACACCATTTATTATGTACAAGTTAAATACTTATTATTTTACGATTCTTGTTTATTTCGTAACTCTTTTTTTTGCTTTTGTATATCAAACTTCTTCTTATTTAGTAACATAATGTTATGTACTACAAATATAAACCCAAGATTAGATTAGATGGTTTGGTCATGTGGAATGAATGAATTGAGGAGAGGATATACGTCGCGAATACTAATTACCCCAGAAATAGAATGAATACATGAAAGAGCTTGTGATGATCCACATATAACCAACTGATAAAAAAAATATGAATTCCGAGAAATTTCTAGAGCTGATGCGACGGGGTAAGGGGGGGTGTAGCGGGGCGGGGATGAGACGCCAGGAGGGGGTCGGGGAGGTAAACGCGGCTCTAGAGAAGGAGTTTGGGGATGGCACGACAGTCGGCTTCGAGCTTCGGGTAGTCCAAGGGGCAGGTTCGGGGAGTCAGTTTTGGTGATCGCACGAGAGAGGGTCGCTTTTGAAGTTTTTCTTTTCGAGGTTTACGCCGCGAGTGTTTTAGGGGTGATCGTGTTGTTTTTCGGGTCCGCGAAGGTCGTGTTGAAATTCCGAAATCGCGAGTGTGGTGACTGAAGGCAGACCGGGGTTGGCGCTGACGCGGCGGACCGTAGCAGAGGATCCAAAATACTAAGTTTACCTTTTAGCATGCTTGTATACATAATTAAAACCGCTAACAAATACTGTAGTGTGATTCGGATCATCATGTAGACACTCATTCATAGAAAGGATCTGGCGTAACCGCTAGACTACTTGATATTTCACTTTATTTAATTACTGTCCGTTTTATAAATTGGGAGCACCCACCTACAAGTTTCAGTTACATGTATCTCATTATTTAGGACCAATTATATACTACTATTGGCCGTGTAGATAATCATGTAACTATGTACGTAATTATTTGTATATTTACTTATCCGCGGAAATCTAGATCTAAAAATCTCATAAATCCTGACGGGGCGCATTTTATAGTTTACATTTTCGATCCGAAGTAATGGCTAGTAGGTAGAAATGATAGAATTTATCCGAGAACTTTGTGTGTGTATTTACTTTGGGAATACACAATCGCATGCGTATGCGAATCGTATTGACCTTTATAATTGATATTGTGCTAACAACTCACTGAACATTTTACTTTACGACACATCTCACAAGTAAGATTCCGCACTGATTCCTACATTATCTAAACATTTATCTTTTCGGTTATCAAGCCGAAACCAGGTGCTTCATTCTACCGACCTTCAACGCCTATGTGAATTGTAGTTTTCCTAAGATGATTTGATTGGGAATAAAAGGTGCTTTTGAAGGCTGAACAGAGTCATTCGGTGGCATGAAGTGTGGACGGGCTAGCTATGGTTATATCGGTTTGGTAATGATAGCCATAACGAAAGAGTTCTGGACATCATCGGTCTGCGTAGGGTGCACAAGGCTACAGGCAAACCCTATGTATGTTTACCGTTCATGATCTGTTTCCGATATATAATCTGGCGAAAATAGCTTAGTCCGCACTGAGTTTGCATCGAGGTGATTTCTGTGTGGTCGCCGTGGTACCCGTACTTCAGCTGTATGAGGAGGATGATAGTAGTGTCTCTAGAGGTTAATACCCCGAGACAGTGTTCCTGAAATGTGCTACAATTAAGCCGCCACGTCGGCAATCCACACACATACACACGCACCAGCATGCAGTAATAATAATCCTAACTATTTGTTCCTGGCCTTATTCGAGATGCATTGTTCGAGACACCGAGGATCATCCTGCAGATAAATTAAACTATTCTTCTGACACCATTGTCACATGACCTACGTGTTCAGACGCACCCAAGGAATTAAGGGAATTTCCTGAGAATCGTACAGTCATGTCACAATCATCACAATTAATTACCTTCAGTGGTGGACGCGGCCCCGGATTGACCATTTTCCTACCGATACTGAATAGCAACATATTGGAGATACCAGGACCTCGGCCATGTATCTTGAATGAGTCATAACAAATGATATTGTTCACTTAGACACTGGCCGAATCAAAACTTTGGATTATCATCATCATCATCTTTAAACTTTTGAACGCGTTGGGTGCAGGGTTCGAAGTTCAGGACCCGTCGTCTACTGCGAATATGCGCCAGACGTACGGATTCTGAATTTGGGGTCAGGGGATTCGCACGTACGCCACAGACCGGTGTCTAGAGAACTTATCATGTAATCACGGAACATATTTGCCAAGCGAGGCAGGCACCTAGCATGTCGCATGTTGTTCCACATGTCCACATAATTTATGAACAGCTAGGCGACACCACGAAGCGGCCACAGTCACGAGTACGAGTCTACGACAAGGTTGGTGTCATATGTATAATTTCACCTTCACTCTACATTTTAGCTCCGAATAATGCGTACATATGTATAATTTCTTACACACTCTTACATTCTAGCTCTGAATAACACGTACATAATTAATGCTATAACGGGCGCGCTCGAATATCATACCGCTTGACGGGAGGTTTTCTGTTATTCAGTCGTGTACAATAGGATAATCGGTATATTTATTTTAATAATTGCTCTATAGGTATTTGAACGGCTATAATATTTGGATATTTGTAAATTTTGGATATTTGATAATTGAAAACGCGGGTTAAAAGAATTAGGATTATTGCGGACATAACATGGGGAATATTCTTAACCACTAGAACGATCACGTTGGCCAAATTTAGATATTAAGCGAATAGACTAGCATTAAGCATAAAAATTAGTATTAAGTAAGGTAGAGAGCTAAATCTCCGCACTGGCGACCGGGAGAGCTCGCACGTAGGAGAATACCGAATCCATAACAGAGGCGTGTCTTGCGAGCAGGACGCCCGCACAGGGAAATTGAAGATTCCGCATTAATTTAGAAATAGTAATATTAAAATTATATTTAGTTAGACATAGGGAAATTCGGAATTCATCCCAGGTGGTGCCGGCGACCAGGAGAATTATTATTTATTATAAAATTATATATAAATAGGCTTAGAAAAGTCGAAATCACTTCAAGCTGAGATGACCAGGCAAATCAGATGCTGGTCCTGTTAGAAGTCCCAACAATCGATTAGTACATTCGAGAAGATGTATGAATGTGAATGAAACAAGAGGTTTATTAGAATATAATAATGTGGCGAACTATTATTTTTACCAAACCCCTCGGAGAATTTGGTAAGTATTATGTAGCAATCCTTCTAGCTGAAGTGCTATGTGTTGTTAAGAAACTTGGTTTTTATAACATGAGGATCTAAAAGTTATCGTCTCTTAGATGACTCGTTTCTCTGAAAAGTTTTATTGTGATTCCGAATTTGTTTTAAAACCCTTACATTATGCAAATTATTAACAAACAAGGTTGTAGTTTTCAAAATATTCCTTTATTCGTACAGACGTATTACACATAATCACAACATATAATGTTTACTAAAAAAGAATAACTTACCAGACTTACAAAGAAAAGATAACATTACATAACCTATTTTTAATCTGACACACCTTTCGCAAACACACGATAGTCAGTTCTTTAGGCGTGTGATATCGCTGTTCTAAATTCATTCTCTTTGGCCAGGCTTAGCTTCGTTCTACCAACCGAGCTTTCATTAAATGTAAATTCACCCGATTCATATATAAGGTACACAAAGACGACTGCAAAAACAAATAAAATTACACATTAGTCGAAATTGAAGCTCTTCCGGTACAGGGTAGACCGAGTAAAATGAGACAATCCAAACACAAATATTAAATGAATTGCAAAATATGTACATGAAATATAAATTCCGCTATGTAATGTGACATTTTTATATATAAAAATATTTTAAATATTTCAATTATTTTTTACAAACAAGGCTGTCACTATCTATGGTTAAAAAATTGATATTCATTCCCATGTAACAGTATAGATGTCGCTGAAGCTGAGTCTTATTGACGTAAGTATATTAGAGCTATATTCTTTATGTATACGTATGAAAATTCATCCGAATTGTTAACACTTATACTAGAATACATAAAAGTAAGTATTTTTAAATTTTCAAACTTCTTAATTAGACTAGTACATTCACAATATTTGAGTGTCCAAATTTTTGTAGGTACACAATTACTTGGTTTTATCCCCAGAGAGATTGCCATCAAGATATATTATAGGTGTCTCATATCTCACAGAGACGAAGCTATTATTTATATAGGAAGGTAAATATAGAAGTCTATGGAGGTCTTAGTGAACGTTACATTGTGTAAAGTGATCACTTAAGCTACCCGATGACAAGTAGTAAGCCCTTAATGAATTCTATACTCACCTTTCCACATAAATAATAGCTTCGTCTATGTGAGACATTTATAAAAAATATTTTATTAATTAGAATATTTGTGCTTCTTACAGAGAAACATACAGTATGATACATTTCATATAAGGATTTAGTTGCGAGGAATACCAGTTGGTGCCTCTCAGCGTTAATTGGTCCAGTTGTGGGGTTGTAGTTTGAAATTAGTTAAAAACACAAACAATACTCGTATATAAGTAATGACTGATGTTTGTGAATTAGGAAAGTTTTTTTACATATACGTTTATGTTTATATCTGTGATTTTTTAATTGTTGTAGTTGTATTTATGTATTTTTATGTTATTACCGACATTTGTCTTAATCGAATGGTTTATACATTATAAAACTAATAATTCTCACTATAAAATCCATTTACTAAAAAAAAATATCCATAAAAGCAATCAATAGCTGTTATGAATAGCTTGTTGGTGTGGTGGCCAAGACGTTAGCCTAGTTATCTAGTGGTTGGGAGTTTGCATCTCGTTCCAGGACACCAGCAAGTTTGTCCTATTTTCATAGTACAGACGTTAGTTTGAAAATGGTAAGAATATTGATGTGACATGTATTCCGTGTACGCGTCTCAAATATTATTTTTTTAAATACGTATTCCGATAAACCACTTATTCTATGTACATAGATGTAATATTTATTTCTATATCAATCACATATACACGATATATCGTGTTTATTATATATATATATATCGCAAAAATCATATTATATATATATCGCAAAAAGATGTACAGTGAAATCTCGATCGATCATTCCTCGAATGATCGTTTACCCGTATATATCGTTCATTTCTTCCAGTTTCAAATTAAGTTCATATAAAACACGCAAAATAGATCGCATCGATCGTTCTTCTACACATAATTTTACCGCATTAATCGTTTAAATTACACAGCATATTTCATGACACTATCTTGTTTTATAATTGCCTGCCCAACGGCAGTTAAACGTGTTGCAGTTGACGTTAAAGAGGGAGCCCTGCCACGGTGGTGAAGGGTCTAAAGAGATAATCTCTGAGATGAAACTGACATAAGCGAGCCAATCGTCATTGGAAAATCGCTGAAGCCTAAATGTTTTAAGAGTGCGAAAACTTTAATAGTAAAATATTACGTAAACAAAAAGGATTGGATGACTACGAACATTTTAAATTTGTTTTTAAGAAATCTTGGCGTAAAACAACCAAATATTTTATTATTTATTGACAACTGTGCAGCTCGCCCAAGTGATTCTTGAATTGAAGAACACAGCATAAAATGTTGAAGATGTCGATGAAGAGAATCCCTCACCTGTGCCTTTGTTTTCAGAAGCATGCGCAGCCTTCGAAAAATTGAAACCTTTTTTTTAATGCACATTCAATAACTGATGCCGAAAAAAATGTCATCTATAACACCGAAAAAATACTGTTTTCTTACGGCAATAACTCAACAGCTAAATAACAAATGATAATCAAGGATTACGTATGATACGAAATTACTTTTTTTTTTTGTTTCGGTGCAGCTTTCTAATTTTATTTGTATTAATTTATATGTATCATTTTTAGAAAATGATGTATTAATGTCACTTCTTTCAATATTCCCGTATTCATAGTTAATTTTAGTAGCTCCCTTCAAAAACGATAGATAAAGGTTTCACTGCATGTGTAATGAAAATTTGGTCTCTATATGTGTTGCGTCTTATATCGTCCGCGAGTTTTCCTGCATTGTATACTAATATTGTATGTTAAATAAGTATTACATGTTCGTGAAATGAACTATTACTTACAAGAATGTATTTGAATTCCTAAATGTACAGTTCTGCTTATATGAATTAAAGTTTGGCAAATTATAATCGAAAAATAGCTGAATTTTTTGATACATTTATAAAAATTTCTTAATTACAAGATTTCATTATTAAATAGTGCTGAAGTCAAATAATTGGGTTTCTTTTGGAAGTACGGACTTCTGAAATACAGAATTTTATCTGGACGTTTGAAAGTCTTTCAAACGTCCAGATTTCAACTTTTTCGAGTTCCCATTGATTATACAGTGAATTAAAATATTAAAACAAAGTTATAACGAAATTGGGAATTATTAAAAGGGTGAGTTTTCTTGAAAGTAGATATTGAGTTTGTGAAACTCAATTCCCAACGAAGAGACAAACTTTTGAATTTTTAATGATTTTTGCTTCTTCAATTTTGAAAAATTAATATATAATTTTATAACGAAATGTCATCCAGAACACAGACCGCTACACTATTCTATCTTCACTTACAATTCTCACCTCTTACACATTCATACATCTTCTCTGCAAGCCGTTGATTGTTGATGGTTCTAACAGGACTATCTTTTATTTATGGGGCCATCAATCAACACTTGCGTCATATATATTTTTTACTATTCGTATATTAAATTACATAAATATATAGTGTCGTCGTTTTGAGTTACAGTCGAGATAAAACTTGTTTAATTTTAAAAGTGCACCGCCTGCATTTTAAATTTAAAATAATATCAGTTTATGAGTTGGCATCGTATGAAATGCCGGATCCCCCTATGCAGGGGATAAATATGTATATACAGCTGGAACAAACTCGTTAAATTCTACAGTGTATTAAATTATCAGATCGATCCAAGAGAAACGAACAAGATCTGCAAAATCTTCCCGGATGAAATAAATAAAATACAAAAAGGATAAAAATACATAACTCCATCTCGCGATAATAATTGTCCGCCAACGCTAGCAAAAAAGGATTCTCGAGAATACGGATAAATTTATAGATAAGTGAAATAAACGATTTTTGGATCAGACTCTCCGAATAAGAATGTTCTTTTCTGGCGTAATCATACAAATTGAAAATAGATTATAAGAATTATTCGGAGTAATAAAAAAAAAGCTTTTTTTTTTCATTTTTACCACAGTACATATTGGATTGACTGAATCCGGTACAATTTTTCATGAAACGTCGTTATCGCTTTCTACTTGTAGACAACAAAAAACTTACTTATAAACTAGCTTATTAATTTTGTGACCATCTTTCATCATTTAAGAAGTATCTAAATGATTACAAAAAAAAGGATAACCTGGTGCCGAGAGAGTATTATTGGTTACCTACATTCTCTCACATCCTTTCACGAAAAGAAAATTACTTATTGTAAATTATTAAGTATTGCATTAATCACGTAACCCCGCTGAAATTATAATTTAGTATTATATTACTATAATACTAAATTTAAAAAGACTATTAAGTAACTGATTAAAGGTTTTCACATGTTCAAAATATCACATGGAAAAATCAAATATTAAAACAATAAACATATAAAATATACGTGTAAGTATGATACAATGTTCGTTGCTACTGCTTATTATCATACTGTGTGTTCAGCTTGTGCCAATTCTAGGCACGCATAAACTCATTTCTTTACTGTAAAGTGCCACAGAAATCATTGATGCAAGTATTTCTGAAAACTGAATAAATATATAAATCCTTCAGGAAATAAAATTTTTATTAATCTTGTTTTAGGAGCATAAAAGATTTTTTTAAATATTAATCGTATATGCATAGTTCACCCCTCAATCTTGTATTTACTCTTCAAAAAAATGAAAAATTCTAATGGGAAAACTACGTGAAGTAATTATCCAAAGATAAAATGAAACGGCGTCATTTTTTATAATTCTACGTACGGTGTTTTGAATGTAAAATTTTATTTTTCTTTCACAATCTTTACGACAAAAACATATTCTTTTAGTACCTTATAGCTAGTTATACTGGAATTTTTATATCGTTAAAACCTAAATTTAAATAATGTTTTTTTAATTGCGGAGTTCGTAAAAGACTGCTATGTATAAATTTTCCTCCGAAGAATTTAAATACGTTTTGGGAAAAATACAGCTGAGAACAAAAAGTATTTTTGTAATAATAAATAACCATCTGAGAATTTTTAAACTTTTTGGTACCGATCTCGTACTTACATACATAATTCAACTATACAGTTTAATGATTGTTAATAGTTATTTGATTTCATCGATAAGATTATTCATTCATATGAATCATAGAATGTGAAAGAAAACATTACAAACAAAAATATATTTTTATATGATTTCGTATTATTAGTAACATACGGTACCCGGCGTTGCTCGTGATTTAAATTAGTTTTTAAATTTATGATAGGGCTTAGGTAGAGGTGGGGCCTTTATTTTTCAAAGGATCTGAATAATAAAAATATATAAAATTAGTTTTGCACAAAGTGCTAAAGCATTCAATTTAAAATAAATTTGTATCCTGGGGCGGGGGAAGAAGATCAGGCGGGGGATATGATTTTTAATTTTAACACCAAATCAGGATCTAGGAGTATGTATTCGAGTAGAACACATAAATATTGAGTTTTATAGATTACTAAGATAGATATCATTTAATTTATCATGCATTTATATACCTTAGTTTATTTATTTGTTGTTGAGGAATGCTGTTGTGTATTTTTATGGAAATTTTTTTATGAACCATATCAAATGTCATGTTGTTTATATATTTGTTTGTAAAAACATTTATTTTTACACATGAAAAAATTAATGAAAATTGTTTTTCATTCTATTATTTGACTTTTTTATAAAAACGTTTCATGTTTGCCATTTTGTTATTCTTTAAAATTGCAAATGGTAGCCTGTAAAGTTAACAAAAACTCATTTCAAGATTTCACAATTTGGATGACATTTTGAATACATAAAAAATGAGATGAATCTCCCTTTTCATATCTTCCCTCGTCAGCGACGGAGATTTATTTTTATGTGTCTGAGTCGCAGATAGTAAGCGTATGTGAATATCGTGAATTCGTTATACTTACTGTACCTTGACATTAATATTTGTAACAACTAATTTCAATATGACGTTTTCTCTAATTTTCTCACTTAAACAACACGTGATGCAGATTGCTTGCTGCTCAATCACAACTTGTAATTATTCTCCAGATAAATAACTAAACCGTATGAACTCAATTTACCATGCCAGTAAAAATTACCAATTTCGTGACCGATGCAAGTCGCCGATCACAAGTGGTGGATGACGATTGAATCGGACGTAACGTAACGGTAAGAGAAAACAGGTGGATGGGTAGTTGGTAAATGGAATAGGGAATTGGAAAATGACGGAAGTGTGGGATAAGGGTAAAGAAATCCTTCGATAGCGAACCAGGATGGCTTAAGGGATGGATTATTACAATATCATTGCCATAAAACTGCGATGCAGTTTGGAAAAAAATAAAATTAAAATTAATATATATTTTACAATATGTTGAGTGTGTCCAAATCTTTGTAGGAACCAATTACTGGGATTTTATCCCCTGGGGGATTGTTATCAAGATACAGAATGATTAAATGAGAAGTATGGAAGTCTTGGGCATTACAGAGCTTACGAACTGTCATCGGCTGGCTTAAGTGATCACTTTACACAATGTAACGTTCACCTATTTACTCATGCTACCTAGCATGGTAGCATAGGTAAATAGGTATATAGGTTTAAGGATATGTAAATCTTCCTAATTAATATATTTATTTTGTATTTAATTATTATTCTGATTCAAGTATATATGTTCACCTATAAAAAAAAATAATTACGAATACGGAACAATATACTTACATGAATTCGGAATACTAATTCCGAATACGAAAAAGTTAAACGTGATTACTAAAAAAAATTCAATTAGGAAAAAATCTTCAAAGAAGTTCACGACTGAAAACTAGTTGTCAAAAGGAAGGAAACAAAGGAAGAGCTGGACTTGTTCGATAACATTCACGTCAGATCTTTTGAACTAATGAGGGTAGCAAAGAATAAGAATACGCTCATTTATTGTGGCAGAAAGTAGAAAAATTACAATGAATGTTGAAATAAATATAGAGATAAACAAAAATAATAAAAGTACTTAATGTTACGTTATATTAAATAACGAAATATTAGTGTACCTCTTAAACAAAAATATCTCTTATGAGGCAATTTATAAATCTATAATAAAACCTCAAAATATCCATCGATTAATTATCCAACGCAAAAACTTTTTTGATTTCTTAAATATTTAATAATTTTCCTTCGAAGTAAAATCATTAATTCAAACCAGGTGCCAGTATTTAAATCGCCGCGAAATGCCGCCTCTTGAAAAAAGAAAATCATAGGTTTTTACACGATAGAAAAATCATTCATTGCTTTTGATTTTGATTAGTTTTTAGAGATTGAATCAAATGTATCAACAAACCAGAATTTTATATAGACAAATATAAGTATTCGATTAAATATAGGTATTACAAGTTTTCAGATGAAAGTATACTTTAAAGGTTAATTCAAAATTTTAACATTATGAATACAGGATTCAAATGTATCACGCCAGATTAAAGTTAACATCTCTCCGTTAGTAACAAGATACACTGTGATTGTTGTTCGATAGTAATTGCGATTTAACTAACGATTTGAGGTTTAGTTCTCTATATACCAGTGATCCGAATTACGAATAATTAGTTACCAATCATCGTTACAATCGAACACCATACAATCACAGTTACAAACGCGGTTTATCTCATCACTAGGGAATTCAATCTCGTAAATTTTTTTTCTAATGTTTGAAAGTGCCAGACTAGGCACGGTATTGAATTATCGGTGTTAGCAGCGTAAGATTTTGATTTCATATTGCGTTAAAAATTTTCTTGTTGCGTTAAGATTTTTTTCCGTTGCAACGTTCTCTAGCATTGCACAACTTTTGTAATAAATCATGCCACAGAAACTTCTGGAACAAATTGCTTCCGCGGCATCTGACTTTTCTCTAACACTCAATGAAATAGTACATTAAAATATTTTTATTTTTCTCACCTGTGCACCTACACCAACTTCCAAGTAACTTTAAATTAATAAATAACATCGTTGGGACTTGTGTGTAACATGCAATTTTGTTGAAAATAATTTATGATATTGAATGTCTCTAGCTTATTTTATTTTAGAGTTAATATTGTTTTTATTTATATTTTTTTGATTAGTTAATGATTTTTTTAATTATGATGATGTAATATTTTGTTCAAAATTGATTTTAAAAATTCTAACAATAATTATGACACGTGTAAAAAACGACTCAAGCTTTCTTATAGTTTAGAAAAAAACATATCTAAAATTTATATAAAAAACATGCCCAAAATCAGAAATCAGTTTATTTTAATACTCTAAATTATATAGCGACAATTTTGTAAAAATTTCATCTCATGAATCAAACCAAAAATGAATATTTAAATCTTTGAAGCTCCATATAATAGTTTAATGTAATTGTCAGATGATACTTTATTATTCCAAGGGCACGATATTAGCAATGTAGCGTTCTTGAACTACACTTGGAATTTTCTCACTGGGCATTCCATGAGAATATGAACAAAGAGCGGAATATAGAAATATGATTCAAGAGTAACTTCTAATCAGTGCTGACTTTCTCAATTCTATCCCTCGTGTTACATTATTTCTACTATTTCATCACTGGGAGATGAAATGACAAAGATATTGGTATACTCGTATTTTGAATTGTTTGAGTATAAATATGTCAGTGGCGTGCAGTAGGTGTAGATTTAGGTTATGCTATCACCAATGATATTTTACAATCATATATAATATATGTATTACAATATATGTTGTACATAGGATTATAAACTTTTGTTTAACCGATGTATTTAAACAAAATGAATCCATCGTTTATACGACCCTGCCATATATTTATTTGTAATTTTAAAGTACTATTTTTATAACGTTTTTTAAGTTTGAGTTTTAACGTAAAATAATTCCTTCTAACCCATATAAAAATCGGTATAAAAAAATATATAGATATTTTTAAGAACACTTTTTATGACTGAACATGATTTTTTTATTGTTTGAAAATCCTTCACGAAATAACTAAACGAAATAATAATAATTATTAAAGGTTATAGTAAGAAATAGTTCTACAAATTGATTTTGTTTTTCCCAAATCAAAAACAAATACATGCACCAAATGCATCTCGAACGCAAAGAACAACAATGAAATCAAGATTCCTTAATAAGTAAAAGAGAAAGTAGACACTTCAATGATTTGCACGCAATTGAAAGCCTTTCTAATATTATTCTGTTAAAAAACAGCATAGGTAACGAATCCATATAAAACGGATCAACCGAAAGGAATTTTCAATTCAGTAAATAGGCAATTATATGACTTGAGTAATTCATTAGCTTAAAAATAGAATAGAGTAATGTGAACAGCTCGATGCGGCGAATGCACAAGAGCGTCATGACTACAGCGGTGAGTTGTCGTGGTAGTTTTTAGAACTAAGAAATTATAGTCTCTACTGGTACAAAGATGGCACTAATTGTAAAAAAAATGTTTCCGTTTATCTTAATTTAGTTATTTAATTTATATTTGTTTCCCAGAATTTTTGGTAATGTACAGCTTTTTTGCTTGTATGCACTGCACGCCCCTGATTAATTCATCATTTCATCACTGGCAGATGAAATAGCAAAGATTTTGGTGTACTCGTATTTTTAATTGTGTGAGTATAATTATGTAATGGACAATTGATAACTCCAGAGGTTCTAACGCAGATACAAAATCCCGTCTTGCGAATTTAGCAACACAAGAAATAGCCATTTAAGTTAATAATAGCTTTATCGTCATCATTTTACATCATTTATAATTATTATTTTATACTCTCTTATAAAACATAAAAACTTATATATTATGTCGAATCCGTGAACTGAATAATTTATTCAATGCATGCATTTTCCACAATAAGGCTTATATTTTTGCATTCTAACATATTTTCATACCGTCATTTTTTCCCCAGTGCATAATTATATCATATCACACAAACATGTTTGCACAGGTATATCCTATATTTTTGCCTGTATGGCAAAATAAAAATGAAACTCACGATAACACGCCTGCACAACAACCCTAAAAGACATTAATGTGTAAATTAAAGTAGGTGTTACGTGGTGAAAACGCTTATAATATTATACTTTTGTACTTTTAGTATCTTATACATTTTTTTAATTTGGTCAATATTTGAACAGTGTCGTTTGTAGGGTGTCTAAAATGACAAAATAATCCGTAGATAGAAGGTCGATTCCCGACTTATACGGCGATCTTTCTGGAGAGTCGAAATATATTTAATTATATTGGGGAGAACCATTATGAAACGGACACATTTGCTAACGATGGAACACAACTCTTTTTAAAATTGATTTTATATGTATATATTTATAATTAATACATTAATTTAGTATTTAAAATATCACAGACCTATGTTCTGAATAATTACAACTTCACAATAAGAATGTGTTTTCCTTAATAATATATGTTGTATCAACGTGTCCAAAATTTAATAAAAATGAATTGATAATTCTGGCGTCTGCAAATCGGTTTACTCAAAGGTATTTGAGATTCTGTAAAAATAATGTAGATGGCTTTCAAATAATGGAACGGCAGGTGTATTAATTTGAAAAATGTAACATATAGTTTCGAAAATTTGTCAAGAAAAATACTGGCGTTATAGCACAAAGGTAGTGCACTTCCCCGGATTGGAAATGAAGATCCAGGTTCGAATCCCGGTGACGCTAAAACAATATTTTTCGACAAAATTGATTTTATATGTATATATTTATAATTAATACATTAATTTAGTATTTAAAATATCACAGACCTATGTTCTGAATAATTACAACTTCACAATAAGAATGTGTTTTCCTTAAAAATATTTTTGTCTATTGAATACACGGTTATCATATCATCTCATATCTCTGTTGACAGATTCCCTTGTTAATGTATAACTATGTGATGTTTGTATAAAGAAATGTTGCTCCGAAAGCAATTCTGTTAGCGTTTTAACCTGAGATAAATAGTTGTGTATTTTTCATATGTGAAAATAAAACACTTTATTCTGCTCGCTTAATTTACTTGAGACGCGTTTTGCCTTGCAAGTAAGTATATTATCAATCTAATAATTTAAGTTAACAACTTGTATTTATAACTATAATGGGGGATAGCTATATAATTGTATTTGCATGAGATTAAAAGGAACAACATTATTCATTGAAATTCTGAATGCTTATTGAAGCATTCAAAATGTGTGAAAGCATTTAAAATTAATGGAAATACAAGTTGTTGAGTTAAATTATAAGATTGATCATACTCTTACAAGGCGAAATGCGTCTCAAGTCAGATAAACGAGATAGAAATAGAATGAAAAAACAACTGTTTTATTTTCACTTATATGATTATGAAGTTCTACAAACTTACCTCGGAAACAGTAAAGATGTATATTTCTTAACTTTATAACTCTCCTTGTTTTTTATATTAACCGTAACAATTACGTTCAATATACTGAAATACGTTTGAAAACATTTTAAGTGGTTTGATATTTTATTTGTCCAGGCAGAACAGAATGTAAATCTGACACCCATGAGTGTATTGAAGTGAATATCCATTTTATCATCACCTATGACGTCCGACTCTTGCTTATTTTTAATGTAACTGGCTATTATTTTATTTTATAATATACAGACAATTAATAGTTCAATGACAACATATAAAAAATATGATTTATATTATAATTACAAATAAAATAAATGTTTTGAATTTGAACATTTCAATAATTAAAAATAAACTGGAATTTAACATTTTTCGTAAAAATAATTACACTGACATAATAATACATAATACTTCTAATCATCCGTGTTCTCAAAAATTATCAGCTTTTCATTCTATGCTTAGTAGATTAGTTAATGTTCCTTTATTCGTAAATAACTTCAACATAGAATTAAATATTATTAAACAAATTGCCATTAATAAATGGTTATAATATTAAATTAATAGATAATTTATTAAACCAAAAATACAAGAAAAAGTTTATAATATCATATGTTTACCCACCTAGTATTAATAGTGGGAAGCAATGGAGAAAATTTGTGTTTTTAAATAATCTTACTACAAATTCAATTATAAAAAATATCCTAAATTCTATACAACCAGCTTTTTACACTGATAACAAATTAAAGAAGTATATATTAAATAACAAGGATAACGATAACATTTTTTAAAAATCTCGGATCTACAAATTAATTTACAATGATTGCAATTATTTTTATATAGGTAAAACATGCAGAAATTTTGATAGTTAGTTCTTACTTATTCACCGTTTTATAGTTTGGTTGTATCTATGCTTGTATTTTTTAATTTCAGTATACAATGTTTCCTGAAGAAAATACCATAGGTAACGAAATATGTAGGTATCGAAACATTAATAAACAGTGGTTTAAATAAAGTATTTTGTCTAATTATTATCAAATATAGTCATTAAATGTATAAAAAATTCTCATCACGTACGCTCATTATAATGCGACTACCCATCGCAGTCTGTAGATACTACAATGGGTACAAATCGTGCATTGACAATAAAATAAAATGAAGATACATTAAAATGAGATGTTATAAATAACAAATGAGTATATCCGATCAAATTAAAATGCAAAATGCATGAAAGCATAAAACACATTGTTACGTTACTTCTTCCTTCTGCCTCGGCTTCATGTTCAGGGGGGAGGCATGTAGCCTAACTGGTTCTTTTTAAAATTATCCTCAAGTCAAATGGTTATTAAATGAAATCACAAAGTGCCAATGTTTACAATAAAGTTTATTGTTTATGACCTGCATATATTAAAAGTAGAACAAAAAAAAGCATTTTACCTAATTCTTATTATTAATACAATTCAAAAATGATTACTATCAATTTAACATTATTTATGTGCCCATCATGCCAAGATGAAGTTAACTAGCAAATTTTCTGTATCGATTCTTGTGTGATGTTGACTATGCAGGTCCCTCACGTAAGGGATTACCTTTCAGGAGACGCCTTCCACGTGTAGATGATGGTCCGGGCAGTGAAGTGCCGCCAATAGTTGTGGTGCCAGAGTAGAGTGACAGAGTTCAGGATTGACCACCAGACGATGTCCAATTATCCAGGCAAACCGGGACTCTGGACGCGATGTTCTTAATTACAATTTGCGCGTGCCGTTTTTGATGTTGTCTCTTTTAATATAGATCCACCGGAACCCTTTTTATATTTCAATGTCAACGATTAAACACAGAGAACATCATAGTCTAAGCTTTATACTCGAGGCGCACAATTTAAATTTACCCCGGAATTACAGATTACAAACGCTCGCTTGATGCTAGAGACGGTACTAATTTTGTTTCCTAATTGAAAACGGAGCGATCTCTCCTGGCTGAGATTGATAGAAAGACTGACGCATGAGGGTGATGCATCCTTTATGGTGCATTTGCCTACGTGACTAAAATCACGTTCGTTGGATTTTTTTATTGGCGTTCCCACGCCGCAACGTCCATCTAACAATACCCATGTTTATTGCAAGCTCGTCCCTTACTCCGACTAGGTGCTTTTGTACCCTTGAACAAAATATTCTTTTGGGTAATTTTGCATTTTAACAGAAACTTCAAAATAATTATAAATAAATACCAATATATACAAACATGGTTTCAATAAAAAGTGTTGTGTTAAAGTTTTTTATTGCTAAGTAATGAATTGACAATTAAGTTTAACTAATTTACTGTGTTACTGTAATTATACAATCTACATAAATTCGTTTTGTAAAAATATTATTATTTTAAATGAACTTGAGTATTTTTTTATTTTTAGAAATAATGGATCCTTCTGAAAAAAGAGTAAGATATCTTGCGATAATATTAAAGAAGCTGTGAAAGGGTTTACTGACAAAAAAATTTTCAATACGTGCTCTAAAGCTTTTAATATTTCTTTCAGCAAGCTGATTCAAGTAAGATGGGCAAGAGCCCTTAATTATAACATCTTGTCAAAAAAAGGGTCTCATAAAACATGCGGAATAAAATTCATTTTTTATTTTTTTATAGTAATTGCTATTGAGTAGGCGGGTTTTTTATCTTATAAAAAAAATTAACTTCAATGATTGTAAAAATATCAGTTTTTTACGGGATTTTACGGGCCTTAGTCATTACATTTATTTTTCTTTTATGTGCTAACTTTATTACGTTTTCTGAAGACATTCTTAAAAAATTATACTAATGTAATATAATAATATGCCTTTTGATTTTAAATAAGTGTCCGTAGATGCGTCTGCGGAAGACTTAGCACTATCAAGTAATTCATATACTGGAAGATGGTCCTGTTAGAAGCCTCAATAATCGGTGAGCTTATATGATAAAATGTGTGAATGTGGATGAGTCGAGAATTGTGTGTCAGGACAGAAGAGTGTGGCGCTCTAAACTCTCTGCCTACCCTCGTGTTGTGGTAAGTGAGTAAGCATTACACTTTTGTGATCACGTACAATTAGCTTATTTATGTCCGGTTTATAAACCCCTGTGTCTGCTTTATAACGACAATGTTAGAATGTGAACAAAATGTGAACACATTTATGTTTAAGTCTTGTAAAATAGATTTGTGTAAAATTAAATCTATTCGAACATTGTGTTAAATAAATACGATGTGTAATTTTGTAAATTATCATTTTAACAAAACTGTTTTGATTATTTTATGGCTACATATTCTATAATAGCTGGCAATATTAGAAGAGGTGATAAGGTTTATGTAAAAACAAAAGAAACAGGTTTTTACATATTTATTACTATTATGAAGCTCATTAAGATGCATGGTTTTATTATTTACAAAAATAAAAATTATAAGTTTAGAAATAAAAATACATAAAAATACCAACATTAAAATACTCTGTTGTGTAACTAGGCGTTGACGTAACAGGTTATCAGGAATTGAGAGTGGATCGATGACATACGCCCAAAAACGTGACGTATTCTTATGTTAGGAGAGAGGGAAGAATACATTTCTGAGACTTCTCTATCTGAGATACTTAAAACAATAATTATTAATATATGTAGATATCATTATCAACCCCATCGCATGCAGTAGATGACATATAAATACGGCCTATTCATAAAACGTGTTCTACGGCATAATACAAATTACTGCATGGTATACTGATACAAGATTTATTTGTATGTATGTATTTATTATTCAATTAATTACTAAGCATATTATATATAATAAGGTGATGAAAAGAAACACATTGTTTTCTTTATAAATAAGCAAGATATTTATGTTAATGTTTGGATTAAGACGATTTTGAAAGTAACAGGTTGAATATGCCATGTCTGTAACTAATCCCTTAAGATCAATCATAGATCAGTAAATGACATGAAATAAAGTGTACGAGAGGTATTCTCCACACTTTCTTGGTGGAAACGTAAATCCAATAGATTATGACACATTTATGTAACAATAAAAGTATTTACTTTCGTAAATTAAATCTTTGTGTAAACAAGACGTATTTTTTTTACATAAATGCATATTATATTGTCAGCGTTTAAATTTTCCTTCTAATCGAGTCATATTTTTAAAAAAAGTCGCGGAGCTATTGGATTGAGTAAGCGGTACCAAAGTTATCACGCGGGTGACACCAAAATTAAATTATTAGGACATGAAATTTGCGTTAGTTCATGTCTTTATAGTATAGGTCTGAATAGGTGTCTGTGGGATCAATCCATTTTTGTAAGTAACTATTGAACAATATACTCCTAACAGCATTGCACATATGTCTAAAGAGGTCAGCTCCTATCGGCTAAAATGAAACGATCCCCTTTTCAAATAATAATATAATTGGAATGAGCCATATATGAAAATAATATCATACTTAAATGAAATATTAGAATGGTATCAATGCAGATTTGAAACAGCGTTCTAATGAGATAAAAATGTTATTTTCAAGTACACTGGAACAAGCCATGTTTAAAATATTATAAATGCCTCTCCTAACTCATTCTAAGCCATCTGTTGCTGGTACTATGAGTCTACTGTCTGCCTGATGTCATCAGTTCAGCGTGCCTTTGGCCTGCACATATTTTGCGTTAACGTTCGACGTTTCTACTCAGTCATATTGTTAACCCAAGTTCTCGTCTAAAGAGATGCCTCGCCCGCTGCCATTTCAGTTTTGCCACCTAGTATCCTGTCTTCGAGTTAGATTTGGGTATATATACACTCATTTGTCATTCATTCACGTAGATATACCCATCTCACCGATTTCTTCTTGGGTTGAAAACAGAAGAAAGGTAATCTTGCTACTCGCATCATTTAACTGCTGTAGGGTGTAATTGTTATATTAATATCGCTCATATGGTAATAAGTCCTTATTAGGCCGATAACTTTCCGTGAGATATATTTTTTCTTTCAGCTTTAAAAATATTTTTATGTACACAACGCATCAATTTTTTTAACAATCTCCCCATCACAATTAGGAAAATTACGGACTATCAAACATTTGTAACTGAAGTAAAAAAAATAAGTACACAGACTAACTGAAACATTAATTAACTTGCAAGAGCCACTTAAATCCACTGATATTGAATGTTCTAAATTAGGGTTAGTTCCAAAATAACCCAAAGCAGATGGAGTTACAATTCCCTTAAAATTAAATTAGCCAATCACAATGCTTGTTGATGATCACGTGTCTTCAAATACAGTATGGCTGCCAGGACGATATATACACATTACATAATTGTCTCTTTAGAAAATGCTGTTGAAAAACAAACATTTTTTATATTTGCTTTAAAAATACACGATTTCATCCATGACTCACAAACATAAAGTCGTTTTAGGGGGTTTTAGAATTAGGCCCTCCATATGTCACTTTTATGTTTGTAATACACATCAATTATGACAGTAAAAATATTAATATATAAACACGATGAACAGACATGATGAAATAAATGAAGATGATATCATTGACACAGTTTACCATTAATATTTAATGACAAGGTGGGTAGTACATCGACCCCTCAGAATGACAAGGTTCCATCTGACATTGACACTGTATTGTACTGAGATAATGAGCTCAAAAGTATTGATTGAATTTCAACATATATTCATATATCTTTTGTTTTGAGTATGCAAATATGATCATTTTTAATGTCTTAACTTATTTACAGTATTATCAAGGACCGCTGTGAGATGAGGGAAATTAAAAATATAACATTGTAAATTAACAATAATGATCAATAAATTGAAATAAGTAACTGATGCAGTTGGAACTTTCAGCTCTTACTATTTCCTTTAATATCTATTAAATAGATTTGGTGTGTACGGAATAAATAAAGAATAATGCATTTGGAACCCATTTCACGCAATAACTCAAATTAGCCCAAAATGTTAATTGAAACCCTGTTATTCTAAGGGGTCGATATGGGAAGTGACTCACACACATGCATACGTGCAATCTGCTGTCACCTGAAGGCTTCCACTACTAGACTGTGGTCTTGCAGTACATGCATCATCATTGAATCTCCATCAGGCACGCCAATGGAACGCCATGTTGAAGTATAACAAGTACCGCTTTGACTCTGAATATCTATCTATTTATTAGTTAAATGTATCTCGGTTTAATTTGATATAATCCATTTCCTTGAAGTAGTGTCAATTTCTTTTCAAATGTTAATATGTGACCTTTTTATTTTATAAGTTTATTGACAGAAAAAATTGTAACAATTAGGTCAATTTAATTTCATCGATCGCTTTCCAAACTAAAACGCAAATTATTTTTTCTTGATATGTTGGTTATTAAAAAGTATTTGTGCTATTTAATTATTGAGAAAAATTTACGACCAATTAGTAAAGAGTATGGATAAAATAATTCAAAAACTACACATTATATTTATATTTAAAGTGCGATTGTTTGACGCATTATACATTCATTCTTTATGAAACTTTAAAAAAAATGTAACGTTGATTTTGAAAATAATTAAATAGATGTAATAATTGCTCTTACTTACTCATATACTTAAAATATTTTGCAAATAGGAACCTGGCTAATAAATTCTTTATATTTTAGATTCAGTTAAGTTAGGATACCCTTATCGAAATAAAACTTATTCTGCTGTAGTTAATCGAATAATATAACTGCTATTTTAGAAAAGTATAAAGAAAAAATATTACTTATGTTTTAACAGAATAACAGAGGACTTTTTGAGAGTTATTAAATATCACGGTAAAAAAATATTTGTAATCACGTCAGAGCATCATTAGTTAAATAAATGAAGGCAATTGTATATTTTTATGAATAACTAGATTTAATTTAAAGTTGAAATGAATGGCTGAATTATTTTAATATGGAAAAAATGAGAGTTGGCACAGAGATATCATAATTTCCATTTTAAGCAATGCAAATCTCACCCATTATAAATTCCTACCATTACCCTGCTCTACAGTAACCGTTAAACGGTTAAAATTCGCTAGAACTTTGGGATTCAACATTTCAATTAAATATTACCGAAACTTCTAAAGCCTTCTCAGGCTTCGACGGGGGAATTAAATCGACCGCGGGAAATCCCGATATTGAGAAATTCACGGTACATTTCTCCAATTAGCTAACTTTATTGAAATTTTAATTAAGGGTTTGGGATGAATTGAAAAAAGAGGAAATCTCCTTTTCCCGGCACTTAATCAAAACCATAAATCTGACGAATGTAAAACAGTTCACTCGTTATTTTATTAAAACAATTGGCGTTCTTCCAGGATTTGTATTATTCCGGAACTCAGATTTTGTTGATTTTGCCGGCGATTAGCGAAGGCATCGGTGTTTAAATGTTTAAGGCATTATACTGGGTCGTATTTGAAATAAATGGATTTAAGGTGCTTTGTTCCAGAAATAAGTTGAAAACAATTATAATATATTTGCAGATAAACATTGTGTATTTTGTTTTATAAACTAAGGGGATAATTAAAATTTGTTTAGATCATTTTAATATTCTAAATAACATTTTAACATGAAGATATTCTTTGTGGATGACCATATTCTGCCGTCGCATATTCTGGCGTCGCTGCTGACGTTGATGGTCCCGGAGGAGTTAGGTTAACTATTGTGTCTTCTTATCTAAAATTTTGAACCCAACACCAGATACGTTGCGTTCTCGGCCTATCACTAACTCGTTGAATATTAAAGTGAGTACAAAAAGCGCGATGCTCACGAACCAATGAATCACCGCACATTAAATTTTGCTCAACCACGAACCCACGATGCGCACCCGACCAGTGACTCATTGCGACTGGCAAATCTGCAAATTACGCGCGTCGAACAATACTTCTCCTACTTACCTCAGCCTGATGGTTTACAAGCAATTACAATTTAATATTGAAATTTTTCCGCTGAACACCCTATATAATCCGTGTATTTTCTTAATTATGGCATTAACATTCAGTTTATTAGTTTTAAGGTAATATATAAGTAATCGTTTTAAAAAAAAAAATCTAGTGTATAATTTCACAAATAAATGAATAATGTTAACCAGCATTTTATTATGAATTTGAATTATTTTTGAATGCGCGACCTTAAGGCACAGCATCAAAAATAATTAGAATTCGTAACGAGTAACGAGTATAATATTAACAATGAAACAATATTTTTTTGGCGCAATTTAGTGAAAAATATTATCTCCAAGCTTGCGATATTTAGAAACATCTCTAATAATCTTCTGTTTAAGTTTATTGAGCAATTATTTAGTACAAATTAAATTAATTAACTAGAAAGATACGTCGTTTCTAGTTTTTTCATTTAATTTGTAAAATACCACAGAAATATGTTCTGAATATTCAACTTCACAACAAAAATTGTTCTCCTTAAAAATGTTTTTAGGATGTATCCGACCCCTCTGGTCTATATTTCGGATCTCATTTCAAAGTTCATCAGGTCCGATGTCGCTAATGTGATCTGTGTTAAGTATTGTCTCGCAATACCTAACACTTCGTTTCGCAATACTGTGTAGAAAGCAGGTCGTTTCAGTATTTATTTATGTGCATGTTTCATTTATTATCGGGTACTGTGGGATATCTTCAACTTATTTAAAAAGCCGGATATCACAAAGTTTTCGATTTCCGACCATTATCTCTATGATGTTCACCGGATGATTATAAATTTCGAGTACTTCCTTAACAAGACATGCTACCCTAGAATCCTTAGCTCAAATGCAAAATGTATTATCAAAAACGTGCTCAGCCATTGTCGATCGTCCTGGAATGCGAAGGTGGCTTGCCTGTTTATACTCGTCAACCGTGGAGATTGTGCAGCCTGTTTTTTTTTACGTATTCATGAAATTCTTTGGAGACAACTCTCAGCTTTCGTAGTCACTGTGTACTTACCATGTCTTAGAGATTCTCTATCTTATGTCTTAGTTCACGCTCGTTTTACATCAAACGTTATTTCGTCAAATGGGTGATTTTGGAATAAAAATCAAAAAAAATTAAAACACATTTTTTATTGTGAATTTGCAATTTCAGAGCATAGTTCTATGGTATTTTTTAATATAAATTAAATAAATCAATTATAAAGATACACAGAAAAAATCTATTTATCGAATAAATATTTGGTTGCTACCGGGATACGAACCTGAACCTCTTCCTATTCGGAGAAACGTGTTACCATTCCACAACACCAACCGTTTACGATTACGACAAATTTAGAATAATATTTGCAAATTGAACTTTGTAGTTTATTGTATTAATTTTTTATATAGATTATTTAACTTTATTTATAACTAAAACACAATTTAATTTAAGATCTAGATCTATTTTTTTTAAAATTATTTTTATATTTTTTTATTTGAAACATTTGAACAACGTGAAATTTGTTTTTGGTTAGTTAATTCGACGCCCTGAAGAAGAGAATGGTATTTTCAGAAACCGGTCGGTATTTGAAATTATTCATTTTTCTTCATTATTATTATAAAAATTTGAATTTATATCTGTACATTTTTATAATTCACATGTACATGTAAAATTACTTTGTGGTATCATTTTATATAAATAATTAGACAAAATACTTTGTTTATACCACTAACACGTTTAGATACTTACGATAATCTTCTTGTATAGGTATCGAAACGTAGAATAATCAATAAATAGTGGTTTAAACAAAGTATTTTGTCTAATTATTTACATGTATTATTCCTTATATTAACTTTAACCTTATTTAAAATCATTCACCTTGCAACCTCACAACCTCACTAATGTTATTTACATTTACATTTATATGTATGCTCACTCGCGTGGCAAAACATTATTATTGTGCTTTCAACGTGTGTTTATTCAAAAAAAACTATTATCTTGTTCCTTGTTTCATATTTTAATGGTGATCGATGGCCTTAATTATACTGCTGTGGGGACGGTAATTCGAATACACCACCAGTATCACCGCTCCCAGCTAACCGACAACACAGGCGACATCTACACCCGGGGACGAGACTTCCACCGAGAGGAGCCACGCCCAGTCTCGCCGATCGCTCTCACCGACGACAATCTGGCCCGGTCGCTCGTCTCGTCTCGCTCTGTCAGTCTCCCCGATACCAATCTCGCCTCGGTGACCGATTCGCCGCGCAGACTTGCTTCGTTAACTCTTTATATACTACTTTTTGTACTCATCTTCTTAATACCTTACTTAAAATGTTATATTTGCGGTACACATGACAAAGAAAAGGTTTTAAAAGTCCAAGTACAAATGTTTATAAAAAAATAATAAAAATTTAACAGCTATTTAATATAAAAGAAGAAATAAAAATGTTAAAGGACAAAAGAAAAATATAATATACATACTAGTGTTTATTGAATATTTAAATTTAAACATTCTAGGTACCATTTTCAATATCACTCCCGGATGGGAAGAACATATAATACATTTGGATTTCTGTTAATTCTCTTGTATGCTGTACTATATAAAGTTGATTGCTTTTTAACAATTGAATAATGGATGTATCTATTAGAAATATAACAGAATATAAATTCAAAATTTCTTGAAAATGTATTCGATTGCTATAGCGAAATGCTGTACGCGCTTCCCGGATAAGAAGAGGTCCAGATTCGAATCATGTTAGCAATTAAACATTTTTTCGATAGATAAATGTTCTATGTATATTTATAGTTGATTAATTTAATTTGTATTATATAGTATGTAATTCGAAAATTGTAATTATTATTATTGTATATTAATTAATAATTTTGCCAATATAATTATAGTATAAGTGTTTAGGTATAGTAACTGTAGGATGCAAAAAGGGATAAATTCAGAGTATTGAAAAATTCAATCTAATCCATTGGCATATTTTGAATACTTCACTTAATACAAAAATTGTACAATTATACAAAAATACACGTTTTATTCTACCACCAACCTTCACATAGCTTTGAGTATAATAATGAAATAAAGATCTTCATTATGTACCCTTAATGGTTAAGGTTTCAATATAAATTGTCCGATCTATCTGAGATGCATCCTCCAGTTGTTCAAATATATCTCCTGTAAATAAGACGACAACCTGGAGAAACTAATAGTAACTAATAAGCTGGAAAAGAAGAAGATGGCGATTTTGAACTCAATGAACTGATCAGATCAAACATGGTACTGGCTATCGTATCTAAATTGCGGGCTGTATAGAAAGGTGAAGGATCGTCCAAAGCAGCGACAGGCCACAAGCCTGGGGGTTGTGATCCTCAGTACGATCATGGTCCTAGGTAGTACGTTACATTTATTTATAGGAACTCCATTCAGATATTAAATTAAATTTGAGTATCACATAAACAATTTATTATTTTGAAACTATGTTAATTATACAAGATGAAATATTAATTATTTTTTTTAAAAACAGTAGAAAATTTACTATAGTACGCTCAGTAAAAATCATATCGACTACTAAGACCACTTCGGTAACAGCCCTATGTATCAATTGTGGAAAGATCTGAGTTATTAACGATGTGAAAGTTATAATGATTTTATTTTTTATTTAAATAATTTATTAATGAAAAAATGATTTTGTTGTGTCAAATTAAATAAATCGATTAGAAAAATATACAAATAGACGTATCAGTTACATAAAAGTCCATAAAATATATTAAGAGAACACATTATTATTGTGAAGTTGTAATTAATTAATTCATATTTATAATATCACAGATCTATATTCTGAATAATTACAACTTCATAATAAGAATGTGTTCTTCTAATAATAAAGTTGTATCAGTGTGTCCAAAATTTAATTAAAATAAATTGATAATTCTGGCGTCTGCTAACAGATTACTCAAAGGTATTTGAGATTCCGTAAAAATAAGGTAGATGGCTTTTTCAAATAATAACTTATAGGTTTGAAAATGTGTCGCTAAAAATATCGTCGCTGTAGCATAGTTGGATAATGCACCTTCCTCGGTTTGGAAAGAGATCCAGGTTCGAATCCTGGTGGCACAATAAGAATGTTTTTCGATAAAATTGATTTTATATGTATATCTTTCTAATTTATATATTTAATTCATATTTACAGAATATATGTTAAAAATTTGTTTAACGTTTGATATAGCGAAATGGTAACGCATTTCCCCAGATAGAAAAATGTTCAGGATCGAATTCTGATAGCAACCAAAGGTATTTTTTATTAATAAAACATTATTGTATTGCTTTCAATGCATATTTATTTTTAATAATATAATAAAGCTATAAATAAATTGCAATTGCTTTCAATTATCGTAACGATATCTTTATGAAAAAATATTTTTCGGAATAGGTTGTATTCAATCCCTTAAGACTGAAACATTTAGCATCGACTAACAAATATCTTTAGTTGTATTCTACAAATGGAAAATTATTATTACATAACAGCTTGTGACATTATTATTAATTTAAAAGTCAGCGTACTTTATTTCGTGGAAAATTAAATTTACTTTTTGGGATAAAAAGCCTATTTGAATGGTGAGCTGTTTGCCGAAATGAAGTCGCATTGTGTGTTCTTGTAAAATTTATTCGCTGTATTATAACTTTCGCAGAAATCCCGGTTGGGTAATATATCGCTACCAGTCAAAGTGACCTACTTTTGGCTTCATATATTTCGGTGTAGGGCAGTGGCTCCCAACTTTTTACATCTGTTATTCTATCGGAGGTCATGCGAGTTAACGATTCGAAATGCTTATGGTAATTTAAAGCATGTATGTACCCGTATTTTCAATTCAAATCACACCAGTTTGAGAACATTAACACACTGAAAAATAATTCAGAAACAGGTTTAGGGCAATTGATTGACGAACGCTACAAAACAAAGCCAAAAATTCTATGTGTACTTATAAAGTTCTTTTTCATCCATATAATGTTACTGATGATATTTTTTTTATTTATTTTTTATTTGTAACTATATAATACATACAAAAATTTGTTTGGACTGTGTCCGTCTCACTAGAGAAATTCTGTGTCGAGACAGGCATAGTTTACAAGCAATTGTTCAATTGGTTAAAATTACAAGTAGAAAGATTTATTAACGTATAAAAGGTATATATGAAGAACAATTTTAAGGTGGACTTAATTTTTGGATCACTTTGTAGCAATAATTAATATAGGTATGAGTCAATATGTTTGGGTGAGTGCACCAATACTGGCTCTACCCATATTACGAATCCAAGTTTTAATATAAAGTTTCATGTTCTTGTGACAACTCAATTGATTTAAGTCTTTTAGCATTATATTATACAGTTTAGGTCCAAAATATCTGTAGTTCCTTTGACCAAATGTTGTATGTGCTCTTTGGGTTTGAAGGTTATTTGTATTTGACCGTAAGGAAATTATGTTTTGTGTTGTTTTAAAATGTGTCTGTTTGTATTTATATATGTATTTTAGAGTAGTATTAGCGTATATTTGTCTATTGTATTACATTGGCAGAAAAACAATTTCGGGTTTGAATTATTTTTCAATGAAAATTATATTCATGTTAATTTTCATTGAAAATTATTCATGTTTTAAAACGCATTTTTTTGTCTATAACATCGACTCTGGTTTAATTTTTAATATTGCTTAAAACAATCTATTAAATCAATTATGGAAACGCTGATTAATTCCGGCGATCAAATTGGTTAGATTATTAATAGATCATTTAGTCTGAATGTAATGATGATCGAATAATTGATTTTTAAGGAGAACAAATTTTTGTCGTGTAGTTGCATTTTCAGAACATACACTTGTGGTGTTTTTAATAGAAATTAAATTAGTCAACTAGAAAGATATGTAGAAAAAAAATATTTATCGAAAAAATATTTGGTTGCTACTGGAATATTTTTTCGATATATATATTTTTTCTGTACATCGTTTAGTTGGTTAATTTAATTTATATCTTACTTACCAATTATTACTTCGTTTTTTTGTTATTATGCTCACACGCTCTTAGGTGGTTGAAGTTTTTAACAGGACCTGGACTTTTGATAATGCGAAGTATGTACCTCCAGTTTTATGTGGATATTCTACATAACTTAAGATACCAGAAATAATCTATACGCCATCGGCGTCGGGTCTGCTAAAAACGCTCTAGGGATGGAACGGAATTAACGGCAATTTTCGATTGAGTTCAAAATAGATGGAAACTGATCGTAAATTACGCTTTTGATGTTAGTACTGTTGAGCAACATGATGCAAGGGTGGTTCCAAAAATTTCGTGCTGGGGAAGAGAGTCTTGAAGATGATTAAAGTCGTTGGCGTTCTCCTTCAGTTGATAATGACAAACTGATGTCATTGGCTGAATCAGAGCCGTTCACTAGAATTTGAGAGCCTGCTCAGAAGTTATGCATCGGTTATCTACCAGTTAAAAAAAATCTTGATAAAACATGCGACGCGTTGCCAGAATTAATTGGTAAAAATATGTGTTGATTCTAATGGGGCTTAATATATTTGAATGTGAAGATCATAAAGGAAAATAATAAAATTATCTTCCTTATGACAATTAACAAAATAAGCTAGCGCTTATAGGTAAAGGAAAAGTCACAATACAACAAAATTTAGCAGCAATCTTAACTCCTGAATATAAAATGAAAACATATAAATGCTTATTGCTAGTTATATTTTGGTTTTATGGAGGATCTGGAATATATTCCATCATGGAAGCTTTGTAAAATTAGTAAACTCTAAAAGTTTCTAAAATATTTTATTGATATATCTTTTATGTTGTAGTTTAGCCCCCGTACTGAATTTAATGTACCGCACGCATGACCTTTTCCGAATTGGGCAACATATTTGACCACTGTTTAGAACCGTTATGTCTATCATATTCATATATTGCTGAAGACGTTCCGATACGCTTTAGAAATGGTTATCAAATTTGTTGTAGCCGTTCTCGAATAACACGGTAACAGATTGACAGTCAGACACTGTCCTTTATATTTTTGTAGAGATATGTATATGGCTATATATGTAGAGATATATGTCTACTTGATTTGCCTACAACATATTTCTATAAAAATTGATAAAAGTAAATTTGATTTTTTTCTATTTTACATATTGAACATTGTATATGTTTGTCTTTCGTAATTTTTAAATCAAATTTACTACTCACTATTTAAAATGTGGATCTGACGCCCTTATTCCGAATCAGTGACCAATAATAATTAATAGTAACACTGAAATTTACAATAGTTACCATTCACCAATTTTAGACATTTTTGTTGTAGTGTACGATTTAAAAATAAATCGTTAGTTGAATTATTTGTTTTTTATTAATTTATATAATTCATTTTATTGAAAATATGGATAATACTTTACATTTTCGATCCATTTATTTCATGATATACCGGATTGATCACACAAATAACGAGAAAGCCACATCAAAAGCAGAATAATTGTATTGACGAAAGAAATTCTCTGCTATTTGTTGTCGAGCTACCAGCGTCCGAACTGAATGATAAACGATGTCAAGTGCGAGTTCATACCAAATTAAAATGACTCAATTTGAGAAGAAGAAATAAAATAAATTTAAAAAAAGTAAGGATTCCTATCACAGGGTGGCGCACTCTTGGTGATTCGATTCAATTAAAATGTAAAATATTATTTATATATTTAAAAAATTGTATTATTTCATTTGTATATACTTGTAATGGCTAATTACGCCTAATTGGCGAAGGCCATAATAAAGAGAAAAAAAAAAAAAAAAAAAAATGTAAAATTATCGCCAATAGGAACAGAGCCGATTGGTCAGAGATATAAAAAGAGTGAATGGTATAGTTAAATGGAAAATATTCAGAATATCGACGTGAGAAAATCTTATCTTAAATCGACCTCCCTTCGTCATGTTTCTGTTTTCTTATTCCACCTCTTCTTCACATTCACCTACGTTGCAAGCGTGTTGCCAATAGTCGATGAGGGTACGAACCCATCATGTCCTGTCACTTAGAGGTTGCGACATGATGAATGGTCTTTATTATCGCTCATCGTCCCTTCGAGGTAGTCTTGGGTGATTTATAACAGGGTATTCACAAAGTGATAAACGTATTTACGAAGTATCAAGGCGCCAAAATAACAAAAAAAGACTGTGCTTCTATAAAGGTGTGAAATAAATTGGAAAGTATTCCAAGTCTATGTGGATTTGATACGTGCTTGAGGTCTAGTGGTTACGATACTCGGGGATTCTGGCTTTATTCCTGGGGGCCATTAAATTAGTTCTATTTTAATAGCACAGACATTTAGTTTAGTTAGAAAATAGTAAGAATATTAAAGTGACACCATATACTACCAAATATATAGACATATTTTGATTTTGGCACCACTTACGCAATTAAATAGCTCCGCGACTTTTTTTTAAATATATGACTAGATTGGAACTAAAATTTAAACGCTAGCAAATATATAATATAATACGAATTAATGTAAAACATACGTCTTGTTTATACAAAGATTTAATTTTCGAAGAGTAAATATTTTTACTATTACATAAATGTGTCATAAACTATCAGATTTATATTTCTACAAATAATGTGTAGAATTCTCTTCGTCCCATAACTAATGTGCTAAATCCCTTTCCTATATGTACTCTTTATTTCATGTCTATTCAGTAACGTATTACGTGTACACATCTCTATTTTTATTTAACAAAAAACAAATATTTTACTATCCCATAAATAGGCTTTGTAATGTTACTTTACTGTTGATTCTGTACATCTTTTTATCACCGCAACAAGTACCTTCACTCCCTTCAGTCCTCTAACACAGCATTTGCCAGGCAGATGAATAAGGCCTCTCTTAATAATAAGTGTCTCTAGTGAGTGCTGTAGAGGTTTTTAAAAATGTTTTAAATTTTCGTGTAGGCTGAACTGCGCACGTACTCGAGAGTAAAGCTGTATGTCCATTATGATTAAATTCTTGAAATGAAAAGCATCACGAGTTAAAATAAATCACACAAAACAGAATCGTTTTGTTTTATGATAATATTCATTATACTGCTGTGGGTTTGTAATGAAATGTGACCCGAAATGTTGGCCATGATAAAAATACAAAAGAATACTTCTTATCATCGGTCCGCTGTGAAAACCAAGAATAAATCTATTTATTTGTTTTATTGTTTTTAATATACTTATATGGTGAACTTAGTTCAGATATTGTGCATTTAGTGCTTATCGCGAGATCATTTAAACTAAATAAATCAACCAATTTTTAATTGTAATTGGTCAAATACCAAATCAACTGATAGCCGAATTAATATGTCATATCAATCGCGAGTGACGTTGGCGAATTATACAGCCAATAGAAGTTATGTGAAAACCTTCGCTGCAACCAATTAGGAGCCCCAAAATGTTGTCATAATCGTCGTTTGTTCGACCGATTTCCTGCATATGGAAATTGACAAATTGATGTAACAAGTGTAATAAGTGTCAGGTACCAGAACACATTTAACTGAATGACCAATTCATGAATTAATGCTATGCCATCTTCCTATACAAAATAACCAACTCCAATGTATCCTGATTTACTCAGACGCGTATCCATTCTAGTGCCATTTGGGTCAACCAGAATTAATCTCACATTCAACCTTCCACATTGTAACACTAATGCCAAATAAAGCCAATTTTTCTACCGAGCCTCCCTTTACTTCAACTCACTTGTTAGACATTTTAAATACTTCAGTTAGCACAATTAAATAAAAATTCAATACATGAACTTTAATGGCCTTCACTTTACTTTTATAACACAGATTTTTTTCCCAATCCCATTTTCTTTTCACCTTACCCTCTCCCGTACCCCTGGAAAATTTTCTTCTTTTTAACTCTAATCTCTCCTATTTTAATAGATTTTTTTGTATTCCTGCGATAGAAGAGAAAGTTCTCATTCTTTTATCGTTTTCCATGTACCATAAAATTCATTACCTAAAAAGTCTTAAAAAGCTATTGTATCATTCAAGTTATTGTTTTAAACTGTAGCTACTATATTGTTACTTCAAAAAAATATATTTGGTTCAATTTTTGTGTTTTGGTAAAATTCTACAATGATTTTTTTGCACCGATTAACTGTCTATTTATAAAATAAAATAAAGTAATTAGCTTAATAAAATTATTCATCTTCCAGCATCTGTTATCGATGCCGGTGCTGCCTTGGGGTCGCATATATATCTCTACTGTACTGTAGTCTTTACAAAGTCCAGTGCATGGACGGAAAAGGTTGCAATATAAAGGAGAGCTTGAGAGAGAAAGTCGTCGCGGAGCACTATTGGAACAAGCTCTCTATTATTCCAAGAGTGCATGTGCCTGGTACATTTTAAACAATCCCATGCACATGCCTCTGCCATGGCCAACCCAAGAAACCATGGCAGATGTCATCCTCGTAACGAAGGACCACAGAAGAAGATAGATAATGTTTTTGAAAGAAAAAAACATATTCGGAATAATTAAGAGTGAAAATATATTTGATTTAATTTGTGTAGTTATATAGCAAAGAATAAGATACATACAGGTCGATTTTTTACTCACGGTACTGTACAGTCGGCCACTGACGAATCTGTTGCTAGAATTTTTTTAAAAATATTAATACAATATACTAGTACATAGATGTGTTTAATGTTTAATATTAATCACATCTTAATAATAATGACTCTGTCGATACTCTTCATCAGCTGAAACTAGTACGTAAAGAAAATATTTTTTTGTTAAAAGTGAACAGTATATTTTATAATATTAATATAATAGATAACCACCAAGAAATTTTGGATACTTTTAAAAATGGTTTAATAATTATTATTATCAATGTGTTTAAACTTACCTACTTTTATTATGTATAAACAAGACACTGCGCGCGGTATACACTACTGATACCATCCGTCAACTGAAGTCAAATGCGTTATTGCATTACTTTCTTGCGTGAAGCGGTCATGTAACTTTGTCTCTTTCTTGCTTAGATAGTGCTCAGGCACACATCAACGTGTATTAGTACACAATACATACTTGAAAATAGAATGTGATGTGAGCAGTATTTATCTGGAGTTCCCTAATAGATAGTGATCTTTCGGCAGACCCATATTAAGATGAAGCGACTATATGAAGAAAGATCTCGATGCGCTCAATGTCCATGTCTCCGAATGGAATGTGCAATGAAATAGTGTAGCATATCAGAAATTAACTTTTGTAGTATGTTAAAAAAAAAATTATCCAGATTTTCATGCAATGTGCTAAATGTGTAATACTTTTGGAGATATTGGCGTTCAAAGTTGGGTTTGTTGAAAAACGCTTGAATTACTGTATGACGTAACATCTCAATATGTACGTCCTCGTCAATATTCGCCCACAGAGCGTCGAGTATCGACTTGTTAACTCGGAAGATATGACGTCACACGTCACCGTACAAACCGATCGTTTTTAAAACACGCAACTTTGAACATCTGTAACTCTGCCATATTTCAAGATATCGAAAAATTTCTTTCAATTTTGTAAATGAGATTTGTGGAAAATTTAAAAATATAAAATAATAGTCAACTACATCATTATATTACTTAGATTATTTAATATTTTTGATTTAGATTTGGAAAACATGTTGCATATTTGTATTGTCAAATATAATGGATGAACCTGTCTCCTTTAACACAGACTTCAGTCTAGTTAATAATACAGTGAACATCTTTTATAGTATGTATATATTATTGTATCAGAAAAAAAAACAATAATAATGGAATTGTTGGCCATTGGAACATTGAGTTATAGAACATAGATAATTATGTATTATTTCGTTGCTCTTGCATATAAAAAGTTGTGTAATTTTTGTAGTGTAGGGTGAAAGGAGGCAAATGCAAAGATATTGAGTTATTTTGATTCTTGAAAAAATTTATAGGTTTTTATTATAATATATATGAGGCGAGAATTAAGTGTCAAAACAGAAAAGTGTGGTGCTCTCTGCCTACATTCGTGGAGAAACAGCATAAGGGTAAGTAAGTAAATTGAATAAATTTTGGTGATTCAAATACATAATACTAACATATTACGTAGTCAACCATAAAACTATATATTTAAAATTTATATTTAAAATCTACAGTTTTAATTATCGTGCTGGATATTTCGAGAATATATCAGATGGCGGTACCAGCTTCATTACTCCGTATCCTTAGATACTCATTAGATCTATTCAAAGAGAGGATAGTATGTCGCATATTTTTACTCAGCCATAATATATTTTCTATCTTGCTAAATCCATTTATATGGCACAAACGTTTATCACTTCGTTCAAGGAATCAAAAAATATATTTTTTACTGTTCTGTTCTATTTGATCATGGGTGGATCTTTTATGATCTGTTGATGTCTGTTATTTGTTTTTTCTTAACCAATCCAACCCATATACCTAAGTTAAAATTTATTCATCTCCTAACACTCATTTGCTTTCATTCATCTTCTCACAAATTCTTTTTCTACGGAATTCATCAATCACTATAGATACCACCAACTCCCTTTTCGATATCTTTCTTATTTCTTCTATTCAAAGAAAACATACTCCTTAAATATATTATATGCAATTCATTAAAGGAAAATTAAGTTTACACATCAACAGCCAAAGTGTAACTCTTCGTATAGTCATTTTGCTCAGTTTATAGGAAAGAATTCAACAAATGTGACACCAACAATGTTACTTTTATGATAGAAACCATAAAAATATTTTTGTGTTTCTACAAAATCCAGTAGAAAGGTATGGTATAGGCGTGTGTACAAAAGTAATGTTTTTTTACACTGCTTTCATAATAATATTAGTCAGTAGACTAACAAATGAATAATAATATTTCCATATTTTTATATGTTAACTTTGTTTTACTACTTAATTGAGTTTTTAATACATCTACCGATTTCGAAAAATATCATTTTCTTCTTCAGGATGTCAATACTAACTAAAAAGATATATTATTTTTCTTTGCTAGAATCTATTTAAAAAAAAACAATAATTATTTAAAAAAATAAATTTAGTACCTAACTTAAATTGTTACTTAATTCAAATTTAGTCAAATAATTTTTGGGAAAAAATTTTTAGGAAAATTTAGTTGATTGTTTATAATTTTTTTATTAGTTTTACACGCTTTATTTATCTCCAACGATTCCAAATTATTTAATTTGTGACCAACACCGTTTATATTCAAAATTGACAAACCCATTTTTTTTATCAAAAGCATGACCATTTTCTATCAAATGATTAGAAATTCTGAAAACCTACTATTGTTCAAACATCTCAAATGCTCCTTTACCCTAATATTAAAATTTCTACCCGTTTTACCAATATAAAATGCAGAACGATCCTTGCAACTAAGTTTATAGACACCAGAATTATTAAATTTATCATTTTTGTCTTTAGAATTTATGAGTAAATTTCCTATATTATTATTTGTATAAAATGCCGGTCTAATGTTTCATGGTAAGTGTTTAGATATTTGATTCGAAAAGCTATTTATGTGTAAAATCCTATGCCAATATTCATTATTATAATTATATTTTATCTGAGATTTATGTAAACATTGATTAATCTTTTAATTTATTTTTAAAAATAGTGTCTATCAAACCTGTATTATACCCGTCATTAACTGATATTCTTTTAAATTGTATTCAATTCAACATTGAAATTGGATGTTAGCATAGAAATATTGACTAAACGATGTATTATCTAGTTTATGTGAATGTTTGTGTGATAATGGATGATTAGATTCATTATGTATGAGAGTATCTGTAAAAGTTGATTTTCTAAAAATTTTTAATTCAATTTTATTATTATTTTTAATCAATGTTACAAACAAAAAATTTAGGATTGAATTATTTCCATTTCTAATGTAAATTGTATTTTATTATTAAATTAATTAATGAAATTGAAAAATGTAGTTAGTTGACGTTGTGAACCTGACCAAATACATAATATATCATCCACATACCTTTTCCACAACAAAACATTTTTTAACAAAGGAGAATCACAATCAAAAATTTTGCTAATTTCAAAAGTAATAATATTTCCATTGTTTTATTATTAATCTTATATTAAAAAGATAAATTTTATCCATTATACAATTACAAAATAATTTTTCTACCAAAATTTAATGTTGTTTTCCGCTTTCATATGTTTGGCATGATAATGGAAGCTGGTGTAGTTTTCCACGATTTAATTAACATATAAGAATACACAAACTCTTGCTTTTTTAATTAAATTTAAGATAATATCGTTGCATAATTGAGGTGTTATTGTGGCAATAACAAGTTGGATCTCTGCCTTAAGCTCTCCGATTTTTTGCGGCTTATTGGCATATACATATGACTACAAAAATCCCCAAAAGAAAAAAGTCTCACGGTGTCAAATCACACGATCTTGGTGTTTTTAGCAAAATTTTCATTCACTTGCTGTCATTCAATCAATCAATTAACAAATTCTCTTCGTTTAAAATAGTTTTCTGGTTTGAGTTCTTGGGTCAATTGGATCAATGTAGGTATGCAGCTTCAGGTCTTTCACGAGAATTCGCTATAAGATGCTTCTTGAAATGCCTTACTCATGAGAACGATGACGAATTGATGTTCTTGGGTTTTCAGTAAAATTTTCTCTCACTGCGGCTATGTTTTCGAAAGAACGCCCACTATTATGACGCATGGGTAACTTATTGTCCACAATCAAACCAGTTTCCTCAAATATTTTAATTAATTTTCTAATTGATGACTTATTTGGAACACAATTTCGAACGAAAATTCCACGAAGTTTACGAAATGTTTCATTAAAACTTTCTCCATTTTCGTAGTGAGTTTTAACAATAATAACGTGTTGTTCTTTCGTGTATCATTCCATATTTACTAATCGCAAGGTTAACAAACGAAAAATATTAAATTTTTGAATGACCTACTTCGTAAAAAAAAAAAGGTGCGAAATTTAAAAAAGGCGCTCTTATTGGGATACCTGTATATTCATTACAATACTTTCCAACACTGATGGAAAATAAAAGGTCTAGGTCCAATATTAAAAGTTTAAGTTGAAGCCACCATTTTAAAACAACATGGTGGACCAAGCTGATTAAAAATAGCTCTATCAATCAATTTTTCCGAATAGTTTGATTGAAATCTAATATAAATCACGTGAGTTATCGTGTTCATAAAATATGTTCAAATTGGTATGTGGAGGTCTATCCCTTCTATAATCTGCACATATCTTGCATATATTTGGGTGCAAAACAGAGCTCTCATCAATCTTAAAGTCACACAGGTACTAACCGAAAAACAGACAACAATACAACGCGCCGCATCATCAGGGAACTCGGCATGTCTCTCGTAGCAGCCTTCCAGACGTGTTTATTAACCAACGCATTACGTTGTACAACTTTTACTGCTTATTATTGTTTACCTGAACGCTTACATATAACCTTCTGATATCTCATAACCTATCTTATCTATATCATTTTATTCGCCAAAGGTATATACGACCAGATACACTTTTTGAAAAGTTGAAAGTTGTTTCGAGATATCCTAGTCATGTTCGAAAACAGTGCTTTGAAATTTTCCGGAAGTCACATCTTGATGCTTTCTATTGTAAGTAGTCAGTCAATGACTGAAATATTTTTATTTATTATAATTTCGGTAAGTACTAATAATTTTTATTACCTTAGTTAGAGCGAGCGTACACTGAGAACAAAACAGTCGTTCGACACACCAAGTGTTCTATCGTTTGAAAATTAATTGTCAGTGTGCACACTGCCATACATTCTCATAACCCTCGCCATCACGATAGAACTATCGTCGGTATGCGTTCGTACTTAGACTTAAATTATTTGTGTCGTTTTATCCGTTAAAGACGTATAAAATATTTTGCGGTGATATTATTTTTTCCCTGCTAATGAGGCTGAAAAGTTGGTGTGGTGGTCATTGTAGAACTAAATATTTTTGTATCGTCATATTTATTATAAGTCAAATTTAATTAAATTAATTGTGTTTACTTATTATAATCTGAATTAAATCACACAATAATATATTCTTTTACATATTTTAAAAATGTTTAATTCAATTAACTAAATAAGCTATAAAACAACGTATGAGAGTATATAATGATGGAGACATCAAACAATCGAATAAAATTACTTTGATTCACAGTCAACTCTTTCCGATCGACAGGATTACCGGAAAATTGTTCGCCCACGGTTGATCGCCCACAATTGTTCGCCTGGAAATATTCTCGTCAACAATTGCTTTTTGCCCTTTCTCACCTAACCTAACCTAACCTACGATTGTAGTACTTAAACGGTTGTGATCCTAATATGTCAAGACAAAATATAATGATTGTGCAAAAAGGATAGAAATAATTGTTAACGAATTTCTGCGTGGCATAGCTCAAAATTATAATTTTTGAATATTTACGCATATTTCGTATATGAATTATTACCACTTTACGAATATAATATTTGAGTAATTTAATTTTTTTAAATAAAATTATTTTATTTTTATTTTGGACGATTAGTATTGCAATAAAAATATATAATTACACTATTAATAAAAATATTTTTTGTTGTAGGAACCGTAGGATTCAAATCATATTCTTAATCTTAATATGCCTTTATAAATACTTTTAGTAGACGACAATTGTTTGTAAATAATAATTGAAAATATATGTATATGTTTTTCAATAAACATGTTTCTTAATCTATATTCATGTAAAAAAGAACTAAAACATCCTGTCACGCAATTGGCAAGCAACTTTCCTGGCGAGCAATTGTGTGGCTAGCAATTTTTCTGGCGAGCAATTATGAGCGAGCAACTGTGGGCGAGCAATTTTCCGCACACCAATCTATACATGCAGCAGAGATTTTACTGCTGCAGTTATGAAAATTGGGATAGATTGTTCGAAATAGCGACAAGGATAAATTAGACGCTTCGAAATATACATATCCCGTGGACAGTATGAATCTATCAATCCTGTAACAGATCCAACCGCGGTAAGTTCTGTTTACGTTATTGTAAAAATATTGGATTTTTTGACAACATTGTACGTCAATATAATAATTAAATTAAAAAATAAAATTTATCTCGAGGTTCAACACTAGGACGAAGAAGACTTGAAAGAGTACTACAACGGTTAGTGATGGTTAAATCGTCATTTAAACCGTTATTGTGACTGTTATTGTATTCGATTGAATCGATAATTAGTAACCGACTAATGTAATTCTTCGAGCAATTATTAAAATGTAAACCTTAAACAGTTCAATATTAATTAACAATCATACTTGGCGTTACACCACCAATTTTCAAAAAATGCATTTTTTTATTCCATTTTTCGAAAGTTCAATATTTTTACTTCAATGTAAGCATACTCGCTTGGAAAAATTCTAAAAATTGACCAAGATATAATGGATCATGGATTGCACGGCAGGTGTTCGGCGGCGCGTCATCCTTACGTCAAGTTATGTTTTTTATTCTATCGCGTTTTTCTCGGATCATTTTTTCGGACAGGCATGTTGTTTTGCAACGACAATTTAATTCCGATTGATTTGAAATTTATTTCAGATATTTTAGATAATATTATCTACAATTAAACATACGAATTTATTAATCCAATTAAGGATTTGTTAATAATCGTTTAAAAAAAAATTAAGATTTTTTTTTAAACCAATCACAATTTTATAAAAAACAGTTTTTTCTAATATGGATATGCTATATTTTAAATATTAAATTTATAAATAAGTTTTTCTTAACCCTTTATTCTGTTTTTAATCAACTTTCATAGAATAAAATTGCAAGCTAATTACACGTGCAACGGCGTAGGATCTCCACGGGAATGGCCATGACGAGGCAATTTAAAAAAATAGTTTAATATGTACATAAATAAGTATCAATTTTAAAAAATTAAAATTATTTATTATCTCCTTGTAAAAAATCACCCAATTTTTACCAAAATTTCAGGTTCCCAGGGTGGTGTAACCTCTTATATCTTAGTAACCAGTTATCGTCTCAATCATAGTCACATAATGGTTTACTATCACTAACAACGGTAGATGGATGCGTTACACCTGGCTGGAGAAACCCTGAAGCTAGCTATGAAGAATACAAGGATACTTAGGATCCTAGAACAATACTTTTGAAGATGTATCGCGAACTGTGCCTCATCTGATTGAGGCCACCGTGTGTCATAAAGAAAAAGAAAAGTACCTGTGAAATAAATCACATTTTTCCATAATATCATAGCGTGTTCTGCGTGGCTAAATATATGAAGAATAGTAGTATTTTAGAGGAAAATTTACGGAGTTAAATTATTATGGCGTAGGTAAAATTGTCTTTCTTCATTTAAAAATAAAGACTTTCCAAGAAACACGCAATTTCACATCAAAGGGATGTATTTCTTGCTTCTTTTCAAAAACGTTTTACAAAATTTAAAATAAAAACGAGAGAATCTTATTATGTGTGTTTGGGACTACTAAAAAAAATTATATTTGTAATATAGAGATCTACACCAGCTAAATAATACAATTAGTTTTAACATTAACTAAATAATCAATGGTAAACATAATCTTTTTTTAAATATTTTCATAATATCATATATTTGTATTATTCAATAAAATATTAACAGGTTCCTTAATAACCGTCAGAGACAATCCTATAAAGACATTATAAAGAACGATATAAGAGTAAAATAATAAAAATATTAAATTAAGGTCAATCACATAAAAAAGATACTAAAAAATAAAAAAATTAAGAAAAATTTTTTTAACATAATAGTTGCAAAGTAAATTCCATGGTTTCCAAGACCAATGCTATCGAAACACGAGACAAATTAAAGTAAGTTGTGTTCCAAATAAAGTTTTGTATTCTCGTTAGTTGCTCGTATGCGAATGGAAACATTGAATGGCAAGAAAGGTGGGACACTGCTTAGATAGACTTACACCTTTCTCCCTTCCGTGGAGGTGAAACTGAAATGTGGGGCTGGTCCTCCTGCGCTGGATCACTACGAGATATGGGTGATTTCGAGGCAAGGACATTTACTGAGTAAATCCTTCGACTTGATGTGTTTACGCTCGGATGAAGCAGACGCCGGAGCTCATCCTCTGGGACTGTGTGATTATGAATGATATACGTGAGATCATGATTCCGCGATTAAAAGAAATTGAAGGAATCTCCAACTCTTCCAAGGATTTATTAGGGTGTGAGTCTCCCGCTGGGGGTTTCTGGGATGAACAATGCCGGGAAGAGCGGTGGCTAAGGAGACCTAGCAGAATATTCCACTGGCTTTCCCTCGCACCCCACTTGCGACATGGACAGGGTAAATTTCTGCCGAACTAGGACCGAGTTCTGCGACTTCAACATATAAATGTAAACACAAATTAAATGTTTCAGTTAGAAAAATATACAGTAAATTTAACCTGGATCTTTTCCTATCCGAGGAAATGCGTTAACCGATTACACTTCACCAACATAGTAAGTTGACGACAAATTTTCTAACTTACATGCTTTAGTTCTTTCAAATTGATACATCTTTAATTCTATTTTATTTGTATTAAAATACCTAGGAGCTATATTCTGAAAAACTGCAACTTCACAATAATAATGTATTCTCTTTAACATAAATGTGACGTTTACCCTCCCTTTTTGAGGGTGACGACTTGTATTGCTTCTCTCTGGCTGCCTTCTGGAATCAATATGAAAAAGAGTCTCACGTCAAACTGATACGGAGCCATCCTGTATTAGTAAATGACCAAATGTAATAAATATGTGTTTGCTACCATAAAAAAATAGAAAAAAAAGTGAACTGTTAAGGAAAATCACAAGGTTTTAGTAACTAATTACTGGAACATAACTAATTGAACTTATTTTTATAATACATTCTAAAAATCTTTGTAAATTCTGTAAATTATTGCTCACGTTGCTTTGTTGAACAGAATCGAAGTGAGAGTAAACGACTTTCTAAACCCGAATTTCCGGGATAGAATGAGATACTTTGGGATTTCCTTAATTCTCATAGTATACTACGTGTATAGTGGACTGCGATTTTTCCATCAACTTCGTACTCGGAAAAGATTATTCACAGATTACGGGAAAATAATACTTCGTACTTTAAGCATATTATTAAAAAATAAAAGCCTCGCAAAATTAGTGATCACTGCGAATGTATGAGATCGTAGGGCGAGATTATTCTCTAACTAGATTGACAGTGAGATAGACAGATAAAGCACGAGACATGACAGGAGCTTCACTTAACGTCACATTAAACAAGGCCTAGGATCATGAAAAGTGAAAACACGCTTGTTAAAGAAATTAAAGGACCACGATACTCAGTCATAAATACTGTTACAGTGTTTTCTAGCTCTGGCGGATAGAACACCAGAAAATGTTGTCACCCACTAGCTCAGTTTGAGTACGGTACCGGATATTTTGTAAGACGGAAAGGAATGGATCAGTAAATACAAACACGTCGAATTCTACACACAAATTGTAATTCTATAACTTATTCTCATTTTCCACAAATCAATATATTATGACAAAATGGAAGAGAATGAAATTAATGTATAACATTCCTAAGAGAAAGTCACACAAAATACAATCATTTTCTTACTCATTGTGAACTAAAATAATTTTTTTATTAAGGAGAACACATTATTATTGTGAATAACATAGTTCTGAGATATTTTTAACACAAATTAAATGTATCTATTAATAACAACTTCACAATAAGAATGCGTTATCCTTGAAAATAATAAGTTGTATTAATGTTTCCAAAATTTAATAAAATTAATCAATTAATTATTATGTTTTATTAAATTAACTTTACATCCACAATCTGATCCAAAGAAAACTTGGAGTAAAACCATAGGATACTTTTCAGTGCCAAAAATGTATACCAAATTTGGTCAACGAACTTTTTTTGTTTCGTGCACCGCGTACATTTAATAAATTACCACTAGACCTTAAAGAGTCCAAAGTGATTAACGATCTTAAACCAAAAATAACAAAGTGGTTTCTTGATGTGTGTGGAAAGAAAAAAATAAACTAATTTGTTATTAGTGCTAACCTTACTACATACACATTTTAAGTCCAACTATATTATGACAAAAAAAAATTATTACGTTTCTTACAATACCATTTTATAACTTCCAATTGTGCCTTAACAATTACAACATTTAAAAAGTGTGCAGGTAATTGCTTTAAAACAGATTACATCTAGTAAAGTAATTAATTACCTTTATTTTCATATGTATTATATTATATACATAATTCAAAAATAAATAAAAAATAATTATTATCTCTGGCGTCTCCAATTAAATTTTTCTCAAAGGTGTTTGAGATTCCGTACATGTAAAGTAGATTGCCTTTAAATAATGAAATGACTTACTTACTTACTTACTTACCATCACGCCGTTTCCCTGTGAGGGTAGGCAGAGAGGATAGAGCGCCACACTCTTCTGTGCTGACACACAATTCTCGCCTCATCCACATTCATACATCTTGTCATACAAGCTCGCCGATTGTTGAGGCTTCTAACAGAACCATCTCCCATTATCTGGTTTACCTGGTCGTGCCAAGTCTTCTGCGGACGTCCTCTATTTCTGGTTCCATCAACACTTGCGTCATATATCTTTCTTACCATTCTCTCCTCATTCATCCTTTCCATTAAATGACAGGTGTGTCAATTTGAAAGTGCAACATATATGTTTGAACAATTGCCTTTATCTTACTATGGTGCCGTAGTGTAATCGATCATCGCACTTTTTCGGATAAGAAGAGTTTCTGGTTCAAGTCCGGGTGGTAACAAAAATATTTTTTCAATAAATTGATTTTACATATATGTCTTACCGACATATTTAATTTGTAGTAAAATTTTTAAACTAAAACAATAACTATCTTCGACGTTCAAAATTACTAGTCGCATAATATATTTGATTTCTCATTTTCTATTTTTCGTCCGGGGATATTATAGAGACAAATCTCATACAGACATAAACTAGGGTACAGCTACTCACAAAGGCCAAATTAACTGCATGAAACGCCGTTATGCTTTCTATTAAAATATTTCGGATCCAAACAGGTCCATAATGCGGTTGGATGGGCACAACACAAATCCCTCCCAATGCCAGATGATGTTCAAATCGTCTGATGCGTCAAGGTTTTCTATGTATAATCTCCATATTCTGCCAGATAAAATACAACGTGTCGCCAAATAAAATGTTTTTCCGAGCCTCCTCGGCCAAGCCATCTAGCGGCGCACCCACTCGCCGCAGTGCCGTCTCTGAAGTATATCATCAGCTTCCTGCATTTTCCGCCAGGGAACCGCAACACGTTTTTCGATTGGCGCGGTGATTTTTCAATGCTCAATCGACAGTGCTACCGCGTGCATTTAAATTTAAATCCTAATGCGGCGTCCACAGTGACGTGATTTGTCACGTGACAATACATTGACCCAGAAAGAGAAATAATTCTCATTGTAATGTGAATCTTGATATGTTACATATATATGCTAAATACATAACAATTTTGCTTCTAAACTGAGGTCGTGTAATGAAAATACAAAAAAAAATATGCATATCTCATTTTATATAGAATTTACGATATTTTTGGACACTTTGGTTACTATAATATGAAGACAGTGCCATATTGTCGACGTAGCAGTTCCTTTGGGATCATACCCTTATCGCAGACTAAGGTAAAATATTAAACAATATATTTATTTCATTCTATCAGAAATAACCGGATTTTGCAAGTTGAAAAATATATCTTTCTCTCACACAAATACTATTTTCGCTTGAAACAAAATAGCACAAACTAATGTGTAAGATAAATTAAACTAATCTACATTTCCAACGTAAATAATTACATAAATAAATAGTATGTAATAATTTGTTTATTCGTTATTCAGATTTTTTTAACACGCTTGTAAGGCGTTTGTTGGATGTACAACTATTAATTACATGCATTTTAGAAACGTTGTTATATTATCTATAATTTATTAGATTATATATAATGTATTATTAAGGAAAATTATTCAGAACACAGGTCTGTGATATTTTAAATACTAAATTAATGTATTAATTATAAATATATACATATAAAATCAATTTTGTCGAAAAATATTGTTTTTGCGTCACCGGGATTCGAACCTGAAAAAAACAAAAACAATATTTTTCGACAAAATTGATTTTATATGTATATATTTATAATTAATACATTAATTTAGTATTTAATATATAATGTTCTCTAATACTTTACCCTACTTTAACTTACTCCCAATAACGACGGCAAAACTCCTCCTCGAACAGGTCGGAACCCGACTGTATTTAATTTAGCTGTCGTCTACACCTGTGTGTGAGAGAAACTGCACCTCTCGAAATCGTAGTGATATCAAAAATATAACTCAAAGTGTGTACAATATAATTATTATTTATATATTTTATGCATTTTAACCAAGCCAATAAATAAAACAATAATTATATGTACTCGTAATAGCTTACCAAAGCGCCTTTTGAAATATCACATTTTTATTATTTACAATAAATGTAAATGTATATGGGTGGTTTTTAGATATTAAAATGTAGATATATATATATATATATATATATATATATATATTACTATTATTTTAACTGCAATGAGGATGCCTGAAAGTCAGTAATTTTTTTAAAAAAAAATTAAAAAAATATATAAACAATTGTTCGAATTTTACTATTAACTCACGTATTTCTATTTAATAAATATGACGTAAAAACGATTGATTTTTCCTACAGATGATAGCTTTCAAATATGTATTATATATTTAAAATCGTGAAAGTTCGTGCAAATTATCTTACGGCATGGCATGGTATAAAAAGTCTTGTCAACTCATGCATTACTAAAAATGTAAAAACAATCTTATTAAATTCCAATTAACAGAAAATATCCAAGAGAAAAATCACCAATCAATTGATTTATAATAATATAAATTAAATGTATAAATTGTAAAAATAGAATGTTCGAAACATGGTAGCAACAAAAATATTTTTCTATAAATTGATCTTATATGTATATCTTTCTAATTTAATCACTTAATTTGTATTAAAAATATCACAGACCTATATTCTAAAAAATTGCAACTTCACAATAAATGTGTTCTCCTCAAAAATAGATTTCTAGCTCACTTCATTTCATTTTTATGAAAATTTGATGAATTTTATAAATATGCAAGGATATTTTTCAAAATTACAACTCTCAATAGTACATTTGTGAAATGGTGTGCAGTTTGCGAGTTAATTCAACTAATATTATGTACAAAAGTGAATTAAAGTGTTCCAGATAAAATTGGTCGTTTCATTTTATACTCTTTACCCCAGCGCTGATAAAACTCAAGGCTAACAAAACAACTTTAAATAAATTAAGTTTTGTTTGCGATATCACAACATAAAATGGAAGCTACTTATGATCGGCATAAATAAAAATAGGATATTTGAAAACAAGTTTTCCGGGTCCAAACCACTATCAAAATGTTATCGCTCATTTTTAAGTTTTCTGCCGGAGCTGGAAAATAAGACGAAGGAAGCCATTTTACGTGTAGAATACTTGACAACTTCTTCAAAAGTGAATTGAGGTTGTTACTTATCTCGCAAAACTTTACGTGACGTCACTCAAGCTGACAATATAAAAATCTGACAGAGTTTTACGTCTGTGACATACCAGGAAAAGCTGTCAAAGAGGATAATATTTTATTCAATAGTAATACATATATACTGTGGCCTGAATACACGGATGAAAGTTTCATCTCGAGACAATTTCTGAGACAAGGATTATGCTCCCATAATGGCCCGTGTCCACGGATGAGATTTTTCTCAAAGATTCGACTCGATTTAGTTAATGACAGTTCAGCGTTCAGTGTGAAGCAATTGATAAATCATCCGTACAATTTACTATTTCCGAGGTAAGTTTGTAGAATTCCATAATCAGATATGTGAAAATAAAACACTTGTTTTTTTATTCTACTCATTTAATTTATTTGAGACGCGTTTCGCCTTGCAAGGGCATTATCAATCTAACAATTTAACTCAACAATTTTAATTTATATATATAATGGGGGACAGCTGTGCAATTTTATTTACATGTGGTTATATAGTTATAAATACAAGTTGTTGAGTTAAATTGTTAGATTGATAATGCCTTTGTAAGACGAAACGCGTTTCAAGTAAATTAAACGAGTAGAATAACAAAACAATTGTTTTATTTTCACATATCTTTACATATGTTTTGTGCGCGGATTATAATGACGTATGCAGTACGCACAAACCAAAGTATCAAAGTCTCACTGAGAGATCAACACGGGTTTAAAGATTCTTTGGAAATAACTGTCGGCTTTTGTAGTCCACCATGTATACACCAAGTATCAGAGATTCGAGCACCGCCGCTCGTATTTTGTTTCATTTCATGCTTGTTACATATACGTCAAACATCAGTCCATTGACCGATGATATTCTGTTCACCAGTTGGGTGAATTTAAATGTTCCCTGCAGCAGTTAAAACAGAATAATTATAATTTAATGTCTTCTGGTTATGGCCTTTAAAGAATAATTAATTGTATGTATATATGGTGCTAAGTGATGTTTATGCGCATACATCGAGTCTTGCTGTCAAATTAAAAACCGTGATCTCTGAGTTTACGTCTCATTCCGTGAATACGGGCCATAATATAAAGCATAATGAATAGAGAGAGAATAACATAAATTGAATGGAGTCGGCATTCTTTAGCTGCGAATGACCTTATATGGAACTATCTATATTAATTAAAACCATGTACTCGTAGAATCCAAAAAACTAGACTAAATGTCACGAATGAATAATATGAAGTAAGTTTTATTTAGATAGGAATAGCATAACTAAATGTAACAAATGAAGAATTCTGAAAGAGCGTAATATATAGTTGATTGCTTTTAAAAATGGAATAATTGTTGTATCAATTTTAAAGAACTATAGAATGTAAGTTCGAATTTCTTTGAAAATATGACTGCTTGAATAGCAAAATTGTTTTCCCGGATAGAAAAAAGTCCAGGTTCGAATCCCGGTAGCAACCAAATATCTTTTCGATAAATAGATATATCTGCATATACCGTATATCTTTCTAGTTGATTAATTTAATTTGTAATAAAAAATATCACGGAACTAATGGATGAATATAAATAAAACAATGTTATAATTCTACTTGAGTTTACTAGCATAACTAAGTCTCAAAACTCGAAATAAAATTGTCTTATTTATATCCATCCATTGAGTTTAGAGACTCGTGTTGTGCTAATTAACTCAAGTAGAGTTATAACATAGTTTTATTTATATACATCTATTATGATGAAACTCTACAAAGTTAACGCCGATTCTATCAATAATATCACAGAACTATGTTGTGAAATCACAACTTCACGAGAAAAATGAGTTTTCAATGATATCATTAACATATTATTGATTTTAGAGCTCATGATATATATCTTTGTATGTTCGTATCATACCGTTATGGTCATATGATTATATTCTACTTTGTGACTAGATTTTTGTCTTCATTTTCCAGTCCTGAGCATTATTTAGAGCGACGTTAGCGAGGTTTGATGATTTATCAAACTTTGTTATGTCTTGTCGATCTGTCAGTCTTCGTCTTCTAATACTCAATAGTCAGTAGTTTCTCCAACCTTATTCAATCTCCTTATAGCGTACCCGTTTAACGTGTAGTTTTCATTAAGATATTCTTTCGTAGTCCAAGATGTATAGTGTACGATGTAAAAACGACACCCTCATCTCAAAGGGTTCATGCACATTTATTTTATATATTTATTATATTATATTCCTTCCCAAAGTTTTTTGATATACTTATTTTTCTTAAAAAGTTATTGGTAATTCAAACGTTTTACCTAATCAAATAATTATGTTTCTTGTTATAGAGTAGTCTACTTAAATCTTAATAAATCTAACTTACCATATCATCATATTTATAATAATAATAATAATAATAATAATGCGTTTATTTTAGCTTGATCAGTTTTTTTTAAGAAACCCGGATTTGCCATAAAGATAATAAATATTTTATAATACATTTAAGTTACAAAATATTATTTATGTTATGAAAAGAAAAGCAAAAAAAAAAAAATGTAAATAAAAAGTTATATGAGTGAACTTTTTCTTTCTTTTTATTTACTTTATTTTTCATAACATAAATAATATTTTCTAAAAATAAATACTACATTGCAGTCACGGCTATTATTGTATCTGTAGCTATTATGTTGTCGTTACCAGTCTCTGGTCAGGGAACTAGCTTTCCATGAGAGCGCCGCTTGCACTAGAGAGTTCGTACTAAGTTCCAGCCGCAGCTTTACGCCCGCAACTCGATGTCTTAGAAGCGGAACGAATATATGTATACGGCCTTCGGCAAACATTGTAGATGCGCTACAATAATGCGCTAATCTAAACAGTATTCTGTATGAGTTGTTGTACTAAATTCGGAGATGGTTGTACGTCACTTGCATGTATTTCGACGAGAGCTCGCAAGTAAACATGCTGGTGAAGAACGATTTAAACTGGATCCTCTTCACCTCCTTCCTGCATCGGTAAAAACGCCGTGACAGCAGCATATTTGCAAGAACGCTAAACTGTCTCCTCTGTCGTTCTATATCATCATCGTCTTGTCCATCTTCATTAAATATATGACCAAGGTATTTGACCACATTTTGAACGCTCAATTTTAATAATAGTTTTAAAATTGATCTAAGTATTTTTCTCTTATTGTAGTTTGCTACTTATTTCTAATTGATAAGAATAAAACTCTCGTTTTCTTCTTTCAAAAACATTTTTTTTTAATATTTCATTAGGATATATGATCTTAATAGCAAAAATTCATTGTTAAAATATCACAACAATAATCGAGTTGGGATAATGGAAAAGGATAAAAACTATAAGCTGGACTATAATAATTACAAATGAGGATATTCTAAAGATAGTATCCATAAAAAACACTATCGAAGAGCTAAGAGTTATTGACCCCTTAGAATTCGTCCTATCTATTGAAATAAAACAGACTCTTAGGCACAACGCATACATTTAATTGAAGAAAGAAGATAGAGATGAAGGCCTACATATATCCACTAAATACCGAGCAAGAAGAATGCAACTTTTACAGACAACTTCCGGGAGGTATCCAGGAAAGAGACAAAAGGCGATCACTATACCGATAAATACATACCAAATTTTAAATATGAAACAGAAAAACGTAGAAGACAAAAAGAATTGACATACATGAAGAAAATTAATATATAAGGAAACGCCCTTAGTAAAACTTATTTTTTCAAGATTATGAACTCGGTATTTTTTGTGAATTTCTAAAAGTAGAATTTTACGTATTTAATCCATTTTGAAGGCAGTTTAAGTTGGCCTTTAAGAAAATATTTAATTCAAGCTGACTGACTGTTCGCAACGGAATACGTAAAACTTTTATTGAATTTGTATAATTTCATCCCAAGAGAAGCATCTTGACAACCGAGTAAAATTCTGAACAAGTTGAAGTAAAGTTTAAAATTAAAAAAAAAAATTTGAACCGCCTTTTTAGATCTAACTCCATCTTTGGTATAAGAAATGAATAAATTATATGGCATGTAGTTCCTGTAGGTGAGTAACTTTATTATAGTAATTTATTATTTTGTCAACACTCATGAACAGTTTTCATACTGATAATGTTATATTTTTGCATTTTACTTAACAATAGTTTACAACCACACAGAGTAAATTCAGATTTTTTTCTTACATTCAAATATTTATTTGTGTACCTTTAATATTCCCGAGCGAGTGTTGACATAATAATAAACAAAAATCAAATATGAATAATTTATATGAAAATCAATGGATTCTCAGAAATATATGATTTTTTACAGCGAATCTTTTAATATATTAATCTCTGTCTTTCCGTTTCTATCGAACATACATACTTCCCAAATACACAAACTCATCTACTTGTTCCAAACATTCATTACTTACAAGAATTTTGAAAGTTGTCTTACTTTTCTCTTTCTTGAATACCATCACTTTCGACTTATTGACATCGTATTTAAAAACAAAAACCATCTATCATCTATATTTATTCATTTAATTAGTATTAAAAATATGCATTCCACTATTTGTATTTAAAAAAAAAAAAAACTTTTTTGGACACTACTGGATGTTGGGTCTCTGACACCTCTGTTGTCACAGACGGTTTAATCTCAATCATAAGCTTGACTTAATGATTTAAAAAAAAAATACTTCTAATTTATTTTAAATTATCTTTGCATACCGTATTTTTGGCCCTTATAATAATCGACTTAAATTTAGGCTGCGTCATTCGGTCCGGTTTGTCTCATCGTCTGAAATATTCAATAATTATTTTAATCATAAAGTAAGAAAATACTATCTTAGTGAAAAATTTAAAGAAAGCTAAATATTATTCCAATATAAATTCCAATTAAAACTGTTTATTTTTTTATCAATATGTGCAAAACTCTAAAGCAGCCACGTATTATTTATACGAAAATTACATAAGTATGCATTATGCATGTAAAAATAAATTAGGGGTTTGTTTTTGCTCCATTTTTTTAATGTCGTTATGTTGGCTACTCTTTTTTATAAATAGACTGCAAATATCAAATCAAATTTTGATGAGTAATTTCTAATTATGGAAATTCGAGCGGTTATCATGTTTCGATGTGGATAACAAAACCGCAACGGGAATCAAATCGAGGTTAGAATCTATTCTTCATCCACATTTTTCACCGTGAGTTTTTGGGCTTATGAATTCAAACGTGACACAAGTGATGAACTACCTCTAGGATATTCAAAAACAGCTACCACACCAGAAATCACTGTTAAAATCTATGGACATAATTTTGGCAGATCGCCGAATACAGGTGCGTGAAATCGAAGAAGTCATGGACATCTCCAAAAGTTGAGTAAATTGGATCTAAAAAAACTTTTTACAAGATAGGTGCTACATTTGCTCAATCAAAAGCAAATTTGTATTATCCTGTAAACTGTTAATAACCAAATATATAACACAACACTTTTGTACAAGCTGAAGGCAGAAATTCAGGAAAAATTCCGGGAATGGTCAACAAAAAACATAAACAATTTACCTGCTCATTCAAGTTCAGTAAAAATTGATGTTCACATTATTCCACATATACCGCATTTAACTGATTTAGCTTTCTCGGACTTCTACCTATTCATGAAACTAAACAATCCTTGCTGAAAAGAGATTTAGGTCAAATGCAGTGGTGATTGAGGATATGAAAAGTTATTTTGAGGACTTCACTTTGAGGAGGAAGAAAGACACTTTCAGGATGGAATTTAGAGAAACATCGGACATTGAGCTTCGAAGGGATTATGTCGAAAAATAAAATATAACTTGTCATTCCGGAAACTTTTTGATCTATCCTCGTATTATAAAATGCCAATTAATGACGGACATATGGTATATATATATAATATTTTAATCGTCGTTTTGCTGAGTTAAGAAGATTTAACGCATTTTATTATAAGTTGTTAAGAAAACAAAACTTGTTTTAGTTAGTTTTTTCAACATCCTGATGAAGGAAAATATATTTTACGAAACCAGTTGGTGTATTAAATTTAAATCAAAAAAATGGTTATATACTAGTGAATACCAACAATCTAAAGTTTGCAATAAATATTAAAAATAACAATAAAATATAGTTTTATTTTAATATTCGCGGAATCAGGTTTGTGATTAAAACCTCTGTGTATAATTTTTCGACACGGTAGTGCAAGCCAGTATGTAATAAATAACAGACCCTGCTTTTGACACGGTACTGCAAGCCAGTACTTAACCAAAGTACTAACAGTCATACATTACATCAGCCTTGATGATGGAACCTGTAATGAGATCCGAGACGTCGGCCAGAAAGGTCAGATATACACGGCAGAATAGCCTAGAAAACTATACCCAGAAGATTCGAAAACTGTGAAAACCTAAGAACATTTTTGTGGTTAAAATTCATAATAGATTTAGATTTAATTTAAATAATCATTATTATTATTTTTTAAATTGATTTTTTTTAGAACATTAAAATATGTTTTTCGCTATTTAATTTAACATCCTGAAGAAGGAAATGTTATTTTCCGAAACAGCTTGGTGTATTAAATAACTAAGTTGTTAAAAAACAATGTTAATTGATCTAAAAACAATAAAACATAGTTATAACAATTGATATTTAAATTTTGCTAGGCAGATTGAAAAAATCGTTCATATTATCATAATATATAGGCGATACGGATCTATTGGAGACGAGTTTCCAAGAAAAGCGTCCCAAAACGATGTTCATATCTTCTAACGCCTAAGTGCCAGTTACCGTATTGAGCAGTCTAAAACGACGATTGCTATTTACTATTGGAATATCATCTGAAGCGAGTAATACGCACTGAGAAAGTAATTTCAGAATCCCAAACGACTTTTCAGGAAAAAAGCGATTGATTAAATAACGCTAGATAGTGAATTTTGATAAATAATGTCTCACCCGATTAACAAAAAATATAAATGGGGTATTTTCACTTCAAATGACTTCACAATATTTTTTTAGATAACATGTGTATGTAGATTTACATATTTTAAGTAAGAGTAGATTTATACTATGATCAATTTTTGACATATTTTCATTACATTAATCTTGATATTAACTAGTGTGTTGCCTTGTTGAATTATCAACCAGTTTATAAAATACTTCTTGAACCACATATCTATTAACCTTACTTACCTGCTTACCGTCACGCTGTTTCACTGAGGAGGTAGGCAGAGAGGATAGAGCGCCAATTTTATTTTTTCTGACACAATTCTCAATTGTGACTTCAAACAAGAGCATCTTCCAGAATCTGGTTAACCTGGTCATGCCAAGTATTCCACGGACGTCTTTTATTTCTGGTGCCATCAACATTTGCGTCAGATATCTTTCTTACCATTCTCTCCTTATTCATCCGTTTCATATGACCAAACCGCTTAAGTGATACTTTTTTAATTTATCTTATCATCAGATAGAGATCAGCTTTACATTGTTTTCATATTTCTTAATTCATTACTCTGTCATAAATAGATCTGCTACATATACGCCTAAGTGATCTCATTTCAACTGCATTTAGTCTAATTTCGTTCCTCTTAAAGCTCTACGTTGTATGCTTTTGAAGTGTTCCCGGGGGTGTATTTTCTTTCCCTCGGCTACCCGACTAGCGCTAAGTACCCACTCTTTGCTTATCTTTTCTTACGTTTCTTTGATAAAAATATAACTATGTATTTTGAAAACTGTTATATTTATTTATTCAGATAGTTAATTTATTCGTTTTTATTATGTTGTTTTAACTGTACTTTTTTATATTCTGTTATATTGCTTATACATGTATTTTGTTGAAATTTATTCTGAATAAATAAAAGTTTGGGACTAATGAGGGTTTTGTGATGGCAGCTGTGCAGATCCGTCTTGTCACTGTATGAGACGTAGTTGCACAGCCGTCTATTAGCATTTTAAAAAATGACAACCTGACGGCGCAGGACCATAAAGGAACTTTTGCTTATATGCGGTCCTGGGTAAGCGGTTGTTCCACCCTTAATAGATATAATTCCATTCACTTTATTCCCTGCAGTCACCCTCCTTTCGATATATTTTTCAATTATCTTTCCATTTCCATCAAATATATTTCACAAATACACAAACTCATCTACTTGTTTCAAACATATATTACTTACATAGGATAGGATTTTTATGAACACCCTGTATTTTTTAAACATATTAATATATATATATACATCTATAGAACTCAAATTAGTTTGTATCGATATATATATATATATATATATATATATATATATATATATATATATATATATATATATATATATATTTATATATATATATATATATATATATATATATTTATATATATATATATATATATATATCGATACAAACTTATTTGAGTTCTATAGATGTATATATATATTAAATAGTTTTAATTAATCATGAACTCGAAAATTTTATTGAGCAAGAAATAATTGTAAGATTCTGTAGGTTCGAAAAGCTGCGATGGGCTAGCCATGTTGAAAGAATGCCATATAACAGGACACCGAAGATCATAGTAAAGTGGATGTCCCAATGGAAGCCAAGGAAGAGGTGGGCTGACTGTGTGGAAGACTACTGGAGCAGGATAGTCAACTCAAGACAAACTGGTCAAGAATAGCCAGGGATGGGTGTTCGTGGAGAGCACCTGTGAAGGAGGCCAAATACCACTATGGGATGTAGTGCTGTAGAAGAAGAAGAAGAAGAAGATCATAATTTTAAAAAAACATGAATTATGCAAAATATTTATATGATCGTCAATTTGGCTTGCACATAAACTTGCTACCAAGGATAACATAATATTGCATTTTAGTCTCTATGAACGAGTTTTGAGTTTGGTAGAATTTATGGCAATTTATGAAGTTATTTAAAAAAAAAACTTATTACCGTATTTCCTCGATTATAAGACGCCGTCGATTATAAGACTTACGCTTATTTTTATATACCAATAATAAAAATAAACTTTTTTATAACAGATTAAGTCGTACAATAATAATAAAAAGGATTTAAAAATACTCATATTATTTATGTACTATCACCATCAGAGTCTGAAATTTCTTCAGATTCAGTGTACAATTTTTCTGAATCACTTTTCGACTCGGTTCTACTAGTAATCAGTGATGATTTATCACGACTGTGGAATTTTACATCGATTGTAAGACGCACCTCGAATTCAGAGACACTAAAATAGGAAAAAAACATGTGTCTTATAATCTAGGAAATACGATAAATTATAAAGTAACAAATAACTCCAATATACCATATAGTTTTAAAATTATTTTAGATATCTTTATATATATATATAGAAAATTAAAGTTATAGTTATTTAAGAACACTTGTGCATAACCCACTTTTTTGATAATGTCAAATATACTCATATCGTCTATTTTTCTGCCGAGCGCAGCTCAGACCCATGCTGCGCGAACGGGTTTTCTGCAAAGCGTCGGACGTAAAATATCATGACATACCTAATCATTCATCGCTAACTGGTTTCAATGACCGTTCTATATATGTTCTTGTACTATCTGTAATTAACTATTTACTGTATTTTAGTGAAAGGATGGTCACCCGCGTAAAAGCACCATCATTTTAATATATCATGTTAAATTATTGTTTGTGTCACTGTGTATACATTTAACTAGCCACAAAATCATAAACTGCATATACCACGATAGCAATTAAATTATGGTTTTATCTTATGTTCAATGAACTTATTAAAGTTGAGCGTACGAAGAATTATTTTTGATAAAGTATGTCTATTTAAAATTTCATAAATCATAAAATTGATAGCCCTGATTTATTGCGGCCAACCGACTTTCATGTACCTGCCAGAAATACTAGAATCATTTTACCTTATTACTGTAATAATACTGGAACGGTTGCTTAGTTTTATTCTCCATTACACAGAATTAAAAACTTGGGTAACGAGTATGCAGATGCGGATATATATATAAAATTAATAGATTTTTAAATGCGGGGCTTGACAAAATTTCTTTACTTTACATTATTATTATTTTTTTTTTTGTGTATTATTTTTGCTATATAATTAATGATTTTAACGTTTATCGTGTACTCATTATATTATATACTATATTTTTCGTTTTTATTTAACTTTATGTTTTACTGTAATATAGTATGTTGAGTGCAAATGGTTCAATTGAAACCTTTAATTGAATAATAAATAAATAACGAATACTATAGATTTTAAATTTTATATCTACGGTACATATTTAAAAACTATAAATTTGTTTATAATATGTTATCGATTTAAATAAACATAAAAAGAGTTCTAATGAATATTAAAATTCTTAAAATTAAGTAATTTTGTATTTCAGTTTTATTATAAATACTTTAATTAATTTATAACCTTTGCCAAACTGCAAAAGAATTTTGCTACATTATTATTAAAGAGCAGGGAATCCTTTGATCTGATAAAAAGAAATTCAAGTTAGTTCATATAGCGTAAGTACTGATGGCTCAATATTGACGATTCAATTTTTTTTTAAACATGAAATATCCTAATTCGATATCGTCGGTTGTGAAATATGTACTCAGTACGTAATTATATCACCGGAAAAACTGTATAAACATTTCACCGTTATTGTTTTGGTATATAAAAAAAATCAGAATATTACAATGCATGTGCACCCTATGTATTTAATATGATGTAATATATAAGTGAGGAGTTGGCAAATAATAAGCCGATCTGAAATACAGCCACGATTGCCGGTTGAATACCATTTCCTTACCCTTTATGTGATATCATATCAAGCTACTGTGACCGAGGTCGTTTCCTTTCAATCCATATACAGATTAGTATTCCGGGCATCTAGTTGAGACTAGGCCCTTCGTGCGGCCGATCTTTAATGGTCGCTTTGGGGCCCAGTTATTAGTGACCGTTTCACGGTCGTAGTCGGAGAATTCCTATTCGAATAAATTCTCTCTACAGAATCACTTGAATCACGTCCAACCCACAATCTACACTCCCTCAAAAAATCCACTTTGACTTCCAAATTCACTCTGCCGTTATTCCTAAATCAATTCTTGAGAGAATCTTTTATCTCACTCAAATCGATCATCTTTTGTTTATTTTTATTTTGTATTTATTCATTAAAAAATTTAAAAACCTAAGAAGTCTATAAAAAAAAACATTAACACTATAAAAATGAGGTCTTAAAAATACAGTTTTTAGATCTGTGCACGCCTTAATATACTCGTATTTGTCACGTCTATTTCAATGTACATTCAATTATCGTATTTGCCTTAGTTATTATATTACACATTTATTTAAATCTTTCAATATTCAATTGCCTTGTCAATAACCTTACCACGTGTAGTAATTTTAATCCACTGTAAACACAGACCAGTAAATGAGTAGACATGGAATAAAGTGAACCTACATATTGGAGAGGTGTTTGGCACATTTGTTATGGGACAAAGGGAATTCTATACACATTATTTGTGGAAATATAAATTCGATAGTTTATGACACATTTATGCAATAGTAAAAGTATTCACTATTCGAAAATTAAATATTTATGTGAACAAGACGCATTTTTTACATTAATGCATATAATAATGTCAGCATTTAAATTTTCGTTCCAATCGAGTCATATATTTAAAAAAAGTCGCGGAGCTATTTAATTGCGTAAGTTGTGCCAAAGTGATCACGTGGATGACACCAAATTCAAAATATTAAAACAAGGAATTTGCGTTAGTACATGTCTATATATTTGGTAGTCAGTCTGTGGCTGCAATTTTTGTTCTCGCCAGATTTATGTGATAGTTTTGCGACGTTCTTGTATTATGTTGAATATCATTATTGTTTATTTTATCATTATGAATCTTGTGTATAAGTTATAGTGTTTTTGAGCTTTGTATGATTATATTTTATTTTTACAAATAAACTTATTAATTAATTTATCTTAATTAAACTTAATAATAAGTCCGTAAAATGTACCAGTATATACAGGTGTTGGTATTAGAAGTTTTAATAATTATATTTTTCATTTAAGTATTGGTGTATCTGCGTATAAATTTAAATCAATTAGTTGTAGCACCGCATTACTTATATTAAAATAGTTATTTAAATTTCAGTCGGCGTCTGAAAGTATTTTACATATGTAGGTACATAGAAGAATATGAATTAACAGCATTATAGAATTTTAAAAAAAATGGAAAGATGAAATGTACTTTTACAAGCAAAAGGTCACATATCTAATTTATTCGAATGTTTCAAAGGATGATGAGACTTACTCAAATGCAATGAATCAACTTTCTCTAAAATTTCCCTACGTGTGACACAGACATTATATATAAAATTTATGTATGGATAGTATGTAATTATCTTTACGAAACATTAATTATACATAATTATTTTTACTGTGAAATAAAACACAAATAAAATAAATAAATAAGAAAAAGATAACATTAGTAATGAAAAAAAAACATTTTTATATTACGAGTAATTTCTACCTAAGCTGAGAGCGCTTACGGCATGAAAATAGCACTATTTTTCTGGTCTCCCGGATGAGACTCGCACCCACGACTTATTCACCACTTAATCACTGAGCGAGTGTTTTACCATTAAGCCAACAAGCACGTCACGATTTATAACGACGAAGAAATAATATATATCTTATAGAGACAAAGGTATTTTTTATTATATTTAACGAAAATATATGGATGTACGGGTAATTATAGAGTTTACGACCTCTCTACGGCTGGCTTAAGTGATCACTTTACACGATATAACGTTCACCATTCTCACGCATTAATCAATCCTCATATCTATCAAATTTTTGGAAATTGTATATATGAAATGTTAATATGTGGAAACACTTCGAGTACAACTACACTCTCGCCATCTATAGACTAAATTTGATATTAATATGCATGAAATAACATAGATGTCACAATGAGAATCAAATTTATTTTTTTAATTATTTAAAGCAATGTTCTTTGCCTGTAAAATGTTTTTAACTCATTATACCAGAATACCCCTGAAAAATAATTTTTCAAATATATTTCCATTAGCTATAATAAATAATATAACTCAATGAGATATCTATTATTTGTTTAATAATAGTACTTTTGCAGATGAATATCCAGTAATTGTGTGTTCTTGGAACATTTTCAAATATTGTAAATGAATGAAGCTTACGATTGTTAAATAATGACACAGGTGGCATGGAATGTTGAATGAAAGCATAAAAAAAAACATTATTACATATCACTGGGTATTGGTACTGTATCGTACTTATTCTTCGTTTCTTCCATCACTCTAAGCTCCGCTTTAGAAAAACACTCCACGGCACTTAAGTTGACCTCCTTCATGTTGAGGTGTTACATGAAACATTATCGCTCTATCCATTTGTCGGTTACTCATACACCTAAAATGTTGTCTAGAATATTGTTCGCTCATAATTATTCCCACCCACAATTTTTTCCGTCCACAATTGTTCCCGACCACAATTGTTCGCTGCCATAATTGTTATTTCACAATACTTCGCCAGGAAAATTATTCGCTGAAATAAAAAACTACCAAAACGTAATATACTACCTATTTTGTTTTATAAATACCCTTTTTATAAATGGTTAAAAATCCTAAAATTACACCATGGTACATAAATATAATAATAATACAAATAACCGGTAATTTAAAAAAATCTCAACCTTTAAGTTATTACTTTACGTAATGCTAAAATTCTATTTTAGTATTTTATTTTATTTGATACGTACTAGGTAAGCCTGTGTCATGCTGGCTTATGCTGTAGAAAAACGTTATTACGTAAAATAGAATAAAATAATTTATTAATTGTACTGGAATACTCATTTAAACTTGTATTTATATATAACACATTACGGTTATAATTAATATTAATAATTCACGATTATCGGTGAAACAAGTCAAATTGAATTTGAAATGACATTATCGGAAAATTATAAATAGATTAACATTACTATTGCTGTAATATCCAAATTAGAAAATACGAAATTCGATGCGCATCACAAAATATCTCATTAAGCAACTTAATCTTTAAATTATTATTCAGTGATTACATAATTACTCATTAATCGTTTTTAGATACTTAAATGACTACTTACATGGTCTAATATACAGCATCATCAGAAGTATAACTTTCTGCATTGTTTTAAAATATATTTTAGCCATTTATAGCTTTGTTTTCAAAAATATGTCCAATCACACCACCATAATTTTAATAACACTTAATTAAATTTAGTGAAAATTGTAGTATATCCTGATTCCTTTCTATGATATCCTTTAAAAAAATTAAAACCCATATTTGATTATATTATATGATATTTACTTATTTTTCTTTATTAAAGACAAAAGATTTCAGTAAGTTATTCCGAACGACCTCGTTTTAATGAATTTTACACAAATTTTAATTCGTACACGTATTGAAACGTATTTATATCTAATTTTATTTACATAATATTTAGATTATAAACACATTTAAATTTATATTTAAACATTATCGTATAATTTTCTTTAAAGACTATTATGTTTAAATTTATTAAAATCTATGTTAATATTTTATTATACATCACTTTCGCGAAAATTTTCATACAAAATTATCAAATATTTCATTCCGTTAACGTCACATCAACATTTCGTATTAAATGAGCTCGTAAATTGCCTTCCGTTGGATTAAACGAATTCCTAATTTAATAACACTTTACATCCATAAATAGTACAAGATACCGCGATGATCTATATGAACAGTATTCGTTCATTAAACTGAATGTTTACGCACCGGCGCGGATCGAGTGCCGACGCATGTTTTGCTGATGACGCCGAGACGCCTACTGTAGGAAGCGAGCGACGCGCGCCTCTCTCCCTCCACCCGGCCCCTCGCGCCAATTTCTCCAACCCTTGTGTATGGTTTTTCGGTCGTGTTCCAAATTATCTCTTTGATACGGGCGCAAAAAATATATTTGATAATTTCTTCTACGTGATGCGAAAGTTTTTGCCTTCGCTTCGTACATTCAAATTTTAAAAGATATATACAATTTTTGTTTAATTTTGTGAAAATGTTTCAACTGGGATGTACAAAACATTAAACGCAATAAATTATTTAAAAAAAACATTTTTATTACTTAAATCTTTAAAAATAATCAAGACGTACATACACTATCTCATATTCGTTTATCTGTTTATTTTTAAACAAATTAACGAATATAAGATAGTGTGTGTACAAAATACAATACCAACATAATTTATTTTGTTTGACCTGATAACACTTTAACTTTATTGACAACAGATCTTCTTTGGCGGTCAGAAATTATATTTACGGGTTTAACGAAATGAATTTTCATTAAACATGATTATTTTAACGATACCTATTTGGGAACGGTTTAAAACAAATTTAGAATGTCTACATATAAAATAAAATTTATGCCAAACAGTGGGACCATAAATATAATAGTAACATCGTATCCCCAGTTTACAATTATTACAGATAAAGAAAATATCATTCCGAAGTATGTATTTAAGTTTTCTCATTATTAAATATCGAAATTATTAGTTTGTTTTACTTTATTTGTAATTTGACTTAATTGTTCATTGAGGTAATTTAATTCATAAGAAAAAGAAGGTACTTTTGTATCGTAAATTTTTAAATTTTATATTCTGTTTTAAATTGGATTTAATTTTTGATTTAGTGTACACGCATCTAAAGCAAATGACAGTTCAGAGTTGAGCGCAAGGAGGTTAAAATCATTCCATATACATTTTGTACGCGGAGTAGAATGACGCAATTAGTATACACCGACCTCTACTGACAAATCTTTAGAGATGAGAGATCAAAGTTTCATCCGTGGACCCGCACCATAATAAATCATTTTAAGATGTATAGAGGACCTGCTCGCACCTCACAGTACCTGGCCGTTTAACCAGACGCTTTACAGCTATTCCATTCCGCCTAACACCGACCGAAATTTAGTAACAATACATCTCAAGGTAACAACATCGAGAAGCCCGCCTAAAGCAATAGCACTAACTTTTTTTTATCACTCATAATCTTAAACTATAGACGATAGAATCAGGTTGATTGTGGGCCAAAAATTGTAAAATACCTGCAAAGATTTAATTTCCTCGCCAGATACGATTTGATATTATTATCATTTAAGAAAAGACTGTAATATTTACATATGAATTTAACTATTAAAATATTAAATCAAAATCGTACTTTCTTGTTCACGTAAAAAGCTAATTAATATATACATATACATCTATAAGAATTTTGATTCTTCAAAATACAGAACATGAAGCTGATCAAAAATATAATGAACCAAAGTCAAACAAATAGCCAACACTATGCTTTTTATAGAACTTCAAATAACATACAATCATATAAAATGTGAACCTTATAATGGGGATAAGACTAAAGAAAGAGGTTTAAACAGATAATGTGGTTTCCACAATGCACAAAAAGCCAAACATCATTTTTTAAATAATACGGTGTATAATGTTTAAATTTATTATATATATATATAAAAGCCTTACACACTGTAAAAATTTCAAAATAATTATTGTATGTCAGTGGTGATCAGATCATACTATGAAAGTCATAGTTAAATGCTCATAAATAAATTAATATCCCGCAAGAAAATTAACTATTTTATATCCGGTATAAATTATTAATTACATTGATCATTATGTATTTATTGTTTTAAAACATATGCATATAAAAAATTAAAATAATATGATAAAACAACTTAGTAATTACTGAAATATGCGGAATGTTGGAGTCAAATTTTAGTCAAAAATTCCTCCATTCATCTCTATTTTATAAAGCTTATAATATATTCTTCTTTTTCTCAGTTAATGGAACATCATGCTGATATTTTGATACGATGCCATGTATATATATTGTCACATTACAAATTAAACGTGGTAAAAAACGTAACGTAAGATCTTTATCTTTGAAGGAATCACCCTAGTTAAATATTTTTACGCTAGACAATCTCGCGCAGGCGAAGTTCCAGATACTGACAGCGTGGATTGCCACATTCACGGCGCATCAAGGAACGGCCGCTAGTGCTGGTAGCTGGTATTTCATTCTACTAGCAGCTATGTCCTGGGTTAGTCGCGTGACGGTGGCTGCCCCATGCCGCCGACCAATTTAATCCGCGGACTCTTATAAAAATAATTACACAATGAAAACCTCTAATACGCTTTAGGCAAAAGCCATTACCGTTGAGCATGGTAATATGACGGAGAAAGGCTCAAATATTTAATGAGAAATACGTTAGATTTTGATTCTTACTTTGTTTCCTTCTTTCTTACTTTCCCACTTTTTATCTACCCGGGGAGATGCACCAAAGTGATGATGGAGGTCTAACTAGGATGATGTATTCGACTGACGCGTGCAGTATTTTCTTTATGGCTAGGACGATTACATGGGCTGACGCTGAATGATCCACCAGGCAATTTTTAAGGTTACGACGTTTTTTTCTATATAAAACTATTATTGTCGTCACCACATTTTTTCACTAAATGTATTATCACGGTTGGTGCATTATTATGAGCCTGAGATTTGATTATTAACTCTGATATTATTTTTGTGTAAAAGTAATACATAATTTTTATTGCATTTGACCATTTTTCTATCAATATTTTTCTGTCATCTAACCATTTATTAACTTCTAATTAACTAAAATTCTTTCATTATGGAATATTACCTTGCATATTTGCTTATTTACATTTACGCATTTAATATTGTATAGTAAAGATTTTATTCCCAGGAGATGGTTAAGATGTACCTCAACATAAGTAGGTAGATTCTGATACACGTACTCACTGTCATGCTCGCCACTGATCTGGTCGGTGGAGGATAGTCCACCAGGATACACCTCACAATATATGAATGTTGGTGATATAAATTGTATAATTTCAGAGGTAATATATATATACGCCTGCACTATATATATATATATATATATATATTGCAGGCAGTTAAATGTGAGATCTTTAAGAAATAATTATCAAAAAAGTTTAATATCATCCACGAAGTTATGAATTGAATTGGAGCTGTCACTGGCAGACGATTACTTAGCTGGTACTTATAAATGTTTCTAGTAAACAAATTTATTGAGTTTTCGATTAAATTTATTTAATTTACTGGTTTTATTATACGGTTCAATGGGCTGAGCGTCTTAACGAAAATCTTATTGAAATTTGGCTTCTTATTTGCAAACGTGGCCTCACCTAGTCCAGTGATGCCACCCCCAACACATCGTGATATTTGAAAAATATAAGTGAGAAGAAAGCAAACATTAAAGCGGTGAAAAAATGAAGGTCGTATCTTCGAAAAATGTTTTACTGGCCTTTAGTTTAATTGGATGTCATTGAAATCTTTTTTCTTCCACGAACTCATCATAAACTTCAAATACTAAGAATATTAATTTTGAAGCTTTACACAACTAAGTACATTATTCTTTTGTGTACCAATAAGTTTGTTAATTTGCCTTAAAATAGATTTCGATACAAATACTCATAATGATTACTCATGATGCAACTTCTGGAAAATATTATTGCATTTTCTTTGATCATAAAACAATGTTTAAACATATATATATATATATATATATATTGTTATGAAGCAGTTTCAGTCGTCAGCGCTGAGACAACTAGAATGATCATGCTGTTAACGCAGGCGCGCACGAGTCACGTGCCCAAGCACGAGCACGCCCGTGGAAGAAAGGAGAGGGGCAGTCACCGGATGGCAAGGAGTGTAGGTACACGGATCTGCGGCGGGAACACGTATCCCTTCCAGGAGATAGTGACCAAAAGTAACCAATACAACACCTTCGTAGCTGTGCGCCTGACCTGTTATCAACCTCGACTTATTCTCTCCACCACTACGGCGGCGCTTCGTCTCCCATCGGCCGTCGCTTTGACAACTTGGCCAGGGACCGGACCATCCATATAGGAATGGCGCCATCTCCCCGGTGAGTCGCCTATGGATTTGTACCAGCATTCATTTTTTTAGTGGCAACCGTTAATCAAGATTTAGTTCATTCAAGTTTTATTCATACCAAAAGACTGCACTGATCAACCCCTACATCTGTAAATTATTTAATATGTAAGCTCATTTGTCTTTGATAATTTCCATCATTAAACATCGCCCAAGAAGCTGCTAAATACTATCTGCCCATTCTTTCATTCAACCTACCCTTTTGGTGGCCCTCGGGGCTGCGATGCCATCCCAACTTGGCAACGAATAGTAGGAAACATAATTCGTATATATATATATATATATATGTACACGAGGGTTGGTTAAGAAATTTGTGGAACGGACGGGTTATCGGAGGGATGGCAGTTCGATTAATTATTAGTAAATATACTGAATGTGCATGTTAACACCTGTAGTAACCCAGCACGCACCCTACTGACATGACGGTATAGGGACTCACTTAACAACCATATAGGGCTGAAACCCAACCAACCAATCAGCAGACACCTTATATCGACGGACAATGCTCTAGGATCTAGCGATCACTTCTTCGCAGGCCTTCTTTTAATCCACATCTCAAGCAAAGCACTCCAGAGTCAACCACACACGCGCATTTAACAGTATTCCAATTTTGTATAATTCATCCATCAATAAACGCCAACCTTTGTAAGTTTTCATTCATTTTAGCACTTTGTTCTAGACACAATATAAATACTCACGCACGCACACACCATATACACTGCCAATATCAAAACAAATATCATGACCACTACCACGAATTTTATGTTTTATTTTATTTCAAAGTTCTATACCTCTAAAAATACTTCATTTATATTCATGTAATATATTTTTGTAAAATTTTTAACTTAGCACATGAAAACAAACATAAATTTATTACAGCACATATCAGTTCATGGATTTGATGTGTTTCAGTATATCATATCGCCTATTTATGAAAATGTGCTTTTTCATACAATAACTTTAACCGTTTAAATTTTAGCAGTACTTACATTTTTTTTTGAGCCAAAGCAAATATGAAGACCGATCTAACGTGGTCCTTGGTTGGATCTCATCTAGAACTCTGTATCTTTTGCGCTAAAGGCGGGAATCCAAATCGCTCAACCACACTCCAGTACATTCAGTACTGGCAATTTAATTATGCAGCGTAATTCCTCTTCCGAGAGACCATCTTAGCTGGCTTAGTTGGCCATCTTAGTTTAGAAATAGCGAGATACAACTGTCCTTAAATATTTCAATTTGCTGAAATACTTTTCTATAATAGCTTTTTAGTTATTTTTTAATATATTTGTAAGAAGTAATGTCTAATAACTAGAAGTAAATGAGCGGAAACATAAAATAACTGTACAGAAACGCGGTATGTGTGAGTGTAGTAGGGGGGAATGTGAATATATTAATATTCATCTACTTATGGGTGGTTGAACGTGCTCGCTCTCTTGAGTAAATTTATCACTTTATCTCTATAAATTAAATACTAATTTAAAAACATGCATTTGTTAAGATTTTTAACATATCAACTTGAGAGGTTAAATTTAATATAATAAAATATTATTTTTATTATTTAAGAATAATAAAATAATAAAATATTATTATTTAAGAAAAAATTGTATAAATTTGTCTTGATCTCATTTACAAATAAGTTAAAATTTATAAAATATACATTATTGTGTCAAAATAGTAATAAAAACTTAAACTAATGTTACAGATATTTGAAGGTGATTTTCACAACACAAATTTGCTGTTTATGTTCACTATTGAAACTATACAATTTACTATTATTGATTTTTGATCAAATACCTGAATTGAAAATACAAATTAAATTAATCAACTAAAAAGGCATACAGAAAAAAAACTATTAAGAAGAACACAATGTTTCTGTGAAGTTACATTTTCTCTTATAACTTAAAGTTATGGAAAGTACTCTCTGATTACGGGGTGAATAGTAAACTTATACGCGCAATCGCATCCCTATACGAAGGAAGTTCTGCGTGTGTAAGAATCAATGGAGCACTCACACCATGGTTTGACATTACAAAGGGTGTCAAGCAGGGTTGTGTAATGTCTCCATGGCTGTTCAACCTGTATATGGATAAATGTGTGAAAGAACTAAAATGTATGAATGTAGGAGCAAAAATGGGCGATTTAATTGTATGCTGTTTATTGTACGCCGATGATGCAGTACTAATGGCGAATAATGAACAAGAACTACAGAATCTGGTGAGTAGAATGTACGATGTATGCAAGGAAAGCGACCTCATGATGAATGTTGAAGTCGAAAGTGACGGTATTCGAGAAGGAGGAAAGCAAGACACCATGCAAAATACTTGTAGGTAATGAATGTTTGGAACAAGTAGATGAGTTTGTATATTTGGAAAGTATGTTTGATATAAACGGAAAGGCTGAGAATGATATCGAAAGGAGGGTGACTGCAGGAAATAAAGTAAACGGCGCTTTGAATGGAATTATATCTAACGGGAATTTGTCAACCGAGGCAAGACTAGCAGTGCACAATGGAGTGCTGGTACCGACACTTATGTATGGAAGTGAGGCCTGGAGCTGGCAGAAAAGGAACGAAAGTAGACTGAATGCAGTGGAAATGAGATCACTTAGACGTATTTGTGGCAAATCTATTTATGACAGAGTAAAGAATGAAGAAATAAGAAAAAATGTAAAGCTGATGTTAGTATAGTGAGTAAGATTAAGAAAGGATCACTTAGGTGGTTTGGTCATATGGAAAGGATGAATGAGAAAAGAATGGTAAGAAAGATATATGACGCAAGTGTTGATGGAACCAGAAATAGAGGACGTCCGCGGAAGACTTGGCACGACCAGGTAAACCAGATAATGGAGGATGGTTCTGTTAGAAGCCTCAACAATCGGCGAGCTTGTATGACAAGATGTATGAATTTGGATGAGGCGAGAATTGTGTGTCAGGACAGAAGAGTGTGGCGCTCTATCCTCTCTGCCTACCCCCACGGGGAAACGGCGTGATGGTAAGTAAGTAAGTAAGTAAGTAAGTAAGTAAGTACATTTTCATAACACTGTGGTATTTTAATACAATTTAAATTAATCAACTAGATTATTAATTACAAAGTTATTCGAGATTCTCCGTAATATAAAGGGGATTGCTTTTAAAAATGGAACAGTAGATATATCATTTGGAAATATAACAGAATATATGTTCAAAATTTATCTGAAATGTATTCGATTGTTATAGCGATTGCTAATGCGTTTCCTCCAATAGGAAGAGGTCCAGATTTATATCCCGGTAGCAAATAAATATTTTGAAGAGATTTTTTCTGTTTATCTTTTTAGTTAATTCATTTAAACAGTATTCAAATAGCCGTTCGCAGGCCCTATCAGTAATCAATTGGCGACACCCGAGTTCTTATCTACAAGTAAAATGTACAATAGACCATCAGTATTTTAATGAGTTGATGATTTGTGTCTATTACGGATTTGATTACAGTCTGACATTTGACCTTTGTTTAAGACAATTTTGTAGTATTTAAAATGAGTTTATTTTACCTATTTATCATTATTTTATACATCCTTAAAAACTAGACTCACAAAGCATATTTTTAAATACTTTGAATGTTTGTACATTTACTTAGGTTATAAACATAGATTTGAAATAAAAAAGGTACAAATGAAATACAATATTCTTAACGAAAAGAAACGAAATTTCAAAGACTAAATTCAAGATTCAATTTTATATTTGCAAATAAATCATATTATAACCCAATACTTTATTTTTGATATTATTAGAGTTAACATAACAGTACGCAAGGATATCGGGCGTATTGAAAAGTGCTGGTCGATAAATTGTTAATTGTATGAGAGGTGAATTACATTAGCAGAGACATGTTTGGTTTGTGAATTACTGGTAGGTAAATGAATATATATTTGAGTATATTGAGTATAAAATATATACATATAAAATCAATTTTATAGAAAAATATTGTTGTTGCGCCACCGGAATCGAACCTGGATCTCTTTCCAAACCGGAGATGGTGCATTATCCAACTATGCTACAGCGACATTGTTTTTAACGACAATTTTTCGAACCTGATTTTACCTTTTTCATATTAATACATTCATCGTTCCATTATTTGAAAGAGCCATCTACCTTAATAATAATTAATAATAGAACGATGAATGTATTAATATGAAAAAGGTAACATACACGTTCGAAAATTTGTCGTTAAAAATAATGTCGCTGTAGCATAGTTGAATAATGCACCTTCCCCGGTTTGGAAAGAGATCCAGGTTCTGATCTCGGTAGCGTAACAACAATTTTTTTCGATAAAATTAATAATTAATATATTTCATTCATATTTAAAATATCACTGATCTATGTTCTGAATAGTTACAACTTCATAATAAAAATGTGTTCTCCTAATAGTATAATTAAATTATCTTGTGAAAATGTAGTTAAACAATAATAGTATAAGTAACTATATTACATGTCACTGTTTAAAAAAAGTATATTTTAATCCTTGCTGCATATGACAGTAAATCTGTACTAAGGCCTGAAGTCTAAATACTAAGTGAATTGAACAGGATTTAAATTAAATTCCCACGCGACGCTCGCCTGGAGAATTTGAGCAAGAACAGAATTGCGGTTGTGAAGCGAGCCGGGCGCCGAAGTAATGGATATTAATCAATGAATAATTGTGTGACTGAACGATGCGTTATCAAAGGTGATTTAATAGTCTAAAATTCCTGGATGATGTAATCTCTGCGAACATGATATCAACAGCGAACTCATGGTAAGATGGTACCAGAGAGCAATTAATTAAACTATGGAACAGGTGCCCAAATACGAGATAATGCAAAACCGACGACCTCCAAGGACAAGGGTCCAAGGGACAAGGGACAAGCTGTCTTCTACGGACGCCGTTTTTACATCGGTTTAAATATCTAATAGGAAGGAATACTAAAAAATTATATAATGTTGAAAAAATATCATGAACCATTGTTACTTACTTACCATCACGCCGTTTTCCCGTGGGGGTAGGCAGAGAGGATAGAGTGCCACACTCTTCTGTCCTGACATACAATTCTCACCTCATCCACATTCATACATCTTGTCATACAAGCTCGCCGATTGTTGAGGCTTCTAACAGAACCATCCTCCATTATCTGGTTTACCTGGTCGTGCCAAGTCTTCCGCGGACGTCCTCTATTTCTGGTTCCATCAACACTTGCGTCATATATCTTTCTTACCATTCTCTCCTCATTCATCCTTTCCATATGACCAAACCACCTAAGTGATCCTTTCTTAATCTTACTCACAATACTAACATCAGCTTTACATTCTTTTCTTATTTCTTCATTCTTTACTTTGTCATAAATAGATTTGCCACAAATACGTCTAAGTGATCTCATTTCCACTGCATTCAGTCTACTTTCGTTCCTTTTCTGCCAGCTCCAGGCCTCACTTCCATACATCAGTGTCGGTACCAGGATTCCATTGTGCAACCATTGTTAATTGTTTTAATAATACTATCATTGTCCAAATTGAAATAAAAGCAAGTTCACTGCTATCGGAATTTCATTATCATATCACAGTATCCCTAAAGAGAACATATTTCTTTGTTTCATTTCTTCTGACCTCATCATCATTGCCGCCAGTTGAAAGAAGCGGAGACCAGCGAATCACCCCTGTCTACATTTCTTGTTTCCTGTACAGAACACTAAGCTTAACTTTAAATTGCCAGAAGACAGAGGGTAGTTTGGAGTGATTGTATGCCGGGAAATACGGGGGTCAGAATATACACCAAGATGACTTATGTCATAATTATTACTAAAAAGTATTAATAACAATGGGAGACCATATTAAAAGGCGCATAGATAATCGTTACTAGTGTCCACGAGACATAAAAACAACCTGGCTGGCGCCCAAAGTCTCGTTGGAAAAATGAAAGTATCGGAACAGTGAGAATAAAATGACGAAGATTGGCAGAAGACAAAAGAGAGTGGCAGAATTATAGGAAGGACTTCATACAATAGTGGATTGACAATGGCTAAGGAAAAAAAAATTAATTCAAATTTCGGAGGTGAATAAGTAGGACCGGTATGGAATCTTTTCAGGTCACCATTCACTATGCTTGGTTTGAAAAATTGTTATTCAAATACATGGTAAGTATTGCTATTGACTTGATGACTGATTTTTACAATCACAATTAATAAACTTTGTACATCATATTCTCATAATAACAAAATTCTTAAAAATAATGAAAAAATGTAAAAACATTCGTGATATTTTATTTAAACACGAGTTTTTATTTTTCATTTCGAAGAGATTTTGAACGGAAATGTAAGGATTCGTAATATGAGAAATGTATTTAAAGAATTATATTAATAAAGAAGTAAAAGTTTGCAATAATTTCATAAATTCTTTTGAAAGCAAAGCTCTAAAATATCATCAAAGTAGTTTTTGAAACTCATTCGTGTCTGGTGTTGAGTTTGCATTGAAAGCTCGCGAAGCATCGTAGAGAGAATTAACGTCAGCAGTTCAGAGAAATACATTCACTGAACTGTGGATTTCGGAAGCATTGAACGCTGAAAATGTATGGAAAATGTATGAATCTGTTCACTCACCCTCACCCGCTCCGGCCCTGTTTGGCTAGGGGTACAAACTACGCAAGGTCATTGTTCTAAAACACCGAAGACTCCAAGGCTATATTATTTATGGGCACGTTAATAGCATTTTTCTTATTTTTTATGCTACGTAATAAAGAATAAATCATAGATATTCTTACATTCCTTGTAAAAACAATTCCTTTAAATGGAAATACTATTCATGAAAATACTACTTTTGTAAAACACGGGGCAACCCACCTCGTGTCGGAGTAAATTCTGGCGCAATACTTTCATATGAATGAATTTATTTATATCTACTTATATAATACAAGGCAGTATTATACAAATGATATTTATTATATAGATAACATTATTTTGTTTATTACCTAGAGTGAAGTGTTTTTCGTTTACCGCTTTGTTGGGTGATTTAGTTTAGCTTGATATATTCAAACTAATTTTATAGGTATTTCAGTTTAGCTTCGTTGAAATATCCAGCCCGATAACTATTATAATTTATTAAATAAAATTACAGTCACTTTGCATGAAACCACGAAATACGGTTTCACCACGAATCGTGGTTTCATACAAAATGAATATAATATGTCAAAACACAAAGTGATTGCTTTCTACGAAAATATATTATAATTTGGTATTCTATCACAAAAATGTATAATTTATTTTCTTTCTTATAGCTATTACTTAGTGTTTAAAACACTCTCTTGCACAAGAAAATACATTACAGTTTTCTAAAATAAAATCTTGCGAAAGATTTATAGCCTTCGGAATCTGACCGGAGAATGGAGGATGTTACAGAAATTGAATATTCGAGATAGGTATGTCGCTCAAGATATCCCGAGAAAGGTGAAAACAAGGATACTGAAATGAACGATGAGGAATGACGCTCTATACTGACTGCGGTCATGGACTTCCATGGAGTCCCTTGAAGTAGCCGTAGAGAGAAGAAGATATCATATTTTTTGAAATGATTTTTATCATGTTTAGCCAAGTAGATATTTAAAAAAAAAAAAGACAGAAACAATCCAACGTACCTAACATTTTTTAAGCGCATTTTGATCGGACTAATTGCTTTTGAAATTAGCAATATTAACTTTGTGGTTAAAATTCATATTTTTTATTTAGTATCTTTGTTTTATTAAAATTAAATTGTAAATTGTATTTAACAAATAAATAAAATACAATTTAATAAAATACATATAAAATGCAATTTAATAAAAATAAAATACAATTTAATAAAATACAATTTACATTAGAAATGGAAAATAATTCTACCCTAAATTTTTTGGATCTAACATTGATTAAAAATAAAAATAAAATTGAGTTCAAAATTTTTAGAAAACCAACTTTTACAGATACTCTCATACACAATGAATCTAATCATCTATTATCACACATACATTTAGGGTTCCACTCCATGATACATTGTTTAGTCAATATTCCTATGTCAACATCCAATTTTAATATTGAATTGAATACAATTAAAAAAAATAGCAGTTAATAACTATAATAAACTATTTTAAAAAATAAATTAAAAGAATATAATAATCATTTTTTATGTAAATCACAGATAAAACATAATGATAATAATGATAATTGGCGTAAGTTTTTATACATAAATAACTTTTCGAAACAAATATCTAAACACCTACCATGAAACATTAGACCGGCATTTTATACAAATAATAAATAGTATAGGAAATTTAGTCATAAATTCTAAAGACAAAGATGATAAATTTAACAATTCTGGCGTCTATAAACTTAGTTGCAAGGATTGTGCTGCATTTTATATTGATAAAACAGGTAGAAATTTTAATATAAGAGTAAGGGAGCATTTGAGATGTTTGAACAATACTGGGTTTTCAGAATTTTCTAATCATTTGATAGAAAATAATCATGGTTTTGATAAAAAATTGGGATTGTCAAATTTGCATATAAACGGTGTTGGTCACAAATTAAATAATTTGGAATCGTTGGAGATAAATAAAGCATGTAAAACTAATCAGGAAATTGTAAACAGCCAACTAAATTTAACTACGAGTCCTATTCTAAAATTTTTTCCTAAAAATTATTCGACTAAATTTGTATTGAGCGGCAATTTGAGTTAGGTACTAAATTGATTTTTTAAATAATGTTTTTTTTTTTTAATTTTTAAAAAATTTTAAAAATAGATTCTGATGAAGAAACAATACTATATATTTTTGGTTAGTTATGACATCTTGAAGAAGAAAATGATATTTTTTGAAACCTGTAGATGTATTTAAACTCAATTCAAGTGGTTAATAAAACAAAAATAATAAATAAAAAATATATGTTTTTAGTTAGTATTGACATCCTGAAGAAGAAAATGGTATTTTTCGAAACTGGTAGATGTATTTAAACTCAATTAGTGGTTAACAAATAAAAATAAATAGAGTAATTGCTATTTATATTATATTAAGGTCATCTCGATATATTTTTTTCTCGACTACGTTTACATTTAGTATGATTTTATACCCCTTAAACCATTGACCTACTCGTTACTACCTTACTCGTGCTACCTTAGGGTGTTTGAGATTTAATTGTTATTTACCTATAATTGAAAAACATTAGATTTTTGGTACGTTAAAAGTGTTTTCTAGTAAAAAAAAAAAAGTTAAAAAGTGATAGACGTTCTTGCGAAACCTTTTCAATGCAAATTGTAGTTAAAAGTTCTTCCCGGTAATATAATTATATACATTTCGTCTGTACCTGTGCGTTTTTTTATTATTTTCTCCAAGTTCAATGTTAACGGAGTTACAAATTATTAAAGTTTTTTAACAAACAGCCTCTATTTTGAAACAAGATGGCGGAGCAAGCTTGTTAAAGAAATTAGAAAAGATATCTAGTAGATCAATTTTTCAAAAAACTTTTAATGTAATCATTATTTATTTATTTATTTCTACGACCAATCGGGGTGGTTCTCTCTCTCCTGTATTTTTGTTCCTGATTTGTGTCCGGGCGGAAACAAATTTATTTTTTCAATGAATTGATTGTATCTTTCTTGTTGATAAATTTAATTTGTATTATTATATAAAATTTGTCAGCGGTTCTCTCACGACAAAACAATAATATGTATATATAAGCTTATAAGTTAAATTAAAAAAGAACTCAATTTGGTATCATATGTGGGTAGAACGTATAGTTTTATTATTAAATATAGTTACACCTTGAATAAGGACTTTTGTGAGGAGCAGTCTTTTATTTACTGATTGTTTATATATTCTCTATGATTACACAGAAAACATGGATGGTAAATATCTTGAGATCTTCTATGCACAGAGTTACAGGAGCAGGAAAGCGGAGGAGCGGAGCGGAACAGGAAGTCAGGTATACCTCGTGGAGTTCTGGCGGAGACCAGTGAAAGAAAGAACGGCAGATGAGAACCAAAATCCGGGAGACTGGTGGGCAGCTAGCAGAGACCCAAGCATTTCAAACTGGAACAGCTAGAGATTTAAAGAAGAGTCAATCTGGTGTATTAGAACCGGGCTGAACAGAAGCTTCCGACGTTGATGATAGAATTGTAAGAAGGTAACAATTCATACAAAATCGAGTAGCCAAAGAATGGTACGTGAGCGACCAGCACAATCTCTATATATAATAACCCAGTAATATATTCAATATACAGTTTAATACTTTACCTGTCGATGAGAGTTACCGTTTCTCTCGAAAAACGAGTAGTGCTAATAAACTTAAGTAGAGTTATAACACTGTTTCATTTATATCCGCCCATTATGATGAAACTCTATAAAGTTAACGCCGATTCTGTCAATAATATAGTTTTATTCGATTGGAAACGAGATGATCTCGCAACATACCTCGTACGATAATGTGGCAGGGGTAACAAGAGAAAGCATGAGACAGTATATTTTGTTACAATTATTTTCCGAGAGAGAGAAGGCGTGAGAAATATGAAATTTCTTGTCGGCTTCACTTCAAGGTACGCATAGATGCATTTTTTAGAATATATTTTTAACACCTTCAATTTCGTTACAGGTACCTTGGTAGGAATATGGATTTTGTGAAATATCTCACAAGCGACCTTATGGACAATAATGACATTTACAACATTAATATATACATACACAGCGTGTATAAAAAACGATTTTAAATACAATCCAGTAATAGTAAATATGAAACAATAGAAGTACACACCCACACACACACACACACACACACACCCACATACACACATACACCCACACACACACACACACAAAATAATATATATAAATATATATATATATATATCATTTTTTTACATGAAGAGTAAATTAAGAAAGTAGAATAAGATATGTGAATAAAATTAATAATACAGTAGAAGTACATATATATATATATATTTTTTTTTTATAAGAGAAAATTAAAATACTATTTAAAAATTGACGAAGAAATTTGTAAATGTACATAATATAATAACATAATATTTGTGTATAAAAAAATCAATACAGTATATATACATATATATAAAATGAGAAAGTATACTTTTTTCATAAATACTCAAAAAAAAAAAAAAAAAAAAAAAGACCTCAAATATTTTTCCATTAAATACACAACGGCTTAAATGCCTTGATCAATTACACCATTGTCTTAATAAATATAATATTTAAGCATTGTGTGTGTACAGGACAAATATCTTTATGTTCAAGGATATGGATGCTTTACTATTAGGTATAATTTGTTGTTAAAGAACGCCAGCGACCGTACCTCGCATAAAAAAAATCTTAAATAAACTACCTTAATAAACTTAATCTTAAAATAACTACCAGTATTATCGTATCCACAGAAACTATTAAACTTCATACAAATATTTCAAGGTCTTTTGGTCATAATAAAAAAGTGACTCAAGAGAGCCTCTGTTTCACATAGTGTTTCTATCGAAATCGAACTAAAATGATATGTTACCAACGCGATATACCCGTATATACAATATCAGGTGATTTTTTGGGTTTCCAAATTATTTATTGATTGGATTGAGAAGTTGATACTCGATATGAACAGTCATATTCACTTTCGCATACTGCCTCGATTTCCGTTTACGCAATTTATAGCGGGAATTTCCTGCGGATTGTTTCCTATACGAAAACAGCACAAAACACATTCCCTATTTGAACGTTTTCAATTTTCCCTCAGCTAAAACATTTCTTTATCGTGTAGATATTGCTCGCCTCATTACATATGTGAAGTACTTGTTTATATTATACAACACATTTGTCCCAATTTTGTTTGCCTTCATTCGCCGAATTGTTTCCATTTTGTATTACGCTCCCGCCATAAATAATCGTCGCTTGCCATGCGAACGCTTTATTGCCATTTTTATGCTTAGTCATTTCTTGTTATAGTTTAGCGAATGGCAAAGTACTTCTGATACGATGCTGTGACGAGGGTTTCCCTACGTCTGAGGCTCTTTGATTCTGACTAACTTCTCAAGCTTAAATTTTGACGCTTCAAAGCAGCGCGGCGTGACCAAATCTTCCACGTTAGCTCTATTTCTTGTTGTTCAGTATCATTTATATACATGCGTGTATTATTTTTCAGCGACGTGAATTCACGTCTTAAATTCATGTGTATACTCATAAATATATTAACAACAGATGCTTACAACAAAGCTGCTTCTTCGTAAGCTTTGAAAATTTATGTCCCGTCGCAAAACATTTACCGGTCTTCACAAAGACCAACATACAAGTATTATATACTTAGAGGATAAATGTTAATACTTGTATGTTATAACTCTTTTAATATATGTAAAAAACTATATTTTTTTTAAATCTTGGCTACGAAAATGAGTATCATTATTGGACCGAGTGAGAAATACCGACAAAAGAGAGACTCTCAGCCAAAAGCCCTAATTTAAATATATACAAATATTTCAATTAAGATTGCTTGGACACGTATTTCGAAGGTCAAAAGAACGACTACCGAGATGTATCTTTTTGGCATCACCGGAAGAAAGGCGGTCGGTGGGTAGTCTCAGACTAAACTAAGATAAACAGCAAAAAATATTGTATGAATACTTGACTGATCAACTAGTATCGAAGCGGCGTAAGATGATGAAAATACCTTGTTGAGTCGTTGGGATCTCAAACCTCTTAAGACAAGAGGACGAAGATGATGTATTTACTGATAAGAATTATTATGCTCATACTGATAAGTATTAGTAAATACAATAACCGTTTAATTTATTTTTCCAAATATCAGTCAAGGGCTGGCGGCAATATGTGTATCTATGAATTGTGATTTCAATTATAATCCAAATACATTTTTTACTGATTATTCTGATAAATTCTGATAAATCACCGTTTACTTCTATTTTCCTTAAAATAATTGTTTGTGGAAGACTAGATTTGGGTCCGCGAATTATATGCCCTTAATGTAAAATTGTATGGCGGGTAATTCGTTCTTATACATTATTTCTCATTTTTTGTTGAAATTTTCTAATAGTAGGTTTTTGCCAATGTTTGGTTTTCATGATTACTCAAATATTATTTATTTTAAATTTGTTGAATAAGCGTAGTCATACAGTGGTACGACGAAAATCAAAAGGTTGTGGTGGTCTTGCTCGCGCCAAACAGATATGGCCACATAATAAAATCATTAAACAGCCATACAGTCCGACTGGTACCCATCAAGCCATACAACAATACGTCGCACCGCAACCAGTCTGAGGAAACCTGGAATCGACCACTCTTCTCCTAGCCAACTCTTCGGATACATCTACTTGCACCTTGGCACCCCCTCCAGTATACTACGTTTATCTTATACTTTTTTATAATATAACAAACAAGTGTTAATTCAATCTGGAAATAAACGCCAATTATCGTAAGTACTTTTTCGTTGGAATAATCTACCCGCTCTAGATGTATACGTAAACACAAAATCACCGTAATTCTTAATATTTCATGTACATACGGGAGAAGCGAGGAGATATAGGGCCCTTGATTCTCACCGAACAAGTCCTTTTGACACAAATAATCTCTATTGGTGACATTAACGAGTCTACACTAATATTAACCACCAAAGTCTCTAAAAGGTCAACGGACTACCTAAAATCCGCTGGATGACAAAATCATCAAACATTGCGAAAATACGTGGAAGCGAGAGAAATTCGGGGAGGCCTTCATCCAGCAGTGGTTAGAAAACGACCGATGATGATTATTATAATTACAGCAACTATTAAATGTATAAATATCTTAAACATAATTAATAATTATAAGTATTTAGAGTTCATATTTTCAATTTAGAAACAATATTTGGTTAAAGTGTATGAAATTGTTAAATTATTAATTAAAACTTTACGAAACACGTGCGTGACAAACATGTAAATGGTATGCTAAGTAAACACAACAGAGGATCTGCTTTAAGAGAAATTTGTATCACTTATTTACGCTTAACCATCGCTATCAAAGAATTTATCTAGTCGTTCCGGCCAAACAAGACAGGCTCATTTGATGGACCGAATGATAAGGCGCTGTGTGGCTGGATACAGCCGCTTGAGTAAACTTCGTGATAGCGCGATGTTTCTCACGAAACCGAGATAGGAGGTCTTCGGCCTACAAGACGAGAGGTATCTTTGTTCGTACTCGGGTCGTTAAGTCGTATTAGAAAAGACAAGTTTCAAAGAGTAAAAGCTAATAATACCTACGGTAGTTGGAGAGATTAATAATGAAATGGATAAAAAAAACTTTAATAGTATCTGTGACCGACACAAGTTGCAGATCACAACGATGATGATGAAATCGGCAAGTGGGTAGATGGGAAATAGAGAATCGGAAATGAGGGAATGATAGAGGGTGAGGGAATCCTTCGATAGCGGACCAGGATGGTTTACGAGATAAGGAAGACAACATGACTCACCTGATGATGACGCTCCCTGGTTTAGTTCACCCCAAAAAACAAAACTTACGCTTCAAAACTCTGTTGAACTTGATCGTTCAAAGAAGTCGAGCTGAGGGACAATTGTTTATGGAACTAGTGTTACTATGACAATGATTGGTAACACGATATGATCACCCGAGTACACTTCCTCTCCAAATCTCGATGAATTTAACAAACCAATCGAGCTGAAGAAAGAATATGTACTGAATGGAAGTGGACTAGGTAAGAAAACAAAACTAAAACTGGCGACAATAATACTACATTTAACAATAATAATTTTGATTCAAGTCATTGAATGTATGTGTGTATGAAATTATGTGTTCTAAAAACAAAATAATTACAAATACGGAACAGTACTTATCCATTCACGGTATTTGCTTTAAAACGTGTATATCTACAAACCATAGACTAGACCGAGATAAGAGGTATTTGGCCTACAAGACGTGTAGTGTCTCGGCTCATGTTCGGGGCTTTAAATCGAAATCTATCTTTTCTAAAAAATACACATTTCAAAATAAAAGAAAAAGCTAATAACAGAATGAAAGGAAAATTAATTACTAATGGTTAAATCGTTATTTAATTGTTATTGTAACTGTGATCGAGTTCGATTATTCCTCAAGCAACAGCTGGTACACTAGAAAGTAAACCTTCAACAGTTAAATTTTAGTTACAAATCATTGTCATATTTACTTTCACTAGAGTTAATAATAAAATATCAAAATAATTAATAGGAAGATCCATTCCTGCCATTTGCAATGAAAGATGCATAGCATTACTGCAGAAACGGAACTATTTGAACATCTCAGTTCCAAAACCTGCGCTCATTCTTTCTTTCTAAGTGATTCATCTATTATAATTTGTTTTAATTGTCTAAATTTGCAACTTTATAATAAAAACGTGATTTCATCGTTTCGTGCATCGCTATAAACTATTATATATTGTTTGTTTCAAAACTTAAAAATGACATTAATTTTTTGTTAAAGGCGTTTTGTTATAGTGTGGATTTTGAAACTAAACAATTAATTAGTATTATATTGCATAGTAATGCATATAAAAATAATACATTTATGCATGTATTGCTAACCTTTTTTTTTAGAAATGACAGCTGGATGGGGGGGCACCCTTTACCGGGAACAGTTTAAAATCTAGGGCTCCCTTGGTCGGTTCCACTAATCAAAGCTAATAAAAATGCGTGAATTTAATTCAATAACATATTCAAGTTCACGCAGTACATAAAACAAAAAATAAAATAAATTTAATGCAGTTATTAGTAATTTTCGAAAAATTTAAAATTTTGACCCTCCAGCGTCTCTTAAGTGATGTATTTTATTCATATAAAACATAAATCCATAGAATACATAGTTAGATTACATATAGATGGAAAATTAATGATAAATTAAGGTGCAGTAGTTCAATGAGTTCTGAGTTCATCAAAACACTCCCAAAAGAGGGACAGTGGACGAGACACAAAATGATTTGAGTCACACTTACACGAACAGACTAACGGAGTTGCAAAAGTTATATTCCTATCCTAATAAATTTAGAAATAAAATCATATTTCACCCTTTTAAATTATTATTATTATTATTATTATTATTACCGATTCAAAAAAATATCATGACGAAATAGCCATTGAGAAAATAGAAAATAAGGGCAATCACATTAACATAAAATCGTCCTGTAGTGCATTAATCAGAATTGAGCGCAAACACGAAGAGCAACTCGAGGAGAAATGTGAGAATTCGTGATGCAAACATTTGGTCACCCCGCGGTACGACCGGTCCATAATAAATTTAATGGAATCCCACCGGAATACAAATCTTCACGATTATGCTCGAGTTTTTTTTTCTTGTTTTCCCCGGCGGCTCTGCGCGATAATCAAATTAGGAAATATTTAAAGGCACTTGGATTTGATCATTTCTTACCAAGGGCGGAGTGGTAAAGTGCGAAAAACGCCGAATTAGTTTTCCGGCGTCATTTAGGGGGAAAGCAATACGCCTGTGAATACAATATTAAATTTAATGGATATTAGGGAAAACAAAAACACTGCGTTTGAGACTGAGATAGAAATCTTTATGCGGAGCTTCGAAAATAATGAGACCTTTAAAGTAAAAATATCTAACAGCCCGTTAGAACAGTTTATTTTATAAATACAAGTTATCTAATAAATATTTACGCAACATCGAGGCGTGCGTGGCGGAAACACAACTCTATAATTGATTAATCATTTAAGAATCATAATAATCCAGTCTTATAATTGCGAATATGTGATAATATTATTTATGTTAAAGATCTAATAAAAATATTTTTTTGACCTTCCTCGAAGCAAATTGTGGCGTTACTACGGGGGTATAAATTAATAGCACTGGAAATCAATTAATATTAATAACCTTAGTTAATATAATAATAATATTTATTGAGTTATTTATTATCTCTTTTCTCTGTTTTACTTTCTATCTGATATTTTATCATAGTTTGTCATGTTTCATTATACAGAATAATCATTTTAAAGAGTATCTAGATCTCATGCAGAAAAATTTATAAAAGATATGCAAACTCAAGATGTCTTATTCTTTCTTGCATTTTCTCTGGCGCAACTTTATGGTTAATATTCCCATTAAACCATGTTTTTTTTTAATATTTCTAATTCGTAAATACCTACTTAATTTTTTTTATTTTAGTACTTATCAAAATTTAAGCTGTCTTTGCCATAAATATCAACATGTCATGATGTTTGGGCGTGAAACATGAACTCATGGATATCATGGTCTAAAGAGCTTTGAAAAAAAATATTAAAAATATATATTTTCGTTACGCGAACGAAATATAAATGAGTGATAAATGTTTCGTTTTCATATAAACACGCTTTTGGCGCGCTTTAGTATCAGTGCGAAAATGTTGTTGTCACATATTCCCACTCTTCTCGATTTCTGTATCCAGTGTTCGTCCTCAGTTTGAGTTTAGCTCCGAACCCTATCGCGGGGTTATGTCGTAACTTTGAAGATGTTTATTACGTATATTTGTCGGTTTTATCAAAGGCAAATTTGCACTGTATCGAGTGTCGTTTACAAATTTATTATTTTATGGATATATTGTTTTGTGAATAGTTTGCTTTGGGTGAAGTCGACGTCTTCATCAGGAGCGGAGACAATTGGACATCCTCGCGAATTGCGACGTTGTACTTGAGGTAAGGCGAGCATTCCTTCCAAATACTGGTCACCCAAGACCACTGGTCCTTCGTTATCGTATTCTTCTTATACCCATCTCAAAATTTATTTCTTAAATTAAATATTAAATATTAATGATAGATTCTTCAATTCTGGCAAACTATTCTAACCCTGCCACATTAATATTATTCTTCGTGCAGTTTTGTTGAGCTTTTAACACGGATATCACCCATTATCTGATAAGATATTCTATTCTGTTGTCTCCAACATTCCCCTCTCATATTGTATTTTTCATAATGATGTAAACATAATTGAACTGAATTGTGTTTCATACATCGTTGAATTAAATTTGCAACATACAAATATTTATTTTTTCCTAATAGAGTAGATACAAAGTTGTCTAAGAAATACTAAAATAGACTACCGATAAAAATACAGTTTAGTAATATAGAGAAACTGTAAACAATAAAAGAAAATAAAAAATATGTGAGTATTTAATGAATACACAACGCTTAAAAATTAATAGCAAAAAATAACAGTTATGGTAATAACTAAAGCACAACAAGATATCTTGAACAAAAACATTGAAAGTGAACAAATAGAAAACTACAAATACCCTAACTAAAGTAGAAAAATACGTGGTGCCTAAATAAGGTATTTATTGGTTTGCAAAAAATAAAATATTGATGTCACACGTATTACATAAAAAAAAAATTATAGTGGTAAGACTGATTAGTCTCTCTGTTATTATGTGGATTAGTGTGGAGTAACGCTCTTTTTTCAGATTTAAATATCCTAAAAATATACATAATAATATTGATTAATGAAGAAAGTTGATTTTTAATCAATAATTTTGTAAATAAAATTAAACGTTTTTATTTTTGCAATAATTTTTTCTCTTAGGAATTGTTATTTAAAATAAATAAGTCATAGAAAAAATGCAAAGGACCAGTCTTTTTTTCCAAAAACAAAGCTATTACCGGGACTCGATCCTGTCTTTTATACTGCCGATAGACTACTCTCCCAACTGAGCGATGAAAATTTTCGTTAGATTTGTCATATATATTTATGATTTTTCAGAAGAAAAGTACTAATTCATTATTTGGTCTATTTTTTTAGAAACACTGTTCTCTCAGAAAAGAATTGCATTCCAATTACGCCAGCATCCGGTATCTCTAGCCCCGAATTCCGCCAGTTCTGAACCCTTATTATGTGTGTAAATTTCACCCGAATTATTCGTATCTCCTCGGCTTTATCTACCCATACGGTCAGTCACAAACGACCAATCTCTTGGAGGGGGGTTCGTTTAATTGCATTGAGCCGGATGCGAAATTTCCTTTAAGACCTGAATTAATTTATTCCCATTTCTCGTAAGGCGTGTGCAAACGAGGAATTCGCATTAAACCTCCCGGCACAGGAAACATTAAAAATAATGTTGTATTTAACTTCTATTTTTCATGTACACAATAAAATGTTTTTAAATGCACTTAAAAAAGATAGCTTGCTTTCATTTTGTAATGTGAAATATGAATTTTCTCTCATTTTTCTTTTTAATATTATTCTTTGAAAAAACTTTCAACTAAAAATAATTATTTAATTATAATAAACACGCAGCGTTGTTTACTTCACACTACACTTTAATTAAAAATTAAAACGTTTTCGATGCTTAATGCGTCATCTTCAGTGATAAACTAAATATTAAAGTTAGAAGATGGACCATCGACTACATGGGGAGAAAGGGGTGTATGAGAGCAGTGTTGGGGAATGGGGAGTTTCGGTGAAAAGTGAAAGTGGTTGGGGATGAGGCTAATATGGGTAGAAGAGGAGATGCAATAGGGGTTTTTTATATGTTAAGTACATTTTTTATAAATCAAGAGATGGAATATTAAAGTGTATCCAATATGTGTGAATGTTTAGGCAGTGAAAATAATTAAAGTGACTTTAAAATCTGGTGACATCTATATTTATAGTGCATTAAGTACATTTTATACGAAACTCAATTATGTACATTTTATTTTTGAGAATACTTAAAAAGTATACATATTTATTGAACTTCCCGCTTAAAGCGCAAATTTAATTCGCCCAGCACTCATTTGGTCTTCCTCGAGGTCTTCTTATACTGAAACTTACAATTGGGACATTATATTATTTATCCAAAAATTTGTCCATCGCTCGAGCAAGATGAGCTGCCTATTTTCATTGTGTATTTGTATACAACCATTATAAATATAGTATTTTTAATGCAGTTAATGAGCCATTTATACGGACATCCTTTATTTGATACAAAATATTATTTATTATAGTATTTCGTACTCATAGTTGAACTATATTAAGAGATTATGTAAGATATTTTTTTAGTATAAACTAAATAATGCAGTATAAACTAATGCATTATTGCATTATTTAGAATAAACTAAATAATGCCATAATGCAATTAAATTAAACTAAGTTCTATCGTTTAGAAATTAATTTATTTGTAATTCTGAGTGATTAATATGAAAACAATTTATTTAAAACATTTATAAATAATATAATCCAATATAATTTAGATTTACATTTCAAATAAGTCATTGAACAACATGTTCCGTGTAAATCAATGTAAGTCTCCTATGAATTTATTTTGTGGATTTCAAATAACAATTCGGACTTTCGGTATCACCTTAATGTAAATTATTAGTAATGTCGAATCCGTCTCTTCTGAATATTTTGAAGCTTCCCGATTAAATGAACATAAACGTAAATTTAGAATGTTTTGCTTTTAAAAACGTTTACATACCATTTTAATTCACATTTCAAATAAATTTGACACTTTTCTTTGATACAATGTATAAGTTTCTTTACAAATTATCCTATAAAAAAATGTTTGCCTTGATGCTAGATTTTTTTTTATATTCGACCGACAACAAAATTAATTAATGATTTCCTTATATTTTATTTAGGAGCTTTTCCGCAAATAATTCAGTACTGCCAATTTCTCAGGCCCAGTATCACGGTCTCCACTTAATATGAATCCAAGTTTGTATGAGACTTAGCGACATTTTTAAGCTTCTTAACAATCAGAAATCGGGGCTCAGATCTTTGAGTACCCCCGGAAAATTAGTGACATGTTAAAAAGAAGCTCAACAACATACTTACTTAATATATAATATGTAAGCTTCTATATAAGCGGAATTTGAGAAACGGGGCTTTATTCGAGTATCATTCCACATAGAGAAATAATTCTATATCCTGTAGTCTAGATATGAAATAAATACTTTTTCTGCTGGAATAAATAATTATATCTGGCCAGTGTTTTGTGGTTATTGCGTGCATAAAGTTCACAATGTAAAAAATAAATTGAGTTTTTTTTTAATAAATCGAGTTATAACAAAAAGTTTACATTTTCATATAAATATAAATCTAAAAATACGTATGTCTGAAGCAGCAACTTTTGCACAGTGATATCTGGTGTTATAAAATTTGCACAGCTTATCCTCTGAAATTTCTAGGTCAACGCAACCATTTTCAGTAATTCCATCATTAGCTGTGTAAAATTAATGTATTTGTGGAAAAAGTTTGATGATATTTATGAATCAGTGTTAATTGGAAGTTTATAAAGGGTATTTTTTAGAGGTATAAACTACAAAATTAAATAAAACATAAAAATCGTGCCAATGGCCACGGTATTGGCTTTATTGGAAATATCTTTTATATGTCATTAGCGTTAAAATATGAAATAAAGCGCAATCTGAAAGTTAAATTTTCGACCACTTTTTGGAGCATCTGGGGTCGTATATCGGCAATAACGCGACGAATGTTGGCTTCCAAGTCGTCTATCGTCTCTGGTTTATTTGCGTAGACTAGCGACTTCATATATCCTTACAAAAAATAATCCAAAGATGTTAGGTTTCCTTCAATAAATTGATTATGGCGCGCGCTTTGTAGCATTTTGCGCCATCTCTCGTTTAAACCACAGCTCTTCCATATTAAAAAGTTAGCAATAATAGATCTTTTGTTGTGCACGATAGCGAATCGTGTCTTTCTCAATACTACGCTTCACTGCAGCAACAGTTTCTTCGGTGCGCACTGTACGACATGTCTGCGGATGCGTATTTTCAATTAGAGTATGTTTGGTGTAAAAACGATCCATGGTTATTTGAATTACTTCCTCGGATGGATGATTATGTCGATCGTAAAATGGACGTAGCACACGATAAGTTTCGCTAACTGAACCACGATTTTAGAAATAACTTTGCACAATTTGCAAGAGCTTGTTCTGGCGTAAGTCTATTCGTGGTAAAATGGCAAACCAAACTTAGGACTGCTGTCATATTGGCTATCGCTGAAAAAAAAGTTGCCTATTCGAAAAACAAACCTCTAAGAAGGTTGGGGTCTCCTTTCTCCCAGGTCTCCATTGAGGGTGATAATTACGGAGTATGTATGTGTGCGGGAATGTGGCTAGAGCAGGTTGGACAATAAAGACTACTTACAGTTGATAGACATTTTTTGCAGAAGCATCTTCTGGAGAGCTGATCGATAAGCCGACAGAGAAAGAAATGAATCTTAAGACCGGCTTGCTGAGCGGCTATCCGCGCATATTTGTCAATATCTGAATGGTACTGGTGAGATTATGTAACTATTTATAGTTTACAGTTTGCACACAGTTATTTGCCGGATGCGTTCAGGAACCGTCGGCAGTGTTGTTGGTTGTGGAGGCAATAGACCTCCACATATAGATTTAACTATCTACATATGTGACAAGACGTCATATTGTTTGTTCAATATTTTCCAGTTGTTCAATAAGAAAAAATATTTTGTAAAAAATGTTTTTAAAAATCACGTAAATGATACACACATGCACTGAAAATTTAAGGCAAGACACTAAGTTGTATTGTTTCATTAGAAAAATAAATAATTTGTAATAAATTTATTTGTTTCGGCTTTATTCTTTCTTGTAGGTAATTAGATATATTTACTTTCAGCGTTTTTCAATGAAATGTAAAGAAATATGAATTTAATAAATATGAATCCAAATCACGGGCGAACCCGACTAGAGCTTATATAAAAATAATAAAATATATATTTTAGAATAACCAGGATATTTTCATTTTACATATACAGTAAGACCACGTATATAAATATTATATATAACTCAATGAATCCACAATATGGTATTGTATTCACAATGAAAGGTTGTATGAAATATAGGCGGTGATATGTTGGAAAATTTTGCATGTTTTTTAACATTTCTTTTTCATTATTTTTTCAGACTTTCATACAGTTGTATTACTGTTTCTTGTAGAGCCGAAAAGATTTGTTGTTCATGATTGATATGGCGCTTTATTCTGTGTTTACGGTTGCGACTATGGAGTGCGCCAAATAGGTAGTTTTATTTTTATTTTTGTGAGATATCTGTGTAAAGTATTTAGTTAAAATTAACCATTTATTAAAAATGAAATTTTACTATTTTATTATTTTAAATAAGATAAAAAATGTGAATTATTTTCTTAATTAATTACTTAATAATTTTTTAATTTATTACTTTTAATGCTAGAAAGATGGTATCAGATCAGCATAAAAACTTGTTAGATTATTACATTTATTATTGGGATATAACAATAAAATATTTAATTATTTATTAAATTTGTATTTAAACCACTTTTATGAGTTAATTATACACCAACCGGTTTCGGAAAATACTTTTTCATTGAACAGAAAGTCAAAAAAACTAACAAAAACCATATGTCTAATTGTTCCAATGTTTTAAAATTCGATTTAAAAATATATATATTAATAATAGTTCAAAAAATAAATCTAGCATCTAACTTAAATTGTTACGTTGATGAAAGATGTGAAAGTTGACTAAAGTTAAGTTGAGTTAAGTTTATCCAAAATTATTGAAAAAAATTATAGAATAGGACTTGTGATTCAATTAAGTTGATTATTTATAATATGTTGCTTTTAAAATTATTACATACAGAATTAGTACATGAACTTCACGCCATAGAATGGGATTTATTTGATGATAAAGTCCGAGATTTTGCATCTAGAAAAGCCTTTAAGAAAAGAGTGACACTTGATAAAAAACTTAAAGTACTATGTGATAATAAACCAATATTACTTAAAGAAAAAAATAATATTAATTTTTATTAAACATTTTATGATCGTTTTAAAAATTTTTCATCTCATGTTTTCCTTCCAAAAGAAAATGATTTTCTTACAATAATTTACAAATATAGTTTACAATATAATAATAATAATATTAATAGTGTTATTGAAAATTTGGCAGTGGATATTGAAACAGCATTTTACAAAAAACCTAAAACATTTCATTACAAAGTTACAGATTTTTTAAATAATCATCAAATTCCTATGAATGTTTAATAATAATATATGTTTTTAGTTAGTTATGATATCCTGAAGAAGAAAATGGTATTTTTCAAAACCGGTAGATGTATTTAAACTCAATTCAGTGGTTAATAAAACAAAGATAATAAATAAAAAATATAATATTTTGGTTAATTTTACACACATCTTAAATACTCTTTGACTCTTGTATTAAAATTTCGACCAGTTGTTTTAATATATAAAAGAGTATAATTAAACATACACATCGAATAATGTAGGGAAAATTATCTTTATAGATTTTCTATACAACACTGAACTGTTAAATAAATTGTAAAAATATTATCATTGTTTCTTCTATCTTAGCTTAGGCCCTCCCAAGTCGTCGGTCTAATGTTTGTCAGTATTTACGGTGTTTACTGTTCGATCATTCTAGCCACATGGCCCAACCTTTGAATTTTTTTTTATTTATACAATCTTTGAGACGCTTAGCTTATTAAACATATTATGGAGCTCATTATTAAAGCCCCTACGTCAAAATTTATTTTTTAAAACTACCTTAAAATAAGCTAAAAAAAATTCATTATAAATATCAAGCACACCCTTTTTTGAATAAAACATACTTAGTTATAAAAATATATATTTACTTATTGCTATATATACATATATATATATTTATTGCTATATATGAATATATGAGTTTCTTGACACGCCCAAAGCTCTCATACATATGCGAACAGGATCAGGACTAAAAAGAAAACCAAGACGAAAGTGGGCGAGTAATGTCAAAACATTCCTGCATGAGGTAAGCGAGAACCCAGGACACTGGACCACAACAATCGATTACGCTCTGTAGTCACTGCGGTCATAAACTTTTGAGTCCTCTGAGTTTCTAAAGAAAAAAAAAGAAGTAAATATAAAATAATAAAATAAAATACTCGAGAAATAATACAAAATCTGTTAGTCTAAAATCTGATTGAAAAAAAAGGGGCGTGCGACGTACGGGCCGTACGACAAATAAGCGTTCACTGAATGCCCTCAGTGATCGGAGAGCGTTCGTGTGCGGCAGTCGTATTTTAAGACGTTATTATGGCTTTTTATGATATTATTGATATCTATTTAGGAAAAAATATTTATTTTCAATTTGACTTAAAGAAGGTCCGAGTGACATTGTTAAGCAAAAAATAAAGTTTGGATAATTTTCTGCGTTATATGAAACTTAAAGATTAAACGAAGATAAGTTTCGCGAATATACAAGAATCTCAGTGTCAACTTTTGACTATATATTAAAAAAATCCATATTTTAGGCTTTAACTGAATTACACATGGTATTTGTTCGAAGATATCTGGTACGACATCTCGTACGTCAACAAAAAACGCTGTTCAAACACAAACTGGTTTGAACTTACGTGCGCATGCAACGCTAAACACACACACCATCACTCCGATTAGCCACCACTCAAGACACTCGCATTTATACACATGAGACTGCTATGCACGCAGCACCCCCCACCCCGCAGAACGCTCGACTCAAGCGTGCACTCAGGCCTTATACTAAATCATTGCTTGTTTTGAGAGAAGTCTCCATGAAACAAGTCTACTTACTTAAAACGATCTGTCATATATAATTCGTGAACAGAGCATGTGCAATATGCGAGTGTATAACTGTATGCAGACTCGCTATTTGCCGTTACAGAATAGGACAATTTGACAATTCGAAGTTTTAAGAGATTGAGATTTTTTTGTAATTTTGTAGTATTTATATGAGAGTCAAAGAAATAGAATATGTTAAGTCCATTTAAACAACTCCACCTGAGTTAAATATTCAGTAACATGAAAAAAAATACAGATCCCTCTGTATTGTACTTAAACCTAACGACCCCCTTGTGATATCTGTACTAAAGTGGTAGTAAATATTGCCATCCGATAAATACTTAAAATATCAATTTTACATTTTTAATATGGAATATTTTTAGAAATATAATATTTTTTTGTCTCCGTATCTAGACTGAACAATGTACTAAGAGCCTATTGTGAACATACTCAGCACTTTAGAGGTATAGAAATAGCATTTGAAATAATAAAACCACTTTCACATATTAGTTTATCGCCAGAACAAAATTTTCTACGTCATCTATCTTTCAATGCTCATGTTCTATTATAGTTAACGTAGAAAAAATTTTAATGAAAAAAGATCTAATACCTTAAATTTCAGTCGATATGCTTGATTTGCCTTTTTTCAAACTACATGGTAAAAAGAACATATAAAATATTGCGGGATGTTATGATTAATTGTAAATTGTGTGGAGTCCATAAATCTAGTATAATAAAGCAGAACTTGTTGGTCTAGTGATTAAGATACTCGCCTAATGATTTAGTGATCGGGGTCTCGAGTCTCATTTCAGAAGACAACCAAGCTCGACCTATTTTCATTGCATAAGCATTTAGCTTAGTCTGAAAATAGTAAGAATATTGATGAGATATGACATGACGCATGCGTATACTATACCACACCAATTTGTGAAAGGATATGATCAAAAGCGAACGATTATTTTTTCTAAAACGACTGACCAATTTAAAAAAATACAATATGAATTAAATTAAAACAATGAATTGCAATATTTTGGCAATATTATGAGACCTCCAAAAATATACCAGATCCTGAATATTCAAACCAAAATTACGATCATAAAATGCCCTGGATTACGAAGGGTCCTGGCTGAAAAATTTATCACCTCCATAATCAAAAACACCGCTGACGGGCCCTGAATGCATCTTTTAAATACCTACTTGTAAAACGGGGCTCTCAACAAGCTCCAAAACACATTTAGTACCGACCCCAATAGACAACCATAAAATGCGCTGCCAGGCATTTGGAGACCAGCCCGTATACGCCACTTCTCTCGTGGTCATTTCCCTAACAAGTTCACTAGGAACGCTTCTTGTTATAGATCTTTTACTGCTTATACGTGCATTTTTAACTGTATTTCAAGCTTCAATAAACATCAATAGTAGTATTTTTTTGTTCCACCTACTCTGACCACTCACATGCGCACACATTCGCACACGCACACACTCACACAAAGACTCGCCATTATAATTCAAACGACCATGTGAGTGGCTGGGTAATATATAATGGGGCAATCACTTACGCTAAATTTCACACTTCTGATCCATCTACATTTTTAAAGATAATAGGTTTTCTCAGAGGTTTCCCAGAAAAAATTAACACAAAATTATGTTAAAAAAGTGCGTTAGAAAAAAGTGAAACGTTATTTAGAATAATATGCAATGAATGGAATCAAATAAATGTACATTATTATGTACCTGGATTATTGTAATACCATCTGAAATTAAAATGAAATTCAAATGATGTTTGAAGAGCCCAAAACAAAATACAATAATATGAAACTTCACGAGGTGAGGCAGGATGAACCAGAAAACCATATTCTTTGCAGGGGTGGTGCGATACATGCAATACATTATTTGAAATTTATTATTTATTAATTATACAGAACATGAACATTTTGATGACAAAACGTACAGAATTTATGAAATGTTAGAAGAAAAATATGGTTATCGAAGAGCCAACAAATGCTCGCCACATATCTATATCATAATTTGATTATGTAACAAGACTCTTCTATAGTTACTAAAAACATTATATTATCGTGTACATTGTATGTATATAATAAAGTGTTAATTCAAATACAAAAGTAAATAACGAATGCAAACATGCAAAATAATAAAAAAGAAATAATATATTTTAATATTGTTTCATTAATAATTAGCCGTCCGTACTCAGCATTGTCTGGGATTAACATTTAGTAATAGTTAACAATGTATATAATTTAGTCCAGGCTGGGAATTCTTGAAATGTCTGGGTGTTGAAAGAGGGGAGGATAGGAACACTATGTTTTCGTCAGGGACATAAACAATAACTATGCAAAATTTGAAACTGATGGCATGGAGAGGGTTGGAATGACCCAGTGAAATGGGTATGATAAGCAGGATCCTAAAGATTTACTAAGCATTCAATAAAACATATTTACACCGGAAGGAGTGCGTGGAGTAACTAGGGTGAAGGAAGATGGTGCCGACATTTTGCGTGAATCTTAAAGAGTTATTATGCTGAATTTAAATAGCATTCAAAATAATATTATAAACGTTTATATAGTGTAGAGAGGATGGAGGGCTGACAAATAGTGTCTATGTTTTGCGTAGGATCCTTAAGAGTAACTATGCAAAATTTTATTAAGATCGATCAAAGGGTTTAGAAGTTTTTCCAGAACAGTTAGACAGACAGATAAACAGACAAACATTGAATTTTATTTGCACAGATAGATGAAATATTTCCCAATTTTAGCGAAAAATTTTTGAAATGATGTAGAAAAAGAATGAATGCAAGATTATATTAAAATTATTTAATATGTATACATATTCAATCTAAGTTTACCCGTCACAATTTATTCACGAATTTGTCACATGCGAATGATTCTCCATCACAGCTCGTGCATATTTCATATTAGCGCTCAAATCGTCGGGAACCGCACTCAATTCTATCTTCCATCAGTGGATTACCGTAGTATTCGCGTCGGAATATTTTATTATATTTTTTAAACATTTACTCCCCTTATTTTCAGAAATGTTCAAATAAACAAGGGGCATTTTCACGCAATCTCTTTGTTCACGTCACGTGATAATATAAAACGTGGAACTTCTCATCAATAAATGTGCTAATTATATCACTTGTATATATGTTGTTTAACTCTATATATATGTATATATAAACATATATATATTTTGTACATTAAAAATTACATTTACTTTAAGTTTTATGTTGTATTTATGATATCTAATTGCATCTTGTTTTACTCTTTACATATATATATATATATATATATATATATATATATATTATACATCGAACAATGCGTTTATATAAAGTTTTGTTTAACTTTTAATATATATTTTTTTATACATTGAACATTGCACTTTGTTTACTATTATACCGGAACAGCACTGTCTGCTATAATACAGTAAAATACTAGTGTAGCAGGCAGGGTACCCAAATACATGTCTTTGCTGAAATGTTTATCTTATTATAACAATATAGTAACACACTGTACTATGAATCAAAAATAAATAATTACTTTTGCCAAAAGTCACTTAACTATTTAATTTTTTTTATATCGTACTCTACGAAGCAAAAATTCGAGGTTTAATAACAGTCATTTTTTTAAAAATCTCCATAATAAAATGAAGCTATGAGATCAGCAAAATACGCTAATCAATGAACATCAGAATTTCAGTAAATTATTCTTCACCATGTGGGAGAGATCATTAACGGGCGCTTGTTTTACAAAATGCCACAACTAGGCCAATATCGCTGGTTTTGAAGGCGATCTTAATTAATATAAGTAATACTATATAATAATAATAATAATAATAATAATAGTAATATCATATACGCCCTCTGGTTAAAAATAATGGAGCGCTGGTGTTCAAACAAAAATTTCTATCATATATTTTTCTGATATACATTTCTTAAGATTGTATAATTAGAATCAAGAGAAAAATTAAATAATATTTAATAATACAAAGTTATTAAATGGTAAAGTTTCTTTTGGACTACCTTTTTAATTATTTATTCACTAGAATTCAAAATCATTACCCACCCCAGAATCCTCTGATCACCAACAATTTTATTCTACCCTCGTTTCACTGTTTTTCCCAACCTACTACCTCTTTAAAAAGAATCATGACTAACTAGCTCATGTAATTATGACCCAATCTAATGAGTTCTAAGAAGTATTCTTTGTACATTCTAAAGTAAATCACATTCTAACGTGAATTTTACAATTTATTCCTACAACTAGAATTATTTTCACATGACATTTAAATTTCCATCCTAAAAGGTAATTTTTTTACGCTATCTCGACAATGAATCCTTTATCTTTATATATTTTTCACCACAACCTTGGTAGAAATCACATAACTCTATCATTTTCAAAACTTTTATAACCATCTCCCCACTGAATTTGAAAAATGACAAAAATAAATCTTCCTTATTTCTAAAGGTATTATGATTCAATACAGCCTCCAGTAGTGCAGTGTGGCAATTTTTGACGTATTCATAAGTTTTGAGAAGGAGTCATCAATCAGTACAGTGCTGGCTTTGACAGAAATTTCCGGTCCGTAATTAATTTATGAAATCCTGGCATCCCCGTGCTACAAAAATGGATGCTTTAACTGGAAATGGGGTAGGCCTTCCTAAATTTACGTGAAAATATAAACTACCCTAACGTAATTGAGCAGGGATTCATGATGAAGTAGTTTTTATTTTAGATGAATAAGATGTATTATTTAAATTTATGATACTTTTATTAAATTATATTACCAAGACATTGAATTTCTATTTTCATCCGAAGAGAGCACGAAGTTTGTTGCTATTTTTCTCATAACTAACACTTAGCTCAATATGATAAATAGTAGGAATATTTATAAATCATATCCACATCCCTACTTCATAAAAAATTGTCTTGTCTTTTTACCTATTTTACAAATACGCATATTATTGCATATTTTATATCGTACATACTTGTTAGCCTTTTTTTAAATGCATTATTTAATTAATTAATCATTTCGTAAATGTTAAGAGATATAAGGGCGCCCTAAGACAAAAGGTTCTAAGAACAGTAAATGACTTAATTAGGACATATTTCCACGGTAGATGATGTAGATCAATCTCGTGGTGGAAGGTGGAATTGGATAATAAAAGGGGTTACGAAATTTTTTAGCTTTGTTATTTTATAAAAAATCAACCTTTCCCTGAGAATTGAGATAATATAGTTACTCTAGACATGATATACAATTAATTTAATGAAGTATCGTAAGCATATTCGCAAATAAGACTTTTTTAGATTCATTTTTTCTTTCTTTGTTTGTTAAACATTCGTTTTTGTTGACTAAAATTATAGTGGTCCATAAGGTTATTTTTAGTAAATAGATCTATTTATTTAAGTGAGTTACTTCTCTACACTCTTTCACCTTCTCGTATCTAATACGTCACCTTAATATATGAAACATGATAAGTTTAAGAAGATATATATTGATTCGATACATCTTTCAAATCAACCTCAGGCATCTTCATTCTTAAAACGAGTTATAATTATGGAGCCACTGAAATTTATTCGTTCAAGACACTGAAATTTATTCTTTCCAAGTTATAGTTATGATCGATAAATATTTTATAATATTTGAAGCAAATATATTGTGATTAATTTTTGATAATTAATAGTTTATTAACTTTATTTTATTTAATTAACCACTATAAGATATTTATTTAGTTTTATTATCCTGATGAAGGAAAACGTATTTTTCCGAAACCGGTTGAATGTTAATAACTCACAGTGGTTTATAAAATAAAACAAAGATCGAGAAAATTATGGAATTTAATGAATAAGTAGTTTTTAACCTATTTTAATAATCTCATTGGTAAATTATGTAACTGATTTTTAATATTGAATGGATAATGTATTTAAATGAATTATTTATGAACGTGCAGAATAGCTTATAAATGAAAATTTTGCTGATATATAATTTAATCATTATGTATATATACATTTATATAAGATAATGTAAAAAAAAAACGTACTTAAAATGGTTTCTTCCTTGTAGGTTAAAAGCAAAATACATTTTTATTTCAAAAGATAAAAAAAATATGTATTTCACGAATGTTGGACATTTCACGTAAAATTGTCAGTAAGCATGCGATGTGCCGAAAATATAAAGATATGTAAATTACGTCGTTGCCTTTATATTTGACAAGTCGAATAAATATCAACTTTCACAGCCCGCCACTGTTGGTAATATTCCTGGGATGAAGGATCAACTCCCAACAAATAAATCACTCGAACGGGCCAAACTTAATTATTAAAATGAATGTCTCCGTGTACAAGCTCATGGACGCTTACGGTCACTTTCGGAGGACAGTTTCACGACACTTACGACATTTTCACATACATTTATAAACTTGTGGAAGTTTTTTTTAAAAGGTGTATGGTTTTGAAAATTACTTAAACAGATATTATGTCAATTCGTGGCTGATGAGATTACCTAATTCGAACTTGATAGAGTTCAGACTGTAGATTGAAAAAAATATAGTGTTAGCGAGAAATAAATAGAATGGATATTTTCTGACAACTAACTAAAATCTGAAAAATAATATTAGGGAAAAATAACTCAAATTTAATTTGACATTCCGTATTGTTTGGAAGAAGGCTTGGCCATTTTGATAATTTTGATCTAATTTATCTCTTGAAAAAATTCCGTAGTTTAATAATGGAATAAAAATTATTATTATTTTATCAATCTCTCGAGAGCACTTTTATTTTTTTGATATCGTTTTCCATCTCTGTATTTTTTCCCGCAACCTTTCTTGGTGTATTTCTAATTATTTGGACATTTGATCAATCTACTCATCCATATAATATATATTCTTAAGGAGAACATATTCTTATTGTGAAGTTGCAATTATTCAGAACTTAGGTCTATGATAATTTTTTTTTAATACTAATTCACAAACCTATGTTCTGAATAATTACAACGTGACAAAATAATGGGTTCTCCATAATAATATAAAAATAGTATCAATGTGACGAAAATTTAATAAAAATGAATTGTTAATTTTTACGTCTGCTATCGGTTTACTCATAGGTATTTGAGATTCCGTAAAAAAAAGTAGATGGCTTTCTAATAACGGAACGGTAGATGTATTTATTTGAAAAATGTAACATATGGGTTCTAAAATTTGTCCATATGTCTACTGTAGAATAGTTGAATAAAGCACCTTCCCCGGATTGGAAAAATATTTAGGTTTGAATCTCGGTAGCAACAACATACAGTACATTTTTCAATAAAATTGATTATATATGGATATCATTTTAATTAATACATTTAATTAGTATTTAATAAAATAATATACATTCATTCATATAATACCATTTTAGTATTTTTTCCGACTTCTTCCTTGAATACTTCGTTTTACAACGTTCTTAACATATCCGTACTTTTTATTAAGTGTCAATCTATTTTTTCTCTATTATTTTTGCCGTCTCTTTTATTAGTAATCAATTTGGTGTAAGAATGATTTACAGGTATCGAAAAAATAATTTCCATGCAAGGATGATATATTATAATGATTTTTTTCGTTTAGATATGTTCGAAGCAGTTTTAATTACCACTTACTGCTCTGTGGGTCAAAACAAAACACGTCATTTTAAACCCACAAGTTTTCGGTTTTTCAACCGTTTTGAGGAAGATTTTTTATAGATATTTCATTTTAAATATGATTTAATGAAATAGCATGATGTGCCGTAATTTTTCTGCTAAAAAATTAAAGTTAAAAATTAAAAAAATATTTTGAATAATGTACATATTCTCGCGCTTCAACAGTCGTCCCACACAGCCAAAATACAAACATCCACTGAGCATATGATCTTCTCATAGGTTGACGATTGTTTCTACCCGCCGGTGTATAATAGTGGTTATAAACAATTAAAATGTATTATTTATTTTTTAAACATTAATATTTTTTAATAAACAGGATGAAAATAATTTAAACAAAATATTTATGGAAGTAAAAAAATATTTTAAAAATTACATCCTTTTTATACGAAACGCAATCAACAATATTATAAGTAGAATCAAATGTAATTAACATAATTTTTTAAAAAATCAGACGTATTCTAGTATATATGTTAATAATTCGAATAAATTTCATATATGTACATAAAGGATATAGCCCCAAAAAACTTCATAAAAAATTGTCTCTACTTCAGCGACGTCTATACTGTTATATGAGAATGAATATCAAATTTCCAAAAATTTCATAGATGGCGACAGCATAGTTGGTAATAAATAATTGAAATGTTCCAACATGATATCATACAACTTCCAAAAATTTGATAGATGAGGTAGCATGGGTAAATAAGTGAACGTTACATTGTGTAAAGTGATCACTTAAGCCAGCCGATGAGAGGTCGTAAGCCCTGTACTGCCCAAGACTTCCATACTTCTCATGTAAAAATAATAGCTTTGTCTCTGTGAGACATCTATATCTTGATGACAATCCCTCAGTGGATAAATCCTCGTAATTGGTTTATACAAAGATTGGGACATTCTCAAAATATTAAAAATTTTATACTTATACTCAAAATAGATATAATATTAATTGTGTTCTGTGAATTCTGGTCGGTAAATTGTTTGTTATTTTCAGAATATAATTATCAAAAATATAAATACCAATTACCCCATGGCCGACCCGCTTCTAAACTGTGTCGGAACTGCCTTTTGTTTTTATAATTAGCAACAGCAATATTGAAAACCCGACCAGGTAGTGTCATAAAATTTACAGGTAGGCGCAACGCCCCTCAAATAATTATATTACTGGCATTGTCTTAGGGCCACCAGACGAAAATAAGTCAAAACATATACATGGACGCATACTTGGCATCTTTTGTCTACCCGCCGTAAAAAATATCCTCAAAATACTGACAATATATGTTTCTATATTTCGATGTAAGCGATGTGATTCAATTCCGTAAAAACGACTGTCTTACGTCAGTTTTTGAGCGTTTTTACATATTTTTATCAATTACTCATTTGAATCTCGTCCGATAACATTTATTTGTATCTCAAATTATTTGTAAATATTTAATGAACGATTAGCTAGAATGAAAACAGCATTAAATTAATATTTGTAGCGTAATTCATATTTTTATAAACTCTCGGGTTAGATCTCTCCCACCACGGCAGAGGATGTGTTAAGATAACGCTCGTTACAGATGATCTTAATCTAAGCCTCCAGTGTTATGGTAACATGATGTTAAAGGATAATGACCACATTATTAAAATAAGATCAACATTCAAATACCAACCAGATGAAGAAAATCCGTTGATTCACTTGTAGAATGATCGGCCTGTTTGTCAAAAGTATTGCGAATGAGGCATCTCCCCAAGAAGACGAGCCTTCGAAAACGGTTCAAAATTTTTTTGATAATTATTTAAAAACTCATACTTCAATCAAGTTATCTCGGTGCATTTATAAACCGTTGAATGTGTGGTCAATAGATTAACATAATACAGTACGAAACCTTTCTTTTTATAATCATCAATTTGCAGTTCATAAGTTAGTTTGTAACTCTTTTATAAAATTTTCTTTCACAAAACGATACGTTAATATTTCGGTTTAAAATTCTTGTTACCGTTTAAATCTTTTTATTTTATTCAGAAGAATTAGTAGGCACTCTGAAGGATATTTATAATGACTTATTCATGTAAAGATTAATTGAGGCGCGTTTTTCAAGTAAGTACGGTTGCCAGATATTCCCGCAATGGTTTCCTTCATCTGTTGACTCACCACATGCAACGTTAGAGATATCCTTTATCTGTTAATTCACCACATGCAACGTGTAGCCATCTTGTGGTGAGTGGTTGAAATATTCAAGATAATTGATCAGTCTGCCGACTGTGAGATATGGTCCGTGATTCGTTTCACGAAACATAGAACCCACTGACATTCATCGCCAAGTATGTCCTGATATGGCGTCAAGTGATTTACATATTTTCCTTCATGTGATGCGGTTCCTTGGTGGCAAGCATTTTCATAACTATGATAAACTCAAAGACGGAGTACAGACATGGTTTTCATGCCAGGTAGCGTCATTCTATGACAAAGAAAAAAAAAAAAAAAACTTGTACTCCGTTATGACAAGTGACTTAATGCGACTATGTTGAGAATTAGTTTAAGGTGTGTAGCATCCGAAGAAAGTAAAGTATTGTAAAAATAATGTGTTTCTTTAAAAAAAAATGGTGCTTCTCCAAAATATAATATTAAATAAAAAATAGGAATAATATATAAAAAAGCAGATAAAAAATGTATAAATAAAAATTCATAAATTTTGTTGTATTTATCCGATGAAAAATCATTGTAAATATTTATATTTCAATATTGTTTGCATTTCATTACCGTTCATATTTTATCCAGCAGTTGCTGTTTATCAAGTTGTTTGTTATAATAATATTGGTAATCACTTTGTTATTGGTGCTCTAGTTAGATAACATCCGACTACTGTATTGCTCAGCTTTCAATGCATACATATTGCATCACTAATTTAGGAACATAAGTTATTGCACTTTGTATCCGGAGTGCAAATATAGGAAGAGGTGTGTTAGTTATTCGTTAAATATAAGAGAATTTCTCATCCCCGGACACTTCAAATTATAAAAATAAAAAAACACTAATAATTTAATTTTATAATATATAATTATAATTATATAATATATAATTATAATTATATAATATATAATATATAATTATAATTATATAATATATAATTATAATTATATATTATAAAATTTGAAGACATCTTTGGAAAAAATGTTTTGTTTATTTCTTTATAACTTGATTAATATTTTGTTGAATAATCTATTACTCCATATTTCTATCGTTGTGTACATGTCAATTCGAAAACATTTTTCTTGAATATATTGAATGAATTTTCTTGAATATAATATGTTCATTTAATTCCATCAAGGCAAGGAACGTGCGTAGTAAATATTTAGATTTGAGATAACCAACAGTACCAACAAAAATAAAAATATATGTATAGTCTGAGTTTAAATACATCTAACGGTAGATGTATTTATACTCAATTACATGGTTAATAAAACAAGGATAATAAATAAAAATATGAATTTTAACCACAAAGTTAATATTGCTAATTTTAAAAGTAGTTTACAGTTAATTATTTTTTAAATTCTATCTCTAAAAAGTAGTCTATTGTATTGAAGTTAGAGATCTGGTACATAACGATCTGAGTAGTAGGAAACACAGGACACATAAAAGCATTTAATATCCGAGTGGTACATGTTTGCTAGGCATATGTTAACGATTTTATTTCCTTAACGTAGAAGGAAACTTGAGACGCAAATCCTCAAAGGAATTTTCTTTGAAATTCATTGAGTTTTTATGTAATATTAAATTTAAATAAGTATTAGTTGTATACTGCTGTAGCATAATACATTTAATAAGAAATAAGATTATGAGGGGTTATTTCTGTCAAATGCAGTGTTACTACGTTCAGTGACTTTAATTGGTAGAAACTAATGAAAAACATGAATTTTTCATGGTGTAGAGACCTGGAGTCGGCAGACCGCGGCTCTTTGCATAGGCATTTGCGACTATTCAACTCCACCTCATATTTTCCTCTACAATCATATTTGATACATGTAATAGTTTGCCTAAAACATATGACACAAAAAAACAACTAGCATTTGCCATTCGCAAATTCTTTGGTTCTACCTATTTATGCAAATAAAGTTTCTCTTGCATGAATCGAAATAAAAAAATTATAAATATAATATAGATAATAATTTATAATCCTGCCTAAAAGTAAAAGTAGTTACTTGCTAGACATATCAAGATATTTTAAAGTGATGCAAGGTCAGCGTTCTAACTAATAAACTTTACAAATCCCAAAGAGTGTTTTGTTAGTGTTTAATTATTTTTTGTTTTCTTGTTTTTCAAATAGTACGCTGAGTTACTGAAGCCTTATAACTCCCATATATTATATTCTTCTAAGTAGTCTTTACGACTTGTGAATTTGAGTTTTAAATAAAAATCTAGATTTTATTTCGATTTTTTTCGTCATTAAAGTTTGTATAGCAACAGTGAAAATTTATGTTTCGGCTCTATGAAAATGTTGGGATCATGTTTAGTTAATAATTACTTCTATTACTTCTTCTTCTAGAAAGTCTGCCGACTTCTGGTCTAGCGCAACATAATCATGTACTGCTCAGCCTCCTTTTGATATAGCGTGATAATATATTGCTCAACGCCTTTCCACGAAAATGTCATATTTGCAGAAAAAAAAGATTTAAAAATTTATTGAAGTTATTCTCGAGTTTCAAGATAACAAACAGACTGACGATGACTTTTATACATACAAATGTATACATACAAATGTATAAAAGTCCAGTTCCAAAATATTAAATGTTATATTCCAAAATATAAATATTCCCAAATGTGTTTTATTCAGGAACATAGAACTATGTCGGACGGAGAAAAGATTCGGTTGAGTGGAAAATATCGAATTTATATTTATCTACATTGTTTCGAAATCATTGTAAAAGTGACCATAAAACAATATTCATTGCACTTTGATATTGCAAATTTTAAAATCGTATTAAGTCTATAATTGCCTGTGTAAAAATATTTGATAACAAAATAAATAAAAGGCTCACAAATTGCGACCATCATGTATATCGTTTTTGGGCAGATCTTAGTTATGAATGCATATGCGTTGTATATTTTCTTGAGTATCAAATGGTATATTAAATAATCATATAAAATATACATAAATAATATTACACATAATTCCTGAATGATCTTTCCAGCAACAATACTGTATATCATCATCTATCAACATTTGTACTGTCGTTGTAGGTGGGATCTCAATTATGTCTTGAAAAAATACTAAATAATTATGTGTTTTTTTTATTATTATTTTATTTATAAAATTATTTTTGTATTAATGTTTTACGTGATTTATTTTGTAAAACATTGTTTGTAAAAAAGGTAGGATGTTGTGTTTATTAATTTAAAAATTAATTCAGCGAATACACCTTTGGATAATACTTCAATATTTAAAGGCCCGAGAGTCCTATTCGAATACCGTCTGGAGTTTCAGGGCCAGATTAAATCTAAATATGTTTTGTACATTGAAAATGTTTTGTTCTTCGTAGGTACTGTAAGATATTCTCGAATAGGATATGTACATAGTATGTAACCATTCTTTATAAATTATTTGTGCAAAGCAGACTTGAGATTGGTTCGATGATATTGGTCTACATAACACAACATAATATTCTCCAATGTTGGAAAGAACACTGAAAAAATTTTGTGAAGAATAATATCTACACGAGAGAATGTGGTTTTATTCTGCTGATTTTATCGTAAGTTTGGTTTAGAAAATAGTATTTTTATTTTTTATTTATTATCTTAGTTTTATTAACCACAATTGAGTTTAAAAAACATCTACCGGTTTCGGAAAACACTTTTCCTTCTTCAGGATGTCATAACTAACTAAAAATATAGTATTGTTTCTTCACCAGAATCTATTTTTAAATTTTTTAAAAAACAACAATTATTTAAAAAAATAAATTTAGTACCTAACTCAAATTACTGCTCAATACAAATTTAGTCGAATAATTTTTAGGAAAAAATTTTAGAATAGGACTCGTAGTTAAATTTAGTTGGCTGTTTAGAATTTCCTATGTCTAATTTTAATTTTCTATGTCAACACCCAATTTCAATATTGAATTGAATACAATTAAAAAAATAGCAGTTAATAACGGGTATAATACATGTTTGATAGACACTATTTTAAAAAATAAATTAAAAGAATATAATAATCAGTTTTTATATAAATCACAGATAAAACATAATGATAATAATGATAATTGGCGTAGGATTTTATACATAAATATCTTTTCGAAACAAATATCTAAATACCTACCACGAGACATTAGACCAGCATTTTACACAAATAATAGTATAGGAAATTTACTCATTAATTCTAAGGACAAAGATGATAAATTTAACAATTCTGGCGTCTATAAACTTAGTTGCAAGGATTGTGCTGCATTTTATATTGGTAAAACGGGTAAAAATTTTAATATAAGAGTAAAGGAGCATTTGAGATGTTTGAACAATAGTGGGTTTTCAGAATTTGCTAATCATTTGATAGAAAATAGTCATGGTTTTGATAAAAAATTGGGATTGTCAATTTTGCATATAAACGGTGTAGGTCACAAATTAAATAATTTGGAATCGTTGGAGATAAATAAAGCATGTAAAAGTAATCAGGAAATTCTAAACAGCCAACTAAATTTAACTACGAGTCCTATTCTAAAATTTTTTCCTAAAAATTATTCGACTAAATTTGTATTGAGCAGTAATTTGAGTTAGGTAGTAAATTTATTTTTTTAAATAATTGTTGTTTTTTAAAAAATTTAAAAATAGATTCTGGTGAAGAAACAATACTATATTTTTAGTTAGTTATGACATCCTAAAGAAGAAAAAGTGTTTTCCGAAACCGGTAGATATTTTTAAACTCAATTGTGGTTAATAAAACTAAGATAATAAATAAAAAATATGAATCTTAACCACCAAGTTAATATTGCTAATTTTAAAAGTATTAGAAAATAGTAGTTAATTCTGATGAAATTTTCAACCCATCTTTTCTACAATTATCTTATGCGATATTGGTTTATCCTGTTTTATCTTCCTTTGCATATTGTCATGTAATGCGGAAAAGCTTTTGTCGAAATTGATATTTTATGACAATGAAATACAATTTTTGATTAAACTTTTGATTCTAACTTCTAATAATTGTCTTTTTATAAGAAAAACCTAAATACAGTGTGTCCCAAAAGTATTTTTCATTTTGGTTCATTCGCTGCACCAACGCATCGAGCATGGGAGGGGGGGGGGGTATATCGATCGCTAGCCGCACCCTTAGGAATTCAATCTCGATGGAGTGTATTTTTACCAGTTGTTCGTGAATTGTTCCCTAGAAAATTGATATCCCGACGAGGAGACATAAACTGGCCTCCACATAGCCCCGACTTGACACCAATGGGCTTTTTCCTATGGGGCTACCTTTAATCAAAGATATACAGTAACAATCCACCCTGTCTGAACCAATTAAAAGAAAATGTCGGAGAAGAAATAGCAGCGATCACGGAGAATACGTGCGGGGTAGTTCTCAGAAATTTTTACTTCCGTTTAGAAGAGTACCAGCGAAATAACGGATCACATTTAGAAAACATAATTTTTAAGAAATAAATTCCCATGGACTGTACTTAAATGCAAAATATCCATTTTTTTTATTATTACATCTATTACAGAATTTTTAAAATGAAAAAGACTTTTGGGACACGTTGTATTATACATTAATATACTATACTTAGTGTACACACATACATAAAACTCACATGGTAAGACTAACGGTACACAAAGAAGTCTTGGTACTAACACTGTTGCAAAAGAGTAACGATTAGGAAATAATGTAAAGCTCATCTTAACGTAGCGTATAACATTGAAAAAAAGGGTGCTTAGGTGGTTTTGTCATGTTGAACGAATGAATGGGGAGAGAATAATAAGAAAAATGTATGACGCGAATGTTGATGACACCAGAAATAGAGGACGTGCGTGAAAGATTTAGTATGACTAAGTAAAGCCAATATTGGAAGATGATGCTCTTAAAAGTCTCGTCTCTTGATGATCTTGCATGATAAAAAGTATGTAAGGTGAATCGGGGTAAGCGCAACATATAAATCATCGACATAAACTTTGAACTGTTTTCAAACTTCATAAATAAAAATATCAAAAAATAAGATTTTGCTGTGACTTTGAAACTTTGATAGAACCATTTCTTGATTTAAGTTTCCAAAAATTGGAACGAAATATTTTAGAATATCGGATATCTATAGCATTTTATTAAAATTAGACGAGTAGATGCACTTACCCCAAATTTGGGGTAAAAAATTGTATTATTTCTGATAAATTGTTAAAATAATCAAAATGTCTTTACTACTTAACTTTTACTATTAATAACAATGTGAATTAGTATTTTTGGTCTCTAATGATAAGAAAAACGTTCTGAATTCCAATAAAATCTATAAAAATTGCTTATACTGGAAAAGTACGACATATCATAGTGATTTTGCAAATTGATTAATTATTTTTAAAAATAATGTAATTATCTACACATCACTAGTTGAAATTTTTTTTCAAAAATATACGGGATACAGTACCAATAACTGAGTAGATACACTTCCTCCATGGTATAAAATTTATGGGGTATGTGTATCTAGTCTTATAAATCGTAATCCGTATAAATAATCACAAAACTAATACACACATCAAAAATTACAACTCAAAATAAAGGTATCCACTTAATATCAGCGTCCTGGTATAAAACATTATCGAGATTGAAGAGACAAACGTAATTTGCAATTGAACATCAAACAACTATCATAATTTAAAATGGTATTACAAGCAAACAAATGTTTGGATTTCCACCATTTCTAGACCTCTTCTCTTCTTCTTCTGATGTTGATTTATTACATTTCTCAATAGATTGCGGTACTGGAATCCATATTCTAATATATTATAATTAGGAGACATAGATTACCAGAAGAGCGTGGCCTTCATCCTCTTTTCCTACTACTGATGATGAGTTATACGAGAGTAACAAAAAAAAAGTTTTAAATACTATTTAAATGTATATTAATTATAAAAATATATATATAAAATCAATTTTATCGAAAAATATTGTTTTTGCGCTACCGGGATTCGAACATGGATCTCTTTTTATATATATATATATATATCTTCATAATTAATACATTTATTTAGTAATTAAAACATCACATACTCATGTTTTGAATAATTATAACTTCACAACAAGAATGTGTTATACTTAATAAAAAAAAATGTAATTGGTATTAAAAATATGCCAGTGTCCGTGTTCACGTAAACTTCACCTAGTGAACTTTCTCCTACAAGCGACCAGCATTATATGCAGGTGTTGCATATTCATTAATTAACACAATGGTTAATACATAAATAACGGTGTCTTGTAACTGCACGTTATGCTAGCCTGGTTGTCGCAAGGCTGAGCGCACTTGGTAGGTACAGTCATCCACTGAAAGTTTAATATATATTCAATACATTTCATACGTAACGTCTTCATATGGCCCAATAAATTGTACTTATTTCTTATTTAATTATAAAACCTCAATAAACTTCTAACTCCATGATCGCAGTCTATCCTTAGCAGGTCCATCTTGACATACTCATCTCATCTCTATCTTCCTCTTTTGGCTTATAGAAGAGGGCCTAACAACCCTTTTATTATACATGTCTCAAACCTCCGACAGTCTCAATTTTTTCACCTTTTTCAGAATATTTGAGGTGTCATATCGCTGTCGATGTTTCAAGTTCTTTAACCCCATCCATTCTCTCGTACGTTATCACGTATAGGTCCGTAAATTTTTCACAAGCTTATTTTCGACATTACATTCAAATAGAACAATATAAGCACTGTATGCCGTTTACCTTTAAATTATGTGACAACAAACTCAACGACAACAATGTCTGAAGAGCAAAGTAACAAGAATTTCTTGATTTTATCATGATATATATATTTTTAATATAAATTATTTAATACTTTGTTTTTAACAAGTTTATGGGTTTACTTTAATATACTAACCAGTTTCGGAAAATACAATTTTCTTCATTAGGATGTCAAATAAACTAACCAAAACGTATAAGTCAAATTGTTCTAACATTAAAATTGTATTTAAAATAAAACATGCATTATTTGAAAAATAAATCTATTATCTAACTTTTTTATACCTTTTGTATGTGTAATATAATAAAAAAATTATCGTAGTGAAATTATAACTCAAATATTTATCACTACACGGTACTTCAGCAACTTAACTGTGGCTATGTTTGATTTCGAAAATGGCGCCAAAAATGTTGCAAAAAATGCCAAAAAAAAAAAAACAACAATTGTAACTGGAGATATTTTTAATCTGGGTAATATAAAATTATTTCATCACGAGTAACACATAATTGTTGCAAAATTAATAACGATGATAATAAACTATTTAACTATATAGTAAATAAATAAAACATTATAGTTAAAAGTTGAAATGTCTGACTGCAAAGTTACTGCTTCAAATATTAAATTATAATTATTCTTTGATGACGAGTCACTCTAAAACTACCGAGTTACACATTAACTGTATGAAAACTAAATAGCTTTTAATAAACAAATTCGGTTAATTTTTTAGATGAACATGTCTTTAATGTTGCTTTTTATGAGTTTTTTTTTATTACCAATTAAGGAAAATTTTTTTGCTAGTTACTTCCCAAGATTTTTTAGAAAGTCTTATAGTTCATAAAATATATAAATGGTATTGTAATTCTAATCGATTAGAAGTAACTTTGCACTATAAGTCAAAAAATTACATTATAATGTTATGTATTTGTTCATAATATAAATCTCAGTATTTTGTAAAATGTTTATCAGTGGCAAATAACATAATGTTCTTTATTGCTATCTCAAAAATATTGAATCAAATATTTTAAGAAACCTTTTAACGTATCAAAATAAGTTATTAAATTAATAAATTTATTGAGTCTTAGAATTTTTGCCTTACGAAATTTACAAAATTTACTCTTGAGTTCACTTTAGATTTGAATTTAATAAGACTGAATAAGTATATAATATTTTAGAATTGAAATAAAAACTTAATATTTTCTAATGCACGATAAAATGTTATTTCGCTAGCTGTGTGCAGTATTCAGCCTCGCATATTAAAATACCATCATAACACCTTATAGTAGGTAGAACCTCGGAGTATCCAAACGATTTACAATATGACGGGGTAAAATATTTTCTAGTGAATATTGTGCACAATATTGTCGGAGCTTGAAAGGATGGGACCCTCTCATTCGCTATCTCTAATGGATGCGACCAAAAGAACTTGCTAGATAAATGGATAGAGAATATTATTTGTAAGGCGATAAATTCCGACTCCTAGACTAAAGCCATTCATTATTATTTAATGTATTTAGATATTTTATTACAATTTTATGTTCCAAAAAATATTTGTATGGTTATCCCAATGTTTATTCATCATTTTTGTAAGCGAATACTGAAATGAGCACAGTCATTGATCTACTCTATGACAAACTTCACGGCTCTTGAAATTATAGATAAAATATTTATTTCTGTTTTATCCTATCTGCAAGTGCATTATGTATCAATAAAAATAATTTTTAAGAGAACACATTCTTATTATAAAGATGTAATTATTCAGAACATGGGTTTGTGATATTTTAAATATGAATTAAATGTATTAATTAGAAAGATATTCATATAAAATCAATTTTATCTAAAAATATTGTTGTTGCGTCACCGGGATGATTTGAAACTAGATCTCTTTACAAACCGGGAAAGGTGCATTATCGGTGCAAAGCCACGTTGCTGTTTTGGTGATGTATGTTTCATTATCACATACTATTTATGAAACAAATAGGTATTGTTTAAAATACAACAGTGTCATAAATAAACGAAATATTTAATTGCGCCTTACACTAAAATAACGCACATAAAATGTTTACTTTGTTTAAGAAAACGTTGTTTTCCCTTAAAATCAGTAAAAAAACATCTAATTTATGAAATTTACTGCTGATGTTGTGAATAAGTTCAATATTAATTCAAACAGTGGATAAAATACGAGTGAAAATATTTTTTTTTCGGCATTTTTAATGAAAATAATGACAGCACGGATTCAACGACCATCATGGCCGGATAGACCGGCGTATTAAACTTCGATAGATTATTAAAATTATCGTCTTTGTAAGACTGAATATATTATATTTTAAAATTAATTATTGTATTTTTGATGTAAACCTTAGTTTTAAATAATAGTTGAAACCTCAAAGCATGTGAGTAAATATAATATATTATTTGAAAATGTATATTTTCACAGAAACAAAGTATTTTAAAAACGTTGAAAATTGATACGTCCTGCAAATTAAATGGTTTAACTCTATTAATTCTTAACATTTTGTTCATTTGTATCAATCGAGATTTGTCTCCATAATCTTGGCTTCAAGACCATAAGAAAATATATTTAGTTTATTCAAGAATTTTTCATACTAAGACAATTTTTTGGCACGCGGAAAATAAATTTAATAGTCTTTTTAATTTAATTTAAATTTAATTTTCTTAATTATAGTCAGTAATATTTATTTTATTAGTTTTATATTAGTGTAAAAAATCCATATAAGTAAAAGTTATTAAAAAGGTCAAATCTAGTGTATAACTTTTAATATAAATTAATAAAACCCACATTTTAACCCACAAAAATTTTAATCATTATTGAATATCGCGCCTTAAAGGATGCATAATATGTCAAAATATTGTATTACTTACTTTGGTTCGCATTAAATACCACACCAAGTTCTCAGTTTTTCAACTCTTCGATCAATGAGTAGATTTGTGAAAAGAGCCAAAAAATACATTATATGTTTTTGAGTTACCAATAATAGAGAGTACACTCTCCATCATAACTCTTCGAGATATTTTTTACAATTTTTGTACCGTAAAACTTTATTAAGCGTGACTAGTATCTACTCAGCCTTATAGTAGCCGTAGTAGCCAAGAATGAATGAAAACTTTATGAGGCAAAGATCGTAAAACTGCTCTACAGTCGAGGTTTTGCGGAATATCAACCTTATTATGTAGAGTCCGCTGCTGAAATACTAGAATTTTATAAGTTACGAATTACTTTATCGAAAGCCAACTATTTATTAATGTGTCACATAAAAAAATATTTAAAAAAAAAATTCTAAATAATACTTAATTTTGTTGATATTTTCGATTATTACCTGACGAAACTTCGAGGTAACAGATATGCGTTAGTTGAATTTTCAAATTATATTGTTTCGCAGGTATGCCTGGAAAAAAAAACAGAACAATACACAACAGTTATGGAATTATGAAGTTATGAAAGTTAATGTTTGGATGTTGTGTATGAATGAGGTCTAATAAAAATGATTATGATTATGTATCTTCAAAATTTCAAAATTCAGCTCACTATTTGTGTTCTGTGTATCGCGATATTCATCTTGGTTTGTAGTGAGTAGAGAGAATGATGTATGTATTAATAACAGTGGCATGACAATTGAAATGAAATGCCATTATATACATGATGATACTGAATGTATTATTATATGTTTCTAAACAACGTTTAAATAATATATATGGTGTAATTTAATACGGAGTATGCACCGCTAGCGGCTCAGGTGGCGAAAGAAGAAAAAGTCAGGTGTTGGACACAACGCGCGGCAGCCAGTCGTTAACTGTATATAATCATTGCGTTGACGTGTGGCAGCTGTCCCGCAGTGGTGGTTATGTACTGCTCTGCCGGGTGCATTTAGTTGCTCTGGCGGGTTTGTTCGGAAACGTGTCTCTATCACCATAATAGTATAGTACTATAGAATGGTGAAATGTCTCAGGTTTTACATCTACATTGCACTAACGGAATGGTGATTTGATAGTGAAGTGGAATGAATAACTGAAAGGAAGACGTACGGCGCGAGTTTTGATGGCAAGAGATATCCTATCCTTGATACTTGATGATAAGATATTAATACACTATATATATAGCCTATGTTTAGATTTAAAACATTGTTTGATATTTTTTGCATTATTTTTGGCTTTGATGTAAAATTATTCTAGCCGCAAATACTAATGAAATGTACACTTATAAATTCAAATAAAAATCTAAACCAGATCCCTGATTTAGTTTCAAAGCACAAACATAAAATAAAATAGGTTTTTATATTAAAGTTAAATTATTCATTTGTTGGGTAAATTTGTAGACCTGAACTCGGTAAATATAAACGAATTAAATTCAGTAAAAAATACTTTTAACTATCATTATTCATGAACTAACTAATAACTAGGTTTTTTTTGTTATTGTTATTTAAAAAATATGATGTGTTTAAGCCAGAGTTCCGGGAGATATAAAATACAATTCTCTGACAGTTCTGTGTTATCCGAATGAGACGATAGTTTTCAGAATTCACTGATGACGTCTCAAAATCCCTTCCCTTCTAGGAGCGCAATTTATCACAATCCCGTGACGGTTGGAGGCTTTCGAGGACTCACACCAGGGCAGTTTCACCCCCGTTAATGCGAGCATGTATCAATCGGACCGTTCTATAAAACGGTGTAAATGCGGACTGATATAAGCATAACTTCCCAAGTTTCACGCAGATCTGCGGTTCTATGACAGTGGTTCTCAATTCTGGAAATAAATGTGTTTATTAATTTTTTTATGAAACGTATATTACTCGTGAAATATTTTTAAATATTAAAAATTATTAAAAATTTTATGAATCTCTTATAATGGTTGAACACAGAAGAAAAAAAATTATCGAAAAAATATTGTCACCATTGGACTCGAACCCAGAATATTATTTTGCCGATTGAGTTTTAATAAATTATGTGATTCATTGTAACGTATCTGATCTTAATTTATTTATTTATTAGACTTTATTGACATACATGTTTTTGTTGTAACAGAGGTGAATAAACGTAATATACAATTAAATTGCAATTAAGTGCGGAATGGAGTAGACTCCACCTCTGATGTATACAGCGTTGTCCTGGCTACTTTGCTAGACTGTGTTAAAGTAGCCAGTTTTTTTCGTGCTGTTGTGGTGTCATCTAATTCAAAAAAAATAAAGATTCGACAGGAATAAAAATAAAAATAGAGAAGAAGAAAAAATGTAGTGAGAGTGTTGTAGAACTAGTAAATTATTAGTGTAGGTATTGTATTATGATTATGTAAAAATGTTGGATAGCGATACTTCTGATTGCTAGGTCCATATTAGTGTAATCTTATTGGAATATGCAATACCTCGACACGTTGTAATAATGTTTCGGTTTTATTTTGGCGATATTAAATTTTGCTGCAAACCAAGGCAGCTTTTAACAACCACATTGATTAAAAAATAAACAGTAGAAATTGATAAAATGTTTTTAAAAATTAATTCAGAACCTTTTCAATAATCGTGTTGGAGAAACGAAGATTTATTTATATTTTTGATTTATAAATCTTAACATTTGTTTCCAAAATGTAAAATTGCTTATTTTTCGAGCTTCATATGATAAGACATTTTATCTTCTCAACTCTTTCTTTCAATTTGGTCGGTTTACAATCTTAAAACTTTAATCACAATTTAAATCAGGAGCGACAATTACACTACAAAGTGTTCATGTTGAGCGGCCACTTTAGCATGTGACTTTTTTGTATGGAAAAACATTTTTTATTAAGATTAAGTTTTGCTTCTAATGTGAACTTAGAAATTGAAACTATCCCTGAAACAACACTGTATATCGTTTTTGGGCATATCTGCGTTACGAATGCCACAATGTATGTCTTCTTGGTCACAGAATGGTATATAAAACAAATAATAATTTTGTTACGCACAATTTCTAATTGATCTTACCTACAACAACACTGTATGTCATCCGAGATGGTCGATGCTCCGTCTATCTATCAACATTTATAAAAACCGATATACATTGTTGTTGTAGAGTCATCTCAAATGCTTTTTCTATTATATAATGATCAGTTTACGATTCAAATGTATGTTTAAAATGACTGTATCGAAATTTCTACATCTATACGTCATTTTGATAAATTTTCCAAGATTGCTGCCTTTGCTTCTAATATAAGTTTAATGTACCAGTGGAACCGTCAGCACTCTTTAATGTACGTAACGTACAAAAAAAAAAATTCAATTAATTTATCATCATTGAATGGAATTACAGCTAATGACAACTTGTCAACTGAGGCAAGACTAATGGTTCACAATGTTGAGCTGACAGAAAAGGAACGAAAGTAGACTGAATGCAGTAGAAATGAAATCACTTAGGCGTATATGTAGCAGATCAATTTATGACAGAGTAAAGAATGTAAAACTGATCTTAGTATAGTGAGTAAAATTAAGAAAGGATAACTTAGGTGATTTGGTCATAATTAACGGATGAATGAGGAGAGAATGGTAAGAAATATATATGACACGAGTGTTGATTGACGTCCGCGGAAGACTTGGCACGACTAGATAAACCAGATACTAGAGGATGGTCCTGTTAGAAGCCTCATAATCGTCATGCTTGTATGAGATGTGTGAATGTGGATGATGCGAGAATTATGTGTCAGAACAGAAGAGTATGGCGCTCTATCCTCTCTGCCTATCCCCGCGAGGAACCGGGTTGATGGTAAGCAAGTAAGTAATTTATCATCATTCTTAATGACTAATGAATAATATCAAACTTTATTCTCAATAGTTTTAACAATTTCTAAATATGTACAGTGTAGATATTATTTCCCGGTGTTTATTTCACACCTTATATTTTCGCTAAAAAAGTAATAAATAAAGCTAAGAAATAACGTAAAATACAAATCATTGTAAACTCGATATGACTTTTGTGTTATACAAAAATCGCTACGTTTTCTTATAATAACCTAAAGACATAATATTCTATATAAGCAAAGCGAATTTCTTTTGATAATTGGAAGAACACATTATATCACAATATAATCCCAAAATTAACGATGTCTAAAAATTTTTTTACTGGCATAATTTAAATATGGGTCTCAATTGGCCTATTTTAAGATTTTTAAATTAAACATTTTATTTAATACGCAGTTGTATGCACATTGACAATAATTTATACATACATAATTGTGTCATTTTTTTTTCTCAAATTCTAACATTAATATTTTCCAAATGATGAAAAATAGACATTTCAGGTAATTTTTATATTAAAATTAATTAATTCAAAATGGACATATTTGAATTAGAAAATGTACGTTTATCTACTCTGATTGAAATAAAAAACATAAATTTAGCTTAATCAACATTGAATTTATAACAGTAATATCAAAGTGTGCATTTATTTTTTGGAACAACTTGTATTTTTGCCCCAGTTAAAATAATTTTATTTAATATACATGTTTATATTTTTTCTCCGAATTTGATTATTACATTTTATTACGTATGCCATTGCATAGTGATTGTCACAGAGTTATATTAAAAGTTAATTCTGTTATGGCAATAATACACGTATGTACGTTTTCAAAAGAATCATGTCTAATTTCAAATAATCAAGTTTGGATACCGATCATAGAAAAGAAAATTTGCCTTTATTCGATTATCGGGAGGTAATTTTTTATGATAATTTGTTACAGATCTATTTATGACAGAGTAAGTAATTAATAAATAAATAAATAATATAAAGGATCACTTAAGTGGTTTGGACATATGTAACAGATGAATGAGGAGAGAATGTTAAGAAAAACATATGACGCAGGTGTCGATGTCATCAGAAATAGAGGACGCCCGCGTAAGACTCAGCACGACCAGGTAAACCAAATTTTGTAAGATGGCCCCGTTAGATGCCACAATGTGTATGAATGTGGATGAGGCGAGAATTCTATATCAGGACAGAAGAGTGTGGCGCTCTATTCTATCTGCCTACACAAGCTGGGAAATGGCGTAATGGTAAGTAAGTGATATATTAAGGTTGTTCTCAAAATCATGAAATGTCACTGAAAAACGTTATACTGGAATTAATTCAGATTTTAAGCCTAGCAGGATTTAACTTCACAGGTGTGTCTATCAATCAAAGGTAATTAATTACAAGACCATCTCGGTTGTTTACTGAAACAACGGTGGCGTATTTCAGAGGATAATCCATCACATAGAAAGAGGAACCTAGTGATAAAAGGAGGCATGTCGAACGCTTCCTTATTCCCGTCTAACATCAGCTGGATACATTATTCATACATACCTGGGTGTGTAAATGCGGAGGCATTAGACACCACAAAATATCCCAAACATCAACCAATGTGATCCGATGTACGTGTCCTGTATAAAAATAAAAACAAACAGTAATAATAAAATTTGATAATATATATTCTGTATCTTCTTGGTATTCTCTTAAGAAATTGACATTAAAGACTGTTCGGATTGGCGCGTTATTGTAGCACATCTACAATGTTTTCCAGGCCGTATACATGGATTCGTTCCGCTTCTGAGACATCGAGTTGCGGGCGCAAAGCTGCAGCTGGAGCTCAGCATCAACTCTCCAGTGCAAGCGGTGCTCTCATGGAAATCTGGCTCCCTGACCAACGAATGGCAACGACTACAAAATACCTACTGAAATATAGTTTTTATATTTTGTTTATATTTGTATATATGTGTGAATTTTTATTTTATTTATATTTTTTTGCTTTTCTTTTCATAACATAAATAATATTTTATAATTCAAATGTATTATATAATATGGTTAATATGGTAAGTACCGTTGCCGGATACTCCCGATGTAGCGCAGATGTTGTAATATTGTGCATGCACAATGGTTTCCTTCATTTGTTGACTCACCATATGCAACGTTAGTGACATTCATGTAGTCATCTTGAAATGAGTGGTTGAAATGTTCAAGACAATAGATCGCCGACTGTGAGATACGACTGTGATTCGTTTCTTGAATGTACGAAACATGAAATCAGCTGACATTTATCGCCAACTGTATCTTGATTTGGCGTCAAGTGATTTGCCACATTTTATTGCATCTGAAGCGGTTCCTTGGTGGCAAGCGTTTTGATGACGATGGTGAACTCAAAAACGGAGCGTCGTTCTATGACGAAGGTACACAAAAACTTGTACCCCGTTATGATGAGTGCCTTAATAATCGTAGCGACTATGTTGAGAAGTAGTTTTAGGTGTATAGCGTCCGAAGAAAGTGTAAAAATGATGTGTTTCTTTAAAAAAAAATCCGATATTTAAAAAACGTGCCTCGTGTAGATTTTAATTCTACACTAGCATTTAATATTTAAATACGTCAAAATAACTAATATTCATGATTTTCTGAAAATATGCGTTTTCAGTAGTTTTTAAATGCTCTTCTGATGCAAAGTTTATTTTTACAAAGGGCAAAGATTTTCACGCTCCTGGTCTACCATAGCAAATGTCCGTTCCCTGAACTTAGTTCTACTTTTCCTGGAGCAGAAGTAAAGACTGACCTGAGAGTTTGAACTCTATCATTCTAGTTTTTTGGAACATAGAGTTTTTAAAACTACAAAGGTATCGTTGTATTAGCAAACACGCCTTTACATCTCCTCAAGGAAACGGAACTAGTGCAATGTAAATGTAATAATTATAAATATGTACATATAGATAAACTCAGTTTATCGAAAAATAATTTTAACCCGGATCTCTTTCTATTCGGGGTAGTGAGATAAACCTATCAGCCACTTAATTAGGTGACAATTTTTCAAACTTATACGTTGCAGCTATTTCAACATGATAATCTTATGTTCCGTTTATTTGAAACCAATCTTTTTATATTTTTCTAATTGATGCATTTAATTTGTATTAAAATATCACAGAACTATGTTCTGAAAAAATTAATAATATAATTTTTTATACATTATAGTATACACCACAAATGCATTTGTGAGTTGACAGACTGCTATAGGGAAAAATATAAAAATAAATAGTGAATAATTTTAATTGATAAATGTATTAACTGTCTGTTTTGTATTATTTATTAATGTATTCATGAACATTCAATATAATGTTATAAATTGTTAAAAACATTGTAATCGTTAATAAATCCTCGATTAAGAAACACTGACAAAAATATATACTGTTGTATTTTTGTATATGAATATGATGGCTATTGTGTAGTCCCGCGTGGTTCTGAAATGTGTAAACATTTTCCACCATGTAGAGATTTTAAAGTATATCTTCTATTTCCGGTATGATTTTTATTTTCAGTTCTCGTGTTCTCAAAAAATAATAATCTTCTATGAATATTTCATGAAATAAAAAACGAAACAAATTTTTGACAAATAATTGCGAAAGCAAAATGTGTAAATACTTGGAGGCATTCAAAGTGCTTTTCTTTTTAATTTTTGCTGTAATTGAGTTAAATAGAGGAAAAAAATCATTATTGAATTGCATTTGATTTGTATTCCTACGAGAACTAAATAACGGGCTGGGCTATTCGAGTAACAAAGGATATAATTAATATATCTAAAAATCTGTAAATAAAAATGCTTTTTTTAGGATTTCATTGTTCTGTTTTTTTTTCATTGTTATAAGCATACTTGAGATATGGAATAAAATTCTCAATGAGACATAGTTAAGGCAGCAATTTGAAACTACTGTATCCTTAAAAAATCATTAGTGTTCAAACGTAATTATTAACTAAAATTATACAAAAACACTTACAATTACAAATGTTACCTTAAGTATATAAGTACTTAAAATTATACAGCTATCTCTTTTAAATAGATTTTATATAAACAAGTTGCTGAATTTAGAACGGTTAGATTTATAATGTACTCATAAGACGAAACGCGCCTGTAAAACTAAAATACATATTAAGGAAAACACATTCTTATTGTGAAGTTGTAATTATTCAGAACATAGCTCTGTGATATTTTAAATACTAAATTAATGTATTAATTATAAATATATACATATAAAATCAATTTTGTCGAAAAATATTGTTTTATCCCGGTGACGCTAAAACAATATTTTTCGGCAAAATTGATTTTATATGTATATATTTATAATTAATACTGTGATGATCCACATATAAACAACTGATAAAAAAATATGAATTCCGAGAAATTTCTAGAGCAGTTGCGACATGAGAGCGGGGCGGGGAAGGGAGACGCGAGGGGAGGGTCGAGAGGGGAAGACGCCGTCGGGGGATGAGACTCGGCAGTCGGGCTTCAGGGGGGCGAGGAGTCGGGTTCGAGCTTTCAGTTCGGCGAGTTTCGGGAGAGTTCCGTGATCGCGCGTGAGAGGGTCGCTTTTGAGCCGGGATCGCGCGGGGAACGAAACTAGATTTTCCTTCGGAGATTTTCGCCGCGAGTGTTGTTGGGGTGATCGTGTTGTTCTCCGGGTCCGCGAAGGCCGCGTTAAAATTCATAAGTCGCGAGTGCAGTGGTTCCGGGATCCGGAGGGCGGACCAGGACTGGCGCCGACGCTGAGAGCCGTAGCAGAGGGCCCAAAATGCTAAGTTTACCTTTTAGCATGCTTGTATACATAGTTGGAACCGCTAACAAATACTGTGGAGTGAATCGGATCATCATGTGGTCACTCATTCGTGGAAAGGGTCTGGCGTAAACGCTGGACTACCCGATGTTTCACTTTATTTAATTGCTGTCCGTTTTATAAATTGGGAGCACCCACCTACAAGTTTTAGTTACATATATCTATTCATTTAGGACCAATTATATACTACTATTGGCCGGGTAAATAATCATGTAACTACGCACGTGACTTTTGTGTATTTACTTATCCGCGGAAATATAAATCTAAAAATCTCATGAAATCCTGACGGGGCGCATTTTATAGATTACATTTTCGATCCGAAGAAATGACTTGCAGTTTGAAATGATAGAATTTATCGGAGAGCCTTTGTATGTTTATTTTGCCTTGAAATCGCACGATTGCATGGGTAGGAAATCATACTGCGTTTATTGTTACTACTATTTTATCACTAGTACTAACATCCCCCCCCCCCAAACTGAATTTATTCGAGGGCCTCGCTCCCTTGTGATCAAAGTAACAATAGCGCCGCGGGTGACTGATATTGATGCAGAGGGATTGATTGTCAAGATAGTCTTTCGTCGAGTTTGGAGTGGACTACAATTGCCGAGGAGGGTCTCTGTTCTGGGCGATACATATTATTCACGGGAAATGCTTTAATGCATTCGTATACGTTAGTTGCAGAGCAGAAGGGTTGACATAAGCTAGCTGATCAAGTGGCGCTATTGGCACAAAAGACGAAAGAGTCTGCCGATTGAATGCTCTGACCCCACGCCCTGGCTAAGACGTGAGTGGACGGAACAGATCCCAGAGGAAGGACGCCTCGGCGAACCGTAGGTACCTCTTCGGACTTCTCGAGAGATGAGTCTCTAAACATAAATGCCGGGAGATAGTCATTTCAAACCACATAGCGTGGGTATCTTATTGAAAGGACGAGAGGGAGATTTATATCAAAAGGCGTTACTCTGCACGGGCTTACACATTATTAACAATCCTAGCCATCTGTTCCTGGCCTTATTCGAGATGCATTGTTCGAGACACCGAGGATCATCCTGCAGATAAATTAAACTATTCTTCTGACACCATTGTCACATGACCTACGTGTTCAGACGCACCCAAGGAATTAAGGGAATTTCCTGAAAGTCGTATTGTCATGTCACAACCTCATCACAATTAATTACCTTCAGTGGTGGACGCGGCCCGGATTGGCCACTTTCCTACCGATACTGAACAGCAACGTATTGGAGATACAAGGACCTCGGCCATGCATCTTGAATGAGTCATAACAAATGATATTGTTCACTTAGACATTGGCCGAATCAAAACTTTGGATTATCATCATCATCATCTTTAAACTTTTGAACGCGTTGGGTGTTCAGGGTTCGGAGTCCAGGACCCGTCATCTGCAGACGTACGGATTCTGGATTTGGGGTCAAAGGGGAGCCGAACGTACGCCACAGACTGATGTCTAGAGAACTTATCATATAATCACGGAACATACTTGTCAAGCGAGGCAGACACTTAACATGTCGCATGTTGTTTCACATGTCCACATAATTATGAACAGCTAGGCGACACCACGAAGCGGCCACAGTCACGAGTACGAGTCTACGACAAGGTTGGTGTCATACGTATAATTTTACCCCCACTTTACATTTTGGCTCTGAATAATGCGTACATATGTATGACTTCTACCACACTCTTACCTTCTAGCTCTGAATAACACGTGCGTAATTAATGCTATGGCGGGCGCGCTCGAATATCATACCGCTTGACGGGAAGAGTTCTGTCATTTAGTCGTGTACAATAGGGTAATCGGTATATTTATTTTAATAGTTGCTCTATAGGTATTTGAACGGCTATAATATTTGGATGTTTGTAATCTTTAGGTATTTGAAAATTGAAAGCGCGGGTTAAAAGAACTGGGATCATTACGGACATAACATGGGGAATATTTTTGACCACTGGAACGATCACGTTGGCCAGATTTAGATATTAAGCGAATGGACTGGCATCGAGCATAAGAATTGGTATTGGGTAAGGTGGAAAGCTGGATCTCCACACTGGCGACCGGGAGAGCTCGCACGTAGGAGAATGCCGAATCCATAGCAGAGGCGTGTCTTGCGGGCGGGACGCCCGCACAGGGAGAGCGTAAATTCCGCGTTAAACTAGAGAAGAATTATTATTTATTATAAAATTCTATATAAATAGGCTTAGAAAAGTCGAAATCACTTCAATACATTAATTTAGTATTTAAAATATCACAGAGCTATGTTCTGAATAATTACAACTTCACAATAAGAATGTGTTTTCCTTAATAATATATGTTGTATCAACGTGTCCAAAATTTAATAAAAATGAATTGATAATTCTGGCGTCTGCAAGTCGGTTTACTCAAAGGTATTTGAGATTCTGTAAAAATAATGTAGATGGCTTTCAAATAATGGAACGACAGGTGTATTAATTTGAAAAATGTAACATATAGGTTCGAAAATTTGTCAAGAAAAATACTGGCGTTATAGCACAAAGGTAGTGCACTTCCCCGGATTGGAAATAAAGATCCAGGTTCGTATCCCGGTGACGCTAAAACAATATTTTTCGACAAAATTGATTTTATATGTATATATTTATAATTAATACATTAATTTAGTATTTAAAATACATATGTTTTTATTTTCATATGTGTGTATTAATGGTACTTATTAATTAACACAATAAATCAAACACGATTTTTTTGTAAAAATAAATATAGAACCAAAAAAATTATGTTTGATTTATTGTGTTATGAACAATGGAGATATGTAAAATTAATACCGTATGTATTGAAAAATAGAAGAATATGGATTTATTCTTTCAATTCTTTATAAATAATTTTAATTGAAACAAATTATTGTGTAGAATGTTCATAAAACTAAATATATTCTGTAGGCAATGTTATCCCGGCATTAATGAAATAAAACAGTTATTTATCAAAACTTTTAACACGTTATTCACTAAAACTTGAACAATTGATAACTGAAATCTTAGTTAGCAGGAGATAAGCTCGTTTTTAGATTAACCATACGGTCGGTCATTACTTAATATATAATACATGCATCGATTGTACTTTATTTATAAATACAGCCGAAATATTCGTTTAATAAATAATGGAGCGAATCGTTTTTATGTTGGACCATCGTGACGCGGAAGAATTTCTTCATTACATTCCAAGTTTCAACCACGTGCACTAAGTGCTAACATACATTGCACGTAGAGTTTTCCTCCACAGGAAACCGAGGAATCACATAAAAAAGGAACAGTATGATTTTACACAAGCTTGAGAATAAGAACAATGATCACAAATTGACAAGAGATTTTCTTTATATTTCGAAACGAGGATCACTCACGAATGGAAAACAATCAACGTGAAAGGTTATAGAGTAGGTACGAGCATTTTCATTTGCCTTAAGGGACGCAACAAAATCGAAATAAAGCCATTTCGACCTTCGAAATCAGCCCCGCGGCATATCACAAAAAAGGGATTCCGTACCCTCATAATACATCGTATGATGTAAAGGCTTAGATGGCCGGTATTCCCTTACATTTAATAATAATATTATAACCCACACCAAATAATATTACATTGAATATGACACAAGGCTTAGTTTCGACTACATGCGGTTTAATAGATCACAACATTAGATGCTGTATTGATTTTATTTAAATAAACCAAAGATTTCCTGAAATTGAATTTATATTTAACTTTAAACCACTGCATTATATTCACGTCCACCGGTTTTGATACTGACGTATCTTATTCAGAACTGGCGTACGATTGAACTATTCCATAAAATTTAAATGTATCTTGGTAAGAGTAGGGAAGTGGTGATTGCCAGGGGCGCATTGGAATAGGGAACATATTGTTTGTAAGATTCAATTGGTTAACCAATTAAACCATAGACTTCGCCTACATCCTGCAATGGATGTAGTTTAAATTTTATGGAATAATTTAGTTGTAACCCAGTCCGGAAGAAGATACGTCAGTATCGAAACTGGTTGACGTAAAAACAACAGAGTGGTTTTGTTGTCCCTGTATGTCTCTATCGAGATACCTAATAGAATGTACCCGTATCGTACGTGCCGCAATAAAGTGTGATATTAATTAATTATCGGTCTTATTATTAACAAATACGAAAATTGACGACGAGGAACGAAAGCTGTTTTCTTATTCGAAATGTATTCAGAAAACTTTTCTAGCATCGATATTAACATTTGACAGATCGGATAATATCATATAAAATTTTTTTTTCGTTGGCAGCTCCGCTCTTCTCCGATTGGCTGTGATCAAGTGAATACACACAAATACACCTAATTTCACACTGAAGCGCGCGGATGATAATTGAAATTTATTTTCAATATTTTTGAAGAGATTTTAATTTTTTTTTCAAAATATTTTATCTCACACGCGTTCTTAGGGTTTAATCCTCGTCGCCAATTGTCGTACTTGTTAATAACAAAGTTAAATATAAATACAATTTTTAAAAATCCACAAAGTTAAAAATATTTACTTAACATTGCTCGCCCATCACAACCCTCGCTGCTCTTGTACTGTAGAACTTGTTTAATTCACATACGTTTTTAATAAACTGCATATTAATACAAAAGTATACATAATTATATTAAACCATAAACGCCAAATCGGTAATGGTACACAGCAAGAAAAAGCACTAAGTACAACAACAATGGTCGTATAATTTGTCGCCAGGCGGTGTCGCACAGCAGTGGATCATTCAATATAAAACACATTGACACGACATTTGTCCCTGCTGGAATTCCACATTACTTATTTAAATGTAATTTCATTACTTACAGATTCAGATATATCAGAACAATATGATCAGATAAATCGGAAGATGGTCATGTTAGAATCCTCAACATTCAAAGAGTAGATATATGAAAGTGTATTAGGCAAGAATTGTTTGTCAGAACAGAAGAATATGGAGGTCTATACTAAATCCCGTATTGGAAAGTTAATATTTCTATTAATTTTATTTATATATATACTTTTTCATATAATCATATATAGTGTAAGAACTTTTTCCATTTTGTAACATACTCGTTCAATAAATACATAATGTAACTTTATTTTTGTAAGTATTTATTATTAATATTGTTAATAATATATTATTTTATGCATTACAAAATGGTCGATTTTCAAGAAACTTTTCAAGAATATACGAAAATCACTTGGTTTTATTATTTTAATTTAAATATATTTTGAATTTAATATAATTTTTATAAATTTCTTTAAGCACTTACTTATAAACCTACGTCTCGATGTTGTGATTGAACGTATATCGAATATTATTTTTATTGAGAAAACGTACAGTTTTCCAATAATAAATAAAACGATAATAAAGTACAAGAATTAAAAGATTAAGAGATAATGAAAAAAGAAAAGTGAAATATTTCCAAAGGCAACGAAAGAAAAAAATTAAAAAGGTTTAAGAAAAAAATAATAATTGAAAAAAAAATGACATTATAACTAAAATAATAAATAAAAAAGAATATTGCGTAGTTTAAATAGGTTCAGAAGTCTAAATTTGATAATAATATAATAATATGAAAGGATAAAGTATAGGGTCTTTCAACGAGGACGCTCGATTTTAAAATGTAAGTTTTAAAAGTAAGGTTGTGTGTGAGATATTCACTCAATTTTTCTTTCATTTGAAAGTATATTTTATGGCATTAAGTGTGGAATATAACGTTGTTCGAATATCCGCTGCGGTTTTGTTCGGTGGCAGGTTTGGGAGGTCCAATTTTCTATGACTTTATCGCATAAATCTGGCTAAATTTGCTGGATGGCGTTTGTTATGTTGACTTTGAGGGGGTCAATTGTTTGTCAATTGTTGTCAAAAGAAGTCTAAAGGCGTTAAATCGCACGATCTCTGTGGCCAGTTCACGTCACCGCCGCGCGAGATAACCGTGCCCTCAAATCGCTCTTGACTTTGATAATAAAATTTGATGATTTACACACGTTGTTCAACCTTCCGTGGTGATTTGCCGTATACTACTTAACAATTGACAATAAATTTGACAGATGTCACTTTAACAACATGGCTGCTATAACCTAACAAATTTTGAACGTCCCTATTAAAAGACCCTATATATATAGAATTATGTAGCAAAGTGCATGCATGAATATTAATAAATAATTAAAAAATATAATTATTATTTTAACTATTGATAATAATTACTTTATATTTATCGTAATAACTATTTATATTTTTTGTTTATCATCCTCAAAACTCACCATCTCTCATAATCACTATTTTCTATCCTCCATTCATTTCATTCATTTACTCTGTTTAAAAGCTATTTCTATTTAGTTCGTTTGTTTATAAGGACAGGACAAAACTGATGACGCAAAATATTTAAAAAATCTTTGTTTATTTAGTAAAGGATTTTACTAGTATATTTATTAATACGTAGAAAAATTAAAAACATACAATATTTATACCTAACATTCAAATTAATAAATCTATAGCGATTTTCTGAGCTTGTGTTGTAATTATAAATGATAGTAAGTATCGTTCCTATGTGAAGAAATTTATTTAGTAGAATAGGCTCCTTCCTGTACTTCAACGTACACGTAATCCGGGAATATTTCAGCATAAAGCCTGCTGAGGAAAATGCTAACGGTAAAACTGGAAGTTTCTCGCATAAAACTACCCCTGTTTAATGTCGAGAAACGTTGCGTACTTACGCTCGACCGTGCGGGCACCACCCGAGAAAACTTTTGACGTGCCCGCGAAGCGCAGGAATACCATTGAACTTTATATTTTAGATACAGACAATTTTAAAAGTAAAAACGATCATCCATTAATTTGGAATTATTAAATTATTATTCAAAATTAGTTTAAAATAACCAAAATTGAATACTTATTTATTTTTAATGAAAACGCATTTTTTATGTGAAGTTAAAATTTCAGAACAGCTCTGTGGTATTTTTAATATTAATTAAATTTGTACAAAATAGAAAGATATACAGAAAAAATATTTGGTTGTTACCAGGATTCGAACCTGGACCTTTTCCTATCATGAGAAACGTGTTTCCATTCCGCTATATTAAATTTGAAATAATTTAATAACTATATATTTTTATAAATAATAAATCTATTATTTCATTTAACAAGAAAAGACCAAGGTTCGAATCACATTAGCGATCAAATCTTTTTTCGTAAATAATTTTTTCTGTCCCTAGATCTTTATTATAGACTAATTTAGTTTGTATCACTTATTTATCAATGTACTTCCATATTGTACACGCCAATTGAATAACACTAGATATGGGTAGTGTTTCTAAGGGTAAGATGGGTATGGGAGGATGGTATAAGATCTAGATGAGGTTCTAGACGAATTTTTTCCGACACGTGAAACGTGTGACTATACATATCACCTTATCCGATGATAGCAAACTTTGCAACGAATTAAGTTTTAGAAACTGCTCCAGAATATTGTCTCGATACGTTGATGGTGTATTTAAAATTGAACCGTACTGAAAAGATGACTACTGGACTTACACGTTACACAAGATAGAGGTAAAAAAAGATAAAATGCTACAATTTTTTGATATAAAAACTAATAAGAAAATATGAAAAATGGAAATAGAATACCGAAATTATACACAAATCAATATATACAGCCCGTGTCCACGATGATCTTTCAATAAGACATTGATCTCTGAGTCTGTAAAGGTACACGCGTGCTGGATATGTCATTATAATTCGCGCGCAAAACATATGGGCTAATGATTCATAGATTGCATCACGCTGAACCCTGAACTGTCTTTTATGCGAACTTAAGTCTAACTTCTGTGAGAAATCTAATCTAATTATCCATCTTTATCCAGTTCAAACGACGGGTCTTATCAGCACTTTACCTGTAAGGATATATTTAGGATGATGTCTATAAAAAGGGAGATGTTAAGTATTCATATAAACATACTTTTGGCGTGCGTTAGAATCGGCACGAACATTTTGTTGTCGCATGTCCGCTTCGATGTTCCGACAATTGCGCGCAAGACAACTGCGCGCCGACAATAGCGCACAATACAAAAGTAAATAAGGACATTTGTTTCCCATGTATTTCATGTTAAAAAGTATTTTGAAACAAATCAGAAAAAAAGTATGTTCGGAAAGAAAGACAATTTTTTCATCAAACTAAATTTTTTTGTTAAGTTATGTTAGATTATTGAAATTTAAACAGTCTATTGAGTATGTTTTAATTTTTCCATATAAATTTTAAGTTTGTATAATTCATGATTTTTAAGTATTATTAATATGTTTTATCCTCATTTATATAAATTCTAGGGTTCGAAATCCGCTTAACAAATTTTTAATTTTGTAGTTTTGTTGTGCTCATTATTGTCGGTGCGCATTTGTCAGCACTGTTGTCGGGGTTGTACTGCGCTCTTTGTCCATGCGCAATTGTCGGTGCTTAGTTATCTTGCGCGCGATTGTCGGGGTGTAGTTATCTTGCGCGCGATTGTCGGGGTGCCATCCACTCCATATTCCTTCGCTCCTCCAACCATTCTGGTGCTCGACTGCCCAATATGAATTTTTCTCCCCACCTTATCGTGTGATAATATAGTATCTTTGAGGATGTTTATTACGTCTATTTGTGAGCCATATCAAAGGCACTGAGTATCATTACGAATTGTGGATTATCGTCGGCTTCGAAGTGGAGAAATTGAACCTCCTCGGGTATTGCAAAGTGCCGTATAATACTACGGGCCATGTAACCCGGAGAAAAAAATACTCAGCGATGTGCTGGAATGTCATAGATACCATAAGCGACAGACTCATCATATTTTAAGAACGAACTATGCCCCAAAAGAAAATGCGGTAGAACTTAAAATATGGATTTCTTTTCTTCCATGCAAACTATCACAGTTTGTTAAAGTTAAAACCCTTTGAAATTAACGTTATTTGTAAGCTTGACTACCAAGAGGGCTACAAATATGCGTAAACACGCATATTTTTCAAAATACTAGACTAGTATAAACTTGGTCATCTTTAAAAAATAGTATTGGGTGAGAGTTTAAGCTGAAAATATTAGGCAAACCAAGAGTTACCAATCTGGTCATATGTCTAAAATGAAAGTTTTGACAAAAACATAAATTAGTTAATTCCATTATTTTCTTAATGATTTATAATCTGAAAATGTTATTTATCATACTATTTTTGATATTATTTTATATATGTCTTTTTTTAAATTATATTTTTCATAGCTGTTTTTTTTTTCTATTCTTTTTTGATTTTACAAAAATATTTAATAATTTATTTTAAAGTAAGACGTATGTTATCAATTTTAATTTATATTTTTTCCCCCTTTCTTATCTTTTGTTTAAGTTTTAGAAAACATATTTACTAAAATACGCACATACCTGAAATTTTACCAAAAGACGCTTCGCTTATTTCAAAATATGTACTTTATAAAAGTAAAATATAAATATTTTATACGTATCCATCTGAACTAAAAAATGTTTGACAGATGTTGCAGCGTGATCAACTTTCCGTGAAATTAATTCAATTGGAAAATGTGTTCAAATGTCAAATCTGCATTTTTGTTCCCAGAATTTAAAAAAGAAAACAATAACACGACACTTGTGCAGTTTTTGTTAAAAATGTCACATACAGTTTGATTCATTTTTATGAGCCATTTTGTAAATTATAAACTGAAACTCAATAGATGTCTACGTATAAATTGTACGAGTTGGTTACCAGAAATCATCCATAAGGGTAAATCACAAGTACATAGATATTATAGTGCATATTTGAATGCTATAAGAATATTAAAATATTAATTTTGACAGGGATAATACTATTTTATTTAAACGTTTTTAACTTTTTCCAAGCATTAAATTATCTACCAAATATTATTATTATGTCATTTCCATTTTTATTGTAATCATTTTATCATGTGAATATGGAATGTTCATTGGAAAACATATAGTTATATTTTCCTCAGGATCCTAAAGTGTAACTGAGCCAAATTTGTAATGGATAGTGTTAAATTAAATACAAATTTAAATAATGGTTAGGTGGCCAAGGTAGATAGGTAGGTGACATATTAACATATGTACAACTTTCAAAAATTGTATATATATGTAGTGAAATAGTGAACGTTACATTATGTAAAGTGATCACTTAAGCCAGCCGAAGACAAGTCGTAAGGTCTGTAATTACTCATACTTCCATATTTTTACATTAATAAAAAATAGCTTCGCCTCTATGAGATATCTATTATTTGTGATGGGAATGGTGATGTGATATGGTCGGAAAAGGAAGGGGTGTATTCATAAGTAAGTGGGTACTTTATTTCCGTCTTCTACCCTTATAGGGACCCATTGTAGGTTAATCCACACTTCACACAGCGTTTCCATCTGTTTTCTCCTGATTTGCTTGGCGTGACCTAGTGGACGCTCAAGTATTAAAAATATTACATGTAAATAATTTAAAATAATTAACGTATACTTACTATGCATATTTAAATGTCTGAAATTGTAAGTTTCTATATAATGATGTCTATGTTATTCTTGTTCTATTGGAAAGATTTTTTTTTCACATACGGAATGTTGAAGACCCTTGTTGATAATCCGAAGTACGGCTATAGTAAAACGTAGAAACATTAAAGATAATTGGGGATACAACATATAATATTCCCAATGCTTTAATGGTTAAGTCTATTAAAAATGAGAATAACAAGTAAGTATGTGAAATAAAAAATAAATTATTTAAAACTACCGCACAGAAGTACACAAGTGCGTGGATTCCAAGGTTGACGAAATTAATTCCCATCATATGCCTACGCCATCGTACTTAGTATTAAGAGCGTTAGTTTATGATATATGGTAAAACAGGTATAGAGTATTAAACTTTCAAACGCCTATAGATTTGATGCCATATGGTCGAAATGATGACGATGTGAGGAAATGTTGATCTAATTTTAATTTTTTAAATAATTTTTTTTTTTACATTTTTCCCTGTTATTCTGTGGGTATATACATTTTTAAAATTATCTAATTTTTTTGTTAAATTATTATGTTTCGCATATAATTGATATATATATTTATTTTATCAAAATATTTGAAGATTGATTCTGATTTTTTTCGTATCAGAGAGAAGATTATTATTTGGTATAATTGTAGCATTTTGAGATATTGCATGTAGTATTAATTTACTTTCTTTTTGGTTTTTTCAATTTTTGTTTTTTTTTTAATATTTTAAATTTAAAATCAATCTGGCCTTTTTTCTGAGAGAAAAGGAGCAATAAAACAACTTTAAAATAAATTTCTTAATATCTGAATGTATATAAACATGCCTCGGCTACATTTCCTGAAAGGTTTTGAATGTAAATATAGTTCGTCGTAAATTTTTATCAGAAAACTACCCTTCGTGCTCCGTTTGCTAAGGGTATGTTTTCCACGTGCTCTGTCATGAGTTGTGCCGCACACTGACGCATGTTGGATTTTTAACACGTTTATTCTGAATAAGTATGGATAAGGGTAAGCGGGAAATATTTTTTAAAAATTCCACATAATCACCGGGAAGAGGTTAACAATCTTAAAAATCAATATCTTTACTGATCTTTTGATGAAAATTAATATATTTACAAAAACTCTCAGATATTTTATTTATTTACTTATTTGTAATATTATTTGAAATAAATTGTACTGAATATAAAGAGTTTTATCATGCGCTATTGTAGTTTTAAAAAATAGTTGTGGTTGGATACATAAAAAATAAACAATTTTAACATAAAATTACTGACCTCTATACGTGGATGTGAATGACAGATAAGACTTTGATCTCTTATTTCAGAGATTTGTCACTAAAGGTTGGTATACATCAGCGTTATCTTATTATATATACAAAATTCAATAGACATAGATGCGTAACTCAATTGTGTACTGTCCTTTACGGGACTTTTGAGAGAGTTTATGACACAAGGCTCATTCACGTATACGCACCATTGTAGTATATTGTATATTGGGATGAAAAAGTGTGGCGCTCCATCGTGGCGATGGTAAAAGTAGTTGAAATCTATTTTATCTTACGTTTCCGAATTTTTAAAAATATTACATACATATTTTGTATGAATATTTAATCTGTGTCAACTTCATGGTTTATTGTTTAAATGTGCAAAGGAAATAACACCTGTTTATTTACATCAAAACGTAAAGTATATATACAAATTAACGTCGTACCCAACGCCACATTTTGGTAAGATGATTCGAAATAGAGATATTTCATCGCACCACGGCCCATCCTCACTTCTGCACATAAATATTATAAAGGGACTACTTGAATAAATACTAGAGTATTCATGCAAATGTGAATAAATTTAAAAATATGTAAGTGTGTAACATACAATTTTACACAAGTCATAGGATTTTAATTAACTTTTTAAGGAGAACGCATTCTTATTGTGAAGTTGCAATTTTACAGAACTTAGGTATGTGATATTTTTAATACAAATTAAATGTATCAATTAGAAATTTATACAAATAAAATCAATTTATCGAAACAATATTGTTGTTACTACCGGGATTCGAACCTGGATCTCTTCCTGTTCGGGGAAATGCAACAGATGTATCAATTTGCAATATACAACACATAATATGTTCGTAGAACGCATTCACTTAGCGGTTTGATATATTAGATTAAATAAAATACAATCACTTTGTATGAATCGGTTTTAAATTTTCCCTGACGAAGCTTGAGCTAAGCGAAACCGGGTGCTGTGTAATGAGATTCGTGGATTCATACAAAATGATTGTAGTTTAATGCAAATATAAATTCGAAAATTTGTCGTAATAGGAAGAGATCTAGCTTCAAATTCCAGTAACAACAATAATATTTGTTCGATAAATTGATTTTATATGTAAATCTTTCTAATTAATACATTTGATTTGTATTTTAATTAACAAATTATAATTCAGTCATTTTCTGGTAAAATCCCATGTTTACGTGTAATCATTTATTAAAAGTACTCGTAAAAAAGAACCTTAAAAATTTTTGGTATATTTATAGAATAATACAAACACGATAGAGGGTACGGCTCACCGGATGTATGACTGACTCAAAAGGGATTTTGCCCGCGGCCAAAATGTTCATCGATGGTCACCAATAAAATGAAGTGTTTTTGCACAATTCTGTAAATTCTTTTTTTAAATTAAATGACAAAAACCTTTGTTAGAATCTGCTTTTATTGATTTTATATCTGTATTTCGCCTAGCGAACAATTTGTTAAAAACAAACAAAAATATTGTATATTTATCTAATTTAAAATTTTTACTAGCGTTATTTTTCGTTCTAAGAGCCTCAATTATTAAGAGTCACGTCACGAATGTAAGCTGGCGAAAACTAAACAAAAAAAACATAATTTCCCCTGCAAAAAAAAAACTATCATTAATATCAATTTCTTAAATCTTAGCTTGAATCTTCGTTATACCTGGACTCCGAGACAGGGCCAAAATTCCGAGTCACACGCTTGCGAATGCGACAAGTTACGAGGAAAGTGGTTTATGCGGGGGATATTTCATCTTACTTCTCTCAGAAATGTGTCACTTTCCATCAGGTAGAAGGGTGGAGCTCGTTGGCCTGCCAAGAATGGGGCTATTAGCTGGAATGAGGTGACAGGCTTTCATGTTAGCTCGAGTTAATAACGATTACGGGCTCAGAGAATCGATATAAAATCGTAAAAGGGAAATGTTTGATTTCATTGAGACTGACGATATCGTCAATGTAAGTGTTAGATTATGAATGATGAAACTCGAAAAGAGATATTGCAAAAAATTTAATATCGGGGTGAGCTTAATATATAACGTAGTAATTTTATCGGCATCATCTACAGATGAGAAAAGTGTGTGAAAGTTACACCAAAGTAATAACCGCATATATTCTTACTATTTAAATCATATATAGCATCATCGATAACAATCTTAGAACGCTATCTATTGTTATATTACGTGTGAAATGTATGTTCTGCACATATTAACGATATGTGTCGCTAGTGCTGAGAAATTAATTGTTATGGCTAGTGTCCGCGGAATACAATGTGATGACATTGGTCTCAGAATTTTAGTTAATACTTGAGATAAATCCCAATAACATGTATACGTGTTTAAATTTTGTTTAGCAGATAAACTAAGAAATCTCTGCTTATATCGATGTGTAGGACCGACCCATGTACACTGTGGTAGACCTAACAGTCGAATTCAGCACTTGCGTATAAATGACACAAATAATCTATAAACACCTACAATTATATATTCTGAAAAAATTTGACAGAGGTATTAAATAACAAACATTTATTTTGTTTTAACAGGGAAAATTCAAATTCAACCAATGAATGAATGGAACATCAGGGGTCAATAAACTAACATTTGACGTTTGACGTACAACAAGAATGAAGTGAAGCGCGAGACAAATGCTCGAATCTCTGAGGCTTCGTGGGTACACGATGTCGAGAGTTGTCTTCGAAGAATCTCGTAGAAGCAAAACCTCTAACCCAGAGATTGTGTTGAGATGAAAATCTCATCCATGGATACGGGCCATTAGATTCTGAAAACGGTATCATTCTTAATAACTTAAATTCTTTTAAATTTCTTAAAGTATTTTATAATAATCTGGTAAGCGAGAATAATTTTATTTTCATAATAAGCTTAATATCAGCACCTGTCAAAATTAATCACAATATTAATGTACCTTTGAACCATAAATAACAAACGGACAAAGGACTAATTTTCCCAACTTATCTAATTAGGTTCGAGGTCAACAAAACACAAATTGCTGGCCCGTGATCAATCACATGTGAACACAAAGGGTGATATTTTTTTTCGAGTACGGTTCAAATTATTTAGTCGTGTTTGAATAATTATGATTATTCGGTGAAAAGTTTGGAATTTGAATTCGGTTAAAAATAAGGTGTCATCGGGCGAGTGTATGGGTTTTTAGTGCGCAAGACGTGCGTGATGATGTAGGTGCCCACCTCGTTCGGAGAATATTATTGGACAATACAATCGCTTACTAATCGCTGAATTCCTGAACCGACTACTTTCATAATTTACGACACAAATCACGTATAACAATCAAAACATAAAATAAATAAAAAATCTATTTTCAGGAATTATATTTGTTATATCAATTCTTTAATGTACTTAAGTGTTTCTTTTTTTTTAATTCTTAGTAGGTCTGATTGATGATTTATAATACTTTTAATATTTTTTAATAATCGTAATTTATTTGAAGGTAAAAACAATAAGTACGAGAATTATGATAAAATTATTTGAATAAAAGCTTCAAATTGTGGGAAAAATAAAAAAATTACGATCAATTTTTCACTTATTTTTTTAACGCCATTTTATAGATAAATAACACAAAAACACTTCATGTTAATGAACATAAAATTTATTTATTTTTCCAGCAACGCCCTTGTGGGCTTTTACATAAGAGTATTTTTTTTATTTAATTTAAATAAAACAGGGCATTTTTAATTACCATTTCAATATAACAGTTAGAATGTAACATAAAAAAATAAAAACGAAGTGTAATTTACATATATTATATATATTCATTCAGTTCAAGTATGTTCCTGCAACGAAAAATATCGACGAAATTCAATTTGTTATCAAGCCAATGCATCTGCGATATTGGCGAGTTAACAGCATAATTATTTCTATGTGTACCTACTTAGAATACTTCATGTTGTCTCGTTTGAGTTGGTACTTTATACAAATCCATTTGTATCAACTCAGGGCAGTCCAACATGCTATTGATTATTTAATATATATATACTATATCGCTCACATCTCTTCTCCAGGCAATTTTTTTCAAATGAAGTAGACCCATTAAATAATCGTAATTTATATTTTCTATCGAAATATGCAATTTAAAATTGATACTTTATTTAAAAATATATATTTAAATATTATTATATTATCTTAATTATCGATTATTGAGGTTTCTAACAGGATCATCTTCCAGTGTCTGACGTCCTCTATTTCTGGTGTCAACAATACTTGGGTCATATATCATTTTTATTATTCTCTCTTCATTCATCCATTCCATATGACCAAACAATTATTATATATCTTTACTGAAATAGCTAAGCGTTATTTTTTTTGTATCTGATATTTTTCAAACATCCAGTATCTAACAAAGTTGCTGAAATTTCTCATATTCGTTGCGAATGTAACTGAAAACTATTTTTTACAATTATCTGTTATTGATCTTTCAGTACAGTTGTTCGAGTCAGTCGAAGTTTTAGTCGCTTCAATTGTTCACAAACTGTAAATACTTTCCCAATAAATATGTTTTACAAATCACATGACGCAATCATAGAATCGGCATACACAAATCACGTGTAATCAACGTTCTAAACGAGCCAGTTTTGAATTTTAATTTTCTAAATTATCTTACGGTACGAAGATAGGTTATGTTAAAATCGAATGATAGTCTACTTTCGATAATTTCAAACCATCATATTTGTTAATTTATTCACAAATTCAATTTGGATTATAGTGAGGACAGTATGTATACAATAGTGTGGTTGAGCAATATAAATACTTACTATTTTTATTTACTATTACAAAAAATTATTTAAAGTCTTCAAAGATAATGAAATATCAATACATAGCAGTAAAGGAGGTCTATATTCATAAGTAGATACCAGGAGAAGATTTTCACTGGATGAGAAAATAGAAAAAACTTATCATAATCCTTATCAGAACATTATTATTTGTCAATATTTTTATATGTGATCATTATTGGGACTTTTATCGTTCTATATCTGGTATATCTAATGATATATGACTCACTAGTTGCCGTACTATAGTACTAATTGCTGTTATATACTTTCATATATTTTATATATTAAATATATCAACTTTTTATACGCCTGTTGAAACTAGGTCAAGATGTTCTAATTATTGTAAAGAGCTCCATTATATGATTTATGGTAAGAAAAAGAGAGAAAAAAAGTAATAAAAAAGTAAGAAGCATAATGATAACAAATCTTTATAATCAAGCCTATTGTAATTCTGAAAAAATCCTTAACATTATGAAAAGAAATTTCCAGGAGCAATTACATATTTTATTAATGAATGAATATTTCTTTAAAAAACTCATGCCATATTTCAAGAAGGCAGAACAAATGAAACACAAAAGTTCTCTCTTGCTTTATAATTTAGAGCCCTTTGCGCGAATGGTAACTGATTATAATTCTGCCTAAAGTAGGCAGGCTCCCTCGAGAAATGAAATTAGGATTTATATGACAGGGCCCGAGAAATGTCCATTCCAAGGGATACAATGATAAGGCCCGGGGAATTCTTCCTGCTTGAGAAGTAGAAACCTTGGCTTGTCTCAATGCATAAAGGATTTAATGAGAGGGAACATCCAAATGACGTCACTAAGATTTATGGTGTTCGCCGCGGAAATGTGATTGAAACAAAAATAAATTACGAGGGGCGTTGAATTAAAGACAAATTTAAAATAAATGCTTCAGGTTTGTTTTATTTTGAGACGACGATGTCGGTTTCATTCACAGCATCGAATGCAAGTCCTAACGAGTATAAAGTTTAGGAATGCGTTAAGGTGGGTCTGGGAACGTTGTTCGCCTACAATTGTTCGCATATGATTGTACGCCTACAATTGTTCGCCTATAATTATTCGCCTACAATTATTCGCCTACATTTTTTCGCCTACAATTGTTCGCCAATAATTATTCGCCTTAAATTGTTCACCTATAATTGTTCACCTATAATTGTTCGCCAACAATTATTCGCCCACAATTGTTCGCCTGCAATTGTTCGCCTACAATTGTTCACCTAGAATTGTTCGACCGCAATTGTTCCTTCACAATACTTCGCTCGGAAAATTGTTTGCCGTAAATATCGAAAGAAGTATTTAAGATAAATGTGTACTTTTTAAAAATAAAATTATTACACGACTTTCTACGTAGGTACATATAAACTTATAAAAAATAGTGTAACACAACAGTATGGAGTATGTAATAAAACACCTAATCAATATAATAATGTTGAAACGAATTTATCTAAGTAAAATTATATATGTTATAGCTTTGGACAAATGTAAAATTATCCAAGTTCTACAATAAAACAGTCAAAAAAAGCAAAAATGCCATAATGAATTAAAATAATCACGTTTATCAATATTATGTTATTTAAATATATTCGACAGTTTTCCCCGCGTAATTAAGGATGAATAATATTGTAAACGAGCAATGTTATAGATATCGCGTAACATTAGTAATCACTAATAAATTAGTATAACCGGAAATGTAACACAACCATTCTTCGTTATATTTCATCCTTTCATTTTTAATGATTAATGCAAACACACCTTGCGGTTATTCATTATAATAATAAACAATGTATTAATTTTTTTTAACGACTGTGATTTAATTATATTCATCAACCGAAATAATTTGATATATAGTTTTAGTTAGCTTTCTATTACCCTGATGCAGGAAAAGGTACTTTTCGAAACCGGCTGTTGAATATAAATAACTTTTAGGTAATTATCGACATTATGAAATTAATATATGGTAAGTTATGAAACGTATATATGTTGTAAAAATCAGGTTATGTGTGTAAGTACCCGTTTTCCCCGTATATATACATCCAGCACTCACGCGTTCTTCCGAATGTGATCGCGCTGTGTGTGTGGCCAGAGCAAGTTGAACAAGATTAATTGATGTAAAACTAACCAAAATATTATTAATAACCAAATAAATTTAATCACAAGTCCCATTCAAAAATTTTTTCCCAAAAATTATTTTAACTATTTTGCATCATCAAGTAACAATTTATGTTAGGTACAAAATTTATTTTAAAATAATTATTGTTTTTTAAAAAATAAATATTTTTCTAAATATATTCTGTTAAGGAAACAATATAACATATGTTTTTGATTAGTTGATGACACCGTGAAGAAGAAAATGATATTTTTCGAAAACGGTAAATGTTTTTAATTCATTAAGTGGTTAATAAAACAAAGTTAACAATCTAAAAAATAGTGGTTTATTGTTTCTTGACCACAGTTACAGTTTTAAAATATGCTAGAAAAAGTCTACACCGAGGAACGTCTGTTGGAGATATCGGCGGGAAGTCAGCTGCGATAGGAGTGGCGCTGAAGAACCGGCTTCCCGGGCGGCTACCGGCGCATGTTATTGACACATGTTATCGGACGTGTTTTTGCGACAGATGAGAGCATATTTTTACGCACCGGTAAATGTGAGATGTGTTCATGAGTCGTTGGCAGTTTTGATGATAGTGGAGGCGATAGACCTCCACAAACTCATGGTGGTTAAAAACAAAACTAATGTATTATTTATTACTTTAATTTTTACTTTTATATTACAATTTTACTCTGAAAAGTTTGAAATTCTATAATATCATGCGGGGAAATGACGTGATGGTACGTAAGTAAGTACATAACATTTTTGTATCTTTAAAAGTACAAATATTTGTAAGTATAAAATATTTTTCTATAGTAGCTAGACAATAATTCATTTTGATAAGACATGACGTTAAGCTTTTCCATTCTTATTTTTATTTATAAGTATAATACCATGTCACAAAATATCTCTTTTACTGAAGCTATGGATACTAGCCACTTAGTATTCTGAACAAAGTCAGTCGCTTGGTCCCAAAATGTTCTTCGTTTTTACGTCAGCACGAAAAATGTCACATCCGTCATTTTTCAAATAAAAGTTAGCACTTCTGCAGCAGAAATACGAATATCTACGAAAATAACATAAATCTATAATTCGACGATATGACTTAAATTCCCATTTTTAAAAATTGTATTTTTTTTTAAATTTTATATTAATGAGATAGATATTCAATTTTAGAAGGAGATGCTTTGCGGCCCTTTTTAGCATATATTAAAATAAACATATAATATTTGTTGTAAAGTTTAATAACATTAAGTAGTCCAAGTTTTATTGTGGTATAATTCACAAGTGAAGTATGAATCATGTAATATATTAATTTAATAATAATAATGAATCTATACGTTTTGCACGCTAATGTTTTTATGATCGAGACTTATACGCCAGCATATACGCGACAAAACATTTATATAAGTGAAAATGTATACGCCTGTGGTGATGCCTTCCATGACGCGCTGAATACGTCCAGTAGCACAAGAACACGCCGCGCGCGTCGTCGCGCGGTTTCGCACACGGCGCATTTTATATTATTATTCTCTCACGCGATGAATTCCACATAATTTGGTGTACCTACTATCAAAATCTCAACTATTGTAACTTGACTTTAATAAATTCAGTGCATGCGAAATCATGCGTACTCATTTTGTGCTATATTTATCTATAACTTTAACTGACTGTCATGCATAATACAGGTACACGACATACACATCCACGTGATACACATCTACACAAGTTAGAGGCAGGTCCCTTTCGCATCTGTGAGCCCCTCACATAGTCCTCTACACGCTCAACATTGTATAGCATTTGTACAATGATTTACATTATACGATAATACATTTTGCATACAACATAAAGAATTATAAAGTACTAAATTAATGTATTAATTATAAATATATACATATAAAATCAATTTTGTGGAAAAATATTGTTTTTGCGTCACCGGGATTCGAACCTGGATCCCTATTTCCAATCCGGGGAAGTACACTACCAATTGTGTTATATCGCCAGTATTTTACATGACAATTTTTCGAACCTATATGTTATATTTTTTCAAATTAATACACCTGTCGTTCCATTATTTGAAAGCCATCTACATTATTTTTACAGAATCTCAAATACCTTTGAGTAAACCGACTGTAGACGCCAGAATTATCAATTCATTTTTATTAAATGCAAACAATATTTTTCGACAAAATTTATTTTATATGTATATATTTATAATTAATACATTAATTTAGTATTTAAAATATCACAGACCGTCTGTTCTGAATAATTACAACTTCACAATAAGAATGTGTTTTCCTTAATAATTATAAAGTACATAAAGATACTTAATTTTTCATTATACTACTTTAAGGTTTTCAGAAAACTGTGAGAATTCAACCCATTATAAAAATATTATTCATAGTTCACGGATTACTACAGCGTATGTGTAACACCATCGTATAAATACTTGACGTATAAACTGAGTATAAATGTTTTATCGTATATTCGTAAATGCTGACGTAGAATATACCACTCAAGAAACATTTTTTTATTTTACGTTAATATTTTTTACCTTGATTTCATTATATCCCTTCGCCAATTAAGTATCAAGTATCTTGGAGTAGGAATCAAACCTAAATATACCGGATATTCACAACAAATTATACCCTTCATCAAATACCTTTGAAAGCGGTATCATTTAGAGATACCAATTTAAATCGATTAATCGGTAATTAATTGAATTATTAACAAGGAGAACCTGATTGATGAAGATACATATCTTATTACTATTTATCTATTAACATGCTTCATACAAAGTTTATTAGTTTTTATAAATAATTCAATTTATAATTTTACTTAATTAAAAAAAAGTGTTGATATCTAACCTAAGTAAATAACATAAAAAAACTGAAATTTTAAAATATGCGGAGAATAAGGAAATGAGGAATAAAATCAAAATACCTTAAAAAATAAATATTTTTTAAAGTCTATGTAACTAATAATGCTAAAAAGGTTTGCCTGTTCCGCTGTTAGTATTGAATGTATTCTAATATCGTATCGTACGTAGTTTTAGAGAAAATAATTTTTTAACTTTTATTTTTTATAAAACTATATTTTTGATGCATTGGTAGTGATAATATTATTCTTGCTTTCACGTAGAATACTAGCATTCACGCGTCATGTTTTGATAAACAAAAACCTCGAGCAAGGTTTTTCATTATTTTTCATATTGTAAGTAAAACGTTAATAATATGCCGTAACATTCTCAACAAACTAAAACGTTCTCAAAATGTTTCATCCATAGAGATATGATAAGTAATGACCTTGGTCTTACGAAGACCAGGTAAATCTTCTTATTTTTTAGTAAAGCATTGGCTTGGCCAATGTGTCGGAGCTTGGAGCAACCGTTGAGGTCTCCACTGGAGATTGGAATTTACCAGTGTGAATATTTGTAATGATAAGATTGTAAATTATTACTACAATGCTATTTTTTTCCAAAAATGATTATTTTAAATTATTTTTTTTATATCTGCACACACTCGATCTTTTTCTTCTTTTTTCACGGCTCGGCACTACATCCCAGGATAGGATTTGGTCTCTCACATGTGCTCTCCATCGACTACTACCCTTGGCTATACTTCTTCAGTTCTCGGACTTCCCATCCTGGTCCAGTCATCAGTCATCATCTACCTTTAGGTCGCTTACACTAAGGTATCCACTTTATTACGACCTTCAGTGTCTTACCAGTTGGGACCTACAGAATCTTACAATTGTTTCTTGAATCAAATTCAATTTCAATTAAATTTTCGAGATGATGATTTATTTTTACTATGTTAGTTCCATTTTCTAATGTAAGGCATGTTTCGTGTAACGCGCTCAAGTAAGAACTCAGATATATAAAATTATCAACCCCTTCATGACGGTTGTTCCAATTCCTCCCAAAGTCCCTATTCACCCCAATTTACGTTATTTTTATACACTCGGAAATGAAAAAAAAACATTCCTTCATTTCACAACAATGATCTGGTTCCTAAACCAATAGATTATCGGAAAACTACGATTTAAATTTTGTAATTCCATTTTTGTTATGGTGTAATTAGCGCTTAGTGAATCAGTACCTTTTGGGCCCTTGCCTTGGTAGTTATGCCACTGCACGTGATGTTATTTATATTTCTAATATACCAGCTATTATGCTACCTTTATTTACTAATTCATCTTTAACTGACTATTTGCTAGTTATTTGATAAAGGGGTTCATGTGTACATGTTTTATTTTTTGTACTTTTTGTTCACCTCTCTGGAAGGTTGAAACGTGAGTTAACTGGAAATACTGCATACATGTGGCATGGCTTGTAAAGCTTGAAGATCTGGCTCTCTAACCATATATAAAAGTGAAGCTGTATGCTCTAATTAGCCTGAGCAAAGCACTAGTGCTGAAAAAATAGCACCTTCTTATTTTGTTTTGCAAACAGTTCCTCGCTTTCAACTGCAAAATCCTATTGTATAAAATTACAAGGCGTAAAATGCTTTCGCAGGAAATTTGCACACAAAATGGTAGAAAAACGTTGCATAAATGAACTAACGCGCTTGGAAGTCAACATTTGGTCTTGCTGACTCCGTGTATGTATATATTTATATATATAAAACATCGCTTACGTGTGCACACTCCAAGAAGCTTTTGTACAGTGCATGCCGTAGCTTTTAAAAATGAATTATTCATGTTTGCCGGGTAACAACAAAATTTCTCCTGAAATTCCTCCCCAATGAGATAATAATATACTACTTCGTTTGGGGTGAAGTGTAATAATTCGTAACAAAACGGGAATGTTCATTTTTTAATAAACTTCTAATATCGTGTTATTTTTAAAATGTGATTTTTTTATATCTCTGTATATCAGATAATAACTAAAGGATGCCTAAAGTCGATAGATATACAATATTATTGGATCAATTAGAGTGACAGAAGGGAGTGACTTAATCGTGCTTGAATCATAGTCGAAACCAGCAAGTTAATCCTATTTTCATAGCACAAACGCTGAGCTTAGTTCAGAAAGAGTAAGAATGATTGATAAGACTCATATCCTGTGTTCGCTTTAAAAAAAGTTTCTATGGAGAACACATTATTAATGTGATTTTGCAGTTTTTTCAGATTATTGTTTTGTGGTATTTAATACAAATTAAACTAATCAACTAGAAAGATATATATATTAGTAACAACTAAAATATTTTTTTTGATAAATAATTATTTTCTGTTTATCTTTCCAGTTGATTCATTTAATTTTTATTAAAAATAGTCACCAGGTGGGTTTCATCTAACAGTAGATTAATATTTCCGTAAGTAAAGTATCATTATTTTGAACCATATTGAACAACCTCAATTAATGTCTGAATTCGTAAATTTATGAAAACATTTGTTCATAATATTTTTTTTTTCTTTTTAGGCGGTCTTTCATTGTGAGAATGACGTCTGCCATTGTTTGTTAGGTTGGTCGCGGCGGAGACCCGTGTGTGGGATTGTTTAAGGTGTAGGTGATATTGCACAGTATCACCCACATGCACTTTTGGAATAATAGAGAGCTTGGTCCAGTGGCAAGGGTGGCCTGAGACGACTGGAACTCTCCGTAATTCTGCAGCTCTTTCCGTTTATGCACAGGACTTTGTGCACACTACAATAGAGTAGGGACCCAGATTTATTCATTTATTTAATTATCTATATAATACATATGTATGTATAGACTGTGACATTGGTAGGTACAGAGCAGCACCGTACGCGAGATAATGCATAATTTAATGAAGTTAATTACTCATTATATTTCATTCATTTATTAGTCATTCGGCCAATTATGTTCTGACACCTGTCACCTGTCACTTGTCACATCAATTTTGTTCGGTCTGGGTACCCGAAAGGCGAGGTGAGGCGCGTAGTGAGGCGCGAAATAGCGAAGTTCTGGGACTTGCTGTTTACATGGCAAACTTACTTCAGATATTATACGTTTAATAATAATAATAATAATAATGTGTTTATTCCAGTGTGATCAGTTTTTTTTTTTAAACCTGATTCGCCATAAAGATAATACATATTAAGTTATACATTAAAGGTTATGAGATAAAAATGCTGTGAAAAAGAAATCCAAGGAAAATATTCGTAAATACGAAAAAAAAAGATTTTTTTTTTTTAAAAGTTAATAAAAAGTTCACATAAAATATAATTATTACATATATAACTACTTCAGTCACGGCCATTGTTGTATATGTAGCTATTCTATAGAGCTGCCATTCTCTGGTCAGGGAACCCGCTTTCCATGAGAGCGCCGCTTGCACCAGAGAGTTGGTGCTGAGTTCCAGCCGCCTCTTTATGCCAGCAACTCGATGTCTTAGAAGCGGAACGAATCCATGTATACGCCTTCAGTAAACATTGTAGATGCGCTACAATAAAGTGCCAATCCGAACAGTATTCTGTATGAGTTTTTGTACTGAATTCGGAGACGGTTATACGTCACTTGCTTGTATTTCGACCAGAGCTCGCAGGTATACATGCTGGTGAAGAACGATTTAAACAGGATGCTCTTCACCTCTTTACTGCATCGGTAGAAACGCAGTGACAGCATATTTGCACGAACGTTCAATTGTCTCCTCTGCCGTTCTATGTCATCATCGTCTTGTCCATCTTCATTGAATATATGTCCAAGGTATTTGACCTTATTTACGCTCAATTTCATCCCGTCTAGCCACACGGGAGGGATATAATCTGGCCCCTTTCCATATTTGAATGCCACTATGACCGATTTGCTTAATGCCTATCGCGACTGCACTTAAACCAATTATACCTGCCAGTTTATAATTGTAATTCGACAAATACGAAGTCAGTTGACAACCGGATAAATACGTCACATCGAGAACGAGTGAGGTTGGCGAATTCTACAGCCAATAAGAATCGTGTAGAAATCTTCTCTGCAATCAATTAGGAGCCCCAAAAGTGTTATCAGAATCGTCTTATATTCAACCAAGTGTCTATATATAGAAATTTATTTATTTATTTAATAAAGCAATATCACAAATTTGTGGAATATATAGGATGGATACACTAAAATAGTTTTTTTTATCTAGATCGGTGATAAAACTGACCGTTGAATCAATTTAACACACGTACTATAATTTACATACCCCAAATAGCTGTTAAAAACAATAGCGTACTATCTCCCATAATAAGAACTTCCTTCAAATTTATCGATACTCGATCAAAAACTTCGAAGTTGAAATTTGAAAATACATTATGTGTATTTTATCGAAGAGAACTTCGGTAAGACCATATTACTTTCATACGTGTAGCCACACAACTTAAGGAAAATAAAAACGTAGCTCGCATATGTCGCTTGTCAGTTCATGCGCCATTTTTTTAAAGAAAGATTTAATATACATATTTTGTCTGTGGATTTGAATGAAATGTCAATTGAAAATGGAACATGACACGAAAGAATTGCGTTAGTTTATGTCATGTCTTTTTATTGAAATAATTGGTTGATTCTTACATTGCTATATTTTTTTATATAATCATCTTTCATTTTAAGATATTAGAAGGAAAGAAGGGTAGAGTGGTCAGGAGAAGACGGAAGAATGTTATAGTTTCATAGAACATCTTTTTATTTACAACCTTCACTACATATATATATATATATATATATATATATATATATATATATATATATAAGTATGTGTATTAAATGTAATTTACATTTCTATCGATTGTCTATCGATAAGGTGTAAATTCACCTGGCAGATCTGGAGATAGTTGATTGACTGAATAATCGAAGGAAAGGCCGCGGCGGTCATCTTCCGTAGAGAGGGCCACTAGAGGGCTGTGTAACAGAAAGCTAGATCGCGCGCAGGAAACTTCTTGTCCATAATCCAAGGTCAATGGCACATGACGCGAAGTCTCTCTATTTAGGCGTGTTATAGTTGGTACGAATAGCATTACAGTTTATTGCAGCAGTGCTCCATTGGTAGAACGTTATTCGTATTAAGGCGTGGTAGTACGTTAGTTAGAAAATGACCCTACGTGGTATTACAACAGTGGCATCAATTTGTCAGTGTTTTTGACACTTTATTGCAAAATCGTCATACGATTAAAACTGGTTCGCTATAAAGGTATCAAGCCCCAACCCTTGTATTGATTCGTACGATTCCGAATGATAGCCTTGCGGTTTATAATAAACCCCGATAAGATAGCATTTTGCTAGTAAAAGTGGCACAAATATAAAGGTGACAACTAAACCACTTTTGGTATTATAAAAACATATAACTTAAATAACTTTTAATTGTTATAATATAATATTCAACAGATAGTACCTACTGCAATAATATTCTTCGTATGAGCAAAAAATATTTCAAAATTACTCACTTAAAAAGGCTTTCATTATAAGGATTTTATTTTTATGCAGTGCATACCTATATACATATTTCAATGTGACTATTGTGAATATTTTTATAATACGTTACGAATAGAGATGAACAACGTTTACGTTTTAATACTAAAATATTATCTTGAAAATATAAAATTTTTATTATTAAGATATTATTAAAAAATAGCTATTAAAATCCATTCTAGGACGGGCGCGAAAGAACGTGAATAAGATGGTCGAAATGAACAGACTCAGTTCCTTCTCGAATGAACTTCAGATATAATCTAACCACTGAAGGGTAGTGCTACAGTTTATAAACATAATTCTGAAGATAATTCTCTTTTGAGAATCATTACATAATATAGAAGATATAATGTATTTACTATTTATCTTAATGATGTACTCTTGGTGTGCGGGATTAGGTAGCGTAATAAGAATCTCACTATGTAACAATCGTGTTTATTCTACGAGGCTATACAGTTTACAAGCCAATAGATAATATAAAAAGAGGTGTTCCGCGCAACGGTTTAGATGCGAGAGAACGCGCCCGACTGCGGGGCGATCTTTTGTCCCCTTCACTCGCGCGTCACCTTGCCATCTGCGCGCGTCTTGCATTCAATCCCAAGATACATCACAAAAGACAATATGTATTCCAGGTCCTGTACCGGATAAACAAAGTAATACACTTAATAAGTACACTTTAAAAGATAATCATAGAAATAATTAATGATTAGGCAAAAGACGTAAAAAAATTGATTAAAAATAATGGTTAAGAACCAATTCCTTAAACCATTTCTAATTAACGGTTAAAGTTGATAAACGAAAAAATTTAAATGTTGAGTCAGAGTTTAGATATATAAATAACAAATCATCATCATCATTTTTGTCCACTTATCCTAAAAGAGTCAATAGCCCAAGGCAAAGTAAAAAAAATAATAAGGCGCTTTCCCTTTTCTGATTTTCATATATTTAATTATTTATACAATAGTTTGTGGTTTGACAGTTTAGGTAACTTGTATCATCGGTCCACTGCCGGGTATTTCGCAGTCAGGGCCACCCAACAATACTGTTTGCCTTGTATTTTCTGTTGAATACAGGGCGATATTTGGGATTCTGAATTACATGCAAGCCTAAAATATTAAATTTTATAGAACTTATATATATATGTAATATTATTTAATATTATTTCTCTTTCATTATGGAAGTTTTCTAGAGCTATTTCTTATGAAATCTGTCCATGACATGCTGAACATTCTAATCGAAGGCTGCGACTTTGTTCATATAATCTAACAAAGACAAATACAGTTTAATAAAAACACATTTTATGGTTAAAATGTAATTTTAAAATGTTTTTTTGTTGAAGTCTATGATACGTAAAACAAAATAAATTAGTCAATTAGAAAAACACATACAGAAAAAATCCCCAGGACTGAATAAATTATCAAATACGTGGGAGTGAATAGCAATGGACAGAGAATATTGGGATATTAGGAAAGGCCTTCGCAAAGCATTGGATAAAAATTAACTGCTAATGATGATGATAGAAAAAAATCTATCTATCAAAAAATTATTTTGTAAGTAAAAATTAAATAGGTTTTAAAAACCTGATCATTTATAAATGACTATATACATATTTTATTTTTTATTTTTTTTATTTGTTTAATTTATTAGAAAAACATACAATTTAACTGTAAAAACAAAAATAATAATGAAAGCAAAACAATAATTTAACCAGTTACATATTTTTTTATAAAATATAGTACATTTTAAAAAGTGAGGACAATTTAAAAAGAACTGTAATGTACTTTCTCCTCTAATGCAGCAAAAAGTGAGAGAAAAAATTGAAAATAAAAATATAAACATAGGAGAGATAAAAGTTATAAAGAAAAAAATAATAAAATATTCCAGGGGAACGAGAGGGTGAAGAAAAAGGAAGAGTAAATGGGATAGGGAATAAAATATGTGTGATAAAAATAAAATGAAGGCCATTAAAGTTTATGTATTGAATTTAGATTTAATTGAGGTAACTGAGGTATTCTAAAATATATAGTTAACACAGCATTTCCCCAGCAAGGAAAAGCTTCGAGGTCATATCTGGGTGATAACCAAATATTTTGTTGATTCTACAAATAATTGCAAATTTCTACTGTAGTTTTCTAATTGACTCATCTATTTTTTTATAAAAAATATTTGTTTAATTCTATTTGCTGGTGTATTATTGTTCCTCAATTTTATACAATTTGATAGACATGCTGAACATTTTATGGTCCATTTAGTCAGTTTCATGTTTCAAAGGATATATTATTAAATAATGATAACATTTTGAGAGATTAACAAGTAAAATAATATTACTCGTAAATGTGACGATTAACTGCTAACCGAAACACGTAATGAGAATATTTATGTTTTCGTTGTAATTTTATCGATCATTAGGAGTTTCTTGTTCGCGTCGACCTCTCTAGGAGTAGTCACTAATGTCCTTTATTACAACGCGACGGAAACTCCTACCATTAGTTCCAGCAGAGGGCACTACATGTCACACAAAGCTGTCATGCTTCTAACATTTTCCACTAGGGGCACCATCCACCCCAAAATGAACAGCTTTCAAAAGCCAAAATATAATGAAATCTAATTAAATAGTTTTAGTAATTTCATTTAATTTGAGATTAAGGTACCTACTGTAAAATAATTCTTTAAAACGTGTTTTATTAAGCGCATGCTGATCCAAAATATTGCACTCTTTATAACAATTTTAAATCATTTTCAACATTTATATATGTAAAGGGTGTCCAGCGGAAAAATTTCAAGATTTAATTATAATTGCTCGGAAACCATTAGGATCAGGTAAGTGAAAGGGGTATGTAGAACGCGCGTGATTTTCGGATTTGCCAGTCGTAATGAGTCACTGGTCGAGAGCGCACCGCGCGTTCGCGGTTGAGCAATATTTAAAGTGCGGTGATTTGTTGGTTCGTGCGCGTCGACGAGTAAGTGATGGACCGAGCACGCAACTTATTGGGTTTTTTTTTTTTCAGCAAGAGTTTCCACATACATATTGAGCTAAAGTATCAATGGAGAAACTGAAGGGAATTTTTCCCAATAAATTAATCAGCAAGTTCGGAAACATACCCTGAGCACCTCGGTTGCCGGGCCTTATATCGTGCAACTTTTTTTTGTGAGGATACCTTAAGTCGAGAGATTACAGCAAAATTCTTGAACAATTCAGGCCCTACAAGAAAATATCCACCATAAAGTTGCTGCCATTGAACCAACGCTTTCCTCTCGCGTGTTTGTAAATTTAAGAGTCCGATTGCAAGAGTGTCTTGAGAGAAATGAACGGAATTTAGACGATATTGTTTATAAAACGTTAAATGAGCATCGTTAAACTCCATTTTATCTTATATGTATATATATATATATATATATATATATATATATATATATATATATATATATATAGTTTTGGATCCCTTGCTGTTCCATTTTGAAGTATGCCTTATGGGCGCGTTAGTAAAAATGGGGTCTAAGTATTGTTAATATTTTTAATACTGCAATGATGCAAGAGCTGCTAGCTGGGACAGGAGTTAATTTCTAAAGGAGGACGGTTTTGGGAAGTTTGATACGTGAGGGGACCGTTATATCGTAATTTGATAAAACGTTTATTGCAAAGATTCAGTGCTGGGGAATGTCAGCATAAAAACGTTATATACATATATATAATTGAATCTATCGATTCTCTATACAATCCTACACCCTTTGATTGTTCTAAACCCAATTTTACATAGTTACTCTTTGGGATCCTGCGCAAAACTAGGTATCGTTCTTCTTCCCCTTGGCTACTGTACCTCTCAATAAGATATAAATGTGCGTTATCTTGAATATTTATTGCCATACAATTAAAATTTTGCGTTCTTACTCTATGAGCAATAAAAAAGATGTCTGATTAATACAAAATCTGTATTGCAATCAAACAACTCAAATAAATTGGGTGCTTAATGTCCGATAAAGTCCGAATTTTGAGTGGCGTATTTTGCTGTTGTAAAATATATATAATAATAAAATTGATCCACATTCAAATAATTATTTGTAAAACTTTGAATATTATTTGAATTAAATCAGTCTCTCTTGAACATTATGAATATTAAATATTAATACTAGTGAATTTTGAATTGAATTTTCTGGGCTAATCTGCCATTTCAGGGTCCATCATCAGGGCTGATGGCAGAAGATTCTGAACAGATGTGAAAACCTAAGAATATTTTTTAAAACTAAAACCAAACTTAAGCCCATTTTTACAAAACTTGGAGATATACTTCCCACGGTACTTCGCAAAGAGATGAAAAATTTAATATATTAATCATAAAAGATACTTTGATAATAAGAAAAATATGCTTACAAATTTATTTTTATATTGTTTATACAAAAAATAAACATTTACCCACAAACTGGTCTGAGGGAAGATATAATTATATTTATATAACATTTTATTTTTTTTGTTAAATAAAATTAGTTTTAAATATTATAAGTTCAAAGAAAGTAAATCAATCGTTAAAATCCCTATGAAGTTAAAAAATCCAACAACATCTTAAAAAATAGTATTTTTCGCTCGTGTCAAGTCGCTGTATGCAACCGCACATGTCAACACTAAAAATTGAAGGTTATGATGTGAAGTTAAGATGGTCCACAATATAGATTTTATTGTATCATGTTGGCAAGGAATACCGATAGATATCAATTTTTAAAAATTGGAAATCATGCTTTTCAAGTAACTCTTTAAGTTACTGGGAATACATATTTCCATGGACGTAAACTTGCACGCTTGGCAGTCATTCGTTTGATGGATTTTTTTTTGGAAATATTGTTCAATTCTTTAACATCTTTCACCATTTTCAGAATTAATAAAACAAATATATATTTAAATAAAAAAGTAGGTATGTGAAAGTAAAGGTTAACTAATTAATGAACGTTAAAGGATATTTTCATATTGTAACTGATTTTTTTTCTGTTGTTAAATTGTTACCATCTCTATTAGCGCCGTTTAAAATTTTTAAAATTTGATTCTATTAATTTTTTGGTGTTTGACCTGTTCCCTTATGTATACATTCAATTCGCTATTTACCTAATTTTTAATCTGCGTATATCTTTCATTTTATTATCTATCTCTACCCTTAAGCACAAGGAATACAAATATCGCAGTGATTAAAAATCTATCAACTGTAGCAAGCTCAATGCACTTCAAAGTTTTTACGGATACACTACCGTTGTTTTACTCCGCTACTGCTTATTAATAATCTTACGTTAATTACATTATATTTGATAATCTTTTTCGCGAGTGCAACTATGCACGCCGCGACGCTTGTGCTCGTGACGGAGAGGAATCAAAGAACCAGCTAGTATCCAACAGACTAAAAAAGTTAGTGCTTTCCTCTTCTTTCTCACATGTTCACCAATCTGAAATTAAAAACTAAATTGTATTGTGTTATTACCTTGTCACCAAAATGACTGTCGCCCAATCGCCCAACGCCTTAATTACCGTCGTTAATTGTCCGTCATCCAAATGACCGTGTTCCCATTTTCTAATCCCGAAATTTTTGCAGAGGATTTGATTTATTGGGTGTAAAACTCAATGTTTATAATATTCAAGAGAAACTCGTTTAATTCAAATATATACTATGCACACCTTTTCATGTCGGTCTATAAAAGTATTGTAGGTATTCCGGACTATTGATACTAAGAACTGAATTTTCAACTGTGCTATGCCGTTTTATTGATCCTTTGATCAACTCATTGTGTACGCTTAAAAGAGCAGAATTCTATGAATTAAACAGTTATCTTTTCGATTTGACAAACCAATTAGTATTTCAATAAAACTCAGTGATCTCTTAAAATCTCTGAAAATTACAAATATTTAAAGTAGCACTCAATCAATTTTATCTAATTTAAACAATATAAAATATTCCTCATTTATCAAAGAAACTGATAAAGTTATTTCTCTCATTGTTTTGTTTCATTTTGGAGAAAAAAGAGGAATAAGAAGATAAAGAAAACGTATGAGAAAAGAAGTAGAAATTTTGTCAATCAGCAAAATTATTAAAAACAGAAAAATCGCAAAATTTTTCGTAGAAAAATATAACATAAATAACAAAAATGTTATATATATATGTGTATGTATATAAATATAAACATATACTTTATATTTCGCGAAATTCCAATTATGATTTATATATGATAAAAAGTATTTAAAAAAAATCGTAGACAGATACTTTAAAAAATAAACTACCTTACAAATTAAAAAAAATATCGTGAAATCGAAGCAATCATATCTCCCATTACATTCTGGTTCAAAGAAAACTCTTCTAAACTGGATACTTATTTATTTTGTTTTGCACTCAAATTTGTAATTAATGTTACGGTGTTTTATGCTGACTATGTAAAAAAGAAACGCTTATGTCTCTCGCAACTACTGTAATCATCCCTTGCTTCATTATTTAGTAAAGTATTGTATATTGCGATTAATTTGATTAAATCAGTAAATTATTAAGTAGATAGCGTGAGCATAAAACGTTACATATTTCATAACTCAAAATGTTCAATTTTTTTAAATAAATCAGAGCCAAAAAATTAATAGTGTAGTTTTCTTAAAATTATTAGCCTTTATACACTTGCTGTCATCTAATAGAGAGATAATATGTTTTAATCTTGTGACCTTTATCTACCTTGTGTTCTATTGATTTCATGCTTTAAATTGGTATTTAACGTTGATGGGCTCTCATCTATTGATAATATGTAGAATGCATGTATACAGAATGAATACTACCAGTAATCTTTGATTGACTGTCGCTGTTTCTCTGGCATCATGGCTGGTCCGATGTTATTGTTCTTCTTATCTCAGAGTAGTTTTCCGATTGATCGAATTGCGCACTCCTGCCGCTCGAATTATTTAGAGCTTCTTACCAGACGATGTACTGACCGCAATTAAACATCTCTGGTAGTCAATTTTCGAAAATCGGCAACATTCACACAACATAAAATGACCAATACCAATCAACAAGAAATCTTAGGGGTGCCAATCGAAGGAACAAAAGGTACGTAAACAACAGAAGTCAATATTCTCTACATTGATAATAAAGGTAAATGATTTAATAACTTAGAGGCCCTAGAAATCAAGAAGTTTATAAATAATAGGTAATGAATGTACATATAACCAATAATCAAAAAAATCTAACCTACAGTCATACCTTAAATATGTTCCCATTCGCCATATCATGTGTCTCTTTCCCTCCTCCCATTATTTATAACCCCTCTCACTCTAGTCACTCAGCCACCACCACTTTAACACCTAACACTAACTAATGTATGATTGGCAATATCTTGTAATGTTAAGTTAGTATCTAGTTTACCCTGAAGAAGAGACAGTGGTTCCGAAACCGGTTAAACAGTGATTTTTTATTTATATTGTTTTTTTACTTATTTTGTTAGGATTACGAATTTTACGTGGAGATACCTGATGATTTCAACACAAACTTGCTCATGAATATAAAAATTAATACGTTATTCATAGATGAAACTCTGTGTCAATAAACAATCGCGTCGCGTGACAAATTATCGCCTCCAGTATCGAAATTGTAAGCGTTTGTAATGTGTCTTAGTAAAATGTTTTGTTTAATTTTTCAAAAATTTCATACTTAATATCGCATAATCGCAAAAAAATATGTGACGAAAAAGCAGCTAAACAAACTCACCTTATTCGTTACCATGGTGGTTACATATTTTATTAAGTATCCATAAACGTTAAATTTACACTTTTGACACTTTTTAGAAATTCACACGTTTTAAAAGCCATTCGCATGTTTGAAGATTAAATTTGTTATTTCACACCACATTAAATAGGCAAAGAAATATCTGTAAACCTACACGGCGCCTCACTAAAATTTTTAATTTAAAAAGTAATATGATACAAAACTAGTACCTATCTATAGCGGAGCAAATAACTTCTAAGAAATTAAATTTTTAAATGTCAGTAGTTTACTCACTCGGTTTTTTTCTTTTTAAGTTGAAGTGAACAGGACCATAAAAAGTTTTTCATTCAAAATTGATGTAAATTAAAATTCAATTTGAGATGAAAATCAAAATTCGTATTAAGAATATGCAAAGAAGATTAATTTAAAACGCACACGCTTTTTAGATAAGTACTTATTAGTTTACTGTGTAGGATACATTAATTATCCATCTCTGATATATAAAGCATTGTCCTGACTACTTTGCTAGACTACCGTCTGTATTAAAGTAGTTAGTTATTGTGGTGTTATTTAATTAAAATTTTACAAAAAAAGGAAGATTCGAGAGATATCAAAAAATATATATAATGAGTGTGTTACAAATCTAAACTGAATTATTAGTGCATTGTATTGTGATTACCCAACTGAATCATACATTGAGTCTATATTTGTGTAATTTTTTTGTAAGTGAACGATTTCCAGTTAGTGTTAAGTGTATTGTATAGTTTTGAAGCTAAAAACATGTAGAAACGTTGAAAGAATGTCGAATACGCCACGTTTTTTCATTACGCGCACAATTTGTACATAATAATTATGCGAGAAAGCCTACGATCCACCTTTATCCGTGGTTTACTAGAAATCTCATTGCCATATCAAACAATGCCACCTTAAAATTATTATTTTAAATCTATATTTTGTCAAGATTAAGAAAATGGCTATTTCTGTAAATCTAGATAACTGGTGCAGTATGTAACAAAATTATAAACTGAAAAATCGTGGCTGTTTTCTGACCAATTGCCTATAAAACATTAAATTATAATATTATATGGCCTTTTTTAATTTAAGGAAAATATTATTTTATACATAGAACGGACAATAAATACTGACTTCCCCTATTATTAAGTAAAATGCTGACCATAATATTAACATAAAACTTCAAGATTAAATTGTACTAGGGTATAACATTTTCATGACGTTAAAGTGTTAATCATTCCAACGTGAACACGTACGACTATTAGAAATTGATAAATTAATTTAAAAAATAATATTTACATTAAATACAAAGTAACTGATAACTAAAGCATTTTTTGAAATAATCAATATTCAAAATAAACACAAATTTAGTAAATCTTGCTTAAAAAAATTTATGATACAGACATAATATGATAAATTTTTCACATATTTTTATGGTGCAAAATAACATAAACATTTATGACTTATTTATTTTTTCAATGGCGCGATAATCAAATAACATCAAGCAAGTTATTGGGCAATATTGGAAGCAAAGTACAGGAGTCAGAAGAGAACTAGAAATGTATTATAAAAAATATATATTCAACGCTGGATGCTAATAGCAGAAATAGAAAATTAAAAAGTGAAATGGTACGTACTTTGGAATGATTTTGAGTACACAATATTTAAACTTTTACATCTTAAAAATCAGGATTAACGCAGCAACCCGGTCTTAGGAAAAGTAAAATAATGAAATAATTTTCTAAAAGATTTATAAATTTTGAAAGGTAGATAAGTGCCCAAAAATTTAAAAAAAGTTATTATTAACAATATTTCAACGTCACACGTTTTAGTCATGCTAAATTTGATTGTTTATATTTTTATTTTCAAAGTAGAATTTTTAGTGCCTAGTTTAAAAAATGTATATATATTTCAATTCTAGAGCAAGTATAAATAATATATATATATTATTAAACATAAAATATTATATTTAAATAGTATAAATAATAAGTAGTAAAATCCAGAACTAAATTTTTAAATTTTTGACAGTAAAAATGAAGTTGTTGGTTTCGTGAGAAAAAATACACACATCATAAACGTGACGCTGATATAGTACAGTAATGCCTACAGTTTAATGTTCAATGTGCTGTGGTTCTGTAGCCTCACAGTAACGTTCGCCACGGGCTTAGTCCCACGGCTTTGTTAGTCTGATGAGGCGTGACTGCCAAAACAAGAGACAGACTGCTGGGATCAAGGATTAGTATCAATTTGACCACCGAGTAACGCTTGATTTTATCCAAAAATAGTAATAAATGGTGAATTCCATCAGTGTATATACTTTAATTTTATATTTAAATGAAATCCCATTTTTAGGACATAGTTCTTTGATTTTTCAAATTAAACGGATAACTTACAAATATATACTACAGACCATCAAACATATGGACAAGAACTAACGTAAATTTCTTGTCCCAATATTTTCATTTCGGTGTCACCCACGTGATTACTCTGGTATCACTTAAGCAATAAAATAGCTCAGCGACGTTTTTTAAAAATATGACTCGATTAGAACGAAAATTAATACGCTGACAATATAATATGCATTAATATAAAAAATACATCTTGTTTACACAAAGATTTAATTTTTGAGGAGTAAATACTTTTACTGTTGCATAAGTGTGTCATAAATTATCGGATTTATGTTTCCACCAAGAATGTGTGTAGAATGCCCCACGTCCCGCAACTAACGTTCCAAACCCTTCTCTTATATGTACACTTTATTTCATGTAATGTTTATTTACCGGTATGTGATAGGAACACAGAAAATCTATTTATCAAAAAAGTATTTAGTCACCACTGGGACTCGAACCCAGAGCTATCTCTTACCGGAGAAATGCGTAATTTCTAAGTGATTCATCTAATTTGTTCAAATAGTTTTATTACTCTTTCATGTGCCTACATATATTTTAATTTATATATTTTGCATTGCATATAGTTCATTTAAAATACTCGATATATAAGAAATAAATAGGTTTCTTTTATAAAAACAATTATGTAGTGTATATATTTAATCAATTATAAATATTATTATATTTCAATGCTGACATGTATAATGTAGAAATTTAAACATATCTTAAACATGTGAAAATCGGTACTCTTAGTACCGCGTAGAAATCAAATAGAAAATACTTAAAAATGTTTCAGCATTCACGTAGTTTAAAATTATTTTCATAATAATTTAGCAGCACAGGTGTTTATGTAAAAAAAATTGGCCAACTCCACGGATGAGATTTTTGACTCGAGACAATCTCTGAGATAAGAATGATACTTTCGTGAGATTATTTGGAGACAACTCTCGGCTTTCGTAGTTTACCGTGTATACCGAGTTTCAGAGATATGCCATATCACGCTATTTACGACAAACATCAAATTTCCACATTATTATGAAAGTGGTCTAAGTCAAGAAATTTAAAAAAATTAGTTTATCAATTATTTTGCGTCACATTTTTTAAAAATATATAATAAATTATAATATGATGCAAATTGTAACAATTGTGAAAAATTTGAAGCCTCATACTCAGTGTATTGTTAAGACGTTCAACGGTATTCTGCGAGTGTTTATTTTGATAATAGAGTATATGTCTATTCAACCATATTTTTTTAAAATTTCTTATGAGTTACATGCAACATTGATATGTCAAAATACATTATAAATCTAGTAGAAAGAATAAATTTTTAAACATTGTGTTGTTTAATATAAAAATATTTTTTAATCAATTCAAACGCTTAAATATTTAAATAACTCAAAACAAAAGATACATGACTTAGACCACTGTCATAATAATGGGCACAAATTTCATTTCATTGACCATTAATGGAGCAGAGAGAACGAAATAAATATTTGTAATTCAATTTACAGAATAAATAAATGTGAGTATTCACTCGTATATTTCTAGCCATCGTTTTAAGTCTCGCTATCAAATCTAATATCGTGTACACGGGTCTGTCTCTTTCTACCGATTTCAAGCTAACCTCTAAGTTTATCTCCGGTTCAAAACCTCAATACGTGTATATAATATTAATATTTACGTAGATCGTGTCTCATTCCGTAAATACCGAGCATTATATTTTGAAAATATGGCTCAAACTACAAACGTATCGTAAACATAAACCGATTACAAGAAAAGTACGAGTGTTTTTTTATTCCATTCTTTGGTGGATTTTTAATTATAAAACTTTAAAAGCCTTAAAATGGTAGATGGTGGTATAACTTTTTCTCATTATTTTAATATTTATGTTAGGATGCTGCTTAACGTTATCTTTCTAATTGATTAATTTAAATTGTATTAAAAATACCACAGGACTATGTTCCGAAAATCCAAATTCACAACTAAAATGTGTTTTTACAACACATTTTTATTACAAACAATGTTTTACAAACATTGTTATTTATTCACATGCATACTTAGTGATTAGTAACTGATTTTTTTTTTCAGAGAAGTTAGATATATTTTAGGACCTTTATTAACTAAAAATAGCATATTATACTTTGTGCCAATCACTAATAAGATATGGCATAGTGAGTTGGGGCGATGCTATTAAATTATATTAGTTTGGTCTGTCATACCCTGTAAAAATGTATATTTTTTCGAAAGATTGATTTTTAGTTCATTAACATCTTATCAGTTTTTTTTCCTCTCGTTCTATTTTATTTTTTAAAAAATGTTGTTTAACTAAGTAAAAGGAAATCCTTTCCGTAAAACTGCCATGCAGTTTGGCAAAAAATAACATTTTAATGAATATATATGTAATAAAGAAGAAATAAAAAAAAATTAAAAAATTAGCGCGGATACAGAAAGCGATGGTAAAAGCAATGCACAAAAAATCATATATGTATTGTTCGGAACAACAAAGTCGGTTATTGGATATAAGTTTAATGTATATACAATTTATACAATAATATTTGCACTGCATAACTTTGTCGAGCATATATATTCAGCATGCTTTAGAAATCAGTCAAAAGTCGTAGTTCCAAAATTGCGAACAAATTTTAACCAACGCTTTCATGTGTTCCTGGCTTCTAGGCTCTACAGTGCATACAAAAATTAATGGAATAAAATAGCCAGATGGCTAACAGAGATAGATCGAAAGCATGCGGAGCTACTACTCATATTATGAGGTGACTGGTGGATATTTTTTACGCTATATATCTGCAATACATTCTTAATTATTATTTTTTTTATATTTAAAAAAAGAGATGCATACACAGAACACATGTCACTTGCTGATCTCCTGGAACGATGCGCAAACCCCCGACCTCTAGATCACTAGAATAGCGTCTTAGCCATAAGACCAACAAGTTATCATTGTTTAATTTTTTTATAACTACTGTTTGCACGAATTTGCTCTAATTTTAATTATTTTTTTTATATATCAATATGATTTTACAAACTAAGTTATTTAATTATTATATTATTGTATTTACTATACTTTTCTAATTTTTACATTTTTATTTAACATGTACAATAATGTGTATATTGCTTGATCACTCTAACTAACCTATTGCAAATGATTAAAAAAAACAAATGTAAACCATATAAAAGAACACTGTCCATCTCGATACAGACTGGTGTAGTAAGATGGAGAAGAAGCACATGAAATATTGAATGTATTGAAGTTTCAAATAAATAAATGAGTTAAGTCTGCATGAGTAATGCCTCTGCTGACAGATGGTCAACAAAATACAATTTAGGTAAAAAGAAAATACAAATTTAATCTCGCTTTTCATCATAATGATATAAAAAATTCACAAACATTTAGAACAATTTCGACTAAGTATATAATACAAGTATATTATATCGTCAATTTTATATAATATATCTACATACTATAATATAATGATATTCTTCCAAAGATATCTGTGAATTTAAAAAATATGTAATTTTTATACACAATTTTTGAGTTAATATCACAATTATTCCGAATTCGCTAATTATATTGTTGAAACCAGGCATTTTTTAGACAGCCATGATTTAAAATTACTCCACTCGGTACCATGTAAGGAAATAATATTTAATTATCTTGAAATGAAAGAAATCCAAAAATATTAATGAATAATATCACATTTTCAAATACTTCCACCGCTATTATTGATGTTTCCAAGAAACAATAAAGCCACTCCCACCCTTACGGCTCCCATAGCCAACTGTATTTCATTTAATTCAATTTATATTTGTAAATGGGAAGAACTGCTCTTTCCGAAACTAGTAGTGATATTAACTTTAAAATTGTGTGTATTTAGTATAAATTCAATATAAAAATTATGTATTTTTGAATTTAAAATGTTACACCACAATGTATCTATCAAATCAAAAATGGTAACTTTGGATGTTTAAGTAAGATAACCAATCTATTATTTATATATTTTTAATATTATGTATAAATAAGTTGACCTCAAAAAGAAAGAAATAAATTATATAATTGTCATATATTCTCAATTTTTCTACATAATTGGAAATTTTAAGTACCTACCAATGTATATATTATGATAAAATAAATACGTAAGTATATTTTATTAAATTTTGTAGGTAAAACCGTACCTACAATTATTTTATATAAATTAGTTAGTTGTCAAAATGCAACAACAATTTAATGAATTATATTGCTTTTCTTTACAAACAATATGTCTAACAATACGTCATTATTTTTCTGAGGATGACTATTATCCGATATGATATATTCCTTGTCTTCGCTTTAAATACATTATGGATTCAGGACAAATAACATTTTGAGCCTTATGTTAGTTAGGTGGTACCGAGTATATCGTCCTCAAAATCGATTGAACCTGAGCTATTTATAGGCATAAGATACGAGAACATAGGCGGCATGAAATAATACCCAGAACATATCGGAGTAAATATTTAATTCAATAATAACAGTGTTTCCGAAGACGGAAAAATGAAACTGTATTGACTCTAATTTTTGTTTCCATGTAAGTATAAATTAAGCGATTTCTAAATAACTTCTGTATTATTTTATCGCATAAAAATATAGCCAAATATTTTTATTTATTCTTGTCTTAATATAAAATAAATGAGTTGGCAGATTGTTAATTACTTAGGAAAATTGAATACCCAATATATTTTTGTCAACTGAAAACTCGTAAAATAATTGGTGATTTGTGAGGTATCATTATTTATATTATATTGTTTTTTTTTATATTAATCTGTCTAGAGAATGATGATTTTTGTTTTTTCATGTAAGGAATACTGAAATGTCAATAAGGAACGATTTGAGGTGGACTCGTAACGGCATCTACCCGCGATTCACCGTAGCTGGATGTAGCGTGACAAGCTTCGATATACTATCACCAAAGGCTCTTAAGATCAGAAGCCGGACGTCGATGAGTCAAGCGAGGAGCCCCACTCTCGTATCACGTAATGATACGTATACCACGGTCGAAATTAAAATCAAATAATTTAAAATTAACTAGATATTTGCATTATGTGATGCTGATGGCTTTGCTGCGAATCCCACGGATTTTTCACGTAATCACTCATCTCAATTTTACAAAAAATATATGTTGAACTCGTTGAACATTCCACGGGAAATGCGACCCGGAGATCGCACATTTTTTGGAATGGCTTACGACAATTCCATAGAATCATATTGCATATTTCAAATTCCACACACATGCAATATCGACCAAATAATTTGGATCGGAGCCCAAATTTGGAGAAAAACAAATTAAATTACAATGAGAAAATCCTTGGACCGAAAATATCGCACAAGTTTTTTTCCATCGCAAATCTGCCGCGGGTTTGAATATTTAATGTTTTTTATTTTTTTACAGAAGATTCATTTTATTTTATATATATCTTGACTGTTATCGTTAAATAATTATGCCAAACATCTTCCGTGAAATGTGTATTTGATATTGTGTTTTCCATCATAATAATTTCGTTCCTTCAAGGATTTCCTATTATTTTCACAAATAATTCACCACCTTATGCTCACAGACGATACATAAAATGTAGTATTTATGACACCTATTGTAATGATATATTTATACAATATTTGTAATTTTTTGAAGATGAGTTCATATATATTATATTACAATTATTTTCAACGTATTTTCACATGATGATAATTTCAAAATTAAACTATCGGGGATATAAAAAATTTTTTAATCAATGTGCATCATTCTCTCATACGCGTTCAAAGTAAATAGTAGCCATCATTATCATCACTTAGCTGACAAGTTTAGACATGTGACTTGGTGACAATTTTCGAATTGCGTAAGTGAATATATATATATATCTAATGCATATTAATATATATATATATCTAATGCATATTAATATATATATATATTAATATGTATTAGATTAAATGTTCAGATTATTATACGAACGGAAGTGTATTGTTAGAATAATCTTTTGACGATTATTTCATCATCGAATATAATTCTTAATGTAAACTTCACGTAATGAATATAAGTAAATCCGGTTTTATTATTTCTCACACAGTGCTCGGTAGATTTTAAATGTGATAAATCTAATCTAATCTGCGATATATTTTAGACGATATTTTTTTCTTCATCGTTTTTGCTTCAGCACAAGATTTTTCACAAGAGATAAAGAACACCACTTAGATCTCTTTACAATTATATCAATTTAAAAATAAATAACCCCCAAAAAAATTATTATTAAAACTTATTTATAAATTAACTCTACATGTTTTGTTGTTCTCAAAATCACTTATTATTTTATCAAAATGAAATAATTTTGAAATTTCAGACTCTCTTGGCATTAAAGTCTCGAGGCCTCTATCAATTTGGATGCCCTGGGCTCTAGCCGCTTAAATCCAGGCCTGACTGAACAGTCAAGCAGTGACAAGAACGTGCCCGCCCGAAGGGCGTATCAACAGTAATCGACGAAAGCCAATTGTTTTCTGTTAGTATTTAATTAAACTTTGGTGATTTTTACACTTCTCTAATTGCTAAATATCGGAATTACGAACATTTTTTTAATAATTTTCGTATTTAACAAAATACTACTATACTCATGTTATCCTTATTGTTCGATCTTTATAATTTATTAATGGTTGGCCGGTTTCCATGCGCGCGCATGTGAACATGATATATGTAGATCGGTGGTTCCTGTCTATTTACCTATCCACTACCCCCTCCCCCTATATCAGAACACAATATTTTTCTGTGGTTGTGTTCTCTATAGTTTTTTAGATCAGTTTAATTTGAATCTTTGAACTGTAAGGTAATCGTTTACCATCGGTGCGTTGACCGCCGCCAAGTTCATACAGCCATATGGGAACTAATTGTTGACTTGTGTTAATTGTCATTCTGCTGCGTGGCGCTGATATTTGTTTGTGTGTAATCAATTTCTCGCTACCGTACGAACCAATTTAGTACTGTATATCTTAGTATTGTGTGTTTGATATTTTCGCGCTATCAAGTGTACTTCGTCCTGATCAACGGTGTACGTGTTCTGGAGCCATAAGACTTATGGATCCAGTAGAAAAAGATTCAGATACCGAAAGAAGCGTTTCACAGATGGGTCGTGTTTTCTGGTTCTGGGTGGTCCTTCTATTCCTATCCCTCTCCCGAATTCCTTCCACCCTTCCTACTTCCCGTATTTCTCTAATCCACCTCGTTCAAAAATTTGTTTTATCAAAATTTTCAATGGATCATTCAATGACTTTATAAAACTCAAAAATATAAAAGGATCATACTCATTTAATAATTACTGTAAATTTTTTGATCCAAATACCATATATTATATGTTTATTATTGATTATATATTTTACGTATTATTGTGAACGAATAAATTTCATAGACGTTATACTTAAAGCGTAGTAGGTAATTTCAGGCTTGTAATAAGTGATTTTTTTTAAAATTATAAACAAAATATATTTGAAAAAATATTCATAATATGTGTGATGTTCAGTAGCTATTAAGTATATGTGTACAAAAAATACGTTTATTCATTCGTTAATTCATTAAAACAAATAAAAATTTTAATGAATTATTTATTGATTCATAGTGTAATGCTGTAATGGTTTGATAACTTGAAGAAAATGAATACATAAAATCAAGAAAAATTAGTCTCGAGTCTCAGGTTAGCAGTCCCGAGACTTAAGATAGCAAAAAATTATGAAATTCCCGTATTGTTTCCACACAAAATCCCTAGTAGGTACATACCATACTAACGCGTGTCACGCATTGTCGCAAGCCATCCGGGCAAAACCGAACATTTGGACCTATATGCTGAATATTATGTTCCAGTCTAATTTTGTTTCGCTGCCATTTTTGTTTGGCAGATAGTTATCAGTTTGCATTTGGTAGTCGTAGAGAGTAGTTAATTACAATTTAATAAGGAGTATCTATCGCCTCAATGGCGTTTTAAAATCAATAAAACATTTCATCTAAATAATAATGGCAATATTGTAACCATTAATGGTAAGCGCTATCGTTACATGTTGGAAAACTTTTTGGTAGACAAATTGTGTCAATTGGGCCTGCAACACATGTGATTTCAACAAGACGGTGTTACCTCACCACAGTACGATCTACGCTTGAAGTTTTAAAAAAAATTCTCGGCTGTATAATGTCAAAAAGGGTGATATCGACAGGCCTCTTCGATCACTAGATTTGACGGTTTCCGACTATTTTCTGTGAGAGTTCTTGAATGGAAAGATCTACGCTAATAAGCCAATAATAATTCCAATGTCATTGGACAATATTCGAAATAACACGCTAAAAGTGCGAGAATGTTATAAAAAATATTGTTGAAAGAGCACGCATTTTTGTGTAGCTGCCAAAGACGGCCACTTGAGCAATTTCATATTTTTTAATTAATTGAATTAAACTAAATAATTGATACATAAAAATAAAATAAAAAAATTATGTGTCATTTCTTAGTTACTCAAAAACAATATCGGCCTGGAACATAATATTCAACCTGTATATGAGAAATAAATTATGTTATGAGTAGGTATTGGATTTATGATTTTTTATTATTTGTATCTTCCTTTAAAATAATATTACAACACAAAGTAGAGAATCCATGAATATCCATAGCTTTTTTATACACTGTTTGAACTTTGAAATATATTTAACTTTTCATATTTTTCATTATTGTCTAAAATTACAGAGCGTTCTTATAGGTCAAATTTTTAACTAAAAATAAAATATTTTTTTGCGAGTTTGCATTTTATAAATCCATATTTTAAAATAAGGTACCTATTGCCCTCAGAATAATATCAGTTGAGAGCTGTCTGGAATTGTCCCCATTACCACGAATTATCTAAATATATTTCGTAGGGATATATTTATATTTTATTCACTATTATTTTTACTTGAGTACAAGTATTTATTCTTAATTCTTGGAAGTAAATAAATTGAATTTAAAACTCGTGATTGTTAACCGTTCCAATTAGCAGTATGTAAAATGAAATGGAAATATTAGACGATTCCGAATAGCAAAAAAATTTTTGTCGATGCTGAGAAGGATTTAAGAGGAGTTTAGTATGTTTAGGTGGGAGGACAGTCTACCGGCAATAGAAAGATTTGTCTTCAAATTTCGGTGGCTTTCGTGTTTTTTTTATGTATTAGCGTCTTAGTTCATAACCTACGCCTAAAAAAATGGTATTAGAGTAATCTCAGAAAAATATGTGACAATAAAATGTCTAAACAAAAACATTATAATCGTAAAAATATATTTTATTTCCTATCCATTAACAAATAATTACGGTTTAACACATTTAAGAAATTCACATGTTCGATAATTAAAATACTTATAAATTTATCAACTACACGACATTTACATAAAAATTTAAAACATTATACATACTTATAAAGTACGTACAAAGCTAAGTAACCGTTTTTAAACATAAATTTTTAAGAGTTTAAAATTAAAATAATGAAATGTTGTTAACACACTTAACACTCATACACACATAACCATGAGAGTAGTAAATATTTGTGCACTGTATTTTTTCAGTAACATATTTACTTTTGTTTACCTAAACGTTGTTTTGTTTCGATTATTATTCGATTTGATAGAAGCAATAACGTTAATTACTTGTTTTATTAAAAATTTTATATAAAGAACCCCAAAAATATACCGCGCTAAACATTAAACATTGATGTCCAATTAAATAATACTAATAATATATAATACAACGTTGCCTGGTCCAAGTTCACATTACGAGGAGTTTAAAAAAAATATAATCCTGCGTGACAAATTCGACGACCTTAAGAATTTTAGACATTTATTGTGCACTTATTGTCAGACATCAATCATCCTCTGGCGAGTTTGCTAACTGCGTTTCATAAATCGATAACTCGCCAGTTAATTGAAGCGTTATGGCAAACTTCGAGGCAATTAAAATTTTATCACATTTAAACTCGGTAAATAAGTACCCCCGGGATTTTGCCCTTTTTCTTGTGAAAAATTCCGTCGAGGATTCACGCACGAATAAATTTCAGATAAGGGTGACCAAATGTTGTACAATTACTGGGAAGCAATTAGAAGTATCTTAACTCGAGTCTGTTGAAGTAGGACGAAATGTCCACAGTCAAATAATGTCCGACAAAGGGAGAACGGCGGGGTTGCGACCTGATCAGCGAGAGGACTTTATCTATACCGCCTTTCAATTTTCAAGAGAGGAGAAACACGTTTTGAAGAGTTTTCTAAAATAGAAGGGTGATCCCCATTGAAATATATTCAAAATTCGTTTCGCGTTTTCTGTATCAAACGACTGTTTAATCAACAGTAAATTTAATGTTCATTTTTGGATCAATGACTCAACTAATTATTCTCATTTATTTGTACTTTTTGTTATTTCGTTATTAATAGGTAAATAATAAAATATAAATACGAGCATTACTAACTTAATTGAATAATTAATACATACTATAATATATATTTTCATATTGATATCAACAATAATTAAATAATAAATTATACAAAATAATATTTAAAAATGAATAACGACTAAAAATTCGGACACACATTTTTGTATTGTATTTTATTAATGAATGATCGATAATATTGCGGTAGTTTTATTTCAGTCTATGTTTTATTCAATGTGTATACTATTATCATTGCTGTATATGTTTTTATAGATTTGTAGACTTACTGACAAAGGTGACAGTTTCATCTTACTTAAACATCGCGTGTAGCAAAATTGTGTCTATAGTATGGGAGTACACATGAAATAATTGTACCGCTTCTTGTTTGGAATATAATTGTGAGAGCTGTCACTTTGGACATGTATGTGTATCAGGAGAGTGAGTAGATGAGTGGTGGGGGACAAGGATTATAAGAGGCTGTCTCTGGAGGAACGGGTCTCTTTTACATCGCCACTTCTATATCAATTTTATCTCTGAATTGTATAATTATAAATTACTGTAAACACTTCTTATAATAAGGTGTAATTGTTACTTGCACACAGAGTTATTATTACGAAACCCAAATAACTCGACAGTAAAGAGAGGATAGAACACCGAGGGAATCTGGTGGTACTACGAAAGTTACCGCAATAATAAAACAAACTTTTAGTTAGAAATCGGATATTTCATATTTAATAACCTTAATTTTCAAACCTAAATTAATCTAAAATAATCTAAAAGATTTTAGATATTCATTTAAGAAAGTTTTTTGAGTGAGATATTAAAATTGTATTTTAATTCAAATAAAATGCATCAGTTAGAAATATATACATACAGATAAACTCAATTTATCAAAAAAAAATTTTAGCTGCCACCGGGATTTGAACCAGGATCTCTTCCTATCCGGGAAAGTACGATGTCTGATTATATTACGTCAGCCTCGTAAATAATCGGCAAATTTTCTAATTTATATGTTATTTCAAATTGACATATTTTACGTTCTATTTATTTTAAAGCTACCATTATATATATATATATATATATATATATATATTTCTAATTGATGCGTTCAATTTGTATTAACAATTTAAATGTAACCAGTAGTTACAATAAATATGAACAATTGAGTAATCAATTTGTCATTTATAGCATTTATAGCCATATCTGTAAAATGTTGATAATATATGGGGTTCTTTTTAACTATAATAAATAGTTGTCAAAATTATGAATATTCGTGAAATATTGACAAACGACTTGGAATTCCAACCATAGTAATTATAAAAAGTAAGGTTTTTGTCTAGCACCAGAGCAGAAGCTTCCACCAGGAGTCCCTCTCAAATAAAAGCCCTAAATTAGTTTTAGATTTATTATGTCTCCGTTTGTGGACCGAGCAGGATATTTCTTTCTTCCTTTCGTCGTTTAAAATGGACACGGAAGTGAAAAAATGCCATTAGTAATGAGTGAGGCTCGGGAAATGTAAGGCTTTTAATTGCAATGCTAACGGAACGACGTTTAATCAAGACTTTTTGTTAATTCTGTCTGTTGAAAAGCTTCTCTGGAGAGCTTTTCTTTTGATCCATGTTTATTCGGTTTCATTTAGAGAATATTTAAGGTTTCTGAATGCTGAATTAAAAATAATGAACAGAATGAAATAATGAGACGTAAGTTATTAATGGTGTTGATATTTAGATTAATAGAAAGGCGAGTGCCTGGGTTGGTACTCCAACCCTGAAGTAGGAGTGTTTCATCAAATTGGTTCCATTTTCACAACACCGATCGCTTCTTAACTTTAAAAATAATCTAAATAATTGTGTTAGATTTAGTTGGTTTTTATATTTTTAGCGTAAAAAAATAAGGTACATAATTCCTCACTCTTTAAATACATTTGAAGAATACAAGTTTCCTAAACTTCGCATATATCAGTAAAGTTCAAAATTTTTAATGCTATTAAATAAATGAGAACACCACTGCAACAACACTGTATATCGTTTTTGGGCAGATCTGAGTTATGAATAATGTATTAAACAACCATGTAAAACAAACAATTTCCAAGTGAGTCTTCCTGCATCGATATTGTACATCATCCAAGATTGCACGATGCTTTGTCTATCAACATATTTAAAAACCAATATACAATGTTGTTGCAGGGATATCTCAAATATTAAAATTCAAAACGTACATACAGACTACATGCAGGTAAAAATAATGTTTTATGAAAATGTAACATAAATGAGATGTATTTTTATTAACAATCGGTTAAGTGAAAGAGTAAAACTAATTAATATAAAAATAAAAATGGTTCATATAATAAATTTCTTCATTAAAGATGTAATTAAAAAAAAAATTATCACAGTGAATTTAGTATATATAAGATTTTGTTTACATTGTTTCTCTAGTATATAGATATATACATAGAAACTGCAAAATATTAGTGATAGTTTAATTGTATATATATATATATATATATATATATATATATAGATACAGATGCAAAATGAATATTTTGAAAATGCGAATAATTTATTACACATTTTAATTGTTTAGTAATGAATTTACAGACGTTACTTACGTAATAATTCAATCAAAATTAAATTAATCGCTTACAAAAATACACAAGAAAATCTATCTTAAAAATATACATGGCGCCATCTAGCGCGCCTTCTCAGAGGTTTTTGAAAATATATTTTTTTAAATAATGGTTACTTCCAACAACAAAAGTAGATATCTTTGAAACGTATATATTTAAAATTTGACGATTTTCGTTGGGTTCATTGTAGCTTAATCGGTAAAGCTATGTACTGGAAATATAAGGTTCCGGGTTCAATTCCCAGTGATGACTATATTTTGTCAATAGATAAATGTAATTTGTTGTGTTATGAAGGGTGTCCAGCGGAAAAAATTCAAGATATTGTAATTGCTCGTAAACAATCAGGGTGAGATAAGTGGGAGGGCCATTATTTACGATTTGCTGATTTACCAGTCGCAATAAGTCACTGATCGGGATCACACCGCGCGTTCGCGGTTGAGCAATATTTAAAGTGCGGTAATTCATTGGTTCGTGCGAGTCGTTCTTTTTGTACTCACTTTAATATTCGACGAGTAAGTGATGGGCCAAGCAAGCGACTTATCTAGTGTTGGGTTCAATAGTTCAAACAAGAAGGGACAATGGTTAACCAAATTCCTCCTGGACCATCGACGTTAGCAGCGACGCCAGTAAATATGGCTCAAGTTCGACGTGAAATTACGCGCAATCCGCGTAAATCGATAAGAGAGATTACAGCCTGTACTGGAATAAAAAAATTAACAGTGCACGTTATTTTGAAAAAGAAACTACAGTTTCACCAATATAAACTGCAAATCGTGCAGTTTCTTAATGAAAATGACTATATATGACTATAATCCTTAGCAAGAATGCTGTAACGTTTTGGAACAGGACAAACGCTCGGAAACATATTGTTTACTGACGAAGCATATTTTCGTACCGATAGCTATGTTGATAAACAGAATATAAGATACTAGTTCCCCGGCAACCCAAGAAAACGCCATCAAAAACGTTTGCATTGTCTAAAAACGACAGTGCGGTGTGCAAACTGTGCCCGAGTGATAATTGGCCCTTATTTTTTTAACCAATGATAGATAGTTACTGCTGATATGTATTGCCTAATGTTCGACAAGTTTTTGGTACCGTAACTGCAGCTGTTTTCCAAGTTCAACAATAGAACACAATTTTAGCAAGACGGGGCCACTCCACACACAGCTAGAGTTTCAATGAAGAAGCTGAGGAGAATTTTTCCCAATAAATTAATCAGCAAGTACGGAGATACACCCTAAGCACCTCGGTCTCCGGAGCTTACACCGCAATAATCCTCGAATAATTCAGGACCTACAAGAAAATATCCGCCGTGAAGTTGTTACCATTGAACCAACGCTTTCCTCTCGCTTGTTCACAAATTTAAGAGACCGATCCCAAGAATGTCTTGAGAGAAATGAACGGCATTTAGACGATATTGTTTATAAAACGTAAAATCCGCATCGTTAAACTCCATTTTGTATAAATAAAATATGAGAATAACATTGTAGTTTTTTTATTTAATATTAAACTTGAAAATTTTCCGGTGGTCACCCTTTACCAACATTTAAAAAAATATTTTATTATCTTTATTAATCATAATACCATCATCAAAGATGCTGGAGGTTGATCAGTTTAAACACATTCGAATTGAAGAAAGGTACTGTCGGCCACTTTGTGTAGATTTCTCGAAGTAGGAGGGTAAGAACGGTCGGTAATCGAAATAAAAAAACTTTTAGTTGTTTTCTGTAAGGCGATCAAATTGACACTGAAATGCGACTCGCTGATTGGCGAACAAGTAGATAACCAAGCATGTGTCTGGAATAGGATGAAAGTAATCTGTAAAGGAATTAAGAACTTTCTGTAACACAAAATCATAATTAAATTAATGAATGATCATAATCCGTTATAATTCCTTCCTTTTTTAAATTTTGAATATCTGTTTATATTTTCGCATCACGCCAGTGCACACTGTCTGCATTCAGAGAAGAACTCCACTAAAACAATAATTAAAATTGAAAATAATTTCATTTTGTATGTTTAACATTCTACGAAGCACAATATACTAACGAGTGTAACATAAGCAAAACATGCACCTAATTACTGAACTTTAAGCGGAGGTGGATACTCGCTAACTTTGCTACGGTTAAATCTACCTCTTTACTATTCAACATTAGAACTATAATACACAAATATTATTAAATAAACACAATTTATAACACTTAAAAAAAATATTATTTATATTAAGGTACAGACTACCAAATATATAGACATACTAACGGAAATTCCTTATTTCAATATTTTCATTTTGGTGCCACCTTGATCACTTTGGTGCCACTTACATAATTAAATATCTCGGCGATTTTTTTAAACATATAACTTGATTGGAAGAAGAATTTAAAAACCTGATAATATAATATGCAAAAACGTAAAAAATACGTGTTGTTTACACAAATATTTAATTTTCGAGAAGTAAATACTTTTACTGTTGCATAAATGTGTCGGACATAAACTATCGGATTTATGTTTCCACAAAGTATGTGGGTAGAATGACCTTCGTCCCGCAACTTATGTTCCAAACCTCTCTCCTATATGTACACTTTATATCATGTCTATTCGTTTACGTTGTGTATTTAGGAAAAGAAAAATTATAAAGTTTTAGAAAAGAATATTTAAAATATACAAAATGACAGGAAAATCTGTCTTATTTAAACAATAAATTTTCTACATTTAATAATCTATTTATATATGATAGAGCATCATACTTTTCTGTCCTGAAACACATCTCTCGTTTCATCCACATTCATAGATGTTCTCATGCAAGCTCACCGATTATTGAGGCTTCGAATAGGACCATTCTCCAGTATCCGGTTTACGTCTTCCGCGAACGTCCTCTATAGTTGGTGCCAACGTCACGTCATTGTCTCCTCATTCATTTGTTCAACGTGACCAAACCACCAAAGCTATACATTCTTACCTAATTTATTCATTCTTTATTTTATTATGAATGGATTTTCCACATATACACCTCAATGATCTCATTTCCATAGCATTTAGTATATATTCGTTCCTCTTTTACCAGCTCATTTTTCATTTGTTGGTACCAGGACTCCATTGCGTATCGTTAATATAGCACGGTTTATAGTATAAATCATTGCTTCCATGACTCCATTGCGTATCGTTAATATAGCACGGTTTATAGTATAAATCATTGCTTCCAAAATTCCGTTCACTATATTCTCATATCAGTCATGTAATTTCTTTTTTTTTTAAATATAGATGCGTACACTGAAGACATTCAATATCAATATTCAGAGTATTAATATTCTTACTATTTTCAAACTAAGCTAAATGCCTGTACCATGAAATTAACATTAACTTGCTGGTGTCCTGGAATAAGGCGCAAACACCTTAGCACTAGATTACTAGCCCAGTATCTTAACCACTATACTAACTAGCTACTTAGACTATATTATTCTTAGACTTTTTGTTTCTATCAAACATACTTCCCTAATATACAGTCATCTACGGTAAAGTGTAAAATAAGCTATATTTCAAAAACTAAAGCTGATATGGAAAATATGATAAAATTTTTAGATTATCAGCTTCACAAACGTTCATTAGATTATGTTTTATTACCACAAAACCGAAAAACAAAAAGAAAATGTTAGCCTGTGATATATATTTTCAGCAAAAATCCTTCTAATCTTATACCACAATCATTACACACTAACAACACATTTGTTTAATAAAATATTTCATGTTGGTATCTTTTTTAAGTATTCACAATAAAAATATGACATTTTTCAATGAAAGTGTACCTTCTCGTGTCCGTTGCAAGCGGTGCATACGGCCCTCTAGAATGCACTTCACAAGGTAACTCTGCTGGCCGTTATTATCTACATCGTACCCGCAGGTTGTCACGAGGGTTAGCTATTTGTTCCACGTTGTTTACCCCCAGCCGGGGATGCACATGGAATGAAAAGAAAAAATAATCATAATACATCACCATGTAGGGATGTTTATAAATTGGACTTGAAAGAAATTGTATGCTTCCGAACATAAAATATTTATAGATTTTTTTTTCTAAAATTCTTACACGAAGAGTTCTATGATTTTAATCACAAAACCTATCTGCTGCTTTGTGTTACGAATATAACTGTATATTCTGTATAAATCTGTATGTTTAACTTAAAACCGCATTTTTATAGATACATTTTTGAGTGATTAAGCCATCGATCACAATGTCAACTACGACAATGTAGACGTGATGAGAGGGTTCAAATTAACAGGTAAAGTAAATCGGGGTAAGTGCATCTAAATCTTCTAATTTAAAATTTAATTTAATTTCGTTTAATATGTTATAAATGTTACAAATCAATAGTAGAAGAGACAGTCCAGAGATGGTGCAAATTCAAACATTAGTGCTTGTTATACCATTTCAAATTATGACAGTTGTTAGAGGTCAACTTACGAGTTGTGTAGGTCTTTTCTATCTTTCGTATATTTCAATAATCTTTTACGCCAGGATGTTAATATAAGGTGAGTACCTTTATTTATATTTCATTTTGAGTTGTAGTTTGTGATGCATATATTAGTTTTGGGATTATTTTCGCGAACTACGATTTATAAGATCAGATACACTTAGCTCATAAATTTTACAGCGTTGGGGAAGTGAATGTACTCAGTGGTTGGTATGGTACACCATATATTTTTGTATGGAAACAATTTAATTTAGTGATGTGTAGACAATTTCATTATTTTTTGAAAATAATTAACAAATTTCAAAAAAAATCACTATAATATGTTGCACTTCACCGTCTAAGCAATTTTACTAGATTTTTTTGGAACTTAGCACATTTTACATTAAGAATCGAGATTTGTACGAATAATTAATTATTGTAGAAAAATTTTGCAGGAGAACAAAATGATAAAGTAATAAAAAATCAGAAAAAAAATGTATACTGTTTATAAAATTAAAATATTAACTGGGAAAAATATTAAATACTCATCAAATGTATTAATTAAAAAGATAAACATATAAAATCAATTTTATCGAAAAATATTGTTAATGCGCTGCTGGTATGAATTGTTAATTCTGGTGTCTGCTATAGGTTTACTTAAAGGTATTTGAGATTCCGTAAAAACAATGTAGATGGCTTTCAAATAATATGGGACTATAGATGTATTAATTATAAAAAAGTGTAACATATGGGTTCTAAAATTTGTCGTCAAAAATACTATTGGTGTAGCATAGTTGGTAATGTACCTTCTCCGGATTAGATATCCAGGTTCAACAACAATAATATTTTTGATAAAATTGATTTTATATATATATATGTATATATCTTTATAATTAATACATTTAATTAGTATTTAAAATATCACAGACCTATGTTCTAAATAATTACAACTTCACAATAAGAATGTATTCTCCTTAATAATGGCAATAATATTAACTATGTTTCTATCACGTCTTTTCACCGCAGAGGCAGACCTGAAATGCGGCTTTTTACATGGTATACCTCACCATGCCAGATCTTTTGCGGCCATTCTGTTGTTTGTTTGCCTCCAATACCCGACCCATTCATAATTCAGTTCAGCATGTTACATTTGTTTCTTACTCATTAATTCCTTTCTCTATCATAAATAAAAACAAGCATGGAAACCTGAGTGACTAAAATTTCACAGCTTTCAATATTCTGTTACCTGTTCCAGGCCTCAATCCTAGTTCTCAGTATACAATAGGTATTTATTTTATAAGCCTTATTTCGTTATTTAAAAATTGTAATAATTAATATTGTCTTAAGCAGATCAGTAAATAAATTTTCATTATTTTAATAATTTGTCAAGAATAATATAACTAGACGCTCTTACCCTAAATTTGAGGTAAGTATATCTAATCGTTCAATTTTCATAAAACTCTTTCAATATCAGCTGTCCTCATTTTCATTTTTTTTTTTTTGATAATTTTTATTTTTTCTTAAATAAACAATTATCGAAAATATATTACTTATATAAAAAAACATATAAACATGACTTATTAAAAATAGGATAGCTGAATGCTGATTCTGACGCTCATAATTATTTTAGTGATCATAATCACTGCTAGTGATTATTAACAAAATATTTTAAAAGATAGTTTATGAAATATAGCATATATTCTTGTTTTATAAATACAAAAGTGTGAGAACCGTCACTTTTATATGTGTATATGTCAGATGAGTGGTGGGGGTCATGGGTTATATGAGACCGTCACTGGGGGAACGGGCTTCTTTTCCATCGTCCCTTCGTAATAGTAATAATCAATATCTGAGTTACATAATTGTAAAGTACTGTAAATATATTATTGTAATAAACGAACATTGTTACACATGTCTACTGAGTTTTACTCCAAGGCAACTCGAAAGTACAAAATGAGGAAAGAACCCAAAGGGAATCTGGTGGTACTTCCAAAGATACCACAGATAAGATAAGATTATATTTTAAGAAAGTATACAATTATCAAAGATATGTTTTTTCAAAATATGCGGCGAACAATTGTGGGATAAGAATTATATATAGCAAATAATTGTGTCCTGGAGCAATTGTAGGCGAACAATGTTCAGTACACCCTATTGCCGTACTACTGAGTACCGTACCTCAGTTTCATGGTTTGACTGACTATATGATATGTACACGTGCCTTCGATTGCCTGTTGACTCACCCCCTCCGCCAAAAATGTATTGTTAAAACTTTAAAAATCTGTAATACATAAATTCCAACAAAAATAAGATTAATTCTAGATATATATTGGAATTATACATATTAATAATTAAAATACGTGCGTTGAATTATATATTATTAAATTATTTAGTAAAATTAAAGCTAAGAGATAATATTGAAAGAAAACTTTGCTGAATACTTAATTATGCTTTTTAAGTATCCTTAAAAAATTATTTTCAATACGGAAATATGTAGTATCATTATTTTATTCTGTTTGGATAAACATCGCGTGGATGAACGCACAGATAAATCAGTACATATATAAATCAAATTTTTATAATTTAATTGGCTTCGCGATTGGTACGGAAAATACTTCAAAGTACCACTTAAAAAGAATATAATATTTTTGAAAAATTAAATATATAAAATATCTTAATAAAAACAATTAAACCACGTCACATATTATGTAATTAATGCAATAATTATTTGAATTTGTTAACTTTGTTTTATTAACCACTTATTGAGTTTAAATACATCTACCGATTTCAAAAAACACCATTTTCTTCTTCAGTATGTCAATACTAATCAAAATATGTTGTTTCTTTACCATAATCTATTTTTAAAAAACAATAATTATTTAAAAAATAAATTTAGTACTTAACTCAAACTATTACTTAATGCAAATTTACTCGAATTTCGAATTCGAATTTTAGGAAAAATTTTTAGAATGAGACTCATAGTTAAATTTAATTGGTTGTTTATAATATTTTGATTAGTTTTACACGCTTTGTTTATCTCCAACGATTCCAAATTATTTAATTTATGACCAGTGCCGTTTACATGCAAAATTGACAATTCTTATTTTTTATTAAAACCATGACCATTTTCCATCAAATGATTAGAAAATTCTGAAAACCTTCCTCTGAAATTCCTCATATCAATATTTGCATTTTAGAGTCACTCACATGATCATTTTAATACCACTTACGGAATCAAATAGCTCCGAGATTTTTTTTAAATATGACTCGATTAGAATGAAAATTTAAACGTTGTCAATATAATATGCATTATTGTAAAAAATACGTCTTGTTTACACCAAGGTTTAATTTTCGAAGAATAAATACTTATACTGTTGCATAAATGTGTCATAAACTATCGGATTTATGTTTCCGCAAATATCGTTTGTGGAATGCCCCTCGTCCCGCAACTAATGTTCTAAACTCCTTTTTTATATGTACACTTAATTTCTTGTCTATTCATATACTGGTCTATGTTTAAAACTCTTTTTTATTTAGTTCGACTTAGTGTATCAAATATTATCAAAACAATTTTATTTTATTTGATCACCTTCTAAATAAAAATTCTTTTATTTTCCCGAATGTGAAAAAAAATAGCATTAATATTTTTTGTCTGACAACTCTCGAATTTTTGCCCACCTACCCCCTAGGGACAGCCTGCATGGAGATGGATGGATTTTCCACGTACGAACGAATTGAATTGTTTGTTCACGGATGAAATGAATTCGCCCCGGGGCGAGATAGCGTCACCGGTCTAGGAAAGCCAGCTGGTGACACAGAGCTGAGAAACATTAATGTTTTAAAAGTGGGAAGATTCAAAATGAGAACAGTTAGTTGTTGTCATAAACGAACTAGTTATCGAAAATGAGAAATGATAACAACAACCGGTATGAATTTTTTTAAATAACTTTCACCGGCGATGTTGGTGTCAGCTGTATCCACGGTCATCATCACATTACATATTATATTTCTCGCCATTTGAATAAATTAATTGCGTACTTTCCCTGTGTTCAATAATATTTAAAATCGATATCAAATGGTACCTATCATCTATTCTGCGTTTATTCGAAAACATTTTTTATTCATACTTTATTAATAGACTTAAAACAAGTATAAAGCGTGTACGCCGTAATAATCTCTTGAACAATATTTGTATGTAAACGTAGGCAATATTAACAATTTTTTTTATGTTATTTTTATTAAAGACCATGTTATCCTACGCAATTTAAAAAATGGTTAATTCTGAAGAGAATTATGGGAATAGATTTAGAAAAATACAATTTTCTGCTTTTTTATTTCGTGGTAATTTAAATAAATGTTAAAATTCGACATATTTATTAAGATGCTTTTCAATATTTTTAATTATAACTATTATATGAAAATCTATTTATTGAAAAAATATTTTAGCTGCTACCGGTGATCGATTTATTCTGTATATTTAAAACATATTTAATTTGTATTAAAAAACCACAGAACTATATTATGAAAAACTGCAACTTCACAGTAATAATGCGTTCTCCTTAAAAAAATTATTGTATTTGTTATCATTATCGAAAAACAATTTTTTTTTGACTTATGGAAATTTAAAAAAAAACAAACAAAAAAAAAATCTACTTAATAACGTACGTATTTAAGCATGTACCTCAATAAACATTATTAATTATTTAAGCAGACCTTAATATTTATTAAATAAGTAACAAAAACTGAAACTGAAGTGTGTCTAATTTTGTACGTTGGGATTTAAATTAGACTCCATATTTTAACCCTCCTACCGAAATTTTTTTTATTTGCGAATTTATTATTCAGATTTTAAAAAATGAAATGGAAGAACATACATCAATCTTGCAAACCCGTTATAAAAAATTACAAACGTCTTGTTATTTTTGATCGAAATCATGTACTACGTTACGTGGTAATTCGCAGTCTAACTAGTAAACTCGAGACCTCCGGTTCAGTTTTTGATGCAGACGCCGGTGCGTTGTCGTATTCTTCGTCATAACGAAAATATCAGTAGAATTGGTGAAAATGTCAGAAAATCTAACAATTTCAATTCGTCACTCTTCACAACAACTGGGTATGTCAACGAATTTTAAATAAAGATGTGGATCTACACGTATAGGTACGAAGCGCATTTTTTAAGTAAGTACCGGATGATACTTTTAAAGAAACACGTCATTTTTGTCAGCACTTGTCATAACAGACCACCAATTTTTGTATACCTTCGTCATAGAACTACGCCACCTGGGATGAAAATCATGTCTGTACTCCGTCTTTGAGTTCATCGTCGTCATCAAAATGCTTGCCACCAAGGAAAAGATGAAAATCACTTAGCGTCAAATCAGGACAAATCAAGACACACATGGGCACGGCGATGAATGTAAGCTGGTTTCATGTTTCGTGCATTCAAGAAACGAATTACGGGCTGTATCTCACAGTCGGCGGGCTGATCTATTATCTTGAACATTTCAACCACTCACTACAAGATGGCAATGATATGTAAATATCTATAACGTTTAATGTGGTGAGTAAATAGATGACGTAAACCATTGCGCATGCCCAACATCGCAACCGCAGCGCTACACCGGGAATATCCGACAGCGCCTCGTACCATATATAGTTGACTCAATAAGTTAAATTTGCACACCATAGATACCGCTGTGTGTTTGTTGATTGCTAAGCATATAATGTTGCATTGAGAACCCATATAATTTATAAGAAATAAATTACTACCACGAGTACATGTGTAATAATAATAAGCTCGAAAGAAATGAAACACAAAAAATATTCAATATAGGTACACTACAGCGACAGAATCGAGAATAGCCTTCCCATCTATAGAATACATCCATTTTATTTCGGTTACAAACAGTACATTCATTTACTCATATTTTTTCTACGGTTGTAGTAGCGTTGGGTGTCGCCATAACGTGTTTTATCAAAAATGATAGTTTTTGTTAATCGAAATCTCTCTCACGTATTCCTGGCGCCTCGCTGATAATTAACCGTTGTTTTGTATTTAAATTACTGTCTCGTGTTCAAAACATCAATTAATTGGCATCACCTCGGCGACTAATTCTGTGCGATACAAATTATATTTGAAAAATTTTGTCCTGACTGTGAAGGGTGATGAAGGGTGAAGTGGGGTGGTGTTAATACTATTTCTTTAGGATTCTATAGTGTATTTGAATAAAATTTGAATGGCGTTCAATATAATATATAATTTATCTGTTGTGATGAGTTGCTAAAGGGAGGGTGCTTATATTTTGAACGAGGTTCTAAAGAGTAACAACGAAAAATTTCAATATAACACTTATTTATGTACATCTGGGGGAGAGGCAACGTGACCAATGAGAGGGGGGATAGTATCTATGTTTTGCGTAGGGTCCTAAAAAGTAACGATGCAAAATTAGGTTTAGATCGTTCAAAGAGTGTAGGATTATATAGAGAATACATATATTTATATATATATATATATATATATATATATATATATATATATATATATATATATATATATATATATATATATATATATATATGTAGGTACATAATTGAGCAGCTTTTAGCGAATTTATAAAATCGTATTCTCAATTCTATTTTTTTTAACTTATGTTCCTAAGGTTGAACAGCCTCCATAAAACATTACACAAACTGTCTTTTGGAACAATTTTTATAATGGATCAAATACCTTGGGACGAAATGTCCGGGCACTATTGTCTTATGTACCTATACATGGTTCGTATGTATTACATGATCATCCCTCATCACGCTATTATTCCACCCTGTTATATTTATGGCAGACCAGTCCCTGCGCAATTACTTTTCGTGAAACCTCGATAAGACGAAGATTATCCCCTGGGAACAGGTGACAATGGATGCGATAAAACCCTCATCTGATATAAAGCAAACCTCAAGATAACGGCGGCTCCCTTTATCGCTATTGCAATAAAACGTCGAGTTATCAGGGGAAAAATAATGCCATTAAAATTCTGTTCGCGTTCAAAACGGGGGAAAATAATATACAGACTTGATTCACAGTACTCTGCTGTATCAGCTTTGTGATCTTTATAGTGTGAAAAACGTTAGCTTCGTATTAAACCGACGCAAAGAGAGCTGACTGGTCGAGAATGCCGACGATCAAATAATTGTACAGATTTCAAAAATTGGCAAAATTTGTTTCTAACATATGTACGTCGCATTTAAATTTAAGTATTTTACACGACTTGAATTTAAATCAACATTGCTCAACATACTTACCTATTTATTTTAGTAATTTTTTTATAAAATAATAATAGAAAATTAAAAACAAACGTGGGGGTGGCGATTAAAATTCAACGCTATCGTCGCCGCTTCCAGCTGATCGACGACACAGGCGACATCAGGCTTTGTCACTCACCCAGCGCTCGATCCGACACGAGTCCTGATTCGCCACATTCCATATTATTTATACATATTGCACAATATATGATCACTCAAAACCATCGTTTTGTTTCATCACCAACCTCCACATATGTATTATACTACATCTATATAAAATTTGTTTTTCTGGTTCAAAAAAACCATTCGTAAATTCAGTTAAAATAAATGTTAAAAATTCCGTTAAAATAAAAATTCCCCGTTGGAGAATTAAACTCTCAAGTGACAGGCATGCAAGCATACTAACCACTGCAAATTTTATTAAGGTATGAGCTGAATAAACATATGTATTAAAACGTTCAAATTATTATTATAAAACAAATTGTTAAAATTACTATGTTTATTTTACATTTAGAAATACTAATTAGACAGTGATGGTTGGTTATCTTTAACAATAATTGAAATAATGTTACAGACCCAAAATGAGTTATTTCTAAAAACAAGCAAAAATTTTAATCTTTTCTAATTTTATATTTTGATTAATTGATAGACTTTTGAGGTTGAAAGAAAAAAAATTAACGACTTTTAATTTTTTTAAATCAATTCACTGAAATATGAGAAATAACAATAAATATGTTTAATAAAACTCCCACAAATAGAGTTAAATATCCCTGTCTGATTACTGAGATCTACACTATTTCACAAGTTTTACAATATCAATCTAGCTTATTTCTCTCCCCTGCCAAGAATGGTAAATTACTACTAAGACATCTCATCAATTAACCAAATAAGGATATAACTATCTATAGAGCCCTTGTAGGCCTCGGAAGGACCCACCCTTTCCCGGAACCGTTATAGGAGTTTAAAACTACCTTTATCGGTTCCACGCTACAATGTTACACTAACGCAATTTTTAACTATTTAAATATAAGAACAAAACCGAGAGTAATGATGAGTCTTTATGTCATGAATTAAACCAAAGTTACGAGCAAAATTAATTCAATCTTCCGGGGCTCTTTAAGTGCTGTCTTTATTTATTATAGTAACAGATTCATGCAAACAATATTAACAAAGAGTACAATAAAAAGCAAAAACAAATAACTTATGAACAAATTACATTAAAAAAAGACAGTGCTGGGGATTGCCTCCGCATAATAATAAAATTAGGGACGGTGGAACAAAATAGCCATTTAAGAGCCAGGCATTTAAACTCTCCCAAAGTGAAATGAACGGGACAGAATTACGACTTAAGTCTCTCCAATCACGGCATAGTTCAATGATATTACGACCACTATCTGCAGATGATCAATGGATATATCTTTAGAAGCAGAGCTCCCGATTAATGCACGCATTCTACACTAAGTCAATATAGACCAGCCTCAAACAGTAAACTGTATGCATGAGATGTTAAAAACTTTCAAGCTAAATAATATATATCAATTTGGTTCCATAGAAGAAAGAAAATTAAGTGAATAAGGACGTGTATTCACTGATCATCTGCTCATCTCAGTTTCCATGTTCTGATGAAATCATTGAATCCCGCATTTGCGGGCACCCGACCATTTAAACCAGTTATACCACCAAGCATACAATCACGTGCATCACTCATTATCGCATAGTTCTATAAGATATGTTTTCGATGCTAATTCACTCTCTGACAAACACAACATGCGGCATTTACCGATCTAAAGTCAAAAAGCCTACTCTTAAAGTGACCGTATGGATATATTCCTCACGTGTGTTTTAGTTTTTTCAGTAATATTTTAATACTAATTTAATGTATTAATTAGAAAGATATAAAGACATAATCAATTTATCGAAAAAATATTTTGATTGCTACCGTGATTCAATCCGGGTAAATATGCTAACCGTTACACCACGCCAACCTAGTAAGTTAACGACAAATTTTCGAACCTATATAAAAATATATTTAAAAAAATGAAATAACAGATGTATCAAGTTGAAAGATTTGAAGCATTCTACATTGTACCTTAATGTCATAGGTAGGTAAATTGTAAAATTACTTGCGCATAAAATATTGTTTTGAAAAATAGAGAAAAAATTGTCTTAACATTTATCATCTTAGATATCTCTCTTGTTTGAATAAATCAATGTGTATATTATCTCGTAGGTAATATGTATATTATTATACATTTACGTTAAAAAAACAAAGTGCGTTTATTTTAAGAAATCTTTCGTAATTTAAGACATCATTTAATACCTACCTGTTTAATTATGTACCGTTGGCTTTCTAAATGAACAATGAAAGTAAATATTTATTAACCTTCATAACAGTAAACAAGCGGATAATATTGAGTAGATACTTAGTAAGAAAAAACAATAATATTATTATAGTAAACTATGATAATTTATTTCCAAGAAGATTTGAAATTGTCCGCATTTCTTTAGCGACACTTTTTGGAAGTTACTTGACAGCTGTCATGAAGACAGTACTACATCAATAAAATGAAGCGCTACATGGTTCTGCAACAATTACTTATTTTGAAAGTATATTATGAAAATAATAATTGCAATTTTCAGTCGCCTTTTGCAATTTTCAGTCGCCTTAGAAAAAACTATTTGATGTGAGAACTCTTAGATTTAGAGAGCATAAAATGCACGTGTCATCCTGAAAACACATATGTTTTCACTCAGAGTTGAATTCTGTTGAATGTACTTTGAGAGCTAGATAAATCACTGGATCTTAATTTAAAAATTAAGTAGATATATGTTACATACTTGTCTTCTAAGTACGTCTTCAGTATACACCTCGTAATGTGAATGTCCAAGAAATAGACTTTGTAACAATTATACATTACGATACCATTTAGTACAAGGTATATCACTAGTATAGGTCAAACGATTAATCCGATGAATACGTAGACAAAAAGACCGCGCCCTCACATACACTCACACATACACAACCATACAAACCCAAGAACATCACAATCACAATATATATTGTGACTTACGTGACCTATGTTTTGCTCACATTCACCCGCTGGTCGGGGATTATGCGTGAGTATGTGGATATTTACCTCAGAAACTTACATTTGTATCATTCTTTCTCGACACTAGGCTTAACATTCGGAAAAAAATTCTAACATGTTTCCAACGATAAGAAACTGGGAACAATTTCTACTCATTAACCTTTCCCTTACAATGCTAAAATAAAAACGCGCGTTTAAAATATGAATATTTTACATTTATTACTTATATTAATCATTAAAATAATAATTGACACATGTATATCAATTATTATGTAAAAGTGCTAAGAATTAGAAAAAAACATTGATCATCACTAACGACAGCATACAGATGCATTAGACACGTCTAACTCGGCCAGCGCACGCTTTACCACAAACTAAGTGACGATCGGAATGCTGCACCCCGTGCACTACACCTCTCCGCACGTACACATACATGTATGTATTGACAAATTCACATCATGTTCTTAGAGAAAATATTTTTTATTGTTGCGTATGGTTAACACTTAATATTATAATTATTTATCAACTATATAAATATATTACAAAGGAATACGTAAAATATGTACACTGTAGTTAATATATTTTCAGATATATACACATAAGGGCAGACTCTATTATTTATCTGAGACGAATCCCTCAACTTTATGGGCATCTTGCGAAAAGGGAAGATGGCTTAGAACAGCTGGGAGAAGCTTATTGTAGTGGGCCACGACAAAGATCGAAGATGATGAGGGAAATCCCTCACCCGTTGGATCGACCAAGTGGAAAAGGTAACAGACACTTTTCTAGTGATAACCTTAAGATCTGCAGGATAAGGAGAGAAAGGGAGGAGCATCAGGACATCAGAGGGCGGGAGTTCATGATGATCACGATTATGTTATTTTATCTGAACATTGGGTCGATGTTAAAAATAAAAATATTTCGTCATCATTAGTGCAGCATGTTTTGACCGAGGGTTACACAATTTTTTTTACACAACATTTTTACAATTTTTTATAACATGAATTAATTATTTTACATTTACATATATTTACGTATGTTTCGATAATGTACACACCATAACTGACCTTAACTTACAATCATCCCGTATATATAGAGAAGCGATAGAAATTTTTAAACATAAAAATAACATTAACAGTAGAAATGACTCCATAAGAATACCACACACCTGGACAAATATCTTAGATACAGTAATCCACGAAAACACATTCATCCAAAAAAAAAAATATAATTACTAATAAATCAACAAACATATTTCTTGAACATTTTCGACTCGTAACATTGACAGGTGTTCACCCATTAACTATTGTGGACTAAGTATGTTACACCTCGTGTATATACATATATATAGAGACTGTATATATATATATTTATAAATACAGTGTCAATATCTTTGCCCTAAATTTGTAACAAAAAACAGTCTGGCCACTCGAAAATCGATGACATTTGATTTTTTGTATTCAATATATAATTTTGAATCGATAACATATTTCAATTAATCAAAATAATTGCCTTTCTACGATTTTTTTAAATATTATCTATTAGTTTCAGGGGGAACCCGCGTCAAATAGTCCTGAGAAGGACTTTTATACTTCTGACGTTTCGAGTACACATATATATGTAATTCGTATATTTATACGGTGGACCAGGACACAACAACAGGACAATGCTTTATCCGGCCAAAAAAACATTTAGATTTCTCGCACGATTTGTGCCGACGCGACCGTCCTCCGTGCGGCGGATGAAGGTGTTTATACCCCATGAGATATGATTTTTTCTAGTTAACCGTGTTAGCCAGTGTTACGCCAGCTTTACGACCCGGGAGCTATAAGGACAAATGGCAGAACTAAATTAAGGACGCTTACCGCCATTAAAGGCATAACGACTTTTTTTTAATCGGCCATAACAATATACTTATTTTACTCTCCTTGACTTTACGATCTCACCGCACCGTGGGCATTGTGAGCTTGTTATCTGCTCGCTGAGAACGCAACCTAAAGTTGGTGAAGAAATATGGTTTTCTGAATTTTTATTTATCGTTCACACTCTTCATAGATTACTAATATGTGTACCTTTATCTATTCATACATTAAAATTTAGTTGCTTTTATACCACTGTTTGGGACATATTTATTGCCATAAAAATGTATTAATTACTTGAACGAAAGTAATGCTCTGTATCCCCTCCCCCTTTCCCTTTTCTGCCCAGCCATTTCAGTTTAGTTGATTGGCGGCCTGTAACGGAACGGTTCGGACACCAATATAAAAAATTTCTGAGACTTATACGTCTATACGTTGTGTCGAAAGCTTTGACGAAATAGTGCATGTGAAATCAACAAAATACAGTCCACTTTGGAAGTGCTGGCTTAATTGGATCGGTGATGAGTGCCTTTTCCTTCCGTATCCTATATTTTCTTCCAGCATACATGGTTATATGCATCAAATAACTATCAAATTATATTTACATCTTAAAACATTACGTGAAATTACTTCATAACCATTTTAAACGTCACGTGAACACGGATGATACTTCTATCAAAGACTTGTCTCAAAAGCGCGGAAATGACAGTACAAAGTTGAGCACAAATACGAAAAATGGCGCAACTCATACATATTTAAAAATATATTAATTTAAATAGGTAATTCGAAGAATTGTAAAATTAAAAACAAGTTATGAATATACAGGGTGAATATTATGTTCTAGGCCGATTTTGTTTAACAGCCACTTTGGTTTGGCAGATATTAGTCAGTTTTATTAGTATCTGCCAGATGTCATATTTCATACATTATTGCAATAAACCAAATTAAAAAATTGTATTTCCTTTCCTAGTTATTCAAAAACGACATCGGCCTGGAATATAATATATAATATATATAATTGGTACATTCCCGTCAGTGCATGCTTACTGAAATAATTTGTCGAATACTTGTTTTTAAATCTGATTATTAAAAAAATAAAAATTTATTACCTTCTTTGGCTGCAATTGAACACAAAAAAATTCAAATCAGCATTTCTCAACAAAGAAGATTTGCCGATGCGGAGAGGGGGGGTTGAATAACATCAAATTATTCGGTTTTGTGTATTATCTATGGCCTTGCTTTATTTCCAAACCACGTAAAATTTTCATACAACAGAGTATTGGAATTCCCATAAAATGTCACATCTTTGTTTCCCAGAAATAACCACAATATTGGATTTATTGAAGTTGGGTTATTACTGCGTTTGCCTCGCTAGATAATATTATATTTCGATTGGTTTATTCAAAGCAGTGTGATTGTTTTTCAGGTAAATTTGTTTGTGGAATGAAAAATGTAGAAGTAATCTGAGTTTGGAAGAATTTTCTTGAAATACTTACTATTTCCAAAGCTTCCTTAAGTAATAAATAATATTATATCTTCCCTGATTCATCATTATGGTGTCGGGGAGAAATTTGATTAGATAACTCACTTTTTAAAGTTGAAATGAATAATCTATAAATATTGTTATCCTGTTGTTGTACGAGTATATATGGGTTGAATTTTCTTCGAAATAAAATTGAATGGATTATATTTGCGCGACATGCATTTGAATATTAAAATTAAATATTGTAATATTACATGATGGACTAATAAAGCTGAAATTAGATTACAAAGAAACTCAAGGGAGTATAACCCTTGTCTCAGAGATTACCTTAAGACAAAAATCTTATCCGTGAACACGAGCCATTAGAAATAAACTTTTTCATTAAAATCGGCTTAAAATTATCTTCTATATTATATCAAGCAGAAAACTCAGTTTTAGTCGGGTTTTGGATGTAGAAAAAACATTTAAATAATAATAAATTTTGAGTTATGTATTGATCTTACGTACATATGCCTTTACATATTTCTGTAGAATATTAAGTTCTTAAAATCATTCATATATTGCTTACGCAATATAAGCTGACGGAGGACCCATATTCCTTTTCTATGCACATTATTTAGTTACTTCAGGTAGCGTTGAGCTATACATATATGGATTCTCTCATTACATATGGATTATACGTTGATTAAACTATAAAATTATTTTTTTTAAATGCATAATATCCACAACATCAAAAACACACCATTACATATGGGTGTTATTTTTGAGAGAATTGTTTTTCGAATTTCCAGCAACAGCTAATTTGACAGCTGATTTGTGCTCAGTTTGGTTTGCCATTTCACCATGAATATACATACGCCAGAATAATGCTTGCTAATTGTACAGTAATTTTTCGGCTTTTTCGTTCCCCAGTTGAATGGCATTAATGTGGAAGAGCTGTGTTAATAAGATGGCGCAACATGCCACATAGCGTGCGCCACAATCAATTTATTGAAGGAAATATTCGGAGAGCATAATTTCGTGTAATGGACCTGTGAATATGCTTTCAATATCGTGTGGTTTATATGTACATATATTTATATATTTAATACATATTTAAATAACTTTGGATTATTTTCTGTGGAGACATGCAAAGTAGATACTCTACGCCGATAAACGACGACTTGAAATCCAACATTCGTCGCGTTATTGGCGATATACGTCCCCAGCTGCTCTAAAAAATGGTCTAAAATTGTACTTCCAGATTGCGATTTATTTGAGACAGTCGCGGCGCTCATATGCGCGAAATCATATTTAAACACTACTGATATAAAATTATATTTCCAATAAATCTAATATAATGACCATTGCCATGATCTTTGTGTGTTTTATTTCATTTTAAAGATCTATCCTATACCTTTAAAAAAAACACCCCTTATAATTTAAAAACTTTCACAATAATTTCAATCATATAACAAACAGATACGTATTTTTTATGTATTTAGAGATAAAAACAAAATTAAGAATATTAAAACTATGCATTGCGTGAAAACACAGTAGAATATTTTTCTAAATATAATATGAACATTTTTACGTTAATGTAAGTTTTGCACAATTTTATTCATTAATTGATTGAATGCCGGGAGTTAGGTGTGTAAAATCTTAGATTAAAGTTTTATTTCCGAACCTCCTGCCTCTGAAAAGAATTTATTACTCTTTAATGGTTTTGGAAGGCAGAGGGTTATCCGCGAAAGTTTTCTTTCTTTCACAGTGGTTGAGAAAGTTTTGATTGGATCGTAACTTTGAACAGGACAAAGTTAACCACCTGATGAAATAAAATGATTTATGATTTTACAAAAGATGATTTTACTTAATCAATTTTGTTTTAACATAAACGTAAATTTACAATTACCGTGGATTACCGATTTTAATATAAATATAATTAATGGCAAGTATTTGAATCATTGTTTACCAGTCGATCAGATGAAAAAATATTTCAGGTTTAATGCGTAGGGAAAGAGGCATTGTTTTAATTTAATTTTAATTCAAATAATTGTATTTAATCGAATAAATACTAAATGCTTGTAAAATTATGAATAGCAAACGAAAAACTTCCATAAGTCATAAAATACCATTAATATAAACATAATTTAAATATTTTTTATTCTTAATTTTGATTGGTAAAGTTAAAGCAAGTTTATTTGTGCTTAAATTTTTATTTATAACATTATATAGTATTTGTAAACCCACTTAATCATTTAAACTTATTTATTTTTGTTTCTTAATACCTACATATAATCAAAAGTTTTTTACGATTTTCCCAATCGCTTAATATATATAAAAGTATGGGGGTAATTACAGAACTTACATTTATAAAATTTTTGAAAGTTGTATATATGTTAGTATGAGAACTCACTTCGAGTACCACTACACCATATATTTTCCATTAAATGTAATAAAAAATAGCTTTGTCTCTATGCGATATCTGATATTTGTTTAATAACAGTGCCTTTGTAGATAAAAATCAAGTAATTATGTGTTCTTGGACATACTCAAGTATTGCTTAATATATTTTTGGTTAAATGTATGTACATACAATACGTTTAATGACCTACACTATCGTAATATTTTTATTTTTATTTGAAGTTTCAAAAATAAATAGGTAGTATCTTCCGCAATCTACACACACATTCTGAAATTTTATTTTATATGAAAATCTTTGTATTATTATTAAGTTTTCTTTAATGTTGGCTTTAAGACTTGAAAATGTTGGTGTTGCTCCGAAAAGTTGTCGAATTTCTCAGGAAAAGATTTATATTAAGGAATATATAATTTAACATAAATATTCGGTATACTTTAGACAATAATTTAACAATAATAACGATCTTTTTTCTCATTTGCGATAAACACGTATAAGCACCTACATTAATCACTTATTTTTAAATTCACATTTTTTGGATTTAACGTCATTAAATTTTAAACGTTTACATTTACATAACGTCATTAAAAATGCTACAATATAGACTACGCGATCACTAAATCACGAAAACGACATAAAAAACTTCCGTTTTCACCCTGTATAACTCAAATTTGTTAAAAAAGTGTTATAGCGGATTTTGAAATTCAGTGACACAAGTATAGACAGTATTTTATGAAATATCGTGCTAATTACGTCTAAGAAACTCGCCTAGTAAACAAATTGTCGGGAATTCGAGGACATCAACTTGATTATGAACTTGTTATTAAAAATTGTTACTTACAAACAATAAATAGAATTAGAAGAAAAAAATTATTTAATACGATTTCAGTTGTTAATTTAAAATTCAGCTTTTAAAAAAATATCACGGAGGACAAAAAGAAGAAATAAACCGCATAAACGGTCAAACTTTCCTAAGAAGTATTTTTATACAAACGCAAACTGTCATCTTTAAAAAATATCCCACCCTTCAAAAATAAAATAAAACTGTTTTGAAGCGAATATTTAGTCTAAATTAAAAAGGACACTTAACACAATTATAATGTTGGAAAAGAGAAACGTTATTAACTTATTTTCTGAGACTAATATGTATACTGTAACATATTTGTTTTTAATTCTATTTGTTATATTTCGTTAGCTGTGTACGAAAATTTAAATTTCAAGAACTGAAATAATTATTAAGTACTTTGAATAAATTTTCTTAGGGTGTTAATTAATACTGATCAATCACTTAATGGTGTCAAAAATTAAAGTAATGACTTAAAGAAAATATAATGCTTTGATAAAATGTATGTTGATTATTGACTAATGAAAAATAAATAGTTATATCTTGATTTTTTTTAATACAGCAGAATAATAATTTTAAATATAAAGAAGATGGCTTTTAAATAACGGAATGACAGATGTATCAATTTGAAAGTGAAACATAAAAGTTTGAAAGATTGTCATCAACTTACTGTGTTGGTGTGGCATAATCAGTTAATACATTTCCCCGGATAGGAAGAGATCCAGGTTCGAATCCCGGTGGCAACAACAATATTTTTTCGATAAATTGATTTTATATGTATATTTTTCAAATTGATACATTTCAATTTTATTAATTAGTTCACTATAAAAAATCTTGTTTTTCTCAGTGTATAAATTTTGGTTGTATAAAAATATATAATAAAAGTTATATTTTATAATACAAATTAAATTGATCAATTAGAAAGATATACAAAAAAATCTATCTATTGAAAAAATATTTAGTTGCCACGAAATGGTCTAGGTTCGTATCCCGGTAGCAACTAAATATTTTTTCGACAGATATATTTTTATACTTTTAAAATTAGCAATATTAACTTAGTGGTTAAAATTCATATTTTTTATTTATTATCTTAGTTTTATTAGTATCATATTGGTAAAACGAGTAGAAATTTTAATATAAGAGTAAAGGAGCATTTGAGATGTTTGAACAATAGTGGGTTTTCAGAATTTTCTAATCATTTGATAGAAAACAGTCATGGTTTTGATAAAAATTGGGATTGTCAATTTTGCATATAAACGGTGTAGGTCACAAATTAAATAATTTGGGATCGTTGGAGATAAACAAAGCATGTAAAAGTAATCAGGAAATTCTAAACAGCCAACTAAATTTAACTACGAGTCCTCTTCTAAAATTTTTTCCTAAAAATTATTCGACTAAATTTGTATTGAGCAGCAATTTGAGTTAGGTACTAAATTTATTTTTTAAATAATTGTTGTTTTTTTTTTTTTTTTTATATTTAAAAATAGATTCTGGTGAAGAAACAATACTATATTTTTAGTTAGTTATGACATCCTGAAGAAGGAAAAGTGTTTTCCGAAACCGGTAGATGTTTTTTAAACTCAATTGTGGTTAATAAAACTAAGATAATAAATAAAATACATTTTTTTCTGTATATCTAGCTAATTGATTCATTTAATATATATTAAAAAAACATAGAACTATGTGTTCTATTTAATAAAAGTAATATTTTGTGCCGATCTAAAATATTTCACATTATAGCTTCATTCGTTTCAGCTTCATACTTTGCTTTCCGTTAAAATTATTTAATTCAGTACTCGCGCATATGGGGAAGGTCGTATATATATTTATTATATATGTTGATTGTTCCAAATTGTTCAGGAGTGAATTGCTCTCTCTTCGGTGCATTTATTCAACGGGTTGTACTAAGTGTTCGTAGATAACATAAATTCGTCTATTGCACTTTAAATGCTTAAGATGACTAATCATAATTTCTGCTGCCATAATCAAGTGCATTCTGGTCGAGTATGGCCAATGTAAGTTTGCGCAGGAGATTTCGGCCACGCGCATTTATACGAAGACCTACGTAAAACTTCGGAAAAATGAATGCTTACGGTAGTAAACCAAAAAGTGATCTTCTGAGTTTAATTGACTTTATTGAAAGATACACAAAATAAAAAGTCAGTTTCATTTGATAATCAAATTATTTAATAAATATATTAAAAAAATAACAGTTCACAATTATTTTTAACTCTTTGTTAATACTAGTTTCTTACAAAATTTAACAGAAGTCACAATTTTAAAAAATATTAATATAAAAAATAATCTAAAAAATTTATAAATAATAAAGTGAAATGTAAATATCAATGAAAATTTAATTTGTTATATTTAACCGCTACCATGTCACGATAAAAAGATTTATGAAAATTAAGCCATTCACAATTAACCCCAAAAATATTATAAAAATAACATTAGAAATTAAGTTATTAACATTTTAACACAATAAATAAAATATTGTCATTTACTGTGAAAACATTACTTATCTTTAAACTCTTTTCAAATCACTAACCGCATTGACAGCTTCATTAGACATGCACTTTTATATGTTGAATAAAATTATTTCTTGTATCTCCACCCGTGGACATGGACCTTTAAATAAGTTATTATGGTGTAGGGGGATATCCGGTATCCAGTTCAACACCTTCAGGGTTATAACTTTATTAAGGAAAACACATTTTTATTCAGGTTCAAGTTGTGATTATTCAGAACAGACTGTCTGTGATGTTTTAAATACTAAATTAATGTATTAATTATAAATATATACATACAAAATCAATTTTGTCGAAAAATATTGCTTTTGCGTCACCGGTATATTTTAGTATTTAAAATATCACAGACCTATGTTCTGAATAATTACAACTCCACAAAAAAATGTGTTTTCCTTAATAATATATGTTGTATCAATGTATCCAAAATTGAATAAAAATGAATTGATAATTCTGGCGTCTGCAGTCGGTTTACTCAAAGGTATTTGAGATTCTGTAAAAATAATGTTCAAATAATGGAACGACAGGTGTATTAATTTGAAAAATGTAACATATAGGTTCGAAAATTTGTCAAGAAAAATACTGGCGTTATAACACAATTGGTAGTGTACTTCCCCGGATTGGAAATAGAGATCCTGGTGACGCAAAAACAATATTTTTCAACAAAATTGATTTTATATGTATATATTTATAATTAATACATTAATTTAGTTATAACTTTCTCCAAAAAATAAATATCAGCAGATATTATAATATAATTTTAAATTAACATCTGAAATGCCATTAAAAAATTTTTTCTTTTTAATTCTACTCTTTGGTAGACACCGTTATTTGAAAACAAGTCCATTATTGTTAAAATAGCCTTGATGTTGTTGACGTTGAATTAATTTTTGTCATTTTCATATCGCGTGTTAAATCTGACACCGGCCTATATTTATTACCGACGAATAATATCATGTTCAAATTGTCCGTGTCGGTCGTTCTATAACTTTTTTGTGATGTTATGTAGGAGGTTTAATATTAACAACTGTTTATTTTCGTACTTTTACATAAACATTTTTTTTAAATTACCTACCCTGCGTTTGCGTTAACATTTTTACGCAGTTTACTTTGAATTACATTAATCGCCCACAATAATTGTTCCCGGCCACAATTCTTCGCCTGAAAAATTGTTCGCCGCATGTATTGAAATAATATATTTATGATAAATATGATTGTGCTTTTATTTATAATGATGTTTTTGCTTTTTTGGCTGCTTTAGTTTATAACGGATTGTGTTCCATCTACATTAGAACTTCTTTTTTTTTTCAAAGAAATAGAATGCGTACACGGAACACGTGTACGCATTCTTACTATTTTCAAACTAAGCTAAATGTGCTATAAATATAGGACTAAAATTGATATATTTATAAAGTTTTTAACCACTTTTATGAGTAAATTTGATAAACCAACCGGTTTTATAAAATACGTCACCAAGTTGTCAAATAAACTAAAACCATTGAAATGTAAAACTTTTCTAATGTTTTTAAATTCAATTAAATAAAATAATTATTTATCATCTAAAATTTTTATTTTCAATACATGCGGCGAACAATTTTGCAGGCGAAGAATTATGGGCTAACAATTGTGGATGGTGACAACTATGACTGGGAAGAATTGTGGCCGAACAATGTTTCTAGACCCCCTTTGAAATGCTGAGTGGTGCACATCGGTTTGACCATTCAACACTATTTCGAGTTTCATTTTGGATGCTGAATAGTGATTCACACCGTTTCGAGCAATCAACTCTCGTTACTGTTCACTTTTGAGATCTTGAATGGCCCTCATAAGTATGATCATCCAACTCTATTCCGAGCTCGTTATGAGAGGTAGTGTAGATTATGACAGCGAGTAACGCAGTACGGATGCCGATCAGAAGTCAATCTTGGTCATATTGATGGAGTTCAACTACATTCATAGGTAACTAAGTTCTTCACACAGTGTGTTTATAAACTTCTAACACGATAAATTCAATATTAAAAATATTTATATTTTATCAAAGGCAACATTGGAATGAATGTCAGGTTTATTTTCATATAAAGTCTGTACAAATAAATTGAACAAAATAAAAACAATGAAATTTGCTTTGAAAGTAGAACGTGAAAGAATTTATTTGTGCCATGGGTTATTTGATACTGTAGACATTTAAATAAAACTCTATTTTTTAACATAGAATATATTATTATTTCAGAGGCTTTCCCTATAGAATGTGTCACAATATTGATGCAATAAAGTGTACAATATTTTATATAATAATATACATGATGTAACAGACCTAGTCCACAATATTTTAGGCGTCAACTCCCACTCCGCGGCGTACCGCGTGCTGCACCGCTTTGAGGTCACACTATTGCAGTCATGCTGAATCATCATTGTAGCTAGATGTCATCCTGTAACACCGTAGATGTTAATTTTCAGTACGTTGATTGTAACAATCTTTATAAATGTAAAGTTTCATTTTTATAAATTTTCGAAGAAAGCAACACTTTGTGGCTTGACATTATAATTAAATATTAGTATATTGAGTTTTAAACCACTTTATTATGTACAGAGTGTAACAGGCCTGGTCCACAATATTTTTTGGGTGGATTACTGAATAAATTAAGAGTCGAAAATATTCGAGGAATATGTGCAAATTCTGCACCGTTATGGAAAATTTGAAATGTTTGAAATTTTTCCAAAATCATCTTAAGCTTTATATTACAATTATGTATTATTAATCTATATCTTTGCTTCAGGCCCTAAATTGTGTAACAAAAAATAATCTGGCCACTCGAAATTCGATGACCTTTAATTTTTTATATTCAATATATAATATACAATTCATAAAATATTTTAATTATTCGAAATAATCGCATAATTACAATTTTTTTTTAATACTTAAAACTCTGGCATGACTGAGATTATACACATATTCTTTGAACATTTTCGACTCGTAATTTAGTCAGGTAATCCACCCATAAAATATTGTGGACTAGGTCTGTTACATTCTGTATAATGTACTAAATTAAATGTGCTAACTTTATGAGTACCACCAGATTCCCTTGGGGTTCTATCCTCTCTTCTTACGGTCGAGTTTCTTGGGTTGAGTCCTTGTAATAATAACTCAGAGTTCAATTGTAACAATTATACTTTATTTATAATACGTATTTACAGTGTTTAACAATTATTTAACTCAGAGATAGACTAGTAAATATTAAGAAGTGGCGATGGAAAAAGACCCGTTCCCCCAGAGATGGCATTTTATAAGCATTATCCTCCACCACTCATCTACTCACTCTCCTGCCACACACACTTACACACATGTCAAAAATGACAGTTCTCACATTAAAGTATGTAATGTATAAAATGTTCATCGTTTTTCTTTTCCACAAAACAAAAGAACACCAATGAAATAAATTTTAAACAATGTGTTCGTGTAAACCACTTCGATTTTCAAGTCCAGGCTTTTCTATTGGCAACGTACAGAGTATGCAATTTCAGATTTAACATGTAAAACCACTAGCCTGGTTTGTTGTGCCTACGATCTTCTAGGTTTTGTTGGTTGTTGGTGGTCTTCCGTGTGCTTTAGGCTGGTCTGTCTCCGATACTTAATCCGATAACGATACGAGATCTATATATCGCGCGCTCCTGTTAAATAGATTTGTCTCCGAAGACCAAATAGTTCTAACGTAATTTTTTTTAGCTTTCAATAAAATCATGGTATAGAATTTATCCAATGTCTGTCCAAATATATAATTATTACATGTATTTTCATCGTGAGCTTCAGACTAATAATTATTATGATAAGATAATAGATGACTTTGGTCCAAACAATTTAAAAAATAATTGACATCTTCTACACCATTATATACTTCAAAAATGGCAATAAAGTCGATTTATTTCAGCCATTTTTGAAAACTATAATGGTGTAAAAGAAGTCGATTTTACCTTATTTTTATTTTTTTTGCCGTAATCTTAACTATTATCTAATTATAACAATTATTAGCGAAAAGATTTATCGAAGATGCAAACCGAATATGTTTGATTTTCTAAAAATATTTTATGTCTCCAATAGAAGACGCTCGGACCAAGGAGGTTAAGTATTCACATTTCACACATTACATGGGTTGAGTGTATACATGAAAAATGTATATACTCAACCCATGTAATGAATGATGTTTATATGTATATATGAAAAATATATTTCCCGATCGATTACAAAATAATTTTCCGCATTCGATCTTCAAACACTGCTCATGACTCTGTAGCAAATTAAATATGTGGTCAACGGACACTTCTTGTACATTAAGATCAACACATTTCCAATGGTGACTCCGGGACACGTACGAACGTGATGACAGCAAAAGCCACGGCAAGGCCAGGGGCCGCCATTAAGGCACCTGATGGCATTGGGATGCGCAAAGCGTCCGCGCGCACGCCGGCGCCGTTTTAAGCGGACGTCTTGTCAAATTACAGCTAGGGACGGCTTCCGACAACTAGGAGGGGAGGTCCGTTGTCTTATAAATAAAAACCTAAAGGAAAGTGTTAAGATATAGATGTCTCACAGAGACTAAGTAATTATTTTTACATGGAAAGTACTGAAGTCTTGGGCATTACAGGGCTTACTACCTGTCATCAGCTGGCTTAACTGATCACTTTACATAATGTAACGTTCACTTATTTACCCATGCTACCACATCTATTAAATGTTGTATATATGTTATCGTGTTGGAACATTTAAATTATTTATTACCAACTACGCTATCGCCATATATGGATTTGTTTTTATATAATAGCTTAAATAATAGCTTCGTCTCTGTGAGACATCTATATCTTGATGACAATTCCTCAGGGGATAAATTCCAGTAATTGGGTCCTATAAAGATTTGGACATACTTAAAATATTGGAAAGTGTTAAATTCATTCAAAATTGTATATAAGATATTTTATACAATTATTTGTTAGATATTTGAAAAGATTGAATCATTGTGATGGTACTATATTGTGATTTTAATTTTTTTAACGAAAACTTTTACTCATTTTTAGTTGATGTTATAATTCAGGACAAGTTATTAATTTTTGACAGACCTTTGATTAGATTCTGTAGGACCTTTTTTTTGACGTAGTCAGCTCAGTTGGATTAGAATATTTCTCTTTCGTCCCAAGTTCGAGTCCGACTCGGAGTCCAACTCAAAATATGCTTTTAATGGTCAGGGTATTGAAATAAAAGGTTTATGTACAGTTTGCAAAGAATGACATGTATTCAATTTAAGTATCACGAATATAACATGGACAGTATAGCGTTGAGATGTTTATGGTATCAGAAAATAATATTAAAAATTGCATGTAAACACGTAGCATAATTTAGAAAACACAATATAAGGAATAGGTATTTTTGAGTGTGCGGTATTGAGGCCATCACATCACACTTGATAAAATTATAATATAAATAAACAGAATTTACGTGTTGTCTTTGATTAAATGGAGAGTAATATTTATTTTTAATCTTATTATTAATTGAGGACTGGTTCATGCAAAGTTGGGCTATGTGCTATATCAGAAAATGGACACCGGGGAGACACCGAACGGATATTAAAATCATAGTCGACGGGGTCTAATTATTATACTAGAATAAGGGTTACCTTATCACGAAATAAAGCACGAGATGTTGATGTAACTAGAGATGGTCGAATATGGTTCTATTATGTAGGCAAGTCTGATCAGAACTTGCTTGTATGTTAGTAGCAGTGCTCCGGTTTACAAATAATTATTAATAATCATTTTCTTATTGACATTAAAAGTGACAAAGAGTTATAGACAACACCAGAATCTAAGGTAGAAATAAATTGTATTACTGGGGCAAATGTTTATTAATATTATTTTTTAGCACAAAGGTAGTGCACTTCCTCGGATTGGAAATGAAGATCCAGGTTTGAATCCCGGTGACGCTAAAACAATATTTTTCGACAAAATTGATTTTATATGTATATATTTATAATTAATACATTAATTTAGTATTTAAAATATCACAGACCTATGTTCTGAATAATTACAACTTCACAATAAGAATGTGTTTTCCTTAATAATATATGTTGTATCAAAGTGTCCAAAAATTTAATAAAAATGAATTGATAATTCTGGCGTCTGCAAATCGATTTACTCAAAGGTATTTGAGATTCTGTAAAAATAATGTAGATGGCTTTCAAATAATGGAACGACAGGTGTATTAATTTGAAAAATGTAACATATAGTTTCGAAAATTTGTCAAGAAAAATACTGGCGTTATAGCACAAAGGTAGTGCACTTCCCGGGATTGGAAATGAAGATCCAGATTCGAATCCCGGTGACGCTAAAACAATATTTTTCGACAAAATTGATTTTATATGTATATATTTATAATTAATACATTAATTTAGTATTTTAAATTAATTATATTCTGCATGGCTGTAAATGCAATAAACCTTTCAATCGAATTAATTTAAGTAAATTGCAAAACTGATTCGGTATTTAAAATAATTCTATTAACTTTATATAAACACGTAAAGGTGGAAATCCTTCCGGCGCGATGCAATTTTAAAAGCACTCCCTCAGTACTTCCGTCAGTTAAAAGGGGTCGGTAAAAGGAAATTCAAATGTCGATAGAGTTGAAAGATTTACTTGTTCCACCCCAGCACGCTCTATTTTTGCAGGTTGCATTGTATATGGTTGCTCGAAGCACTGAGGGCGTGAAAAAGTGGCATGAAGTGAGATGGTTAAGAATTCGGAATATTCAGTAAATAGCGCTTCAAAATTCCGTTCTATATTATTAGTATTGAGTACAAACGTATTTAATTATAAAAATGGCAATTAATATTTATTACTATCGTATTCCCTCCATTATAAGATTAATGTTTTTTTCCTATTTTGGTGTCTCTTAATTCGGGGTGAGTCTTATAATCGATGGCGCCTTATAATTGCTGTAAAATTTCCCAGTCCTGATGAATTATCACTGATTACTAGTAGAACTGAGTCGAAAAGTGATTCAGAAAAATCTGACATTGAATCTGAAGAAACTTCAAGCTCTGATGGTAATAGACATAAATAATCTTATCATATTTTATGACTTTATTTTTTTATATATTTATATATATATACAATATTTTTGGTTCGTCTTATAATCGAGGAAATACGGTAATCATAATATTTTCAAGTTAAATATAAATTGAACTTTGAAAAATAATACACTTTATATTGAGAATCGAATCCATTAACATCGTTGTCAATAGTTAGCCACTCCGCTAGACCAAACAAGCTTAACTAAAACAGAAATTAAATAATATTAAATAGAAAAAGTAAAAAAAAAATAGACCAATATTGTGGGGACAAAATTTAAAAAATCATGAATAATTTGAAGCAGATTAAAACTGAATGACAACTTACTCCCACAAGACAATTAAACAGTGGTTGAAAAATAAAAATAAATGAAAAATAAATACTAAGTGCTTGGACGTAACACATACAAATTTTTAATTTCCGTTTATAATGTAAGTTCATAACCCTTCCGGTGAACTTATTTTTTATAAATATATATATATATATATATATATATATATATATATATATATATACATATATTTTAATATTATCTATGTATAATTTGGAAGTCAAAACTGCAGATACTTTATATTTCCTTAGGTAGGCAAAGCTGCAGACTTATTGAAATTGAAAAATTTGCCATATACGAATGTTGTAACAAACTAAAAACTACACTATGTATGATTTTCAGTTATAGTAGCCCTAAAATTGATAAAAAAAACACAACCTGAGATTCTTAACTGATTCGACATATTATAAAGAAGATTTAAAACAATATTTTTTCACAGGAATTCTTTCTACGCATTCATCTTAGTATCGAGTATAAAGGCACCTAATTATAAATTAATTCCACTTTTGGTAGAATAATTAAATAGTTACAATATGAGTTAATAAAATTTTAAATATAATATTATAAATTCTATTGAAATACTTAACAAATTTCTTGACCAAAAATGCGTTTTTTTTATACTTTTATTTAATTTTTTTAATTAAGATAAACAAAATTCTTTTTTAATATAAAATATACTCTCTTTTATTTTTAACAATGCGTTTCCAACTTACTGGTAGACTTCCAAAGCCTCTTCCAAAATTCACTTGTCCGTGATGAAAAATACTCCTCCAGTACTTCTTCCTTCTGACCTCATCTACAGTATTCATATTTTTCGGTCCAAATGATTTTGAAAACTGCGGAATAAATGGAAATCAGATGGGGCAATGTCCGATGAATATAGTGGGTGGGGCATCGTTTCCAAAAAAGGTTCATTCCTGAAACGTGACAGCAAAGAATAGCACACATTCACCCTCTGCACGTGATAAGACTGAACGTTTGTGAAGAACCCATTGACCCAATTTGCTGACTTTCCCGATGGCACGTAGGTGTCGATGAATGGTTGAATGACAAAATCCAAACTTCTCTTCTAGTTCCTCAACAGTTACGATGGGATTTTGTTGCACCAGAATTTGTAGGATGTCCTCGTTGAGCTCTAGATATCGTCTAGGACGAGGTTCGTCTTTTAAGCTGTAGTTTCCGACTCGGAATTTCTGGATTCACCGTTACACTGGTTTACATTTATTATCCAATACACTGCATTATTTTACGCATTTTCTGTTGCGTTTTTGCCTTTACTGAACTCATAAAACTTTGAAATAATAACTGTTAAAATCAAACTGCATTCTTCAAAACATGCACTAAGAATAAATTACTACCTGCTTTCATAGCAGGTAGTAATTGTACCTAATGCATGTAGTTTATCCCGTTTTCTTTTGACTTTTAGTTCATGTAATGGAAAAAACTTGATGATGCTTGAAACTTGAAACCAGATGACTTAATACATAATCAAATTTGACTTAAATAGAAAATTTTTCCATCGCCCCCGTATATTATTATTATACCTTGAATCAATGTACACGTGTTACGTGTGTCTTTATTTATTCAAATAAAACAATAATTATTTAGCATCAGCGAAAAGATATATTAGAAATGAAAACCTTCCCATAAAGTACTTAATAATATAATTTTATTTCAGTTTTTATAGATTGTTTTCTATTTATTAAGAATTATTCGATTTGAAGGCTAGATAAAATAAAATGACCTTGTAGTAGCCCGTACCCAGTCAAAAATTTCTGATTAAAACCACAGACCACCAAATACATAGACATGAACTAACGCAAATTTTTTGACCCAATATTTTCATTTTGGTATCACTCACGTGATCACTTTGATACCACATACGTAAACAAATAACTCTGCGACTCTTTTTAAAAATACGACTCGATTGGAACGAAAATTTAAACCCTGATAACATAATATGTGCACAAATTCGTCTTGTTTATACAAAGATTTAATTCTTGAAGAGTACCTAAGTACTTTTACTGTTTCATTAACGTGTCATAAAATAAAGGATTTATGTTTTCTCTAATAATGTGTGTAAAATGCTCTTCATCCCACAACTAATATTCCAAACCCTTCTCCTGTATGTACACTTTAATTCATGTATATTTATTTACTGTTATGTGATTAAAACCTATTTCATGGCGCGTTCACAAATCAATACTCTATTTTCGTGCCAAACTTGTTTTGAACCGTTTTTAGGGTATCTATTCCCAAAGATAAAACCCCAGTCAAGAAATTAAAATTGGATGACCAAGGAGACCGCAAAATGGTTTCGTCTAATAGATATTTGTTACTATCATATTAGTTAATTTCAAAAAACATATCTTTATTTTACATTACGTTAATGTTAATATTAGACACAGTAAATATAGACAAAGAATTACAAATGTTAAGGTTAAAATAAACTACGTCAAATATCTATATTTCATTTCACGCAATCCTCGATAAATCCTTTAACCACCTTGCTAGGCGGACATCTGTCTCAATATAGATCTGTGAACATTGATTAGCAAAAACAATACAGCAAACCATTATGGCCCGTGTTCACGAATGAGATTTCTCTAGGAGATTCGACTCGAGTGCATATAAAAAACAGTCCAGAGAGATATCTGAAGCATCACTGTATATGTATGGCGCGCGGGTTGGAATAACGCAATCAGTGTACATATTGTTTTACCTTCTCTCAGAGATTTCTCATCTGTTTGGATAATGATTTATGGTAGACTAGCCAAACCATTACTTCAGATTCTTTAGACATTCATTTCAGGACCCCGAATTCTAGTTCTATAGTTTCTCTGCATTATGAGATGCAAGATCTGATACTTTTTTTTAATATCTCATGAGTTTTTGAACTTTTATTGTTTTAAATATTTATTTACCTTTATTTTGATTTTTAACTATTCATCCAGCTATAATGTTTCAAGTCGCCGTATCATTTCGTCGGTCCATGTTTTCATTATATAAATTAATACTGAGAACAAATAACATCTGATCATTCAAATAATCTAAGGTTAATATCACGATCGCAGAACATATTTTTCATGCGGATAAGGTTGCACGATGTCACGCTTGATTTTAACATAAGGATCCCACGTTTCATTTATTGCAACACTATGTATCCTCTTCATTTTTGTTCCAACAATGTAAATACTTATCAATTGTGTTATATTTGGTGATGATCATATACTTTGCACAATACATTACAGTTCATTATGATAGACGTATTAAGATAAACTCATTTCAGAAGAAAAATTATTTCTCATGTTTTAAAAGGAGAAAATTGTTATCGTTATATTGCAGGATAAAAAATTACAAATATAAATAATAAAAAATGAAGAAAGTCAAATAATAAGTTGAACTGGCTTGTTCGTTTGCTATGTTTGAATTTTGAGTAAAAGTTCAGAAATTCGAGTATTTGATAAGAACATTTATTGGTGCCGCGATTGGTATATATGTATTATATTTCTTTCTGATGTAATAGGCGATTAGATTATTTTATTCTTCAAGACTATATCTTTAAGCAATACTCACAACAGGAAAAAGTCTTAGCATATTATTATAATGTGGCGTGACGTTGACTTGTATTGAACATTAAGAAGAGATGTGGTGGAGTAGCCCCCTCGCCACCCCTTCCATCCCACCCGGTCGCCAGAGACTGAGTTGTGATTAGTAGAGAGCAGAGGAACTTAGTTTTCTCTTGTTAGGTCTCAATTTTCTAAGTTTAACGAACCACTCCCGCGACTCACGAGCTGTGACTCGAGGTCTGGCAGAAAGCCAACATGTGCTGCTGTAAGAAAATGTTAATATTTCATGAATCTCGCAAATGTGATGATAATTTATCATTATCGAAAATATTAAAGGATATGTAATCTTCATTTATAAAAACACTAAACAAAAATATTTTTTAATGTTCTCACAAGTGGTTGAGTTGAGTATTTACTTACAACACTTTACATATGAATAAATTAATCAATTATTTAGTCTTATTACTATAATGTGTCTTTTATTTATGTAATTAAGACTTTGGTGCAAAAATAAAGAATTTTCAGGAAACTAGAAAAATATTTTATTTTGTATCAATTTGTTGTTTTAATAAGACTATTATTTTTAGCCCTATAAAAATGATTATGACACCATCCAAATAATTCATTATAAAGAAAATGTTTTAAATATTATTTATAAATTATTAGGTGTATTAAAGTTTCCAATTAATTCTTATCGGGTTTTACTCAAAGATATTTGAGATTCACCGTAATATAACGTTGATTGCTTTATAAAATGAATTAGTAGATGTATCAATTGAAAATATTACAGAGTATAAGTTAAAAATATGTTGAAAATGTATTCGATTACAGCAAAAATATAAAACGTGATTCTCCTGATAGGAAGAGGTTCAGGTTCAAATCTCGGCAGCAACAATATTTTTCACTAAAAATGTTTTTATATATATCGAACTACATCAAAATTTTAGTAAGCGTAATTGCACTAAATTAAATAACTAATTGTCACTTTGCGGAGTAAAGTATGGAAGAGAAGATTAACTATTTTTTTTAACTTTAAAATGCTAAACGTATTGTCATTCGCAATGTATTTTTTGTTTGTGGAAGGTAGGTACTAATTAAAAATTCTTATCAAATGCTACTTCATTTACAATATGGTTCTTTTATAAAATAAAGGATAACGCTAATCAAATTAAGCCATCAAAATGCTAAACAATCAAAAATGAAAACGTTAAATTGCTTCTTTTATCCCGGCAGTAACCTAATTATTTTTTAGATAAATTGATTTTCTTTGTATATCTTTCTAATTGATACATTTATTTTGTATGTTTATGTATTATTTAAAAGAGGCGTATTTTTCCCGTAGATGGCATTAAAAAACCCATATTTATTATTTTATATATCAAAATCTTCAAATTTCGTCTCTTTGTGTAGTCAGTAAACCATTTCATATTAGTCAATAATGCGTATCGTTATGTATAAAGTATTAAAATAAGTAAAATATTTATCTGATTTGAATACTAACTTTCCAATTAACATTTCAGATTCAAATATAATAAATTTTTAAACCAAGCGAATCCATTTCGGTTGCTAAAATGTGAAATCATTATGTCATTAGGTCATTAAGTAATAATCGATTGGGTATAAAGGCTGTAATTTAGAAACTGAAATCAAATTTTCATTAGGTAACAAAAAATTCGAAAGCTTTTAATATAAAATAGTCTTAAATTTTAGATGTATTTGGCAATATTTAAATTAGTGTTAGTTAAAGTATTACGTAAATTCGTTTTATTACCAACTGTTGTGAAACTCTCCCAGAATGATTTTAGCAATTGTGATTTTAATGCTATTACTTAATACAATTTTCGTAAGCTTGTTATGCAGACGAGACTTTAACCCTTTGACTGCTGAATAAATAGTACGTTAGCCGACTATGTGCGCTGAATTAAATTTATTCCGTACTTAAGCGACATTTGTTACAATGACTTATTGTAGATAATAACTTAATTATATTATATATAAAAACTTTTCCTTTCACTTGTAATACATAAATATTAGCATAGCAATATGCACGCGAAATAAGTAATCCACGTACATTTAAATATTTAAGTAAATATAAAAATATTTGCTAAACAATTCAAAGAATAAAAATAAATTTAATAATATAATATTTAGTTTTAAAACACTTTATTAAGTATATTCTTAATCTTTTATGTAAATGTCTGTACTTAAGTAAGTCTATATTATCATGTCTCGAAGATGGTTGGGTCCAATCGAAACTAGTTGACATTAGGTTGTAATTTACCTAGTCCACAATATTTTATGAGTAGATACCTGACTAAATTAGGGAGTCGAAAATGTTCAAGAAATATGTGCCTAATCTCAACCATGTTAAAGATGTGTTTAATAAAAAATCATAACTATGTGATCATTTCGATTAATTGAAATATTTTATTGATTTCAATTTATATATTGAATGCAAATAATTAAGTCATCAAATTTGGAGCGGTCTGACTATTTTTTGTTAGATGATTTATGGCGGAAAGCAAAAATATAGTTTAATAATGAATAAATTTCGCAAATATTTACTTAAAAGTACGTAGCTTAAATTTTTTTTCCACCCTAGTTACATAAGTGAAGATGACGTTTTCAATATTTGTAAAACTATCCCCATAAACTGGCACCCGCGTGCCACACAAGTTAGGAGCGGTATTTTTTTAGGCCAGCATTTTCAAACTTACCCAATGGCGCCTTTTACCAAAATACGTTTTGGACACTAGTGTTAATTACAAATTACTGCTTTATTGGGAAACAACTATCATGTTATTTGTATTATAATATTGCAATTTTAGATTTTGTTTAACATTTTTTATATATTTTTCGGCCATCGCCGCCTGTGCGTAACGCCGACGCTGGGTAACATTAATAATGAATGTTTAAACTGTGTTTGCAGTGAAGTGCACAAACTCGCTATTAAACAAACTACTGTCCGTACACATTGTGAAGATATCGTGAAGCATACAAATAATAGTTATAATTTAATACCGCCGCCCAAGCCGAATTTATTTCCGAAGAATTGTTATTACTAGGAGAACACATTTTTATTGTGAAGTTATAATTATTCAGAACATAGTTCAGTGATATTTTAAATATGAATTAAATATATTAATTATAAAAATATGCATATAAAATCAAGTTGTTGCGACACCGGGATTCGAACCTGGATCTCTTTCCAAACCGGGGAAGATGCATTATCCAACAATGCTACAGCGACGATATTTTAAGCAATAAATTTTTGAACCTATATGTTATCTTTTTGATATAAATACATTTAATCGTTTCATTATTTGAAAGAGCCATCTACCTTATTTTTACGGAATCTCAAATACCTTTGAGTAATCTGATAGCAGACCCCAGAATTATTAATTCATTTTTATTAAATTTTGGACACATTGATACAATTTTATTATTAAGAGAACGCATTCTTATTATGAAATTATAATTATCAAAATGTAACATATAGGTTCGAAATATAACATAGTTGAATAATGCACCTTTCCCGATTTGGAAATAGATCCAGGTTCGAATTCCGGTGGCGCAACAATAATATTTCTCGATAAAATTGATTTTTTATGTATATCTTTATAATTAATATATTTAATTCGTATTTAAAATTGTTATTACAGTTATTAGTTGCCTCAGTTGTCGAAGTAATAACGTAAATATGATTTTCATGCGATGTCACAATCCAATAACCCATTCACTATTGTGATTTTCTCAGTTCACTTGTTGCGTTCATTTCCAAATAAAATCGAATGACCTCACCGAAATATTTTTCCCAAATAATGCATAATCGATTCTGCCGCCGGAGCAAGCGGCGTACTAAATACGCCTCATTGTCGGAATTTTTTGTGTTGGAAATACGCCAAATATTTTAAAACTTTTTGCCATTTTAGAGTTGAACATTCAATGAAAATTTTATTTAATATTGTTTTCCGAACGTCAAAATGGGAAATTTTCTAATAGATTCAAACTGTTTTGTTTAAAAACTGCATTAAAAAATACGTATACTCAGAGTTTCCCTTACAGATTAAAACTATTCATGTTACGTTCATCTCAAAATATACGTTAATCAACCCATAAATCTAGAAAATACATACAAGTGTAATGTTTGGATAGATCAGACAAAAATCTATTATGAACTCACTGACATAAACGAGCCAGATCGGAGTAAAACATATATTAAACACATTTAAAAAACTTTTTAAGGAAAACACATTATTATTGTGAATTTTCAGTTTACCGGAACATAATCTGTGATATTTTTCATACAAATTAAATCAAATTCCCGGATAGGTTCGAATCCCGGTGGCAACAAAATATTTTTTTGATAAATTTATTTTATCTGTATTAAATTATATCTGTATCTGTATTTTTAATTGATACATTTTATTTGTATTAAAAATATTACAGAATTATGTTATAAAAAAACTGCAACTTCACAATAATAATGTGTTTTCCTTAAAATATATAAGTTGTATTAATATTTCCAAAAATTTTATAGAATGAATTAATTAATTTAATTTTGGCGTCTCATATTGGGTGTTTCTCAAAGCTATTTGAGATTCTACATAAATACAAAGAAGATTGCTTTTAAAAAATGGAATAACAGATGTATCATGATGAAAGTGAAACGTATAGGTTTGAAAATTTGTCATTAATTTACGATGTGGACATAATGTAATAATCAGCGCACTTCCCCGGATAGGAAGAAATCCAGATTCGAATCCCTGCGAGCACAAAACATTTTTTCGATTAATTGATTTTATCTGCATATCTTTCTAATTAAAACATTTAATTTGTGTTAAAAACATTAAAACAGTTAAGAAAATATGCAGAAGAAAGTGAAATTTTATCTCTGTACAGAAGAAAATTCATCTTACATCAGGACTTGATTTTTTAGCATCTTAATAGACACCACACCTGTTGAAGAAGATCATTCACCTTGATCTTAAATATACTTCTCCACTTTTTTCGCCATTCTGTAGATTCTATTCTCGATATCCATTTCCTGCAGAATGGAGACACTTATGTATCTCGCCATCCATGGTATGCACAGTATATGCTCCCTGCACTACATATAGGCATCATCAATCCTTATTCTCACCCTTAACCTTCAGGACCCAAGATTCCACACCATATAAAAATATAGAATGCACAAGATACTGACCTTCGTCGTCTTGGAAATACCACGGTCTTTCCATATTTTGTTATGTTTGGGCATAGAACTTTTCGCCATTTAATTTTTGGCTCGCAGCTACTGTCATCGATTTATCATTCAATTTTGAATCCTTGACAATTTCAAGGTCTGGAAGGACATCTGTCCGTGAAAGTTGGTCATCAACGATCATTGGGTTTGTTTTTTTCTTGTTTATCTATTTTCCACTTTATTCTTTAACGCAACAGAGTAGTATAGCCATTTCTTCTTCTGATGTATCGAATAAAGTTATATCGTCCGCGTATCTAAGATTAAAAATCTTTCTACCTCCAAATTTTACTTCACCATTCAGTTTTCTTGTGTATTTTTTATAACGTACTCTCCATATATGTCAAAAAGGTCTGCCGTCAATATACATCATTATCTGATTATTTTTTTATACTTTAAATTGAGTAAGATATTGTGAAAGAAAGATAGCAATTAAACTGACTTGAACACGTATTGTGAATGCTAGAAGAATCAAGATGTTACCATGAAAAATCTTTATGATGACTCCAAAGGAAGGCAGCGGGTGAGTCGCCCCAGAATAAGCCCCTGTGTACTATCGAAACGACTCAAGACTGGGGAAGATGGTAGCGTCTGGTTGAGTCTTTCAGCCCTCGATCTTCTAATATAGTGACTCTAAGATAGTGATGATGATATTGAAATTTGTATTATTACATTAAGTACACATCAATGCAATGACTTTCTGAACCTTTGAAAATATTCCTTAGATTTAAAATGACCGCAATGTTTCCCTGTTTTGTCAGTGAGAACTCATTAAATGGTTCAGAGCGCTTCGCGCCGACCCCTATGAAGGCTAAGGGTTGGGTAACGTGGGATTTTAATAAGTGTACCGAAAATAAAGCGGGGCGGATGTTGTGAAAAGATTCTTGGTGACCTTTGCCAGGATAGTGACCGGATGACGACATCTGTTTCTTAAAAATAATAACCCTCACGTCCTTTGTACTGTTGCCTCCTCGGAGAATAAAACGCAAACTGTCCCAGATATTACCGGGTATAGAAATGATGTAAAAATAAAGTATTTCTCAATTTTAATTTAACTTTTTTTTAAATGAAGATATAACTATGACAACATGTCTCAATATTAAAAAAACACTAACCATACAAGCTAGTCTTCTATGTTTCCTGTAGTTATGTATTGTATAGAATACTATCTTCAATCTAATAAAATCATAATTCGTGCTTGTTTATTAGGGTGCGTCGAATTTAATTTCATTTGAATTTCAAAGACGGCGGATGCGGAAAATCTGTTTTTTGAAATTACGAGTAAAGGGTTAATTTATTATATCACAATATTATGACGCAGGATTAGATCAAAGGTCAAATTATGATGGTTTTTATATATTTGATTAGTTTTTGGGGTCAAAGTTAATTTTAATGAACATATGTTCACTAGAATGTTTAAATTAAACGCGTAATTAATTAAATATAGAGTAAAATATTTCACATGAAACAGTCTAGGATAAATTTGAGTTTAATTATATATGTTTCATAAGTTTCTCATAAAGAAATACACAATTACGAAGATATTATATTATTATCAATATAAATAGCTAAATTGTTTCAATTATAAATAAAGGAAGTTTATGATTATTAAAATCAACTTATAAAGTGTTCATTGTAAAACAGTATTGAACTCAATTTTCTTAGAATTGAATTTTGGTACTTGTGTACTTATAAATATTATACATTTTTCTGTGGTTCATATTTAACTTTAGATCCCTTCTTTATAGTACAATAATAAATTATAATGATTTATTCACAAGTTTTTCTTGGCTTCTATAACATTTTGTAATTATTTTATTAGCGCTTACAAAGAACTCTATTCTTGGAATAATTTAATTTGATTCGGGTATTGTTAACATTACAAACTGATAGATTATTTAATTTCTTGTGTTTAAATTATTTTGTTATCATACAGCATTCTAACGTATTTTCTTCCATTACGTAATTTTCACAAAATTTTACTTTTTAAACAAATAATAGATATCTCATAAAGCTATTTTTTATTAATGGACAAATATGGAAATATGGGTAATTGCAGGTCTTACAACCTGTTTTCGGCTAGCTTAAGTAATCACATTTCACAATGCAACGTTCACAATTCCACCCGATCAACCTCCATATTAATAAAATTTTTGAAAGTAGTATATATGTTAATAAGTACTTCGAATACCACTATAGTATCGCCATCTATGGACTAAATTTGATATTCATTTTCCCTGAAACAGCATATAACATATATAAACAGCACAATGAGAATCAATTTTTTTTTTTTAATTATTTAAATCATTTTTTTTATCTGTTAAAGATTTTTAACACATTATATACTATATACATATATATAGTACAGCATCTGAAAAATCAATATTTTTAAATTATTATATATTTTAATATTTTGACCCGTACATTCTTAGCAATATTTGAATATGTCTAACACATTATTTATTTTTTAGATGTTCAAAGAATAAATTACTATATTTTACGTAAGCTGAGCTTATTCTAAATATAATTATTACATGTAAACATAAGCACATACGTGAAAATAAAACACTTGTATTTATTATTTTCACGTCACACTCAACAACTTATATAAATTCCAGAATACCTTTGACGTATTGTCTTCTTAGATTGTAAAACTATTTAGTTGTTCTTTTCTACAAATTATCCATGACATTAAAATATCATTAGTTTTGAAACGAATGGTAACATAGAATAATTAGAAGCATTCAAAATCCTCAAAATTACAATCAATAATGTTGTCCATTTTCATCTCATACAAATAAAATTGTATAGCTATCCCCCATTATAGTTATAAATACAAGTTGTTGAGTTAAATTGTTAGATTGATAATTCCCTTGCAAGGAGAAACGCGTCTCAAGTAAATTAAATAAGTATAATAAAAAAACAAGTGTTTTACTTTCACATATGTAATAAATGTAGTTATTTTTGACTTTCATAGCATAAATCAACTAAATAAGTATAATTATTTATAAAAGATGAAGCCATGTATAAAATATTTATATCTTCATAAGAGTAGTCAGCTTGATATAGTTACTCATCGTGAGTGTCATTTTGCAAAGATTTTTGATAAAAATATTACTTTATGGTTATACCTATGTGGTAATGAATTACTGTCATCTGTACGTACAGAAGGGAAAATGTACTTTATTGATGATTTCATATGATGTATGAATATGTACGTCACGTGTATGAGAGCTGTATGTCCCATATATTTTACATAGAATTCACGTGTTCATTTGATAATAATCACGGAGATGTATTGTGTATGTGTAGCCAGACCAGGTTTAAAAAGAAAAAATACTTACGGTTGACACAAGTTTATTGTTGATTAAGCACAGTTACAGTTTATAGATATAGAAATATACAATAAAAAATCTACTCAGCGGAGCGTTTGCTGGAGATCTTAACGAAAAAGCGAAACAGCGAGACGAGTTAACCTCACGATTGGATCGTTCTTGTTTACGGACATATGTTATTGGCACCTGACGCCGGTTATTGCGGTGTCGGTACCGGAGTGATTTTGCGGCTGTTATGAGCTCTGTTTTACGCCCAGATATTTGCAAGATACGTTTAGGAATCATTGGCATTTATGATGATTGTAGAGATGACAGACTTCCATAGTTATATTATAAAAAAAAACTATATTGATTACATAATAACTGTATCCTGACATCTGAATATCGACTGTTTGATTTTTAGATGTTTCTTGGCTTACTTATTTAATTTTTATCTTCGTTCTCTTTATTTTTAAGCGATTTATAAATGAAACGTTTTAAAGTACATGTAATAAGTTATCTAATACAAATTAAATTAATCAATTGGAGAAAAAATCTATTTATCAAAAAAATATTTGGTTGCAACCGGGATTCGAACCTGGACCTTTTCCGATTTAGGGAAACATGTTATCACAAATTTTTAATTTTAATATTTTTTCGAAACTATGTTCTGAAATGTCAACTTCACAATAAATATACGTTTTCATTAAAAAGATAAGTTCACTAATAAAATTCCTTATCATTCGATATGGTGAGGTAAGTTTTGATCATGTTACTTTTATTCATGGTTGGTTATAATCAAAATGTTATTAAGGAGAACACATTATTATCGTGAAGTTATAATTATTTAGAACATAGATATGTGATATTTTACACAAATACAAATTAAATGCATTAATTAGAAAAATATACATATAAAATCAATCTTATCGAAAAATATTGTTTTTGTTACCGGGATTAAAGCCTGAATCTCTTCCAATCCGGAATTCAATCCAATTCGTTCTGGCGTCTCCTGTCGGATTGCTCAAAAGCATTTGAGATTCCGTAAAAATAAATAAGATGGCTATCAAATAATGGAACGATAGATGTATTAATTTGAAAAGTGTAACATATAGGTTTGAAAATTTGTCGTTAAAGAACTTTTTTGGTTTGGTATAATCGGTTAATGCACATTCCCCGGGATAGAAGAGATCCAGGTTCGAATCCCGGTAGCAATAATAATATTTTTTGACAAAATTGATTTTGTATGTATATCATTTGCATTTATAATCAAAATGATTAACAATACTGTTTATGTACTGCCTCTATACTTTGATCCATTTTTCAAGATTAGGATGATACAATATTCAATTTAGTTTAACACGTGGATAATAATACCGTATGTTTGGCAAATATTAAAAATTAGTTTATTTAATACTGGCCATGTTATAAAATAGATTAATGAAATGCACGATTATTTTGTGAAAGATTTGCGACTAGAGATCGACAGAGATGCAGCGGCCCGCACAGGACGAACCACTGCCGAACAAGCCAGCCGTTTTCTAAATTCAAAGATAAATAAAGTCAATATAAAATTGATACAATTTATATTTTCGTAGAAAGAAATCTCTTAGTGGTTTGATATATAAGATTTAATAAAATACAATCACTTTGTATGAAACCACGAAATTTGTTACACGTCAACCAGTTTCGGTTTATATAAATAAATTAAATTGTAATAACTGTCCTATCTAAAAGATATCTGTGGGTATGTACGTTCGACTGACTCATTATTTGGTAGATGTCTTTTGTATTGGTCTTTCTCTGTGTCTTGTTCTCATAAATATTTTCCTTAATAACATTTTAGAGTAATAATGTGTCTCATTCATTTAACCCCTTCGATTTTTAATGTCTGTTACATTTGTATCGCATTATTATTTAGCAATCATATCGTCAGTGTTGGAACTGAAACACAATTATGAATTGTTAGGTGCGATTCTCTTGAAAAATTTACGTTCCCAATAGCGAAGTACCTTTTGTTCAATTTTCCTTATTAATCCGTTCGTTATTTCTTTTCTTTTTGGCTTCATTAAATTAAATTTAGTCATCTATCACTTGAGTCTAACGCACAACTTAATTGGCAGTTAGCCAAGGCAAAAACCAAATTTACTAGGCAAGTTTAGAGTTGCTTACCTTCCCTTAATCAATTATTCCGGAGATTATGTAAAACAAGGGCACGGAACCCACCCTCGGCAGACTTTGAATATTTTCCCCCTAAGGATCTTACAATGTTGGTAGGGGTCGTACAGTATTGGCTGGGATCGAAGTATAATGAATGAAGTATTTGTACCGTGTAGTCAAAAGTATTTTAATTGCGCCTTTGTCAATACAAAAGTTGCCTTGTGGCTTTGTAAATCTTTTATATTATTTCCTTTAGTTAATCTACATTTCTATCAATTATATTTTCATGTTTACTCATTGCCGACTGCTAATTTGAATTTTATTTGTGCGTCTAAAAATTATACGTTGCTATTTCAATTGATGTGAAAAATAAAAACAAAATGCTTTATAAATGATCTTTATTCGATGATGTATGGAAACTGAATACTACAAATATTCATCGATTATTTGAACTTCAAACTGAATTATTTTTTGTCATTTTATTTACCTGATGATCATGTCAAGTCTTTCACAAATATCTTATATTTCCAGTACTATAAACACTGTTTTTTTTCCTAAACAAATATTTTTTAATTCTATTCTCCATCCTGGCATCAATTCAATCATACGTTTCTCAGTATTTTACTCTATTACACAGTGATTGTTTACATGCCTGAGTGATCTCATTTCTGCTTGTACAATTAGTCTTTTTGAATTCTTCTACTTCTTCTGCTAATTCCAATCCTCATATCATATATAATTGTTAATACCAGAACTTTATTTTGAACCGCTACCGTTGTCTTGGATGGAAATTTTTCATTAATAATTACTGCTTTCAATGCACCATTCGTTTTATTTATCTTTAGCAGCAGCACTGTTTCTATCAAGTGCACAAACTCTTCAGCTTGTTCTTAAAATTCAATTACATTATATAAGGTTGTATAGGTGTGAGCAGGCTGAGGTTATGGTTTGTATAAACGCTACTTTTTGTATTGTAAACGAATTATACGCGATCAGAGATGATGCGATAAAACTGCAGGTGTGCTGGACGTGTGTGAGTGGCGAAGCTCGTGACGGGATGGTAGCGCACGTGCTCAGTGGCCGGTGGGTGCGTTTTTGCGGTGCACTCGAACCACTCACCACAACATTGTCTTACATTAATCTGTTGTGCAATACAATTACATACGCTGGCATTGATCATCATATCGCTTCCATTGGATACATCGAGCGCTTTACTCATAGCTATAATATATTATATTTCTATTGAAATTAATTAAAATTCTAGTATTAAAAGGCAATAAATATTACATAATATATCCTTTAAATGTAATACTTGACTTCAAATAAACTGAAACACGTTTACAAAAAGATTTTCCATCGGAATATTTCCATATTTGTGAGCAAATAAAGCACTGAGACATTCGATTTCATTTGCCAGCAAATTTATGCCAACATATTTATGCCAACATGTTTGCATAATGTCTTTGTGTATTATAACAAATTTACGACATGTTTGAAATTTAAATAATCCGAATCGGACTTGAAAATAAAACTATTGACCGTCAAGTTGAACATTAGGTACAGTTAAAAAACCACATTGTATAAACCCACACACATTTGTACCACAACAGAATAAATAAAAAATTTTGTTCACTTGTTCGGAATAATAAACGAATTCTAAATAAAAGGCTAGAAAAAAAATTACAATCATTTCAAAAAATATCTGAAATAGTGTAGAATGTTACAAAAACTGAATTTGCCATTCTTTATAACGAGGGATATTCAAATACCCCGGGAACAAGTAAATATTTTTTCGATAAATATTTTTTTCTGCGTATCTTTCTCATTTGTAACTTCATTTAATTATAAGTAATAAAAAATTAATTCATTCTAAAAATCCAAAAAAATTAACAACAATTTTAACAAAAAATTATTATAATCATACTTGTAGTAACTTTTTTCAACCATTCTACAGCGCCTAAAATCTTCCGAAGTTATTTTAAAATTTTATTTCTAATCTTTTTAATACATTGTATGTTCTTACATATAATATTGCCAATCGTGATAGGAAATTATGGTTTTTAGTTGGTCTTATAGAATACACAGACCTAGTAGCCTCAATGAATCATTTTAATGCCTTTAAAAAGTGAAGAACGAATACACGGTGAACTCTTCCAAATCGGGTAAATAAATAAGTCATTCCATCTAGTCAGGAATCAATCCGCGAGAGCGAGATTCCTCGGCTCTACCTTATACCTGCAGTCCCTTCATTACATAATGTGATATGCCCGAAGTATCTTAGTGTGCACATTTTTATTGCAAAAGATAGATGTTCAACATTTATTCCTTCAAGACATATTTTAGATGTATCATAGAGACGAAGCTTTTATTTTTATATGGGAAAAATAGAAGTCATGGGTATTACAAGGCTTACGACCTATCCTCGGCTGGCTTGGTGATCACATTATACAATGTAACGTTCACCAATTCTACCCATGGTCGACTGCAACACCTATCAAATTCCATACTTTCCATATAAAAATATTAGTTTCATCTCTATGAGATGTCTATAATGTGTTTTAATAACAATACCTATGGGGATATATCCAGTAATTGTGTATTCTTACAAAAATTTTGACATACTCAAAATATTGTGAATGGTAAAATGATGCTGTTTGTTCTGCAAGCTGTCCATGGGATTTGTAGTATACGCAGCCAATACCACAAATTTTTTTTATTTTTTTTTTTAAATAGAGATGCGTACGCAGAATACATGTCACATCAATATACTTACTATTTTAAAAGTAAGCTAAAAGCTTGTGCTATGAAAATAGGACTAACTTGCTGGTGTTCTGAAACGAGGCGCAAACCCCCAACCACTAGATCACTAGGCCAATGTTTTGATCACTACACCAACAAGCTACTTTTTTTCCAACATTCTTGATATCTTAGATCCATGCAGGACCTGGTGATGTTTCTGCCTTGCCAAATTTAGTATATCCATCATTAATTGGGTCTACTTCTTATTCTTTCTATTTTTTTAAATCTTTTACAATCCGTACAATTGATTATATATAAATAACAACCAGAAAGTGGCACGAGTCAAGTACGACCCCTAGCTGTATTAGCAAACCACCACTCACGTTCAGTATATCAAGATATTAAAAAATTATGACCAAATTAAAAAAAACTCAATAATTATTATTGAATAAATCTATTATACGCTGAATTTTTGTGAACGTACATAAAGAGCGTTCAAATAATTGTATATAAAAGTTCATGTAAGTGTATTTAAAACTAGCATACTGAACTGGCGAGATGCCGTATTCTTCGGCTGGTGGCCAACAAAGGCGGTTCCATGCGGAATGTTGAGAGGCAGACGACATGGCGTGGCAGTATTTCTCGTTGGAGACATACCAAAGTCTGAAGTAAATCGAATAATGCAATGACCAAATAAAAATTGCACCATATTGCAAAAACAAAAACATTTAAAAAATAATATTTATAATTTAAGCACTGTAAGTTAATTATATATACCAACCGATTTCGTTCATCAGGGTAATAACGAACTATATTCGCATAAATTAAGCCACCACCACGGACACCAAAAGTACAGACAGATCTCTTATGAATTATTTTTTCGTATGTCGTTTGTGCCATGGAAGAGTTGTCAGGTCACATGTCAATGGCCAAAACCAAAACGCATTAAAAATACCCAGAATAAAAGTATTTATTTATTAATTTAGGGGTTTTAATCGCTTAAAGTTTTATAACATTTTATAAAATAAATATGATTAATAAATTTAGTTGTTTAAATTTATTAATTTAAATGTTTACGTGCAACATTAAAATGACAACGATTCCAACTACAAAATAATATTTATTTAAATTTACACGTATATATATATATACGTGTAATTTAAGGTTTCCGCAAAAAATAGTGTATGGAAATGGCGTCATTATTAAGGCATTACCTCAAAAAAGTACGATGCAATTATACTTTTTTGCAGGAGATATAAATCTCCTACAGTTGAAAATGTTATAATGTTATAATGTTATATATATATATATATATATATATATATATATGTGCGACTGCCACTTTTTGAGTTATATCACGCTATTTGTATATATTAAATAATAATATACAAACCAAATACAAAGACAGTGATCTAATCCAGCTGAGACGTCAGTTGCGTACACTATTTCTCCCGGAAATCTTAAATTTGTGAGTAATTAATGTGCATATAAAATATATTTCTACAAGAGAAAATATTGATGAAAGTAAAATGAGTGAGAACGTTGGCATTAGGGTTAAGAATAAATGAAAATAAATTAACCGTGTGGGTACAAACAAATTTATTTTTCACCTAGATGAATTTTTACACACACACTGATATTATTAACACATAAAATAATTAGATTGTACTGGTGACGCTTGTATTATTTAATTACTAGACGACGTAGTCTGTATTTACTTAACAAAACTAATTAATGATTGTAGCTAGTTCTCGCGCTCTAAGTTTTATTTATAAAAGAAATACGACTCTCATTTTATTATCAAGTTAATACTGGAAAAACTTTACACGTTTCAAATATAATGAAACGTTAAAAAAAATAACAACCGATTTCTCGCCTTGGCAATTTCTGGAACAATCGTCCGATTTTGGTGGAATTGAGTTAATGTTATTTGATAATTCAAATTCATTGGGACGTTGAAATCCTTTGTAATCAACAATAGTAATTATTATTCTAAATACTCGTGTTTTGAGAAAATTTTCATTTCAAAGAAAGATAATAGGAACCGGGACAACTATTCGGTGAAGGGTCCGCGCTTCTATTACATTTGTTAATGAATAAGTTACAGGCAGGTATATTGAAATAGTTAAATTAAGAAAACAATCAATTTAATCTTGCCATGAATTGTCAACATGATACAGCTTTAAAAAAATTAGATTAAATCCAATATTTAATGATTTTACGTAAGTACGAGTACAACAAAGTGTTGTCACTTGCTTTTATTTTTGTGCAGTCATATATTATTTTTATAAAAAAATACAGATTGTGTGGTAATAAAACTTCTAAACTATCTGTATTAAACTAGAGTATTAGATAAATAATAAAAATAATTTTAATTCTTTTATATGTATGTACTCGTATATGAGACCACTCTTGCAACAACACTGTATATCGTTTTTGGGCAGATCTGCGTGATGAATGCAAATACGTTGTACCTATATCTTCTTGGGCATCGAATCGTATATTAAACAACTATAAAATAAATAAAAAATACTATTACGCACAATTTCTAAGTGAATTTAAAACAGAATAAAACACCCAGTGATGTGCAGTAGGTATAGATTTAAGTTATGCTGTTACCAATTATCAATTAAAAACAGTAAGATAATAAAATTCGCGAATTAGTAAAAGAGGAAGTAGACACTTCAATGATTTGCACACAGTTGTAAACCTTTCTAATGTCATTTTGTTAAAAAACAGCATAGGTAACGACTCCATACAAAATGGATCAACCGAAAGGAATTTTCAATTTAGTAAATAGGCAATTATATGACTTGAATAATTCACTAGCTTAAAGATAGAATAGAATAATGTGAATGGATCAATGTAGCGAATGCACAAGAGCGCCATAGTTACACCGGTGAGTTGTCGTGATAATTTTTAGAACTAAGCAATAAAGTCTCTACTGGTACACAGATGGCGCTAATTGTAAAAAGTATGTTTCCGTTTATGTTAATTCAATTATTTAATGTATATTTGTTTCCCATAATTTTTAGTAATGCTCAGCTTTTTTGCTTGTATGCGCTGCACGCCCCTGATAATACCATATATCGTCCAATATGGCTGATGCTCCGTCTATCTATCAACATTTGTTAAAACGACATACAGTGTTGTTGCAGGAGGGGTCTCATATGTATTATAATTTTAAAATATACATGTACTTATATTATTATGCATAGTATTATTCGTAATCGGATGGTAATACGGTATTACTAATATCGTATTCCAAGGAAGTTTACCTATTCCGTATTCCAATTATTATTATGTATTCTTATTATTTTTCCTCTTTTGGGGTCTCTGAATTCTAGGATGTGTTTTAAAATCGATAGCGTATCAAAAATCCTCGAAAGGTAATAGGACTATCAGTTGGTATATTGCATTGATATGAAAAATTATTGTGTATGCGGGAGAGCTAGGAAAGAAGTTTCACACTTTAATGGCGAACTAACAAAAGTTCAAAAATAATACACAAATTTTTTATCAGTGCCGATAAATCGGCGTTTATTTTTATAACATTCCTTTTATAGCTTGCATCAATATAAAAATTCTTAGTACAAATATTATAATACATTTCATAACATGCAAGCCTGTTGGCCACTTTCTACCTCGCTAGGTACATATAAAGTACCTGTTCTGAGGTAGGTAGCCATAAGGTTCCATAAGCTAGAATATAAGACTCTGCGTACGGCTATACTATCTAACCTATTTCTACAAGTACGTCATCCATTTACACTTACTATGTAACTACATTCTTACTATAAAACCAACATATTATATATAAATGTAATGTTTATAATTGAATTAGAAAGGTTAATATTTGTTTTTTAATTAAGCATTCTAATGTGTTAACAATAACATTTTACCTTATTTGTAAATGTTGTAGAAAATTTATTTGATATGTTATGTTAATATTTTTTTTTAAACAAATTATAATGTTTTAGGTATGCCCGTAAATTTCTCAACAATATAAACACTACAAATTCTCGAGGTGATTCTCCAGAGAGTAGATAAATTTGGAATTTAAATCGTACAGGAACACAAAACATATGTTTATATTCAAATTAAAGTCGCAGGGCTTTATTAAATGAATTAAAGAAAATAAGATATATTTTTATTATTTCTTAGGGTCTTAAGATAATTATTTAATGAACATTATGGTTCTAATTTTAAATTTCATTTTCTACGTAGTTTATTTAAATAACCATCTACAAAAAACAAAAAAATATATCTTAGGCCGACATTTCGGCACGGTAACACGCAAATATATATATGCGTGTTACCGTGCCGTGCGTTGATATATATATCAACGCACGTTTCAGCACATATATATATATATATATATATATATATATATATATATATATATATATATCAACGCAGCCTTACAAACTTTAGAATTTCATAGAAACTTGATATCTTGATATTAGCAATATAAAAATGGCAATTCTTTACAGATGTATTGTTATGCGGCCTTTTTTTAAAGGTTTTTTTGGTTTCGAGTATTTTGTATTCAGGTCTTCTTCTATTCACCCGTTTTGCTCATAAATTGTAGTTTTCGAAGTTATCTCCGATGTTTTTCTCTAAAAGAAAGCAGATGCCAGGTATTTGAAAAACTTATTCTCTACTAAGAGCGGTCAAAAAATTGCCTCCCTTAAACGAAATATTACGTAAATTAATAATATTTTTACCAAATAACTACATTTCTTGGAAATAATGCAGTAACGCAACGAGGTTCCGTTAATTTAGAATGGTTTTCATTTTATTGTTATATATATATAAATAGTTTTTTTTAACCACGGTCAACAGATTTAAGTGTTTTAATTGCGTTTGGGCGAAAGAAAGTGTGGATTATGTCGCGGGGTATATGTGTTGATCAGAAGGTTATAAGCGTGAAAACTGGAGACCTGTGTCTGCTTGATCGTTGACCTTCTACAACAAGTTATAAGAAGAGAAACTACTAACGGTTGATATTCGATTTATTAAACAGTATTGTACAAAGTTTCGTGCGAGTAGCTAATGATCTAACTGATCTAAAGCTTGTGGTCGGGAAGACGGCGGATAGGCGAGTGATGCACACGCGTCGATCTTCTCGATGGTTGCTGCTTGATATTAGTCGGTACTAGATGTGTTTATGGCTGTTTAGATCCTGGCGTAACACCCAGGTAACTGTGAGGCGCATTCACGGACTCCGATGTGATTATGTGCAGGTATGTGTTTGTACACGAGTATGTACACATGCGACTGATGAATATTAAGAACAAGTGAAGCGACAACGAATATATCAACAGCCTGCCTGTACCTCCAACTCACCCTGACACTATGCCCGTCTCTTAATAAAATTAGGTTCTTCCACCTACATCGTGAGTCTATCACCAATTCTATTGTGCAGATAAAATAAAGCCAAACAAATTTAATTGGTGTATAACTGTGACTTAATCACTGCAAAAATCTGTGTATATTCGAGCTATGAGTTAAATAAGCGTAATACAATATGGATACTATATAATTATCCAAGTCAGTTCTCCAATTTTGCCCTTCACACGTATATTCTTTAATATATTTATTTTCATCTACTTATTATTTTCTTAAAAATTATAAATATGTCATATTAAATTTGAAATAATTTAATATTATTTTCTTCTTCAATATTTAGCAAAATTACTTTGTGGCAACATATTATTATATAAATAATAAGAAAAACAGTTTGTTTAACAAGGGTTTAAAATATTTACGTACAAATACTAGGGATTTACAGTTAGGTAAATAAGAAATTTTATAAACAATCAAATCTTTTTGCAAATATTTTAAAATTGTTTTCACAGTAGTTCCTAATTAGCTACCCACCATTTTTATTTTTATAGTTTTGTTTTTGTATACGCTTGCATTTTTAATTGTTTTATACATAGTTTCCCGTTGAAGGGGCCATAAGTCTTAAAATATATAAATAGTGATTTTAAACAAAGTGTTTTTTACTTTTAAAATTAGCAATATTAACTTGGTGGTTAAAATTCATATTTTTTATTTATTATCTTAGTTTTATTAACCACAATTGAGTTTAAAAAACATCTACCGGTTTCGGAAAATACCTTTTCCTTCTTCAGGATGTCATAACTAACTAAAAATATAGCATTGTTTCTTCACCAGAATCTATTTTTAATTTTTTTAAAAAAACAACAATTATTTAAAAAAATAAATTTAGTACCTAATTCAAATTGCTGCTCAATACAAATTTAGTCGAATAATTTTTAGGAAAAATTTTTAGAATAGGACTTGTAGTTAAATTTAGTTGGCTGTTAAGAATTTCCTGATTACTTTTACATGCTTTATTTATCTCCAACGATTCCAAATTATTTAATTTGTGACCTACACCGTTTATGTGCAAAATTGAAAATCCCAATTTTTTATCAAAACCATGACTATTTTCTATCAAATGATTAGAAAATTCTGAAAACCCACTATTGTTCAAACATCTCAAATGCTCCTTTACTCTTATATTAAAATTTCTACCCGTTTAACTAATATAAAATGCAGCACAAGTGTTTTTTCTTATTATTTTTTTAATTGTTATTATTTAAGTCGAGTCTAAGAAATTTGAAACATCAGTACTTACTTATTGTATACATTTTTCGATGTAATGTAATAGAAAATAAAATATCACCTGATAAAACCTATCAGAAAACATTATGGCGCATTGATAAGTAGACCCTAGAAAGCACGATTTGTAGTATCTCTCTCATCCTTTTTAAATTTCTTACTTGTGTTATAATACTACGATCATAACTTCTTTATATGATCCCAATTTGCCACGGGTCATGGATCCGCGTTGTTATTAGGGTAGAATCCACATAACCAGCGTAGAAGATATAATGTGGAAGCACGGGAAGAGGGCTGAGAAATAAAAAAGGATTTTTGAAAATTTCGCTTCTTTTTCAGGAAAAAATAATGTCTCGGGTTAATTTTTATGAAACTTTTTATTGATGCTGTAATTGATTAATTTTCAGAAGATTCAGAAAAAATCTCATGCTCGGTGTAAGAAAACATACAAAGATACAAAAAATAAGAGTTGTTCTCCAAACGACAAAACCACACACAATCGTTTTTAGAGTTAAGCTAACACAAAGTTTTTAGGGCGAAAGTTTGCAAGTATTAAAAGTACAGGCTGTTTTATAGTAGATTAATTAATTAAATTTTCCATTGCTAAAACTTGTATAAGAAATTTCAGGTTCAAGAACAGCGTTTATACTACGATATTTAAATAATTAATCCGTAATTTCTGGATGGCAAACTAAGTAAGGGTGTAAATTATTTGAATGTAAACGTAAATTTATAAGGAGTTGGTGGAATGACTCTGTAGGTCAATAAAAAAAATTTTAGTCAAGAGATAAATAATGTATAATATAGTTCCATGGAGGAAAACGTTGAATGCTTGGAAAATGATATATGAACCGTACGGTTATATGAAACTCGCGATATGTTAAACATGCGAAAAATTACGGAACTCGTAAAGACGGTGTTGACTGTATCACATCAAAGAACAAATTATGCCTAGATCTTACGCAATTTACTACATTAAAAAATGACCGGGGTAACCAATTTTGAAGGTTATCCAGAAAAAAATAAATGCATTAGTTTTACGAATATATCTCTGTACAAGCAACTTTGTAGGGTTCGCACTTTTTATATGCAGAATGATCGTAGGAATCTAATATGGGAGATTATTATTATAAAAACTATTCGAAGATATTGGTGGAAATATAAAGAGAAAAGGAATGCACTTACTTTTCGTCTGCCGGATGCTGGTTCATTTGTAGATTCTTCTCCACCACAAGTAACAAGCGTCGCGGCGTGTATAGGTAACACTCGCGAAAAAAAGGGTTATTAAGTTAATATAATTAGTGTAAGATTATTAATAATAAGCGGTAGCGGAATGAAGTTAATCCGTTGATGGATTTTTAATCACTGCGATATCTTCTTTCTTCCTTGTGCTTAAGTATTGGAGAGGTAAGAAAAGGAAGGATATACGCAGATTAAAAATTAGATAAATAGCGAATTGAATATATACTTTTAAAATTAGCAATATTAACTTGGTGGTTAAGATTCATATTTTTTTTATTTATTATCTTAGTTTAATAACCACAATTGAGTTTAAAAAACATCTACCGGTTTCGGAAAACACCTTTTCCTTCTTCAGGATATGTCAAAACTAACTAAAAATATAGCATTGTTTTTCTATTTATCCAGAATCTATTTTTAAATTTAAAAAAAAAAAAAATTTTTAAAAGAAAAAAACAACAATTATTTAAAAAGTAAATTTAGTACCTAACTCAAATTGCTGCTCAATACAAATTTAGTCGAATAATTTTTAGGAAAAAATTTTAGAATAGGACTCGTAGTTAAATTTAGTTGGCTGTTTAGAATTTCTTTATTACTTTTACATGCTTTATTTATCTCCAACGATTCCAAATTATTTAATTTGTGACCTACACCGTTTATATGCAAAATTGACAATCCCAATTTTTTATCAAAACCATGACTATTTTCTATCAAATGATTAGCAAATTCTGAAAACCCACTATTGTTCAAACATCTCAAATGCTCCTTTACTCTTATATTAAAATTTCTACCCGTTTTACCAACATAAAATGCAACACAATCCTTACAACTAAGTTTATAGACGCCAGAATTGTTAAATTTATCATCCTTGTCCTTAGAATTTATGAGTAAATTTAATAAAAAATTTAAAAATAGATTCTGGATAAATAGAAAAACAATGCTATATTTTTAGTTAGTTTTGACATATCCTGAAGAAGGAAAAGGTGTTTTCCGAAACCGGTAGATGTTTTTTAAACTCAATTGTGGTTATTAAACTAAGATAATAAATAAAATAAAAAAATAAAAATAAAAAATTGAATATATGCATGAGGCAACAGGTCAAACATCAAAAATTTAATAGAATTAAATTATTTTAAACTATTATATATACACATACAATCATGAAAAACTATTGCCTACAAGTAAGATTATTCCTTCACGGTTTTAGGTCATAATAATAATAATGAAACCACAAACCATGATCAATGCGTTCTCCAATCTCTTGGATTGAAATTCCATGCTAAGTAAGCTTTAAGAAGAAGCATGGAATTTCTTAATTACCTGTCACTTTTTACCTTTCACCTTTCACCTTTCACCTCTCACCTTTCACCTTTCACCATTCACCTTTTTAGATTTGACAATGGATGACATAACTTTGAAATTCCTTTTTATGATGAGGAATTTCTCCGTCTTTTCTCGACCAATGCGCCACCCTTCCTACAGATTATATGTATGTATATTGGAAAATTTTATAAAATATATGAAGTAAAATATTACTAGGAAAATATCGGCGGAATATAAATTTCTTATAAACGAAGAATTGATGCAATTCAACAATGAGCACGATTATCATACAAAAGGAAAAGATAAACAGACTGCCATTCATAAATATGGCTAAATCTCAGAAATCGATGATTTACAGAGCGATGAAGATTTTTAATGAAATGCCAGAAGACATAAGAAAAGAGGAGAAACTGCATGGATTCAAAGTCAAACTAAACAGATATGTGAAAGATAAGTTCTAGTAAAAAGAAACGAATTTGATTATGATTATTATTATATATATATATATATATATATATATATATATAATAATCATCATATACTCGTATATATAATATATAATTACATGTTAATGTTTCATATAACGAGTACTTTGAATAAAAATAATAAAGTATTCGTTATATGAAATGAATACTCAATGTAATAAGTTATCACTATTTATTTTATAGTAATCACTATTTATTTCAAGTAAATATTTTTTTTTAAATTGTAACAAAAAGTAACGTTGCATTTCATAGTATATTAATTATATATAGATTTTAACAAACATAAATGATAGAGTACATGAATTTGAGATTGTGGAAGTCTATCGCCTCTACAAATATCATCACCGACAACGAGCCCTGAATGCACCCTGCAGATTCCTGGGCGAAAAACTAGGCTCTCATCAACCGCTACCGACACCAAAGCACAAGCCAATAATATGATTCAGCATGAAAGCCGGCTCCTGAGCACTGTGACTGCTTTCCCGTCAAGATCTCTAGCAAACGCTCCTTGTTGTAAACTTTTTATTGCATATGGTCATACATTCACATATGCACAATACATCGCCGCGATCATAATCAAACAAACATAATATTCCGGCCATATTTTGACATATACTACTACACGCACATATCTTTTTGATAAAACGTCGCAATTTCTCATGAGATAATCAGCAAAGAAAGACTCAGCTAAATTTTTAGAAATTAATAAGTCATATAAATATTTACCATTTACAAAGGAGTCCGGAATGACACTCGCACTTTCAATTAGTTCACTCGGCGAGAGTTTATAGATTTTATTTGAATGTTTACTCATCAAGGTAGATATTAAAAAAATTCTGGAAAGCAATTATTTGTATTTTGCGGTTGATACATAAGTTTGAGAACCCACTGGAGGATAATAAAATGCTAAGTCGTATTTAAAAGGCCAAATGCATTTGAGCGACGTATGCTAAAGATCTTCTAAGTTTTGGAAAAAATGAAATAATTTGAAAAGTATGCCAACGCCGGTGTACACTAAATTACAAGAGTTGCATTACGAATTAAGAAGTACTAAAATGCACGACGGACGAAGGAAAGCTGCGTACTTTAGACGCAATCTTCGCAATGAGAAATACGATTTCTTACAACTAATTATACATGGGAAGATACAAGGTAGCAGAAGTGTCGGTAGACGTGGCTCAATGTTCAAGATACTAGAGATGGTATACAAAAAATTAGCATACAACAATTTGCTCGCTAACCTTCGACAAAAAACAGCACATGAAGCACAAGAAGAATATTTTTTTTATTTAATCTTTAGTCATCCTGTAGTATGATCCTACTAGCACCCTTATCGTCCGCGGTAATTTTTTCCGGTGGGACATTTCGCTGAAAGCTCAAGTCCGAATACAGCCTAGTCATCCCGAAGCTCACCCACATTCGTCCGCTCCTTCGTTAATTAAGCATTTCCACTCTTGTAAGTCGGGAATTCCCTACCTCCGGAGCCTCCAGGAAATCCTGCCATGGGCGATGTGAAAAGATGAAAAATCGCTTCCATTTGCAGCCTGCTCCACCCTCGCCACTTAAATGGAGTCCGGATATTAGATTATATACAGTAAATAACTTCTTCAAAGGATTAATAACATTTTGCTGGTATATTGACACTTCATGTCGTAAGCAACGTGATTAGATCTCATCAAGGTCATGGTCACATTTTCACAAACCATAGTTAAAAATATAAGCAATATATTTATTTAATTACGTATAGATTTTATTAAGGTCTTGTTTCTTCTATGATATATTATATTTTCTTTTCATTCTTTGACAATTCTGCTGACCTATATTATTTACAAAGATATTAGACATCTTATAAATAAAATCCTGAAGTATTCTAACGTATATTCGTCATAAATAGAAATTGAATATGAAGTATTAAATTCCTTTGAAAGTACATTAAAGATTTTTTTGTTCTGAAAGTACATTTGAAAAAAATAGTAAATACAGAAAACAACTAACTGTTGGATATTTAAAAAACTAGAACATTGTAATGATGACGTGAGGTAATTTAAATTAATGTGGATTTAAAATAATACAATTATTTAAATTTTAAGTGGTTATCTGAGTAATAATTATAATTATTTCATTATGATTGGCTTTCATAACTAAAACACCAGGTTATTTTTTTGTCATTTTATTTGCTTTATTACATACTGGATAATAAATGTATGTGGTGTCTCATTTGTGTGAAAGATGAATCAGTTCAGCGACGCCTAAATAGAGAAGTATATTACAGCGAGCTCGACAAAGTAACGATATTTAAAGTAAACAAAGTACGTAAGAAAAATGTTGATACTCGTAGAATGATTAATCGTTGCGCGCAAGCAATATGAAAATAAAAGCTTTGAAACACAATTTTTGATATTAAAAAGTGTTTGTGGTGTTACAATTTTTAATTAACATGAAAGAAGATACAATTCATAGAAGTGATCAATGACATATCAGGACAGATTTTAAACACTAGTTATGTTTATGTAATTAAAATTTAAAAAATAGGCATGATTTTTGGAAACACGTGTTAGACCGCACAGACTAACATGGCTCGAGGCACAATATGGGCGTCATCGTGTGATTGGTATTTTGAAAGTCAACATTATGATATTTTGAAATTACCAGTGAAATATTACATTGATTTCAAGATTCATTACATCGATTATAATACACCATCGATTAATTATAAGATGGCACCGATTATCAGACACACCCTAATTTTTCTAAGCTAGAAAGAAAAGAAGAATAAAATCAATTAAAATTTTATTACGAAAATGATAGACATCATATTGCATACACAATAAGTTTTCATTTCAATGCAGGATCACGGTGAATTGTTTTTGAGGACATGTTATACAATAATTATGGGCAAAATTTAATTCAAAATGATCGCGTTCAATTGACACCGAGCGACGAATGTATCCCAACTGTATAGCAGCGGCAGCGACGGCCGCTAGTTCACTGGAGGTGGCTCCAAGGATCGTCAACGGCAAGTTCATTTTTGACAGCGATTGTAAGACGCCATTAAGTGTAAGACGCACCATGAATATAGAGACCAAAATAGGAAAAAAACATGCGTCATATAATCGATGCAATACGGTAATTTAATCACTTGAATTATGTTACACAGCTTCACTGCAGAATTCACCATGGTACAGTTATAAAGCTTTTAAAATTGTAACTTGTCTTAGTATGATAACTAAAATTATTTTTAACCCATAATTGCAAAACTAATATCACAATATTTTATTAAAAAACTAAATTACTTATAAGAACTGTACCAGTAGGTTTAATATCAAAGAAATCATTTTGTGTTTTAGGAATAGTTATATATTCCATAATAATATTTTATGTTCTAGGAATAATTATGTATTCCACAATAATATTTTTTATTTTAGTAATAATTATATATTCCATAACAATATTTTGTATTCTAGGAATAATTATATATTCCATAATAATATTTTGTGTTCTAGGAATAATTATGTATTCCATAATAATATTACGCTTCCTCATCTACATCTGTAACTTTCTGGATGCCTGCTTCAGTAGTGTCATTATGGCTGAATAGTGCTTTATTAAACGGACCGGTCAGTAAAAACGAACATGTTTTTAATATCTCTAGGATAAGATTACTTTAATGTTATCTCTTTTATATATTCAATAACAGTACTTAAATATATGTTCAATTTGAAATGAAGTGTACATTATCTTTATTACGAGTAAGAAAAAAATACATAACATCTGTCATCTTTTCTTGTATACAATAGAATTATGTCTATGGTATGTAAATATGTATTACATAACCATCAGCAGTCGTGTAAAAAGGATTAACACAAAATTATTATATTGAAACTCTTGATGTGCCTACACTTCCGCCTACTTCCGACTATCTGAAAACAACAAAAGTTGGAACACGCGTCACAGAATATAATTTCAATAAGTAAAATTTATCAAAATTATCATCGTAAGTAATAAAAACTACTATAATAGTAATATTAAAATATCATTATTAATAATACAATCATCAGTAATTTGAATAGGTTTACCATTTTCTGAAAACTTTAAGTCATAATAATTTAAGAGCGTACTTAACCATAAGAGAATTGATCCGAGCTTTTTTTGCTTGAGAACATCGTTTTGATGTTATTAACTTGTCAGTTTGAATCTAACGAGGAAATATTAGCAAAATGAAGAGTAATGTCTATTTTTTCGCTGTAGGTAAGCATAAACATTATTTCTAAATTACAAAATAAAAAAATTACAAATTTATCCGAAAATTTAGTAAAATAGAAAACACATTAAAAAGAGTATTTATATAAATAATAAGAAAGAACACTTTGTTTAATCTACTTTTAATTGATAAATCAACATGTTAGTTTGCTAATCATATTTTGGAAACATACCATTATTTTGACATTAATAAGAGTTTGAAAATTTTACATACAAATATTATAGTATTATTAGGAGAATACATTCTTATCGTGAAGTTGTTATTATTCATAACACAGGTCTGTGATATTTTAATGTTATTTTTAACAGTGACATTACCTTTGACGACAAATTTTCGAACCTATATGTTACACTTTTTCAAATTAATATCGTTCCATTATTTGATAGTTGCATAGTTGGATAATGCACCTTCCTCGATTTGGAAAGAGATCCAGGTTCAAATCCCGGTGGCGCAATATCAATATTTTTCGATAAAATTGATTATATATGTATATCTTTCTAATTAGTACATTTAATTATTATATTATTTTATAAATAATAAAAACTATTAATAGTAAATTAAACATTTTAAATAACTGTATTCTTTTTACAAAATATTTAACATATAAATTTGTTTTCATAGTAGTTTCCATTTAGTTACTCATCACTTACATTTATAGTTTTGTTTTTTTTGTCTGTGCTTGTATTTTTAATTTTAGTACGCAATTTGTATCCTGACGATGGGACCATTGGTCTTGAAACATGTTGAATTATCAATAAATAATGGTTTAAAGAAAATGTTTTTTTCTTATTATTTATATAATATGTTGCCACAAAGTAATTTTGCAAATATTACAGAAGAGTATTTATAAATGGATCACATCAGATATAATAATAAGATATTTTTTAATACGCATGGACATTTTTAAACCAGAACTTTTTGTATGCAAATTATAACTTATACTTCAGCCATATGTTTATGTCGAGGGTCGATATTTAGCTGACGTTTGTAATTACTGTTTGGCATTTCAATGACCATAATATCTCCCATAATAGTGGTCGACCATTGATAATATCGATATTGATATCATCCCTCACAATACATCCATTAAACGTCAATTACAACAAGAATTGACCCCGACATATTTATTTCATAACATTCAACAAGTATATAGAGCAATATCAACTGCTGTTGTTCAAATTTTGTGGTTTTGAATTTTCGACTATTCTAGCCTTGATCTTATGATATAATCCCCATTGTTGAAATACCCCAAATAATAATCGAGAAGAAATATAACAAGCCCCGGCAAGCAATTTACGGGATGAAGCCATCACAATCTTTGAGGGGTTTTCATTAAACTGTCTGCTGCTAAAATGGCATAAGTTCGAATAAACCAATCTATCATCATCCAAAGACAATTTGGTTGGACGGATGGGCCAGGCTGATGGCGGCTGTAGCGGGTAGGGGTGAACGAGGGGACCGCCCTGATTGCCCGCTGGAAGATAAATATACCCGAGGACGGCCAACGATGTGGCGATGGGACCGACGAATATAAGCGTTACTTTTTACGGCCTTTCAAAATCTCAGGAATTAGGGTCAAGTATAAGATGGCAGATTATATCACTTTCACTCTAAAAATATGAAAGATTTGGCTGTGGATTAAAGCGTTTTTTGTTCGTCTATTTTTAACAAAGGGATCTCATTTTCCCGAAGCACATAATTTAAAGGTCATCTTAGAAGGAGAATTTAAATAAGATTATCTCTTTTGGTAATGTAAACATTTTTTTATTATTTTCATTTCCTTTTATTACATTTCTTTGGATTCAATGTCGAATAGTTTAAATAAATGCAAAAAAATACCATCTGAGGAAGAATTTCTTTAAAGTTTACTTGTTTAAAGTTGTAGAAAGTTAAAAGTTTCTGTTTTAATGAATTTAAATTAGCAGAATTTATCATAACAGCAGTTGCAAGGTATTTTACATACACATACTATTTTATTAATTTTCGTAGAATATTTAAGATAAATTTATATTAAAATAATTGTGAAATATAAACTGTAATAAAATAGATTCAGTATATGTAAATTTCATTTTGAAGATTTGAAAAATGATTACTATAAATATTGTATCCAAGATCTCCATTGGGTTATGATATCGTAATTCAAAGAATGGCAATCTAAAAATGATGTAGGCTCGACAGACAGCAAGGTGTCTTGAAACTCAAAAAAAGACAAGTGCCGTTATTATAAGTGTGTTACATTCTGAATGCAAAACAGAAATATCAGCCTATGCTTACTGATCTTTACTAGGAAATCTCTGAAACACGAGTCTCATCCGTGTACGCGCAACCATATCTACGTATAATTACAAAAATAATTCTGAAAAAAATGTTCACACTAAAATTAAATAGTTAGTTAACAGCTCAGAACTTGTCCATCTACATATCAGTATCTTATATCAATCAATCACATAATAGTTGAATACCACAAAACACAGCGAAAATAAGAACTACAAAATACCATTTGGTGCAATCGCACCTTAGCTACCAGAAACACAGAAACATTAAAAAGAGACACACTGAATTCCGCCTCTCCTGGGTCTCTTGATCACCTCCGGATTTAGAGGACTATATATGTAAATACATCACTATTTTCGCAAAGGTCGACACATTGACACACGGGGTCCTTCGAGATTGATAACAGCGCGTAACCGTTTCGATTCAAGGTTGTCGACCGACTGTCCGCTCACTAGCAACGGCGAGGGAAGGGAAGGTGGGGTGCACTAAACACTAGTTCATACAATATATATTATATTATATATAAATATAAGTCTTAAACACCGTCTACAAAAACTACATTAGGGGAGAGAACTATTAAATATTATTCCACAAAATTATACAATAAACTGCCTATAGAAATAAAAGATTCAACAAATGGAGCAATATTTGAGAAATGGATTAAAGAATTTGACAAAGAACTGTTAAAAAAACCTTAGTTGCCTCTTTAAAAAATTCAAAACTTTTTTAAGAGATAACTTAATGTATTAAGGAGAACACAGGACGATATTATATGTATATATTTATAATTAATACATTTAATTAGTATTTAAAACATCACAGACCTATGTTCTGAATAATTACAACTTCGCAATAAGTTCTCCTTAATAATATAAGTTGTATCAATGTGTCCAAAATGTAATAAAAAATTAATTGATAATTCTGGCGTCTGCAGTCGGTTTAATCAACGGTATTTGAGATTCCGTAAAAACAATGTAGACGGCTTTCAAATAATGGAACGACAGATGTATTCATTTGAAAAATTGTAACATATAGTGGCATTAGTTTATAATGTCACAGTATATTGCATGAATTTATGCGTATATATATTTTAAGTAACTTTTTTTATGTAAAACTTCATAACGACATTAGTAAATAATAAATAAGTTACGTGAAATTTTTTTTTTATAATGAGCTAATCAACAAATATCTTAAATACCAAAATATTATTGACTGTCCCATAAAGATAAATTAAATAACCATCATCATTATCGTCATCATTACTCACGTCAGTCATTCATGACTGAGAATCATCATTTTCATGAACTCTTACCATCTTGACCGTACTTCTTCACTTTTTCTGACATATGGAGAAATGAAGACTATCATCAAATAGGTGCCAATTACTGTTTCCACTTGTTCGGTCTATCGGGTGGGGAATCTTTATCTTCATCTCCATTCTTCAGCGTGGTTCACCATAATAAACACCTCCAAGATATCTTTTCTTCTTGTAAGATATCCAAAAATTGAAGTTGACAAATGGTCTCTTCTTGATGTGTTTAATGGAGATGTTTGTGTGTGTATCCATAGTATGCGCAGCGTGTGTCTCCAGCACCACATCTCAAATATATCAATCCGCCTTCGCATTGTATACACAAAGAATAAACAAAATACTAATTTAAAACATAATTGATTGGAATCTATAAATCATGAAAAGAACAAAAATTGTGTTACACTTGAAGGAAAAAACTACAAAGTTCTCAAATATAATTATTGCATTGTAAGGTTTCCAAGTGAATGAGTACGAAACACGTGACAGCGCGGGGAATTTATTAGCACGCCCTGAGTTTGCACAGTGGTCGAACACACATCACTAAACTCATAACACATAAAACTGTACCAGTGAAATGACAAGTGTATCCAAGTTTGTGTTAAGAGATGAAACCACGTTAAAATAGTTACGTGTTCAATGTATAATTGAAAAATAACAAAGATAGATTTTAAAATTTTGGTGTAAAACAGAGTTAATATGTACTATTTTCTAATTATTTAAAAAACACTATCTACCTAGAGTTTAAATACCCCCTAGAATGGACCCCAAAACCATACGATATATATAGATTGGCGTGGTAGTTTCGTCTTGTTTGCGTTTGTTCCCACCTTTTTGCGCGTGACGATTTACCATTCCATCGACATTTTTTATAGCCAGTCTGCTTAATGTCCTTATTTCATTAAGTTCACCATTTTAGCTGTCTTTCTTCATCTAAGCATTACTTTCTCTGAACTGGATCGTCTTATATTTACATAAATAAAATATTACAATTTAAACACTACAATAATAACACAACTATTTAATATCCAACGTCAAACGTTAATATTTAACTCCACAACTATTTAATATCCAACGTCAAGAAATTTAAATAATTATAATCATTGCCAGGTAGCCACATCAAATTTAAATCGCCTTGTCATTTTTAATCCATACTAATTTTAATTGCCTTATCATTTTAAATCCATACTGATTAAAATCGCTTTTTTCTAAATCCATGCTAATTTTTTACGCCTTATCATTTTAAGTCAATACTCATTTAAATAACCTTACAGCAGCATTGCAATGTACCAATCGTTTCAAATATCTGACGATAGATTTCTACGTTTACTCTTTGAAAAAAAAAATGAACCTTCGGAACAAAAAAAACAATTTGACACTTTTCTTCAATAATATGTATAAATTTTCCTTTCAATTTTCATGTGTGACTAAACTAGTTTGGGTACCATTATTCATTTCGGAAGGTTCCAAGGTTGTATATGTTTTGAAATTAATTCACGGAAATTGGATATATCTTCATTCAAATACTATTTTCCCAAATTAATAATCGGATTGAACAAATTGAATCAAAATGTAACACATATTTCTTAATTTATTTTACAAATGTGTATTAATAAGTACAAAAATATAACATTACGGCGTCTGGTTTTCTCAAAAATACCGAAGTAAAATCTAATGTACCTATGTCAAGTTATAAGTCATACGCATGACGTATCGTTTATATAATGCTTGTGACATATTCATTAGTTCAAAATATTTTTAAATATCCGTTATCGTACATATCTGGTATAAATGTTTTTAGATAAATTTTCAAGAATTCAAGTTAAGTTCGTAAAGTTAAAATCAAATTGAATTTCCCCCAAAAGAAATTCCATTAATATATTTTTTATCGAATCAGTACACCCAAATATTCTATCCGGAGTAAACACTTGATTGTATTTGTGCGTTTAAATGATATTTTTAGAAGTGAACCTTTTGCATACCCTTATAAAATTTTCACGTTTAAATTTTTTCATTGCGACGAAAGTTCGTCAGAAAAATTATTGCGTCATTCACATGTTTTGCTGGGTGTGGTGACCACTCTTGCACTAGTCAGTACGGAACGCATGACGCGTCAACGTCTCTAGTGTTAGATCTCGAGTTATTATTAATCGATATTGAATTAAACGATTGAGCAACTTCGTAGAGTAAATGTAATGATCAATAATAAACTAGAACAAAAAATATATAAAATCAAAATAATAGTTCTTATCATCGATCGATTTGAAACTCTTACAAGGATCATTTCCTTAAGTAACTACGAAAAGGTTGATGAGTTATATACCAAAATGCTATCATTTTAAAACATTGAGGATATGAAACCGTAATCTGAAGATGAATTGGGATGGTAATAACATGGTAATAGTTATCATATGATAATGAGAGTAGTGACAATATCCCAACGTATGTGTAGTACAAAATTTAGTTATAATAATTTAAATAATCATGTCCCACTAGAAACTAATTGCCATATCAACTAATGATAGAACCAAAATCGATCTGTTGAAATCTCTGGTATTCTCTATAGTACTTAGGAATTCTGTATTCTCGACTTTTTTTTAATTCCCGGGACTCGAGAGTCATAATTTTCAAGTCTCGGGAATTCCCGGGAATCGAGACCATGAATTTTATTTAATTAAAGTGAAAGTTTATTTTAATAAATATTCACATGCATGATATACAGTACGATAGCTATTAAGGATATGTATCTGTGTAAAAAACATTCGTTGGTATTCATTTTATAAACAAATTAAAATTGTTTAATGAAATATTTATTATTTCATAATGTGTTAGTACTTTTTTAAAATGAATTTAAGTTTACATATATATTGAATACAAAACTCATTAATTTATAAAAAATACAAAATACACACTTAAAAAATAAAATAAATATAACGTACAAAAAAGAACAATTAATTAAGAAACATATCGGAAGACAAAAACGTATATATTTGACTAAAGTCAATTAAAGTCCCGTAATAAAGTTAAACAAATAATTTTATCGCACGTTTGCTGTATATGTAGTTAATTGACAGTAATATTGACTAAACCTGTTTAAAATGAATAATATATATAATAAAGAGTCCCGAGTCTCAAGTTATTATTTTTAAGTCACGGAACTCGAGGCAGCAAAAAATCATGGAATTTCCGGGAATGTATTCCCGGATTATTTCGACACACAATCCCTAATAGCACTTTTGAATGGCATTCGTAGTTCAGTGAGCATGACACTGACTTCTCATACCGGGGGCTCCGGGTTCGATTCTCTGTGAGGATACGCATATGTTATTTTCTCGTAATCATATGGTCAGTTGAGAGAATGCGAGCAAGAGTACGGTGTCCTGGGAGATGGATACACAAAGAAAGGAATTAGCAGATTTTTTAACGAGGTCTAATCCTTAACAGGCTTAAAAATATTTTTTTTATATAGTTAATGGTCTTTCGAAGTGTGACACCTGCCGATAAACGCCGAGGACTGTCACGGGTCACTAATCTTGAAATCCACGCTTTCTATACTTACGACGTAGTTTTGGATGTCTTGTTTACTCTCCTGAATTGTCAATTTGTAACAAAACATTTTATTTTTTCAGTGTTTCTAATTTCTCGGCTATTAGAAACAATACTCTATTTATAATTGTTATTTATTATTTATTTTTTTAATTATTATTTTTAAATATTTTTACACTATACCTAATACTAGGACTATTTATCATAGTCATTAACGACCTGTTGATATTCTGTATATTTAAAAATGATGAAAATGAATTTATGTTGCAGTTATTTATGGTAATTTATTTATATATTTACAAAGTTATGATATGAACTTATCGGCCGCAAAGTACATACAAACATGTCAACTAGTTTCTTCTATGGTTCTGTTATATTTTTTTTTTATTCTCTTACTCTTCTGATGTAGTAACATCATCAGTAAAATATTTTTTACAAAACGATATACGTAATAAACAATTGAGCATTATCAGTAACAATCTTATTTGTATGATCTCATTGACAAACGTGGCCCAAATCATGGCGTGGTTGATATTTTGGCGGTCGATATTGAAATATTTTAATATAACCTATGAATAAAGTACATTAAATATCTTATTTCCTTGTTTGTTTCTTGTTTTTTGGGAGTGATCTATTAATTGACGCAAACAAATACCCAATCAATAAAATAAAATGTCGAGTATCCACTCCTTGTGCATTTGTCCTTCAATAAACCTTAATATATAGCTTAATCTCGCTCTGGACAACCAATGGTTTTGGCGACAGGGAGACAGATTGCGTTCTGACACAGAACTGTCAAGATCTTGTGCCTTTTTTCTGCCGTGCCGCCATGCGTAACGCTCAGACCAAGAAAAGGCTGTGTTCTTAACAGTTCCGGAAGTGCAATGATCTATCGGTTCTTCACAACAAACGTGCTAGTTAACTGGAGGTGAAAACGACGTCCAACCCAGGACTTTAGAGCAAGGTAAGCCAGATCTATCTGCCATTATTTTCCTTCATAAATCCAATTCAGGCTGTGTCAATTGATCAATATTATAATCGATACAGTCAACGAGATCTTATCCCACCACTTGTAATAATATTATTACCACTATCAGTATTATCATTATCATCGTCATCATCATTATCATTTATTTTATATAAAACATACAGTTCCATTAGATTAAATAAAAACACTACTTCGGTGTTTTTTTCCTGCTAGCAATGGAGACAGCACGATAAGCAAAAAATAAAAATCATTTATGTGATAAATTTATTTACTAGAGAAGATTAAGTGAGTGTGGAGTATAAACTCCAATATTTTGTATTTACAAAGCAGGTTGTAAAATAATGAGTTAGATAAAGAATTCGAAAGCGGACATCTGAAGAAGAGTGTAAGTACTACTAAGTAAATCAGTACTAAGTAAGTAAAATATGATTCTGTAAAAAGCTTTAAAATTTATACGTGTACGAATGTGGACGTAGCTATGGCGTTCTATTATTTCTGGCTATTGAAAAATAAATTACGGTGATAAAAGTAAGTTAATAGTTAATGTAAATAGATGTTCTGTCGAATTATGAATTAAGCGCAAAAATTACGAAAACACTTCAAGACACGAAGTAAACTCTTCCGTGTACAAAATTTTTCTTTAAAAATAATATTTCTTTAACAAAATTTATATTCTACCATGTAATTGAATTACAATTCTTCAGTGATGACAAATGTCTTCTGATGAAAATTTCTAGAAAGCCCCGAGACAATTATCTAGCGCTCCGCTTCTTGAAATACGAAACCTTTTCTGCTAAACATTCCCAACACAGCCATTGAGTTGATTTACGGAACAAGAACATAATTTTGGTACATTCCATACATTCTACACAATGTTCTAGAAAACTATTTTTCCTCCAACTATATCTCTCAATTTATTTAAAATTTGAATGTTTTCAAATCTTGAATCAAACTCTTAAAATGCTCAGTACAGGTTACAGTATTTTTTATCGCAAACTCGACTCCTTATTAATTAATATCCCTGACAATATAAATTTTGTCTGTGTTTTATCAAGTGTCTCGAAGTGCGATCTTTAAATATTTTCAGGTGAAGTAAGTAAATAAACATATGATTAAGGAAAACACATTCTTATTGTGAAGTTGTAATTATTCAGAACATAGGTCTGTGATATTTTAAATACTAAATTAATGTATTAATTATAAATATATACATATAAAATCAATTTTGTCGAAAAATATTGTTTTAGCGTCACCGGGATTCGAACCTGGATCTCTATTTCCAATCCGGGGAAGTGCACTACCATTGTACTATAACGCCAGTATTTTTCTTGACAAATTTTCGAACCTATGTTTTACATTTTTCAAATTAATACACCTGTCGTTCCATTATTTGAAAGCCATATACATTATTTTTACAGAATCTCAAATACCTTTGGAAATAGAGATCCAGGTTCGAATCCCGGTGACGCAAAAACAATATTTTTCGACAAAATTGATTTTATATGTATGTATTTATAATAAATACATTAATTTAGTATTTAATAAATATATGTCTTAACAGGAACGACATATAACAAGAGGATATATATGGATCTCTAAAATAATGGACTTGGATTGGTTTTTCCCTGTCATTATTTTTGACTAAAGCTTAAATGGAACCTAATTCTAATTCTAGTCGGGTACGTGAAACAACTCTTGTTATCAATTGTATTAACTTCCTTAATAAAATATTTTATTTTCAGAAAAAATGTGACTGTTTTACTATCATAATTTCCTTAAGGACATTAATCGAGCATCTATATTGATTCCATGTTTGTATCATCCACTGGACATGACTAACTCATAGAGAGTGCAGAATTTTCTCGTGAATATGATACTTGGTTCAATATTTATAGATATTATAATCGTATTCTGAACCAATATAATTAATACAGGAAAAACTTTAACAAAATGGTTATGAAAGTATTATTCACTTCTTTAATAAGATTTTTTTATCCGAAACAATTGCCAATAATTAACATTGTCTCTTCATTTTAACTATTCTACCTAGTACATTAATTTTAACAATTTTTTTACATGGTTGACATGAGCATTAAATTAGTACTAGTGATATGATTGATAGTGGCTTTTATTAATATAAGTGAAAATAAAAATAGTACTCATGACTATAATTGACTTCCCTCACAACTAATTCCAGAATCTTTCCAGCCTAATGCAATGCATCCATTCACTGCTTTGGTACTCTTCCATGTTTTCTTCATTCTATAGCTACAACATTACTAATGTTAAAACTTACGAAGTGAGAACCACAACAACAAGAAAATAACCCTTGTCGTATTGGCTCTCGACTAGCTCATCGAGCTGGAGAATTTTTTTATATCTTTCACCTTTGGTAGTTCATCATTTACCTTAAGCAGTTTTTTTTGTCTTAGATAGAATCCGTATTTACCTGATGCAGGTAGCTTATCACACCCCCCTCCGACTTTTAGTTCATGTAATTGAAAAAACTGCATTATTTATGGGGTTAATCAATATCTATGCCTTATAATAAAATTATTAAAAATCATAACATTAAGTATCGAAAAAAATATTCATGAGCATTTTTACTTTGCTCAACTTACATTGCTTAACGTACACTAGTACTCTCGTCTTAGAGGGAACGGTGACCACAACATGAAAAATATCTTACATCTTATTACAACTACTTTTACCTAAATGCAACAGACTTCCACAATATGAAAACCGTGAAACATCGAAAAGCATGTGCTAAATCATATACTACATTTTTAATTACTACAAGGACATATTGACTACCCTAACCAATTAGAACTTACATATATATCTGCATATTCCGTCCGGATCGACATAACAGACCGTCATCTTCCATATTCTATTACGCACCAAAATTCATACGTACAAATATCATAATGATAATTAAACACAAAATATTATTTTTCAATATTAACCACTCTGTTACATTAAACTGATTTCATTAACCATTTTATTATCGATTTTACCTTTTTTTTACCTACATACACATTTGCTCTCCCGCTTTCTCAACCCTAATTTCAACTACCCTATCCTTTCTCCCCCCTAGTTTTTATCTTATTTTATTACATGTTTACCTGTAAATATAAAACTGATGCTCTTTTGATTGATAATGCTCACACCTACTGTTATGTTAATGTTTATGGCACTTTATAGCGAAAATTGTGACATTACTTCGATACCGATGTGCTCAAATATGGTTGTGGATTTTTATAACTATTCTCATATATTATGTGTATGCTGTTGTTTATTTCTACACATATCGACAAACTATAATTGTCTAAATTATTCATCTTAACTGATTTTCTTTGAAACATTATGTATGAAACAAACCACTCTAATTCTCTAGCAAGAAAAATGTGATAGTAAGGAGTTAAGAAACAGTTTTACTTCACATTGTATGTTTTTCTTTGCAGTATCCATTTGCCTTGTTGCAAAGCCGGTATATTGCGGGAACGGCGATCCATAGATGGGCCATACAAAGTGTAGAAGGAACATCGCCAAGCTCATGTTGTCGTCCCTGCCCGCAAACGATCGTAAAAAGAGCGAGATAAGCCGTTGCAAACGCTGGGACAATTCTCGGCCTGTTTCCTTCAAATATATTACGTACTAAATATTCAGACTTAATTTGTCTCCCTTTCGTTTGCCAAGACGATGTGAATACTGTACGTGGCGATTTTTCAACTGCCGGAAGTACTTCTATTTCCGGTATCTGAGACGAAAACATTTCCTATTTCTTTTGTGTAGCGCACATCCCTTGTTAGTTGAGACGGAAAATCGCCCGATAGAAAATGGACAAAATATTTTTAACTCTTACGTTTTGACATCAAAACGTTATGTCTGTTCCGATGTGGGAGAACTAACTTATACCAAAATAAATAAAGTATTTTAAACTCATTTTAAAGAAGAAAATTAGTTTATTTATTTTTATAATACTATTGAAATGATTTTTTTGTGCATTTTAAAGTCGAGATTTGAACCCAATACTTTCATTATAGATGAATTTGAAAGAAGCTGTTATACCTATGAACTGGAGTTAAAGAAATACGAAAAAAACTGGTATGAAATTATATGATTCTGAATATTTTTTAAATTCCTTGTAAATACAAAATAGTTATTAATCTTGACACTTCAATTATAGACTCATAATATTTTAGTGGTAGTAGCAGCAGCAACAGCAGCAGCTTTTTATTTTTGGTGATCCTTTATACAAAAAAGGGATAAAATTATGTTTTTTTATTCACCGGTTTCTAATTTATCGTATATTTAAGAATGAACGTGAGGTAAAATAATAATACTATCACGGTACGTTCAAAAGAATAATAGCTTCTTTTAAAACTCTTTCTGATGACAAGATATTTAGTTTTTAACAATTTTCAAGGTTTTATTTTATTTTTTAACTTTAAAAATTTTATTTGTAACGCCCCTGCTCGAAGGGAAAAAGTCATTTAAACATCAAGTTTTTGCGGTGGAAAGGTTGGCAAAGTTTAGAGAATTACACAATCACTTCGAAGTTAGATTAGTTCATTTCGGTACAGGTGAAGATGTCACAGGGAACTCTTCTCTGACATTTGAAAGAAAGTTTCATCAAAGGCTTTTTGAATTTTGAAATCAACTTCAGTCAAAGAAGTGTGTTATGGTTGGTCTTGAAATATTGACTGATGATATACAACGAAATGTAATAATCCCCGTGCCTATGAACGCTTTTGTTTAAACGCAATAAATTTTTTTCAACTCCTTAAAGTTTACAAAACAACGACTATTCCGCAAAGTATTTTCAATTCATTCTTTTATTTTTTGTATACAGACAGTATTCATTTTATAGAACTTCATTGTTAATCAACACAATAAATGAAACACGATTTTTTTTATTCTATATTTAATTCTATTACTTTTATATTAATATTATGATGTATTGTTAACCAGTTAAAATGTAATACCCAACTATGTAACAATATTTGTAACGGGTATTTTTTTTAGAGGTATAAAAATTTAAAATGAAATAACATACTTAAAAATCGTGGTAATGGCCATAGTTATTAGTGCTTAAATATGATTTTGCGCTTATGGGCGCCACGGCTGACTCGAATAAAGCGCGATCTGGAAGTCTAATTTTCAATCACTTTTTGGAGCAACTGAGGACGTATATTGGCAATAACACGACGAATATTGGCTTCCAACTCGTCTATTCTGGAAGCCAATTTATAGGTCCATTACGCGAAATTATGCGCTCATCGAATGTTTCCTTCAGTAAATTAATTATGACGCGCGCTATGTGGCATGTTGCGCAGTCTTGTTAAAACCATAGATCTTCCACATTAATGCAATTCAATTGGGGAACGAAACAGTCAGTAATCATGGATCTGCAGTACTCTCCATTGACTGTAACGCTCTGGCCGGTATCATTTTTGAAGAAATATCGACCAATGATTCCGCCAGCCCATAAAACACACCAAACAGACTTTATGTGGATGTAACGGCGTCTTAGTAATAGTATGTGGATTTTTTTTACTCTAAACGCGGTAATTTTGCTTGTTGACGTAACTATTCAACCAAAAATGAGCCTCATCACTGATCAAAATTATGTGTTGAAAATGAGGATCAAGGGCAATCTCATTTTCGGCCCATTGACCGAACGTACGACGCACACAATAGTCAAGCGGCTTTAATTATTACACGAGCTGGATCTTGTAGGCTCATAAACTAAGACCTTTGTAAAATCTTCCATAAATTGGATGGACATAGTTCCAATTGTTGTGCACGGTGGAGAATCAACTCATTCGAATTCTCCAGCAACAGTTTCTTTGGTGCGCACTGTACGACATCTCTGCGGATGCGTATTATCAATTAAAGTATGCATGGTGTGAAAACGTTCCATGGTTATTCGAATTACTTGCTCGGATGGACGATTACGTCGACCGTAAAATGGACGTAGCGCATGGTATGTTTCGCGAACTGAACCACGATTTTCGAAATAAATTTGCACAATTTGCAAACATTGTTCTGGCGTAAGTTTATTCATGGTGAAATGGCAAACCAAACTAAACACAAATCAGCTGTCAGCTGTCAAATTGGCTGTCGTTGGAAAAAGCAATTCGAAAAACAAACCACTAGAAAAACACCCTAATAAACTCGCCACACCGTTTTTTTTATTTTATTGATTATCTGACAATAGTAGCAGCTTTAGAATTTTTACAACTCTTGAAATCATGTTTGTAGATTTAAGAAGTGTTTAACAAAAGAACATCAATTTAAAAATCTCCGATCTGGCTATAAAATCAGTTCAAATACATTTATCTCAATTTCTTTCATTGATTGTGGCGGTTTTGTTTCTAAACCTCTAAAACTGATAAAATCTGTTTTGTAGAAAATTCGACAGAATTATGAGATTGTGTAAGATGCAGAACATAAAACCGAGGGGTAAATGCCAAAGATAATGTTATATTAGTGACAATAGAAATTTAATATTTGGATAACTTTTGTACAATTTTATTAAAAGCCATTTGTGATATTGTGATTTTTTAGAATATACTTCCTAAGTAAATAAAACAAAATAAGTTGAATCACTTAGAAAGGTACACAAAAATAAATAAAGCATCGAGACTCGAACCCAAAACTTTATATTGCCAATCGACAGCTGTTACTAATTATGCTACGGTGACACTGTACAAGTGAGACGTCTATTTTTTCCCGAGACAATCTTTTTATATACAATTTTTATCAAAAACTTTTGAATATAATCTTTTAGGTGGCGCCAGGACCTTCAGTCCTTTTTATATAAATTTTAATGAAAAATTTTATTTTTATATTTTTGATTTTTTTCAATTTTTAAAATAAAATAGATGTCTCGTTCTGATACTGAACTTTTTACTTTCAGGTTCAAGACACATAGTGGACTGTAATATTTTAAGTGATTCATCTAATTCGTTATAATGATGTAGATTATGATCAACATATGAACTAAAATGAATTAGTAAATAACCATAATTTAAAAAACGTATTATTTTAAAAGCACGTATGTGTGTTAATAAATTTTAAAAAAAGAATATCATACACCATTCAGCATTAGGCCTCTTTATTATACTTCTAATAATTAAATTGTTCCTGAATTTTTATTAGCAGTGTAAACGTGGTCAAAAAATATATACGAGAAAAAATGTATGAAATATTTTGTTATTATTTGATTCCTTTTAAATCCGAGAGCAGAATTATCACGAAATCTGTACATTTCCTGGCGTAAATCGCAAATCCCAGAAAATATATCCAGGAAAAGTTATATAGCTACTATTTGATTCTAAACACATGATCTGAAACTGTACACGATTTCTAAAATATTTTATGTTATTCTGCGTTTCGTCGAAAACCTGTATATTCTGATGGGGCGAATTTTTCTAAGGTTCGGATTATTTCCTCCGGGGATAAATAAAACATCGGCATTCTCTTGCGTGATTTTCTAGGGGTTGCCTTTTGTTTTACCCTTACATTGTATGCAGACCGTGGAGTGAAAATGTTAAATACAATGTTTAAAAAAAAATTCAGCCTGTAAAAGTATTCGGCATTGTGTTAGGTACATCAAGCTATCTAAAAAAATGTTCGACATCGTGTTACATCAAACTAAAAAAATGAAGGTTTCAAATTAAGACATTGAAAAATATTATATTTATTAATGAGAAGCATACAAATACTGAAATAATTCACCGATAGCACGTGACATTATTAAATAATTAATTATTTGCTTACAGAAAATATACTTCAATGTTATAGTAGTTATTTATAAAATCCTCACTAAGAAAGTATTGGTAGAATTTAAATGAAAAAATGATGCAAATCAACATGAGCACGAACATTACACAAGAAGAAAAGATAGACTGAGATAGATTCAAGAAGATGGTTAAATCTCAGAAATCGATGATGTGCAGTGCGATAAAGATTTTTAAAGAAATGCCATGAAACATAAGAAAGGATGAGAAATTACACAGATTCATAATGAAACTAAGCAAATATATGAAAGTTAATTTGTAGTAAAAAGGAACGATTTTGATCTTGTTTATATTAGAATATACTATAATAATGCATGCACTATATTAAGAATAAATAAATAATTCATATTTGAACAGAGTGGCGCTTTGTCCACTATATCTTAGTTTTTTTTTTAATAGAGTAAATTATTTACTATTAGCACTTGCATTACATTTATTTTTAATATTTAAAAATTTACGTTTTAGAAAACGTTCGCTTAGCATTGTACTTTGTGAATGTGGATACTTGGTATGTATTATTTTTTAAATTAAAATTTAAGGGAAATACTGTGTATGTACTGAATTTACAAAAATGATTTTACATGTCTGCAGAGACGTGAAAATGAATGTTTAAACTATCAAAGATGTGTGTTGTGGCTTTTTAAACATGTGAATTTCTAAAATATGTAGTCAGTTTTTTTGTATTGGGTGATAAATTAGGACGTTTACATAACTGAAATCACAATAAAGGATATGGCTTTTCTATCCTCTTTTCCTGGCACCGATTTAATATACAGGTTGATTTAAAAAAAACCCTTATAATCAATTGACTTTATTACTTTCGTGTTATATTCAAAACATTTAACAGTTTATATGTACATATATTAAACATATACATTAGTTATAGTAGTACCTTAATACATAAGTCAGCGGTCGTATATTAATATAAAACAGTACATTTAAATACAGATATACCAATTTATTTCCTAATATAAATATATATATATATTTTTTTTTAAAACACACGATACCATTTTAACTTATGTCCTTTTTGTTTTCGAGCTATGGTCACAGCATCCTAACCGCACGGATTGCGTGGCAAATTAAAATTTCATGAATTGTCACGTAGTAGCCATATTCTTTCATTATAAAACTTGGGACATTCCCGACTCGGGACGTTTCGTGATACTAGATTTTCCACCGTGAGTTTTGTTTTCCAAGTTGGTAGTAAAATAATAAATAAAATACACCTATAGTGGTAAAATGAATTTTGAAAATAAATTTTGTAGAAGGTTTATCATGTACATCGTTAATTATAGGCTTGTAAATTATATTAGTATTTTTATATATGCTATAACATAAACAAGATCTAAATCGTTTATTTTTACTACAATTTATCTTTCACATATTTGCTTAGTTTCATTTTGAATCCATGTATTTTCTCTTACTTTCTTATATTTTCTGGCATTTCATCAATAATCTTCATCGCACTGTACGTGATCGATTTCTGAGATTTAACCATCTTCCTGAATGGCAGTCTCGGTTTATCTTTTCCTCTTTTATGATGAGTATTAATTTCATATAACGAGTACTTTATTATTTTTATTGATTCTTAATATAGTGCATACATAAGTTATACATGATTTAATATAAACATAATCAAACTTGTTTCTTTTTACTAGAACATTCTTTCACATATCTGTTTAGTTTGATTTCGAATCCATGTAGTTTCTCCTCTTTCCTTATGTCTTCTGGCATTTCATAAAAAATCTTCATCGCTCTGTACATCATCGATTTCTGAGATTTAGCCATATTTCTGAATGGCAGTCTCATACTATCTTTTCGTCTTGTATGATATCCGTGCTCACGTTGATTTTCGTCAACTTTTCGTATAATTTCTGCGGATATTTTCTTAGTGAGGATTTTATAAATAAATACCATTACATTGAAATATATTTTCTGCATAAAGATCATCATATTCAGATTATAATAAAAGTAGTCTACGTCATTTTTCTTTTGTTTCGAGATATTCAAAGGTTTGCGTTTGAATTGATAAAACATTATAGTACACAGCGCAATGTTTCAAAATTTATTTAGTTTATTAGATTTATAATTTATTTCGAATATGAATATTGCATACAGCATATAAGGAAATAAAATATTTAAGGTTAAAATGAATTTCTATATTTTCAATATAAACACAAGCAAAATACCTTTGAACGTCGTAATAATACACAATATAACGCTTCAAATTTTTCAAAATTTTCGTCATATTGTATAATATTAATTTGAAATAATATGACGTAAAATAATTAATACACTCTTTTTTTTTTTCAATTTCTTAACTTAGACCACTCTCATAATAATAGGCACATATGAGTTCATATATTTAAAATTTAATATCTGTTCACTGTACTTTTTGCCTGAACTCAACCAAATTTCTGTATAGTTACACCTCGCATTTAGAACCCTGCACAAAACATAGACAACATTCCCTCTCTCTCTCTGGCTTCCACCCTTCAATATATACGTGAATTATATTGAATACAATATGTTTATAATAATTATCAGTTGCTCTCTAAGACCCTAAGAAAAATATACTCACCCTTTCCCACCCTCCGTGCATTATAATCCTGCGCCTTCCTAAATATTGCGTACGTCGTAACACTTTAAGACCAAAACAAAAGCAACTCTCTCCCTGTGTCCTAATCCATTGTTTTTTTTAAATTATAACTGAATCTAAATTCCTGGCAACACCGGGCAAAGACCGCTAGTTAGATATGTTCATGTACAAATATTTTTTTATAAACATTGAATAAATCTTAATAATAATATTAATATTTAATAACTAAATATATATTAGACCTTTGTACTGATCCGTGTTGGACACTCACAATGACTTATGCATCCTAGTCCACTTCGGCAGAATCAATCCCATTTTGTTAATTGACTCTTATACTAAAGGTTTAATTTACTGGGAGTGAATCATCAGGGATACGACAATAAAAGACGTACCTGTGGTTTGTTGAGTTGTTTTATTTTCTGTAATTGAATAGGCACATAATATAATAAGACGATAGACTTTAAGATTAGTTACAAGTTCATATGATAATTTCACTGTGCAAAACTAGGCAATATTAGAGCTGTTAGCTGGAGCAGCCGCGATCCCGAACATCTGAGATCCCGCTCCTCATCGCCGCTGGGACCCACACTCTACCTACCGCCATGTAAAGCTCCGCAAACCTCTGGCGATGGATACCACAAGGTCGCTGTGACCCAGTATGAGGCGTTTTACCGCGCTTCGGCTAACCGTCATCAGGTGGCACTGTCAGTCCGCCTTAGACCGACTCAGAAGCCCCGACTTAGGGTATGGAAAGAAGTATTATGGAAATCACCAAAAGATACAGAAAACGAAACATGCTGGTTAGAGCACAGACCAATGCAATAGATGTCATTATAACCGATAAAAAGTGGAAATAGCAATGGGCTAGCATATTGCAAGATGTGCAAAGAATATTCTTTAATGGTATCCACGAGACAAAAAACGCAATGGGCTAGCATATTGCAAGATGTGCAAAGAATATTCTTTAATGGTATCCACGAGACAAAAAACGACCTATAAATCGCCGAAAGTCTCGATGTGTAGCCTAAATTATCACAGCAATGGGAAGGCCGTCATCGAACAGTTGATTAACAATGGCGGATGACGATTACATTAAATATAAATGACTGATTTATGTAAACTCCCCCATGTTTTCAAAGTTAATGATAAGTTTGAATTAAATCTAATTAATTCAAAACACTAAACTTCTTCATTTTAAGTAAATCGCCCAAATTACTGAATATTTCGACTACTGACGTCTTTCAGAACTTAGCCAAATATTGCAATGCTATTTTAAACGATAAAATTTTAACATTCTAGTCATTTGCGTTACACAATTTTTTTGAAATATATAAATTATTAACGGAGCGGTAACATACGTATATATATTAACGCCTTCAATGTTAGCAAGGCGTCTATGTAAGACAAGTCAAAAATGCCTATTATACAGATTGCAAATATGAACGAATATAGACGCAGGTCATTTAAAATATAATATAATATTACACATGACATATTACACCCAGACTGATATTTTATTTATTTATTTTTGATGTAGTGCATACATAAGTATATATATGTATGATCTAATATAAACACGATCAGAATTTTCCCTTTTACAACTTATCTTGCACATATTTGCTTAGTTTCATTTTTAATTTATATAGTTTCTCTTCTTTACTAATATCTTCTGGCATTTCATTAAATATCTTCATCGCACTGTACATCATCGATTTCTGAGATCTAGCCTTCTTCCTGAATGGCAGTTTTCCTCTTGTGTGATGATTTGCATCCACTTTTTTTATAAATTCTGACGATATTTTCTTGTTGAGGATTTGAAAATAATTCATTTTATTTATGATCACGAACCACGGAAAATTAAAAATTAAAAAAAAAATTTTTGTCAAGTTTAGCTCACTTTAAAAAAAATCTAAATGTCAAACATGATATTTTCAAAATTTAAATCTTAACAGCAAAGGTGTTACTAATTCGTTCTGATATTTTTAATGTGTTTTTTTTAATTATTAGTGAAGATATCGTCCAAAACAAATAAATTTATGGACATTTGCGGATGAAGCTTGTAAATACTATTGTAATTTCAATTTATTTTCACTTGCAATTAGGTTTTGAAAATAAAATATTATTTTATGTTGTCCACCAAATCTAAAAATTATAGGCCGATTCGCTGTCATCACAAAGGGTAATAAGCTGATATGGCACCATGCTGATAGATGACTAATGAAAATCAGCTACTGTGAATTTTACTCTGAATCAACCCTCGTTATCCATCTGTATTTGCAAAATCTCTTCATTAATGAGCTAAATCTTTGATGAAGTGCTATACTTCGAGGAAGTACAAATAAATATACATTTATGTGTATTATCAACATTTCTTTATTAAATCTTACAACTTATTTTTTAATAGGCAATTTTTATTTATTTATTTATTATTGTTACAGAATAAATACAGGAAATTGTCGTTTTAAGGCATATTACATAATAATCTAATCATATATATTTTCACTTATATAGGTTTTAAAATAGTTTAATCCAAATACGTTACATCGCACTTTGCACTTATAATAAACATTATATGTATAACACTATATAAAATATTACAGATAATCAATCAATCAAATCCCTTGAAAAACAATAGTAAGATTTCCTTACCAACTCACACTTTCCTTGCGAGCCATATCTCGCCTCATCCACATTCATACATCTTCTCTCAATGCTTGTCGATTTTTGAGGTAGACAAAAACAGAATCATCTTCTAGTTTCTTCTATCCTTCTGCATCTTATATTATATCTTCTATCCTGGTGCATCATACATCTCTTTTACAATCGTCTCATCATTCATTTATTTCACATGACCAGCTACTATGACTACGACACGATTAAGTCACACCGTGCTTTATTACCAATCGTACGTCTTTGTTTAATAATCGACCAATCACAATATTCACACACACTCTTCATCGAAGTTTCACTAATGATATTTAAATTAAAATATGATTACGTATGACGTATTACGTAATACTATGTCTTAAATATAATACATTCAAAACCACTTAGATGTAATTATTGTATTTCAAAGAAAATTATTCCCAAAACTTTATAAAAATGAATTTAAATCACTCCCTACAAAATACGAAAACCTCAAAGACGTTCTCAATTCCACAATATTTCTTAAAAAAATCTGAATATTTTTAAATCGCTGCCGGGACTCCAACACCTTCAATAATATAAACGAAAAATTTCATAAAAGCACCAATTCCAAGAATTCCACTTCTTTGTTCTTTTTGCAAAGTATCGAAATTCCACACAACGCCAACGGACACGATTCTCATAATTTTATGGAGCTTCGGAAGTTTCCGAAATAACTATTCCTTCACATATTTGTAAAGATTTTGTGCGGCGTTATTTAATAATAAATGTAAGCTCTATGTGCACACGTAAAGTTGACATGCATTTGATGTCTTATATGGATATATCTCTCAGAATGAAGTACACGAATAAAGCATTGTATATCACATTCTTCTTCAGTACAGTTACATAATTAAAAATCTTATTTATCGTGCATAGTTTCGACAGAAGTTCACGGTGTATCTTCTGTGTATAGTTTATTGGACTATCCGACCTGTCTGGTCGATCTCAGGGCTGGTGTTGCTGATGTTATATGCAAGTTATGGGGTTATGTTAAGAAATAGTACAGTAAATATCGTATCAAAAGCAGAATGTGTGAAAACACCAACACTTGCAAGTGGAATTAGCATTAGCAGCCCTGATAATTGACCTTGCAATGGTATTTAAATCGTCGGCACAAAGAGGTCGAAAACGAGGCGTAATAAATAGCCTAGAAAACTCTACGCAGAAGAATTGAATGCTCGTGAAAAATTGAGTACATTTTTTAGTTCACGCGATGATTTGTACAGTGCTGTGAGAGAACAGCGATAAACCGCGTTGTTTTAGAGCCGCTTTAAAAAAAAAAATTAATGATTTCTTATATAATACTATAATGAAAATTAACCCGGCCGGAAGAGAAAAAGTCAAATCTATAATTAATAGGCACTGTAGAAAAAAAACTTATCGTTTGAGATGTTGTGCAATAAATAAATCATGTACATATATATTCACGGAGTATTTTTTTTTTCAGTTTTAATCACTTTCAATCATTTTGACGTATATGTGAAAAATTCATTAATGATAGAGTAAAAAAGGATGAAATAAGGAAAGAATGTAAGGTTGATCTTAGTATAATGAGTAAGATTAAGAAAGGATCACTTAGGTGGTTTGATCATATAGAACGGATGAATGAGGAGAGAATGGTAAGAAAGATATGTGACGCAATTGTTGATGGCACCAAAAATAGAAGACGTCCGCGAAAGACTTGGAAGATGGTCCTGTTAGAAGCCACAATAACTGACAAGCTTATATGAGAAGATGTAAGAATGTGGATGAGTCGAAAATTGTATATCAGGACAGAAGAGTGTAGCGCTCTATTCTCTCTGCCTACCCCCGCGGTGAAATGTCGTTATGGTAAGTAAGTAAGTAAGTAAGACCATTCTAGATGATACCGGACCTTTCTACATCCGGACACTTGTGACCATTATACACAAAGCATGCATTATCTACATTATTTTATGTCATAAATAATTTATGAAAAAGACGAAAGGACTTAATTATTCAGTGTTTTACGTCAATATTGACTCGTTTCCAATTAATTTGGCCACGCAACGTTTCCCAAAACAGGGGAAATCCATTAAGCCTCCACACACACCAACTTTAATATTATTTTATAGACTTTGTTTATTTTCATTTTACGGCTGAGCCTATTATTTAACGGGAATCAACTCGCTCAGGCATTTTATCAAATTATTTTATTCTCATTTGTTTTTATCATTCCAATATTTTATCAAATCAGAAAATATTCAAATAAAATTATTTAATTAACATCATAAATGAATTTTAAAAATCCGTTTTTTTGATTTGTGTATTTATATAATATTATAATATAAAAGAGTGCCCATGAAGTTTAACAAAAAATAGATAATCTCGGTTTAAGTAAAAATAATCATTCAAAATTGAAATACAAATGAAATGCATCAATTAAAAAGATATACATATAGACAAACTCGATTAATCGAAAAAATATTTTAGCGGCCACCGGGATTTGAACCAGGATATTTTTCTATCCGGGGAAGTGCGATATATATATATCGATATATTTTTCGATAAATTAAGTTTATCTGTATGTATATATTTCTAATTGATGCGTTTAATTTTTAATAAATATCACAAAATGTACCAAAAAAATTACAACTTCACAAATAATATTGTGTTCTCTATAAAATAATAAAAATTATCGTAAAAATAATCAAATTTGCACACGGAGGTTAAATAATTACGAGTATTGTATTTTATTGAAAATTTTTTTTAAATGTGAACGTCCAATTTATATCGATATATCTATCAAAAACATTAATATTTATCACCGTGACTTGAAATTGAAACGTTCTTTTGCCGTGAGAATGAGTTACTAATTATATCGTGATAACTACGTACGATCTTTTCGAATTTTCGTACGTACATGTTATTCCTTATATATAAATTTATATATATATTTATCACAGTGAGTCATCTATCATCTTTTTATTAGCAATGAATCTCAAAAACCTTTGATACTACATACTAGATGTTGAAATTCGAACCACCAAAATCTGATGACCTATTTTTTCTGATCATGCTAGAAATATTAATTTTAAAAAGAATATATCTTTTTTCTTTAGAGATTAAACGATTTTACTTAATACCATATCTTCACATTGTACGATAAAACTGTTTTAGTGGTTTAGATTTTTTTCGCAAGGAAAAAAAATTGGAAAATTCGTGAAAAAATAATCATCTTAAATTTCTCACATTATCAAATCCGATCTATTTAGATGTATCTGAAATATTTATCCACTTCAATTCACTAATATAATGTTAATATTGTTATGTCCAGTGTCCACAATAAGATTATAGTGAGATTTTCTACACGAGACAATCTCTACGGATTTTGCTCACCGTGTTTATTCTATGTCTCAGAGATTCGCCTCAACGTACATTCGCTTCCATTTGCCATTTAGGTGTTATTTAAATATTCCCAGCCGTAATTAAAACGGGATAAATATTTGTAATTTAACGCCTTCTGTTTGTTTAAATTTTCATAATAAATAGTTGTGGGTATACATAGTTCCATGTGACATTTGTGTAAATATGTTGACTCTGACTGTCAAATAGAACCTTTTAGTTTTTATATTAAATAAAATAACACTTTGTATGAAACCACGAAATTTATTATACGTCAACCGGTTTTGCTTATCTCAAGCTTCATCAGGACGTATTTAAAACTAGTCATTAATACAAAAAGATACATGCAGATATGTAGAAGAGAGAAGAATAATATATATACAGGTAGATGGAATATTAAGGGAGAGGAAAATATATTACTATTTAACTATATATGTATTCTGTCTCTCTCCTTCACGTGTAATTTTATATTATATCTCCCTCTTTGTATATATATATAACAACTGGTTTCACTTATCTCAAGTGCATGATTTTTGTATTTATGATTAGTTTTAAATACATCCTGATGAATCTTGAGATAAGCGAAACCAGTTGACGTATAATAAATTTAGTGGTTTCATACAAAGTGATTGTTGTTTTGAAAATACTTTAAATTTTTTCTACGGGTTTGAGTATTTGTCTCTTTCTACCAATTTCAAGTTGATCTCTGAGTTTGTCAAATCCAAATCTCAACTTGTGTACACGATACTGACATATATCTAAAATAAATCTCAGATTTATCGCATAGTGCTATTTTATGCACTCAAACTATTAATGTAAACTAAATGTAAATATGAGCAAAATAAAATAATATCTGAAAAAGTGAAACTTGTTTAAAATAACATATACATATATCTTTGAATTATATCCTAAACAATGGACGAATTGTTTGAAGAACAAAGTGTTTCTACGGAAACAAGATTCAATATCTTTAATATTCCGGCTGAATAAATAGGATGTGTATCAATATTCTTTATGCAATGACAAACATTATAGAGATAGTAATACTGGGTGTTCAAAAATTCGATATACTTTTCTACTATGCACATACTTGTTATCATAGACAGGATCTGTAATATTGGTTTTTACGTCAAAAAATCATCCCACAACATTCCAACTAGTCACTTTTTCCCGTGTTTTAGATACGTCAAATTAACCCATCATAATGATGAAACTGCCCGATAATTCAATTTCATAACAATGATGGTATTCAAAATAAAAACATTTATTGATAATATTATAATATTTTTTAATTAAATAATATATAAGTACTGTTTTTTTATTTTTTTTATCTGCGAGAATAACATAAAACAGACTAAAACATACTTATGTTAAGGTGTTATGTCAGCTTGTCAACAGGTGCTACAATTATTATATACAATTTGCAGTCCTGTGTGTGTAGAATTGTTGTGTTAAGCTATAATAAAGAGAAAAAAATAAAGAAGAAATAAAATTATAAATATGCACATAACAAAATAGAATTAACATCATATAAAACTTGTGTCATGTAGTCATGTATTTTAATGGTTATATTATTATTTGTGACTTAGTTAATTAATCTCAATAAAAAAAAAATGTGCGGTTAACGATGATGGTATCTTTAAAAAAAAGAGTTAAATGTCTCACGTATCATACCGCCACCCCTAAATATAATATATTTGTACGGTTTACCCCGCCCCGCATCGTGTACAGAGTAGAACCTCCTCTAAAATATTATGCATCTTTTCATGAGGAAGCTACCAAAAAAAAAAAACAAATTCTCTTTTAAAAATTGTGTAAGTTTACAAAAAATATTATACGCAGTGATACAATAGTTCCAAAAATACTGTAAATGAGCTCACATATATAACTGTTTATCTCTTTATTATTTAAATACAATTTTCTTTAACCGAGACAAGAACACCTGTCTCGGTTCCTCGTCACTGTTAATAATTTCTGGTAAGAGTAAAACTGCTAAATTCTCAATATAAAATATGCACGACATCTTAGAGGCTCACTAAAAAAGACTATACTTATTATTATGCGCTAATTTCTATTTTAATATTAGTGGTTGTATCAAAGTAATGCATACATTGAATAATTTGGTATAAGTACTTCTATAGAATAAAAAAAAATTTAAATAATAGAAAATTATATAATATGATACTTTTTGATCGATATAAATTATTAGATCCATTATTTATTAATGAAATAATGAAGTCATTACTAAATTATTAATTAACCACTGTTTATTTATTAATTAATCAATTATTAAATTTAATTTTATTGCCTGTACGTCAGTCAGATTCACGATTTACGATTGATTTTATATCGACGTCCAACTTTTATCAATCTTAGAATCTCTTTTATGTAATACGATCAACATATTTATAAATAAGGTTTTTATAAAATCTGTGCAATTATATAAAATAAATGGTTAGACACGTAATTATTTATAGTTCAACAAATAATGTGTCCGATGTTGAGTCTCCTGAATATAAAACGTTATAGTAACAATCCCCGTCTTGAGCTAAAGTGGGCGATGTTACGGGCCATCCAATAATCTACAAGGACTTCTATTCTGTTTGAAAACTGAAGACAAAGTGAAAAAAAGCAGCACGAAGTCCAAGAATAAAAGGTATCATAAAATGAATAGAGTACCTGTACCAGTGGAGCTAAACCTTTCGCGTTACTCCTATTTTACTTCCGCATGCCTATAGCAGTTCTGAGGCTTATTGGTGTTAGTCTTATCTAGCTTTGAGTTCTTGATCCTTATTAATGACTATCGGTCCAACCCGGTGTTGTCCAGATTTAATTATAATTTAAAATTATGAAGCGTGGTGTCATTGATTTGCGTAGACCCTAAATAATAACGATACATGCAAAATTGTTTCCTAGTAAGGGGAGGTGAGATATCCGGGAAAACAGTGACCCTCCTTACCCAGGACTGTTCTATGAGCCAATGCTTCCATATCGGTCCTACTCACTCACCACCAGGTTGGCATTTTGTTTAAATCTTCCATTAAGCCATGCTATGCTGCTATGAAACACGGTATAGACGCATCCAGGGAAGTGAGATGGAATGACTACTCAGGATCCTAGAACGCAATCAAATAAAATTTGGATGGCGTTCAGTATTTAGAGTGGAGATGGGTCCAGAAGGCGTGTGCCTGTATTTTAAGCAGGGTTTTAGAAAGTATATTTGCTAAGTTTGAAACTGATGACATTCGATATAATACATGAATATATGGGGATGAGAGGTGAGTCTACCATTTTAAGTGAGAGAATGCAAATTATACAAAATTAGAAGTGGATGGCATTCAATATTCAACACATTATATCGAGGACTGAGGAAGAGATAGCCAAGAGAAAGAGAAAGAATGATGTTTTGCGTAGAGTCCTATAAAAAATTTAGTAAATATTGTATAGAGAATAAATACACAAATAGACATTATTATACACTTATAGATTATTAGAATAAATACTATGCATAAAAATACGTGATTTGAAATTACAAATGTATTTATATTTATTAAACTCATTGCTCTTGCTTAAACATAAATAACTATAATTTATTTATTGTTTAGCTTTTCTGTACAATTGCGATCGAATTCCGCGTCTCTTTGATGAAACTCTATTCTATCTCGGAAAGTTCCTTGATGAAATGAACTGAAGTGATGTTATATGTATATACGAAAACTTTTAGTGTTAAATTAATTTTTTTTTAGTTAGAATATGATAAAAATAGAAACACAAACTCATTAGGATGTTTATATGTAATAATCTGATACCTAAATACTCAAATAACTAATTTATTTATTTATTTATATATAATTTGACATCCATATTTTTGTAGTTACAGAGGTGGATACATAACATACATAATACATAGTTTAATGTGTGGGATGGAGTAGACTTCACCTCTGATATATACAGCGTTGTCCTGGCTACTTTGCTAGACTAAAGTCTGTGTTAAAGTAGCCAGTTTTTTTTTTTTTTCGTGCAGTTGTGGTGTTATTTGGAATAAAAAAATAAATCAAATATGAATAAAAAAGTAAGAATAAAATAAAAAAAATTAAAATATAATAAAATAAAAATATAATAAAAATATGTGGAGTGGGAGTGTTGTAGGACGAGTGAGTTATTAGTAAAAGAATTGTATACATTATAGTAAATTGTTGGATATCCATGCTTCTGATTCATCTCTGCCTGATTGAATCATATATTGGGTCCATATTTGTGTAATCTTATAGTAATTGTACGATTTCCAGTTGGTACTGAGTGTATTGTATAGTTTCGGAGCTAGGAACATGTAGAATCTTTGATAAAATGTCGTTGTTGCTCTCGGAACTGGTGTGTAGATATTTGTTGTTTGTCTAGTGTTGTGTCCATGATTTATTGCTTGGGGAGAGTTGTTATTAGTATGGAAGTATTGAACGAGTCTCAACATAAAGATTTGTCTTATATCAAGGACATTGTACTCTTTAAATATAAGGTCTGATGGATATCTAAAGGGACGACCAATTATTACCTTGAGAATTGTTTTTTGTGCTTTTTTAGCCGACTCCAATATTGTTTTTGCTGCTCCTCCCCAAACTAAAATAGCATAATTAATTAAAGAGTAGCACAGTGCAAAGTACACCGATCTCAAGAGTTTGCAATCAACTATACATCGAATTCCTTTAAAAAAGTAAATTAGTTTTCTTATGCGTTTTGCTAGATTCGATATATGTTCTATAATATATATATTTAATTGCAATAACTATCCAAACTAAATTCTGAATGTAACCTTTAGGGTCACTTTCCATATTTTTATTTTATTTTTTAACACTACATGGCCACGAGATTCAATTCAACATCACAAAACCACTTGATAAAATCTCATACATGTAAATACATAGATGTTAATTTATCGAGAATCGAACCCGAAACCCTCGGTGTGAGAAACCAGTATCTTGCCTACTCGACTACTTTGATCGCCAGATTTCCACCAAATACGTATTTCATTCTTACACCAGTCACCTAGTTTAATACCCCATACGAATATATTATTGGTCTAATACTCCATATAAGAAAGTTAATATAGTATATTATATTTTGTGAAAGCTTTAATAGCTGCACCTGATAATAAATCTATAACTATCTAAGCGTTTCTGACTGAATTTGACTAGCAATATTCAGTAAAACAGTATGAGCGGCATTTAGTTTACTGCGGACCCATAAACACTGCAAGTCACAAATAAAAATCATATTCCGTTTTGTTTTATAATCTATTTTTGTCTAACTGGAACGAAATCTACTTAGCCAGATCCGTTTTTATGTTTAGCCATATCCGACGAACGGAAATTGCATTTTTTCCAGGATCCTTTGATCTATCTTTAAACTCTCATAACATAATACTCGTCTAATTACCGGCATAACAAGCGTTCCGGGGCACTCTCGAAAGAATATGATTAAAATATCATTCAAGTTATATCTTCCGTGAATGACAATTTTTTTGAATTGAACGAAAATAAATTTTCACAGAAGATGCCAATTATCAGCGGCGTGCACTAGGCATAGATTTAGGTTATTCTGCTATTATCGATGGTGTATAAACGATGGGTATTATCATTAGAGGTTGTATTCATCATTCGCTCTTTCAGAATCATGTTTTGTGTAAGTATATCGTGGGAGTGTGTATTATTATTATTATTCTTTGAAAATTTTATAAGAATTTTTAATGGTAAATAAATTGTCAAGAATTTTTATTATTAATAAATTTGCGTACACATAATTCACGTCACATCAATATTTTTACTGTTTTCAAACTAATCTAAACGCTTGTGGTATAAAAATAACTAATTTGCTTGAAAATAATGAATTAGGCTCGAACCCCCGACTACTGAATCACTAGGCAAGTGTCTTAGCCACTAAATAAAGATTATTGAGTCCCCCAATCATATTAATATAAAAATGACCTTCCACGTTTATTGTTCTTTATCAACTATTTTGCACCCGTCTTCGAGTGTTGACATTTCTCAAACTATGCTATCAATCTATGTCTCGTACAGTTCCCATCCATACAAGGGCAGACATTATAATCATCAGCCGGACGCGTTTGTCGTCGATCTGTGCATTTACTGCCCAGCAACGGGAGCAGATGAAGTATACTCCAAGTCCATCTCTTGTTCATAAGCCTTACCACATAACTACTGTTTTTTATACGTGATAACCTGTATTAAACTTCGAACATGGTTTGATTTTACCACAGACCAGTAAATGAGTAGACATGAAATAAAGAGTGCATATAGGAAAGGGATTTGGCACATTAATTATGGGACGAAGGGAATTCTACTCACATTCTTTTTGTAAGCATAAATCCGATAGATTATGACACATTTATGCAACAGTAAAAGTATTTACTCTTCGATAGTTAAATATTTGTGTAAACAAGACGCATTTTTTACATTAGTGCATATTATATCATTAGCGTTTAAAATTTCGTTCCAATCGAGTCATATATTTAAAAAAAGAGTTTTGGTAGTCTGTAGATTTTACGTATGTAATAAATGGGCCTCACTTATCATCATCCCTGACTTTGTACAGGTTCTGGCTTCATCAATAATACACTTTAATAGTACTGGGCTATTTTCCGCCAATTTCTGACTTCAATAATGTATTTGTATTTATATTGTCTTACCACCTTATCTAGGGTCTAAATATTTTTCATCTTTTCAGGATTACTATGCATCATTAATACGTTCATCATAGCCTGGACATACGAACCTTTCTATTTTTATGAATTATGTTAACGTTGGCTCATCATAGATGTCATAATGAGCTTGATTCACCTACGTCACACTCGATTTTTTTTAACACCTCTAATAAAATTCTTACAAGAATACTTCTTTCAAATATATCTAGTATTGCTTCATCTTGTCCACATATGAGATTTATCTTTGAGATTCAATTCTAATGCTCATAATAAATACGTCGTCCGTCTTTCAAAAAGGCGTATCTCGAAATTCTTGGTTTTATAGCAGACGATATATTAACAAATTGTGTGGAATTTTTCACTGTTGAAAATTAAAAAATAATAATCTACGGATATTTTTTAATTTGATGATTACTTATTACTCTCATTTGTTAGAATTGCGCATCGAAATAATTGTGGTTACCTTAAAATGTTTCCATGTAATATCACCACAGGCTACCAAATATTTAGTTATGAACTAACGTAAATTCCAACGCAATCACTTTGGTACCACTTGAACAATCAAATAGTTCCGCTACTTTTTTTAAATATATGACTCAATTAAAACGAAAATTTAAACGCCGACATATTAATGTAAAAATACATCTTGTTTACACAAAGATTTAGTTTTTGAAGAGTAAATACTTTTACTGTTGCATAAATGTGTCATAAACTATCGGATTTATGTTTCCACAAAGAACGTGTGTAAAATGCCTCTCGTCCCATAATTTATGTTCCAAACCCCTCTCCTATATCTACACTTTATTTAATGTTTATTCATTTACTGGTCTGTGAATATGACTTAATTGGTATAAAATAAAAATATGCATGTTTGAATGGATGGGTATATTTTTGGGCAATGTAACCCAGTCATGACTCAACTTTAACAAAATACATGATACGCTTTATTGAAAGGTGAGCGACGAACGATGGTGGTAGTACAGACTTGCAGTTGATGTAATTTATGGGTCACCATTCCATAAGGTATTCAGTATACTTGTATCATTGAGAGTTCATCATGGGCCATTTGAGTCCAGGTTTCTGGTGCCGAAGTAAATACTGGTCATCAGAATTTATGACAGATTTAATATTATTTTAATATATATAGAACAGTTTCACACTGCTGATTCAATGAGCTTTTTCTCACCCTTAAGATTTAGTAGACATCTTATTTTCAACCGAATGCGTATACAAAGTAATCTATTGCCGCCTTTATCGCTTTCAATCGCTCGAAAGTCGATCGTTTTTCTTCGACTGTGACTGCTTCCATCCCGGACTGAATAGAGACGGAGCTTTTGCATACTCCGCCATTCAACATCACTTAATTCCATTTAAAAACACCGGAGGAATCTACGGGAGCAGATTATTTGAAAAAGCAGACTTGAAATGTATAATTCAATTAAATGTTTTTCTGGAGTGGAGAATTAATTATATCAAGTCTCTTGAAATAAGACGCCATTGTTTTGTTTCATTATAAATGAGGTGAAATGTTTGCATCTTACTATTATTATTTGATTACATTAAAATATATTTCATTTAGACACGTTACTCGTCTGCCATTCTGGCACCTGTCTCAGTCTAATGCTATTAATGTGCTGCTCACCGGTCTGTTCTCACTTATTTCTCAAAGTCTAAAAACATTATCCAAGTTATGGCACCGAGAAGGCAACGTGTTCGAGACAGCGCAGTTTTCGTTCTCATCGCCAAAAAGCAACAACAAAAATATTACTAATCATTTTAAAGTTTCTGTAATAAAACTCAAATCCACCAATATGATTTGTTCAAATCTTAAGAAGAGAAACATGATAAAGTTTTTAATACTAGTATCGTCAGTATATTAGTATTAATTTGGTAAGTCTTATTACTGTATCTCGGAAGCTTAAGACAACATATTATCAGTTTGATAAAATTGTTTAGTTTGAAGATATGCAAATTGAGTTTTAAAAAAAAAAATATATTTTATATTATTCAATTTTAAAGATTATTAATCTAAAAATATTTGATTTCTACTCGGATTAAAACCTAGACCTCTTCTTATGTGGGGAAATGTATTACAATTCCTCTACAGCAATTGACGTTTACTACCAATTTAGAACTTATATTCTGTATATTTTTATAATTGATACATTTACAAAATTTTTTCCTAAAAATTAAGTAACAATTTGAGTTAGGTACTAAATTTATTTTTTAAATATTTTTTTTTTAATTAGATTCTGGTAAAGAAACAATCATTTATGTTTTTAGTTAGTTATGACATCCTGAAGAAGAAAATTGTATTTTTCGAAACCGGTAGATATATTTAAACTCAATTAAGTGGTTAATAAAACAAAGATAATAAATAAAAAGTATAGATACATTTATTATTTTATTTTCTTCGGATAATAAGTGGTCCAGGTTCGAATCCCGGGAGCAATCAAGTATTTTTTTGACAAATAGATTTTTTCTGAATACCTTTTTGATTGATTAATTTAATATGTATTAAAAACAACACAGAATTATATTATATTGTATTGCCACCACCTTATTGTGAGTCTATATATTTATTGTTTTTGTTCAAATTTATTATTGAAAAGACATTTTGGAGATTGCGTATCATTAATACACTCTTCACAATAAAAATGTGTTTTATTAAGGAAAACACATTCTTATTGCGAAGTTGTAATTATTCAGAACATAGGTCTGTGATATTTTAAATACTTAATTAATGAATTAATTATATGTATATATTTATAATTAATACATTAATTTAGTATTTAAAATATCACAGACCTATGTTCTGAATAATTACAACTTCACAATAAGAATGTGTTTTCCTTAATAATGTGTTGTATCAATGTGTCCAAAATTTAATAAAAATGAATTGATAATTCTGACGTCTGCAGTCGGTTTACTCAAAGGTATTTGAGATTCTGTAAAAATAATGTAGATAGCTTTCAAATAATGGAACGACAGGTGTATTAATTTGAAAAAATGTAACATATAGGTTCGAAAATTTGTCATGAAAAATACTGGCGTTATAACACAATTGGTAGTGTACTTCCTCGGATTAGAAATAGAGATCCAGGAGACGCAAAAATAATATTTTTCGACAAAATTGAATTTATATGTATATATTTATAATTAATACATTAATTTAGTATTTAAAAATGTATTTTTATTTAAAATATTTATTTTAAGCTGAATATCAACATTATTAAATATCATTAAGCAATCTAGCTTATGTAATAATAAATTTCACGATTCTGCGATTATTTTTGATATTTTTAATTCAATACTACTCACTCTTACAAATGAATGAAGCCTTCATAGAATGGAGAAATGAGTAAAAATATGGCAGTCCAGAATTATTATTCATAGTCTCCGAAGGTCTAACCTTTTAGGGCCTGCTATATTGGAACCGATGGGAAAACTTAATAAGTCCCTGGGTCCTCGTTCTCCTTGGTTATTTTATTTGCCAGTCAACCTTTTTGCTGAAGACAACTACCGATGTCGAGAATTCCCAATGAGGTGAAACATTTTCAAGATTATTTGATTTTAAGATATCATATCGTGTAATATAACAGAATTTCCCGTGACATCACATAAAAATAAAACAAAAGTAGTAAATTTATAACTGTATCTAACATAACATTAATCATGTCATATTAACTGTCACATTGGCTTACACTTACAAATGCAATGGACTTCAACATATTTGTATGTAATAGAATTTTAACAGAACATCAATGGTACCCGAAAAATTGTTTATTTACTGAGTACCCCAGTAAAATTTGTCACGAAAGTTGCTTTAGAAATATCGCGTTAGAAAATTTCTTAATATTTGTATTTTATTTTTACCTTTACCAGAACCTTACTGAAATCAAAAATAGGCCGAGTATCAATCCAGATATTTCAGACATGCTAATCGACCACTTTGCTATCGCCCTAATAGACTGCAGTATCAAATTGTCTTATAAGCATACATGTTGATTTTTTGTGTTATAATATAAAACTTTGTTTTATGTATTTGATATAATTTATTATTTATTAAAATCAAATATTAACACGAAATTAAATTTATTTAAAATTATATTTACCCCTGCTTAACATCGTTAAAATACTGTGTGATACTTGTAAACTGCTATTTTCACACACCGGCAGCGTAATGCTTAGTATTCTCACCTATCATATGGAAGATCAGGGTTTGGTTCTCCGATATAGAGGTTTTTATTTTAATTTTATTTATTTAACTAAATTTATGAAAATTGTATGATTTATTTATTAGAAAACATATCTATGCAAGAGTAATATGATACATGCAGGGGCGTGCACTCTATACAATCAAAATATCTGCGTATGACTATAATCTCTAAAAAATAAATCAAAATTAAATATTGATATTATATAATATGTATTAGTATATAGATCTACGCAAAAATAATTCAGTTCTTATTTTGACGTGTCGACTACCTAGTGAAAGAATTTAAAAATGACAAATAAAGCTGTACATTTTTCGCAAAATCTGTCCTGTACGAACTAAACGCAACTGCCACACAGTGCGGTGTTCTGAATACACTTCTTTGCTTGAAAAGACGTGTCGCAAAATTAAAGTGCGTGTTTAAAGCGGACTTAAATGTAGTATAAGTAAGCAAGTCCTTCACTAAATATCTTGAAGAATTTTCCAATAATAATAGTAATAATATAAATATTTATCAAAAACAGAAATGAAAGCAGGTAAAAGTCACACAGTATACTGTGATGTATGAATTTGCGCGCCGTGGCCTGGGTAGCCTGTTTTACCGATCTATGATTGGCTGTTTAAAAGTACAAATCAGGGACGACAATCTGACTCTAGTGGGCAGCTGAGCGAAATGTCACTTGAGAGGACGCTCGGAGAAGAATGGCGACGGCGTGGAGATGGAAGCTGAAGTTCCCGTGGTAGATTTAGAGATTGAAAATGGGCCTGATCTATCCGCGGGATTAGAAGAGACTCCGCTGCAGGAGAGGCCGCATGCGATCGATGGCAGACGGATGGGTTCGACGAACTTCACAGTGACGAAATGGCGTCAGGATAACCTCCTGGAAGAGGCGATCAATTCCCGTACGGGAGAATGGCGGATTGGACCAAAGCCACAACAATACCATATAGCAGCCTTGCATTTGTTGCGACTTCACCTTTTGGTAAGCTGGGTATAAATCGATGTGTGCTAAATTGATAATATCGTGTGTCCTTACTGAGAGTAAAGTTTAACTGGAAGAAAGAATATTTCAAAGACTATTATCTTGTTTACAATGTCGGGATTTGTTATGTTTTATGTAATAAATAGTGTCATATGTAGCTTCAGTGTTTGTTCTTAAAATCGTTTCTACCCATCAAAGGAAGTAAGCGAAACACGAATACCCACACACTTTAAGAACCCAGACTGAGCTAGGTCGGTGGCGGTACCTCTGGCATATTATCCTATAAGGCCAGAAGGCTCATAACAACATTCATAAAAAAACATGCCCTATACCCTGCAGCAAAGATATAAATGGACCTCGGTGACGATCCCTCCCAAACTCGACGACTTAGTCTTGATAAAGAGGACAACCTATCTCCTATGCACTGGAGATGCGGGCGGTTGATTAAATTGTTCCCGGGCAATAATGGGATTATTCGAATTGCGGAGATAAGATTGCTTGTTACTTCGTTTGGCACCACTGGGTTTCTTGGTTTATAATAATATACATGTGTGTGTGTGTTTGAGCATTGCTGCCCTCTTTTCGGAAAGCTAAGGCGGCAGCCGACAGGTGTCATTCTTATTACGTCTCGTGCTTCGACCACTCCAGATGTCCAAATAAACCACCGGTGCGCGCTTCGGTCGGTCTAAATCTAAAGAAGATAACCCAGCTAAAAGAACAACAACATCGTACCAGAAAAACAGCAAGATTAAAAAGGTTAGTGCAGTTCATATATCATATGTGTACATGTTGTTAATCAGAAACCTGGAAACCAGTTATCTAATGGATTTATATAAACACACTACATAATTAATACAACCTCTAGTGATAATACAACCCATCGTACTTTTATAGTATCGATATTAGTAGCATAACCTAAGTCCATGCCTACTGCACGCCACTGGATACATGTAACTGAGAAGTGTAACGCTTTTGTTTTATCTTAATTCCCAGTACCAGTTATTATTATTATTGTGAAACTATTAACATACAGCGTACATACATAAGTACATAAGTATACCTCAAAAACACATAAGCACAACAATATGTGCCAATAACATACGCCGGAAATCGTACGGAATGCCAGCTTCTGAGTGGTACTCTACTCGCCGCTGTTTTCCTCCGCAAGCTTCATTAACAACTTGCGCGTGATTTTTTCCACATTTCTACAAATTGTGCTGCAAACTTCTATCAATTGTGGTCTTTCTCATCTCCAACTTGCTCTAGTTTAATCTCACACATTCATAATCTGCGATCGATATGCGATATGAACAATATTTTAACATATAATTATCAAAAGGGCATCCAGTTCTCACACACATAACCTCACACTTCATTACTATTATACAATTGTTGATTCCGATTTCGTCTTTCTTTTATAACATTGCCATCGTTCCAAAACGCCGAAATGTGAAGAATATGGTGCGTAATGAAAAAAAATCCCGTAATATAATTTATTTTTTTTAAATACAAAAATATTATCATGCTCGTACATGCACACAAACACAAAAATACACTATATATTACTACATATTCTTTAACGTATATAAGTAGACGAAAGGTGATTTAACGGAAGGAGATTATTTTTATTCCCTCTTTGTGAGGAATTACAGTTAACAGAAGGATCAAAACAATCACAAACAGGATCAATTTGCTACAGGATTAAGGAGTGCTCGACTTACCCATTCATCTCACTTTTCTATTCTTCGACTCTCCCTTCTACAAAGAAAAGTAAAGGACTAGAATGTGACAATCGCCAAGTACCACTCGTAAGCTTTTTTACTGTTCCTCGTAGACGATTCTACCAGGTGACATTTATTTTATTTTTCGTATTTATCGAATGCTAAGGAAGTATAAAAATATATTAAAACAATTCACATGATAATAAAATAAGCAAGTCTAACAATCTGCTTTACAATAAATTTAACATTAGAAATAATAATACTAAATTATTAGTATTTATTAAAGAACTTATAAATATGCTATAAAGTTGAAGGATTCCTAATTATCTGACTTTCATAAACAAAATTATTAATTAGAAACCATTATGAACCAAAAATATGACTCCGCACGTCGCACGTTCAAAGGTAATTATATTACAACAACATCATATTAAATTAACATATTCACTCATCATTGCCTAGGCTGCACAGACTAGGTATACAACAAATTTGTTGACAAATTTCATCAAAACTTGACTTATTAAGCAGTCATTTTGATATGTTAAACAATTCTCAAAACGAATCTCACCTGTTTAAAGTAAGTTTAATTATACTGATTTTTATTATCAGTCACTTTAAAAGTATAAATATTTTATAACATGTGTATATTTTATATACATATATACATTTATTAAAAAATTTGGCATTCTAAATATTTTGTTTCTGTTTTATTTAAAACTGATTTATTTATTTTTATTATTCTTCTAATAATATTTTTTAATAATTCAAATTAGTGCCCCCTTACCAGGATGATCCTATCAGTGACAAGATGAGCTATTATTTAAAGGTAATTTAAGTTATTTAATAATATTTCTGTGAATAATTGATGGGTTATTTTTTAAATTTTAATAAAAAGGACCTACGTTTCTTTCTTCATACATGGGATATAATTTAAACAATAATTATTATTACAGTAGCTACAACAGTAAAACATTGTTTCAATATTCCAATTTTTGGCGATAAATATGGACTTATTTTTTTTCTATTTGAAAAATTACCTTCAGAACCAAAAGGTCACATATCCATTGAACTCGCAAATTTTAAAGAAAACTGACAAATCACTTCAATGTAAAATGTATCAGTTTTGTTTCAAATTTTCATACGTGTGACATACAGAAGAACATTAGGATATTATATATAAACTTTAATTAATTTAATTTAATCAACAGTGTAAATAAACATAATAGAACTAACATGATAAATATTTAACATATGATACTAATTATTAAAATCCACAGAAATGTTCAGGCACGTAATATAGCAGACAAAAAAAAAAAAGTAGGAGAAAGGGTAGGGAAGTTGAAAGTATTATTGTGGTAAAGGAAGAGCAAGATGTGTTTGTAGGTAAAATGATTGATTACAATTCAGATTGCGGTGGTTCATAAAAATAACAATTTAAGCATAATAAAACTAATATTCTGTTAACTCCTCATTATGGTATTTGCATGAACGATGTATAAATGAGTTTTGTGTGTAAGATGTTCTAATTCTAGGAATATGGAAGAGTACGGATTGCCGGGTCAATCTAGATAGTGTATGGAAGAAAATTAGTTCTGATTGGCTGGGACAGTCAATATGACCTTGCAGTAGTTTAAAGAGAAGTATTTGGTCAGAATGTTTTTTTCGATATTCTAGGGTTTTCACATTGTAAAAGTCAAATCTAACATTAAGTTGTCGTAGAAACATATATTGTATTCGTTATAATCTCGCAATATGTGTAATTCACCATGGGTTCCAAATTTGCTCTAAGTGATATATAAAATGATAAGAAAAATGGAATCCACCATAGTATGATTGATAACTACTTTTTGAATCGTAGCTTTAGGTTAAAACTGGAAGGCAACTAGGTTCGACTGTAGACTCTAAAAGCAGATATCAGGAAAGAGTCCCTCTTAGCTCAGCTCCTTTTTAATATTTTGTCGAGCGACATCTCTGCTCCGATCGATCACAATAGCCTTGTTCGCCAATATGGCAATCCTGACTATCTTCGCTATCACCACCATAGGTATTCATCGTGTATTTTTGTAAAAATGATCTATAAACTGGCGATTTAAAAAAAACGTATTCATGTGCGTCAATTTGAATATAACTTTATTTCATTACGCTATTATTATTTTATATGTATAAGTACTTTTCCTAACCTCATTCCTTTTTCCTTCAGAAAGCGATACATGAGTTGTCATTTTGTTAACTTTTCTACCTAATTTGGCTCTAGATGTAATTAATATATGTTTTTTTTTCTATAGATGCAGTAGTTGTATATTGACAGCGATACGTGAAATGTCCCTTATCGATCAATTCGTATTTAATTTGGCTCTAGACGCAATTCTTGTGTAACTTTTCTCTATTTTTTATTTATTATCTTAGTAACCAAGTTAATATTGCTAATTTTAAGAGTATTAACTTTTATCCAATCGCAGTAGTTGTGGATTGACAGCCACGTGCTTGTGAACTTTATCATACGTCTTAATTAATCAGTCTTATTAATTACTGTAACCATTGTAAATCGTACGACGTCATTAATATATGATGGGAAAGGCATCGTATAAAAATTAAAGAGGTTTCAAAGTTGTTTCAGCAGCGTTCCGATTGTTGGAGGCGAACCTCAAGCTTCCCTTCTCTACTTCTTAGGTTGGAGCCTGGTCTTGATAATGATATTAAACCTACCCTTGGTTTTAATATCATTACGTTTCCATTTTAATTTAATAACCTATATTTTCATCTTTCTATCCTCTTTTGCGTGTTTTAATCACGTTTATAAGCTCAGATCATAATCGATCCAGGACGTGTTCAGTATAATATGCTAGATCCTGAACTTCACCGCCAAAACGAGACCCGTGAGCAAAATTTCATACAGACACCTTAAAATATCGACAAAACTCTGTAATTTTCATATAAGTATCAAGATCATGATTGAAATAACAAACAATTTGAAATGATCCGTAGGTAAATCATAAAGCTAAGGAACTACACGTAATTGAGTACTATAATCGACATAATTTCCATAGTTTTAACTAAATTGTTGCAAATTTAAGTGACAGGACTATCTTGTTATGTTGAAAATGTCAAGTTTCTATGCCTTGGAACAAACTTTCGAACAATTTATCAGCGTAGGATCCTTAGCGCAATAATGTGGAGACGTAATGTGATTACGAATATTTCGAGAGTATGGCCTTCATCATTTTAAGATTTATGCTGTGAAACTTGTGATGTTAGTAGCAACATTAACGTGTCGGGGACACGAAAGTAGAAAATATTATCTCCGTGCTTTGTACAACCAAAGCTGTTAGGGAGTTTTTAATGGATTACATACTTATAATATTAAGTTCGTAGAGATACGTATTCCATTTCTCCTCCATAAATAGAGAAAGGGTTTGTTTAATAAATAACCAAATTAGCAATGAAGCTTTGTGAGAATAGTTCAGCACTAAAATATACGACAATATAATTTATTACATTTTTTATTAGTTTTCTCCATAACTCGGTATGAAATCGAAACATGGACCCTGAAAGGACATAAAGAAATATGCTCTATACCTTCAAGATGTAGTGTTAGCGTCGAATGCTGTGTATATCGTGGAGTGCGAGACCGAGGAAAGGACTTCCACAATATTTCAAGAAAATAATATATTCATACTCTGGATATTTTCTCGAAGATATGGAGACAACCTAGAGGAAACGACGATCACTACAAATGTACAAAGATGTAGGGCGGATGATTTATCTTAAAGAAGACGGAGAGATCAAGTCAGAGACAAGTGCAATTCATGCTATTAAAGCAAACCAAAGTAAGCCATGAGCACGTCAATTGAAAGAGAGGGAAAAAAGAAAAAATATAGGCACTCTTCACATACAGATAATATGGTAGATACTTATTATCGTATCTATCAGTGGAAAATATTGAATAAATATGGCGCTGCCGTCTATAAAGTATAAACTACAAATCACTCATATTAAACAAACAGAAATTTTTGTTATGTATGAGTTTCGTATATTTTATTTATTAAGAGTAATAGTGTCTCATTATCGTTAAATATACACGTACAGAAATAAAATTTTGTCTTTAAACTGATATTAAGGATTATATGATGTAAGTTCACAGGAAAAAAAAAATATTGGATACATGTAAAATTACACACATTCAAAATTTGTATGATAAATTTCATATTGGTAAAAAATACACTATAAAATCACACTATTAGTTTGAAATAAAGGATCATATCTAACAGTCAAGTTGGACAGCATTTGGAAAGCTAAAACATATCTTCAAAGCTGCTATCTCTAAAGAGATCCACTGACGAGAAACGAACCTTACGGTGGCGCCAAAGGCTATGAGATAAAATAGAGGTCGACTATAAATGTGTTGGACTGGCGACCTGAAGAGGAATGCTGGCCTTGCATGGACGAGAACTGTACCATACATGGACCAGGCAGAGTTTGAAAGAGGTCCCACTCAAAAATGAAGAAAATAAACAAAACGAGTAAATCTATCAACGATCGGTGAGAATATACCGTCGCTCTCGCCATATTTCGCGCCGTGACACACACACACTCGTAAAGGTGGAGGGCGAAATATCAAATTGCACGGTCGTTTGTCTTCAAGTATATACTTTTTTCTCTCTGGCTCTCTTGTATCTGTATAAATAACATAAAAAATTTATAAAATACCATTCCACCCATAAATGTGGTCAGTTAACCTAAAAGCATATTTTTAACATCATTTTTCAGCGGTGAAACATCCGTTTACGATGGGATAAAGTTTTTATTTAATAAATTCTTGTATATTTAATATAAATCATTCTGGTTTTGAACGTCTCAAGTTTCAACCGAAATGCTCGAGATGTGAAAAATGTTGGGATAATATTTTTATTGCATACTTAATCTCATGATGTGCGGATGAAAAATACCTTAAATGCCCTTTAAATCTTCTTATGGCGCAGTTATTATTTTTCATGTGTCTCTTACGATTTAAGATTCTAATATCTGTTGGTTTAATTTAGTAATTTTTTTTTATATGTAGTCAAGTGATATATAACAAATTTCTTTATCTCGGTGGCCAGCAGGCGGAGAACCTACCTGAAAGATGTCATATGAAACAAAAATCGAGGGTTTGACCCTTGCTCTCGTCAGCCGTAAATGTCTTATTTATTTAAAATAGTGATGCAATATATACGTACATTACATGCAAATACATTCGTTACAATAACAAAATATAACATATTATATATAATACTTTAGTTATCGTTTCAGAATGTGTGTATATAACATACTCGTAGATACATGGCTTGCTGACGGAATGACGAATTTGTATATGTTTATTATAAGGATTTGTTGAAGAGAGAAACATTAATTTATTAGCAAAATATAAACAAGAAACCAGAAATATCAGATGTACGTAGCAGATAAGCCCTAAAAACTGTACACAAAAGATTCTAAACGGTCGTAAAAACCTAAAAAAAATTTTATGACAATATTTTATTTTTGGTCTGATTTGAAAAATGTTTCAAGAGTATGTATATAAAACATTAGTTTTAACCCTTTATGAAAATACTACTGATAGCACTATTGACGGTGGAAATCTTAAAAGCGGTTGTTTTTTTTTAATTCATTGAGATAATATTATTAAGAATCTACTTTACAGGAGTAGTAAATCGACAGTCAGTCGATATTTCTCACGTTTTTCTTAGTTTTTGACCTGGTCTGTAATATTTAATGCAGGTTGGCTTAAAAGGTATAACATAATATACCGTGTATACAAGTTAAATAGTAAATATTTCCTTATACTAGTGTTTTAATTCTTGGTGTTTACGTGCCCAGTTAGAGCGGGTAGATTATTAAGTGACTGTTCTTACAATCGGTTGTTGTAAATAGAGGCACGATTAAATTTGAAATAGTTTGTTACATTACACAAACTTCAAGATAAATTTAGTTCATTGACGGCAGTTCTGATGTGTGTGCGACTAGATGTGTCCGAGAAGCCAGCCAGGAGAAGAGTGAGTGGTTCTGGTGGGTACTCAGACTGGTTCAATTGTAGTGTATTGTTTTCTGCAGTTTGTGTATACCAGGCGGACTGTATAGCTATTAAGTATTTATTTATACTGATCTATAAGGCCATTATTATAATCAGTTTGTGATATTAAGGTATTGTGTGAATTTGTGTATCCTTGAATGAATAAAAATCTGCCGTTTGATAGCATTATAGTAGTCGACACAAGAATTATGAATAGACAAGGATGGAATGCTATCTTATCTTCCTCTCACTATAGAAAATGAAGTGATAGTGAAAATAAGTATTTTAAAAATTAAGTAGAACACATTATTATTGTGAAGTTGCAGTTTTTCAGAACATTGTTCTGTGATATTTTTAATATAAATTAAATGTATCAATTAGAAAGATATAGAGGTAAAATCATTTTATCGAAAAATAATTTGTTTTTTCATTGCCACTACGTCAACATAGTAAGTTAACGACAAATTTTCGAACTTATATGTAGCACTTTCTAATTGATACATCTGTTATTCCATTATTTAAAAGCAATCTACTTTATATTTACGGAGAATCTCAAAAACTTTTGAGTAAAATCCGATGGGAGATGCAATAAAAATATAAATTTGATAAATTGATTTCATCCACAGACTACCAAATATACAAACATGAACTAAAGCAAATTCCTTGTTTTGTGTTTGCTTTAGTTCGCACTCACGCAATCAAATAGCTCCACACCTTTTTTTAAATATATAACTCGATTGGAACGAAAATTTAAACGCTGACAATATAATAAGCATTAATGTAAAAAATACGTTTTGTTTATACAAAGATTTAATTTTCGAAAAGTAAATACTTTTACTGTTGCATAAGTGTGTCATAAACTATCGGATTTATGTTTTCACTAAGAATGTGTGTAGAATGCCCTTCGTCCAGCAACTAATGTTCCAAACCCCTCTCCAATATGTACACTTTATTTCATGTATATTCATTTACTGGTGTATGATTTTATCTATATATCTTTTAAATTTGTACTAAAAAATTAATTTGTGAAACATAAAGCATTATCAAACTTGTATTAAAATATTATGTATGAATGCAGAACACGTGATTGATATGTATCTTAAATAAATGTATGATATACTATCCTTTCTTGTATTATTGTGGCTCTACAAATCTTTATACATGCAGTTTAGATAAATATAAGTTGAAAATAGAAGAAAACCCACGTTCTAATTTCAAAAACCTTCCTAATCGTTTCTTTGAACATCAATCTAATAAATTATAATGCTGAAAATACATTACTAAACGCCCTTGAGAAAATTTTTTTAACAAAAATGACGCTATACAAATTATCCATTATTATTTTTACTTTACTTCAATTGAAATTCTTTTTTTTTAAATCATATAAACACATCCTGGCCATCCTTTTTTCATTTAAAAGTATAGGGAAGGTATTTAAAATGATAAATGTAACGCTAATTGTGCAGGTTTGTAGGTGTTTAGGTCGTAAGTAAGCGCCATCTAGGATTTGCGTTTTCAGGAAGTAGGCTTTCGTGATTTCATTTCCGTTATTCTGTGGCAGCGTTAAGCCTTTCCGTTATATTAACGAGTATAAACGGACGTTTCTCGGGTTCTCTTGAAACATTTCTGAAAAACAAAGTTTCTTTTAAAGGTTGGTACTCTTACCAAAATGAACAATTTTAAATGTTAAATAACAATCTAATGACTTTAATTAATTTTGTACCATATTACTTCATTTACTTGTTTAATCATTAAGTTGGAAATTTTTAACTAAAAAACGGATATTAAGAAATTATATTTTTATGAAATAATAAAAAAGTAAAAAGTAATGTAATCTTTGGTGAACGATAATCATAACTTTAAAGGTCACATAAGTTATTTATATCGGTAAACAATTTTGGAATAATTCTAGGGCAATATTTTTTTATAATCAATTTTTAATATCTTTAGAGTTTTAATTTTATGTATATATATTTATTATATTCATGTTTTAATGGATTCTAAAAAAGTTTTAATGTATTTATAATTAAAATATTAAAATCAATGATGGCGAGAAATTTATGATATTTTTAACAGCTTTATATGTAAATAAAGAATTAATAATACTCGTATTTAACTACTGCGTAACCTTTAAGTATATTTTGCTGGTTCTTTTTTACAAATGTATAAACTATTATTAAATCGTATAAATCTCTCATAGTAAGAGAATCAAAATTTCTCAATACAGCGAAATGCTGAGAAAATGGAATGATTTGAGCTTGGCAAATCTTCGGATCTCGACTTACGGAGGATTTTCTGACAAATCTTTAAAATAACACAGTAGAACCGCCAAAAGGTACAATTCTTTTCATCGCCTACCCCAACCCAGGAATAAGCTAGCTAAGGCTTCCAAAGTGCTGGTCATAGAAAATATTGTATTTTCCATATGCCCGAAAACCTTCTTTATCCTCTTATCTGAAAACGGTCCACGGAAAGCGCGTGAGCTTTATCTGGCGGAGCTGGGACGAGAGAGGCAACTTTGTCACAATCTCGCAGCGACCATTGAAAATTACGTCGGTAAATTTTCCAACGTGATGTAATCTGTGGGTGATTTTTATTTTTCTCAACAGTTACATGATAAAATTACTTATAAAAATATGATAAATTGCCAGAAGTAAAGACACAATGTGTCGATAAATCAGTTTAATTTTGAGAATTCTTTCTTACATTCAAGCTCCTCATATACTATGTTTATGATTTAAGCATTTTTTTCATCATACTCAGCAACGAATAATAATTATTTTCTAAATCTAAATAATAATAATAATAATAATAATAATAATAATCAAATGAATTTATCAATCAGTTCCATATTAGGTATGTTTCCTTTAAAATCAATTTAATATCCATCAACACTATATTTTCCCTTCCCTTAATGTTTCGTCTAACTGTTTATGTATTCCGTCTCTCTTTTTACCATTTAATTTTATATTCTATTCCCTCCTTAATGAATATACAAGTGTACACTTTTTGTATTTGTTGTTAGTTTTAAATACGTCCTGGCGAAGTTTGAGCTAAGCGAAACCGGTCGGCGTGTAATAAAATTGGTGGTTTCTTAAAGTGATTGTATTTTATTTAATCTAATCTAAATCTGCAAATGTGCAGTACCGTGATCTACATACATGATAATTTATTTAATTTAATTTTCCATAAATATTTTTCAATACAATCTAATTTAAAAGAGCTATAGAATATAGTTCATGCACGTTTCTCAGATTGGAAAAGGTCCAGGTTCAAAAGCCGATAGCAACAACAATATTTTTCTATACAATTGATTTTATATGTATATCTTTCTAATTAATACATTTAATTTGTATTTAAAATATCACACACCCATGTTCTGAATAATTACAACGTCGTAGTATGAATGTGTCCTCCTTAATAATATATAAATTGTAACGATGTGTCTAAAATTTAATAAAAATGAATTGTTAATTCTGGCGTCTCCTATCGGTTTACTCTAAGCTATTTAAGATTCCGTAAAAATAAAGTAGATGGCTTTTAAAAAATGGAAAGATCTATGTATTAATTGAAAAGTGTAATATATAGATTCGAAAATTTGTCGTCAATCCACTATGTTGGTATAGCATAATCAGATAAAGCACGTTCCACGGATTGTAAGAAATCCAGTTTCTAATACCCGTAGCACCAATAATATTTTTTGTTAAAATTGATTTTATATGTATATCTTTCTAATTAATACGTTTAATTCGTATTTGCTTTATTACTTATTTTTTAATACAAAATCATTAATAGAGCGACAGGTGTCGCCTTGTACATACAAATAAAATAGTTCAAGTGACATTCGTTAGATGTCACCCATATACGCAACGGTATACATGACAGGACTTCGGGTAGCCTGTATTGGTAAACCGGATCGTGAATGTGATAAAGCTGGCAGATATCCCTTGGTTGACTTATAATATTTACTTGTCATTTTTACCTGAACAGGTACCGTTACCGTTACGTTTTACCATTACGTTTATGGATATTGATGTATGTAGATATTGAAATATTACCTTAATATAAATATTATCCGCTTTTTCATTAAATTGGAATTAAACAAATTCTATACAATATATAATAAGCGCCCTTGAGGTGAAAGTTTTTACGAAAATGGCGTTATATAAATTATCTATCATTATTTAATTGTCTCATTAATTATCTTTTCTAAAAATACACATTTAAAATCTCACAATGAACATGAGTTCCAATTATGGTAGATCCATTTTAAGAAATTGTATTTTATTATTTATATAAAATAAATTATAAAAATAAAACACTTGTATTTTATTCAACGATTTAATTTCTCTCACTCAAGTCTACTTTCATTTTCACAAATGTGATTACGGAGTTCTATAATCTTACCTCGGAAACAGTACATATTTTATTATAGTTAAGTTTAAAGACATCCCAAGTCCATGGCTAACCACACAACCATTCTGCAGACCTCTCTGCCTTGAGTTGTGGTTCCTCAATAGGGAATTCGTGCCTCGCTGAATCCTTTCGCACGTAGTCCGCCCATTACAGTCTTGGGCGTCCCTGAGGCTGAGTTCCCATCGGCGTTCGTACTCTTACAAACAAATCTTTTTAATAAATAAATACGATACATAAGTATATAGTTATACTTAATTTTTTTAATACTTTTAGTTTCATACTTAAATATATTACATTATTACAGAAATAAGGAGCTATGTGTTGCTAAAACGCCCCGCCTGCTACACTAGTATTTTACCGTATTATTGCAGACAGTACTTTTTCGGTATAGTTTTTAGTGCAAACTATATAATTAAACCCATAAAATTAACGTAAAAATATGCGTGCAAAAATAAAAATAATCAAAAAAGTTTCCTTTAAATAACATACAAATACAAAGTAAAAATGAATGTAAAAGTAGTAATGTTCAATTTTACTTACGTTTATTATTATATACTAATAAATGTAATAACATGTCCATATTTATTAATATATGGACATTATATTTTAGAACTAGTGTAGGAAAGGCATCTTTATGAAAACATTTAATGGATTTAAACAAACCTAATACAATTTTCGCTCGTCTAGTCATCGTGCAACATTTATCTTTACATGCTACCCGTTAATAAATATTTTTAAATAAAAAATGCTTATACGGATATGGAATATATGTGACATCAATGTTATTAGTATTTTCAAATAAAGCTAAAAGCTTGTGCTAAGAAAATGTGAGTCTCAAACCCCCGACCATTGAATCACTAGGCAAGTATCTTAACCACTGGACGCCGCACGTGCGATCGTGTAGACAATTCAAACTGATTATAATTACCCGAAAGAGAGTTATCTAAGGTTTTTAAGCTATGAGATTTTCCTTCTATTAGGACCTCATCGTCCCTTGATTTCTTTTCATATAACATGATGCAGTGTCTCAAAAATTTCACGTATCTTTAAAATAGGATTTTTATTAAATTTTATCTGTTCGTTCATACGTTTATTTATCACTGATTAGAGAGGGTTTAACTTTTCATACAATACAGCAAAACTGAGAAAAGAACATCACATCAATCTCACTCGAAGTAACCGAATATGGTCGTGATAACGTTTTTTTATTCTAACGAAGTCTTGAATAAATATTTCGTCGTCTCCCGGTTCAACTCCAGGCACTGAACGGAACGGGACGCACCCGGGGATAAATTTTTTGACATGGTAATAAATTTCAGTGCTGTATTATCAACAAATCTGTCATAATAGCGTTCAAATATGAAAAATGACCAGATAATATCCTTTCCGTGTGAACGGGACGGGTTGAGCGTTCAAAAAAAGGTCAAATACCTTTGGCATATCTTCAATTAAGATGGACAAGACGATGATGACATCGAACAACATAGGAGACAGTTAAGCGTTCATGCGAATTTACTATCACGACGTTTTTGCTGATGCAGTAAGGAGGTGAAAAACATTATTTTTAAATCGTTATTCTCCAAAATGTACCTATACCTGCGATCTCTGCGAGCCGAAATCCAAGCAACTGACGCATAGCCATCTCATGCAGAATAATGTTCAGGATGACCAGTTATTGTAATACGTCTATAATATTTTTCGAAGGCTATGTGCATGGATTCGTTCTGCTTCTAAGACATTTAGTTGCTGGCGCAAAGCATCAGCACCAACTCTCTAATGCAAGCGGCGCTCTATTAGAAGATAGGCTCCCCTGACCAGAGAATGGCATCGATTGCAAATATAATAATAGCCATAATTTAAATGTTTCAAATTGTCGCAAAAGTCTTTGCATTTTTTTTTTCTTGCATTTGCTTGAATGCATAACTGTTTATAAACTAAAGATATTTTCAGTGTTCCTTCGGTGTTCGTCAACAGTGTTAATGTCGGTGGTTAGGATTAGTGACGGGATATTTTTTGGTGTGATATTTTCCACCCTAAAACAACAATAGCAGTGGAGATGAAAGAAATCCAGTTACATTATATTATGCTTTATGAGTTTCAACTTGGACATAATGCGAGCAGTTAAAAATATTTGTAATGCAATCGGTAGAGATGCAATTAAATTATAAAAATGTCAAATGTAAAAAATCGATTTATTTATTGCTTCAAAAAAACGATGTTTTCTCGAATCAGGTATCAATAAACTAATTAACATGTAGAGAATGATTGTAGAAAAAGATAGAGAATATATAAATGATTAAAAATATTACGTGTTTTATTTTTTTAATTATTCAACTTGAACATAAAAAAACGCAAAGACTTATGGGACAACTTATTATTACTAATATTTTGTTTATGAATGATAAAAGTATTATTTATAAGGCGAATCAATCGGCCACGCTGGAATAAACATATTATTATTACACAAGAACAGATACTACAACATTAAAACATATATATATATATATATATATATATATATATATATATATATATATATATATATATATATATATATATATATATATATATTTTTTTTTTTTTATTATTATTATCATTATGGCATTAGAAACTTGCTCAATAAGTTCATTGACTATGATGGCATATTCTCAAAAAATCCGGCATCAGTCAAAGTTTTATTTCGGAGTTTTGAATACAAAGCCAACCAAAGCTGATGAAAGAAGAACTGGAGTTGGTAGCAGTAAAGCGGATTCCCCTCCCGGTCGAAAGCACAATGAAAGCTTTTTTGAGCCCTCGCTGCCTCGAAACGGAATCAACAGAAAAGTGTTTGAATTGGTCTGTGAAAAGCGAAACAAAAAAAGTCCCATCCACTTGACTGCCTTTGTGAACGCATTATTCTCGTGGGGTTTCAGTTGTTTCAATGATATATATAAAACGTTCATGATAAGATTTCTCGTCATTTCTACCAAAAAATAAATATTTTTTTATATACATATACTTAATTATTAATAGTAATAATATAATATTTTTTATTTATTTTTGAGTCATTCTGCCGTCGTAGACAAGATTTCTGTCTCAATGTCAAAAGTTATTTTTAATACAAAATAAATTATTAATCAATTTACAAAATAAACAGAAAAAATCTATCAAAAAAAAATTTTGTTGTTACCGGAATTACTATCATAGAATTACTATCAACTTCACAACAAAACTGTGTACTCGTTAAAAAAAAATCCAAAATTTTCTTTAATTTAATTTGGCGAAAAATATTATTTACTGGTTTTTGTTTTCACTTATCCAATTATAGTTTTTAACTCGTCAATATAATCCAAAAATTGTTTTATATTAGTAGTCTTTCTATTTTTTTTTCATATATTATTCGCATACTGGTACCGTGGCCGTGTTCAAATATTGGCTTCTATCTAGTTTCAGTGTTTCGTGTGCTCTTTGACAGCGTCAACCATTTCTACAAACTGACATCAATCCTTGGCAACATGAAACTGCTCCTTGATTCTAACCTGCTCTAAGTCGGTCCATCATTCGTGTTTAAATTATTTTAATATTTACCTTAGTCTAAAAGTTACGAATATGTATTTTTTAATAAGGCACGAACTGAAAACGCAGCATTATTTATAATATGGTATAATAAAAATACAAAATGAAATATACTATGATAAAGCTAACAATATCGACGAGTTAGAGTTCAGCAGAAAAGTAATTGCACTGATGTTATGCTTCATGATACACCCCATGACTACTGTGTGTTCCACCAATGCTCCTATAGATGTGACTTATCCCGCAGGCCGTGAATCGATGCCGCCCTATAACTGCATAATATATTTATTGACAGTCAAACATTTAAAATAAATGACAATAATTATATTCCACACAATAAATAAATACAAATGAAATGTATTAACTAGAAAGATACACAAAAGAAATCGTTTTTGAGATTTCGATAAAAAAAGATTTCTAGTTGATACATTTCATTTGTATTAAAATAGCATAAAACTACGTTTTGAAAAAAACTGCAACTTCACAATAATAAAGTATTCTCCTCAAAGACTACCAAATATATAGATATAATATAACAAAAATTCCTTGTTTCAATATTTTTATTTTAATGTCATTCACGTAATCACTTTGATACCACTAACGTAATCAAATAGCTCCGCTCTTTTTTTAAATATATGACTCAATTAGAACGAAAATTTAAACGCCGACATATTAATGTAAAAATACATCTTGTTTACACAAAGATTTAGTTTTTGAAGAGTAAATACTTTTACTGTTGCATAAATGTGTCATAAACTATCGGATTTATATTTCACAAATAATGTGTATAGAATGCCCTTCGTCCAGCAATTAATATTCCTAACCCCTCACCTATATGTACACTTTATTTCATATCTATTTTACATTTACCTTAAAATTAATGATATATAAAATTCATTTACATTTGCTAATGTCGGATAACCTTCACAGAAATTGTCTATTCAAACTAATGACACATTAAATAGTGAAGTAGGTCAAAGCTCACAAAAATATTTTTTGTCACCATCGACAACGGGACAGTGAGGGCGATGGTGGATAGATTATTGTTGTCAACATTAAAACGTTTTTGCCCGCGGTCGGGTATAAACGCTCTCAGCACTTAAGCTTTTAGGTTGGGGCGGTGGACCATTGCCTCACGGCTCATTAACCCCAGATCTCCCCTAGCCGACCTCCTTAACCCTTCGAAACCTACATATTATTGCTGTGTATGGGGTTTTTTTAATGAATTTTTTAATAGAAGAACTGATTTTATATAAATATTATTTAAGCATTATGGTGTTTAAGGAAACAGTACATTGATGTTTGAACAATAAGCCTTATCACAACTGAACAACGACATTCACATATTTTCAAACAATGTTCTTTAAATGATACTAACTACCTTACATTTACGCCGTTTTTCCACGGGATTAGGCACATAGGATAGAGCGCCACACTCTTCCTTCCTGACACACAGTTCTTGCCCCATCCAAATTCATACATCTTCTCATACAAGCTCGCCGATTATTGAGGCTTCTAACAGGACCATCTTACACTATCTGATTTACCTGATCGTGCCAAATTTTCCGCGAAATTCCTCTATTTCTGGTGCCATCAACACATGAGTCATATATATTTCTTAACATTCTCTCCTCATTCATTCGTTCCATATAACTAAACCACCTAAGCGAGTATTTCTTAATCTTACTCGTATAAAAACATTTTTAAAACATGTTTCATCTTAGAATTAAGGATTTTGGTTTCATTCCTTCAAGTGTCAGTTTCGACGATAATCTGGCAATGCCGTTCTGTCAGTATATTTTCAATATCTGCATAATAGCACTGACAGATAAAATGGCCCATTAAAATGTGAGCCAATTTATACTATTTTACAAATACTGATTGAGATACACGGCTGATCGTGATTCGATGACTTTTAAAATACAACCTTCGCACATATTTCATATATATTACATTTTTAATATTATGAAAAAGTGTGGCAAACATAGAGCAGCGGTTACCTAAGAGGTGGTTAGCGAGAAAATTTCGCCGGTCCGCAGATAAATGTGGACATTTTTTAATCCACAGAAAACCAACCCGGAAAATAAGTAATTTGCACGGATGAACGATGTAAGATGCATAAAATCACGCCAATATCGTAAAACGAGTAGCTAGCTGCATTACACATGTTTTGTCTTACTCTCACCTCGTTTCATTTTTCACTTAACACTTTAAAAAATCCTATTAGTATATATATAGTCCGTATGATTTAAAGTTATGAATTTAGTGGTCCGTGAGGTCCTAAAGTTATGTGGCATAGAGAATTAGAACCCGCCGTCCCCTTCTTCTCACGATTTTTTTTATTATCTACAGATACATAAATGAAAAATGAAATAAGCAATCTAAAAAAATTCTGGATGTGTACGTAGTAAAAGAAAATCATAAGCAATTGACATGTAATTGACAATGTATTAATTATATTAAGTAAATAACTGTCATTGTAAAATATTATTATTAATTGTAGATTGTAGTTATGCAGGTGTGGTAATAATATATATTTTTTTATCCTTTCCCTTACGGTGCTATAAACTCAGTGTACATGTAGACTTTTACGATTTTTAAGCCAGATAAATATCAATAGTATACATTTATTACTTATATTAATCATTAAAATAATAGTTGATATGTATAAATAAGTTAATATATATGTCAATTATTATTTAAAAGTGCTAAAAATAAGAAAAAACATTGACCATTACGAACGACAGCATGAAAATGCTAACTCGGTCAGCGCACGCTCTGCTACTAAATTACGATCGGCATCTGGCACCTCACGCACTGCGCCGTCCACACTATTCCGTACGTACACAAACATATTAACATATTTACGTCAGGTTCGCCGAGAATACATTTTTAGTTGTTGCGTATAGTAAATACTTATATTATATATTGGAATTATTTTATCCAATACATAAATATATTACTGAGAAATACCTAAAATATGAACTCTGTATTTAGTATATTTACAGAGATATTCATATATTTATAGGCAATGTTAACTCAGTTTACACCATCGGAGAAGAAAAGTTAAATAAAGTTAATTAAAAAATAATAATAATAATATTTCATTCAATTTTTTTATCTTTCATATTTTCTTGCGGATTCTCAACTTGTATATATATACTAGTATATATTCCGTTGTATTTGAGCTGTGAAATCTAGCGGTGGCTATTACATGTGTAATTTTCCCCGTGTGTTAAAGTGTTAAGAGTATTTCCGTTAGATGCTGCCACAGAAAGTGTAACTTTTAAGTGGAGCCTTTAGCAGTAGATAAGGGTAAAATGACTTTTTTAATTGTATGCATACATTAAACATTTATTTTAGAACATTCTTTAGTCACGAAAGAAATACAATTTAACTGTTTTATACTTTTTTTGTAGAAATATAGGCACTCGAGAGAGTGCACTAAAATTCGTTCGTCATAATTATAAAGAATTATTATTAAGGAGAACACATTCTTATTGTGAAGTTGTAATTATTCAGAACAGACGGTCTGTGATGTTTTAAATACTAATTTAATGTATTAATTATAAATATAAACATATAAAATCAATTTTGTCAAAAAATATTGTTTTTGTTAAATGTGGATGAGGCGAGAATTGTGTTTCAGGACAGAAGAGTGTGGTGCTCTTTGCACTCTGCTTACCCCCGCGGAGAAATGTCGTTATGGTATGTAAATAAGAAATAACTAATTGTACACAACGTGGCATAATAATTAATTATGCGATTTATATTATATATATTTATTTGTCTACATAGTTAATTAATCGTAATTTCCAAGATATCTGTTATTTGACCAATATTCCATGTAATTTATATATTCCAAATCATTCATTCTTAAATATACTTAAATTCTTATGTGCAGATATTTATATATTAAATATGAGTCTGTTCGATTTCGAGAAATATCATTACGAGGGGGAAGATGGAAGATAGAAGAGAAGAAGAGAGAAAAGTTGTAGAAGATAGTGTGCAGAGAAGTAGGTCGAGATTATTGGCTGCATTACCCCAGAAAGTGACTTAATTTCCAAAATTTCGGTTACCCTATACATCTTGCACAGGCTAAATCAGAACTTGGTAGTCAACCGTCAATGAAAGACGGCACATGAAAGAGCATGTAGGTATAAAAAAAACTCTAATTTTCTTTATTAATATTTTTACAATATACAATAAGACTAGCTAAAGTACCCGATATTGCTCGGGTTTTACGCAGAGTGAAGAGACTTCATTTAGGGGGACGGGGGAAGTTTTTTTCGAAATCAGATGCAGACAGTAATTTTTCTTTTATTTTGAACGTCAAGTGTGCAAAATTTCATCACTTAGTACCAACATTCTGCTTTAAGTGGTGGGGTAGGGGAATCGGGGTGGTTTTTCGACTCATGTAAACAGTAAATTACCTTTTATTTTGAACGCCCGTCAAGTGTGCAAAAAATAAAAGAACAAAAAAAAGAGGGGGATTAAAGTAGTTTTTCAAAATCTCATGTAAACAGTGACCTTCCCCTTGTTTTTAAAGTTAAGTGTGCAATATTTCGTCAAGCTCGGAATAAATCTGTAGATTTTTATAATAAACAAACACACCCACCCACCCACAGACACTCTTCTTTATATACTCGCATATAAATTAGCTCTACTCTATTTTGTAAATTGACGATTTACATTATTGCAGAGCCAGGAATATATAATTTATATTTAAGATCGACATTGGTGTTAATGCAGATACAACCCTTTACATGTATGTATCGTTTAGTTCCAAATCTTATCCTGAGATTTTATTCTTGAATCGCAGGAACCTACGATGAATAATTTTATACAGATTTACCACATTTGCGCCTGAGCAATTTTATTTCTACAAGATGTATTCCTTTTTGTAACTTCAGGCTTCACTTTCGTATATTTAAAACTTAATTATGTACCACACTGCATTTTATTTAATAATTGCTATTAATACTTTTAAAATTAACAATATTAACTTGGTGGTTAAAATTCATATTTTTTATTTATTATCTGAGTTTTATTAACCACTAATTGAGTTTAAAAAACATCTACCGGTTTCGGAAAATGCCTTTTCCTTCTTCAGGATGTCATAACTAACTAAAAAATAATTAAATAATTGTTGTTTTTTTTTTAAATTTAAAAATAGATTCTGGTGAAGAAACAATGCTATATTTTTAGTTAGTTATGACATCTTGAAAAAGGAAAAGGTATTTTCCGAAACCGGTAGATGTTTTTTAAACTCAATTAGTGGTTAATAAAACTAAGATAATAAATAAAAAATAAAAAAATAAAAATTGCTATTGAAGCCAATGAGACATCTTTATTTTTGTATATTTTTAGCTTTTACATATAACAGGATATTACAGTAAATTCCGAAGTATTTATATACTTTTCATTTAATTTCAATCGTATCAAGATAATATTTTGCATGTCTTAAAAGCATTTTTGAGTCTACAAACGAGTATCTAAAATAATTTATGGCCAATTAATTAAATCGGATTATTTTTCTTGTACAGATGATGTTTTTGTATTTTTTAGGTTCAAATCTTTTTATATAAAATGTAATTCTACATCCTATAATCCTACATCCTTTCACTGATATAAACCAAATTTTTCGTAGATATTTTTTAAAAGCTTGTGCAAAATATAGTCCTGATCCCTCTTCGTTCTGGCCACCGCATTCTATGATCTTCTTTTAAATAGGCAATTCACCCTTCAAGAGTGATTTATGGCATTAATCAAGTTATAACATTATTTACAGTAAAAAGTACAATAATATTATAAAATAGGAAATATTATATTACAAGTCAATACTATTGTAGTTCAAAATATTTTTTATTATATAGATTAAATGTGGCGAGTTAAGGGAAAGAAGATGACACAAGTTAACCGAGAGTTGAAAATTACTATTGACGAGATAACTGTAAAAAAACTATGATATACAATTAACAGACAAAAAAAATATGCTCAAGGGGCATTATATGATCCTACTATATAAATGTATATTATATTAAATACCATCTGTTAGAATTCTGCGAAATACCCTACCTCGCCGTAATCCCCCCTTATAAATATATTTAAAAAATTTATCTTGAACCTTGAGTAAATGAAAATATTCCAACCCCACCTCCTGTAAATCTCACCCACCCCTTAACTGGATCAAATTTTGCAAACATCTAATGAAATAAAACATTATTTCTGTTGATAATTGAATGCGAATGGGTTAAATTATACGCCTACCTGTTTAATTTTCAATACGTGTACAAACTATCCAAGTCTTAGCAATTTTCACACAGCCACGCTGACACATTCCGATACCGCTTCACCGCCGTTTCCCATAGCGACGACAAAATGTAGCCGAAATCAACTCTAAATTATTAATTACGAATGAACCGCATGCGGCGAGGAACAATAACGGCATTCGTGGATTGTTTCAGTGAATTAATTTCGTTTGTTTATTCGAGTTTGCGTACCTGCCTGAGAAATTCTGTTACAGAAAACGAGCACAATAAAATGAGCAGTTCCTGCACAGGCACTTAACGTTCCCACACACATTATAAATGATGTCCTATAAATCCGTTTTCTACGTTGTGTCAGGAGTATGGCGGGCGAAACGTGCCCGTAATGTCTGCATGTACGTCTATGCCAGTAATGCCTGTGCGCCGATGCCACTCGTGTTATGTGACTATTGCGGAAATAGCCACACCGCGACATATTTTACTGTCAAATAAAATATTTGAATGTTACAAACATATTTTCAACTTCTTTGCTTGCTTACCATGAACTATTATTTTTGGTTGATGTATAAGTTCCTAGCATATTATTTATAGAATCGGCGTTAAATTTTAAATTTGTAGAGTTTCATCATAAAGAATGGATATAAATGAAACAATGTTATTACTCTACTTCAGTTTATTAGCACTACTCGAGTTTCGAGAGAACAGTAACTCTCATCGACAGATGAAGTATTTAACCGACTTACACATAAATATAAGATACTAGGCTTAGGTGGTGGACATATAAGTAATTAGGTATTGACAGACGGAGGGGAAGGAGACGTTATCGGTGGACGGTGGAGGAGTGGTTGTAACGGGAATATTGAAAGAAGATGATGGAGATGAGTTAGAGAATGTAATATTGTTTAACAGATTAATACCCGATCTCAAATTCCTTTTTATTTCTAAACTTTCAAAATTATTCATTTTATTACCTTCACGCGTGACATAATGGAGAAGTTTAATGGTGCATGAATGAAATGAATGATTATAATCCATGATGTGGTTCGCGAATTCGGAAAAGTTGTTACTAGTTAGACAACGACTATACTCTTTTAATCTAAAGGTCTGTCCGATAAATTTACTATTGCAATCTTCGCATAAAATTTCATAAACCCCGCTTTTTCTAAATTATCTATTTTTGACTTAGAATTGAGAAGCAATGCGCCTAAGTTGTTATTGGCCTAATATTAGAAGAGATAAATTTTGTTATTTTAATGGATATTAAGCCAGATGTTATTACTCTACTCGAGTAATGCTAATAAACTCAAGTAGAGTAATAACATTGTTTCATTTATATCGATTCATTAAATTTCTAGCGTTTATTTTATTATTTTTTAAGTAAACAAAATAATAATACCAATATTATTTATTTTTTTGTTTCATTCTTGTGATGATATGATGTAGCAGTAACCATTACAAAAATAAGGAGCAACGCTGATAAATATTTTAGCAGCAAAGTACAAATTCTTAATTCGGCACCAACCCTGCCTGCTTAACATATCTATAAACTTATCAATAATATGTTATTCTGCTATATTTACGATTGACTCCCAACGTTCTAGTAGTTTTTTCTATTCCACGATTAAAAAAATCCAGTGATTTGGAAGTGAAGAAGTCATCAAACCAATTTTGAAGAGTTGTGTCGTTATTAAAGAAGATTCTTCGTAGGTTGTTGGAGAGAGAGTGGAAAAAATAAAAATTGAGCAAGATGTAGAGAATAGGGCGGAAATAGAATTACATCTCAGTAGCTCAGTAGCTCTTGTAATGTTACAAGTATGCGGATGGGCATTATTATGCTAAAAAATCACTTGATGTGTTCTTTCTCGGTCATTTTTCATAGAAATGTTTTTTTTTTTCCAAAAAAGAGCTAAACTTCGTAGAGTATCTTTTTCTATAATTGTTTACTTTTTCCCACAGTATGCGGCAGTATATGAAAATGCTTTTAAATAAACGATTAATGTATGTATATACAAAATGCTTAGTTAACCTGCTCAAATTTACCTATCTTACATTAAACACGAAAAATAGTACTTTTTGCTTGTTACAATTGAACAGCGGAATATTTAACTGAAGTAAATAACACATACTTTACTTTAATTTTATTATCCACCAAAACGTGAACTTTTCATCATTATTTTAAAATTAATACTGATTAAAGCTTGTATGGGTGTTAAACAGCTGAGTGCAACCAGCTGAGTTTCAATAAACTTAATAGAGAATTCAATAGCAAAGGTATTTCATAGACCACTAAAATATCAGTATATATATCCACTATTCTTTCTATATATCTATGGTCTGCGACTTGGCTACCTTACTAAAGATATATTAAGACGACCTAGATATAGAAAATATGTTTGAAAATATTCCACCAACGTTTCTTTTCACGCATTCTGCAGGTTAAATCCAATGTCGCAGTTCTACATCGCTCTGAGTATCAGCTTATCGAGGACATGATCGTGGAAGTGAGACTGGGTGAACTGGACGTGTGATATCCTTGGGCGATCACAAATCGTGTGTAAGCGTTCAGGTGATCGTGAGTTCCAGGAGCTGCATTTAGCATAGTTTGTAAATAGTAATAATATTTATGTAACACGTATTCCACAAACGCATCTCTATTTTTTTTAATTAAAAAATCATAAAACAAAGGACAAATTGTAAATGATATTGTAATAAGTGGATTATTTACCTTAAGTTTGCGAGTCGTGCGCCCACGGTATATTTTCCCCAAAAATAGATTTTTTTCTGAGTATCTTTCTAAGTGTTAACATAATATATTTATCACAATCCGGATTCACATAAATTAATTTTAAGATGAATAAAAATTACTTATCAATATTGTTGATTTATTTTAGATGAAGAAGAATACAGAAGACAGACGGAACTTCCCTTCCCATTAAATCGAGATATTGAGGGTATCTCGTGTTTTATTTAGACAGCTCTTGGAATATTAAACGATATTTTACCGGTACTTCAGCGTGCCATAATATAAATTTGAAATTTCGCTGTCCAAGATGGGAAAACGTGCAAAAGGAAACGATACCACATTTCAGGAAATTGCTTCGCAGATACACAAATTAGTTGAGTGATCTCCTTTTCAAGCTGTATCGACAAAATTGCTTTCAACAGAAAAAGTTCTATTTCAATATCCGAACAGATATTAATAAATTTAAAGTATTCGGATATAGTTCTGTTCATTTATTTGTAAGTAATGTAGATGAACTTACGTATCAAAATATTGCAATGTTACAAAAATAATAAAATAACCGAAACAAATGTGTTTGATTTTTATGATAATCCATGCGCGGGTCTGGATGCATCATTATATAGTCACCATGGTCCCTCTCTTAGTACCTATAAGTTCCCTCCTCCTTACACTTCAGAGCACGACTTCCTGTGTGTTTTATCTGTGATTTATGTAAAAGTGAAGTACTGACGTTATTGTGTTTGACGGTTTCTCGAAATTAGTGTTTTTATCTTACTATTATGCATAGTGCGTGTCTTCCCACTTCGCGCTATCAACGAAGTGTGGTTTCCTAAAGCCAAAAGACATGGCCATAGTTAATAAATCCAGATAAAGAAGCACCTCAGGTAGTCGTGTTGGTACTGGACCAAATTCCTACTATCTATTACTTCATCTTAATTCCCAACCCCTCTGTACAAACAAAATGTAAATATCATGTTTTCAAACAATTTCTTCTTTGATATTATATGAAATATTTCATGTTTATATCGTGATTATCAAATTACAAGCAATATTTCGGCAAAACTGGTTTATTGGATAACACAGTGAATTAATGAAATATTAAATGTTAATATTGATTATTATTAGGTCTTCATGATTCACCTGGTTAGAGCATATGAAGTATTAATATTTTGTGAACCGATGAATAAATTTGTTAAATATTATATATTGTCTCGTCTTGATACTCTATATCTACACAGAGTATGAAAAAATCAAATTCGCACATTCCCACAGTATTTTTCATTTAAATCCACTGCTCCATTCTTCAGTTTTTTGCAGCAGCAGATTGAAAAATGAGTTTATTTTCAAAAGCCTATATACGTATTATATATTAAAGACCGATTCTCCCACTCCATTATGGCGGCCATGATATGAATAAGTAAAATTTAAAATTAACCTAGTTCATTAGTTAAAAATAGTTTTATTTAATTAATACTTAAAAATCAGTTCTAAGTCATCGTATAAGCGTAAATTTTTTATGATTTCGATCATTTTTCATAATTAAAAACTTTTTAATAACCAATTCCTTCATACATCAAAATAGTTTGATATTTCATCTATGAAAAATAATCGTTATGAAATAATAATTGTTTACTTGTTTTTACAAATATTTTTGTTAATTTAAATAATTACAGACTCAATGAAATGTAACACATGATACATAGAAAAACCTTGGTACATGATTATTTATAGTAATATCTTTCAATTTAAAAAAAATATCTAAATAAGCTGCTTACATTTATCTACCTAGCACTTGTAGCCATTCTTATAATATGGTCATTTGATTTTTTTTTCTGTTAACATAAAAGTTTTAAAATATATATATTTCTTTTTTTTTTGTTATCTAAACATTTTGGTACTCCAATTAATGGGCTGTACTTTAATTGTTCTCAATGCTAACTAGTCAGATATAATATAATATAATATTATATTTGATTATTTTAGTGATTATCAGATATAAGTTTTTTGGCACTGGTCGTACGTTATTGGCGTTATAATAGCCGTATATGAAATACACGTGAAAAATTACGTAAAATTATTTTATTAAAATAAATAGCGTACTTGTTTGGTGTGGTGGTAATACATTCGCCTCCCAATCGAATGGTTAGATTTGGGTTCTGACTTCTGATCTAGTCCCAAGTTACTCATAGTAGTTACACTCAGTAGTAGTAAATAGTAAGAATATTAATATGGCAAGCATTCCGTTTGTGTGTACACATATTTTTTATAAAATAAATAATTTATGAATCTAATAATTCTACAGTTGTATTTACAATTATTGTATAAAATTTCCACGAATAATATCTTGAATCTAATTAATAAATATAATGAACTAACGCCAATATTATTTTTAAAACTTTTCCCTCAAAACAATATCATAATTATCAGCCACATAATATATTAATATAGTTAATGAATAACGCGAAGTTCTTTCCATTTTGTACTTTAATTTGTCTTTGTGAGTCTATCTAGGGACCTTTTAATAAAATAAAATTCTAACAAAAGTTTTAAATTTTTAAAGTTCAACAAAGTATCATCACAAGTTATAAAAAATACCGCACTATGACCGACGAAAATCAAACATTATTTTTATTATGTTGTCGGTAAGAAATATTTTTACAAAATACTGATAGAACACATTCCAAATTAATTGTATTACTTTTTATACTTGAGTAATATTTTTGCTTCGAAACATTCCTTCTCAATGAATAGTTAATGTTCTCGGTTACCTTTAGATGTACATATTATTATGTAGTTTACATTTCTCTGCTCTGTCGTGTTTTCTATTTATTTAGGAGTAAATATATTCTGGCTCGGGCTGCAAAATATTTTCCAAATTCTAATTTAAGGTGTTTTATGTTTAAATGTTTATTTTAATTCTGCGGTAAGTCGAAACACCATCTCAGATAATCCTTAAAGTTTTCCACCGCTTGAATAATTTCAATACACATTGAAAGCAAGCTATTCATTTTTAATTTTATTTTATTTAAGTTAAAATTCGCATATTTTTTTTGTTTTGTCAAGAGCAAATGAGCTTTTCCACCGTAATGTATAGTGAGTGGACAAAGAGTGGTATCTAGCGACGACGTCGGATATTTCCCAAGGAAGTCAAAGCGGCGCGCGCAGGCACCGCGGAGTGAGAGAGCACCTGGCCACTCCGTTTCAAGCGCGTCACTCTTTTGCCTCTCCTGGACGTACTGGCGGTATTTTAATTTAATCTTCGTATTTCCATTCAGTTGCATAATATTACTCATGAAATCATTATAAATCTTAATTCAGTAAAGTCAGTGCTTTTCGTGTAAGTACGTCGTTATTATTTGCTCACGCCACTGTCTAAATAACTCAATATTACTTTCTAATAAACTGAAATGAATACTAAAATATACAAACACCAATAATAAGCCGATTGGAAGTGGAGTATCATTTCACATACATCAATCCTCTGATCTGATCTTTTCAAACATCATATACCAGAAATCTCCCCAAAACGTCTAAAAACTCATCTGTTCCTGGGAGACTGAATGGGGAAAGCAACTCCAGAGAGGAAAAAAAATAGGATGCCTAACTGTGATGATGTATGTTTTTAGTTTTTTGCTATACTTATAATGAATATATTCCAATTAAATATATAATATACCTCCAATGCTCTGACCAATCAACGTTCTGCTAGCTCGTTGCTCACTAACTTATTTTGTTTTATTTATGGATAACGTTAATAAAGTCACCTTGAAGAATATGAACCGAAAATATTGTATATTACTAAAAAAATATTAAAAGATAATTTACGTATACATATCTCCAATAGTTGTGTTAGACCGCACCTAAAGTGATATTTTAAATATGATATACTGACTCAAAAAAATTATAAATAATTCTAATAAAAATACCCTAACGAGGAAAATCAAATATACAGTTATTCGGCAAAATAATTTGTCTGAATAACTAAGTGGGTGTACTCTATCTCGAAGTTCAAGGATTCGGATCTAGAACCAAAGGTAATCTTATTATCAAAACGTAAAATACGTAAGAGAATTGTTGCTCGCGTATGTCATAAACACTTTTTTTATAAATTCATATGAAATAAATCTATTTAAAATCAGGCTCATTTGAAATATTATTTTATATTTATAAATAAGTCTTTTGGGTTTTTCTCAATTAGTACTATTTTTTAGCATTATTTTATTAATTAACATGGTGGTTACTTTGCGGTGTAACATAATTATTTTAATATTCACAAATACGACTTTGTACTACACAGACGTTGGGTGTAGTACAAAGTTTTATAATGAATATATTTTTTTTAGAATATTTTAATTATAGGAACAAGTTTTACAGTAATTTTCTACGTTTATATGTTTATCCCACATACCTCTTATTATCACTAACGTTATGGCATTTTTATCATTTTAAAATGAATTATCCAATAATTTGTATTGTTTTATGTGATACTATCGATGGCTTTAACAGGCAACATGGTTATAAATAAATAAATTGTTGAATAATTTGTTAATTTATTTGCATAAGTAGAGTGATCTATTATAAATAGAAAGGGAATTGTAAAATCATTCACAAAATTGTATCCATCTGTCAGACTTTTTCCGTTTGCTATCAAAAAATATTGCTACACAATGCAAAATTTTGTTTTAAATAATTTAACGCCATATTAATTCAGAAGTTTAAGTTTTTATTAATTATGAATACAATACATAAAAAAAAACTTGAAACACAATTACATGTATATATATATATATATATATATATATATATATATATATATATATATATATATACATACATATATACTTAAATGTACATATTTACACTCCCACAAATTTTAAATAATGTGAAATGATCAATGAAATGTTTAAAAAGTTTTATATAATATATTTGAAACTAAAAATATATTTTTAATTTATTGATAAAACATAATGAACGATCTAAAAATGTTAACAATAGGTAAATATATATTCGATGTATAATGATTTTAATCAGTGTTTCAAAATAGGTGAAAGATTTTTTAATAACTGTGTCAGAACCAGTTAATATTTTTAATTTACCTAAATCTATATTAAATACACATTTTATATGAATGGATTTTATCATGGTAATTGTACTATTAAATAATCTACATCATTTTCAATATGGGTATAAAAAAGATATTAATTTAATGACAGTTGTTACTGGTATCTCAAACCACGTTTATTATTTATCTTATACCACCTAATTTGTAAAACACTGTATAATGTTTATTTTTTATTATTTAAAGCAGACACTTTTTGGTTAGTCATTTTATCAATCAAACTACAAGAAATCTTATATTTAACCACTCGTGTTTTATCTTTTGATATCGACTGGTTTCAGAGAAAACGACTCTCGTTGCAGGGTAATATATAACTATTTATTATTAGTTATATCAATAGATAAAATACCGGCTTAAATATAAATATTCTTAAAGTTTAATAGTTATAATGTTGTTTTCATTTATAAATCATTTTAATATACTAAACTTGTTATCAATGCATTTAAAAATTCGTAATAACTCAAAACTTATGTAGCCTATATAGCCAGTATATAAATTAACCTTTAAATTTTGTATCTCAAGACAAAAATAAACTTTTTTTTTAAATTTGGGCACGTTCACAGTGCTTTACGGATAATTTATAATATTATTTTGTCTAATAAAACAACTAAAGTTTCATCTGTCATATAAAATTTGATGCAAAAAATAATAACATACTAAGTGTCTTCATAACACAATACAAAAAACAATGAGAATTTTTGTTTAGTTTGCACTGAAATATCAAAAAATATTTACAGAAATTTCCTTATTGTAATGTTATGGTTCTTAATAGATAAGATATTTACATTATATTTTTTTACAATTCTTACAAATTATTTTACTTACAAAGATGTATTCGAAAAAAAAATTTCAAAAAAAGTTATTTTTCCTTGTGTAAATCTAGAAAGTTTGTGTTTGAATTTTACATTATAGTTTTATTTTGTTCTTCAATAATTACAATAATGTTTTATTTTATTTAGATTTTAAATACTAGTATATTTACATATAATATGTAGTATCTTCTTATTATCAAAAACAGTAGACATATATAATTCGCACAATATTTCTATAAATCTATGTTTTTATTACAATTCTTATATGAAGATATAACTGTGCAATAAAACAAAAATATTTCAATCATTAGAAAAACTATGAATAAATAAGTGATACTGTAAAAGTATATACTTATACTATACTCTAAAATAATTAAAAATATGTTATTTATTTGGCAGGCACCAGACAATAAAATAAATTTCTTTTTTTAAATTAAAAAAAAGAACACGATAGTTTCTTTGATTTTCAAATTACATTTCAATACATGTCTACGTTTTAAGACATTTTTATTTTGAAGAACGTCAAATTTATAAAATTATTAGTAAATTTAACAAATTAAAAAAGTACATTGATCAATAATTGAACAATGAACTCCGAAAATTGCACGTGTTCTCGTGAAGAAGCAGCTATTTGTAACTCATGTACCAGTTTTCATGGTATTGCTGAAGATTTAGAGATGTCTAACACGACTCATGGGAGGCAACTTGAAGAAAGGCATCCAGTAGCTAGTCGTTTGAAAAATTCGCATCCTGATAAATGTCCGGAGGAAAGGCGTTCAGGGGATATGCATACGGTCAATAGGGGTCCGGATGACAGACGTCCTGACCGGCGTCCGGATGATAGGCGTCCAGAGAAAATGCGTCCGGTCGATAGGCGTCCGGAGGATATGTATCTGGTCGATAGGCGTCCGGATAACAGATGTCCTGAAAGGCGTCCGGAGGATAGGCGTTCAGAGGATATGCATCTGGTCGATAGGCGTTCGGATGACGGACGTCCTGAAAGGCGTCCTGATCATAGGCTTTCAGAGGATATGCATCCGGTCGATAGACGTCCGAATTACAAACGTCCTCACAGCACCAGCAATAAAAGTCTTAGTGTCAAATTAAATTCCAAAAGTAGTAAAGTGAAAAAGAGAAAAACTCGTAATGAAATAATTGTTCAAGACCGACATGTCACAATACCTCAAATCGATGAAATGCAAGGACGCCGTATTCGGTTTAGATCAAATACGAATATTAATGAAGAACGTTGCCTTTGGAATAAACACTTTCTGACATATCTTAAATATGCGAGCGTCGTAATGTGTGCCTTATCTTGTAGTTTTATGATGATTTGTAAATAATATTATACATTATTTTCTGTGTTCAACTAAAATGTGTATCTGCTTCATCATGCACGTATTCATTTGCAATTATTACACGGGAGATTTGACAAATAATGTACTATTGTCAATGGACTTTTGTAATAATATCATTTTTACGCTATAATTATAAATACTGTACTAACTAGCAACTTAATTAATTAATAATATTCATTTCAATAATCGATTTTAAAATATGTCAGTTTTTGCAATAAATTATTATTTATTTTGCACTGTTATATCTTTTTTACTTACGTAATAAACGTGTTAGGTTTCAAAGATCTCGACATTTTGAAATTAAGACACCAGAAAATAGCAAGCCATTTTGTCACGTAAAGATTGTTTATTTAGTTGACAATTTAATTAGCCACATTTAAACGATCAAAATTATTGCATCAATCATTACTGTTGTCTTTACAAATTCACACATCAACTTCAAATACAGCAGTTTTTTCTTCCATACCGTAAACCACCTAGATCTACAGTTGTACTTTTAAAATAGTAACAAGTGATTTTGAAATTATTATTGGTGCGGGACTAACACGTGTATTTTATTTTTTTTGTATTTAAAAGAGGCAAAATTCAAAAATGATTAATTATTTATAACTTTTGATTATTTGGTCAATTTTTGTTTTAAACTTGTACATTTTTCAGTTACGTTGTTTGTTTTATACGTCTTTGGACCTTTTGAAAAAACAGAATTAGTAATTAAAAACATGTGACATGCTAAAAGCGATTAATATGTGTCCAAACATGTACTGATTATATAATATAATGTTGACTGTGAAAAGGCTTTAGGGTAAAACCCTCACCTACTTAAATATATAAACTTTGATTTTAAATGTTTTTTTTATTATTCTTCTAATAAAGAAAAGATAATAAAATAAAACGCATAAATAAACATATTCTTTGTTTCCCGTTAATTTGTCTATATATATATATATATATATATATATATATATATATATATATATATATATATATACTATACTAAAGAGCTTGATCTAACCCAGAATAGACTCCAGTTTCTAGTTCTCGCTAAAACCTAAAATTAATCGTATATATATCGTATAATGTATATTTTGCTAATTTTCAGCATTTTTTTGTAGGTGTAACCTCAATGCTTTTTCACAGTCTACATACAAATTGTACCATCATTACCACCAATCTCATTTGATGGAAAATTATAAGGATATACCGTACAAAATCTGTAGTATTTTAGATTATACTTTTTTTTACAGCAATGGATGGGATAGTTTATTCACATCTAAAATGTTGTACAATAAATATTAGCGTACAAAAAAGAAAAGAAGAAAATTCAATAGTACCAAGAAGCTCGTAAAATCATTCCAGCATCAATAAGCAACTTATTGAACAATAAAAAATTGTAATCGCACATAACAAGCGGAAGAAAATTCTACTTTTATGACTGGAACCAAAGAATATATATAAATGTAATCAAATATAATATCATTTTACAAAACAGGTAAAAGACATTATCATATAGTTATTTTACTAAAGTGTTCAATTGTCTACAATCAATATGTACACCTCCTCTATTACTTGCACTTTGTACATACATACCTTACAATTAATTAATAAACTATAGATATGATATTCTATATTTTGTGTCTAGTTTTATGAGAGCACGTGATACTAGCAGCCCAAGATGGCAATCGTAACACTGAGCAGAATTATAAGAAGAGGATATTCAGTCCTCAGCTGTCCTCCATGTTGCATGGCCGCGGGATGTTCACCTGTTGAAAAAATACGACAAGTTAAAATAAGTTTTTATTAAATATAAATAAAGATAATACAGTTTCTGCGGGAGTAGAGAAATTCCGAAACAGGTATTGAAATTGTTTATTGCCTGACGCTTTGATAATCGATGAAAAAAAAATTACTGTATGCATCTGCGAGATAAATCTCGTTCGGCAGACGAAATTATCAGAGCATTAGGAGTGATATTGCGAAGATTAGCGCAGAACCGAAAAGTCGTCATAAAGTGACCTTTAATCATGGGGTCTATGACATGATGATGGTCATATCATCTTTAAAATGACTATTACTCTATCAAGTGTAAGAACAAAATATTATACATAATCTTTTACTAATTAGTGAAGTTTTAAAATATTTACAAAACTACATACAACTACTGTAAAATCGAACGCAATGCATGAATTGTTGCAACCTTTACCCATAATGGCAGCTCACGTGCAATATGTGCACTTTTGAAAAGTTGCAGAACTTTACCAATAATGTTCTAATTCACTTTGCGTTTTGACTGCCCTAAAAGTTACAGATGCCGCTTTAACAAATAATTATTGTATGGATTTTATTCGCCAATTTTAACAACTGCCGAATTACGTGCGATCTTTATCCTGTCAAATTTATTTACCGAACGGATTATATCATAAAATTTTAAACACCTACAAACATTATTTTCGGACGATAAACGTTTAACTCAGATCAAGTAACCATTTTTGAACGCAGTAACTGTGGATTAACGTGCATGAAGTAATTTATTTTAAATGCCAGTTAATAAAAGTTTATGGTTACAATGAAAACATACGACCGTTAAAGCCTTCTGTTTTATATTTTAACAGCTTCTAGTCATGCGATAATTCACCCCTTGCAGATAATACCATTTAGGTACTCTTTTCTTTATGGTGATACCTAATAATCGTTGTATTATGTCTTTAAGCTCGCATTTTTTTAACCTTTTCGGTACAGTGCCAAAAAACGTTCACTTGTTTCGATGCGAAACATCTGAGTTAACCCAAAATGAGATATTTAAAAAAAAAAAAACAAAAAAGCTTATTAATTCATTGGATGGACTTTTATATATTTTTATTCACTTGAGAAATACAAACGCAATTTGAATATTGTTGACACAATTTTTATAATGCCACAAATATTTTGAACTTCTCTCAAAGTTTACGATATCTACCCTCAATATAAAAATGTGTGAAATGGGTATATCTAATCCCGATTCACGCTTATGCATATAGGTTTATACGTCTTATAGCTAAAATAATTTTGTTTCCGACAAGCTCCGACAAGTTTCCGACAATTAAAAAATTCGCCTTTCCTCAATCCAATAATTGTGTGTTCTCGGACATACTAAAATATTGTTAATATTATTTATTCCTTAAATTATTAAACTCATTAAATGAAATAATTTATTAAAATTGGATTAAAATATTTATATAATTTGACATTTAGTTGAGAGTATAATATTATATAATGTACGTAATATTCTTACAAATATTAATACTAAATACTCGTTTTGCAATAACCGCGATAAGACTGACTATTATTTTTTTTGTATTCAAGATTTATATTAATTTTATTAAATCCTACTTTATCATCATACAAAAACAAATTTAATGCGCTTGTTTAGTCTAGCGGTTGTCAAGTGCTTAATACTTTGAGCCTCGTCAGAGAAACTTCTTAAGTTATTCTTGGAAGAGTATTTTGTGCATGCATCCTTCTTTTAAACTTATATGTATCAAATAGCATCCAACTTCTCCTTATGTGGAGTAACCAGGTAACCTCAAAATAATTCCGCGTTATTATTGTTAAATTATTAGCAATATTTGAATATGTCCAAAAACACATAATTACTGGATTTTAACCTACAAAGGCACTGTTATTAAACAAATAATAGATATCTCATAGAGACAAAGGTATTTTTATTATATTTAGTAGAAAGATATGAAAGTATGGATAATTATCTATTATTTGTTTTAAAAAATTATTTGTTTATGTAGAAAATTTATTTTTTTAAGCTTTAGTTAATAAAAATAGTTTTAATGTTTATATTTATTTTCCTTAAGTAGAAGAAATACAATAAATTAATTGATTTTTTCTAGTTTTATTTAGAGATTACATCCTGTTTAATTTATACTTATAAATCAATTTGCTATACTTATTTCACTTTAAGAATATTACGATATATGTCTAGGGTAATCGCGATATTACCCCGCATAGTAAATGTAAGGGTTAAATGAATATCTACGGCCATAGAAACAATACACATAGTATTAAATAAGATTAATAATTATAGCTTCCCTGTATAAATACTAAGGGATGTAAAGTTGAAAATGATAAATATAATACTGAAATATCCTATAATAAGTTTTTTTCAGTAGTGCGTTTATTATAATACTCTTCTTCTTCTTCTTTATGAGAGACATTCTCTTGTCGGTTTAGCTCTCTTCATTGATAATACATAGAAGTTATTGTACATAAATAAAACGTACTAACTACGCAAATACATAATATTGGCGCAGCAGACTAAAAATTTCCTTGATATTGGGCATGACGAAAATAAGGACAAGTTAGGGATGAAATTTGATTTGAGAGGGAAACAAATTGGAAGTAAACGGCGAAACGAACAAGAGGCAAGAAGGCGCAAGACGGACAGCCTGGGACCAGAGCAGCGGACCACGGAAGGCGCGTGAACAACTTCCAGAATCTGAGGTCGAGGAGACCAGTTGCAGCAGACGCAGGCTGAGAGAATCCTGAACGCAGGATCTTAGCTAAGTATTTTTTTAGTCTTTTACCTGTGGGTACTGTATGTGGGGCGATGGAGCATAAAACACTATGTTTTTGACACGAAGTTGACAATTAGGCGGTCTTTAAGGCAAGATTCGTGATGTTCCTGTTAGCTGATGATGAGAAGGGTTCACAATCGAAGAAAAAAGCAATTTTTCTAACCGCTTTGTCCGAAAAAATATTCATATTATTGCTTGTGTATACCTATAATGGTTAATGATGTAAAATTTGAATTTTTATTTGATGTATGTATTCGACAAATACTGCGTGGAAACAAAATGAGGGGAAATTTTTTTTTAAATCAAACAGAACACAAATAATTTGTTGGAAGGTTGAAAAAACTAAGCAGTAAGTGTTTTTTCGGTAAAGGGCTGGAAGATAATTTAAAGGTCTTGTTAGTCACGGGTATTAGAGATAGTAAAATTAAATAAAAATTGTACTTAGAGTCAAGTGATAAACCATTGGGTTTGTAGAAATCGCTTGTAATATTGAAGCAAATTTACAAATAATGTTGTCGAAAAAATAAATTCTTGCTATTAACATTACAAAGTCTAATACGAGAGCGAGATCAAGTAGAGTGGTATCTCGCGGTAGTTTTAAAAATTTGCAATGGAATTCAAATTAAATAATTCGAAATATTTTGCATGTGATTTACTATATCACAGGTTGTGTATATTGGCCAAAAATAGATAAGACATTGTTCAATTAATTAGTGACTGTGATTCTTCTGCTAAGATGATACCATCTACTCCAAAGGCGATTTTAGTGAATCGGCCGGTCCAGGAAAATGTTTGATGCCGAATACACATAGATTTTTTCACACCAATCGCTGGTAAAGTTTTTTAGTGTTAAATGCATATTTTTTTTAACTCGTTTATATCGGATAGAAGTTACAATTTTTCTCTATTTATGTTTCTCTAATTATTTTACATTTAAAAGTATGGCGGGTGAAACTAAGTTTTGATTAATTCTATAAAAGTTTATTACCATCAAATATACACATTACCATCAAATATACACCTTTATTAAATTAAAAGTGTATTTAAAATATTGCATTTATAGTTTTACTCACGTATAATTATTATATTAATTACTAAAATTAAAAAGATTTGCACGTATCAATGTATAATTTACAATAAAAATATTTTATATTGGTAATCATCATTCAATGTTGTTTATTTTTATGATTTTAATATTATACATTAAATATAATATCATATTACAGGCCCTTCGCGACTTCTCGTATCCGGGCCACCGAATATTGCGTGATTGTAAGCTCAGCGATACAAAAAATAATGGTCCTCTGTTCCCGATTTGATTGTTACGCCCTCCCATACAACTCCCTTACGGATTATGGCCAGAGGTTTTATCGAGAACGCTCATTAAAACTTTAACTAGTTACCGATATATATAAGCAAACCGAGATTTATTACGGGCTGATCTGGCATAATGGCCTAAATGATCGACTTCAATTACAAATTAAATTGGCCATTCGTCAGCAGAAAAGTGGTTAAGCTATTATAGAATAATTTATAAACATTTAATATAATTTTTCTCCCAATTATATAAAAAAGCTCGTTTAAAACATTTTTTATTTATCAATAATATCGCTGAACTATTATAAAAATTACAGAAACCTAATCGACGCACTAATTATACGTTTTATTTTCTAAAATAATAAATGTAATAAATTCACAGACAACCAAATATATAGAGATGAACTAACGCAAATTCCTTGTTTCAATATTTTTATTTTGGTGTCACCCACGTGATCACTTACGCAATCAAATAGCTCCGCGACTTTTTTCAAATATATGACTCGATTGGAACGAAAATATAAACGATGACATTATAATATACATTAATGTGTTGTTTACATGAAGATTTAATTTTAAAAGAGTAAATACTTTTACTGTTGCATAAATGTGTTATAAATCAGATTTATGTTTCTACAAATACTGTATGTACACTTTATTTTATGTCTATTCATTTAATGGTCTGTGAACAAATATATTTTGGTTGAGTTCGTTGCGTTAGATTTTGTATTTTATAAAAATGTTATTATATAATAATTACACGGAGAACACGAGTTTAAAACATGTTCCAGTTTTTTCATAACATAGTTCTGTGGTATTTTTAATACAAATTAAATTTATCAACTTTAAAGATATGCAGAAAAAATCTATTTATCGAAAAAATATTTTAGTTTAACCAGGATTCGAATTAAGGCCTTTTCCTATCCGGGAACAAATTTAATAAAAATGAATTAATTTAATTTTTGCATCTCCTAGCATGTATTTACATGTATTTGAGAATCGTCGCAATATATAAAATTGATTGCTTTTAAAATGGAATAATAGATGTGTCGTAGTCTAAAACTTTCCAGGTTTGAATCCTAACAGGAACTAAAATATGTTTTCAATAAATAGATTTTTTGTTTTATATGTCTTTCAATTTAATTCATTTAACTTGTATATAATTATAAGACTGTTAATTTCTAGATATAAAATTGTTATGCAGTTTGATAACAAATCATCAAATATTTGCAATGATGCAGTGTATACATATGTATGTGTACTTGAAAAGTTATTAAATGCGTTATTGATGCAACTAAATACATATATAAAAGTGCAACATATACTGTGTTTGAAACCCATAAACAATTACTGAAAGTTTAAATTGTACTTTATGTTAAAACTCTAAGATTACCTTCAAAAATTCAATTTTAATATGATTACTAATTTATTATAATAATAGTAACCTGTATCGTTAAATAAAAAATAGTAATATTATCAGCTTTGTGGATGATACAGTTCTGGATACAAAATCAAATAATGGGAAAATGCCAACAAAAACCTGAAATTGCTATAAGAATACTCATTCGAAGAGTGACTAGACACAAAAATTCGCTTTTATTCTACATGAAGTAGGCGTGATACGTGGGTTTTAGTGATAGAACTATGAACCGAGTCAACTACCGAATAAGTTATCCTTCAAACCACATGACTGCAGAAAAAATGTTTGCTAATATTTTTGTTTCTTCAAAAATAGATCACGTGTATGAAATTAAATACATAAAAGTAATCATTGGCCCTTATTGAAATTTACCTTATACGTAGAAATTAACAGTAAAAGAATTAAAGACTTACGCATAATTATTATGGGAAGACAAACCATGAATAACCTTTACTCAGTCCATATTAATCCTATCGAATTAATCTTCAATTTTTATTATATTATATTTCCCACATCAATGTTATTTGTAGTATAACGTCTAATATAGTCATTAATCTTAACAATATTAATATACTTAACATACAAACTCCCCCTATTACATCTCCCCACCTGTCCATATTACCCCTGCCCACAACCACTTTCACATTTCACCGATTCCATGTAGTCGATAAAACGTCTTCTAGTTTTAAGTTTTAGTTTATTACTGAGGATCTTGCACTGAGCATCGAAAACGTTTGAATTTTAATTTTTAAATAAAGTATTATAGTATATATATAAAGAAATACAAGTTGGTAATATTATCAGAATATTCTCTCTGTATTAATATTTTTTAAATGTCTTAAAAAATAATGAATTTAATGACAGGTAACGAGAGTAAAATGTGGTTACATTTGTCATTAGTATTGGTCATATGATCGCATACTTAAATAAAAAATCACAAGTAATGCAATATGTACCATAAGCGGAAGATTTACCGTTGAGGACGTGGACGACCACCGTCCTCGGGTTGGCGTTGGAGGGGCTGCACGTGTACTTGCCGGAGTCAGGGGCCCTGGCTCGCTGGATCAGCAAGTAAGAGGTGGTAATGTCTCCCTTCTCCGTGATCACGCTCACACCTCCACGGGGTGAGTCGTAGTTGATTTCCTGAAAAAAAAAAACAATTAATTAATACAATAGCTGTTAATATGCAACCGTTCAAATTCTTAGCGGTGTAATACTACCATAACAGGTTAATTTTCTGTTCGACTTTTATGCAGATTTCATATTGTATATATATCGTCACCTCGATTCCGTGCATCTGCATCAGAGCGTGTTAAATGGTAACAATAATATTTCAATAAATAATGTTCAAAAACAAAAATATTTCATTAAATAATTTTAAACAAACCAGTCATCAAATCTGCCACTTTGATTTTGAATGTGGAACATCATTGATGGTACATCAAAAATATGTAATTTATAGAGAAATTGACAAACCACAGATAAATTGACGAATTGAGAATAATAAGAGTATGTAGGCGACTTGTACACTACCTAGCTATCAACCCAGGGACTTGACAGTCCATATCAGTCCACCTGGTATAACAGAAATGCAAATATCAATACATCGAAATAAGCATCTTCTAGAAATTAGCGAAGGCCAGCCACTTCTGCGCCGCCCGTCTCTTCAGAAACACCTCAAACCAGCAAATCCAGGTACGAACTTTATTGGTGCAAATTATGTTTATACTCGTTATACTTTCAATTTTGAATCGACTTTTGTAAGTCCTGTTTTAATTAAATACCTTGCTCTAGTCACAGCATATATACTCATTCGCGCATTCCACATTCATATATACTGCAACATACACGTGCAAGCATTGAAGAGAGAAAAGACCTTCAGTCTCACTATGTACAAAACCTTCTGATCCGAATTACATAACCCACAAACGTCAGTCACTCCATCCAAGTGACTTGACAACTCAAATATCACACATTTCAACTCATTTCATAAGATATACTTTGCCCCTTTATAGAGGTAGTATATCTTATGTAGTCATCTACATCATCTTAAATGTTCATATTATTAGGCCTTGTGCTTTTGATAATATTTTGAATAAATAAAGTTAATATAAACTAATAATTTACTATTATTTTCTGATGGGATATATCTAATAATATAATATTTACCGTACCACACATACATATTTAGTATTTTTCTTTTGTTTTAGAAACAATCTAGCATATTTTGAGAACAAATTATTATCAGGGAACGATGAATTCTGAAAAATCGCGTCATCATTAAAGTTAAACCTAATATCATTAATTGTTATAATATCAATAATAAAAATAATGTAATTCAAAGCTTTTTTACCACAGTCTCACGTCATTTGCGTTACGGGTCCAGGAAAGTACGACGCATATGAAAACAAAACAAATAGAGTCACATTTTTCCATACAATCCCATAGAAATTTGTGAGACGCGTTTCTCAATCGTAGTGAACACTTTATCAAGTGCTAATAATGTTTCGAATTACGCCAAAAACAAAATCGTCCCATTTATATGTTGAGAAGAATATTGAAGTTTCTAATAAAGTATTTATTCAATTTATACTCATAATGTATGCTTAAAAAAATATATATTTACATTAACATAATGCAATTGCTAAAATATAAACTCTCAAATATCACATGATAAATTATAACAATTTTAAAATATCAGACGTTTTTTAGTGTTTAGTTTTTAAAAAATATCAAAAATTTTCTGAATCTCTTTTAAATTACCCATTGCGTGAAGATCTTTATAACACGGGATATTTTTAGCGACAGTACTCACAACACTTCTGTTTTAACTTTCATCATTATTATTATAGTTAGCAAAAGTCTCCGTGTCCACCTTCATCTATCAACAAAAAGGCTTCATATAATTTTTTATTCGTTATTTCTTATTATTAACTCCTTAATTCCGCAATCTAATATTTAAACGTTATGTACTAGCAATGTTTTCAAATACGAAAAAGTAGATCATAGCGCTGGAGATCCAACCAACGCAATAATATCAATCATACCAATACCAATCATACCAATACCAATCATACCAATACCAATCATACCAAAATAAATCATACCAATACAAACCAGATTTTCTTATATTTGTGTTATATATTATTATTTTGTCTTATATTTGTGCAACTTTTAAATATGAATACAATATTAATTTTTAACTGTAATTATCTTGCATCAACTTCTACATATTTTCTTTTTTATTATAATGTTTATTTCATAACGTATTATTACTCTCTATATTTTTTTATGCATATTCTCATTATTAACATTTATTACAAAAATATTACGAACAATCTCGAGGTGTTTTTAACAATATTTAACACATTCATATTAACATTTTTATAAATATTTTTATAAATATGCGTAAAAAGGCAATAGCGTAATATTATGCACTCAAATGACAAGACATTTCCGCAAAATTTACACAAAAGATCAAATGCTCTGAACGTAACGCGGGCGCCCCGGCTAGGAGGAAATGAACTGTAAATGTGATACTCGTCACAATGGGCAGGGTGTACTGGCGCCTAATGATTAGGCAATCCACTAACAGGGTCCACTTTTAACCCGAAATCTCCGGTCCAATCCGGAAGCCGGCTGACGTTGTCCCAAATTACACTGTGGTTACTTTGTTTTGTTCCGTGATTGTGAAATTTGAACTGTGAAAAGTTTCGTATGGTTTCTAAAATTCGACCCAAATATGTGTACTTCGGTAAAAATAATGTTTAAATATTGATTGAGAAACAGTATTTTTTTCATGTTGGGATGTCCTTGTCATCTTATATGTGTGTGAATGTCAGAGCGCCGCACCGCCGAGGCGGGTTATATGTGTGCGTGTGTGTGTGTGGAGATAAAGAAGGGACGCGCGCAAGGCGCGGTGTCTCTTCTGCGTTACCGTTTGACTTCTTACTGGTTATTTACCTTGTATCTTAATTGTTTCATAATTATAATAAATATATAATTGTAACAAAGAATTTATCTTGAACCTTCAATAACTACAAGGTGTACAACTAAGATGTACTATCTATGCAAGCAAGTAATATTCTGGTTCATAATCAGTATTTACTCACTATCTTACCGCTGTTTCGACTCTTCCACCTTGATACATATTGTCAATCACGCTCTTCGATTGTTAAAGCTTTTAATAGAGCCGTTCTCCAATATCCAGTTCATCTGATGCCAGACCTTCCGCGTATGGTTTCTTCTGTTATACAACTTTAGGATGAATAAAACCTGGAAGAGTGCTAGAATGGTGGATGCATTGAATCTGACTGAAAAGACTATGCAGTCAGCTGTGAGACCTACCCATGATTGAGACTTAAGAAGATACGTGCGAGCCGAGTCTCTTCTAATACGAACTAGATATATATCAACACTGATTCGAAGAAATAAAAAAGAAGATTTAATATAATCATATATATATTATTATTATTATTTTAATGTAATCAGTAATATAATCACAATTATAATAATTTAATACAAAGGTAATATGAAAACTGTAATAATAAAGTACAGTTAGTGTACGTCTATCCAGAAAAAAAACAGTCGTATCGAAACCAATCGAAGTAACTAACGTGATCAATAAAAAATTATTTGTTTAACTTAATTGATTGTTCGCAGTGAGGCCAAGGACCGACAGTGAGAATTGATGAAAAATAAAACGAATTAGAAACAAGTCCAAAAAAATATTTTAATTTAAATTTACGATTTACTCATAACTTTTAATAAATAAATAATTTTGACAGCGTTAATCAAGAATAGAATTTCAATAGTGAATCTATAATTGAATGCAGAGCTTATTATTAATCATAAAAATATTCAATTTACAACCAAAAATATATGGATCAGATCACTAAACCAAGTACCCTCAAATATATATAATTATACAACTTTGAATTCCAACTCAGAACTTTATAAGATCTTCCAACAGCCTAAAATAGTGACAGTTAAAACTTCGAGGATACTGAAAAACGCTGCTCACATTGAGAGAAATGAGAACTCTAGGACTTTTCAAAAAGCCCTTGAGGGAGCCCCAGATAGAACTCGTCCTCTAGATCGCCCGAGAATGAGGATACGGACAAATAGAGCGAAGAAAGATGGGAAGAAATTAAAGACTAGAGATATTTTTGCTATTTGCTAGCTTCCCAATGAAAATGATGTTAACATCTTGGAACATATTATTTATCTTATTTATTTTATACTTTATTACTAGAATAAGATGCAAAACGATTATCATGTTGATCATTTAATTATACGAATAATTACTTTATATATAATATAATATATATGTTTTAAATATTAAATTATTAGTCAGCGAAAAAGCATTTTAAAGTTAAGTTCTTGAAATGAATTAAAATCGAGTAGATATAACAGTTGACCCCTTAGGCTATGGAATATGTGTATCGTATTAAAAACTCCACAGAGTCTATTTCATAATATTAATTAAGTTAGAAAAATGTACGATTTTTTTTTAATAAATTTAACAAAGCTCTAAATAATTCGACACAGTAATTTTTATTTTTGTGTATATCAAATATAATCATTTTAATTTGTTTAAAATTTTTTTCAAAATTCCAACAAAGCATTTATTTGATATTTATTAGTCTGAAAATTATTTTGTTACGTAGGTATTATTTTCAAATTATAATGTTATTACGTAATGTACATTCCAACGCAATTGAGTGTAAAAGTTTCGATCTGCCATTTAAATATACAAATAATTATATATTTGTATATTAGACATAAAATTACTTATTCAAAATGAGTAATAAAGTTTCAAAAATTAACTGTAGGTACTCTCAAATAACCAACGGTAATAGTATAGACAATATTTTTTTACACGTATTCATACAAAAAATAATCATTATCACTACTGACTCTGCAAACCCTGGCGATTCCTGGCCTCGTCAAGAGTTTGACTCCATTAATCTCTTTTACACGCCATTTCATTTCAGTTCTGCATCTCTTAAGCCGGCCATATACGCAACGGTATACCTGACAGGTATGCCTGTGCAGGTAAACATGACAAGTTAACCGAAGCTCAACTTCGGTCATACCTGTGACAATCTTTTAATTAACTATGGCATCGGTACAGCGTAACTACGACGATGCAGTTTCGTTACTCTACTCGTCTACGTAAGTACGTAAGTCTACTCGTCATCCCACGAAAGAAAGAAAGAAAACCGCAAGAAAAGTGGTTTAAACAATGGTTGTTAGCATATGCGGCTGCTTTTTTATTTCTATAGTGGTAATCTTTACTTTCTCCCTGCGAAAGCCAAGGTTCGAATTTATATAATTCAATAAAATCTTCCACATTTCCGCTGCGTCTGCGAGACGCCATTTTTTTGAACTACACGACGCGACCTTTCCTTTCGCAGTGGACGAAATGACTGAGACCTGTACAGGCGAGTAACACACACGCGCAGGTTTGCCTGAAGTTATCACTTTACCACAGGTGGGAAATATGATTTTTAATTATTTTCATGTCGCCTGTACAGGAAGGGAGACCTTCCATTTTTGTCACATGCACGCACCGGTTTGCCTGTACAAGCAATTCCAATAGGTATAATTATCATGTATACCGTTGTGTATATGGCTGGCTTAAGGCCGATACGTTTTTGAGGACATTTAGCTTACCCTGTTGGTGGTTGTTGTTCGGGCATCGTCTCCACATGGCCCAACCACTGAAGTCTTACATTTTTACAAACTTTAAGATGCTTAACTCGTTGTTGTAGCATCTACGTCAAAATTTTATTAAGCCAGTCTTAAGATACGCTTTAAAGTCATTTTTAGTCAGTACTCATGTCTCAGACACATATGTAAGCACTAGTCTTTTATTTTGTAGATATGGAGATTGACAGGTGAGAATGGTGAACGTTATATTTATATGAAGTGATCACTAAAACCAGCCGAAGACAGATCGTAAGCCCTGTAAGTATCCATGCTTCCATATATTTTCCATTAAATATAAGAAAAAATAGCTTCCTCTATAAAATATCTATTATTTATTTAATAGCAGTGCCTTTGTGGGTAATCCAGTAATTGTGTGCTCTTGTACATATTCAAATATTACTCTTTAATTAATGGAATTCTTTTTGCGATAGCACACATGCATTAAACATACATTAAACCTCTTTAAGTACCTATGTTATACATTTCATCACAAAATACCAAATTGTAATAATTTATAAACTAAAATGTTATCCCAGGAATGGGGCGCGCAATACATATTTTGGAATTTGAGCTGCCCGGGGGAATTTTCACAAAATTAAAATTAATCGTTTGATATTGGATAATATTACGACCCCCATTAATAACGCAGAGCCATATTCTAATTTTATCCTCTTTCTGGGCCTTTTTAGAGGCACAATTTATATGCAAATCAAGGTGTAACTTAATCAAGATTGGACTTAGGCCGAATTGGCTATATTGGTAGCAACAAAAATGGTGAGAATTTGGGTAGTTCATTAGCATTCGTGATTCCATTCAAATGTTATTTCGATAACTATTAAAACTTTTGTCTCTTTACTGATTTATAACGATTTTTCAATGAAATAATCTGGTCAGGCTTTTGAGCCATTCACAGTATTATTTTTCAGTAAAATATTATTAAGGAGAAAACATTCTTATTGTGAAGTTGTGATTATTCAGAACAATAGGCCTATGATGTTTTAAATACTAATTTAATGTATTAATTTAAAATATACACATATAAAATCAATTTAGTCGAAAAGTATTGTTTTTCCACTAAACGCTTTTCATGACAAATTTTCGAACCTATATGTTACAATTTTTCAAATTAATACATCTGTCGTTCCATTATTTGAAAGCCATCTATATTGTTTTTATGTTCTGAATAATTACAATTTCACAATAAGAATGTGTTCTCCTTAATAATATAAGTTAGTATCAATGTGTCCAAAATTTAATAAAAATGAATTGATAATTCTGGCGTCTGCAGTCGGTTTGCTCAAAGGTATTTGAGATTCCGTAAAAACAATGTAGGTAGCTTTCAAATAATGGAACGACAGATGTATTAATTTGAAAAAATGTTATATATAGGTTCGAAAATTTGTTATGAAAAATACTTATGTGTAGTGTACTTCCCCGGATTGGAAATAGAGATCCAGGTTCGAATCCCGGTAGCGCAAATACAATATTTCTCTACAAATTTGATTTAATATATATATATATTTATAATTAAAACATTAAATTAGTATTTAGAAAAATATTTTTAATTTATTTTACCAATTAAGTATTTTTTTTAAATAAGTATACTTTTTTTCAAATATTTATCTGTGAGGGTTATCATATGAATGAAGGGTATTAAAGTAGCTTTTTTTTAATCATTTTTCCAATTATATTTATTTAATAGGACGTGAGTAATAATTCCTTGTTGTGTAAATCACAATCAATATATTAAAAATTGCATTTTATCCAGTACAAATTTCTTTAATAAAATCTTTTATCAAAATTACTTGTTTTCCTTCACTTTTTTCATACCAAAAAATATAAAATATAATGTGTATTAATTGTTAGAAATTCGTTTTAAAACTGTTTCAGAATAGACTATATATTATGTACATACATAAATGTTCACTTTTTATGGCTATTTTTTGCTAGAAAATTTAAGTTTCTACCATGGCACGACGCATTTTTTCTTTGTGTAAATTGAAACCAACGAAAAAGATTTTCCATTGACTAAGCAGACATCAATTATACGACACTTGAATAACCAATTGAAATGAGCAGAGATAAATTTGGGACCAATCAAAAATGCTTGTTTTACTAAAATTAAACAAGCACTATTTGACCCATTGTTGATTACAGAAAGTATTGAAAAAATTGTTTTTTTTTTGCTTCCAAAAAATGTTCAGTCACTTTCAATATATATTTTTCAAGTTTTCTAGACATTTTTATCGCATCCTCGCGGAAACGCTTAAATTTTATATAAAAAATTAATTTGCGGATCCCAAATACTTAGATTCATTATCATCGTAGTCATTTTCATCACCTTAATCTAGAAAGATTGGAAGACCAAAGTCTCGAAAATGAGCTTCTATTTTCTCATGTTTTGTTTCATTTTCCTAAAGTTATTGTTTCAGTTTTTTCCGCCTTATTCTGAGGTAACCTATTGGTCGCATTCCCTTGAATATTTTCAAGAAGATATATCTCTGAAGTCATTCCTCTGGCATTAGCAATACAGGTCCAAGCCATGTTAATTGCAATCCTTCTACGTATACGAAGAAGTACTAGCTCCATTTCGATGGTCTCCTTTATCATCCATACCTATCACTCGGTCCGTTAATGCTATTCCTATAAATACAGAGTGAATATTATGTTTCAGGCCAATGTTATTTTTGAATAACTAGGAAATGAAATACCATTTATTAATTTCGTTTTTATTATTAATTATTTAGTTTATTATGCTGCCTCTGACAGCGGCATAGATGCGTGCCCTTTTAATTATATTTTTTACAACATTTTCGCACATTTTGCGTGTTATTTCAGCAATTTCATTTCGAATTGTCGAATATTGTCCTGTAGCACCGTAGACTTTTCCTTTCCTCGACTCCTACAGAAAATAGTCGGAAGCCATCAAATCAGGTGATCGAAGAGGCCAGTCGATATCACTACTTTTTGACATTATGAGGCCGGAAAAAATTTCTCGTAAAATTTCAAGCGTAACTCAGGCCGTGTATAAGGTGGCACCGTCCTATTAAAACTACATATGTTGCAGGCCCAATCGACTCAAATTCAAACCAAAAAGTTTTTCAACATGTGACAATAGCAATCATTACGCTATTAATCGGGCGTTATACACTCCATAATAAATTGTAATCAATTATTTTCTACGCCTACTAAATGCGAACTTACAAATATTAGCCGAACCAAAATGGCGGCTAAACAAAATCGTCCTGGAACATAATATTCACCTTTTATATTAAAGTAGACCTGTACATAGCTTTAAAAATAGCCAGTTTATTTTGCATAAAAATATTTCAAATTTAATGCTTGTTTGTTGGACCCAAGTTTTTTTTTTAAATATTCAAATGTGAAACATATTGCATCATGACCTGATCTATACGCATTTCATATTATATATTAAGATGCCATATAGAAGAATAGGAGAATGTGTATCGTGGTTATTTTAACTGTAAATTATTCAGTATAGATGTATTTTCCACCAGATTCTAAAAAATATTCATCATTAATAATTCATCAATAAAATATCAATTTTTCCCTAATAAACTATCATAAAAATACTATTTTTGCGAAATATATTATTTAGACTACTATAAATAATATATTTCGGTTTTACCTGTATGTGAATCCTTTCATCATTTAATCCTATTTGCTGATGAATTATCCTGACCAACTTAGTTACGTGAGGTTCGGCCTTTCAAGACCTCGAATTCCTCTCTACCTTAAAATGTACCCAAAATAATTTGCTTATTATCGTATCGTTCGTAAATCTTAATACGCAACCTGACTTATTGGACCCGCAGCCCAGAATGTGCAGAGTTTTGGGCTGAAATGTGATATAGAAATTGTATGATTTCATGTTGGAAGTCCGTACAGTTAAATAGTTAAATTATCTAAAAATAACAATAATGATTAATAATTATTGTTTCCAAGGTTAGTTTGTAGAACTCCATAATCACATGTGTGAAAATAAAATACTTGTTTTTTAATTCGACACGTTTTATTTACTTGAGACGCGTTTCGCCTTGTAAGCTCATTATCAATCTAACAATTTGACTCAACAACTTGTATTTTATTCGTGTGGCAACTCGTATTTTTTTCGTGTGGCAACACTTAAATTGCACAAACTGTTTTATTGTATCTATATTAAATTATTAATAAATATATGTTTTGGGTACAAATCACAACTAAAAGGTGCATAATATAATTTTTAAAAAAAAGAGAACGCCATAAATATAATAGTGATCACCTGTGAATTGAAAGTGAACAAGATTAGACGAGTTAAAAACAGCCGACTGACAGCGTGTGAAAGAGAGAGACTCGAGCAAAACAAAAAGAAGAAAAGAGATAAGTAATCACTATTATTAATCCAACAATCCGTGATTATCTTGTAATCTACTATATCCTAACCTAAATATTCTTCTTGCAAATAACCTCGGGGCACAGCTAAGACAAACAACGACTTTTTAAACTCCAAACATATCAAATATTAGCGGTATAAAGTGACAGCTCCTATACTGCAGTATAATACCTGGCCTACCTACATTGTTCAGATATGTCAGAAGCCAGCGCGAACAGACGTACCAGGGCCGACAGACACGAAGGCGGCCGCAAGGTACCGCCCACCGCGCCCGCTACCACAGCGGTGCCAACTGCTACGACAACTGCCACTAGCGACGCCAGCCCGGGTAGGACCTCGACACAATTTCAAACGCTGGAAGACTTTAGGCAAATTATGGAGAACAAAAATGAACAGCTAAAAATTGTACTTCAAGATTTCATAGACGCTAAATTTAATGTTACCACAGAAAAGTTAACGACCATACAGATCCAAATGAACGAGTGCCGAAATAACTATGAGAAAGTAGCGATTGAGTATGAGAGTATACTAAAAGCAATTAACTCATACTCACAACACTATGACGAGTTAATAACAAAAGTCGGCGACATTCAGAAGGACTTGCAGCATCACTCTTCTCTCACCAGCACACTGGAAAAAAACAACTTGGCACTTGCAGCTAAGGTCAACTATTTGGAACAAAAACTGGACCGCATCGAATACACAAACATGGAAAACGAAATAGAAATCCGAGGAATCCCTGGTTCCAAATCTGAAAATATTTCGGAAATAGTTGGCAAAATTGAAAATGTAATTAAAACCGAACTACCGCCAGGATCAATTTCCGCCATTCATAGAGGACACAGACCACTAAAGCCGGACACGCCCTATCCCATTATTGTTAAATTCCATTGTAAAAATGCTCGCGAAAATTTTCTAAAAATGGCGAAAAATTACAATGTAAACAGTGTGGGACGCAATAGGCTCAACACCTCTGATATAGGGATGTCAACAAAAGATGTTCATTATATTTACATCTCTGAGCATTTACCGAATAAAATCAAACGTCTTTTAGCTATAACAAAAAAATAGGCAAAAGAAAAAAATATTAAATTTGTTTGGACCCGAAATGGTAAAATTTATGTACGGAAAACTGAAGGCGACAAAGTTATTTTAGTGTCTAACGAGTCTTGCCTCTCGTCTATATGACTATTCTTTACTAAATTTATCTGCTATCTCATATTTCACTTTTACCCTATTTATTTAAACCTTTCTTCATTTAAAAAAACACTTCTTTATTTTTTACCATAAATATATTTACACATCTTCACAAACTATTCATATCATTAGTGGAGCCATTAACAGAATTCAAACGAATCAATCTATCTTTCCTATTTACTGTCAGCAATTTCCAGTACATTTCATTCACACGTACATGCATCAGACTAAACTGTATCGCCATTAGCACAATAAGTACGCACAATTTTAATTTCGTCAAAAGGCTTTGAAAACATTAATTTTGATGACGTCCTAGAAGAATTCGAACCTATAGAAACGAGAGAAGTTGGGGAACCGGAATCTTGCAAAGAAATAATTAATGAAAATCTAAGAATTAAAATACTCAATGTCAATATTCGAAGCATTAATTATAATTTCGATAACTTGCAAGTGCTACTCCAACGCACTAACATCAATTTTGATATAATAATTTGCACAGAATGTTGGCTGAACAACTTGTCCGTACCGAAGCAAATAGAAGGCTACAATGTACATGCTACAACCAAACATTTTAACCAAAATGACGGAGTGGTAGTGTACACTCATAACAATTTACATGTCACACATGAAGAATCATCCATCATACAAGATGCAAACTGCCTTCACCTAATCATTGACAAGTTTACTCATGTTCTAGCGTTATATCGCCCGCCCTCATTTCAGAACGCTGCGACATTCGTAGTGTCACTAGATACTTTCCTTACCACTCTCTCACAATCAAAGGAAATAATTATCACAGGCGACCTTAATATCGACGTCATCAATCAGTCACTGCCTACTATCACTCAAGACTACCTCGATGTTCTAGCTCACCACGGACTCCTCTCAGCAATAAACAAACCTACACGAGATAAATCTTGTCTCGACCATATTATGATTAAGTCTAAGTCTCCAATTCACGCAGTAATTTGTCAATCACCTATAACCGACCACTTTCCGGTTATGATGGGCATCGAACAGTACACCAAAAAATCACACAAAACTAACAATCTGCGAAGAAAATGTATCAATTACAACGAACTGATTAAAGACCTAGAACAGGAAGCATGGAATTCAGTATATGACTGCGAGGATGTAAACTCAGCTTTTAAAGAATTTAATACTATATTGCAACAACACATCACTAAAAACCAGTATTATAAATCTCATTCTACAAAAAAAAACATAAAACCGTGGATCACTGAGGGTCTAATTTCAAGTATAAGAAAGCGCGACAAACTTCACAAAAAAGTTCAGCAGTATCCTCTCAACTTAGACGTACGAATTCAATACAAGCGATATAGAAATATCTGTAATAAGGCAACAAAAACGGCGAAAATATTATATTATAGAAATTTAGTAGATCAAAATAAAACCAATACAAAAAAATGTTGGCAAATTATTAGAAAATTTACCAATTCTAATATAGAAAAAAGTAATAAAGTATTTCAGATGGTTAATGATGAAAACATTCCAAATACTGATGAAAATCAGACTGATATTTTAAACTATATAAATAAATATTTCTCCTCAATAGGTAAAAAAATTTCAGATGATCACTTACTTAGAATGAACACAAATGAATTACAGTTATGTAATAATGTCCGCCTAAATTCGCAAACATCAAACTCATTATTTTTAACTCCGACTACACCACATGAAATTAACACAGTTATACAGGAATTAAAAACTAATAGTGCTCCAGGTAAAGATGGTATTTCTATCAAGCTTGTAAAAGAAATTAAGTCATTCGTAACCGAACCACTTGCATTTATTACTAACCTGAGTTTACAAACTGGTGTCTTTCCAACCGTGCTAAAAGATTCGTTGCTATGCCCAATCTATAAAAGCGGAAACCCTAGTGATATATCCAACTATAGACCGATTTCTCTTCTAAGTGTTTTTTCAAAAATTCTAGAAAAAATTGTTAAACGGAGGCTCCTTAAATTTCTGGATGTAAACAACATTCTATCGAATCAACAATTTGGTTTCCGATCGAAACGCAACACAGAAGATGCACTCATGTCTCTCGTGGAATATATCGTATCGAACCTGGACAAGGGAAACAAATGCATGGGGATTTTTCTTGACCTTGCAAAAGCATTCGACACCGTACCGCACCTACTATTGCTAAAAAAACTTGAAAACATAGGAGTAAGGGGCATAGCATATAAGTGGTTTAAGGATTACTTAACAAATAGACGTCAAATTGTCCAAAATAATGAAAAATACAGCAATCCATCATTGATAACACACGGTGTTCCACAAGGAAGCATTTTAGGTCCTATATTATTTCTAGTATACATTAACGACTTTTGTAATATGACCCTAAACAATGGAAAAATAATCACTTTCGCGGATGACACCGTGCTTTACTTTGAGGGTAAGTCTTGGGAAGAGGTCAATACTCGTGCACAGGATGGTCTGAACAAGACGAAAAAATGGTTTGATACGAACCTCCTATCACTTAATACAAAAAAATCAAAATATATATGTTTCTGTATTAACGAAAGAACAACACCACGTCAAAGTCCTACACTCGTCGTTCATGACTGCAAAGCAAACAAGACCACGGCGTCCGCATGCCAATGTGAAAAACTGACAAGAGTCAAAATTATTCGACATCTGGGAGTACTGATCGATGATCATCTTAACTGGAAAGAACATATATCGAATCTAGCAAAACGCATAAGAAAACTAATTTACTTTTTTAAAGGAATTCGATGTATAGTTGATTACAAACTCTTGAGATCGGTGTACTTTGCACTGTGCTACTCTTTAATTAATTATGCTATTTTAGTTTGGGGAGGAGCAGCAAAAACAATATTGGAGTCGACTAAAAAAGAACAAAAAACAATTCTCAAGGTAATAATTGGTCGTCCCTTTAGATATCCATCAGACCTTATATTTAAAGAGTACAATGTCCTTGATATAAGACAAATCTTTATGTTGAGACTCGTTCAATACTTCCATACTAATAACAACTCTCCCCAAGCAATAAATCATGGACACAACACTAGACAAACAACAAATATCTACACACCAGTTCCAAGAGCAACAACGACATTTTATCAAAGATTCTACATGTTCCTAGCTCCGAAATTATACAATACACTCAGTACCAACTGGAAATCGTACAATTACTATTAGATTACACAAAAATGGACCCAATATATGATTCAATCAGGTAGAGATGAATCAGAAGCATGGATATCCAACAATTTACTATAATATATACAATTCTTTTACTAATAACTCACTAGTCCTACAACACTCCCACTCCACACATTTTTATTATATTTTTATTTTATTATACTTTTATTTTTTTAATTTTATTCTTACTTTTTTATTCATATTTGATTTATTTTTTTATTCCAAATAACACCACAACAGCACGAAAAAAAAAAAAAAAAAACTGGCTACTTTAACACAGACTTTAGTCTAGCAAAGTAGCCAGGACAACGCAGTCTATATCAGAGGTGAAGTCTACTCCATCCCACACATTAAACTATGTATTATGTATGTTATGTATCCACCTCTGTAACTACAAAAATATGGATGTCAAAATATATATAAATAAATAAATAAATTTATAACTATAATGGGGGACGGACAGCAATTTTATTTGCATGAAATTCTGAGTTCATTGGAATTTTGAGGATTTCCATACATTTTGAATGCTTTTAATTATTCTATGTAACCATTCTGCTTCAACACTAATGCTATTTTAATGTCAGCTATAAAGCAGTCATAAAAATACAATACAAGACAGACGTTTTTGGTATTTCCAAATTTATATAATGTTTGTTACATACTAATGATTCAATTTTGACTAGATTGAAAGGTTATTTTGCTATGATAATATACTCGTATATCACGTTAAAAAAATTCCCTTTCGGCACCAGCCGCAATTGCAGTAGCGGGAAGCATTTTTTCCTAATTTTTATATTAGTTTCTATCATCTACTCGTATACACTGAATAAACATCTTTTAGTTACTTACAGACTAAAATTTGAAAGCATTCGATCTCAATATTTTCTAGAAATATTCTCAGTTGTTTCTCGAAAGCATTTTTATTGAAACGATTTTTTTCAAACTGTTTTGGAGTAGGTTAACGATTTAACTCCTTTCACAATTAAGTACTACATACGATAATCTTTCTTGAAATCTATATGTAGCACCTAATTCCAAAACCTCCTAAAACGACTTTATGTATTTTTGAGTTATGGATGAAAACGTATATTTTGAAAACAAATGTACAATTCTGTAATCATTTTTTTTTAATTCTGTATAAATTGTTCTGGCAAACATACTGGATTTTAGATCACATGATCATCAACAAGCTTTTTAATTGGCTGATTTCATTTTAGGGAGCAGCTTATACTCTTGCCTGCTTTGGGGTATTTTGGAAATAACCCTGATTTTGAACATGCCATATTGTAATAGGATTTAAGTGGCTTTTGCGTGAAACAATGTGTTCTGCATGTAGCTGACAAATAATCTACAAAACTGCGTTTTTAATTCTAACTATCCGAAATCCGTTTTAGGGGATTTTGGAATTAGGCGCTACATCTGATAAAAAAATTGGTTTGTTGAAAAAATATTAAACGAAAAAGAAACAATGTTTTGGATTATGTTCGTTTAGTTAAAACAAATAAAATCCAAATTCGAGAACGCTTTGCAAATTATTTGGTTCAACTGGTTTTTCTAGTTTCTGAACAATTCGTTGCATAAAGGTAAATACTGCACTTTGCGCTCACTGTGCAACATGCATTTATACCCCGCTGTTCACCTGGACAATGTGATTTGGGAAGCAGTTCAAATCTATTGTTATTTTGCTCCAATCATGAAATTTGATTAAAAAAAACTTTTTTATGTCGTTGCACCAGTAATTTAATCAGCGTTTAAAGTGTTTTTTTTCATTGTTGAGAAATTTTATAATATTTATTTGAAAGAAAATGTCATCTTTCTCAAGATATGAAGACTTCTTTAAAACTCTCTCATTATAGAATAATCAAAAAATGATAAACGACATTTGATAGATATGAGATGAGTTATTTTGATAAAGAAATGCTGCCCTTGAACATAATATACCCTTTATAAATAGGTTTAATTATTTAAAACCATACTACAACATAAGATTTATAAATTGTAATTTAATCATACCTATACTAATATTATGTTAATACAATCTTAATGAAATTTATAATATGAATACCAAAATGATATTTGATACAGCAACAAAAAATGATTTGTTATATTATATACGATATATAAACGCTATCCCCCGCTAATTAGTCTTCGAATATATTTTATTGAAAATATAAAATAAAAGGAATAAAGTTATATTGATTGTATAAAAATACTCAGTAAAAAATATTACAATAACGTACGTGGGTACAAGAAGATAAATATTGAGAGAAATTCTGGATTTATTTATCAAAATCAGAATGTTTATAACGCTGTTTATAATTTAAGAAATAAAATAAATAAATAGGGTATTTTTTCCACCTACCTTTAGTCAAAACATTTTTTTTCTTACCGTGATGTGCCGAAGGTTATAAAAAGGTAAAACTAAATATTGAAAACAAACTCAACGTAAATTTTTAAAATATTTTATTTTATTTTAATATTAGAAAATATACATTTTAGTATTATCAGTAGGATATATATAAATTTCATTTAACATTTATTTCTTCTCTATGAGAGTAGGTGATTTCTAATTGTGACATTAAAGTTTTATATGCTCCTCCCCGTCCAATAATAGTGTATTGCAAATGTGACTGCACAAACGCGTAATATATTATTTTCAGATTTGTAAGTGATAAGATCTTTCTGAGTCTCAAAAATATGTAGGTAGTTTTCCTTAGATTAGTAATATGTTCTTTCCATTTTAGTTTGTTATCAATTATGATTCCTATAGTACTTGATACAGTATTTTTCTTCGATTGATGAACATCGGTCACAAGAGTCTTCTCGAGTACAGGTTTTGATGTGAATTTTAATATTAATTTGAGTGTTATCTTTCTGTTGGATAGAAAATCGTAGAAAGTATGTTTTATCAATATTAATTTGTAGTAGGTTATCGTCCGTTCACTTTTTATGGAGTTAACATCCATCCATATATAATGTATCTCAAAAAAAAAATTTTGTGTAATTTATAAAGTATTAAAATCCTCGATTTCATGTTTTAAATGTATGTATTATCTAGGTACTAACTGTTTCTTGGATATTTTTGAATACCGGAATTTTAGCATATTAGACTTCCCGGGAAATTTCGAGTTCTTTCTTGAAAATATGAATATTATAATGTTTCAACTTTCTGCCAAGTGCACCAATGATTACTTTATAATTAATCTAATTAAAATCTAATTTTATATAACGCGACTTTAAATTGAATTTTTCTTTACAAACATATTATTTTACTTATTATATTATTATTAATCAGATTTACTATATTTTTCGTAATAAAGCGTTGCTTTGTCGTAATATTATATTAACCCAATTGAGCTTCACTGTGATCTTTGAGCGGTGCATCTCCTAATCATCACCATCATTTATTTTTTGAAGATCTTGATCGAGTCTATCCTGGTGGATCCCGCCTAGAAGTCAAGTGCTTCTGTGTTATGTATCCCGTCCCCTTCAAAGTTTAATATTTCATTTTCATTTGGAGAATATTTAATTATTTTTTAGTTCATCTATATCTCACTTAATTCTTGGTTATTTTTGTTTTTCATATAATTATACACATAATACTATTTTTAATATTATTTTATAAATAAAGTATTACTAAGCCATACAATTATTATGAAACGTTGAGATATGATTGCAATAGAGGATGACAAAGTCTAATATAAATATGCAATAAAGTATGATATTTTAATGGATATAAATGAAACAATGTTATTACTCTACTTGAGTTTAATAGCACTACTCGAGTTTCGAGAGAACAGTAATTCTCATTGACAGGTGAAGTATTAAACGTTGAAATTTAAAGTTAAACGCCGATTCTATTAATAATATATATAACATTGTATTTCAAAAGTATTGTCAACAGGTACTTGTTACGTTATTCTTACAGTATTTTTATCATACAGTATACAGGTATCTTATGGATATCGAAATAAAATGATATATTATTCCAATGGTATTTTGTTTTTCGACAAAATTGTATTCCAACGTTTATTTTATTTTTTTTGCTAATATGAGAGTTATAATAATATAATTATATGAAAAAAGCAAGATAAAATGTAATATAACAAATGTATGTACATAAAATTTCATTTTTAAATAAATACTTAATAGGTATATAGATATAATTTCGTATTATAAAATAAGTATTTTTGTTAGAAAATATACATACGTTAAAAAAAATTGTCAACATTATTTTATCTTTAACAAATAAGAGCAATTACAGATCTATAAACATGTTTAAAAACTAGTTAAATTTATATTAAGTTTTATCTCAGTATTATTGAACATTTTATAGGTTTGCGGGGGGACTATAATATATAAGAATATTATTATTGATATTTAGTATCGTTGTACACAAACGAGTAATAAATGTATAAGAAAAAATAATTTTATGTAGAAGTGATATGATTTATATTTGTGTGTAAGATAAGAAGCGTGTTCATTTTGTAATGAATCTACACCCTAGACGAGCGATTTGATTGTATGCTATTTACTGTACGACGATGATGCAGTACTAATGGCGAATAATGAATAAGAAGTATAGATTCTAATGAGTAGAATGAACGATGTATGCAAGGAAAGCGACCTTATTATGAATATAAATGAGTCGAAAGTGAAGGTATTCGAGAAGGAGTAAAGAGATGAGTTTGTGTATTTGGGAAGTATGATCGATAGAAACGGAAAGACAGAGAAGGGAGGGTGACTACAGGGAATAAAGTGAACGACGCTTTGAATCGAATTATAGCTAATCAACTGCTTGTCAACTGAGGCAAGATTAGCGGTTCACAATGGAGTTCTGGTACTGACACTGATGTATAGAAGTGAAGTCTAGAGCTGGCAGAAGATGAACGAAAGTAAACTGAATGCAGTAGAAATGAAATCAGTTAGGCGTATATTTGGCAAATCTATTTATGTAGGAATAATGAATGAAGAAATAAGGAAATAATTTAAAGCTGATGTTAGTATAATGAGTAAGATTTAGAAAGGATCACTTGGGTGGTTTGGTCATATGGAACGGATGAATTAGGAGAGAATGGTTAGAAAGATATATTACGCAAGTATTGATGACACCAGAAATAGATGACGTCCATGGAATATTTGGCACGACCAGGTGAACCAGATAATGGAGGATGGTTCTGTTAGAAACCTCAACAATCGGCAAGCTTGTATGAGAAAATGTATGAATGTGGATGAGGCGAGATGTCAGGACGAAGGAGTGGGGCGCTCTATCATTTCTGCCTACCCCCGCGGAGAAAGGCAGAGATGATAAGTTAATTAGACTATTGATTATTGACTTATAATTATGTTTTGAGCAACCCATCGCACATATATTCCGCAGATCACTTTTCCTATGAGATAAGGGTCACTATAAAATTAAACCTTGTCTTAATGCTCCCGATAGGGTTAAATTGGTATAAGTTAGAAGAATTAGTATTATTACGATTGCCATGGTGATTTGGACACAGAATGGCATCTGTTGGATTAGCTCCAAACTAAGACCGAATGACGTTCGCCACCGCACCAGAGCGAGTAGACTGGGCGTAGTGCTATTCACCCTGCTACATGATCACTTTTCATCTCGTTCTTAATTTACTATATATAATACTGTAACCTTTTATTGAATAAATCAAGCGTTTTCATATAAGTGCTCTTCTACTCACGTTACGCCATTGTTTTAATTCCTTTTTCCCACACTGTAAGCCGAGTAGAATATTGAAATATTTGAACATGAATTATGGTTCGAATTATAGCGGCTGCTGATCATTGCATATCATTTGTATACGTTCACTCTCATCGTTACCTACCTTCCTACGGTGTTAATTATTATTATATATAAGATAAATGTTTTTTTATATCGTACAATGAGCGCTATTAACATATAAACACCAACATTACCACGAAACATTGTAGAAATTAGCAACAAGTGGAATGTTAAGTATTATAAGGTAAATTAATGTAAGATATTGCAACTAATACCGACTGCATCAGTTGTGGCGTACCACAATGTTTGTGTAGTGTCTCTTCGTGACAACAATATGCCGATATTTTTTTATTTTTTTATTGCCTTGGCAAGCCTGTTTTAGGGCAAAGTGGCAAACAAATTACATTTCTCAAAACCATATAACTCGTTGAAGGCAAAACACAATCAAACAGAAAACGAAACATACAAGGCAAGTAAACGTGAAAATATATAAAAAAGAGAGAAAAATACCAATGTGCAATGTAATATGTAAAAAAAAATATAAACACATACAAGGTAAAGGAAAATATGCAAGATCAAAGCTATAATATAATCAGTTCAATACATAAAATGCAGTTATAAGAATTATTTAATAATATAAAACAGTTTACTCTCAGTATCTGCTCTACCTAATTTCAACAACCAATTTAAAACATTCCTTTTTTTTTATTCTTAAAGATGTTTCTTGAGTTCGTATTGTTTGAATATTACCGGAGTGCTCGATAACAATATTATTTATTCTCGACCCTTACATACAATATAAATACAAGACAATTACCAGATGTAACCCGGATCGCGGTTCGGAGCAGACAGCGGCGTAACTCCATGTATCTCTTTCGCACATTCATTCTTACCAACCTTTCACGCGCCCTCGCATACGTCAATCATAGATATTACAATTCAGTGAACAGATTTATTTTTATTTTGTACGTAATACTGATATCTGCATTACCCACAGCTAACGCGGACTGGATCTCAATCGCCGCGTGACCTACGCCATGCATAACAGGCGTAATCGTTGAAAGGTTGGATAAAATTATCGCAATATTTTATTCATGTACTTACTTACCATCATGCGGGTGTAGGCAGAGAGGATAGAGCGCCACACTCTTCCATCCTGACACACAATTCTCGCCTCATTCACATTCATACATCACGTGATTTTTGAAATTCAAACATTGACGTTCTTTTTTAATTGTATGTATCATTATGTAGGTATATATTTAGGTCAAGGGTGTACCGTAGTTTTTCAAATTTATTTTATTGTTTTTTGCGTTACAAACATTTATAAAAAAAAAAATTGACGACGTATGCAACACAAATCATAAAAATGATTTAAAATTATTAATTAGATATACATTCTTAAGAATTAAAATTACGTGTTGTGTATTTTTAAATCCATAATTTTTATTTGGTTTAATGTAAATGTAAATGTTTACTACGACACTAAAAAATATTATTATATTAAATAAAACACAATCACTTTGTAAAACACTGCGAATTTTTTTAAACGCCAACCAGTTTCGCTTAGCTCATGCTTCATCAGGGCGTATTTAAGACAGTTTTAAATACCCCCTGACGAAGCTTGTGCTAAGCGAAACCGGTTGGCTTTTAAAAAATTTCGTGGTTTTATACAAAGTGATTTTGTGTTTACTGATGGTAAAAAAACAAGTGTTTTATTCAGTACTACATGTTCGATTATGCGTTATTTAATCTAATATATCAAACCACAAAGTGATTGCTTTCTACGAAAATATATTATTATATTTATTTTATATAGTTGTTTAATATACAATATTGTGGCATTTATAACTCAGATCTACCCAAAACCGATATACTGTTGCAGGGTGGTCTCATATAATCTTTTGCTATCATTTTGACCACAGTAAAGTTATTCAATAAATCTTTTTATTTCTGCTTTGCAACCAGCTTGCCCGTACGAAACACTGCTTAAAATAATTAGCCAGTAAAGATTACCAAAAAAAAAAAATAATAAGTGCTGGCCATTTATAGACTGACTTCGCATTTAATATCACAGAACCATGGAAAATAAAATATTTTATATGTCTACTTGACCTTTTTGGCTCACTTTAAAAAATGCCAAACATGACACTCAAATATTAAACTCATTTAGATAATTTTTTGACAGTTTAGATATTTGCTTAATTTATTTTGATATTATTGATGAATTTTTAATTGTATATATATGAAGATATCTTCTAAAACTATTAAATTTATGTGGTCTAAGAACTAGCTTGATAAATAATATTATAGATGTTTATCTCTGTTTTGACATAAAAACTGCAATTCGTATGGTAGACGGTATCTGTAATAACGGATTAGGTCACACTCAACATAAACTGAGATATATTAGCACGGTGTATTCTATTCACCGAAATAATCATTAACCAAACCAAAACAAAAATTCTTACCATGTTCACAAGTCGTCAGTCCCGAGAAACTGTAACTTGGTGAGATGATGAATAAAGTTACTTTGTTGAGCCAATTAATTCAATCTTTTTGCATGCATAAGCTATGTCCTCACTTCCAATTCCAAGAGCCAGTTAGGCGAAGACAACTTCATTAAGGAAGGTAACTCTAATGGGCGCTTGTGGTATTAAAATATAGGTACATTCATAAGATACAATTTACCAACTAAAAGTTTTAGAAATTGGATAAACTTAGGATTGTTATCTTTATTCCGGTGTATTAATTAAATTTTGTATCACAATACCTTAATACTTCATTATTAACTACGTGTTATGTCAAAATTTGGATAATAGGGTGTATAAAATTAGCCCCGGATAAATCAACTTTGTGTAAGTTTTTCATTAAATATTCAACAATTCATGTATTTTACGATTGAACTCTTTTCTATAATATAATTAATGCAGAAAATTCAACGTATAAAATTGCAATTAAATCCGAAAAACATACAAAAATTAGAACATTGGCCTTAACAATAATAGTAAGAATAATTAATTCACTCCAACATTTTCGGGTTACACCCCCATACTTATTACATTAGATACAAAATAATAACAGAATAAGGGTATAATTAAATATACAAAGAACCTTAATAATAAGGAACGTGAAATAGAGTGTTGGTGCTGTGATCTAGCTACAGTTTAACACCAGCAACATGATGTGTCAGGAGCGGAATGAACCCATTGACATGGCCTTCAGCAAACATTTTTAAACAGTATTTTTACGAATTATTGTACTGTACTCGTAGATGTTACATCATCACATCACTTGCTTTTATCAGAGTTTGCAAGTATACATGCTAATGACAAGTGATTTAAAAATGATGCACTTCATCTTATTGCATTAGTGGAAACGGCGTGACAGTATATGCGCACGAATTATAGTAATAAATACTAATTAAATGTATTAAATATAAAGATGTACATATAAAATCGATTTCATCGAAAAATATTATTATTGCGCTACCCCGATTCGAACCTGGATTTCTTTCCAAACCGGGGAAGGTACATTATCCAACTATACTATAGCGACAATACTTTTGACGATAAATTTTCTGGTTTACTCAAAGGTATTAGAGATTTCGTAAAAACAAAGTAGATGGCTTTCAAATAATTGAACGATAGACGTATTAATTTGAAAAGTTTAACATATAGGTTCGAAAATGTGTCGTCAAAAGTACTGTTGCTATAACATAGTTGGATAATGCACCTTCCCCGGTTTGGAAAGAGATCCAGGTTCGAATCCCGGTAGCGCAACAACAATATTTTTCGATAAAATTGATTTTATATGTATATCTTTCTAATTAATACATTTAATTAGTATTTCAAATATCACAGACCGATGTTTTAAATAATTACAACTTCACATTAAGGATGTGTTCTCCTTAATGAAATTATAGCATTATTATTACAAAAAGAGTATTTATTATAAATTATTTTAAACTGACTTTGACTTTAAACAAATATCAAATATCTCATAGAGTCGAAGCTATTATTTTATGTTATATTCAATGGAAAATATATGGAAGTATGTAGTAATTACGTTGACTTTGACTTTATTTAGCTACACAAAATAATGTCCTTGAATAACTATTATACGTAAAAATAATAATGAATTGTAAATTATATTGAAAATAGCATATCTTCAACATAAAGATAAAACATTTCATTTAAATTTATTTTTTTAAATAAAAACATACATGTTACATTAATATTCCTACTATTTTCAAACTAAGATAAACGAACTAAGATACTATGAAAATATGACTAACTCGGTGGTTCTTGTTGATCAATGAAAACCCGTGAAATAATATTTTTTTGGGAAAAGGAATAGTTTTTATATTAAGAATAATATTGTTCACCTCTCACATAATTGCAATCTTTTATTTAAAATATTATTTCGTATGTGCTACAGAATCATGCTTTAGTAAAAAATATTATAAAATATATTTTTAAGACAACATTATTTATTTATTACAACAGCCGTTATTTTTAAGAGATGTTTGTTCAATTCAAATTAGGGTTTTTATTTCCATTTAAAGATATGCCTACCTAAATATTAACTTTAATATTATCGTTTTGTTTCTTCATTTTTAAAAAAATCATAATGGTCGCTTGATTGACAAAACAAAAATGTATATACTGTAATTTAAATGTGTTGTATAAATAAAAAATATGTTAATTTGAGGCATTAACTTGAAGGTTAGACGTTTTAATAATTAATAAAATATTAATGTCGTGAATTTTATCTGCCTGCTTAGGTAAAAAATAAAGTAGGCTAAAACAGATATTGAAAATGTGTTCATTGCCTATAAAAATGAAGGTCGATAAGCCATCTGGAAACCGAAGCGACATAAATGCGATATGCTTAAATATAACATTTATAATAAAAATGTATTAAAACAGACGTTGAAGATGTATCCATTACCAATAAAAATGATGGTCAATAAGCCATCTGGAGATTGATGTGACATACATGCTTAAATAAACCATTTATAATAAAAATATATTAAAACAGATATTGAAGATATCTACATTGGCTTTAAAAATACGGACCTAGCGACTGCCGCGACACAACAATTTAAATAAAGCTTTGTACCTTATTAACTTTTAATAAAAAGGATAAAATATATTTATAATTCATATAAAATAACTTTGTACGCACATAACCACTTTAATTTTATTTATTTAACACCAACCAGTTTAGGAACAATGTCTGTTCCTTCGTATGACAAAATTAATTTTTTTTATTTAATACATAATTTTGAATTTAGGCTAATTATTTCGAGATTTACTTTTAAAATCCTGAGCTCATGTTATACGCTAAATATATATATAGTCATTTTTGTTGTTAGACATAATTATTAATCAATAATTTCGTATAACTACATTGATTTTTTTTAAATGTCATATCAATATTTTTACAATCTTCAAAATAAGCTTGGGCAATAAAAATATGATAGAACTTATAATTCTATAATAATAGATAAGTTGCTAATCTCCTAGAACAAGGTGGGAACCCTCAACCACTAGATCGCTAGGCCAGCGTCTTAACCACTAAACCAACACGCTACTGCTTAGTTTCTTACTTTGACATCGACTAATTTCGATAGGACAGGCGTATTGCGTACTATATAATCCATAAAATAAATAAGCTATTGTATGAGGGTGTGGCCGCAATTTTGGTGGAAGAGATTTGGAGAAGTAGTGAGAGGGGAAGGGAAAAAGTGTGGGGAGATAAATATATTGATTCGGAAAATACATTAAATATAAAGCATTATTTATTTAATATTTATTAAATTCATTTGCTTCCGTATTAAGATTTTTAATTTCTAAATTATCTTTCAATTTCAACGTCGTTTTTTTATATCAAAAATATGGCCTATTTCTGACATATGATTTAAAACAAAAATTAGTAATTATAAAATCAATATAGTAAACCTCTGGAATGTTTAATTATAATAAAATACTAATAAATGGCATAGAAATTAAAATGAATTAACATTGAATATTTCATTGTGGGTAGCACATTTACAAAGATAAGTCCTCAAATAAAAGGGTCATTCTGGGTTAATTAATGGGGTATAAAGGATATAGATATTCATTATTAGTTATAATATATACTGTGTAAAGGAAGTCAGCCTGAGATAAAAGAGTTTTCACCTCAATTACTAAAAGATGTTTTCCCAAGCTGTATTTAAAAATGAATCACTGAATACCTATGGATCATTGAACTGAATATAATCATCAAAGTGTTTTTTTTAAACCGTCAAAATTACCAACGATAGAACTTTTCAAATTTTTAAATATTAATATTATTAATTAACATGGCGGTTATTTTTTCAAATTTGTCTAAAATACCTGTTTTGCTGCAAATACATTAAACATTGTTTAGAAACTGAACGCTAATGCTGGCAGTACCAATTTCATATATCTATGAGTTATATTATTTAATACCCTTCCCAAAGAATTACATATTTTGTAGATGGAGGTGAATTAATACAAATTCCATATGCAATGTGCAAATTTATAAACGAAATTAACAATAATTATAATAGATTGAATATATATAGGAATGTTTGGACATTGAATATATATATACAGACCAATATTTTATGAGTGGGTATAAAATATATGACTATATAACGAGTCGAAAATTTTTAAGGAATATGTGCAAATTCTGCACTGTTATGGAAAATATTATTATGCTTGAAATCTACGTACTTTCAAATAATAGTCTAGACGCTTTAAATTCGGTGATTTGTAATTTTTTGTTTTCAATAAATAATTTGAAATCAATAATATATTTCGATCAATCGAAATAATCACATAATTACGATTTTTTTTTAAATGCTTATATTTTTGGTTGAGATTAGGCACTTATCTTTTGAAAATTTTCTACTAATGATTTGATCAGGTATTCACCCATAAAGTATTGTGGACTAGGTCTGTTACATCATGTATATATACATATATTGTCAGAGAGAAAATTTCTTGGTTGTCCCGCATCCATTGTTTCAACGTTTCGGGTAAATCTCAGTACCCATCTTCAGGGGGTGCCCTATCGATCTCTAAAATTGTTATGAGACACGTCCTCTTGGCCGATAGTTTGATGCTAAGATGATAACGTAATTCATAATAAGGCTATATGTTAACACGTTTATCATTAATAAAGGGTGTTATTTACAGGTATAGAACTTTAAATTCAACACATAAAAATCATGGTAATGACTATCGTATTGGCTTTATTGGAAAGATAATTTTATGTCATTGGTGTTTAAATATGATTTCACGCATATGGGCATCGCGGCTTGTTCGAATAAAGCGCAAACTAGACGTCTGATTTTCGATTACTTTTTAGAACAGCTGGGGACATATGTTAGCAATAACGCAACAAATGTTGACTTCCAAGTCGTCTATCGTCTCTAGTTTGTCGGCGTAGATTAACGACTTTACCTATCCACACAGAAAATAATCCAAAGGTTAAATCACACAATTTTGGATGACAATTCACAGGTCCATTACGCGAAATTATGCGCCAATCGAATTTTTCCTTCAATAAATTGATTGTGACACGAGCTGTGAGGCATGTTGCGCCGTTTTGTTCCACAGCTCTTCCACATTGATGCTATTCAATTGGAGAACGAAAAAGTCAGTAATCATGGATTCATAGCACTCTTCATTAACTATAACATTCTGGCCGGCATCATTTTTGAAGAAACAACAGCTTATTTGATGCGCACTGTACGACATCCCCGCGGGTGCGTATTATCAATTATAATATGTGTGGTGTGAAAACGATCCATAGTTATTCGAATTATCTGGTCGGATAGACAAATATATCGACCGTCAAATGGACGCAGAGCACGGTAAGTTTCGCGAACTGAACCACGATTTTTGAAATAAATTTACAAGCATTGTTCTGGTGTAAGTCTATTCATGGTGAAATGACAAACCAAACTGAGCACAAATCAGCTATCAGCTGTCAAATTGGCTGTTGTTGGAAATAGTGTTGCCAATTCGAAGAACAAACCTTTAAAAAAATATCCTTTAGAATGTGTAATATTTATTTAATTATAATGTATACACGAACAATATTGAAAAAAGGTAATGAAAAAAAAAATTATGCTTCCTATATATGTATAACATTTTTTGCAAAATATGTGGATGTGGATTGTATTAAATCTGAGCACCAGATAAAACTCTGATTATTGACAAGGATTCGTATAAAGGGACATTATATGATGTTATATATGCAAATTCAAACAAATAACAATTTCTTGGTAAAGAAATTAAAACTAATGTGGAAATTTACAACCTATTTTTTTCATTTATTTATTCTTAGTAAGTTCCGAAACGTAACTTATTTTATAAGATTATATGGAAATATACTAATGATTTTTCACTAAAAATATATGTATTACTATTAATATTTATTTATTTAATACAATAATTATTAAACTCTTTTTTCAATTTGTTTCATTAAACCATTATATAACTGGATATTTTTTACAAATTAACTGTTCGTCTTCTCTTGAAATAGTATGAAATCTGCAGATTATATCAAAATTTTAAGACAGGGATAGTTGTGCCAAACATATTTCAAACCGCAAAAGAATAAATACCCTTAAATCTAATACAGTGGCACTTTACATCACAGGTAACAAAAGATTATTTTTTCACACCTTTATGTTTATTTTTTAATTATTCATTTTCTTTAAAAGAACTTCGCTTATCACCACTGGAACAGCAAACGTAGAGCTTTTAAAAATTTTTACCGAAAAAATTGCAATTCCGAGATTCACCTGCAAGGTTATCGCCGACGTTAACTGTATTTAAAGAATACTTCGCCGTGTCATAGATCCAATTTCTATCGCCGCCCACGACCCGACCAGCTCGTGCTCGCCTTTTTAATCTGTTATTCTCATTTTGTCGCTCTTAGACTACCACGTGACATCGCCCAAGGCTGTCTGTTGCGGACTTTTTCACGAAAACCAGAACGAAAAAAGTTTTTACGCCATTTTATCTTCGTGCTTTTATCAACCCTTCCCGCCCCTAGCTGGCCTCCCCGCCTCTCCGCCGGGATACCGGGCTCAGTGTCAAGGTATTGGTCTATACTCGCACATCTCCACATCTCAGGTCACGTTTCAGACGCGGTGTCAAATAGTGATCAATTTCAATTCAATTTTCCATTCTTGCATACGAGTGGTAAACAAACTATCCACTACACTATCGCCATCTATGGACTAAATAAATACTGGTCATAATAAGAAAATACATAAAATTGAAAAATATTGACTTTTCAGGCGCATTCTTGTATAATGTATTAAAAAACATTTTACAGATAAAGAATATTTATTTAAATAATTTAAAAAAATAATTATATTCTCATTGTGACATATATACTGTTTCAAGGAAATTAATGATCAAATTTAGTCCATAGATGGCGATAGTGTAGTGGTACTCAAAGTGTTTCTACATGTTAACATATATACAACTTTCAAACATTTGATGAATATGGAGATTGATTAATAGGTGAGAATGGTGAACGTTATATTTATATAAAGTGATCATATAAGCCAGGTGAAGACAGGTAATTAGCCCTGTAATTACTCATATTTCCATTAAATGTAATAAAAATAGCTTCGTCTCTATGAATTACCTATTATTTGTCCCTTTGTAAGTGAAAATCCAGTAATTGTGTGTTCTTGGACATATTCAAGTATTACTAATATATATTTATGTCTATGTTCCGTAAAATTGTACAATTCAACAACGTTGTCAACCGGAAGCCATAAACAATGAACTATGAACATGTTTTGCAAATGCGTAATTACCTCATTAGTTTTCAGTTGCGGCAAGTCACGCTACACGGCCCCCGCGTCACCGCGTGCTGACATACCAGGGTAAGGAATGCCAAGCGCTACACGTACTGACTAACCGTAATGAATACATTACTTTACCTCCCTTTAACAAACACACATGGAATTATAAGGGTTCTCTTGAGTTATGATTTTAGTAGCCATTATCAGAACATCACAGGTCAATTTTTTATTCATGACACTGTACAGTCGGCCACTGACGAATCTGTTGCAAATATACTAATAGAAAAAAAGTATTATGATTTGAAAACAAAACTTACTTTTAATAAACTAATAAACGTTGCATAAGCCACATTGAATAATTGAACTTCGACCGCTTTCAATATCACTGTACCTTCGTCAGGATGGGCGGAAACTAAAAATTAATTCTTCAATTATGTAATCTAAATCCCTTATTTATACACAATATTTTTTTGTATAAAAAAAATATTTAATCAATTCGAAAGACTGACAGAAAAAACCTAGTTATTGAAAAAATAATTGGTCACCACCGGGATACGGACTCGGAACTTTTTATATCCGGGGAAATGCATTACCATTTCGCTACGTTTACCATTGATGTTTCTGAAAAATTTGTAACTTATATTCTGTAGTCTTTATAAATGATACATCTATTATGAAATAAAAGAATAATTGACGTCAGAATAAACCAACCCATTTGATCCAAACTAGGGTGTTTAACTCTAAGGTTTATGGGATTTTATGCAACATAAAGTTGATTGATTTTAAAATTGGAATAATAAATGCATAATTTATAAAAAATACATACATAATATAAGTCTAAAATATATCGTAAATATAAATGGTTAGTGTAGCGAAATAGTAACGCATTTTTCCGGATAGTAAAAGTTAATTAAAAGGGGCCGTAACCAAATTTCGGAAAGTAACCAAATTTTTTTTTAATTGTGTTTTTCTGTACCTATATTTTTCCAATTGATTCATTTAATTTGTTCTAATATCACAGAACTGTGTTCTGGAATCGCAACTTCACGGTAAAATGTATGTTCATTATAATAAAATAAATCGTATTCTTATTATAATCTGTTTTATTGAAATCAAATTGAAAAAATGTATTTGACAAGATAGAATAGAAATAATCCTTAACGAAAACAAAATATGATATTTTACAAAAGGAAAGTGATCAGTATAGTAAAATAAAATGGTGAATCGTAATACGATTAACGTTAATAATTTTAATTATTAACCCTTTCCAAATCATGCAGTAACATAGATCTACCATCATAATTAAACCTGTAATATTTCGGTAAATACATGCAACATAAAATTCACATTTTAGATAATCTTAAAGAAAATATTAGCGCTTAGGAATGACTAGTGAAAAATTAATAATGAAAAGGAAATTTTATAAAAACGATTATTGTTTGATAAAATTGATACGCTTGTAAAAATATCATTTGTGATATGAAAGACAGAGATCACGCACTATTTTCACAGTGAAAAGAACAAGCGTACAAATGTAATTGTCTCTTTCTCACTAATTAAACGAAGAGAGATAAGAAGGAAGGACACATTCTACAGAACTAAATGAATGCTCTGAATTATGTTATTAATCATTTTTGCAAAATTTAGAAATTTTTGGTACCCAGTTCTGAAAAATCAGTCAATTCGAAGGTTTTATTCACTCAATATTATTACACCACGCATATATACCGACATACACTGCTTTCGATACTTCATTTAATGTCAACCATAACACGTCGCTTTATCAAAACCAACCCTGATGATGGACACTACAATGAAATTACTACATTGCACTATAATGAGATGCCAAACATCGATCAAAGAGATTGGAGAAACATGGCAGAATAGCTCAGAAAGCTCTAGACATAGAACACAAGATTCTAAATGACCGTGAAGATCTGATAAAATTTTTGTGTTTTTGCCATGTGTTGACGGGCGTCGTCAAATACTTACTCATATACTTCGGGGATTCTGTTTTATCACATCGGACGTGTTTTCGTTGGTGTATTATTTCCAAAATGAATAAGTCAATGGTCATCACATTATTTGCCTGCAGGAAGATAATGTACACTTATACTATTTCAAAAACCACCATGGCCTTTGCAGTTCCGTCGTACAGTGGTTGAAGAAGGACGGCATTAAACAATAACAAAATAAATTCGATGGAAAATGGAAGCTACAGCTGGGGTCTTGCATTATCGATCTTGGTGACCGAGTTTCAAACCACAAAAGTTATTTGTTCGACACTCCTCACCCCATGTATACTACAGCTAAGAGGGATCTTAAAGTACAAACATTAGACTCCATAATAACGGGTGTAAAGGTTTAAGGGCAAGCGTATATCAAAGAATGGCTTCCAACACGTGACAACACGCACAGTTTTCCAGCAGTGACAACATAGGTAGGACAAGACCGTTGCATTGAAGAGTGTATCGAAAGGGACAAAAGTGTAAAATTTTACATCTTAATTAATAATTTTTAGAGCTGTATCATATTCAGACATCTTTATTATAAAACGTATTTTCTTAATGTTAAAGATCAAGTACACTATTAACCTCTAATGAATATTAAAGAATTATATAAAGAATTTAGAAGAAATTTACGAAATTTTTCATCAAATTAGACTTATTTTTACGGTGCTTTACAATTTAACGCACAAAGTTTCAATATTATTTTGAAAGACGTAATTATTTAGCCTGAAATAAGTTTTTTTAAATTGGCAAGTACACTTTAAAATACGAAGCATAATAATAAACGGGATATTTTTGAAATGAATTTATTATAAAAGTTGTTTTAACAACGAATTTTTAATTATATTTATGTTATCAAAATAAAAAAATAATAATTCATTTGAATAGGCTCATGCTATTAATGTATCTTAAAATCCTGGCAGTGCCCTGATTTTTTAAAATAGTTCGTGTCAATAATTGGGATAAAAATATTATAAAGTTTATGATCAGTAATTTGATAATTTGCTATAATTTTGTATATTTAATGTTTTCACTACCTATTCTAACTGTGAAACGATGTGACGGTACATCACATTTTTTAAATGTACTTAAAAAAATCATTTAGGTATTAAGCAAGTAAAATATATTATAAACGAATATGACCATTATTATTATGTTTATTAGCGTTAATTCTTACTCTTAAAAATATGACATAAATATCCATACATAAACATTAAAAATATATATGTTACTAAGGAGAACACATTCTTATTGTGACATTGTAACTTTTCAGAATATAATCAGGATTCCGCTAGCAACAACAATATTTTTCGATAAAATTTATTTTATATCTACATCTTTCAAATTAATACATTTAATTTATATTTAAAAAAATATATATGTTTTACTTCGTCACGTGAAGTCTTCGGAGTCATTTAAATGAGCTTAAAAAATATTTATTTCAAATTTATGTGTTGAGCATGATATTGTAGTAAGATTGTCTTACAAGCATGAAACAATTTAAAAAATACACAAAGATAGTCATAAAAGAACAAAAATCTGTCTGGTAAAATCTCTGGTACTCTCCGTAGCACTATATGAAATGAAAACATGTACATTAAGAAATAAGAAAAGTAATATGTTGGATGCCTTCTAGATATGGTGCACAGACGTCTCTATCCTCTATGACTTACAAAGGATTATACTAAAATTTTCGACAACTTGCAGGAGAAGGATTCTTATATAATTTGGACATGTTGCCAGAAGAAATGACGAGAGTTTCGAGAGCTCATAATCACAGGCACAGTTATAGGAAAGCGACGGAGTTATAGAAGAGGACGGTCTCCTGCAAGATGTATGTGTTAACAGGGTCCTCTTCAAACCTTGCGGCATGGTTCAAGACCATGAGGGATGGAGACGTATTGTATAATACCAAGTTCCAGATATTTCAAGTGACTATTAAGCATACGACAATGAAGAAGAAAAAGACGTAGGCAGTAAATTGAAATATTTCCTAGAACTTAAATCAGTCTTTGATTTCTACACCAACACAATTTAAGTAATGGAATATAAATACCCGATTTGAATAGAATTGCAATATTTTTGGGAAAACGAATTAATTTCACATAAAAAAACCAACACACTCTCCCATGAGCCGAGCGGCGAAAAATCTCATTTAAAAAGGAGGAAGTTCGAAACAAAAGAAAAGCAAAAAGGCGAAATAAATTGGAGAACGTTTCACAAAGGGGCTAACAATAGTGGTACATTCGTACGTATACTCGTAGCTAGGCCGAATTTGGAATAAGTAAACTTTAACAGAAATATGTAATTGCAAGGGCTGTTCGCCTTTAATATAGCATTGTCTAACCTTTTCGGAGCGACCTTTTATCTTGACACAAAGCAATCGGCACGTATCTATTAATTAAATGTTCTACACAATGAGACTAGACGGGCTTGGATTGTTTTTGCTCGAACCCAGGGCGAACCTTTCGGGGAATTAGACACTCGTTAAAAGTGTATGTGATGGCTTTCCTAGCTTTATCAAAACAACTCAAAAACAAACACCAAATAGGATATACATACGTAAAAACGTAGTAGAAGTTTAATTAATTCACTATCTTCAGTTTGGGCGATTTTAATTACGAGTTAGCCTAGCCATGAACGAATGTGTTACAATTTTAAGATTAAGTTTTGGATTATAAGTGTTATGTTCACACTGTACTGCAAAATAAAATAGCTATATTTCTGCTTAAATAAGATCACTTGTAACAGACATGATCAGTAAATCTGATCATAGTATAGTGTACGTGTAATAATACGTATATAAAATCAGTAAATCTAGTCATAGCATAGCCGTACAAATAGGTAAAAAAAACAATACAAGTGCACGCCTTAGAAAAGATTAAAAAGCATCACTGAAGAATCTGAGAAATAAATATAAATGAAATAATCCTTACTTTCTGAAAAGACCCTCTACAATTCTAGCCGTTATTACATGGACCCACGGCGTAACCCAGAGCTAGAGTTTTTAATTTCGAAAGACTTCCCACGTGCAACGACATACCAACGCTGTGAACCAACTTGCTTGTTTGCAGACATCCAATTTGTTTGATCAATCCGCATAACAATCTTACTGAACTAAACATTTTCTTAGTGAAGCTATGTTGTATGTTAATGACATCTTTATTTCCGCCAATTTTCTAAAGTTGTATTAGATGTTAGAGGCATCTTAATGTCAGCCATTTTGCTGCAGGTTTCAACGATTTTTTTAAAATTTATTATTTTTAAAATGGATTAGCTTATTCGTCAATTATCTGTCAAGCGAAACTAAATAGAAAGCAGAAAAAGCTGTAGAGCAATAAAAGAATATCTAGCATAGCATCGTTGGTAACAGCGTAACCTAAGTTTTTGTCTATAGTACGTCACTGATAAATAGAATTTAAAGAAAGTAGTTTAGGTAATTTGATCATGAAAAACGAATGAATGTGGAGAAAAACGTAAAAAAGGTTATATGACGCGAGTGTTGGATGACATCAGATATAGTAGATTTGACTTGTATGAGAAGATGTATGAATATAGATGAGGGGAGTGTTTTGTGTAAGGATAGAAGTAGTAATGTGAAAAAATCCTACTCTTGACTCACTGGTGTGATTGTGATTAATATTCGATTATATCAGTGATTGAAAACTGTGACTGAGATCACAGTTTCATTACTAATACACGTGCGCAATACAATATTGCAATACATGAACTAAATAAATAAAATAAATATATTTTGAGCGTTTTATTTATATTATTCAAAATTTATTTGCGTAAAAAATATATTCTAGCATATATTATAAATATACATATATCTTATTTAATATTATCACAACGAGAATAAAAACCATAAAAAATGTGAGTTTATTTTTCGGGTCAAATTCTCAGCATTTTGGGTCAAATGCGTAAAACTTTTTCGCAGAATATGGCGCTTATAACGTCATTTCTTCATGATTATTTTCGTTTCATATGCACATGCGCCGAATCATGGTTCACAATCAAATATAAATATAATAAAAAAATGAACCACGAATCACGATATTCACAGATATTCAGATTGTGAATGTGACTCAAAGACACTAGAAATTGACTCACAGCTCGTGATTTTAAGCTCATCACTAGATAGAAGTATGTGGCGTTCAATACAGCGTGATGTTAATTACTACTGGGAATATAATTTTTTTTTGTAAAATACCTACATTTCAAAAAAAATTTACACTATTTTTATTTAATTAAGTAGGTTTATACGACGGACTTTAATAGATTTAACCTCTCTCGTTAAAACCTAACTGTATTAGAGTCATATTAATTTATTGTTAGTATGTTAGAAAGGATTAGAATTATAATTACATTTTAATTTCGTTCGTACGCACATCATGCTCCTCATATCCAAAGATAGTTGAATGCAACTCTGTCTAATCCTGATACAACTATTTCGCTTATTCCTCGTCATCTGGTTTTGAAGCTGCTATTAAGATCATATATCTTTATGTAGTTTACATATCATGATAGATCCTTTGCATCGCAAGTATATAATTCAAGATTTATCTTACGTTTTTAAAATTTTATTATTTAAATATTATTTTTTCAATCGATCCCAGCCTCTTTTATAGAAAAATAATGTCGTTTACATCGTGATCTTAATGTATATCATATATTTAAATAATGGTTATACAAATATAATATTAGAATAATATATGTTTACATATTGTAATGTTTGGAAATTAAAGAGGCCTTGGACATCTGTGAACTACGAAACGTCGACAAGGCTGTTATACTCGCAAGCAGCCCTTGAATCCCTTTCTTCTAACATAAAAATGTAGCTAAACAATGAGATAATCTATTCCATCAAAAGATGTCTATTTAATCTGGACAATAACAATAAACAGATTTAGATTCTTGCACATGAGGGAATTCATGGAAATGAATGTGCCGATAAACTGGCCAAGGAGGCCTCTCTATTCGGAGTTTTACCTCATCAATTTCATATCCATATGTTTACATATATTATTCTAAAATTACATTTGTATAACCATTATTTCAATATATAATAAACATTAAGATCGTGATATAGACGACACTATTTTTTTATAAAAGAGGCTGTTCAATCCTTCTTCATTGATTTAGGCAATCAACCCTTCAAGAGTGATTTGTATCATGAATCAAGTTAAAACTACACTCGCTGTATTATTTTTATCTTTATCCGTACCGGAATCGATACCTGGCGCCTCTGAAATCATTTGAAATCAAAAAGATTTTAAGAAGCATCGAGTATCGATCTGCTACCTCTGATAAGCTAAGCGAACACACTACATCATACTATTGCCTAGTAATTGACTAGTATGAAATTTTTATGCATAATTAATTTTATATAAACAAATAGTTACCCCTGTTGTAAGAAGCTTATCTTGTAAATGATATTTTTTAATATTTATTGTATATGCTATTTTCAGGTAGCGTAATATTTAATATGATCGCCGAGTGATTTTAGTTTCAATTTTATTTATGTAGGTTACTTAATTTATAAATATGAATAATTATACGAAATACTTTGTTTATTGTTTAAACCACTATTTATTAATTATTCAACATGTTTCGATACCTATGGTATCTTCTTCAGGAAACAATGTATACTGAAATTAAAAAAATAATAATAATAAATAATGGTTTAAAGAAAGTATTTTGTATAATTATTTATATAAAATGAAGCCACAAAGTAATTTTGCAAATATTGAAGATGTAATTTATAAATATTTAAAAAAAAAATTAGAACTAGAAAAACATATTATATGTAGGATAGATACAATAACTGTAATAGCATTAAAACATGTGACGCTTGTTTATGTGGAACACGTCAATACAAATTAAAAATTATAATCGATACTACAATACGCTTGTGTGCAATAAAATGAATGTTTTCATTTTCAAATGAACATAGTATTAGCAACAACTTACATCACTATTGTGGGTCCAGAAGATGTGCGGAGGTGGCTCTGGGGAGTGCCGGACGATGCAGGTGAGGTTTAAGGTGCTCCCAGTGTTGATGTACAGGTCTGGGCCGCCCACTATCATCGTGATGGGCTCTGGAAATTACAAATCATCAAAATACAAATTAAATGTATTAATTATAAAGATGTACAGGAAAATTAAATTTATTGAATATATATTCTTATTGCTATCGGGATTGAAACTTGGATCCTTTCCTATCCTGTAAAAAGCGTTAACTCACACCAACTGAGTAAGTTCATGACAAATTTTCGAAATTTTTTGCACCTATTCAAAATTATTATTACATATATTATTTCAAATTTAAAAACCTTTTATTTCGAAAATCTCGAATACCTTACAATAATATTTTCTTAGAGACACCAGGAATTAAATTAATTCGTTATTAATAAATAAATAATTTGGATATACTTTAATATAACTAATATATTAAGGAGAACACATTATTATTGTGAGGTTACATTTTTTTTAAAACATACTCGCAGCTCTATGGTATTTTAATAGGAATTAAATGTGTCAATTATAATGATATATAATATAATTCAATTTATTGAAGTATAAATATATATTTATATATTTTTGCGGTAAATTGAAGTTTCCTAATTGATACTTTTCCTTTTTAATTGATACATTTAATTTTCATTTAAATACCACAGAATTATGTTCTGAAAAACCTGCAGCTTCACAATAATAATGTGTTCTTAATAAATCATTGTTATTATGCATATTTCGTAGTGCTGGATTATTTTAGTCATAGTCAGAAATTCCTATCTAATTAAAAATTTAGTGGTATGAGTGGCTAATTGTTAAAAGGATTGTATAACTACTGTAATATATAAAAATTCAAATTTTGTCAGTTTTTTAAATGATGTATAAATACCTAATGTACATACTGTAAAAAAATGGCATATCTGTTAGATAAACTGTGATAAAATAAATTATCTGAAGTAGCCATTTAAAATCCTTAAATAATGTACCTGAGTATGGCCCATTATCCACATTCAAATAAACTAAACATCCATGAAAATCCATGATTAAACGTATTCCCTAATGATAGACTTAAGAAAGATTAACATTAATCCTTTCTCAAATTTACTTAACAAACCAATATTTTGACTAAAAGATTTAACAATATTCAGGTCGATTCAAGGGGAAATAATTCAAACAATTTTAGTAAAGTTCTTACCTGATCAAAATTGTGCTAATTATTGTAAAATAAGCATTATATTAAAATCCACCATTTGATAAGTATTTTAACTTTATACTGTATATCTTACTAACTGGATAAAGTATTCAATCAGAAATCTGAAGAACTGTTTAGGAATGTAAGTTATTTTTAAAATGTAATACTTCTTGATAATTTTAAAGATTCTTATAAGATTTTAATAACTTTCTTAGTATGTATAAACTTGTGTGAAAAACTAGGAAAAATACTTCGTTAGTGCAATTCAGTAAGTTTCTATTGCCATATCTTCTGATGCGCACTTAAAAAATTAAATATATGAATACTGCGGACGAACGAGGAAAAATTTTTTAAGAGATAACTTAAATAAATAATTAAACCTAACGAACGACGACAAAAACGTTTTTAATTTCCATTGTCATCTATGTCGAAAAATAAATTATCTGATGACACGGCATTCGTTTCTTCGATATTTTTCTTGATTTATTAGAATAATTACTATCATATATTTTAAATACTAAATTAATGTATTAATTATAAATATATACACATAAAATCAATTTTGTCGAAAAATATTGTTTTTGCGTCACCGGTGACGCAAAAGCGTGATTAAAACGGTGATTTTATATGTATATATTTATAATTAATACATTAATTTAGTATTTAAAATATCACAGACCAATGTTCTGAATAATTACAATTTCACAATAAGAATGTGTTTTCCTTAATATCCTATATTTGTTACATACAACCTTATCATTTCGTGGAGTTTTAGACTCTGTTCAATTGTCTTGTACAAATTTATAACAATATATTATACATTTATAAAATAGTAAAAGTATGTTATTTACTGAGCATAGGTAAAAAGTAAAAATAAGTTTTAAATTTTTAGTTAAAAAATAGGTTAGTTTATTTGGTTTCAATTGTAAGTACAATGATGTACTAATTTCAAAAAGGTAATACAATCATATATAAGATGTATCCGGTCCTCCAAAATTTATTGTTTCTCTTAATAATCCATAACCTATAAACAATTTGGCTGAATGCAATATTTTTTCATTTGAAAAAACGAATTTTCTGCACATTTATACTTACAAACATGAAATATGTTTGTGTCGAATGACAAGAATAGCATTATGGCAATAAATTTATGATAATCGTAGTTATGAATAGAGAAGAGAAACCGTAAAATGGGGTCAAATGAAAAAAAACTCTCACCAACGACAGATAGGTACATGGAGTGGCCGGCCGGAGGAGTAGTGCTCACTTGACACTCATATGTGCCTGAGTCACGCCTTTGAGGAAACCGGACCTGGAGAAAAAATTGTGTTAAGTATATTTTATTTTTTAATACAAATTAAAAACTGTTCTGAAAAACTACAACTTCATAATAATAATGTAATCTCCTTGGAAATATTCTTTAATGTTAGTTGCATCATTCAATTTACTAAACATACAATTTTTAATTAATAACGAAATGTAAACACGATTAGTAAAATATTTAACACAAATTAAATTAATCAACTAAAAAAATATACAAAATAAATCTATTTATCGAAAAAATATTTAATTGCTACCGGGATACGAACCTGGACCTCAAGTGTTTACGATTAGGTCAAATTTAGATATCGCATATCTGTATATTTGTATAATTGATACATTTATAATTCCTTTTTTAATGCCTTCAGATCTGGTGCACATGGAATGGATGGAAGACGTCATGTTCACAGGCATGAAACGTGTATAAAAATAACAGAAAAAATATTTTCTACTTTTTTTATGCTCTATAACACAAATTTGAGTAAAAAAATGTTGTTATCCAAGGGAATTGATGATACCGGAGCCGACCTATGATGGTATTATGATGATAATGTTAATAATGACTGAATGTAATAAAATAAAAAAATATGCAATTATGACGAATCGAAACGAGAGTAAACAACTCTCAAAACAATTCGGGATAGAGTGTAAATAAATAATAAATATCCAAGGGAATTAATTCAAGTCTAAAGGGATATGTACAAAATTTTTCATCTAAGAGAATGAATTCAGGTCTAAAGGGGTTAAAAGTAAACAACATTATTTTGAGTTGAATCTTAAATTCCTTTCAGTAAATCACTCTAAGAGATGCCAGAATTAATTAATTAATCAATTATTTAAATTTGGATAAAGTTTTATACAACTTATATATTTTTTAAAGAGAATACATTTTTGTTGTGAAGTTGCATTGTCAGACAGCTCTGTGATATTTTTAAAACATTTTTTTTTTTAATAGAGTAATCGGAATATGTGTCACATCCACATCCTTACTATTTTCAAACTAAGCTACACGGCTGTGCTATGAAAATAGGACTAACTTGCCGGTCTCCTAGAACGAAGCGCGAACCCCCGACCACTAAATCACTAGGCCAGCGTCTTAACCACTATATCAACAATCTACTCAAGCTACTCAGCTGTGAATGAACTAGAAAGATATAAAAAATAAATCTATTTATTGAAAAAGTATTTAGTTGCTACCGTGATAATTATTCGCTAACTTTTTACATCAAAAATATATGACGGATTAAATCTGAGAACCTTATATAAAATAATATAATATTTTACGATCAAAATCATGTAATGACTTTATGTCTTAATGTTTAAAAATTCAGAAAAAACTATTAAATAAATTTTTACACTTCTTCATTTTTGTTTTAATGTCACCATACTGACTTACCGACATACACCGTATTGTATACTAATGTAATACCAAAAAATGTGTTTAAGTCACCCACTGACTAACCACAATTTTGCGGTCGTATATGGCACGATGGATTCCTGTTCAGCTACTGTGATCGCCGAATATGAACGCGCAACCTTATATCATTATAACACGTGTCCAGGAAAAAATATTGTTATAAAATTTTTGTCTCGAGACAATCAGATAGGGATTATGCTTTCATGAAATTCTTTGAAAACCACTCTCGGCTTTCGTAGTTCACCGTGTATAAAACAAAAATTAGAGTACCACCACTTCACGCCATATTAAACGTCAAATATCAAACCATTGATCGTTGATGTTCAGTTGATCTATAGATCGAATTTGAATCTACATTGAATAGGTTATTATTAATGTTAATTTTTTAAATAAAATATTTTTTTACAAATTAATGCATTTTATTTATTTAATTTTTATCAAGTTTTAAGATTCTATCAAATTTCTAACAGCGATATCTAAATCAAAATCTCAATATACTATATATCAACTAAATCTCTAAGGTTTTCCGTCGACACTGTTTCACGTTTCAGGATATTAACGTGAGTAGTTTAAACGTCGCCTACATAACAAAAGAATGAATAGCGCGCTTGGACTACTTACGTTATTGATGTATTTCACTAGCATGCTTAGCTAATATTTGTAACCAACACCTTAAAAAGTTTTCTAAGAAATATCATTTTTACGTATCTTATCAAAAATGATCCAAATTAAATGTATTAATTAGAAAGATACACATATAAAATCAATTTATCAAAAAAAATATTGATGTTGCTACCGGGATTCGAACTTGGGTCTCTTTCTATCCGGAAAAATGCATTAACCGATTATGCTGTACACCAATACAATGACAAATTTTCGAACCTGTATGTTGCATTTTCAAATTGATACATCTGTCGTTCCATTATTTGAAAATCTATATCTTTCTAATTAATACATTTAATTTGAATTAAAAATATCACAGACCCATGTTTTATAAAATTATAACTTCACAATAAGACCGAGTTCTTCTTAAAAATCATCATGTTACAATCAAGTTTTTAGTAAATACTATAAATAAATATTACGTAATAAATCAAATAATTATTTAGTAAACATTGTTTTATTGTTGGTTTTAAAATTGAACAGATATTAAAAAGAGATTTAATGGATAAAATATATTGACTATTTCAGTACATAAAGGCATTGATTTATTTTCTTATACGATATTATTTATTGGAGCAAATACTAAATTTATGTACCTTGGTTCTTGATTACAAAATAATCAATCTGTCAAACTCGCTAAAACGATTTCTCGCATGAGGAAATATGGTTGGTGATCTACGAATAATATAAACCGCGTCAAGTCAAGAAATTTATTTTTGCTTTGTAATAAAGTTCTTTCTTAAAGAAAATTATATCTTCTTACTTTATTACTCTAACGTTTTCTACATATTGAATATAAACTATTACTAATTACGACATGCTTACTAGGTATGTATCAGACAAAATGAAGATAACAATTTTTATAATATTGTTTAATTTTCTCATACTGTTAAACTTAGTATTGATTTTTATTAAAATTTCAGTTATTGTGAATCAATATTAAAATATGCATATTATATTAATATTTAATTTATGTAAGTTACCGTACTTCATAATCTTATTATAAAATATATACGAGGGCTGTATGTTAAGTGTCAGTGAAAGAAACGCATTTTTTATTTTATTTATTTCTTAAGATTGTCTCTTTTTAGCTTAATATACTTAGCCCAGCAATATTCGTAAGACTTAAGGTAAATTTATGTATTCAGACTCGTACAATATTTCCATTCAAACAATAACTCACACTTAGCAATAAATCATGGTCACCACAAAAGACAACGAATAAACATCTACACACCTGTTCTGAGAGCAACAACGACATTCGTTCAACGTTTCTATGTGTTTTTAGCTCCAAAACTATACAACACAATTAACACTGATTAGAAATCTTACACTTACAAAAATATTACGCAAAAATGGACTCAATACATGATTCAATCGAGTAGAGATCAGTCAGAAGCATCGCTGTTCAATATTCCAGCTTAATCACAATACAATACATTAATGATTCGCTTTACATTTACTACACTTTTTTATTGTCTCAATTTTTTTATATATCTATATCGAATCTTACTTTTTCTTTTTAATTTTAATTAAATAACATTACAACCACATGGTTTATACATCAGAGGTGGATATCTTCTGTATCCCATACAGTCAACTAATAAGTTTGATCTATTATTGTAAGTTCATTTCTAATATATAGAAAACGTATGTCAAACAAATGTAAAACAAAATAATAAAAAATCACATTTTATTTTTATTCCAACAAAACTATAATATACAAAAAAATCTATCTGAAATTTTGACAGATGACTTTCGAAAGATGTTGTAAAACAATGGTATACATATTTTGCATCAGTGCCGCCATGAGTCGTTAAACACAGGTACTTATCATACAGCTTTCGTATTATAGAGATGCGTACAGAAAAATAACTCACACCAACATTTTTACTTTTTTTCAATCTAAGCTGGGCATTTGCAGTACGAAAATAAGAAAAACTAAGAGGAGTCTCAAGAAGGCGATTATCACTAAGTATGTAATAATACACTAGATTAAATAAGTAAACATATCGTATTACTTTTGTGCAATTTATTCAAAAGTACGCCCTAGATATTTTAGTTTAACGAATTTAATGATTTTAACATTTAAAAAAAAAAAACAGTTTTTAATATATTAATATATTATATGGGTGACTTTTACGAAATTCGGAAAATTCACCGCTCACAAATAGCTTTTTGGTTTTTGATATTAATAATAATCAAGTAATTTGTCTTTGTTGCTTAAAGTAGAGCAAGCAAACGCACTCAACCAACCGGTTAGGTCAGGTTAGGTTATGGTAATTAATTATAAATACGTTAATTTATCTCTTATTGTCTTATTTATATTTCTAATGTGTTTCCGAGTAAATATAATTAGCGATTTCTAAGAAGAAAAAACGAAAGGCAAAAATTATTTTAGAAGGAAATAAATAAATATGCAATATTGTTTAAGTTATTTATTCGTATTTTTTATTGATTAACTTATTACTATTAATGTAATGCAATCAGCTCTTACAACCAATCAACATTTTCTTTTATGTATTATATGTGGTGAACTTTTCATGGTGAATTATGTGCAGTGAATTTTCCCAGTGTTGAACTTTCCGCGGTGAATTGTGGGCATTGGATTTGCTTGGAACCTATGTTTTCTTCACGTTATTTCCATATTTAGTATAAAATGTAATCAATTCAATTAATTAAAGTTATCGTTATATCGTTATCATATATATTATAACGTTACAAATTCTTAGTATAAGAAAAAATGTAACGTTAGTACAACCTAATTAAAATAATGATCACCCTGGTTAGTTAATTTCAGGCGCGGTTCAAAACGCCTAGTATTGATTGCGATATTTACCGCTAGGTTTGCGTCCATCAATTCGAGTGACGGGCCGGCGCTAGCAGGTTCGTACACTTTCATTCGCGCTTTGAGCTAGGAGATACGCTGAAGATGGAGCCCATAAATGATCCAGGCGCAGAGCCGACGCCAGAGAGACGTTTTAACGTCGCGCCAAGGATAATAATTGAAGGATAAAATACATATAATAAATCGATTTCACAACGCTCTCATTTCTAGCATTACGAATTCTAATTGTGTCGTAAAAATATATATTGTTGCAGGAAATAATGTAATTTTCCTTCTTTATTTTATTCTTTCTTTTATTCCTTCTTTGATTTCCTTTTTTTATCTCCTTCACTTTTTCTTCATTATTTACTTAATTTACGTCTTCTTCCCATCAACCGTCGACAATTTCTTATCATGGTCCACTTGGGAGAGGAAGATTCATGCTTGAACCACCGGTTGAAGGAGTGTTCTGACCAATTGCCAGGCACTCGGAAACGGCGGTGGATGCTGCTCCTAGGACACCAAGAGGGACGGATGCAAGAAGTTGTTAATGTTAATGTTTTACCGCAATACCGAGAGGAATCGCCCAAGGTTGACGTGTTATTTGTAAAATTATTATTGTCGTCGTCGCCTATTAAGTAGCTCCGAAATTAAATTTTATTTTTATTTATCAAAAAATAATAATTATAGTAATTTCCAGTTCTTTTTAATTTTTGTAATAAAATTGAACGTAAAATTTGCTGGCTCTTTTATTATGAAATGTGACCTTTCATGTTTTACTGTTTTTTTTAGTAAAGTTTATTTCCCAAAAGTTAGCAAGATGGATCTTGATATTATAGAAAGTAGGTAGCTTCTGATTCACGTAATCACAGATTCATGCTTTCCCCTGTTACTAGTCGGTAGAGGATAGTCCGCCAGAATACGCCTCACAATGGTGCTTCCAAGTCGTTGCAGGCTATACCTCACAATATATATGGTTTTATAATTTATTAAAAATTTTAAGAACACGGTCTAAAAAAATGTGGGTAATAACAAATAAATATTCATAAAAAATATAAAACAGGCAAGAAACAAAATTTACTAATTAGATTATTAGAAAATAGAACACAAAACATTTCATTTTTATAATAACGTATCCACCACGTGAGTAAAATTAATAATTTATGAATATCATTAATAATAATAATTAATGACTATCTTCTAAAATACACATGTAATACCTGTAGCGTCCAGTCTTCCGTCTGAGGATTATGAATAGCTTGGAACCTTAAATCAGACGTATATGTTGACCTTCCCACTGTCAGAAGGTGGATGTCTCTATGTCTAACCCAGGAGACCTGAAACAATTACAATAATATTCGTCAGCTATTTTAACTCTTAACTTATTAAAATGGACCAATTTCTCTTGATTTAAAAATAAATAATGATTTCAATATTGACAAAGGGTTTGCATTTCGGTTTTAATTTATAAAAAAAAACATTTTACTGCATTCTGTAATTAATTTAAGGATTATTTAAATAATAATACCATATTTGTAAATATGTTATAAATATTAAATCTCCAAAACAAGTAAACAGTACACACGTACACAATTCATATGTATATTTTAGTTAGTTAATTCTTTAATATACGAGTTAATATAATACGAAAGAGCAAATACCTATTTACGAAATATAAAGAAAAAACAGTCTCGATATTCTGATATCTGCTGCTTCTAACAGAATGTTGGATTCAAATCAAAATATCTTGATTTATCTATTATTATCTTAATAAAATATGGTTATAAAGTTCTATCACTACGAATTATTACTAGTGCAAGGCAACACTACTGTGGCCAACATATTTATATCATATTTTGTATATATTTATATATATATATATATATATATATATATATATATATATATATATATATATATATATATATATATATATATATATATATATATTCAGATTAATCATAAGAAACAGGCGATGAAATTCAATTACTGTAGTGAAACATATCACATAATAATATAGATATATTGTGTCCTCAATGGAAATCATACCCGGATCTTCAGATTTAGATTTTGCATGATTTTAGAGCAACCTACTCAATATTACAGAATTCTTAGTATCGATTTTTTTATGCGGTAAATTAAGATATATAATTTGTCATGATGTTGGAGACACGTACTATGCATACCGTGGACGGTGAGACGTCTCCATTCTACAGAAACTATACATCAAAGAGCTGTTAAGCTCCTTATATACATAATGTAACAGATCGGTCCACAAAACTACGAGACAAAAATGTTCAAGGAATATATAACTCTCAACCATGTCAAAGTTATAAACATTTCAAATATTCGTAATTATGCAATTATTTTATTGATTCTAAATTATATATTGAATACAAGACATTAACGTGCATCGAATTTCAAATGGACAGACTGTTTTATGAAAAATGATTGAGGGTTTGAAGTAAAGATATAGATTAATAATAGGTAAATTTCGTAAATATTTATTTCGAAGTACGTAGACTTAAAGCTTAAAATTATTTTGAAAAAATCCAAATAATAATATTTTCCGTAACCGTGCAGAACTTGCACATATTCCTTGAATATTTTTGACTCACAATTAAGTAAGGTAGTAATTATCCACCCATAAAATATTACTTAACTAGGTCAATTACACCCTTAATCCGAATCCTTGAGAGAAAATAGCGTAAAGAAACTTGTGATGAGCCACGTTAAAAGACAGTGAGAGAGAAGATCTTCCATTGATTGTGGAAAATATGGATAAAGCGATATGCATTTCTCTAACAACCCACAGATCTATAAGATGCCGAGAATAATGGAGGAATCCTCAGTCGTGCGGGGCTGACGTGGATGATGATGATTACTGGTGTCTATTAATATGCTCCATTAAATTATCTCTTTCCTATCATACGAGTTCATTAAAAATACATATATACATACCATAACAATCTTTTTTCGATTACTCTTTTTACGTCTATTTTTAAATACTCCCTTAAAATAAACTATGACAGAATTAATATTCAATATTAGTTTCATATTTGACTCAAGAGGGCGCGATTGCTCCGAAACAGGCTGGCCCAGTGATTAAATAGAAAATTATTTATTATTCATTACTAAATTTATCAAAGATGTACTAAATATTAATTAGCTACATTACTTGTAATAATTTGATAAATTATCTCAACTAAATGTCTCTGATTTTAAAATTAAAAAAAAGGTGAAAATACTCGTTATGTTACCATTGAATCACCACTGAGTCTATTAATGTTAGATCTTTGTGACTAGACAATGTGTGAGAGATCTAGAAATAATATAATGCCCCTAATAGTTTAAAATAGTACTACTTAAACTTACAACATGCTTGTACTCCTTCGAAGATATATATTTTACCGGCGTGGCCCTCTTTTGACAAGAATTATTAGGGTTAGGAAGGTATTTTGTAACTTGTGCACAAAATGACGTTTAATTTTCGCTACAATTTTTTTTTTTAATAAATAAAACAATAAGTTTTTTTGTTAATTATATATAAATTTTACAAAAGAAATAAATAATATTCTATACACTAATATGTACTATTTTAAAAACAAATTTGAATATTTTTGCTCTACTAAATACTTATATTTTTTTTTACGAAAAAACTTCAACCGCGTAGATCTTCAATTTATTTACGTACCATCAGTGGTAACAGTACCACAATTTTAGAAACACTATATTAAAGTATATGATAACCATATAATATAGAAGCATACTTTAAATAAAAATCTGACTACTTTTATTGTAAATTAAATCAATATTTCATACATTTTAAGATGCAATCAACACTTTTTAATGAAAATGTTGTGGTTTGATACCGAAAATATTCCGAATAAGTTTTTAAAAGTTGTTAAAGTCGCTGAATTTATTTTGCTGGTGTCACGATATTAACTCGGAAAGTGGGTAAATACTCTAGTTCAATATTTGTCAAAATCCAACAGAACTTTTTTGTAGGCTCAGTTCGACCTACCGCGGAACTTATTATAAGTTCTGGAGAAGGGCTGTGTCGCCCGAGTCTTCTTCCGGAGAAGTTTGTACAGATCATTTGTGTCAATATCAGATGAAAATGAAAATTATTCTAGTAGTAACGTGCTGTTATTGGGTGCACGGGCTAAGTTTTGCCTTAACTCGAAGTATAACGATTTATGTTAAAGTAACAGAAGTTAAAGTTTTGTATCGTAGCAATATTTCACCAGAGTCAAAGTTTTCGCATCATTATAATACTAAGTACTCGCGCAATATGCAACTTATGAATAATACGCTAAGTGCTTGTCACTCAAATAACTACAAAATCGTGAAAATTTGCATACATACTCAAGAGACCGCCAGAAATGTGTTAAGTAAAAAATATTTTCTTTCTTTTCACAGAAGTACGAGTATTAGTGGTAATAATTCAAACTTATTGAGGTATTATTTCATATATCCTTAGAAACGTCAGCGAAATAATACATCCATGCTAAAACCTTTTTTTATACAAGAAAAATTTAAAAAATGCCATAAATTTTGCCTACGCACAGATATTTTCCTTAAACTGAGATGCCTTACCCGTATCCCGTGTACGATATGCTGAGATATCCCAAAATTAGCAAATATGCATCGTTAACCTATTCTTTATTTTATTATTATTCATGAAAATTAATTATTTTATTTAAGTAATTTAATATTGTTTTATCATTGCAGACTCGTGACGGTACTATAAATATGAGTACAAGGTAGTATATTTTAAAATACATTGCTCTTTTTCCACTTTTAAAATTTCTAGTGATAGATAAAAATCCACAGAACGGTCGTCTGCATCTTCTTCTATTACCATACTCTACATCTTTCTTGACATATGTTGGGATGAGTCAGATGCTAGTGTAATGACGTAGCAAAATGCTGACGTGTTTCCTCGGATAGGAAAAGTTTCGAGTTCATATTGCGGTAGTAAAAAATATAATTTTTCGATACATAAAAGATAAGATTTTATATATATCTTTCTTATTTGTTCATTAAATTAACACGAAGTATAATACGTTCTGAAATTACAAATTCACTATAAAAATTAATTTAATTAATGTTTAATTAAAAATGTAAACTAAACTTATTTTTTTGAAAATCCAAGATGATTAAATAATTATTTCTCTGATCGCACTAATCACATTTTTTATACATCTTTGTAAGATTACAAATTTATTACTGAGTTATTCTTGTGGCATGAGATACGCGGGCATGTTAGCTTTTCAGTGTGTTTTATTTGACAATTGTATTTTAAGTGATCTCCACATATTGTTTTTTTTATATACATTTATATCAATACTTGAAAAATGTACTCTTCATCGCACTGTTGGAGCACTGTTAAAACATTATGTACCGATATGAGGATTACAGGTAGATTATTTATTTAAACACCATACATATATTTTGTCATCCCATAAACATGCGGTTTAAACTAAGTTCTTTTTTAATCTAGTATATATTTTTCCATCACTTTTAACGATGCTCTTCCATTTTTCTGGAAGACTTACAAGGCCCTTCTTCCAAAATTCACTTGTCCATAACGAAAAATATTCCTCCAGTATTGTTCTGACCTCGAATTTTCTACAGAATTAAAATTTCTTTAGTACAAATGATTTTGAAGACTGCGGAATAAATGATAATCAGATGGGACAATTTCCGACGAATATGGTAAGTGACGCATCGTTTCCAAAAAAGATTAATTCCTGATACATGAGAGCAAAGAAGAGTACACATTCACTCGCTGCACGCGACTAGACTATGAAAGTTTATGAGGAACCCACTGACCCAATTTGCTGACTTTTCTGGTGGCACGTAGGTGTCGATGAATGGTTGAATGGCCAAATCCAAAATTGTTTGCTAGTTCTTAAACAGTTACAACTTACGATCGGATATTATTCCGCCAGTTTCCGGTTCGGTTTACACTTATTGTCCGAACCCCAAATACTGCATTAATATTGCTCGTACTTTCCACTGCATTGTTGCCTTTATTGATATCATAAAGCAAGATATGCTCCTTTGTCACTTCCATTATAGCTTTGAAACTGTTAAAATCAAACTGCAATCTTCTAAACTTGCACTAAGAATACGTTAGTACCTGCTTTTATAGCAGGAAGTAATTGTACCTGATGCAAGTAGTTTATTCCACCCTCCTCCGACTTTTAGTTCATGTAATTGAAAAAACCGCATTATTTAAAGGATGACTAATAGTATTTTAGTCTGAATCAATAGCACAAACTGTTTACGTTTACTTTTCGCGATCGTGGGATTTTTTCAGGGAGATATAAATAATTTAATTCGTTTACAAATTTTATAAAAGCGACACTGGTACGGGAGTACTGAGAAAATTTGAACAATGGAACGCATCAGTTGAGCAAGCGGCACGTTAACGATTTAAATATTTTACGGCCTTCAGCATCCTGTTTATTATAATACACATTAAATTATATTATTTTAACATTATATGATCGTTATTAAATACTGATACAACGATCATAATATGTTATATTCTTCACCCACATTAAACAACTCCGCTGCTTATTTCACCATTGTGAGCGCAAGTACAATTTAAATGTCGTTCTAGCCGCACAGATGTCCTTTCTCACCGACACATTAGACGAGCATATATGCAAGTAGAGTTTAACCCAAATTAGTTTTGGGCTTTAATTACATTTTGAAGGTCCAATCTTATCGCGGATGACAAAGGTCAGAGTTCTAACCCTACTTATCTTATAATTGAGACGTTTCGTGTTATATTTACAGATTCAGTATCAAATATTACCGAGCGTAATCTCTGAGGGCTTAACACAATTAAATAGAGTGATCCCAAAGTCATCTCTCATGTAGACACAAGTAAAATTATTAGTAATGGCGCTCATATTCGGAGATAACATAGGTACTTAAGGAAATTAGGTAGTTCGGATACCTAATCTAAATTTCTTCAGCATACAATGAAAGTCCACAAAATCTAATTCTACGATAATTTCATTTAATTCCAGTAGAATTTTCAAGTGGATGGTGAGTTGAATCGCAGATTAGGGGTTTCAGATAACTCTCTCTTTAACAAACGTAGGTGCAAAGAGGGGCTAAGTCACTGAATCGAAATTTGCACACAAAAAGAAGCTTACACTACTGCCCTCTCTTGGAATTATTTGAAATCTGACCGAGAGAGCTAGGTCTAGGATTTAAGCAGCTGGAATTATGTCTCTAGGGTAAAGTATCAATCTGACCAAAATCAAAAAGTCTTCACAATCTCAAAAAAATATGAATACTACCTGAACAAATAATGATCTAGCACGTCAGGAGTCAGATCAAGAGACAAAACAATGACGTATTCATGAAATTGTATTAAGAATTTTTTTTACACAGTAATTTAAAATTGTTGAACGAGCCGCAGATGATAAACAAAAGAGAAAAACAACCCTAATAAGACTTTAACCCTAAATAAGTCTGGATTATGTAGTCGAGTGGTAAGGACACCTCGCCAGCTTTTGATAAAATTCAAACTGTTTTCATCTAACTAGTCATCCATTTATAGTTTATAGCACAAACAGACTTAAATTTGAAAACACAATAAAATATAGAAAGATTGTCAATCTATATTTCATAAATACATGTATATTTCAAAAAGAAAAAATTTATGGGTGGTAAACCAATACACGATTTAATATTTTAAACATATGTGATTCGTTAAAGACACAATTAGGTTAGCTCAATGAAAATAAGAATCTTAATACGTAAAAGTAGAAGAACTCTAGTAAATATGGACTATGGGTATTTATAAAGTTAAACTAACGTTATTTTTATTTAGATAGAATTCGACACACTACTCTTAAATGTAGAGATTCCGAAAACCTCAAACTATGGAAATACGTGATGTTGTCTTCAAGACAAAACATAGAGGCTTCATGACGTCAGAGGAAGAGCGCCCTGACCGTAAAAATTTAACCTAAAAATCTATAAATCTCTCGAACGGCACTGCAGAAATGGGGTGTCGCGAATTATGCTGAGTTGGCACCATTGTGAGAATCTGAAAACGATGCCACTGGAGGGATTTTTTTCCTATTTGTTCCATATATATTTGGTCCATTATCGTAAATAAGCAATTTCGTCTCTGTGCGATAAAAATATTTGCATACCAACCGTACAAATAATAAATATTTTTTATTTCGGTATTTTTTAAGCCAGAATTTTAGAAAAACTTTGTTTGAATACAAAATACGTCTCGTGAAAACTTATTTTCATTGTTTTTTTTTTTAAATCAAAGCTCATAGACAATTTGAATTACATGTCTTATGAATATAATAAAATAAATATTATTTTACTGGTTAAAAAAATTATTTCTTATCTGTAGAATTAAAAAAAATTGTACGTTTACGAAATTCTATCGTAATAAATTTGTGTTATTATTAGGCTTTACTTAATGTAATTATAATTTGTTTAAAATAACAGTAAGAAGTAAATTGGGCGTTTTCCCTCTCAACATTTTGCAGAAATAAACGTGTTTGCCTTCTGCTGCGAATTACATTAAAATAATGAACATTTAAATTGGAAACATACATTTAGTGAATTTTAGAACAATAAAATTAAATAATATATTAAATATAATCCTAATTATTTTAAAGGTTTATTTCTCATAAAGGGGAGATTTTCGTTTATTAAACAATAAACAATTTGAAAGTTTCCTCACTACAAGGTTCAATTCAATTGTGTCAACTTTTTAAATCTGTTTAATATGTCTACATGTGTATGTATGTATTCACAGGTTTTAATTATATCATGTAAGAATGTATTTCAATATACTTAAGCATGTATTAGACTATTTACGAGATAAAAGGTTTATCCATCGATATAATAAATTACTAGAATATTCACTAGACATTGGATCCTCAAAATTACAGATCACAGAGAATAGAAAATCTTTGTATACTTTACTCAACTGCTGCAAAATTGCTGGTAATTTTTGCATGATAAGTTCTTTGATTTTGTAAATAATTATATGATTTCATTATGTTGTTACTAGGGATTCCGTTTCGAAACAACTGGAATTCCTTTCAACAAAAATAATCCGAGACTTGAGACTCGAATTTTTCTTGAAATGATTCATTTGAAACAAGACACTTGGGTTAATCCCATCTGAACATTATCATACAGTAGTTAGTGACTCAGCGACGAGCGGTGCATATGTAAGTATATTTAAAAAATATGGAAAGCTTTCATAGTTTATATGGTGAGCAATAAAATATTGCATTAAGTATAAATTAGTCCTTAGATATTTACTTACAAAAAAATCTGACATAAATGGTTTTGTGTGTTTTTTTCTGAGAATTATGTTTCGTTGTAAATGTGATATAAAAAAATTAATTCATGTCATCTTTCGAAACAATATTTGAGTAGGATGAAATTATTTGAAAAACTTAATTCGGGGGCTACAGTTGACTTTGATCAAATATTATCTCGCTATATGTTTCTTTATTAATTATTCTTTTTGATTTTATTAAATTGTTGGTATTTGGTAATTTTTATAGATATGTGTGTTTTGTATTAAATATATATGTAAACTTAATTTAATTCTTAAAAACTACAACCACATTATGAATCAATAAATATTTCGTTAAACCTTTTTTTTCATACTCACTTAATAATATATCCGTAATAGCTACTGTAAATTATATACTATGAATATATATTAAAATATTTCTTGTTTTTAATTAAATAAAATTCATGGTCTCAATTCCCAGGGATTCCCGGAACTTGAAAATGTTGACTCTCGAGTTCCGGGAATTGAAAAAAGTTTTTTTTTATTTACATAATTATATATTCATTTTAAATTACTTAATATTATTTCATTATTGATGTGAGTTTTAAAAAAACTCTTACAATTCCGATTCTAAGATCTTTTATAACATGACAGTTTTTAACAAAACTGTGTACAGATAAATATAGTAAAATTAGTTTATATTTTTTTTGATAAAAGATCAACTAACATTAGACCGCCAATTTTTTTTTCAAAGTGGTATGGTTTTTGTAACAATTACGAAGATTTTGGTGATTGAATATATAGCGTGCAATATATCAGTTTTATAGCATTAGAATAAGTTTTATTTTTAAGTTTTAAGATTTTGAAATAAACATTTTTAAACGATTATATATTCAATAATATCTTTGAATGCGTTTTATTTTTATATCAAGGTAGAGATAATTAACTAGAATATTCAAATTTTAATGTACTTTATTGAATTAAAATATGTATTTTACAATTTATTAAGCGAATGTACTTTTTATGAAAAATATATGCAAAAATACTTCCTGGGAAGTAATTATAATCCACTAAGAAAACCTGGGGACACATCTAAAGAGATGTTTTTTTTTGGAGCAAAACATTTTAAATGACTTTATGTTGGTGTGTTTAGTTCCTTTGGGTTATTTAATTTCCCGTGAAAATTACACAGTCGTATATCTTCTCTTAATGGGCCAATTGCGGTAGTAGGCTTCTTGGACGAAAACTTAAACGGTGATAAAATTAATTTATCGTTTTTAAATATGACGCTTACATTAACAATAAAGAATGTCACCACAAAAGTTGAAAGTAATTATTAAGTTTTGTTAAAGTTTTTATTTTTATTACAGCCCTTTGTGGCTTTCTTAAACTTTCAATTACAAAGCTTTGTTTGCGGAAGTTTTTGACTTTATGGAAGTTCTTACAAAATTATTAACAAAAAAAATTTCATTGAAACATTAAAAGAAGATTAAAATATTACTTTTAAACTCACAAATTAAACCTTTATTAATACTATTATGTATAATTCGAAGCGAGTACTAATTGTGTGTAATTTGCAAAGAAGCTGTAAGGAATAAAGAATCCAAATCTTCGAAAAATTCTCCTAAGGCGGAATGGGTTTCAATTAAAATTTATTACTTTTTATAATAAAATTTTAACATTTAAGATAATTTTACGTTATATTTTTCTTTGGATTTTGGATGAGCCTAATGAGTTTCTTGATTGAGAGGTACTTCTGTATTACCCTGTTGCAAGATCACTATTCAAATTCGAATTCCTAGACATTTAGTATTGTAATGGGATCTTCTTTTGATTCCCTATTCTCGTTATGTCTCATTCTATGTGTACAAAATAAATAAACATCTCGCTCTAAACATCTCTTTCTATGTATCTCTCTCTCTCGATCTATGTATCTCTTTACATAAAACAGGAAATAGATTTCAACATCACCATAAAATGACTTATTTTATTTCATAACATATGTTTAAATTTGTTTTTTAACCACTTAAATATTAATTAATTACCAACCGATTTCCGAAACAAATATTTCCTTCTTTGAGATGTCAAATTTACCAACTAAAAATATAATTATCACATTCAAATATTTTTAAACAAATATATTTTTAAAAAATTCAAATATTTAATAATAAATCTAGTATCTCACTTAAATTGTGGAAATTGACTTTGATACAAAATGATTATTAAATTTTTTAGAATAGGACTTGTGGTTAAATTTAGTTATTTAATTAAAATATGTTGGTTAATTTTACACACTTTATTTATTTCTAATGATTCAAAAAAAATTCAATACATTACAAATTATAGGCAGGTACGAAAATTTGCTTAAATATCACTAAAATATATTTAGTGCATTAAATGTTATTTTTACAGCATTAGAAAAAAATTAACATTTGTTATAAACAAATATAACTAATGTTTTATGAGAAGACACGCCTATTGTGTATGTTTTAGACCATTAATATTAGTAGAAAATTTAATTAACAAAAAGCATTAAAATGCTTACACAGCTATCCACTCTTTACCTGAAGTGATATAAGATACTTTGAATAAACAATCCCTGTATGCATATTTCACATTTTTTAATAAAAATGACTTTAATGAAGGTTCTTTATAGGCACGTAATTCACGTCATAAATCCACGCACGCTATGGTTTTCGAGAATGCGAGGCTGAAGCTACACACAACTCGTCATTTCCCTAAAACAAAAAATCACTCACTCTGAATAACAATGCTTTTACTTTGTGTAAAATTTGACTTAAAATCGGTACACCAATGCTCGATCTTGAGAAATTTTTTAAGCTTATATTCTTTCAACTGTTCCCTATATATAATAAGTATGATAAGTATGACAAAAGTGCAAATGAATTTGATAAATATTTCAATAAAAATAAAATTAAGATATTTGCCTCAACGTATGCGACAGTAAGCTATAAATCTAATGTATTTATATTTCACATAATTTGTATTCGCATGCGACACTTGCCCAGTAAGTTTAAGAGAACAAATGTGATGGTAAATTATTTGGGTTCCAATAGGTGATAAATATATTAACATATAAGTGCCGACAAATTTTAAAAATTTCAAAAATTAACTTCCATGAATTCAAATAACAAGGTTTAATTAAATATAGTGTATGACTCTAAATAGTTTAAGTATAAATCGCCTTTGAGGTAAAATTTTTTACGATAATGGAGGTCTAAAAATTATTCAACGCTATTATAATTAATATGATAATTTTACAGATGTTAACGAATAAAGCGAATGGTTATCTGAACGCAATAAGAATTTGAAAACTAAGCATTTGTGTAATGGTAGCGGTGTATAATGGGGCTCTGGTACCAATAATAATATATTAAAATGAAACCTGGAATTGGCTAAATAAACATAAAAGTAAACTGAATGCAGTGGAAATGCGATTGCTTAGGCGTAACGAATGTGGATAATCTGTATCCAACAGAATGAAGACTTATAGACAGAGGGAATATAGATTTATGTGTAGCGTAGTAAAAAGAATTTAAAAAAATAAATAATGTAAATACATTGTGGTTATTCATTTTAATAATTAATAATAATAATAATATACTAAGCTCAAGGTAGTTATAACAAAGTTTTTTTTTTTTTTTTTTAATTAGAGATGCGTACACGGAATAAGTGTCACATCAATATTCTTACTATTTTCAAACTAAGCTAAACGCTTGTGCTATGAAAATAGGACTAACTTGCTGGTGTCCTGGAACGAGGCGCGAACCCCCGACCACTAGATCACTAGGCCAACGTCTTGACCACTGCACCAACAAGCTACTCAAATTAATAGCTATTCAAGCTACTCAGTTAATTATTCATTTATTATAGAAAAGAATCACTAAGATTGTTTGTTTGATGATGAAGATGATTTGTTGAAGTTGAAGCTAATGTTGAAGACATCAAAAAAAGAAGACGTCTGGCATTATTAAATAAACCAGATATTTGAGAAAAACACTGTTAGAAGCTTCAACAATCGAAGAACCTGCATGAAAGTGAAAATGAGGCGAAAGTGGTGTGCTATGATAGAAGTGAGTAATTTTCTAACCTCTTTGCCTATCTTCGTAGTGAAATCGTTGGTTAGTATGTTTAAAGATGATAAAATAGAGAAATATTAAATTAAACATTTATAAATATGAATTAAATATATTAATTAGAAAGATATACAAATAAAATCAATTTTATCAAAAAATATTGTGTTGCGCCACCGGGATTCGAACCTGAATCTCTTTACAGACCGGGGAAGGTACATTATCCAACTATGCTACAGCGATAATATTTTTAGCGACAAATTTTCGAACCTTTATGTAACCTTTTTTATATTAATACATTTAATAGTTCCATTATTTGAAAGAGCCATCTATCTTATTTTTACAGAATCTTAAATACCTTTGAGTAATCTGATAGCAGACGCCAAAATTATCAATTCATTTTTATTAAATTTTGGACACATTGATACAACTTTATTATTAGGAGAACACATTCTTATGGTGAAGTAATAACTTCACAATAAAAATATGTTCTCCTAATTAAGCATTTATATTTCATAACCAAGTATAAATTAATATACTCGTGGAATGGAATAAGGTCTATCGTTATTTATACATCCCTCATATATAAGTTATGTACTAAGATCTCTGTTAAATTTATTTATTTACGCTTTATATATTTTATTAAAAAGTCAGCTAACCCTCTTTAAAAAAGTATTTTATATCCTCGCCATTCCAATGAAAACTTACATGTCACACCATAAGTTGTGTAGGTGCATTTTCCTCATGGGGATGTACAGATCGACCCCTATGTATGCAAAGTGAAAAAAGGGTAACTCCGTATCTCAATTATTTAAATCAGCCCTTGAATCCCTTTTTTGATTAAATTCCAGATATTTGTTTTTCATCTGAATTACACAGAAATGTAAAAAAAATAGTGAGCTATTTTCAGCCAAAATAAAGTTTTTCATGAAATAATTCAACATTATTATTTAAACCTTATTCTTTAAAATCAAAGAGGTAAATGAGAATTTGGGTGATATACGGTGTGTCAATATTACAAAATTTTTAAGTAACAGAATTTATCTTAATATATAATATATTTAAAAAGAAGTATTAAATCAAAAATTAAATGTATGTAAAATATAATGCATTACTCTAGCAAAAATAAACATAATTTTAAATATGATAAAGATAGTAAATTACGTGTTCTTAAAGATGGAAATGTACCGATAAAATCAATGAAATCAATATTTATATCAAAATAAATTTATTATATAATTCGTGATTATTTCAAGGTTTATTATTATTTTAGCTGTGTATTTTTAATGTGAAGTTTTAATTTTAGATCACGCCTATTTATAATACAGAAAGATATACGGAAAAAATCTATCTAACGGAAAATTATTTGACTACCACCGGGAAACGAAACCGGAACTTTTTCTCGACTGGGAAATATGTTACACTACATTTACCATTTAAGTTTATGACAAATTTGAGACTTATATAAAATTTGATGTTATTTGTTATAAAAATGATTGGTTTTTTATTTCATGTTATAAGCAATTAACTTTATATTTTCGATGAATCCAAAAACCGTAACAGCAACACATAACATAAAGCTCTGGGTATGTATCCCGGAGGTAACTAATATTTTTTCGGTAGATAGATTTTTTCTGTATATCTTTTTATCTCATTAGTTTTTTATAATTTTAACTGATTATATTGGGCCATATTATGCAAAATTACAAAAATGCTATAAATAAATCACGAATTTTATCACAACACTAAATATATATATATACACCTATATGGTGTCGAGCGGGCAATTTTGGCTTCAAGTAATAACTTAATTTCAATAAATATCTTTCGTTTTACTAATATTTTCATTAACATACAACTAAATTATTCCTGTATGCATTTCACCTTGTTATCGTCACAAATTAGATACAGAAAAAAAAAGTTTTTTCTCTTTCTCGGGATAATTTCTCTCTCATTATTTTATCAAGATTTTGACAAAATATACATAATCATTATTTAATTACGGTATAACCCTATTATAATTTAGATAATTCGAAGTGAAAGGTATAAAAATAATAATACTTATTATTAGTTTAAGAACGAATGTGTTAATTCCGTTTCTGCAATGTGGAAAATTTTTTGAGTTTTCTCTCATAGATTGGCGTAATATTGCGAGTTTAATAGTTTCATCGCTCCAAGACATTAAAAAGGTTAAAATATTATTTATTTCAAAATTACTTTGATAAAATCGTTTTTTTTTATATAAAAATTATGACAATATTTTTTCATTACCAACAAACATGTCAAATATCCTTGAAGTTATTTTTTAGTAGTACTTGTTATATTAAGGAGAAGATATTTTTGTTATGAACTTGCATTTTCAGAACAGTTCTGTGGTATTTTATACAAATTAAATTAATTAACTAAAAATATATACGAAAAAAGTCAATCTATCCAAAAAATATTTAGTTATATTAATAACTCCTTTTTTTTTATAGTAAGATTTTTTTATATGTCTTTCTAGTTGATTAATTTAATTTTTACTTATTTTATTTTTAAAGCAATACTTAAAGTTAATTTTAATACAAATAAAATGTATTGAGTAATATTATATAATGTGCCTGAATTTTTTAAACTTATAGATGAAGAAATTTTTATTTTATAATATATTTTCTTTACGGTATCACTTACCGTTCTATTTCCGAGATTTCTGACTCTGCAATTTAGCTGTGCTGTTTTTCCCACAAGAGCTGTGACATTCTTGGATGCTGTGATGTCGAAGAACGGTCCTCGATCTAGCGGGATACCGTGACTTTCAGGCTCTTCCATGTCGTGCTGGCCCAGGTCCAGGGTCTGCTGGCCAGTGGAAGATGAACTGTAGATGTGGTTCCCCGACGATCCTGAAACAATAATTTAGAGATTAATTCAATCATGTCATACACGTTTTTCAATATTATGGGATTTATTTTACAAGATTTTATGATAAATGAGAATCTTGTATAAGATCACGAAGGCCAGGCGTTAATTTATGCCAGCAGCTATCAAGTAGATACATTTCTATCTAGGTATATAATTTTGTTTGTTAATACTTCTACAACTTGAACACTAACATTACAATTATTTGTACTGTCAATACATTATACTTGAATTTTTCAACATATACATGGTGCAACTAACCTATTTCTATATTCCTGTTCACATTTACAATCCTATGCTTTCAAAAACCATTTTATTATGCATTTGCAATATGCAGGAACCTCTTATTTATTTGTATATATTTTATATTTTTTTATTATCAGTACACAACTCATACCAACTATGGTATCTATAAGCTACAGTGGCAGCGGGTAATCACATTGTAGTGAACGCATATTTGACGACCATATTTGATTGTCTCATAATTAAATAATTTTTTTCGGAAAATTAATTGGTGTTGATGCTCTACAATACTCATAATGAATATTATGTTCCAGGTCGATGTTATTTCATTCTTCAAAATTTCAAGCGTAACTCAGACTATGTTTGTGGTGGCAGCGTCCTGTTGAAACCGCATGTGTTGTAGACCCAATCAACCTAATTTGGCCGCCAATAAGTTTTTATAGCAATGCATATTGCATCCTGAAAGAAATAGAGTCAAACGATTTCACTGGCCCACATGGTGCACCATACACTCTTACCATATAACTCTGCGTACGTATAAAGATCGTTGATGTATCAATTAAAGATTTTGAGTGCCCCAATAATGGCTGTTTTTTTAATAATAAAGCCCGCCAAGTCGAAATGAGCTTCGTCGCTCATGATGTTTTTATAAGTTGGGTTTGTGTTTGTTTTAATATTTTAATTACTTCAACACGTCGATGAGGCGTTAGAAGCTCCATAATAAATTGTAATAAACTACTCTCTACGATAAATGTATGCCAAACCAAAGTGGTGACCAAACAAAATTGCCTTGGAACATTAACATGTAGAAACCCCTAATAGAACCCTGTAGAATCAAAAATAATATTAACAAAAATTAATGAATATTTCTTTATTTATTTTTGGAACCAGAAAAATATATGCAGGGGTAGTATTATATATGTAATTGAGACATGTTATGTGTTTTTTATCTCTTCATTTATTTTAAATGCCATCTTTACCAAAACCACAACATTTCTAAATTTACATTTCGACAAAAAAACTGGATTTTTTTTATAAATTATATCTTTGTATGTAATTTTACTCACAACACATGAAACCATGAAACAAATTTTATTTCAGTTGGTTTAATAAAATATTTATTCACTCCTTTCAGTAAAAAATGTTGGCGTGTCGCGGATGTTCAAACATCCGCAAATAACCTTAAATTTGACCGACCAACCGGAAAAGCGTACTGACGACAAGGGATCATCTACATACTTTACAATAAATAAAACACATGTAGCACATACGTATATTTTGAATAAACTTCAGTGGGCGATAGGGTTATCGGGACTGACCAAGGACCAGTAATCAATCCTCATCTGTACGTGATTTGGAATGAAATGGAAAAAAGTTGGGATTATCCCAAAGGTTTGACCGAGCTTTCGGATGCGGGATTATTCCTAGACTCGGAAACTTTGATTGACTTTTCAAAGCAGCCTTTCGAAGCGTAGCATTCTAGCAATCCCACAGAAAAGTAGTTTACTTTGTTATCCCAATGATATATAATATGTACATATATATGTACCCTTATTATTTTGAAGTAGAAAGTAATACCAATCAACACCGTTTCTTAGTATTGGAAAGATATATTTTTTTTAAAACAGAGATGTGAATTGACTACCATGTTGTATACAATCGCAAAGAATACTATGACGTATAGCCAATACAGAGGGTAGAACCATTTCAAGTGGAATATTTTTCATTATACGTTTTTTTTTTATATTCTTTCTGAAGAAAATTTCACTCATAAAAGAAAAATTGAAAATGATTTCAGTCAATGGCGAAGGTTTAGTACCTGATTCGAAAATTTATTAAATTGTCGTGAATCAAATCAACGCTTCTGTTCAATTTCTTATGTCTTCGAGGAAGGTCAAAAGGAAACGAAAAGTCTACGAAATATTTTCGGAACCATCCCTTTTCATATTATTTTATGTGACAAAAATATTTTCTTTTGATCCATTTGTACGAACGGAAAGGCATTGTCGGTGTCTGAATGGAAAAGTTCTCAGGATTGATGTGACATATGTTAGTAAAATAAACTTTTCTCTCTACATTTTCTTGCAGCTCTTTGACGTTTGTATTACGGATCACCTTCGTTTTATGTTTATTTAAATTAGCGAGCCCCGGAAATACGGAATTAAAATAAATACCAACCCACTATAGAATCAACATTTTTTATATATTACATAAAGTTCATCAATCAAGTAATCAAAAAAAAAAATTACGAAAATGTGATAAGTTAACAATTAAAGTTTTTTATTAATTTACTAATTTGTTATTATGAGCACAATAATATAATTATATTTTATATTCAAAGTTAAGTTGTAGTATTAATTAACGTTTTAACTAATCGGATGTTAGTCCATATTAATATTTATATTTTATGATGTTAATATATCATCGCCATCTCTGAATCGACAGCCTGGTATGCGTTGAATACACATTCTCCCGATTCATCTCCCTCTTCTGTGAAGTTCATCTGTACTGATGATGCTTATAGGTTTAATAAATGATTATTTAACCTGAAACAACGAAACCTTTGTTACGTTATTTCTTCATTCTGCCTCGGCTTCAGGTTCACGGGGGAGGCGTGTAGCCTAACTGGTTCTTTTTTTAAATTATCATAAAGTCAAATGGTTATGAAATAAAAATACAAAATGCCATTGTTTACAATTAAGTTTATTATTTATTTTGTGACTTGCATGTATCAAAAGTTAAAAAAAAGGATTTTAGCTAATTAATTATTTAGAATACAATTCAAAAATAATTACAATTAACTTAACATTATACATGTACCCATCATGCCTACATAAAGTTAACTACCAAATTTTCTGTGTCGATTCTTGTCTGATGTTGATTATGCAGGTCCCTCACGTAAGAGATTACCTTTTGGAGACGGCTTCCACTTGTAGATGATAGTGCTGGAACCAGGACGGGAAAGGTGGCCAATAGTTCTGGTGGCAGGGTAGAGTGACGGAGTTCAGGATTGACCACCAGACGATGTCCAATTATCCAGGCAAACCAGGACTCTGAACGCGATGTTCTTAATTACAATTAGCGCGTGCCGTATATGATCTCGTCTCTTTTGATGGTGACAATTTGTTCTCACCACATCAACGATTAAACACAGAGAACATCACAGTCTAAGCTTTATACTCGAGGCGCACAGTTTGAATTTTCCCCGGAATCACAAATTACAAATCGGAGGCGATAAGTATTTTGTTTTCTAATTGAAAACTAGATCGTATTTATGGAGCGATCTCTTCCGGCTGAGATTGGGAGAAAGACTGACGCATGAGGGTGATACATTCCTTATGATGCATTTGCCTATGTGACTAAAGTCACGTTCGTTGGATTTTTTATTGGCGTTACCACGCTGCACCGTCCATCTAACAATACCGACGTTTATTGTCCTCCATCCCTTACTTCGACTAAGCACTTTTGTATCCTTGAAAAACAAAATATTGTTTTGGATAATTTTGCATTCTAACACCTTGTTATGAATTTTATTTTTAATGTGGTATTTTAAAATTTAAAAATAACTGTATTAGCATTATTGATTTTGTAATAAAGAAGAAATATACTCATTATCTCACACAGAAGAAATAAATCGCAATTTTTGAATATCGTTTTTCTTTGTAAAATAAAATTAATTAAATAACAGACCTTTAAAACTGTAACGTTAAAATTTCAAATGTATTATTCAATAGGTCATTTCATTTCTAAAGACAAAATATTGCATTTAAATTATTAAATTAACCTTTCATCTATATATATATATAAATTTTGTTTTTTATATAGATCTACAGTTTTATTCCAAGCTTGATGAAATTTTGCACACATCTTTCAAAATAAAATAAAATTTATTGTGTACATCTGATTTCAAAAAACTACCCCCTTCCCCCTAAATTAAGCCTCTTCAGTCTATGTAAAATCCTGGCAATGCCGGATACTTCAGCTAGTAGTACATTAAAAATGTATCAGTTTATACAAATTTTCCATTCCAATTATTGATTTATAATTCACTATTATTGAAAAATGCTAGTTTTTTTATTTTATGATATAAAACATAAGTTTTAATACAATTAAATTTATTCTTATACTAGGTTGCGGCAGTGTAACTATTATCTTCATTATATTATTTATAAATACGACATACATTTACGTGCGTGTAATTCGTTCATATTGATTAAGTTAGGTTTGGTCAAGTCCATATAAATAGAACAATAAAGCTGTATGAATTCCGTGTCTTCCCAATAAATCAAAAATTATATCAATATTAATATCATAATGTTTAATTATGTATTAATTATTGTTTTCATATTGTCTATTTTAATATCGCTTGTCTATTCTAATATCCAAACTGTATTATTCTGTCTTTTCATGTGATACCTAACATAACCTTTCTACGTAAATTTTTGTATCTTTATTTTGTTGAGAATTCATGTTTTTCTTTTTTTTATCGTCCAATACATCGCCTAGAAAATGAAACAGTATTAGGCAAGCCACATTTCTCAGAAGACAAACAGTCGTTGGACGAACGTAGTCATCCAAATGCCCAAGTGGAATCAGGAGGCCGACATGCTGCCCTAAAATCCGCTTAACTTACGAAATCATCAAACTCTGTGAAAATACATGTAAGAAAATAACAACTGACAGAGGAAAGTGGGAGTGGCACTTTTCATTATCTCTGGGTGGAGGGAGGCTTTTATCCATCAGTAAAGTGAAAATGGCTGATAATTAATGATCATTATACTCTCTAAGATTGACCTTTATTATGTTTGTTATTGTATGTGGACTACATTAATTAAAATACCTACATTAACAATATCGTTGAATAGACTTTATTCCACCAGACATCAAATGATATTCCTTCAAGAAAAATCCTTTAGTTTTAGAACCAGAAATTAAAAATGTTCAATAAGAACAAACTAATATTTATATTATACCAACCAAAGTACCCGGCGTTGCCGAACTTTACACAGAAGGAAAAGACTTCATTTAGAAAGATGGGGATAGATTTTTTTTCGAAATCAGATGTAGACATTAATTGTTATCTTGATATGAACGTCAAGAATTAAAATTCACACCAAGAAGTACCAAAATTCTGCTTTAAGGATTGGGGAAGGGGAATGAGGGTAGTTTTTTGAAATATCATGTAAACAGTGATCTTACTCTTGCTTTGAAGAACAAGTGTGCAAAATCTCTTCAAGCTTGGAATTAAACTGTAGATTTGTATTAAAAACAAATAAACAGACACCATATTTTTATTTTTTATTAATCTGATATAAGTACAATAATACAATATCATTTCTTTTTGAATTCTACACTTTTCTTGAAAGCATATGCTTGTGCAGAGAAGTGAAGTTTATTTATATATATGGAAGTTAGACATGAGAAAATGTCGTTTTGTATAAAAAATATATAGTTATAAAATAATTTTCATCTTACGTAAAATAGGACTGTATGTTTACAGGAATATTTAAAAATGCTCTAAGACATTAAAAATATTAGTGAAGTATGCGGTGGTGATTAAAAGTTATTCCTAAAAATGAATTCAGCTTCAATGATAAAATCAAAGGAAGGCCGATAAATACAAATGATTATAAAATAATACACTACTAATAAGCCTCTTTTCAATTAATAACATTGTCATATATAAATGTATTAATTAATCACACAAAGTTATCAAGTATAAGTGTTATATAAATATGTTGTGACCGACGCAAGTCGCCGATCAAAACGGTGGTGATAGAATCGGAACGGAATGGAATAGATGGAGGAAACTGCTGGATGTGTTGTTGGAAGAAGTAAGGAATGAAATAGGAAATGGTGAGGGAAATAGAGAATGATGAGTGAATTCTTATATATAGCATATCAAAATGATTTACCGGATAAGGACAGTTCGACGCACCTGTTGATGACGCCGTCCATAGTTTATCCTAAAGTTCTCAGAACAGGCGACTCTGAAGAGGTCACTGAATACTGTTCAATGAATTACACAAACATAAATATTATTTTCTGTAATTATATATAGTACGTTCCACTGATCATTTGGCGATATACTGATCACAATGAACTTCCAAATCTCGACGAGCTCCCAAAACTAATAGAACTAGTCTAGACACAAATAAAGTGATCCGACATGAATGATCATAGCGTGGACACTTCCTCTCCAAATCTCGACGAATTTTAAGAATCCAAAACAAAGCAGTCGAACTGAAGAGATAATGAGTACTGATTGGGAGTGGAGTGAGAGAAAAAAACTAAAATCGACGATGATAATACTACATTTAACAAAATGATCATTTGTTTTAAGTCACGGAATATATGTATGAAGTATACGTGTTCACTAATCAAAAAATAAAATTATTACTATTATAATACGGAACATATATTAATAAGTAATTTTGAAAATCTTGACAAACAAAAATGCGACAGAAATTATTACACTACTTAATTTTACTAGACTTCTTGGATACGATATAAGCTATAGATTACATGAACCAATCTTCTCTTTTAACTTATTTAAATATAATATTTGGGACGGTATTTTAAAAGTCATGTATAATGCCAAAAATTCAAAATAATTATATTTTCCCAACGAGCCAAGACTTTGACAAGACATTTTTTTTCGTACTTTCTGTAATTGATTTTTAATTTTTAGGCGATAATGTAATGTCTAGATTTTATTATAATATTGGTATTTTGATGTGCGTCGTTATCAAATCCTCTCACCTTCGCCTGGGCCGCATGATCGCCCTGAAAGTTTTCCCATCTTCATTATTCATACGTTTAGCAGAAATCTTCGGTACTCGTTTCATTGGCATATTCCTTTTGCTCCAGGAACTTAATCGAATTTAACTCCAGAAAATTTTCGAAGTGTACGAACACTCCATCGCCCTTCTCGTTATCCGGAGACTAGGAATATTCTCAGATGAAACGTGAAGATGCTCAAATGGAAAATGACTTTATAAAGTTAGTTAAGAATTCATGACTTCGGTGTTTTCTTAATTCGTTTACATTAAAAGTTTTTTTTTTAATTTACATGGTAAGAGATAAGGACAAAATCATTTTGAATTTTAAATTAGTGGTGAAACTACACGGTAATATTTTAGAGCATTTTAAATTAAGGTAATTTATGATGATGCAAAAATCTTTTGTTAAATTTTCACCAATATCATCTATTGCCCGAATCTAAACTAAAAGTTTTTCAAAATTTATTTTCTTTTAAACTGAAATTAATTCTTGACAAGTCCGAGATAGCTATCACATAATGAGTACGATAATTGAAATATTAAAAATCTTAAACATGTCCAGTGAATTATGTGCATCTTTCGTTTAGGGCTTTGAATAGAGTTTATAATTCTACGTCTTGTAAATAAAAATATCGAAATTTTTTTAAAGCTATAAATCCATCAGTTCTTATCTGATAGAAAAATGTTAATATGAATGGTTATTTAAACCAATGAAAGCTTATTTAGACAGCGATTCGTAATAGATAACACAATTTTGTTGACGATTTTTAGCTCGAAATTTAATCTATTGATATATTTTATTAAACGAATCAAACTAATTAAGCACCTGTGAACCAAAGTACATACACTAAATACATAATATAAATAAGTTCTTATAATATGTACTAACTTAACAGTGGCGTAACAACAAAAATTTGGCCCCCAATGCAAAATCGAAAAGGAGGCCCACTGTATATACTTGCTCCAGCACAAAAAATATTACTAATGAGAATAAGCTCGTATATACTTTTCAACAGCTTTGAGATACTAGACATTATCCAAATATTCTAAACCACATATTCATCGATAAGGACATATGGGGTTTCCATGAAAATGTCAAAATTACCAGAATCTCAGAGGAGAAAAATTTAGCAATTCCTAGGATATGCACCATATGTGAGCAAAGAAGCTATGTTTTTGTAGCAACCAAATACATAAAAATCATTGATCAACACAGACAATTCAAAGGCGCAATAAAATTCTAGCTAAAATTTTCAGACCGAACGTATGTTCATAGCATGGTCACTCCTTCAATATGAACACATAGTCAATACTTCAGACCCAACACCAATGAGTAAACAGCCTATGAATGCATCTGTGTGTTAAATTAATTTGTTCTCTATTATTATATTTGTTAAGAATGAATCCTTACAATTATCATTATCCTTACAAAATTGAGGTAGGTTTTAAATTTCTCAACAACAAATATTGCATCATATTTTGTTATTTATACTTTTTATTTTTCTTATTCTAAATTTATAGTTGATAAACTAATTATGTATAATATGATTGTTGATTAAAAATGTAAAATGATTACTTCAATATGGGTGAAGCCCAGTTAGGCAGATATTAAAATACCAAATGTAATTACAACATATGATATGTAATAAAGTAAATAAATAAAAAATGTAAGTAATTAAGTTACACGCGGTTTAATCTATTAAATATTACGAACAAAATTTGTTTCTAATAATATTCATATTTTTATGAAAAAACAAAAGTTTGTTTTAGGTATTTTTATAAACTCGCAAAAGAAAAAAGTCTCTTCCATCATTTTACAAGGGTGAACTAGTCTCTAATTCAACATAACGATAAACATTAATAATCTTTTATTATTCTATTTTTTGTGAGGTAGAATTTATAATTAATTAGTCGATATTATAATTATATTAACGATACCAAAAGTATTGCAGGACGCGGACCTTTCGAGCCCTTGTCTAACGCGGACCTCAATGCAGCGCATTGACTGCATTGGCGTAGCTACGCCACTGCAACTGGGGATTATTCAACGTACAAAATAGCGACAAGAACAAAACACAAAGTTGAGCATAGACACCGAGCGTTGCATTGTGTTCTGGAAGTAATTTAATCCACATGTGAGACAACACGTGCTTAAGTCTGTATCTTTGTCGCCAAGACAACTACACAATCGCTATCAAAGCCGGCTAAAATTATTTTTTCTAAACCAAAAGACTATACAGAGTGTAACAAATAGTCCACAATATTTTATGAATACCGAACTAAATTTTGACTTGAAAATGTTCAAGGGATATGTGCCTAAACTCAACAATGTCAGAGAAATAAACATTAAAAAAAAATCATAATTATGCGATTAATTGAAATATTGTATTGATTTTAAATTATATATTGAATATAAAAAATTAAAGGCTATCAAATTTAGAACAGCCAGATTATTTTTTGTTAGATGATTTAGGGCCTAAAGCAAAGTTATAGAATAATAATGGATAAATTTCGCAAGTATTTATTTCGAAATACGCAGACTTAAAACTTAAAATGATTAAATGATAAAATTAAATTAATTAAATTAAATTAAAATTAAATTAAATAAATTAAAATGATAAAATTATTAAAATGATTACGTTAAATATTCGAACAATAATATTTTCCGTAACAGTATAGCATTTGCACATATTCCGTAAACATTTTCGACTCCTAATTTAGTCAGGTATCCACTCATAAAATATTATGCAGTAGGTCTATTACACCCTGTATGAAAGATTTAATGTATAAATTTTGTGTATTCAAGGCCCATTTATGACCCAATCTAAAACCCACTCTCGCCAAAATTAATTTCTTACCCTTCCACTTTATATTTTCTAGCTTTTTCCATTATCTGACTCAACTCTCCTAGTTCACATGCACCAAGTCTCTCGATCATGGGTTACTTTAAATTCATATATTAATTTTAACTTAAGATGTTAGTGGTTATAAAGTAATTAGTATAAAGTATGTAGCACTGATGTACATTTGGATATATATTAGGTGGTCTAGCCACATATCGTAAAATCTAAAGAATTGAAAAAAATAGCGTGAGCAGTTTTAAAATTGAATTTATTATTTTTAAAAACTAATTATTATTGTGAACTTACAGTTTTACAGAACTTATAATACTTTAATACAAATTAACTTTCTATATTTACGTGATATAATAGGTTACGTGATATAATAGGACAGGAAGAGTTCCTGGCTCGAATCCGGGTGGCAAGAAAAATATTTTTTTGAGAAAATGATTTTATCTGTATATCTTTCTAATTGACATATTTAATTTGCATTGAATTTATTATCATTAGAGGCTACGCAAAACTGTTGTAGTTTTAAAAAAATTTCAGTATTTTTCTGTACGTACGAGTACATGCTATGTAAATAAACAACTGAATTTACTTAATGCTAAAATTTTGTGTATATAAAATTTGTGCTGTAATTGTGTAAAAGTGAGGTCTACACTAAGGCATGGTTGTGTGATCTGTGGTGATTTTTTACTACAGTGATAAGAGTTACATTATTAATTTTTTTAGCAAAAACGAGTTGTTCGATCGTTGCTAAATAATATTTACTAATCAAAAGTATTATACATTCAAGAGTAATTTAATTTTAGCATATTTTATCTGTTGGTAAAAATCTTAAATCCTTAGTTAAAAATAGTATACTCTTTCAAAAGTAATCTGTCACATTGATTCTTTCAAAATTGCAGTATAAAACAATGAATCGTTCAATATCATGATCTCACCGTTAATTAATTATGTAAATTAATAGTACCGAAAATATTTTACTAGTAAAGTGACAAATTTCAAACGCAGAGGTGAATAAAACCATAGATAAAGCATAAAATTACAAACATTGACGATGGTGAATATTTAAAATAAATCAATTTTGATCAAATTTACAGATATTTGATGCACATTAAGCGGGATTTACTTTTATAGTAGTAAAGTTTATGTATCGCGAGCGATGGTAAAAAGTTACTATATTAAAAATTTACTATGATAATAATTTACTACTGATCTCACAAACGACCCTAATCTTTTTTTTTGGTCGTATATATCTCAAAAAACAAAATATGATCTATGAATTAGGCCGATTTTAGAATTAAAGATTACTTTAGACTTCCAATAATAAATAAATTAAGTAATTTTAATAGTGACACAGGATTACGGCACTTGCATTTTACATAGACTGTAAATCTGATCTATGTTGAAATTTTTAACATTAACTGTTCAGTATATAATAAATTGCTTATCCTTAGCGTGTGCGATAACTCCATTGAAAATACGAATCAAACTTTTCATTTGACAATGACTAATGTCTATGCGCCTCGGGGTAGTTTCAATTCGCATCCAACAGTTTCTTATTGAGATAATTGCGCCCCAGATAATGAAAATAAGCTAAGAAACAAGGATCCAGTAACTTCAGGCTTACAACTTGCGACTTGAAATTTGGTTACGTTAAAAAAAATGGTTAGAAGAAGTGTTATGTGTATTTAATAGCAAACTAAAATATTTATCAATTGGCTATTTTGGCTTTTACCTTAAATTTGTTACCATTTATCAAAAATAAAAACCCATGGATAATGACTAATAACAAAAATATTGTATGAACCTAGTAAACATTTATATATGTGTACATATCATCATCCACGTTCCTCAAAACTAAGAATCGCGATCTCCACGAACTTCCACTCTCTCAACTATTATATATTTCTTCGTATTTCGACGTGGCCCACCAAAAAAAACTTTTAACGGCTATCTTATTTTCTCACGAGATGCCCAAAAATATTTAAGGATTCGTCTCAAGCAAATAGTTGAGAGTCTGTCCTTGATCTTCAGTTCCTGCAGAATGGCGACATTCGTGCGTCTCGCCGTCCATGGTACGCGAAACTCGTATCTCTAGCACCACATCTCAAAGCCATCAATCGATCTCCTCTCCCTTGCCTGCGAGGTTCAAGATTTCACATCATATAAAAATATAGAATAGCCCAGAGACTACAAGACTAACCTTCTTTTTTTTGGAAATACGACGGTCTTTCCATATTTTGAAAAGTCTGGACATAGAACTTTTTGCTACACCTATGCGTCGTTAAATTTCGTGTAAATTTATTTTTTTTTTTCTATCGAACAAAAATTAAACAATACATTATCAAGAATAAATAATAAAATTATTACATGGATTGAAAATTGAAGGAAAAATGTCATATATTACAGTCTAAGAGAAAAACGAATAATATGAAACAAGCAAATTTTCAAACATTCCACAAACAAATTGAAGACGAAGAGATAATATTCGAGTTTGTCAAGAAAACTGGAAGAAATTATTTTGAAAACGCTGCAGATTTGAATAGGATTGGAACACAACCAAAGTATTGATTAAGCGATTTCTATATTTTGAGTCCAACCCTGACGTTGGTATGATCAATTCATCCCCGAGGGAATGACGATTCTATCTGTTATTTAAAATAAATTGTTTCATTTCCTTACTTGATCTCTTTTCTACCAAAAAAATATGTAGACCGAACGCTAATTCAATGTTTCATATTTTTTAATCTTATATATTAAAAATCAATCATCAACTAGATAACTAACGCTTTGCAACTAGACCCTAAGGTCTGGGATTATAATAACATTATAAAATAAATACCGTTTAAAACACGCCCTAAGATGTCATTTTAGTTTAGCTTTTTCTCTGCTGGATTTTATTTAACGTATATTAAATTTAAAAAATATCATTTTGAACAGATGGATCTATAAAAAATAAGCTTAAAGTTTATGTATTAATTAATAACTAGAAAACAAGCAATGGGCTGTACCGATTGCTTACTTCTAGGCCTTGCGGCTGTCAAAAAAAAACAAAATCGCGGATAAGCAATAATAAATACAAAAATGCTATTTTATCGGTATAATATGCATTTAAGTAAATACGAAATCAGAATAATGGTTTTCTCTGCAGTTTTTGACAAATCTTATATTGCAAATCTAACAAAAATCGTCATTTTGATATTACGACTAAGAAAGTGCTTCATTCTTTGGTATTACAATATATGTACCTGACAGTCGTCTCGTACTAAACTATACATTTTTTTCTCACTCGTAATAAAGACACTTCATTTCAAATTGAATATATATTTACCATTATTATTGAATATATAAAAGAGAAAACATTAGAGATATTAAAAACACGTTCGACATTTTCGCTACTTCGGCGAATATTTTTGTTTTCTGGCAAATGGCACTACATCCACGACGTCCAATAAGTTATAGATATTAGATGGGGAAACACAATATATTATAAGGATTACATATCTATACAATATATGTATCAGAAATATTTATATTCCAATTCCAAATTTAAATTTTTAACAATATAAATGGACATCTTTGTTTACTATTTTGAAAAGTGTACCTTTAGAACAAGACAGTCACATATCCAAATGAAATGATAGAAAATTTAATACTTTTCGATTAAATTTTCTTACATCTGACGTTCAGAAAGACTGAGATTTTATATATAAGAATATACTGCAGTCTTACAACAGCATGCTCAAAATATCATTAAGACCAGGGTACCTGCGCACTTGAAGACGGTTTCGTGCGCAATCAGCTTTATTTATGTCCGTATACTAATGTAAAGATAACGTTATAAAATTATGTGATGTTTAAAGTGGTTGGGTGAAAAAAAATAATTATTTCATGATTTTAGATTTTTACATAAGGGTAAACGGGTACTGAAAGTTAACGTATAATAAAATACTAAGCTTTTCGCTTTACCCTTGTTATCCCCAGAAACTGACAACTCATTCATTTTAAATCTGTTACTGGATTAAATCAGTTGCTTAAATTATGTAAATATTTACAGGAATTCCTTTCTTTGGCACTCTTCAAGGGAAAAGTGTTTTTCTAGTTCACAAAGATTTCCACTTTCTTTAAAGCGTTAACATTCTTTGCATCAATCTTAATCACATTATTTATACATCAGTATGACCTTGATATTTATTCCTAAATAATCCGTGAAATGCGATGCTTTCAAAAAATACAATTTACTAAAAAAAATTTACTTCGAATGTTGGGTAATCAATGCTGTGAATTTGTAAATTTATCATGAAATACGACATATCAACATTTAAAAGAAATCAATAGTCTGTACTGAGATTATTATATTTAAATGTCTCAATTTTTATTACTTATTTTGACTTTATTAATGTAATTTACAGATCTTGTTTCATTTTATCTACTTTCTCTTTTAATCTTTTTTTTTTTAATGTAATTGCATATTATGCAGAATATATGTCATTTAAATAAGGCTACTATTTTTAAACTAAACTATACACTTATGCTATAAAAAAAAAACTAACTTGGTAGTCTACTGAGACCATTGACAAAATCACTAGACTAACAAGCGTAGACGTATTTAGTGAGTTTATTTTCATTGTATTACAGTTAGATCTTTAGTAATTGTGTTAATTTTATATTTTATAACAATGTGATGTATTTTTATATTTTTATTTATTTGTTCCACTTTTATACTCTTACAACTACAACTCTTAAATAATATATAAAAGAAAATAAATGAAAATACACTTTGTTTAATTTTTAGACTTACATGTAAGTAGACAAGTATTTACAATGTTTACAAAAAAAATTTATTAAAGTACACATCGATTTTCATTTGGAAATGTTGATAATAATTTTTTCTTCCTTTTTTATTAAACCTATTAGTAGCGTATATATTTTTTTTAATATTTTGTTATTTTGAGAGACGTTAAATTCTTGGTACTTACTCTTTATTTAAATATAAAGAGAAAATCGGGACAATATACTCGTCTAAAATTTCTTCAAAGGAGAATGCACGTTAAAATTTTCTCATCAAATTTTAATTACATCGGTACATTTACTGTTTAGTGTATTAAAACGTGATGATTTCTTTCATTTACAAAAACCCAGTCGGTGTATTTGATCTGCGCTCGGAGTCATCCACACATTTCATTTTAATTGGACGCTGGAGCACAAAGGGCAAATCAAAGAGATAGCGGTAAAAAAGGCGACGACAAAAAGTACACGACAGGTGAAATAAAACTTTGTAGAATGTAATGCGACAAGAATGCGAGAGATGGCGCCTCGTTTCGGATAAAAATAGTTTTGTTTTCCGAATATTCTTGGCGAATCCGCTTCGCTTCGTGTGGCTTATCATTCGACCATTGCCCTTCTGCTTTGTCTGCCTGGGTGGCCTCGCAGATGTAAATCCACAGATAGAAGATAAATAGCGGTTCATGGACCATGAACGCAGATATTCCATGTTTCGTAAAATGCAGTTTTGTACAAAACGCAATCGCCTCGCAAGATAAGTACTTTTTCTGAATTGATTGATCTTCTTTAATAAGTAATCAAAAAGTACAATTCAATCTCGAGTTAAATAATTTGTCTTCATTTCATGATTCAAATTCAACTTAATTAAATTTTATACTGAGTGCTGGATAGGTACTTTAATGCTGGATGTTTATTTGCACAAAAATATGCGATAATATTACAAAAATTATTTTTAAACAAATTAAATTAATCAATTACAATTGTATAGAAAAAAATCTATGCATCAAAAAATATTTGATTGCTACCAGGATGTAACAAAAATGAATATATCATTTATAAAAAACTATAGAATACAAGTATCATATTTGTCAAAAACTTAATTGGTTGATAACGCGTTTTTCCAGAAAGAAAAAAATTCGGCTTCGTATCTCGGTAGCAACAAAATATTTTTTGATAGATAGATTTTTTATATTTATCATGTTGATTGATTCACTAAATTTGTTTTAAATATCAAGAAACAATGTTTTGAAATTCATATAAAAATACATTTTCATTAAAAATAAATTTAAATATTATTTTTTTGGTAATATTAATGTAATCTTACATCTATCACAGTGATCAACTGCCACTAGCACGAAGTACTTAGTAAACTACTATCACGTATGTTCGACAACCACGATCTGCAGAAAAGCACCAAAGTGCCTGTTTTTTGTACCATAGTCTTGCCTACATCATAGATATTACACAGCCACAACCTAAAGTGTCATGACAGATACTTGAGGAAGATCTAAGGTGTAAATTGGGAAGAGTTTAATACAAACATAAGTATTCTGGAAGACATTTTCATTGTTGAAACTACTATCCTGAAGCACCAAGTATAGGGTGAATATTATATTCCAAGCCGATTTTGTTTGGCCGCCATTTTGGTTTGATAGACATTTGTCAGTTCGTATTTGGTAGTCGCAGAAATTCGTTGATTATAAATTGAATTTATTATGGAGTATATATTGGAGTCATTTAATCAAGTAGAAACCTATCTTTTGGTAAAAAATCATCATGAGCGACGAAGCTCATTTTGACCTAGCGGGTTTTCTTAATAAACAAAACAGCCATTATTAAAGCACTGAAAATTCTCAATTGATACACCAACAACCTTTATACCTACGCTGAGTTACTGTATGGTACGCCATGTGGACCAGCGGAATCATTGGACCCTTTTTATTTTAGGATGCAAGAGGTAATGCTGTAAAAACCTCTTGGTGGCCGAATTGAGTTGATTGGACTTGCAACACATTTAGTTTCAACAGGATGGTGCCACCTCGCGTACAGCCCAAACCACGCTTGAATTTTTAATGAATGAAACCACATCGGCCTAGAATATAATATTCACCCTGTACAATGGCTATGTCACTGAATACGTACGAATCATACACGGCTTCCCGAACAAGTTACTTTGCAAAGCATTTTTAAGGCAAAAAAAGACGAGATGGACCAAGTATAATATTTAAAGATACTTTTAGGGTAAATCTGAAGAAATTTGGCATAGACTCTGATAGCTGGGAAACCGTGACCCATGCTTGAGAGCAATGGCGTCAACAAATACAGTGTGCTGGGGAATCCGTAGATTAGAACCTCTCTGCCCAGTAGATGTGGATACATACACGACACGTCGAAGGGTGTAAGGTTCAAGAATAAGACTCTTCCGCCTTAAGAGAACATATAAAGGAGGATACATAAATCATGGCAGACGTCATATTTGCAACGAAGGACCACCGAAGAAGAAGAACTGCAATGCCTGCTATTTGTATTACTAAGCATTCGAGTATATGACATAAAAAAGGTATATTTTGCTATTGTTCACTCACTACTCAAGTATGGAATAATTGGGTGGGGAAGAGCATACAATAATATCATGAACTCGGTAAAAATAATACAGAAAACAATCATTAAAGTAATATTTTAAAAAATATCAACACAAACACTTTTTGAAAAGTTCCCAGTTCCCAAAATAGAAAACATTTACAAAAAAATCTCAATTATTCAATTATGTACATTATGCACACCATTCATATTTAAAAATAATTTTAAAATCCCTAAACGTAACACCAAACACTATCAGAAAATTTTTATATACTTAGGGATAAAAAAAACTTCAATAGACACCCTGCACAAATTAAAGAGATAAAGGATATAATAAAACTGAAAAAGAAATTAAATGAATACTTCAGAAGCACACAATTAGATAATAAATAATATTATAGATTATAAATGTCTGATTCTCTATATAAATTATTATAGCGTAACTCACTTTACAAGTACAAAAGCTAGCCTCTTATTTGGAGAGGTAAGCGTATAAAAAATATGTAATTTTAGTAATGTGCAATATTTAATTAACTCGCATAATAAAAATTGAATTTTTTTTCCTTTGTAAACGTACTACTAATACGTACATACACATTAAATTTTTTTTTTTTTTAAATGTAATCATTCTCATCCACCGATCCAGGATCTAATTATGTACCTATTATCTTATATAATAATTAGGAACATAAAAGAAAAATAAATGAAAATATGTAAAAAACAACCTAATAAATGTTTACTACATTGGTAGTTCTAATTCACATAACTAAGATAATATATAGTAACATGAATTAGAACCACCGTTATTTCATTTTTATTTACGGTGGTTCTAATTGTGGTGATATAGTAAACCCTTTATTGGACTATTGTATCAAACATATATTTTAATTTAATTTTTTTTTTTTTCACGTTCAACCAAAAATACTTTATTTTATTAATACAAAATCGACCCTTTTCCAAATGCTGTAACCCCAACTAAAAAGCACAGAAGTTTCTTCGACAGCTTGAAAAATGGCGACGCAATATTGAAAAGAAATTGAGGTTCATCCCGATTACGTAACTCTCTCTCACCTGATATAACGCTGAGTCCAAAAAATCCCGAATAGTCGCTGCGTATCGCTCCATGTTAAATATTTTTGCTGTTCGGCAGAATAAGAAAATCCTATTTTTATTTAACTTTCTATTCCCTTTATAGGCATATTATCAAGGTTATTCGGTCTTAAATTTACTTATCAAGTGACACGACTTTACAAGGTGCGTGAGTCATTTTTCAAACTTTTTAAATTCATTTTTAACACCATATACCTACAAAGCTTATTTCTGGATCCTTATCTGCAGGTACATAAATAAGTAAAACAAATCAGATTATTAATTATAAATATATATAGTTATAACTTTCACTTGCGGGAAAAAATTTCATTGGAGCTCATAGATGTGTCACTGTAATGGAAATAATAACATATACCTAAGGTCAAAAATTTGTCCTAAAATATTTGTCTAACATTGTATACGTAGAAACGCATTCTCCCGGGAAAATAAAGATCCAGATTCAAGTCCCGGTGATAACTACATATTTTTTCGATGCATAGATTTATTCTGTATATTCTTCTCAATTAAAAATTCATTTAATTTATTTTAATTATCAAAAAACTGTTTACTGAAATTGCAACTTCAGAAAAAATGTGTTTTTTTTTAAACAACATTACGATTTATTTATCTACTCTATCTATTTTAAATACTAACATAAATATACTTAGTAAGTCAAACATTTTTTTGAATTTTACATATATGCCATGTTACTAATGAGCGATTTTTTTGCGTTTCTTCAAAATTGTGTTCATAACTGAATCTTTGAAACTTAGTTTATTACATCGATAATTATTAGTGATAAAATATTTATTGAGAGCGTTTTGGCAAATTAACCCCTAAGAATTGCAAGGTTCCATTTTTGACACTGACACTGACACTGTTTTGAGATAGTAAACTCAAAGTGTTGATTGAATATCAACATTTATTCATGTATGTTTTGTTTTGAGGATACAAATATGACCATTTTTAATTTATTTTCAGTATTATTAATGACTACCGGGAGATGAGGGAAATTAAAAATAAAAAAAACATTGTAAATGAACAATAATGATCCATAAATTGAAATAAATAACTGATGAAACTTTCAGCTGTTGCTATTTTCTTTAATATCTGTTAAATAGAGTTGATGTGTCTGGAAGAAATAAAAATTAATTCATTTGCAAACCATTTCACGCAATAACTCAAATTAGTCCAAAATGTTAGTTGGAACCTTGTTAATCTAAGGGGTCGCAATATTGAATATTTTTATACTTATCCGTAGATTGTCCAAAATACTTTTTTCGTTTACTAGTTATTCGTTATAATGATCGGATTATGGGGAATCACTGCGTTGTGGATTATGTAGGTACCGCTTTGCAATAAATACAGTTAGTGTTAATGCAATTTGTTGTCAATTAGTCACGGTTCAGACAATGTCGAAACATTAGGCCTCATACGTTCGCTATAGACGAGTGAAATGTGGTCTAGCTTACAATGTGGTGGTTCACATCGATACAATTAATGCCACCGCATAAGCGACCAAAGGCTGAAAGGTCTGATATATACCTGGAAGCATAGGTGGTAATAATTAAATTAATCAGGAGATACCAAATCTATTTATGTTTATAATTTTTATTTTATTGGTTTCATTAAAAATTTAAATTATTTTTTCAATTCTTATTTTTCTTTAGCGGTCTCGCGGGACTCGGAAATTCGTCACTACAAAGCGCTCTCCATATCTTAACATCGCCATTGTGGTCCAGTCTGTTAACCACTCGCTTACTTCTTGCAGATATGTCTATATCAGGGGTCCGCAGACCGCGGCTCGCGAGCCGTATGCGGCTATTTTCACGCGCATTTGTGACTCTTCAACTCCAGCTCATATTTTCACATTCAATCATATTTGATAAATGTAATAGTTAGCCTACAATATATGACATAATAAAAGAAAAATTTGTCATTCTCGCAATCTTTGGCCTTACATATGTATGCGAACAAACAATATCTTCTATGAATCAAATAAAAAATAAGTTAATAAGCAAATTAACCGATGATAATATGTGGCTCATGACTGTATTGTGAATTTGAGTTTTAAATTAAAATCTTGATTTTACATTTTCCGTTATTAAAATTTATATAGCTACAATAAAAATGTATGTTGCAGCTCAATGAAAATTTTGAGATTCTATTTACTTAATATTTGACTCTTCTTACTAGAAAGTTTGCCAACTCCTGATCTAGACAGTATCCACCCATCTACTGGTCTTGCTTTTTATTTTGGTTTTGATCGTTGCCTCTGTGCGTGTTATGGCACTCATTTGCTCTCGCTACATGTCCCACTGCAGCCTCCTTGCTTTTACTTCCTTAGAATATATGGATTCCATTTAAGAAGATTCAAGTTCTTTAACATCCTCCGTTCTTGGGTAAGGTTATCACCTTTTGAACCGTAAATATTACGTAAAACTTTATTTTCTAAACTTGATAACCTAGTTATGCCAAAATGATAAATCAAACTTTGGATCTACATAGAGTAAGATTAGTGTTGTATAAGTTCAATATAGTATCAGCGTTATTATCTTTAAATTTCATAACAATATGCGACTATAGCAATTTGATTAGAATATTACATTTATTCTCAGATATTTCAACTGTTCAACCGATTCCTCCTCTTAAAATAAGTACCAATAATTATGGTGTCAATTTTCTGCCTATTTTCGGTTATTTTTTATTAGCATATTAATAATAACAATAAATGTATGTTATATTTAATAAACCGGTGCTACGCATAATTTTCAATTACCAGACTTTTTTAATTCATTTTTGTGTTATGAAAACAAGGGTCTTAATAGAATCTATATTACAATGATGAGCTTTCCCCAAAACAAACCACACGTAAATAAAATCTCGATGTAATTAAAATTATTATGTCTTTGTTCGCGGATAGACAAAAAGGCAAAAATGCTATTTGATATCGGATGAATGGTTTTCTCTCAAATTTGATTTTGACAAATTTTAGGTCGTGTATGTTTTTTCTTACCCGTAATAAAGACAATGCATACTTCATTTTAAATTAAATGTTATATATTTACGTACTGTAATTGAATACATATAAGAGAAAACATTTAAGTAAGCTTAACCTAGAGATATTAAAAACACGTTCGTTTTTGCCCTGCTCGCGTCTCACAGACCTGGCCACTCTGAAATCTTCAGAATTCCAATAATTAATGTTTTCCCTTTTTATCTCATGCAAATAAAATTGTATAGCTGTCCTCTGCTATAAATATAAATTCATGTTGTGTTGAATTGTTAGATCGATAATTCCTTTACGAAACGCGTCTCAAGTAAATTAAACGAGTAGAATCAAAAAACCATTGTTTTATTTTCACGTTTGTGATTATGGTGTTTTACGAACTTACCTGAGAAACAGTAAACAGACTAAAAATATATTTCGTAAACTTTTCTCCGTAAAATTCTTAAGATATTCTTAATTAGATTCTGAGCTAAAAGTAAAGTAGATGAAGAAAGGCAGTATATCATTATTAGGTATCATGTAATGTTTACTTGTGTAGTTACAACTTACATATAATGTATGTACTTACAACTTATATTTAATATATGTACTTACAACTTATATTTAATACACACGACATACAATCTGCTTTTGTATTTAAGAATAGGTACCATTTTACATTAAATCAAAAATAATGTAAAATTGAAATTACATTTATGGTCATCAATACAAAATATTTTCATAATACTTTATTTTTTGTAATAAATTATTTATATTCAATTGTTGTACCATATAACACAAACAAATTTGTAATTACCAGCATTTTTTAAATCACACGTACGGTAAAAATATATACATAAATATATAAATAATATACCCCACAAGGGTCAGATCTTGGACCTATCCTTTTCATTACCTATATAAACAAGATCGTAAAAGTTCTAAAACATTGTAAAATAATATTATTTGCAGACAATACACTCATATACATCGAGGGAGACAATTATGCAACTATACAGAAGGAATTAAATCATGACTTAAACAATATAGCAATATGGATGAAGAAAAATAAACAAAAACTAAATGTAAACAAAACTACATTCATGAACGTTGGAAATAAAAGAACACGAATCATACTAAAAATTATCATAGATGGTAAAAGTCTAAAGAAAGTGACTGAAATAAAATATTTGAGAGTCATAATAGATTCGGAATTGAATTTATCGCAAAATACAAGATATGTGACTAAAAAGATTGCTAAGAAAATCTCACTTCTGGGAAGGATCAGAAGATTTATTAGTACTGAGTCTTTTAAAATAATATACAATTCTGATATTATTTCTCATATCAACTACTGCAGCAGCATTTGACTTTTGACTAACGAAGAAGAAATGGAACAATTGTCAGTGTTGCAAAATAAAACTATGAGAATAATACTCAGAAAAAATATACATACTAGGATCAGTGTAATGCTGAAAGATCTGAATATGATGACTTTTAAACAGAAAATATATTTAAATATAATGGTATTTATTCACAAAATCCTCAATAATAAAATATCAGCGGAATTTACACGAAAAATTGATGCAAATCAACATGAGCACGAGCATCGTACAAGAGGAAGGGATAGACTGAGATTGACATTCAGGAAGAAGGCCAAATTTCAGAAATCAATGATGTATGTATAGTGCGATGAAATTTTTTAATGAAATGCTAGAAAACATAAGAAAAGAGGAGAAATTGAATAGATTTAAAATTAAACTGACCAAATATGTAAAAAATAAGCTTTAGTAAAAGAAAATACTTTAATCTCGTTTATATTAGAGCATATATAGGAATACTTATGTTAAGAATGTAATAAATATAAATAAATCATGTAGATTAGTAATTAGTAAAAATACCTACATACATAATATTCGTACCAGAAAGATTTTATATATTCTGTACCTATTCTGTACCAATGTATTAAGAAAATATGTGAGCCGTAGGGTAGATAAATTTTTCATTATGTTTGAAATTTGATAAGATGTGTTGCCATCTCATTAACATTACTTAGAACTAATAAACAGAGGAAAATATATATATTATTATAATTAAATGCATTAATTAAAAAGATATATATATACATATTGAATCAATTTTAACGAAAAATATTGTTGTTGCTACCGGGATTCGAACCTGGATCTCTTCCAATCCGGGAAACGTGCATTAATAGAATATTACATAAAGTTACGTAGCGCGCATCGACAGCAGTACACACAGAAAAGACACGACTGAAACACACTGTAGCGCCCTCAGCGAAGATATCTCAGATGCGACCTATCCAAATACGTGTTTCATATCTGCCGTTACCTAATAAGGGGAATTACTTTATAAAATGGTCCCGATTGTCTATGGAAAAATATAATTTTCTCTACTTTTTACTGCTTTACTATTCATTATTGTTATATTTTTTTTGCGTTGTATTCTTTTGAATATTTATGAGAATCACAATAAATTCCAGCTCAATATCATTAATATTTTATAAATAATTTAAAAAATAAGATTTTTGGGGTTATGTTGTACCCCGTTCCGGAACGGGAGTGTTAATAAGGAAAAATATATATTTATAAAAAACTTTCTTTCAATTGTATGTTATTTTGTTACCTAAGTTTGTCTTTGTTACAAATTCCATGTACCTTGAATGATGACCTTGAATACCGATTGAAATTATTTTACCGCGGCTAAAAATATTTCACTTCAATACACAGTACATAACACAACACTTTTTCAAAATACTTTTTTATAAATATAATTAGAAAACCGAGATGTAAAAATATATTAAAAAAAAAAACAATAACAATCTGAAATGTATTTATAAATTTAGATGTACCTATATAGATATTAATAATTATAGATAAATATTCTAATAATCACTATTATTAATATTTGTCAACAAATACCTATCATACGGTGTATATTAAAAATCTTTCGTTACAATAATTCAAACATAAAAATCCAATAAATCTTTATAAATAACAACTTTGTCTTTACACAAAAACGCGTATAAAGTTTAAAAATATATAGATCGAACTAAGCGTTGTACCGATCCAATCAACGAAACATCAATCAAGTTGTCAATAGTAACACTCGGCAATTTCACAAAAAAGTAACACCGACAATAAACCACAATCGTGCCTATATCCGTTACCTCCGAAAATGCTCTAAAAGTAATAAGACATCTATCAAAGTATTGGAGAAAGACAAGTAAGGAAGATGAAGCATAACCATATTCCCCCGAGATCTGGACCGAAGATACTTGGAAAAAGATCGCAACCTAGATATTGTTACACACTATTGAAGTTCCACCCCTGTGCGTATAGGGCTTAATAAGGGCTGTGCCAAGTAAGTGTGAAAGATATTTATCTAGGGTCTCGATTTGAGTCGGCTCGATATGCGTTGTTTCGATTTTCGTTGCGTCAAAAACATAATACTGAATATCTAGTCTCCTTCGATATGATTCGATACGCGTCCCAAAAAATTAAATAAATCTAATATACCCTCACGTACCAAACAATGTTTTTTTTTATGTTTAATGACATTGCTGTATAATATACGATTCATAATCCGAATGCACAACAAAATTTTAAAAAAAAAATATGATTTCGAAAATTATTATTTAACGGTTTCAATTTTTTTATTTGAGAATGTATACTTTGTCAACGTCAAAGTAACGTTTATTTATTTTTTTAAATATATCTTAATATAAATTAATTTATGAATCAATATTTTATTAAAATACTTCTAAACATTGATACGTGGAACGGTTTTGCTTTGTTACGAAGTAAGACTTTATTAGCATTCGACAAAGTATTCAGAACATGTTTAAATGCATTTTATACATTTCTATGATATTTTATAGAAAAACATGATTAGATTCGTTATAATAATTTTCTCCAATTCCACATAACCTTCCACAAACATAGTATTTAATATTTTTAATAATATCATTAGTGCTAAATCATCTAACTTTTCAAATACATGCCATGAGCTGACAATTTGCAGACACCTCTTAATTTCACAGACGTGAATAAACTTAATACTCTTAAAACTTATAGTAGATTCCAATAAATTATTTATAACATGCAAAATTCAATCATATACCAAAAAGGTAACACGTAAAATAATTCTAGAAGAAATAAATAAGTAAAATATCAATGGATACTGACTCTCACCATAACCCGATCGTAGGGTTAAATCAGGAGTGTACCGATCACAAAAAAATGTTTATGCTGAGATAATTAACGACGTGAGAATGTGTTGTGCCACGAATATTTACTAAAATAAATAAATATTTACTATGCAAAATAAAAAGATCTCGTTGAAAGTTATAAAAAGTAAATTTAAACAATACATTTTCATGTAATGAAATATAAATAATATATTATATTTATCATATCGTAGTAATTATTTTCGCCTTAGTTTTGTTCTATTTTTTTGTAATTTTGTATGGTTTACCTATATTGTGTATTAAATTTTGTTAAAATATTATGTGAAGGACAATCTTCGCCGTTTTTTGGAGTTTGGCAAATATTGAGTATTATGAATTGATTTTTAAATAATTAATTTGAAATAAACAACGGCCCAAAATGTAAAATATAGTAAGCCTCGTCAATGTGCTTAAGAGTGTTAGATTACAAAATTAGTACATAAACCTTATAATTTCCAAATCTATTTGAAATGGAAGACACCACATAGGGTAAACTAGGCTTTAAGGATCTTGACTTATCTATCAAAAGCGGGGACCTGTCGTCCACATATGGTAAAATGATTTAAAATTATGAATTTAATCCCTGCAAGTTTGCAAGCTCCAAAAGTGCGTGTTAACATGCTTATAGCTTTGCGTGACATACAAAGTTTGGCGTGTTAACGCGCTCATGACATTTGAAAGGTTAATAAAAATGCTACACAAGTTTGAAGTATCAATACGGCCTAGCTTTCATATATTCTAGGTCTTAAATGCAATTTTAGTGGCAATTCTCAGTGAACAGTTAATTTTAACGATAATAACGGTGTCTTGGGCGTATTGTATAAGAGTGAGTAAATGTGACACATCTATACTTTCCTATGAAATTTTTCTGAATATTGAACGAATTTCAAGAAGATATTTTTTTGAAACCACGTTTGTCAGGAAAAACTTACAAATATGTTTCCATTACGCTGTTGTTTTCAGAGGCGGAAAATTATTAAAACACAATATGCTTTGTGGCGTCCCTGTTTGTTCATCGTGTCGGCCATTTGTAAAAATCATATCGTCTTTTGACAGCCAGATAAATAATTCATGATCTACCAGAAAAACTAACTTCGAATCCCGTCACTCCAGCATTAACATACACATTCTGGCTTCTCCTTGAACGGCCTCTTCATGGAGCGTGTGTTGAAGATGATGAATGCACTACGCCACTAGAGCACATCATCATATTTTAAAACCAATGGCGATCATTCATTATCTAATACATTTTCGATTGAAATTACTTAACATAGACAAAAATATTAAGAATAAACAGTATTTTGCAAAACATCAGAAGATGAGTTTGTTGTATTCGGAAAATATGTTAGTTATGCATAGAAATGGAAATGACAAAAGATATCGAAAATACGATGACTGCAATAATTTTCAACAATAAAGTTGTTGGGTTAAATTGTTAGATTGATAATATCATTACAAGACGAAAAGCGTCTCAAGTAAATGAATCAAAAAATAAATATTTTCTTTACACATATATGATTATGGAATTCTACAAACTAACCTCGAAAACTATAAATAATCTAATAAATACATGTTAGCTGAGGCAAGACTAGGGGTACAAGTCCTGGTACCAACACTGATATTTGGAAATGAAGCCCGTAATTGGCAGAAAGGGAATGAAAGTACATTAATTGGAATAGAAATAAGATTGCTTCGGCGTATACGTGGCAAATCAATTTATGACAAAGTGGAGTACGTGAGAATAAGTGAGAAGATAATGAAGAAAAATTAGTATTATGTCAGTTAATATAGTAATTATGTTAGTTGTTTATATACAACCATCTCAATACGCAAAATTGTGTCTGCCTTTGATTAGTCATTATGTTTACGTTATAATACGTTAATTGTTGAGTTAAGTACTTACATAAATAATTTAAATGTTTAAATAAGATCAATTTAATATTTGAGATGTAGATCTTGAATGGCCGTTTTACTCGTCCCTTTTCCATCCCCCCTTCCTTTCAGCACCAGACCAAAAGTCATTGTAGAGATTTAGAGGAACTAAACATTTATAATAAAATATCTTTCCGGTACTGGCTGCAAAATCAAGTTGATTTCGACTTGTGTGAAAGTGTGTTTCTTACTTTTTTCTCCAGACGTAGTTTTTAAATAGCTCTTTTTTAAAAACACCTCCTATTTCAAATCAATATAGCTTATCAGATTGGAAATAAATTTTACCTAGATATTAAGATTAGGTTAATTTTTCTGAAAAGTTTAATCGAAGTTTGATAAGAACTACAGAAGTTATCGTGTCCACAAAATCACCAAAACATTTATGTAAATACAACTTTCTGACCTCCTACAATAGGTAGTATCGAAATCTTCCTAATGTCAATCAGAACTTTTGACCTATTTTAAGTATCCTACTCAATGTCACGGAAGAAATTTACGTAGAAATGGTATTGTAAGCGATAAAATATAAATAATATACCTTAAACCTAGTGACTTTCCCAAAATGGGATCAAGTGTTAAAATATTGTATATTTACTTTTAAAGATAAATTATTTCTTTTTTATAATCTAATAATTAACACAATTGAAACTTTTTAATATACAAGATAACAAAACATGAATTTGGTGTTTAGAAATAAATTTACACCTAAAACTCGATACAGTCAGTTTTCATGCATATATTTACAGATCCTTTCGAAAATCGTCTAAAGATACTATATAGGTAGGTATAACTGCTATAAGTTTGGAAGATTTTTTAAAATATATTTGTTGTGAAGTTGCAATTTCAGAAATATCAATCAATATTTTTCGATAGATGGACTTTTTCTATATATAGATATATATAATTTAATAATTTAATTTGCATTATTTTGGTATTGTTTATTAGTCCAGAGTCGTAATATTTTTCACTGCGGGAATCCAGTTGGCGAACTCTGTAATAACATAATGTTTATATTATCACTTTACATAACATTAAAAAAATATTTTTAATTATTATTTTTTAAATTAAATCGCACAGCGGCATTGTAGCCTGTCTGCAAAGAGACAAAATTTCATATTTTTATTTATTTAAAAAAATGTATTAACATCATAATAAATATATCTCCGCATATTAAATTTTAATAAAAAATCATTTTGAGTGTAACAGTGTATATAACATAATATATCAAATTTTTCACTTGGGTCACTCGGTTTCTGCGTGACTTAAATTATCCGTTACCCCCCGCTCCATGAAATTTTACCAGTTTTCCATATATAAACAATTAACTCATCTTCTTTATCGAGATCATCCTTTTCACATTCTTTTATTATTTATAAGCTGAAATTAAAAACTAACGTGAATACATTCTTTTCATTGAAAGGTTACTCAATATTCCATACTTTCGAATGAAATTAAAAATTATTCTCGTTCGCAATGCGACTGTTATGTGAAAACACGGTATTTTAGGAACTTAACATTTTTGAGTTTGTATCAATTTGAATACTTTTGCATAATTTGTGAAACTTCGCGTTTCGGTCTTAACAAAAAAGGCTTTTGCCAACGACCAACTAGTAGAGAAAGGCATTTGCGATACTTAACGCTCAAAGCACTCGGCACACAAAGCTGCGCTATTCCCATGCTAGGAGATTCTCCATTCAACCCTTCACTTCACACTCATTGGAAGATTGTCGGTTATGAGAGAATAAAAAAACATGACATGTTATGTAATATTTTACATGGATTCTGAGGAAAGAAAAAACTAATGTTATATTTTTTTATATTTAATATATAATTTTTCAAACTTATTTAAATTGTAAGAAAATTGATGCAACATGGATTCCATATTTGTATCCCTTTAAATTATTAGTACCTATGTATTGATGATTGAAAGGATTTTACGCAAATTTTTAAGGTTCATAAATTTCAAAAGATTCATATACAGGGTGTAACAGGGATGTAGACTTAGTCCACAATACTTTATGGGTGGATACCTGACTAAATTACTAGTCGAAAATGTTCAAAGGAAATGTACAAAATCTTAACCATGTCAGAGATATAAGCATTTAAAAAACGTAATTATGCGATTATTTCGATTAATTGAAGGATTTTATTTCCATTCTCCATTCCCAAGGATTCCAAATTATATATTAAATACAAAAAATTAAAGGTCATCGAATTTCGAGCGACTTTACTATTTTTCGTTAGATGATTTAGGGCCTGAATTAAAGATATAAATGAATAATTTAACAATTTTTGTTTTTATACAAAACAATACATACATATATGTTGCAGGCTGGATAATTGACCCGACTTCGTACCGTGTTCTAACTTGAAGTACTAGGTCACCTAATATGTGTAATTCAAAAGTAAATTATTATATTAACCTCATCAATGTTAAAACTTCACAAACTCTGGAACAAATTCACACATATCGATTTTCTTACTTCAATGCCTTAGTATTATTTTTATAATGTATTATTTTTGATGCCATTTTAAAACATAATATTACTGATTGTTGTTTAAAACATAATATTACTGAGTATTGAAGCCGTTCTGTGTTTTAACTTTTTACTTGTTTTTTTTTTTTAATATTTGCAAAATTAACTTTGTTTATAATTAACCACTTAATAAGTAATTTTTTAACATCAAACGGTTTCAAAAAACATGATTTTCTTCTTCAGAATGTAAAATTAACTTAATCATAATAATAATTCAATTGTATTTTTGAAACCGGTTTATTTTTTCGTGTGGCGACTTACCTTGTTATATGTAAGTTGTATTTAGTTTGGATTTACGACGAATTTTTTAAGTATCCAGTAATCATTAACATATTTATTTTCATAGCCTATAAACAAACTCATTAATAGAATCACTTTTTTTCTACATAACTCGATCGTTAAACATAAAATAAATAGTGAGTGATACAGTAATAGAAAAATAACATGGTTTTTCGAAACATTCTCGTATGACGTATCTCGTACAAATGCAAATAATTTTTAAAACCATTATTTTCCTTGTATCAGGTTAAAGGGTTAAGCCCCTGTCGCGTTGGTAGAGAAAAAAAAACACTTGGAATTTTTATACAACCCCTAATGTTCTCACAGGGGCTTGTTACACTTCCCGGCGCCGCAACGCGTGATGCGGTGACCACCAGTTTTCGCATTTTTCACTGATATTGTTCACAGCAATCTTCTCCTGTAGCAAGGTGAGCTCGAGTTGTTTGTAAATAATAACGAAAGATCGTAAATATTGTCGTTTCATTAATACATACTCGTATAGTGTAAAAATAAGAATAGGCATACTTTGAAAATTATCTTTCCTTTTCCATTGGATTTACATGGAGATGACATTAAATCAAGCAATGTATAATTCACCTTTGCTGCCCATTCCTCGATAAAAAGTGTGTTTAGATATTGCTTTAATCGTGACAAAATTCTCAATATTCTCTAGACCTATCATAACGTGCTTAATTATCCGTATATTTACGAAATTCTTAGATCAAAAATTAATATTATTATATCCAGCAAATATTGGGCTGAAAATTTTGTTTTTTAAAGTAATTAAATTTTTTCTCTTGTTATTTTTTAAATGCTATCTATACATTCACTAATACTTTTCTTACATTTTAATTGTGTACCCGCAAATTTTCGGGAGTGGCAAAGTTCAATAAATATCGATTAGTGCGATTATCTCCGTTCGAAATGCACATACAATGATTAAATGAAAGACTCAGATGTGTACTGATTTTTCACTTTATTAATGCGGTCGGCATCTAAGACCTATTGTAAATACATACCCTTTAAATAGGTAGAAGACTAATTATTATTATTATGATTACTCATATTTTATATTTGGAATATAACTTATATTATATGTACTTGTCTTGTGTCTCTCTTGTTTATTATTTATGTCTGAATACAAATTAATTAATCCTAAAAGATAAGAAAACACGATGTGAATTTCACGGTGTATGAAACTTTGACGGAAAATTTAACATTAATTTTGAATGTAGATCAAAGTTAAATATTGGGTATATTTAAGTCGTGGAATTTCCCGGTTCATCACCGCAAAACTTTCCTATTAATAATTATTACACCTCTCTCCCTGCGGGGCTGCCTGGCATGCCTTGTCTGGCGCACTTAAACAGAAATATTTTTGAAAGTGTCTTTGTGTATATTTTTTTGAAACCACCCCTAACGCTACTAAAAGCCTTGTCAAGAAAAATGAGCCTTAAAGAATCTTTAAGTATTATGCTGCGAAGCCGCATATAAAAAGAAACTTAAATTTGTAAGTAATATGCCTAAAACATTTTTTGTCTAGTACTATAAAATTCACAGAAAAATCTTTTCAGTCCTTGAAATGAGATGTTTATTTTAAATTTACTTTTTTAAATGGATCTTGAGTGTTTAAAGGATCTTTTATATCCGTGTTTGAGAAAAAATCATATCTCGTGTCAATCTATATAATTGTACGTACTTAATTGCTGAATACATCGAACTATATAATTACGTACGTTTTAGATATTTGAATATACACTTAAATATGTGTTAAATATTCATAAGTAAATAGAAAAAGGTTTAAATAAATATTTGATATCTCACAGAGACGAAGCTATTTTAATTATATTTAATGGAAAATATATAGGAGCATGGGTAATTGCAGATCAAATTCTCATTGAGTTGACATATATGCTGTTTTAACGAAAAATAAATTATCAAATTTGGTCCATAAATGGCGATGGTGTAATGTACTTGAATCGAGTCCACATATTAACATATATACAATATATAGATGTGTAGATTGATGGGGTGAGAATGATGAACGTTATATTTATATAAAGTGATCACTTAAGCCAGCCAAAGACAGGTTGTAAGCCCTGCGATTACCCCATACTTCTATATGTTTTCCATTAAATATAATAAAAATAGCTTCGTTTCCATGAGGTATCTGATAACGGTACATTTGTAGATAAAAATCCAGTAATTGTGTGTTCTTGGACATATTCAAATGTTGCTAGAAAAAGGTTTGTTTCTCGACATTGAAAATATCCAAAGAAATTAATCAAAGTATCAAATGCATAAAATACAGATGAATATGGTAGATATATAATTTATATATTAAACACAATGTATAAACAAAATTGAATCACATACAATTTTATTTGATGTAAAAATAACAAATATTCTTGAATAATCTTTTCAGATAAAAATCATTTGCACCAAGAGGAAATGAATTCATAATAGGCAACAAATTTAAAAAAATATACATAATGAAATATTATATTTAGACAATGATAATATAACCATTATATCAACTGTTAAACATAAAATCATAATCACACACGAAAATCCGACTCACGACATGTCATGAACAGTCATGAAATTAATAAATAGGAAGTGAATGCGCTGATAAAACCTGTATAGCAACATACCATAATGCCACCGCTGATTTGGGTTGTATCAAACAGATTGAACGCCACATGTATACGTCATATTTTTAAAGTAAGAACGAAATTGAACATTTACTTTGAAAAAAAGAGATGCGTTTACGAAAATACTCGTATGTCATACGAGTATTTTCGTAAACGCATCTCTTTTTTTCAAAGTAAATGTTCAATTTCGTTCTTACTTTAAAAATATGACCATTAATAAACATTATTAAGGTATCTACTGATGTATAACATTAAAAAATTGATTTAACTTTGATGGTTTTTTTTTTAATATAGCTATATGTTAATTTAATTGACTGGACATCGCCAATCTCTAATTAATCTATGTTCCTGCCTACCCTACCCCCACCCCACGATATAAATATGTACTACATATTATATATGTACTCGTTCCAGGACACCAGCTAGTTAGTCCTATTTTCATAGCACAAGCATTTAGCTTAGTTTGAAATTAGTAAGAATATTGATGTGGACATGTATTCCGTGTATGCATCTCTATTTAAAAAAATATATTTATATACTAAACGCCATCCGCTGTAAATTTTTCGTAGTTACTCTTTAGGATTCGGTGTAAAATATAGGCGCCCTCTTTCTGACTACCCCACATCATCTTTATTACGCGATCCAACTAAATTCTGCGTAGTTACTCATTCGGATTCTGCACAATATATTGGTACCTGGATACTTCCCTCGATGCCTCCGATACAGTTATGTATTATTGTGAGAATTGTCACTTTATAAATGTATGTGTGTGTGTGTGAGTATGACATGAAAGTGAGTAGATGAGTGGTGGGGAACGAACATTATAAGAGGCCGTCTCTGGGGAACAGCTCTCTTCTATCACAGCTTCTTTTGAATAACTAGTCTATCTCTGAATTATAATTTATATTTACTGTGTAACGTGTTATAATAAACGTATAACATTGTTACCTGGAAAGACTAATTTGCACTTACAAGGAAATGGGACCCAAGTTATTAGACAGTAATCAGAGGATAGAACCCCAAGGGAATGTGGTGGTTATCTAAGAATTATCCATCACTAGAATTAACACCAGCCAAATTTTGCTCAGTTGCACTCAAGGATTGTACGAAAAATATAATCATCCAACCACAATTCCTCAGACATCTCACCATTCCTCTACATACTCTAAATTCATACTATGTTATTAGATACTAAGAACTGACCGAAATCTTTATTTTAAATTAAATCCAAAGCCAATGCAAAGCCGAGTATCAATCTCTTGTGTACTATATTTACACAAATCCCAAGTTTAATTTTTAATATTTACTATTGTATTGTATTGTTTTATTTACTTTGTTAGCTGTCAAGATACAAGCACAAATTTGATAGAAATCGTGCACTAATGTTATAATTTTTTATTTTACATGTATTATTAATCAATAAAGAATATAAGGGAATATTTCTAAATGAATATAAATAAGTCTACATAAAAAAATCTTTTCCAGCACTGGCTAACATTTCGTTTATGTGTAAAAGGAAGGGATATTTATTATTTAATGGTACTCTGCAAGCAAGGGCGTGCACTCTATATAATGAAAAAAAGCTTTGCAAATGTATAGTTTTTCCAAAATATTAATATGTAATAAGTATGTAAGTCCACGCGCAAATAATTAAAAATGTTGATGTTTATGAGTTATTCCGCTAGATAGTTCTAACGGAAAAATATATTAAAATTTATAATGACAAAGAAAGCTGACGTGTGTTTTTCATAATTTTTCACATTATCTGCTCCAAATGTACACGAACTAAATGCTGTGCAATGTTCTGAATGCACGTCTTCGTTTGAGCAGAAGTGTTGCAAAACGACGTGCGTATTTGAAGCATTTCAAGTCCGAATCAGACTTGAATATTTGCATTCCAATATACTTTATACATCGTATTATGTTTTATAATAAAATATTTTAAGTAACTTAATAAGTTGAAGAATTTTCCTTGAATAATAGTAATAATTTTAATACTTTTAAAGAACGAAAATTTTCTCAAACAGTTATACATACTTTCACAAAACAGAAGCTTCTGAAATACAATTTCTAACAACAATACATTTATTTATTTACTTATATGTAAATTGACATATTATTTTTGTTTTAATAGAGGTGAATACATAATAAACATAAGACATAATTATACTCATTGTTTATTATGTGGGATGGAGTAGACCTCACCTCTGATATATACAGCGTTGTCCTAGCTACTTTGCTAGAATGAAGTCTGCCTTAAAGTAGCTAGTTTTTTTTTCGTGCTGTTGTGGTGTTATTTAAGTCATCGACATGAATAAAAAGAGAATTACAAATATGCATAAAAAAGTAAAAATAAAATAAAAATATAATAGAAATATATGTGGTGGGAATGTTATAGGACTAGTGAATTATTAGTAAAGGTATTGTATGAATTATATTAAAATGTTGGATAGCCATGCTTCTGATTCATCTCTACCTGATTGAATCATATATTGGGTACGTATTGTGTAATCCTATTAGAATTAAACGATTTCCAGTTGGTTCTGAGTGTGTTATATAGTTTCGGAGCTAATTCAGTCCTTCATACTTGTACAACATCGATATTAGCAACATAACGCAAGTCTATATCTAGTTCACTCCACTTCCTGTAGTGTTACCGCTTCTCTCGAATATATGTGCACGTGCCTTCTGTAATAGATAATATTAAGTATAAATCAAATTATTATTGTAAGCGGCGATAAAATTTGTCACTTACTTGTTCTGATGATGAGGAGGAGGACGACAAAAGGGGTCAACGTCTTTTCTATGAATGCCATTTTAGTCTTTATTTATCCACACTTCTTTTAATTACTTCCTCACTTCCAAGTCCACCGAAAAGTGTTTTTGAGAAATTATTTCAGTTCTCATGATTTACATCAGTTAAGGAATCACTTTTTTTTTTCAAAAAATCAAATGACATCTCACGACTGCGGTCTGAAAATAAAAGAAAAATTTCATAATTAATTAACATGTATTGAAAATAATTGTACTATCCTTATCAATATTTGTACTTTCGCACTAAATTTCATGTTCCTGATTATTCCAGTCGAGAATCTCTCATTATATAATTCAAAAATATTTTATAACAAATTTAATGCTTTGTAATATAACTAATGACCCGTGTTCACAGATGAGATACTATGTGAAAAATCTCAGAGATTCAGTTGAGAAAAGTCTTAGAACAGTGTACATGAGATTTGGCTGTGGAAATAAATTCAAAGATCACAACGTGAGATTGAAACGATGTAAGTACACACAGCGCTTGATTGGGATTTTAATCAAATATTTGATTAAGTTGGCATTCGATACGTGCGCTTATACGTCAAATAGAACCAGAGATACTTACTATATATTTATTCTAAAATGAAACATTTATTATGTTGCAGGAGAGATTGAAATTTACCCAACAAACGAATGTAATATCAACGATCAATAGACATTTGACATCTGATGTACAAAAGTGTGAAGTAAGGAGCGAGACATGTGGCAGTGCTCAATCTCTTGTGTGCACACCATGTTTGGTAGTATAAACTAACAATTATTATTAATATAAGCCTTCCATCTGGCTAATGACGGCTGCAAAATAATTTAATTGTTGTATCCATCGTTCCGGCACGTTTTAAATTTTCTGCTATTTAGCATGTAGATTTACTGACATCGATAGTAATTCTTTATTCAGTACTTATAAATTTATTTCTATATTAAACTATAAAGATGTGTTTAAAAATATACATCACTTAAGTATCTACTCCCAAGATTTCATGACGGGATGCGATGTCACAATATATAAATATTATTTTATTTTTTTTTACTGACATTTTGTCAAGCTAAGCACTTATGCTCAAAAATAACTTATATCTTAAACTTTCTAATCTCCCAGGATGAGAACCCCTAGTCTCCAGGTATCTGAGGATATATTTTTTTAGTGACCTAGTTTATACGTATACCAAACTTTACGTTTATTAAACTTTACGTTTACCAAACTTTACGTTTATTAAACTTTACGTTTACCAAACTTTACGTTTACTTAACTTTACGTTTATCAAACTTTACGTTTACTAAACTTTATGTTTACTGAACTTTACGTTTACTAAATAGACTAAATAGAAGCAGTCCCGAACCACAAGTTGAATATTCTTATCTTAACTTATTATAATATTTTACACGCAATACGTATTTGTGTATATGTATTAAATCTGTACCTAAATAAAGTATTCTTTATGATAATTTTCTGCCTTATCTTAAGCACAATTACTAAAAATTTTATATAACATAATCGCACAAAATTTTGTGTAATTTTCTTATTTTAAATAGAAAAAACAACTTGTAGCAAAGTTAAAATATTTGACGTTTTTTGTTCATACAATGTGTCATTTAAATAGGCAAGTACCGGTAGTAATAATTTAAAAAATCTCTTTTTGAACCAACGCATAAATTCGAACGCTAATTTTGTTTTCATTTTTTTTGCCATATCAATATTATTTTTTTTTACTTTCGTTGTGTTATTTTTATAAATGTGAATTTTACAAAATTTTTTTGGAAATTACATCGCTAACTGTGTATTCTTTTTAAATAATTGATCATAGATCATGAACGTCCCGTCTGATGGTACTCCGCGCGACAATCGATCGACTGATTTTCCATACACGATGTTCAATATTGACTTTGAAAAAATGGTGAACATTAAGTTTCACTATTCAGTGTGTTGTAACAAGCTCGATAGCGTCACAATGTATAAAGACGCCTCGGTAAGTAACGGCCAGCAAGACAGAAGACGATGCATGCGAATGACCAGCGCCTGCACTTGTGAAAGTGTCCCTCAGAACACGCTGAGGCGCAGTAAAAGAAAAAGAAACACCAGAAAAGCCATCAAATACAACACGACCCATACTTATAATTTGAGAAATAAGAATCACAAGGCCGGAGATTTGAGAAGTTCTCCCGCCACCACTCGAGCGAACGGCGACAGTTCAGCAGAACTGAGAAGTGGTCCTGCACCCGTGCGTGGAGATAGTCACCCGAACACGTGCGCATACAGCGCTGTTCGTGTACCGGTCAACTTGTATATGAAGCCCGAAAATCTACTCTCGCATTTGAGGGATTCAAAGATTCAAGAAACGGCACATGGAGCCACCGCGAGCTTACATGGAGTCACCTCGAGCTCACGTGGAGCCACAACTAGCTCTCATGGAGCCACCACGAGCTTGCATGAAGCCACCATGAGCTCGCAAGGAGTCTCCGCAAGCATGGAAGAACAGATGTGTCATCACTGTAAGCGCGGAACGTCAACCTTTAGGGAAGAGAAATTAAAATCTTAAATATATCAATTATACTGTCTATAAAGTGATAAATAAACGTTTTTTTATATTTTATTCTGCATTATTTTTCTTATTTTATTAAATTATTTTTTAAAACTATATCTCTAGTATATAAATAAACATTTTTACATTAAATACTTGTATTCCAGTTGTTTAAGAGTTTGTACTACTAAAATATATCTACATTAATTGTGGATCTAATTAATGATAATTTATATATAATTGTACATTATTTTTATATAATTTGGACGCCTTGATTATAAATTATTGTCTCAGCATTAAATACATACATTATAGAACACATTGTTATTGTGAAATTGCAATTTTTTCAGAACATAATACTGTTGTATTTTAATACAAATTAAATGAATCAATTAGAAAGATGTGCGGGAAAATTTAATTTATCGAAAAAATATTTTTGTTGCTACCGGGACTTGAACCTGGATCATTTCCTATCCGGGGAAATATGTTAACCGATTACTTTACACCAACAGAGTAAATTGACGACAAATTTTCAAACTTATATGCTGCAGTTTTTTCAAATTGTTGAATACCTCTGAAGTTGTATTTGAATCCTAAAACAAGATAGAAAATTGACTTTTAATATCAATAAAAGCATAGAAAACTTAAAATGTTTAAGCGAATTAAACTGGATTATAACTAAATTGGCTTGGAATATATTTTTAATTAATTTATATACATAAACGTAAAAATAAATATCATATTAATATTTAGTATAAATATGCATATGTAGTGAGTTTTTTAAAAATCTATCTAAAAGGTTTTATTCTTTTTCTAAATATATATGTTTTGATGTAAATGAATAACGAGAATTCTTGTTTTCATAAGAAAAAACGCAAAAGATTATTATTGAATACAGGTCGATAAATAAATTTGTGCGAAAGATTTGTACATGGCCGGTACATAATACAGTCTGTCCCAAAAGTCTTTTTCATTTTAGTTCATTCGTAGCACCAACACAACGAGGGGGAGAGGGGCGGTGGATATGCCGATCGCTAGCCGCATACTTGGAAATTCAGTCGCTATGGAGAGTATCCTTACCAGTTGTTCATGAAATTTTCCCTGGAAAATTAATATTCCGATAAGGAGACATAAACTGGCCTGCACATAGCCTCGACTTGACACCAATGTACCTTTTCCTGTGAAGCTACCTTAAATCATAGGTATTCCGGTAACAATCCTCCCTCTCTGGACCAATTAAAAGAAAATATCCGAGAAGAAATGGCAGCGATCACGTAGAGTACGTGCCGAGTAGTTCTCAGATATTTTTCCTCCCGTTTAGAAGAGTTCCAGCGAAATAACGGATCACATTTAGAAAACATAATTTGTAAGAAATAAATTTCCAGGGACTGTACTTAAATGCAATTCTTTTTTATAAAACCCATCCATTATTTTATTACAGAATTTGTATTATGAAAAAGAGTTTTGGGACACTTTGCACTACGCCATAGAGCAGTACACGTGATTCAGCGAATGTCGTGCCATAATAAATTTGTTATTTTTCAATTTCCTCACATATCCATTGAGTTTTCAAGTATGATCTATTTAAAGATTTTTAATCAAATCGATCACATGGATACGCAATATAAGTTGTTTGAAAAGGGTTTGACTTGACCTCAAGGCTATAAACACTACTTCGGTATGAAAGACAGCCGCTGACATTTTTACGTTTTTCCATTAACCTACGACCTTGAAGGTCCCTTAGCTCGGTACTTTCAACAAGTTTGATGGATCTCGCCCGGTCGGCTCTTGAGTACCGTACGCACTGTTACCGAATGAAGAAAGGGTAAAGTCTGATCGACAATAGCCAGAAAAATAAATATCTTAGATAAATTACTTTTATTTAAATTACGTACCATTTCGAATATTCTCTTTTTATTTGTGTTTATTAAAATTTGTTTAGCATTCATTTTAAATTTTAATAAATGTACATTTTCAGTTGCACTCACAGACTATCAAATACATAGAGATTAAGTAAAGCGAATTTATTGCTTCAATATTTTTATTTTAATATCACTCATGTGATCACTTTGGTACCACTTACGCAATCAAATAGCTCCTCAATTTTTTTTTAAATGTATAATATGATTCGATTGAAACGAAAATTTAAACCCTGACAATATAATATGCATTAATGTTAAAAGTACATCTTGTTTACATAAAGATTTAATTTTCAAAGTCATAAACTCGTGTCGGATTTATGTTTCTACAAAGAATGTGTGTAGAATGCTCCTCGTCCCACAACTAATGTTCCAAACTCTTATTTTATATGTATTCATTTTCTAGTCTGTGGTTGCACTCAATATTGATAAATTAAGAATATTTAATTACCTCTTATTTACGTGTTAACGAGATCTAACATTAGTTCGACATGCTTGTAGTATTATTTAATATATTTGCATAGAATTTATGTATACAGAAAGCAATCGGCGACAGCTACACAACTACTATACATAATAAATAACTCACATATACAATACATAATAAATATTGATCAAGGTTAACAAATATTGCGTTTTATTTTCATGAATATCTTAAATTTCATATATCTTCAATGAAAGAATCCCACATTTTGAAGTCTATTATGGAAATCTAAATTTTGATAAAAAGTATGTGCATATTACAAGTATTTATGTAATATGTATATTATTATTATTATTTATTATATTAAATAAATAATAATAATAGATAAGTATGTATGATATTTATTTAAATGCATGTACATTCGTTTCGACATCATTAACAATCATTTTTAAAAAATCGCTTTATATATTTATTTATCATTTCAATATGTGAGACTCCCCTGCAACAACACTGTATATCAGTATTTACAAACTTTGATTGGTAGACGAAGCGTGGGCTATTTTTAAACCTACCTATAGAACCTATTACTTATAGAACGTAAGTAAGTACACATTTCATCGTGAGTATCAGTCGGTCGGAGAAACATTAATATTTGCACAGAATATGTATGCACTGCGCAGAATGCACACTTGAATATCTACTTTAAAGGGAATTTAATATTTATGTTTGCTTTAAAGATAAAACGAAATGTAATGTAAAGTAAGGACTTCTGCTTCAACATGTACAGAACCATAATATGTTTGTTGATGTTAGTAGCGTTTGACATAATATAAAATGGTATTTATATTTAACTTTGTTTAAACCACTGTATTGTTTTTACGTCAACAGGTTTCGATATTAACATATCTTCGTCAGAACTGGCGTACAACTGTTAACGTAAAAACAACACAGTGGTTTAAACAAAATTAAATACAATTTATAATTTGTTTATTCAATAATAATATCACATAAAATTAGAAATTTAATTTTACATAACATTTAGTTTATTTGAAATACAGCCCATTTAAATTTTTTGTAGGTATGTGATAACATGTCACGTGAAAAACGAGCTAAAAATCTTGTTCATAGCGGCGTCACAGATCCTACGCGAATTTCAGTTACATCCGTGATATCTTGCTTTAATACTTGTTTGGGACTTACATTTATATATGATAAACCTTTAACGAACTAATGTTCAGCGCCTCCCATCTTCCCTTCCCTCCCCAGCCGCTAGTGAGCGGTCAGTCGATCGGTGACCTTAAATCGGAACTGTTATCAACCTCTGAGATTGCGAGTCTATTTATCGACCTTTGGCGAGATTGTAATATAATTCCATAGTCCACTGCATCCGGAGGTGATCAAGAGACCCAGGAGATGTGACATTCAGTGAGTCCCTTTTTTCTGTTCCCGTGTTTCTGGCACCTAAGGTGCGATTTCACAATTAACTGGTCCACTTAAAAATAAATGATGACTATATTCTTTTTTATAGCATGAATATTATTATTAGTGTTTTTTTTTAATTGCTAAAATCAATTCGACAGATCATAATTTTCATTTCATGGATGCTGTGATGATATAAAATTTCTTCAAACGTGTTCCCTTGTCTATCTTACACTCTATTCGTCTATCTCCCTATAGTAATTTTCCTCAAACCACTTCAGCTGAATGGCCAATATTATTCTGAGTGGTTGCGCCTAAATTAAATTGGCCAGGGCTCCATTTGTTTGGCCGAATTTCTTGAAAAAATCTATTCTGGCAAGACCCTCCAAAATAAATAAAAATTGGTCACTGCACAAACGTAGACTTTTAAAAATATATTTGATCTAGAATATAAAAACGTTAAACAATAACAATCGTACAGAAAAATTAATAAATAACATTATTAAATGTACATAACGCAGAAATCTTACACTATTACTATAAAAAAGTAAAAAAAGTATTATTTTTTTATTTATTATTTATATAGTGCATGTAGTATTTTTATATATGCTCTAATGTAAACAAAATCAAAATCGTTTTTTTTTTTACTAGAACTTTCACATATTTGCTTAGTTTTATTTTGAATCTATGTAGTTTCTCCTCCTTTCTTATGTTTTCTAGCATTTCATTAAAAATCTTCATCGCTTCATCATCGATTTCTGAGCCTTCTTCTTAACTGGCAGTCTCAGTCTATCTTTTCCCCTTGTATGACGTTCGTACTCATGTTGATTTGCATCAATTTCATCAACACCGAACGATATTTTCATAGTGAGAATTTTATAAATGCTCCCGTAAACTCAGAAAATGATGAAGTGGAAAATGAATTTTGGACGAATGTAAGGGATGTAATGAATGTAAAACTGAATAATTAAAGAATAATTTTCGCAGGCGATTTGAATGGATGGGTGAGGACTCGGAGGGATGGTTTCGAGTCAGCCATTGGTGTATACAGTGACAAAAGGATGAATGGGAATGGAAAAGTCTACTTGATGTATGCTTAGAATGGAACCTTTTTGTCTCAAACACCTTTTTTGATCACAAAGGAATCCATCAGTATATATGGGAGAGAGAAAATGAAAGGTCAAGGGTTGATTTTATGGTGGTTGACTCTAGACTGAGATCCACTACTACTGATTCTCGAGTGTTTCGGGGCGTCGAGATGGAAACTGACCATTTTTCGTCGTCTCAAGAATACTTTTCTTCCAAGGATGGCGGTCCATGAAAAAAACAGTATCGGCGCCATCTAGAGTCAAAATTGAGAATCTATAAAGGGATGATGTCAGAAAAAAATTTGAAATGAAAATGTGTGAAAAACTGAGTTAGCAAAGAAATGAATATAGACAATGCATGGGAATACATTAAGGTTACTTTATGCGAATCAGCGAAAGAAACCTGTGTCTGAGCTACCCAAGGAAGGAAGAAAGGCGACGCATGCATGGTGGGACGATGGCACTTGTGAAAAAAAAGACGAATGCGTGGCGCTATCTGTTGACAGTAAATGGGGATGAATACACGAGAACAAAAGACCTGTACAATGCCTGTAATAAAAAAGTTAAGTCTGGTGTGAAAGAAAGGAAAGATGGACTGAAAAGAAAAGAAGGGGTGAAAATGACAGGGAATTTTCAGGATAATATAAAATTCTTCTATTATTCAGTCAAAAAATTCTGATGTGGTGCTAAAAGCAGTAGTATGAAACCTATTCTATTAAGGCTGTAAATGGAGAGTTGTTAAATAATGAGGATGAAATAAAAGATAGATGGATGAAATATTTTCAGGAAATGTATGAGAGTGTGGAGAATGCAAATGAGGAAGTATCTGAGAGGCTTTCTGGGATAAGTATGAATGAGTAAAACGATATAAATGCAATAAGTATGGAAGAAATAAAGTGTGCAATAAAACACATGAAGAATAATAATGCTGTGGGGTATGATAACGTATATTTAGGCAGAGTATATCAAGGCTGGTGGCCCATTAGTTATCTTGTGGCTTCATACGCTCTTCAATCAATGTTTGGAAGAGAACCACATCTCGTTACATTGGAGGAGGGCTGTTATTGTATCTCTTTAAAATTAATGTGATAACTATAGGGCTATTAGTCTACTGAGCTCTGTTGGTAAACTGTACGAAAGAATTTCAATAGAAAGAGCAAGAACGGTGACGAAAGAAAAAGTATGGGATGTGCAAAGGGCCTTTATAGGTGAAAGAGAATGCTTGGATCAGATCTTTTCTTGACGAGTGATGACGGAAAAGTTTTTGGCGAAAAACCAAAAACTTTTTTGTACCTTCATAGATCTACAGAAGACATATGATAGAGTTATAAGAGAAAGGTTATAGATTGTACTCTCTGATTATGGGGTGAATAGTAAACTTATACACGCAATCGCATCCCTATATGAAAGAAGTTCTGCGTGTGTAAGATTCAATGGAGCACTCACACCACGGTTTGACATTACAAAGGGTGTCAAGCAGGGTTGTGTAATGTCTCCATGGCTGTTCAACTTGTATATGGATAAATGTTTAAAAGAACTGGAATGTATGAATGTAGGAACAAAAATTGGCGATTTTATAAGTAGAATGTACGATGTATGCAAGGAAAGCGACCTCATAATGAATATTAGCAAGTCGAAAGTGATGGTATTCGAGAAGGAGGAAAGCACGACACCATGCAAAATACTTGTAGGTAATGAATATTTGGAATAAGTAGATGAGTTTGTGTATTTGGGAAGTATGTTTGATAGAAACGGAAAGGCTGAGAATGATATCGAAAGGAGGGTGACTATAGGAAATAAAGTGAACGGCGCTTTGAATGGAATTATATCTAACGGAAATTTGTTAACCGAGGTAAGACTAGCGGTGCACAATAGAGTCCTGGTACCGACACTGATGTATGGAAGTGAGGCCTGGAGCTGGCAAAAGAGAATCGAAGGTAGACTGAATGCAGTGTAAATGAGATCAATTAGGCGTGTATGTGGCAAATCTATTTATGCAGAGTAAAGAATGAAGAAATAGGGAAAGAATATAGAGCTGATATTAGTATAGTGAGTAAAATTAAGAAAGGATCACTTAGATGGTTTGGTCATGTGGAACGGATGAATGAGGAGATAATGGTAAGAAAAATACATGACGCAAGTGTTGATGACACCAGAAATGGAGGACGTCCGCGGAAGACTTGGCACAACCAGGTAAAACAAATAATGGAGGATGGTTCTTTTAGAAGCCTCAACAATCGACGAGCTTGTATGAAAATATGTATGAATGTGGATGAGACGAGAATTGTGTGTCAGGACAGAAGAGTGTGACGCTCTATCCTCTCTGCCTATCCCCGTGGAGAAACGGCGTGATGGTAAGTAAGTAAATAAGTAAGACAATTGTTATTATAAAATACTTTTTACTTAATGGAAAGTAAACTGAATTATGGGATTTTTAAGGAATGCGAGCCTAATCCTAAGTTGGAAATATAAGCATTTCAAAAAATCGTAGTTATGTGATTATTTTGATTAATTGAAATATTTTATTGATTTTAATATATATATTAAATTTTAAAAAATTAATGATCATCGAATTTCGACTTGCCAGATGATTTAGGCCCTGAAGCCAAGATATAGATAAATTAATATTGGATAAATGTAAACTTAAAGATGATTTTGGAAAAATTACAAACAATAATTTTTTCAGCAAATTTCAAATTTGATAGATATGGAAATTGATGGGTGAGAATGGTGAACGTTATATTTATATAAAGTGATCACTTAATCCAGCCGAATACAGGTTGTAAGTCCTATAATTACCCATACTTTCATATATTTTCCATTAAATATAAAAAAGAGCTTCGTCTCTATGAGATATATATTATTTGTTTAATAATATTTCTCGTAACGGTGCAAAATTTGCACATGTTCCTTGTAATTTAGTCAACCCATAAAATATTGTGGGCTGGGTTTGTTTCACCTTGTATATATAATAGATTTATTTCATTCTTTGTTTGACTTAGGGAAGAACTTATAAATATGATATTTATTTTTATGACAAAATGAATTTTTGATAACCAAAACGCTTTCATGTATATATCATCTGGCATAAAAAAATATTTTATTTAATTACAAAATTAAAATAATAATTGAATAGTGAACTTCAGTCCTTTGCATGAGAGTTGTGATTCTAAAAATCACTAATGCCTATCAAACAAAAAAAGGTTTGTTTTATGATGGCCGCTTTGTGAACGTTTTAAAATAACATGCGGTCAATCGGTTAATTTCACAATATTACTCATTTTTCAATATTTTAATTAATTTATGTAATGCGCTAAAACAATATATATCAAATAAATCAGTATTTATGTTATGTTTTTTTTTTTAAATAGTAATTTTACTGTAACGCTTTGAAGATCTTTAATGAATTTTTGTAGGTCCCAGAAGATAAAATATTTGTTATGCGATAGCAATCGTAAAACTAAGTTTATAGATAAACTAGCTGAAGTACTCGGCGCTGCCCGGGCTTTATACAGACTGAAGAGGCTTCATTTAGGGGGATGGGAGTAGTTTTTTTTTTAAATCAGATGTAGACAGTAATTTTCCTCTTATTTTGAACGTCAAGTGTGCAAAACTTCATCAAAAAGTACAAAATTTCTGCATTAAGGGGTTGGAAAGGAGGATGGAGTAGTTTTTGATAAATTTCATGTTAACAGTGACCTTCCTCTTGTTTTGAAGGTCAAGTGAACAATATTTCATCAAGTCTACTAAAACTGTTGATTTGTATATTAAACAAATTTGTATATAAAATCAACACACTCTTATTTATATATATATTAGTAACACGTCAAAACAATTGTTATATAATGGTTATCAATAAGTATCTAACATTTAGATTTTCACAAATTTATTTAGTGGCTCACACCAGTGTATTTATTATAATGTATGAAATACAGGTAAAAGACACAAATCTTGTAAAAATATTATTTTTCCTACATAGTTTCGTCAAACTTTTATACTCAAAAATAATCTACATTTTCACACTGTATTTTGTAGACCACTCTACCTTCATTCCTTTTGAGGGTGTTGTAGCACAGGGCTATCGAAACGGACCTTAACCATTCATCCGTTAATGAAACAGTATTTTATTTTCGCAGTCGCATAATCTTTTCCGCACAGGCCGTCCGAACATATCACGGGGAATAAGCACTGAGTTTAACCCCCGAAACTTTGGGGACGGCTCCCAAACCCTCGGACTGGAAGGCTCGAAGGACCATTGTGAAGGTTTGATATGGAGCTTGACTGACGAGCGAAACAACACCACTATGACAAAAAGGTTCATTGCTTTTGGTCAGTGTATTTTAAAGTGTTATACTTTTTCTTTGCTTTTCCTACTAAACGGGTCGCTATTTTGGTTATGTCGTTGTATCGGTACAGGCATTTACTGTCGATGGGAAGTTTTTATCGTTGCCTCAAATCCTCGCTACATAAGCGCTATCAACTTTGAGGACAACCATTGGCCATTTCGGATATTGTTTTCACGACTTCAAATTATTTTTAATTATTTTTCTATAAAACTATATATAATTGTCATGTTTGATTTCACCTTGTGCGGGTAAATTGTTACCGAAGAAACAAAAAGTCTCAAATAATAGAAGAAAAAGAAAAAATGTTTCAACCTAAAATTGTAAAAAATAAATGTAATTGTAGATAGAACCATTATATTACCTATGAAATACCATTTACTGGAATTTTATTTATTTATTCTCATTTTTTTTAATTGTTAGAATATCCTTATATAAATATATCTTAAATAATATGGAATGAGTTTATCTATTATCTTCCAAGACACTACTTACATAAAAAAAAAACAAAAAATGAGTAAATTATTCTGTATGCAGTTTTAAAAAATATGTTTACAGTAGTATCATTAACGAATTTAATTACGTTTTATTTTCATCAAATAAATAAATTATCAGGGATCATATCGAAAATCTCATCAATATTCTCCATAAAAAAGGGACAATAAGGGCATTATGCGAAGAATTTTTTGAAATTTTTCTAGTGTTTTGATTGACTAAATATTGAAACTTTAAAAAATATACGTTCCTTATACTCATACACCCAAATGTTTGACAGTGACCATCAACTAATTTTTTATTTTCTTAAATGAAAAAAACATATTAGTTGTAGTGATTAAAAGAATAATCTACCCAATAATATGTTTGAAACAATAAAATAATAGTCCTTAAACTAAATGGAACAGTTTCAGTTTTGTTAGCAGTTGTTAAGACCAATAAATTAATAGACATGAAAAAAAGTGTACATATAGGAATGTTGGAATATTAGTTGCGGGACAAGGGGCATTCTACAGACATTATTTCATGAAAAAATAAATCCGATTGTTTATGACACATTTATGCAACAGTAAAAGTATCATAAAGATGTATTTTTTACATTAATGCACATTATATTGTCAATGTTTAAATTTTCGTTCCAATAGTCATATATTAAAAAAAATTCGTGGAGTTATTTGATTGCATAAGTGATACCAAATTAATCACGTGTATGACACCAAAATGCAAATATTTAAACAAGAAATTAGCGTTAGTCTATGCTTAAATGGTATTTTGAGAATAAAGGCATACTAAAGTTGATAAAATGTATGTGATGGGTCAGCTATGAATTTGGCTGGATGGCTTCGGAGGCTTGAACCAACGAGCCTTATTTTACTGTGTTCGTTATGGTGGCGTGTGCCTATTTTGTTAAAACTTCATTATCTCGCCGCTCAAAGCGAGACTTTCTTTTTTATACCAACATAAAAACATAGTTTAGGAGGTAAATTTACTTCGTTGCTAAATAAAACGGGATTTTCATCTTAAACTATGACGAAATACAGTTATTCGTTAAAAAAATTTAAGATTATATGAAAGTGATATGATAAAAACATATGTTAGCAATTGAAAATAATTGTATATTTGGAAAGTTAAAATGTATATTTGAGACGTATATGTATTACGTAAGTTCAGTTGGAAATGGTCAATTCGGGAAAAAGTATGTACATTAAGTTAAGAAAAGTTTCGTTGTGTATATTTACTTAAATCGGACTGAAATATTTTCGAGTATTTTTTACATGTTCAATGTTTGTATGCATATATTTTTTTTTTAATTTCATTTGTCTGTTCTGTGTATTTCTGGAAGATTGACTATAATCTTAATTAATAATAATAATTATTATTATTTATTTATTTATTTTATTCTTAGTACAGTGTGTTATATTATAATATGATAAATATTTCAGCAAAGTAAGACATATATTTGGATACCCTGCCTGCTACACTAGTATTTTACTGTATTATAGTAGACAGTATTCTTCCGGCATAGTAGTAAACAAAGTACAATGATCAATGTACAAAATTACATATATACATGTATAAAGGGTTAAATAAAATGTCTTAGATTAGGTAAATACTTTTTAAAACTTAACGTATATGCATTGTTTAATGTATAAGATATAATATATGGTATATGTAAAGAGTAAAGCAAGATGCAATTAAATAACATATAATCAATACGTAAAACTTAAAGTAACTTCAATGTATATTATTATTATTATTATATATATATAAAGGGTAGAACAGATACAATTAGATACCATATAGATATACTGGCTACTTTAACACAGACTTTAGTGTAGCAAAGTAGCCAAGACAACGCTGTATATATCAGAGGTGTAGTCTACTCCGTCCCACACAATAAACTATGTATTATGTATGTTTATTATGTATCCACCTCTGTTAGTACAAAAATATGGATGTCAAAATATATATAAGTAAATAAATGAATAAATATAAGAAGTAAAGCAATATGCAATTAGGTTATTCAATATACTGTTGTAGGAGTTTTAATTTCAATTTTAATTTTAAACATGAATATGATTATTTTTTGTATTTTTCATATAACTGTAAGGACATTAATAGTTTTCTACAATATTAGAAGAAATGCTAGCTACTATCTATCCTCAATATTATTACATATTTTTATTTTACTTTCGAATTTAATTTATTATTTGAACTTGAAATAACCCATCAACAATAAAGGAAAATTAATCAATTTTAATTAATTTGATAAATGAACTAAAATACGGTCGCTTAATAATTAATTGCCCTCGTCTTCGATTGAAGCTGTTTTGTGCACACTTTTTTCTTAAATTTATTTAATGAAGAGATCTTTCAGGCGTTCAAAATTATACTAAGCTAATCAATAATATTTACGTTTCTGTATCAAAATCGTTGAATATCAGCAATCATCGCGTTACAATGTTTTTGTATTTATACTAATTTAAGAAATGTCTGTAACCTTTCATAAACAAAATATAAGAATGTGAATATTTTAAAGTGATATTAGAATTTTTCAATCCTAAACATAGATTCGTTGTTTTGAACCATTTGAAAATTACACTCAAAAGAAATCTGACAGCATATTTTGGAAATACAGGAGAATACATTAGTTTTGTGCAAGAACAATTAACTGCAGCAGTTTGATCTTTATAATATGTATATTCAAAATACTAATTAAATGTATTCATTATAAAGATATACATATAAAATCAATTTTATCGAAAAATATTATTGTTGCGTTACCGGGATTCGAACTTGGATCTCTTTTCTACAGCGACAGTATTTTTGATTACAAATTTTCGAACCTATTATATATAATTACAACTTCATAATAATAATGTGTTTTCCTTAATAATGTATATTCATAGATTTGCTGGTAACCATGCGTTCGCATGTGAACATAATATACGTAGATCGGTGACTCCTGTCCAGTACCTACCTACTACCCTCTACCTCTATACCAGAACACGACCATTGGCTGTGGTGTGATCTCTATGGTTTTGCGGTTGAAGTTGTACCTTCGAACTGAAAGTAGCGTTTATCATTTTGGGTGCGTTGACTACAGTCAAATTCCTCCTGCTGTGTGGGGCTAATATTGTACTGTTTGTGTGTAAGCAGTTTCTCGCTACCGTGCGTACCGATTAGTGCTATACGTCGGATCTACTCAAACATGACAGGAATCTGGAGTTGTTTAGAGTTTTTGATCGAGTGTGGATCTCCAGATGAGAGATACTCCGAAAAACTGCTGAGTACCTCGATCATTATTATTTTGTTATTTTTATTTTCTACCTTTTGCTCAAATATAATCTGCGATGTACTATTCTTGTAGGTTAAATCTGCCGGCAGTGGTGCATGGAGGGTGAGTCTCATATATGTTTTTCTTTTGTGCCGTCTCGTTTCCTGGAAGGGAGTGCCTCTTCACTTCATCTCTACTCTCCGGTCTAATTAATTGTATTATTTTATATTATCATTACGTAATGTATTATAAATATTATTTACTAATAAAGTGTGTCAATCGGGGACAATAAGGACAAATTTTGTTTTTGCAGATGTGCGGTGTCACCTTTTCTTATATGCAGGGCTCTATTGGACAGCTGCCTAGTAGCATTAAAAAATGCCAACCAGGCGGCAAATGAGTAGGACCGAGATAGGAGCCTTGAGCTTATTGTATAGGTCCTGGATAAGCGGTGGGTCAGCCGTCATTGTACATTGTGCTTTGCATAACCATCGAAATGTATGTCCAAGAGTGCTTCGTGCAAACCATTTAAGTATAATGTTTCCTGAAGCCAAAAGACCTGTGGTTCTAGTATTTCACAGGTGGGGTATGTTTTCTGGTTCTGTGTGGTCATTTTTCCTCCCTTGTCCTCTATTCTTGTCCTTCTCCTGAATTCCTTCCACCCTTTCTGCATCTCTTATTTTTCCACCTCCATATTTAGACAGTAGTCATCTTCTTAGCAATGTTTGTGTTATTTCAGAACGCCATCATCATTTGGCGCTATAAACCATCAGATACAAGGCCGAGTGCAGAAATGTTTTCCTGGCTTTCCTGTATGGAGCCAAATCTCGTCACTATATATCTCATTATATCTGGCTATTTCATTCTTGGGCGGGCTATTAATCGAGTTCCGGGCAGGGTTCTCTCGAAGACCGTTGTACGGTGTACGTAAACGAGATGTTAAATAGGAGCGAGTGATTAATTCACTGCCCAATCTCCTCCTGGAAAGGCCAATGTTTTATTTCGGATTTCCATCCCTTAGTCATCTTAGGAGATGGTCTTCCCCATACCACTACACCGGTCAGCTAATCTATTATACCTAAGACACCACGGGAATTGATTAAATCTGTCTTATTAGACAGATTGCTAATCATAACAGGTGTGTCATATAGTAAGATTTTGGACCTATATTGCGTATTATCACATCCTTTGGACCAACTAAAATCCAACCATTAAATACATAATATCTCCACCTTTAAGGTATTTTTTTAAATTTGTCTGACTTGTACAAATATGTAACTTTTTTGTTATTAGTTCTAACCCAATCAAATAATTTACGGATATACCTTTCAAATGATTTAGTACACAGACAACCATCTTTTTTCAGTGTATTCTGGATTATTTCAAGTACGAAATGCTTTACCGCGAGTTTACCTTAATTGGTGTAGGCGCTTCTATATTTAATTTTATAGTTTATATCATCTACACATATATATTCATACACGACTTGTATATATGTATATACATTATACGCTTTGGTAATGTGTTGATATGGAAATCGGTAGAATTGAACGACTACCTCGTCCGGGTAAATTCCAGAATGCTTCAGTACTAAAAGAGATATTGTATGAAACCACGATAAAAGCTCGCAACTCTTAGGTAAAGTTTTCATATTGACCATCAATAATTTATCCGCTAGAACTTTTAAGATGTTGGGGTGGAAAAGGATATTGTTCCATAACATTGAAATTTTTAGGGTAGTGTATAAACCTAAAGGGATAACTTTTCACCAAGTTTCTTTAAAATTGCGACAACTCATAAATTTACAATTTAGAAATGTGAAAATAGTTTTTTTTGTAGTTTTATATCATATCATTAACCTATTTAAATGTCCAATTGGAAAAAAAATTGCTAATTTTTACTCGTGTCGAATAATTGAAACGCTAATATCAATGTCAAGAATAAATCATCAAAAACATTTTTTTTAATAATAGATATATCAACTTTTATACATTTATTTTAGAAGGCAGATTCAAATTATTACTCGCTGTAAAAAGCCATATATATCAGAGAATTAATCGACTATTTTTAATTATTAAAGATATGTTATTTTTTTATTAATTTTTTTTTTATTCTGTTTACATTTCCTCTGGAAAATTTTATATTAATTTATAAATCGGTACTTAAATAAAACAAAATAATTTACGACTGGGTATATAATTTCAATGCGATAACTGTTCATGTGTGTAGACAAAATTGTAAATGTGAAAGTAAAAATTAGATATCGATTGTTGTATGGAAATATAATATTTTTTCAGTGAGTGTATTAATTTTTTATGAGGAAATTACTTTTAACAATATTTATTTATTTTTGTTTTCATTATTAGTGAATTCACCTTTCTCTAAAAAACAATTTAATCTAATATTTTATATTTGAAATCAAATAATATACTCGCACATTATAAGAAATATTGACTACGCGAACTCTCTATCAACTAAGTTTTGCGCGATATTAAATTTTTTGTTATTTCTATGATACGATATCTTATTCATGGTTTAAAGCTTAACAATGGTTCTCAACTAGTGAATTCTCGATTGAAAATTGAAATCCAGTGATACTGAGATTCGCTTTTGATTATTGACCGAGATCGAAAAATGATCATTTGTTCATTATAATTTCGTGGATAAAAAGTCAAGAAGAACAAATATAATTTTAATTAGATATTAATGGATATTTAGCTAAGAAATAAATATTTTACAAAAAATAACGTAAACAAAATTGTGAAACTAAAATTTGAAAGTAAAAAAAAAAATTGTTACAAATAATACGCCCAGAGCAAATGTATTATGTGATCGTTTAGTCTTGATCTAATTTTGATAAACCGAATTGATTCAAAATTTTAAACCAAAAAGTTTCTAGATTAAATTTAGCGTGCTTATCCCAGGATTCATAAATGTTGTTAACTGGACCAGGATCCAAGGATCCAAGGAAGAATTCTCTATTCCCAATATAAGTTCTTTCTCCCTCTCCAAGCACAAGAGCTAGTCTCTGTTTTGAAGAGGTACAGCGACATACAAATAAATGTAACTTTAGTTTGTATAGAATATGTATCAAATGGTATTATAAAATTTTAAAAATTTCAATATAAAAATAAAAATAAAGTATTAATTACGTAACTCTTTTCACTTTCAATACAAAATATTGTAACCGTGACAATTTTTAACTGATCAAATATCATCATATAATGATGATGTCACAATTTCAACGAAAAAATCAAAAATAATTTATTGAAAATACATTAAAATAGATTATTAATGCAGTACCTAATATGTCTATATTTTTCTATGGTATGGAATAATGAATCCTGAAAGCAAGCGAGAAAAGATGGATTAGTGCCTTTGAAATAGAGCGCTGGAGACACATGTTGCGCATACCATGAACAGCTAGACGCACGAATGTCTCCATTATGCAGGAATTAAACATCAAACATAGACTATCAACCATTTTCCTGAAACGAATCTTTAAATTTATTGGACATCTTGCAAGAAGGAAAGACAGCTTGGAGAATCTTGTTGTGACGGATCACATCGAAGGATGAAAAGAAAGAAGAAAATCCCCCACCCGTTGGATCGACCAACAGACACTTCTCCGGTGACAGCCCTAAGATCTGCAGGATACCGAGAAAGTGGAGGAGCATAATTAAGACGGCAAGAGTTCATGGAGATCTTGATTCGCAGTCATGAGGGACCGACGTGGATGGTTGTGATGAGTTTGAGTTGATTATTACTCAATAAATAATTTTATTGCGAAAGTTAAAAATTTTCCCAAAACTTTTTAAGTCTAGGATTAATTTTAACTCTTTAAGAGTTTAAAGGCTCGAATCTCAGTGATTCAAAATAATTTTATTAAATAAACAATTATTATATTATTGGTTGGCTAGCCTAATAAGTCTCTTGTCTATTTTTCAATTAATCACATTTTGTAAAAATAGCAATGCTTCCTGCCAATGATAGTAGATTCTGCAAAATAATTTTCTTATAATTTTATTACATTACAGATAAATACTTTAATGAAGTAAATTAATATTAAACTTGCTTAACGCTTTGATCAAATACAAGCCAAAGAGTGTAAGAAAAATGCTAAAAGATAAATATAATGTTAAACAAAATTAGAACTTATTAACGAAGAGAACCAAAACTTTTATAATTTAATTAGTTATGTGATACATTGTTTTAGCTATTAATTGTAAATAAGTTGTCCTTACGAAACGTATTTAAATTACTTTTAACAAACAGGTTTTGAAATTTGTTTATTTCTAATTCCAACTAAAGTTTTTTATACTGGCAGTCGTCATTACAATCCGTGATGAGTTGGCGACGGAACACAAAAGATTTTTCTACGACAATGGGTGGTTCGTATTTAAAAAATAAACACTTTGGCATTTAAACTACTTTAGATTAAAAAATATTTTTAACATAGAGTGACTTGGTATTTAGAGCGAATAGGAAGAGAAATAATTATATAGGTATGTTCACACACATATACATATAATTAAATGCTTACTCTTCACATAACCTGAAACCCTTTTATGGATCTTAATTAAATTTTAAAAGTTAAGGACCCTGCGTAAAGGCACTCATGCTAACCTCTCCCCTCCTGGTCACTCTACCCTTGCTACATGAAATGAAAGTGGGTCATATTGAATTTATTTATTTATATATATGTATATATATTGACATACATATTTTTGATTTAACAGAGGTGGATACATAATAAACATAAGACATTCTCATAGTTTATTGTGTGGGATGGAGTAGACTTCACCTCTGATATATACAGAGTTGTCCTGGCTAATTTGCTAGACTGAAGTCTGTCTTAAATTAGCCAGTTTTTTTTTTCGTGCTGTTGTGGTGCTATTTATCGACAGGAATTACAAATATGTATAAAAAAGTAAAAATAAAATAAAAATATATGTAGTGGGAGTGTTATAGGACTAGTGAATTATTAGTGAAGGTATTGTATAAATTATTTTAGAATATTCGATATCCATGCTTCTGATATATGGATATTCATATATTGGGCCCATATTTGTGTAATTTTATTGGAATTATATAATTTCCAGTTGGTACTGAGTGCATTGTATAGTTTCGGAGCTAAGAACATGTAGAATCTTTGATAAAATGTCGTTGCTGCTCTCGGAACTGGTGAGTAGATGTTTGCTGTTTGTCTTGAATGCCAACCGTAAAATAATATTTGCGTAGTTACTCTTTAAAACCCTGCTTAAAATATAAATACCCTCCTACTGCCACCCCATCTTCCCCCTTAATATAAACGTGTATTATTCAATGCCATTCAATCCAAATTTTACTTATTTACACTCTAGGACTCTGCGGAAAACATAATTACCCACCTTTTCTCTGCCAGTACCAAATTTTGCATACATCTTTTCTCTTAGAAGCTTACGTTAACTAAACAATGGGGTATTCCTCTATTTTAATTTATAATTAAATCTGAATCCCGAGCAATGCTGTGTTCAGACCGCTAGTAAAATATAAATTAATATCTATATTGTGTGTATTATAACTGGACTATTTAGAAAATAATAGCCAACCAAAGTAGTATGAAATATTGACATAAGTCAAAAAAAAATGTAATAGCATAATATATTGAAGAGTCTATATATCTGTAAATTTTATAAGATCTAACATTGCAGGAACTAATAAATGGATTAGAATCCAATATCCAAGGTAATCTATGAAAAAAAAAATAGAGAGCACCACAAATATAGTAGATATACGAGTAGTTAGCCTAGTCATGTTACTAAAAATCAATAATAACGGGAAATGGTTTGACAATTAATCATATTTATAATTTAATTTATCTAAAAAATAATAAAATATTTTATTTTTTTATTTAAAAAAAAAACATTATTATTGTAAAGTGGCAGTTTTTTCAGAAAATAGTTCTGTGGTATTTTAAAACAAACGAAATGTATCTTAACTTAAAAGATACATAAAAAAAAAATCTATTTATCTAAAAAATATTTTAGTTGCTACCGAGATTCGAACCTGGATCTTTTCTTATCCAGAGAAATGCATTAACGTTACACCACGCAACCGTTGATTTTTTCTCTATATTTTTCTGTATATATATTATTATTCTGTATATATATATATATATATATATATATTCTGTATATATATGTATATATATTAAATTATATTTAATTTGAATTATAATTTACTTTGTTTTACGAGTTAGTCGCCCGCTTATACGTGATAGAATGCAACCTAAATATACTCGTACATATTATGTATGTTATACGGACTTTGTAACACGTATAGATAATAAGAAAATTATTATAATGGTTTTATATATATGTTTCTAGTCCTGCTGTCAAAGTTGTTGTCACAGATTTTAAAGATTAAACTGTGTGCAACACTATGTAATATATGATATACTCAATCTCACTGTATAAGTGTGAAGTTTGGTCTCTCACTTTAGCTAAAGAAAACAGATTGCGATTGCAACAACCTGGAACTTTGAGAATAGTTTGCCGCCTCAAATATCCTGAGGAAAGTGAAAGCACGAAGGCTTAAAGGGATATGTAGCGAGATTAGATTAATTCCCAACTGGATCGAGACCGAGGAAAACACCAAGACGTAGATATGTAGATCATGACAAGACAGGCCTGCAAGAGATGGACGAGTGCCCAGCAGATTAAACCACAAAGGCGATGTTTAGGAATTAATGTAATGTGTGTAGCTATTGTTACTGCGGTCTTGAACCTCCGACTCCCATGAGGCCGTTAAAAACTAAAATAAGTGATGTTAATTGTGATAAAAATACATATAAAATATGCTAGTTAACTCAATGTTGATATTCAACGATTAATAATATAACAAATGAAACAGCTGAACAAATGAAATCAAGAGACAAAATGTCTTAATTTGTTAAGAAATATCTCAGCGTATATAGAAAATTAAGATCCCCTCTCGAGCTAAAAGTACTAGCACCTAAATCCACTGATGGCTGAATTAAAATAATGAAAATTCACGAAAATCTGCCGGGGTAAGACGAGATGAAACGAACATAATGGTTTTTATATTTACCTAAGGGAAATATTCTAGATTGTTTCAAGCAAGAATTACCTCGCTTTGCTTTCTTAGCATTCCGAGACGATCTTCAATTCGTTGACAGAGCCTACCGGTCCGCTCTGGTGTTTGTGCTCAGAGGTAGCTTAACGTCAAGTCGTGAGGGATGATTAAAATAATAATAGGCTTAACAAATTACATTAAACACCCTTTGTCTCGACTGTTTCATCCCAAATTTCACGCGAATGCATTATACGAGTCCCTTGAGATTAAATTTGACTTACACGAGTAAAAGTTTTTTCTTTATACTTTAAGATGGCCTCTCAAAGCCACTGAATACCGTTTTAATAGCTGGCTCCAAGGTTAGGTAGTGTCGAGTTCAAGCCAAGTTTAGGTGGTCGTATTACCTTTTAAATAGCTTTTCCACTATTTGATTAATGAAACTAAAATAATTGGAAATAAAATCCATGAGCCAGTAAACTATAATAAACCAACATAAAACAATTAATACTGCTAGCATTTCAGACCTAAAACAAATTTTAATTATTACAGCGCGTTTCATTTTATAAACTAAATAATTATCGATAATTATGCGCCATTAAGACAACATCGATTTTTAGATTATCTAATTTTTTTAATATTCGTTATCTATCGGGCGATGTTTAGAACGTTTCGAATAGATTTAGGTATTTATTATATTAATTATATTCAAAAGAAAAATCTAATAATAAACGTAAGTTAATCAGATAACATAATCAAATACCCAGGAAGGCATTTTTTGAAGAAATGTGCTGATAAAAAATATATAAAATATGAAAACCACATAAGTATGGGGTTAGTAAATAAATATATGGCTCAATAACAGATTTATTCATACTATATAAAAGCATTACGAGATCATACAAGTAAGTAGTTTTTTCCATTGTTACAACGGTTAAGCTACTCACCCTATAAAAGCAATTTACTAATAATAAATATTCTTAAAAGTAATATTTGTTACGAAAAAATATAAAACTAACACTATCTATCACATATACGTATACATCGTCAGAAATCACGGTAAAAAAATCAATCATTGAGCTGTAAAAAATTCAACATAGAAAAAGTGATCTAAAATACATTTATTGTAGTATCTTGGTACCTTATAGAGCATTTAGAGAATTATACATTATTTGTTTGTTTAAATTTTAAAAAATTTTACAGAAATAATTTCTTTAATAGAAAAAGAAAATTACAATTATCATTTTGCAATATTTTATATGAAAAACGATTTTCATAATTCACTTAAGGAGTCGCCCCTTGCGGTATAATGTACACTTATTAGAAGGAAAAGAAAAACAAACAGAATCGAGGGGCATGTTATTAAGTACATAATTTATTACATTCATATTTACGCAACTCCAAGTATTGTAGAAATTCAAATATAAATGTACAGGCTGTCCTCTTATAAAGTAGAGTATTAACCAATATATTATATTATGTAAATAGAAAATGCTCGGAGATAAAATTTGGTAAGTCAACGGAAGAAAACATAATAAAATAAAATTACGTCAAATTTTGCTTCGTTATTCAGTTTATTATAAGCCTAGCTTAAAATATCCGGCGTTACCCGGAAACCTTTTTTTTGTATAAAAAACATACCTCAATATCTTTCGAATTTGAACTTGAAAAATAGCACAGGTAGACACTTAAATGTAACCTTCCACAGGCAGTCGCTAATTTATTTTTAGTACGCCAAGAAAATATTAACTTAAATATTAAAAAATATATTAATTAAATATACCTAATGAGATAAGAATTTTTACTCGTTATTTTCTTTTGGTAAATCACGTAGTAAATTTAAACATTATATGATAAACTGTAACATTTTCCAGGTATTTACCGAGTCTTCTTTAACGATCCCTCGTTACAAGGACGACATGTGCCATGGTTCACGATTGTGAGTCCGAGTGTGGCTGAGGAGTTTTAGTCTCGAACTGCATACTCGTCCACATGTAGTGCACGTGCTACCCGCTGGGCGGGAAGGTTCTAAGCGACGGATCTTTCTCCATCATTTTTGTAACTTGCTGAGTACATTATCGCTCGGCTTATTGGGTTGGCCATGGTAGAGGTCTATGCGTGTAATTGTTTAAAGTGTGGGTGATATTGCACAGTACCCCCCACGGAATAATGGAAGGCTTGGTCTAGTGGCAAGGGTGGTCCGAGATGACTGGAGCTCTCCGTTACGCACAGGACTTCGCACGGTTGTATTACTTTGTATAGTAGTTTCCCAGATATGTACAGTGATACAGAGCAGCACCGCCGCCGGGTGACATTTACCTAGTACCCAGTATGTAACAATGTGTTGATAAATCTATCTATCATATATAGTTAATAATAGGTAAATGGATTAAATCAAATTTATATAAAAGGCGTTATATAATATTTTTTAAAATGAATGAAATGACAAGCCTTATATTAATAAATCATAAATTAATAAAGTATATTACTGAATATATAAATATAGTGTAATATATGTCACTACAGCGGCTATAATATAGACCTTGAATAGGTGTAAGGGCATACAAGTCGTCGTGTTTAAGTTTTACATCAATGTTGGTTACATGTTTTGGCGGTCTTGCATATTTTTTTATAAACTTCATAAAAATTATAACTTTTCTCCAATATAGAGATACTCGGGAAAGTAGATACGAAATGGTGCGCTAGCAGATGAATTTACACACAGATCTACTTATATAACACCTGCACTTTATTTAGATATGTTTTCATAGCTGATTTTCTGCGTTTTATAATTACGAATGAAAATTTATGTTGGTTTTTAAAATATGTTTACGTTTGCTCAATAAGCTGAATAGTATTGTTTATGAATTCGCCATTGGTTCCTGAACTTACTTTTATTATTTCTCTCCAGCGTAGCTTAATTACATTTTACGACCATTGTACGTATTTAATCATCTTATGAAATATAATCAAATCGTTGCTTTTAAGCACAACAGTCTTAACAAATCCTTTCAAACGTCTTTTTAGCCATCTTAATGTTAAAAAATCTAATAATTACAATTATTAATCTCAAAGTTGTGTATGTTTTTTATAATCAAATTTTAAATATAACCGTATTGTATTCGTCTGATTTGTTTTTGATAAAATAGTAATTAAAATATTATACATACACTAGAGATTAAAGATACTAATTCTCTAATTGTATAAGTAGTAAATATATTTCTGCTCAAATTCATTTGCAAAATTGTTGTAAAATTCGTAGAGATTGAGCTTCCTGAGTGACGAAATTAACATTAAAATCTCTGTTCATTATCATCAAAAGTTAATACTCCCCTTTGAAGATTCATAATTTTTTAATTCGGATTTTCAGATAAGTATCACGTAGATATGAAATCAAAAATAAGTTTTCTACTTACCGGGACATGAAAGGACACGTTTTAAATTTCGAACATGTTGTGGCTTTTCGAACATTTATTTTTAAAAAAGTTCCAAAGCGCAAACTTGACTTATATGGACGCTAAATAAAATATGTAGTCACCATGGTAACGTGTATGAAGTATTTATTTATTAAATTTTTATCACTTATTTTTCTGAGATTACTTGAATATAAAATTTATCGGTAGGGGGCGCGAGCTGAGATGTTTGAACATCAAGAAGAAAATACTTATAATATAAAAGCTTGACGTTATGTACGATAACTCAGTACTTTACTTATAAAATATATAAATATTGTTTATAATACTATATAAATCATCAAGTCAAATACAAATTTTTTTGGATAGGTACATAAGAGACTTTTAAAATATTTAATAACCAGGTTTGATCTTTTAAAAATCTTTATTTTTAAAGAGAGAAACTTAAGAAGTGTATGATTTTATTATATTACGAAGTGAAAACTTCTGGGAAATTCATCGAGATATTTTTTTTAAAATATGAGAATATTTTAATTATACGTTTTTCAAAGTTGTATAACTACAAAGAAATAAATAACGTATCTAGTGGAATTGTTTTTGTTTTCCATTTCCGCAGGGGACTTATATTTTGAACAGAGAACAGAATTATCTTAATTATTTCTTGAAAGAATTCTAAAAAATCTTTTATTTTGCTATTTTGAGTAACTACGTATGACAATTTATTGTGTGTAACTAAAGAACTAATATCATCTGCCTAGTTTAGCCGAGTAGCAAGTGTCTGGGTGCCTACATTAAATAAATTAAACAATAATACTCAATCATTAATTAAATTGTATGCAGTTTATTTAGAACTTATTTATTGCGGTGAATCTACGGCTTATGTTGTACTTACTTGATAGTGTATACTATTTTACATTTAGAAAGAATAATTGTATTAGTGTTAATAATACCATACAAAATATGCACATTGTAATATCTCTCTGTATTGTAATTGTTCAGTGGGTGAGGTTGTCGGGTTTGAAATTAGTTTAAAACACGATATTCACAAAAATTATGTACGAAATGTTTGAATTTTGTAAATTAAGAAAGTTTATATTTATGTTAATATTTATATCTGTTAATTTTTTTAATGTATCTTTTATCTTTTTGTATTTTTATATTACTGCAAATATTGTTATGAATATTAGCAGATAAGCAATCGGCTGGTCACCACTGTGCTGTCATAATCTCAATAGTATATATATATATATATATATATAAATATATATACATATATATATATCAATGATATATATATATATATCAATGATAGAATTTTCTTCAAAACATACCACACGTAAAAAAATGTCGATGTAATTAAAACTATTCTATCTTTGTATGTTAGCTGTCAAAATGAATAAAAATGACATATAAAAATCGTGTATAGACAGAATCTATGGTGAGATTTCTCCCTTACCATAGATAGAATAAAAGATAACAGATATCACTATACGATTTCGCTAAAATATTAATCTTGAGATATTAAAAATATATTTATTTTTACAGACCTGACCGTTTAATCAAATACTATACGGCTATAATGACACTACCTAATCCGAAGCCGTAATTCAGAAAGTCAGAGATGTAGACGAGGAAACATAATATTATTATTATGGATATAACTACGTACATACACTATAAAACCATACATTAAAAATAAATATTCCTAAAAGCATTTTATGTTACAATAAACCATTTTTTCTTTATACATAAATATAATTAACCCTGTTTCTATCACATATGTACGCCAACTGAAAACATAAAATATATATCGCAAAAAAATGATGTATATGAAAATTTGAGCTGTATATGTATTGTGTATTCTATTTCCTACGACTTTTCTGACACCGTATATTTATTAAATATTTTTTTTTAAGTTTTTTTTTTGATCTAAGTGTTACACATACTAATTCAATTGTTCTTTCTAAATTAAAACCGGGCTACTCACTACGCGGTATCTATTTCCCAGTGTGCCTACTGCGCCCCAGTGCCCTACTACCTAGTGTATCTTCTATTGCGCAGGGCGCCTACTGCACGGTGTATCCACTACCCGGTGTATCTATTGCCCAGTGTACCTACTGCACATATACTTATTTATTTATTTGGTATATTTTCTCCACCTACGATACCTAATATATGCTGTACGTACTGTATGGTGAATCTACCGTTTTGTATACCGATTGCGCAATGTACCTACCCACTGTGTAGTACGAATACCATTATATAAAATATATCATTATCCTAACGTATTCCATTTTAAGATACATTACCTACTTCATTTATTTAAACAACTTATTACACAATTTGATCGATTTTTAAGGATACTCCCATTACATTTTTTTTTTAAATAATACGATAAATGTAACATAATTTACCCCACAACTAAATGGTTCCACAACAAAAGCTCCGCGTATTTTTAACCCAACAACCATACGTTTACAACAAAAAATCCAGCTGACAAAAAATTCGGCCGACTAAAGCTCCAGCCGACCTTGATCCACGTGGCACATCAGATTCAACGACATAACGGCAACAAACAAATTACGATTTAGAAGCATTTTGTTCGTTTTATTTTTCACATATTTTCAAACATTTATTATGTTTTAGCATCGCATATGTCTTTGTATAATTATGATGTTCGTTTTTAATTTAAATAATTCCACTTTATCACTGTAAACTTTGAATTTTGCATCTGATTTATTTAGATCGGTTACTTATTGTGATGTTCTTGAGATCGAATATATATGTGTGTGTGTGTGTGTGTGTGTGTACGTGAGAGCGGGTATAAAAGGGTGATGCGCCCGAAGCGCTGTCTTTTGTGTGTTAACGTTTGACTCCGAGACTAGTTATATACGTTGTACTTTAACTGCATTATTCGTGTAATAAAGATTATAATTATCACAGAAGAGTTTCTCTTGGACCACCAACAATCTACTACTGTACAGCTTGAGTCGTATGTAATACTTATTTTTAGCAACCTGCGAAAGGTTATATGCATATTTCAGCCACCCCTCAATTCATTGATTTCTTGAAAGCTCTTTTTAAAAAAAACATATGATTGTGACCAATTTCATTGGATCTAACGCCGCATGGATCAATGGTCGGCTGGAGCTTCAGTCGTTGGGCCAAAACTCGGCGAAGCCACGAATTTGATCGATTTTTAAGGCTTTGCTATCGGTTTTAATTTTTTTAAATAATAATATATATATATATATAATATGATTTACCCCACAGCTAAATATGAGTGTCACTGCGCAGAATAATTCTCGAACAATACTATCAAATTGCTATTTTCCAAATAACAGTGTTGATTGTCCCATAAAATAAAACATCGTAAATGCCAAAACGGTTTCTGGACGAACGGACAGGGGCAATAGTTTGGTAAAATATAATTCCGTATTATTGCATCACGAAAGTGGACACTGTTTATGACAGGACGCTTAATTTCGTTATTAAACAACCACCCCTTTATTGTCGGCCATTCAGTTTACGGTCTCACACAAAGTGGTGAAATTTTTAGCCGAGCAATCAATTCCACTGTCAACAGTCATTTATCGAAAGGGTGCCTTAAATATTCACGAATATTTTATTATTTATGATGAGGAAGGTTTGCTGAAAGTGTTCAACAATCACATATTTACATTCCTGGTTTTATTCGACTCATTTTTGTTCAACTTGTCACTTCTAGATCGTAATTAAAAATTATTGTCAATTTATAAATTCAAAGAGTATGCAATGATTTACAGAACAATTTGAAGAATTTTTTAATATATTCTAAAATTCTAGATCAGTGATGAAAATCTATGGCGCGTGTGAAAATTTACCGCGTGCCAAGCGTGGTACGTGGGAGAATTTCATTGGCACGCAACGATTTTTAAATAAAAAACATTTTCTTTAACCATTATTAATTTTATCTATTCTTTTGAATTTTATTCCACAATTAACAATATTAAATCAAATAGTTTAATATAATGAAGCTTGTATTTTGTAAGTAAGTTAGCTTAGTATATTTCAAACTGCATAGATTTTAAAAAACATCTATTATACAAAAAAAATAGAATGAAAAATATAATTTTTTTCGCTTATTCCTTATTTGATATTTAAAAAAGCTAATTTTAAACCACGGTGATTTCTGAATATATGTAATTATATTAGAGAAAATAAATCAATCAACAGATGAATACAAGGAAGCTTCAGACTTCGATGGTAAAGTTATAGACGAAAGTACATATACTACGAAACTAATACCATGCTTTGTATTGTAATCATATTTTATTGTAATCTTCATGATTTTATGAAAAAAAATATATATATATCATTAATATTTTAAAATACGGTTTTATAATCGAAAGTATTTCATATCGATGGAATACAGTCATTGTTATATTACTTTACATACTTTGTAAAGGTTTTTGTTATAATTTATACAGTATTCAATAAATTGATAAATATCTCAACTCACATCCCTCAAGAATTTGTAAAAATTGTATTTTACATTCCTAATATAATTTTAATTTTTTTTAAAGTTAATTGGAGATAATAAGTATGTAAAAGAACTTTATTAAAAATTTAATATTAAATAGTGTCATACAATAAACATACTTAAAATAATATATTTTATTCAATTGTATAACAGGTTAACATTCTCGTACATGGACATCAAAATAAACATCACATATAATATTCACGTTTAATGAAATAAAATACAATTAAGTCATTATTAACGTAAATAAATACTAACATATTATGGAATTCATTCGCATCCACAATCATCATTACTATCGACGGTCCCTGAACGCACCTTGCAGATACCTGGGTGTAAAACTAGGCCCTCATTAGTCGCAAAAACACCGACCCGATAAACATGTGTCAATAATATGCACCGGCAGCCTCCCAGGAAGCCGCCCTTTGAGTGCGACCTCTCGCGGCAGCCTTTTCGTTAAGATCTCTAGCAAACGCTCTTCGGTGTACACTTGTTAACATCAAATTTCTCTATGCTTAAGTGACAATAAACTGATGTCAACTGTAAGCATCCTGCTCTGGCCACCCACACACACACACTCCACGATCATATTTAATAGAATACATGAGCGCTGGGTATAATGCAAAGGATCACCAAGTTTTCACCACATAATCTTTTGATTCTTTCAACATATGGACCTATATATAACGTATCATATGTTTATTTTGCAAGATTACTTATCCCCAACGTGGGACCTCCAAAATATGTATATGGTAAAGAAAGAGAAAGATGAAGACTCAAAGAAAATATATAATAAAGTAAAAATATTTATAAATTTAAAACGAGGTAGAAAAAATTCATTGTGTGTGCCATAAATAATTAATCAAAAACGTAAATTAGCTAATTAAACAATTTATGAACAACTAAAATTTAAGAGACTTCACTTAAGATAGATTAAGTTACATTATAATTATCTTTATAGATTGCGCAGCCTTATAATTTCGGGGTTGGATCTTGTTTCCAAGTTCTTGTTAACTTAAAATTATAGCTTACTAACTGAAGTATCCGGCGTTGCCCGAACTTTAAATAGAGTAAATATACGCAGGCTTCATTTAGGGAAGTGGGGGTAGTTTTCCGAAATCTCAACTAAACAGTGACCTTTCTCTTATTACTTTAAGTTTGATTCACTACGCAAGATATCCTCACCAAAGTTCCCACTCCCCTCCCTATCTCTTCCTATTTCCCAAGCACCTTGCTTTCACTTCCCTCCCCCTGCCCCTCCCATTCCTCATTCAAGAGTAACATTCAAAATTATGTTGTGCAGTTGAACTCTAAGACCCTGAGAAAAATATAGACATCCAACCCTCCTCTTTTTGGCCATATAGAATAAAATAAATGCACTGCGCCTGATATAAGTGTATTAAAAAATTTGATTTCACATTTTATTTATTTATATTTCTAACTATCTGAAGTACTCGGCGTTGTCAGAACTTTACACAGAAAAAAATACTTCATTTAGGGGGGTGGGAGTAGGCTTTTTTCGAAATCAGATATAAACAGTAATTTTGAACGTCAAATGTACAAAATTTCATCAAGAAGTACCAAAATTCGGCTTTAAGGGGAGAGAAGTGGGATGGGGGTGGTTTTTCGAAATCTAATAACCATGACGGTTACCTTTCTCTTGTTTTGAAAGCTAAGTATGTAAAATTTCATCAAGCTTGAAATTAAACTGTAGATTTGTATAAAAAAAACAAACAAACCAGCAGGCACATTATTTTATATTATGAGTGTTTTTATATATTAAATTTTTGATTAACAAGCTTGTTAAGTATAATGATACTACCGGTAATTGTATTAATGTCTAGCATATAATTTTATTATTCAACAATTTCCCTACAACATCCACATCGAGTAATACAAAGCCATTCCACCAAAAGTCATCAAATATTTAACCAGAACGATACGCTTAACACAAGTGGATAACTTCTGTGCTAGCAGGAGCTGAATTTTTTGACGTATCTATATTTTGTATAAATCATTTTTCAGTCATGTTGTGATACTAAAATATTACGCAAAAAAAAAAAATCTAAAAATTAAGCATGTAAATTTATTTTCAATGAGTGAAGCATATTTTTATTTGGAACTCAATCCAATTAAAACACTGAAATTGGTCTACATTCGAAAACAATAGTTAGCCTTTTTTAAAAGATTTTCACATATTCATATGATGACATCAACATTAATTTTAATATTTAAATAAATATGGACCAAAAAGACTTCTGTACATTTCATGTAAAGATATGACACAGTTGCTTGTTGGTCTAGTGGTCGGGGATTCGCGCCTCGTTCCAGGAGACGAGCAAGTTAATCCTACTTTCATAGCTTAGTAAGAGCATTGATATATCACGTATTCCGTGTATGCATCTCTATTTTTTTAAAAACTTCATATATATATATATATAATTTATTTTTTTTCTTTATATATATATATATACAATATACCTAAATATAGTTACTTGTACATACATTAGAATATATCCATATTCCTACAAGAATACTTAGAGATATATATATTTAAGATTAAGGCTGGAAGCACTTTGTGACATGAAACACGCATACTCATATCCAGTCTCTTCTCGCAATTTCATTTTCTAAGCATATTCTATTCCATTTGATCTGCCGAGTGCCATCAAATACCATTATTTGGATGCAACATCTTGCTTTATTTCGTTTCCTTTTCATTCTACCAAGAACCACCAAAATTTAAAAATATCGTCATGATGGCGCTAAACATTTCTAAAACAATAAAGGATTTCAATTATGGTTAAATAGGTTGATAAAAAATAACATCAATGAGTTGAGTTTTAGAATCGATTAATGTTTTTGTAAAATAAATAAAATAACAGCTGGAAGACTGCAGAGACTGGGATTGATTGGCTACATTGTAAAAAGCGAGAACTCTAAAATTTACAAGGTCTTTGAGAGAACCTCAGTCGAAACTCGATTGCTAGACCGTCCAAGGAGAGACATGCAAACACAGTGTAGAAAGGGACAGAAAAGTTGCGGATTTTGAACAGGAGAGATTTAGCTTGAGGCAAGGATCCCTAAAAAACGTATCTGCAGTCATCCTAGATGACTCGAGATCTCGATGATCAGTATAATATACATTATACTGTACAATTAGATACCTAATCATTACTTTAAATTGTTAACTTTGTTTTATTAACCACTTAATGAACTAAAATACATCTAACGGTTTCGAAAAATATAATTTTCTTCTTCAGGATGTCATTAACTAATCAAAAACATATATTATTGTTTCTTTAACAGAATCCATATTTAAAAAACAATATTTATTTAAAAAATGAATTAAGTATCTAACCTAAATTTTTACTTGATGATACAAAATTACTAGAATAATTTTTAAGAAAAAGTTTTAGAATGGTACTTGTTAAATTTAGTTGATTGTTAATAATGTTTTAATTAGTTTTACATGCTTTATTTATTTCCAACACCTCCAAATTATTTAATTTATTAATAACACCGTTTACATGCAAAATAGACAATCCCAATTTTTTTTCAAAAACGTGACCATTTTCTATCAAATGATTATAAATTCTGAAAACCCGCTATTATTCAAACATCTCAAATGCTTATTTACTTATTATTAATTATTGTGTTTTAAAAATAGATTCTGTGAAAGAAACAATAAGATATGTTTTTGATTAGTTAATGTCATTCTGAAGAAGAAAATGGTATTTCTCAAAACCGGTAGATGTATTTTAATTCATTAAGTGATTAATAAAACAAAGTAAATAATTTAAAATAATGGATTTTAACCACAAAGTTATTAAACTTATTCAATCTTAAATTTTTAATAGAGTTTATAAGTTTGCCAAATACCATTTCCGTAAGCCAAAGATCACTTTCGTATGTCTGAACGTATTGATACAGTATGTTTTTAATATACATATAAATATGTGTATGTGTATTTAATATAATTTTATTTATAGGATGCTCAATAGACAATAATCTAAATAAAGCCTACGGTTTGAGAACATCACTATCAAATAGAAATACATTGACCGTCAAATAGAGTTATCCGAAATTTTCTGTGCTTTTTGAAAAATATTCAACTTGTCTTTACTAAAATAAATACTGTGTCATAAATACTCAACTTATTGCGATGAACTTTGACACTTGTATGTTGTAATAATGTAGCTACCACATAAGTTATATTTGTTCATAGCTAATTAAAAAAAGTTATTGGAATTTTTTTTCTGAAAATCACAAAACTTCGAATAACTTTTAAACGGTTGACCAGAAAACCCTATTTAATACTCAACTAACCCTAACCGTAAGATCTATTTGGATAACTGCTCTGGGGCCCCCTGTATGTATATAATATCTATTACTTATGTAATATTAAGAAATGTTCACAAATATACATATCACATCAATATACTTATTGTTTACCCCCCTAGATATCATGAAGCAAATAATTTAATATTTTTCTTCTTCTTTTTCTTCTGTTAGGACACTAGAATAGGTAAAAATATGAGATGTAATAGAATACGCCAAAAAGTGATATGGCAATGAGTAGGCCACATGCTCGGAAAACTGACTTATCGTTGAAAGAACGCGATCATCCACAGTTGTTCTCACAGAGTGAAGAGGCCGACAGACTATTTTAAAACCCGCTGAACTAATGAAATCATCAAACTCTGTGGCAATACATATCATCGAGAGAAAAACATAGGAGGCACTTGGGGAGACATTCATCCAGCAGTGCATGAAAAATGGTAGGAAATTATGATAACGATCAATCAATATTTCACATCTCTAAATTTTGAATTAGAGTATCATGTTGGTCTAGTGGTTAAGACACTAGTGATCTAGTAGTCGGATATTCGAGTCTCGTTCCACGAGACCACCATGTTAGCTCTATTTTCATAGGAGAAGCATTTACCTTAGTTTGAAAATATAATAGTAACAATTTTTCCGTTGGTGCGTATTTCATACACGCATTGATATTTTTAAAAAACTTTAAGCTTTTATAGATCATATATAATATACGCTTAATATTCATAAATATGCTCTCTTATAATACAAATTAATCATATATTTTTTTCATTTTAATATTAAATTATTTATTATTTTGTTTTCAAGATATCCAGATATCAGACAAAACTAATAAGTTAGGTTATTTGACATCCTGATAAAGGAAAAGTTATTTTCCGAAATTGATTGGTGTACTATAATACTAATTAAAAACAAAGTAATAAATAATTAGGTACAAATTAATTAATTTAGTATCTTAAAAAGCTCAAAATATTTACAAGAAAAGCAAAAATTTTATCCAACCGCGATCAAGTATTTCAAGTATTATCAATGTTAGTAAAAATATGCCCGTAAACGTCCCATTCGAGAAGCAAATAGAAATGTTTATTTTTACAGTATAACGCCAGTTACCTAAATACCTACTGAGTAAGCTCCACGATGTTCGCTTAGGAGATCAAAATATATTCTGTGGCTCTCCCATGTATTATTGTAATGTATTGTTTACTAATTTATTTATTTAAATAATTGCTGTAGCGCTTATGTAACTGTAATAGTAATTCAAAATAATTTCAGTGAATCATTGAAAATGACAATTTGTGAAAATTTTAAATAAATCACTTAGTGATTTATTTAATTTTTTTTTTTTTGTACGATAGAAATTATTTTTCAATAATATTTCAAGAATACAGTCACTCCTCAACAAATTGCAACACTATTCCTTCTGTATGAGAACTATCGAATCTCTGTATCCCATCATAAACGTGTTATAAAATGTGTCGCGTCGTCTACCTCTAGCGCCTCTAGTGAGCGGCCGTCAAACTACGTTGAAGCCCTATACTCATATCCTTAATATACAGTGCCCTTTATCTATTTTATTTATTTATTTTTATTTGTAACCATATAATATAATGTAAAAATATGTTTGGACTGTTCCCATCTGACTAGATAAATTCTGTGTCGAGACGGGCGTAGTTTACAAGCAATTGTATAATTAATTAGAATTACAAGTAGTAGATAGAATAACATTTATTACTATATAGTAGGTGTATATGAAGAACAATTTTAAAGTGGACTTACTTTTTGAATGACTTTGTAACAATAATTAATATAGATATGAGTCAATATGTTTGCTGGCTCTACTTATATTACGAATCCAAGTTTTAATATATGGTTTCATATTCTTGGGACAATTCAATTGATTTAAAACTTTTAGCATTCTACTAAATAGGTCCAAAATATGGGTAGTTCCTTTGGCCATATGTTGTATGTGCTCTTTGGGTTTGTAGGTTATTTGTATTTGCCCGTGCGTAAATTATATTTTGAGTTGTTTTAAAGTGTATCTGTTTGTATTTATATATGTATTTAAGAGTAGTTATAGCATACATTTGTCTTATATCAGAGACATCGAATTTATTAAAAATCTCGTCAGTGTTCGTTGTGATTGAGGTTTTGAGGATAACTTTTAATATAATTTTCTGAGCTGCTATTTTCGATTTAATTGCAGAAATAGTCGCTCCTCCACAAGAAATTATACCATATTCTATGATCGATTGACAGATAGCGTAGTACGCCATTTTAAGAAGTTTTATATTGAGGAAATTTCTAATATTTCTAAAAAAATATATTGTTTTTTTTATTTCATTTGTAATGAGTTGTGTATGATGATTCTATTTGAGATAAGGATCAAATATAATTCTTAAGTATTTGATATGGTATATTCTGTCAGTGTTTACTATGTTTACAGTGATCGATCACATGCCGTGCAGAAATTATAAAACTTCCCAACTTTATTAAAATAAAATTGTGAGAAGTTCGCAATGCGTGTAGGTTGGTAAAACGGAACCTGGTCGTTAAGCGAGAACTGCCTGTAAGAGCTTTTTTATATTTTTATTCATGAAAGTACATCATAAAGTTGGATCAGTCGACAACAGAAAACTTTGGAATCTGCTATCCAATAATAATGTCCGTGAATAAAATAAAGTATTTGATATAAGTAAATCGACTAGATTTTTCATACATGTATGTGTATATTATGTATATTTTATATCCAAAAAAAATCTTTATCTACATATAGGTATATTAAATTTTTCGTTGATTAATGTGTTATCTGCGTTAATTATAACTTGATTTGTTTTCATTAAGTATTTGTCTTTGTGCAAATTATTAATAATGTGTTTTCATTACATACCTAATTGATAAAATTATTTTGGTTATTAGTTTACGGAATGTAAAATAGTAATAAGGTACAATTTCGGTGAGGATCACGTAATTGACGTTAACAACAATACCAAAATAGTTGAATCTTTTCATTGTAGATTTTATATAAATACGCCACATCTGTTCAAAATCATTTCTTCATATCATACTTTTAAGACGTTAATAATAATCTAAATTCCCCAACCAATTGTTTTTTTATAAAAAATAATAATCACCGCTTTTTCTTAAATCGCAAAATGTTTGGCACTAAGCTGGTTTGTGAGTTTCACTCCTCAAATATAAAGTAATATTCTCAAAGGATATTATGGAAACTGATTTACTAAATGTACTGAAGGCTTTTTTCCTAGATAGTGAGTCCGTGGAGACCAAAAGTTTATTGTTCTCCATCAACTTTGAAAACAAACTCTTTTCTTTGTTCTTAAAAATCTTAAATGATAAAATACACTCGATAAGAAAGATCACTTTAGACACACCATAAACGTAAGATATTAGGAGATTGCAGGTAGATAATATAATAAGTTTTATATAATTCAATGGCATTGGTATCATCTTACTCTAATAAAACCTTTAGAAATGCAAGAAAATGGCTTAGGAAGCTGTTTTGAGTATATGGTATAACGTATCAGAAAGAAACGAGGCCTAAAAAATGACACAAAAATACGCGTAAAAAAACATTAATACTTTAAAAACTCAGTTATCGCTTAAATCTTGTCACTTGAAGCAAGTCTAATAGTTATAAATGGAATTGTGGTTTCAGCGCTAGTTTATAATAAGTAATTCCTGAAACTGAAAAAATAATAATAGAAGTAGACTGTGGTGTAAATGCGGTCGCTTAGCATTATGTGTAGAAAATCTATAAGAGATAGAATGAACAAATTAGTAGGGAGAATAAATCTTATAGCAGAATGAATGAGGTTTTCTATAAGGGAAAGAATGGTACCTGGCACGACCAGATAAATCAGATGTCCTTGTCAGAAGCATCGTTGACCAGCTGCCCTGATACCCTCTCCTCTATGTACACTATTCTAACACTCTGAATACTCAACCGGTTGCATACCTTTCACCCCGTGTAAGCAGAAAAGGTGATTTAGATGATTTAACGCCAATTTATACCGAAATGCGTGTATGATCACAGGAACCAACGAAAACTGCTTAAAATATCGACCCACAGATGATAACATACATACGAATTAAATATCATTGTTTGTAAATAAAGGGTTGACTTTAAATTGCTCTGGTCTTCTTCAACGGTTCCTCGTTGCGAGGATGACATCAACCATGATTCACGATCGTGAGGAGTCCTATTCTCGAACCGCATACTCGTCCACGTGAAGGAAACTCCAAAGGGTCCCACCCTATTCCGGAATCTTTTTGAAAGTTGTTTACTCTTGTTTCAACAAAGCAACGCGTGCAATGTTTTTCAAAATCTTCAAAACTATTTTGGAATAAATTTTAATGTTAGGGCAGTTAGTTACGATCCGGCAGCTAATTACTAAAGCCTTGTGGCGCCCTTTCATAGTTAACATTTTTATTTTCCTTTATTATATGGCATCATTATTTCATTTGGTCAATATTACATTTTTTATTACATTCGGTCATTAATAAATGATGTAGATTGACTTCGGTATTATCATACCAGAGCTATACCTCTACAATATGTATCAATTTGGCGTGAGACTCATATTAAATTCAGAGGGTAGCCAGAGAAAAGCTGTAGAAGTCATGCACCCCCCAAAAGAGGGAGGGTAAACGTCACATTTATGTCCCGTCCACATGCTATGCACGTGCATCCGCTGGGCAGGACGGTTCTGAGGGGACGGTCTTCCTTCATCATTTTTGTGACCGCATAGGAGTGATCCTGCTGAGTACAATGCCGCTCGGCTTATTGGGTTGAGGCCTGTGCGTGGAATTTTTTACGGTGTAGATGGTATTGCACAGTACCACCCACTTACACTTTTGAAATAATGGAGGGCTCGGTTCAGTGACAAAGGTGGTTCAAGATGACTGGAGCTCTCCGTCACTTTTCAGTATTTTCTTATCTATGCACAGGACTTTGTACAGACCTCAATACAGTAGGTTCCCTATAGACCTCAATACAGGTGCGGTCAGTGGTACAGGACAACACCGCCGCTGGGTGACGTACGCGGGATAGTGCATAAATTTATATTTAAATTGAGCCGGTACTCTGATATCCAAAAACAGTTAGCTCTTGTGTAAATCCTATATCTTTAAAACAAATTAAATGTATTAATTATAAATAACAGATAAAATCAATTTATCGGAAAAATATTTTTATTACTACGTTCATAGGTTCGAACATGAATCTTTTTCTATCCGGGGAAATCCATTAACCGATTACACTACAATAAAATTACTAACATAAAAAAAGAATCTATATCCTCCACGTACATATCGTACCTTTTGACATATGAGGTGACAAAACCCTGAAAAGACGCCAGTTATTTTTACAAGAGCTCATGTAAATCTCGAAATAAACATCGCTATTAATTCGTTCATTTTTCACAGTGTTGACTAAGTGACCGCATTTTCACGGATTTTCATCTACCTTCGTTGTTATTTTTCCAATCTCATGATTCATTTCCATATCTGGGTTGGTACAAGAACTCCGTTTTAGTTTATCCTTTAGATGTTTAACTCCTATTTAGTTCACAACCCCATTCACTTTATTTACTGTTAATCCAACTCCTCCTTTCTATTTATTTATATACTTCGGGGTCAACTACAAATGCGCTTAACTAACGATATAAAGAAGACTAATTGGTTATGTTGGAGGAAGACGCCAAAGTAGCGGGGATCGTAGGGAGCAACGAAAATGACCTATCCTTGTCGATAGACGTAAACAGGCTAAAGAAAAAGAATCACTTTAGTTTCTAGAGAACATTTTTCCCAAACGTAAACTCTTTGAATTGTTATAATAATTCAATATTTACCAACATAATACATTTAGTCATAGAAACTCACTCTTCACAAACACAGTTGATCAGATTCACCATTAGCCATACTATTCAATTTTATTCAAAAGTGGTTGATAAAAAGTCTCCTTTCATAATATAACGTATTGCTTTGACCATGACCTTCTTCAATTTGATTATCAGTCCATCACAAATACGCTTATATGAAAATAAAATAATAAATTGAATTCTTCGTTTGACTGAGATACAAAGATATTTTATTACTTAAAAATAAATTAATTACCAACAGACTGGTTCCAAAAATATCTACCTGTGTTTTTGACAAATTCGAGTCACGAACAAGATCATACTCTGAGTTAGAGTTTTGCTCAGGTATTTCTATTGGATCATCTTAATTCTGCTGACTCAATGAACACGTCTCAAAGGGAACGGGAACAATCGTTTATTACTATGACAAAATAGTCGTACACCAGACTTAGTATTTGGGTGTCGCTTTAAATTTTACATTTTAAATTTTAATTTTACATTACTAGTATTTTAAATAGTGGTTACAACAGAATGTCCTAACTATTTCACTTGAGAATTTCATTGATCGTTTTTTTAAAAGTTTTGTGTGTTTAAAGGAGCTTATCATAAAACCTTGAGATATTATTTAACATATTTAATTCAGAATGTAAGAACGAAAAGAAAAAGTCAGATTTCGGAACTAGCGCAAAATGTTCTTAAATAATACAATAACACGTATATTTTTAGAAAAGTCTATAAACTTTCTATATAATCAATTGCATATTTATACAGAGTGTAACAGACCTAGTCCACAGTATTGTATGGGTGAATTACTTGACTACATTACGAGTCTGAATTGTTCAGAGAATATGTGCTAATTCGGCACCATTACAGAAAATATTATTGTTTGAAATTTTTACAAAATCATGTTAAGCTTTAAGTATACGTACTTTGAAATAAACATTTGCGAAATCTATTCATTAATAATCTGTGTATTTGCTTTAGGTCCTAAATCATCTAAAGAAATTCGATGTTCCTTAGTTTTTTGTATTCAATATATAATTTAATTAATCGAAATAATCGTATGATTACGATATTTTTTTTAATGCTAATATCTCTGACATGGTTGAGATTAAGCGCATATTCTTTGAACATTTTCGACTGAAAATTTAGTCAGGTATCCACCCATAAAGTATTGTAGACTAGGTCTGTTACACTCTATACAGGTCCTTATAAATAAGCATTAATTTTTTTATATAAAAAAAATAGTTCATAGATAGTAGGTTGGTACCCACCTATCCAGTATCTATGATTTTTATTAAAGATTAATTATAGGTAAACAAATTCAAAATTTTTTGACGTTATTAAAAAAAAATCGAAATAAGCAGCGCTTTCATTAACCTTTCCTAATAGTATTAATATGTCAATCAACAAACAAATAGAACAACCCGACCAGACCTGAATGAGTTATGTGTGATTTTCAATTTAATCTAGTTATTCTTTTATTATAAAAAAACTTTTATTAAAAATTTAGGTTGTCAGAATATAAATATTATAAACCATTCATGCAGAACTGTTATAGAAATATTTATAGTGCCTATAAGAATAATTAATTATTTTCTTTAATTTTTACCCATACACAAAATATTTCACGTCCTTGACAATCGATTTATTGCGCGCTAATTTTTGAAAACATGTGTATATTGCTATACGTTCCAAAAAGATGTATTTTTATATCACATCAATTTATCTGAGATTTAATATATAGATTATTTTTAACATTTATTTAATTTTAATATTCACCTTTGTAACGATGACATTCGTTTGACTTAACCATAAAACACTGGCTTAGTGACTAAGTGATCGGGGTTCGAATCTCATTCGGAGATATATTTTTTTTTATCTAGTACTATATATCAAACTAATCGTATTACATGGATTGATGAATAGTAATATAATAAATGATATAATATTATGGATTTAGGCAGGACATATCACTTGGAAGACGGACAATTGTTAGAGGATTGCAGTCATCTAGTGGTACCAAAGGGGAATCAATAGACTGGCAGGTCGGCTTAAAGCCCACTGGACTGATAAAATCATCAAATTCTGCGGAAAAATAAAATATGGCAGCGAATAACAATGAAGAGACGGGGGAGAGTGGGGGACACTTGGGAGGCCTTCATCACCATTGATGATATGATGATGATAACATATACAAATATGTATTAAGGCTTAGTTGAATAGTACAATTGTACGTGTAAAAACGACGAATCAAAGAATACAATGATTTCTAGAAAGTGTAATGAAAAGTTGATTTAAAAATGAAATATGACATATATTTCACAATTCTTCATTTTTAATAATTTTACTGACCGATATAATCTTAGTGATTTATTTATGTTTAGAATCCAATAGAGGTGCTGTAGTATAAATCATTATGGAAGAAAATAAATGGTTAAACATAACAGTTTATTATCCGAACAGGCAAAATCTCACGATAAGTTGCGTATAATGTAGCCTCGTTCAATAACAGGTATTCACGCAGCTAATTGACTGAAATAATACACATTTCTTGCTGATGAATTTGTTCATTTTTCTAATTTATGACACATAAATAAACCATTAAAGAATTACCACGATTCCACGAATTAGAAAAAATCGTACAAGAAAGTAACTTTGTCGATTAATAATATCATAATATAAATATAATATCTACGTACATAAAATATTTATCTGTAAACTTTGTATTAAAAAATATGCGCAATATAAAACTATTTTCACCACGATAAGTACTAGCTAATGATGATTTTGATTCACATGTGAGGGTCAAAGTAACGAAAATGAATAACAAACTAACCTTACTTTGATGTATAAAAGATGTACATCAATGTAGATAAATAAAATAATCTTATTTTTTGTCTCAAAACGTTACAAAAATATGTAAACATCTCAAATGTGCTAAATGAATGAGATCAAATTAAATAATCAGATTAAGAGAAGAAAATAAATTATTCCATGGTTACATAAAATCAAGGACAAACTATATAAATAGATATAACTTGTCCTTGATTTTATGTAAATGTGCAATTACATAAATATTTGTTAGTACAATAAAAAATATATTAAGAAATCATTACCTTTTTCATCATCAATCTGTTTTCCGGCATCCAATCACGTATTGACGACATTAGCAAAAAAAAATTGTTCCAACGAAAACCAAAATATCATCTGTATGTCATTATATAAAATGTATTGTTCTCATTTATTTCACCGTCCAATTAAGTCATCATTGACATCAATGGCATATCAATTGTCACAAATAAATTAATTTTACCATCAGTTAATTTTAAAACAGCTCGATGCACGTCGATAAAAATGAATGAAAATGGTGTTTATTCTTGACGATGTTGAAGGTTTTTAATTTTTGAACTGTGGCGGTACTGTCAGTCGCGTCAAACGAGGGTGGGAAATTGACGTTTAGATTATGAGATGCCGCGAGAAAGAACGCCGTGTCTGAAGCGTTGCAAGACGTCACCGTTCGGTGGTGCGGCGCGGACTGACCCGGGCGGCGCCGGGGCGCCCTGCGCACGCGCGGGGCTCGGCCCCCTCCCCATCAGTATCCGGCGTGGTGTCAAAAGTCTCTGCTACTCACTCGCCGTCAAGCTGTGAGTTTCCGAGGGGTAAGCCGTTAGGAAAAAAGCGATACTGCCGTCGCACAATAGGGAACAAATTAATCGATTTTGGTAACTGGATATTTTGTGTTAGAAAGGTTGAATTAAATGGTTTGGACAAATGGGGCGTATAACTGATGAATGTATCGACAAGCGTGATGGTGCCTAAGAAAGACTAAATATTTGCACATTTTTTTTATAAACTGCATATTTTTAAAATTACATTATAAAATAAAGTTTTTACTAAAGCTTTTTCACCAAAAAAAGTTACTATGTGTTTAACTGAAACCCAGCTAAAAATATCAGTGATTAACAAACTAACAAAACGAAACAAAATGGATGATATTATGTTTGTACGTATATATGTAGAAGAAGACACAGAAGGCGAGTGATACTTCTACAGAAATACAAATAATATATTTTTAATTAATTAAATAAAATTTCAACAAAATATAGATACAGTTGTATTTAAACAATATATTACACATTATTATATCCATTTCCGATTCGATATTTAAAGTCTGGATAGTACAATGATTTTATCGAATTAATTAAAGAAAACGTAATTTTATAAATTAAATTACGTTTAATGTATAAATTGTCGCTTAACTAAGCCTGAGACAAGTTTTTGTGATATTTTATTTAATACATTTTATAATGTTACTTAATATGACACAAAATCGTATACATTTAGATTATATTGGGTAATGATTGTCGATGACCCACCAAAATCGCTCTACGTGATTATTCCACATTACCGAACAAATTTTCTCATATTAACAATATATATATATATATATATATATATATATATATATATATATGACGCAATCTTATATAAAGACGCAATCCATTTAATTTGCTAAGATAGCGGTTCACCGCTTCCGAAGAAAGTTCCTTCAAATCAGTTCTGTCAGCTAGTAAAGGTGAAGGCGTGAGTTTTCTGAATTTCTATGGGCGCTATCATGATAGACTTCTTGGATGAGGGCAAAACAATAAGCTGATAGTACTCGGCTAGTCTGTTAGCCTCGTAACCCAATCTTAATTCTTCTTTTAAGAATAAATCAAAAACAAAAGACTCGGGGAAAGCCGACAAAAGGCATCGTCTCTGGCCAGAATAATGCGCCGGTTCGCATAGAGGTACTCGTAGTAGATACAGTGGATACCACAAACTTTCAATTGACGAGTCATCCACCTTATTCACTTAACACAACGCCGTATTCATTTAAAAAAAAAATTTACTCGAACAGTGTCGTAGCAGCTGTTGGACAATTTTTTAAATCTCTCAACAAATCATTCTATACAACTAAATATCGGCATCGAATCATTTTTGGGAAAAATCCAATTAGCTTCAAAAATATTATATTCGAAATCAATAATATTTTCAAATAGTATGTTTTTATTGTTTTTTAGAAACAAATTTTAATATTTTTTATAAAACTTAATTTTAAATAGTGTGCGAGTAAATACAATATAATATTTAAATTTCTTTTTCTTTTTCACCCAAAAGCATTTTAAAACTCTAAAAATTAACAAAATATCCTGCAAATTTAACAGTTTAATAATTTTTAGCATTATTTTATTTTGTTGAATACATATTTGTCTCTGAAATCTTGGCTTCAAGATTATACCAGAATATATTTCGTACGCGTTAGAATTTTCCATATTAAGGCAATTTTGTGGCACACTGAAAATGAATTTAACTGTCGCGGTCTTTCTTATAAAGCCTGTATTGTCTTAATTATGACGAATTAAATTGAGTTTTTTTAGATTTACATTAGTATAAAATTATTTTTTATGTTGCAATATGTTTAATTTTTAATGAATATTTAACTTAGGCGAGCGACTCAATTTCAGTTTCGGAATAAAATAGATCAGAAAGTATAAATCTATAGCCGGTATTAACTACGTCATATATTTATATGGCAATATCGTTGTTTTATTTTTCAACGGTAACGTTGTGGTTGTTTTATTATTCATGATGATATAATTCAATATTAAAGTCCATAAATTGACGATATTCCTGTTCTAACAAGTGAAAACTGTGCATGAATTGAAACCTCTGGATTATTATCACTAGTGGGCGGAATACGATCACTAATGAATGAAACATTTAAATTTGTGGGATTTGTGGGGGATATCCAGCAATATAGTAATGTTAATATTTTTAATATTTATAGCAAACACGTTGTGGTTAAATTAAATTAAGGGGACGATTAAATAGGGAATAATTTTAAGAGATACGTGTATTAATATATATACATTGTTTCTTAAAATAAATTGTTTCTACATTCTAATAAAAAATTAACATTAAATAATAATATATTTCTTCAATAAAAAATACCTAACTTAACCTAAGCTAATCTAAACTTGCTATATTTTAATTGCAAAAATAATTCGTTCTAAGGAACAAAGTATTTGTTTTAATATACGTATTAATATTTTCCTTAAATTAATCATTAAATCAATATCCACAAATTTCAACATCATTACAAATAGGTTTTTTTTTTTAAATTTTTATTTAAATATTTTTTTAATTGAATTTTAAAACATAAGAACGTTTTGACATATTACTTAAGTTAGTTTTTCATCCTGATGAAAGAAACTGCATTCTTCCTAAACTGGTTAAATATAAATAACTCACAGTGGTTTATAAAACAAAGTTAATAAATTATTAATTAATAATATTAATTAAGGAAGGAGTTGTTATCTTTTATACAATATGCTAGAAACGCCAGTGGTACCAATGTTATATATCGTATATGTTTACCCAAGACACAAACCGCATTATACTAGTCCTTTGTCAAATCGATCGGCACTTAGCCTTTGGCTATGGAAGGCATCTCACATGTGTCGTGTCGTCGCCGGAATGATGTCATATTTTTTAAAAATAAAAATGTGTACACAGAATTCGCTTCACATTAATATTATTACTATTTTCAAACCAAGTTAAAGGCTTGCGCTATGAAAATAGGACCATCTTGATGGTCTTCTAGAATGACATTCTAATCTCCTACCACACTACACGATTGTCTTGACACATCCTCTGCGGTCGTGGGTCAGATTTGACCCAAGTGTTTCTTAAAATATGAATTACGTTACAAATATTCGTTTATTGTTGTTTTCCTTCTAGCTAATCATTTATTAAATATTTACAAATAATTTGAGATTCAAATAAATGTTATCGGACAAAATTCAAATGAGTTATTGATAAAAATGTGAAAAAACACTCAAACTGACCTAAGACAGTTGCTTTTACGGGATTAAATCTTAGGGCATACGCCGAAACATATATTGTCAACATTTTGAGTATATTTTTTACGGCGGATAGACAAAGGATACCAGGTATGCGTCCATGTATTGTGAGCCTATCCAATTATTGTATAGATTAATACTGTTTTTTGTTTTGACTTATTTTCAACTGGCGGCCCCTAGACAATGCCAGTAATATAACTATTTGAGGGGCGTTGCGCCCACCTGTAAGTTTTGTGATCCTTCCTGGTGACCACAGGGTCGGGTTTTCAATATTGTTATTGATAATTATAAATGACAAATTATAAATGACACATTTTAGAAGCGGGTCGGCCATGGGGTAATTGGTAAATATATTTATGACAATTATATTCTGAAAATAACAAACAATTTACTGACCAGAATTCACAGAACACAATCAATATTATATATATTTTAAGTATAAGTTGTCTATTGTTATACTTATTATTTTTAAATTATGTTAATTGCGTTTGCTTCTGCTTATAATATCGTTGATTGCGTTTCATATAAAAAGTTCATATAAAACATAAATAATAAATACTAAATTAATGTATTAATTATAAATATATACATATAAAATCAATTTTGTCGAAAAATATTGTTTTAGCGTCACCGGGATTCGAACCTGGATCTTCATTTCCAATCCGGGGAAGTGCACTACCTTTGTGCTATAACGCCAGTATTTTTCTTGACAAATTTTCGAAACTATATGTTATATTTTTTCAAATTAATACACCTGTCGTTCCATTATTTGAAAGCCAGAATGTGTTTTCCTTAATAATATATGTTGTATCAACGTGTCCAAAAATTTAATAAAAATGAATTGATAATTCTGGCGTCTGCAAATCGGTTTACTCAAAGGTATTTGAGATTCTGTAAAAATAATGTAGATGGCTTTCAAATAATGGAACGACAGGTGTATTAATTTGAAAAAATATAACATATAGTTTCGAAAATTTGTCAAGAAAAATACTGGTGTTATAGCACAATGGTAGTGCACTTCCCCGGATTGGAAATAGAGTTCCAGGTTCGAATCCCGGTGATGCAAAAATAATATTTTTCGACAAAATTGATTTTATATGTATATATTTATAATTAATACATTAATTTAGTATTTAAAATATCACAGACTTATGTTCTGAATAATTACAACTTCACAATAAGAATGTGTTTTCCTTAATAACATAAATAATACATTTTAATTGTTTATAACCACTGTTACACACCAGCAAGTAGAAACAATCTTCAGCCGACGAGAAGATTACATGCTCAGTGGGTATTTGTATTTTGGCTGTATAGGGCGTCTGTTAATGCGTGAGAATACGTACATTATTCGAAATATTTTTTAATTTTAAATTTTAATTTTTAGTCGAAACATTAAGAGACATCGTGCCACATTTCATTAAATCATATTTAAAATTAAATATTTATAAAAAATCTCTCACAAAACGATTGAAAAACCGAAAACTTGAGGTGGGTCTAAAAAGACCCACCACCGCCGGACATGTTTTGTTTTGACTCACCGGACAGTATAGTGTCAACCACTAAATCAACAAGCACGTCAAATATATTATTTTACGTATTTAAATCTGATATATTCTTACTCCTGAACAATTGTCGTTGGATAATTATAAGATTAATACTCAGTGGCACAGTAAAACTATAATTATTAGTATTTATTCCTAATTTACAATAGAACAGATAAAAAGTAATCTCACATATATATGTGAAGAGTGACGCGGAGCGAATAATGCTATAATTGATTTATTTATTTGTGTGTTAGTGTTCCATACACACACACACACACACACCCGTTCGACCCGAACGCACATACGCCTGTCACTGGATCAAACAACCACAAACAATACAAAATTATTTTAAGATTGTCTAATCGAGTATTTGTTAGGCTTAATTGGTTAACTGAAAAAAAAACTGTTAAATGAAATAAAATGTTCCTTTTTTTGATAATAAAATATATTTTCAATACTGAAAAATATGTTTACGGAATCACATTTAAAAAAAAAATTAAATAGAGTTTTGTATAAAATATCATTTCTGCTCAAAATTAATTTAACATTATAAAAAACATAACATATCGCGACAACTTGTCTATATGATGGTACATTAATATAAATAATTGGTGTCTACATGTACACACAATTATTTCTCACACCTCCATGGGTACGCCGATACACGCACGCAGGCTCCTAGGGCTTCTGACAATTGTAATAAGTCTATTAAAGAAACTTTAAATAATTATAAAAAACTTTCTACTCTATGTTTTATCACTAGCCAATAAATCTACCAACAAAAAACACGCTATTGCTCTACTTCCAAGAAAAAAGAAAACATGGCCGAAATAACCATACAATTCTAACTTTACCAATTTTATTTGAAAAACTTTTATCTAAATTTCATATCGTATTAAGTTAGTATATAAACTCAGTTAGTTTAATATATAAAAATACAATTTGTTCTTTTACCAAATGCATAATATTAATATATTAAAATATATTTTAGGCATAGTTCATTTGGTCTAGCGGTAAAACACTTATCTGGCGGAGGTCTGCGATTTGATTTTTCAAGATTTGAAGCCACCAAGTTAATCATTTGAGAGTTTTCATATTTATTTTACTTTTTTAACATATTTCACCCTCGTTTGCAACGTTTAGGAAGACTAAATATCCGTAACAACGTCTTTATGTATTACAGTTCACCCGCGGACCAAATTTTTTTCTAACGCGCTATTTGTAACGCAGTTTTCGCAACAAATTTTACTGAGGGAGGCAATCTAAACATCCGTGAAGCTATTTTGAGCACGCGTTGTAATTCGTTCCACCTCCACTTGTGACCCACAAATGAACTTTTATAACTATCTAGATTTTGAGAAATAGAAAAAAGTGAAGGGAGGCTAGATTGAGTCTTAAGATTTAGCGTACAAGGTAGGTATTCCAATGCAGTGATTTGATTTATACCAAAGTAAATCCTTCATTATAATGAAGGATTTAGGTATGCATTGTTCTGATGTAGCATCCAGCTTTCATTCGCAAACAATTCAGACTAAACCCGCGTCAATCACTCGCGTCCGCAGCTATTTTATTTCCACTTCATTCTGTTAAAATACTGCATTAAAGATCTGTCCTTTGGAAATAAATTCCAGTGTCATTCCGCGGTTAGCTTCTAGATGGCCAATGTCGTAGTGTTGCCACGTAATACGGAAGAAATTTGTTCTACGAACGCAATTGTTGAAATATTCGTCCGTGACTTGCGGTTATGTCGTACGCATCTTTATTTATTTTTTAATTGTTTTTTCCAGATACTAATAATTAAAAGTATGTTTACTCAATAACATACGTTTTTAATTTAATTTTCTTGTAACTCTATCGAGCCAAATTTCTGGTTAAAAATATTGTTAAAATTTTTTGTTCAATTCTGTGATAATAAAAAAAGAAAATTATATTTTTTAATTTCTCTCTTCTACTATAAGAAGTCTTATAATAAATTATCATTCGTCTGATTTTTCAATAATATGTATATCGGATATATTACGAAGATATATTTGATGAAATTCAGTCTTCACATCTAGACATTTTTTCATCATACTTTTTGTTATTCAATAATGAAGATTGATGATTTCCTGTTTATACTGATCCCTTTCTCTCAATGTAATTAATATTTTTTCAATCAATAACGTCACAATCATAAATAAAATTAAATAAATAATATATTTCTCTTACACCTTTTTGGTAATCAAGTTAATACAACTGCCAAAAAACAGCGATCAATGTTGTAATTTCTATTTATTTGAAATATTAATTTATATCGCACTAAATCAAATAAAAATATAGATGGACAAAACTGCGTTTAGTTATATCACAAATAAATCAAAACCGGGCTTCATGTTTAATTCATTTATATTATAATTTGAAAGTAAAGTGATGCGTTATATTAGAGTGAAGTGTCAATTTCCTTTGAAATTAGGCGTTAGTTAGTTAGGCGCATATGTGACTTGTTTGTAATAATATGAAAACGGTGTTATTTTCCCTACAACTTGTCTTATTTTATTTGACCAGTGCGTCTTAGGATTGGCAAAAAACTAGTAAAACAATTAATAATCATAGTTAGTTTACTTTGACAACTAATTTATTCTATTTTGTCAAACTGCAGTCTTGAATTTTTTTTTCGTATTCATTCACAATAAATATTTTTGATAATCCCAAACAATTTAAATATGAAATAATTTTTTTCAGGTTTTGATTATGATTTTATATACCTCTTACAATACCAACTAATATATTTATTTATTTCTATAATTTTATTTGTTACATTTTTTTTTTTAAATTTTAACTTCTGAAATTCTGAGGAATGTGAAGACAAAGAGTAAAATATGGGCAGAATATGGTAGCCAGAATATATGAGTTCTGTAACACGCAAAGAACCCTCTTACATAAGTTAGTAGGATTAAGACCAAAGTGAAGACTGAAACGTTAAAATGAGACGAACAATGTTAAAATGGAGCTGGACCGTCATTGCGAGGTCAAGGGATAAATGCCCAGACAAGAAATAGGGTCTGCAGTAACTGCGCTTATGGACCAAATAATAATAAGTAAAAAAATCTTCTGTAGTATTTTCGTTTACCCAGTTGAGTAACTACAAAAATTGACCCCCAACATTAAAACCCGATTCCAAATGAACATGAAATAAAATAATATTTATATCTTATACACAATACAATGTATTATGTATAAATAATACATAAGTTAATAATACATATACGGGTTCTCCATACATGTATAGTTTTTGTCTCTTGTCTCCTATAATATTCGCACTTTCATGAGAAAAATGTATTGTTTTAAGCGTTTGTATATATAAACATGCACTCACAACTGAAAAATTCTGATATATTAGCGGAACACACTGACCATAAATAAATAGACATGAACCTAGACAAATTCCTTTTCTCAACATTTTAATTTTGGTGGCACCCACGCAATCAAAGAGATCCGTGACTTATTTTAAAAATATGACTCGATTGGAAAGAAAATTTAAATTCTGACAATATATCATACATTAATGTAAAAAATACATCTTGTTTACTCAAATATTTAATTTTCGAAGAGTAAATACTTTTACTGTTGCATAAATGTGTCATAAACTATCGGATTTATGTTTCGTTGCATAAATCGTATAGAATGCTCCTTGTCTCGCAAATAATGTTCCAAACCATGTTTATTAACAATACATTATTACAGTTTGTGGTGGAATATTACTACGTCGATACTGTTTCTTGCTGTGGTGATATTTAAAAATTATAGGTTTATATTAGCAGTAGCAAAAATACATAATGTACCAAAGATACATAATCTACCGCGGATCTTTGGGTCTATAGTAGTTCTAATTGAATTCTACCGTAGCAGCGATGTGCCGCCATTAAAGTAGTAAATGACTCCTGGATATCTACTACCGCGTTCAGAAGGCTAGGGGCACACACAGCATTACAGGTGAAATGAATGATATAAATAGGTGAAACTTTTTGGGATATTGCAATATAAGAGATCGAACGTATATTTTAGCTTTTTTGAAAAGGATATATTTAATAACCAATGCAAAAATAATGATTTGTGAAAAATACAATTTTTTGTTTGAACCTTTTACGATCAATTTCAATGCAAAATATATTATGGCCTTTATATAGAAATATTTAGAGATTCAGTGTATCTTTGCAAGCCCATATTGCTGTAATTTTTGCATAAAGATTCGAAAACTTTAAAAAAAAACACGTTAATCGTAGCCTGGCGTTTCTTAAATTCGAAAGTAAAGAGATCTAAACCAGTGCTGTTTCGCACGTTGATATTACGAGAGAGAGTATGCAATTGGCGTGGTCCCTTTGTATCTAGGTCTTAAGGACCTCTGGTGATAGTACACTGAAGCTCACTCCGAGTCACGCTACACCAAACTCCGGTGCACCGCAGGTAGATGCCGCTACCAGTCCGGTTCAGGTTCTTATGAAACGTATGCCCCAATGCACACCATTGACTGCATTCGCGTAGATTCGCAGCTACGTATTCCATTAAAGTGGTTAAATTTTAACAGGAACTCCAAACTAAATACAAAAATGATTTTATTAATTATAAAATACTTGCACGATTTTTTATCATCCAATGTAATAATTGAAAATTAATAAATAATTTAAATAATTAATTGTGTGCAGAGTTCGTGAGTGCAATAGTTAACAGAGCACTCACTACAATTGAATGGTTGCTGATTTTTTATGCACAAACTGACTCTATACAATCCATGAATTGAATAGTCTACTCGACTTGCTTTTGTCCATAAAAGAACCCCTCCTCGGTGACTTTTGTCCCGAAAGATCTGCGAAGCTCAGTATATATCGAGTCTTCCTCCAGTCTATATAAAATTCAATAGACATTATTAAATGAACAAGTCAGCGGAGACTGTGATCTGACCTTCGGAACTAAATGATAAATTTATCGAGATAATAGATTTCCTAAATAACATTAAATATATTATGCCATAATTTATTTAATGATGATTATAAATTTTAAAGTGCAACATATGAGTTCGAAAATGTGTCGTCTACTTACTATGTTGGTGTGGCGTAACTGGTTAATACTTTTCCCCGGATAGGAAAAGATACATGTTCGAATCTCTCTAGCAACAAAAATAGTTTCGATAAAATGATTATATATATATATATATATATATATATATCTATCTAATCATTAAGGAAAACACATTCTTATTGTGAAGTTGTAATTATTCAAAACATAAGACTGTGATATTTTAAATACTAAATTAATGTATTAATTATAAATATATACATATAAAATCAATTTTGTCGAAAAATATTGTTTTTGCGTCACCGGGATACGAACCTGGATCCCTATTTATTTCTTTCTAATCTATACATTTTAATTTGTATTATACCTACGTTCTGAAAAATTGTACTTCACAATAAGAATGTGTTCTCCTTAAAAAAAACATATTAAGACGGCATGGTGCAACCTTTTCCATTATTTTTGAGAGAAGACACATATGGCAATAATTCACTTCATTCGTGATGTCTTCTGGATCTATTTGAGCATTTTTCTGTAGTGAAATCACTTGGGTCATTTTCATAAAGTCTGAAACGTTTCTAAAGATTTGTTCAGTAAATCTACCAAAAATTAAACAATTTCTTAATGACCTCCTTATATAATATAATACGAGTACTTTGATTATTTGCGTTATTTCAGCGATCGGACGTCAGAGTTTAATTATTGGCCTTGATGTTGACCCTTGAAGATAATCCAGTAATTATTATTATGTAATAATTATAATTAACACAAGCCATGACACGATATTATTAATAATTTGATCTTACATCAATATCATATCTCGTCGATAAATATATGAGTACTAATCTGTGTATAATAAATAGTAATAATTGTAATTATCCCTATAACGCTGTTAAGCTTTAAATAAAGGTTCCGTTATAATTTTGCTGGTTCGCCCCACTGTTTCTTTTAATTCAATAATTATTTATTTATTTGTAATAATTTTTTTTTTAAATTGGGGCTACAATATACACCAACCCAGTTTCATTTGTCTTTCAACCATTCTTTATTTTAATATCTTTACTTAATAAACGTTAATTAAAAAAATGATTTATTTTAGAAATATTTGTGTATTTTAGTCAATTTAGTGAAAGACGATATTCATTTTATTAACATATCTTTTAAAAATAAATAATTAGGTGATAAAAATTTGATTTTATTATAAAATTTAAAATTATCGTTACAATATTTTTATCGTAGATAAAAAAATATAGGTTATCTACTCACTGCATTTATATACGCGTATTCTTATCTGTATTTTCTTATATATATTATTTATAATACCATTAGTATCTTTATAAATATGTGGCACATGTGTCTCAGGGTTCACCAAGAAGGAGATATTAAGATGGAGAAAGAAATCAGCCGAAGGTTGTATCAATAAATCACAGCATTGTGGTGATAACGAGATGAAGAGCAGATCACATTTAATATTTATTATCACATTTTATAAAGAAGTAAAACTCAACAGAAAAAATAATAACTTTATTTTTTTAAGGGTATGAAAATAAGTTATATTATCTTTCTAGTGGATTTGATTTTCTTCTTATGTAAATAATACAAAAAGATAATAAATAATGTACAAAATATAATAAAAATTATTACTTTTTTCAATTGATAAGTATTATAAATATACTAATATTATCAGAATGCAAATAAATACCCGCGTAAAGAGATATGTTACATATTATTAATGTAATATGTACATATTACATATTATAAAGTATACTGTGGATATTGGCAAGAATTTATGGTAATCAGAAACCCATTTATGTAAATTTCAGCACACACATGTGCAAATATGTCAATATGGAAATCATTTAAAATTTTTAATTTTAATTCCCAAAAGCATTCGCATTTATAGATATGCTTTTACGAGTAAATAATATTCATGTTCAATTCAATCATTCTCCTTCCAAAATTCTTTTAAACTTCGTGCTCATTACGACGAGGAAGATTACGATGGGAATAGACACAGTAAGATGAGACATCACAAGAGGTCACAGAGGCGTGATAGTCTATTCATTGGACATGACTTTCTTTGAACATAACCGCTACTCTGTTTAAGCTTGCATATATCTTCGTGGCACTAGTATGAAACTATGAAATATCCAAACTATAATGGGTCAAGAAGTGTTTAATCAAGAATTTCACATAAATTGTTAGAAATTTTATGAAAATTTTAAGGACTTGAGACGGTTGAACCCTATCTAAAGTTTTCGTAGGAAAAGGGTTGCGAAATGGAACAAGAGTACTTGACTCGTCTTAAATCAGGGCCGCGCTGCTACACCGCCTCGAAACATTACTCTAAACTCAACAACGATTTGAAGATTTCAGCGAATTTTGCAATGAACCCGAATTAGAGTTAAATAATAGAAATAAATTTTTGTCATTTAGCATAGAACAAGAGTCGATTGGTTGTACAGAACTTCTACACTACTTTTGCAATATTTAAAAAAATAAATCTAGTATCTAACTTAAATTTTGACGATGATGAAAGATGTGGAAATTGACTTAATAATCCAAAATTATTGGAAACATAAGAGTCAAAGAGCATTTAAAATGTTTGAACAACCATAGTTTTTCAGAATTTTATTAATCATTTATTATAAAATGATCATTTATTATAAAATTTTATTAATCATTTATTATAAAATGATCATTCTTTTGATAAAAAATTGAGATTGTCTGTTGTACGTATAGGTAGATAACGTTGATCTTAAATTTAATAATTTAGAATCATGAGCAAAGCATGTAAAAATAACCAAAATATTTTAAATAACCAACTAAATTTAACCATAAGTCCTTAGCTAAAAAAAGTTCTAATTATTTTGGGTCATTAAGTCAATTTTCACATCTATCATCATTGTAATAATTTAAGTTATGTACTATATACATATGTATATTTTTTTAATTATTGTTTTTTCAATTTATATTTTAAAAATAGATTTGAAAAAATTATAACTATTTGATTTTTTTTTGACAACCTGATATTTTACGAAACCGGTTGGCGAATAATTAACTCATAAAAGTAGTTAATAAATAAGTCAATATATATTTAATATAAACATATTGTTGACAATACTCGAAAAGGAATTTTTTAAAACATGAACAAGTCGATAGATAGTCAAAGTCGAGATGAGGGAACCTTTTTCCTTCTTCAATCCATGTACAATAACAAACCGTTATGCAAACAACTCTGCATTTTTTTTACTGAAAACACATTTTTGTTGTGAATTTTCATTTCATAAAAACCGATTCCACTAATTATTCTTTCGATAGATAGATATTTTTCTAATTGATTAATTTTATTTGAATTAACTTTGCTTTATCTTGTTTTACATCAACGTAGCCATTTTTATGTAAATTAATACATTAAATAATAAAATTAGTCTATTTTTTTATGTGATTCACGCAACGTCAGCGCTTGAACTAGATAATGGAACAATGATTAGAAGGCTGCCAAGCTGAAGGCACCTCTCATATTGAAATCGACAACCATCAAAAGAAAATAATTCAGGCACACGTTTGCTTTCCTTTGAATTCGTTTACACATCAAATGAACGTCAAGAGTGCGAATAATTTTCGAGTTAACGAAACAGAGATGAATTTTGTGAAAAGTTGTTTTGACTATTCAGACAAATTGTGACATGAACCTCACCGTAATACGAGACGCGTCCAATTTGTGGATTTATTCAAAACTCCTTTCTTATTATAATCTCGGTCTAGTCAACTTCAATGCATATTTAAATCCACATATGGATTTTTATATTATATGTGCATAGTAAGACGATTCGTCGTATTTTTTCTTATTCAATATAAGAGTACTATTACAATGAGTATATAAAAGGCGAAATTTTTAATTAAATTCCTAATTTTTTTTTAAAAGAACACATAATTTTTGCAGAACTTTACTTTCTTCGGACGCTACACACCTTAAACTGCTTCTCAACATAGTCGCCACCATTTTAAGGTACTTCTCATTACGGGGCACCAATTTTTATACACCTTCGTCATAGAACGACGCCGCCTGAGACGAAAACCATGTCTGTACTCTGTCTTTGAGTACATCATCATCATTTAAACGCTTGCCACCAAGGAACCGCTCTAAATGAAAGAAAAGATGGAAATCACTTAGCGCCATATCTGGACAAAACAAGACACACTGGCGATGAATGTCAGCTGGTTTCATGTTTCGTGCATTCAAAAAACGAATCACGGTCCGTATCTCATAGTCAACAGACCGATCTATTATCTTGAACATTTTAGCCACTCACTACAAGATGGCTACACTATGTGAACGTCTCTAATGTTGCAAGTGATGAGTCAACAGATATAGGATACAAACAAATCAATTTATCAAATATCTAAAGACCTACCATGAAACATTAGACCGGCATTTTATACAAATAATAGTATAGGATAGGAAATTTACTCATAAATTCTAAAGACAAAGATGATAAATTGAACAATTCTGGTGTCTATAAACTTAGTTTGCAAGGATTGTGCTGCATTTTATATTAGTAAAACGGGTAGAAATTTTAATATAAGAGTAAGGGAGCATTTGAGATGTTTGAACAATAGTGGGTTTTCAGAATTTTCTAATCATTTGATAGAAAATGGTCATGGTTTTGATAAAAAATTGGGATTGTCAATTTTGCATATAAACGGTGTTGGTCACAAATTAAATAGTTTGAAATCGTTGAAGATAAATAAAGCGTGTAAAACTAATCAAAAAATTATAAACAACCAAATAAATTTAACTATGAGTCCCATTCTAAAAATTTTTCCTAAAAATTATTCGACTAAATTTGTATTAAGTAACAATTTGAGTTAGGTACTAAATTTATTTTTTAAATAATTGTTTTTTTAAAAATAGATTCTGGTAAAGAAACAATAATATATGTTTTTAGTTAGTTATGACATCCTGAAGAAGAAAATGGTATTTTTCGAAACCGGTAGATGTATTTAAACTCAATTAAGTGGTTAATAAAACAAAGATAGTAAATAAAAAATATATGTTTCTTATTAATACATTTAATTAGTATTTAAAATATCACAGACCTATATTCTGAATAATTATAACTTCACAATAAGAATGAGTTCTTCTTAATAATTATGTTTACATTGATTCATCAATTTTGATATATTTTATTCTACACAAGATCTTATGATAGACAAACTTCTTTATTTTATTTTATTAAATTGCAAACTACTTGTATTCTAATTGATAGACATGACGTTTTTGAAAAGGCTGCTTATCAGTATATAATAAGTACTCGAATCGCCTAATTCCAAAACCCCCTAAAACGACTTTATGTGTTTTTAAGTTATGGATGAAAACGTGAATTTTGAAAGAAAATGAACAAAATGTTTAAATTTACATCAGCATATTTTAAATATAGATATATTAATATAATATATTAATATATAGATATATATTTGAGGGGAAATAACTACTTATATTCTGTCTGTTTTGGGAAATTTTGGAAGTAACCTTGATTTTGAACATGCAATGTCAATGGTCATAAGTGGCTTTTGCGAGAAACTAATTATCTAAGATTCGTTTTAGTGGTTTAGGAATTAGACGCTACACTACTAACTAACTAACTACTAATCACTAAGCCTCACAATATCTATAAGAATATTTCATTTCACATACCATATTTCCAGCCCCAGTTAGTTAGCAACATAACTGTAACTCTATCCTTTCGGAAGGGTAATGTCGCTGAACAGATAAACAAAGTTAAATGCATGATTCGTGTTTTATTTTTAGGTGCAGATATTTCGCAGTAACAGTCTGTTCTGGAATCTTCTCTGTTCTCTCGTATGTTCTTATGACTCATTAAATTTAATTATTTTTAAAACGCGCTACGCGTCTCAGACACATGTATCATACCACACTTAAGTAAGTTTTTCTAGTATAAAATATTTATAAATTTAAAAAAAAAATATGTATATTTAAAATTAAAATATTTCTGGTAAACAACTGAACTCCAGCCGGAGGTTAGGTTAACCATTGCACTACTGACGTTATATTTATTAGCTTGTTATAAAGATCACGGAGGATAACTATTTTTCGAATAAAATTGTAATATTGAGAATATATAAATAATAATGTAAGCATATTAAAAATATATATTAAAGGATTTAATTCAAACACGAGAAAATCAGCAATGTGTACTCACATGACAATTGAACATTACAGTTCATTAGGGGTTTGGTTAAGTCGGCAGAGTACTGGCTTAGCATACAAAAGGTACTTGGATCATCGCCTTCTAAAAAGTTTAGATTTCAAAAAGATTTTTGAGACGTGTGGTATCTAGTCCTGGTACCAATAAGGGTGAAAATAAAACACGTTGTAAAAGTAAAAGCATATAAAAATGTTGTAACGCGCTATTTTTAACGTAGTTTTCGAGCCAAATTTTACTGGGCTATACTCTGAATATACATATTCTATATTAAAACCTTGTCATATATTTTTTATTAATACCATATAGATCGACTATATTCAAGAAATTACAAGTGTGACCTAGTTTTAGCCGATTAAGAACGTTGAAAGCCTTTGGGAAATATTGCGTGAGTAATCACTGCTTATTCTGAATCAGACTAAAATAGAGGCCATGCGAATAGACGGAGGAATAAGGGATTCCCTTCAAATGCAAGGTCTTACTTGTAGACGATTGTGAAAGCTTTGTGTGATTATATAATTTTTCTCGAGTGTTCCTGGTGAATAATTATCAGGACCTTGTTTTAGCAAACTTTTGTTATTTCACATTATTTCTACTATGCTGTGCTTAATTAGGACCCTATGTACAGCGTGTTCGTATTTATATTATAGTCGTTTTGAGAGATAACCAAGAATAAGCTTTTATCCCTATTTATGTTGAGTACCTTTTAAACACTTTAAATGTTTGTTCTGTTTTGTTTATTATTCACTTAAAATTTTTGGTTGCACGAAATGGCGTCGGTAGACCATTTTAATTTCGTTATTACAGGTCACGAAATCCTAAATAATTCCCGAACAACGTGCATTTCACACTCGGAAGATTAATAGCTAGAAAATGTAGTTTATTTTGTTGAATTATTCGTAATAAATTCAAATAAGGAGGCTTTATATCACCGGAATGCCAGCGTTTAAATTATTCCACCAAACAGCACAGCGAACCGATTTGCGCTAGCAGCCGACAGCGACACAATGGGCGGCGCGGGCATTATCCGAACTTTTATTGCTGGTTCGAATCAACGTTTGGAAAAGAACAAAAATGGGCCAAAAGCCCACGGCACCGCCGACGTGACAACTTGATTTATGCGCGGGCGAAAATTGTCGCCAGTCATTTGTTTCCGCAATATGAATTTTAAATCCATTTTGTCAAGGCCTTGCAAAATCTACAAATCGCTATAAGAATTCTTAACATTATTTATAAATTTATTTATTTGATATTTTTTTCATTTTAATATTGAATAGGTTCATTCAGCAGGTAGCCCACCAAAAAGTTTTCACGAAAACTCCGTTTGAAATAAAAAAATTCGTAAAATTTTTATATTTTCTAATTTTAACCTTTACTGGTACCGGAATAGACACTAGGCGTAACCAATATCTTTTTGAAGTCAAAAAAATAACGGAGGTGGCAGGTATCGACTCCGGTATCTATCTCATGCTAAACAAGTACTTTTTCCACTTAACTACGCCCCTCAGTTGACCTTCGTATCAAATATAATATTATTAAATTAATTTATTATTAATAAGAATAGACTGCTGATTTTTACACCTTGAATTGGTAAATAATTTTTAATCTATTTTAAAATACATAATACTAAAAATGTTATATCTTTAACTCATTCTGATAATGATGTTGACTCTTTATATGTTTGATTGTATCGTCAGAATAATACCCGTTCGTGGAAACTAAAATTTTTATTCCAAATGCTTCGATACAATGTAATACAGGGCAATATAAGATGGTTATAGTTCAACGGTTCGGAAGCAAGAGGCCGATACATTTATCTTTTTCACACACTCATCATTGTGCCAACCTTCAAGCGCTCACACATTCGTCCCATAGATACATCATAAAAAATGTATTTCTTTTTTAAAATATTTGTTTTATCGGAGGCCTTCCCAGAACATTAAGATAAAATATTAGAAATAGCGGTATGATTTATAAAAATTCGGAAAGTTTTATGGAAGATCGCGGGTTTGACTGTAATAGATAAGAATATTGTAACGAATATGTAGTATAATTGTGGATGGACCCATGAACCCTGAAGGCAAGAAAGAAAAGAAGGATTGATATGTGATGGTGGAGACACATGTTGCGCATATCATGGACAACTGAAGCTCAAGGACAGACTCTCATCCATTTGCCCAAGACGTATCCTTTAATATTTTGGATATCTTGCGAGAAGAGGAGACAGCTTGGAGTAGCTTGCTGTGGTTGGCCATGTCGAAGGACGAAGAGAAAAATGAAGATTCCCCACCCGTTGGACCGACCAAAAGGTAACAGACACTTATTTGGTGACAAACCTAAGATCTGCAGGATGCCTAGAAAAGTAGAGGAGCATGGTCTAGAGGACGAGAGTTCATGGAGATCACAATTCTCAGTCATGAGGGATCGTGGATGATCATTATGATGATATGGATACTAACGAGGAAGAAATATATATACTTAATATGTAACGCTTTTTTCATTTATATCTGTCTCTCATCTCGGGACACAACAAATTATGAATATATTTAATGTTTGACAATTTCTCTGATTGTTCAATTAAATTTCTTAAGACGTTTTAGTCATCGCATAAAGTGTTTATATTTTTATCTATATATGTATATATCTTTGTCCAAATTTCGAGTTAAGTTTGGGATTTTTGAAGTACTGTTTGTCTAGTACCTTTATGTCTAGTACCTTATGGTCTATTAAATTTCTTTTAAGTTTATTTTACCTTTCAGAATTTAAGAATACTTTTCGAGAAAGGATTCAAAATCTTCAGATTTTCCAGATCAACAAATAATTTGTTAGAACTCATCAGGCATGAGGCACATCGAAGTTTCCTGTTAAAATAATAAGTTTGTGCGCCTTAACTACTTTCTTTGTTTCATAGATAATAAAGGGATATTATAAAATAATAATAGCTTGCCAAGTCTAGACTGAGTAATATTATTAGCTAAAGATAATTCTATTATATTTTTTTATAATTTAGTCTCTTAAGTAGACTAGTTTTCTAACGTTTAAAATTGTGTTTTTTCATGTTTGTTTATTTTTTTGAATTGGTAATACTTTTATCAGCGACAGCCAATTTGAAAGCTGATAGCTGATTTGTGCTCAGTTTGATTTTCTATTACATCATGAATATACACGCCAGAATAACGCCTGCTAATTGTGCAAATTTATTTCAAAAATCGTGGATTACGGTCGACATAGTCGTCTATCCAAACAAGTAATTCGAATAACTATGGATCGTTTTCACATCATGCATACTCTAATTGATAATCGGCATCTGCAGATACGTCGTACAATGCGCGGGGAAGAAGCTGTTGCTGCGATGAAGCACAGTGTTGAGGAGAACCCAAATAAGCCGATTCGCCATCGTGCACAACAATTGGAGCTGTGTCCATTCACTTTATGAAAAATTTTGCGGAAATATCTTGATTTACGAGCTTACAAGATCTAGCTCGTTTAAGAATTGAAGCCGCTTCACCATCATGTACATCGTACGTTTAGTGAATGGGCTGAAAACGAGATTGCTCTTGATTCTCATTTTAAACACAAAATTTCGTTCAATGATGAGGCTCATTTTTAGTTGAATCGGTACGTCAATAAGCAAAACTGCCACATTCGGAGTGAATAAAATCCACAAATCATTATTGAAATGCCGTTAGATCCACAAAAAATTACTACGTGGTGTGCTTTATGGGCTGATTGAACCTTTGGTCCATATTTCTTCAAAAATGATGCCGACCAGAACGTTACAGTCAATAGAACATTCTCCAATTGAATGGCATTAATATGGAAGAGCTGTGGTTTCAACAAAACAGCCCAATATGCCACATATCGTACGGCATAATCAATTTACTGAAGGAAACATTCGATGAGCGCTTAATTTTGCGTAATGGACCAGTGAATTGGCGAGATCGTGATGATCGTATGATTTAACACCTTTGTATTTTTTTCTGTGGGGATATGCGAAGTCACTAGTCTATGCCAATAACCAGAAACAATAGATAACTTGAAAGTCAACATTCCTCACGTTACTGCCGATATACGTCCCCAGCTGCTTCAAAAAGTGGTCAAAAATTGGACTTTCAGATTGCGCTTTATTTGAGTCAATCGCGGCACCCATCTGCTCGAAATCATATTTAAACACTAATGGCATAAAATTATATTTCTATTAAAGCCAATACTATAACCATTACCACGATTTTTATGTCTTTTATTTCATTTTCAAGTTTTGTACCTCTAAAAAGGCATCCTTTATATTAAGGAGCACACATTAATTGTGAAGTTGCAGTTTCTTTCAGAACAAGTTCTGTGGTATTTAAAAAAAAAATATACCAATTAAAAAATATTTAGCTACCGGAAATCAAATCTGGATCTTTTCCTAATCTCGAAAATGCGTTTACCAATTACACCACGCTAACAGAGTAAGTTGACCATAAATTTACGATCTTATATACTAAAGCGCTTTCAAATTGATAGACCTGTTATTCCATTATTAAATGCGTCAAATCTTAAATACATTTGAGCAATATACGCTAGGAAACGCCAGAAATTAAATCAATTCAATTTTACTAAATTTGGATAAACTTAAGTACAACTTATATATTTTTTAAGGAGAATATATTATTATTGTGAAGTTGTAGTTTTTTCAGAACATAGTTCTATGGTATTTTAATTCAAATTAAATATATCAATTAGAAAGATATACAGAAAATTTCTATTAATCGAAAAAAATTTTTTTTTGCTACCGGGATTCGAACCTGGATCTTAATTAAAGGTGTAATTGGTAAACGCAAATCCCCGGATAGAAAAAGATCTAGGTTCGAATCCCGATAGCAACAAAAATTTTAATAACTTTCTAATTGATACATTTAATTTCTACTTGTATATTTTATTTACTCGACCAATGCATGTTTTTTTTTATGTCTTCTAATAAGGTTTTTTTTTTCAATACATATGTAAAAAGATAATATCTTAAGTTTCGTGATATGGTTTGCTGTTGTACCTAATTGATGAGTTGACATTTTTTTCAGTATCCATATCCAGGTAACAGTGAGTGATTTCCATTAAATTACCATGACAGTTTATATTTTAAAATATATATTTTGTCATTAATAAAATAAAACAGTTTGTTTTTAATTTAAACAAATTTCATTTATTTTCATTGGATCAGTGACGATATTACGCTAACATGTTGTCACCAGAAATACGTCTTGGTGAAGTTCAAACTCGGAAAAAGGAAATTGTTAATACATATAACCGACTATCGAGCATCTATTCAAAAACACCTCCGTAAAATATTTCTTAACTTTGAATATTGTTTAACAACCTATAATTCTTGGTCAAAAATAAAGTCTTACTCCTTGTTTCACTGCTCGAATAATATATAAAATAATGTTTTTAAATATTAAGCGACTATTCTATCCCAAACCATGTTATCTAAACTATTTACTAGATAGATAACCAAAACACTATTCTCCAAATGTTTTGTTTAAGGGTTCCTTCCGAGACAGTAATGTAGAAGACTTGAGGGGTTATCCAAAAATAAATTATAAACTACGAGACCAAACGAAATTCAAGATATTCACAAAAATAATTTAAGCAAATAAATTGCCACTATTACTCATCCTGAAAAGGTAAGAAATACCCTTTACAATTTGAAAGAAAAGGATATACCTGTTCATAGTTTGAAATATCTTTTCTTTCTATAAAATTTAATCTCAAAATAGTTTAGTGAGTTATACTAAACATAATAAGAATCTAAATTAAATTAATCAATTACAAAAATATACATAAAAAAAACTTTTTATCAAAAAAATGTTTTTGTTGCTACCGGGATTCGAACCTGGATCCTTTTCTATCCGGATAAACGGACCTGAGACTTGAACCCCCGACGACTAGATCACTAGACCACAAACACATCAATCCCAACGTAAGTTGCAAAGTATTCGCCAATGAAATTCGATCATTCTAAACTCGAGAATTTATTGTTGTTAACCAATTTTGGGACCACAACTAACATAGTATTCGTATCACACCTTGTAATATTTTACGCTGTTCGAGCAGGCAGAGTTCAAACATTTCATCTTATTTTTAGAGATCAGAGCAAGTTTTTTTTAATCTCAGCTGATTTGTCTTATTTCATAAGGTGTATGACGTATCTAATTGTACCATTTGGATTCTATGTCTAACAATACTTCTGTAAAAACTAACTGCGTAATTTTGTGTACGAGTCAAAGGTCAGACGTGGAACGGTCTGCTGCGACGATAACAAAGATCCGCCAAGGTAAGTCGAGCGCTCCTAACATTACTCTCCCCTTTGACTTTGGTCTTTTGTCGATTCTTTACCTTTTCAATACCTAACCAAACATATATAATATATCCTGTCCCAAATCTCCCATAATTTCCCTTTCCACTCATCCTAGGGCCCCATATTGAAGAAAATATTTTTTTATCTCAATATCGAGAATTATCTGAAAATAAATATATCTAGAGAAATAAACCTTTTATATTAGAAAAACGTTTTCGTTAAATAAAATTTACATCACATTTTATTAAAAATATAGTCGATTCCGCTTAATTGGGCTGGAACGGAAACCAAACCAAGGAACTAACAGTAATTTACATAGCTTAATTGGGACAGCATTCCGCCTTATTGGGACAATAAATTTAAGATCACAATACATATATGTTATTCGCATAACTACAAAATGTAAAATTGAAGGGAGTCTTCATTTGCACTGAATACCAGTTCTGATTTTGTAGAAGTGCAAGCTTACATAAACAAAAGACAGAGTACATTTGATGAATTAAATTGTATATATCTACTGTTTATTTTATTTTTTTATAATTTATATTTTTGTTAAAAAATTTATTAATACATTATGTATCTATATTTAAAGAAAAATATTATCAAGAATATTAATGTGACTCGTATTCGTGTTCACATCTCTATTTAAAAAAATAATAACCAAATATTAAGAGTACAACTAACAACTGAGCGAAGGTAGAATGAAAATAATTAAAAACTATATACAAAATATAACATTCATCTTAATAAAAAATGTGTTTACTAAAAATGCACATATAAAAATATTATACAAATACTTAATCAATCTGTTTTTAATGAAATTAGGATGATAAAAATTTATTATTCATTAAAATTATAGCAAAATTTGGACACTAAAATTTACTAAATAAAAATTTTTCTTTGTAATGATAAACAACCGGTTTTAATATATATTCGAGCGAGCATTTCTCAATTTATTGTATTGATTTATTACAGGTATTTAAAACTTTTACAGTACTTTGTGGAGCACAAGTACTTCATCGTTATAAGAGTATTTTAGATACATAAAATGTTAAAAAGGTAATATATAACTATTTGAAATTAGCCAAAAATCTAACCGTGCTATGAGAAAAAATGATGTATATATATTTAAAGTTTTTTTTTAAAAGCTATTTAATTTAGAAGAGTTTTACGAAACAAGTTTAATAAATAAAAAACTTTTTAATTTTACAGGGCAAAATATTACAATGATAAATCTACCAGCAATGGGAAGGTCCCGAATTTCAGAACCGGTAGTAGTTCGATTCCTTCAAGAGAAAGATTTATCCTTGTCTTGTATACGTGATATACTTATTTTCATTTAATTTCGTGATAGGTTCTGAAGAATCGCAAGTATAAAATGATTTTTTTATAATTTTTGATACAATGATGATATTTGAAAATATTGAAAAATTTATAATAAAATAACGTTCATAAAAAAAAAAATTTTTTTTGGAACAAATAGCACCCAATTAGCAAACAAAATTCAATTTTACGTCACATGGCGTGCATAAATGAATTTCAACATTGAATTTTAAATTCAAGTAGTCGACTCGGAATAATCGGTAAATCCGCCCCGCTTTTAGGAATTATATAGATATAGAATCAACTTTTCAAAAATATTATTATAAGTATATTTTTTTCAATTTATTATGATTATAATATAAAAGTTACTCTGCAATCATAGATATGGATATTTTGTGAATTGAGTCAAATAAATTAAGAATTTAACAAAAAAAGTTTAAAGATTAGTTTTGGTATCAGACATCACGAGACAGGGACTCCCATGAAAATAGATCCATAATGATTTGATTTTATTATGTGTGTTAACAATCATATAACAGAGTGAATATTTTCATCATAATAATATGATTTAATTATTTTGTTTCTATTGAGAAATTGACTTCAAATTTTTTTAATCGGAGTTTCTTTCAAAGATATGAAACGTATTTTAGTATCTTTAAAAATATAATAATATACAATATATATGTGGTTCATATAATTTTATCTCCTGTGTGGTAATTTTTTTACATAAATAAATAATATTATCATAAATATAATTAAAGATTATTTGAATAGTGATATATTTTAAGGTATGACATGTAAACGTCTACCATAAAGAAGAAAATCAATATAATTAATACTATGGTATCACGCACGTAAAGTAAATTCGTATCACATACATTCATTTGTAAATACACAGATAACATGACTGAGTTCATAAGTCATCACTGAACCATATTAACGTCAACATTTATATATTTGTCAGTTTTGATTTAACTATGTAGCTCATTTTGAAGAAATCTTGGAAAACCATTAATTTATGGACGCAGTTAAAATAATAAAAACACAATACAATTACGGTATTTTAAAATAAGTATTGGAGTAGTATCGTAATTATTCTGAAACAATGTTTCTCAGTACCTTTGAAATTTTCGATTGTTTTTTTCATATCAGTAAAACATGTTTTTTTCATAGTGTTTACCAAAACGGTCCTACTGAATTCATAAAAATATATTAATTACGTAATTGAACAGAAATTTAGCAACCATTTAAGTTTGACATTTTAGTTCGCATTTGGTAATCGTAGACAGTAGTTGATTACAATTTATTTTGAAACATCTAACGCCCCAACAGCGTGTTGAAGTCAATAAAACATTTTATCTAAATAATAATGGCAGTGCTGTAACCATCAATGGTAATCGCTATCGTCACATGTTGGAAAACTTTTTGTTGGTCGTATTGGGTCGATTTGACTTGCAATACATGTGGTTTTAACAAGACGGTGCCACCTTATACACAACCCGAGCTTCGCTTGAAATTTTGCGAGAATTTTTTCCCGGCAGCATAATGTTAAAAAGTGGTGATATCGATTGGCTTCTCGATCACCTGATTTGACGACTCTCGACAATTTTCTGTAGTTGTACTTGAAAGGAAAGGTCTACGACAATAAACCAATAACAATTTCGATGCTATAGGACAATATTCCAAATATAATATATATATTGCTGAAAAAACAGGCGAAGTGTGTGAGAATGTTATGAAAAATATAGTGGATCACACATTTGTGCCGCTGCCAGAAGCGGTTTCTTGACCGATCTCATATTTCAAACATAATTGTAATAGACCAAATAATAGATAAATCAAAAACGACATCGGCCTGGAACCTAATATTTATCCTTTAGATTATAATAATAGTAGTTCTCGATTAGTTCTGTTCGGTCAGTTAGTTAAAGTATAACTTGTGGGTTTCCTCCACAATTTACAATTGTTTTATTCATAATTTATGTATCCATCCATGTAAGCTGTTTATTTGACTATTTGTATATTTCGCGTATATACTTGTTACTTTGAATGTTGAGGTCTGGCCTCCGAGAACGCCGTGGTCACGTCTCGGGCGTAATTTCCTCTTACACGCGTTTGGCAAATGGCACATCGTTTCACAATGCAATGGTGGCCGCCATCCTCCAGAATAGAGTTTGATAGTATTAACATGGCCAGAGGTAGTGCCTCGCCATATATTTGTAGGTGTTTTTGTTGCTAAACATCAAGAAAATGTGAATTATTTTAATTATAGAAAAATCTTATATTTTTCATATTTAGATATAGTGCGAAGAATTTTAAATCATTAAAAAACTAACAAAATGATCCTCTCTTTTTTAGTCTCATTGGGAGAAGTATAGCACAATGTATTGAAAGATTAATATTATGTTATTTTAATGCGCAAATGTTAAAATAATTATAATTTATTTATAATGAAAGAAATGTTGTCTATAAATCACATTACAAATATTTACAATAATTTATTAATATTATTAGCTTTTCCATATAATATATTTTTTTATATTTTCATAAATTACATCTTTAAAATGGTTTCAACACAAAACTGTACTTACATTTAGTTATCTTGAATTACCAAACGATTATATTTTGCATATAACATAATTTTCAAAAATTTTGGTAGTAGGTACCTGCCTTTCAGCCTAGGTTTGGTGGATGTTTGTACCTACTCTGAATTTGGCCACATTTTACATTATACTGTTAATACCTTACATCACTCTACTAAATACAATTAATAATTGATCTCAGTTTTGCATAATGCCTTAAGTTATTGCTACGTGTGCAAAACCTCACATGGCAGAATACGCTTAATGGGTAAGTATTGTATATATTACATTGTTTCATCTAAATCATTTCTTCGGTAACATTTTAAACGCTTTGAAACGGCAGTTAAACTATTGTTTGAAGCGCATTATTCCCAGTGTACAACCCCTAACTGGGTTTGGGACTACGCTTGCGCAATATATAACCAACTTGGCAGACTGGTACGCGTATAGGTGCCCACATATATTTTATTATAACTGAGGGTGTTTGAAAAATAGTAGGGGAAAGTAGGTGTTGAATTCACCATCTTTAGCTGTGAACTTAAGAAGATGTGAGAATTGTCGAGTTGGTGCGAATTATTTTTAATTTTACAAATAGGTGAAATTTAAACAAAAATACAAATATATATATTTAATGGTACTTTGAATTGTATTTACATTTCGTAAGAATTGTTTTGTTCATTTCTGCATGAACATTTACTAATAATATAGTATCTACAGATAAAAATAATTTTAAAAAACTGAATTTGAGATCAAAACTAAGTTAATATAAGACACGCACAGTTTCCTTTGTTTTCCTTTCCACGAAATGTTACTTTCTAATTTTACAATTTTCATATTTTAATATAATAAACATGAGACCACCCCTGCAACAACACTGTATATCGGTTTTACAAATGTTGATAGATAGATGGAGCGTCGGCTATCTTGAATAATGTACAGTGTTGTGTAAGAATTGTGTGAACACACCATTTTTAAGTATATTATTATTGATATATTATGTACTATTACCAGCATTTTTATTTCTTTTATACGGTTGTCAAAACCATTAGCCCGAGACGAATCAATTTTTTGAACATCTTGCGATATGGGAAGATAGCTCGGAAAAGATTGCTATGGTGGGCCACGTCGAAGGACAAATAGTAAGAGGTAAATCCCTTCCTGTTGGACCGACCAAGTGGAAAAGGCAACAGGCATTTTATTGGTGATGGCCCTATGATCTGTAGGATGCCGAGAAAAATTGAAGAGCATAGTCTAAATGGTGGGAGTTCAAGGAGATCACGATCCTTAACCATAAAAGACAAACGTGAATGATGTCCAAGAAGATATACAACGCATATGCTCATAACTCAGATAAGCCCAAAAACAATAGTTATACATTTATATGTTCATCACACATGAGTTTGTCTAATTAATGAACTGACTATTAATTCAAATATCTTTACTCTCGTGCGAGAAACATGCATTTGTATGAAATGCGCATACAGTCAGCAATCTCTAATTTTATCTTTTATCTGTCTTTTAACATAGATTTTATAAGTTGTGTTTATTTATTAACCATCAAACTGCTATCCAATATTCTAATATAATCATTATACAGTGTCTACACTAATAATTCACTAGTTCTACAACACTCTTACTAAATATATATATATATATTTTTTTTTTCTCTATTTTTATTCCTGTCGAATCTTTATCTTTCATGAATTAAATAACACCACAACAGCACGAAAAAAACTGGTTACGCAGACGGCAGTTTAGCGAAGTAGCCAGAACAATGATGTATATATCAAATATGGAGTCTACTCCATCCCACACAATAAACTACGAATATATACTTAATTGCAATATATTTGTATCTTATGGTTAACATATTATATTATTATATATTCTCATCTGTTACAATTAAAACATATATACCAATAAATTCTTATAAATAATAATAATCAAAGCAAACTCTTTTTGATGTTACACTATTCGACCAATAGCAATCTTCGCTACTTTGAAATTTAAATGGCTATTATTATGGAAAGAAGTTGTTGCATTTTTTTTGTGTTATTAATCAGATTATAGCGATTATTATTCATAATATTAAGTATATTAACAAATATATAGCTCTTCAAACACATCAATCTTTCATGTTTCTTTAAAAAAAAAGTGAGTTACAGAGATTACACTTAGTACTCTCAATAATTTCATTATCTTGAGGTCAAAATACTGGTCGTTAAATCGAAGTTTACATTTTATTTTATTCTTTACTATGTTCTAATACACCATAGTTCTAACTTTGTTCAATTAGTTGATTGAACAAGTAAGAAAACTTAAGTTGGCCCAAACTACGGTTTAGAAAATGGTCTATCCTATGAAGATAATATACATCAGTTGCGGCACATGGAGTAGGCAGTGAATCATAGGTTTGCGGTTCCGAGAAGCGAACCGTAAAATCACACCCAGCGGTCGGGCTGACTTAGTACCGAACTGCAGCTCAAGCAGCGCCCGAAATTAGGTAAAGTTGTAATACTTTAAGCGATGTCTCCAAAAATAATTTTATCTTCATGTCTTCTATAATTTTTTCTCTTTTTTTTATTTTTTTTCCTTTTCGTTGGATACTGCCCGTAGCACTATATACCATAGACCAAAACTTAATATACATATAATTTATACCGTACTATTATTAAGATAGTATATTCAACGTAATATACAGTCTGAATTAACTTTACTATAAAAACTTTTTTGGTGTGTTTCATGATTATTTATTTTGTATTTTTCCACAAAATGAAATCTCTAACTGTCTATTATATATTTCGTTTCTTTAAAGATATAACAGATGTTGTTATTACATATTATGTTATATGTAAAGTGGTCGGTACGCATTACATTTTATTTTATATTAGTTTTTTAATATATTATATAGCTTGAGTATAATAAGTAAATAATATTGTTAAATTATTACAATTATAAATTCATACGTACATAAATCAATCGAAATTCAAATTGTTTTTGTCACCTCTATTTCTCTTTAATAATAAAATTGATAATTTTTATAGCGCCATATTCATAAAAACATTCACCTCAAGGGCACTTTCCGCCCTACCCTTCGATTTCTTATGGGATTTTCCCTTGTATATCTCCGTCGATTTCTAAAGCGTGCTTCGTTTTCTTCGACCAACAAGCTCATAAATTGTCCACTTTTTTCTCACTATTGTTACGAGTGTGAGTATTATGCCCAGTGGCGTAACTACAAAAATTGGGCCCAAATACAGAATGGAAAAAAGGGCCCCTTAAATGATATTAAATAAAATAACAATAACTTTGTATGAAACCACGAAATTTATTATCCGTCAACCCGTTTCGCTTATCTCAAGCTTCATCGGGACGTATTTAAAACTGATCATAAATAGAAAAAGAGTGGACTTATATATATATATATATATACATATATAAAGAGGGAGACAGAATATAAAATTACTTGTAATCAAGGGAGACAGAATGCAAAATTATATGCGAAATAGAGAGACAGAATACATATACAAATAAACGAAACATTCAGGGATGGGAAAATACAATGTTGATGTATACTTAATTGATTTTAAAGGAAACATACCTAATATGGAAATAATTGATAAATTAATTTGATTATTAATTTGTGTATATCTGACCTTTCTGGCCGACATTTCGGATCCCATGGATAACAGATTAGCCCAGAAAACTATGCACAGAAAATGATTAAAATAATTATGAATAGTTATCCATTAAAGTTACCCACATGATTTATCTATAAAATAGTAGGAAAAACATTGATTTCTTTTCTCATATAATACTTGCACTTTCCAAGGTAATTTATATGCGCTTGTAATTTTAAAAATACTTTACGGTGATGGTCTGGTCCCTAACCCGACATATTAGCGGGGTACTACCTTATATACGAGTATTTAAAATATTTTCACTTGTTTTTGCAGTACACGTGAGAAATTTTTAAATGTTGTAATATTGTTTCTTGCTGTGTTTACAATTAACGCTGAGAAATGTAATGATACTCGCAAAATATCGATTTCAAAAGGATTGTAGGCCGCGAAATTTTTAGGCTCCTGTTCTACATGACTCCCAACACACCCCATTGGCATAGTCAGGCCACTGATTACGCCAAAATATATGATTAAAAAATTATCCGAATCTTCTCATTATTGTCCATAAGATAAATCTATGAGATAAATTAAAGAAATTATGTTATGATATCGTGGTTGTACGTTTGTGGATTTATATTGTATTGATGTGTGTTGATTCGTATCATACCTAGTTGTGTGTGAGTGGTGGGTGCTTCAATAATCACCCACCACTCATGTGTTCGTGGTTGATGATCGCGGAGTGTACATATTGTATAAGTGTGTGTGGCCAGAGCAAGTTAGGAAACGAAAACGACTTACATTTGATACTCAGTTTATTGTTAAGCACAGATTACAAATTTACAGAAATAGTTAAACTATACAATGAAATATATATAGGCGAAGAGTTACAGAAGCGGTTCTTGGAGATGTTGTCTGGAAGGTGGCGGCGAGAAGAGTGAGACCCGAAAGCCAGCCTTCTTGACGGTTGCGGGCACATGTTATTGTTACCTGGCGTCGTTACCGGGAGTGTTAATGTTTGTTAAGGAATTGTTTGTTAAGGAATTGTTTGTTAAGGAATTGTTTGTTAAGGAGTGTTAATGTTTGTTAAGGAATTGTTTGTCAAGGAGTGTTAATGTTTGTTAAGGAATTGTTTGTTAAGGAGTATTAATGTTTATTAAGGAATTGTTTGTTAAGGAGTGTTAATGTTTGTTAAGGAACTTTATATGTATATCTTTCAAATTGATACATTTAATTAGTATTTAAAATATCACAGACCTATGTTCTGAACAATTACAACTTCACAATAAGAATGTGTTCTCCTTAATAATATAATTGTACGCTAATGAATAATCGCAGTCGTCGTACCAAGTGAAAATCCATCCCAATAATAATACAAATTGTTTTTTTTTTAGTATTTTCATCCCCTTGTATATTTTTGCAATTTTTTGTATTTTTGGTTTTTTTTATATTATTACATTTGTTTATATTTTTGCAATTTTTTTGTGGCTATTGGAATATTTTTTAAAGGCTTTTTATTTTTTTTTTAAATATCTTTTTGCAAAATGCCTGCGCGCAAGTGAAAGTACCAGTGAAAGTAGGATTAATATTCCTTTTTTTTTTAATGCAGACGGTATTCATTTTATAGAACTTTGTTAATCAACACAATAAATCAAACACGATTTTTTTGTTTTCAATTATAGTTTTTCCAACATTGTCAATTTTAGCATTAAGGGAATGTTATATTGTTAATCACCTAATATGTAATACCCAACTTTGTAACCAAACTTGTATACAAGTTCACCACACTGTTCAATGTTTTATTGTTGATAATGGCATTGACGTTCGAAACAATTATTTGGCAAAATTAAAAATAGAACCAAAAAAATCGTGTTTGATTTATTGTAGACCTTATGGTTGTCTAATATGATTGACTCGTGATTGTGTCAGAAAATTTTGTAGATATGAGACTGACCCCTAATATCTTCTAGTCTCACGCACGTTAGTGTGGGTCGCAATCTAGGATGACTGCTGCTGTAACTAAAACAAGGCATAGAAATTAAAGGCCACTTACAAAGGATGGATGAAATATACAGAGGTGGTATACAGTTAAATTCGCATATGCGGTTCAACGCTGGAATGGCTCGCTCGAGATGTCCCTGAAAGGAAGGCCTGCGAAGAAGTGGTCGCTAGCTGCTTGGGCAGTGTCCTTCACGATGTATGTTATCTGCTGATTGGTTATTAGAGTTTCGGCCTTATATGGCTAATAAGTGAATCCCTACACGGCCATGTCTGTGAGGCGCGTATAGAGTCACCACAGTATTGATTAAGGATTATTATTATTAATGACTTTATTCTGTTAGCCTTTCAAGTGTATTTAAATTATGTTTTATTGTAGTTAAATATTATTTAATAAATTAATATTTATTTATTGATGATTTAACGTCAACAAAATAATAAAGACCGCTTTAAGTAAAATTATCTTTAAAAGCTCCGCTTACCAAAATAAACGTTCAAAGTATTGCTATTTTACCCTAGTTTGATGTTCACCCTTATCCCCTCACCCCTCGACCCGCACCGCTCCATTCTACCTTCCAGGGTCGGGTCGGTTTCGACCCCCTGACCCATAGGCTCTAGTTGAATAGGATCGGAACGAACCTCGAACGGCGTACAGCGATGATTCAATTTTGAAATCAAGATTCTTTTATATTTTAGTTGTGAAAATATATTATGTTATGCTCTCCAAGTGTCTCAATAATTCTTATTTGAAATATATAAAAATGTTTTCCTTATAATAAATTCAAATAAATGAATGCCGTCAAAAAAAAAAAGTATTATGTTAATTTTTAAAATTCTTACATTCCATGTTGGAAATTTCGCTCGTGTTTCATAAAACATTTTTATATTTTGATAATGACATGATCAATTTTAAAAATTTACGTAGTATTAGATACAATTAATGTATTACATTAATAATGATATCAATGTAAATTATTTATTGGTAAAATGTAAAGGACAAATCTTGTGACTGGAAAACGTGACACTTTTGTAGCTTTATATTATTTATTAAATATTACCTAAACCGACATAGATCGGTTGAGAGTAATCTAGGCACTGATAAAATAATGATCTTAACTAGTACCAGTGGTAGCTTAGATATTTTCGGTGGCATTTAATCCATAATTTTAAAAAAAATATGCCCCTCTACACTTAAGGCAGGACATGATTGCGAGAGATTTGCAAAAACTACAGCAATATGTACTTTCAATCAATTTTATTATGAAATATCCATTCATTCTTAAAGCACTTCTTTAAAGAAAAGTATCAAAATATATTTTAATTATCACCAAAAAAAATATAATGGCAGAACCCAATTTAATCTTTTTCGCAATAAAATTACCTTTGGTACACCGAATCTCGAAATATTTTAAAAGGTTCAAACAGAAAATTTTACTTTACACAAATGAATATTTTCGTTTTCGATTTCAAATAAGTTAAAATTCACGTTCGGTCTCTTATATTGCAATATCAAAAAAAGTATTAAAACTTAAGAATTATTTAAAATTTATAAAGATTCCTAGAAATTTTTATATTATTTAAAATAAATTATATCTTGTGCGCATATATTTTGAATAATTACTCGAAAGAAGCCCGTAAAAACTGACAAATTTTTTTCGGCAGTCATCATAACGTAAATAGGTTATTATTAAATAAATTTTGTTTCCCTTCTCTTCTAAAAATTTGAAATTAAGCCAATGTTTTGGTGTTTATTTTATTATTTTTTTTTTTTTAAATCTAAAACATTTTCACATATTTGTAGATAACATCTACAGTCACGTGACATGTAAAACGTATTTTAATTCAAATTTTTAGAATGTGAGTTTTAATGCTATGCTACTTTTGATATCATCTGTTCAAGTTGAGAGTAACTTTCTCATCTGTTACCCATCTTAGAAGTACACGAATCATGCACTGAATATGTTATGTTTGTACATTGGAAATGTTGGGTTTGGCAGATGTATTGACAACTTACGGAAAAAAAGACATGAATTAAATTATTTAACATAAATTTTATTATTATTGTATTATGAAATATCGTTTAACAAAATACATATTATCGTTTATATAAAATCGTCCTAAAATTATTGAATAAATTTACACACATCTTTATTAAACATGTAATGAAGAAAAATAATATTTTGCTTTGTATTTCTCCTTCCGAATATATGTCTTGTTCTGAATAAATTTATGTTGACATTTTCCTCGGTTCCCTCATTTATTTAAGTTTAGTATTATTCAAATACTAAATTCGTGTTTGTAATATTCCGGAGAATCAGAGTACCCTGGGGCGTTTGTAAAGTAAGGACGTATCCATGTTAAAGAATTAAGAGCAATTATACAGGATCGCATCCTCGAAATTGTAGTGTTTTTTTATGTTTCAAAAATAAACTAATCTAATACATAATATATAATATTTTTATGTTATGTTGACTAACATATTTTAAATAAACTTACATCATATGCTTATATAGAAATATGATTGTCTGTGATCTATCAGAAGGTTTTGTGGATGTGAGTCTGAAGTCTCTAACGTCTTCCAGTCTCACACATGTTAGTGCATGTCGCAGTGTATATGGTGTTCGTATGTAAGTATTTATGTTTTGTCTAGAGCAAAATATAGAAATGAATGAGTACTTTTAAAGGTTGGCGTTTATTGATGGATGAATTATACTAGGACGGTATACAGTTAAAAGTGCGCATGTGATTGAACGCTGGAGTGGTTTGCTCGAGATCCCGATGAAATGGCCTGCGAAGAAATGGTCGCTAGATCTTAGGATAGTAACCGTGACGATGTGTGGTGTCTGCTAATTGGTTGGTTGAGTTTCAGCCTTCCATGGTTGTTAATTAAGATCCTACACGGCCGTATCTGTGGAGCGCGTGCAGGGTCACAACATATGTATAAAACCAAATATCTGTATGTCTGTTCATTTTAAAATCCTACACCCTTTAACCGATAACATTTTGTTCCTGCTCTTTAAAACAAATATAGGTATCATCCCTTCTTTTTTTGACTACTTTTTGAGTATTTAATTAAATGCTATCCTTTTTAAATTTTACATATTTACTCTTTAGAACTCTACATAAAACATACATATAATCTACTCTCCCTCTAGCCACTATACCTCCTCCGCCCAATCATATATTCAATGCCATTCAAATTTTATTTAGTTCCGCTCTAGGATCCTGGAGAAAATATTTTCATTCCAACCCATTTCCCTTGATATTTTTCACCTTCGCTCTGCCTGGACCAAATTTTTTTCTTTTTAAGTCCCTATTTTAAATTGTATTTGAATCCGTTCTTGTATAACATAAATTAAGTATGATATTGATCCTTCAAACTCAGAAATTATGATAACACAAAGGTTTAAGTGAGATTAATGAAATCATTTTTTGTCAACTGAATAAGTGCGTGTGCATCAACAATGTGATTCATTGTATGTCACGTAGTAATTCACCGATTTGAAATTTAATAAATCTCATTTTATCTGCAGTGACTTTTTAGTACTATTCGTTAGCTTTGCCAGTACGTATGCTGGACGTGGCCACGAGTACCGCTATATGGGCATAGGGCCATACGAACGCATACATATATAAACTGTTTATTTACTAAAATCATAAAATTGTTTAATATGAATGTCACAAAAGAAAATTACATGGGAAATTCACATTTTTCATTAAAGAGAACTGTAAAATTCCTTCGAATGCATATACAGGGTGTAACAGACCTACTTCGCAGTATTTTATGTGTGGATACCTGACTTAATTACAAGTCAAAAATGTTTAAGGAATATGTGCAAATACCGCACCGTTACGGAAAATATTATTGTTTGAAATTTGTACGAAATCGTCCTTTAAATCTACGTACTTAAAATTATTTTTTGCAAAATGTATCAATTATTTATCTATATCTTTGCTTCAGGCCCTAAATCATGCGCTAAAAATGGTCTGGTTGCTTGAAGTTTGATAATCTGTATTTGTTATATTCAATATATCATTTGAAATCAATAAAATATTTCGATTAATCGAAATAATCGCATAAATACCTTTTTTTAATGCTTATATCTCTGAGATGGTTGAGATTAAGCACATATTCATTAAACATGTTCGACTCATATCCACCCATAAAATATTGTGGACTAGGTATGTTACACCCTGTTTATGACATTTTTGTTCTGAAGGCATATTTTATCCAAATTATAGAAATCTACTATCAACTGTTTGAGAAAATTGTAACTTCAATGCTGCTGTAAAGTAATTAAAATTAATATGGATTTAAAATAACATAAATTGATAATTTGATGCAGCTACTTAGGTAACAATTATAAAAATTTGATTTTCATTATGTCTCATTCTTGATTTCATTAATATGGAAGACAATTCAGTTCATTAAAATCGACGCTTAAATAAAAAGACAGCAAAAATTGTGAACTCGATGAAATAATGACATTAAGTATTTTGTGTAGGAAGAATGTTGATAGAGTAATAGATCGATGTAAAAGTATAAAAATGGAAATAAACGTAAACTAGACGTTCACCTGATATTCTCTACTACGGCAATCATCTCATAAATGTTTTAGGCGCCGCGCCGGTCCCAAGACGAGGTAAAACACAAGTTTAAAAATAAGAATAAAATATCATACACATTTTAGAATTATATTTGTTTATTTTTTTTTCTAAATATATGATAAATTTTTAAAATAATTATCATATTTTATATTATGGCATTTGCGTATTTAAATGCGAGCGGGGAACATCAGTGGCAACCAGCGGACGGAGCATTGATAAGGGATAAAATTTATGTTTTTGGATATTGCCATATAATACGTATAAATAAACATATTCCTCTCTTTAAAACATCTAATAATAATATATTATTTAGGGGTGAGTTAGTTACCCCGCACCATAACGGAAATGTAAAGTCCGATTATAGGTAAATTTTGATTAACTAATTAATTTTATTAATTTCTATTTTTAAAAATACATTATTTGCTACATACGTATACGAGATATTTATTTAATAGAGAGAATAAAATGCCTCGTCCATTTTAATATATCTTCTCATAAGATGTTGAAGCTTTTAACAAGCCCGTTTTCCAATATCTGATTTATCTGATTATGCCATGTCTTTCAAGAATTTATTATCTTTGATACAAAAATATGAACCAGTACCAGGTGAAGTTTTCAAGAAACGTATATATTTTTTTGTATTTGTATTTGTCATTTATATATGAACTTTGCCCGGTATTTATTGCTGTGATGCCATTGGTGTATCCTTCAAAGCAACACCCAGACTGAATTTATTGCATACGTGTTTTTCATTTTTTTAATCATCTCCGGGAGCGTCTAGACGGAGATTTAGCTATTTTAATAAAATATAAAAGCTTTAATACTTTGTATACAATTTAAAGGTGATTGTTTGAGCTTAAACAGTTCGTTGTTCAATAATTATTTTTCGATTTTTGTGAACCAAGGTATTATGAACTTACCCTATTCTGATCCAATATACCCTTGTAATTATTTATGACACTTCTAGGTTAGCATATTATATAATTCTACAAAATTATAAAGAGCTTTAGATAAAAATCAGTATCGGTCAATCGCACAGTGACGACAAAGAGCATTCCTTATAACAAATATATCTGTAAAGTGCTGAATAAGTTTTATTATTTATTTTACATTATTACTATTACCGCCTATATATATATATATATATATATTTGCTTACTTACCATCACTTCGTTTCCCCGCGGGTGTAGGCAGAAAGGATAGAGCGATACACTCTTCTATCCTGACACACAATTATACCACATTCATATCTTCTCATATAAGCTCGCCGGTTTTTGTGGCTTCCAACCGGACAATCTTTCAGTATCTGGTTTACCTGATCATGCTAAGTCTTTCGCAGATGTCCTCTATTTCTGGTGCCATCAACACTTGCGCCATATACCTATCTTTCTTACCATTCTCTTCTCATTCATCCGTCCCATATGACCAAATCACCTGAGTGATTCTTTCTTAATCTTATTCACTATACTAAGATCAACATTACATTCTTTCCTTATTTATTCATTCTTTACTCAGTCATTAAATAGATCTGCCACATATATACCTCTTATCTCATTTCCAACGCATTCAGTATACTTTCGTTCCTCTTCTGCCAGCTACAGGCCTCACTTCCATACATCAGTGTCGGTACCAGAACTCCATCGTGAACCGCTAGTCTTACCTCGGTTGACAAGTTCCCATTAGCTTTAATTCTATTCAAAGCTCCGTTTATTCCTTGCAGTCACCCTCCTTTCGATATCTTCCTCATCTATCTATCAAACATACTTCCCAAATACACCAACTCATCTAAGTACTTGTTCCAAACATTTATTACCTACAGGTATCATAGATATATTGTAGGTAATTTTAATATAGGCTCTTTGCTTTTCATCGCAGGTAGGCCTATTTATTACAAGTACAAAACGACTTTAAAAAGTCATTTCTCATATTACATGAAAACATTCATTACACACTCGCTATCAATCTGTATGTCTGTATTTTTCTGTATACCTGTTTTGCACAGTTACCCTTTAAAACTCTGCGTAAACCACAGGAACCCTCTCTATAGTTATGTCATTCCCATCGAATTTTGTTCGGTTGCTTTCTAGGACCCTGAAAAGTCACCCCTCCCTATTCTCGGATAGCTCACCATCCCCCTCCATGGGCACAATTGTGCATATATCATTACTCACTAGGATCTGAGTAAAACAAATTCATCCTCCTTCAACTACCAGCTAACTTATTTCGTCCTCTCATTTTCTTTCGAAAATCTAACCCTGAATCATCGCCGTGTACAGACCGTTACTCTATTGTATTATTATTTTATTATTTATCGATATTCTTAAAATGGAGCTGAAAAAATATACTACTAGTCTGGCTACATCTGATATTCTGACAATAGTCAGAAAAGATCAATAATCTGACGGGAATGCTTTCAGAGTGATTCTACTGCTGCGTTGATAAGCTGAAGAGACTACTTTTGAATGCGTGGTGCACTTCGCTTTTCGCTTCCAATGAATAAACTATCTGGAAGCCCAATGAGACAATTAAGAGTGCGCTACAATAACGCTTACCGGCAGCTGTTTAAATTGCTTCGACAGCGCAAAGTGCATTCCTCCAACTCATTAATAAATCGAGTAGGAAGCTTCTAGCGCAGGCTGCACCAGTCAACGAACTCCATCGTCATGGAAACTTCTAAGTGACTCGATTCATTTTCAAATAATCTATCGATCACAGATATTTTTTTATTTTATTTCAAATGTTTGTTTATCAAAAAAAAAATATTTTGATAACTTCATAATTTATTTCTGAATCAAAATAAATACACAGAAAAAATAAATCTTTTTCGTAAAACAAAATACAGCGTGTTCTATGTGAGTTAACCAAAAATGCAACCAGCTAGCGTATTAATGATGATTTACATATTCAAAAAATCAACAGTATTTTACGAAAATTCAAACCTTCCTTGCTTAGCCCTTATATCAATAATAAACATATAAGGTTTCATTATTCATAAGGTACGTAAAGTTCTCCTTATAGTTTGTGTCCGCGAATGAGATTTCTTTAGGATATTTGAGTCGAATATGCATAAAAGAATAGTATAAAATTCGATTTATAAACATCAGCTCGCCTGTTTGGCACGCAAATTAGAATGAAGCATCAACTGCACGACGCACGATATACAGAGTAAATTGTTATTATGTTCCAAGCCGATTTTATTTTGGTAAAATTTGTCGGTTGACAAATGTGAATAGACAAATAATAGACGTAGAGAGTATTTAATTACAATTAACTGTGGAGCATCTAACACTTCAACAACGTGTTATAGCTAATAAAACATTTTATCTAAATAATAATTGCAATACTGTAACAATTTGTGGTAATCGCTGTCGTCACATGTTGAAAACCTTATTGGTAACCAAATTGGGCCAATTGGGCCTGCAACACATTTAGTTTCAACAGGATGGTACCACTTCACACACAGCCCGAGCTACGCTTGGAATTTTGCGAGAAATTTTTCCCAGCCCCATAATGCCAAAAAGTGGTGATATCGACTGACTTCCCTAATCACCTGATTTGACGACTCCCGACTATTTTCTGAGAAAGTACTCGATGGAAAAAGTCTACACCAATAAGCCAACAACAATTTCGATTCTACCGGACAATACTCAAATACTAAATTGCTGAAATAACACGCAAAGTGTGCGAGAATATTATAAAAAAATGTAGTTAAAAGAGTATGAATTTTTTCCGCTGTCAAAGGCGGCTATTTGGCTAATATCATTATTTATACGTAATTGTAATAAATTTAACAATGTACAAATAGAAATTAAATTAAAAAATTATTATATATTTTTTAGTTATTTAAAAACAACATCGACCTGGAACATAATATTCACCTGTACAACCTATGTGGCACCCTTCAAACTATTACTCATGATTTTATATTATTCTGAGAAAGACAATAGCTAGAAGATTTTCTAGGAATTATAAGTCAATTTTTTTTTTATTACTGAGTAAATCGTTAAGTCGAAAAAACAATTTTACTAAGCCTGAACTGAAGTGAAGATTTTTTGTGATCCGATTAGATTGTCGGTCTCCACGGGGTATTGTAAACACATTATTATTTATATGGTATTTTAATAATGTATAATAAAATATTATGGTAAAAGACGTTCCCAAATGCGTTAAAATACGGGGAAGGATCTATAATAAAGCATTAATCAATTCTGATATTTTAAGCTAACGCTCAATATAAAACATGATGACAATTTTAATCATTAAGTTTTCAAAAATAAATACAAAATACTTTTATATCTACAATATTGAATATCTGCCAAAAACATTAATCTGCCTCTCAGGGGCTGCTTCTTCTTTAAACCGCTGAGTTTTTGCAATCCTGGTTGCGGAAGATAAAACTACAGCTGTCCTAGATTGTACATTCAGAAATGCGGGACGCGGAACCTCCTTAGGAAGATTCATAAAGACTGGATGATGGGAGATCGTGAAATTATTTTACAACGAAAACTGCAGTGTGGGGGCAGATGAAAGAAAATATTATTTATTTAACATTTTTGAACGGCACAATCGCAATTACAAAACATTAATGCATGGTTTTTATATTTAATTTAAATAATCGACGTTAATATATACCTATAATAAATTTAAAAGTTTTTAAATCATTTAACACTTGATTAAGAATCATTGAATCGCCAACTAATACTACTACTTACCATTACGCCGTTTCCCCGCGGGGGTAGGCAGAGAGAATAGAGCGCCACACTCTTCTGCCATAACACACAATTTTCGCCTCATCCACATTCATACATCTTAACGGTTATTGTGGCTTCTAACAGAACCATCTTACAGTATCTGGTTTACATGATCGTGCCAAGTCTTCCACGAACGTCCTCTATTTCTGGTGCCATCAAAGCTTGCGTCATATATGTTTCTTAACATTCTCTACTCATTCATCCATTCCGTATTCAAACTACCTAAGTGATCCTTTCTTAATCTTACTCAACTTTACAATCTTTCCTTATTTCTTCATTTTGTACCTCTGTCATAAATGAATTAATCATATATACGCCGTAGTGATCTCATTTCCATTGCATTCTGTCTAATTTCGTTCCTCTTCTGCCAACTTTAGGATATCACTTCCGTATACCAGTGTCAGTACCAGGACTCCATTGTTAACCGCCAGTCTTGGCTCGGTCGACAAGTTCCCATTAGCTATAATTCTATTCGAAGCGCCGTTTACTTTATTCCCAGCAGTCACCCTCCTTTATATACTTCCCAAATACACAAACTCATCTAGGTTCTTGTTCCAAACATTCATTACCTACAAGTACTTTGCACGTCGTCATGGTTTCCTCTTTCTCGAATACCATCAATTTCGACTTGTTGACATTCATAATAAGGTCACTTTCCTTACATACATCGTACATTCCACTCATTAGATTCTGTAATTATTGTTTATTATTCGCCATTATTGCAACATCTTCGGCGTACAATAAACAGCATACAGTTAAATCGCCCATTTTCGCTCCTGCATTAATATATAAAAATGTTAATTCAAATATATCGAATAAAAGGCTGCTAACACAGCCTTAAAATAGTCTAGCCATATGTTCTATAAATCAGCTTGCTATTTATAAAATATGTTTCAAAATGTTTACTTTACTTCAATTTAAATTCATCATTTAAACTAACAGAACCATTACAAAAGACTTTTAATTATTTTATTGAAAAATCAAATAAGTTGATCACGCAGTACACATTTCAAACTTCATCTGGCCAAGCTTCCACTTATCAGAATTATAGATTTTTCCTCTCTTAATGTGAAAAAGATTATTTTATTCCAGACTGAGATAGAAAAATAGTTATGTCGTGCGATTTCATATCAATAAACGAACTGTTTTCATTCATAGTAGAGAACATTGATTAAAAATTTAAATACTCTTGAATAAGAAGTGTTACGGAAATATTTTTATCAGGATTTCGTAAAAAACATATATATGTATATTTTTTTTTTTTTTTTTAAAAAACAAAGTTAATATTGCTAATTTTAAAAGTAATATATTTATTTGCTTAATACGTGTAGTATTAAGCAAATAAAACAATTTATTTTTCAATTATTTCAAATTTCATGGCCAGTTGATTAGTTTATAATTTAATTCTTTTCATTTTCATACGAATTTTTTTTATCGGATCTAATAAATATTCTAGTCAAATTTATTTTACTATTTGTACGATGTGAAAATGATTTATTTATATTTTATATAAAAAACGCTATGAATTTGAATACATTATTTACCTAAGTGGGTGGAAATACGTGGTGTAAAAAGAATGGAAATAATTCGGTATAGGAACAGAACAATAAGAGCTCAAGGACCAACCAGGAAGCACGACTTACCTAGATTTTTTTGCTGTACATACAGCTCTTCTGAACTTCAGTAAACTTCTTCGATGATTAGCACGAAGCACGCACTGCGAGAAAACCGAAACACATTAGCACCAGTAACTGTATAAATATCAGATCAGTGAGACGTTCACTTATTGACAGTTCAAAAGTCATAAATAATACATACACAAAAAGTTATAACCTAAGGTAATAGAGGAGAGGGAGAGAAGATATAAGTACAGTAAACCTAAAGGAACATCCACACACGCTCCGGCGACCGGCGATCTGGTCCTCTCATAAATACCGAACATATATAATGTAACGGAATGGTAAACATCAGCGACCAAATTCCTGGTAAAAGAGAAATCCTCGGGACCTTCACTCGGTGCGCGAGACCGCATACAACATCTACAAAACAATATTTTTAACACCGAGCAGGACTATTGAAAAGGTCATGATTTTAGAAAGCTGCCCTTGGAATAAACGAATATTGTCATTTTTACCAGGAATAGAGATCGGGTGAAAGCCGGGAGAGGATAAAACTGACAGGCCATTTGAACCAATATGTGGGAAAAGGACATCTCTCCCTTAGGGTTATCCTTGAGTGAGAAAGAGATGGAACCCAGAAATTGGGTGTGTAAGGCCCAGCAAATCCTAGAGAAGACAGACGGAGTGGGGGTGAGTCGCTGGATCCTGGTTATCATGATAACTGGTATACCGGACGAACCCGAGGGGAGCGCATCTAGGGATGCTGACGTTTATCCTGTTCCTCGGAACTCGGTACGTTGTTTACCCTAGATGGCGCGGATGAGGAGGAGGATAGAACGTCTGAAGACTCTGGGCCATCCCTCTTCGGACGGAGACTTGAATACGGAGAACGTTCTATCGGTTGTAGCGGAGGTGACCGGTGGAGGAGGATAAAACGTCTGAAGACTCTGGGCCATCCCTCTTCGGACGGAGGCTTGAATACGGAGGACGTTCTATCGGAGGTTGCTAAGGTGACCGATGGAGGAGGATAGAACGTCTAAAGACTCTGGGCCATCCCTCTTCGGACGGAGGCTTGAATATGGAGGACGTTCTATCGGTGGTAGCGGAGGTGACCGGTGGAGGAGGGTCATCCGCGGCCGATATCTCCAACTGGAGGTAGCGGAGGACTATCGGGTCAGCACAATAAGGGCTTCAGTCCCGACAACGCTGACTCCGAGAGTCCGAGGTGCCTCGGCATCAAGGCCAGGACTGGCGACGTCCGTAAGGACCCGAGCAAGTGGGGCGCTCAGGAGGTCACTTTGTGACCAGTACCCACAGAGCATCATGAAAGATTGGAGGAGAGCGCCGTGGATCCGCCTTGCGGGGCGCTCGGAGGCTCCAGTCGCGGAAGGTGCTGAGGCTGATGACAGCCTGTGTGTCTGTTAGACATTAGCTTTGGAAGAAGCTATTGAGTGTGGTGGGCCGCTCAGGGGGGTGTGTCACACCCAGAGCTATGGAGCAGCCGGGAGTAGGGAGGAGGGCTGTTGGAGCAGGTGGGGCGCTCAGGTGGAAGTATCACGTTCGGAGGGATACCGTTCGGTGACAGCTGTCCGGTACCCACACAGCATCAGGAAGGGTCGAGGGACGGCGCCGGGGACCGCGTCACGGGGATCCAGGAGCCATTAACCCCGAGGACGGTTTAGACTAAGCTTAGATTTAGATTATTTGTAAGGTAGCTCTTAAGTATTAGGATTACTTAGTTAATTAAGTCATAGTTTGTAAGTTATTTTTATGTTTATAATACACGAATCTATACAACCAGACTTCTCTTTGACAACCTTCCCGGTTCCTATCCTGAATATCAGCAACCTGTGTGAGAAGATGACTTGGCGTGTACTGTGTAACGGCACGCCAGCAGACCGATCACCGCTCGGCTGCATTGATTGAGGAAAGCGCGTTCACCTCGTCGAGGTGGAATGCGTGGATTTCCGGGGGTGGGATGGAATCGGTGCGCTTCGCGCGCCTCACCATAATCCCCCCCCCCCATTTGACGTTACAATAATGTCAATATTGTTTTTGGAGCATTTTCAAACTGAAGCAAATAATCACTAGAGTAATTTTAATATAATAATTAACTTAATGTTTAAACGAACAATCACTTATCACAAAAATAATGTAAGACTTATAGTTGTTCTATTTTATACAATGAATATTTAAATAAACCAAATAACAATTTTAAACTGGTAATTAGTAAGTACAAACAAAATATCATGGAAATGGAGGGAAGAGCAACCATCGGAATATGATTAATATGCACAAAGTTGCAAAATAAGACATTTTTAGAAATATGTTATAGCCAAACTTTTTCAAATATGTGAGACAGCAATAAATACTGAATTAAAAATTTTACTAAACTGTTCAAAGTAGGAAAATAAGCAAATTTATGCAATTTTATTCCATATTACAGTTATAGCGCACTCGGATTACTTACGTTATCTATCTGCATCGGTAACACGTAACACGAAATACTGCTTCTTATTGGCTTAGTGAAGGTAGTACTGTATTTCGTAGAATTGCATTTAAAATACACTTCAAAAAATTATACCATGTTAGTTTTAGGATGACGAATAAATTTCTGCGACGAATGAATTTAAAAAACTAAAACAGATTAAAATCGGATGAAATCGTTTATTGGAAAAGTCGACTATTCTTGGAATAGAAATATTACGATTAAAATGAGCAAATGAAAAATATCATCATTATCATCACTACAACTGTGTAATTTCCGGGTCGCACGTCCCGTGGAATAGATTAAGATTATTCCTGTTGTAAGTCTAAATTACCGCAGGAAAATCGGGACATGGATATATGAAGAGGTTGGTGAGGAAAATAATTTTTATTGAAGGATCAGTAATCTTGAGAAAAAGGAATTTAGAAAGAATATTTGCCTTACCTCAAGTATGATGCCTGCGACTTCTCTGCAGTCGCCGCCGAAACCACACACTGTCTACACGATAATGGTCGACGATCTCCGCTTCCAAATGAAGACGGTGATTTCACAATTTACCCACGCTACACATAAACAACAAAAAATATGATCACAAATCACAAAAACAGTACATCACTGTATCGGAGATGATTGATCCACAACGCAAATGGTATCGCGTTGTCGAGATCAAACAATAATCTAATATTGATTTAGTGACGCCTCAATAGCCCCAGGCTCCAATTCAAACTGAGAGCAAGCTGTAAGATATTGGTCGAAGGTTAGAATTTAAAGCAGATATGTGATAATAAAATTATTCGCGACCGATATTAAAGGTGCGCCAAAAGCGTGCTTTATAAATACGGAATAACAACATTTCTCTTTAATCCTGTATTTCTAAGATTAATTCGTATTTGAAGACATTGCCGCTTCGTTTTGTCCTTTCCGAGCTCCTGCAATATGATCGTTTTGTATCCAGTAACGATTCAGTGTTTGCTGTTCGTTCATCCTTATCTCATTAGACAAAGTATAAGCTCCACAAGTCATTGTTGTAGTGTATGTCAAAACTCATTTTCTAAAACCAGCCTTAAAATACGCCTCAAAATTTTATTTCAAAAATATTCAGTACATGATCATTGTTCTATGTCCCGAGTATCCATGTCTCAGACGCATGTGTAAGCACTGGTCTAATAAGCATGTAAACAGTAAAATGTTGGTGTTTTTAAACAACAATGGGGATTTTATTAAATTTTTGCGGCAAAAATGACAATAATTCACGCTTTCTATGAGTTTGGTACATACATATACATAAAAATATAGAAATATAAAGTGTAAACTCGCCATACGAACTTTACAGACCAATATCATTAATTTACGTAGCGGTTACTTTGTGGTGTAATATTATTATTTTAATATTCATAATAAAACTTTGTACTATACACATGTTGGATTATTTTTATTACTAGTTTAAAGAGGTGTAGTCTCTCTCATCATTAGATAATAATTAAACTAAATTCATAATTGTTGTTAAGAATCTAATACTGTAATATTTTAACAATGCCGGAAAAATGTGACGTGGAATGAATATAGTAAATTTATTTTATTTTTATAAAACAAAATTGTCTCAATATCTACGTAAATAGGTGTCGTTGCTATGCGATACGATACGGACAAATGAACGAACATAGTGAAATTATATAACGACATCTGAAAGATATCCCGAAAGATTTTTGGAATGGTGCCCTATCACAAAGGAAGGGCACCGACGAGGTTAATGACGTGAGGTGATTTTCTGGAGTGAGATGGATGAAAAAGGCCCAGGATAGAGGGGAGTGGAAAAAATAGGGGAAGCTTTATCCTGCAGTGGAAGGACACGAGCTAATACGATAATTATGATTTAGAAAACTCAAAAAATGTTCATAATCTGTTTTTTAATTTATCAGAAAAAAAAAACGAACTTAAATATTTATTTATTAAAAATATTATTTTTCTATAATAACTAACATGATAAGCCAAGGTCTTTTAACCAGAAACATCACATACTAAATACCTTAAACACTATTTTAATATTCAGTTAAATACGAATGTGAAATTAATTTTGCAAACCCATTATTATTCTTACTTAGGTACCGACATATCTACTTACATAATTTAAATATCCTTATATTTTAAAACCATTTAAATTTAAATCAGACAATAAATACATTTATTTTTAGAATATCTGTCAGATTTATTTGGATGATATAAATGAAACAGTGTTATTACTCCACTTGAGTTCATTAGCACTACTCAAGATTCGAGAGAAACAGTAACTCTAATCGACAGATGAAGTACTAAACTAACTATACATAAATATAGGAGACAAGACTTAGGTGGTAGACATACAAGTAATAGATAATGTAGACTTCTTTGTTTACTATTTTGAAAAAAATATACCTTCAAAACAAAAAGGTCTTATATACACTTTTAAATGGATTTGACAGGTCTTTTTAATGAAATGTGTGAATTTTCACTTATTTTTTACTTTCATCGTTTGCTAAACTATCAGTAATTTTTCATTCAGAAATATGTCCCTATGAATAAAGTTATTTAATATATCTTATTTTATATCCTAAAAAAAGGTTATCTATAAATCCCTATCAATACTCTACACCTACAACTTTTTCTAACGAAGTCGCAGAAGTGCAAAGGCGACATTGGATCCATAAATGATGTACAATAGTTCCAAGAATCTCTACAATAATGGTTATTAATGGATTTGCTAGAAGTAGACCATCATATTATCACGATTTATATCAATTTATTACTACCGGGCCGTATCCGTCGTTGCTCGGGTTTTAAATATAGTTTTAATTTTAAAAAGGAATTAAATACTAGTGGAGTACTGGGGAGAGGGTATTTTTATTTTGCTAAAGGTCTTAAAGAGTAACTACCCAAAATTTTGAACGGACGGCATTCAAATTTAAATTTACATCGCGGGGGGGTGAGACAAGTTGAAGAAGGTATTTTTTTATTTATTATCTTAGTTTTATTAACCACAATTGAGTTTAAAAAACATCTACCGGTTTCGGAAAACACTTTTCCTTCTTCAGGAAATTGGTTAATAAAACTAAGATAATAAATAAATAAAAAAATATGAATCTTAACCACCAAGTTAATATTGCTAATTTTAAAAGAAGAAGGTATCTTTGTTTTGCGCCGGATCCTAAAGAGTAACTATGCAAAATTTCGGATATACAGCTTTATTTCTGGGTATTTTATTGGGGGTGGAGTGTTAGTGCTTATGTTTTGCGCAAGTTTCTAAAGAGTATCTGTGTAAAATTTGATGGGTTTTGTTTGTTTTTGAATATTGCAGAGAGAATAGAGAGACCTTAATTTTTATATAATATACAGAATTTTTTCTCCAGTTATTTCCTCGTTAATATTCATATTTTCTACTTATCTCCTTTTTGATTTTTCTGGTTTTTACTATTTAATTTGTTACCTTACTTCCTACTAATAATAAATAGCTAATTTAACCTAATTGCTACATATCTCATAACAGGTACTCTATATGTATCTAGCGAGGTAGGAAGCGACCAATAGGCTTGCATATAAAGAAAATGTAATATTTAATACTTATTGTCCTTGCTAGTGTATTAGTTACTTATAAAATCTTTATGTAAAGAATGTTATTTTGAAAATAAATGTCGATTTATCAACACTGAAATCAATCAAAAACTCACTACTGAGAATCATGACTCCCAGGTTGTGATATGTTAATGCTCTTACAAAGCTCTACAGCTCGAAGTTTGGAGATCCGTTATATTAGCTTAGCCAGTAGCGTCTTTGATATGGTCGGTCTATCGAGTTAGAGATTGGTTATTTCTGGTTTCTCCAGGTTTTCATATTCTCTGCAAGTGATATGTAGTCTATCTTAATTTATAAATTGTGTCCAAAATTGAAGGATTAATGCATATTGCAGTCCAGGTATTGTAATTATTCGCCCCAAGTACCACATTTCAAAAGGGTCAATTTTCTTTCTCTCACTTGCTTTCAATATCAATTTTTTCATTCCATAAAGGCATATGGAAAATATAAGAGACTTAACGCATTTTTGTGGTAATGGTTATAAGATACAATAATTCTATCGTCTTTTTATGGTAATGATTATATGATACAATAAATCTACCACATTTTTGTGGTAATGGTTATATGATACAATAAATCTACCACATTTTTGTGGTAATGGTTATGTGATGGAATAAATTTTTCATATTTTTGTGGTAATGGTTATATGATGCAATAAATTTTCACATTTTTGTGGTAATGGTTATAAGAAACAATAAATATATCGCATTTTTGTAGTAATGGTTACATGATACAATAAATCTATCGCATTTTTCATTAATATTTATTATTTATTTATTTCCATCAATGCCTTTAAGGACTTTTACATATTATATTTAGTAAATTTAAAGAGTGAACGGTCGAACTTTGCCACTGTGAAGTTCTCGAAGAGATAATTCAAAAACCAGACTCTTCGGAGAGGCTTCACTCAACTTGAACTAAGGTTGAATATTCGACCCGAAAGTATCATGCCTGTCGAGTATCTGGAAGCGAGCACAAATAAGAGTTGATTTGAATTGCTGAATGCAACATGCTTGATGGAAGTTCTAAATCAAAGTAGATAAGGTAAATCGAACAATTATTGATCGGTCGAAAATTAAGCATTTATCTTAAAATATCAAAATTAAACAACCATCAAACATAGCAAATGCCTTTATTATTGGGGTACCAAAAAAAAGTTTTTTTTTTAAATAAAAGATTTGAATCCTTACACATTTTTTTTAAATTTCCGTCGCTAAACGGTGTAGTTGTTCACAATACAATTGTGCATTTATTGTTTGTCTGGATTGAGAGCTTCAAAGTAAATAATGCTCTCACAGTCCAGTTTATTCATGCGTATATAGTCGAATACTTATCCGAGTATGTCTGCAATTTTTTTAATACATAAAGTTAGATTGTTTTAGATTTCGGCAGCTAGTATCCACTTTAATAGGTCTTCCACTTCCAGGGCTATTTTTTAAATCAAAATTTACTGATCAAAGTTTTTTGAACCATCTTTGACACTTGTTAACATCCAAAAAATCTCCAAGTACGCCACATATGTCTATAGTGGCACTTGTTGCTGTCTCTTTTTTCAATAAATTATTTAACATCAAATTTAGAATAAATTATTCGGTTAGTACAAATTGGTCCATTGTAAATAGGGTTATTTAATTTCAGTTGTATAAAAAACAGTTCACTATTGGTATATATGGTCACCAGAATAATATAAAAAACGTCGTGTAAGGGTGGCAATCGAAAAAAACGATATTCTTTTTTGGCACACCAATTATTATTTAACTTACTTTATTTATTTATTATTGAAAAAGAGGATATGATAATGCAAAGAGAAATAAAATATGTATCTTTCCAGATAATTAAGTTGATAAGAGCAAAGCCTGTGGTTGGAATAGTTCTCAAATATATATTTTCCATTTAAAAAAATTAGGCAAAGTAAAAGATTAGAGCTTTTATATATTTTTATTTTTGTTCTATTGTCTTCTGTCAGGAACTAACTTATGTATTTTTTAACGTGAAATAAATACCTTACCTAAACGTCCAACAAACAAAAATAAATGTATTTAGTATCTCAAATGTTTCCTGAAGTAAATCAAAAACGAACAAGTATTCACCTGCTCACGAATTATTTCAAATTAAATCAGATCGTGCTTGAGATGCTGCGATGTCGACAATTCCTGTCTTTTCGCACACGATTACTCTCAAGTTTTCATCACAACATATTAATTTAACTTCGTTCCATCTCAGGCAACGAAGGTATATATTCAGATTTATATTTCTCATTTTCAATACACTTTTGTCCGCGTGTAGAAAAAATCACATTTTAAAAGAAGAAAATTAATATAAGCATCTCAAGACTATGGATATAGAACGACCTTTTCAAAAATAGTACGTGGCGCGTAAAAAAATTTGTGAGGATATTGTGATACAGTACCTACTGGACACACCTAGCGCCAAACCTAACGTGAAAAAAGAAACCAGCTGATCTCACCAGCGGGCCGCCAAGCGCTTTGCACAAAGTCTTCTGCCGCTCCTGAGCCGATCAATATCGTTTCACTCCGACCTCTGAATTTGCATTCCATAGCATATATATTATCTGCGTCATCATTCTGATCTTAATTTAATTAATTCATTACTTCTAATGTAAGTAAATCTATTTTATTACGGAGAACACATGTTTGTTGTGAAGTTGTTTTTTCAGAAGGTAGTTCTGTGGTATTTTAATATAAATTAAATTAATCGTATAGAAAGGTATACAAAAGAAATCTAGCTATCGAAAAATATTTAGTTGCTATTGTATTAAATCTGTTTTAATTACTTGCAACATTATCTGAATACCACTGGATAATTTATAAAGCGCAACTTTCACCTCAAGTGTGCTCTATATATGGATTCGACTCGTTCTTAAATATCGCGATAGAACTGTTCAAATATTCAAATACAATATGACCCATATTTAGTTGCTTTAATAATAAACTACTTAAAGAACTATTAAGTATATATAAAACTATATTAACATATTAAATTCACCATCCATTCAAATCTATTCGCAATAATTCAATATGGCTGACAGCAAACATTATACTATTACTTTTACATTATCACTTTTCTCAAAACGATTTCTTCAATCGCTAGATCGTCACCGGAAGCTGGAACACAACTCATTTAGACGCTAGCCACTTACAAATTCCGTTGCCGTTGGCGCCAGACACTTTTGTAGCTATTCTATATATTTCGTGGAATAAACTTCACAAAGATGGCTTCGTCTATTCATTCAATTCAATCAGCTTGATATTTGTAAGACTACATCTTTGCACATATAATCTTTAAACTGATAGATTTATATATAATGAGTGACTATATTATATTAATAATAATGAAAAACTACTAATAAAGACAATATTGTAATTTGTAAACTCCTAAAACGATTGAATTTTAACCACAAAGTTAATATTGCTAATTTTAAAAGGATTATACCATGCATTGGTTGAATCAATATTACAATACGGAATACTTGGTTGTGGAGGAACGTGTCCCGTACATCATCTCAGATCAATAATTACAACTCAAAAGAAAATAATAAAAATAATTTTAAAAAAGGTTATAAATTACCCAACCAAACATTTTTTTTAAGATTTACCTGTATTATATTTATCTTCTTTTATAAAAAAACTTTTATTAAAATTTTTAAAGATGCTAAAATAAAAATTCACCATAACTATCACACTGGGAGCAAAATTAATGTACATATTATTTTTTAAATGTCCAAATTGCTCCTAGACTGTATAACCAATTGCCAAAATCAATTAAATTAGCAGCAAATATAAATGTGTACAAAAAAGAGGTTCTAAAATGGCTTAAAAGTCTTCAAAATTATTAAATAATTATTTATTTGACATCTTTCTTCAAGTTCTGATCTGATCGATTTCTCAACATTTTTTATATTTTGTTAATTTTCATATTATATTATTATACATGTATGTATTAGTTTTAAACAATTTCTTACATCTGGTAGATCTTAATCTTGTTTTATATAAATATCGATAGCCACCCCCATAATTCAAGATCTTTCTTATTTGGGGATGCATAACTATATTGTTGTAAAAAAATAAATTAATAATAATAAAAAAAATAATAACTTACAAATTGACTATCGAAACTTCTTTTTTGAGAATGCGGTTTAAGGTTGCATTAGAAAATGAGCTGAAATAATATTAATTTATTTATATCACGAATTACTATAGAAATAATACATTCATCACCAGGACTCAAAAAAAAAGATTTATACGGAAACGTACGAAATTTTTGACTTTTTGTATGGTCATTGTAGCTTAATTGGTAAAGCTATTTACCATCAGTAGAAATTTCTGGGTTTGAGTTGCAGTGATGACTGTATTCTTAAATAGCGTTTTGGTTTCATAGTAAAACAAATTTGTGTTCTAATGTTTAAATATTCAATTTTCAATCCTATATATTGCTCAACCTTTATACACTGATGCATTGAAAATTTGGATTACTCTGACGCAATTGGTATAGCGGTATATGTTATTAGTTATGTTCTGAAAATGTCATAGATCAAATGTTATTTAATTAAAATTAATAACATTACTGCCATAAATCATTGTCATGGCACCAGAAGCTACATGAACAATGAATTAATTTACATAAACTGAAAACATAATTTGGTCAACGATACGCTATCTTCCTTATATGCTTTCTACACAACGGTAGGTCGGTAAAATTAATAAGAAATTTATAATAACGTGGTTTCTAAATCTAGATTAGTATTGAGTATTCTAAACTATTACTCAATAATCATACATACTTAATGAAAATAATTTGTGAATAAGTCTGCAAACAATTCCATATTCATCATTCTTATAAATTTTAATTCGCATCCAACATTCTGGCCTCTTTTCTCTTTAGTTTCTAAAAAATGCGCTGTAAAATTTCACGTTGAAAAATAATATCTACAATCTGACATATTATTCCTACAAATTAATGTGTATAAAATCGACGTGTCTCTACCTAGTAGGAAGAACATGGATCATATGTATATAGGCATTTGATTGCATAAATAATGCTTATTTTACCTGTAAATATACTTAATATAAATCAATAAACAATAATCATTTCTAAATATGGTAAAATGAATCTAAATTAAATACATAAATATATTATTAAACAAATGTAAAGTACTTCTTTATTAGTATTCAACTAAATATTTGTCAGAATTAAAATGCGAAACATATTAATTAAAATAGTTGGAATTTACTAAACCACTTTTCCAGATACAAAAATTGTATTAGAATCCTGGAACTGTGCTCATTTAATATTATTTCTAAGAAACATTTCACTCTGAAGCTGGCTGCTAAAAATAGATATCACGATTGAAGATAGATTGAATATTTTATTTGAATTTTAACTTTTTGTCATCTATCCTGACATAATTTAATTTATTTCAAACTCTCGGTGTGGCTGATAACAATAAATCATTTTAACATACAATGTTTATTAACCGGGCATCCTAGTAAAATTTTTAATAAATGTAGCGCTTAGGAAACTATATAATTTTTTGATAAACTCTCACTTTAACCTCGTGTTTAATTTTTATTTTAACCGATATTATGATCGAAAGCAGGCATTTCTGAATCCTTTTCTTCACCATCCTTCAGATTTATTACTGAGCAGCTTTTTCGTGGGTTGCGCATATTGCCTTATCACGCATTGTTCATTTTTAGTTGAATGCAGAAATAAAAATACGTAGTAAACTGACAGTACTACAACAGATTATATTTAAAACATATTTCACGAATAGTGATTTACTCGTACATAAGTGCTATGTATAAATGTTGAAGATTAAAAAAATTATTTCACATTTCATGAAAAAATGAATTCGATCAAAATTTTTTTCGGAATAGTGACATGGACGCGAACGGTTGTTGGTGTTTATTTTGTTCAGTAGTAAATATTTTTAAAAAATGTAGCACACGTTGATTCCATTCATATAGTCCTAACGCAAATAATAGTTTGATCGTTGAACTTTAAAAATAGTTCATTTTTGTTTTCGATGTGCGATATATTTTAATAAAATATTTAAAATTTATAATTTATACAAATACATATGCATAACATAACTAAAGAGAAATAAACTAAAACATTGATGATTTTAATGATCTTTGCTACCTTAGATATATAAGGTATATGATTATAATTTATTAGTGTAATTAAGTGTCTAGTGGTTAAGACGCTGGACTAGTTAACTAGTGGTTGAGGATTCGGAGACCAGCAAGTTAGTCCTATTTTCATAGTGCAATTTTTTATCTTAATTTAACAATAGTAAGAATATTGATGTGACATATATTCCGTGTATGCATCTCAATTTTAAAAAAATTGCAGAAATATTTGAAGGTTTAAAGAGAATTTATTTATAAAACCTTGCATAAACGATGATCATCCAGATTAATGCATTTAACTTTATCATTGCCATTCTGCTGATTTAAGTGATATCAGACTTGATTGCATTGCGAGATAAGAAGATCTCCAAATTGTTGTCGAAATAATTTTCTACGAAAATCTAATTTTCCCTCGGCATTTATTGCAGACAAGGTATTCAACAATCGCCCCATTGTTCGAATATTTTTACTCCTTAATTGGGATGAATAAAAGGCAAGAATTCAAACAAAGGCTTTCGCTTGGTAACAAAATATCTGCGAACATAAAACAATAGTCATTTAAGTATGAGTATATAAGATTATTCGACGACAGGTACGGTGGTGTTTTGCTTTGACGTGAATAACTGTGACCACCTCTGTAAGACGAGATAAAATAACATTGTCTGAAGATATTAATTTTGATTACACTTTGGGCCAAATATTTGGAGCCATGCCCTTTTTTTAATTGGTTTAGCAAATAAATATTCTAATTGTGGTTTACAGAAAAATTTTACGCAAAAATGTGAAGGCATTTTAATCATAAATTAATATGTCTAGTCTACATCGTCGGCGTCTGTCATGGGTGGTATAAACTGGAGCTCATAGCACGTTATCTTCCTTAATGCTGTATTCTAACAAATATACTTCTTAATTTTTAATAGAATAATAATAATAATTATAATAAGCAATAAAAAATATGCCAAACGTCATTATTCAATCAAAATATATTATGAAAACGTAAAGGCACTTAGATTTCGTTTAATTGGCAAACATTTATTAGTTAGTAATTATGACTTTATTTATTCTTAATATAGTGCATATATAAGTATAGTGCCTATATAAGTATAGTGCCTATATAAGTATAGTGCCTATATAAGTAAAGTGCCTATATAAGTATAGTGCCTATATAAGTATAGTGCATTTATAAGTACAGTGCCTATATAAGTATAGTACCTATATAAGTATAGTGCCTATATAAGTATAGTGCCTGTATAAGTATAGTGCCTATATAACTCTAATATAAAGAATATCAAAATGTTTTTTTTTATTATAACATATCTTGCACGAAACGGATGAATGAGGATAGAATGGTAAGAAAGATATATGACGCAACTGTTGATGGCACCAGAAGTAGAGGCCGTCCGCAGAAGACTTAGCACGACCAGGTAAATCAGATAATGGAGGATGGTTCTGTTAGAAGCCTCAACAATCGGCGAGCTTGTATGAGAAGATGTATGAATGTGGATGAGGCGAGAATTGTGTGTCAGGACAGAAAAGTGTGGCGCTCTAATCTCTCTGCCTACCCCCGTGAGGAAGCGGCGTGTTTATAAGTAAGTAAGTACGTAAGAATCTAGTTTTTTTTTTTAAATTATTTAAACCAATATTCTTTATCTGTTAAATGTTTTTCAACACATTATACTAGAATACGTCTGAAAATTCAATATTTTTCAATTTTATATATATTCTTATTTTGACCAGTATATTATTAGCAGGTCGTGAGTCCTGTACTTCCATATATTTCCATTAATATAATAAAAGATAGCTTCGTGTCTATGAGATATATATTATTTGTTGAAAATAATTTCAAACTGTACATTACAAAACTTTTTATCTATCTATTAAGCAGATTGCTAATAGAAATATATAAAACGATTTCGATGTAGACGGCTCGATATCTTTGATCTTCCATAACATCATTTATAATTATATACCGATATGTTCCATTAAAGAGGGGAAAAAAATCTATATTGTGATTAGGGGTAGTTCAGAACTGAAGTAATCCCGAATTAGAGGTGTGATGGATATCTATTGATCCGATAAGTTTTAATTAATTAATTAGTGAAAATAATACCAGAGCTGACTTTGACGTCAGATGGCTTATCATAGTAATATGTTTTAATTATAACAATGACTAAGGATTTTTTTCTGTAGTATTAAAGTAAAGATGGTACTAAAAAAGGTTTTGTCTGTTTTTTTCATTGAAAATGGGCTTGAATTAAAATAAAGCTACGTTACATGTATTATATGTTCTTTGAATACTAGTGGTTAGTGTCCGTTACTGTTAGATTATATTTACCCATATTCAATATATAATTTAGTATATTTTATTTAAGAGGTCACAAAAAATGTATCCTTTCAATACATACAACTATTTTTAGTAACGAATATCATTTAATAGTTTACGAAAGAAAAATCATTTAATACTATGTCATTTTATTAAATTAGTCAAATAATAATTAGAATTACACGCAATATGACTGTTCGGTGTATGGCTACAACGTCCTTTTAAAATTATAGCTTAGTTTTTCTTTGCAGCCTTAAATTTTTGAATATACGTCAAAAAAAATAAACAAAATACGCATTGCGGTGATGTTGATTGTGTCACGTGATGATATGACAGAGTAAAGAATGAAGAAATAAGGAACGAATGTAAAGCTGATCTTAGTATAGTGAGTAATATTAAGAAAGGATTGTTACGTAATTTCTTCCTTCGCCTCGGCTTCATGGTCAGGGGGGAGGCATATAGCCTAAATGGTTATTTTTTAAAAAATATTATCAAGTCAATTGGTTATGAAAAGAAATCACAAAAAAATTATATTTATAATAAAGTTTATTGTATTTGTGACTTGCATGTATTAATTAAAACAATAAAACACATTTTACCTACTTATTATTAATAATACAAATTTTAAAAAATGATAACTATTAATTCAACACTATTTGCGAGCCCATCATGCCAACATGAAGTTAATTGCCAAATTTTGTGTGTGACTCTTGTTTAATATTTACTGCAGGTCCCTCACGTAAGGGATTACCTTTCCGGTGATGTCTTCCACGTGCTGATGATGGTCCTTGAAGTAATTTGTCGCCAATAGATGTGATGCCAGGGTAGAGTGACGAAGTTCGGGATTGACCACCAGACGATGTCCAATTAACCAGGCAAACCGGGACTCTGGACGCGATTTTCTCAATCACAATTTGCGCGTACCGTATATGATTTGTCTTGGCTTTTTACGGGACCTTGACTTGATCGGATCATGAAACTTGAGTGCTTTCACACAAACGATTAAACGCAGAGAACATCATAGTCTAAGCTTAAACTCGAGGCGCACAGTTTACATTTACCCCGTAATTACAAATTACAGAGACGATCCTAATTTCGTTTTCTAACTGAAAATTAGATCGCATTTACGGAGCGATCTCTCCCGGTTGAGCTTGGTGGAAAGACTGCCACATGAAGGTGATGCATCCCTCATGGTGCATTTCACTACGTGCCGAAAATCGTGTACGCCGGATTTTATTGGCGTTCCCACGCCGCCTTGGGGGTCTAAAAATACCGACTTTTATGGCTGGTTCGTCCCTTACTCTGGCTAAGTGCTTTTACAACCTTGAACACCAAAATATTGTTTTGGGTGATTTTGCATTTTAACAGGATCACTTAGATGGTTTGGTTATTTGGAACGGATGAATGAGGATAGAATGGTAAATAAGATATGTGACACAAGTGTTGATGGTACCAGATTAGAGTACATCCGCGGAAGACTTGACATGACCAGGTAAATCAGATACAGGAGGATGTTATGTTAGAAGCCTCAATAATTGTCGAACTTGTATGAGAAGATATATGAATGTGGATGAGGCCAGAATTGTGTGTCAGAACAGAATAGTGTGGCGCTCTATCCTCTCTGCCTACCCCCGTAGGTAAACTGTGTGATGGTAAATAAGTACTATGATAAGTGATGGTGCAACATCGTCGATAATAACTGCACAGATAATTATTTTGGAACAGACCTGTCTAGTAAAGCAATTATCTTTATTTTATATGTATTATTTTTATGCTAAAAAATATATCAAAAATAAGTCCTAATGTTGGTATTGCGATTTCAGTCATCTACATACATATTTCAAGTATTTCATCTAAACTTGGAACATTGTTGGTATGTAGTACAATCCTTTTGTGCATATCTATTATGTTCATTGTGTCTGATAATTATCTATTTTAAATATAATATTTAATAGAAAAATGTTAATATGTTTCATTTACATATACATATTTAACGAAATAACAATTACGAAATTAAAAAATACATTTTAAACAAAAACCTTTTATATTTTTCTATAAAATTAGAATGCATCCTATATAATTATTATGGATTTTTATCAAAATAAATTAATCGTTATAATTAAACATATCTAAGCCGTAAAGCCGGGCGTTTGGTGAATTTATTTTTTTATAAAATTGAATTACACTTATTCGATGTATTGTTATGAATTAACCTTTTCTCTTGTTGTTGTTGACATTACCTCTAAATATGTAAATATATTAAATACAGAGTTTGCATTTTAGGTATTCCTCCGTAATATATTTGTGTTGGATAAAATAATTACAATATATAAGTATTTACCATAGGCAACAAAAAAATGTTTTTTCGAAGAACCTAATGTGAATTTGTCAATACGTGTGTGTACATGCATAGAAGTGCGGATCAGGCAGTGCACGCGGCACGGGGTGCCAGATGCCGATCGTCACTTTAGTGGCAGAGAGCGCACTGGCCGAGTTAGACGTGTCTGATTCGTGATGACAAATGTTTTTTTTCTCATTTTTAATCATTTTACACAATAAATTATACATATATATATATATATATATATATATATATATATATATATCAACTATTATTTTAATGATTAATGTAAGTAATAAATGAAAAATATTTATATTAATCCGACTTAAAAATCGCAAAAGTCTACACGTACATAAAGTTTACAGCACCGAAATATGCGTTTTTATTTTAGCACCGTTAGGGAAAGGACCGTCTTAAAATCTAACTTAATATTTACTTAAAATTCTTGAATTTCTCTTTAGAAACCTTAACACCGCAAAAAATATATTTTTTTCATCATCGTCTCAATATTTATTTCACCATTAGAGTTGAGATGAAGCAACTAAGAGGAATATTGTAATGCAGCTAGTATATACTATTGGCCGGAAGCCAATGCAAGCTAGGTATATGGAGCTTGAAAACAAATTAAATGTGTAAGAAAGTGTTATCCTCGTAATCTGCAATATTTTTTCCTATTTCTTAATGACACGCTTTTTTAGTTTATTTCTTTCACAGCGAGTTCGACTTCCATTAGTAGATATAATAATAGTGAAAGCATTTCGTAAATTTATAATTTATCTGCTTTGTCATAAATTCAATAGTTTTTTTTAACTTTTTATTTTATGTGTACTCGTCGGAAAGCGATTCGTCAGAGTTAATATAAATCATTAAATTACTGTGTATTATTAAGGAAAACACATTCTTATTGTGAAGTTGTAATTATTCAGAACAGACGGTCTGTGATATTTTAAATACTAAAATAATGTATTAATTATAAATATATACATATAAAATCAATTTTGTCGAAAAATATTATTTTTGCGTCACCGGGATTCGAACCTGGAACTCTATTTCCAATCCGGGGAAGTGCACTACCATTGTGCTATAACGCCAGTATTTTTCTTGACAAATTTTCGAACCTATATGTTACGTTTTTCAAATTAATACACCTGTCGTTCCATTATTTGTCAAGAAAAATACTGGCGTTATAGTACAATGGTAGTGCACTTCCCCGGATTGGAAATAGAGTTCCAAGTTCGAATCCCGGTGACGCAAAAACGATATTTTTCGACAAAATTGATTTTATATGTATATATTTATAATTAATACATTAATTTACTATTTAAATTATTGTGCATTGCTAGTAAGAGAAAACACCAAAATAACTACATCGCATGTCTTATGTGTGTCTAACTTGTTTGAGATTATAAAATGAGCTTTGAATGAGCATTATAAAATGAAAATTGAGTTTTTTTAAATAGATAAATGAGCATGGAATACATATCACAATAATGCTTATCACAATATACATATCACAATATTACTATTTTCAAACTAAGCTAAACGCTTGTGTTATGAAAATAGAACTAACTTTCTAGTCTCCTGGAACGAGGCACGAATCACCGACGACAAGATCGCTAGGCCAACGTCTTAACCATTAGACCAACAAGCTACTCCTGGATTTCATATTTTAATCGAACATGATTTACTTAAATAATCATAATCAATATTCACTATTCTGAAATAGCCTATAAATTATATATACTATTCATAATGGATGTATACAGACACTATTATACATAAGACTAACAGAAAATCAATTGGTGGCTAGTGGTGTTTCCTGTGCGGCCACGGTTACCGAAGAATCAATTTTTCAATGCGCAAATATAATTTGTTTTTTTCTGACTGGCAATGAAGACCAAGTATACTACTTGGTCATTATTAAAGCAATATAAAGGATTATTCATTAAAACATAGATTATACTTAAACGCCCGTCGGACAGCAGCCACAATAATCGCCCGCGAGGCCTAGAAACAAACAATCGATTGCTTCCCTGCTAGTATTAGTTTACTGCGACACAAAAAGTTATGATATTTAAAATTACCATTCGTCTCTAGTTATCGACATTTGTTTTCATTTAACAGATTTATGTCTAGTATTTTTACTAACAATCGACGTTATTATTTGTTAGAATAATGTATTAAATGAATAGAAAATCAAATAAATCCAAGAATAAAAAAACTTGGGTGGAATAGTGATTGGATTAGTTTCACCTTTGTGTTTTACCACAAACGCGTATCACACCATATTTTTTAATCGAATAATTACTTACTTGTTACTTCAAATAATGTAGGATCTAATTTGATTAAAATCATTGTTTTCAATTCATTAAAACTACAATAGTAAAATATACAGATTTTTTACAAAAGATATTAACTATTTTATTTTTTCATTGAGAATAATCTTGCTGTATTTTAGGGGTAGAAAGTTCAGCTTGGACATCAAACAATCCCGAGGATAAGACACACACATCGGTGGTATTATATAAAAGGGATCTGTCAAAAAATATCTTATTTTTCTTTTGATCAAAATAGAGTATTATAGCACGATTCATAACACGACAAAAAAGTGTTATAATTTTTATAGATTTCTTTGCTATTGATATTATTATAATATATAAATAATTATTATAATATATAAATATTATTATAATATATAGATAATATTATAATATATAAATAATTATAATAATAATTGGTTTATTCCAGAGTAATCAACTTGTGTGTGTAAGATCCGATCTACCATATACATATACATGGGTAGAGATCATAAGCATCGCTATCCAACATTCTAACATAATTATTGTACAGTGTCTACACTAATAATTCACTAGTTCTACAACACTTGTCTTGAACATTTCAATCACTCACTACAAGATGGCCACACTATCTGAATGTCTCTAACGTTGCATGTGGCTAGTCAATAGATGAAGGAAACCGTTGCGCATGTTCTATATCGCAACCGCAGCGCTACACTAGGGATATCCAGCAACGCTTTCAGGTACTTAAAAAATGCGCCTCGTATTTAAGATGTATTTGAATTTTTTTAATTATAACCATCCCCACCTCTACCGAGACACAATAGTCTCCATAACTATCAATAAAGGTGTCCAAACGGGTGTGTGCGTCTGACAGATTTACTACAACACATTATAATGTGGTTGAATCGATAAATCGAACTTGTCTCTTCAGTAAAGGACACTGATTGACACCGTGAATGCACGGGATTAAGGTTATTGATGGCCATTCATGTAATAAATGGCATAAAGGCAGCTCTGGGTGCGAGTTGGTTTATCAATTAACTCGTGCCAATTAAATGATCACTCCTACAATTAGGTACAGACCTTAGTAAATGACTGATTAGTTCTGCCTAACACGGGGATTAAGTTATCATAATCAATTGAAATTCAAAAAACTTATTCAATATTAGCAAAATTACTTTGTGGCCTCATATTATATAAATAATGAGACAAAACACTTTGTTTAAACCACTATCTATTGATAAATTAACATGAAACAATGTATATTAAAATTAAAAAATCACCCTTATTTATATAAATAATTATATATTTTATAAAGAATTGTAAACTAAATAACAAGGATAAGAATGATATTTAAAAGAAATCGGAGGTCTAAAATTCGTCGAAAGTGTCGAAATTTTGTACGTATAAATGAGTTGTTTATTTCCAAACCCCTCCATAACGGATTCTTAACAAAACCCACAAATCACGGCAAATGATTAATAATTGAATTTTCATCTAAATGTTTTACTTTCCTTTGAACATAAGGTGTATGTATCAATACTATTGGAAATTCCAAAAAAAAATTACAAGTATGTTCTTAATTTTGAGAAATTACAAAATTTATAATTTTTATGGAGTGATTTGCCATTATTTATTGAGGTGTTTGTCACTCACATTATTTGATCTTCTTTGGTACAAGCCAATGGCATACTACTAAAAATTATCGATCAATTTCATTATTGAGCCGTTTGGATGTTAAGTATTTAATTATAGAGGAATTTAAAAAGAAACATAAATATGTGTTTGTTATTTATATTAATTATATTATTATTTATCGTAAAGCATTTGAAGCAATCGCAAGTATCATTTTGTCTAAGTAAAACTGCATTCAGATATATATATATTTTTTTCCATTTTGGATTATTTATATTATATTTACACCCTTATGGGCTTTTATAAAATTATTTATAAAAACATACAAAATACACTATAGTAAGTATACATTACAGTAGATGTATACAAGTAACATACTAAAAGACTCAAATGTTACCGTGCCTCCCCCCCCCCTCCTCTTCCCTTCCCAACCAGCCCCCACCACCGACCAGTCGATTGGCGGCCTTGAACCAATACGATTATACGTGTACCCTACAGTTTACAATATTATACTAATCAGAACCTTTGACGAAATAGTGAAATAGATCTTTAGAGATGTCAACCGAATCCGGATTGTAGCGAGTGTTTCAATTTCCTTCCTGTCCTGATATTCTTCCGACATCTGCTGCTTTGTACGCAACAGTTACTTTTGCATCCGAAATCATCTGAAAATTCACTCTCTGACCTGGAAAATTAAGATTTAGATTTACGAAACACTCTTGAGGTGGATCTGAATGCTGGGTACTCGGTAAGAAAAATGATTAAAAAATTTTAAATAACTTTATTTTATATTTGAAGTGTGAACAGATATGAATTTGGGATGAGCTAAAAATCGCGAACCGTGAATCAATCACTGATACTTTGAGTCACACACACACACACACTATCGTGATTCGTGATTAATTTTTTATTATTATTTATATTTGGTCGTGAACCGTGATTCGGCGCATGTGCATGTGAAATTAAAATACTAATAAATAAATGACGTTATAATTCGTGATAACCGCCATCTAGTAGATTCTATTAAAACGTTTTACGCATTTGACCCGAAAAATAAACTTATATTTTTTAAGGATTTCATTCTCTTTTTGTGATGATATTAAATTAGGTATATTTTAATTATACATACTCGAATGTTTTTTACGCAAATTGAGTTTGAATAATATAAGTAAATATGCTCAAAATTATGTTTTTTAATTCATTTCGTGTATTGTGATATTGTGAGGCGCATGCATATTAGTAATGAAACTATGATCACAACAACAGTTTTTAATCACTGACATTATCGAATATCAATCACAATCACACCAGTGAATTAAGTAGCATTTTTTCTCAGCCGTAATATGGATAGATAAATTTCATAAAAATAATAAAAAATGACCAATTTGTTTTATTGTAGATGTATTTGTAAATTACTTCGGTATCTGGTTTTCTATTGGTTATGTTTATATAGTATATTATTAAAATCACAACTCTGCTTGATCTAATCAGCAATCTGCTGATCCGGCAATCTGATGTTGTCTCCATCTATGGGTCCTTACATACCCATCTGGCCAGCCTTTCGACATATGATCCAAACCGATTACATCATTTGCAATATCCATTGAGTGTATATCACCCTAATGGGTGTTTAATCCCAATCACTTCTGACATGCCGCAAGTTTGTAGCTAACCCACATAAAAGGAATGCACACACTCATATATTTTTTTTAAATCAAGGCAAGTATAATGCCTAAACAGTTCGTACTGCATCCTTCTGTAATATAACTGTACATATAAGAAACGTGTTATTAGAAATATTAGAAATATTCACTTAATAAATACGTATATTACGAAACAAATGACTAATTAAAGATGTCAGCGAATAAGGTTGGCTCAAAATGCTTAGTTTGGGTGCATAATGCCTGACTAAAAAGGGCTTTTAAAACAGACGAGGGTTGTTAACGGAGGTGCATGGATGTGGAAAAAGCTACGGGTGTGTGTCAGGGCGGTAAAATATGGTACGCAGGTATATATAGTCATATGTATGCTAATGGCCGCCTACGTCAGTAGAACTGGGGGCAGGCTGTCCCGCTGGGATATACGGATGGGTAATTTTCGGGATGTCTCATTTACGTTTTTGGGTTCGGATACGCGAAAACCTCCCGTACTCTGAAACTTCGTAAACATCGGTCTCATTAGAGATATACATAGGTATGGCCGGTGTATTTGTGAGTATTATTACTGAATGAGGAAAATGTAAAGTCCAATTTTCGATTTAAAATTAATAACAGTTTGTAGACTTACTGCTTACTGACCTACTTGATTTCAACGTGTACAAACAAAGAAATATAATGTATTGTTTACATTCTACACTAATATTTACTTATTATTAAATTTGTAATTAATTAACTTGTTTGAATTTTTTAAAATATTCAAGAACCCTATAATTTAATTAAACATTGGTCTCGTTGTAAAAACATACATGTTGTTTGATTTCATAGCAAAACGAATTCGTGTTTCAACGTTTCAAAAATTAAAGATTCAGTCTGTTATTTCAATAAATAATTTTTTAATGTACATATTTCTAAATGATTAATTTAATTTTAATTAAAACACTACAGAACTGTGTTCTAAAAATGTAACTATACAACAAAAATATGATCTCCTAAAAAAAACCTAAATTTTAACTGTGCTATAATTGTTGTTATACTGTCTCTCTTTCAGAACTTATCTAAATATAAAACTCTAGCTTAGAGTTTTAATTTTAAAACTGCCATTTTGTAATATATTTTTAAAAATGATTTAATTTTAATAATAATTTTAAAAATCTTTCTGAAAATTATCTCGATCCAGCTATGATTGCGCATTCAACTGGCACTGCTGCGATCGACAATTAAGTTGGCTTGGATGGAGGAATCCCAATGCTGCACTTCTCTGTGTATGTTGTGCTTGTACTATTTATTTATTTATCGTACCACCCCGTGACATTATCCGGGGGTGGTACATTCGGTTGATCCTTGATTTATTTTTGATTCAATGTAATGATATGTGATTGGCAATAGCACTCCATTTCTTGGAAGATATGCTATTAATTTATATTATCTTATTCTTCTTCTTTCACGGCGCGGTGAGATTTGGCCTCCTCCACAAGAGCCGCAGCCAGCCCAACTCGTCCTTGGTCTGCTTCTAGATCACATCCACTGGAGTATCCACTTGGTCATGATCTTTGGTATCCTGTTATCAGGCATTTATTTACATGGCCAGCCCACTGCAGTCTTTGACACCTACAAAATCTTACAATTGTTTTTTTCTTAATAAAATTTTCGAACTCATGTTTAATTTTTATTCTGTAAGTATGATTGTCTAGTGTACGGTAATAAATTTTACGCTCAAAAACAGCTAATTTGTTGTCTTAGTTTTTTACACTCATAAAAGTCTCCATTTCTAACTAGAAATCGGATCTTTAATTCATTCAAATACATATAAAAATATATAAATAATTGAAATTAATAAAATCTCAGAGTTTTTAGCATTTTGTATCGTCTTGCGATAAAATGTGTCAACACATTCTCCTACATAAACTTAAAAACCCCGCCTCCTTATAATCTGTCCACGTTTTCTCATAATCCCCTGACTCGCAAATTCCCTTATTTTTGCCAAGTCAAACCTTAACGTCGACCCTTTCACCAAATATTTGCCTAATACGATTATTCCGGGGCGGGCCGAACTACTAAAGCCCTAACAACATACGTGGCGAAGGTACTGAGCGAGGTCAGAGACTTGTTTGTACTATTTATTTCATTTTTCTTGGGAGAGAAATATTACATGAGCGATAAGTAGCCTCTGTACATCACAATTTTTCATTATTATTCATGTATATTATTTAATTTGTACACAGTGATTTGAAACGTTATGTGTATAGTTTTTGAAAAAAAAAAAATTTATCCTTTAAAAAGACCGAAAAAAAGAATAAAAAGGAATACCTCAAAAAGAATTTAATATAGAATAAAATAATAACATGTAAGATAATATTATATTATATGTGCGTAATTTACAACAAATAGAACAAATGTAAGAAATAAAAAACAAATTTTAATACTTTAACAATACGTAAACCTATTCCAAAATGTGTACGTATCGATAGAATAATTACCTAATCGTATTTTATCTGTTAGATTATCGATAGAATAATCTAACAGATAAATTGTAAATATTATTTTCTCAATTCTGATTAAATTAATAATCTTGAATGATATACTTACAGAAAACATCTGTGTTAGCGACATTTAAAATTAATTTAGTTATATTAAGTTTTTGTTGTTGACCTGTTGCCTCATGCATACATTTATTTCGCCATTTGCCTAATTTTTAATCTAGGTTACCTTTTTTTACCTATCCCTAAGCTAAGGAAGAAATAAGATGTCTCAGTGATTAAAAATCTATCAACTGCAATAAGTTCAGTACGCTTTGAATTTTCTACGAATACACTATCGTCGCTTCACTCCTCTACCGCTTACTAATAGTCTTACCTTAATTCCGCTTATACTTAATAATCCTTTTTTTGCAAATGTTACTATACACGCCGCGACGCTTGTACTCGTGGTGGAGAAGAATCAAAAAATCAGTCGGAATCCAGCCGACTAAAAAAGTAAGTGCATTCCTTTTCTTCCTCATATTTCCACCAATCTGTTAAGTTTTTACCGGCAACTAAATATTTTTTCGATAAATTTAATTTTTTTTATATCTTTCTATAATAGTTGATTTATTTAATTTGTATTAAAAATATCACAGAACTACTTTTGAAATTGCAACTTCATAACAAGAATGCATTTTTTTTTTTAAATTCTCGTATTTATTTTAAAGGATAACCTTACTTCAATGTGCCAAACACCTAACTGAGGATTACAAGAAGACCAAAAACAACTTACGGGGTGAAAACTAATATAAGGAAAGAGATTGCGTATTTCAACCTGAAACTGAGAAATGTTAATTGCGTTTTTCTATTGAGGGGTTTGTGGTTAACAGAATGACTTAAGAGTTTTATTCAAAGTAATCCGCTTCCTCCAATTCTCGATAAAGGAATCTGAACCCATTTTCGTAATAGTGTCCCAAAAATAGTAATTGGGTTTTTGGCAAGGGGTTAAGTCAAGTGTTGATAATTATTACGTGATAACATCTTTATTTTTATTCAAGAGTAATAACGGCCAATCTTGAAATTGTTATTAGTTTAATAAAAAAAGTATTTTTTTAAATTAACTAATAATAAATATTGAATAAAAGACTAATATTGGTACCGACACTGATGTATGTAAAAGAGGTCTGGAGCAGAAGAGGAACAAAAGTAGACTGAATGCATTGGAAATGAGATGACTTAGGCGTATATGTGGCAAATCTATATATCTAATAAAGTAAACGGCGCTTTGAATAGAATTATAGCTAATAGGAACTTGTTGACCGAGCCAAGACTAGCGATTAATAATGGAGTCCTGGTACTGACACTGGTATACGGAAGTGAGGCCTGAAGTTGGCAGAAGAGGAACGAAATTAGGCAGAATGCAACGGAAATGAGATCACAAAGGCGTATATATGGTAAATTCATTTATGACAGAGTACATAATAAAGAAATAAGGAAAGATTGTAAAGTTGATGTTAATATAATGAGTAAGATGAAGAAAGGATCACTTAGATGGTTTAGTTCATATAGAACGGATGAATGAGGAGAGAATGGCAAGAAATATATATTAATTAAGTATATTACGTGAATATTTGGCTCGACCAGGAAAACCAGATACTGGTGGATGGTTCTGTTAGATGACTTAACAATCGGCAAGCTTATATAATAAGATGTATGAATGTGGATGAGGCAAGAATTGTGTATTAGGACAGAGGAATGTGGCGCTCTAAAATCTATGCCTACCCCCGCGGGGAAACAATGTGATGGTAAGTTAGATAGTTGAAATTCGTTTTAGCATATTTTAATATAACTAATTGCAGAAGGTCTCTTTACTTAACTTTCGTAAAATTTCAGTCATAACCAAAAGAACTCCAAATCACTCTATATTAAAATGTTTGTGTATAAATGAAGTACAAATAATTTTACAATAATTTCCATTAAAGTTATGACACATTATCGACAAAAAGTTAAAAAATGTTAAGGTTACAAATGCAGTATACTCCCGAATATCCGTGTGCGGATTATTCGGTTGCAGATAATCCGTGCATGAATTTTGATTTTTTTAAATAATTACGAATGTATATATATATATATATATATATATATATATATATATATATATATTTTATTTTTTTTAATATTAGCTCACTTTCATGTTCATAAATGCACGTATTCGTGTTTAGATGTTTGTGGCCGGTGGTGGGGGTGTCTGGAGGTCACCTGAGCCGGGTTCAATCGGTTAGTCGCACTATTTCCATGTAGAACATGTGTGAATTTATTTGAAGCATTGGTTGATTGATCGGATTAATTTTTGTCTCAACATAGTATATCTTATTACTTTTAGTGCAAAATCACGTATAATAATTACTTAAAATTTTCAGATTAATACTCTTTAATAATACTTAATAATCACAAGAAAGTAGTATTTACTATAAAACAAAAGCGAACGTTAATTGCAAAATTTAAAAAAGGTGTGTAGGAGTTGGCTGTGCAGATGTTGAGATTTTTTAAATATGATTGACTCATGATTGTGTCGGAAGGTTTTGTTGCAGTGAAACTGAAGATCCTAATATCTTCACGTCTCACGCGTGTTGTTTGTATGTCGCAGTGTAGGATACCTGCTATTGTAACTAGAGCAGGGTGTAGAATTGAAAGAAGGCTTACAGGTGTTATGAATTATACAGTCAAATTCACGTTGAACTCTGAAGTGACTCGCTCTAGGTGTTGTTCAATGAAGATATCTATGAGAGGATGGTCTACAGAAGAGTGATCGCTAGTTTTTTGGGCAGTATCCGTCTCTGATGCATTTGTCTTATTGCGTCTGCTGATTTGTCGCTTTGGTTTGGGCCCTATATGGTTGACAGGTGAGTCCTTACACGGCCATGTCAATGGGCGCATGCAGGGTCACCACAGGTGAATCTAGATCGAAGCTTTCTCAAGTGTGTGGACTAAGTACTCAAATGGTTTGCGATATAATTAAATAAAAAAGAAAGTTGGATTTATTTACAAGAGATTGTGACAGTAATATAAGTCTTTCAAATCTAAAAACTATGAAAATGTCATCATGTGAAATTTTGGATTCAGCCATGCTTAGATCGTTAAATTAACGATGCATTGAGATTAAATAGCAACTTCACAGTACAACATTTTGGAAAAGGATGGGAAAAAAAAAATAATGTAAATTTGGGCTGCATTATTTCTGTTCAGAATGGGATAAATAAAATGAAATGAGTTTAACGTGTAGAAACTTCCAACGTTAAACCGATTTAATTAACAAATGCAGAAGAAAGCAGAAAAAGAAGAAGTAGTTTACAGAGCCAATATTATGTACGTTTTGTACAGAAATGAATTATAACGCAGGCCCCCAAAGAGCCAGAAGTGGCCCAATTCCAAGTTACTTTCCAGCAGGCGTGAGAAGCTTTGCCATTGCCGAGCGTACTTTTCAAACTGCGGTGCGCTCATCTCTTCAGGGATGCTTTTAGGATAAAATGATAGTATTATAATTATCCACATTTAATTACAGATATCTCCAATTAATGGTCTCGCATTTCTCGAAATGTACCTACACACATTTACAAAAAAACTTAAATTACATTTTTAATTTGTTATTTTATAACATAGAAACATTTCCTCCCCTATCTGTCTAGACTAAGATATAAAGCGAAGAAGGCTGTTTTTTTCTTGAATAATTACTAAAATATTTAATCAGTCATTGTGTTAAATGAAAGCCTCCCCACTATTCCGCCATGTCATTTTAACTGCTCCAATATTTCGTACACCATTGCTTTTTTTCTAAGTGTCTTTGTCTCGAGAATATCCTTCAATAAGTTATTTTTTTCCTATGGATCATGTAAAAATATTATTTGTCCGTATTTAAATAGAGATACATACACGAAGAACATGTCACAACAATAAACTATTTTTTTTAAAACTACTCTAAGTAAAAAAGGCTTAACTTAATAGTCTCCCGAAACAAAGTTCCCCGACCACTTGGTAATTTAACGAGCGTCTTACCGCTAGACCAAATAAGCGTGTCGATTGTAATTGAAAATAAATTTCGTTATACTAAAAATAATAATGTCCCCAAGTTGAAATGCCTGTTATTAAACAAATACAGTAAATCTCAATATGTTTAGTACTATGTGTATGTTCAAAATATCACAAAATGTTTTTATCGTCAATAACTACATTATTATAGATAGTGACATTAAATTACATATAAAAATTAACGATTTTATCAAATTTATTTTGACCCAAAGAGGTGGTTGCTTTTAAATCAGTCGGCATTATAATTAAACTAAACTAATTGACAACCAAGTTTATTTTGTTCAAGTTCATTTTATTTTATATTAATTTAAATCAATATTTACAAGTACGCAGGTAGGGAGTTAAGTATAAGGTGGTTCCAAAAATAATAGCATATTCAATTGAACGTCACTTAAAAAAACTTTGTTTATAAAAGTAAGACCCATTTGGTTTTACACATTTTTGCTAACAAATTAAAATTTATGTCTGTGATATAAAAAAAATTAAAATCTAAGAATTCTTTATGAGCATTTTCTGCTGCTTCTCTGTTATTGATTTTTTTTTTTACCGTAAATAGTTATCGAGGTGCTTGTAAAGGTGAAGGTTTTAAAGTAAAGTTTTTTTCTTGGCGTAGCTTTCAATTTTTCGTTTTCATTTTTAAAACTTACGACTTTGTTCCTAAACTTACTGCACACCAACACTACTCTGTTTGTTCTGAAGTGGTTCTTTCACCCCGTGGTTAGTTAACCCATTTTACACTGACGTTGCAAAAACGCGTCATATTGTGAGAATTCGGTAAGAAATCTCCGATATTAGTTTAGGTACATTAATAAAGACTTAATCTACCCATAAACAGACGCCTTTAAAGACGGCCGAAATGCGACACTCGGGAAAACTGTTTTTGAATGCATTATATTCTTAATATTTTGCAATTTTTTATTAAATGTTTGTGTTATTTCTTATTTAGAATTATGTAATATTTAATAATAAGTAGTCTTTGAAAAAATTTCAAAATCAGAAACCACGAATATATTCTGAATTGGTTGGCCGTTATTGGTAGGAGAGTATTTTTACAAAATTGATAAAAAAAGGTAAATTAACTTAGAAGGTGCGTTCAAGTAAAAATATTTAGTAACATCGGTGTAAAAATAAGCTGATTAAAAATATTACCGCAGTAGCAAACGAAGAAAAATGCAATAAAAGCCTGAAAGTGGTTGAAGTTGTGAGAGGGGGATGTTTCTTGCGTATTTCCCAAGACATTAATATAAAGAAACGTCGAGGGATTAATATCGTAGATAACAATAGCCAGCATTTGCAATATGCTAAAATGAAGAAATGAAATAGAGATAGCTCGTCGGAAAGCGTATAAATGCGACTATTTTGTTGTATTATTTATCTTAGTACGATACGGCAGTAATACAAATTAATGTTGTGTTGTATGTACTAGTATTTACTCCTGGCACTTAAAGGGTCACTTTAAACAAATATCGCCAACACTAATGTAAGCTAGGTCATAAACTCAATCACATGAAATATATAATATTATAATTAATAATTGTCACTCGTACATTTTTTAATATTTTTTAGGGAAAACGAACGTACAGTTAATTAATTAGAAACAAAATTTAATTATCATTTGAATACTGTATATCATTTTCATCTTAATTTCATGCCTTAAACTCGTATTTACAATAACAACAAAAAAACTATGTAATACTTATACAGGGTGAATATTATATTCCAGGCCGATGTTTTTTTAATAACTAAGAAATGGAACACAATTTTATAATTTGGTTTTTATTACTTGCTTTATTATAATTATTTATAGAGTATGATATATGTCAAATGACCGTCTCTGACTGCAACACAAATGCGTGCTCTTTTAACCATATTTTTCATAATATTCTCGCACACTTCGCGTGTTATTTCAGCAATTTCATTTCGAATATTGTCCTGTAGCATCGGAAATGTTAACTTATTGGCGTAGACTTTTCATTTCAAGTGCTCTCACAGAAAATAGGCAGGAGCCGTCAATTCAAGTGATCGAGGTCAGTCAAAATCGACACTTTTTGACATTTAACATGAAAAATTTCTCGCAAAATTTCAAGCGTAACTCGGCCTGTGTATGAAGTGGCACCGTTTTGTTAAATCGCATGTGTTGCAAGTCCAGTCGACCCAGTTTGGCCACCAAGAAATTTTCCAATATATAACGATAGCGATCACCATTAATGGTTACAGCATTACCATGTTTTATTGACTTCAACATGTTGTTGAGGCGTTAGATGCTCCATAACAAATTATAATCAACGACTCTCTACGACTACCAAATACGAACTGGCAAATGTCTGCCAAACCAAAATGGTAGCCTAACAAAATCAGCCTGGAACATAATATTCACACTGTATTTACATGTTTTTAACTGAATATAATTTATTTCAATTTATATAAATATATACATAAATGAAAAAATGAAGAAAATTAATAAAAATAAATATTTAATACGTACGTCTTGACAGTGATAAGAATGTAGAAGACATATTTTAGAATAATTCAAAACTACAGATTACCTCCCGGCCATCTAAGCGAAAACCTGAAGAAGTAGTTTGGAGAAACTTGTAGTCTTCTTTTAAATAGGCAATCCAACCTTCAAGGGTGATTTGTGCCATTATTCAAGCTATAATTTTATTTTATAGAAAAAGTACAATAATATTATAGAATAGGAAATATTATATTTCAACTTACAAGTCAATACCATTATCGTTCAAAAAATTTGGTATTATATTGATTAAATGTGGCGAGCTAAGGGAAAGAAGTTGACACAAGTTAACCGGGAGTTGAAAATTACCATTGAAGAGATTACTGTAAAAAATAACCTGTGATCCTCAATGGACAGCCAAAAAAGATATAGTCAAGGGTTTCTTCAATAATAAATTAATTTGAAACGTAAATCCTGCACCGACAGGATCCAAATTAACAAACTCGAATTGCGCAATCTCCGGGTCGCGGGTCCTGTAGAATGTAAATACGGCAATCCGGTCGTAAATCGGAATCACAACAGAGTAGGGAAAGAAGTAGGGAAACCTTGGTATAGGATAAGGTCGATGAGGGAATAAGGGTTCCAGTCGAAGGACCAGTGATCTCCAGTTGCCACCGAGATCACATAATGGCACACGAATAAGCCGCTTCCAGTTGAAGATGGCGATATCACAATTTCACCGACGGCACAAACAAACAATACGTGATCAAAACACAATATCACAAAATACAATACTGGTGCACTGGAGCTGATAAGTCTACACCGCGAATACTATCGCGATATCAAGATCGAACAAATATCTGTCAAGTTGACGTCTGCTGACGTCAAGGTCACAATTCACAATGACAAGACGAGCATGAGAAAATGTATGAATGGGAATTTGGATGCGGAATTGTATCAATAACACCGATTGCGGCTGAATCGAAAGACGCGCCAAAAGTATTTAAATTTACTTAAAAGTGTTTTTACGAATTCGGAACAATAATATAAGTACTTATTTTAATAGGATATTTTTAACAACATTGTTAAAAAAATCTGGGCACTTAGAATTGTGTACTGAAACTTAATATTCAGATATATTGGCAAATTTAGATTTTAAAAATTTAAAATTTAATGAAGCAATTTTCTATGATCCTCATTCTCGTCTAGTTTAACATTTATTAATCACTAAAGCATTACATATTTTTTGTATTAAGAAACTAAATTAAATACCCATATAAAGTGTATTTTACGAAAATTAATGAATAATACCTAGGAATCCACGTTCTCTATTTGTTTGATAATTTTTGTAATTTATTCATTTTCCTCAATTATGAGTAATTGTAATTTATATATTTTCTTTATTGTTTTGTAACGTGTCTAATGTCTTAACCATAAAAAGTGTATTCTGTTATATGTTATTCCTTTAACTGTATTGAAATATATTTACATATATAAAATATTATTCCTCTAATCGTAATAAAATATATTCACGTTGTACTTTAATGTCACTATAGGACTACATATTAGGGTTAATAAGAATTGTTACTAATCTGCATATTAAATAAATAAATATTAAACGGTCTGGTGTATTATTCTTATAAATAAAATTTCACAAAATCTAATTATTTAGTTGTATAAATTTATTATAAATTACACAGTTAAATACATTTTATTGTATATTATCATATATGAATATGTATAATATTCTTATTTCTTAAGCGGCGTTGTCAGTCAAACAAAACCCTGTTTAAACCCTACATAAATCAATCAAAACGGTCTAATATTTTCTCTGGAATGTTATACCTTCACAGATGTGTTTGTGAGTTTCATGTCATAAGAACTCATTGGGTTCCTATTGTATGTAATGATGGATAGTAATAAACATTAAAAAATACCGCCTCATTTAAACAAATCTTATATATATACATTTAAATTTACATGTGGATGTATGTATGGCCAGTGATATAATTATGTATCTGACTACGTGTATTAACGTAACGTAGAAATTTCTAGACTCTCACTCATTTTTTCCACCCGGTGGATTGTAGCCGACCGACGGTTGCCTCGTCGAAAATGAAATATGGACGCCAATACGGGAGCGGTCACGTGACTTGGAGGGCGGGAAAGTTAAGCCCGGATTATTTACGGCTCCGACGGTGATTCGCCGACACGCATGCTGGCGAAGGGGTGGGCCGTGGGGGTGAGACACTCCACCTGGAGCGCCCAACGCTGTTTCAATTTACCTATCGTCTTATCGACACTCGGCCGATGGGATCGATTATGGATTATGGTGACGGAACAATAGTGAAGTATCTACGAAGTATTTTGTGAGTTGATGCAATTTTACGCCTTATTCACCTAGATTACTATGACGAATTGTGATCGAATTCTATTAATATCTCCATAATACCTCGGATATCCACGACTTCGAGTCGAAAAATTTAATCCTAAATGTGTACCTTCTTTGATAACGCCTTATCTTGTTTTGGGTAACCGGTTACGGTAACGGTAACGGTATAAAAATCCTTTCATAAATTACACGAGATAAAACACAATTTGCTAATGTCGTTTGATTAAGAACTAAAGATTAATATTTTGAAAAAAAAAATACATGATTGAGTACCCTTCAAAAAAATGGTCCGTCTTAGGCAACCTTCCTTTATTAATAGTTTAACTTAAAACATCGTCTCTAATATCTGTGGGGCTCCTTGTCTCAAGATAAAGGCCCCCCAGAATGTCTCGTTAGGCCCCTGTACCATGAACAAGACAGCAAGAGAACAAGCGATTGCAGAATAAATTATCTTTATTAAATATCTATGTGTATTCGTACTCGGTTCTTGTAGGTAGAAACTAGTGATGGTAAAATCGTTATTTAAACCGTTATTTTAATCATGATTATGACTTTAATTGTGTTTGATTGTAACGATGATTGATAATTGATTAACCTAATTCTTCAAGCAATGATTGTTGTAATAAAAAGTAAATATTAGTTACCAATAATCGTTGAATCTCAGTTACCAATCAGTGGCATAATCACACTCACGTAACCGTTTACCATCACTAGTAGATACACATGTATATTATTATAGACTTCGGTTATCCGATGACGCATTAAACTAGCAAGGTTAATAAATTTGTTTTTTTTTTTAACATTACAAAATATTTAAGTAAAAGTTTTTTCGCGGGCGCATCACGCTAAGTTGCAAAAAAAAACTTTTTCGCAAGAATTTCTTGGCGGAGGTTTTTTGTGTTTGCCGAAACCATCCCGGATAATTGTGAGTTTAATATATTTCATACTAGCTCAAACCTTTTGTTGTAAAGTGTATTTGTTAGCTAGAGCTCTAAAATTGTAAACAAGTCTAGAATATTCTGCAATGATCCGATTTGTTTAAAAAATATATTATAATAAATACAGTCATATTATAGACGCAATTGTTACAGGAAAATTTTTATTAATTAATTTATTGAGAGAATGAGTTATAAAAAGTAGAGTCAAAGAAATTATACACATAATTTATGTAATACATATTTTAAAATTTATATTTTTATATAAAAGTACTAAAATGATTAATATTAAATCTTACAATTTTAATAAAAACGCTTTAATTAAGTACTTGATCCAGAAAAAAGTTTTCCCCAAACTAATAATTAATAACCCTTTTTATGTTCGTTAAAATGCGGCCAATTATGGTTAACACTAAAAATACACTTTCAGGATTTCTAATTATTTTAATATGTAATTAACATTTACAGTAGTTAAGTATCAAATAAATTTATTTTAAAATGTATTATGTGTTTTTTGGTTAAAATTATTCTGCCACCATTATCTACTTTTGTCAACCCCACAATACGACGCCGACGCGAACGCGGCGTGCTCTATCGCAGGCTTGATTAACACAATAACCGTTGAAGTGAGCTCAATAGAATACAGCAGAACCTCCCGCCCTTTGTGACCCGGCGAGATGGCGTCGTCTGTCGCACGAGGGTTGAACTCCTTTACATAGGTGCGGGCTTCGCGCCGCTAGATGATGGCGTCGTTAAAACGGAAGCTAATCTCAACGCGATATCAAATTACACGAACAACGAATCGAATACTGAGTGAGTTTTAACGGTTATTACATTAACATTATACATACATTAGATACTACCACCTGTCTAATATTTACTTTTCGAATTGTATCCCAAGCTTTGCACCCGTGTGCATTGTTCATACATACCTCTGCGCTTAATATAAAGGAATTTAAACCAGCGATCGCCTAATTGATGGTGGAGAAAATTTTAATTTATTTTTCGTTAAAATTCTCAGGAAATACGCTCAAAACGTTTTAGAAAAATCTACGAGGTAGCACTAATCACGAATTATAATCTCATTCCTTCATAAATATTTCATCTCAAATGCACATGCTCCGAATCACGATTCACAACCAAACATCAACAAGTAATCACAGTTAAAAATCAATCACTGATATATCAATATGGAAATATCAGTGCGGCCGCAAAGCGTGAGTCGTGAGTGTGATCACGATTTACAAAACCGATTTCGATCACGGTAGAGTCGTGTTTAACAAACACCGACATAACAAATATCAACACCGCATCCAGCGTGACTGATCACGGTTTGAATATATCTGTTAAAAGTGATCCAATTACAACTTGTTTTACAAACACCGAACCAGCCAACTTGCACGCGCATTTTTCTTATAATTACACTAAGAATATATAATATGATTTTGTATTATTGTATTTTATATGTAATATATATTATAAAGTAAAAAATACGATAAATAAACTATACAATTGGTTTTACATACTTATAAAAAATTATAAGATTCTGCTTGTTTAATTATGACGTCATAACAGAAAGTATGGGTTCATAAAAAAATTTAATTCTATAATCCCATATAAAAATGGAAAGCATTATACTCAAATATTTTCATAAGATTAAAAATATAAAGGCATTTATTTTTATTCAAATATAATCACACTAATTACAACTTAAAAAGGGCTTTATCCTAATTTTTATTATAATTATAATCTTGTAAAAATTTAAAAACAATAAATGTATTTAAGAAATCTATCGAGGTAGAAAATTGCTGTACATACTCCCACAAAATGTAAAATGAAAATACGAACAAAATAAAATTAAGTTAGTTACCAACAACAGATTACAATTGATAGAGCTAATCAACTTTCATAAATTCCGATAGATGGCGCTAATTCAAGTATTAATCGATTTAAATGGCGGCGTCGGAAAATCAGTAAAATAAAAAATAAAAATAATTAATATCGATATTCCCAGATATTCAATCACTGATAGTGAATGTAACTCAAAAACATTAGTGATTGACTCACGGTTCGTGATTTTGAGTTCATCAATAATTTCTACCCTGCGATAGGAAAAGCAGCAGACAAAGCACAGCGCTCTATTTAACTTTTAACTGGCTCGTACAATATATTCTCATCTAAATCATATTGCAATATTTTGCTCGTACTTTACATCTTAATCAACCATAGCATATTTTCTTTTGGTATTTTTAAAAATTTAACGATACTACCTAGTTGGAACCAATCACAAGTAACTGATAATCTAATAGATGAACCTGTTTCATCAGCGCCATTGATATATATTGTGAACACTTTTCGAATAATTGATCTTATCCCGATTTTAAATCAAACACCTTTCATTTTGCGGTTGTCTTATAATTTTTGAAACCATTCATTTTAAAATTTATATTTGCAGTATAATTTTATCACTCACTCGTTCATTTTTGGGTTTTGAGAGATAGATACACTATTAGGTTTGACCATTAAACTGTAGTTATCAGTCAGAATCACTTATCCTTTTGTTTGACGACACCAGTTCAATTAACCAACTAACTTACCATCACGCTGTTTCTCGCGGGGGTAAGTAGAAAGGATAGAGCGTCACACTCTTCTGTACTCATTCACATTCATCCGTATTCTCATATAAGCTCATCAATTATTGAGGATTCTAAAAAGACATAAGACATAAAAAATAAGATAAGTCTTCCGCAGGCGTTCTCCATTTCAGGTACCATCGACGTTCGCGTTCTATATTTTTCTTACTATCCTCTCCTCATTCATCTGTTGCATATGACAAAATTACCTTTTTCAGCAATCCTTTTTTAATCTTATCTATCTGCTTTACATTCTCGCTTTATTTCTTCATTTTTTACTCTGTTAAAAATGGATCTGTTCGCCTAAAAGTGTAGTATACCGCTAATCTTACCTCGGTTGACAAGTTACTTTTAGATATTATTCAATTTAAAGCGCCGTTCACATTGTTCCCTTCACTCACCCTCTTTTCGATATCTTTCTCAGCGTTTGCGTCGCTATCAAATATACTTCGCAAATACACAAACTCATCTACTTGTTCCAAACATTCATTACCTACAAGTATTTTTCACGTTGTTTTACTTTCCTCCTTCTCGAACATTATCACTTTCGCTTTGCTGATTTTCATAACAATCTTAAAGCCGTTAACGTAAGTAATTTACTTCTGCATGACCCATGCGATAAAATATTTTTACCTAAGAAACATATAATTTTAAATGACAGTATTTTTAATAATATTCGCATAATTATATTATATTATTGAACATAATCATTCTCATTCACATTGTATTGAAAAACTAGATAAAAGGATCAATTAAGTGGTTTGGTCATAAGGAACAGATGAATGAGGAGAGAATGGTAAGATAGATATATGAAGCAAGTGTTGATGGCACCAGAAGTAGAGAACGTCCGCGGAAAGCTTGGCACGACCAGGTAAAAACCAGACACTGGAGGATGGTCCTCTTAGAAGCCTCAATAATCGTCGAGCTTGTATGAGAAGATGTATGAATGTGTATGAAGCGAGAATTGTGTATCAGGACAGAAGAGTGTAGCACTCTATCTACTCTGCCGAACCCCGCGGGAAAACGGCGTGATGGTAAGTAAGTAAGTAAGTAATAAACTGTAGATACGAACATGGACTGAAAGTTCTAGCGCCACCTAAGTTTTTTAAACATACATTTTAAAAATATGATTTATTTCTGCTGAAAAAAGAAATCGGACACGAAAATAAGATCTATAAAATAAATTTGATTGATATATGTATTTAAAATATATTTTATACCTTTAAATATGTAGAAAATATTAATGACATGCTTGTTTAGTCCTAGAGTGAGATTTATCGATCATCTTGTAGGAAGTTCAAGCCTCACTTGTTTTAAATAGTGCGAATGAGTATGATGTGATATGTATTCTGTATATACTCTTATGTATCACTACCTTTTAAAATATATACTATCGTATATTTTATTTTTAATAAATGATCTTATAATAAATGTGTAATAAATCAGCATTAAATTTATCGGCGGAACATATCACTGAACACCTCCTTTTCCTGTTTATTTTATGTTTAGCGCTTCCGCGTTTCTTCAATGGTCTTAACAAACATACCTGCCCATATTTTACCTTTCACGAGATATCAATTCGCATGAATATTATGAAACGTTCTCTGATTTTGTTTACAATTGGAGAAAAAAATCATATATCTATGATTTAACTCACATGTGTGTAAAAATATTAAAATCGAAATACTAACATTCATAATCGTAGATTACTTTTCAGTAGTTGACTGAAAATAATGACGTAATTAAACTTCGAAAAATAATAATTTTTATTATTTTAAAGGGGATAGATCTTCGTATTTAACTCCATGTCTCGGGGTCAGTTACTCATTGCTATAAAAAGACACTTCCAGATGTCACAGTCCTTCGCTGCTATATTCATGTTATAGACCAAGCCTCTCTATACACAAATTCTTTATATATTTTCTGAAATTCTACCTGGCGGATCTGAAATATATAAGTACATACGGTAAAATAACATTACAATATGTGCCCAATAAATTTATTTAATATATTATCTAGATTTGATTGTATTTCAAATGTCTTTGAGTTACGTTGACTACGGAGAATGATATATCAAGTTAAATCATGTCAAAAATACGTAGTGAGAATCGCTGTTATTGTATCTCGAGAAAGATATCTAATTGAAACTCTTGTCTTCGACGATTTTGGCTAATGAAAAAGAAATGCTATTATTATCAGTACTGCAAAATAAAACTTTGAGAATAATATTGAAAAAAAAATAAATGTAGATAATACAGAACGATCTTAATATGATGACATTTAAACAAAAAATATATTTCAATATTATGGTCTTCATTTTTAAATTCTTTACTAATAAAATATCAGCAGAATTTATAGGAAAAATTGATGCAAATCAACATGAGCAAGAACATTATACAAGAGGAAGAGATAAAATGAGACTGCCAGAAATTGGTGATGTACAGAGCGATGAAGATTATCAATGAAATGCCAGATGATGTAAAAAGGAGGAGAAACTAGAATAATATTTATTATGCTGTTTTTGTAAAAAAGTATATCTCAATAAAATAATATAATTAAGGAAAACACATTCTTATTGTGAAGTTGTAATTATTCAGAACAGACGGTCTGTGATATTTTAAATACTTAATTAATGTATTAATTATAAATATATACATATAAAATCAATTTTGTCGAAAAATATTATTATAGTGCACTTCCCCGGATTGAAAATAAAAATCCAGGTTCGTATCCCGGTGACGCAAAAACAATATTTTTCGACAAAATTGATTTTATATGTATATATTTATAATTAATACATTAATTTAGTATTTAAATAATATAAGTCACCATATATTAATGTGAATGGTTATTTAGTTGTTTTCTCCATCATTTTATTTAATTTATTCTTTATTGTACCTATAAAAATAACAACCAAAAAAATATACGCATATGGAACAATAAATCATTTTTGTCTAATCTAATTTCTATGACATCTATTGAAAACTACCGTAACAGGTTAACAATCTATTGTATATTTTGTTTATAGACAAAAAAGATTTTTAAATAAAAATTTTAATGCGAGTTATGCGGGGCGGGGCATTATTAATACTCTTTTATAAAAAAAATTGTAATTTTTTTGTTCAAACTAAACATATGTATAAATTTGTATCTTCCCTTATTATACAGGTAAACTTTCATCACACAGCTGCTGCTCAAGAATCATTATTACTTATATTATGTTGTTCAAAATAAAGTTGCGCGCAAGTTTGGGTTATACCAAAAATTCTATACTATTATGAGAATCTAAGTCTAGACATAAAGTAACTTTGAAACAATATTTACACATTTAATAAAATGCTCAAATATAACAATTCGCGGTAATATTCACACTGTTGTGTAGCCACCGTAGTTTACTTCGAAACAAATCGAATACGCGATTGGTAGAGTGGAATGATTGTATTCACAAATTATATGACGGCAGACATTTTGACTAATTCCAAAATATATTTCTATTTTGCTGATGATTCTCTCAACCGACATATTGTTTTTACGTCTAATATGAAACACCGAGGATTCTTGAAATTAAGTTTCATCAATTGAAATATTTAATGTGTATTCGGTTCATGATTCTGCGAAAAACTCTCATTGTTCAAACATTAAATTGAATTAATATCGCCCTGTATAAAATAGGCATATTTGAAATGAAACAATCAAATTTAGTTCGTCTGATAATATATATGCAAAAATATTTTTAATAGTAACAAATTCTAACCTGCGAACAAACCTTTCCAAATATATTCATGAAAATCATTTCATGATTTGATGTGGCAGCTCAAATAAGAGTAAATATTTTGTTATTGTGCATCTAAAATCTTTATAAAATAACTTTTCAGTTTTTATCTTATTCTTCTGACGATTTGCGTTTGAACCTGGCCTTTTATACTAATAATGAAAACATACGTTTTTTACACTACTGGTTTCGGGACCAATGGTCCCCTCTTCAGGGTACAATACTTAAATTAAAATAGCTAATAACACTTTATCTTATTTCTAAAATTTATAATTTATCTAATTATAAACTTTTGGTATATATTTTTGTGTAAAAATTTTAAACTCTTTATAATGTCCAGAAATGATTGGAAATTCAGAATAATTGTTGATAGACAACTCAAGTGCTCCTTAATTCTAATATCAACATTTCTGCAAGTTTTACCTGTATAAAAATTATTATACTTTTGGCAAATTAATATTGCAAGTTTTACTTACATAAAAATTGTTGCACTCTTTGCAAATATCGAATATTCACAATTAGATAAACTACAAATTTTATAAATAAGAAAAAGTGTTATTAGCAAATTAAACATTATTAATAACCAAATCCTTTTTGCATATAGCCACCTTTTAAATTTGTTTTCACAGTAGTTTCAAATTTGTTACTCCCCTCTCCCTCTTCAATACAACACTTTCGTATCTAATCCCGCCACTTATATTTACAGTTTTATTTATTACTATACTTGACATTTTAATTTAGTATACATTGTATCCTGAGGAAGGGACCATTGGTCTGGTCCCGAAACATATTGAGTAATCAATAAACAATGTTATGAACAAAGTACGTTCTCATTATTAATTTAAATTATTGCCACAAAATAAATTTGCATTTATTGAAGAAATAAGTCATTCATCGGTTTTCTCAACAGAATGTTGGCAATTAAAGAGGCCTTGGACATCTGCGTTCTCCGAAACGTCGATAAGGCTGTTATATTCTCCGACTCGTCATAAGCTCTTGAATCCCTCTCTGCTAATATGAAGCTCTCGGCTAGACAATAAGATAATCAGAAGATGCCTATTTAATTTGTAATAGCAACAATAAACAAGTGTCATTCGTTTGGATTCCTGCACATAAAGGAAATGAATGTGCTGATAAACTGGCCAAGAAGGCTACTCTTTCCGGAGATGTTCCCCATCAATTCCATATCCCGATGTATGACAGACTTAATATGGTAAAAAAACGTACGAGTTCTATATGATCTGCACAAGGGATGGATCCAAATAATCACAAAGATAATCCATTAAAATAATCTAAGGGTCTATTCCCCGCACCCCTTGGTTCTCCAACAGGAAGGTATATAACAGAACAATATCAAATATCTCTAGAATGAAAATTGGGCATTACCAGATGGCCTCACATTTGTTTAGATTGAACATAATAGACTCCCCAAAGTGTAAATGTGGTGCCGAGGAAGATACCCTTTACCATGTATTTTTTACCTGTCCATTGCGGATCACAGGTTTTTTTTACAATAATCTTGCCAATGGTAATTTTCAACTCCCGGTTAACTTATGTCATCTTCTCTCCCTTAACTCGCCACATTTGAGCTATATGATAGTAAATTTCTTGAACGACAATGGTATTAACTTGTAGCGTAATATTCCCTGTTCTATATTATTGTTTTACTGCTTTCTATGAAATAATGTTTAATGTAATATTAATTAAATAATTAACTTGTTTAATGGCACAAATCACTCTTGAAGGGTGGATTGCCTGTTTAAAAGAAGAAGAAGAAGTAACTTTTTATAGCTTTACATAGCTCCCTACCTCTTACGCTAACTCGTTCTACAGTCAGTTGATTAGTTTTTTCGACATAAAATGTGTTTAGAAGATTGTTTTACATTCTTGTCCATATATAGATTGTTAGAAAATACTTATCTAATTGCATTAGTGTTAAAATGTACTACAACAATTCATATAATTCTTACTTTTTCCGTATTCATAATCTAATCATTTCTAACAGAATTATCTTCCAATATCAGCTTTACCAGGTTCAGCCAGAATATTATGGATTCTCTTAACTTTCTTACCACCTATCTTCATCCATTATTTCCATTTATGAAACAATAAATAAATTATAAATAGAAAAAGTAATTGACACATAATTCATTATAATCTCTCTCATACTACAATATGAAGTTAATTGAATATTTATTAAAAAATATATAATATAAAACTCACCAGATTAAAATACAGAGTAGATTGTATTTTTTTTAAATATATTTCAGACGGTATAATTCTCCAGAAATGTTTCACGTAAAACGTCGTTTACGCTTTTTATTAAATTTCGGGTTATAAAATAAGGTGTTATATAGTCAAAATAGTTTTAATATTATCGTGTAGTAGAAAATCATACATTATAATAATTGCACATTTATTAAGATTTTTTAATTTATTATATCTAAAAATAAACTTTTCATTGTCGGTCGTGATTGTACTTGTAGATTAATACATTAAGATTAATGAACACTGCAGTCTTGTATGATCGTTTTCATATATATTTCTCCCGAAAAATTCTCTCTGACATAAATGAATATTGAATATTGCGTTCCATTACGAGTCGCCAGTCGCGAAACCCTTGATAAGTTGACCCACTCAAATCACCACTGGATTAAATCAATGGTAACCAAAATGTATTTGGCAAAGAAATTCATCTGTGTTGTATTTTTTTATTTTATATGGACCAAAATAGATTTTCCTTTGATTCATAAAATCTCATGATTTTATTATAGTCCTTTCTTAAATCGCAAAAGTCACAAAGTACCAAATAAATTCAGATTAGATGGAAAAATATATCTACAATACTAATAGTAATAATAAGATAAGATTTTTCTGGAACAGCCTAATACACTACACAATTTGTGCTACTTTCATATTTTATCACTTACATGGAATTTAGAGATTGAAAAGTATATTTTAATGAAAGTGTGGAGGATTCCGTTTTTTGTAAATTATTAATTTATTGAAAATATATTTGAGAAGTTTTCATCTTTCATCCTAATTTTTAAATAACTTATTCGCTGTTTTCTTTTCAAATGGCATCTAGACATTTTTTTAATATTAAGGTTTTAAATTTATTTTTATTAAATATTCATAATTAAAAAGTAAATTTGATTAAATTAGAAGATTAAATTGTAATTGCTCGTAAACCATCAGGGTGAGGTAAGTGGGAGGGTTATTGTTTGACGCGCGTGATTTGCTGATTTGCCAGTCGCAATGAGTCACTGGTCGGGAGCGCACATTGTGTTCGTAATTGAGCAATATTTAAATTGCGGTGATTCTTTGGTTCGAGCGTGTCGCTCTTTTTTTTGTACTCACTTTAATATTCGATATTTAATATTTAATAAGTGATGGTCAGAGGGCTCAAGATAGACGTGAAATTATGCGCAATCCGCGTAAATTGATAAGAAAGATTGCAGCCTGTAATGGAAAAAAAACTACAGTTTCACCCATACAAACTGCAAATCGTGCAGTTTCTCAACGCAAATTATTATTCTTTACGTGAAACCTTAGCGAGAACGATGCTGAAACGTTTTGGAACAGCACGAATGTTTGGAAACATATTGTTTACTGACGAATCACATTGTCATATCGATGACTATATTAATAAATAGAACATGGGATACTAGTGGTCCAACAACTCAAGAAAATGCTATCAAAAACGTTTACATTGGCCAAAAACTACAGTATGGTGTGCAATTTCAGCCCGAGGGATAATTGGCACTTATTTTTTTAACCAGCGAGAGATAGTCACTGCTGACATGTATTTCCGAATGATCGACGAGTTTTTGGTACGTACCGCAATTGCAGCTATTTTCCGTGTTCAACAACAGAACACAATTTCAGCAAGACGAGGCTACTCCACATACAGTTAGAGTTTCAATGGAGAAGCTGACGGGTATTTTTCCCAACAAATTAATCAGCAAGTACGGAGACATATGCTGGGCATCTCGGTCACCAGATCTTACACCGTGTGACTTATTTTTGTGAGGATACCTTAAGTCGAGAGTTTACAGCAGGCTATTATATCCTCTATTAAGGAGAACACATTCTTATTGTGAATATAGATTCCCCAATGTGTGAGTGTGGTGCCGAGGAAGAAACCCTCAACCATATCTTTTTTGCCTGTCCATTGCGGATCACAGGTTTTGTTTACAATAATCTCGTCAATGGTAATTTTCAACTCCCGGTTAACTTGTGTCTTATTTTTCCCTTAACTCGCCACATTTAATGTATACAATTTAACTTGATCACAAATCACTCTTGAAGGGTGAATTGCCTATTTAAAAGAAGAAGAAGAAAGTGATGTCATCAGCAAAATATTGATACGTGATCGATTGTAAAACCTCATTGCTATTCTTCCAATACTCATGACGTGTTCTGAATAAATGTTGAACAGAAATGGCGAGTGTACACACACTTACTCCCTTCTTAATGGTTTTTATAGTAAACAATATATCACCAGTATTGTTTGCTTTCGACTACTTTTAACTATTAGTTATCTAAATAAACCTACAAATGACCACGGCTTAAAAAATACACATGATACGGGAGAATACCCAAGCTCTTTCGGATGTGGAAAATAAAACAAAACTGAAGAATATTCGTTAAATTATTTTTGTCTTTAACTTTAGGCCTGAAATCAACTTGTGAGACAAATAACCTGTTCGGTACAGGAACAAGACTGTATAACTCTGAAGGTGCTGATGAATTTCGTCGCTGCTTCGTCGCTCGGACGACGATTCTCTGCCGGTGTGCAGTTGTCCAATGGGGTCCAAATCGTGTCCAGTAGTAGTGCCAGGTCGTAGGAGTTCTTCCGGGATCAGTCCAAGTGTGCAGCCAAAGTCGAAATGTCCAGAGGGAAGGAAGTCCAATGTGAAGGCAGGGGTCAGAGTAAAAAGGCAGATGTAATTCTTGTCCAGCGGTGCAGGTGCAGCGAAGTGCGAGAGAGAGTGTGCCCTTGCAACCGCCGGACCGTTTATTTATCCTTGACCTGCTGTATGCAGGAGCGTAAGGCTCCAGCATACTCGGGGACCAATCAGGGGGCCAGGACAGGCCCCGCGCCACCCCGATACGGTCCCGCGCCGCCAGCGCCGGGCGGCCAAAACTGGCAACAACAGCCATTTTCCCTGCCGTCCCGTAAGGGGCGGCAGAACCCTTATTTGTCATACATTTATTTTAATATTTATAAAACCTGACATTCCCCAGGCATCGCGAGTATTTTTTAATATAAACATGGACCTGCCTCGCGATGCCTGGTAGTTTTTATAGCGGGCAATGGCCCGGGTAATTTACAATTGCACCTCAAACCTTAAAACATCATTTTTTATTATCAAAGGATTTTTGAGGTGCGTTATATCCTTCCTGGACGATCGCCCTCTCAATTCTCTTTTATTCTTTACAATTCTTATATCTAAAATAATTTTTTAACAAGAGATATTGAACCAAACATAATTCTAAATTTCCTGGCGGCGGTCGGGGCGTGGCCTGGTCCGCGGCCCGCTCTCCGCTCCCCGCTCCGCCGGCGGCCGCACGGTATCCGCAGTGGCGGCGATTTCCCACGGGCGTAGTGTGGCGACCGCGAAGATGTTTTAAAGCGGCCAAGTCCACATGTCGGCCCGGCGCGTGTTTGGATCGGGGCGCTGCGCCCCCCGCGACCACCCGGCGGCGCGAGCCCGTGGCCGGGTTTGCGTCTTGGCTAAACGCGTGCGCGGGCCAGGGCGCCGCGCTCTCCGCGGCCGGGTTTGTGTCTTGGCTAAGCCCTTTTTTGCCGCGGTTTTATCCGCGGCCGCCTTGCTGTGCGGAACACTCCCCCCGTGCGGCTCCGCCGTACTCCACAGGCAGCACAGCTAAACCTCGGTAGCCGCCTGAGACCCGGGCCCCCGGGTCGGCAGGAGGATCACCTCCGTGGCGAGCCGCGGGCAGTCGCCCGCCGCTGTTCCCGCTCGGACGGCCCGGCGCTGTCCGGATCTCTCCCCCCGTGCTGCTTCACCGCGCTCTGCAGGCAACTCAGCTACTCCTCGGTAGCCGCCTGGGTGTGTAAGGCCCAAGCGATCCTGCGTGACCTCAAGCGCCCGCCGCACGGCGCGTATGAGGCATTCTGCCTTCTCTCCTGTACCGGCCGTGCTAACTGCGGTGTTCACTGGCTCATGAGCGAGAGCTGCGATCTCCGCTCTCGCTCGCACCGCACACGACGTTCCCGGCCCGTCACTTCTCGCCTGCTTTGGGCGAGCTTGTGTCTCCGTCCTTTCCAAAGTGAGGCGCGCCTTCCTGCGCGTTCTCCTGCGCGGTCTTTTGCCGCGCTTCCCTGCGCGAGTAGGATCCACTGTCTGTGTTCCCACTCGCTCTAGCGCTCTCGGCGCTTCCGTATCATGCGCGTCGCTTACTCTCAATGCCGGTGGGGCAATCGCGTCATCCCGCTCTCCTAGTGCGCCGGCTGGTAGCTGGCGCGGAGTAGCGGGCATCATTTCTGTGGCCCGGGCGTCCTCAGTATTGGCCCGGGCCGCGGCGGTCATCCTCAGTGACTCCACCGCGTCGTCCTGTAACACCGCCCCCAGGCGGGTGTCGGCGGCCGGGCTTGGCTCGCCGTCGAGCGCTGGAATCGTAGCGCTCGCGTCCTCCTCCTGTGGTGCCGCAGCACCATGCACGGTCCACCCCAGGGCCGTGCGGGACAGGATCCTCGACCCGCGGGTCGCCTTCACCTCTTGTGACACGATGAGGTGGGCATGATCCTGCCCGATCAGCAGTCGCGGCACCACCTGCGTGGCCCTTTCTGGGCCCGCGCCGCGCCGGCCATCGCGGGCCGGCACCATCCACTGCGCGGGCAGCGCCAGCCCGCGCACCGTATTCGCCTTCAGCGAATACTCTCCGCCGTCACCTGACACGGTCACGCGTATGGCCTGTGACCGGGCGTCGGACGAGCACATGCCGCTCGCTCCGTGGATCCGCAGCTCGCGCACCGGTCCTCGGGCCCCGACGGCACTGGCCACCTTATCATCCATCAAGGTCACTGCCGAACCTTCGTCCAAAATGGCATGCACTTTTACTTGCCCCCGAGGGCCACTCACTTTCACTGGCACCACCTTTAGTAGCACCCGGTGGTGCCGCTGGTCCCCCGTCAGACCCACTAGGTCGCCGCCACTCGGGCCGGCGAACCCTTCCGACAACCGGCGCGCGCCCGAAGCGGCCGCCGGTGCTGCCACGGCGGGCGTGTGCGACACCCCGGGTGTCGCCGCGGCGCGCAGCGCCCCGTGCAACAAGCGATGGTGCGGCGCCCGGCACCCGCTCACACCGCATCGCTTCGCCCGGCATTCCTGGTACCGGTGTCCTGCTTCCAAACATATAAAACAGACGCGGCTGTCCCGCACTATCGGCCACCGGTCCGTCATTGTTTGTCGAGCGAAGTCCACACAGTCAGCGAGACTGTGTCTGGCCGACTGGCACATCGAGCACCACACACGTTTACTCACTGATTCTCCGCCGAATCCACTCGCACTTGTACCCTTGCGGCCCGAACCCGCGCTCGCCCCGGCGGGCGCACTCATGTCGGGGTCGCTATCTTCTTCACTGGCGGCGTACACTTGGGCGCTCCGGCGCCCCCTCGGTGCATGTGCCGCCACCTCCAGGCACCCGGTGTGCGGCGCCTCGGCGGTCAGTTCCGTCATCCAGACGGAGAAATCCTGGACGGTCACGTCCTTTGGCATCCCGCGTCGCTCCGCCATCCAGAGCATTTTATAGCAGGTGGGCATCTTGCCCACCATCTCTGAGAGCAACTGCGCGGATGCCAACTGCTTTCCATTAAAATTTTCCACCGTTGCCACCACATTCCTCACGGTCACCGCATACTCTACGATGGCCTCTGTGGTGGCGGTGTCGGCTAGGCGGGGATGCCTCCTCACCCGCTCCAGCATACTGTCCACAATCTTGTCTGGCCGACCGTACCATCTTTCGAGGATGGCCATTATCTCGGGCACATTGCGGGGCTCAATCAGGAGCGCCGCAACCGATTCTCGGGCCCGTCCTCTCAGTGCTCTCTGTAGGCGCAGCAGATTCTCCGAGTTCGACAGGTCACACAGGCCCGTCGACTGATCAAACTGCGCCTTGAAGGTCGGCCAGTCCAGTGGGTCGCCGCTGAATGGCGGCAAATCTTTAGCGACCGCCTGCCGCGCAATGAAGGCGTTCATGCGCGGCTCTTCTTGGCCCGAGTGCGCCCTCGGGCTCTCTCCGGCCCGTGCTGACCGGATTGCTTCTGAAATGGCGGTCGCCATCATGGCCATGGGATCCTGCTGATCTCGGACCCACTCCCTGGTAAACGATGTGGCACCGCGCGCTGTGGCTGCATTCTGTGGCGACGTCTGCGCGGTGTCCCTCGAGTGGGCCCTTGGGATCCCTGGCACCGTTCCGGTGCCTCCAATATCCAGCGGAGAAACTTGCGGCCGGCCCCCAGCCGGTGGCGCGTTCCGTTCCGCTTCGAGTGCCGCAGGTGTGGCGGCGCCTGGTACGGAGGCCCTCCTGGTTGCTCCCGCAGAAACGGCCTCTTTCAGGGCTCCCGCAGAAACAGCCTCTTTCAGGGCTCCCGCAGAAACAGCCCTTGTCAGGGCTCCGGGCGAAATGGCCCTTATCAGGGCTCCGGGCGAAACGGCCCTCATCAGGGCTCCGGGCGAAACGGCCCTCATCAGGGCTGCCGCCTCGTCTCGCACGGCGTCTCCTGCCGCTTCTCTGCCGACGCCCTCGGCACTGACGGTGACTGTGCGAGCACGGAGCAATGCCTCTCCGTGCTCTCGCTGCAGCTTCTTGATGAGGCGGCGGTGTCGCCGCTCACTCCGCCTGAGCTCAGCCCTCAGTTGGCGGACGGTATCCTCAGTCACCGTCGTAGACGACTCTCTCTGTGAGCCGTGGTCATCGTCTGACTGCTGCTCGTCTGAGTCTGACGGCGGCTCCTCTCGCTGCTGCTCCGCTTCTCTCCTTTCTTGTTCTTCGGCGTGTCCCGATCGTAGTCCGGATCGAGACATGACGCAATCTGCTTATATCTGAAGCGAAGCGACGATCCGTGTCGAAGGACCACTTGTTCGGTACAGGAACAAGACTGTATAACTCTGAAGGTGCTGATGAATTTCGTCGCTGCTTCGTCGCTCGGACGACGATTCTCTGCCGGTGTGCAGTTGTCCAATGGGGTCCAAATCGTGTCCAGTAGTAGTGCCAGGTCGTAGGAGTTCTTCCGGGATCAGTCCAAGTGTGCAGCCAAAGTCGAAATGTCCAGAGGGAAGGAAGTCCAATGTGAAGGCAGGGGTCAGAGTAAAAAGGCAGATGTAATTCTTGTCCAGCGGTGCAGGTGCAGCGAAGTGCGAGAGAGAGTGTGCCCTTGCAACCGCCGGACCGTTTATTTATCCTTGACCTGCTGTATGCAGGAGCGTAAGGCTCCAGCATACTCGGGGACCAATCAGGGGGCCAGGACAGGCCCCGCGCCACCCCGATACGGTCCCGCGCCGCCAGCGCCGGGCGGCCAAAACTGGCAACAACAGCCATTTTCCCTGCCGTCCCGTAAGGGGCGGCAGAACCCTTATTTGTCATACATTTATTTTAATATTTATAAAACCTGACATTCCCCAGGCATCGCGAGTATTTTTTAATATAAACATGGACCTGCCTCGCGATGCCTGGTAGTTTTTATAGCGGGCGATGGCCCGGGTAATTTACAATTGCACCTCAAACCTTAAAACATCATTTTTTATTATCAAAGGATTTTTGAGGTGCGTTATATCCTTCCCGGGCGATCGCCCTCTCAATTCTCTTTTATTCTTTACAATTCTTATATCTAAAATAATTTTTTAACAAGAGATATTGAACCAAACATAATTCTAAATTTCCTGGCGGCGGTCGGGGCGTGGCCTGGTCCGCGGCCCGCTCCCCGCTCCCCGCTCCGCCGGCGGCCGCACGGTATCCGCAGTGGCGGCGATTTCCCACGGGCGTAGTGTGGCGACCGCGAAGATGTTTTAAAGCGGCCAAGTCCACATGTCGGCCCGGCGCGTGTTTGGATCGGGGCGCTGCGCCCCCCGCGACCACCCGGCGGCGCGAGCCCGCGGCCGGGTTTGCGTCTTGGCTAAACGCGTGCGCGGGCCAGGGCGCCGCGCTCTCCGCGGCCGGGTTTGTGTCTTGGCTAAGCCCTTTTTTGCCGCGGTTTTATCCGCGGCCGCCTTGCTGTGCGGAACATAACCTCTACTTTTAAAATATGACTAATAACTAAACGTAATATTACGGCCTGAGTCCATGATTATCTCTCAATGCGACTTCAATCTTTGGGTCCGTAAAGGTACGTGCTTACTGAATGCATATTTTCTAATCCGCGCACAAAATATATACGGTGATGATTCATAGATTACTTCACATATAACGCTAAACTGTTCTTTATGCGAACTCGAATCGAATATTCGAGAGAAATCTCATCCGATATGAGCTATTTAATAGAATAAATTGATCTACAAGATGTTGTGATGATCTCATGGATATGACCTATTTAATAGAATAAATTGATCTACAACATGTTGTTGAAATTTTAGTTATAAATTCGCGGAGTAACAAATTACATTTTTTTTTTAATTTGATTATTTTCATTATTTTTATTTGTTAACTTTATTTTATTAACCACTCATTGAATTAAAATATATCTACCGGTTTCGAAAAATATTATTTTGTTTTCCAGGATGTCAATAACTAATCAAAAATACATATGTTATTATTTCTTTAACAGAATCTATTTTTTAAATAATGATATTTTTCGAAACCGGTAGATGTATTTTAATTCAATAATTGGTTAATAAAACAAGGCTAACAAATAAAAATAATGAATTTTAACCACAAATTTAATCTTGCCAATTTTAAAAGTTTTGATTATTTTCTTTACTTTGTAGATTTTATCAACCGGTTCGGCGAACCGCTGCAGATTTTAACAGCCAGTTTGTGCGAACCGACTGGACGTAACTGAGTAAGATCCATTCCCTTTCCCATATTGAGCAAATTATGATTTTTTTTTTAATCTAGATATAAATAATATCTTATGTTGTAATAATATGAGAGGTAATATACTATATTATGAAGGCAATATACTAATAATAATAATAATAATAAATTAATGGTTAATTTATATAAATTTATAAAAAAAAACTTATTTATTAATCGGGAAGAACTGATTTTATCTTATTGTTAGCAAATATTGATGTAAATAAATAAACTCGTACTGCTTGCGAGGAATTTTGCAACGACGGAAAGAAAAATGTCATAGAAATTTATTTTAAACATGTTCTGAACAACAAAATGTCATAAAAGTTTATTTTAAGCCTATTCGAAATATTCCGAAGCTCGCACAATAATTTCCCGGGTGTAACCAAACACCCACCCTATTGATTTCTCCAAGGGCTCAGCCACAGAAACACATCCGATATCTCGGGGAGAATTTATCGGCGCACTCTGTAATATTATAGGCGCATTGTAATATATTATTCGAAGTTATATTTATACACATTATTTACACAGGGGTGACGTCAATGTATGATTATTCTAGTTTCGATATGTTTGGTTAGCGCTTTTACACAACAAGACGAGAACGAATTCGGAGTGAAAAAATTAACGGGATTATTGAGAAGAATAATCCTGCTAATTAATCACTAACTTACCATCACTTATCATTGTGTTTCCTCCCACTCTTGTCTCGTCCACTTATATAAATTTTCTCATACATGCTCTTAGGTTGTCGATATCTGGTTTGTATGATCATGACAGGTCTTTGAAAAAACCCCTACATTCCTTCTGCTTTCAACATAAATTTTCTCATATGTGTAAATAAAATACTTTTGATTCTACTCATTTAATTTACTTGAGACGCTTTTCGTCTTGTAAGGGCATAATCAATCTAAAATTTTAACTTAATAATTTGTATTCATTACTACATTGGAGAACAACTAAACATAATATGTGGTTACTTAGAATAATTAGAAGCATTCAAAATGTATGGAAATTCGCAGAATTCCAATGAATAATGTTGTCTCTTTTCATCTCATGCAAATAAAATTATATAGCTGTCCCCCATTATAGTTATAAATACAAGTTGTTGAGTTTAATATAAGATTAATAATAGTCTTACAAGGCGAAACGCTTCTCATGTAAATTAAACGAGTAGAATCAAAAGATGTGTGTGTTTTATTGTCACATATACGATTATTGAGTTCTACAAACTTGCCTCAAAAATAGTAAATATAAATATTCTCAACCATCCTTTCCTCGTTCGTATACTCCATTTAACCATACTATCTCTATTATTACTATCAAAGGGATCCATCTTTATTCACCCCCAATTTGTTTATTCTTTACTCTACCATGCATGGATTTTTTACACATGCGCCTGAAAGACATTTCCACTGCATTCAGTCTACTTTCTTTCTTTATTTGCTTGCAATACCAAACTTAACATTATTATTTTAGTGTTAGCACCAGAACTATTACGTACCCCTAGTCTTGCTTCATGGAATAAGTTTCTATTGACGACAATTTTATCAGTAATCGTTAAATATTTTATTAGGAGAACACATTCTTATTGTGAAATTGTAATTTTTCAAAACATAGGTTTGTACAATTACAACTTCACAGTAAGAATGTGTTCTCCTAATAATAAAGTTGTATCAATGTGTCCAAAGTTTAATAAAAATCAGATTACTCAAAGGTTTTTGAGATTCCGTAAAAATAAGTCAGATGGCTCTTTCAAATAATGGAACGATTAAATGTATTAATGTCAAAATGGTAACACATAGGTTTGAAAATTTGTCGCTAAAAATATCGTCGCTGTAGCATAGTTGGATAATGCACCTTCCCCGGTTTGGAAAGAGATCCAGGTTCGAATCCCGATTTTTCAATAAAATTGATTTTATATGTATATCTTTCTGATTAAAATATTTTATCCTTAAAAAATTATTTGAGTGTACCTTATGGTACCTAATAAGCATAATATTTAAAGTTATGAATATTAAAATGAATACTAAAACGTATTTCAAAAAAATATATATAAAAATTAAATCTCAACCAAAATTTACTGTAAATTTTGGCCCAGAGTCGTAACAATAAAATCCTTATAAATAAATAAAAACCTGTTTGAATAAATACAGTCGCGACAGTCGTAAATCTAGTAAGATTTAATATTTAGATTAGTGATCTGACGTAGATGACCACATTAACTGGTGAAAACGGTCTTGCCAACTTCAAACTGCGTTCTGAACTCCACTAGAGCAGAAAAATTTAGGCCATTACATTACCTTGGGTTTATTTATTGTGTCGTTTTGTAGGCTTTAACGGATTAAGGGTACGCCCAGTTCTGGCTCATTTATATAATAGGCAATGATAATACATTGTATTATTAATTAGTATTACCCTTTATCTGGTAAACTTTGCCCTAAATTTTTATTGTACAATTTAACATTCGTAAATTATTTGCGTATTTATATTTAAATGGACAAAATGTACATTTGTAAACATATTGTATAACCAGTAATAGCAGTTTTAATTAATGTATTTGGTAAAATTGTTATATAACAAAATTAAATTTAGAAAAAATGTGTAATAAATATAAATAATTCGTTGCAAACAAAAACATATGGAATTAGGTAATAATTATAATAACAATAGATAATTCATATAGCACCATATTCGTTAAAAAAATTCACTTCAAGGCGCTTTACACATAAAATAAAATAGTCCTACTTAGTATTTTAAATTAAAAATTATTATTTGAACATATGAAAATGATAATACAAATTAAATGTGTCAATTAAAAAGATATACAGATAAAATCAATTTATCGAAAAAATATTTTTGTTGCTACCGGAATTCAAACCTGAATCCTTTCCTATCCTACCGATTAAACTACACATTGAAATGGACGGCATTTAGACGATATTGTTTATAAAACATAAAATCCGCATCGTTAAACTCCATTTTGTATAAATAAAATATGAGAATAACATTGTAGTTTTTTTTTTTATTTAACATTAAACTTGAAAATTTTTTGTTGTACACATTTATCACAGAAAAATATTCTGAAAATTGTAACTATACAATAATAATTTGTTTTCCTTAAAATAATTAATATGATTTTGTAAAAAAGGTATGTATTTGGATAGGTCGGTTATTATACATTTTTTTCGAAATAAACTGAGTGGAGCCAGATTGCTGGGAATAACGGAAAACAGACTCGACTCACCTGAAGACCATGATGATTTCTTCGAAGTTTTCTATTCTAAAAGTTGCTTAACTTGCTTGATTCAATATTTGATTGCTCCCACGATGGCGTGTTAGATCCCGCACGCTTTAATGTTAACCGATAAAATGTTCATTTATATATTCACAATGAAATATACGATAAGGGCGGGTTAAGCGTTCTACAAGCTCCCGATGCCTATTCTTAAGTGATTTAACACACGATAAGGTAGAACAATCACAAGCATTGTAACGGATCACACGGATATATATATATATACCACTACTACTAATCAATTTGCAAACTCCACCAATACGATGATCCAGAATCGAGTTTTTAAAAGATATGCCCGATGACCATTTGTCGAGTGGAGAGGTTTTTGTGAACTGACTGAGCAGTAAGAAAAAAGATTGTCAATAATATTTTGTGTGCATTTTGCGTCGGAAATGTCATGAGTAAATAAAAAGTCATTTAATTAAAAGTAATGACATTATTAATTCTAATTTAATGTCGATATTATTGAAATAACGGTGAGTAATTTTTTTATATCGGAACATCAGTATTAGCGAGTGAAGATAATACTTACATTAATAATGATCATGCGAGGATGCGCATTATTACACCATCATTACTTAGTTCGATTTGTATCACTAGTGAGTCCAGAGTCACGGGAGGTGAAGCTTATATTGTGATGGTTCATAAAAAGAACTCTTTAAGCGTAGTAAGGCTAATGTTGAAAAAATCAATTTCTGTAAATTTATCTTTATGGTATTTGCATGACCGGTGAATGAATGAATTTTGTATGTAAGATGTTCTAATTCTAGGAATTGCGGAAGAGTACAGATTTCCGGGTCAATCTAGATGGTATGTGGGGAGATATTAATTCTAATTTGCTGGGACAGTCAATATGACCTTGCAGTAGTTTGAAGAGAAGTATTTGGTCAGCACGTGTTCTTTGATGTTCTAGGGTTTTCCACTAGCGAACTAACTTACCATCACGACGTTTCCCGCGGAGGTAGACAGAGATAATAGAACGCTACACTCTTCTGTCCTGACACACAATTCTCGCTAAATTCATAAATGCATTAATTTTCATTAAAGTTTGTCGATTATTGAGGTTCAAACACGACCATTTTCCCGTATCTGATTTACCTGGTCATGTCAAGTATTCCGCAGACGTTCTTTATTTCTGGTGCCATCAACATTCGCGTTGTATATTTTTCTTACTATTCTCTCCACATTCATGCATTCCATACGACCAAACTACCGAAGCGATCCTTTTTTAATCTTATTCACTATGTTAAGGTCAGCTTTACATTCTCACATTATTTCTTCATTGTTTATTCTGTCGTGCATGGATCTGCCACATATACTAATAAGTAAACAGGGTGAATCATATTTTTTTATGCGTGCACATATACTAATAAGTAAACAGGGTTTAATGATAGAGACCTGAATAAATTAGTCAAAAATGTTCAAGTAGTATGTGCTAATCCTGCACCGTTATTAAAAATTATTGTTTGAAATGTACGTTACAAAATCATTTTAAGCTTAATGTCTGCGTACTTCGAAATAAACTACTATTCATGAGTAATCTATATATTTGCTTCAGGTCTTAAATCATCTACCAAAAAGAGTCTAATCTTTAGTTTTTTTTTCAATATATAATTTTTAACCAATAGAATATTTCAATTGATCGCAATACTCACGTAATTACGATGTTTTAGATTTTTTTATGACTTACCCCTACATAAAAAAATCAACGGCAAAATAAGACATGCGATACTTTGAGAAACTACAATACAATACAATATAATATATATTTGACACAACGTATTTGTACCACTATGTCAACCAAATTGAACGAAATTAAATTAAACAATCAATCCACTAAATAAATATTATTTACGTACTAGTACAATAATAATAACAATTATAAATTATACACATACAGTCAGAATAATGATTCTATAACACTAATTAATTTTGTTTCACCGAACGATAGTATTTTTGAACTGACAATTTATTATTTCGCATTACTATTAAATCACGAAATACTTTTCATAGAAATATAATAACGGTTGATTCATATTAATTTATAAATAAATTTTATTTCTATAAAATAAATATCAATTCAATAGATAACAGCTAACTTGTTTTCAGAATTAATTAACATCAAAGCCTAAATATTTAATTAATTTTAATTACTCGTAGATTGCCCACACCAATGTCATTATGGGGTATTTGAATAAAAAACAAAACTCGAAGTCTTTCTCTACCTGTCTCTGTCAGCCGACCGATGGGGTATTTGTTAGTCCTTATTATATTTTCTTTCCCTATGAATCTTCTGCGAAGGATTTCCCCGAGCATCCCCGAGATAGAAGCTGAATGCTTTTCTGAACACTTCAATATATCAAAGACTCGCTTTTCCGACCTCGGTCAATTCCCAGAGGGAAGAATTTGTATGACCCTCATATATCTTTTCCCATCAGTTAATATGACCTAATATGAACACAGATGTTATGTACTACTGTATCGGTACAATATGACCTAATATGAACACAGATGTTGTGTACTACTGTATCGGTATAATATGACCTAATATAAACACAGATGTTGTGTACTACTATATCGGTATAATTTCTTAAAAAATGTAGGTGTATTACTTACGATTATCGAAGTTTTGCAATTTTTATAAAATCTTATTTGATTTTGAATTTACAATTTTTCAAAACAAAATACTCTGATTATTGAAACAAATTAGATAAATTTATAGACCGGTAATTGAATAAACATGCAATAAATTGAAGATCGTTTTGGAACAATAGTTGCGGGAAGAAGGACATTCTACAAACATTATTTGTGGAAACATAAATTTATGTAACAGATGAAGCATTTACTCTTCGAAAATTATTTTTTTGTGTAAACAAGTTGTATTTTTTACATGAATGCATATTATATTATCAGTGTTTAAATATTCGTTCTAATCAATATTTGATTGCGTAATTGATACCAAAATGATCACGTGAATGATATCAAAATGTAAATGCGGACAAAAAACAAGGAATTTGCGTTAGTTTATGTATATATATTTGGTAGTATGAGGATAAATTAATTAAAAATACTCCGAATAAATCTATATATCGAAAAAATATCACCACCGAGACTGGAACCCGGATTTGAAATATTGCCGGTAGAAATTTTTACCAAAAAACTTTCACGAAGAATCCACATTGACGTATCACATGATGGTCTTGTGGTTAAGATACTCACCTAGTGATTCAGTGGTCAGAAGTTTGAGCCTCATTCCAGGAGACCAGCTAGTTAGTCCTATTTTCATAGCTCAAGCGTTTAACTTAGTTCGAATATTAAGCTTTCTCTTACCATACAGTAGCACAGGTTAAAGTAAAGTAGTAAAATAAATTTATTCCATTTTAAAATGTTTAAAAAACTCCATACAATAACACGAGTTGACAGCACGACTTCTTACGGGCATTTTGTATCGTAGTATAGTAAATGTTAATTAATGTGACACATATTCTGTGAACGCAAATCTTTTTTTTAATTTAAAAATAAAAGAAAAAGAATAAATGTATATTTTACAAAGTACGTAACGAATTGAAATAATTGACTAAATAAAAATTATAATTTGATATTATACGATTTTTATCAAACCTGTTCAGCTCGCTACTTTGGCTAGAGTATGATGTAACGAATAAAGATCCATGGTTTCAAACCATAAAATATTGTATAATATATAGATAAAAATCATAAAGACAAAGAAAAAAAAATAATCCGAAAAGATATCGAAGTGTTTTGGACTAAATATGTAGATTGTCTCCTTCACGATAATTTTATAACAAAATGAAGTAGAGGAGAAATTGAAAGGAAATGGAAGAACAGAAGAATTAAGAAAGAGTTACTAATTCTTGTATTTTAACAGAAAAGTATGATTAAAGAGCAATTTAACGATAAAGGGACCATCCCTTTAGATAATGAAGCAGCTATTTATATATAATAGAAGCAATAAACTAAATGAATAATGTGTATTCTTGTTTTCTAAATAAATAATTGAAAAAACGATCTCGCTATATTTTTATATATAAAAACTAACACATTTTAAATTAACATCATATATGAGTATGTTTTATAGTTAATTTACGAAGTATTTATACACTGTGGTATATTTGAAAATTTCCAATGTAACTAAAAAATATATTATTAAGGAAAACACATTCTTATTGTGAAGTTGTAATTATTCAGAACATAGGTCTGTGATATTTTAAATACTAAATTAATGTATATATTTATAATTAATACATTAATTTAGTATTTAAAAAATATATATTTACTATTTTGTTTTCTATTGAAATTGACAACCAAATGATGATTATAAGCTCATTGGTAATGCTGTTAACCCAGGAGATTGAGCATACGTCAGTACAGTCACATCTCAAATGCCTCTAGCTACAATATTTAAAAGCAACTTCTTTTAACGCCCTGACTTCGACTTTACGGAGTAGCATTGATATAATATAGCATTGTATTTCCCTACAAAGGATGCTCAAGAATATATCTTGATTCTAGAAGAAATTGTTCATTTTCTCAAAACTGCTCCATCCCATTTGATCTCTTATTTTACTTATTTTAACTTCAAAGTCAGTTTTTTTCTAGCCGGCAGTCTAGCTATTTAATCTGACTTGTGTACTTTATAATATAGTATACTTTAATGTTTTTCTGTATATCATCCATGGCGTCTAAAGGCAACACTAAAGTGGTAACAAACCTTATGATACATTTTTTAAATATCTATATTCAATATAAAAACATTGATTTCAGAATAAAAATAATACAGAAAACTTTGTACATTAGGTATATATTAAATTTAAATATACTAATCACAATGCGTTAAGAGTGATTACGGAAAAAAGTAGCTCTATTGATTAAGTGAAGTTGCTACGCTGTTCTCTAGTACAGAAAATATTTAAATGTGTTTCTCCGGTTTGGTCATCTCATTATTAAGTATTAATTGTCGTAATTTAAGTATTTGAGTTATTATTTTCATTACGTATACATAATAAGTCAATAATGAACAATTTATGTATAAATTTATCTAATATACTAGATGGATCACAATTTGTTATTATAATATATATGTGGAGATCTATCGCCTTCACTACCGTCAGCCATAAACAGAAAAATGAAACTGAATGCGGCCGACAATGCGATAACCTACTACCAGCCATATTGACTCAAGGTATTGGCTGCGTGCAATAGTAAGCTTGCAAACACTCTTCACTTCAAGTACTAATGTTCAACGCAACAGCAGCCTCCGAGACGCCTTCGATCTGCGATACATAGTTCAACATCAACCTTTGTAATAATTTTGCTTCAATAAATTCAGTACCAACAGTAAAAGTAGTTTCAATTCATAATAATTGCCTTATTTTATATTTGCATATCTATACACAGTCCAAATATTTCGTAAGCTTCACGATACAAGCACGAGGTAGCGGTTGATCTATGGGGCAACCATACTCTCATTCCTTCTTTTTGATCGCTCTATCTGAGCCTAACAAGCAACACATAACATTTCCATATTCATATAAAACCTAATCGGCCTAATAATATAAAATTGTCTAATTTATATTTTATACTGTTATTCTCACATGCCCAGGATACAGAAATTAAATATTAAATTGGTCAGATAGCCACACAAAGTGGCTCATTAGCGCTGTTTAAAAAGCTGTTGAAACTTTTACCCAGTGCTTTGCGGTCAAAATAAATCAATATTTGGGACAAATTACATATTTATTAAAAACAACGGTTCTTGAAATTCTCAACCATCCTCATAATAACTGAATTCCTGCCATCTATTGATTTCTCACATCAACACATCTTCTATTTTCTTTCTTAGTAGGGTAAGGGGCATGATGCCTCACAAGGCACCTGCGGGTATCCCTGTCTTTTGCTGTTCCAGTGACTGCAGTCTTTAGATTGTGAAACTTCTCGTTGAAACACACACTATTCTTCCGAAACTACAGCCGCTTGGATCCTTGAATTAAGTTTATTAATGAGCATCTATGTTTGATGCAATACCTTTAGATTGATGAACCTATAAACTGCCTTAAGCATTGGTAGCTTAACACTCTCTTAACTTCCGTTTCTTTACAAATATAATCTAACTGTACACTTTTGAATTCTGAAAAAATATGTTTATAAAAAAAACATTATTAAGTGATTACTCATTACATTTAAAACTATTTTTTCCACATCAGCTTCATGACTCGTAGACGACAACGGTATGGATGAAACTTTACCCAGAATGTTAGTTTAAAAAACTATATTTCTAGGATGTGCTTATTCAGAAGTTTAGTTTTCTCGCGTGGAAACTGCACCATGTAAAAACCAGATAGATAAATAAATGGCACAGTCCTCCGAGCTAATACAGTCAGGAGTATAGAATAACTTATCTCAAAAGGGTGAAAGGAAATATTCCGTACTTAACTATAATCAAATATTTCGTATTCTTGTTTTAAACATTGTGATCGTAAAAATTCAAGTGTATTTATATTTATTATATTTAATAAAGATACATTTTTGGTTTTATACTAAAAATTCAGTACGACCGTAAAGTTTAATAAAATAGCCGAGATATTTTCAACAGAATTCCAAAATAACTTAATTTCATTCCTTAACACATACTCTGCGATGGTGGGTCAGATTTGACCCGGATATTTGTAAAAATATGAATTACGCTACAAATATTCGTTTAATGCTGTTTTTCTTCTAGCTAATCTTTTATTAAATATTTTCAAATAATTTGAGATACAAATGAGTTATTGATAAAAACGCTCAAAAATCAGTCGCTTTTACGGGATTAAAACTCAGTGCTTACACCGAAAGATATATTGCGAACATTTTGAACGGGTATACAAAGGATACCAGGCATGTGTCCATATATTTGTTTTGACTTATTTTCATCTGGCAGTTCCTAGACAATACCAGTAATATAACTTGCGGCGTTGCGCCTTCCTGTAAGTTTTATTTTTAAAAAGATTACATGCTAGTGGATGTCTGTATTTTGGCTGTGCAGAGCGTATGTTGATGCGTGAGAATATGAACATTTTTCGTAATATTTTTTATTTTTTAGCTGAAACATTACGCACATCATGCCATTTCATTAAATCATATTTAAAATGAAATATCTATAAAAAATCTTCCACAAAACGGTTGAAAAACTGAAAACTTGAGGTGGGTCTAAAATGATCCACCACCGCCGGACGTGTTTTATTTTGGCCCACCGGGCAGAAAGTGTTAATAATTCTATCTTATATTATCAAACTGTCAGCGATAGAGATAGATATATTTTATAACCACAAATTCAGTACTAGGGCATGCAAATTTACCGGAAAATGGCGTTAACGGTAAATCGGTAAGACTCTGAATTTAATACTAGATTACCGATAATTTTCCGGTAATTATAAAGGTGTCAAAAAGTGTATATTATGACATCATACTATAATATAAAACAACAAATTGAAAAAATAAATATTTAAAAATAAATAAATTGTGGCATATTGATATTTATTTAACACAAAGATTACTTATTATATTATGCACAACGTTATCTATTATGCAATTGATTAAATATTAATAATTTATGAAATTGCAGTGACGAAATATTGAAAGAGGTAATATATAGTGCAACTGAACTTCACGAAATGTCAGCGGATAAAAAGTATTTGTCGGAAGACAAAATAGCCTCCAATAAGTACCGTAATTTATACGATGGCTATTCTCGGATCTGCAATGCACGTACGCGCATTGTATTATGTCGGAGAAAATTCCAGGTACACGATCCAAACAACAAAACACTCAATGATCCTGCTTTCTGCAAATATCGTAGTATAAAAATATTATTGTATAATACAATTAAATGTAAAAAATACTAAAATTACCGGTAATTCGGTAATGGAATTTAGCTATATATACCAGTAAATCGGTTTACCGAAAACCGTTAATGCATGCCCTGATAACTACAACATTCGCTCACGATTACCCAGGCTACATGAACTAGGTAACTGGATAATCTGGGGTACAGTGAATTTGTTAAAATATTTTATCAAAGAATTCCATTTTTATGAGATACCTGCAGTCAATATGTTTTCTTTACATAGTATATTTATTTTTCATTATTTATTTATTAAAAATACAGCGCGTATTTTTATTATATTATTTTAGTTAAAAATATTTGCTTTAAATATTTAATGTAAATATAATATATTGTGTTTATTCATTTTAATAAATTATACATTATCTATATACTCAACTATCATTAATTTAATATACTGTTTTTTATTTACTCATATTATTATTAAAGAAACCCAGTTTCTTAATAGTCAATACAGAAATCTAGTATGACATATTACAATAATTAATAAATTTATCCTTGAGCTCAATTAGCTCAAATTCTTTGTCACTCTTTTTAACACTCGATACAATGTAATAGCGCGGTTTAATTGAATAATTTTGTGTATTTAAATTAAAAATTAAAACAATTCTTTTTAAGCAAAATATACGTCGCATCATCCAATGTTTATGCATTAAATTATTCTAAAATAATATTATATTTAATCCACATTTTTAAAGTAATGCTAACAAACTAGAATTCAAATACAAATAAAATTAGACATGGCCCAGCTCCCGAGAAGTACACCAAAGACAAAGAGCGTCTCGTGCTTATCCTACTGCATTATGGTTGCAGGTCGGAAGCTCTGGTTTATTTGCTCTTTTGTCTTTATTGTCTTTCTCTAAAGATTCCTGGAATCAAATTTTTTTTTTCACAAAATTTATTTTGACTTCGAATGAACAGATGACGTTCGATAATTTCACATAAAAAATGTATTGAATTGATGTACATGTTCATGGATTTTATATTAAATGTTTTTTTTTTTAAATAAACAAAATATATTGACTAAAAATTATAATAAACTACAACAATATTATAAACTTATCTTTTTAATATTTACTGCAAACATTTTGGTTTTTATACATTTAATCTAAATGATTTAAAACCATTTAATGACTTAAATTTGATACACCAACCGGTTTCGGAAAATACCATTTCCTTTATCAGGATATTAAGTTTATTTGACATCCTGATGAAGAAAATAAAGTGGTTAAAAACAAAGTTTTAAATAATCTATGTTAAGATAAACTAATCATATTCTCTTTCATTGCTTACGATTGACTCCTGAAGTTCTGGAAGTATTTCAATTTCACTCCTGAAGAAATCCTGTGATTTGAGGAAGTGAGGAATTCGACAAGCCAATTTTAAAGAGCAGCGTCTTTGTTAAAGAAAATTCGTCTGAGATTGTTGGATAGAGAACCGAAAAAAATTAAATCTGATAGAGCAGATCAGGAAATATGGTGAATATGGAATAACCCCCAAACCGAACTCTTGAATAGCTGCTTTTGAAATTTAGACTGTATACAAACTGCCATTATCATGCTGAAAAAGTCATTGATGTCAAGATCTTTCCGGTCATTTTAACTAACTTATTGGCAATAAATCTCAAAAGCGACGGTTAATTCGTAGTAGATGATGCCTTCTTTGTACCCAACACACCATACGAGGATGGATGTCGCAAAATTGCATTTTTTATACTTGACGCTCCATTTTATTTATCCAACCGTCAACAAAACTTTCTACAAATTTTAAAGTCAAGACATGTTCATTATAATAATAAAAATGATAAAAAATTCTTCCGATAGCATTCACGCCTTGGGAAACAAATCGTTACTTATGCACCGAACCAATACATACAATCAATTAAAATCCCTTTTTTTACCTATATTTATTTTAATATTCTGTGCAGATACAATGTGAATTGTTTATTTATATGACATAAAGTGTGTTCCGCAGCGCCAAACTTACAGGGGCGTCTTGCTTTGAAAACGCTCGAGAAGATTATAATATTTTAGAAAAAATTACATCTATCGAAAATAAAATTTAATGATTGAGATTGATGAAAGTTGATTTCTCTCGCCACTTAAAATCTGTTTTTAAAGAGCATTTATCACACCTGGTTTGAGAAATACTTTCAAGGAAACAATATCAACAAGTTCGAACGGATTTATGGACTGAAAGTGAAGTTCACATAGATTGACGGAAGATTCGTATGGACTAAAATACATATTCGCAGAGGAACTAACTATTGAGGCACCGTGAAAAAATTCTGATACATCAAGGGCGCTGCGAAGCGAAAAAGTTGGAGGATCACTAATTTAATATGACTACAATACACGTAACTGAGTTTTGATTTTTAACACGAGAGGTGCAGCACCCCTTATCAACAAGCGGAAACAATATATTTTATTATATTATTACCGTATCAAGAACCAATCGGCTAACACTATTGTTGCTAAGCCGACTAATATTTCCGGAATCTATAAATCAGAAAAAAAAAACAAAAAATATATTGTATAAAATCTAATTAAATTGTGCAAAATCTAATTAAAAAAATATAAATAATATTAACCAAACTAAGATTCAATTAAATATTGAGCCAACATTTTTAATTACAGGATTATTCTTAAATTCCTTCTTAAATTTTAACACATCAAATAGATTTTTAATGTTGTTTAAAACCGTGTATAACAATTTATTTCTACGAATTTTCTAAAAACGTTTTGAGTTTGTATAAGGTAAGTATAATTACATAATATATACTAATACATCCCAGCATTATTTCTCCTACCAATATCTGCATTATCTTCCTAAATAATGAATTAATTTAATTTATACATACATACATATTTACTATATTTAAACTAGATACATACATTTTTATGATAACCACAAACATTTCCAAAAATCACCAATCATGGATATACTTGTATCTTTGCCACTGAAAATACGTCATTAAGTTCTTAGAAACAGTAGACTTTTTTCCCGAAATTAGTCACAGAAATAATTATTAGACCCTGTGTCAAGCGTTTATTATATTATAAACTGAATATAAAACATAAAAGTTTTATGTTTTATATCAATCCTCGAGTGCTTCAATAAATGAGAATATTTTATAGACAATTAATTGAATACTGACGAATTTTACGGCGGAAATAAAAACATGTATCCAAATATTTTTATTGCAATATTAAAAATTCCGTTTGAGAGGCGTTCGGAAATATTTTTGGTAAATGTTTCAACTTCTTTTGCAATGATGTACAAAAAACATGAAAATATTATACATTCATTTTAGCCGAGCTTTAAATCAGAATACTCATTAATTGTTGTACCGGAAAGTAATTTAAAAAATTAATTGATTCAAATTACATGTATCAATTAGAAAGAAATACAGAAAAAAATAATTTATCAAAAAATATTTAAGTGGCTTCCGGGTTTGAACCATAATATTTTCCTATCCGGGGAAGTGCGTTGCCATTACGCCGTATCAACAGTGTAAGTTTTCGATAAATTTTCGAACCTACGGGGGAAATATTATGTTCCAAGCCGATGTTATTTTTGAATAACTAAGAAATAAAATACAATTTTTTAATTTCATTTTTATTAATGAATTACTTGGCTTATTAAAATTATGTATAGTATATTATATTGGCCTAATAGTCGCCTCTGGCAGCGGCACAAGTGCGTGCTCTTTTAACTATATTTTTCATGACATTTTCGCACACTTCGCGTGTTATTTCAAAAACTTCATTTCAAATATTGTCTTGTTGTCTCTCGTCTAAATTATTATTGATTAAATTTATTAAAAAAAAATTAAAATTAGCATAAACCTTTATTTTTAAATACCCACACAGAAAATAGTTGGGAGCCGCCAAATCAGGTAATCAAGGAAGCCATTCGATATCACAATTTTTTTGACATTGTACGGCTGGAAAAAATGTATCGAAAAAATTTAAGCGTAGCTTGGGTTGTGTACTAGGTAGCCTAATCGAAATAATTCGGCCACCAAAAATTTTTCCAACATGTGACGATAGCGATCACTATTAATAATTAGAACATTACTATTATTATTTAGATAAAATGTTTTAATGACTTTAATACGTTTTTAAGGCATTACTCCACAATAAATTGTAATTAACTATTCTCTAGGATTATTAAATATGAATTAACAAATATTTGAAAAACTAAAATGGCGGTTAAATAAAATCGGCCTGGAACATAATATTCACCCTGAACATACTGCAGCTATTTCAAATTGATATATCTGTTAGTCCATTTTTAAACCTTTTAATTAACTAATTGATTGTTAATTCACAAATCTCCGTAAACACGCTCTGGTTACGTTTTTCTCGTTAATGTCACATTTTCATTTTACGCCTCTCACTTTAACACTATTTTGTTGAAAATAACTCATTTACTTGGAAGTAATTTACCCTTCTCTGTAAATTTCAAGTTCTGGAAAGATCTGTCAACAGACAACGAGAAGTCTGCGTCAGACAGAAATAAAACAAAAACTTAAAGATGCCAATTAACATACGCCCGTGTACCGTCCCCTTACTAAATACCAACCGAAACAAGAGAAAAACGTCCAACGTCTCGAGAGACAATACGGTCGTAGGAACTGAAATAAGACCTTATATCACAAGATACAGAAATAGATTTTACTACGCGCATTCCACACACGCAGAAATAAGTCAAGTCTCGACTGAGAATTTATCATGGACAGTTTTCAGGTTAATGTTTACTTTTGTCACTTGAGCCACCAACACTAAAAATATATTTTTTTAAATATTTTGATCAATTTTTCAAATATAAAGGAAGCTTTGGAACACATCAAAAGTAGTAGAAAGTAAAAAGTAATATCTATGTGAATACTGATACCAAAAACAAATCTCCATAACCAAAATACTGACAAGCTTTATAAAAATAATCAGTAATACCTTATAGTATAATCAAATATAACATTTATGAGTTGGTTAAGTTTTAATCGTTACTATTATAAAAATAGTGAGAATTAAATAACCGTACTATTAATTAATGTCTATCTAGGTATATATTACATTTTGGATTAATGTGATGTTAATATGACGGGATTATGATTGCACCCCTAGATACGAAGTGCTGCTAAGCATACTAAACAGCTTTTTTTCATTATTAATATCACATGTTAAATAGTTAGTACGTTTGTTATGTGTTTACACTTTCAAAATCTCTCAATAAAATTAAATTAAACTAAAAAAAACAGCTCATATAAATCCAATTATAATAATGCGTTGCGTTTTATGCGTATGCGTATTTAAGCTAACCAAAATTTTAAATGACTTAAAGAATTATTATTATTTATTAAGGAAAACATATTCTTATTGTGAAGTTGTAATTATTCAGAACATAGGTCTGTGATATTTTAAATACTAAATTAATGTATTAATTATAAATATATACATATAAAATCAATTTTGTCGAAAAATATTGTTTTTGCGTCATCGGGATAAATAATGGAACGACAGGTGTATTAATTTGAAAAATGTAACATATAGGTTCGAAAATTTGTCAAGAAAAATACTGGCGTTATAGCACAAAGATAGTGCACTTCCCCGGATTGGAAATAGAGATCCAGGTTCGTATCCCGGTGACGCAAAAACAATATTTTTCGACAAAATTGATTTTATATGTATTTATTTATAATTAATACATTAATTTAGTATTTTATTATTATTTAATTTACAGGAAAATAAAATTATATTATGTCACTATTATTTTCACTTTTCATTGACTAATTATTTTTTTTAAGTTTTTTTATATCATTTTTCTTATTGTTTACTCTCACTATGCTTATATTATTGTTTATTTTTTAATTTATTATTGTTATTTTGTGTTATATAATATATTCTCGGCGTTTAAAAAAATATATATGTGTTTTAATTAACCGTACTTATAAGTTCCTGATATTTGGGTGTCTTTCATAAAATGCCTACCACGGTACATTTATGCATGGTATGTAAAGAGAAATATTTGAAGGCCGAAATTCTTATATCGAATATAACGCTGGTGAATAAAGCGCGAATATTTCGTTTGAATACACAATATTTTGTTTATTGGCTAGGTATTAATCTATTTTAACTTTCTCTTTGTTTTTACTAGCTTTAAATACCATAGCCTACCGCACAACCTTTCTCCAGGTATTTGTTTTGAGCTGCGGTCCCTATTTGGCTATTTTACGTGACTAGTCTAAGTATTCTTCGAAAAAATTTATTTTCAAATGCCTACTTGAATGGCTTTTCTCGTTTTTTTTCTTGTTTCAATTCTAACCTATATATTTATGTATGTGACTTTAATGCCACAGCAGATAGAAAAATATCGAAGGGCGAATCTTTACTTCACATAATCAAAACGGGAATAATCCAACTAGGGAAAAGAACTAGAATCCAGAACGCTTCTGCAAAAAAGAACTGGTTGCGAGTACGTATATTTATGTTGATAATAAATAATTCAAATTAAATGCATATATTAGATACACTCACAAAAAAAATATTTTGGTTACTACCGAGATAAAAATGGATTAATAGATGTATCAATTATATAAAAAGGCTATAGAATATACGTTTCGAAATATGTTGAAGACTTATAATTCATTCGTTTTATTTGTATTAAAAGTATCACATAATAGTGAATTCGCAACATCACAACAAAAATGTGTTTTTATCAAAATATAAATAATCCTTTAGTTTAATTTTAACCAACGAACCAATAAAAGTTATCATCATATATTGAAAGTAATATGGTTGTGTGAAATTATATATATATTTTTAAACTTTTATTAAACTACACATGTTTCACTGTCAAGTATTTTGTCATTTTATCGTCTCGTATAGAAGATATTTTATTTATTGCTTGGCAATCAATCTCACAGTGGTTAATGTCAATTTATCGAAAAGGTGTATGAAATATTCACGATTATTGCATTATTTATGATGTAGAAAGGATAAGATATCGACAGTAATATTTTACGACATTTTTTATTAAAGTGTGTAAAAAAATATTCAATGTTTGTGTACGATGTCCCTTTTCTGACATTATAAATAGGTAAGAAAACAAAAAATTAAAAAATAATAATAAAAAAACATTAAACGGAAAAATTTTAAGTATTTTTGTTCAATATATTCAACTTTCACAATAGAACCACTGTGCGAAAAAACTTAAACAAATATCAACTTTATACTTTTTCCCGTATTCATCTTGTAGTAAATATAACACAAATAATAGAATAATGCGTGCGTTTTAAAAGATATCAGAAAAATATACGCAAGGCGCTCTTGAGGTGAAATTTGAAAGAAAACGGAGCTACATAAATTATCCAATATTATTTTCTTAAGAAAAAATAAAATCGAGATATTATTGGAGCTTTTGCGAACGGGGAGCAAAGTATCTTATACTCGAAAAAACTATTTTTGATATTCGACAAATTAAACACAGATTTACACATCAAACCGTCATTATGATTATGAAATTCATTATGACTATAAGCTAGGACATGAAAATTATTATTTACTTACTCTTGGGAATAAATTTTTAAAAAACAAATGTTAAGCTTCAATTGACAATACAAGACCAGCCTGAGAACGTACCATATTTTTGTCTGTAAATGAAGAGATCCGTAGATTCCTCTCAGATACTGCAGCAATGGACGCTGACATAAGTAACGGTCTGTTAAGATTTTCTACTACACAATTCCATGAACATGTAAAAGAGGGGGGTATTTCTTTTATTTACAGAGCATATTCAAGAACACTTAAATTGTCATTGGCTTTTGTTATTGGACAGTTTTCACCACGTTTATATTTTTTGGAAAAAATAAAAGAACGTTCGGTGTTCCATCGTTAAAGAAAAATGTGGACTTAAAATATACTAATGGAGAATGTAATTAACATATCTAAAGAAAATCACTACACTACAGATGGTCTTGTCTTCATATAAAAAATCACTTATACTTTTTCTTTATACAACCCAAAATGACAAATATTTCTTAATTTCACTAAACAATATATATTTTTTAATCGATTCACTTACCCAAGTAAATATATATTCGATTTACAAACCAAAGTTATCATCCCATAAACTAAATCACAAAGTAATTTAAAAAAAAAATATTTATGTAAATATGAATTAAATGTATTAATATATAAATTCAATTTTATCAAAAAATCAAAAAAACCGGTGAAGATGCATTATCCAACTATGCTACAGCGACGATATTTTTAGCGACAAATTTTCGAACCTATATGTTACCACTTTGATATTAATACACTTAATCGTTCCATTATCTGAAAGAGCCATCTACCTTTTTTTTACGGAATCTCAAATACCTTTGAGTAATCTGATAGCAGACGCCAGAATTATCAATTCATTTTTATAAAATTTTGGACACATTGATACAACTTTATTATTAGGAGAACACACCCTTATTGTGAAGTTGTAATTATTCAGAACATAGGTCTGTGATATTTTAAATATGAATTCAATATATTAATTATAAATATATACATATAAAATCAATTTTGTCGAAAAATATTGTTGCTGGGCCACCGGGATTCGAACCTGGATCTCTTTCCAATCCGGGAGAGGTGCATTATCCAACTATGCTACATCGACGATATTTTTAGCGACAAGCGACAAATTTTCGAACCTTTATATTACCTCTTTGATATTAATACATTTAATCGTTCCATTATTTGAAAGAGCCATCTACCTTTCACATTTAAAATATCACAGACCTATGTTCTGAATAATTACAACTTCACAATAAGAATGTGTTCTTCTAATATTTATGTATTTTGTCCCAGACTGAAAAATCTATTAAATAAATATTAATGTAAATAACACATGTATGAATTAAAAAATTCAGTGAACATCGAAAATTCACTCCATGTACGTGTAATACGACCACGTAACGAAAAAAATCGTGACCTTACATAAGAGCTCGGCCCGTGGAATACCAAGCGGTTCATTAAAATTTTACGAATTCACGAGAGAACAAAAAGTTTGCGAGACTTAATTCTGTCGTAGAGCATAATTAAAATCTCAAAACATTATTAATATAGAAATTATTTTACATAGAACTTCTGTTTAAGATTTATTGTTAATTGACTAGGTATTTTTAAGTCGGTAATTTAGAAATTATTATAAAAATGCCATTCAGAGGTAAAAATTGTTCGTCCAAGGTTAATTAACGGCTATCTTTGCACAGGCTATACCTTGATGAATAGTTTAAAGTTTTCAACTCAAGTATTCAGCTTTTCACTTTTTAAGCAGTTTTTTTAAACTTATAATAATAATAATAATACCAAATTAATATTTGAATCAACAAATTCGTGATTCAACTTTTAAACTACCATTTTAATTACTAGTGATTAGATACAATAAACTTTGTGAACAATTATATTATACTAGTATTTAGCACGAGTGGTTTAAACAAAACATCTTGCAAGTTATTAGTGAGACAATAATAATACTATATATAACAGATATGTAACAGATCCCCAAATTACGAGTCGATAATTTTCAAAGAATACGTGCAAATTCTGCACAGTTACAGAAAATATTATTGTTTGAAATAAATATAATATAATATTTGCGAAACGTATCCATTATTTATCGATACTTTACTTCAGACCCTAAATTATGTAACAAAAAATATTCTGGCCGCTCGAAATTCTATGAGCTTTAGTTTTTTTTATTCAATATATAATTTGGAATTAATAAAACATTTCAATTAATCGATAACTGTAATTTTTTTTAAATGCTTATATCTCTGACATAGTTGATATTAATCTCAACTATGTCAGAGATATAAGCACACATTCTTTAAAAATAAGCAACTAGTAATTTAGTCAGGTATCCACCCGTAAAATATCGTGGACTAGGTCTGTTATATCCTATTGTATTTATATTGTAACGTGACTAATTAATCGCTTAAAATTAATTTATCATCATGGACACATTTAATAAATGCCAACTTTAAATTCGCGCATGTGTAATTAGGTACCGTCATGCCAGACAATTTAGAGGTGGGCGACGCGCTCTGGTACTCCGTTCACGGAAGCGGGCAGAAGCACATGGCGCCGGTCTCGGCCCGGCCCGGCGGCCTGATTATTTATCTATACACTAAGGGGTAACTAAAAAATACCATAAACACTTTTGCACTAATATAGAAATTACTTTTATACTAAATTTGTATCGTTAAAATCTCTTATTGTTATAGAAATATAAATATAATCAATTCGTTCCTGACGAGGCACATAATGATTTAGCTGCACATTAAAACGGCCTACTAAATTATCCTCGCATGAATCAGGAATCTATTACTGTCTGGCGCTGGTGTATCATCGTACGTAATCCTCATTTAAAGAATCATTGCTCAGCATCCATGGATTTTCTAATAAAATCGATTTATTTTATCCACTAATGCGATGCGGTGTAATTGACAATTCATAACCCATCATAGTAGTATTATTTTGCATATTTGAGCACATTTTAAATTTGTGGCATCGTCATATTATTTAAATTTATTATAGTCAGACATTTTATGCCGAGGCAAACGCTTATTTTGGTGTATATTATTTTAATTAAAACTTTTGTTCTCATTGTTATTTAGTAGTAGTTGATTATAATTTATTGTGAAGCACCTAACGCCTCTACAACGTATTGAAGTCATTAAAACATTTTATCTTAATAATAATGGCAATGCTGTAACCATTAATGGTGATATCTATCATTACATATATTTTATACATAATTGTAATAAACCAACTCATTGATAATTAAAAACAAATTTTTAAATTTGTGTTTCATTTTTTAGTTATTTAAGAACAACATCGGTCTGCAAAATAATATTCATCTGTATTTTAATGAAGACTTTTGACAACGAATTTAAACATTATTTCGCTACGGTGCATTGAAGATTTCTAATTTCCATAAAGAAGTTAGTGAAACTATTAATTCACTTACGTACATATCTATTAACGTTATGGTTTTCATTATTATAATATCCAGATTTTACAACACATATTTATTTTATGCCTATTTTTCAAAATTAAGTATTTCAAACGATTTAACTTATTCGAATGTAAAATTAATATTAATAACTAATGCATTTTTCGTTTACCCTTTGTTTATGAAATAAATATATAGTTTATTATAGGTTTAGATATATTGCGAATAATTTGACCAATATATTAATTATAAATAATTACACAAAATACTTTGTTTAAACCACTATTTATTGATTATTCTACATGTTTCAATACCTATGGTATCTTCTTCAGGAAACAAAAAAATGTAGACTTATCAATAAAAAGTGGTTTCTGCAAAGTATTTTGCCTAATTATTTATATAAAATAAGGCCACAAAGTAATTTTGCAAATATTGAAGAATAAATTAATTGACTAACGATTTCTATATTTGAAAATAATGTAAGTCTATGTCCGGTAGTAAATCATATGCCAGACGTTTAAATTTGATATTCGAAAAAAAAACATTCCAATCTGCCCGAATAGTATGAAAATTTAGTTTTTTTTTTTGATTCGTGAGCTTAATATAGAGGGTCGGATACATGTGCAAGAGATGCAAATAAATGTCTATGGATGTTGCAAATAAATTCCACCCACGATGTTGAGTTTCAATTATATAGTGGCAATCGCCTCTAAATGGTTCATACCTTGTGACTAAACGCCACTCGACTATAAGCAATGGACAAAGAATCACTACTATCAAAGCTATCCGCCAAACTCAAGTATCGACCCCCTGTGTTCAGTTTTTATACCTTTTTTTATTTTTCACAGACCGTCCGCATTCCCGGCGTCGAGTCTTAAGATTCTTCCATTGATTGAAAAATTTAAATATGTGAAACATCTTTTTCGTCTGAGACGCAATTAAAGTATGCATTTAGATAATTTAGCTTCGTTTTACGACTGACTTGTGAAACAATGTCAACTTAACGAGTTAAGCGGAACCATCAAACTGAAAGCGTCGTGAAAATTTACATATTAATCTCTTCGCCATAAAAAAATTAACAACGTTTCCTGAAACAATTATTCTAAGACTCAATGAAAGAAATTCTTGCCATGTTAATTTAAACTGTTAAACTTTAGTTAAGAAAAATCCTGCAAATATTACTGCTTCACCCAGCTGCTGGCTTGATGTTGTGCATTCTACTTCGAATTGTTATTAATATTACATAATATTATATTCTACTGGGTAAGCACAAACTCTACATATTTATTATATGTATATTTTTAACTCTAGAGCCTAATAATTAATGACATTTCCAACGTGGTTTCTATTGCAAGTGATGCAGCAATGCATTACCTCGGTCGATCCTGGCACATTCAGTTGTAGTGCGTTACTTCAGATGCTTAACGTCATTTTTCATTGAATAAAGTCTTCTTCTGTGATGTGATGATGTAAACGACGTGCTTGTGGTCTAGTGGTTACGATACTCGCCTAGTGATTTAGTGGTCGGATGTTCGAGCCTCGTTCTAGGAGTCTATCAAGTTAGTTCTATTTTCATAGCACAAACGTTTATCTTAGTTTAAAAATAGTAATAATATTGATGTGCGCATCTTTATTTTAAAATTATAAAGTCATCCGTAATGGATTTGTTTGCCCCCCAGTTCCCCGATGAAACCTCTTGATTTTTTCTTGTATTTCTTGAACCAAGGCTTATGGTTCTTCAGCCACGTTATACTTCTTCTTCCAGATTTCCATCAATCTTTCCATAAATGCAAGACCTGATACTTCTCTTGATATCTCATGACACGTCTATACGTGTTCATTATTCATCCAAACCATAACTCTTCTTTTGTAATTCTACCTATTCAACTTATTTTGAGCATTTATTTAGAACAATAACTGTTAATTTGAATACAAATATAATGTTTATAATATAATGTTATGGTACCTACCTCGACGCAAAATCTATGGTAAAAATTCTCCTAGCCGACAACACTGGCGGACAATTCGTAGTGACATTTTTCTCGGTGGTAAAAGCGGGCAGGACACGCCATTTGGAATATCTCAGTACAAATCAGTAAAATTTAGTTCCAAGGAATAAAAAAGGGTAAATATTATCACATTGGGTCTTTCCTGCATTTATGTCGTGTTAATTATGGCATTCTGATGTTTGTTTTAGGACGTAAGTCCCTCTTCGTTTGGTGGTAAGCGGCTCGCTAAGGACATGTCGCGAGCTAGCGACGCCATTGTATATTAATGTTTGAAGACACGAAAGGAGTCCCCCGGTTTCATTGATTTATTCTTATTTAATTTGACTGTCACGCAGATTTTTCCATCAAATTATTACAATGGAGGCGTGAGGATTTAAGGGATGTGGCTATATCGTACCTCGACATGGCACGACAACTTGTATAAGACTTGCGAAGGAGACGTCCACCGCTACTGTTCAAGTAATTTAATTTATATCAAATTTGTGGCTTCCGACGAGGCGACTCTGAAATTTTGATTGTCTGAGATGCGATCTACTTCCTGATTCGATGTAACGAAGAAACTCTGGCCTAACTTAACTACTTTTATTGTGTTCTAATTATTGTAAGATCTCTGACTTCTTTATATTTTTAATTTTTAACGTGTAAAATATGCAGATTTAATGATCAAATTTAGAATGACAGCTCTCTCTGACAATAATGATTAATCCTTTTTTTTTTTGTTTCATTTTCTATCTATTTCATTTTTGTTTGTTCTTTTGGAAATGATATTACTTCAAACCACTTTCAATATCATAGCAAAATAGCTGTTCAGGGCAGATGGTGAGCAATAGTCAATTCTGTTAATTGTACCCGCCTTAACTCATGCACTACCCAAATACTATCCGGTGAACGTACGGACGTATGTTACGTACATCACAATATATATATATATATATATTCGGTGTACCCATAAGTAATCAATTATTTTTAGTGTGGAATGTTTACTTCAGTCTAGCTCAGAGCGTGAACGTGTAAAGACGTGTTTTATACGCAATATATATCCGTGGTTTTGTGACTTGTGACAAGTAAATTTAACATTTTTTACTCTGTTGTAAAATGGCGGACAATCAACTAACTGAAGAACATTTACCTCATTGCATGCTGTACGGCTAGTTGATTTGGAGAAAACCATTGTTTAGTGCGCTTGTTGTTGTTGTACAAGACCCATTTCTCGTCACTAGTAACAATCCTTCGTAAAAATGGATCACTTTTTTCTCTGCACAAAAGAGATGTGCAAATTATACACCGTTGATCTTTATTCATCTCCGGCAATAGACCCATATACCCTGTCTGCAAACCTTTCCGATTTCGTGAAGATGTCTTTGAACTGTTGACCAAGTAGCCTGAAGAGTGTTTGCTATTTCCTGGATACTCAATTTAGGATTCGTTTCCACCAGTGTTTTAAAGCGTCATTATCAAACCCTACCGGGCGCCCACTTCGATCGCTATCAGAGAAGTAAAAATCACCATCGGAAAATTTTCTAAACCAACGTTGGCACTTATTTACTTTCAATACGTCTCCATACACATTACAAATTTTCTCTGTTGCAACCGTTGCATTAATACCCGATCGAAAATGAAACAGCATGCAATGACGTAAATGTTCTTCAGTTAGTTGATTGTCCGCCATTTTACAACAAAGTAATAAAAAAATTTAAATTTACTTGTCACAAGTCACAAGACCACGGATTGTAATACTACATATAAATCACGTCTTTACACGTTCAGCTCTAGAGCTAGACTGAAGCAAATATGCCACACTAAAAATAGTTGATTACTTATGGGTTCACCTAATATATAAGTGACATTACAAACTGACGTCACTTTCAAAATTGCCTCGTCACTTGTTTAATGCCAAATATCTCGTAATCACGAATAACTCCCTCAGGTTGGTAACGCGGTCTATTTTGAATATTATAAAAATGGTCACCATCTATGCCTCTTTCGTATACAAATCCTAATGCGTCAGCCTGGATGCTGAGAACCAACTACGATGATGGGTCATGGAGATAGGATGCTACGATGGAATTTGCACGGATGAGCATGGATCGAAGTTATGCCATCTGTTGTAACATCTTGTTGTTACCAGCCTGCATAAATAATGGAGAACGTTGAACTCGCTCCTAACCCGACGAAATTAGGATTTGTATTTTGAACCTAACTTTATTTATGTTTTTTATGATTAGACTTCATTATATAACAAATAACGCTTTTTCAGTTATCTCCTCGATGTAATCCTCCTAATAATATTTTTTCCCAATTTAGGACGAAGGCAGAATTTAGTAGATCATGGTTGGTATACGTTTCTGAGTAGAGGAGCCCACCGTTGTTATGTTCTCCCATGACTAGCCAGTGGGGAAGATAGAACAACGGTCTCTACTTATGTTATGTCAAGTAACGGCAAGTCACAAGATCATTTCTTCAGAAAATAATACCAGGAATACGTAACTTTGATGTGAATACGACTATGAACACAATCAAATGTGACGTACTTGTTAGTCTAGTGATTAAGTCACTCACCTAGTAATCTAGTGGTCAGGGATTCGAGCATAGTTACAGGAGACCAGCATGTTAGTCCTATTTTTATAATAGAAACGTTTAGCATTCTTCGAAAATACTGATGTGACACGTATTTCATGTACCCATCACTGCTTAAAAAAAATAAGAAAAAATCAGTTAAAAATGTTACCCATCATCTAGTCAAAATAATTATTATCCGGTTAATAATACTAGACTCACGATATACTGAACTAATACATAAAGACTGATACCAAAAGGATCTCCTCGAGGCTTCGGACGAAAAATAACAACTTTGAAATAACTGAACTCAATGACAATATTGACTTAAGAAATTGTCTGTAGATTATTATTAATACCGATAGTGTCCCCTTAGTTCAGAAGAAAACAACAAACAAACAAAGTTCCTACTGCAGCCACTGTCTGGTGTGTGCGAGTCGTGCAGGTTAAATGATTTTATGATCTGACAAAATAAACGCAAAAGGCTACATTCTTTATCCAAGAGATACTGTTAAAAAGAAGAAATAAAGATAAAAAATTATTTCTTAGTTAATTATTTTATTAGTTCTGTTATTTTGATTTTTTTATTAGTAGGTGCTTTAATTTGAAATAATCCTAAACATTTTTTCAATGTCTATAGATAATAATTAAACATATTTCTTAGCAGCCATGATGATGGCAATTAATGTATGATCCCAAACGTCACATGTAACTAAATCTATGAAGCAGAATAGAATATTACTGTTCTTAAATTTTTCATTCAGAGACTTTTCGACAGGATTATCTTTGAGCAATTATATTTTTAAACAAATTGTATTCAAAACAATTCATTAAACAATTTATGATGAAATATTCAATACATTACCAACAGCAAAATACTTTCATTAGTAAGGAAAATTAGCTTCAATAAATTGCAATACCCGATGGCACATTTAAACCGCCCAGAAGTAAACATTATATTGTTTCCTTTTTCCAAAGGGAATAAAAATTAATGAGACCGCTTAAGCACTTGGCTGACGTACAAACTAGACTACAATTTGTATTTCAGAACATCGTAAATCCACAGACAACTGAGACGCTGTTACACAAATAGAAAATGGATGTTAAATAATTAAACGATCTAGTCGTTCTTCCCGTTCTCTTAAAACGTCAAAACAATTCACCACTCGTTAATGAAGACTTAAAATAACGTTCATGTATTATGTTTTCAAGCACGTTTAGGCGGAGACTCCGCGCGCTCGCACTCGCTTCCGAAATTTTGTATTCCAGGTTGCGAATATTTCATATGTAAAAAGATATATCACAGTATCACGACACGTGTCGGTCCGAAAGTGCGCATTAAATTAACGGCTGTTACGAATAGAGAAAAAAATCTAATAAATTTACTGTGTCGTAAGGGATTATATAAATTTATGGTTATTTAGAAAATATTTGTATACTGTATACGAGTATTATCTTTGTTTTGTACGTAAAAACATTAATTGCGCTTTCAAAATAAAGAATTTGTAATTATTCGAGTTGGGAATCTTAATATATTGATTATCTTGAAAATATTGAGTACATAATCTTAAAATTAGTTGTAAAAATCTACTATAAAATAAATTTCATCATTATTATTTTTTTAATATTTGCAATAATATTTACTGGCGACATCACTTACAAAGGAAATAAATGTTTGGTATATAATTTTTAATTAAATAAAATCTATTACAGTAAGTAAAAGTCGGAAAATACGATTTATAAAAGTAATAAAGAATATATATATATATATATCTTTCTAATTAATACATTTAATTAATCTTTAAAAAAATATCACAGATCTATGTTATGAATAATTACAACTTAACAATAAGAATGTGTTCTCCTTAATAATAAAATCTACTGTAAAAATAAATATATATTTACTTGTTAATTTTTCCATGGATTATTTAATTGGAAATCCAAAAGTGCAATTCAATTGCCAGTCTAAACGTAACTATTCCTTATATTTTTATTGTGCAATATTGCTTAGTAAATTTATAACAAACTTTTTTTTCCAAAGTTTTCACGGGCGTGAAAATACTTATAAAAGTATTCTTGAACATTCTGAGAAAAATTCTCAGAAAGTATTTTTCGATAAATTTTATATTTTGATATACAAAACAAGTCATTTATTATATAATACTTATATGATGCAATGAATTTATATTTATATTTAATACTTATATGATGCAATGAATTTCTTCAAACTTTACGAATGTTTTAGAAATTTGTTTTTTGTATTCAGCGACGTACTTTCCCGAAATCTGCGTCGCATACACTTTTGCAGAATTGAAAAAAAAAATACATGTGTTTGCCCAAAGTGATACAATCTCATATAGTTTTCCAATATCATTTCAGAATTCGGGTCCGATAAAACCATTTCTCACCGAGTCAGAGATATCTCCAAAGTGTCTCCATCATATGTCGTATCTGTGAGCAATTTGGCGGAATACATTTATGAAGATTTAATGATATTGTAATATATTGTGATCGAAAAAAATCTTGACAACCGAAAAATGTTTAGACATGTCTGGGTCGTATCTGCTTGCTCAGTGCAAATATCGTGACAAATCCAATTACTCAGATTCACGAGATACACGGATTAAAAAGTGTATTTCCAGAAAAATATATATTTCATATTTTTCTGTTGTGTTATGAATGTTACCTAGTTTATATTATATTATATATATATATACACATAGTTTATATTATATATCTTATCTTATCTTAAATTTCAATGTGTTTTTCTATGTGTCACACGTTATATTAAAAAATTTGAAAATAATACACTTAATATAAAATGGAAATAGTAATATATCTGATACGAATATTATTTGATATGTAATTACTATTTAAATGCTAACCAATTATGAACTTCTTTTTTTAGATATGTGCATCTGTTCATCGCGATTGTTTTTCACATATAAAACATTAACTATTTTTCTTAACGTTTCAAGACGGTCGTCATTAAAAAGTATTTGTGGTATTTAATTAATATGGAAAAAGGTCCAATTCAAAGCGACAGCTAAATAACGACTTAGGATGGGTTTTTAACACATTTTTAAAAATAATATATTATTGAACCTAAAATTCATAACTTGGCAAAGCCCATAGCGATGGCATTAAATTTCAAATTTTGATTAAATTTAATATTCTCTAGCTTACTGAAAGTAGCATTATTTCTGTATATGTGTATAATTTTAGAATAGTTCAATGGAGTCATCCGGTTGATAAAAGACCAAGAGGAAGAAAGTATTATTAATAACATTCGGAATTATCATAAAACCTTACAGAATCTTCTAATTAAAAAATGTTAATTAAAAAAATATTTAAATAAGCATCTAAAATAACATAAAAATCGCTAAATTCTTTATTGTCTCTACATAATACGTATGGAGTGAACTTTATTGATTTCATAAAAGTACAACAATGGAAGGATTGAAATTTAGTACCTAGCTTAAATTTTTTTATGGTTTTTGATAATCATTTTGTAAAGTAGTATCTGTCTGTAATATAAATGTTAATATTTTTAAATAATAAATATAATCGAAACTTTCAATACATTGAATACATCATTTTACTTTTAAAATTAGCAATATTAACTTTGTGGTTAAAATTCATATTTTTTATTTATTATCTTTGTTTTATTATCCACTTAATTAAGTTTAAATACATCTACCGGTTTCGAAAAATACCATTTTCTTTTTCAGTATTTCACACTGTTAAAAAATAAATTAAAAGAATATAATAATACATTTTTATATAAATCACAGATAAAACATAATGATAATTGGCGTAGGATTTTATACATAAATAACTTTTCGAATCAAATATCTAAACTCCAACCACGAAAAATTAGACCGTCATTATATACAAATAATAGTATAGGAAATTTACTCATAAATTCTAAAGATAAAGATGATAAATTTAACAATTCTGGTGTAAAACAGGTAGGTATTTTAATATAAGAGTAAGGAAGAATTTGAGATGTTTAAACAATAGTGGTTTTTCAGAATTTTCTAATCATTTGATAGAAAATGGTCATGGTTTTGATAAAAAATTGGGATTGTTAATTTTGCATACAAACGATGTTGGTCATAAATGTAATAATTTGGAAACGTTGGAGATAAATAAAGCATTTAAAACTCATCAAAAAATTATAAACTACCAAATAAATTTAACTACGAGTCCCATTCTAAAATTATTCGACTAAATTTGTATTAAGTAACAATTTGAGTTAGGTACTAAATTTATTTTTTAAATAATTGTTGTTTTTTTAAAAATAGATTCTGGTAAAGAAACAATAATATATATTTTTAGTTAGTTATGACATCCTGAAGAAGAAAATGGTATTTTTCGAAACCGGTAGATGTATTTAAACTTAATTAAGTGGGTAATAAAACAAAGATAATATATAAAAAACATAATTTTACATACGTAGTTACCTAACACACCAATAATACATTTTTTTAATTTTAGTAAATAACTTAGTATTTAGTAAATCGAAGAATAGTAAAATATATAAATAGTTTGTAGTGAATTTGAGAAGCATTTTTTTTTAAATATACTGTTAAATCCTGAAAAGTCTAAAGCTATCTCTGATATATAATTGAATCTTCTTAATGTTTTTGTTGTTAATCACGGATATGGCCCAATTTGTCTTGTAATAAGATACCGAATAATGAACGATGTTTGTCTTGGCTAAGGGAATATACATGGGGTATGATAAGAAATAAATTTATGTTACCGTAAAGTGTTGTCAGCCGAAATTACCCACTAGCACGCAACTGTCACAAGAGTATCCAAAACTCGCAAAAGTATCATTGTACACAATTCTGTGTATTGTGTGACATATACTTGGACATCATTATCACTATTTCTGTTGACAGTAAGAAGAATTAAATTTAATTTAATAATATTTTTCGGGGAAAGTATCAAGACCAATGTTATAGTTTGAATTGCAAGCAGATATATAAAATAAAAAATAGGTAGATACGAGGCGAGTTTTTTAACCTTTCTTCTCCGACGATGTAAATTGAGTTGACGTTGCCTCTAATTATGTAAATATCTCTGTAAATATATTAAATACAAAGTTCATATTTTAAGTATTCTTCCGTAACATATTGGATAAAATAATTACAGTATTTATACGTATATCAACTATTATTTTAATGATTAATATAAGTAATAAATGTAAAGTATTTATCCAACTTAAAAATTACAAAAATCTACATGTACATAGAGTTTATAGCACCGGAGCGCACGTTTTTATTGTAACGCCATAAGGGAAAGGTTAAGTAAGTACCATTACCAGATATTCCCGACGTAGCGCTGTGGTTCCAATGCAGAGCATGCGCAATGGTTTCCTTCATCTGTTGACTCACCACATGCAACGTCAGAGATATTCACATAATGTGGCAATCTTGTAGTGAGTGGTTGAAATTTTCAAGACAATAGATAGGGCCCGCCAGCTATGAGATACGGTCCGTGATTCGTTTCTTGAATGCACGAAACATGAAACCAGCTGACATTCTGTCCTGTTTTGGCGTCAAGAGATTTCCATATTCTCCTTCATCTGAAGCAGTTTCTTGGTGGCAAACATTTTGTGACGATGATGAGCTCAAAGAAGGAATGCAGGCATGGTTTTCTTCCCAGGCGGTGTTTTATGACGAAGGTATACAAAAATTTGTGCTTCGTTATGATAAGAGCCTTAACAATAGTGGCGACTACGTAGATAAGTAGTTTAAGGTGTATAACATCCGAAAAAACTAAAGTTTTGTAAAAATAATGTGTTTCTTTAAAAAAAAAATCAGTTACTTAAAAAACGCGCCTCGTACCTATTAAATTATTTTCATTCAATTATTTTTCATTCAATTATTTTTCTAGTAGTTAATAGTCATAAAATATTTAGTAATGCATGTGGTGGAAAATACTGCAATGTCAATATTTTTTGATCTGTTACAATTTCAAAAATTTGTAAATTAGTCCTGTGGTAATTTTTGTCAATGATTTCTTTATTTATCTATGAATAATATATTCGGGAAAAATAATATTGTGAGATCAACCTAATTAAATTTTATATCATTAATTGTGACCCCCCATTGCAACAACAATATATACCAGTTTATATACATGTTGATAGATAGACGGAGCGTCGACCATCTTGGATAATATATATATACATTATTCGTTGCAGGTGCATACTTGAGCTGAAGAAATATTTGTATGTAAATTATACTTAGTTTTTAATTTTTTTTGTTATATTTAAACTGTTATTTTTTATGTTATATTTAAACTGCTATATTTAAACTGTTATATTTAAATGTCAATTAAAAATGTACTATTATATTTTTAATTAAATATAAATGTATTCTTATGTAAAAGCCCACAAAGGCGTTGAAGAAGTAAACAAATAAATAAGTATTATTGCAGGTAATATCGCTTATAAATGGTGTGTAATAGTATTTTTATTTATTTACCATTCGATTCCCAAGAAAATATACAACGTTGTGTCATTCAAAACTCAGATCTGTCCAAAAACGATGTACAGTGTTGTTGCAGAGGTTTTCTCTGTTGTAAAATAGTCGTGTACAATATTCCAGTTATAAAAATGGGCTAAGAATAATGTGACGTCATTATTCTTAGTCCTAGATTTAGTGCTAGATGTAGCAAATTTTATTAAAAATTACATCAGAAAAATTTAATAAAGTAGACAGCTTTCTTCTTTTTCTTTCTTTAGAAAACACGAAAAATAAATCTGACATATTAATATATTAGTTGAGTTGCCGCAGCTCAATTGAAAGATTTTACTCCAATTTTACTTAAATTTTATTAAAAAATACAATAGATAGTAATATTATAATACCACTTTATTGTTGTCATAAATTTTATATATATAATATATAAACAAAAATGTAAGTCTCACTGTATTTTGAGCAAAGGAAACGAGCACTATCCTATTTAATAATGTAAGTTTAAACTTGAAACTCAATTATCTCAAAATGTAATTTTATTAGTTGTGATAGTCTTTTACTGGGGATGCAAAGTGGTCTTAAAATGTTACATTAAGTAAACCCATAAAACAATTTAATGCAATTAATAATTTTACTTTTCTTTTAAAAAAAGAAACTGTAACACATGCAGAAAATGTCTGTGATAGAATACAGAATTAGATGTTTATAATTATTTGACATAATAATTATACATTATTTTTAATTTTAACTAACTTACCATCACGCTTTAAATATAAAAACTGTAATACTTTATGTATAATTTAATGGTGATAGTTTGAGCATAAACAGTTCGTTCCTCAATAATTATTTTTAGATTTTTGCGATCCAAGGATTTATGAAACTACCGTATTCTGACCCAATGTACCCTCGTGAATCATGACTCGCCAAATAATTATGACACTTCTGGTTAGCATATTATATAATTCTATGAAATTATAAAGAGCTTTAGATGAAAATTAGTATCGGTCAGCCGCACAATGACGAAAAAGAGCTTCCCTTATAACAAATATGTCTGTAAAATGCTGAATAAATTTAATTATTTATTTCACATTTGTATTACTATTTCCGTCTATACATATACTTACTTACTATTACGTTATTTCTACGTGGAGATAGACAGAGAAGATAGAGCGCTATACTATTTTGTCCTGACACACAATTCTCACCTCTTCCACAGTCATACAAGATCATCGATTATTATTGAGGTTTCAAACAGGACCACATTCAATTATCTAATTTTACTTAGTCGTGCTAAGTTTTCCGTGGACGTATACATTTTTTTATAATTATCATTTGTCAAAAGAGTTACGCAATTTTTCAACATACAGTTTGCACAAAAATGTCTGTGATAAAATACAGTATTAGATGTTTATTATCTGATTAAATATTTTAAAACATTCATTTCGTAATATTCTCATTTATATGCGAAGAATCAAGATAATTTTAGATGGAATAATGTTTGATTATTTCTCTCAGCTGTTAATTGCTTATTTTACAACCAGAGAGTAATTTACATAATGGAGGGTGGCTGGTAATAGTGAGTAGAAATATTATATATTATTATAACTACCAGTAGTAGGAAATAATAAAGAGGTATGCCAATTTTAACAGGTCCAGGAAAAGAAAAGACGTCGTACTAAGATGATCTCGTAAAAAGATTGTAATCTGTGCGCTTGTGCTGAAATTAAATTTGAATTTTTTTATTTCAACACGTCACATTAGTGTCATGTTTGTTGGACTTTTAATACAATTTAAGATCAGGGATTTTAATCGAGATATTTTTACAGGCGCAAATTTTAAAACGTGCGATATATTAAAAAAAACTTTCTTGAAGAGATTAACCAATAAGTATTTTAAAACTCAATCTCTCTATTGTCTAGCATAATATTTTTATTATTATTAAATTAAGATCATCTTGTTTTGATGGAAATACATTGTGACCTTACGTAATTAAAATTATAATATAATATGTTTACAGTTACATGCGTGAAAATTTTCAAAAGAAGGAAAGATTGTAAATATAGTATATTTTTTTGCATTATTTATTCACATTAATTATTGAACAATCACTGACTGATTAATATTACCATTTTAAATGAAAATATTGATTTTCAAAATTTTATTTGAGGAAATCTGTGTGGTCAAATGTGAAAAAAATATTTTTTAATCTAAAATGAATTTCACATAATTTAAGTATAAATTAGAAGAACATTTGATATTCGATTTTTCATTCCTAAAATATTTTATTTTTTTATTGTGTGAAATAATTTACTTATTTTATTATAGCAGAGATTAATCCAATTTTTACATTGGCACAATATGAAAGTTATAAACTTCAAATGTAATTTAGCACTCCTATGTGAATAGGGGTAAAATTTGAATTAATGCAAAGCACGAATATTTTTAATTACTTATGGTTTGAGATAATGCTAAAAAATGAATTAGGTTATTAAAAGCGGTGCTTATAAATACAAGAGTAAAACATAGCGTTTTAGTTCTTTTTCAGTTCTTTTTCATTTTCTCTTTTGAAACAATTCGTTCACTGTTTCTTAGCAGAAGAAATAATTGTGTATACTTATATCTGATTGCAGATACGCGACATCCGCGACATCAGCGACAAAATAAAAAGTAGACAAATTTGTATTCACCAATCCGAGCCGCTTAGACAAGCTACATAATGACTGTCTATACGTCGCTTGGAAACGCCGCCGTATAAAATGTCGTATTGCCGTATTACTCATTTTTCCCTACAATGCTCTCTGATTGCGCCGTCCCGACGCTACGGCGTCGTAAAAACGTAAACGATAACCTGCCAGCACCTAAGCCTACACTAAACGGGAAAGCGACGCGACAACATCTACGAGGGCCCTAAACCTGACACAGATTAGATAGAAAATGGGAAGGCACCCTTGACGGATACGACGGAAATAAATTTGAAATTTTAGATTTTGACGCCCAGCAGGCAAACGGGGTAGAGCGATCTTTCGACATTAAGTGTGTTGGAAACTAGTGATATAGAAGGTGCTGAAAACTGAAAAGCACCTACAAGGTTTGTAATTATTTTCCTTGAACGTTAAATGAACATTACACGTACCTATGAGGGTTTTATACGATTATACTTACGGCAGTTTAAATTAATTATAAAATAGGTGATTCTTTGTTACGAAAAGATTTGTTTTTAATATTTCAGAACCTCTCCAGAATGAGTTAAGGTAACTAGTCACCCTTTTGACTATTTGCATCAAATCTCACTTGTATGACGATGACACCATGCCACCGCCATGATCTCTCATTATGCTCGCTTCTCTACTTTATCAAGCTCAACCCGGATGCAGTATCATGGATCGTCTGCTCCATCCACCGTTATAACCGTTTCAGTTTGCTGCCATCCTGACGACCTACTAGTCATCGCACCCAGGTGCTTCATCTTTTTGTAAAATTTTAACTTCATTAATTACACTAGGTAACATTAATTTTAGTGGCAGCAATTTTTAACTGTTTCTAGGTCATTTTAGTGTGCGGAATCCAAAATAGACATCAGATATGGTCTGTCAGATCTAGTTTTTGAGATACGCCTCGTTTAGAATAAAATCACCTTATTTTTAATTTATGTACATTTAACTTTATAACTATTACTATTTCTTCCAACTGCTAGTTAAAAAAACAAAAAATACAAAGTAAGGTATTTATTTCACACAGCAGATAAATGTACTTTCATCACCTTTTACTCAATATTTTTCTTTTCTACGACTCCAATAGTAGTCGGCCATCGTTTGGCTATTCCATCTTTCTTGATATCGATTTTCCAGAGTTTTAATGTTCTAATGAACACTTTTCCCTTGTTCTTCACTAAAATCAACTAGGTTTTTTGGAAACCGATCTAAATGGTTGTGGAGGTAGTGAACTTTTATACTCATATTACAACTGAGAATATGAAAGTTGGAAAACATATTTTTCACTAATTCTATATCATTTTCTGCCTTATTATTTCCAAGAAACTGTTTTACTGCTTGAACAAATAAACACGAAGCGTTAGTCTCAATCTCGTTAATTTATTCTGTAAAATATGGATCTTTAATAAGCAACTTTTTCTGAGGACCATCAAATAATCCGGGTTTCAGTTTTTCTGTGCTAATCCTAGGAAGTTTGTATGTCAAGTAAAACAAAATCCATCTTGATTAAAAATCTTCACAAATTGCTTCATAAGACCCAAGTTAATACGCAAAGGTGGAAATATGATTTTCTCTCTCGCAACCAAAGTTTCGGTGATAAGTTTCAACCCAAAGCTTATCCTTAGCTCTGTTATCCCAAATACATAAGAAATAAGGATATTTTGTATATCCACTTTGCTGTCCAAGGAGGAAGGTTACTATTTTTAGATTGACACAGATTACCTACTGATGTTCTTCATACTTGGTTTCTTGGTTCCCTTCAAACCATTGGTACTTCCACTTTTCAATTATCAAAAATGTTCAATGCATATTTTACATACGAAATGTGGAGCCCAAGATTTATCCTCGTTTCTCAAGTAAACGCTAAAATAGCCCAGATAAAAGCCCTTTTCACAAAGTCAGAAATAGGTTTACTACTTTCTGTCAAAGTGTATTCGTCACACACTTAACAAAAAACATCTGGATAATTCACGCAGCAACATCTGTTTGAGGATTCCATGATTTTAACTCAATGTTTTATTACTAAATAATTACCGTGTTAGGCAGAAGTAATATGAGCGAGTTATTAATTATTAGTTGGTAGTGAGGGTTACACAAATACGGGAATGTCAGATTTTACGGTCGTGGCCAAGTTATTGAAACTGACTAATTATATTTTAGTTTTAAGAACTAAATTTCAATTTTGGCCTCTAAATATATCATTGTTTCATTATTTTTGTCTTTTATCAGAACTAAAATTGATTAGCCTGTATCTCAAAAACTAGATCTGATACAAAAAAGGCAGGTATTTTTGGAATCAGCACATCAAAAATATCCAAAATCAGTTCTTACATTTCCGGCACCAAAAAAAAAAATTCATTTTTTTGCCCAGTGTTATCTTAACAGGGTCGTAGTCATGATAAAATAGGCTAAAATATATTCTAAATGATGAGTGGTATTATTACTATATAGGTATTATTTTCAAAGTAAATTATTATTGTTATCACCTGGTTGCAAGACGTGGAATCTTCCGCGTTGACTGAAGTTATAATTTTAAATTACCTTTGATAATATTAAAAGCTATTTAACAGTCCATAATCCAAGATCCAAGATCCATATTTCATTACCCTTAATTAATGTTTTCACGAGTTTAAATTAAACTATTTATGCTTTTAGAAATTATTCATTTCATTAAATGACATGGCGATTACTTTGTGGGGTTATATGATGATTTTAATTATCACAACTGAACTTTGTACCACACGCATGTTAGGTTATTGTCACTACTATAGTTTTGAGGGGTGCAGTCCCTCTCATCATCTAGTGATAACAAAACTAATAACAGTGTTGTAATCTATTCGGGTAGGGAGCGAGGCTTGGAAATAGGGGTGGGTTTCGTCGTTAACAGGAATATGAACAGTAATGGTGAAGTGTTAGGGAATGTGATGTTGTTAATTAGTATTTTCTCTGAATTTAAATTTTTTTCTTGTGAAAATGATCCATAATATCATTATCTTGATCGAAATATGAAATGATGACAAATAAAACTTACTGATCGAAAATTTTGAATCGAGATACACCATGCATAAGTAGGTATCTGGGCACCAGCAACGTCGGCTCCAAATCATCTAATAACCAACAAGTTAAGAAAAAAAACATGGCGGTTATTTTTTTGACTAATTTTAAGGTACCTACACTAAATATTATCGCATTAATTTATTTTAAGCCAATAAGCCAGTGTAAATCATAAAATAAATATCGTATTGCCTTTTCAAACAGTTAAAATAACTATAAAACGAGGATAAAAATTACGTTAAAATAAAATTTTGATGACAACTTACGTCCCCTAATCAATATAATTCATTGAATATCACACAGTGATCAAAAGGGCAATAGCTCTTTGAAACATTCTGTTTTTCACGATATACTGCATAAAAATACAGGACGCGACATATGTTGTTCTCTTAATAAAATTAATATAAAGGAGCATTTAAGATGTTTGAATAATAGTGGATTTTCAGAATTTTCTAATCATTTGATAGAAAATGGTAATAGTTTTGATAAAAAATTGGGATTGTCAATTTTGCATGCAAGCGGTATTGGTCATAAATTAAATCATTTGGAATCGTTGGAAATAAATAAACCATGTAAAACTAAACAAACAATTATAAACAACCAACTGAATTTAATCATATTTAACCTATAACTCATTCTAATTTTTTTTCCTAAAAATTTATCTAGTAATTTTGTATCTTCAAGTGACATATTAAGTCATGTACTAAATTTATTTAAAAATAGATTTTGTTAAAGAAACAATAACATATGTCTTTGATTAATTATTAACATCATGAAGAATAAAATGATATTTTTCGAAACCGATACATGTATTTTAATTCATTAAGTGGTAATAAAACAATGTTATCAATTTAAAATAAAGGATTGTAACCACAAAGTTATTTTTACCAATCTTAAAAAAAATATATTTAATCAATTGCAAAGACATGTGCAACATTATTACAAATTATTAAAGTTTCTTATTTACATTCTTAAACTTAATTATCTCGAATTAAATGAGAGAGCATCGTATTCTTTTAATATTTGAAAGGACAGAACATCATAATCTGATTTAAAAAAGGCCAATAAATATATTATTATGTACCTTTATAATAATATATTTTATTAAAACGGTTTGAACGGTGAAGTTTATTTGTAGAAATAAATTAGCCGTTTCGGCTTTATTGTCCGGCTGTGACGCGAAGCTAGGCGTTGCATGTCGGTCACTCGTTAAGATAATGAGAACCGTAAGAATTTTATTACTTTTTATATAATGCGCTAGAAGCTTTCTTTATCTGGACTTTAATTATTCAATAAAACAAAAGGGCCTCTCCGGTTTAATAATAAAAAATCTTTTGGGCGACGGGCAGGGTCATATTTCAAATACAAAGTCTGTCTGACAAAAAAGTCTTCAAAGCATTTAAAAAATGTATTCAGCTTAACATTGCTTTGCGGTCATTTATCAAACGAAGACTTGTTTATACATTTAAACAACAAGGAAGTGCTTCGTTTTAATACTTTGTTTAATTAGTCTAAGACTCACAGATTAGTTTTTGCGATATTATTCACTTGCTTGTTGTAAAGGATGTCCAGCGGAAAATTTTCAAGTTTAACATTAAATATTAAAAAAAAACCTACAGCGTTATACTCATATTTTATTTATACAAAATGGAGCTTAACGATGCTTATTTTACGTTTTATAAACAATATTGTCTAAATGCCGTCCATTTCTCTTAAGACACTCTTGCAATCGAACTCTTAAATTCTCTTAAGACACTCTTGCAATCGAACTCTTAAATTTGCGATTAAATGATTGAGAGTAAAGCTTTGGTTCAACGGCAGCAACTTCACGGCGGATATTTTCTTGTAGGGCCCGAATTGTTCGAGAATTGTTACTGTAAACTCTCGATTTGAGGTATACCCACAAAAAAAAGTCACACGGTGTAAGGTCCGGTAACCTAGGTACCCAGGGTATGTCTCCGTACTTGCTGATTAATTTATTGGGAAAAGTAGTTTCTCCATTGAAACTCTAGCGTAACTCTGTGGAGTGACCCTGTCTTGCGGAAATTGTTTTCTGTTGTTGAACCCGGGAAACAGCTGCAGTTACAGAACAAAAGCTCGTCGATCACTCGGCAATACACGTCAACAGTGACTGTCTCTCGCTGGTTAAAAAAATAACGGTCAATTATCCCTCAGGCAGAAATTGCACACCACACTGTCATTTTTGGACAATGCAAACGTTTTTGATGGCGTTCCTTTGGATTGTCGGGGCACCAGTATCTCATTTTCAGTTTATTATCATAGCCATCGATATGAAAATGTGCTTCTTCAGTAAACAATATGTTTTCAAGCGTTCGTGCTGTTCCAAAAGGTTCTAGCATCGTTCTCGCTAAGGTTTCACGTAAAAAATAATATTTTTTGTTGAGAAACTGCACGATTTGCAGTTTGTATGGGTGAAACTATAGTTTATTTTTCAAAATAACGTGCACTGTTGATTTTTTTGTTCCAGTACAGGCTGCAATCTTTCTTATCGATTTACGCGGATTGCGCATAATTTTACGTCGAACTTGAGCCACTTGTTCTGGTGTCGCTGATTGCGTTGACGGTCCCGGAGAAGTTTGGATAACCATTGTCCTTCTTGTCTGAAGTTTTGAACCCAATACCAGATAAGTTGCGTGTTCGGCCCATCACTTACTTGTCGAATATTAAAATGAGTACAAAAAGCGCGACGCGCACGAATCGATGAATCACCCCACATTAAATATTGCTCAACCGCGAACGCGCGGTGCGCTCCCCACCAGTGACTCATTACGACTGACAAACTCCGCAAATCACGCTCGTCGAGCAATACCTTCACAACTTACCTTACCCTGATGATTTACGAGCAATTAAAATTTAATATTAAAACCGTATACTTTGTATTATTCAAGATTTGTCACTTCACATTTTAACGAACAAAAAATATATTTGCAATATCTTAAAAAACCTAAGTGTTGTCATATCTATTTCATTCTTGGTTTAGTTAATATTTTTACACTTCAATTATTAAATGTTTAACAATGTCTCTTGTTTCATCTCTTGCAAATATGAGGTTGAACCGCATCTTCATAAAAAAAAATTGACATCTCCAGTTTAACGTGTTACTTTTTCTTTTTTTATTTAATCTCCGAACACAAGAACCACATCTGACAAATCCACCATCTTGGGTGCTTTATAGCGTTGTTCTACCACAAGACATATTTCAACACGCCGTAACTCCGTGAGGTAATAAAATTTCGAACTATCGACTACACCAAAATTTGCTTACTTTGCCGTACAACAATTTTGCATACGTAACTCAACACAGCCAAAAATGTGCCATACATTATTGTTCGGGTGACGTCTTCAATTATTGCTGCACCAGATGATCACTTTCTATCTCGGACATAATGTCGACGAGAAGAATAATAAACGTGCTTCTGTTGATAATACAGTATATATTCACGATATGTATACAAACACTTACTTACCATCACGCCGTTTTCCCGAAGGGGTAGGTAGAGAGGATAGGCCACATTCTTCTATCCTGACATACAATTCTCGCCTCATTCACATTCAAGCTCACCGGTTATTGTGGGTTCTGACAGGACCGTCCTCCAGTATCTGGTTTACTTGGTTGTACCAAGTCTTCCGCGGACGTCCTCTACATCTGATAACATCAACACTTGCGTCATATATCTCATACCATTCTCCCCTCATTCATCCGTTCCATATGACCAAACCACCTAAGTGACCCTTTCTTAATCTTACTGACTATATTAAGATCAGGTTTACATTTTTTTCTTATTTCTTCAATTTTTACTCTGTCATAAATAGTATAATATTAAATCTGGTACCTACCGCGCGCAGAACAAGTAGGGATTAACATGCTCAGGTTGGCAACACAGCCCAAGCGGGGTCATGATAGCGGGCGACAGCTTTATCATCTTACATCTATCGATTGCAACGGATTGAACAAATCCGATTATTTTAAATAAAAAATAAGTAAGTACGTAAATTTCAGGATACGCATCCCTTTCCTCCATTCAATTTTTTATATCCAAATAGTTTATTTCTGCGTTATTGTATTTCTCTACGTAAATTTTTACATATAACTTCCTTAATCTTCCTTTTACTGCTCTTAAAATGCTAACTACGCTAAAGTACTCGTATTGTTCATCAGTGATTCACATTACCCTGTGACTTTCACTCTGAAATCTTGCAAAGTGGAAGTGTTGTTGCCTTTTTATCACAACTCATGTCGTGAACATGACAATCAAGGAGTCATGCTACAACGCACTGGATGCAAACGGGAAGGATTTCTCCCATACAGAGGATGAGGGCATCGTGTAATCTGACTTGGACTACTCGACAGAGTGAATTTCTTCAACCGACAATGCGAGTGACAAATGTCAGAATCCAGTTTGTCTGATGTACGGCACCAGGAGTGACAACCTAAACCGTTCTATTTACCATGTTATTCAGTTTTATACTTGACCTGACAAAGTATCAGGTAACAATTTTGTTATTTTACTTTTATATTTGATTATTATTTCTATTATTTTTATATTTGATTTGCTTTGTTTCTTTGTATTAAATTAGTGATAAAAATTTGTAATAATCTTTTTACTTTCCCTGGGTACGATGGCTGGAGTGACAGGCAAGACAGTATGGTAAATTCTGTAACCAAAGACTTACGCCCATCATGTGAACCTCTGAGCAAGTCGGTGGTGTGAAAGCATAGCGTCCTATCCTGACGATTACCCGTCACGTATACGCGACCACGTCACAATAGATCTGCCACATATGCGCCTGAGTGATCTCATTTCCACTGCATTCAGTCTACTTTCGTTCCTTTTCTACCAGCTCCAGACCTTGCTTCCATACATCAGTGTCGGTACCAGGACTCCATTGTGTATCACTAGTCTTGCCTTGGTTGACAAGTTCCCGTCAGATATAATTCCATTCAAAGAGTCGTTCACTTTATTCCCTGCAGTCACCCTCCTTTCGATATCTTTCTCAGCCGTTTCGTTTCTATCAAACATATATCCCAAATACAGATACAATTAATACAATGATCTATCTCAATTTGCGGTTCGGAGCAGAGAATGTGCGATCAAGGTGTAATCCTTATATATTTAACCTTTCTCGCTCGCACACAAACATACTCCTCCTTTCGCGCGTGCCTTGACATCCGTCAAACCATAGACATCACATTTAAAAATCATTGTTATAGATATTAAGATTAAAAATCATTGTTATAGATATTAAGATTAAAAATCATTGTTATAGATAATATCCAGGGTATCAATATTAACTAAGTAATAAAAGCATCGATAATTAAAGATCACACAATGGTACTGCGCTAAAACAATAATAATTTATAACATAATACTTAAATAATAAATAATATTAAAAAGTGTACATCCAAATTATCTGAAGTTACATTAAAGACTTTTTTTAATTAATTTTAAAAAATTTACACGCTCCATAAAACAAATTTTTCATTAACAGACATCAGAAAACTTCAACCCTTTAACTAGAGTATTTATATTCCCGCATGTACACATCAAACAACACTTCCTATTATTTAAAATCTCCTTGTTTTTATTATTTGTTACTTGGATACTGCCAGTAAATCGTAATATTAATACTCTAGCGACTAGCGATGACAGTGGTACAATTAATTAACCATCCCCCACTAAATATTTCAACCAAATAAAATAAAACATTCTAACGATCGGAATAGTCATTTCTAGCGTTTGGAATATTATATTTTATTTCTTCACTGGTTTATCACAATTTTCACAAGAATATTCTCTGAGTGTTTATTACAAATTTATATATATTATTTCAATGCGAAGGCGACCATATTTCACTGAAAGATTACAAAACACTATTTTTGTTATTCAGGGTCAATATTATGTTCCAGACTGATGTTGTTTTTGAATAACTTGGAAATGAAACAAAAAATTTTAATTACGTTCTTATTTATCGATTATTCCGTTTATTACAATTGTGCGCAAATATGACATTGGCCAAGTGGCCGCCTCTGCTAGCCGCACAAATGCGTGCACCGCGTGTTATTTTAGAAATTTCATTTCGAATATTGTCCTGTAGCATCTGAATTATTTTGGCTTAATAGCGTAGACCTTTCTTTTCAAGTACCTTCACAGAAAATAACTGGGAGCCGTTAAATCAGGTAATCGAAGAGGACAGTCTATATCACTTTTTGACATTATGTGGTCGGGAAAAATTATGTTCTTCAGTACCAATCGACCCAATTCGACCACCAAGAAGTTTTCCAACATGTGACGATAGCGATCACCATTAATGGTTACAGTCTTGCCATTATTATTTAGATAAAATGTTTCGATGACTGTTATGACTCAATGCGTTGTTGAGGTTGATGTATATGCTCCATAATAAATTGTAATCAATTCCTCTCTACGACTACCAAATTCATTTTTACCGAATCAAAATCAGCTAGGAACATAAAGTTTATCTGTATTTGACTGATATTTGATTTGAGATGAAATTATTCATTTTCTGGTATTGTTATAAGACTTTATGCAAGAGACTGAGTTCTATTACGTTAGTCAGGTGGCAAGATAGATGGAAGGCGGTTCCTCTTGGGAAATGAACCTTTTCCTTCCTCCCCACAGTTGTCGTCCGAGAGAAAGGCCGGTAGGGTCCTTCGCCAGTTTGACCATTACACGGTTCAACTTATTTCAAGACATGGTGAGTTTAAGAGTAAACTTTATGATTTGGGACTCAAGTCTGATCCTTGTCCGGGTGAAACAAATGCCGGATCACATTCTCTGGCGATGCGAAATATTGACGGATGCAAGAGAGGATATGATTGAAGGTTTGGTAGGAGTGGATCAACTGTCCATCCGGAACTCCAATCTCCTCAGCTGCAAAAGGAATCTAGAATTGTTCAGGACCTTTGTGAAAGTTTGGGTTTCTAGGTGGGAATTACCTAAGGGTATTTACTAGTAATACTAATATCAGTGCTTTTTTTGTCTGTTTTTCCTGTCATTGAGAACGAATGACCAGCGATGGTGCTATGATGCCAAGTCAGATCTTAATTATTTTGTTTTGTCTTTTTAACTTTTTCGGGGGCGTGTTTTTTATTTTTTTTTCCCTCCACTCCCCAATTACAACCCCATTTATCATGTTGTCACCCTGTTATGATTCTGAAGTTTTTATTTGCCATTTTTTATTTTTTTTTATTTAACTGTTCCTTGTATGTTAGAATTTCTTATGTATTATGTTTTTTGTGATGATATCCTTAAATGCATCTTTTTACTTTTCTGAATATACTAAAAGGTCGGGGACAATGAGGGTGTTTGTGATGGTGGCTGAGCGGCTCCTTTTTGTCATTTAAGTGACAGACGGAATTGCACAGCTGCCTATTAGCATTAATAAAAATGCCAACCAGGCGGCGAATGAGAAGAACCATATAGGAGCTTTTGCTTATAAACGGTCTTGGGTAAGCGGCGGGTCCACCTTCATTGTCGTTAAAACCTCTTTCGCCTTTAAACTTGCTGTTTGAGAGAATAAGGAGAAAATAAATAGTTTTATACAATTCCATAAAAACCCTAGTTTGATTCTGATTTGTTTTTTTAAAAAGCAATCTCTGTATCAATTTCTAACAGCAATATTGCCGGTTAGTCAGTTATAAAATTGTTTACTTTTTAAATTTATTATGTCTCCTCAAAATGATCATTTTATTTTATGTATTACTAGTACTTAAACAAATCGTTTATATCCTAAATTTATGAAGGCTTTTAAAACTATATATATGGTGTATCAGTATGATATTAAAATGCCGGGTGGGGATAGTACGATGTTAATATATCTCCAAACCTGAGGGTGTTATTACTGCTAATGGAATACTCCCAACCTACGAGAATTTGATTAAATATTATATGTCAGATCACATGCAACCTTATTAGACGCTATCATATTTTTAGTATTAAAATAGTAAGTTTATAATTTATTTATTTTCAATTAAATTTAAAAAGTCTTATTATAATAAATATTATTATTGAGTTCTTCTAGTTTGCGTAAGCAATATTATATGATACAGCTGTTTCGGCGGTCAATGCCATTTTGTTTGAAATTGCCAATTGTCTGAAAATGGCCTAAACAAACTACTTATACTACTTACGCAAACTAGTAGAACTCAATTATACCTAATGCATATTATAATTTGACTTTTTAAATTTAATTTAAAATAAACACTGAGTTTTACAAATTAAATACAATAACAAAAAATAAGTTTATAATAGTTGAAAAATAAAATATTCTTAACAAAAAAGTCCCTACGAAATAAAATATATATTTAAATATTTCAATTAATAAATTTCTTTCACAACGTGATTTTAAAAAATGCAGTAGGGTTTTAGATGAGACACAAAGTATTGGATAGAAATTATTATTATATTTAAAATATTTTATAAAAACGTAAAAAAAATTAATTCTAAAATATACTAATTTGTACTCAGGGTTTTCGAGATTAAATATATGTTTTGTGAATAAATATAAGTTTATTTATTCTGTATACAAAATGACTCCAAATAGTATATTAATAAAATAATACGATAAATTTCTCCTTGAACTAAAATGAAAGATGAGTAATATTATTGAACCCATGCCTCAGTCGCACACAGAAGTGTGGGAAGAAAAAAATATCTATTTACCGATTTCTTAGTAGGCTGGGAAGACTATAAGTTAGTTTGGCGACAGTTCTGACACATTCCTGAGACGACATTTTAGTTCGTCATCAAGTAAAGAATTTGATATAAGAATGCTACCTAAATAGTGTTATAGACAACTCGTTGTTATTAAGATCTTTTCTAAGATTTGGAAGCTAAATATGTCATGCAAATAGATACGACATCGTGAGGTGTTTTAAAAAAAATACACTATACAGTACATGTGGTAGCGTCAAAATACCTTAATGAAGTTCTCGGCCTTCTACCTAGTTAAATCCGTAAATATAAGCATATGAACTATTTCATCTCATGGAGTATAAGTAGACTTTCTCTAGTCGATTATATATCAAATACAAAATAAATATATTAATTAGAAAGATATACATATTAAATCAATTTTAACGAAAAATGTTGTTGTTACTACCGGGACTCGAACCTGGATCTCTTCCTATCCGAGGAAATTGCATTAACCGACTACGGCATAAGTGCATTTGACGATAAATTTTCAAACTTATACAAAATTATACTTTTCAAATTGATACATGCAACGATGATACACGGCAACGATATATGTTCTGATTGAGTTCGAATCCCAGTAGCAACAACAATATTTTTCGATAAAATTGATTTTATACGTGTATCTTTCTAATTAAAACATTTAATTTGAATTTTAAAAAAATATTACAGACCTATGTTCTGAATAATTATTGTATCCTATAAGTTTACATATGTACTAATAATCAATAATGAATAATAAAATTGACGACCAAAATTATAACCATAGAATGATATGTATATGTACATGAAACTCGATCATTAGAAATAAACTGATGTTGCAATGTTCTTAGTTATAACAATACAATTTGTATGGTAATTATTTAAAATGATTTTTAAGCAGAAGCAAGCGTTAGGACAAACTACGTCTTATTTCCAAAAATAGAAGAAATTGCTTTGCCATTCTGCACGAGTAGGTACATGGGTCAATTAGTTAAAATGTGCAAGAATTATTTTCAATATACGGAGATTATTTAAATGTTCCTTTCTAAATGTGAACTTCTATCAAGATAGTTTTATAACAAAAGTGGAATTTCTTTAATTATTTTAAAGGACGCACATGTCAAATGTAATTAGAAATATTCATAACAATAAGTAAAGTTGGATATACTTCTTCCACTCTGATGTCAGATGGATCCAATGTTACTTTATTTGCAGAAATACTAATATAAGTACTGACATAGTGTTACTGTGATGCAATAGTAACGAGAATAAGCCATAATAGCATAAATACTAAATATACATATGTATATATTTATAATTAATACATTAATTTAGTTTTTAAAATATCACAGACCTATGTTCTGAATAATTACAACTTCACAATAAGAATGTGTTTTCCTTAATAATAGCATAAGCCTATAAACAAATAATATATATCTCATAGAGACGAAGATATTTTTATTATATTAATGGAAAACGTATTTAAATATGGTTAATTACATATGTTACGACCTATCTTCGTCTGACTTAAGCGATCACCATTCTCACCATTAATCAATCTCCATATCTATTAATTTTTTTAAAGTTGTAATGTTATTATATGGACGAGTACCACTACGCTAACGTCATCTATTGATTAAAATTAATATTAATTTCCCTGAAATAGTATACATGTCACAATGAGAATCTTTTTTTTATTATTTAAAGCAATATTCTTTGTTTGTAAAATGTTTTTAACAGATTATACTAGAATACGTCTGAAAAATCAATGTTTTGTATGTTTTCTTATTTTGACCAGTGTATTATTAGTAATATGTTTAAGAACACAAAAAAGTGAGAACATCTCGTAACACATAAGTTATTTCAAAACATAATATAATTAATTATAATTCTTATTGTAATTTTTTTGCACAATATTTAGATAATCCGAAATCATCAAAATACCCCATATTGCATAATCTCTGGGCTGTTCGTTGGCCACATACCTGCCTCAATGAAATTAACATTCTCACGACGAAGAAAGTTGATTGTATTTCTGACTGTGTGAGACGGAGCTCCGTCCTGCTGTAATGTCCAGTTATACTGTAATGTCTAGCTATATTACAGACTTTGTTTCGAAACTTTTGATCATTTCTTTAGCACCCCAACGTTTTTCTATTCGCAAATTTTTGATCGGAATACATTCCGATCAAATTTTTGTCATTCTGGGCAACAATTTGAAAAAACCAAATATAAACAATGGAAAAATTAATGATCAAAGATGGCGACTAGAAATTGTCGAAATAAAACCTAATATAGGTAAATATGTAAGTAATTAAATTAGTAAACTATTTAAGCTGTTGTTGATATAGTTCAACTAATTTTGATGTTATAATAAAGTTGTATCAATGTGTCCAAAATTTAATAAAAATGAATTAATAATTTTGGCGTCTGCTATCAGATTACTCAAAGATATTTAATAATAAGATATAGATGGCTCTTTCAAATAATGGAACGATTAAATGTATTAATATCAAAAAGGTAACATATAGGTTCGAAAATTTGTAGCTAAAAATATCCTCGCTGTAGCATGGTTGGATAATACACCTTCCCCGGTATGGAAAGAGATCCAGGTTCGAATTCCGGTGGTACAACAACAATATTTTTCGATAAAATTGAATTTATATGTACATTTTTCTAATTAATATATTTAATTTTGATGTCACATTTTACGAAAGGTTCTCAATTTTTTTGGGCCACTCTGTATATCATACAATGAGATCTCTATTAATTGTTTAATAACAGTGACTTTGTAGGTGAAAATCCAGTAATTGTGTGTTCTTGGACATATTGCCAATAATATTTGTCTTTATGTTGATGAATATAATTCACGTACACCACCCTCGGTCGGCAATCTCCACGTTCGGTGGATGTATTTTATTCGATTAAACATGGAAAATAAAGTCGTAAAGAAACGCGAGCAATTTTATCATATATTTACTATCTTGTTATTCCTCCAGCCCCTAGGAGATATCGTGCTTCCTTCCCGACCGGATATTAACCATCGGCGTAACGTGTGGCAAACAAGCTCCATAAAGCCGGAACCAGACGGGAGCAACTCATTTCCAATGGAGTTTTAGAAATTAGTTACTTTTATTATTTGATACACTATTATTAGGTCATTATTAAGGAGAACACATTCTTATTGTGAAGTTGTAATTATTCAGAACATAAGTCTGTGATATTTTAAATACTAATTTAATGTATTAATTAGAAAGATGTACATGTAAAATAATGGAAAGATAGATGTATTAATTTAAAAAGTGTAACATACAGGTTCTAAAATTTATCGTTATTCCACTGTGTTGGTGTAGCATAATCGGATAATGTACGTTCCCCGGATTGGAAGAGATCCAGGTTCGAATCGGTATTCGGTGTAGCAACGTCAATATTTTTCGATGAAATTGATTTTATATGTACTTTTTTCTACGTCATATTTATGACTAAAAATATTATATCTTACTTATGCAAGTGTAGTGCAGTATATCAATAGCAACTTATTGATATACTATACTGATATTGTTTCGGATTTATATGCCTGTAGTATCAAAATATTTTTTCGATAGATAGATTTTTTCTGTATATCTTTCTAATATTTGATTCATTTAATTTGTATCATGTAATACGTTGATGCGAATATTCTTTGCCATTTTAAAGGTTTGTATTTATAAATAGTGTAAATAGTTGTCCATTGTCTTAAAATCTATTTTTTGTCATTTATTTTAAAAGGGATACATTCTATCTGATTTAGCGAGTTTTCTTTCAACATCAATCGTGTAACAACCCCAAAATAATTACTACTGGTCGAGAAAAAAATTCATTTGCGACTACTTATAATATTGTATGAGTTTAAAAAGAAAACCACCCAACTGCCATGACTAACAATAATGAAAGTGTATTAAAAACCGGTTGTGATTTAGTAAGTTTCATTTGGAGAATTCATCCCTGGAAGACGAACCCCGCGCTGAATGTCCCAACTTGACTAAAGCATTGTTTCTTTTAAAATACTGAAATCTTTCATTTACCAAAAACGGAAATTATTTTCGTATCTATCAACCCAATACTAATGCTTTTAAATGTTCGCATAGAGTTTGAACATTTTCGACCTGATTTTGAAATGCGAAACTGTTTTCCTGTGGAAACTTTATGTTAACAAAGTTTTATATTTGTGACCGGGTTTTAGTACCGAGAAAAGGATCACATTTTGAAATGAGTTGATAGAAAATTTTACAGAAAACTAATCATTTTCAATATTTCATTATTATAAAGTAGACACGAAAGAAATTTAACATGTAGATGGTACGGTACACAGTAGAATAAGATATGATCTTATCTATTGATATGATACTTCTCCAATAATATGATCTAAATCATACTAAAAATTTACCGAGAAAAAATATTATGACCAGTTTGAAGGGATACTTGAATGATCAATATAATATGTTATATGGCTTCAGACAGTCTGTTAATTGATATATATTTTCCATTATATTATAACCATGTGAATAATCATAGCCAATAATACAATGTTAAAATCGTAAATAAAAATCAATACATTACGAAAAAGAGTTACAAAGATTTAAATTCTTTCGTAAGTTACTAACCAGGAGATGAAAGCGTATTTTTACTCGTAAATATTATTCAGTTAATTGTACTACAATACATCAATCTCCAAAAAAGAAGTTAATATATAGTATTACTTCCAGATAAACAATCTCAAGGCTGACCTTACATATAATATAATATTACGCTGCAACTCTAGAAATTTTTTCTAGAATGGTGTATGTTCTAAATATACAATATTAGAGTAAATTGAACAAAAAATAAATAAAAAGATAAATAAAAGATGTTTAAAGCTTTATTCCATGTATCCTGCAGAATTTCAGTCTCCAACATTGAAACAAATGCGATGAAAGATTTGTGAATAAATAGTATTATTTAAAATCGACCTCACAAAAGCCCATAATATTACCATTATTGAATGACAGCGTTGAAAATGTATATTTATATGCACAATCCACCAAATAAATATATTGACATGAACTAACGCACATTCCTTGTTTCAATATTTAAATTTTGGTATCACCCACGTGATCACTTTGGTACCACTTACGCAATCAAATATCTCCGCGACTTTTTATAAAAATATGACTCGATTATAACGAAAATTTAAACGCTATATAATGGGCATTAATGTAAAAAATACGTCATGTTTACACAAAGATTTCATTTTCGAATAGTAAACATTTTTATTGTCGCATAAACTATCGGATTTATGTTACCACCAAGAATGTGTGTAAAACGCCCCCCTCGTCCCGCTTCTAATGTTTTAAACTCCTCTCATATATTTTCGCTTTATTTCATGTCTATTCATTTACTGGCCTATTTTCCGTTTATTTTTTACTTATTTTCCATATATTGACCATTGATGTGTTTTGTCATTTGGGTGTATTTGAACCTACCCGACAGCAATTAAAACGGAATAAATGTTTCTAACTTAGGTTATGCTGCTACTATTGATGCCGTAAAAACGATTATATTGCCATTAGATGTTGTATTCATTTGAAAAAAATACACTACTTCAGAAAAATGTTTTTTTTTTTGAAAATATACCTGTGTGAGTTTATTTCAATTTTTTGAGAAATTATTACTTTTATTCTCGGGAAAAAAAATATTATTACTTTTATTCTCGGGAAATTCTTCAAATTATTAATTAAGTGAAGGTTTGAAAATATTTTATAGTACAAAGTTATACCACAATTGAAGTTTATAGGAACCCAAACATTCAAGTCCGCTTCAAATACACACTTGGGGTGTTTTACAACACGTTGTAATGTTTAATCGAATACGTGTATTCTGAACACCGCGCAGTGCGAGAGTTGCGTTTAGTTCATATACGTTTGTATGCGCAGCACATGCGCAGCTTTATCTGATATTTCTGAATTCTTCCATTAGATGAATACTTTGAATTATTTGCGCGTCATACATACTTACGTACGTGCACACATACATATAATTAATAAATAATATATTTATTTTTATTTTGCAAAATTTATAGTTATGCACAGCTTTTTTTTATAATATAGAGTGCACGTCCATGCTCATTCCATAGACACCGGCCATTAAATACAGAATTATCACTTAACACATTTGTGTCTAAAATTTTCTGTCTAGAGAAAAAAACTAACATAAATTTGGCTTATCTTTAACGGTTCGAATACTTAAACAATACGTTGGGTTTGTAAAAATTCTATACAAAGGACCAGCGATATTTTATAATATTTTATAATGTCTTACCCTAGTATGCTCGAGCCTTTAGAAAACTTGGATTTTTTCAGCGGGACTACACATTAATCATGTCTGGGAATTGAACGCACCCTCGAGCCTTGTCGAGGGTAGAAATCCATGATATTTTTTTTTGTATTAAGTCTACATAAGAAATATTATTACCTTGCAGCGAATCTTAGAATCGTAGGTCTGGGATATTTGTATGGCCAAAACTTTTGTAGGTCAATATTATATCTTCAACAATCAATATATACGTCCATTAATATTTTTTAAGCACTGGACGTTACTCCATTATTTCTCATATGTTATTCATCCCAATGTCAGTATTTCTGAGATTTATTTTAGTTATTTATACACCCCACATTGCTTTCAGATTTTATCAATTAATGAAATTATCAGCCTAACTATTGTATATTTGTTAGTGTGTCATGTGAGATGAAATTATTGAAATGAGAAATTAATTAACATTAAAAATAATAGCTTGCGAGAAATATAAGAATTTTAAAAATAATGTATTCATAAATTAATCAATAAACCAAACGTGATTGCTGAAATTGGACATATATATATATATATTTCCGCGAGCACTAGTGAATGGAACTGGCGTCTCTTTTAGATTAGATAAAATAACTTGTATGTAGTTTCCTTGAAGAAACCTAAGCCAACGTTTCGGCACTGTAACACGTGCCATTGTTAAGTCTTTACCTCAAAAAATTACGGTACAACCACACTTTTTGCGGAAGATATAAATCTCCCACGGTCGAATTTCAGTTCAAAGTCAACCCAAATACTAACCATTCATGCCATTTAGAATGTTATATAAAAGATAAATAAAAAATATAAACAAATAATTTTTTTTTTTTTTTAATATTTAAATCATTTAAAAAATATACCGTGTAATAAATAAATTATATGAATATACCAGAACAATTAAATTCACAACATTGAATATTAGTTATTTAATTTCATAAAAGAACAATATTACAAGAGATAGTAAATCCGTAACTTAGGAAATATAATAATAAATAAAAATATAATATAAATAAAAAATACCTATTAAACAATTCATGTAATATATAATATAATCGTATTAACAGAAAGATATAAAGAAAAAAAATGTAGCTACCGGGATTGATTTTTTTCTGTTGATACATTTTGTATTAAAATACCAGAGAACTGTGTTCTGAAAAAAAATCTACTTCACAATAATAATATATTCTCCTTAAAAATCACATAATATACATATTTAAGCTGTAAACTACTCTAAACACAGATTTTTCAAATAAATAAAAAATGTAACGCGTTTGAGAATTAAGAGTGTGTACGTATTATGAAAACTATATAGGTATTTGATCAGTTGATAGATAAAAGATAATAGTGTATTAAAATAATTCGTTTAATATTTATATTTTTTATTTATTATCTTAGTTTTATTAACCACAATTGAGTTTAAAAAACATCTACCGGTTTCGGAAAATACCTTTTCCTTCTTCAGGATGTCATATCTAACTAAAAATATAGCATTGTTTCTTCACCAGAATCTATTTTTAAATTTTTTAAAAAAACAACAATTATTTAACCCGACCGCCGCTACGAACATCATATGATGCGCGAATAATTCGCTCTTCAGACGCTACACGCATCATATGATGTTTTAAATTTATTTTGTTGTGTACTCCGTGACAGCGCGGCAAATCGGGCGGGAAAATATACCAAAAATTAGTTCGATCTATACTTTTGCTGACATCTTGCGTTAGTCACGTGAAATATTGTTATTTGTTTATATAAATCAGTTTAAAAACGAAGACATCTTGAAACGCCGTTCAGTTTATTTGAATTTGGCGGGGCCGACTCATCCCTCTCTCGTCGTGTGTTCGAAGTCACTAGTATTTGTCGGAACTGTGCGTTGATACGAAATATTGACATCGCGATCTGTGTTTTGTGGGGAATTGAAACAATATATTGTATCGGAAACGACATTCATTATTACTGTGATCTTATTTAAATTGGTGTTTACATTCAAATGTTGATATTGTTCTGACTGTATTTGTGTTTCGGGAATCGGTTATATTTTAAGACAATATTCGTTTATTAAAAACAGATGCTTGTATTGTGCTACGTATAATCATAATTATTAAAATTTAAAAATTGTGTACCTTTTAAAATGGCGGGCCGCAGACTTACAGAGGAAGAAATATTAGAAACATTTTTAGATGTGGACTCTGATTTAGAAATGAGTGAAGATGAGCAACATGAAACAATGAATGAAGATGTCAGTGAAAGTGAATCAAACCCCCCTGGGACAAGCCAATCTCATAACCGTTCAAGTACTTCACATCAAAGTGAAAATGCTGACTTTTTGCCTTCTTGGACCTCTGGTCCATTTATCCCAGTTATTCACGAGTTCGATGAGTTTGTGTCAGGTATAGACCCATCTACTTTATTTACTGAAAATTCATCAGAAATCGACTTTTTTGAATACTTTTTGAACAGAGACATTATGACAAAAATAGTTGACGAAACTAACAGATATTACACAGCTACCGTTTCAGTACAGGAACCTTCCCAAAAATCCAGACTTCGTAGATGGGTAGACACGTCTGTCGAAGAAATGTACGTTTTTTTTGCAATATTAATGTTAATGACGAGAAATCGACATCTTACTATCGAGGAACATTGGTCAACCGACCCATTGCTCGCTAGTAATATTTTTGGGAAAACTATGCCCAGAGATCGATATGAAATTTTACTGCGAATGTTGCACTTCTCAGATCCCGACACACAAGTCCCCGGTGACAGACTTCATAAATTAAAAATCCTAGTTGACCATACGCGAAACATTTTCAAAAAAACATTAATGCCTTTTGAAAATTTATGTATAGATGAGAGCATAATTGTTTTCAAAGGGCGTTTGATTTTTAAACAATTTATCCCGACCAAACGTCACCGGTGTGGAATTAAAATGTTTGTTTTGTGTGACGTCAAGACAGATTATATTTTGGATTTCATTATTTATTGTGGTAAAGGGACTGACATAACTGACACTGAATGTCTCGGAGTCACAGGGGCGGTGGTAACGACATTACTTCAAGACTACCTCAATAAAGGTCATAACCTTTTCGTGGATAATTGGTACACTAGCCCTCGTTTATTTGATTTTCTGCACGAGAAAAAGACTAATGCGTGCGGTACGGTGCGGAAAACACGGAAAGGTATGGCCTCATTTCGTAAATTAAAAAAAGGTGAAATGGACGCCAAACATCGTGGACCTCTTTTAGCATTAAAATGGCGCGATAAAAGAGAAGTCCACATGCTAACAACCTTGCATGACGATTCCATGGGTACGACAGGCAAAATAGATTGGAAAACGGGTCAACCTATAATTAAACCGAAATGTGTCAATGACTATAATAAGTGTATGGGTTCTGTCGATAAAGTGGATATGATGTTGAGTAGTTTAAGTTGCTTACGAAAAACAATAAAATGGTACAAGAAAGTGGCTTTTCATATAATCGATTTATTTTTATTAAACTCTAAAATAGTTTACAAAATGATAACGAAAAAAAATATTAGTTTAACAGACTTTCAACTAGCCTTAATAAGACAATTATTAGAAAAATATCACATTACACACCAATCACCAGCACCCCATCCCCGTACGTTACATGATTCGCCCCTAAGACTAACTGCTAGGGCATTAGTGAAACATATGCCTGAGCCAATAACAGGAAATAAATCCCAAAGACTTCAGAGAGCCTGTCGAGTTTGCGCCGCTTCCAAAACTAGAAAAATGTCTCAATATAAATGCTCCGAGTGTAATGTGACATTGTGTGTGTGGCCGTGTTTTAGGACCTATCACGAAAAACAAACATTTTGAAAATACTTAAATTTTTTTTTTCTCCAAACCATTGATCACTTTAAAACTTTTAAAAATAAATGCTATAGATATTGAAAACGTATGAGTGTTGTTATATTGAAGATAACGGCGCAGTTCTCAAAGGAGCGGGTAAGTACCGCTGTTATTATATTATTTATCGCGTGAGCGGACATCTCTGATGCGACACTTGACTTGATGTGGTATGTTAATGTTTACTATTCTAGCCGTATCTGTGCTCTTTTGTTTATTTATGTATTCCAAAGGACTTTATAAGAATGTAAACATTATTTTCAAATATCTTCAACAAACGTGAAAAAATATAAGCATACTCGTAAGTACATAATAAAGATATCGGCGCAGCAATCCAATTCAACGAGGTCTCTATAATCGTATAAACAACGTGACTGTATTTGTGACCGCGTGAGAGTATACGTAAGTCGGCGACTATTTTTAGGGATCATTGTTTTGTTCAATCAATATTTATATTATCTTAAGGATTTGAACATCTCAATTGATTGTTTATATTAACGACATTATCGGTTAAGTATTTTCAAGTGATAAATCATGCACAAGATGCGTGTATCTATATCTAAATGTCATTTTAAAAGTTGTGTTCAACCAAATTTACGACTTTCGAAAATAGGCCCGCGCAGGGGATATCACTTGGAGTACACTTGTTTAGCGGCTGAGAGGTTAAAAAAAAAAAATTTAGTACCTAACACAAATTGCTGCTCAATGCAAATTTAGTCGAATAATTTTTAGGGAAAAATTTTAGAATAGGACTCGTAGTTAAATTTTGTTGGCTGTTTAGAATTTCCTGATTACTTTTACGTGCTTTATTTATCTCCAACGATTCCAAATTATTTAATTTGTGACATACACCGTTTATATGCAAAATTGACAATCACAATTTTTTATCAAAACCATGACTATTTTCTATCAAATGATTAGCAAATTCTGAAAACCCACTATTGTTCAAACATCTCAAATGCTCCTTTACTCTTATATTAAAATTTCTACCCGATTTACCAATATAAAATGCAGCACAATCCTTGCAATTAAGTTTATAGACGCCAGAATTGTTAAATTTATCATCTTTGTCTTTAGAATTTATGAGTAAATTTCTTATACTATTATTTGTGTAAAATGCTGGTCTAATGTCTCGTGGTAGGTGTTTAGATATTTGTTTCGAAAAGTTATTTATATATAAAATCCTACGCCAATTATCATTATTATCATTATGTTTTATCTGTGATTTATATAAAAACTGATTATTATATTCTTTTAATTTATTTTTTAAAATAGTGTCTATCAAACATGTATTATACCCGTTATTAACTGCTATTTTTTAATTGTATTCAATTCAATATTGAAATTGGATGTTGACATAGGAATATTGACTAAACGATGTATCATGGAGTGGAACCCTGAATGTTTATGTGATAATGGATGATTAGATTCATTGTGTATGATTGTATCTGTAAAAGTTGGTTTTCTAAAAATTTTGAACTCAATTTTATTATTATTTTTAATCAATGTTAGATCCAAAAAATTTAGGGTAGAATTATTTTCCATTTCTAATGTAAATTGTATTTTATTATTAAATGAATTAATGAATTAATGAAAATAAATTAATTTGTTTAATGTTTGTCAATTGTTCCAACTCAGACGTCGACACGTGTCAATGCAGTTAAATAAAACATAGTGACCAAATTAAATACTTGGGAATTATATTTGATCTTTGTCTCAAATGGAATCATCATACACAATTCATTACAAATAAAATTAAAAAAAACTTTTTTTTTTTTTGAATATGAGTAATTTCCTTATTATAAAACTTCTTAAATTGGTGTACTACGTTATCTTTCAATCAGTAATAGAGCATGGTATAATTGCTTGTGGAGGAACGACTATTTCTGCAATTAATCCAATAATAGCAGTTAAGAAAATTATATTAAAAGTTATCCTCAAAACCCCAATCACAACGAGCACTGACGAAATTTTTAATAAATTCGATGTCTTTGATATAAGACAAATATACGCTAATACTACCCTTAAATATATATATAAATACAAACAGACACATTTTAAAACAACTCAAAATATAATTTCGGCACGGACAAATACAAATAACCTACAAACCCCAAGAGCACATACAACATATGGTCAAGAAACTACAAATATTTTATACCTAAACTATTTAATAGAAACTATTTAATTGTCCCAAGAACATGAAACTATATATTAAAACTTGGATTCGTAATATGGGTAGAGCCAGTACTGGTGCACTCACCCAAACATATTAACTCATACCTATATTAATTATTGCTACAAGTGATCCAAAAATTAAGTGCATTTTAAAATTGTTCTTCGTATACACCTTTTATATAGTAATAAATGTAAATCAATCTATAATACTTGTAATTCTAATTAATTGAACAATTGCTTGTAAACTATGCCCGTCTCGACACAGAATTTCTCTAGTGAGATGGTCCAAACAGATTTTTACATAGTATTATATAGTTACAAATAAAATAAATAAAACAATTAAATCATTTTATTAATTATTTTGGGAAGAAGCGTTAATTCGGGTGGAGGAAAGTTTGCAAAATGCTGATTGAATTCTGAAGAAATATCGTTTAAACAACTGTCGTTCCTGGCTGTAACTGGTGGTTATAATTCAGTTAAAATGAAATAATAATAATCGTTATTATTTTATAAAGAACGTTACGTTTTTTGTAATAATAATAATTTTAAAAAAGTTAATAAAAAGTAAAAAGTTCACACATATATACACACAAAATAAATAAATATAAATAATATGGTACTATTTGGTAAATTTCACAGATTTATAAATTATTTACAATTTGTGTACTTAATTGCAATAATAATTTACTTTTGCTCTACCTCTATCGATTTCCCATTTCCTACACCTTCTGCATACAAACGTATCGATAATAATCAACCAATCAAGCTACATGAACCAATCTCCCTTCTAACATGAATCCCAACACCCTTCCACCAACTCCCCCAGATCACCAAAGCGTGCTACTTAGCAGCATCTATCTGCCGGATTATCTGTATAATCCAGTTTCGGTAGGCCTGGCGGGTTCGGTCAGTGCAAGCAATCACGCGATGACTACGCTGTACTCTGCTCGCCTCTGCGCCGCTATATTGTCTTGCTGGACACGTTTATTTGTGCAAATTAGGTACAGAGTCTACGGAGAATACGGAATCTGAGACGGACAGACAATACCACGTGATCACGTGGACATATCCTTAATCTGGGTAAATTTGATTTGAATGGTGCTTACGCAATTGCGAGTCCAATCCATTTTTACATATATAAAATTATTATTATTTATTTCATGTAATATGTTGTATTTACATTTGGTATTTTGATATCTGCCTCACTGGACGTAACCCGTACTGAAGTAAACATTTTACATTTTTAATCAACAATCATATTATACATGATTAGTTTATCAACTATAATTTAGAGTTAGAAAGAAGATGTAGCAAAATGTGAAACAATATTTGATTTTGAGAAATTTATAACCTTCCTAAAATTTATAAGGATAATACATTCGTTTTCAATACAGTACCATTTACAGTACAGTACCATTTAGTTTAACACACACACACTCGCATGCATGCATAGGCTACTCACTCATTGGTGTTGGGTCTGAGGTCGTGACTTCGTGTGTGTTCATACTAAAGGGTTGATTATACTATGAACATCCGTTCGGTCTAAATTTAGATAGAATTTTATACCACCTTTGAACTATCTGTGTTGCTCAATTTTTTTTTGTATTTAGGGAGAGAATTATACAATTTGGGTACAACAAAAACATAGCTTTTTTGATCTATGTGGTGCACATCCTGGGAATTGCTAAATTGTTCTAAAAAACCCCAGATGTCCCTATTGATGAATATGTAGATCAGGACAAAGTCCAGTATCCCCAAGCTGTTGAAAAGTATATTCGAGCTTGTTCGCATTGATAATATGAGTATAACTTTTAGTAATGTTTTTGGTGCTGAAATCAGAGCATCCCCATCGTAATTCTCTACATTCAATGATAGATTGGGCTAGGGCGTAGTATACCGTCATTACCTCGTGATGTTCCTTAATCCTAAATTGGCATTTAGATGATGAAATAACTTATTTTTGAAATTTAATTCACTGTGTAAATTTTGGTAAACTGGATTTATCACTTTTATTTATGTGTGGATCGCGTAATTTGTACGTATTTTAAAATTATTTCGAAAAATATTGATTGGCATAATAACTTTTAAAACGGTTGATTTTTGTGCACTTACATATCTACACAGTTTTAAAAATTAATTGGTGAAATCCGATAGAACTTGTTCATTTTAATATAGCCAATCTCGTCTTCATTGGCAACATTTCGCATATATTTATCCTTTTAGAAGGTGTATAAAAATGTAAATACTACAATCGCTTTTAAGTAGAAAAAACTTGATTATTTTAAAAATTATGTTGCTTTTGTGTACTGATTTATTAACTGTACATTAGTAGCCTTGTACTAATACAAGCCGTTGAATATATAATGATAGATTCAACGTCAAACTGGGATGTATAAGTACGTACAACTAGTGGCTACATTTATCCATTGACGACCAGTGGCAACATTTGTTCATTGTCGGTCAATAGTTGCATTGTAACCGTGTCTTGACAGCCAAGTGACAGTCTACATACATTATTTGTTCATTGATTGAAAACAAATGAAATCGATTTTCTGTGAAATTCTTCCTCAACGAAACTGAACGATGATAATATTTTTAATTAGATGAAATACATTTTAAATTGCTATATTCTCATTCAAAAAATTATTAGTATCGGAAAAATAATTTAAACCTTCTTGAAATAAATTTGAACTAATTTTTTGAATTATGCGGTTTATATTGACTAATTAGCTAAAATTTTATGAAATATTATTCCATCGCAACTATATTTCAAAGTCTTTTCATGCTTAATAATCTTAATAATAATATTATATCAATTCTATTAGCTAATATAACATTTATCAATACGGTATAATTTTTGTAGTTGGCGGTGGTTTTTTAATAATCTTTTAAAGTTAGACTTTAGACACTTGCTTACTAAATTATTTTCCTTAATCCGTTCTAAGTACCTATAATTTATTAGGTATTAAGTCCTATTAAAGGCTTTCGACCTATCGATAATTTTATGGGCCCCCCGTTTGTTGTTGCGCCAAAAACAGCTTAATTTTGGGAAAGTCTTTAAATACATAATAATATCTAATTCTTATGTAAAAAAAAATGCTTCATACAAATACAATTCAACTTTATAAAATTTTCTCTACTTATGTCAATAGCAACCTTTGTCTGTTTACCTGTGTGTCTTTTAATTAAAACCAATTTTAATTCAGTTTCACCACTGTACTGGACAAGATTTTAAGCTGTATATATTGCATCAGGAGGCTGGTAACGATGAAATACGGTGGCTTGGAGGTAAAGAAGACATATAGCCAATTTTGAAAAGATTCCACAGAAATCGCTGGATGGAAAGCATAAAAAAAGAAAATCTGATGGAGTAAGATCAGGAGAATAGAGCGAGTATGGAATAATCTCCCAACCGAGCTCTTCAGTAACCGCTTTTGTAATGTTAGCAGTATGTAAACGATCAATATCATGCTGAAAAATCAACCGCGTTCCCGGTCGTTTTTTTTGAATTACGGCAAAGATTGTTGCCAATAAACCTAATAAATTATTGATACAATTTTCGGAGGCAATTCATAGTAATACTAGCAGTAGTATAGTATTGTATTAACTAATGGTATCATTAAAATATTTCTAATAAAAAATACTACTTTTTTAAAAGAATATAATATTATTGTGAAGTTGTAGTTTTTTCAGAACATACTCGTAGTTCTGTGATATTTTAATACAAATTAAATGTATAAATTAGAAAGATATACAAATAAAATCAATTTATCAAAAAAATATGTTGGTTGCCACCAGGATTCGAACCAGGAACTCTTCCTATCCGGTAAATGCGCTAACCATTACACCACATCAACCTAATATGTATCTGTTCTCCTTAAAAATATATAAGATTATTTAAAATTTATCCAAATTTAATAAAATAAATTGATTTAATCTCTGGCGTCTCATACCGTATATTACCCAAAGTATTTGAAATTTGTTCCAAGAAACGTGATGGTTTTTAAAAATGGAATAACAGATGTATCAATTGGTTCGAAAATGTGTCATTAAGTTAGTAGGTTGACATGGTGTAATGATTAGCGCATTTCCCCGGATGCGAAAAGTTCCTGGTTTAAATCCAAGTGGCAATCAAAATATTTTTTCGATAAATTTATTTTATCTGTACCTCTTTCTAGTTGATTTTAATTCAGTTAAACTCAAACAAAAGAATATGTCAGAAATTTTTTTTTTTTGTACTGAATACTACATTTTATTAATTAATTTTATTAAAATTTTCTACAAATTGAAAAACTCTAGACATATTCAATAAAACAATTCTATGTCATTAAATTGGCAAAAAATCCATTCTAAAATACTAGGAACTTATGTATCAATCCAAGTCAAAAAAAATCACAGTGTGGCGCATTTAATTCGAGAAGTAAAAATGAATAAATAATAATTAAATACAAATTATAATAAAACAATATGTTTCAATATATAACAATATGAGTTGAATGTTTCAAAAATAAACTGACGTCAAAGTTTTCTACGATCACAACAATGAAATACTATTTTATCCCTCCCCAAAAGCAGATAAGATTTTTCAACTTCATTGTCTAAACGAAATCATCAAAACAATGCGTTGTCATAAATATTATTAAATCCATCTTTGCAACGTGTATTCATTATATTAAGTTCATATAGCACGCTTTGTTAAAAACGGTATCTTTTTTCTAACTACAAATCCTATCTCACGCCTCATGTTACGATAAAATGAACAACACATGTAAACATTAAATATACTTTCTTTGTGTTCTGAAATAATAACAAAAAGGATCCCATAACTTGTGCTGTAATTTATGTTTTTGCTAACAATGAACGTTTTCGCGATTTAATAAAAGCTTTCTCGGAAAGTATTACTGAAGCAGCTGCTCGGAAATTGTATCAAAGATATTTTTTTATTATTTTTATATTCATAAAAACGATAGGGTAGTATCAGCTGTGGCAATAAATGCACAGATGCACTCGAGAAAAATTAATGACGCAGATGTAATTATGTATACTGCACGTGATATTGAATACTTTAAAAAAAAAAATTTTTTTTTCATTATTTTAAAAACGATACCGAAATATAGTTCATTAATATGGGTTTAATTATTTATTAGGGTTTAATTTAATATCTTTTTTTGAAGTACCTAACTCAAATGAGGAGGCCTTCTTGCTATTAATTTTTTCACAAATTCCAGTTTGATTTTATGTAACAAATTTTCATTTGAATTCATTAATGATCGCAGAATAATGTTAAAAAGTAAACAAGATAAAAATTTCCCCTTTTTCGTTATTATATACATAACGATATTTTAATACATATGAGCACACTAATGCTCGTAAATATTTAATTAGAGATTTCTCTAAGCTCTCAAAGAATTTCAGTATATTTATGTATTTTATTATTGTATTGTAAAGGAAACGTTAGGAAAAGGACAGTCAGTGGTCAACATTGCCGGTAAACCTAATTTTCTATTATGAAAATTATTAAAATACATAATGTACTGGAGCCAAATGCAAAGCTACCTAGTAAAAGACTCGTTGGTATCTTAATTACGTGTTTTAATTAATTATCTAAATCTAAATTATTAGCTATTATTATTATCTAATTATTTTATCTTAATAATTAATTTGAAAAAAGAATTTAACTGTCTGGCCCATCTGATTCTATCTTTTAAATCCGGCATTTTATTCCACTACACCATAACCAGTTCTCGCAGACATGTCAATATTACTATAATATATAAATGTACAACTGAGCAAAGTCGTTCGCTGACATGTTACATACATCAGTGTAATTTGATAAGACGTGTTATTCCCCTAAATTATTTTAACTGTTATTGTAATTATTAACCGAGTGTCACGTAGATTTTTATTATGTACATCATAATTATTGTGAGAACTGTCACTTTTGTATGTGTGGGTATTTGTGTGCATGTGAAATGAGTGGTGGGGGCCGTGAGTGGGGAACGGGGCTCTTTTCCCATCGTTCCTTCGCAATGTTATAAGCAATATCAGAGTTATATTATTCTAAAAAACTAGTGTTGTTACACATAATCAAACTGAGTTTCACTACAAGTAACTTGAGGGTCCAAAATAAGTAAATAACTCAAAGGAATCTATGATAGATTCCCAAAGGCACTACACTGATTAAGCATTATTGTTAGCTTATTTAATTAATATTTTATATTTAATATTACAATTAATTCCAATATGTATTCTCTCTAAACATAGCTCATTCAAAAATCTTTTATTTTATAATATTAAATTTATTTTAACAGATATTTATTGTTTGCAAAATAATAATAATAAAATATTCAGTTTTCTTTCAGTCGAAAAACTATGCCAAGTTGCCAATGACAGACGTTAATTTGAACAAATGGTGGACAGTGTCTATGTTCCTATAACTAGATAGACGCCTAAATAACGGCATGGCAACAAAAGAAGAAGAAAATAGGTGCTTTATTATTCTAACTAGTTCCACAGCCCCTATAAGAAATGAACACATTTTTCTAACAAAAAAAAAGACTGACTGTTGAGAAAAGTTGTCCTAGTTACTGAAAGGAATTGAAAGTTTGAAACTGTCTTCTGAATTAATTGAGAAGAAAGAAGAACAGATTGTAGGGTGCAAAGCTTAGAGAATAATCCGAGGGAGGTGAGGGAGAGATCACTTAAGGATAGTTATGCATTTCCGCGGGGAAATACCAATTTGAATATTCAAAAACAGAATAGCTCATTAAAAATTCAAAGTCGCTGTGAAATTTTACACCTGCTCAAAGAAGTATATTTAATTCATTAACAGATTTATTCAAATACACCTGAAGAAATTAATGTTATTTTTTTTAGTCATTTATGGTATCCACCGTGCTCAAGACAAATGCATTAAACCAAATATTTATAAAAATCTATTTTTTTATGATTTAGCATGTGACGGAAATTTTCAATATTATTATTTTTATTTAAATGCAAATCTATTTAATGACTGTAGTTAAATTACGGCACAAAATATTAGATTTTTTTTTATAAAAGTTTTTTTTTAAATCACAGTAATAAAGCTTCCCTATCAGTTTTTATTTGTTAATTAACGCTCATATTTTATAGTCTCTACACGGGGGAACTGAAAAAATATTTTTATTTGGAAATATTTTCAGTGCACGTAGTTTATTCTAGTATTAAATAAAAATTCTACATTTTTGTTATTTTAGGATCCACTAAATACTATGAGTATAATATAGAAATGTTATGTAGTTCATTAGTAGAAATCTACTAACTATAATTCTAGTACGAAACGTTGCTTTCTACTCCATACAAATAATTAAAGACATATACATGTCACCTGTGTGAAGCCAGCTCAAATACTACTGTTGTAATATGGTCTCTTCATTCTAGAATTCTATTTTAATATGGTCTATTCATTCTAGAATTATGTTGTAATATGATCTCTTCATTCTAGAATATTATACTATTGAAAGACTGAATTGTAAATTTCTCTGTTTCATTAGCTTACATTTCATATTTCAATGGAAAATATAAATTATATCTACTTTCTCAACGAATTAAAACATCTTACTCTCGTAATAAATTACTTAATATTTCTGTTTAAAATAATAAATTTTACTTTAGACTATTCCAAAATCCTACAATTAATCAATTAGCGAGTATCTAGTATGCAAACGCGGCACCACTCACGATTTTTTTTATCTTTATTGTGGCCTTCGCCAATCAGGTGTAAGTAGTCATTACAAGTACTCACAGATGAAATAATATATTATCTTAAATATAATATAATATCTTAAATAATATTATATAATATAATATCATAGTAAATAATATAATATAATAAATATAATATAATATCTTAAAAAATGAAATAATATAATATCTTAAATAAAATCTTAACATAATTTTTGTACGTTAATATTTTTCCTGTAAATTTAACTTTTATTACAATTTACTTTTACTACATTATTACAATTTTTTATATCTCAACTCAATGGTGTCGGATAAATTGCTTTATTTTACATTTTATATTTATTTTTAATTCTGATTATGAAAAAACATGCTGACGTGACGTAATTTTTTTCTTTATGTTCTGCACTTCTGACGAAACTTTGTGTTATTTTACAAATTATGTTAATGCCTGAATAGGGCAGGTATAATAATAATAAATTAATTAAATATTCTCACTATTTTATTGTTACTATTCTGATACAAATTATTAAAAACATTCCACTGACCCTCTGATTTATAGATTGGTAAATAATTTCCGAAATAGAACATATTCAAAATCAATTCACTAAGTTTCAAGATGCGCCTGGGAAATCTTCTTTTACAAATAAACCAGTTTTGAGATGTCAATTATTCTTTGAAAATAATTCTCAAAATTAATTAAGCTTAGTATTGTTTTATTAATTTAATGGTAATCCATACCTTATACATACAAATAAATAAAATTAATTTAAAACGTGCATTGTTTCATTAAATATAATAATTCACTATAAAAAGTGGAACTAGTCAGTACTGTCCAAAACATTTTTTTTATTATAAGTATACAGACAAAGAAAGTTTACACCGTAATAGTTTATTTTTTTTTATAATAGGTCAATCGTTTATATCAAATAAGTAAATTTGTAGAAATATTATCCACTAAGAATAGATAAAATGAGGAAAGTTACATAAATAATTCTTAATCTTAAATCTTAAAAGTGGACTATTTACAACTTTGACACGTACAACCGACTGTCCGTTTGTCTTGAACCTGAACCAATGATCTAACGAGAGAATGTAATGAATCTTGGAGAGATATATGACCCAAGGCAATGAAATTTAAAACAAAGCAAAAGTTATCTATCATGAGAGTAGAAAATTGTGTTCTGTAGTCTTGAAGTATCGTAGAATAAGCAATGAAAAATATTCATTATTAACTAAATTATGCAAAACCTCATGGTGTCCATTATATGTACATATTTGTGTTAATGTCTAATGTTACGACAAGTTGACATTGAAATGAAAATATAATGCTCCAAAAAATAAATGTTTTGAATTCTAAATAATTGTTTATTTTTATATTAAATGCTGATAAATATTCTCCACTCATCAGTTGGCTAATTGGATATAAGCGTTGCACTGCACAATGCATATAATAGACATGGTACTTACTTACTTACTTACTTACCATCACGCCGTTTCCCCGTGGGGGTAGGCAGAGAGGATAGAGCGCCACACTCTTCTGTCCTGACATACAATTCTCGCCTCATCCACATTCATACATCTTGTCATACAAGCTCGCCGATTGTTGAGGCTTCTAAGAGAACCATCCTCCATTATCTGGTTTACCTGGTCGTGCCAAGTCTTCCGCGGACGTCCTCTATTTCTGGTTCCATCAACACTTGCGTCATATATCTTTCTTACCATTCTCTCCTCATTCATCCTTTCCATATGACCAAACCACCTAAGTGATCCTTTCTTAATCTTACTCACTATACTTACATCAGCTTTACATTCTTTTCTTATTTCTTCATTCTTTACTCTGTCATAAATAGATTTGCCACAAATACGCCTAAGTGATCTCATTTCCACTGCATTCAGATAGCTAATGACATGGTAGCTAACATTATCCACGCCTCTCCGCCATGCAGAACTTTACCTCGTATCATTGTACTTAAAAATTGTTATCTTAAAGTAACCATTTCTGAACAAACTCTATGAATACTGTAAGTACCTTTTACATACATTATTCGATTACTTTATTTCCTCTGTATTGAACCAGTACTGAACATCGTACGCAATGATGTTATGAGATTGTAAACAATTCATCAATTCACAATCTTAAAGTAGCAATCCTTCGGATATCCGATACTTTAAACATCATTACACACACATACTTAATACGTACTTACATTCATATATAAAACGTCAAAAGCGGGGGTGGTAGGTACGTACGAGTGTATGCTAAACTAGCTCTTGTTTGGGATTCTCTTTGTTCGTGATTCAATTTGAAGCTCGCAAGTGCTATCCAAATACCATCCATTTTCTATGAATTCAGTTCTAAATGTTTACCTTGGCTGTATGACTTTTTAAAAATAAGAACATCTCCAACATGAAACAAGTACGAGATACGCAAGTGAGTCAGATAGGTAGAATGAAAATATTTGTGCACTGTATTGAATATTACGATAATATTATTGTACTTTTTTCTACACAATGAACTTTTAACTTGATTAGTGGTACAAACCGCTCTTGAATGGTGGATTGTTTATGTAAAAGAAGAAGAATTGAATATTGTACGTAGAATAAAAAGATAAAGATAAAGACACTGATGTATGGAAGTGAGGCCTGGAGCTGGCAGAAAAGGAACGAAAGTATACTGAATGCAGTGGAAATGAGATCACTTAGACGTATTTGTGGCAAATCTATTTATGACAGAGTAAAGAATGAATAAATAAGAAAAGAATGTAAGCTGATGTTAGTATAGTGAGTAAGATTAAAAAAGGATCACTTAGGTGGTTCGGTCATATGGAACGGATGAATAAGGAGAGAATGGTAAGGAAGATATATAATGCAAGTGTTGATGGCACCAGAAATAGAGGAAGTCCGCGGAAGACTTGGCACGACCAGGTAAACCTTAAATGGAGGATGGTTATGTTAGAAGCCTCAACAATCGGTGAGCTTGTATGAGAAGATGTGTGAATGTGGATGAGGCGAGAATTGTGTCAGGACAGAAGACTGTGGCGCTCTATCCTATCTGCCTACCCCCACGGAGAAATGGCGTGATGGTAAGTTAGTTAGTTATTTAGTTATAAAAAGATTCACTAGCATGTATGATTTTATTGAAGTGTTTATAAAAATAATACAAGTAGTTTGACAAAAAGTGATTTATTTATAAAATACAATAGTATTCACTTTTTCAATACTCAAAGTGATTTTTCCTATTATGTATACGATAGTTTATGATGGTTCTTTTTTTGAATAACTTCTAGGTTTAATAATAAACATACCTTTAACTATTAGGAGAACACATTATTATTATGAAGTTGTAATTATTCAGGACATAGGTCTGTGATATTTAATTCGTATTTAAAATAGCTTTAACTCATTACTTTGTGGATTACAGATGCAATAATTTTGATCGTTAAATCAATCCAGAAATATAATTTAATATAATTTCATCACAGCGGTTACGATCCATTGAGCATCTCTTCTTTCTCCGAATTTAAAAGTTTTCACCACTGCCGTCTATATTCACAAGTATTAAACTGAATGTTATACAATTAATAATCACACAAAATACTTTGTTTAAACCACCATTCATTAATTATTCTACATGTTTCGATACCTATGGTATCATCTTCAGGAAAAAATGTATACTGAAATTAAAAAATACAAGCATAGATAAAAACAAAAATATAAAATAGTGTGTAAGTAAGAACTAATATGAAATTATTATTTTTTTTATTTTAAAATATGTATAATATCCTATCTCCTTTCCAACCCCCAGAAACCTCCGTTAGTTACCTAAAATTATAACAGTAATGGCCGTGACTGAAGTATTTATATTTTGTTTTTAGTTAAATATATGTGTGAACTTTTTATTTATTTATATATTTTTTTGTTTTCTTTTCATAACATAAATAATATTTCATAACTCAAATGTATTATATAATATGTATTATCTTTATGGGAAATCGGGTCTTCATAAAAAAACTCCAATAACGCTGGAATAAACGCATTATATTATTATTATTATTATAACTAAATATGAATTCCTGACAGTACCTACTAAATACGAAGCGCTGGTATTATATATAACTATTAAAATGTATGAAATATCAAAGAATAAAAATAATTCTGTATAAGAATCAAATAGTGTTTAGTTTGATTCTAAATGATTCAGCAGCTTGATGGTCTAGTGGTTATAATTCTGGCCTAATGATTTAGTGATCGGGTGTTCGAGCCATATTCCAGGAGACCAGCAAGTTAGTCATATTTTTATAGCATATTGATTTGTCATGTTTAAACTTCTGACAGGCGCAATTTAATACATTATTATGACGTTGAGTCTGGCGGCTGGTGCACTGCAAGACACAAGGTGTTCCAAAAGTCTTTTTCATAATAATAATTCTGTTTTAAAATAATGGATGGGTATAATAAAAAAATATTTAGTCTGCATTGAAGTACAGTCAGTGAATTTATTTTTAAAAAATTGCGTTTTTTAAATGTGATCCGTTATTTTGCTAGTACTCTTCTAAACGGGAGGCAAAATTTCTGAGAACTGCTCGGCACATATTCTTCGTTCTCATTGCCATTTCGTATCGGATATTTTCTTTTAATTGGTCTAGAGAGGGAGGATTGTTACTGAATACCTTTGATTTAAGTTAGTCCGATAGGAAGAAGTCCATTGGTGTTAAGTCGGAGCTACGTGGAGGACAGTTTATGTCACCTCGACATCAATTTTCCATGGAAAAATTCACAAATTCACGAAGGACACGCTCCATAGTTATTGAATTCCCGAGGACTTGGCTATATCGGCATACCCCCGCCCCTTTCCCGATCATTGCGTTGGTGTAGAGAATGAACCAAAATGAAAAATACTTCTGGAACGTACTATATAAAGACAAGGAACAAATTATATTGCCTTGAACATGATAGAGAAAGTTTTCTGTTTAAAACAATAAACACCCTTACGCTATATTTAATAGTATGTTTAGTAGCGTCTTGTCAAACACGATTCTTAATTAGATATTCTGAGGAGACAAGAATATATTGTACTAGTTAGTGAAATGTATTATAATTACGCTGTATACTGCTTGACGAGTATAGCATCCTTGCCGGTGCGCTGGTCCTAACTCACTTAATTAAGTATTATATATGAACTTTAATAAACAATCATATAATCATTAAAGTTATGGCGTTAAATACATCACAAACTTATTTAACTTAGTAGAAAGACATTGTCCTAACCAGTGGCGTAACTACGCCAATGTGGATAGGGGCCCAAAAAATTCGTGCCATATAATCTATTAGCTTTCATATTTTATATAATATCGGATCCCTTTCTCAGTGTTAACAGTGATCCAATGCAAGCAATGGAATTCTAAAATATCAAACATCGTTTCTAACATTATTATAAAAAAATGTGAAAACATTATCGATATGTATGTATAGCAGCGGTACCCCGCTAATATATCGGGTTAAAGTCTAGACCATAGTCGTAAAGTAAATATAATAATAATACGAAACAAGTATTATATTTTTTAAATTGCAAGTACATATAAATGCCTTAGAACACTTATATATTCTTCGTAAAAGTGTGAATTAAAAAAGAGACGAATTTTATTCTTACTATTTAGTAGATAAACCGTGCAGTACTAGTATTCACATATCGTATATGCAATGCTTATTTAGGGAGCCTTTTTTGCATTACACATTGGGGCCAAATTGTGTAGTTACGCCACTGGCCGCTGGAGTACCACCAAGTTAATCCTATTTTTATTGCGCAAGCGCTTAGTATAGTTTAAATATAGTACGAAAATTAATGCCACTTGCATTTCCAATTGCAAATCTGTATTTTAAAAAATTCTTTCCGGCAACGGCAATTTTGGCAAATAAAGTTGTTTCGTGTGTGTGGAATTTAATTTTTACTTTTTTTTAGGTCAAATAGTAAGTTTATGAACATCCGCCATTTTAAAACAAGATGTAAAACACAATTGTGATATACACCAGGTCAATTTTTCGGTAAAGTATTTTCGAAATCTAATCCCCCGGTTGACCACGATTGCTATACAGTATGTATTATATATATAGTTAATTATACGATTTCAAGAATTGATTATGAAAGGTTGTCGCGTATTTTATCGCTCATTTTTCCATATACCGATATCTACAAATATGTGAGCGTTTCTAAAATTACTCGACGTAAATATACAAGAGCGGATGCATTTAAATGTATAAAGAGTACTCTATATTTAGTATTTTATTTTTAAAATTTTAAATACACTTAAAAAAACCGCTACTGGAGCAAACTGGTCTTCTAATTGACTGATTGAAATGATATATTCATTTATTTATAATTTCACGAAAATACTATTAGTTAATATGACAAGAATTTTTATCAATTTCCTAAATCAAAAAAAACATTGCCAGTTTCAGAAAAGTTGTTCAAAATAATAAAAAAATTCCTTCACGCCTAAGCAATGTATCACAAGGTACCAAGATAAGGTAAGGTTTGATACCAACACGAAGGGGTTGCAATACGACCTGCTATTGTGATTGCCGCAAATGGGACACGCACAATCAAATCAAACTCCTTTAGGGATGAGAGGGGATGAAATTGAATTCGACCCATCCCTGCGTGAAGGAGAGATAGGGTGTCAATAATAAAGGCAGCTATGACACTCTTTAAAATGGGTTTCCGTGTATTTTTGACGCATTTTTTCTCTTTTTTGTGGTCCAAAACTGATTATTTTCATACGTAAAGTGACAAATTGCTCGCGAAATAATAAGTTTGTTATTACATTATTCATTAAGTAAATCTTAAAATTGTACATTTTATTCAGTATTTTAATATAGTTGTAATTATTATTATCTTAACTTGCTAAGCTTACTTGTCTCAAAATAAATTTTCCTAGTGAGTGAAATAAATGAAAAAATTGTTTGGTTGATGTTTAGTGAGAAATATTTAAGAACTTTTCACTTTTTTGTGATTTTTATGTCAATGATAATAATAATCATCAGCTTGCTTCTTATGTAAAGTAGCTAGAATATGTCACATAAATATTATAATTATGTTATGAAAATAGATCATCCTTTATGTTATGAAAATAGGACCATCCCAAAACTATCGAACTCCCAACAAGTTGAACGTCATTTCTCTATATCGTTCGAGCGATGTCTCGGCGTTAACGCTGTACCAAGAAGAAAAAATTCCAGTTTCATCGGGGTCGCACGATCGATGACATGTTAGAAACTTATTTTGGATAGAACGATTGCAACAGCTTTAGAGATATATTTTTAAGTCGTAAAACCTCATAAAAAGTACCTCACGGCTGAGACTCTAATATAAAATAATAAAGTCGCTTTTCCAATATGGTACAAGTTTATTTATTGTAATTATTGAAACTCTTAATTATTGTTCATTTAAGAATCAAAAAAATGATACATTATTTTACGTATTCAATTAGGTTATTTAAAATCTCAATAAATGCGTGTTTAAAAATCATCATCATTAAAATTCGGACTAAATGATGAGATTCAAATTCAAGGACTCAACTTGAATTTATTCATCTATGTTAGAGATATTATATTTAAAAATATGTGTTTACTTTTAACCTCTCGCCTGAGAAGGTTAACCGTAGAAGTATTTATTTAACCTCTAGACAAAGTTAACAGATTTTCTCTTCAAAATGTGCAAAACACAAACGCGTCATCATGTCAATATTTTAATTCAATTGTGAAATACTATTTGAGTAGTTCATCTTATTCAATTCGTCCGAAGTCAAGTAGGGAGTTGAGAAAACGGTAGGTCTCAATCGTAACTTATATCAGATAATCACTTTTTATTCCTTCACATAAATGTGTATTCAGCCGTTGCTCTCTTAAAACCGATGAAAGTTTATCCTAATTTGTGTTTAAAAATCTGAATATCGTACCACAAAAATTAACTAATACTTATAAATTTACATATGACAGTGGATATAAAATATATATGCTTAATACACTTAATTTATTTTTAATATAACTAATGTAATAATTTCAAAAAAATCGGGTTAACCCTGAAGCAATGCATATTTTAAATCCTTACTCCACAAAATTTACAATGTTCCCAATGATGTATCAAATAACGTAACTGAAAACAAACTCCTTTGAAATTAGAAAAATTAGAAAATTTTAGATTTTTTCACGTCATGTTCGATAATATTGTAATAACAGCAATTATATATTTTATAAAAATGTTTAATTTGTAAATTGTGACTTTTTACGATAATTTATTTACAAAATTGATTTTTAAGTAAACATTATTATTTCATATTTATAACAAACAAATAGAGAAAATTGGAATAAAACTGAGACATTACTATAGAGTGAAGTGTCAATTTTCAAAATTTAACATCAGAACAAAAAGGTTTTTATGTTAAGAAATTTTAATTATTACCAGTAATAATGCTTTACGCAAACTAGCAAAACTCAATAATAATATTTATTATTATTTGACTTTTTAAATTTAATTAAAATATAAATATGGAGTTTTACAAACTAAACATAATAATAATAAATAAAAAATATATTATATTGTCAGCGTTTAAATTTTCGTTCCAATCGAGTCATATTTTTAAAAAAAGTCGCGGAGCTATTTGATTGCGTAAGTGATACCAAAGTTATCACGTGAGTGACACCAAAATGAAAATATTGGCATAAGAAATTTGCGTTAGTTCGTGTCTATATATTTGGTGATCTGTGATTATTACAAATTTTCATCTTTACGAACGTCTTTCGCGTCCATTTTAGGGCGTTTTTTACATCATCAACGTCAGTATCTTTGTGTCCAGCACGGGAAAACGACTTTTTCAACGTCTTCCAAGCTTCTCTGTTGCTGGTGTCGCAGATCCACTGTCTATTCACCAGTGGCGTACAGTAGGTATAGATTTATGTTACCGTAATATTATATAATAATATATAGTATACTAGGTATATGTTACACTGTGCATAGGTTTATAAACTTAAGTTTATCTGATGTCTTTAAGCAAAATTAATCATTATAAAAATGCATTATTCTTGAACGCAAAGAACAATCATGAAAATAACACGTTTAGTAAGGAAATTTTTTTTTGCGAAAAAGTAAATGAAGAAGTTGACGCTTCTATCAGCTCCGAGCCAAGTTCAAATGTCATTCTATTAGGAAACAGAATAAGTAAGGACTCCGTACAACATGGATCAGCTGATTCATTTCTGACCCTGCCGAATGGAATTTTTGAATTCAGTATATAGCAAACGTCTTGAATAGAACTATGGATTATTTAATTTGTATTTGTATCGCAGAATTTTGAGTAATGCACAGCTTTTTTGCTTGTATGCAGTGCGCGCCTCTGCTGTCCACAGTTAACTTCCAGTCCATGATCTCCAATCAGTTTTTCCACAAGTTGTCCTACGTCTTCGAGTTTGGTTTAACTACATATCCACTCATTTGGCTTTCGTTCACGTATCGAGATCCCTAACATGATCTGTCCATGGCTCTTTAGGCTACTTTAAGCATTGGGATTATGTCATCCTTAAACGTCCATGTTTCACCCCCTGTCGGGACAGGTAGCACGCAATGCTGAAATTCTTTCATCTTAATGCATGGCTTATTTAATTTGAAGACATTTTTGAAGTTTCTACTTCTATATTGTATCTGCTAAAACCATCACTAATCATTTTTATTTTGTATCCTTAATCAAATAACTTTGAACAATTCGTAAGAATTGATTATATTCAAATAATGTATTTCGGTCAACGAATCCATTAAACTAAACTAACCCTGAAAAAATTCTCTTAATAATTAATAATTAAGGTTTAAAGCATTTTAAAAAAATAATTTCATTTTGTGTTACATTATTTTGTGTCATCCTACGACCTAAAAAATTTTTCAGCCAAGCAGTCGGATACCCCATCTTAGCATTGTACGAACATTTAAATAATTTAAGCATACATATCATCGGCCTGTACTTTCGTAAGGGTAGACAGAGACAACTTAGTAGGTACCTCACATTCCTGTTTAATATACGTCTACATATCCTTGTTGGTTTATGTGCTCCCGTCACAGCCCTTATATTATATTTCAAATGTCGTCATTCCACACATAACAAACGCATTTCAATTATTCTCGTATGTCGGTGCTAAGTCCCCACACACAATATAAACACAATATAAAATACAAACTAAAAGTTAACGACCCACAATTCTTTCCTTTAAATAAGATATAATTTCATTTATTTATTTATTTTATACATTATATGTGCATTTAAGTATTTTAATTACTACCTCACTGGGCTTCACCTATATTTACGTTTTACATAATCAATAATTAGCAAATATGAATTAAAAATTATAATACTAAAGAAAGAATAAAATGCCGCTGTTTTTAAACATGAAAAATATAAAAGACAAAACATGAAATTTGTTGACATTTGGAATTTTAATTTGTGTCAAAGATAGTACGTTTCTAATTTAAGGTTCGCATTAAATTAGCATTAACATTTTGAAAAAGTAAATTTAAGATTATACTATTTCAAATGTTAAGATAATCAAATTAATTAATAATAATTCTTCAAGATCGGTGCACACACATATACGATCAGGCAATCTTGTGTCTCCTGGTGGATAGAATTTGAGTAATAACTCACACACAGGCAGTCTGCTGTCACTTGATCTTTGAACTATGGTCCTGTCGTGCCCGCTCTCACACATGTATTCCTTACAGAACACACTAATTTGACTCTGTATATGTGTCAAGTTAAAGGGTGACCATGTTATGGACACACGCTCGATCTGCGTTTTTTTATGCAGAATTTTATAGCATATTTGAACTGACTTAATTAATTGAATATTTATATAAGTACCAAAATAGGAATTAAAAAAAAAAATATCATTTTTCAATTTTTGGTACGAGACAAAATTCTCTGTTGATAAAATAATAATTTGTGTTCAAGTTGTGTTGCTTTAATTTTCACTTTGGTTCGATAGGAATATATATTTAGATATTGATGAGGAGAAAGTACTGAATTCATTGATCAAATCATTGTTTACATACAGTACCTACGTAACACAAATACGAGTTCGAGGTGGAAAACAAATTAATATATAAATTAATAATATGTAGATTAAGCGAACGGTGTAGACAGATGTTCGGTAGAAGAGTTAAGCAGCGTTGTTCTTCTCGCATGCAGCTGACCCCTGGCGGCCGTGTATCCCGCTAACGTTCCTTGCGACGTGACTCGAGTCGCTGTTTGTCCACTTCACTATTTATCGTATTTGGCCGTCCATCGGTGTTAAAAACATCTAATTGATTGTGATTTTATAAAAACATTCTATTTTTTGTAACTAACTATACTATGTACTGTGTAAAGAGAAGAGTTCCAGTGGCGAAACGATTGCTTTCGCTAGCCGCAAAACATTTTTTTTTTATATTTAGCATTTCGACAGCATAATTTTATATTATAAGCAGTATGTATGTACTTTTATAACAATTTATATATTTAATGATAATAATAAAGTAGACTATATATTTTATGAAACCAATACTTCACTAACTTACTACGAATTATTGTTATTTTAGATAAACATTTCACAAAAAAAAAATTATAAAATTTTCAAACTTCGTAAGTGTCGTCAGTTTGGCTTAAGGTGCTCGTTATGACGAGACATGAGATTGTTGAATGACAAGGTACCACAGAATTTTATTCATATGAAGGATAACAACATTCAGTATACTTTTATCGTACAAGATATTTTCATCTACATCATCAAAACTTACATTTTCATAAATCAGGTTATTATAACTTGTACTGCTACAAAAACTCAACAAATGAATGTAACATTTTGTCAAGGTCTGTGATATTTATATCCCGGAAGCGCAAAAACAATATTTTTCGACAAAATTGAGTTTATATGTATATATTTATAATTAATATATTAAATTAGTATTTATTTTAATATTTTTATAAATATTTGGGCTGGTAAAAAAATAATTACGGTGTTCGTTTCTAAGTTCTAACCATATTTTTTTCAATGAACGTGTTATTTTGTCATGTTCGTGTTAATATTATTTGAAATATGGAAAAAAAGCAAATAAGAAAAAAAAATGTATGAGTTCAAAACAAGTGATAAAAGAATGAAAACTGCTTGTTAACTAAACAATGTTTTTGGTGCGAGTACTGTTAAGGAACATACGTAGCGATTGTGGTTCCAAAAATGTTATACGTATAATGCGATGGAAGACCATTCAAGGTCCTGACCCACTGAACGTGTATTTGAATCAGAAACACGCATAACAATTTGAGATATTGCATGAAAATTAGGTGTTACCACTTAAAATATTTAGGAAAATCAAAAAAACTTTATAAATGGGTGCCGCATGAACTAAATGAAACCAAAAAAATTGCTGTTACAAATTTGGTCTTTTTGATTTGGTTATGAAACACTTTTTTGTTCACCATATTCGTCAAATATCTCACCAACAGATCATCACTTGTATGTGGTAAATATTATGTTCCAGACCAATGTTGTTTTAGAATAACGAGGAAATGAAACACAATTTTTAAATTTCATTCTTATTTATCAATTATTTAGTTTATTGCAATTATATATGAAGTGTGACATTGGCCATGTGACTACCTCAGGCAGCGGTACAAGTGCATGACCATATATTTCATAACATTCTCACACACTTCGCATGTTATTTCAGTAATTTTATTTCGAATATTGTCCTGTAGCATCAGAATTGTTGTTGACTTATTGGCGTAGACCTTTCCTTTCAAGTACTTTTACATAAAACAGTCGGGAGCCGTCGAATTAGGTAATCGAGAAAGCCAGTCGATATCACCACTTTTTTACATTATGCAGCCGGGAAAATTCCTCGCAAAATTACAAGCGTAGCTCGGGCTGTATGTGAGGTGACATCGTTCTTTTGAAACTAAGTTTCTTGCAGGCTCAGCTGACTTAATTCATAATAAATTATAATCAACAACTGTTTACGATCACTAAATGCGAACTGACATATCTGCCAAATCAAAATTGCGGCCAAATAAAATCGACCTGGAATATAATGTTCACCCTGTACCTACAAGCATTTTATTTAAAGTAGGGTGAATTTTTCAATAACCAAGATGCAGTTGAAAATGCATTTCAAGGTCTTATCAGAACTCCGAAGTATTACACCATCGGAATAAGTAAACTATTGATTGACAAAAAAGTGTCGATTCGAATGTGTTTATTTTAATTAATAAAATGAATTCAGCTAATAAAAATGTTCTTGAATTCAAGGTCATAAACCGCAATTATTTTTTCACCAACCTTATAGATCTCGAGAGAACTTACGTTATGCGAAACGGTATAATATGAGTTTTGTTTTTGCCTGTTCAATGTTTCTTCTTTCCCGAGGCAAAGTTGATTTTATATCAAAGCAGCCTGTCGTTTGCGATTGCTTCTAAGTATAAAAATATACTTAAATTGCAAAAATAATGTAAGGATAACATCCTACAATATTTAAATAAAATTAAGGTTTAAAACTAGTAAATATTATTTTTTAACTATATAATTCTATATAAGCGTGGTAAAGCTAAAGCTTGGGTAAAATTAAAAAAAATTATGGCAGAAAATTCGGTGGTATGAAGTATTTATTTTGTTTAGTGGAAATACTGTGTTTGATAGTTTGGTGCTGGCAGCCGCCGGGAGGCAGAAATTCTGGCGGCGTCATGGATCAAAATGTTTATTATTTATCATTTTGGATTACATAAAATCATTTAAGAGAAAATCTTAAGTCCAGAGCCTAGAGCCAATAAACTGACAATAAAAAACTCATCTCTGTACATATTAATATATTAGTCTTATGTTATTATTATTAGCTTAATTAAGATTCGACATTTTGTGTACATCGCCAAATCTGAATTAATTAATTTATCGCTATTTTTACACGTTATTTACAGAGCAATGAAAATCAATTTTAACCTCTTTGTATGACATTAAAATCTCATTTTCTGTAATAAAATTAATGTATCTGTCTATATACACTCTGTTGTTTAAAAATGCAATAAAATAGATATTCTGTTAAATACTTTATTAATTTAATGTTTAATTATTTATGAAGAAATCTTTTAAACTATTTAATTCACCACAGTTTCGAAAACTAAGTTTTTGTAAAATGCAGTCAGTTCTAAATAACGACGTCAAAGAGATTGAAAAATAGTAAGTACTGTTTATATTGAAATATGTTGCAATGTTTGAATTTGCGCGCCGAGGTTAGTGTAGCCTACTTAGCCGACTTGTGTATGATGATTAGCCGTCTAAATGGACGAATCAGAGACGAGAATCCGACACTGGCAGGCAGCGGAGCAAAACGTCACTTTTGGTGGGTGGCGCGTCGGTGGAGCTGCGCTCCGGAGAAATATGGTAACGGGAGGTGGCGAAGATTGAGAGTAAGATCAACGCGGTTGATCCAGAGATGTATAGTCCAAGTCCACCCCCAGGTTGATGAGAGACCCCACTGCAACGAACAAGGAGGTGGCGTACGAGAATGGTCGATGGATGGGCGCTATGGACAAGGCTGAGACGAGATGATGTCCGGTCTATCTCCTGGAGCGTGAGATGAATCCTGGCGCTGGCATGTGTCGACCCAGGTCCTCAGCTGCATCGGCACCCTACAGCCGCGTTGGCTGATGTCGACAATAGATAAGCTCCGAAAATAAAATAAATAAATAAAAGTGACCTCTCCCGGAGGAAAGTTAACCTGAAAAAGAAAGATCTAAAGAACATTTTTCGTACATCCAATGTCGGGATTAATTGTGTTTTGTGAATAAATGTGAAAATCAGAATGCCTTTGAATCAATTATCATCCCATCCGCGTCACCAAACTACACACACACACACACCCACTTGAAGACCCAAACTGAACTAGATCGGTGGTGGCCCCTATGGCTTCTTATTCTCTAGGTCCCAATGTCACCGTAACAATATTTTTTTACTACACTAATTATAACAGGAAAAAATAAATCTAATAATTTAATTTGTCCGATCCATAGAAACAAGATGATATACTACGTGAATTTATTATAAGACTTTATCTACTGTAGTATTAACAGCGACTAGGAAGTGCTCTGTGAATAGCATAATTCTTGATATAGTAAAATTTGTTCCACTAAAATTCTTAAGAGTGAAAGAAACTATAATCAATAACTATAAATCAATAATTTATTATCACCATTTTTAAATGTTACGACTAGTTCGTTAACGTATATTAGTTCAATAACTAAACCAACATTTTAATTGGAAAAAAGAAGAAAGAAACATGAAAGATTTATTTTTATTCTGTTCTGAAAAAAAACTCCAGTGTTGTAAAACAAAATTACTGCCTCAAACATAAGAATAACGATCAATATTGGTTGGTAAAAACAGGTAAAAATCACGCCACTTCACTGGGTCATAGATTTTAGCTTCAATTTTCTTATTTGGTACCGAAACATTAATATTGAAACTACATGACTTTTAGAAGGCTAACAGTTTTAAGATTATTACTTGGATTATCCCGGGTTATACGCCAGATAAATTATTCAATTCTGACCGAATAAAAATCCAACAACTTTCTTTCAATGTATTGCTTCGGATCCTGCGATTCTTAAACCACATCTCTCGAAACGAAGATTCGATATAGGCAAAGAGGCGAAGTCTTACAAGGGAATATTATTTCCTGGTTAAATTCATCGTCTATCTTTCAAAGATACGTATCTCAATTTTTTTTTGATTTTACAGCAAACAATATTTTAACAAACTGTGTAGAATTTTCAAATTAAAAAAAATCTTACCAATTTTTTTGTGTGTTAATTTCTAACATTTTTTTGTATTAAAAGCAGTATGAGGTGTATTTACTTCATAAATATTACTTACTAGTCATTTGTATAAATGACACATCTAAATAATTTCGTCAAAATATTATTATGTAATATTACTTCAGTTAAATAAAATTCAGATATGCCTGTTTGAATGAATTATGGGCATGTAACCCCAGTCGTAACTTAATTTTAATAAAAATGAGATAAGCATTTTTGAAAGATAGACGACAAATTTATACACTAGGTAAATCTGCTTAAACTTCTATCAATAGTACAGAATACCCCAGAGGAACCTCTGTGTACCAAGATGAAAAAAAATAATACAAGCAGCCAACGGAAAAAATGATCCTACGTCATTATCACGATCAATCATCTATCTCTGAATAAAACTATCGAGACTATGTTTCAGCTCACCTCAAACTTGTGGTATATACCTGTCTATTTTTTCGCTTATTTGTATTTTTTTAATGAAATTTTAACTTTATTTTGGAACATTATAGCGAATTTCACATTTTCTTATTATTTTCAAAGTAGCATCCTGTAATATTAAAAAAGGATAAACTTCACTCTGGCTCCACGTTGTCAGGAAACTTATTTATGAAACAATTAAAAAATCCTTGATGGAAACTGGCCCTGCAGAATCCCTAGTCATGGTTTTGGCTCAAATTGTCTAGAAAAATCTCGAGGCTCGCGCATAATATGGAAGGAAAACATAGCAATTTTGAACAGCTGTCTTAAAGTTAAAATGCTTCAAGTTTTCATATTAAAATGGCCCGTAACACGTTTCCGCCCCGAGAGGGCGGAATATACTTGGTAAATTTTTTGGAGATTGTTTTAAGAAATTGATTCAGAAATTTTGAATGTTGATAATGGAATGAAAGCCATTATTTCAAAAATGACGTCTTAGAAAAATGTAAACCTTTATAACATTTTGAGAATTCTTCGAACAAAACTTGTAAATTTTTTGTAAAACTTGTATTCTCTCTAATACAAAAAAGTGCAAACTTTAAAAACCAACTTTTTGATAAAGAATTTCTAAAATTATATACAATGTGACTTGGTTTAATATTAGTGCAAAATCTGATAAATTTACATTTTTAGTTAATGATATTAAATTTAATTTCATTAATGATTTTTTTTTTTAAACATTATTAAATATAATGCCATTGAAAAAAATGCATTTACCGGTACTATAAATGTCCAGGTTCATGTCCCGGTGACAGCTCACTTGATTTTTAATATACGATTTGTTGATTAATGGTTAGATATTTTTTTATCATGTAAATATTAAAAATATTATTGAAATATTACTTAATCAGTACTTTTGTTTATGAAACAGATACCTACTACCAAATAAATAATATACTGATTTTAGTGAGTAACAGTGACATTTTAGTTAAATATTTTAACTGTTAAGCTATGTAACTAACTTTTTATTTAACGACAAGCGAATTGTATTTTGATTCAGAGTAGTCGAAATTAAAAAATAACAATTGCGGTTAAAAACAAATTTTAAATAATATAACCTAATGTACCTACACGGCCGCAAATAATTCCCAAAAAATTGCTTAAAAATATCGTATACTGTAGGGAAATTTAATCACATCAATTACAAAATGTATCTCTGTGGTATACTGAGTTTGTAAACATAACAATGTTATAAATTAACATCAAACAAATAACATTATTATTATGATATAAACTTTATAATAATATTTATTTAGCTTTATTGATCTTCGTTACCGACAGGGAGTATAATATTATTATGTAATAATAAATTTACACCTACAAACCTACTATCAAATTATTGTCACCATTTCCTAATTTGTGATTCGTCAGTTACACGTCAAACGTAGAATCGATTATTATCGGCAGTACGCTGATCCTCAGAACGCGTATATCTATCTCATTGCAATGTTCAATAGTGTCGTATTTTTCCTGTAGACGTGACTAGTGCCGAATTGTCAGTGTTGTGAATAGGACCGAACTGCTGGGAGCTGTATTTTCTAGTCTAAGGTTGAAAAGAAGAAACCAAGAAAAAAATGAAGTAAGTCACAAGTTTCTATTATTCCAGACTAGCCGATTGACCATGCCCACGTATTCAAAGACTTTCTGCGTAAGGAAATCAAAAATTATATTTCAAAATATGCGTAATTATATCAATCAACTTAAATTTATTTATCATTCGGTTACCAATCACATGCTTGTACTAATATTAAACGTCAATATTTATAAATGTTCTCATTTAATAAATTCGATTTCTAAGATATATTTAACTCAATTATTATGTATGATTTGTAAAATAATTTATATGGAAATATATTAACAATATAAATTTATTTTTATTTTTGGAGGTGATCAACATGTTTTCATAATATATTTAATTAATTTCATAAAAAAATATCATATCTAAGTGTAAATTATACGTAATATTATTTTCTTATTTAAGAACTGTGTTTTTTTTTTGTTGGTGCGATGCTCGCCTTGCGTTTCTATATCAAACGCTTTATTTATTATTTGGAGGCTGTACGTTTATTTTGTTTCCTTCTTTCCTCTCCATCTAGCGTAATAAACGAAAAAAATTATTCAAATCTTAATATAATAATCAACTGTTTTATTAATAATTTTCTCGTAAATATTAACTCTCCAAATAAAATCATATCTGTCTTTGTCGGATTTATTTATAATATTTTCATTCATAATTTCTCTTATTAACAGTATTTTTAAGACTTTTCTGAAATGTAACTAAATTGTATACCTAGGAGTATTACATTGAATATTTTTTACATGGTGTGTTTAATCTATATCTATCTATGAATTCAATTCGTATCCAATAACTAATGAAATATGATTTTCAGTTGTACGAGTTTATTAAGAGTTTAAATTTAATTAAATTTTAAAACTTAGTATTGGCACTCTGTATTGAGCATTTACTTCGAATGTCTTTTCTTCGTAAACTATTTAAAGTTTTTTTGGATTGTTACAAACAAAATCGTCTATAAAGTTACCCATAAAGACCTACGTTCCCTTCAAGATTGGTAATAACACAATATCATTACTCTATACTGAATAATGTTATTCCATTTAATTAAAATACAATAAGAAAATTTTTAATACAAAGCACACCATATATATTCATGGTTGAAAAAATACATACAAAAAGAAATCTAGGTATCAACTTCAATGCGAATTGAAAATTTCATGCACATATTGAGATCGACATAAGAGCATTGTAGATGCTGGGACACGTACTCAGATTTACAAAGCCATCCGATGATCCGTAAGTAACAGAATTATGTGAATCTCTGGTCCTTAGTACAATAGAGTAATCCACTAATAGAGTTGAAAACATCCATACAAGTTATACGAATTTTACCTAAACACTTTGAGTTATTCTAAGAGAACTTGAAATTATCAAATATTATTATGAAAAAATCTGGACTGAGTGTTCAAAGATTTTTTAAGTTCTACAATTAATTTACAATATAAACATTACATACTGAGCTTATCATCTCTAATAACAAGGATAGGGATAATGTAATCAATCAATTTGAACGATAACGTGACAGACAAATTTTCGAAATCAAATAATCATAATATTTAATACCAAATTCCAACATTCTTATTTTGTAGATATTATATTACTAAATATGATGATCTAAAAACGTGGTACAGTTAATATCAATTTATTTAAGAATCAGCTAAGAAAGAATAATAACGATAAAACAATCAGTTCTGTGCAAGTACGACAGTAAGTTTTTAAGTGGAACAGATTATTATTGTAAAATTGCAGTAGCAATTCAACTAAGTGATTCTAGCATTAAAACACTTAATGTACATATAATATTTCAAATTAAAAATACCACTTTTTTAAGTAGAATATATTATTGTTGTGAAGTTGTAGTTTTTTCAGAAAATAGTTGTGTGATATTTTAATTCAAATTAAATGTATCAACTAAAAAGATGTACAAAAAAGTATATTTATCGAAAGAAAAAATGTATATTTTATTTATTTTTTAACGCATTACCCCGGTTAGGAGAAGATCCAGGTAGCAACTAAAGTATTTTTTCGATAAACTGATTTTTTCTGTATATCTTTCTAGTTAAAACATTACATTTTTAATCATCATTATTATCAATTATAGTCAATCTACTGCTGGATTTATTTATTCCTACATGTTATCGTGGTCATTTCCTTCGATCTTCCGCTAGTCATCGTCGTGTCTCTCTCACTACCCAATAATTTAATCTATGAATCAAAACTTTAAGCGTCTTCTAAATAGTTTTGTCAGGATGCTCTAAAAACGATTCTGTAAAACCATTAGGTCTTCTTGGCTACATGTTAGGTACAAATAATACGTCACACTTTTGCGTTTTTATTTTATTTAAGGCAAATTATTTCCTCCCAATATTTTTTAATTTTAAATTAGTGTTTTTACTGTTACTATATTTTTTAACGTATTCCATGTAATTATGAATTTAATATAAAATAAAATATTTTCTTTAGCTCACGTTCTTCAACTGTTGGATAATATCTTTTCTAAACGACCGCTATTCCTCTCTATTCTCTGTCTTTCGCATTCAGCTGCTTTCTGCGATTATTCTCATGTCATTTAACAGCGAGCTGAGCAATGACCTACGTTTCATTTTCCGGTGTGAGACCTCCGCTATATTCCAAATTTAACCACTTTAGCAGAAATAACATATACCAATACAACATTTTAATACTTCTGGCACAAATCTGGTAATCTGGCACATGTCTTCTTGACAACTATACATATTTACGAGGCAGGCTGAAAAATTCATTGCCTCGAAAAAAACAAACTAGCGTATTTCGATTTATTATTTTTATCAATAATATGTACCTTTTGTATCTACTGTCAATATCTAACATCACTTTGAATTTTGGTTCATTTTTGTCAGCTTATTTATTTTGTCAACGTGAATAATCTTCAGGTGAGCTACATAATTAAATATATTTTTTATCAAATGTTTTACACATTTTAAATAAATATTTGAAAAATTATTAGAAACATCTGAACAATCGTATATAACGGGTTTATTTGTGGACGGCACAATGTTCAAGACGATCCTTGCAGTGGAAATAATTCCAAAAAACGTCAAAAAATTTATGAACTTGGTTGAATCGCTCGTGAATGAGTGTAATTCTTCTTAACTTCGGAATTACACTTATAGAACCTTTCCACTCGGAGAGTGCCAAGGCTTCTGATGCCAGAACAAATATACGTTCGTATATAAACTATACAGGGGTGTTTGATTATATTTGATGTCAACACCCACTTTCTTGGCACGATTTTTGACTGTGGATGAAACCTGGATCTGCCATTATGACCAAAACAACAATTAAAACAGTTTCACGTCAGTTTTGATAGCTGTCAAGGTGGTAGTATCATTTTTCTGTGATGTAAGAAACTTATCATTATAGACTACCAGATTAAGGCAAAATAATAAACGGACAGTAATATTGTCATTTGATAGAAAATGGTCATGGCTTTGATAAAAAAATGAAATTGTCAATTTTGCATGTATGGAATTGTTAGAGATAAATAAAGCGTGTAAAACTAATCAAAAAATTATAAACAACCAACTAAATTTAACTACGAATCACATACTAAAAATTTTTCCTAAAAGTACTTGAGTAAATTTGTATTAGTAACAATTTGAGTTAGGTACTAAATTTACTTTTAAATAATTGTTATTTTTTAAAAATATATTCTGGTAATGAAACAATAACATATGTTTTTAGTTAGTATTGACATTCTGAAGAAGAAAATTGTATTTTTCGAAACCGGTAGATGTATTCAAAAGTGGTTAATGAAACAAAGTTAAAAAGTAAAAATAAATAATTTCGACCACAATGTTAGTTTTGCTAATTTCTAAAGTAGTATAATATATCTTTTCAAAATTACATTCCATGTATCTACAAACAAAGGTATAAAATTTTTGTAGAACTGTGTGCACGTAAATAGAAAAACAAAACTATTTTTTTTTTAGTACATTACATTCACATTAAAATAATTTATATATTATATTTATATTCTAGAAACCACGAGACATTAAAAAAAACATTTTTTTTAAACTTACGCAAACAATATGTAACTCTGGCAGCCCTAGGCGCAATTCTCGAGTTGCTCGTGTTCACATAGCGTAGTAAATGCTATTTCAGTAACACATTTTTGCTGTCGTGTTCTTTGTGTTCTTCTATTTTCTTTCTCCAGTGCCCTCGAGCCCGCCTAGAGGCCTAGAATAAAAGCAGTGCAACATTCACAAAACTGAGAATATCGCTTTGTATGTACCATTCTCTTTTTTCGTCTACACGCTTCAAATACAACATTGTGTCGTTTGCAAATGGATCATTTTATTTGAAAAGTATTTTTTTGTACTCGTATGTGTCAAGCTTTACGGGCCGTGTTCGAACACAATTGTTAACTAGAATCGTACAAAAATACATGTAAAAAATACCTAAGAATTAAACTGAGTAATGTCGTGTCTACCTCATTTACATAAAATTGTATAGCTACCCTCTTTCATATATTACCTTTCATTAAAATATCATTCTTTACAGAATTGTTTCTTAGAATAGTGTTAAAATATAAAAACCCAAAATTCCCATTATTACGTTAAGTACTCAAAATTATATGGCTGCACTTTTTCAATAGAATTCATGTAAATACAAGTTGTTGAATTTCAGATTATTAGATTGGTAATGACCTCATAAGGCGAAACGCATCTCACGGGAATTAAACGAATTGAACTAAAAAACAAGCGTTTTTATTTTCATATGTGTTTACGAGTCGTGGTAATATAGCGATCATGTTCTTAATTGAATAAAAATATTTCTAATATATAATAGCCGGTGTCTACGGAAGCAGCATGATGAGAGAATTTCAGAGATTTAGATGAGATTCATCTCAATACCTTGTGCACGTGTTGAGTTTTTTATTACTATGGAGACCCTAAAAAATACAATATCAGTACACTTGACACAACTATTTCAAAACTCTGAAATATAAATAATGACGCTAAGAAAAATAACACTGTAATAAATAGTAAGTTACGTAGATACTTACCAAAAATGCAATGTAAGAACTACTCTTAAACGAAACATATCACTGTATGCTTAAACATACATGCGAATGAGAGAGAAGGAAATAGTGAACTTCTGACACCTCTCGATGAATATTTGCACAAAAAGTTTAGTTTTTAATACAAATTAAATGTATCAATTAGAAAGGCAGATAAAATCAATTTATACTTAAGTACTTATATTTTGGTTGCCACAGGGATTCGAACCGGAAACTTTTCTATCCTATAATTTAATTTGTATTAAAAATATCACTGAAGTATGTTCTGAAAAACTGCAACTTCACAGTAATAATGTGTTCTCTTTAAAAATAAAAGTTTGGTGATTTTAAGCCCAATGCAGTAAGTTATCCTCACAGGCTGGTATTGAAATGTCAAAATCGTGAAATTTCATATAGTGACACTACTCTTGTAAAGGTTGTAAAGTCGCCTCATGTCGGGAGCCAAAATATAACGTGCACGACGTGATGTCCACCGGTCCACCCATGATAGAGCATGAGACATGTGGGTCCAATGTACCGAGTTCGCCATTCGGTCTTCCACTTACTCCCGACGATCATTCTTAAGGAAAATTAACAAGATTAAGTCTAAAATTTTACATTATAATTAGCAAAGTTTTCACAATATAAAAATTAAATAATAATAATAAAAAAAGCGTTAACACCGACAAAATGTTACACAACAAAATAATATTACAATAACGCTTACGTTAACTGAAGATAGAACGATTAGCATCATCAAAGTTACAGTAAAGCATTAAATTACTTAATACTGAAGTGTAAATGAAAATTATAAATTTCAACCTCAGCGAAATGAGTAAACTTGAAATCAAATTTTTACAACACCAAGTCACAATGAAATTGCACTCGAGGAGCCACCACAATTTATATTAGTTCAAGTCACCATGTCGAATTCCACTTGATAATTCGTTCCACGGCGAATGCAACAAAACTCAGTTACTTACGTATTGGCGTAGTCCATGATGAAATATTGAAATTTTGTTTCACCATATTGTGAAGATCATGTTGAGCACATAGGAACCAAATTGTATTGCTCCATCGTACTCGGGTTCATGAGCAACCCTTCATGATGATATTATTGTGTCAAGACATATTTAAGTTATGTGATGACAGTTGTACAGAAAAAAACGCCTCCCTTTCTTGAATCGACATAAATACATATAACGTGACACAGTATAACACAGATGCCTAATATCCAATTACTCTCACCTTTCCTTTTAAAATTTGAAATCGCATTTTGTGAGAGTTGATTACACGAGACGTCTACAGCGCACTATCCATCTGTTACCGGAAATTCCATAGACAAAACTTTCTTCAGCGGTGTAGTGTTGCTATTGTCCTAAAACGGCAACTCAAAACAACCCTATCGACAGTAAATACAATAACGTAACGTTATAAGGTAAATTACATTATTTATTTTCTTCTTCTTCTTCTCCTTCTATGGCACTATATCCCAGGGTGGCATTTGGCCTCTTCCACTAGTATTCTCCATCGATTTCTATTCCTGGCCATTCTTCTCCAATTCCATACTCTCCCATCTTGCTCCAGCCTTCATTCACAGTCAACCCGTCTCTTCCTTGGTTACTTGCACTGGGGTATCCACTCGGTCATGACCTTCGGTATCATGTCATCTGTCATTCTTTCAAAATATGAGAACATGTTCTTTATGACCTATAGAGTCTTACGATTATTTCTTGCTCAATTAATTTTTTGAGCTCGTGACTAGGTCTAACAGTTACCCCTGGTCGCAAACATAAGTTACCATTGGTTTTATTAATGTTTTATATATTAGCATTTTACTTCGTTGACTCTGTATTTTCGACCCTATCAGTTGTTTAAGACATTATATTTCCGTGATGTCAATTTTTCCACCAATTTTCATACAAACTAAAGTAATCGTTTCAGCTACCAAAAATAGTATAAACTTGTTTACGGGACGAGAATCGATTTATGAGCTAAAAACTCCACTTAGAAAATACAATTCTCCTATAATGTTAATCCCTAGAACACAATAAGCAAGCCTTCCGATAATAAGTCGTTACATATTACTCAACTTAATTACAATATTCTTCCGGACACCCTTACTCCTGACGTCGGCGAATAATTTGTCAAACCCCTTTGCTAGAATTCGTCTTGTTCCCGGTTAGCCGCATCAAGGTAAAACGCCGCCCTGACCGTGTTCGCCCCACCCTGCGCTGGGGCGGTTGTTACCTGTCTGTTGATATAAGATTTCCGCTGACGTGCTATTCCTTCCTCGCCTCTAATTCTTCCAGGGCTCTGTGTAATCTGACCACTTAGCGGACCAATAATATATCCTGATCATGATCGCGAACGTGGAATTAATAAACAATGTGATTTTTTGATAGCCTAAGTGAGCATGTACAAACTAAAGATGTTTTTTTTTAAAGGTATAGAAATTTAAAATGAAATAAAATATATAAAAATAGTAATCATTGCCATGGTATTAACTTTATTGGAAAGATAATTTCATGCCATTGGTGTTTAAATATGATTTCGCGCATATGGGCAAAGTGATCTTGAAGTCCAATTTTAGACTAATTTTTGAAGCAGCTGGGTCCATATATCGGCAATAACGTGACGAATGTTGGCTTTCAAGTCGTCTATCGTCTCTATTTTATTGGCGTAGACTAGCTATTTCACATATCTCCACATAAAATAATCCAAAGGTATTAAATCCACAGATCCATTACGCGAAATTATACGCTCATCAAATATTTTCTTCAATGTTGGTCACGCGACTTCACTTCTTGCTCTAGATCTTGTGAGCTCATAAACCAAGATTTTTCCTCAAAATCTTTTATAAAGTGAATGAATACAGTTCCAATTGCAGTGCATGATGGTAAATTGACTCAATCGGGTCCTCCTTAATACCACGCCCCACTGCAGCAACAGCTTCTTCGGTGCGCACGTACGACGTCTATGCGTATTATTAGAGTATGTATGGTACGAAAACGATCTATGATTATTCGAATAACTTGCTTGGATGGCGATCATGTTGACCGTAAAATGTACGTAGTGCACAGTAAGTTTCGCGAACTGAACCACGATTTTCTAAATAAATTTGCACAATTTATAAGCGCTATTCTGGCTTAAGTCTATTCATGGTGAAATGGCAAACCACACTGAGCACAAATCAGCTGTTAGCTGTCAAATTAGTGACAAGAGCCCTCATCAATCTGAATAGTTGAAAAATATAGAATATATATTATTAAATAAAATAATAAATATAAAATTAAATATGAAATAAAGTTAAAAAAATGTTATTAAATAATATAATGTCAAGCCATAACGTGCTTGCTTTCTTTGAAAATTAAAAAATTTATATATCAAAGTAAATACGTAATAAAAACTCATTACGGGGCGACCTTTCATTTTTCCAGTTTGAAATTCTACATGAATTAGATATGCTTTCAAGATGAGGTTAATAGTTAAATTCTTAAAAGTTAAAGAGAAATAATTGTTGATGTTATTTATTAGGTAAATCATGCGAGAGAAGAAGGTTTTAATAGAAAAAGACGACAATAAAATTGTTGATTCTCGCGCATTCGATATAAGTGTCCAGTATAACTCGTGTCTAGTCTTTTCCACGTTTTTTCATTGAAATATTTTGGGATTGTAGAAAAATATGTGTTGTCATTTAAATTAATCCATTTAAAATTAAACAATTTATTAAAGTACCTAAATCATGCATATGAATATATTTTTAAATCAGACGAAGTACCTTCTTATATTTAGATGATCGCTTAAACCAATGTTCTAAATTTAAAAATATTATGATAGCTTCCATTTATTATTTTGTTTAATGTTATCGATTTAAACTGACACGTTGGCGTTTTGGTGATATGTCTGTTTCATAAATACGTATTACTTATGAAATAGACAACTTGTGTTTAAAATGCAACAATTTTATGTATAAACTAAATATTTAATTGTGCGACATACATAAAAATACCGTACATAAAATGTTTACTTTATTTAAGAAAAAGTTGTTATTCCTTAAAATGAGTAAAAATATTTATTTTCGGCATTTTATAACGAAAATAATGACATCGCGGATTCAACGTCCGTCATGGTCGGATAGACCAGCGTATCGATCGATTGACAATTAAAATTATCGTCTTTTATAGGACTGAAAATATATTATTTAAAAACTCATTATTGTATTTTTGATATTTAAATAGTAACTGAAGCCGTGAATCATGTAAGTAAATATAATATATTATTTGAAAACGTATGTTTTAACTGAAACAAAGTATTTTAAAAATTGGTAATATGTCCAGAAAATTGAATGGTTATTGAACACTATTAATTTTTAACATTTTGTTAATTTTTCTTTATTGAGATTTGTCTCCGTTTCGTTAATATAATAATTTATCAAAGTTAAAATAATTTTATAGCACGCAGGAAATGCATCTAAAGGTATCGGTCTTTCTTATAATGCTTGTATTGTCTTAATTATGGCAAATAACATTCAGTTTATTAGTTTTAAATGAGTTTAAAAATCATGTCTAAGTAATAATTTTAAAAAATCGTCAAGTCTTGTCAACTTCAGAATAAATGAATAATAAAAACCCACATTTTCGTAAAAAACGCGATCATTGAAAGTAGCACCTTAAGTTAAATTAGGTTATTGTAGGGTCAGGTAAGTTTACGTTAGTACAAAGTCACGGTAGCAGAATAATATACTAACTGCACTTGCTTTGTGTGCACTTGTCATATATGTATTTGTTTTGTGTGTGGTTGTCATAGAATGGCTTAATCGGACCTTCCTTTTCTACCATCCACAACTTTCTTTCACCGTCATAGACCAGTTCATCCACCTACACTTTGTATACAATTTGTAAGTGTTTTATTTCAATGTTATGCGGTATAATATTAAGATGAAACAGAAATATACGCTTTTTAAGTGTGATTTAATTTTCATCTATGTATGTTTTATTTTATTAATGAGACATATTTTTTTACATATCCCAGTTATGGCTATGATTTTGTATCTAAATTGTTTTAATTATTAATGAACTATATTCTGTAAAATCTCAACTTCGTATAAAAATAAATTTTATTAGAATTTATTTAATATTATACCTTGAAAACTACTAAAATATTGTCATTTTTCTAGGCATAATGCAAAAAAAGTAAACAAAATAATCCTAGATCTTGCGTGATTAATAGAGTTGTAAACGTAAAATGATCGCTTTTAAAAGCCCGTTTGATAGATTTATGTGGAAAATAGGTCCCAATTAGCTTGTTACCATTTAAGTGGTGTTGTGCTTCGATATGAAATAACTGACCTCCGAATTAGATTTTTGTAAAGCCTTCAAAAGGGGGGTGAAAGATTCTGATAAAGCTCGAACATCCATCATTGTCTTGCTGCTAGGCTTTTAAGCACGCACCCCCTGTCGGGAATTTATTATTTCTCAACTTTTGGCTATAAAACATTTTTTTTTGTTACACATTTCCTTCGTTTTCGTCAATATTTTTTAAAATCAAAATTAACAGAATGTGTTTCAGTAAACGCCTTCACTTTCCACAGCGGTACAAACTGAATAAGACTTCAGTGAAAGAAATAATAAATTTATTTAAGAAATAATAAAGTCTCGATGAATTAAATGAGAAATAATTTAACTCATCTGTAATAATAATAATGTATTTATTCCAGCGTAATCGGCTTGCTTATGTATGTTTTTGGACCCTTTATGAACACTAGTTAATTTATTTTTTGTTTTATTGTAATTATTTATTAAAACCAATAATCGTTCAAATGAAATAAATAAATTACTAATGAAAAATAAATAATAATAAATATATTTTAAATTCAAGCGTACCTACTTAAAAAAAAAAACTAGTCAAAAAATTTTCTGTGGATTTTTTGTTTACTTTTTATTAGTATTTTATGATTTTCACGAAGTTAAAACACAGTTGATTTATTTTTGAATTGATGTTTTCTTCTGAGGTTTAATTAAATCAGGGAAAAATAATTACTAGCCAATCTTCGTTCACACAAACTAAATTGCTGACTAAAGAATAAAATAATATTTCTAAATCAATTTGTTTTTCTTTTTCAATTCAAATTCATTTCTCAGATCCTAAAAATTATGTCGTCTGAATCGTCATTAATTTTACACGTTTTCTCAAAATTATTTGATTTACACAATTGTTTGTGAGTAATATTTAATTATTCCCCATTCGTGCATTATTATTAGATAAAAATTAATTTTTAGTTTCAACAGATTTATCATACTTAACAATGTCAGTCGTCATTTTAAATAATTATTAAAATTATATTTATGCAACTAAATAATATGTATTTAATGTTGACGACTCTGCTAAAATAGATTCTACTCATCAGAATGGATCTTAAATAAAATATATGAATTTAATTTTAAAATAAGTTAACGTAATCCATTATATAATTCTTGCGTAGGTGAGGCCATAATACGCTTAGGTTAGTTTTTCCGGAAGTTACAGGCGGTGCTTCGCGCAAGCCGGAAGTTGAGTTAATGAATTTAACTTGTAGAAAACTCCACACTGCAGGCGCTTCATGTAGCCATGCCTTCTTTTTACCTTGATGGGCAGGTTGAACGCTTCAGCTTTCTACAAAGAAAACAATCGCATGTTAAAAGTGCATTCTGTAGGTACTGTTTAAGAATAATTGCCTTATACTTATAGTAGCTTTTTAACGGTGGTAAAAATTATATTCATACATTTAAAACCTCTATTCTTTATGAGTTGTGATTTTGAAAGGCTCGAATCATTTTAGTACATCTGAATAAATATATAAATGTAAATATGTAATGTTGAATAATTTTTTTAACATACAAAGAAAATAATAATATATATTTGAAGTATTGTGATATAAAAACTCTGTGTAGGCTTCAGTGAGAACTTTTTCGTCAGCACATTTATAGCTATTAACACATAGTAAATTATTCAGAAAAGGCTTTTCTGACAATGAAAACTGTTAAAACTTATTTCTCCCCACTTGAAGAATTTTGGTCGACATTTGGGTTTTTAACATTTTCTTTACTGAATTTCTATTGGTCTATATTTAAGGGTCCTAACTTATTCAAACATAAATGTAATATGTATTTTAACATTTAGGACCAAAATTTATTCACATTGCTTGTAATAATAATTTATTGTAATTTGTTTTCGGGACTTTTATAAGTCCCGTGAGTCGATTTAAATATTTTCAGTGAGGATGGTTTTTTTTAAATCAGTTTTATCCCTTTTATGGTGTAAAATAGTAGAAAGTATTAACATGTTTTAAAAGTTTGTTTAATTTGTTTTACGCAATACCTTAAAATAATTTTTCTTTAAAAATACTTTTTTGAGTATTTTAGGATGCGGTCCTGTCTCCAGGTGTGGCTGGACGTTCCTCACTGGCTAGATAGGGTAGAGCAAGAAATATAATGTGAGCTCGATTCGAGATTCAGATCACCCACACACCTTTTACTTCATCTGCTAGTCATCACGGAGGAATGTGTAATTATCTGAAATATGATGTGTGGATGGATGTGTTGATAAGAAGAAAAGTTAGAAAGCGGACTTTAAATTCAAATCAATAAATTATTTAATATATGTTATGAAACTCATTGTCCAGTCGTTCAATATACAATCTTAAACCATCTCCTTCAAATTCTTTGAATCACTAGAAATAAACTGTTAGTTCGCGTGAAATAAAATACCTGATTACAGTGCACTTCTATGATGTTCTGACAGGTAGCTTGCAAGTTCAAGCCCACTTGCAGGTCCTGGGATTCGAGATACAGAACTCAGCATCCCGTACATCAGGGTAGTTTGCAAATTTTCATCTCCCATGCGGGTCTATACATTTCCCAGGTCATCTAATTATGGTGGCTCCGTGTTATCATTAAATCATCTTTCTTAAGTGCATTTGCCTCCAGTGGTACGGCAAAATATGACAGGACCAATCTCTCTGGCCACCTCGTAAAATCCACACACCATTGTGGATCAACTTCGTAGTTCCCGCAGCCGATCGATCATTCTGCCGGGATTCGAAACGTCAAAATCCTCAATTTATAATAAAAATAAAATTCGTGACAATAATTTCTCGCCCGAGTACCGGACATTTTTACTGATTTTTGCTCAACGCCACAGCGGGGAACATGATACTCTCCACTGGCCACCAGTTAATATCTGCTGCGTAGGGGCGAGAGCGAACCCCTATCTACGGCCGCCTGCCGCCGCAAAGATTCAAAATTTTAAAAGATAGTGATATCTTTCTTTCTAAAAAAATTTATGATATCGTGATTTGACTAATTTTGATTTTCAAATGCACGAAGTTACTTTGTAATGTCATAATATTTTAAATTATTTTTATAATATTTGTTGCAACAATTTTGTGTGTTTTACACACATTTTCAATTTTGAAACGTCTGTTTTTTCACTATTAGTAGAATATAACTAAATGTAAATATATTATTTGATTTTTCAAATAATAGTTTTTCTGAAGATAGCTTTTTACTTTGTGATGACATAATTAATAAATAAAAGTCAAATAACTTTGTTCATACCACTTCATTAAATGTAAAATCTACAGCGAACCCCTATCTACGGCCGCCTGCCGCCGCAAAGATTCAAAATTTTAAAAGATAGTGATATCTTTCTTTCTAAAAAAATTTATGATATCGTGATTTGACTAATTTTGATTTTCAAATGCACGAAGTTACTTTGTAATGTCATAATATTTTAAATTATTTTTATAATATTTGTTGCAACAATTTTGTGTGTTTTACACACATTTTCAATTTTGAAACGTCTGTTTTTTCACTATTAGTAGAATATAACTAAATGTAAATATATTATTTGATTTTTCAAATAATAGTTTTTCTGAAGATAGCTTTTTACTTTGTGATGACATAATTAATAAATAAAAGTCAAATAACTTTGTTCATACCACTTCATTAAATGTAAAATCTACATGTTTCGAGAACAATTTTGATGAGTTTTACACTAAAGTTAAAAATTGACATTGGGAGAGGGTTAGGAAAAGAAAAAAAGGATTTGACTTAATATTCACACTTTTCTAATCTCTAATATTTTGGAGTTGTTAATCTGCGAGACCTTATAACATGTATGTAATATTTTAACCCTGTATTAAAAACAAATGTATGGTCATATTTTAATTTTAGTAAGCAACTCCTAAGGAAGAGAAGACTGTTCTTGAAATTTATAAATTTAATATCTAATAAAGTGTTATAATCAAAGTTATTCGACATTATTTTTAATATCTGCACTGCTAAATCTGAGTTCTCATTATATATAAATTAAATTTAAAAGATATACATAAATAAAATCACGGTAAAAAAAATATTTTTACTTACTCAGCCGTGAGCCAGTTTTTGTCATCGTCGACGGTTTTTGTAGTACACGATGCAACGACCTGGGGGTAAGACAAGGGCTAAGGTTACGCCCAGCACCTTAGTGCGATTTGCAGTATTGTGATTGTAAGCATGTTGGCAACACCAGTTGCCGGTTGATAAATGATTAAAGCACCTGAATGATGGCAACACGGTGTTGTTAGTCGTTATTTATTACTTTATTTTACACCATCTCCTAAAAAGAGTTTTTTGTTCTATTTTGTTACTCTCCAAATTTGTTATTTATTAAATACTTTAGTAGAATTACGTTAGTAGCTAGAATGTATTATGGATAGTAAAAATGTCAATGTAAACGTATATAGATTAGGTGGTATGCCCTTTGTAGAATTCTAAAAGTTTTGAAGACTATATGAAGGTATTGCATTTGTTTGATCAGAAGAAAGAATGAACAAACCACTCCTACATTGTACCATCATTGTTCAAATACTGTCAAACCAAGATTAAGAACAGTAATTCTAGGACAAGAAATATGATAAATATTATGTTCCAGGAAAATGTTGTTTTTGAATAACTAATAAGTGAAACTTTATTTTTTAATTTAGTTTTTATTTATCAATTATTTGGTTTATTACAATTAGGTATGGAATATGACATCGCTCAAGTGGCCGCCTCTAGCAGTGGCACAAATGTGTATTCTTTTAACCATGTTTTTTATAACATTCTCGCACACTTCGCGTGTTATTTCAGCAATTTCATTTCGAATATTTTCGTGTAATATCGGAATTGTTAGACATTTTCTTTAAATTAACCCCACAGAAAATGATCGATATCACCTTTTTTTACATTTTGCGGTCGGAAAAAATTTCTCGCAATATTTCAAGCGTAACTCGGGATGTGTGAAAGATACAATCATCTTGTTGAAACCACATGTATTGCAATCAACCCAATTCGGTTACCAAGAAATTGTCCAACGTGTGACGATAGCGATCATCATTAATGGTTACGGCGTTGCCATTATTAATTAGATAAAATGTTTTAATAATTTCAACACATTATTGAGACGTCAGATACTCCAAAATAAATTGTAATCAAATACTATCTACGATTATTACATTTAAATTGACAAATATTTGTCAAACCAAAATGGCGGCCAAACAAATCTCTCTCTCTCTCTTTCGTGTAATAAAATAATAGACGGGTTTAATATAAAAGTGTTTATTTTACATGTAAGTACAGTCTCTGGGAATTAATTTCTTAAAAATTATTATTTCTAAATGTGATCCGTTATTTCGCAAGCACTCTTCTAAACCGGAGGCAAAATCTCTGAGAATTATTTGGCTTGTATTCTCCGTCGTCGCTGCTCATCGATATTTTATTTAATTGGTTCATATAGGAGGATTGTTACTGTATATCTTTAATTTAAGGTAGCCTCATAGGAAAAAGTTCATTGGTGTCAAGTCGGGGGTACGTGGGGCCAGTTTATGCCACCTCGTCGGGAAATCAATTTTTCAGGGAAAATTTCACGAACAAGTAATAAGGGCATGCTCCATAGCAACTGAATTCCCAGGGACGAGGCTAACGATTAACACACCCCCCGTCCTCTCTCCCGCTCGTTGCGTTGGTGCAGTTAATGAGCCAAAATAAAAAATGCTTTTGGAACACACTGTATAAATGCTGTTCCAGATCTCACGCGATTGCACTAAGGCAGGCACAATCTAAGAGCGCCGGTATCCCATAATAAAAGGTCTTTCAGTGAGGAAATAAGTATTGACGTCCTTCATTTAGAATCAAAAGAGGCAATAAATCTGTCATTACTTTACAGCCAATAAATAACAACATATTTGGCATGTCTTTAAATTTATGTCAAATCGTTTTTTCTTGTATTCTGTTTCTTGGCCCTTTTGATTTGATATTAAAAAGTCAGAGTGTAGGTTTTCTAATCTATTTTTATTTTCTCACTGACCTTAGTTTATTGCCAAACGTCCAATTTATTAGCAATTTCCATTACATGTTTCGTTATAATTTGCGACGATTGAGAATTATTTTAATATGCGACTGGTAGGTTAATACAAAATGTGCAGGCTTGACCCAGACAATAAATTAAATTTGTTTAACTTTTCGGCTGTTTCGTGTTACTCACGATGTTATAATTTCATTTTATTATGCCTATGCCTATATTATAACTATGTCTTCCTTACAACAATTATAGTTTTATTACAATACTTTAAGTACATAGAATTATACAATATTTACATCGCTTAGATGAGAGAGAGAGAGCTTCTCAAAGGCGCGGCGACTTATAAAGGTTCGCCGTCACATAGTCACACACACATTTACACAAACAAGCGACAATTCTCACATATATATTTTTTTTCAATACTGAGAAGCTAATCAAATTATATTATTATGAAACTCTTGACATTCATAAAAATAATTAACCAATAATTTCAGTCTCCCTCTTAAACCGTAAGTTCAATTGCGATTGATAATGACATCGGTAGGTTATTTAAATATTGCATAAACTAAAAATAAACTTATATCATAATCAAACAAATATCAGATATCTCATAGAGAGATATTTTTTATTATATTTAATGGAAAATATATGGAAGTATGGGGTAATTACTAATAAATTAATTAATTAAATAATGTAACATATTAATTACTCCGTAAAATAAATTTATACTGAATACCGGATATGGCACGAGAAGAAGGAAATAAAAGATCTTTTCAAGTGTGACCAGAAAAATAATCGTGAAATATATTATAGTATGGAATGATAGAATATTTGGGACAGGATTTGAATACGGTGTGTATTAAGATTTTCAAAGGCCCGGAGTCAAAAGGGATGGGAGTATAAAAATTTTGCCGCATCGCAAATCTGCATCAGTATCCCAAACTGTCATTTGGACTCACTCATTGAGGACAAATCTTAACTTGGTTAAAACAGAGTTGCAGACCCATCGTGATCAACATAACCAGAATAAAATACGATATATAGATACCAACATAGATTTACTGAACCATTAGATTTATCAACAAATGTAACCCCTTTCCCCCAATCGTTTTGAGAGTTGTTTACTCTCATTTTTATTCCCTGAACAAAGCAACGCGTGCAGTTAAGTATTTTTTTAGACTATATTTAAAAATTAAAGCATTTAGTTAAGTTCCGGCAGTTAGTTACTAAAGCTTTATGGCTTTCCTTCATATTAACATTTTTCCTTTTTCATTATTTTGTGGCACAATTATTACAAATGGTTATAATTACTTTTTTTTTAAATACTAAATTAATGTATTAATTATAAATATATACATATAAAATCAATTTTGTCGAAAAATATTGTTTTAGCGTCACCGGGATTCGAACCTGGATCTTCATTTCCAATCCGGGGAAGTGCACTACCTTTGTGCTATAACGCCAGTATTTTTCTTGACAAATTTTTGAACCTATATGTTACATTTTTTCAAATTAATACACCTGTCGTTCCATTATTTGAAAGCCATCTACGTTATTTTTACAGAATCTCAAATACCTTTGAGTAAACTTTTTATTTATTACATTTACATCGTCATCCGGTATCATCGTACCAGAACCATTCATGAACAATTTTACGTGAGATTCATTATCATATTAAATTCTGAAGGTCACCAGAGAGAAGCTATAGAAGTCACACACCCCCAAAAGTGGAGGGTAAACGTCACGTTTATGTGTTGAAGTCGCAGAACTCGGTCACAGTTCGGCAGAAATTTACCTTATCCAGGTCGCAAGAGGTGCAAAAGGGAGCCAGTGGAATGCTCTTTTAGGTCTCCCTTAGTCGCCGCTTTTCCCGGCATCGTCCATCCCAATGACTCCCAGTGAGAGACCCACACCTTAAAAATACGCAGAAAAGTTCGAGATATATAATATACATAATATATGTATATATATATATATAATCAAATTTTAAATTATTGTAGCATATGTTAATATCTTTTTAAAAAATCCACTACTTACAGCGTTTGTGCCAAAAAAAATGAGGTATACGTAGATGCTAGGAAGCCGTTCCGCCCCCTACGTCAAGATAAATGTCACCTTATTTGAAAAGATCACGTGAATTGCGACTGAGTTCACAATCAAGCCATATTCTTGATGGAATACAAGTGGAAAATTGCGAAAACTTACCTTGCGGGATTGATTTTCCTATAGAGGGCCTATTACGCCCACAACCTCTGCAATATTGCAACGTGAAAACGTATTACTTTCGTTGATAGTACATACGTTATTGGTGATTGTTTCATTCCATCGATGCTTTCTTCGAATGAATGAATCCAATATACATGATTCTTATGTGATTTTATACGCTTATTCAATATCAGATCTTATTCATGAGCAATAGAAGAAGAACATACTATAATGAAAATGTAATATGGTTTGAAAAGAATGACATCTGATCAATTTATTAAAATAAGTATGTTATTAAAATACACATAAAACATATTTACTGTTTCTAATGTAAGTTTACAGATCTTCAAAATCTAAAAAATATAAAAATTAAATAATTGGTTTTTTTTCTACTAGTTTACTTCACTAAAGACACCTTTCGCCTTGTAAGAGCATTATAAATCTAACAATGTAACTCAGCAACTTGTATTAATTATATATTAATATTAATCTATATATAATGAAGTATAGCCATTTTAAAATTTCATTTACGTAATATGAAAACGATTATAATTATTTTAAATAACAATTCTGTTTCAACACTAATGATATTTTAATGTCATATTAATGGTAACTTGTAGAAAAGGACAACTGTATGATTTATTTACTCCGATGTCATCGTACCAGAGCCATGCCTGTACAATATGACGTGAGACTCGTTATCACATTCAATTCAGAAGGCAGCCAGGGAAGCTATAGAAATCATGCACCCCCGAAAAGGGAGGGTAGACGTCACATTTATGTGTTGCAGTCGCAGAACTTGGTCACAATCCAGCAGAAATTCATCCTATCCTGGTCGCAAGAGGTGCGAGGGAGACCCAATACTTAAATAAATAAATAAATAAATATATGATTTTAAAACATAAGAAGACAATTATGCGAGAGAAAAATTTTTGAGAACTTTTACAAAACGTGCCTCAATTTAATTAAACGAGAAGAATCCACAAACAAGTGTTTCATTTTCATATATAGGGGGTTCACCGGAAAAATTTCAAGATTAAATTGTAATTGCTCGTAAATCATCAGGGTGAGGTAAGTGAGAGGGGTATTGTTCGATGCACGTGATTTGCAGATTTGCCAGTCGCAATGAGTCACTGGTTGGGAACGCACCGCATGTTCGCGGTTAAGCAATGTTTAAAGTGCGGCGATTCATTGGTTTGTGCGCGTCGCGCTTTTTGAACTCACTTTAATATTTGACAACTAAGTGATGGGTCGAGCACGCAACTTATCTGGTATTGGGTTCGAAAATTCAGACAAGAAGGGACAATGGTTAACGTCAGCAGCGACGCTAGAATATGTGGCTTAAATTCAACGTGAAATTATACGCAATCCGCGTAAATCGATTAGGAAGATTGCAGCCTGTACTGGAATAAAAAAATCAATAGTGCACGTTATTTTGAAAAAGAAACTACAGTTTTTCCCATGCAAAATGTAAATCGTTCAGTTTCTCAACGAAAATATCAATTCTTTACGTGAAACCTTAGCAAGAACGATGTTGGAACGTTTTGGAACTGCACGAACGCTTGTAAACATATTGTTTACTGACAAAGCACATTTTCATATCGATAGCTATGTTAATAAACAGAACATGATACACTGGTGCTCCGATAACCCAAGGGAACGCTATCAAAAATATTTGCATTGTCCATAAACGACAGTGTGGTGTGCAATTTCTACCCGAGGAATATTACCCTTATTTTTTTAACCAGCGAAAGACAGTCACTGCTGACGTGTATTGCTCGACGAATTTTTGGTACCGCAACTGCAGCTGTTTTCTGGATTCAACAACAGAACACAATTTCAGCAATACAGGGCCACTCCACACACAGCTAGAGTTTCAATGGAGAAGCTGAGGGGAATTTTTCCCAATAAATTAATCAGCAAGTACGAAGATATACCCTGAGCACCTCGGTCACCGGACCTCACACCGTTCAACTTTTTTGTAGGGATCCTTAAATCGAAAGTTTACAGCAACAGTCCTCGAATAATTCAGGTCCTACAAAAAAATATCCGCCGTGAACTTGCTGCCATTGAACCAACGCTTTGCTCTCGCGTTTTCGCAAATTCAAGAGTCTGATTGCAAGAGTGTCTTGAGAGAAACGGACAGCATTTAGATGATATTGTTTATAAAACGTAAATTTAGCATTTTGTATAAATAAAAAACTCAATTTTGTATAAATAAAATATGAGAATAACGTTGTAGTTTTTTTATTTAATATTAAACTTAAAAATTCTCCGCAGGATACCTGTATGTGACATAAAACACTGACATATTTTAAACATTTTTTTAATGATCTCATTGAATTATTTTCGATTCTACAACATCAGTAACATTCAATATTTTTATTAAAATGGCACGTCTTCCGTATCAAATTTCCATAGCTAACTTCCATGGTGAACTTCCATGGCAAACTTCCATGGCAAACTGAGCATAGACATTAAATATGACGCTCCCTGTGAACAAAGTGCAACTCACAAACTTTGTCAATCTTGCACGATTGACAAAGTATTTTCTTTAGTGACGCGCGCAGCTTTGGCTAACAAAGTAGTTTGCGCCATTTCTGCGGTAGAGTACGGGTAGAGCAGGCACAGAAATTTAAAAATAATGGTTAATTGCACATTAACAAATTGAAAGGATCTGTTTAAAGCGATATAAAAGACTGAAACACGAGAGCGGCATGTTGTTGATCAATCATTGTGCTAAACTAACACGCCTGTAGATAAACGGCCAAGTAATGATCACTTAATTGCATCTAGCTAGTTTCAATGTTATGAGTGTAGAGATTCTACGTATTTACCGACATCATCAACTATTCGAATATCGAATGGTAAAACTAAAAATATTCGAATATTATAATATATTCGAATAGTTTCTAAAGTGTGACAACAGTATGAAATTAATTTTAAATATTTCAAATAAATCGTATTTCATAAGCACATCAACATTTATAAGAAAACGAGCTAATTTACCACAAACTGTTTATTTATCGTAGTTTTAAAAATAATAACGCATTGAAGGTTTCGTATTTTAAATTTGTTCTTAATTTTGTTTTTATCAGTAGCGGTTGACGTTGGCTTAACTGTTAAAAGTGTTTTAAATAATAGGTTTAACGTATGTCCTTTTTTTGAAATTGTCCAAATATCTAAAATCTTTTTTTATATTATTTGAACAAACATTTGTAGTTTCTACGAGGGATAAAATGGTGCTTCTTAATACAGTCTGAAATTTGGACGTCGATACGACGACATATGAATTCTTATGATAAGACAAATTTTTCTTACGTGCCCCGTTATTTTTAAGGGTTACTTCCAGCAGTAGAAATAATGTCTATCTCATGCGGTTTACTTAGGTTTGCCTATTTATTTTATACTGACGGTCATCAGTCGCAATCTACTTGGTGAGTATTTCCTAGTAAAGTATGTCCCTTCATTTAAATGCAACTCTGAGAAAGAACTAATAATTAAATTTTTGCCTTAAGTAGCTAGTTACTTTAATATTTTGAGAATTATGTTCTGAAAAATTACATCACAAATAATAATGTATCCTCTTTAAAAAATAATATACATTTATTTAAAATAGATATACTGAAAACGCTTCTTTTTTGGCAACTACTCTTATTAGAACAGTGTCAATTTTTCTACAGTATAGTCAAGAGTCAAAGTTATTAAATTGCATCTTGTTTTACTCTTTACATATATATTATATCTTATACATTGAACAACACATTTACGTTAAGTGTTATAAAGTATGTATCTAATCTAATAACATCTTGTTTGGCTATTTATATATATATATATGTTTTTGTACATTGATCATTGCACTTTGCTTACTGCTATACCGGAGGAACACTCTCTGCTATAATACAGTAAATTACTAGTGTAGCAGATAACCAAATACATGTCTTACTTTCTTATTGAAATGTTGTATTTACTTTGCCAAATTTTATATGCATACCCTTGGTAGATTTGTCTGATATTTAAAATATTACGCAACACTCATAGTAATTAACTAATATGTATACTTAATGAATATTAATTTGGAAGAGTAAAACGTCAGACCGATAGACATTATTTATCAATGTAACTACATAATACATGTAAAAAGTGAAGCTAATAAATGTATTATTATTATTAAACTAACTATTCGACCAGCATTATGGCAAATTCCCCGAGGTATTTGTTCTCTCCATTACGCACATTATGCATAATTCAGAGTGCACTCCAATATCAGGACAATCGAGATGCCATCGGAAATGCGTTGTTAAATAGTTAGGATCTTCTCTATTGTACAGTTTCCGCATCTTTGTGTAGGTCCAGTAAAGGTCTGAGGGGCGCGTAGGGTTACTTATTTATGTATAAGCTTAAGCCAATTGTCCTCTGTCATGTTTACAAATATTATTAAAGCACTTCATAAAGTCTACGAACATGACAAATGTATGAATTGTCCTTAGTCACTAAATCTGTATGGCAAGCATAGAAATTTCGTTTTATTGTTACGAAACATTTCAAAATTAAATTGTACAGTTTAAAATATTTTTAATTTTGCAAAGCATTTATTTATTCTTAATCTAATGCATACATAAAAATATGTATGTATGCTCTGTGAAAGTATATCTCCTCCACAACCAACAACACCACTGAAGCCTTTTGAATGCACCCGGCAAATACCTGGGTGCTAACCATAAGCTCCTTTCAACCTTATAATCTCGCCGATACCGGCCAGATATTAACAATAATATGCGCGGGCAGCCGCCCAGCAAGCCGTTCTTTTTAATTCACTTCTCTCCGATTAGTTTTCCAGTAGACGCTTCACGTTTTCACTGCATACATAGTACCTGTAATTGTGCACCAATCAGCAATAAACATTAATAACTTGTAAATAGTTTTCATTGTCCAACCTGCTCTAGCCATATTCAAGCACACATCCACACACAAACAGCGATAGAAGTCAAAGGAACAGATGAACGCTGTTTAATTTAAGAAACGTTAAGCGCCCGCACATATAACTTTCTTATCCACATTCCTACATAAACACTCATAAGCCACACCCTTTTTCCCGTAGCTCTAATATAAACAATATCATATTTTTGTAGAAAACAATCACTTTGTGGTTTGACATATTAGATTAAATAAAATACAATTACTTTGCATGAAACCACGAAATTTATTATACGTCAACCGGTTTCGCTTATCTCAAGCTCCATCAGAACGTGTTTAAAACTAATCATAAATATAAAAAGAGTACACTTATATATATATATACATAAAGAGGGAGACAGAATATAAAATTAGAGAATATTAAAATTAGAAAGAGAGGCAGTGATACGCCAATTCTTAATAATCAAATAAATTTATCCACCAGCCCCATATTAGATATGTTTATTTTAAAATCTATTTTATTATCTATCAACATTGTATTTTCCCCTTCCTTAATGTTCCTTCTATCTGTATATGTATTCTGTCTCTCTCTTTCGCATATAATCTTATATTCTGTCTCTTTCTTTCACATGTAATTTTATTTTCTATCTCCCTCTTTGTGTATATATAAGTGCACTCTTTTTGTATTTATAATTAATTTTGAATACGTCCTGAAGCTTGAAATAAGCGAAACCTGTTGTCGTATAATAAATTTCGTGGTTAATCTTTCCCAGAAGTGTGAAGGAATTAATAGTCGATGTATTTAAAAAGTGTAAATGATAATTTATTTATATTTATTAGTTAAAATAATAGGAAGAATAATAAATAAAAATTCAAAACTAATTTATATATTTCACGTTGAATTTTATTAAGTATGAGGGCATTCTATTATCGATCAATGTATGTTCAATTCAATATTATTAATTCAAATATCGACCGATATTTAGGTATATTATGGGTAGATTTCAGTCAGAAGTAATTCTGTTTAATAAACTAAATTAAATTCAACAACTGAAGTACTTCTGTATATAGGTAATTCATTCTAAGAGATTTAACACTTATATTAGATAATTTATTTTAGAAAATTGACACCATCTAAACAGCACGAAGTAGATGGGTACTTTAACAAAATGTCAATTTATTTCTAACTATTGATCTCGTGGTTATGATGCTGGCCAAGTAATCTAGTGGTCGGGGGTTCGCGTTTCGTTCCAGGAGACCAGCAAGTTAGTCTTATTTTCATAGTTCAAGCGGTTAGTTTAGTTTGAAAATAGTAAGAATATTGTTGTGACATGTATTCCGTGTACGCATCCCTATTATTTTTTTAAAATAAATAAAACCTAAAAATATAAAAAATCATCCTAAGACATCATTGAAGCGTCGCTTTTCTGAAGTGGATCTTCTTTCATATTAATTAAACATCGCAAATACTTTTTGATGAATAACTTAAATATTGAAATATTAAAAAAAAATGGTTTGACGTTTTATTTGTGAAAATCAATCGTTATGAACAAGATATTTCTACAAACAAAGTTTTACAATAATAATTTCCAACCTTCAAAATATTGGTATTAGAAATATCGCTGTTGAAATTCTAATTTACAAATAAATTTTGTCAATATAAATAGACATTATTGTTTATTTTAATATTTTTAAATCTAATTCTAGTACAAAAAGGTCGTATAAACCAATTTGACATTTCTCTTCAATGAAATATATGAATTTTCCGTTCAAATGTTATTTATGACGAACATCTTTAGAATTTTATTTTTAAGATAGATATATTATTTGATCATATTTTTGTTATTATAGTTTACATTTGTTTACCTTTCATGTAAAATACTATAAATATAATAATAATAGCGATAACTTTGTGGTTAGACATAATTTAAAATTGTGAACCACTGCGTTGTTTTTACGTCAACCGGTTTCGATACTAACGTATCTTTGTCAAGACTGGTGTACAACTGAACTATTCCATAAAATTTAAACCAAATTCATTACGGGGTGTAGGAGTCTTGGTAGGTATGGGTAGGTGATTATCAATCACTATAAATATTGTTAATAATTTTATTTTTATCTCTATTAATTATTTGTAGTTCAACATTGATAAATACGGCTCCTGAATAACAACAAAATATATTTATTATTCTTTAAATTATTAATAATATTAATACGTTTCAACATCTTTTGAAAGTTACTATGAACGAACGTGAAACGTATATTAATTCAATATATGAGATAATTTTATTAAGTATTCATATATAAAAAACACAAATATTACATAGAGATAAATAATGAAGCTCAAATTTAATATATTTTAAATAATCTAATTACTTTAAAACTTGCCAAAAAAATCTCTTATTTGTTTAATTTAAAAACCGCCATATTTAATGTGTTGACAATACTTAACATACTTGACAACATATTACCAAACTTTACAGAGCAGGCGTACCTCGCTTATATGGCGAGGTACGTTCCAGACCACCGCCATAAAGCGAATATCGCCATAAAGTGAATCATAGCCTTCTTTCACTTGCCAGGATATATAAAAGCCTAGAAACATGTTAACACTATAATTTATTAAGTGCGTAATAGCCTGAAAAATCGATGTACATATAGGAAAACTGATAAATAAATACTAAATTTTGAACATACACGAGACACAAGATATAAAAGTAAGTAATACGCTGAGCGCAGGGCAAAACCCTGAACGCAGATACGTCACATGACTCGATTGGAGTCATGTGATGTGCGCCGCAGCATCAAAACTGCAATTCCAAATTATTATATTTTTAAATATATAATATGTAAATAATACGTACCGCATTAATATTCTTACTATTTTCCAACAACGCTAAGCGCCTGAGTTATAAAAAATAGGGCTAACTTGGTGGTTTCTCTGGACGAATCTCGAACCCTCGACCACAAGCAAGTGTCTCACCATTAGACCAATAACAAATTAGCGAAACACCGTTAAGCAAGGCAGGCCTGTAATGTTTTTTTTTTAAGTTTGTAAATTAAGTATTTGATCGTTTTCATAATATGTAAAGATTTTTTTCATGATTATGGTAAGATCGTATTATAAATAACACGTGACACGTAATTAAATATAAATGTATTTATTGAAAAGTCAATTTAAGGATGAACAAAAACAATTAGCATATACTTGTTAATTATTACACCTACTTACATTTTATTCTCTCGCGCTAAATCCTTGCGATGTAGGCAGATAAGCGCCACATACGTCACGCGCCACAGTTCATCTCATATAACTCCTTCTATTTTTCACTTTACCCTTTTACAACAGTTGACTGCTGCATTTACTGTTTTGCCATTTGTACTGTATATGTACTTCACGACGTGTGTAAACTTTAGTCCAAACAGAGTGATGATAAGATGTCCCGTATATTCCCGTTAGATTCTAGAATGCAACTGAACAAAATTTGGGTGTCGTTTAATATAATACACATTTACATCTTGGTGAGTGAGTCGGGTGACTACAGGAGGGTGTCTATAATTTATGCAAGATCCTAAAAATTAACTATGCAAAATTTGGAAAGGATGACATTTAATATAACACATTTATATTGAAAGAGTGGGGTGGGGTGTTCAAGGGGAGGGAGGAATCTATCTAAGGGTTTTAAAGAGTAACTATGTAAAATTTAGTTGCGTGTAAAGTTTTATAGAGAACAAACAGACTTTTATTTATTTAGATTGTGATCGTTGAATTGTACTTTAAAATAAATTTCTAATCTTTAGAAAATAATCCATTCAATTTGATTTTCAAAAAAGAAGTCATATTTTGTGAATTCATAGCATCCATACCCGTACCTTAATAATTTCTAACCCCGAGCTTGAACCTTCTTAAGACCTATTGAGGTCGCTTTATTAACGATACTTGTTGGTTCAGTATAAACTATTTAAGCTATCGCAACCATATAAGAGTCAATTAAGGTCAAAACAATACTGATAATATATGATTCACGTGAGAATTGTATAAAGTTATTATTAAAATAAATCCACGTAAAATCTAAATTGAACTGTTATCTTATTTAATTGTAAACTTACAATTTGAAGATCTTAAAGACAAAGTAATGTTAAATTAATTTGTTGACTCGATAAATTGTATATTAATGAAACTCAGCTTAAATAAATCTATAATAATGTCTACCTACGGGATCAAAATTTCATATCATGCGGCGTATCTAACGAAATTTTTCACAGAACAAAACTGAGTTGCATTGTATTCAGACAGCCTAAATATGATTTTCAATAGTGATCTTCACTAGCACCCCGACAATTAATCACAAGACAACTGCGCGTAAGGCTTAAGTGCACAGTACTACAAAAGAAAAAAATTATAAATTATATTGAAAAATTAAAACATACTCAATACACAGTTCAAATTTTACTAACCTAACCTAACTCAACGTAAGCAAAGCTGACCTAAACTAAAAAGAATAACTTTTTTTTTCATTTAATTATATTTTTATTTTTATTGAAAAAAAACTGTTTTTCTTTGCGATAATCTTTTTTTCTTTAAACGAGTATATTTTATATTTAAAATAGTTTCGAAAATGAAATACATGAGAATAAATTTCCTCATTTACTTTTGTATTGCGCACTATTGTCGGGACGTGTTTCCACTACGTCTAAAATAAAAAGTGTTTATATTGAATTAAATAACAACCACTTTGTATGAAACCACGTAAATTTCGTGGTTTCGTACAAAGTGATTGTTATTTTATTTAATATAATATGTCAAACCACAAAGTGATCGCTTTCTACGAAAAAAATGTGTTTAACTGAGATCCTTAACTTAGCGCAATGAAGCATGAAAAAATGTATTTTGGGCATCACATAAAGAGACGGGGGAAAAAAGTGTGAATAAGATAACAGACAAGAGTAATCGATATGATAGAATACGTCAAAAAAATTAAAGCAATGGCATTTCACTCCGAGGGCTGACAATCGTTTGGCAAACACAGTCATCCAATGGCACCTGAGGGAAATCAAGAGGTCAATAAGTGGACCTAAAACATACTGGACTACGAAAATGTCAAAACTTTGCGGAAGTGCGTGGCAATGAATAACAATGGACAAAGAATGGGAGACACTTGAGGAGGCCTTCATAGTCCAGTAAAATTAGACATTGCGCGTCCAACAAATTTCTGGAAAGCCGGATTTTAGTATGGACCTTAATATTGAGATTCTAAATAAAATATCAAGAATCTCCATCGATACGAGTACTACTAAAAATATCACACGGGATCAAAGGTCACCAAAAATGATTTTTCGTGAATATCTCGTTAACGGTCACTTTTACAAAAAATATATTTATAATTAAATTTGTAGCTTAGGAAATTTCCTACAAAAAAATATTTCGGCTTTTTATTATTTGTAAGCGTAACCGTTTTGGAGATAATTCAATTTATAGAGTTGTAACGAACAGTATACAATCCTTAACTGCATGTATATCTCATTGGAGTTAGAATATGACATGAAATATTTAAAAATTTCTTTATGTTTGTATATCAGACCCCATAACAATAGAAAGAAATATATATACATATATATACACTGTAGTGTGAAAATTTTAATATTATTTTTATTTATTTTTTTAAATAAAACTAATCCACAAAACATTTTGCTAGACGTTTGTCTGCAGGTACATTTATATCAATTTTATTACATTTAATATAATCAAAACATAATAACTAATCAGACACAGTTTAAACCATTCAGGACAGATTATTATCGATAAGCCATTTTTTTATCATTTCTTCCAAATTTGAAGAAAGCGTACTCTTTTATAAAAACTCAGGTAGTTTATTTTTTAGTGTAGGAATAACAAATTCTAAGATGGAGAAGGAAGGTGCTTCGAAAAGTTATTACAAGCATTATTGGTCAAAAAAAAAAAAGAATTAAGCTAAATCGTGCTGACAGAGTACTTCTTCTTTTAACAGTGTCCAGCTCTATGAAAATACATAATGAACATGTATCAATTGATTATTTATTACTGTTTCAATGCATAAGTGTTACAAAAAGATTTGACGCCCATATTCAAGAATTTTTGAAGTATGTACTATCTCCTTATCCATTATCACACTTCGATGAGAGAGGAATGCGTAAAAATCAAAAATCTTCTGTTTATAAATGCTTTAAATCACTAAATATTGGATTAGATATCGCAAATGTCATATATCATTTGGGGAATTTGTTGGAAATTGGGCCTTTTTTTGTCTTGGACGAATAGTTCAGTGAAGGATTTCCAACAGTGAATATTTTTTTTTGTTTCTAACAAGATTCTTCATTAGTTCAACAGTAGATATTATGGTATTCACTATATATAAATTATCTGCAGTCCGAAGGATAGATGAACACCTGAAAAATGGGCAACTTCTGATGACAGACTAGACTGGTTTCATCCCCACCAAGCTATGGAGTATATTATATTATATTGGGCATATTTAAATCTAGCTTATTTGATTAACCCCAGTGAAGCTATGGAATTCCTTAATCGGAACATATCGTATTTTCTTGCCCAATGTACGCATTCTTGAAAGTTTACAATGCTACCCCAAAAGTCTTAAATTGAATACGAAGCCCGCCGATCCCAATTTAACAGGCTATCTGCCGTACTGAACTGATTAACAACTGATTTTATTATCAAATAAATTAACAATATTAAATAGCATTAAATCGAGTTACATGATGCGAGAGTGTTAGGAGAAATATCAGCTTATAAGAGACAGAAAATTTTTGTACGAACAATGTTATTTTTCTCGAAAATATAATTGTATTCTTCGACCACATCTTATATTTTTTCACCCCTCGAATGGACAAATTACACCCATATAATTAATAACAAAAGGAGATGATTGTGTTGTATTCTATGCATATTTTAACTTTAAGAAGGAAAGCAGAATTACTTTTTATGACCGGATTTGTATTTGACATCTCAGATTTTAGATCCTTAGTAATCATATCAGAGCCTATTAATCTTTAACCTTTTTCAGGTGTAAAACTATTTCACCAACTTTATAAATCTTCACCGGCATGAATAGTTTTAAAGCAGTACAGGCAGTATATTAACTTTTTTTTTTAGATTTTATATTGACTGGTAGATGGAAAGTGAATTTCTCATTGTACGCATTGGCACAACAAAATAATCTTCTGTAAACATGCAGAAGAGTCAACATATGTATGGATAATTTTATAAATACATATTATTTAAATAATTCTTCTTCTTGTGCCCTATCCGTTCAACGGACGTTGGCTATCATCACTTTATTTACTGCGGCCCTGTGCAGCTCTACAGTAGACTAGCCAAACCATTTCCTCAGGTTCTTCAGCCATGATGTTTTTCTTCTTCCAGGGCCCTTACGTTTAGCAATCTGTCACTGCATTATGTGATGCAAGATGTGTCCGAGATATTTAAGTTTTCAGATTTTTATTATTTTATATAATTATTTTTCTTTATTCATCCGAACTATAACATCTTCATACGCAACTTTATCAATTTGGCTTATTTTGAGCATTCATCTGTAGGTGATATGCTTGCATTCCAAAAAATAATATTGAGACTACATAGCATCTGACCATTCTCATTCGTAATCTAAGGTAGATCATTCAATAAAAAATATTAAACAAAAGTATGTCGTTCTAACCTATCATATCCTTTTAAGATATTATTACGTTAATACTTACGTAGTGAGACAAGTTTAGATTAAAATGTTTGTAAAGATCTACAGAGTATACTCATAGATTCTCATTTACAACTGAACAAGGATCCGAATAGTAATGGAGATCGGGCTCGCTTGATGCACAGTCAAGATTCTGACCCTCCCTGCTCGGGGCGGGGCGCTCTGAACGCTCGGCTTAACTTGATAAACGTCCACGGCGTCCCATTAAATTACTCGGAAAAGTCGGGGATTGTAAGGCACTGTGTCGAACTGCTTCGGATTCATGTACGAATGTGAGCGTTCACGCGTGATTTGCCGGAGAGCTTTGAAGTCAAATATCATACGTCATCTGGTTTAAACTTCCCGGGAACGAGAAAATACCTGCTTGAAAAATACTACTAACGATCGCGCTGAAAATATTACTTATACACAAAGTTTTTTAACCTCGTATTGAAATTATTAACCGAAATGCTAATTGATATTTAATAAACATCTATGTATGAGTAGGGCAAAAAATATTTTAACAAATTATTTACCTGTATATATTTACATACATAACGAATTATTTTCTGAGGAACCCGCGTCAAATAGTTCTGAGAAGGACTTTTACACTACCGACGTTTCGAGTAAATATAATTACTCATTCTCAAGGGCTCTTTATCCTGAATCCTGCTCTAAACTGACGAGTAAACTCGACCGTTAGAAGCAAGAGCCAAAATGAAAGTGAGTTAAAATCTCAGTATGTGCTTAATATAATTAGTTGACGTCGCGATTAACTATATCTAATGGTAACGAAAGGTGACTTGTAATTTAGTTATTTGTTTAATAGGTATACAAATATTACTAAATTTATAACATTTTGGTATCCCAATTGTGGGGGCGGCGATTCATATCCACCGCTATCATCACCGCTTCCAACTGAATGACGACACAGTCGACATCTGGATCCGCATGCTATGTATGTTCCTATTGATGGTGCTCGGCCAAGCTCCTCGCCCCAGCGCTCAATCTGACACGAGTCCCGATTCGCCGCACTCCGACTAGTCCCGCTCTTTATACGCAGCTACCATTTATACTAACTAACCTTTATATACTCCGGTTTACATAATAGACGATCAAATAAAACCCTCATTATATCTCACCACTTACCTTACCGACTAATCTACATTATTTGATTGGCCTAGTGATCTAGTGATCGGTGGTTCGCGCCTCATTCCAGGACACCAGCAAGTTTGTCCTATTAAATATAAATATAAAATTATAAGAATTTTGATGTGACATGTATTCCGTGTACGCATTTCTATTTTTTTTTTAATAAATAAAAAATACAATTTAAAAATGAAATAAAAATTTATTCTGAAGTAGAAAAATATTTATTGGACTGTGTAATGTCTGACTTTATCAATAATGATATTTTAACTTCCACTTGTCACTTTAAGTTTATTATTTATTCCCAAAGTTCTTTACAATTTAGATACGTACCTACTGTTTTAAATTTAAATTATAAAATGTTATTTTTTATTATGTTTAATAATAACTAATTAAACGATTAAAATAGATTGTTTATTTAACTTCACATTTTTTTATGGAAAAAAATATCAGTCAAATGGTCACTTCTAGACGCTACACATTGCGGGCTCATTCAATCACATTTTTTATGTAATTTCAAGATAATTTGTTTGATTTCTTGACGACTGTTGTCTTTAGACTAATTGTTTTTGGCATAGCACAGTAAACCCTTTTTAATGTAGATTTTCTTAAATAAAAATTAGGCGTAGTTAGTTAAACTTAAATTAGGTGAACATGGTCGTCAAATAATATTACCAAATTTGGACATTATATGTCCAGAAAATTCATCGCGTACTGTATAGCCCGTTTTGAAATATTTGATTACATGCTATATTGGTAACTAGGTAGCACATGATTAAATTTTTTTTAATCGCCAAGTTTTCTTTGAGCATTTACAATGAGCGATCCATTTTAATAAATGCTTTAACTACCATAACACTTCGTTTAACTTTGTTTTTTTTTAGTTCAATGAATAATCTATAAAAAAATGTTTTATTTAAAATTGAATTCTAAAACAAAATCGGCATTTTAAATAAAATAAAACACCCGTTATCTGAGTCCAGACTGTCCTATAATGTTCAATATTTTAATCAAAAGTAAGTATTTGTGTGCTCTGCCAATAATATTTAAAACCTTAAAAATAAAGGAGGTTTATGTTTTAATCATTTGACATATTAAAGCAATAACATTATGTAGCTGCGTTTTACATATTTGGCATATTAAAACAATGACGTAATGTAGTTACGTTCTACATACTTGGCATATTAAAAGAATAATGTAATCTAGATGCCTTTTAATTCTTTGTTATGTCAAAACAATAATATTTTACCATTTGTTACCGGAATGCGAATGCTTGTGCATTAAAGAATTTGCATTTTTATTCACTTTAAGATTTAAATTGCAGACATTCCTTTTAAACTCTGAAAATATTCGCAGATGTGGACCCGCAAGGAAGACCCCGCACCGTAATGCTGGAAATAACTTCCACTAGGCGAATCGTATGTATAGCTCGAATTCTTCGAAACCCATGACGACATGGAAAGATAAAATTTCTTCATGCTGGCGACTTCAAAGTTTCCAAAGACATTTTAATAAGCTCCCGGGTGAATGTTGGAAAAATTGAAAAATTACAGAAATATTCAGAAAAATATTTCAGAAAAATACATTAATAAGTAATAGTAAAAATATATATAAGCCTAACGCTCTTCTTATATATATATTATCAGTACATAGAACTATGTTACATAAGATGGCAGGCTCTTAAGAGACAAAAGTGTTATAATAGATATTTATTAACATTGTAATGATAGCACCACTAATTATATGCATGCTATATATTTGACAAACATTCTGTGATATATTTATAATTGTACAATGATAATTGCAGATAATTTACCAGAATATTTATAATCATTTAAGTTAAAAATAAATGCTGAAAAAATCACGAAATAACTTAATTGTTAATCGGTCGTTCTGAATTAGCTGCCTTATGGTAATAGTTTAGTTTTTATCGAAGCTGAAATAAATTTTACAAAATTGATTATTCAATATTTATCTCTATTTTATCTACATCCATCCAAATGATGCGAAACTTAAAACATGTCATGCTATACTGAGCCAGAAAACATTATTAGAAAAAAATTATTATTAAAAAAAAATAACAGGGAACAAAATCAACTCACATCACTATCAATGAGATTTTACAAACATATAAAGTAATTGAAAGATAAAAGACATTATTAATTGGTGCAATTATCAGTTTTGATAAAATGAATATTAATTATGAAAAAATTAATAGCAACCAAATATTATTCGCAAATAGTTTCACAAATAATAGAAAAACTTTAATCTTCATACTATGCCTATATCTCATATACATATAAAATGACCTTTATCTCAAGTATTATAAAGTTACGGTAATTTAAGATGGCTAACATTTTTTTTTAAACCAGTTGTTAAAAAAAATTAAGTATTATGTAGCTCTCGTAATCGTAACGTATACTACAAATCGTAAATAAAGTTTTTCAACAAAAAAGACACAAACACAAATATATGAAAATTGTCTCAACCAAGATGGTTTATCTTACCTACATATATTATTGTATAATAAAAATAGTTTTTTTATAGGAATTGAACTTTCAAATAAAATAAAAATAGTGGTAATGGCCATGATATTGGCTGTATTAAAAACATAATTATATGCCATTAGTGTTTAGATATGATTTCGCGGATATCGGGCCACGGCTAGCTCAAATAAAGCGCGATCTGAAAGTCCAGTTTCCGACCACTTTTTGGAGCAGCTGGGTACATATATCGGCAATAACGCGACGAATATTGGCTTTCAAGTCATCTACCGTCTCTGGTTTATTGGCGTAGACTAGCTACTTCACATGTTCTCACAGAAAAAATTCAAAGGTGTTAAACCTCACTGCCAATTCACAGGTCCATTATGCGAAATTATGCACTCATCGAATGTTTCCTTCAATGATGGTCACGCGACTTCTATTCTTGTACACTTATAAACAAAGATCATTCTGCAAAATCTTCCATACAGTGGATGGACACAGCTCCAATTGCTATTCACGATGGCGAATCGACTCATTCGGGTCCTTCTTAATACTACTCTCCACTGCAGCAACAGCTTCTTCAATGCGCATTGTACGACGTCTCTGCAGATGCGTATATTCAATTAATTGATAATGAGTAATGTAATCTCATTTACATAAAATTGTTTAGCTATCCTTTTCCAAATATTATTTTTCATTAAAATATCATTAATGTTTGAATAGAATTGTTTCCTAGAATTGTGCCAAAATATAAAAAACCCAAAATACCTATTTTTAACCTTAAGTATTTAAAATTATATAGCTGCCTTTTTTCAATAGATTTTATATAAATACAAGTTGTTGAATTTAAAATGGTTAGATTAATAATGCTTTCATAAGGCGGAACGCGTCTTGCAAAAATTAAACGAGTAGAACTAAATAACACGTGTTTTTATTTTCATATGTGGTATGTTTCTTGACGTTACACATAGAACGTTGGTTATTAAAAATTAATATTAAAAATAGTTCAGTACATAAGAGGGCACCACAAATGGCGAGCTCAATAAAACAACGACATTTTAAATAGACTGCGTCCCCACGCAGTCTGTATTAAATGTTGATAGAATAGTAAATCGTCGTGCGCAAAACAGATGAAAATCAAATCGAAATACGATTTTGGTTATTAAAAAGTGTTTGTGGTATTCAATTAATATGGAGAAACATCTATTTCGGAAAAAGTGATGCTTAAATGACGTCACTAGTTCAATATAATGTACGTGGAAGTATTTTAAAAACGGTAAATTATTAATTCGATCGTGGAATTTGATAATTTTAAAATAGTGCATTTTTACATTTTTTAACCTTAACTATCCCGAATTATTATATTTAAGTGGTTAACAAGTGTATATTTTTTTAATAATATTCATCAAATAAGCAAATTGTGACGAAAAATTTATTTTTAAATCTAAGTATACAAATTTATTAATATTAATTTATGGTACTTTTAAGTACAGTTAGATTAGTTAGATTAGTTAGTTAGTTACATGACATATACAAAAAATATAGCATAGTACAAAACATAAGAAATAAATATTATAAAACATTAAAAGAATAGTTGAAAATAAAAGAGGAAAAAAATTTGGTCAAAATAATTATTAATAATCACAAGGAATACAAGTGCGTCAAACCTAACCTCGTAACAATGAACTGACATTTCACTTGCTGCAGTGTTGACATACAAAAAAATAACTAAGGTTAGTTGTCTAAATAAATCTAGTAGACTATTATTTGAAATATTAATTAAATGTATTAATTAGAAAGATATACATATAAAATCTATTTCATCGATAAATATTGTTGTTGCGCTACCGGGATACGAACCTGGATCTCTTTCCAAACCGGAGAAGGTGTATTATTCAACTATGCTACAGCGACATTATTTTTGACGCCAAATTTTTGAACCTATATGTTACACTTTTTCAAATTAATACATCTATCGTTCCATTATTTGAAATCCATCTACTTTGATACACATTGACACATTGATACAACTTGTATATTATTAGGAGAACACATTCTTATTGTGAAGTTGTAATTATTCATAACATAGGTCTATGGTATTATAATACTAATTAAACGTATTACTTTGAAAAATATTGTCTATCTTTTTAATTAGTATTTAAAATATCACAGACCTATGTTCTAAATAATTACAACTTCACTATTAGAATGTGTTCTCCTAATAAAACGATTATTTATATAGTAGTATTGTTAGAGAATTAACACCGCAGTAAGATATATGATTAGATAAAGTTGATGATACTTTAAAGTACCGTTAGAGTAGAAAAGGTTTTAAGTGAGATATAATGAATCAAGTTTGGATATTTTATGTATGCTATCTCTTTACGATCGATATGAAATAACCGTGTACGTGCTGGACAAGTGAAAGAACAAAGAAGTCATCATTAGCGAGTTTTTTTTACATTTTATGTTACAAAATACTAACAATTTTCTAGGCATTGTGTACCCACAGTACAAGAAAAGATTTTCTCGAGATTTATAGTCCCAGTTAGCATCGGTTGCAAAAATAACAGAAGTGGAAAACCGCAGTATAGTTTTTTTTGTTTATGGATGTAATACTTTTCAGAAGATTTTTTTGTTCATTGAACACAATGGATTCCATTCTAAAGATGGCAGGTGTTTGTGGGATCTTGGCTCGTTGCTGGAAACATTGTAACTTTCTTCTGTGAAACTCGGCGTTTCTATTTTCTTTTATTACTCATTTTTCTTTCAGGATATCTTCTATCTGAACGGGTTTCATAAAACCATTGCCAACTAACTGGGCATTTTAAAAAATGTAAAACTTTCTTCGTTTTCCGCTTTTGTAGAAACATGTTACTTGAATAACACAAAATATTATATGAAATCAACAAAAGTTTTAAATCAGTAAATGTCTACGAATTTAACAAAATGCTTACTCCTGTGAAATTGTTTAAATGTTGTACAAACAGTTTTAACACTTTAAGCAAAAATTTCTAAACTCACACGTAAATTGTTGAATACTAAGTCTGTTATACCATGTACTCTTATACAAGACATATCGATAATTTTATAAAGTATTTTCGTGGATATACTGAAGTTAAAGCAATTTTGTTCGAAATTGGAGACAAAATATATTAAAACAGTTTGAGTTTTGAAGTATTTGAATAGTTTGAGTATTTCATATATAAAATCCAATCTGAGATAGTATTTAAAAATGACACGGTTGTCATATCGTAAAGTATCGATTTTAAATTTCTGAGAATAAAATAGTCAGAATTGTTATATATTTGATGTCCACATTCTATAACATAAATTAATTTTGCCTTTATAAAAATATTTGTCTTTATAAAAGTTTTCGGAAACAGATCACATTTAATCAATAGTTTCGGCATTGTTGTTTTACAGAAATTTATTAGCGATATAGATACCAATACATACACACTCGTACCAGAACTTCGGCAGACCCAAAGTTACTCAGGGAATGAAATAATTCCTATGATTGATCGGTATAAATCTAATAGGAATCAAGGTTTCGGATAAGTTGAAGGGATAAACTGTGATTAGTTATCCATCAAAATAGTTCGGTGAGCGTACGAGAGCTCTTACACGGTGGGTCCTGATACAAATCTTAGCCACTCGGCCCAGCTAAATTTAGCGGTTGAATTTGGGAGAGCAATATTATGAATTCTGGCAGGCGATGAATAAACAGGAGCATAATTGTGTTCGACAATATATTCAAACCATTGTTCCTGGTGTTTGATTAATGTGCACAAAGCTGTTGAGCCATTCTGTATTTTGATTACAGTCTGAATTATTAAATGATAATGAGCTACTATCTCTGTATTTGTTCAGTCAAACAATGTTAGCACTACGTGGCGATGATTACTGTAATGCGTAAAGATCAACGGCTTTTTAAAATGTATTTATGTTGTACAAAACCAAATATCCGCATGTATTGTGATTAATAAATGATTTTATATAATTATACGGCAAACTTGATATGATATGATACTAAATATCGGTACAAGTAAAAATTTGGCGAAAACGAGTCGCTTGAACATTGCTAAAAAAATATTTACTTCTCGAAAGTACAACCTGCGGTAAACTAATTTTATTTTCCGATATCCGTTAATAAAAACAAGAATCGATAGTTAAATATGGCGGACTCTTTACAGCTGTTCCAAAAGTTATCTGACACATTGATACTTTGAAAGTTACAGTTTACAGAAATTTATCATTCAATACCTCGGCTATTTTAGTGATGAGAGTGTGTCCGATGATGAGCTCATTGTTTAATATGCATTAGCACATAATCCGAAAAAATTTCACCACTAAAATTAAAGTAAAGACAAGGAAAATCCACAGAAAAAGCATATTTCATGATTATTTGTCGCGCCTATAGACATCTTCTCTGTGCTTTGACAATAGTAAATATGACGTTCAAACAATCCGCAAACGATTTTAACCACAGACGTTGATAAAAAGTTACCGTGGTAAAAATTAACTACTGATCACATAACCGGCCTTTAATAATATGTATTAAAAAAAAAAAGTAATATACGCTTCTTGGTGTATTCTATAATTCTGGTAATGTGGGGTAACCTGCTCCAGGTATATTATTAATTTAAAACATTATAAATTATGTGATATATGAAGAATAGAGGAGCGAGATGGGGGCGTTTAATCTCAGACCCGTCATGGCGAAGAGGAATATGTGTCTGCATTCTCAATCCAGATGTCACTTGCATCATCCGTCAGATAGGAGCAGCGATACTGATAGATTTGAATCGCCACCCCTACATATCTAATCTTGTGGCATATAAAGTTAGGTTCAGAATAATGTACATTAAACATATACTTATCTTACAATTAGCTAATATTTTAATTCAAAAATGCTGCGAATCACCTTGACATCGTGACTTATACCTTTATTTTTTTTCCAAGTACAATTAATATCTCTTATGTAAAAACTATTATATTATTTCTACAACATTAGCAAAATTACTTTGTGACCACATATTACATGAATAATAAGACAAAACACTTTATTTAAACCACTATTTATTAATAAACCAATATGTTTCGATATCTATAGTATCTTCTTCGGGAAATAATGAATACTAAAATTCAAAGTACAAGCATAGATAAAAACTAAACTATAAAAATATAGGTGGTGGGTAATTAAGTAGGAATTATTAGAAAAACAAATTTAAAAGGTGACTATTTGCAAAAAGGATTTGGTAATTTATAATATTTAACTTACTGTTAACACTTTTACTTATTTATCTAACTGTAAACCTCTAGTACCTGTATAATTTCTAAACCCTTGTTAATGTTAAAAGAATGGTTTGTTTCAATAATTTGATTAGAAAATTCAGAATAGTTATTGCTATGTAGTGGTTTAAACAGAGTGTTTTTATAATTAATTATATAATATTATTGTTCAATAATTACTTTTTTTTGATAAATAATACGTGGACTCTTAACATAATGAAGTAATTACTCTTTCGAATCTTCAGGCGGTCAGATCAAAGTACCACAGCAATATTTTTCGATCAAATTAAAGTACCAGGTTCAAAAACAACATACTGTCAATCGATAGACTTGTACGAATTATAATAATACAGTAAAAAATCAAATAAAAAACTTTCATTGTTAAATAATATCTAATAGTATTTATGAAATCTATTTTAGTGGCGCGATTCAACTTCTATGGTACAAACTCGCCCACTTGGAGAGACCTTCGCCCAGCAGAAATGATGACACTAGATTTTTCTGCCATCAATAAAATACATATCTTTCGATAAAGTGCCCAAGCAGAATTGTATTTTAACAAATCCCTTCGTTATAGGTATAAATACATCTAAATATATATACAACGTATACAATAAAACTGACCATATTATTTTCTTACTATACCGAGCGTTATTTGTGAACATCGTTAGCGTTGGACATTAATGCGGCCCGAACCAACTGCCATTTTCGGTCAAGTCGCCCACACAATCTCTGATGCCCGTTTAATATCTACGTTGATAAAGTGACTGCCGAAATACCTAAATTTGATATATGATTTTCCGATACTTTTTCTATTCAATAATTTAATTTTCTTATCCATCAGATATCTGATTTTTGGTGCCCAAAAAACTACAAAAATACTTTTCATTTTCTCAATAAAAATACTTTCTATTTAGACAGAAATTTTAATTTTTATGAATTTTGTGACAACGTCGGACCAATTAAATTATAATCTAAAATATACGTGATTTTTTCGCACATTTATTTCGTTTATTCTAATCCAGCAGATTACAGATTGCTCTCAGTTAATAATAAATAAAACTATTGTTATTCAACTTATTAAACGATTAGCGAACTTTAAAAAATGATTGCAGTTTCTTATCTTATTTTTAATATAAATTAAATTAATTAATTAGAAAGATACACACAAAACATTTATTTAGCAAAAAAAAATTTGAATGACATCGAGATTCAAACCTGGACCTTTTTCTATTCGGGGAAACGGATCAACCAATTTCAGTATATCAAGCAATAACGTTTAGGGCAAATAAATATTATTATTACATCTATTATTCCATTTTTACCTATGTTCTGAATAATTATAATTTCACAATAAGAACGTGTTCTCTCAATAATAAAGTGGTATCAATGTGTCCAAAATTTAATTAAAATGAATTTATAATTTTGGCGTCTGCTTTCAGATTTCTCAAAGGTATTTGACATTCCGTAAAAATAAGGTAGATGGCTCTTTCAAATAATGGAACGCTTAAATGTATTAATATCAAAAAGGCAACATATAGGATCGAAAATTTGTCACTAAAAATATTGTCGCTGTAGCATAGTTGGATAATGCACCATCCCCGGTTTGGAAAGAGATCCAGTTTTGAATCCCGGTGGCGCAACAACAATATTTTTCGATAAAATTGATTTTATATGTATATCTTTCTAATTAATACATTTCATTCATATTTATAATATACCAAGTTTCGCTGGATGGATGTTTGATTTATGAATGTTATATACTACGAGTACATCTATTTGTTGAATTGTAATACATTTTTAGAGGCCGAATATGTGTGTGAGACTTGTGTGATGCGAATTGATCACCGGTTTAGAGATACGTGGTGAAAAATAATGTAGAATTGCTGCACCAGTCTGTTGCCTGATTGGATGGTAACAAGAGATGATGGTGAGGTATGTAAGAGGAAGTATGTCAGAAAGTTAATGCGACGGATAACTTGCCTGTTATATCGAATTCATATTCGAATCTCGATGTAGATATACAGTGAGATACGAATATATATGTACCTACTTGGTTATTAGTGTGTAAGGATTAGCAGTCTTGCATACAAAGTAAATGAATACTCACGATTTACTCTTAATTTATTTAAGCAAATGTTACAATAGTTCGACTTTATCATTAACTAAATTCTATGAAGCGGAGTGAGACGCGGGAGCTGCTAACTAAGTCAGAACCGAAAATAAAGTAAGGGTAACGCCGCGGTGGCCCGCTGTTCTCAGTGGGTGTTTGAAGCGACGTGGTAGAGCCTGTAGTAAATTAATAATATAATGATCCAATGTGTACTTGTGATTTGTAACGCGTCTACTTATTGGTCAGTCACGATTTTTTGGAATTCGAAATGTTCGTTTTCTTAGTAATAAAATATTATCCACTATGGGCGTTTTTCATCAATGTACCCAACGTATTTGAATTGCGCTTTGAGAATTTCAGAATATTTTTCAAACTAATTCAAATATTTTTTCTTGGCAATTGACATGAGACCAAGGCTCAATTTATATATACAAAATCCCAATTCAAAAATAATAATATTTAATTAGAGTAGCCTTTTAGAAGATTTTTTATTATTTTTCACTTTGATATGAGAAAATTTTCTCATTTTTGTAATTTTACTTAATGTTTTTTTGTTTATAAAAAACATGTAATGAGTTTACTAACTATTTGCGAACAAACATTATTACGTTGGTAGAGGTTTATTACGTTATCGTTTCAGTTACTTGGAAAGATTTTAATGAACGCTAGAACCTCTTAACTGCCGTATCCTGATACTTTAAAAGTAACTCACATGACGCTCTTTCTTAAGCCGCTCTTAGAGACTTCACCGGTATATCTTATTACACGTAAGTCGATTTCGTAGTAAGGTAATATTAACTTATCTTTAGTTTATAACCTTTGTAGGTAAATAGTACTTCTCATATTACTGTTTAGATGTCTGGAGCTCACGCTTTAATATACAAAGTAATGTATAAATTAATATATTATTTGTATAATATATTTAACACTGGAGATGCCATATTGTATCAAGACACAATCTATTACTTTCCATAAAATGCTGGGTGAAAAAAATAAGATGTGTGTTTTGTTTTTAAAAAAGTAATAGCAATAATTTAGAATCCTTAATCGCCATTATATTGAGCAGAACTTGTATCATAGTGGCAACTTTAATACAATTCCTATGATGATTATAAAACACACTCTTTCCCTGATAGTTTACGAGCAACTACAAATTAATCTTGAAATTTGTCCGTTGGACACCCTGTACATCTATCGTTCCATTATTTAAAACCCATCTACTTTGTTTTATGAAAAAAAGTGTAATATATAGGTTCGAAAATTTTTCGTCAAAAATAATGTCGCTGTAGCACAGTTGGATAATGCACCTTCCCTGTTTTAGAAAGAGATCCGGGTTCAAATTCCGGTAGCGCAACCACTATATTTTTTGAAAAAATTGATTTCATTTGTATATCTTTTTAATTAATACATTTAATTGGTATTTAAAACATCACAGACCTATGTTCTGAATAATTACAACCTCACAATAAGAATGTGTTCTCCCAATAAAATGTAAGTTGTATCAATGTGTCCAAATATTTAATAAAAATGAATCGTTAATTTTGGCGTTTGCTGTCGGTTTACTCAAAAGTATTTGAGATTCCGTAAAAACAAAGTAGATGGCTTTCAAATAATGGAACGATAGATCTATTCATTTGAAAAAGCGTAACATATAGGTTCGATAATTTGTCTTCAAAAATAATGTCGCTGTAGCATAGTTGGATAATGCACCTTCCCCGCTTTGGAAAGAGATCCTGGTTCGAATCCTAGTGGTGCAACAATATTTTTCGATAAAATTGATTTTATATGTATATCTTTCTAATTAATACATTAAAATAAAATTTTAATTATTATCGTTTAAATCAAATCTGGGCACTATATATTTCACGCAAAGTTAATAATAAAGTATGGTATTAATTTCAAATAGATATATGCATCCACTCAGCTTAACAGTCAACTCACACTGACTTAGAGCACCCGGTCATTTATCCGAATGCTTTTTTGGCATTATTTTTTAAGGCATGAGTCCATGAAAGGAGACACAATAAGATAATCTCAGAGATTTATTTTTAGATACATTTTAATACCACGTACACGTGTTGAGATTTCGATTCGAAGAAAAATTCCGAGATCAGCTTAAGATTGGTAGAAAGAGATAAAAACTTAAACCATTTTACACGACGTTCGATCTGACAGCGAGGTTAGACACGTGTACATAAACGTTACAAAAAATCACCACGTATCCGCACAACTATATATCTGTGATAACACAAGTCATTAAACATGATTTTAGTCATTAAATTATAAACACATATTCAGTTTTAACTGCTGCATGACATTAGACGTTTGACTTATGTGACGTAGTTCAGTTGTTTCCGAAGAATCTCAAAAATCCCTTAAAAATCTCATTCGTGAATCTCATTCCACTAGTGTGCAAATTTGGAACCAAAAATGTTGAAATAGGTTTACGTATATAAAATACACGTTTTATGATACAATAAACTAAATGAAATATATAAGTATTCTTGTTCTACCGCATCAATATCGTATTTAAGTTTTTAGATATCATTTACTTTTATGAGTAAAATGTTTTAGGAGTTTCAACTTGAATTGATAGGATGCCCGCTTTTGGCAACGAAGGTCGGGAGCTCGATTCCGCTGGCGGCCACCCAAATAAGTTATATTTTGATAGCGTTTGGCTCAGTTTGAAAATATTTATGAGACATGTTTGTGTTCACATCTTTCAGAGAAGCGGCCTTTCCTAAAGATATGCCTGAAAGGAAATATCTAATATCGACGTAATCAGACGTAATTAAAAATACTCTATTATTATGATAATTACGCATAATGATTATGTAAAATTTCAACCGTTTCGAAGATATATTTCCAAAGTAATGAATATATTTTTTATTTATTTTATTATGAGCTGATTTGATCGTATATTGTTATGAGAGTCACTCGAATAGAGCGACCGATAATAAGGTTATGTATATATCGGAAGGAAATTTTAGGTGAGAATTGAGGGCCCTAATCCTCTAAGATTTTCACGCGTGTAAGAATGTCGGAGTATACATTAATTTTACGGAGTGTGCATGTGAGTACACGTGTTGGTGTTACATCTATAGCAGGCCTATAAAATGAAACAGGACTTGCAATCGGGTGCGTTTATTATCGAACGATACACAAATAATTTTACACTGTTTGAATATTAAACTGTAAGTTAAAGTTCGTGACCAGCGAAGATCACTGAGGCGGTGTCGAATGATGCGTCCGAGAAAATGGTCTGGAAAAAAGTAAACACTTCAGCTCACTTCTCGGACTGGTTGCGTTTGCGACGTATTGTTGTCTGAATTGTGTCGGTAGTCCGCGGCGTGGAATGCCTATAAAATGTTTATTTACATTGCCAGGTCTGCGAAGCACGAGCAGGATCTCCACAGCGTAAGGAAAGGGTCTTTCATCACCAAATGTTGATTATTATTAGCAATTTATTGGGAGTTTTTCCAATAATTCGTGCACTGTTTCTCACAAATTATTTATGTTTTATAAAAATTACATCACTGACAGATACTATAGTTTAAAACTATAATAAATTACACTAAAACACTATTATTACACTTCTTTTTCTTCTGGTGCCTTATTCATTTAGCGGACGTTCGCTATCATGTTGACTATCATCTCATTGTTCATGGCGTCACGGAAAAGGTTTATCTATAAAGCTCTACCGTAGACTGGTTAAATAAACATTTGCCTTGGATTCTTCAGTCATGATGTTTTTCTCTTCCTTCTTGCAAGGCCCCGACTTTCAGCAATGAGATGCAAGATTTCATATTTCTCTGGATTTCTCATCGCATGTCTGGAGGTTTTTGGATTTTTATTATTTTAAATACTTATTTTTCTTTATTCGTCTGAACCATAACATATTAATTCGTAACTCTGTCCATCGAGCTATTTTGAGCATTCTTCTCATGTATAGATCCACATCTCAAATACTTCAAGTCGCGTTATCGTCTCTTCAGTAAGTGTCCATGCTTCCATTCAATAAAATAATATCGAGAACACATAGCACCTGACCATTAGCATTCGTAATCTTAAATTGAGATCATGACTGCTGAATAACATTTTTCATTCGGATAAAAATTGCCTGAGCTTGCTCAATGTGGCATTTGAATTCAACAGAAGAATCCCATCTTTCATTTATATTCCAACTCAGGTGTACAATACTTTGTGTCTTCTGCGATTTCGTTCCAGCAAAATGAAGTCATTCATTATCAGCTACTTTCTGATTGCTAATGAGCTTATATTTTGTCTTAGTTTTATTAAGTTCTTACCCAAAAGTCTCACGTATCTTCACTACTTGGTTCAGCAGAAATTATAAATCCTCAGTATTACTTGTTAGGAGTACCGTGTCCGCTGCACAACGCAGGTTATTCTAAAACTTACCATTTATAACCAGTCCTCGAGTGGCTTTTTGAAGAGCTTCATAAAATATTTCTTCTGAATAGACACATGAACAGCGTGAGTGAGAGAATACATCTCTGTCGCACTCCTTTATTTATTTTTATTGTTACACACAAAAACAAAAATAGTTTTTAAATCCAGATTACATATTACTAAGGGAAAATAAATTTCAGGTACTTTGATCCTAGACTTTTTAAAAAAATGTTGGATCCTAAAATATCCTGATAATATAAAATGCATAGATATTATTTTTTTATTCATAATATTATATTAAAGGCAAGAATTATTAAACTATTTATGCGAGCTATTAACATTACTTTATTATGGTACATTTCTTTTTTACTTCGACTACTCTTTATGTTATTTTTAACTTAATATTATACTAGCATGTTTACAATAACATATTATCTATCATAGAATAGTCGAACATTCCAATAACTTTTTTTTCCACACGGCTTGAATTAAAAAGACTATCTATTAAATCTATATAAGGTCTAAAAATTCTCACCCTTTGATATCAAAAACTAGTGATGGTAAACCGTCACGCGGCTATGATTGTGTCGATGATTGGTAACCGAGATTTAATAATGATTGGTAACTAGAATTTAACTGTCGGAGACTTACGTACTAGTGTACCAGTCATTGCTCGAAGAATTGCGTTAATCAGTTATCAATCATGGTTACAATTGAACACCATCACAATCACAATAACTGTTAAAATAACGATTTAAATTACGATTTTACCATCACTATCAAAAATACACAAACTATAATTATGTATTTGTCAAATATTTCAATCATTAAAATATAGGTGTACTATCATGATAAACTTCAAATCTCTAATAGTTCTAAATTTCTAAAATAGTTAACCATTTGAATTTTCATTTTGCTTTACTTCAATCCAGCTAATTATTTTCATCCCTAAATAGAAATCCAAATACTGTGTCCAATGAGACAGCTCTATTTCATCTTATGATGTAAAATACATTTACTGATTCATTGGTAACAAACCTCATCTAGTAGTTTGACTGGTGGATTGGAAAATTATTTCTGCATGAACAGATTAATTAAGGTCTCACGCATTAATTGTGGATACTTTACATCTATTGACCTGGATTGTATGCTCTCCTGGACTTTTTGTAGAACTATTAATCCCTAAAAGACTCCCACAAATTGTTTCCATAACTCTTATATATGTATCGAATTGTATATGTCACAAGCAAAAAATTTTCCAACGTGAACAACATACATCTTCATTGCTCAGCATCCTTTTCATTAACTGTGATGATATTACGTATTACATATTTTTTTTAAATGTAATACGTTTGCATAAAAATTTCCAATTCGCAATTATATAAGTATGACATTAATCTAAAATTATTTTCAAGTGGTAAAACGTCTGTTTGATGACCCAAGGCTCAATTCCTAACATAATATAATATAAAAAAATTCTAATACAATGGTTAACTTAATATTCCATGGTACCTGTACTCTGTTCGAGTTCAACCTACAATATTTTGAACTGAAAGTTAAATATCACATTCGTTAAAAGTATATTTTATAAATATTAATTTTTATCCTTTATACATTATCTTTCAGCAGTCGTATAACGATATTTAAATAGTCTGAACTGAAAAATAAAATAATCACATTCGTCAAAAGAATATTTTAAAAAATATTATTTTTATCCCTAATACATTCTACATATTTCAGTAGTCATATGACAATATTTAAAACTCTGCGCGCACCCAAATTTCCCAACAAAAAATACGTTCTTCATTGAGCCATCAACAGGAGAATTAACCCTACAAATATTATTAAAAAGTAATCGGGCCGTTTTGAAATGTATTTCCATTAGTGTATGCCTACGAGTTAAATGAATTCGGCTCATGTAATAACTTCATTAAAATTGCTGATTTGGTATCTCCGTACTATATCTCAATAGCGGATCGACTAGTTGTTCAGAACTTCAAATTTTTATTTCTCAGTTTATGGCTTGTAATATGTTTAACTTATGAATTCGTCAAAAAAATTTAAAAAATTTCTTTGTTGATAATTTAATTTCTTTGTGTTGCTGTGGATTGATTCTAATTTTTGCAGGCATCAGCCATGATGGTGACAATTGAACCGTGGCCCCGAATCTTGACTACGACAAAAAACCAATAACCCGTCGATTGTATCATATTATCATATATATCTTTTAACGGTCGTAAAACCCTCATTATTTTAATATGCTTATAAGATAAATCAGGTCTTATATATCCGAGGATAAAATAAATAAAATAAAAATGTAATTTTGAGATAGATTTTTAGTATATTGACCACGCTTGTTTGTTGATTTTTTTTTTAAATAGAGATGCGTACACGGAATACGTGTCACATTAATATTCTTACTATTTTCAAACTAAGCTAAACGCTTGTGCTATGAAAATAGGACTAACTTGCTGGTGTCCTGGAACGAGGCGCGAACCCCCGACCACTAGGCTAACGTCTTGACCACTACACCAACAAGCTACTCAAATTAAGACCTTTTCTACCACGAATTATTAAATTTAAATACCTAGCAAATGTGTATTTTTTATAGTATTCTTCAAACATAAAATATGCAAATAGTGATGGAAAATTAAAAAAAAATCTAGGTATATTAATATTATTAATTATAATTTGTGGTACTTCTAAATACAGTCAGACATTACATGACGTACACAAAAAATAAATATATATAGCATAGTTCAAAAATAGGAAAGAAATATTCTAAAACATTAAAAAAATTATTATTTTTTATTTATTATCTTTGTTTTATTAACCACTGAATTGAGTTTAAATACATCTACCGGTTTCGAAAAATACTATTTTCTTTTTCAGGATGTCATAACTAACTAAAAATATATATTATTGTTTCTTCACCAGAATCTATTTAAAAAAAAAAAACAATTATTTAAAAATAAATTTAGTACCTATCTCAAGTTGTTGCTTAATACAAATTTAGTCGAATAATTTTATAATAACACATTCTTATTCTAAAGTTGTAATTATCCAGAACATAGGTCTGTGATATTTTAAATACTAATTAAATGTATTAATTAGAAAGATATACATATAAAATCAATATTATCGAAATATATTGTTGTTACTACCGGGATTCGAACCTGGATCTCTTTTCAAAACGCCAGAATTAACAATTCATTTTTATTAAATTTTAAACACATTGGCAAAATTTAATAAAAATGAATTGTTAATTCTGGCATCTTGAAAAGTGAAAAGTATAACATACAAGTTCGAAAATTTGCAGTCAAAAATACTGTCTGCTGTAGCATAGTCGATTAATGCACCTTTTCCGGATTGGAAAGACATCTAGGTTTGAATCCGTGTGGCAACAACAATATTTTTCGATAAAATTGGTTTTATATGTATCTTTCTAATAAATGCGTTTAATTAGTATTTTATATTATATTAAGTTTTATAACTCTATTTTTGTATCTTTAGATGATGGTAATTATCATTGTGAGCTTTGATGATATTCTTAGACGGGAAATATCGTGAATTTATTGAACATCACATAATTAACTCAAAACGTGATATTATATTTTTGATGATCGTAAACTTAAAATGTGATATTTTTTTAAATCACTTTAATAAAAATACTGTCTAATATTAGAAATTAGGTTCGAGATTGCGATGTGGAGGTGGTACTTATTAGAATTGTGAAGAACTAGTCAAAGGAGGTTAGATAAGAGGAACGCTCGACTTACCCGCATCCTCGTCGAGACGTCTTCTCCAACCGTACCTACACTACGAATGTCAGGAACACTCGGACCTGTTCAATATAAAGCCGTGGGCTAGTCTACATTCTTAACCAACACAAAAGGCAATACACAATCAAGGTCATAAGAAATGGGTTGCAAAAAAAGAACAAATATAATATCGATGTGAAATATTGTCAGTCTCTCCAATATGACAAAACTCACTTGAATAAATATGGGCGATCGCCAAACACAGCTGAAAGCAACATATATATGAGCTCTCAATGCTCTCTCAGTGCGCACAAACAACAAATGTGGATATTCAGGCGTTTCCAAAAGCGTCTACAGTGAAATCGAGCGTGGATGGCGGAAAGGGGAAGAATTGGAATCAATGAATTGGAATCAATCAATTGGAGGTGACATTATAATCGAAATAACTAACTGACCAACTTACCATCACGCCGTTTCTCCGCAGGGTAGATCTTCTGTTCTGACAAAAAAATTTCACCTCATCTACATTCATACATCTTCTCAATTATTGAGGCTTCTAACAGGGCCATCTTCTAGTATCTGTTTTACCTGATGGTGCCAAGTCTTTCCCGAATGTCCTCTATTTCTGGCGCCATCAGCCCTCCCGTCGTATATCTTTCTTACTATTCCCTTCTTATTCATTTGTTCCATATGACCAAACCACCTAAGCGGTCATTTTTTTACCGTAATTACTATTAATGAATAGTGATCAAGTTTGAGATAATATGGTGTGCATCCATTTTAACGAAGATATATTGGTATGAAAACTAGTCGAAGATAAATCAAAGAAATTTATATAAAGTTTGTTAGTTTTTTAAATTAGTGACAGTATTTTCGCCTACATCCTATAATGCGTATATTTTACCGGTGGAAAAACCAAAAATTTGTAAAAATACTCATTTAATGTATTAATTATAAATATACACATATAAAATCAATATTGTTTTTGCGCTACCGGGGTTCGAACCTGAATCTCTATTTCCAATTCGGGGAACTACACTACCAATTATGTTATAGCGCCAGTATTTTTCATGACAAATTTTCAAACCTATATGTAACACTTTTTCAAATTAATACATCTGTCGTTCCATTATTTGAAAGCCATCTATGTTCTGAATAATTACAACTTTACAATAAGAATGTGTTCTTTTTAACAAATATTTGTTATTTAGATATTTTTATTATTATAATTCTAGACTTTTTTGATTGAATTCACCATAATCATCCTTGGCTGACGTGAATTAAGTCAATTTTTAAATCATTTTAATAATAATAGTCAAAAACTTCAATTATTTTCAATATTTCACTACAATACTGTTCACAACTCGACCTTGTAATAAAATTGCCGTTTTTCGAATGAAAGTCTAATGTACGAGGTAATCCTGAAAGTATTTGTGACTATTTGTGATTATGTAGAAAAACTGATTAAAGTATTATGTTAAAAGAAATAAAAAATTCAATAGTAATAACATGATTTTTTTAAGCAACACGATCTTAAATTATTGGATTACCTCGTATTATATAATATGGAGAAAAAGCCCACAAAAGTATTTTTAGTACGCGAAAAAGTAAAACTTCTAATTAATGTACCATTAAAAGTTATTAAGTTACTTGAAAAATTCAAAAATATACGAGTATTTAGGAATCGATAGAAGCGTATTTAAGACTCGCTAAGAATTTATGAGGTCATTTTCTATAGGTTGGATCGACTTAGTCAGTCGTGATCGATAGACAATGACGTCATAAATTGTCTAAAGTATCTTATATGGCTAGTATTCCCGCAGCTAACCTTGCTGAACTAACAACGTGTTAACATTAGAACTTTGAAGAATTTGATATAAAAATGATAAATTTCAAAAGCTAATTACGTAAATAAATATTATGTCAATGGTTTAATAATTCGTTAACTTTTATATTAAAGGTAGTAAAGATGGATAATAACTGCTAAATAATACATTTATTCGACGCGATGCGCGATAGTTAAGTCAAATTACGGACCATATAGAAAACAAGAATAATATATAATATAATAATCTATGTAGATAATAATCGACAGCATATTTGCAGAGCCGTAGCCATCTTAAAGGCATTAAATATACCCATCCATCATAAAGGTATTAAATATAACCATCCATCTTAAAGGCATTAAATATATATATATATATTTTTTTTTTATTTTTTTTTTTTAAATTGTAAACTAAATCACTTGCCAATCCTTCTAAAATACTCGTTAGTTAATCGCAGAGCGTTCTTGAAAAATTCATGAATTAATTGGTCAGTAAGAATAAATATTTTTAACTGGTAAAAAGAAAAAATAGACGTCCAGCAGTCCTATCCAAGTACCAGGTCTGTTTTTTCCTTAACCCCTTCAGACCTGAATTAGAGTGGAGAATTAAAGGAGAAAAAAAAATTAAAGGGTTGATTAGGTGCAACGAGGGTTTAAATACAACATTATTGTTTATTAATAAATTAATGATTCGCATAATTATGTTAACGTGTAAAAAAATGAGAAAATAACATACTTATATACATGTTATTAAAAGAAGACAAGTATCGGTATATATAAAATTAGTACTTACTTGTTTTATGGTTTGAGAGTGCACATAATTATTTATATATATATATTGTGCACAAGGGGTCTTAACGGGTTAAAGAATAATGTGTACTTTATTTTTTTTCGACGACATAAACATTGAATTATTTCATTTAAAAAACATTTCAAAACTCACAGTAACCAATAAATTTAGCTAAGAGCAGCCAAAAAAAAAACTTTTTATTATGTGCTCAGTAATGCTGAAACACGTAGCAATATTTTTTTTTCCTTTACTGCTTACATTTTACGTAGATTATTTTAAGTATCATATTTTACTTACTTACCATTACACTATTTCGCCGCGGGGGTAGGCAGAGAGTAAAAAGTGCCAAACTCTTCTGTCCCGACATACAATTCTCGCCTCATCCACATTCATACATCTTCTCATACAAGCTCAACGATTGTCAAGGCTTCTAACAGGACTATCTTCCAGTATCTGCTTTACATGGTCGTACCAAGTCTTCCGCGGACGTCCTCTACTTCTGGTGCCATCAACACTTGCGTCATATATCTTTCTTACCATTCTCTCCTCATTCATCCATTCCATATGACCAAACCACCTAAGTGATCCTTTTTTAATCTTACTCACTACACTACGATCAGCTTTACATTATTTTCTTATTTCTTCATTATTTACTATATCATAAATGGATCTGCCACATATACGCCTAAGTGATCTCATTTTCACCGCATTCAGTCTGCTTTCGTTCCTCTTCTGCCAGCTCCAGGCCTCACTTCCATAGATCAGTGTCAGTACCAGCGGTACATTGCTTAATTTGTAACGGAAATTTAATATTTTTTAATAAATAAAAAATTGTAAGTATATTTCAAATATTAGTATTAGTGCACTTAAAACAGAATTTTAAATTTGATTTTGTTAAAGTCTTATACACCTAAGTAAAAATATAATATACAAAAATTTAAACGAACACGGAATGTTTAAAGAACATTATTTAAAATCAATAAAATAATTACATATATTACATTTGAATTTTCTTTACCACAACACAAACATAACTGCGACGTAAGATTTGTATTTTTTAAATAAAATCACACGTCACGATAACCACTTTGAGATTAATGTGTGACGTTTAATGAGTGCGTTACGTGTGTGAGTGTACATGTCAAGATGTGGCCGGAATATCAGAAGGATGAGTTATGGCGTGATTGAATGAATTCCCCAATTACCATCCATTCACTCACATGTTTGTTTCATTATAATCGTGGAGTGTTTGTGTGTGTGTGTGTGTGTGTGTGTGTGTGAGGCCAGACTAGAGCAGGTTTGAGACAATGAAGACTACTGACAGTTGACATAAGTTTATTGAGCACAATTTACAGAAATGTTAAGAAATTAGACCGAATAATAAAGTTACGCACAAGTAGTTAACAGACCTTGTGGTCAAGTAGGCGTAAGGAAGAGTAGAGTGGCTCTCGGGACCCGGCATCCCGGGCAGCTGCCGGCGCATGTTATTGTCGTCGGTACCGAGTGTGTTTTATGCCCAGTTATCTGCAGGGTGCATTCACGGTTCGGTTGATGATTGTGTAGGCGATAGACCTCCACAGAACATTCATTATATAGAGTGTGACAGACATAGTCCACAATATTTTATACGTAATATGTGAATATGTGCAAACCGCACCATTATGTAAAATATTGTTGTTTGAAATTTTTATAAAATCATGTTAAGCTTTAACTATACGTACTTCGAAATAAATATTTGCGAAATGTATCCATTATCTTTGCTTCGGGCCCTACATTATCTAACAAAAAATAGTATGGCCGCTCGAAATTCGATAATCTTTAATTGTTTATATATAATTTGGAATCAAGAAAATATTCTAATTAATCGCTTAATTACGCTTTATTTTAAATGCTTATATCTCTGATACGGTTGAGTTTAGGCACAATATTTCTTGAACATTTTCAAATTGTAATTTAGTCAAGTATCCACCCATAAAATATTGTAGACTAGGTATGTAACACCCTGTATAGGTACTTATTTATAATTTTAGATGAATAATTTTAGAACGGTTAGCCTAAAGTCCTAGGCTTGATTTTTGATTCATACGATTCTCGAATGAAATATTATGGAGCATAAATGATGTTTAATATTTTTAAGAATTTCTTATTCAGTATGTGTGAAACAAGCGCTCTGTGATATTATTGCCGCTTGTTTTCGCACATATTTATCGAGAAAATGAAAAATCGTGTATAACAAAATTCAGAATAATATGTCAATTTATTAAACACAAAGAATAATATATTCCTAAAAAGTATCGGCCCGAGAGAAACTTATCTTGACAAGTTTATTGTATCACATACTACAGTGAGTAATTTTTCACGAGAGAAGGGTAGATAAAAGTCACATAACCGTATTTCAAAGGCAATGGTGATAACGTAAATATTGATATGCAACAAAATATTCCGAAATATTTTTTTGTCATCTTAACGAAACTTGGACATCTTTGTCCTGAATCTTTGAGAATCATTTAGGAACATACAGTTAGTTTCTTTATTGGCGTCTTGAAACAAAACATAAATAATATTGTTGTTAAAACATAGAAATTAGTTTATTTATAGGTTTGTTTATGTTTCGTTGAAATCCATAGAAACACTAAAATTTGGCACGGCATCTCTCGTGTAAAAGGAACTATAAATTTTTCAATTTTATAGCTAGTTTTCCATTGCAAATGGTTAAATGAGTATAAGTGTAACATGAGTGAGCAGCAATAATTATATTATGAATGATGTACATATTTAAGATTAAGAATACATACTAAAATTTAAACATTGTATTTTTAAATACTAATTAAATGTATTAATTAGAAAGATATACATATTAAATCAATTTTATCGAAAAATATTGTTGTTGCGCTACCGGGATTTGAACATGAATCTCTTTCCAAAACGGGAAAGGTGCATTGTCCAACTATGCTACAGCGACATTTATTGAAATATGTTACACTTTATTTCAAACAAATAAAGGTGTCCTGCGGAAAATTTTCAAATTTAGTATTAAATAATAAAACAAAAACACAATGGTATTCCCATATTTTATTTATATAAAATTGAATTTAACGATGCGGATTGTACGTTTTATAAACAATTCTCTCACTTTCTTTGAAACTCTAGCTATGTGTGGAGTGGCCCCGTCGAACCCGTTGTCGAACCCAGGAAACAACTGCAGTTACGGTACCAAAACTCGTCGATCATTCGGCAATACACGTCACCAGTTCGCTGGTTAAAAAAATAAGGACCAATTATCACTCGGGCAGAAATTGCACACCACACTGTGGTTTTTGGTTAATTCAAACGTTTTTGATGGCATTCCCTTGGGTTGTCGGAGCACCAGTATCTAATGTTTTGTTTATTAACATAGCCATCGATATAAAAATGCGCTTCGTCAGTGAACAATATGTTTCCAAGCGTTTGTGCTGTTCCAAAACATTCCAGAATCGTTCTCGCTAAGGTTTTACGTAAAGAATAGTCATTTTAGTTGAGAAACTGCACGACTTGCAGTTTGTATGGGTGAAAATGTAGTTTCTTTTTCGAAATAACGTGCACTGTTGATTTTTTTATTCCAGTAAAGGCTGCAATCTTCCTTATCGATTTGTGTGGACTGCGCACAATTTCACGTCAAACTTGAGCCACATGTTCTGGCGTCGCTGCTGACGTTGATGCTCCCGGAGGAGTTTGGTTAACCATTGTCCTTTCTTTTCTGAACTTTTGAACACAAACCAGATAATTTACGTGTTCGGCCTATCATTTACTCGTCGAATTATAAAGTAAGTAAAAAAAGCGCGACGCGCACGAACCAATGAATCACCGCACTTTAAATATTGCTCAACCACGAACGTGCAATACGCTCCCGACCAGTGACTCATTGCGACTGACAAATCAGCAAATCACGCGCGTCGAACAATACCCCTCCCACTTACCTCACCCTGATGGTTTACGAGGAATTACAATTTAATCTTGAAATTTTTCCACTGGACACCCTATTCATCTATCCTTCCATTATTTAAATCCCGTCTACTTTGTTTTATGAAAAAAAATGTAACACATAGGTTTGAAAATCTTTCGTTAAAAATAATATCGCTGTAGCGTCGGATAATGTACCTTCCTCGGTTTAGAAGAGATCCGGGTTCGAATTCCGGTAGCGCAATTACAATATTTTTCGATAAAATTGATTTCATTTGTAAATCTTTTTAATTAATGCATTTAATTAGTATTTAAAATATCACAGACATATGTTCTTTATAATTAAAACTTCAAAATAAGAATGTGTTGTAATAACATTGTATTTTTACTTAGCAAATTTTAATAATTCTGCATTTTCGTCATTAATCAGTTATATTTTATAGTGTTCTTATATTTTCGAGACCTTTGACAAGGCATAAAAGCTATGCATATTGATTTTTTTTTAAGGTGTACAATTTTTTTAACTATGATTATTTTTTAAACCACTTTACATTATAAATATCACAATTGTTGTAATCTGTAAGTTTATAATATAATGATTAGTTATTGATGAACTATTATTTTATAATATTTTGAGTACGTCCAAATCTTTGTAGGAATCAATAACTGGGATTTATCTCCTGAGGGATTGTCATCAAGATATAGATGTCTCACAGAGACGAAGCTATTATCTTTACATAGGAAGTATGGAAGTAATTTACAAACAAATTAACATTACAAAAATATAATAGATGTGGTAGCATGGATAAATAGGTGAACGTTACATTGTGTAAAGTGATCACTTAAGCCAGCCTATGACAGGTCCTGTAATGCCCAAAATTTACATACATAATAGCTTCGTCTCTGTGAGACATCTATATCTTTATTTTATACTTTTCTCAATATGTATTTAAATATTTTTAAAAAAACGGGATTTTTACTATTTAAAAAAATTACCTCTCATATGTTAGAATAGGCCAGATTTATTTGCCAATATTTCTCACTTATTCCAATTCGGATTGCGTCAAATAACCATTAATTTAACCCATGGGATCTTATCTCACCATTGATAATTACGCGAACATCTAAAACGTTTAACAATTTATTAAAAAATATTGTTTTGATATGTGTCAACGTTATAAATATCCTAGTTGTCATTATATAATGGCTGACAAATACTTTTAATAAATAAAAAAGTTAATTATTATTAATTCGAGTTAGTACATAATTTGTTTAAATAAAACTAAGGTTCGGCTCGGCTCAATTAAGGTGGCTTGGACGTCTTGAATAAATGACTACCGTGAGAGAAGGCGGTCAGCGGGTTACCTCGGACTCGGCTGGTTCTCAAATGGTCATCAAATATTTTGTCAACGAAGCAGCGAAAGATAAGGGAAGATGGAAACGGCTTGCGTCTTGCGTCTTGCGAGAGACTTTGGTCCCCCAACCCTCCGAGAATAAGATAATGAAAAGATGTTGATGATAAAATGAACGCACATTTGTTAATTTTAAATAAATAAAAACTCCCGCGGCCCTGAAGCAAATGGATAAATTGTATAAAAATCAGCACACCAATCAAAAATCAATGACGTACGATCGTTAAATATATTAATTTCGTTAGCGAACTTCCATAGTTTTCCCGCAATGGACGTTTTGATAGAAGCGAAGTAAATTAAATTTTCCGGTTTGCAACGCGAAACTTAGTAATCACCCAAACTGCCACCATTTTACCGAACAAAAGCCCGCCAATTTACTAGCCAGAGCAATCGCAATCCTGTCCGTGGATTATCATTGTATAATACATCCCCGGCATTTAGGAAAATACATGCTCTTTGTCGTGGTGGTATTGACACGCGTATTGATAATTAATTCAGTAGTTTTAATGTGATAATGTCAAGCATATTTTATTACTTATTTACGTAGTTAAAAATTAAATTATTTTTAATTAAAAATATTTTACTTTTAAAATTAGCAATATTAACTTGGTGGTTAAGATTCATATTTTTTATTTATTATCTTAGTTTAATAACCACAATTGAGTTTAAAAAAACATCTACCGGTTTCGGAAAACACCCTTTCCTTCTTCAGGATATGTCAAAACTAACTAAAAATATAGCATTGTTTTTCTATTTATCCAGAATCTATTTTTAAATTTTTAAAAAATTTTTTTTTTTTTAAAAAAAAACAATTATTTAAAAAGTAAATTTAGTACCTAACTCAAATTGCTAAATTGGTTATTAAACTAAGATAATAAATAAAAAAAAAATAAAAAAATAAAAATAAAAATAAAAAAATAAAAATAAAAATATTTTAAATATTTAACGCAAGCACGTGGTTATTCATTTTAATAATAATAAATAGTTCATTAACTTTGTTTTCAACCACTGTGAGTTCATTATATTCACCAACCAGTTTAGAAAAATACCTTTTCCTTCATCAAGGTGATATAAAAATAATCAAAACAACATTTCATTAATTCTTACGTTTTTTAATTCAATTATTTTTTAAATTAAAATAAGTCTAGTACCTGACTAAAATTATTATGATTATAAAAGATGTGGAAATTGACCTAATGATCCGAAATTATTGGGAACAATTTTAAGATAGGACTTATGGTAAAATTTAGTTGATTATTTATGATATTTTGGCTAATTTTACATACTTTACTTATTTCTAACGATTCTAAATTATTCGATTTAAGACCGACATTGTTTATAGGTAAAAGAGATAATCCCAAATTATTATCAATAATTTGATTACTTTCTAATAAATCTTTCAAAAATTCTGAGTAACTATAATTATTTAAACATCTAAAATGCTCTTTGACTCCAATGTTAAAATTTCGACCTGTATTTCCAATACATAAAGCAGTACAATCTTCTCAACTATGTTTATAAACACCGGAATTGTTAAATTTGTCATCTTTGACTTTTGATTTTATGTAAGGTTTTCCTGTATTACTATTTGTATGATTATTTGTATATATTGCGTGCACTACACACAAGTAAAAAAGCGGTTATTATTAAAAACTCAGGGAAATAAAGTAAATAATATTTATATTATGAAAATACCCAATAAAATTCTGGCTGTTATTATCCGGATTACTGTATCCTTGTCTATGACGTAACCCACGACTTTTGTCTAGTTGTGGGTTATTTAGAAAAATTGCAAATCATTTGTAACAACTGCATGTGCATGCTCGTCGGCAATTTGCTAGCACTTAGGTATTATATGAACCTAACTGTTTTTTTAAACCCTCATAATAATTGTACTGAACAAAATATATTTTTACTGAATCTATGTTGGCATCATTACGTCTGCGCATTTTCTGCATTTTTCAAACAATCTGTATGTACTTCTGTTATCTTAAAAAGAAAATAATCCTTACTGAAAACTGCGTGCAATGACACGTTTACATTTTTTTTTCTTGATAGACTAAGCGTTCTGTTTTCATAATTTATTCTAACCAATAATTTCAAAATCATTCAATTTATTTGGAAAAATTAAATAGAACCAAAAAAATCGTATTTGATTTATTGTATGGACTATATAAAAAATGACTTGTATAATTATAATTGTTCATTTTATATTTTTAAATCGCGTCCCTTAATTCTGTTAAAAACAAAGTTAACGTTAATTAAGAATACATTCATATTTGACTTTATTTTACAGATAATACTGTATAAATTTTAATAATATTCGACATTTTGAGTATTGTTCCAAGTTTTATTATAAACAAGATACTGTATGTAGTATTATGTGTGACTATATTAGACAGAAATATCTGTATTCTGAATATCAACTGCTATAATTAAAATGAACACTACATTTTTCTTAACAGCTACCTAAAGTATATTACGAAACAGAAGGTAGAATGCAAGAATAAGAAAATACAAGAGGCCTCCGGAAAAATATTTAACGGACGATCAATGTATTCCATATATATGAAGAATTTTAATATTGCTACAATAATAAATATGAATTAAATATTAGAAAGATATACATATAAAATCAATTGTATCGAAAAATAAATAGACCTATGTTCTGAATAATTACAACTTCACAATAAGAATGTGTTTTCCTAATAGCTACAATAATAATTTTCTATTAAGAAAATGTCGTTTCAATATATTCTACATATTTATATTTAACACATTGTTCGTTCAGTAAATACTTTTTTTACTTATTATCTCGGTAATTTAAATCAAATTATTATAAAATACTTTTTGTTGAGAATCTTCTACCTACGTACATTCTCAGCTAACATATTGTATACGTATTCATACTTATGTACGTTGGATACTTCAAATTAGGTATGATATATTTATATATCTTGCATAATTTTATATTGTATTTCATTTTAATTAAATGCGTGTGTGTTTATATTTACTCATACAAAATAACCGGGATTTATTATTTACGGAAATCTTAAGTGTTATAAATCGTAACATGATCATATTATATGTATTATATCTCTTTAACGTTGCTTACTATCTATTGTGGAATTCAACTGTTTATTTATACGCTGATCGTCCCAAAACAAGTGCTTAGTAGGGCAAGCGGAGAACCATTCACATAATCTCATCAGGAACGATAATAAATTATTTCATGTTTGAAATTTTCTACGCCAACATTTGTACGACGAAAACTTATACGCCAGAATTTATACGTCAAAACTATATATATATAGTTTTGACGTATAAATTTGAGTAAACCGATTGCAGACGCCAGAATTATCAATTCATTTTTATTAAATTTTGGACACATTGATACAACATATATTATTAAGGAAAACACATTCTTATTGTGAAGTTGTTTACTCAAAGGTATTTGAGATTCTGTAAAAATAATGTAGATGGCTTTCAAAATAATGGAACGACAGGTGTATTAATTTGAAAAATGTAATATTTAGGTTCGAAAATTTGTCAAGAAAAGTACTGGCGTTATAGCACAAAGGTAGTGCACTTCTCCGGATTGGAAATAGAGATCCAGGTTCGAATCCCGGTGACGCAAAAACAATATTTTTCGACAAAATTGATTTTATATGTATATATTTATAATTAATACATTAATTTAGTATTTAAAATTCCAATATTTTATGTTCTTTACATTGTTAGTATACAGAATGTATCGTCGTATAAAATTAACTGTAGTACAAACGCCTGACGTATAAAATTTCCTCTCGTATAAATGCAGGCTTATAAATCTCCGCAATGCAAGTGTATAAATTTACGTATAAACTTCCTAGAATCAAATTATTTTATCTCAAGCACGCAACACTTTACTTATGTCAAAGATTAACATAATATTGTATCGACAGAGTGCGAGAGTTTGGGCTCCAATTGAAGACCAAAGACCAGAGAAATATATAAATGGCTGAGCCGCCCCTCGGCACAACTTCCCTTTTATTAAGAATCATTAAAAACAAAAACACACATAAATCAGTCATCGCGGCTTCTGGCAATTTCAATTAGCTACCATTTCCGCAGGGAGGAAAGTTTATACTTCTTTAATAAACAGAAAACAGGAGTATGGAAAATATTTACTCTACTGTTTCGACCCTCAAAGCTAAAAGCCCACGGTTTCTAATAATTTATCTTGATTTTTGCCTCGAAAAACAGGAAATGATAATATAAATTGATACGAAACAAGCGAAATTAGAGGGTGAGGATAATTTCGGTAAGCTTTAAGTGAAAATATATTCAGACCATGACTTTTAACAAGCGAAAAATAATTATCATCACCCGTTACCTACTAGACTCTACGTGATGAATCATTTTATGATCGTGTTTTCCAACTAAACTATGTAATTATTAATTACTTACTTCCACATATACTCCGCGTGAGACACCCTATTTATAGAAATATTAATTTCTTTAAAAAAACATTTACAAGAATCATGGAGGATTGCTTATAGTGTGTTGCGTATTAGGCTTGGATTAAGGTTTAAGGTGTAAAGATAAGGCCTCATAGACCAACCGCTACACTAATGCTCGTATCGCAAAGTATTTATTTAGAATATTTGTACTACATATAGAGAGTAAATATAACAGGGGGGGCAAGCATTTTTTAACATAAGTTCAGATTAAAATCTAAGCGCACGAATTATGTATCATAGATCAGAAGCGTCCCGGAAGCTGCTGTTGCGGCGGACGCAGGACCGGCCCAAGGGTTGGCGAGCTCAAGCCTCGCCCGAGAGTGCATACCAAGCCGGGGTGCCAAAATAAAAAAACAAAAAGCGGAGAAAGAGCTACAGTTTGAACAAAATAAAAAGATTGAGTATTACAAAATACAAGAAAAGCAAGACCAACATCACATAAATTCTTAAAAGTCATCTTCCATTTCTTCAACTGTCTTTGATGAAGTGTTCCCTTGGAAAATGGTAGCTAATTCTCCAGTATCACAATAATTACAGTTTACGAAGTGCCGTTAAAAAAGACTAACCAAAAAACTCACCTAAGGTGTAATCTTAATAAAAACTGAGAAATGACCCAAGAAATCAATGAAGATTCGGAAGTTTGAATATTTTGCCCATGTGAAGCAAAACTTGAGAGATATATGTAAAACAATACTTTCCACCTTATCAACAGCGCAAGATTGAATTACAAAAAAGAGGGTCTGGCCGCAGAAGGACATTAAACTACGGAATCTGAGAGTCTGAAAGAATAGTACAACACGTACATCGTTTTTTTTTTAAATCAAGGATGGGGGCGCTTAGAAAAACTTCGCCTGAAGGCGCCACAAAGGCGAGGGCCGGCACTGGGCGGACGTCAGTGCGTGAGCTCCAGAGAATGGGTTGATATACGCTGTGTACGGAGCTAGTACCTTTAGTCTTAATGACCGGCAGTAGCTGGTAGTGTGGTCCCATCTCGCCTGCCACATTCGGCTTCGTTCTTCTGCGCATGGCTGATAATAATGGAGGCAATACAGGTAGATTTTTTACACATTGCGCTGACAAATCTGTTGCTAATATATATTTTTTTATTATTACAATATTTTTACCTAGATTTGATTCATATTTAATTATTTTATCGAAAGGGAATGAAATAATATTAATGGCATCTTAATAATAATAATGACACTATTGATGCCCTTCATCAGCTGAAACTAGTAGGTAAATTTTAGTTAAAAGTAAACAACAATACACTGCGCACGATATACATAATCGATACCATACGTCAACTGACGTTAAGTTTTTATTTCTTCTTTATTTCATATATATTCATTATAATTTTATGTTTTGCCAAAGTGCATGGCAATTTTACAGCAAGAATAGCCTTTTATATAGTTAAACAATATTTTTTTTTATAAATAAAATATAACAAGGGGAAAAAAATATATATAAGAAAATGTTAGATACTTGGAAAGATATAAAGAAAAAATCAATCTTTCGAAAAAATATACAATTTTTATAGGGTGTAACAGACCTAGTCCACAATATTTCATGGATAATATTATAATTATAATAATAATGTATAATATTATATAACAAGTAAATAAAAATTTGATAAGAATTTGTTGTTCTTTTACTTTGTATTTTAAGATAATTTCTGGGGTCTCATCATTTTTTTAAATGTTTAATAAGTCTTTATTGATTTATTTCATTTTTCTTGGCACAACACATTATCTCGTTTTCTCACCATACACATTATTCGCGATCGGTACTCTCACGGTTCGACCTGATGTTCTGGTTGAATAGCTATGATGAGGATCAGTATTTATATTTCTATTATTTAGAAACTCTTCGAATATTATAGCATATGTTATTTTTTTTGTCAACTGGTAATATTTTACATATTGTTAATAATTTACTATAATCTTATTTATACAAACACTTCGTTATGTTATCTACTATGAGTTTTAAAAATCTTAATTGTAAGCGTTTAATTTTATTAATATATGTTTTATATATCAGTCCATAGCTACTCACTCCATAGTTTAAAACCATCGTTATATATATATATACATAAAAGTCGACCATCGTAAAGTACAGTGAAACAGTATAGCTCGAGAGGTGCATAACCTTAACACATAAAATGCACTTAACACGGATCTTAGTTTCTTACATATATAATCAAAATGCGATTTCCAGCAAAATTTTTCACCAATTATTATAAACCTAAATATTTATATTGCTCCACTTTTTCAATTTTGTCACATTTACAGTTTATTAGACTTTTGTGTAAGCATTCGTAATCATGTCCAACAAGATTAATTTTATTTGTTTTTTGTTTATCTTGCGGTGATCAAATATGTGCGTTGTTGCATTACTGTCTAGCGTGAAGCGGTCGTATAACTTTGTTTCTTTCTAGCTTAGATAGCGCTCACACACGCATTGACGTGTTTCGTGTACACAAGATATTCTTGAAGTGCCATGACCAAAAATCGATTTGTATCCTCCACAGAATTATAATTTGAGAGAGGAATTTAATATGTATCTGACAGACTTTATACGAGTATAATATACAAAAATATTGTAGTCTTTTGAATTAGTAAAAATTTTAAGAACATTAAAAATAACCATTTAGTATATTTAAATAGGCTTTATACAGTGTTGTTCCCAAAAACAATATCAGCTGATCCGCAAAAATAATTTTAATTCCCGCTATATATTATATAACCACACCCTTTTCTCCTCACCTATTTATGAAATATATATTTTATTTGTTATTCACTCGACTATGTTAAGGGTATCATTTCTCTTATTTTGAGAGGATTGAGAATGACTAGGATTTCTAAATAATTACACAAATTATGACTTTCGGAAGCTATGGTGTCGAATGCTATAAACTGCTTGAATGATTTTAAAGATTCTTAATCTGAATGCTCGATTTTATTTCAAACATTAATCAACAAATGGTTCGGCGAAAGGTTTTTTCATTTTTAACAACCGGTTCGGATTATCACTGGTCTTACAGAATCAGAAAATGCACTGAAAATACATACACTTAAACATATTTTACTTACTGGGTAGGTTTATCTTAATTGTTTTTAATTTTTATTTTTACTTGTAACATTTGTTGTTATTCTAAAAAATATCCCCTTAATAATAATAGATTTTTTTAATAACATTAACTAATGTATTAAGAAACAACGAAAATAGAATACCAAAATAATTTACTTTGACCCAATAACCTCACGCTATCACGTGATAGAATTGACAGCAAATCTTGTTTATATTGCCCCGCGACACGGACAGCAATCATTATGTTTTATTTTGTGTAGCTGTGCGATAGACGGAAGGACATACAAAAATGATATGTGAAGAATATTGATTTTACTTAGAAGCATTTTATTTTTAAATGGTTTCAGTTTCAGAACAATCGGTCTCAAATCCACTCAAGATGAACAAAATTATTTCACGTAAAATGTGAAAGTATAATATCTGAAAAGAGCTGAAATTTTTTACCGATGTTTAAGTTAAGACTTTGCTCGTCAATGATATATTAACATTTAGTTATAAGCTCGGTTTATTCTTTCACTGCTATTTTTTAGAAATATTTTTTTTACATTATATTTCAAACTGTTTACTTTTCATCGACGCTACTACGTCTTGGGGAATACAACTTCTTGAAGAACAACACTTTTTAAAGAAAAGTTTGAAACAACCATCTTGCAATACTATATATGGCTTTATTTACCTCGTTACGTGCCATAAAAGTTCTAGAAACAATCCAAAAGGCGAGGCATTTATTAAAAATTAATAAATACTTAGCGGATAAAATTATTATTTAAAAGCTTTTTAACTCGACTCTATTAATTATTACTCGAACTCACGCTGACCTCCATTTGTGAGACTTTTAAGACCACTGAATTTCTTATAAAATTCATTAATTTTAAACTTTCTTTTTGTAGTCAGAAATCTAACAATGTACATAATTGGAATATCGATTTTTTTTAAATCGGGAAATAAGCGTCGCCTGATCTTTTCACAATACGTGACTTTTATTGTTTGCGCGCTACACGCTATTTCATATTTGTCGAAATTTAGCTCGTATCACCATTAATTGAGATTAGTTTATATAAGGTTAGGAGTTAATAAAGAATTTACTTTTAATACAAATTAAATGTATAAATTAGAAAATATACAGGAAAATTTAATTTATTGAAAAAATATTTTTGTTGCTACCTATCCTGGGAAATATGTTAACCGATTACACCACACCAACAGAATAAATTGAAGACAAATTTTCGAACTTATATGCTGCAGTTCTTTCAAATTGATACATGTATTATTCTAAATTTAAATGTTTATTTTGGAGCATCTTATTAGATTGATATTAGTAAAAATACGTACTGATCTTCAAAAAATTGATTTTGAACTTGACATTTTATATCCAAAATGAAGAACGATTTAAAATTTTAAATATAATGATCACCAAGGATTTTTTCGGTAATATATGTCTTAGCATATTATTTTTGTAATAATTTACTAACTACCACCGACGAGGAACTAAATGATGACTTTGAAGCAGCTGAAGAAGAATAATGGCCTACTGCAAAATATAGGCTGTGCAAAAGTCGCCTATTTTTTTTTGTTCTAAAGACTATAATATTTATTTCGTATTGACTTAAACTAATATGAATGGACATAAAGGTGTAGTATATAAAGAGAATGATGTTAATATATAATACATATATTTTATTAAATAAAAACATTAAACTTCGATTTTTTCACTGTGCCGCTGTGCAATTCATGTTTGTCTTGGCATACATAATTTAATAACTAATTAAACTTATATAATGTTGGTTTAATCATCTTGTTAAATTTTATACACAAAAAAAACATTTGATTAGGAGGCGCTGTTGAAAGTTGTTCAATTTAGTGCATAAAATAAATATTAAATTTAATTTCATTTGATTTTCAAAAATTGTCTAAATCATGTGTGATAAATTATGAATTTTCTCAAAAACCAAAATAAGACGTTTATTACAATTTAAACACTTTTATATGAGTTAAAACATTTACATTTCTCATTCATATTATTGCCATTGCTCAGATATTTAAAAAAATATATATATTTTATTTTTAAATATGTTAGTAAGAATTTTCGCCAGTACGGCTGAAAATAACGGTGTACAATTCTTAAATTTAGCTTAACCAAAGATGCTACCAGTATATTTTGCGTGAACTATGAAAATAAAAAATATAAAAGCTTTGCTAGAAATTCTTAAGCATTTTACATGAACAACGAATATTTTATATCACCAGTCTTCAACCTGACTTTACCGGTAGCATGCAGTGTACTAATAATTATTCTGGTATGAGTAAATATTATGATTCGATGTTGCCTTGTATCATCAATCAGCCGTATGGTAGGTATGATTCCATCATGATCAACAAACATATTTATCCAGTCAACATGCTACACAAACTGTAATGATTGAGAACTTGTAATATAAAATTTACTTTATTTTGCTTCCAATACTTGATAAGCGCGAGTGGACTAGAAGGTGTCTGCCATCCAGGAACAGTATTGACACGAGAGTGACTGATTGACCCTAGATTGCCGTCTTTAACGTACCGGAAAATGGGACGTGGATAGTAGGTTGGGCGTGGGTAGTGATGTTAATATATACTATGTATTTTTTACATGGTGAGTCGCAATGATTCTATTACATATATTTTATATAAACAATCAGATAAACACAAAAATTAAACATTCCGTTAAATACTTAATTAATTTTAATTATTGTAGTGTTGTTTCAATAATGTGTTTTATATTAAAACATTGATCTTTTCACCCATACTCGTATATATAAAATATAATATATTATATCCTTCTATAAATGTGCATGGACCATTTTCACAGTTGAAACTGAAATTATTATCGGTAGAAATGAAAACATAGCCAGTGGTACTAGACTGAAACAAGTTAACACCTTCAAGTATCTGGGTGTACTGTTTTTAAATGACACGCTATAGGACAAGTATAGGCTAGGGTAGCAGCGTTCTACGATCACTGTATAGCTCAGTAATAAAGAAAACAGAGCAAAGACAAAACTAACGATTTTCACGTCAGTTTATGTCCCTATCCTGACCCGTGGCCATCAATTTTGGATACTGATGGAGAGGAATCGATGGAGAATGATAAAGATTATAATGATTTGATTATAATAAGCTGAAACATAAGTTAAACACTAAATTAATGTATTAATTATAAATATATACATATAAAATCAATTTTATCGAAAAATATTGTTTTTGCGTCACCGGGATTCGAACTTGGATCTCTATTTCCAATCTGGGGAAGTACACTACCATATGTGTTATAGCGCCAGTATTTTTCATGACAAATTTTCGAACCTATATGTCACACTTTTTCAAATTAATACATCTGTTGTTCCATTATTATGAAAGCCATCTACATTATTTTTACAGAATCTCAAATACCTTTGAGTAAACCGACTGCAGACGCCAGAATTATCAATTCATTTTTATTAAAGGTAATTTAATATTTAAAATATCACAGACCGTCTGTTCTGAATAATTACAACTTCACAATAAGAATGAGTTTTCCTTAATAATGAAACATAAGTATTGGATTTTATATATTATCTAAGCACTCGATGCAGTAAGTACAATACTAGAAATAGTCATATCTACTTAGTTTGTTTCTATATAATTTATCTAACATTACCATGAAGTTGTATTATTTGCTAGATAGCAATAAAATTAAACTGCATGGTTTATGGTATTTCCACGTTTTATCGGTGTAATAACTCGAAACAAAAATATTGTTTTATTATCTCGTATTGGTGACCCAAACCGCGAAAGTTTTTCACTTAAAACTTTAGTATTAGCATATCATATAGCTTATTTTTCTTTTAAATTCACACAGCAATTGTTCTGGGAGATTGTGCGGATACCGTACGGCTCCCGTATGGAATTACTTTATTGCCTTGTATTAAAGTTAAATGGAACGGAAAGTAAAAATCGAATAAAAACGTGAATTTCCCTCCGCGGCTTTGAATTTATGTCCAGTTATTTGACAGTTATACCGTACAGTATTTAAATTTAGTGCCGAAATATGGTTTATTTCGCGTAGAAATAAACAATTTAAATTGCACTGCTGACCTAAAATTCAATTTAACATATAAATCACTGAAAAAACTTTTTGGATTTTGCGTTCTAGTAAGAGGCGGCCGAACAAACAGAATGCTGTAATCAGATAAAGCCATTTAAACAATTTAGAACGCTTAAATAAATCATCGTCATCATCATTTGGAGCCATGAACCATCCAAAACCAAGGCTAGTAACAACGTTTTCCAGGCATCCTTGTCTCGAGCAGTGGCGTATCTGTGCCAATACAGCAAATTCAATGAATTGGAGCCCACGTCAAATAGGAACTCAAAAGTTCCACGCCCTACCATACATTTCGTATTGATGCTTTTAGGAGTAGTACTATTACGGACTAATAATTTAAAATTCTACCATAATAACTAATTAATTATAAATGTTTCAAAATCATTTCTCAAGTGCGTTACGAAAACATGTGAAAATATTTTCAATGTATACAGAAGTGCTATATACGGAATAAAGACTATTTTCTCATTTTCGTATTTTTTCATTTTTTTTAAGACAGATATACTGCATACGTGGTAATTAATCGTGTATTACATTTGGTGGACATGACATAAATAGGTTGTTATACTATACATAAGAACGATATAACCTGGTAATTAGTTGCAATTAGAGCTTGCAGGTGTCCTTTTTTAACTGTTAAATCCGGCAGACAGAAAATGTTGTACATGGTGCATCACGTATTAGTTCGATTTTAAGTAAATGTACATGAAATTTCAGATAATATTATTATTCACGTTTGTAACTAGTAGTATCTTGCAAATACATCGCAATGCGAAAATCACCGTAAACCAAAGCAAGGATTTTTCATTTGTGAGTGTCTACAAATGTCTATAAACCCGTTTATAATTTTTATTTATAATTTTATTCTTACAATCTCGTGGATAAAATAGTGTTGTATTAAATAATATTATATCTCATATACAACACATACAGAAGAGCCCTTTTTTCTTCATGTATCGGGACCAAAAAAATTTATTTTGTCGCTGGTAATTTCTCGAACCAGATAAGTTTCATATTTGGGCGGCCTAGTCGTCGAAATATAATTGGGATTCATTTTTACACAGAAACATCTCATAATATGGCCCGTCTATTTCAGCCCCTTCAATCTCACAACTGTCACTATTTTAGATTTTTTCAGATCTCGTAAAGCTCTGAATTAGTGCTCATACGCCATTGGGTATTGACCTAAATAATTTGCAAAAGCTTGGCAAAGTTTGTTCGTGATGTTAAGTTGTAATTGATTTTCATAATAATACAAGATTGAAATCTTTAGAACTTGCAGAATAATATCTCAAACCTGATGTTTTACTTGTTTGAATTAATATTTATTTTATTGCTCCCAATATTAAATATAAATTTAGTGTCAGTATTTTTTAACGCATAAAAGACGATCATTATTTATTAAATATTTATTATACTTGTAAGTTAGTAAAATAAAAAATAAATATATTAAATATTGTATTATTAATACTAAATCGTTCCGTATTTATAAAAAAATTTTCCCTCGACAATAATGTATAATGAAAAGTCGTTTAATATGTTTTCATTTAATATTTAGTTAACAAGAACCATAATTAGAGATATATTATTGTATCGAGTGATAAATACCAACATAAGGGAGACCGTTGGCATAGATCTCCTACTTTTTACATAGAAAAATCGCAATAACATGGCTTGGACATGTCTTACTAATGCCAGAGGAATGACTACCAAGATTATCTTCTTGGCAACTACCGGTGGATCACTCCAGACTAAATTAACAGAAAAAATATTATATAAAGACAGAGTACCTAGCAAGAGACATAAAGACGAAAGTAAAAGAACACCACAGTGGCTCTAAAAATAATAACTTCAATGAATTTCTAGTTATATAATTAAAATAGTCATAAACCAGAACTTTACCCTATACAGAATTAATAAAAACCAGTGAATAGTGAGTCACACTATTCTGTCCTGAGACAATTCTCGCATCATCCACATTCATACATCTTTTCATACAAACTCGCTGATTATTGAGACTTGAATGATGAGGAGTGAATACTCAATAATAACAAATAATACAAAATGCAATGGTCATCGAAGAAATATGTAGCGATATAACCCCAAAAACCTACCCTTTAAAAAAGGTCCCAATATCTGTTTGGTGAGGTACTACTTTAAACTTGGCGAAACAATAACGTATTAATTATATCAATCGTTGAAACCAAAAAGACATGTTTTAGTAAATCAACTTTTTTTATTTTTTTCCAACATGATATTGCTCTTTCTCATACAACCAAAATAACAAGAGAAAAAATGATCGAACTTCGATAGAAAATTGTAAATCATCCTTTAAGTACTGCCGATCTAATACGATCTAGTACTGATACTTTGCTAGGTATATGCGTCATATTTAAAAAGAAGAAGAAGATTTAATAATGTTAGTGAAATAAAAACGACCCCAACAGGTTACTTGAACCGTACTCGAGCAACATAGGAAGTTTGCATCATCTATCGACAGTGAATATCCTTTAGAAAAATTCTTTTAAAATTTATTTATTTTACAAAATTTCTTTTCATTCCAAAAAAAAATCCTTTATTTTGGTACCCCAGTTATTATGGTAACATTTATTCTTTTAGTTAGGTTAATTCAAAATATATTATGAAAACCTAGAAACAACCAACTCAATCAATTTGTTCTCAAGAATTAGTTATCGAAAACTTTCGATTATTATTTAACAAACTACATGAAAGCCTGTCAATGATGACAGGAAAAGATCATATTTCAAATTTACACAAAGAATATTTGGTAGGTAGCTAACTTTTGATAACAAATTAAATTGAACGTAGGAAATGGAAACTATGTTGAATACACAAAGCTTAGTTGATTCATTTGATAAAATTGAATATTTAGAGATTCATATTTTTTAATTTCCTATAGTCTACAGCTTGCTGCTAGTCCCTGCGGGCGGCTATTTTGGCCGCATCACGGGCAATAGTGACCGCTACGCGGCAATTGGTGACAGCTACGCGGTCAGGGTGTCAAAATATGTCGATGTAATTAAAATTATTCCATCTTTTAAGTTTATTGCCAAAACGAGCAAATATGAGATAACAATCGTGGATAGATAATTTCTATGGTAAGATTTTTCCCTTACCATAGACAGAAGAAAAGGTAACCGATGTCAATATACAATTTCGATAAAATATTATCCAAGAGATATTAAAAACACGTTTGTTTTTCACTATACAGCCATAATGACACTGCATCAAAGACGTCCAAAAAGTCATAGGAATAGACGGGGAGACGCAATATTTAACATAAAACGTCAAATTATTTTTCTTTACGATTCAATATACACTTATTAAGAGTACATAATGTTTTTCGCATGGCGGTATTTAACTATTATGTAAAAAAAAATCAAAACAAAAAGCTTAAATGATATCCTAGGATGCATTTTAACAACGTCTTATCACGATTTTTTTTTAGTACTTATAATTTTTCACAATAATAATATTATTATGGTAATTTCCCACTTAAGTAAATTACATTTTGTTAATCTTTTAACCGGGTTAAGTTATTAACATACCTATACAGAATACTTATCCGTAGGTGAACACGTGCTGTCCATCCATAATTCCATATTGAATCATTGCTAACTGAACAGATATTTACTATTAATTCATGAAACGCTGTAAACTATCATTCTCTTCTCAAAGACCAAATTATTATATGCGTGGAGCTCTGATTGGACAAAAAAATATGTTATTTTTTAATGAAATCACAAAAGCCATTAAGATTATCCGTTTTATTTTTTAGAAATATTGTATTTAAAAGAGGGCCGCAGTAATGATGATCAGGATAAAAAGAAAATAAAAAATATGTATTAATTAATACAAATTTTTGACATATTATCATAGTATATACACATTATATTCCCTAAAGTGAACGGCATCTTGAATTAAATTATATCTAACAGGAACATTTCAGCTAAAGCATGACTAGCGGTACACAATGGAATCCTGATACCGACACTGGTATATGTAAGTGAAGTCTGGAGCTAAGAAGAGGAACGAATGCAGTGGAAATGAGAACACTTAGGCGTATATGTGGCAGATCTATTTATTACAGAGTAAATAATGAAAAAATAAGAAAAGAATGTAAATCTGATCTAAGCGTAATGAATAAGATTAAGAAAGGATCACTTAGGTGGTTCGGTCATATGGAACGTATGAATGAGGAAAGAAAGGTTAGGAAGATATATGACGCAAGTGGTGATAGCACCAGAAGTTGAAAACTTTCGCGGAACACTCGGCACGACCACCACTGAAGGATGTATCTGTTTAAAGCCTAAATAATCGGCGAGCTTGTATGAGAAGATGTATGAATGTGGATGAGGCGAGAATTGTGTGTCAGGGCAGAAGAGTATGGCACTCTATCCTGCCTACCTCCGCGGGAAAAAGGCGTGATGGTAAGTTAGTCAGTTACATATTTTAAATATGAATTAAATATATTAATTAGAAAGATATAGATATAAAATCAATTTTATCGAAAAATATTGTTATTACGCCAAATGGATCTCTTTCAAAAGCGGGGAAAGTATTTATTATTTATATCAAAAAGGTAACATAAAGGTTCAAAAATTTGTCGCTAAAAATATCGCCGCTGTAGCATAGTTGGATAATGCACCTTTCTCGGTTCGGAAAGAGATCCCGGTGGCGCAACAACAATATTTTTCGATAAAATGGATTTTATATGTATATCATTCTAATTATTATATTTAATTCATATTTAAAATATCACAGGATCTACGTTCTGAATAATTACAACTTCACAATTAGAATGTGTTCTCTTAATAGTTACATATTTCATTGGTCATGATTTAAGAATGTGCATTAAAATAATTTTCCGGATACTACCTGCGTTGAAAATGAAGTGAAATGTGCGCCGAAACTTACCGAACAACGCGTTACGTAGAATGTCGGCCGTCGAGGCGCCAACACCGTGAAAATGAACCCGGTCGTGTTATCATTGTAACACAAATTTCAATTATATCCCCGGAAGTCGGGCGGCGGCGGCACGGCGGATTGCCGCGTAGCACGCCACGGTTACCAGCGCCAGCGAGAGACACTTCCGCCCCGATACGAGCGGTGCAGCGCCCCCGCTCGACTGGAAGATGAAGTGAAATTAACATTTCATTTTTATAACAAGGACTTCATGCCCGTTCGGCATTCAATTGACCAATTTGTTCCGCTTGAAGCAGCTAGCTTATTTTATCAGCAATGGAAATAAAACTGATACAAGTCGCAAGGGTACACACTGTTGAACATTGGAGAAAAAAATGGTGATAAATTACTGGTATCGTAACTATTGTGTACAATCACAGATGCCGGAAGAATTCAGGATACGTAAGGAATAACCACTCACCATAATCCTTATTCCGCAAATATCTCCTAAGATGTGGACTGTATATTTTAACTCACTATTTTTGTCTAAACGCGAAGTCTCTAATTAGTATGATATATTAAACTACCGTACACGTATAACACGATTCAAGGTCACCAATAGACTGGTCGGCGGCAAGGGTGGCAAGGGGGGTGGAGGGGGGGGAGGGCACAATGCATATGTCCCAAACGCTAAACACTATAACATAATACAGGGCCATTTTAAATGATGGACTCAATTGTGTAACTTTATATTTCAAACTTCGAACGAATGATAAATATGAAGTAAATTACATTTCATAATACTCACAACAATGTTTATAAATACAATTTATATAGGTTCTAGAGGTGACCCCCTTTAGCTGCACGGCTTTAGCAGTGGGATATGCAACGTGGAATTCAAAAAATACAGCAGTATGAAAAATTGAGTCCATTATTTTGAATATCTCTGCATTTCACATGGAGATAAGAAAACAACACGAAAAAAACAAAAAAACGTAATACAGTGTTGTTAAATGAGAGTATTTTAATGGAATGCTCAAAAGAGGTTGTTGTGATGTTCGTAATGATACATGTAAATTTATTAGCGATAAAAGGTGTGGGCAAATCAAACTGGTTTTGTACATTAAAGTATCAAATGCTATTCCTGTGTTGTATTTACTTAAAATATTACATTTTTTCAGTGGATCTACAAAGTGCTGCTGGGGTAATTGCTTTTTTAACATAACTTTTTTGTTTAAAAAAAAATCACTCTCGCTTAAAAAACAATAACTTCTCGGAATTTCTAATCACTCTTTCGATAGGCATAAATTAAAACTTTTCCACTCGGTACCTCATAAAGGATTGATAATAAATAACTCAGAAACAATCGAAATACAAAAAAAAATAGTAATTAATAACATCACGTTCTCTAATACTTCACTCCTACTTTCATATTCCGGGGGAGTGGGGTGGGATAACGTTATTTTCTTTGGGTTCTCAGAGTTTAATTGAGTAAACTTAGTGGCCAATGATGGTAGGACAGCCGGCGGAAGGATGTCTTTCGCTCACGGGTCTAAAGAATAATCCGATAGATACCTACATATATCAGTTTTATGGGTGAAAGTTTACCAGTTATAAAAATAAAATAATTTATACATATTACCCTAATGCGTAACGAGAACGAAACAATAAAAAATATTATTTTAATGCATCCCTGCGTGTTCAATAGCTACTTATTTTGTACTTTATATTCAAAAAGAGCGTTAAATTGCCGAGTGGGTCACTCGGATGGAGTGGCTGACGTTTGAAGGTTGTTATTCGGATCGGAAGGTTTTGTACATGGTGAAACTGAAGGCTCTATCTATTTTCAAGTCGTCTGTGGATGTATGTCGTAGTGTATATGAATGTGGAGTGTGTAATTGAGTATATATGCTGTAACTAGAGCAATGTATTTAATTGAAACGGGACTTACAAAAGTTGCCGTTTATTACAGGTCGATTAACAATTAAAAATACAACGATTATAAAGTTTATTTGCTCACATAAAGTTCGTAACTGGAGTTGATCGCTTGAGGTGTTTCTGAAAGGACGGACTTCACAGTAGTGGCTGGTCTTCGCTGGCTTCTAGGACTCGTTCGTCACGATGCATTGTTAACTGCAATTATGTGGGTACCAGGCGGACTGATATGGTTTCCAAGTATCTAGATTGACAGGCAGGTACTGTAAGGCGTGTGCAGGTCGCCCACAAGTATATTGGGTTGTTACACAACTCGAATTAAGTTATTTTTCAGTGATTGTGGTTGTGAAACATTTAAGGTATGCATTTCTTAAATATTGTCACAGTGACACAGTCCATCTGCATTATTGTCTCCCAGTTATACTGTTAACTACGCAAGGTATTCTACATATCGATGTTTTGGAAATAAAATAGATTTTTATTACAGTCGCCATGCTTCAGTTTAACGGTGTTGACGCCATAAGGGATCGCTGTCATTTCACATAGCAAATAATATTTGAAATGTTACATTTCTGACAGCGTTTGATAGGTGAAACGAAAATTTCTAACTGAGTTATCACTACCCGAATTTCGAGACTATTGTGATATAAATTCAATCAATTATTTCAAAGAATACGAGTCAACACCGTGGCGAATTCTAGTCACGAAATTCGCACCTAAATAACTCAATAACAACCTTTAGCCAACGCTTATTTCACCTTCAAGGTTTGAGTTTTTTATTTGTAGGTTTTCAAAATAACAATAAATCTTATTTACTTTAGTCTCTAGATACAGAGCGTTTTACTACCAGAAGTGAAAAAATATTTTAAAAAAAACCTATTTTAATATGAACATTATCCTTTCCTCACTATCCAAATTCCATTAAACGGATGCGTTACATATCACCTATTGGTGGTTATGGTACCTACCTCAACACCTCAAGGCGAAACGTATGGTAGAAACAATCTCGGCTAATAATACTGGTGGACGATTCGCGGTTACATGTTTCATGTCATGCATGCCATTTGGTATAGCTCCATCAGAAAAATGCTGTTCCAAGGGATCAAAAAGGTAAAATATTATCACATTGGGTTTTTGAAGCATTTGTGGCATGTTAATTACTCATTTTGTGTCATTCATATGTTTGTTTTAGGACCTTTTTTGTTGGTGGACGGCGGCCGTTCGCTGATGACATCTCGCAAGCCAGCGATCCCATTATACCTTTATTTAAATTTCTACATATTTAAGTTGATTGTCATGCAGGATTATCCATTTAATTATTGCATGGAGACGTGAGGATTTAAGGGCTTTTGCCATCTTGTACCTCGAGGTCTTGGAATCGAGGCACGACAACTTATAGCAATACTTCAAAAGAAAACGTCGACCAAGTAATATCATATTTATGTGATCCAGCGAGGCGTCGCTAGAGCTTGGATCATCCCAATTGCGACCTACATTCAGATCCGATGCGACGAAGAATCTTCGGTGTAATTAAACTGCCTTGATTGTGTCATAATTACTTGAAGATCTGCGAGTTCTTTACAACCATTTTAAATACCAATTTTTGTGGACCTTAAATTTATGATAGCCCTTTGTGACAATAATCGTTGATCCTACTTAATGTCATTTTCTGTTTGATTTCTTTCTGATTTCATCTTGTTTATATTTATTTTTCCTTTATGGCAGATAGTGAGCAGGAGTAATCAATTCTGTTCATAGTACCCATATTAACTCATGCACTACCCTGGGTATACTCGGTGGGTGTACTGACTTAGGTCACGTACCTTACATTATATAAAATAAATAATGATAAACGTTAAACCTGTCAAATATATTTTTTAATGAAATAACTAACATAAAATATTATTACGGAAACTAAATTGAAGAAAAGTGTATCTAGAATGATTTCACCATTTATTTTTTATTTGAAAAACAAACAGTTAATCGATGTAAAAAAAACATAGTAAAAGCTTAACAATAATTAAATTAACAATAGACTAGATATAGTGTAAGTCAACAATTTAAATAACTTAAAATTAAATTTATACGATAGCTTGTGCTTGTTAAGACTTTAGTAATAATAAATATATTTTACGCTGCATTTAAAACGAAAAAAAATGAATTTTCTCTTATATTACAGGATTACAAAAAATTATTAAAAACAATAGAAAGGACAGAAAAAATAGAAAATAAAAAAAATTATAAGAGGAGAGATAAAAGTTAAAAAGAAGTCAATTTTTCAGGTAGAATAGGAAGATAAAGGGGAATAGAAATGTGATAATATAATAAGGTTTATATACGAGTATGTGATATACGAGTAAAAACGATCAGCTGAAGAAAAAAAAATGTAATTTATACTTAATTTTTTACGTAAAATAATATTTCCAATAAAAAAATAGAAAATTACCTGTTTCAGAACACAGAGAAATGATCCAACTAACAAAATAAAAACACAATATACTTCTTGATTCCATCAAGATGCATTAGCATCTTAATTGCTCAATTCACTTGTTGAATCATAAGTTATAGTCGATCACCCTTAACCTTCACTGAATCCCTTTTCATCACGTACCCACGTGGGTCCCACAACACTGCAGGCAATTAATATTATATCAAATGCGAGTCAAGAGTCAGAGCATTTAAGATGTTTAAACAATCGTGATTTTTCAGAATTTCTAATCATTTATTGGAAAATGGTCATAATTTTGATAAAAATTTGTGATTGTCTGTTTTACATACACTAAAGTTCTTAAAGGTCTTAAGTTTAATAATTTAGAACCAATATAAATAGGCAGAGCATGTAAAATTAACTAAAATATTATAAATAACCAACTAAATTTAAACACAAGATCATTAAAAATTTTCCAATAATTTTGAATCATTTAGTCAATCTTCCATCGTTATCATTCTTCATCAAGAAAATTTAAATTAGGTACCGTAAACCGAACTGAATAGGGACTTTAGGAGAATAGAGTACAGTTGTCAAAAAAAGTTTTACAAATATTTAATATTAAAAAATTTGATATTTATTTTAGCTAATACTATTATCGTGGTGTCACATAATAATATTTTGTAATTTTTTTAAATCTTTACATTTTACAAATAAGAATTTTATTTTGAAGGCAGGTGTGATTTTTTTTGCAGATAAAATTACCCTTTAATAAATATTTTATACAGGTTTTACGGTCAAGCATCGCTTATAACCTAGTTTCGGGGTGAATTGAAACACGTTGTGGGGTGAATAGGGACATTTTAAGGGATGAAAAAGTTACACTATTTTAGCATTATGCAACTGTATTTGCAGATAAATCATTATCTTGTCGGTAGATAAGTAAACAAAGTCGAGAACTTACATATCTTATCCAAGAGGACAAAAGTATTCGAAATACGAGAAGGAAGATATTTATAAATCTGTTGGAAAAATAATGATAATTGATAATAATATGGACACTATTGCAGGAGGATACGGGCCTGGTATACTTGCTTACCTGGGAGCCCGGCAATTTATTTATTTATTTCATATCATGTGTCGTAAGTACATTTTGTATTTTAATATCTGCTTCTCTGGGCTACGCTCGCGCTGAGGAATATATATATTTTACATTTTTAATCAACAATACATAATTAGTTCATCAAATATAAATTTAGAATAAGAAAAAAGAAGGAAAAAATAAAAAGTATAAGTAACAAAATGTGATGCAATATTCGATCTTGAGAAATTTGTAATAATCTATTTGAAATTTGTAAGGATAATACACATTTTAATCAATTTAAATAATAGAGTACAATTTAATTTAACACACACATACACATGCATAAGCTGCTCACTCATTGGTGTTGGGTCTGAAGTCTTCACTGCATGTGTTCATATTGAAGGGGTGACCATGATTTGAACGTACGTTCGGTCTGAGTTTTTTAACCAGAATTCTATTGCGCCTTTGAACTGTCTGTATTGTTCAATGTTTTAATGTATTTAGGAAGAGAAATATACAATTTAGGTGCTACAAAAACATGGCTTTTTTGCCCATATGTGGTGCACATCCTAGAAATTTCTAAATTGTTCTCCTCAGATTCTGGTATTTTTGGCATTTTAATAATGTCATTATATATGAATATGTGGTTTAGAATGTTTTTAGCGTAAGTTTGGATAATATTCAGTATCCCCAGACTGTTGAAAAGTATATTCGAGCATGTTCTCACTGGTCATTTGAATATAACCTTAAGTAATATTTTTGTGTTGAAACCATTTGTTGCTACCCCACTGATCCTATACGTTCTACCCGATTTAAATAAAATTTTAGATAGTTATTCTTAAGAGTCCTACGCAGACATAGCAATAAATAGAGTATTAAGGAGAACATATTCTTATTGTGAAGACAACTTCACAATAAGAATGTGTTCTCCTTAATAATATAAGTTGTATCAATGTGTCTAAAATTTAATAAAAGTGAATTGATAATACTGGCGTCTGCAGTTGGTTTACTCAAAGGTATTTGAGATTCCGTAAAAACAATGTAGACGGCTTTCAAATAATGGAACGACAGATGTATTAATTTGAAAAAGTGTAACATATAGATTCGAAAATTTGTCATTAAAAATACTGGTGCTATAACACAATTGGTAGTGTACTTCTCCGGATTAGAAATAGAGATCCAGGTTTGAACCCCGGTAGCGCAAAAACAATATTTTTCGACAAAATTGATTTTATATGTATATATTTATAATTAATACATCAAATTAGTATTTTAATGAATAGAGTATCTACTAAAATATTCAATAATAATGTTGCTAAACTCTACATTATGTAATGATAGCACAATTTCTAAAAATTACTGTAACAAATTATTTTATAATAATATTTTCTAATAAAATATTAACAAACGTGCTATATTATTTAAATGCATGCAAAATAATTTCAATTATTTTATTAAAATTTGTCCCATATTGTAGGGTTAATTATAAATACAAAAAAAATAATACATTAGAAGTCTCCACACGCCACAATACCGTTTGTAATGAAATCACATAACCGAAGCTTATGTGATTTCATTACAAAAATATGCAGCCACGTACACAGTAAACGTATTGAGCTATAAATCATTATGTATATTCAATTCAAAGTATTATGTATACAATTGTTAATTAAAATTATTTTATTTTAATTTTCCATTAACCAAAAATTGGTAACTACATTATCGCAGAATACGTGCGCCAAATTTTGTGTGTTAAATTTTTATGGCACAACGCTAATTTTTGTAAAGACGGGATGAAAATTTCTCGAAAAGCGCAAAAGTTCGAATAACTTATAAACAGTTGAATTTCGAATACTCCCATTTGATGCTCAATGAATTGCTAGTGATGTCCGTTTGTAATTTTAAATGGAACACATAATTAACATGTCTATAAAAATAATAGAAAAACTTTGTTCATCCACGAATTACACAATTTTTATACTTGTCTCTAGAGGAATCAATTGTCAGATTTTGTTTTTCTATTTGATGACATCCAATCAAACTTATTTAAACTTTATTTATACTGTTCAAAATTCAATAGTAAAATTATTGGTAGATCTTATTCTATATTCACAAAAATAAAATATTTCCTTACTTTAAAAATTGTTCATTGTATTTTTTAAGGAGAACACATTTTTGTCGTGAAGTTTTCAGAACATGATTCTGTGGTATTTTAATAAAAAATAAATAACGCGCTTCCCTGGATAGGAAGAAGTCCAGGTTCGTATCCCGATAGCAACTAAATATTTTTTCTCTGTATATCTTTCTAGTTGATTTATTTAATTGGTATCAAAATGCATTTATATTTTAAGGAGAACATATGATTATTAAGTTGTAGTTTTTCAGAACATAGTTCTGCAATATTTTTAATACAAATTATATATATATATATATATATATATATATATATATATATATATATATCAATTAGAATAATATACAGATAAAATCAGTTTATCGAAAAAATATGTTTGTTGCTACCTGGACTCGAACCATGAACCCTTTCTATCCAGGGAAGTGCGCTGACTTTTTACACCAAGCCACCATAGTAAGAAAACGATAATTTTTCAAACTTTTAAATTGATACATCAGTCATTCTATTATTTGAAAGCAGTCTACTCTATATGTAGAAAATCTCAAAAATTGTCGTTATCTCACTATGTTGTCGTGGTGTAATAATTCAGCGCACTTTCCCAAATAGAAAGGATTTTTAACTTGAGTCCGGGAGGCAACAAAAATATTTTTTCGATAAATTGATTTATCTGTACATTTTTCTAATTGATACATTTGATTTGTATTAAAATGTATTTAATTCTTATTCTAAAATTAGAACATAATATTTCTTCAAGTGCAGCTTATATAAAAACATGTTCATCAATAGCTAGAATAATTTAGTTTCTCGATCAATTTATTTTCCCAATTAAAATAGTATATCCGCTAACAAACTGCCATAGCAGTTTCCTGGGACTGAATATTGCACATATATTAAGCTTACGGATAAATAAAATTAAAACTCTACAGGTGTGGAGTATCAAACTTTATAGGTAAATGGTTTTACGAGCTTTATAACTAGAACGATGAAAGTTTTAATGATATTAAAATACAGGACTGAAAATTCTAATGTTATAAAAAATGTAATACAGTATATTTATCCTTTGGTTGCAATCTTGCATTATAGTGATATTAAAAATAGTGCCAACATTTCCTGAATATATTAATCGCACGGCAAGTTGAAAATCTAATAGTCTATTTATATTTTGTGGAAATAAAATGCACACACGCATGCAAATGCTGCATTATGATACCTCAAAGAAAACTATTCGAAGTGGTGGTTGTTAAAACGGAAAAGAAATAAATAACATGAAAGTTTATCGCGTTTTTTATGGTGTGCGGCTTCCACATGCTGCGGGGTCGCGTGACAAAAGGGAATTTGTAGCTTTTGTTTTTTTTTTCGTTTCAACCTCGCGTGTCGTTCCCTCCTTTGAAAACAATACCAGAAATCTTATTTAGCTATGCAAACATTAAAGGCCGGATGAAAACATGAAAGAAAATCCAATTCTTCATTGTTTTCACCTTTGTACTATTTTATTAAATTTTTAATTTTTTCGTGCGTTTTATCTGTATTCAAGTTAAAGAATAGAATTCAGCTCAAATGTTTACATGAAAGCATATAAAACAAAAATGGTATTAAACAAATAATATATGTCTCATAGATTTTTTATTAATGGAAAAATATGAAAGAATGTGTAAATACAGGGCTTACGACCTATCTTCGGCTGGCGTAAGTAATCATTTTATATAAATATAACGTTCACCATTCTCACCCATCAATTTCCATATCTGTAAAATTTTTGAAAGTTGTATATATGTTCATATTTAGACTCGCTTCGAGTATCACTACACTATCGCATCTATGGACTAAATTTGATAATTCATTTTCCTGAAACAGCATATATGTCACAATGAGAATCTAATTTATTTTTTTGGAAATTATTAAAGCAATATTCTTTATCTATAAAATGATTTTTAACACTTTTTACTAGAATACGACTAATCAATATTTTTCAATTTTAATAATTTTTTATTATTTTGACCAGTATATTATTTTAGCAATATTTTAATATGCTCGAGAACACAGAGTTACTGGATTTTTACCTACAAACGTTTGTAGGTGAAAATCCAATAATTGCGTGTTCTTGAACATATTCAAATATTGCCAAAAATTGTATTCTTCAACCATTTCTTTTTCTTCGCTAGGTTAGCAAAAAATTTTTCGCTTACACCGTGAATTTGTAGACGATCGTTTGGTGGAGATTTTGTAACCTCTAGGAAAGTAAATGACAAAGTATTCTATAGCCTGTACCTACTACATTTCATTGGTAGTGAAAAGTTATTTGTGTAAGCCTATACTGGAATCATTCTACTACAAGAACATCATGCTATCCATAATATAAAATATTGTACGCACATCTATACAACTCATCAAAAATAATCATAATAATTGCTTTTAGTCTATTACGCGAATGAAAATGTGGAAGACTGCGAACGTCAGAATGATAGAAAGTTCCCCCATGTAACGTCTTCCTGTGTTCCGCATATACGTAGCGCATCTTCCAGTCTGATTTAATCCTGCGATCACGTTTGATATTTATCTCAAGTCTGTTTAGTGCTACAATCTAAATTGAATTTTGAAGTGTTAAGTTAATGTAATCTTGGTAATTGGCAGGTTATTAAGCAGGTATTAAAGCTTCGTTGCTTATTGATTTGAGTAAGCAAATTAATTCACAAGCCTTAGATGCAGACTACTAATGTTCCAATATGTTTGTGAACTTCCCAAGGTATTTTTTCAATTAATAAATTCGCAGTTTTCAATTCTAGAGAATCAATGTTAAAAATTTGCATAATCTTTTAATATTTCTCTCTTTTTCTTATATCTTTTTACATGGTAAAACAATATATTTAAACCAAAAGCTACATACTTTTTATGCTCCTCTTCATCCAATAATACCGTATTACAAATGTGCCTATACAAACGCATAATATATTATTTTTAGATTTGTAAGTAATAAGATGTTTCAAAGTCTTTAATATATGTAGACAGTTTTCTTTATTTTGTTAGTAAGATTAATAATACGTTATTTCCATTTGAGTTTTTTATCTATTATGATTCTTATGTATATCTATATACATATTTAGATTTTGTGGGCACGATGAATACCATAGCTTTATGCGGCTTTTGTTCAAGCTCTTCTGAAAAATTGACCTGGTAAATATCTCTGTAAAGATTGTTAACTAGTCTAATCCGCAACCGTTTCAAAATTGCGACAGTTTAAAAACTTTAAAATTTCGATACTCCGTTAATATCGAATCTAGAAAAAATCACGCATCGATTGCGCATAATTTTACATTGAACTTGAGCCACATGTTCTGGCGTCGCTGCTGACGTCGATGATCCCGGAGGAGTTTGGTTAACCATTGTCCCTTCTTGTCTAAACTTTTGAACCCAACACCAGCTAAGTTGCGTGCTCGGCCCATCACTTACTCGTCGAATATTAAAGTGAGTACGAAAAGCGCGACTCACACGAACCAATGAATCACCGCACTTTAAATATTGCTCAACCGCGAACGCGCAGTGCGCTCCTGACCAGTGACTCATTGCGACTAGAAAATCCACAAATCACAATACCCGTCGCATTTACCTCACCCTGGTGGTTTACGAATTACAATTTAATCTTGAAATTTTTCTGCTGGAGACCTTTTATTCATCAACATCATATTATGAGATATAAAATCATATTGCAGCTTATCTTTCTAGAACTTAAAATCGAAAACATAATTCCAATGAAAATATTCTTCATAAATTTAAATAATTTAAAATTATATCTATTTGTATTTTTTGTTGAAAAAATGGACAATTTCTGTTATTTAATGTTGTTACTGGTTATGAAAAACGTGCTATGAAATTATATTTCATATAAGTAATGAATATATTGTTTTCATTTGATTTATGTTTTAGATGATTCAGATTTTTACAGTACGGTGAATACTTTATTTTATAATAATGTAATTTATAAATAAACATTATATTACGAGTGTGAGTGGCTAAAATTTAAATAATAAAATAGTATAATACTGTCAAGCGTAATTTGACAATTAAAATATTTTAATAATAATAGCAAAATAACATTTTTAGCGATTTATGAATTTAAGATTCATGTATATACATACCAATATAATATCATCTTCACTGTTGACTCAACAACCCCTGGTCTCTGCATTCACAAAATGTTTCATCTAAAAGATTTCAGAAGACAGATATGTATTTGAAAACATTACCACTCCAACTTTGGCGTTCCAAACTCCTATTGGTTTTGTATTCAATAATGTTATACTTGATATGGAGGTCTATCTCCACAATCAACAACACCACTGACGGCCCTAGAACGCACCTTACAAATATCTGAGTGTAAAATCAATCTCTCATCAGCCGCAAAAGTATGTCGGTACCGACCACAAAACAGGTGCATATATAACGCGCCGCATCCGCCGGCTCCAGCGTGTCATTTTTCTCACAGCCGCCTCCCCGGGTAGATCACTAGAAATGTTTCGCGTTGTAGATATCTAACGAAATATACTTATATCTTTAAATGTACGCAAGTCTCAATAAGAAGTTACATGTTTTATATAATATTTAAACGTGTGTTATGAAACAAAACCGATATTACATTAGACCTAAGTACTAATTTCCTTTAAAATGTTCGAGTTAGGTGGGTATGTGACTTTTTCGTTTTGAATATAAATTTTTTAAATTTAACTATTAGATATTATAAAATTAAAATCGGAAAATAGTATATTCCTGATAATACATACCATTTTCATTCCGTGATTTTATTTGATAATTACCTACCTACATCGTTTTAAGCTAATTTTATTTTAAATGTTCTTTTGTTCATAGCGATCGTTTATCAAAATTAAAATATTTTGAAAACGTTTTAAGACTATACCTGAAGTTAGAAAAAAATGCTGCTCAAATACGATGTTCATATCAACGAAAAGGTTTATACGTCATCTTCACGGAAATCGTATAATAATTATACATATGCACGAATACACATACGAGGTGCGTTTTTTAAGTACCGCTCCCGGATATTCCCATTGAAGCACTGCAGTTGCATGCGCAATTATTTCTTTCATCTGTTGACTCAACACATGCAACGTTAGAGACATTCACAAAGTGTGGCCATCTTGCAGTAAGTGGTTGAAATGTTCAAGGCAATAGACCAGCCCTCCAACTGTGGGATACAGTCCATGATTCATTTCTTGAATACACGAGACATGAAACTAGCAAACATTCATCGCCAAGTGTGTCCTGTTTTGTCCTGATTTGGCGCCATGTGATTTCCATATTTTCCTTCATCTGAAACGGTTCCTTGGCGGCAAGCGTTTTTATGACGATGATGAACTCAAAGACGGAGTACAGATATGATTTTCATCTTTGACGGTATCGTTCTATGATGAAGGTATAAATTGGTGCCCCGTTATGACAAGTGCCTTAATAATGATAGCAACTATGTTGAGAAGTAGTTTAAAGTATGTAACATCCGAAGTGTTGCAAAAATTATTTTGTGTTTCTTTAAAGAAACATCCGGTACTTGCATAAAAAACCAGTCTCGTATTTACAAATAATTTCATTTTGTTAACAACTTTGTTACATTTTTTAATGTTTTAAATAATAGTTGTACTTAACATATAACGTGTGTTAGAAAACAATTATTTAAATCCATTTGTGGTAATTAAAAATAAGCATTTTTAAATGTTCACATATATTTCCAGCGCTATCAAAATAATAAAAGTTTGGAATATTCAATTAGAGCTTTTTGAAAATATTTATCATTATGCTAGGCTAATATTTTGCCTCGTGAGCAAGTAATGAAATTACTTTATCACTATTTAAGAAACGAATTTTTACGGTGCTATTTTGTATTCATGTGCTATGAAATGAAGTGTTCTTTCAGAATATAAATATGTAAAGCCCCGTATTCATTTCACCCTCGTTAACAAATTGAACATGCAAGTCGTTAGTGAAGTGGTCGTTAAGGGTGCTTAATGACGGCGAAGCTGAGCCTCCGAAGATAAGGATCTGATCACAGTATATTTAGTATTGGAAACTACCACCTATCAGAAGTTTGTTATTTAGCTTTATTGCCAATTCTATAAATTCTACGCTTAAAAGAAAAGGACCCGGTATATGAATTTGTAATATACATTCTAAATTATACAAGTAGAATTATTTTATTATATAGCTTTAAAAGACGTCGTGCAAAATACTTGTAGATAATGAATATTTGAGACAAGCAGACGAGTTTGTGTATTTGGGAAGTATGTTTGATAGAAACGAAAGGCTGGGAAAGATATCGAAAGGGGGGTTACTGCAAGCAATAGAGTGAACGGCGCATTGAATTGAATTATATCTAACGGGAACTTGTGGAACGTGGCAAGACTAGGGGTAAAAAATGGAGTCCTGATACATGGAATTGAGACTTGGAGCTGGCAGAAGAGGAACGAAAGTAGACTAAATGCAGTGGTAATGAGACCACTTAGGCGTAAAGAATGAATATATATAGAAATAATTTAAATCTGATTTTAGTATAGTGAGTAAGATTAAGAAAGGATCACAACGGGGAGAGAATGGTAAGAAAGATATATGACACATGTGTTGATAGCACCAGAAGTAGGAGATGTCCGCGGAACTCTAGGCACGACCAGGTAAACCAGATGCTGGAGGATGGTCCTGTTAAAAGCCTCAATAATCGGCGAGTTTGTATGAGAAAATATATGAATGTGGATGAGGCGGGAATTGTGTGTCAGGACAGAAGACTTTGGCGCTTTATTCTCTCTGCCTACCCCCCGCGGGAAACGGCGTGATGGTAAATTAGTTAATTAAGTAATTAAAAATTAAAAATAAAAATTATTTATTTAATTACATCTTGGCTAGATGACTTAGTTGGAGAAGCAATCTACTAGTAATAGAAATAATATTATTTGGACAGAATTTGGTCAGTTAATATCTAATGTTTAATTTTATATTAATTTATATAACATGCTAATGCGTCACAACATACTTTCCCAATAGCAGGATGTGAGATAGTTCAAGAAGCAATTTATTTGGGCGCGCCAATCGTGACGCTGACGTCACTAACTGACGCACTGTCATCAGCACTGACGAAAACTTAGTGAACTGAATGACGAGAATATGAAAAGTGACAAAGCAAGCGACTAAAATTATGTTGTAAATACTAATTAAATGTATTAATTATAAAGATACACATATAAAATCAATTTTATCGAAATATATTATTTTTGCGTCACTGGGATAAATACTGGCGTTATAACACAATTGGTAGTGTACTTCCCCGGATTGGAAATAAAGATCCAGGTTCGCATCCCGGTGACGCAAAAACAATATTTTTCGAAAAATTGATTTTATATGTATATATTTATAATTAATACATTAATTAAGTATTTAAAATATCACTGAATAATTACAACTTCACAATAAGAATGTGTTTTCCTTAATAAAATAATAAATAAATAAATGTATAAAATACTGGAATAATATAAGTGTTTATTGATAATATTTTAAATTATCAATCAGTGTTTGTGTCAGTTTTATCAATTTCAAGTTATGTCAGTAATATTAGCACAAGTACATTCGTATGGAATTACATCTAACGGGAATTTGTCAACCGAGGCAAGACTAGCGGTGCATAATGGAATCCTGGTACCGACACTGATGTATGGAAGTGAGGCCTGGAGCTGGCAGAAAAGGAACGAAAGTAGACTGAATGCAGTGGAAATGAGATCACTTAGACGTATTTGTGGCAAATCTATTTATGACAGAGTAAAGAATGAATAAATAAGGAAAGAATGTAAAGCTGATGTTAGTATAGTGAGTAAGATTAAAAAGGGATCTCTTAGGTGGTTTGGTCATATGTTAAGGATAAATGAGGAGAGAATGGTAAGAAAGATATATGACGCAAGTGTTGATGGAACCAGAAATAGAGGACGTCCGCGAAAGACTTGGCACGACCAGATAAACCAGATAATGGAGGATGGTTCTGTTAGAAGCCTCAACAATCGGCGAGCTTGTATGACGAGATGTATGAATGTGGATGAGGCAAGAATTGTGAAGAAGAGTTTGGCGCTTTATCCTCTCTGCCTACCCCCACGGGGAAACGGCGTGATGGTATGTAAGTAAGTAAGTACATTCGTATACGAGGTGATATTTATGCGAATGTAACCTCAGTAGTATTGGGGTAAATTTAGCTTCAGTAATTATGGTACGTGATTATACTAAAAAGGCGTTCCCGACGTGATCGTAAACAATACCGAATCAGCCTTTTGATACACTTACCAGATATTATATATTTAGTCATTTATGTCTTGTGAACTTCTCGATATAAGAGTTGATATTAATCAACTTTTATATTAAATTATTCGTACTAATACCAAAATAATTAATAGATGAACGATATCTGTACATGAACGTTATTTTGGAGACCCTCTATTGCTGATTGGCTTTTATTAATAGAGGAAATAACAAGTTTTCTCATTCACATTCAATAGTTTCCGTAGCTGAGCAAAGCCATGGCGTTTTTATTAAAAGCTCTTCAAGCGTAAATTCAAATCATGTTTGAAGTGCTCATAGCACGAACGTTAATTACATAGATTGGAAGATAGGATTATTCCGCATTTTGTATCAAATTGTGGTGCGAACCGTGGATGAAACCACGGAGTGAACATTTGAGAAATCTCACTTGAAATAATAATTATAAAGTGTCCTTTTGTAGCAACTAAAATTAGCAGTGATCAAAGCTACTCATTTTATTTAATTCTTTTTCGTTCTTACATCCCTGCTTGTTTCTTTTCTTTTACTTCTGCTGCCGTAAATACTTCGATATCTAGTTCTGTGTTTTCTATTGGCAATGATGAATACAGTAATTCAATCTATGTAAATTCAAATTACACAAACCTTTGTGAACCTGTGCTGGTTGACGCCGACGTCGCTCGCCTTGTAGTCTGGTGGTCCTTAAATATGCTGGTCAGCCACCGAAAACCTTCACACAACCGATAATCCGAAAATATATATACTAAATGTTAAGGAAAATGCATTCTTATTGTGAAGTTGTAATTATTCAGAACATAGGTCTGTGATATTTTAAATACTAAATTAATGTATTAATTATAAATATATACATATAAAATCAATTTTGTCGAAAAATATTGTTTTTGCGTCACCGGGATAATAAATACATTAATTTAGTATTTATACTAAATGTTTTTATTATCGCCGCCGTAAAAAGTCCGTCCGAATCACAATAACTCTCTTCCCAGAAGCAGCTTCGCTTTTGTTTTCTGTTTTTAAATCCACACAAAAAGAACACATTAATTCAAAATTTTATATCAAGCCTACCTATAGAAATATAAAAGCGCGTAAACAACTTCTTACATGTCTTTAGTTCGTATGAAAATTTTTACTTTGTTCATTTTTACTTATTCTCTACTTGTCTCCTTTTTGATTTTTCTATTTTTTACCATTTCATGAAATTTATTACCTTACATCTAACTTATAATAACTAGTGGAACCTAATTGCTACCTTCCTCAGAACAGGTACTTTAAATATACCTAGCGAGGTAGGAAGTGGCCAACAGGCTTGCATGTAAATGTATTGTAGTGTTAATACGAGTACCTGTACTTTTTGGTGTACTGGTTACTTTAAGAATGTTTATTTTGATGCAAGCTTTAAAGGAATGTTATTTTAAAAATAAACACCGATTATCGGCACTGAAAATGAAATGAATTTTAATTACTTTAGAAGATCTCTCCACATTGATCTGCAATATCATATATCACAAAGTACGTATTTATCTGGATTTATTAAAACTTGTTATAAAAAAAATACTAGGGTTTTCATGGTTATAACTTCTACTTGTCTCGGTTAGCTTTTGATGTTTACAATTTATGTTAACAAAACATATCAAGAAGGGGGAGAAATTTTAATATTTTTATTTACGTCTCAAAGTTTTCATGATCGAATTGTCAATCAATATTGTCAATCATTATTGAAACTATAAATTTTTAACGTGCTTTGATCTTACGCAGTCTTATCACTAATTGCGATGAAACGCAGTCTTATCACTTACTGCGTGATAAAAATGCGTTAACACTTAAAGATATGGATAAAGATTTTTACGCCTTCTTCTTTTAATTGAGACATTCGAGTTGAGCTGCATTGGCCATATATTCAGATTTTCTGGATGATCAGCTGATGAAGCTGCAGAGGGGAAAGCTTGGGAAAAGTCACTGAAACAGTTGAAGGCAGAAATCTGGAGGCGCTTTGTTAAAACAATGATCCCCTAACCCTCCTAGAACAAAAGGTAGATGGAGAAGACAAATAAAATTACAGGAAAGTTTGAAATGTGGACTGACTTTTCATGACTTGCATCTTTTCTTTCGATGAAACTAAAGGCCCGTGTCCACAGAAAGAGACACGATAAGAAAATCTCTGAGATTTTGTTGAGACATATCTCAATACCATGGTGAGATTTTGATCTGTAGATAAACTCAGAAATCAACTTTAGATTTGTAGAATTAGGTAATTAAAATTGGTATTGAAACAAAAACTCAAAGCAATATTCGTTTATTCTGACGGCGAGATTTGACACGTGCACACAAACTCCACACTAAAATCACCATAAATCTATATAATTATTTGTCTAAAAAGTTAGCATTCTATTTTATAATTAATAAGATAAAACACTTTGTTTAAACCGCTATTTATTGATAAATCAACATGTTTCATCTTTGTAATATCTGGCAACAAAGTAATTTTGCTAATATTGAATAAATTAAATGAAAAAAAATAATTTTAACTGGTGCTGTAGAGATTAAAAATCACTTAACTGATAAAAAAAACTACGTTTTTAACGTTTGATGAACACGCCGAGCGTAAAATAATACAGGAGACGGCAAATCTTTGAGTCATGGTGCGTACACAGTGACTAGGAAAGCTAAGAGTTGTCACCAAACAACATCATGGATGCAAAATTCTTCTCTCAGATATTGAATCTAGCCGAAGATCTCTTAAAAATATTATTTATCTATACAATGCTATATGTGTCTTGTCAATATGTTTGTTTTTTTTTTTATATTTATCACTTAAAAAAAAAACTAAAAATATAGAGGTATGAAAATTTTTTTCTCATCTTTACGGTACTTTTTGTACAATGTGTTGAATCATGTAATAAAAATATTTTTTAAACATACCACCTGCCGCATAAGATATTTATATTATAAAATAATACTACTCGTTCAGATAATTTTTATTAAAAAAATGTTTAATCACTTATAGGTAACTACTGTGAGTATAGGCCTAAAAAAATAGAAAATCTTAGATCATATTATAGCTACAAGGCAATCATGCACGCTTTCCCTGTAAAAATATTATTTACTCGTCTACTTATTTAACGTGCACGCCCGAGTACGCCACCCGCCCCAGCAGACGTTTAATTAACTTCACAAACAAGTGATCGTTCGTAAATTGATCTCGTGATCTGTTCCGAAATGGCGGCAACGCAATTACCGCGGGAAATTGCCAAACATGACAAAAAAAATTCTGGGTGTGTTATTGGTGTGCAGCCTCCATCACCTGATCTAATCATTATTTCGCATAAGTTCTTTATCTCATGGATCTTATGCTTAACAATGTTTTTATCTAAATAAGATTTTTTTAATAATGTATGTAATGACACTGTGCAGTTAACTAAATTTTGAATCAAATCTAATACGTCGCAGAATTTGTCATATGATTTTTTTAATATAAAATCACGACTCTATTAGATTCATCGCATATGACGTTTCAGATTAATATATTGTAACATTTGAAAATACGCGCGAACACCGAAGGCGACATCTTCCGACGCGAGCAGGCGCGGCCGGTAGAGCGAGGTCGGAGGAAGGAAGGGGACTAGGTAGCCAGCGCCCGAGCTGTGCGGTGCGTGTCGGTGGAGACCAAGCGGCGCTGATCGGCGAGATCTGAGTATTGGTGTAAAGATCGAGAAATGGCGACGAATAAGACTGAGTATTATAATCGCGGCAGGACAAGAGATATTTGGGCCTTGTTCTGTCCATGTGTGTCAAGGAAGGAAGGACTCTTCGCGTAGTATTATATTCACGGCAGGAACAAGAGATATTTGGGCCTTGTTCTGCCCGTGAATGTCAATGAAGGAAGGACTCTCCGCGAGTACGAGCGAGAGGCTGCGAGCGAGAATAGAAGCAAGGCGAGCACGGTCCACGCTTTGACGTCAAGATTGGTCCACTCTTCCACCTCCAGAAGACGAGATGATGCTTTGGTCCGGCCACGGAAAGATCTGGTACCCTCTACGTGTTACAATGACGATTTTCTCCTGTTTAGTGAATAAAGTGTAAATTATGTGATTAAAGTGTTATTATTATCTGAGACCTCCCCCACACATCTGAGATAGGCATTCCGACACCAACCCTTATGTACCCACAGACTGAGTCTAGCTGGTGGCGTTGTGCGCTGGATTCGTAACAGTATATAAGTATGAAAAAGGATTGTATATTCGCTTCATAATCCGCCCCCAAGTGCCGACTAGCGCCACGCGCGATATTCACGAACACGAATGGTAATGGGTCAGTAGCGCTAGCTGCATTCAGTACTGCGCATTGCTCACACAGTTAATACTACTTTACTGGATTGTGTTTATCTCGCCATAATCCCAGTTCTTCAATGATCTGTTTCCCTTGTCGAACGTTACATGTTTATTGAACGCAATGTATAATGTTTAAGAAAAAACGCATTATTACAGATAATTAAATCAAAGTAAGTATTTCATTATAAAATATATCATCTCCAAAAATATCGTCAGAATTTTAATTTTTATAAGGACCATACACAACCGGCAATGTAAATAATATAATGATGTTTTAAATAAAACTGAGAAATTTCTTTTGTAAATTTCACGGAATACGCACACTAACTGAATATTACAAATATCTTTGAGACAACGGAAGTAAAAAAAATACGAAACATTTTATTATAAACCAATTATAGTCGCATAGCAAAATATTACAGGAGAAATAAAAATGGTACTCGAATTATTATATTTTTATAAAGAACTTTTTGGTGTTTTATATATATATATATATATCAATAATACATGTAATGTAAGTTATTATATAAAATCTTTAGTAAAAATGTAAAGAAATACATGTTGTGCAGCGCAGAAAATAGCACTATTTTTATATAAGGTTTTATTTTCACCAGTAAAGCTGTCGCTGTAATTATCCTTCGATAGCTATTTTCTGGGCTAGCCAGCCTCTGAAACTTGATCATATCCGACAAACCGATAAAAATGATAAAAGGTGTCCAGCGGAAAACTTTCAAGTTTAATATTAAATTAAATAAAAAATCACAATGTTATTCTCATATTTTATTTATACAAAACTGAGTTTAACGATGCGGATTTTACGTTTTATAAACAATATCGTCTAAATGCCGTCCATTTTTCTCAATTTTACTCTTGCAATCAAACTCTTAAATTTGCAAACACGCAAGAGCAAAGTGTTTATTCAATGGCAGCAACTTTACGGCGGATAATTTCTTGTAGAACCTGAATTGTTGCTATAAACTCTCGACATAAGGTATCTCCGCAAAAAAAGTGTAAGGTCCGGTTACCGAGGTGCCCAGGGTATGTCTCCGTACTTGCTGATTAATTTATTGAGAAAAATTCCCTTCAGATTCTCCATTGAAACTCTAGCTGTGTTTTGAGTGACTGCGTCTTGCTGAAATTGTGTTCTGTTGTTGAACCCGGGAACAGTGACTGTCTCTCGCTGGTTAAAAAAAAGGGCCAATTATCCCTCAAGCAAAAATTGCACACCACACTGTCGTTTATGAACAATGCAAACGTTTTTAATGGCGTTCCTTTGGGATTTCGGGGCACCAGTATCTCATGTTCTGTTGATATTAAAATGTGCTTCGTCAGTAAACAATATGTTTCTAAGCATTCATGCTGTTTTAAAATTTCTCGCTAAGGTTTCACATAAAGAATAGTCATTTTCGTTGAGAAAGTGCACTATTTGCAGTTTCTATGAGTGAAACTGTAGTATATTTTTTTAAATAACTTGCACTGTTGATTTTTTTATTCTATGATAAGCTACAATCTTTCTTATCGATTTACGCAGATTGCGCATAATTTCACATCAAACTTGAGCCACATGTTCTGACGTCGCTGCTGACATTGATGGTCCTGGAGAAGTTTGGTTAACCATTGTCCCTTCTTGTCTGAACTTTTGAACCCAACACCAGATTACTTGCGTTCTCGACCCATCACTTACTCGTCGAATATTAAAGTGAGTACAAAAAGCGCGACGCGCACCGCAATTTAAATATTGCTCAACCGCGAACGCGCGGTGCGCTCCCGACCAGTGACTCATTGCGACCGGCAAATCACTAAATCACGCGCATCGAACAATACTTCTCCCACTTACCTCACCCTGATGGTTTACGAACAGATACAATTTGATCTTGAAATTTTTCCGCTAGATACCCTATACCTAATTTTATATTTTCCCAACAGAATCAGGTCCGCTTTTGTTATTCATGTTTAAATTTATACAAATGGAATGCACATATTAAAGCTTTTAATCAGTCCTGCCTAACCTAACAACAACCTAACACCTAAACAAAAGCTATCAGCAGGTTCAACAAGCGAAGATGAAAATAAGAATGAAAACAGACCGACAGAGAAAACAGAGATTCAAGTACATGTATAAAAAATCTACACGACAGTACTAGAATGAAAAAATTTTGATCATTTGAAGATTTTTTTCTTTAGGCATGTTGAACAAATTATTGAAGAGATAGTGGTAAAAAAAACATATATTAAATAAATCGTATATTGTAGTATGGCCCTGTTAAAAGCTTCAACAGTCGACGAAAAATAGGTAAAAATATATAAGAGATTAAAAAAGTGGTACGCACGGTTACACACGGTCACACGGTCACACACGGTCGCACACATTCGCACACGGTCACACACGGTCATACGGCGATAATACAACAGAATTTATATTCAAAACATGTGAACCTGTGAATTTGGTACAAAATTTGTAGCGCCTAATTCCAAAACCCCTTAAAACAACTACATATATTTTGAGTTATAGACGAAAACATATATTTTGAAAGCAAATGTACAAAATGTTTGTTTTTACGAATACATCAGTATTTTTTGAAGAGACAATTCTGTAATGTAACATTTTTTAATATACATGTTTTGACATCATGGAGTGATTTTTATACAATGAAACCTATCTTCCATTTTCCTACATATAATGTATTGTATTTTTTTACACAGTACTCTGTGAAACGTATCCACCGTATAAAAACAAATTTAAGTGTATTCTAGGACAAACGAGTATGGAGTCCTAATGGCGTAATGGTAAATTAGTTTTCTCTCTTTTATTTCCTTATCGTTATCACCTTCAACTTCCCCTCAACTCTTTCTATAAAAATAATTTATCTTATCTTGAATTTAAGTATCTGCTATACGTTGCAGTTTATTATCATTTATAAATATACATTGTTTAATTGGTACAATATAAAAATATTTATTCCGATAAAAATAATGGTATCCAACAGAGTTAGTGCGATTATCCTCATTTGAAAAAAGGTTAATAAATTTTCTCACAGCTTTGTGTACATTTTGCACGTTATGTTATATTAAATACAGTCATTCAGTATGGCGTGTTTAAAATGTATTAATTATGAGACGTAATAGGCGTATACTTATCGGTAGATTTGCAAAGTTACACGGTTAAAATGAAACATTAGTGGGATCTGAAGAAACCTTCAGGTGACGATTTTTTAAATTCATTATTTTTAAATTATATGTTAAATCACGTCATAGCACAAAAATAAACAAGGCAAAAGCCTCTCACAGATATGTCTGACATGTTTGAATAAATACAAAAATTTAATACGTTTGTTGGTTAGTGCGTCAGTGGCACGGCGCGGGTGACGCCGTGTTAACTGCCGTTACTTTTTGCGGCGATATTTTGGTCGGTTGCGTCGGCAGCAACTTTTCACTGGACAAAAGTTTAGCCTTGCTATTGTTTGATGGTAAACGGTTTGTTTGTTGACAGAGTCTGCTTGTTTGCCATTGTTGAACGGATGTTGTTTAAATTATTTAATCCTTGTTTTGTGTTCCCTGGAAAGGTTTACACAATTATTTTGAGAAAAAGAGAACATTTTTATTTACCTTTTATTGTTTATCCATGCCAGTGACATCCGTTTGCTGTATATCATTTCATAATATTATTTATTGATGTCGATAAATATTTCAGTATAAACGCATACTTCATCATCTTTTTCTGTTTATATTCTTGGAAACTGCTCTACTCGTCGATAACGACAGAATACTCTGCCGTGGACGGTCTTCTGATTTATATGATCTCATATCTCTGTCCTTATATTCTGAAGGTTTTGCATTTGTAATACACGCATGCTCATTAGAAAATCATAATTCATTTGTTCAACGGGTATGTACATTTTCAAATTAATAAACTTTAAAAACGTATGTTGAACCCTTTCGATTTTCAATTCATGCACTTTATAGAATGGAGACCAAACTGTTGAGTTGTATTCTAAATTACTTTAGTTGTATTTATGCAATCGACTGGTTACAACACTGAAATGAATACACAGACTAACAGGATATGCAAATGTGTTAATACGAAATTCAGTTACATTAATCAGTGCTTATGTTTCAGGTCTTATTTTTTAAAATGTTGTTTTTAACATTTTTCTCTGGGTCCAGTATTAAAGAAATTATGTTATTTTTTTAATTTTTAACACTCTGGATAGTTATTGAACTTACCCGAGATATCCATCAGATCAATTTTTCAGTAAAGTTTGATCGAAATTTGATTAAAACTACAGGAGACACCGTGTTCATAAAATATGTGAATTATATATAGATACACTTTTTACGGAGGGTATTATCGAGATTTTTGACAAGATTCAAAACAGTCCGCTAAAATTTCAGAAAACCTTCTGCAATAGGGAGTATTTCTATCGAATTCTACCTAAAATCGATTATTAATATGTAAAATAAATAGATATGCGTACGCGGAATACGTGTCACACATTATTTTACTATTTCTTAATTTTGCTAAGCGCTTAAGTAACGCAAATTAGACTTACTTGCTGATCTCCTGTATGAGTATGATTAAGGCAAATTTTACTAATAAGATATTTTAGAATAATAAATATATTACAATGTATTGATTGCTACTGTGTGGTTTTTTTTAGTATATGTGTGTGTGGGCGTGAGTGTGTGTGTCTAAATAATTGAATATATGATGTATATTTTCTATTATATCTTACATGTTAAATATTGTGCTTAATACTAAATGCGTGTTTTTATTATTTATTTATTATTAGAAATGCAGAAAGAAATCCATTAAATAAAATACAATCACTTTGTATGAAACCACGAAATTTATTATACGTCAACCGGTTTCGCTTATCTCAAGCTTCATCGGGACGTATTTAAAACTTATCATAAATGCAAAGAGTGTACAGGGAGATTGAATATAAAATTACATGTGAAAGAGAGACAGGACACATATACAGTTAGATAGAATACATATACAGAGGAGAAAATACAATGTTGATGGATATTTAAAAAAATATATAAAAATTAAAAAACTTTATATTATAAAATAATTGATTTTAAAACATGAATGTTTCTTTTAGAAAAAATAAAAAAATACGATTTATATTATTAATGTGCAGTAAATTTAACTAAATTAGAAGTGGTGGAAGGGGAATACATCTCCAATCCAGAAAAGCGGTCGGGTAAGCAAGGAGGGTACTTAACATCGTTCATTTGAGATCCCGAATAATATATTACACTCGCGAATCCATAAGCAATTAGTTATATTACAACCACAAACTATAACTCCTGTTTATGTAAACCAAAACATAAAATCGCAAGTGTCATCGTGTGCTCGGTATTATGAATACCAACTTATAAACAGGGATACAATACCTTTTTCTGGTATTAAGAACTTTTTATAATGGAAGCATCTAGAATATTTTATTATGGTTGTTGTTTTACAATTTACAGATTAATAAGATTAAACTGATTTCTCCAAATGTTGAGGAAATTATAAGAATGGTATTTTTATTTCACCACACGCGTCGCATTCAATTCTTTTATGGTATAGATAAAATACACAGATCATCAAATTACTGGTCTGTTGATAAAACATAATATTGAATATGTTTGGAATACACAAGACGTTTGAGACATATATTTATTTGGTGTATAAATATTAATTATTGAACGAAAACAATCCACTGTGCCTTCCCTTCCCTTACCCACCCGGCCACGCCGCCGGCCAATCGATTGGCGACCTTGAGCCAGTGCGGTATGCATGTACGGTACAGTTTACAATATTATACTAATTCGAAACTTCGCGTCTATACTGTATCAGTACCTTTGACGAAATAGTGAGTTCAAATATACAGTCCACATCTTTGGAGATGCTAGCAGAATCCGGATTGTGGTGATTGCCAAACTCCTTCCTGTCCTGAAATTCTTCCGCCACCTATGCTTGTACGCATCACAAATCATTATTCAAAATTTTAACAAAATAATTAAAACTATTGAACAATAATTTACTTCTACTAATATAAATGAATAATCAAATCTATACAAATGTCCTGCGCCATTAAAATGGTAAATACATTTATTTTAAAAGTTACGACAAACAAAGGTTTAAAATTATTAACATTTATTCCTTTTTAATTGCTACTGGCGATATTATTGGTAAATTTACACAACTGACGAATGAGATATTAATGGTTAAAGGACTGACGTTTGACGTGAAACAAGTGTGAAGTTAGGTACGAGACGGTAAATCTCTGAGACTTGGTTTGTACACGATAGATTACGAAAGTGAAGAGTTATCTTCGAAAAATCTCACGGGAGCGTGACACTTTTCTCTGAGTTGAAAATCTTATATATTATATGTGCTCATTGTTATGAAAGTGGTCTAAGTCAAAAAAATGACAAAAATGAGTTTATCAATTATTTCGTGTCATATTGTTTAGTTAATAGAGTATCTAAATCATTTCAACCTTTAATTTATTTATTTCCTTATAAGCTACTATTTATACGTCGAAATAAATTATAAATTTAGTAAATTAAATAAATTTTGAAACATTACGCTGTATATAAAAATATTTTTTAATTAATTCATATTCAAACTTTTACATATCTCGAAATAACAAAAATATGACTTAGACTACTTTCAAAATAATGGGGACAAATATAGACAGAAGTAACTCGTTGAAATATTTTTTATTCTCACTACTTGTGTAGAAATAGGCTATTTATCCGCATAAATTAAATAAATTGTATTATTATTTTTTAAGGACAACACATTATTAGTAGTTTTTCAGAACATAGTTCTGTGATATCTTTAATACAAATTAACTGTATCAATTAGAAATAAAATAGATTGCTTTCAAATAATTTAATGATTTGAATTTGAAAGTACAACAGTGCGAAAAATTGTCGTTTTCTTACTATGGTGCCGTGGTGTAATAGGTCAGCGCACTTCCCAGGATGCGAAGGGTTCCTGGCTCTATAAATATATTTTCAATAAATTGATTTTATCTGTATATTTTTCTAAATGATACATTTAATTTGTATTAAATTGTATTGCATTCCTTCAAGCTGTTGTTAGCAAGATTTATTTTGGGTTTGTTTGTAAACGTGGTCTGTGATTTATTTGAACGTTGGAATTAATAAATAGCCGTTAGCCGTATAACCTGTTAATAATTAACAACACTGTCACCAGTATGAGTGATCGATTTCCATTAAAACGTCATCATTAATTCCAGTTCATTACCGTCGGCACACAATCTGTACAGTATTAATTAGTATCGACCGACAGTAAGCTTTCATTATTGTGTCACTTATATTTACCGGTGACCACCTTTTCTTTTGTCGGTATAAAAATATTGGAAAATGATTATTGGTTACTCGCGACATTTTTAGTTTTTTTTTATATGTCGATGTACATTTTAACATAGAGTATGTTTATTCAGTAGGTCTTCCAGTAAAATTTGTTATGAAAACTATATTAGGAATCGCTCTACATAAAATTTTATAAAATACACACATATTTGATGACACATAAATCGATACTAGGCGTCTTCAATACCTTTTAGAAATCGAAACGCGATATCTATTTTCCATCTTAGCTACTTTCCTATTAGATTTCAAATTTTCATATTTGTATTATAATAAAACGCATTGAATTCGTTTTTTGACATGCTTTATTAATTATACATTATTTCCATCAAATTTTTAAACGTATCTTCCGCGTAAAGTTTTCTGCAATGCATGTCTAACCTTTCTGGACAACGTATTTGATCCCATTCCAGGGTCCACATCAGAGCTGATATCTGCTTGGTCTGGTCCGAACGGTCGTGAAAACTTAAGATTATTTTTTAATGTGATGTATCTATGGAACGAATGCGAGACGCGCGCTAGGTTGGCAAGATAACGCGCGTGACAGAGATAAAGGATCGCTCTGCGGTCGACGCGCTCTCTCGCCTCCGAACCGTTGAATGGATAACACATAATGTTGACTTGTATTGATTTGTATAGAGCTATTAGTATTAAATACTATTATTACAAGAACGAGTATTATTCCATCGTTAAAATCCCACACCACAAGGAAACATCAAAACAAAAGGAGATATATGACAACCACATGTATTTTTTTTAAATTACATAAAAATATCTACTTAATTCTTTTTTTTTCACATTTTATAAAGATACATACTTACATATCGCACACCTAAATCAAAGTAAGATAACTCAAAAAATCAAGAATTTTAAGTTATTATTGAATTTGAATACTTTGTCACATACGCAACTAACTTAACCCTAGTTTTCGATTAGTGTTATTTTAAAATACATTTATGGCCTCAAATGTTATTCAGTTAGTTTGAGAACTTTAGTTACAAAAAATTGAGAAAAATGTTTTTATTTTTTTGTTTACTGAAAAATGACTTTTTGAGTTGTATTAGTTTTGATCTAGATGTACGATATGTGTATAGCTGAATTCATAGCTACATAATTTATATTTTACCTGTTAAAAAGGTTTATTTGTGTGTGTAACAGTCAGTATTATTGTGCAGTATACTGCATTGAGAATAAAAAAAGTTAATGAAGCCTGTTCCGTACAGGAAACAAGAATTGTTTTTGGAGGGTGGATCGCCAGTTCACTCTTCTGGCGATATCAGCAGTGCGCAGGGTCCAATCCGGTCCAAATTGTCATCCAGGATAACAGTCAGTAGTCAGAAGAATCCAGATCCAATCCGTGGTAGAAGCAAAGCCAAGGCGACGTTGCAAAAATAAATTCTGGCGTGTGTACTCAGAAAACGCGGCGACGATAATGAGTTCTCTCGGCCACCAACATGTCTCACGCCGGACCAATAGGAACGGACTTATAGCCCTAGCTCCGCCTCACGCGATCCGGCACGTCGGCCACCTAGTGGCGAAAGGGAGAAAATGCTGCCCAGTCGAGCGTCGTAGCGCTCGGACCGGCAGATTCTAGTTTGCTCTTATATTTTATTAAATAACGAAATTCTTTATATACCTAGAGGCATCGCGAGCGTTTTATTATTTTAATACCACGTGTACCCGCGATGTCTTATATATTATATGGTCGAACAATCGCCTGGGATTAATTTATTTCGGTTACAAAAATTCAAATTTACAAATTATATTCACATATAAAAACACACAGTTTATATTGCACATTCCTGCGTGGATGATTCCTTCAATATTCTCTATCGTAGCATTCTTGGCACGGGTGTCTCATGCTCCCAGGATTCATCCATTGTAGTTGCGGTTTCGCCAAAAAGGTTATTTTCAGGGCCGCATGCCGGCATAACTCCTATGAGCGTGGTCCTGTGTGGCACAAAGTCAGTCATACTATAAATATAAGGAAACTGACGTGCTTTGGATATGTTATGAAACATCTTTAAAAGAACAAAAAATCAACCAATGAAGAGGGTCTTAAAGGTACCGAAGTATAAAACTTTAGTTGGGTACCATGGAAACAACACTTAAAAGTATTTAAAAATTTACGTGAAAGGCTGAAACACTATTCATGAAAAAAATTAACATTATTAGCAAGCAACGTAAATATGTCAGAATATGACTTAAAATATGTCAGAATATGTGCAAAAGTTTGGAGCATTTAATTATTTAATAAAAACAGATCTGTAAAAGATTGATGAGTGCCCAGCAGATTGGACCACAACGGCAATCTCAAGTGATGAATATTTTTCTGACTAAGTGATGAATATTTTTCTGACTTCCGAGTCTCATGAGGCCCTTAAAGAAGAATATCTTATTTACGTTATTGGATGAAATATCGCCATAATAGTTTAATATTCTTGTTCCAGAATATAAATAACCGAATTAATTGAGAATGTGTGATCTTTAAGACGTTGCGTCATCGATGGTCAATACTTTTACGAGTTTTTGATTTACTTGGCCTGGTATTTCATCGGTATGCTCAATTTTTAGTATCATCAACACTCGCGTCGTATATCTCTCTAACCATCTTCTCCTCATTCAGAATACGCAGTCCTAATTTATTTATTTTTAACAGTTTCATAACTTAATCCATTAATCCAATGTCTTCTACTTCAGCTTGATCCTTTTTCTGTTTTCTAAACATTCTGTTTCATCACAGTTGTATTTCATAATATAATACTATAAATAAATATACGGTATGTGTTATATATATACTACACGCTGCACACCCCTCCGTATACATTCTGGAAAAAAGATTTATTACTATTATTATAGGTAGCACATGTCCGTAATGATAGCATTTTTCTTTCAGGCTGTATCGGGTGCGATTAATTGTAAATAATGAATGTTTAGAACAGGAAAAGGATTTGTGAATGTTATCCAGGGACGGCAGTTGATTTAGTGAACTCCTCGAATTTTTGGTGGGAATGTTTTTATGTTAACTAAATACCTCCATAAATTATATACAATTCTTTGTTAATTCGAAAAAAAAAATAACATTATCAATCGTCAGTCAAGAGTGTTCTTCAGATATAAAAATGATGATGAAAAAATTGTTCTCTACGTCTTACGTCAAAAAAGTACGTTTTTAAAGTGTAAAACTAAAGAATATATATATTGTTACAAATGCCATAAATCAAATTAATATAAATATTAATATATTCATTCTAATTTCAACAACACTTTTCTCTAATCGCTTAAGCGTTATGGCTCTCTTTCTTTCTCTCGTTGGGCCACCATATTACCGCTCAACGGCCACACCTTAGCTGCCTGCAGAACCTATCAGCATTTATGTTAGTTATATACAGGTGAATATTGTGTTTCAGGCCGATGTCAGTTCGCATTTGATAGTCGTGGAGAGTAGTTGATTACAATTTATCATGAAAATCTATCGCCTAAACAATGTATTGAAGTCATTAAAATATTTTATCTAAATAATAATGGCAATGCAGTAACTATTAATGGTGACCTCCAGCATATGTAGTTTCAACAGGACAACCTCACACACAGCCCGAACTACGCTTAAAATTTTGCTAGAAATTTTTCCCTGCCATATTATTTTAAAAAGTGGTGATATCGACTGGCGTCCTCGATCACCTGATTTGACTGCTGTCGACTATTTTCTGTGAGTTTACTCGAAAGGAAAAGTCTACGCCAATAAGTTTACAACAATTCCGATGCTACAGGATAATATTTGAAATGAAATTGCTGAAATAACACACGAAATGTACGAGAATGTTATGAAAAATATGGTTTAAATAGCACGCATTTTCGCCGTTGCCAAAGACGATTATTTGGCCAATATAATATTTTAAACATAATTGTAATTAATAAGGTAATTGATAAATAAAAACAAACTTAAAAAATTATATTGTATTTTTAAATTAATTAAAAATAACATCGGCCTGGAACATAATATTCACCCTGTATTATTAGAGCATTTCTCACACTAATTTTTTTTTTTTTTTTCTATCTTAATCCGAATCTATCCTAATATTTACACGATATGAGCCTTCAAAAAACATCGTAAACTACATAATATAGAGCCGGAGTGAATTTGATATTTAATAGTAAATTGTTTGTATATTTAATGAAAACACATTTTTGCAGTGAAGTTGCGATTTCAGAACATAGTACTGTAGTATTTTTAAAACAAATTAAATTAATCAACTAGAAAGATGTATTGTTAAAATCTATTTAATATTATATTATTTTTAACTTTATTTTTAACCACTTTTATGACTTCATTTAATACACTAACCTGTTTCAGAAAATACATTTTTCTTCATCAGAATGTTAAACAATTAAAGACATTTTTCGAAACTGGTTGGTGTAACAAATTTACTCATAAAAGTGATTAAAAACAAGATTATAAATAATTCAATATTAAAATGAATAACCACAAGCTTGCGTTAAACATTTAAAATAAAAATCTATTTATCGAAAAACTATTCGGTTGCTGCCGAGATTCGAACCTGAACCTTTTCGTATTCTGGAAAACACGTCAAACGTTTTTAAGAAATTTTGAAAATATATTTTGTATTTTTTTTTAATTTATGCATTTACGTCTCCTTGCGTGTATTATACCGAAGTATTTGGAATTCATCGCAATATTAAGTTGATTGCTTTTAAAGATGGAATAATAGATTTATCAATTATAAAAGAATAATAGAATATAATATAAATTAAACAAATCAACTACATAGATATACTGAAAAATATCTATCTATCGAAAAAATATTTAGTTGCTACCTAGTTCTAGTTAATTCATTTAAATTGCATTAAAATACAACAGAACCATGTTCTGAAAATGCAACTTTACAACAAAAATGTATTCTCTTTATAAAAATACAGAATATTTATTCAAAATTTGTCGAAAACGTAAAATAAATTATATTACTGCGTTAAAATATTAAATACTTCAATTTAAATTAATTGTCGCGCTAATCGATTATTATTTAATTAACAGAGACACTTTAGAGGACGATGAAAATTTGATAATGTGTTTTGTAATGTGTCAAACATGAAAAATCGAACGGTACTTCGGAGAACAATTGAATTACCCACCTCCCAAGCCTGCGTCTGAAAGGATCGTTGATTGAATTTAAACTTAACCAATCCAATAATGTGTTTCTGTTCAACTTGGTCGTCATGGTTGTAAATGAATGCCTTAATAAAATTGAATGTACAAAATCCCATTTATTTTATTTATTAATTTATTATATAAATATACGATAGTAATGATACTAACAGACTAAACAGATGCCTGTATCGCGTTGTTGGTGCTTCTAAATCGTTTTTTTTTTATATATTTGACATGGGTATTTACTTATAAAAACCTATTCATGATTAAATAATTACATACAATTATGAACAAATTGGGATATACAAATTAAAACAAGTCTTCTTTATCTAAAAAAACCCGATTTTATGATTATTTTTTTATAAATAGCTTGCACCTACGATATTCGCAATCTATATAATATTAGTGCTGGTGATTTGTCTTCCACAGGTGCATTACTTAAAATTTGAAATAAAAGTGCTAATCCGCGAATCCAGTAAAATTCGTATGATTTTCTCTGTAAGTTTAAACAATACCTCTGTTTCGAAAAGTTCTGGAGATTGACAAAAGTGTACTGCGTCTTCTTCATCACATCGTCTTGTCTTTTATATGAAAAATGTATAATATTTCTATATTGACTTTTAACTTTTAACTATTTATTAATTACTTTTACAATACATCTTAGTGATTTATATTTCATCACTTTCTTAGATATTTTGACTACTTTCACATAGTACGAAGTAAAACTGTATTGCATACTCGTATTATAATTATCGTTAACGTTTTGAGTGGATGCAGAGTTTTTTTAAGATGGTCATTAATTTGTACGACTCTTTATTTCAGCTATTTGACTGAACCTCTGACTAGTTTTTGTGCGCAATAAAAAAATACGCTTCAATCTACATTTTAAAAAAAATCTAGCATGTGCGGGCTTAATACGCCTTCAATATATTTGTTACCTTACTTAAGAATTAAAAGAATTTCATTTTTTTAAGCTTGTTCTTCACCGTTAGATAAAGGGTCTTGTTGACCCTAGGATGTAGTGATGAGCCGGCGGCGATAAATCTTGTTATTACCGCGGATATTTTTTATGGAAACTTGTAGACGTTACGAGGGCCGACAAAAAATATATTGTGAGCCTTGTTCAATTTTTCTATGTTCCAGGATTTAAGAAAATGAGAGATAACGTTTGACGTGAATGATGTTTCATAATTTCTGAGAAATTTATTATAGTTTTTGTGGTTAACTAACAAAAGTAATGAAAATGTTACGTAATTTTTTTTGGTATTTTGTGACCAAACCCTCAAAACCTTATTTGAAATGTTTTATATATTTACTTTTTGTACGCGCATTACGTAAGTCTTAAATCCGCTATTGCAATATTTTTTTCTGTGGTTTTATCCAGATTTATAGCTATGTTCTATATTTTTTAGCAAAAGGATTTCTTTCATTAAAAACCAAAAAGATCATTTAAATCAGTGATCATGTAAAATAGTCATGTATGAGAACCGGACTATTAATATAATCTCTTGCTCTGTGTAAAATAGAGTTATTAATTTTTAGCAACCTTAGGTAGATTTTTTCCAAAAGCCTATCGAATTTTTTTTCTGGTATTTGAAAAGATATTAATTTGTGGTATTGTTGGAACCTTCTACACTTTATAGCAAAGAATCACACGTATCCAGCATTAATTTATAATTAGTACTATTATTTTAAAATTCTATTTTGTGATTCTTTGTTTCTACTGCTAGTCTGTCAGCACGCCTCGGCACGATATTGAAGATCTCAGATACAAAAGCTCAATCGTTCTTCCTAAATAGATCACCATCATTCCTATTCCAACAACCCTGTATGGTTCTGGACTCCTCAAAAATATTCCTTCACCGGTCTCTGCACTGAGCTGCTTCCCGCCAATAGCTGACGCCAATAATGGACAGAACCAAGAACTTATTAGATTGATGCATAATTAACTCCCGTTTCTTAAAAATTAGATTGTATTATTACATTATAACGTAATCAAAAACAAAAAACTCAAAACATATTATGAACAATTAATTATTATTATTCAGGGGCGTACTTAACATAATCGTGGACTGATCGATGTTGAAGTATCCTAGTGGTACAACTTTCGTCTTCTTCCACAGCCGCTAGAAAGGCCCGGTCATTAAAATCCTTAAGATCGACTATTTCCTGACTTGTCGTCTAAGCTGGTATCACCACCTTTGAAGCGACCTAGCTACTCTTGGCATACTCTTCCGTTAATCGTTCCTTCACCTAAAAGTTCATTGAAATCGCGAAATGACTCAACCCTTTCTCCGAGTGGTACAGTTTTCGATGCACATTTTAATTTCCCAACACTATTAAAGGATTATATATGAATAATGTCAATTAAACGTCAAATTCAAAAAACAAAATGGCGGATAATTATGTATCAACTTAATTAATATATTGTTTTGCCACCTCATTTTGAGTCTACCTATCTTCGTCTTCTTTCCATATTTATTATTGAGCAGCCATTTCGGGGGTTGCGTATAATTTATATTCACTTAATCATACATGTCGATAGTAATTATTATTTCAACATATATCACATTATTTTTCTTCCGATTATCTATTTACTGTTTAACTCTTATTATTGGATAATCATATCTTGGGTAAGCCTAACTCTATGAATGTCATTCCTATCTCTCGTCTAGCATTATGGAAAATCTAAATTCAGTAAGGAACTTCCATTCTTAATTAAGATTCCCAGCCCATTTCCATTTTCAACACTTCGAGCTTAGTCCTTTATATGGCTTGATTGGTTTTGTAGTGGACGCCTGCCGTCATCTCTTGATAACCCGACAAAATGCTCCGTAATCTAAAATTGTGAACCAGACATGTTGTAAGTGTCCAAGTTTAGACACTGTAAGTCAAGATTGAGAGAAAATAATTATTTTATGATTTTTGTTTTGTTTTGAAGTAGTGCATGCCAATCGATTTCTTATGTAAAAATTTTTCATTTAAAATGCACATTTCTGCCAAAATATCTTTATAACTTATTTATGAATCGCCGGTCGCTGTGCGCGCGCATGTGAACATAACATACGTAGATTGATGGTTCTTGTCAATTACCTATCCACTACCCCCCTCCTCCTATACAAGAACACGATCTTTTTCTGTGGTGTGTTCTATATGGTTTTATGGAGTTGAAGTTGTACCTTCGAATTGGAAGTAGCATTTACCATTGTTACCGAGTTGTTGGCAGGTGTTAATTCTTATGATTCATCCTGCTGTGTGAAGCTGATATCTCCCTTCTCCCCACCCTTCTCTTTCTTTCATCTAAACATACTTTGTATCCAAATATTTTTTGTGGATTTTTATTATTAGTATCGCATGTTAAATAATTATGTTTATTACAGTATGTTTTCACTGTCAAAATCTCTTAATAAAAAAAAATAAAAATATTTGTCTGTGTAATCGGTTTCTAGCTACTGTCCGAACAGATTTTGTGATGTACATCTTGCTTTTGTGTAAGGTGTTGTTTGACACTTTCGCGCGATCACCGAAAGTGTATGTCCAAAATTACTTCGTACTTAACAACATTGCTCGTGTCCTGGAGCCAGAAGACCTGTGGCTCCAGCGGAAGAAGATCCAGATACTTGAAGGAGCGTTTCACAGGTGGGTCGTGTTTTCTGTTTCTGGTTGGTCCTTCAGCCATCCCTTGTCCTCTATTCTTGCCCCTTTCCCGAATTCTTTCCACAATTTCTACATTCCAATATTACCTCAATCCATCGTTTAGACAGTTTATTTATGAATGATATAGTTAATAGCTGTTGTAAATAGTTCAAAAGTTAAGTTAGTATCTATCATGTTTCAGAAGTTTGTGTAACTCGATGCTAAATATAATACTAATAACAATGTACAATAGTTTAAAATTTAAGCTGCACTCAAGAAGTACGCGAATACCCTTAAGCTCCATGTACATGGATTGAGACATGATGAGATAAATCTCAGAGGTTCAGTTAAGATATATCTTAGTATTATGAACACGTGTTGAGATTTTAATCTGGAGATGTACTCAGAGATCTGGTTTAGACAAAAACTCAAACCAATCAAAAAACTCAAACATCAAATATGACAACGAAAGTCGACACCCGCACAAACAGCATTTAAAATTATAGATACCTACAACTAAAACATTTTATCTGTAAAATTAATATTCCGTTTTTACTGGTACTGGAGAGATTTAAATTCACCAACTGACGAACAGAATATCAATGAGTGACATTTGACTTTTGAAGTAAAGATAACGCAGGCGGTGCATTTTTTGGGATTTGTTGTATACACGGTGGACTATGTATGCCGAGAGTTATCTCGAAAATATTTCATGTGCGTGAGCATAATCCCGGTCTTATAGGTTGTCTCGAATCAAAAGTCTCATAAAAAGTTCATCCATGGACATCATACTTCTCGCAACATATTGGGTATTTGAACGTATCAAGCCACTAAGAATTTGCGAAAAGCAAAAGAATTATTCGAACTACTATCCATTATTGAGTCACTGTATCGGACACAGGTTAATTGAAAAGCACTTAAATACTCCCGCAATCTTTTAAACGAAACCTTCTCAAAAAGTTAATTGCAGGACTTTCTTTATTTTCATTTCTTATAGAATGTTTTATGGGCTTAAAATTTAAATAGTATACACTACCCTATGTATAATATTAATGTAAATGTATAAGTTTATTTTTTCTAAAACTGAATATCATTTTGTGGTTTAACATATTAGATTAAATAAAACACAATCACTTTGTACAAAACCATGTATTGTATTTATTTTCGCTTAGCTCAAGCTTCGTCAAGGTGTATTTAAAACTAACAATAAATACAACAAGAGTACAATTACACATACATAAAGAGGGAGACGGGAGTGTTTATTTCATCAAGCAATTAGTACGTGCATCTAGAGATAACGTCAGAATGATACCAACATAAAATTATATTTATTATTTCAGAGGTAAGTTATCTGAACCCCATAATCATACATATGAAAATAAAAATACTTATTTTTTACTTTTACTCATTTACCTGCCTACCAGTATAATAAAACTTAAAAATTAACACGAATATTTTTGTCTCTACTTCATTTACATAAAATTGTTTAGCTATCCTCTACCGTGCATTACCATTCATTAAAATTTCATTAGCGTTTAAACAGGATTGTTTCTTAGAATCATACCAAAATATGAAAACCCCAAAATTTCTATTATTACCTCAAGTACTTAAAATTATATAGCTGCCCCTTTTCAATAGATTTCATATAAATATAAGTTGTTGAGCTCAAAATGGTCAGATTGATAATGCCCTCATAAAAAAAAACGCGTTTCACTGAAATCAAACGAGTAGACCTAAAAAAATATGTATTTTTATTTTCATATGTAGAATTAAATTCTTAATATTTATTTTATTCTGCGACGAAGAATAAGCGATCAACTGCGAAATTGATCGGCGTCAAGAAAATAAAATTTCAGTGATGGATAACAAAATGTGTTTATTTTTAAGCAGTGTATTCAATTATTTTTATTAATATTTTGGAAAGTCGCGTGACGGAGCGTCCCTCGAGTGTTTTCAGTCCACCCCTGGCCGGAAACGGTGAATGGCCAGCACGAAATCCGTACTTAAAAGCCTTACCAGCAAGACAATGATGGATTCCCTGGCTTTATCACTTCCCTCACGGTACAAACATGGGAAAACAAAGCCATACTTCCGAGGCATGGCGATTGAATGGGCGAACTCGACAAGATGTCGCGACTTTGATTACACGGGTAGCCAAATACTGTTTGCGAAAATATACATTTGCAATTACTATTTTCTAAAATATTTTTATTAATATATGCACTCATTGTTATGAAAGTGGTCTATGTCAAGAAATTGAAAATAATAAGATTATCAATAATTTCGCGTCACATTAATCAAAATTAATACAAATTGTGGTAATAATAGAGTTATTTCAACTTCAAATTTTTTATTTCCTTAAAAACTAAATGCAATGTTTATATTTCGAAATAAATTATAAATCTAGTAGACTAAATAAATTTTGAAACGCTGTGTAATATAAAAATATTTTTTAATGTATGCAAACCTTTAAAACTTTTTAAACCAATGTCGGGTCAACTTCAATTCCTCAAACCATGTCCTGCAGAGATCAACAATACCATAATGCATATGCACATATTATGATGTAATAAAATTTATTATTTTATTATTTCTGGTAATGTATACACTTCTAAATTGGCGAAAAAAATCAAAACTAGGTGGAAAAGTTTTGTTTTTTTTTTACATATATATACATTATAATTTTATTATTTGGCAGTTTTACTTTTTTAATTTTGATTTTATTTTATTGAGGGATTTTAACAGTGTAAACTTATTATAAGTAACATAGTAAATATTTAACATTTGATACTATTTATGAAAATTCACAGAAATATTTAGGTGCAGAAGATAAAACAAGAGGGAGGAAGGGTTGGGAGGTTGCAACTATTATTGCGGTAGAGGGAGAGCAGTGTTTATAGGTAGAATAATTGGCCAAAATTGAGATTGTGGTGGTTCATAAAAAGAACCCTTTGAGCGTATTAATATTGAAAAAGTCAATTTTTGTTAATTTATCATTGTGGTACTTGCATAACTGGTGAATGAATGAATTTTGTATGTAAATGTTCTACTTCTAGGAATAAAGAAGAGTGCAGTTTACCGGGTTGATCTAGATGGTATGCAGAGAGATGTTAATTCTAATTGGCTGGGACAGTCAATATGGCCTTGCAGTAATTTGAAGAGCAGTATTTGGTCAGCAAGTATTCTTCGATATTCTAGGGTTTTCATATTGTGGACGATTGCTGCTTTTAAATAGGAGTTGAATGATAGATTGGTATTTTAATATAATATACAGTAATTTCCATTTAGAGTAGGACACGCTTACAAATCATGTTTTAGTAAATTAAATGAATTACTTCGAAAAGTATAAAGAAAAAATCAATAAATAAATAAACAAACAATTTTTACAGGGTGTAATAGACCTAGTCCACAATATTTGATGGGTGGATACCTAAATATAATATAATATTACAACAAAACAAAAAGTAAGATAAGAATATGTTCTTTTACTTTATATTTCAAGATGCTCACTATGGTCTGTTTTCATTTTTTTAAATGTTTAACAGATCTTTATTGGTTTTGTTAATTATTCGTGGCACAACATATTCTCTCGTTCTCTCACCGTACACATTGTTCGCGATCGGTACTCTCATGGTTCGACCGGACGATCTGGTTAAACGGCTATTGTGAGGATCAGTATTTAATGGATAGCACTATTGATCGCTGAAATGGTCTGGTCATGTGAAACGTAAAAGTGATTAAGGGACGATAATATAAATATGTGAGACGATTTTTGAAAACCATATGAATAGAGAAAATCCGCGAAAGACCTGGTAGGTAGATTAGGTATTGTAGAGTGGCCCTCTTAGAAACTTCACCAATCAATAGGCGTGTATGATAAAATGATACAGTGGTGCTTTGATCTACGAGTATCCCAACTAACGAGATTTTCAAGTTAAAAGCCGTCTCTCAGATGATTTTTTGCTTTGAGTTGAGAGCTAAAATTCAGGTTACGAGTCATCTTTAGTACCCCACTTCCAGTCGATGCAGCGAATACCATAGTATACGCCGCAACATCCGCCCAGCGTCTCCCTCGTCTACTTTAAATCTAGCGTTATATATAATGTTATTTTAACCGTGATTGTGATTGTGTTCGATTGTAAAGATGTTTGATAATTGATTAACTCAATTCTCCAAGCAATGACTGGTACACTAAAAAGTAAATCTCGCAAGTGTTTGCATTTCTATTTGCAGATATTTTGCAAAACTTCGTTTTTTCAACCATGAGTCCGAAGAAAGTGAGTACGAAAGACAGCGCTAAGAAGAAGAAGCAAATGATGTGCATTGAATAAAAGAAAGAAACTATCGAAAAACATGACCAAGGTGTGCTCGTAGTCGACTTGGCGAAGCAGTACGAGCGTAGCACTTCTACGATCTGCACCATACTGAAGCAGGAAAAATAGAAAAGGTTATAACGCCAGCCAAGGTCGTTAAAATAATTTCAAAACAGCGAACATCTATCCATAAAAATATGGAGAAGCTGCTAATGGTGTGATTATGTGTTTATTGCAGTAGATACATTCTATCGTATTGTGTTTTTATACAATATTTGTTATTTATAAGTACATTTTTTTGTATTTAAAAACATGTAGCAAAAATAAAATTTTGGAACCCCGAAACGGATTAATAGCATTTTTAATTCATTTCAATGGGCAAAATTGATTTGACATACGCGTAATTTGAGTTAAGAGCTCCATCACGAAACGAATTAATTAAACTCGTGAGTCAAGGCACCACTGTATACAAAAGATCAGGATAAAAAGTATAGTATTTTATCTTCTCTACCTATGTATCTCTGTCTGTTTTGCTTCCTTGATTTCAAAAAAGTTTTGATGACACTTGGTATCGATCCCGGTACCGGTTAGATGAAATTTCATCTTTGTATGAAAATAAGCTATTGTATCAATGTAATAAATCTTAAGTCGTAATTTTGTTAATTACGTGCTATTGATTCAATTTTTATTACACTTTTACTATATATTTTCCAAATAAAATGAAATTAAATTAAATACAAGGTGAAAGCACATCAAATGTTTTACTTTAAAAATTTACTGTGAAACCCACTGAATAAATATATTCGATGTTAAATTCCTGTGCTATGTTTTTCTCCCGTATCCGTTCACTAAGTAATCTAACGTCAACCATAGACTTCGGTCTAGTTAAGGACACAGTCTTACATTATATAATATAATATAACATAATTTTTCAGGTGTTTTTACTTTATCGTTTTGATTGCAGTTGTACGTCACATCTTTATCGCGACATGTTTATTTTCTTATATCTCCTCATTCATTCATTTATCCTCCGCCTTTCTTCTCTCCCACCAACTTTTTTTATTATTTCGCCTGTTTTAGAGTTTTATATATTATATTATATATTTTGCTTGATGTAATATTTGTAATTGTTTTACACAAAAGATATGTGTTGCCATAATTAATAATTCTATTGGTATGTTAAATATATTCATTCAACCTATGTAAATGAAAATACACCAATCTTTGCGAAACTGGGCTGTTAGTCACCGATTCTTCTACCGATGGTCGCTCTCCTTGCAGTCTTGAATTTTCTTTAACTTTACACAACCTATAACCGAAAAATATAATACACAAAATGTTTTATATCACCGTCGTAAAAATATAAGATAGACTCCAAAAACGTCTTTGAACAGAAGCAGTTTCACTTTTGTTCCTGTTTTAAATTTACATAAATGGAATGCACATATTCAAAGTATACTACCAGACCTACCCATTGAAATATAAAACACGTAAACAATATGATAATTCTTAAAATACTTAATATTCACTAATCACAATATTTTTATTTTTTTAAATTATAGTCAATTACTTCTTTATATGTCTCACGTTAGAGACAATAAGTTGGATATTAATCGTTACAATAAAATTGAGAACGATCTGAAAAAGGTCCGGTTTTTTCAAATTTTTCAGAGAGCTTTTCCATTTCCTCTGAATCGGATGTGAATGGTGAAAGCTTTCCAACGCTCACTACAATACACAACATCTTGAGATGGGAAGCCTCACTCAAAGTCCTTAACAAATGTTAGCGAACTGCTGAACAAATTCTGCAGAGTTGCGTTTAACTGTGCATTTATTTTAATAGTTACTTTTACTTTGTATGCATTTAGGTTAACAGATATTTTTAACGGACGTATTCTATTGGTAGAACTAGTTCATTATTTATGCATGTATCAGTTTTTATTATGAAATCATAATTATACCATTTTCTGTGTAGTTTTCTGGGTTATTCTATCAACAGAAAACTCTACACAGATAATTCTAAATGGCTACAAAATCCCCACAAATTTAACAATTTTACTACATTATCTACAATGAGATATACAAAACAGAAGCACAAATAGCAACCTTGGAACCGCAGAGAAAATAATGAATGTAAAATTTAGAGATCAGCTTGTAAACATACACTGAAATTGCAAACTTATCATTATATACTAGACAAATCGTTTTTTAAGTTCGCAGGAGTTTGGAAGCAAAGATAGCATTCTTCATTTAAAAAGTTTTCCCACATAAAATAGCTGTTCAGTACGTTTTGCCAATTTATTGTGGAATTATAGCTCCGGTTTCAAATCGTGATTAGTTTTAAAATTGTAAACCGAACAATTTGAAAGGAAGAATTCAGAAAATGAAATGTTATCCTGCAGAAGTTTCATCATGCAAAGCTCTAGGAAAAATGCAATGCTCAAAAAAAATCAAGCAAAATCAGCAATCTGGTATTTTAGAAGCAAATACAAAGAAAAGACATTTATAAATCAAAAATATTATAAAAATAAATAAATAAAATAAATTTAGCGTCTAAATTGCCCTCATATTCTCAATTCTACAGTATGATTATTAAAAAGGTTCTGAATTATTTTTTAAATAAGACTTAAGTCGAATCATAAATAACTTCGTTTTTTTATCAAACATTATTTATTTTGTAAATAATAAAATTATATTAATCTATTATGTATGACCTTCTTCCATCTTACTGGCAGTTTATCAATTCCTTCCTCGTAACGTTTGTTGGGTTTGGACCGGGAAAATTTTTCAACAGCCTTATTGTCTTGCTCTTTAGTATTGAAGGTTTTTCCATTCAAAAAGTTCTGTAAAAAAGTGTAACGGTTTGTTTGTTTTTGCGTTTTTTTGTGAGTTGTTTCCTTGAAAAAACCTAGACTGACGTTTAACATGGTAACGAGTACCATTTACCTCAAAAAATTAAGTTACAACTGTACTTTTTTGCAAGAGATGTAAATATTGACTGTGGGAGGCCTAGGTTTCCTCGAGGAAACTATCTACAAGAACCGCAGTCTAACCTAGAAGAAACGCCAGTTATATATACTAGTGCTCGCGAAAATCTTAAATCAAATACATATACGAGTATATGCGCAATAAACATTTATTTGAGAGAAATAAGGAAAAAAATTTACCTATTTAACATTCAAATTTAATTTCAATATAACATTGATAGTGATTACAGTGATATCTCTTTTTATTAATTTACGGGATAATTTTAAAAATATTGTATTTTCACAACTGTCAACAAATCTGCAAAGTTATTATTTCCCGTTAAATTGGAAAGCTTGTTCGCTATTTGTGTAAATACGAGTATGATCTTTGTATCTGAAACTTTTTAAGTGCTGAACTTGCTGAAAATTGAAGAATCAAATATTCAATACGTTTCGTCGTACTGCTGAAAGTTTTTCTCGGAAGTGTTTGCGATGGAGATGAAACTCGCCAGTTTTAGTTAAAAGAGTGCTAGTATTTCGAAATTTTAAATGTTCTTAGGAAATCTACTAGCTGTGTGCTGAATTGTATATTGTTATTTTTCAATCAAAATGTAAGAGCATTCGACCTGAATAATACGTAAATAACCAAGTGGAAAAATGTATATTATTAAATTATTTGTTAATAAATTTATTTGTCGATATTATACCTCAATGCACTTTTAATAATTGTGATGATGTAGACATTTTCATTTATATGAAACTTACTCTCTAACTTATCTTAGCCTGCCGGTCACTTTTTTTATTGCCAAAAAAACAGTAGTCAATTGAAAAGTCGATTCGTTCATTCAATATTCATACGATAAAAATATACCAGAATAATGGAATTTAATGGGAGCATTATTAGGCAATGCTTTATTTTATGTTCATATCAATTTATTTATTTATTTCATATGTAAGTAAATGATTCTATCGATATGTTAATATTGAGTTATTTCAGGTAGTGTTTGTGAGTTTTAGTCAAAAAAATACATCAGTTGGAATACTGATATTTATTTAAAATTTAGAACAATTCACGGGCCGCATAAATATTTTCGCGACATTGATCTAAATCATCTATCTTTAAAGTCAACCATTAATCGTTATGAAAAAATAATTACCTACCTACATAATATTCGTTTCAAAAATATTATCGTTAAATTTTTAAAAATACTTACCTACAGTATTACTGCATTACTGAATTCCAATTTTAAAGTATGTGACCATAAACTTGTTTGTTTACTAATTTGTAAAATGTTCCGTCAAAACAAAAAGGTATTTATATTTCTAAGAAAATTAGCTCTTCACTCCAATGAATTAGAATGTGTTAGAAAAATATTTTGATTTTTTTTTAATAAAATAAGTCTTTACAATATTTTGAGTATGTCCAAGAACACATACAATTACTGGATGTGTACCTCCAAAGGCAATGTTATTAAGACAAATTATAGATATCTTATAGAGACAAAGCTATTTATATTAGTGTAAAGTGATCACTTGAGCCAGCTTAAAACAGGTCGTAAGCCATGTAATACCCATACTTCCACACTCCCATATAATATAATATAAATAACTTTGTCTCTATGAGATATCTATAATTTATCAAAATAATTCTTCTTCGACGGTCTGCATGCATATTAATGCATACAACTCGTTTCATTAGAAATCAAACAAATTCAAAAATGTGACATTACAAAACGAAGATATTAAGACGCGTTATGTTTTTGAGGATTAAAAAATTCCAATCTAGATGATTAATCTACGCGTCTCTTCAGGAGCGTCATAAATTAAAGAATTAATTCTAAAAGGATCTATAATTCCGGATCTCTGTGTGCTCCGGATCTACAATTCCGGAGCTCTGTTTAGCGAGGATTATCAAAATATAATGTAATTTCGGTTAAAATCAATCACGAGTTTATTGAATTCAAACGGATATTTTATTCATGTACACCACCACGTGGTAAAATTTGTTTAGTAAGTAACTATAAAAAACATAAAAGATTATCTCATTATATCCAGCAAATCTAGGTGTGACCGACACAAGTCGCCGATCACAAGTGGTGAATAACGGAATCGGAAAGGATGGGTAGATCGGAAATGGGGAATCGGAATGAGGAAATGAGGGATGTGGGACCTTCGATAGCGGATCAGGATGGCTTACAGGATAAGGGGGACAGCTCGATTTACCTGATGATGACGCTCCCTAGCTTATCCTGAAGTTCACCCCAAAACTTGAACAGACTCGAACCGGCAATTTTGATGAATCCACCGCACGCTGTTCACTGAATTCACACACACATACGCTGTAGCGTACGTCCAAAATGATCGCCAATAATAACGATCACAGTGACGATAGTTTAACTCTAAATCTCGGCATATTTCCATACATCAAAACACCAAACCGAGTTGAGAACAAACGCGTGCTTTAGAAGTGACCGCTACGTCAACCAAAAGAAAATTTTATTATTATTATGATTGATTATTACTGTTGGTATTTCACCCGTCATAAATTTGATTTTAAAAGAACATTACAACTATAAAATTTCTTTTCCCCCCCCATAAAGAAGTAAAACCACTGGTGAAATTTTAATCCAATCAGCGTTTCACTGAAAAGTTTTAAATTTATACATGAATGAATCGAAAGTGCAACATAATTGCATTTTATAATTTCGAGGCTTTTATCAAAATGAACGTAAAAATGGGTTTGTTATTTGGCTGGAGCGAAATGAAAAACATGCAATCATTTGGTTCATGGCAAAGTAAGGAAACTTTCGACACTATCCTTAAATTCAGATCTTAACTTTTCTGATGACGTAAGGGATAGTGTTTTTCTCTCTTAATATTTATCTTAATGCTTTTATTTATCGAGAATGATAAATAATTTTCTCGAAAAAACATTTCGCAACTTATGGATTTACGGATTTTCATTATATGTGCTTAGAAAAACAACCCCCAGTAGCCCAATTGACGTAATAATGTAAGTAACGTTTATCTTCTCATTAGCCCTCTCTCGTTTCAGTCAGAACTCTTAGCAGTAATGGAATCACTGGAATATTGTCCTCACTAAAACGCGGATAATTACAGATAAAAGAATTTGAAGAATTGAATTGTCCAGAGAGACTTCAAATTTATCGTCTCACGAAAAATTTGAAAACAGTGTTATCAATTAATTTATATTGAATTTGTAAATTAAAATTCATTAGATTAACTGGAGATATTAAATACATATTAATTATTGGGGAATGATCCCTAATTTTGGATTAAAAATTTATTTAATTACTTTGTATTTGTATGATGCTTTTTACAAATTAAACGAATCAATTAGAAAGATTTATACAAAAAATCTATCGCAAAACTATTTGGTAGCCAAATAGTGAACACACTTCCCCATATAGGAAGAGGTTCAGGTTAGAATCCCTGTAACAATTAACTATTTTTTTTGATAAATTTATATTTCTAATTGATTAATTTAATTTGTATTAAAAATACCACAGAACATGTTCTAAAATGTGTATTTATTAAAAATAAAAATATGTTATTTTAACAATATTTGAATACGTCCAAGAATACACAATTACTGGAATTTTATCGCCAAAGACATTGTTAATAAACAAATTATAGATATCTCATAAAGACGAAGTTATTTATACTATATTACGTGGGAAGTATAGAATTATGTTATTTAACTGAATCTCGTTTTACTCTTTTTATTTTTGTACAATTTAATTTCATAATATTTTAACAATAATTTCGTTTTTTTAATAACACATTATTATTGTGAAGTTGAATTTTTTCCTAGAAGCAACTAAAATATTTTTTGGTTGAATAGATTTCTTCTGCATATCCTTCTGTTTGATTAATTCAATTTGAATTAATTTCCTTGCGTTTGTGTTTTCATGACAGACTACCAAAATCATTGATTCAATATTTATATTTTGGTGTCAGCCACGTGATCATTTTGGTAACACTTACGCAATCAAATATCTCCGTGACTTTTTTTAAATACATGATTCGCTTAGAACGAAAATTTAACCACTAACAATCTAATTTGCATTAATGTAAAAAATACGTCTTATTCACACAAATATTTAATTTTCGAAGAGTAAATACTTTTACTTTTGCATAAATTTGGCATAAACTATCGGATTTATGTTTATACAAAGAATTTTTGTAAAATGCCCCTCGTCCCGCAACTAATTTTCTAAACCTCTCTCCTATATGTACACTTCATTTCATGTATATTCATTTACTTGTGTGTGGTTTTCATGACAAATATATTTAATGTAAAAAATTTACAGATTTATATATAATTAAAAATTAATGCTTATTGCAGTATTCTAACAGCATATCTATTAAATGACTGATACTAATAAAATAACTATTCGCAGTTTTCGATCTTCACCGTAATATTTTTCGATTTTGCATGCCCATAAAATCATATTACTTGTTATTCACTCATGACTCAGTTTCCAGCGTTTTATATCCTTAATATAAATTCGTTGCACTATCCTTGGTGCATCTGGTTGCAATGCGAGGAAGCGCAATTGGTCCCGGAAACTAGTGAGCCTTCTCGGTTCTCGCGTGCAATTTTAATAAAACTTCTCTACTCGATAAGTTTCCGGTGGATTTGAGGTGTATTCTGGCACACCTCTCTACCATTTTTAATACGTATATCAAATTGGTAATTTTTCTTTTTCATTTACTATTTTCGGGATGTAGATGTGACACTTCTTGCCAAACTGCAAATTACAGCAAAGATTACCTTCACATTTATTATTCTAGAAGATGCTCTGTATTAAACTATTCATATTTTATTATTGATAAAATCGGCGATAACGTTGTAGAGTTTTATCATAATGGATGGATATAAATGAAACAATGTTATAACTCTACTTGAGTTTATCAGCACTACTAGAGATACTTCACCTGTCGATGAGAGTTACTGTTTCTCTCGAAATTCGGGTAGTGCTAATAAACTCAATTAGAATTATAACATTGATATCTATCTATTATTGATATTTTATATGTCGATAACCATAGAATATTTAAATTCTTCACTCAATACGCACTTACAAATAACACCATCGTTCAATTTTAGGACTTGATTTGATTTGATTTTAGTGCCGATAAATCGGCGATTATTTGCAGAATAACTTTCTTTTGAAGTTTGCATCAATATAAACATTTTTTAAGTAATTAATATACTAGCAAGTTCAATAAGTATTAAATATTACATTGTATTATATTTATATGCAAGCCTGTTCTTCTTACCTCACTGGTACATATAAAGTACCTGTTCTGAGATAGCGAGTCATTAAGTTCAATTAGCTGTTTATTGTTATTTTTAAAAAATTATATGTGCATATGTAGGAAGTAAGGTTTAATTGTTTTAAATAAATTACGTAGTAAAAAACATAAAAATCAAAAAGGACACAAATAGAGAAAAATTAAAAGGAACAGAGTAAAAATTTATACATATATTTAAGATGTAAGAAATAAGAAACAGAGTATAAAGAATATTAAAGTAAAAACATATTTAAAAAATGGAATAAAAAATCATAACAGATTTAAATAAGTAGACATGAGAAACAGTAAAAGTATAGTTAAGATATGGTAAAAAGATCAGTGTAGAGTTGAAAGAAAAACAGATTACCGGAATTAATCTTAGACTCTCCCGATGAAGATCACTGCGAAACCGAACAACATTAAAACTTTAGTAGTTAGAACAAAGTTTATAATATTTTTATAGTTTTTTAGTAAATTTATATAAATTATAAGTTTTATTATAGCACTTTCAGGCGTTCCCAGTATAAACAAAAAAATATTTATTTAACTTTCATATCTTTTTTATCGCCTGAACCGTTCAAATAAATTTATGTAGGTAGATGTATGAATCATCCTTTCATGGAAATAGTTACCTATATTGTCCAGATGTATTGAATCGTTTGCCGTTTTGATTGAATTTTTATACTATATATACTATATATTAATATTTTAGACTGCGTGAAATTGAAAATTTAAAAATAAATATTTTACATGCTTTATAAGAGCCGTTTAATAATCCATTTGTTAACATATTTTCTGATCATTCAAGTTAAATACTTGAAACAAATTTTTTCATTTAAATTGGAATGCTGTAGATAGACAAAACAATATTTTGTATTGAACAATAATCTAACATTACCCTTCATAATAATTTTGAGGTACCAGAAATTACGTGGTCGTTCTTTATTTGTTTTTTCGTCTATGCTTGCCCATCTGTTTGACTTTTATTATAATTTTCCTTCTATATGTCCGCACAATTATTTATATTTTTCTTTAAATATTTATTTATATTTTTAATAATATTTTATCACATTAGTATCGCAAATTATAATAAGACATTAGAATTTGTTGTTCCTACACTAAAAAATAAACTGCCTGGGTTTTTACAAAAGAGTACGGTTTTTCCCAATATGGAAGAAATAATCAAGAAATGGTTTATCGATAATAACCTGTTTAACCTACAAGAATGAAATAAATTTTTTAAACTGTGAGTAATTAATTGTTATTTTTTTATTATATTAAATGTAACAAAATGCATATAAATATAGCTGCAGACAAACGTCTATCAAGACGTTTTGTGAGTCTAGTTTTAATTAATGTATGAATGTAGGAGCTAAAATGGGCGATTTGATTGTATGCTGTTTTTTGTACGCCGATGATGCAGTACTAATGGCGAATAATGAACAATAATTACAGAATCTGATGAGTAGAATGTACGATGTATGCAAGGAAAGCGACCTCATGATGAATGTTAACAAGTCGAAAGTGACGATATTCGAGAAGGATGAAAGCAAGACACTATGCAAAATGCTTGTAGGTAATGAATGTTTGGAACAAGTAGATGAGATTGTATATTTGGGAAGTATGTTTGATAGAAACGGAAAGGCTGAGAATGATATCGAAAGGAGGGTGACTGCAGGAAATAAAGTGAACGGCGCTTTGAATGGAATTATATCTAACGGGAATTTGTCAACCGAGGCAAGACTAGCGGTGCACAATGGAATCCTGGTACCGACACTGATGTATGGAAGTGAGGCCTGGAGCTGGCAGAAAAGGAACGAAAGTAGACTAAAATTTGTGACAAATCTATTTATGACAGAGTAAAGAATGAAGAAATAAGGAAAAAATGTAAAGCTGATGTTAGTATAGTGAGTAAGATTAAGAGAGGATCACTTAGGTGGTTTGGTCATATGGAACGGATGAATGAGGAGAGAATGGTAAGAAAGATATATGACGCAAGTGTTGATGGCACCAGAAATAGAGGACGTCCGCGGAAGACTTGGCACGACCAGATATACCAGATAATGGGGGATGGTTCTGTTAGAAGCCTCAACAATCGACGAGCTTGTATGAGAAGATGTATGATGTGGATGAGGCAAGAATTTTGTGTCAGGACAGAAGAGTGTGGCGCTCTATCTTTTCTGCCTACCCCCGCGGAGAAACGGCGTGATGGTAAGTTAGTAAGTTTTAATTAAAAAATGAAAATGAAAAGAAGAATATTAAAAATTAATAATGGCATGTAGGATTATTAAAAATATATATATCAGTAGATACCTGTAATGTATCTAATATGTAATCCTATAATGTAATATCCCAATCAAAATTATTTTTCTCCCCTTACTATCGAAAATATCCCAGGTGTATTATATCGAAATGGTTTCTGAGACATCGTGGATTTGAATGTTTTTCAGTTGAGGCCTGAGTCGCAGGAGAGGGTGCAATGGGCGGGCCTAGATCCGGCCGGAAGCGGAACTAACCGGGGTATGGGATGCATTTCAAATATTCACACCGCAATGGCGGATGCGTTTCAATATTTAAATCGAGATGTTCCAAACTCCGGCGCGGGAAAGACATGAAATGCTGATGGGGAAGCCGAGAAAATTGTTTGGGTGAAACTTTTACCCCTATTTGGGAACTACTCGAGCTAACTTATTTTCTTCAATTTGGCTGGCTGGCAGAAAACAGGGTGATTCAGAAATCCAATGAATTTCATTGAATTGCATGTAGAATTTATTCTACCTGATTGCTAAACTTGGTCGGCAATGTCCTCCTGACCGCATTTTTACGTGCGTGTGTGAAATTTTTTTAAACAAATTAGCGAATAATAAATAGGATAAATTTATTATTAACTGTATTTGTGATTAGAAAGAAGACTTCTCAGGTGAATAGCACATGGTTTAAATACTCAGGAGAAAATATGGTAGTTTCATATTTCATAGCTGTTTCTACTGCAATACAACATAATTAACAATGTATAACATTGACCGATGAGTGCGTAGTGGCTCAAAAATTATTATCTACCCTTATTTTCACCCAAGCATTTTATTCTCTCGTCTATACAACAATTTAATCTCGTCAATACAAGTTTCGTATTTTTGTGTCTACTAAACAAATTCTGCAATATTACCAACTGTTAGATGAATACCACTGTATGACTGTATGAAAAGTATATATTTTCAAATATTATGTATTAGATTGTTGAAGAAACCAAAAATCAGTTAGATAATTGACTTAGCCAAATTGAGAAATTTGTATGAGAATACATTTATTTAAATGTATTACAAAAAAAATGTGTATTTTTTCATTGGATTAATGTTAGTATATAAATGTGTGGATAGTTTTTTATCTCACTTATATTCAGTTCATATTAATATATATTTTCGAAAAAATATTGTAATAAAAACTAAAATTTCCAACCATTCAAAATATAAAATAATATTGAGTTAGTTTGGTACACGCTATATGTTGATTCATGACTTTGAACGCCGCAAACGCCATATGTGGTCAAATTAATTTGATTATCAACTACTTCTAAATCTTTGCAAATTAAATACTAATTATTTAAGCATATTATCAATTTTGAGAACAAGAGATATGTTATATAAAATATTATAATTGATGAATAATATTTTTAATAATATATAGATATATACATTGTGACGTAATTGATAGGTGTACCGGAAAAGAATGTCGTTTTTTTTGCTATCGCTTTTAAGTGTTCAGTTGTGCTTCGGCAGTCGAACTTTGAGAACGTGTTCTGTGTCATTTCTCTGACTCCGTTTACCTGGAGTGTACTAGGACTTTTAAACAAAAAAATTTACAACTCTATATACAATAGAGTGCTTTGTACCGAATGAGGAATTTATTAGAAATATTATGCTTTACCATTTCATGAAGAAAGAAAGTGCAACACGTGCTACAAAAAATATTTGTGATTTACTGGGAGATATTTTGAATATTCGTAAATGCCAGAGGTGGTTTAAACAATTTAAATCCGGTAATTTTGATCTAAAAAATAACCCTGGAAGTGGTCGACCTGTTAAAGTGGATAGCGATGTTTTAACTAAGCTGATTCAGCTAAATCCAACTTCAACGATTCAAGAACTCGCGGAGCAACTCAGATGTTCATGGTCAAGCGTGCAAGATCAAAAAAATCGGCAAGACATAGAAAATGGATACCTCATGAATTAAGTGAAGAGAATCTAGGTGAGCGTCTAAACGCGTGCACTGAGTAATTGGAATTAAATACCAAAGCCCTAGGTTGGACAACTGTACGTCACCCACAATATTCACCGGATCTTGCTCCATCGGATTACCATTTGTTCCGATCAATGCAACACTTTTAAACGGAAAAGAATACAAAAATTTTGAGGATGTCACAAAAGGCATATCTGAGTATTAAACCAGCTGAATTTCACGAACGCGGTATTAAAAAATTGACTGAGAGGTGGAAGGAGGTTATATTAAACGATTTCAATTATATTTTGAACAAAGTTTTAATAAATAAATGCATTAAATGCACCAAATTGTTTTATTAAAAAAACGACATTCTTTTCCGGTACACCTAATAAAATTGATCACCATTTTCCTGTGAAAGCGTGCCTCATTTTTTCAGCACTTCGGTAACACAAATATTACACATTAGCCAATATCAGCGCGGCATATTTTATGATAAGTTAGACTAAGTCTGACGTGTGTATACGGAAGCCGAGGCTCCGTCCAGCAATTTAAAAATATAAAAATCCGTGATCATCCAGCTTTGCATTAAGGGTAAATAGATAAATATATAAATACGAGTGCACCTATGTGCGAAATAATTGTGCCTAATCTGCATTGTGTAACTGTTTTTACAGGAAACGGCCACGTTTATCTTTATTTTTACAATAGAGATTATTTGTACCTTAGGGTTTATTTTACGATGACGTAATTTTGATGACGTAATAGTGTCATTCTTATTACGGATTGCGTATCATCATTGTCCTTTGGTGTAAGCTAGCACGACAAATTCTACGCTCTCAGTACCAGTCAGGAAAGTATTATTATATCTTATACGGAACTTGTGAAATGTAGATGATAATACGAGAAAACTTGTGCAAGCGTAAAATTGTAGGGAGGGATTTGGTTTACTTAATCTAGAAATATTTTATCTTTTCTTGTACATCATCACCCCGCAATTATTTTGATTTGTTCTACGATTCAGCTGGCATAAGATATTCGCAAACACAATCATCTGAATCTGTTATTACTTGCGCCACTAGTACTCGTGTTATTTGTATAGATTTACGTTTTGAATGTAGTCATCTGATTTAAATTTATTGTTGATGATTCATCTTAATATTATGCCATTTGATTGTAATTTTCTTAATAGGTATACGATGTTGTTAATATCAAACTTCTTTTAGTGTTGGTAAAATGTATTTTCCTATCTTTAAATTTGCAAAATTTATTTAAATAAAATTTTATTTGTCCACAAGTGAAGGAGAGAGATTTTGCTGTTTAAAGGTGAGCAAGTAATTCTGACGCTGGGAACCCATATTTCTCATACTCTAGGCTGAAGTAGTCGGTGAAGATTCTAGACCCACCTGTCTTACCTCTTACGATATATATATTAATTTAATATAGTAAATCTAAATATTAAAATAGGTAATCTCTATCTGCCTCAGGACAGACCATTATATTAACAAAATACATTAATGTAATTAATTATGCTGGTTTTGGATGAAATCATGTTTATTTACAAAGTTAAGGTTTTTCAGAATATATTTCCGAAATAATGTTTTTTTAAATAGAAAAATATCTTACCTTACTTACGTTACCCATCAGCACTCTTACCACTACTTTATATTTATAACCATTTATATCAATATTTAAAAATATGTGTACATAAAAGACTACCTTTGGAATAATGTGTATGTATGTATGTATTTTATTTTATTTAGTTGTAAAAATTATGTAATAATATTCTTACATCTAGTATACTGTATATCATTTTTGGGCAGATCTGTGTTACGAATTTCACAATGTTGTATATCTTCTCACCTATCAAATTGTATATTAAATAACCATATAAATAAATAAAAATACTATTATACCCAATTTTTAAGTGATCTTACCTGTAACAACACTTTATATCATCCAAGATAGCCGACACTCCGTTGAATTAAACATCAAAAAAGTATTAATTTGTATTTAAAATGAATGAAGTATGTTATAGCTAAATATAATAAATTATGTGTAGAGTTAAAACAAACAAAAAATATATATAATTCGAACATAAGCAATTTAAATATTTACTGCAAATATATTTATTTATTTATTTATACATATTTTGACATCCATATTTTTGTACTAACAGAGGTGGATACATAATAAACATACATAATACATAGTTTATTATGTGGGATGGAGTAGACTTCACCTCTGATGTATACAGCGTTGTCCTGGCTACTTTGCTAGACTAAAGTCTGTGTTAAAGTAGCCAGTTTTTTTTTTCGTGCTGTTGTTTGGAATAAAAAGATAAATCAAATATGAATAAAAAAGTAAGAATTAAATAAAAATATAATAAAAATATGTGGAGTGGGAGTGCTGAAGGACTAGTGAGTTATTAGTAAAAGAATTGTATACATTATATTAAATTGTTGGATATTTGTGTAATCTTATAGGAATTGTACGATTTCCAGTTGGTACTGAGTGTATTGTATAGTAATGAAAGGTAAATAAGACTATTGATTTTCATGAAAATATGTATAAGATTGCATACGATATAAAAACGTATAGAAACTTATTTTATTTTCTCAATTCAGGTAAAATATTTGCACAAGAGTTTTGACCAATTAATTTTAATAATTTGTTACCAAATCATATGTAAGTATGTTTATTCTGTCAGGTGACAAGAATTCATTAAGTTCGTCATTTTTATGGCCAAATGAACCGATTAGTATCTAAATTAATACGTTTTTTATTTATTACAGATACGTTACTACTATTATGGATACTTTCAAATAAAATTCTTCACCTTTCAGCTTTCAGTTTATATGGTGGTGGCTCCTTTAACGTCTTTGTGTACTAGTACTCCTACATAAATATTCTAAAAGAGAGTGTTTCTAGAAGCCAAAGAACCGACGAACGTAATATATTGTAAAATGTATGTAGATATGTAATGGAAACCAAATACGTTGCCAGGATAGAAGTATTTAGCTTCTCATCTGCAGTATGTAGATATTTAACTGTTTGATAATTTATATAATGTAGATTTATATGTATAAAATATATTTAGATAAGTGGCAAATTATTTAGCAGAAAATAGAAATGGTCATATCATTATCAGTAAGATTATTGAATTTGGAGATAAAAATATATAATATAAACGTTAATTGGAAAAGGTGCATACATAATATTATAAATGTTGTCTAGCAATATAGTTTCTTACGAGCTCGACAGAGGCGTACGCGGTATTGTAAATTATTTCATGTACCGTCACAGAATTCAAAGATTACACAGCACTCTGTTTAATTGTCCCTTCAGCACGTATAATAACAAATTCAACGACATAGATATGTTTTATCTCAGCAGTCACGTTTTCACTGAATCTGTTACTTGACGACTATTTGAGCAATTCGAAACATAAAAGTAATTTAATATACGTTATATTTTCAACAATCTTAACCGTTTTAGTGCTAAGCAATTTTCGATACAAACGATCGCAGCGCTTTTGCGACGCGTAGCATTCAAACGGTTAAATACCAGCCAAGCGTTTGTTCATACATATTATTCTACATACAAACATTAAACGCATATATAAAAATAACATATTCATATTTATTTTAAAGAGAACACATTATTATTTGTGAAGTTGTAATTTTTTCAGAATATACTTGTAATATTTTTATATAAATTAAATGTATCAGTTAGAAAGGTAAATGCAACGTAACAATTTGAAATATTTATTTTATAACTATTTACGAGGCTGACGTAGTGTAATTTGTTTTCGTACTTCCTCGCATAAGAAGAGATCTCGTTTTAAGTCCCGGTAGCAGCTAAATATTTTTTCGATAAATTGAGTTTATCTGTATGCATATCTTTCTAATCGATGTATTTAATTTGTATTAAAATATTCTTATTTGTTTCTTTACTTTACATGTTCTATCATATTTGTCATTTGAATATATGTATATAACAAAATTAATATATAATGTTTATAATTCGATGGGAATATTTTCAGTCGATAAAATAGTAATTGCGTTTTATGTAGGTTAGATCGTCAGGCTAAAACATTTCAAAATGAAGTAATCAAAAAAAGTAATAAACTCATGAAGGTTTTTTTTTTAAAGGATCATACTTTTGATAAAAATTCGGTATTGTCTGTTTTATATGTAAATAATGTTGGCCTTAAATTGAATAATTTAGAATCATTAGAAATAAATAAAGCATGTAAAATTTGCAAAATTATATTAATAATTAGCTAAATTTAACCACAAGTCAAGTTCTAAAAAATTTTCTAATATTTTTGTATCAAGTCAATTTCTACACATTTCATTCTCGTAACAAATTAAGTTAAGTACCTAGTAGATTTTTATTTAAAAATTGTTAATTTAATTCAAAAATAGATTTTTTAAAACATTAGAATAACGTGACATAAATGGTATTTTCCGAACCGGTTGGTGTTTTGAAGTGTTCAATGTGTGTGTAAGTGTTATGAAGATATTTAAATAACAAGGAATGTCAATATGTCATAACAGTTGCCTTGCAAAACCTTGCACCGCATTTAATTTGTATAATTAACACCCTTTGACGTGCTAGATGATTCTGTAAGCCTTAAATTTTGTATGCAAACTATCGTAAAAGAAAAACTCGTATAACTTGTGGAGTTTCTGCGAGTTACGCAACTTCCAGCAGACACGTACAAAAGTTAACAAGTACGTTTGCAAGATATAACAAATTTTCATTGTATGGATACTCTTCCCTTCACTACCAACTGCAGAAAACAAATTTCAAATTTGTAGCTTTATACCCTCGAACGTGACCACGAATGCAATTATAACTTTGTCTTTCAGTAAATACCAATGAATCAAAACTTTGGTCATGGATAGCTCTAGAAATTTTTCACAAATAAGAAAAAAATATCACAGCCGTTACTTTTTATGTATATATTCTTTTATGTTGAGTTTCGTGAGTGGTACTTTAGAAGAGTTACCATTTTGCCTGATATTTTGTTATATTTTAAAATATCAGTTTTTCAATGATCTCTTGTAACGGGAAATATTTATAAATTATATTTATTTGTAACTTTATTTAAATCACTGTGATTTTTGTACATCAACCGGTTTCGATACTAAATTTTCTTCGTCAGGACTGGCGTACAATTAAACAATTCCATTAAATTTAAGCGATATCCATTACGGGGTGTAGGCGTCTTAGTAAGAGTGGGGGAGAGGTGATTGACAATGGAAATGTTAACATTGGGTTTAAGTTAGTAACGTTTTTATTCACCTTAACTATTATTTTTTCAACGAAGCGAACTGATAATATATAAAACAGTACTATGGTCACTCATTATTATGAAACGTGGTGCCTAACACTCAGCGATGAAAATAAATTAGCAGTTTTTGAGAGTAAAATACTAAGAAAAATTTATGGATTTACACTAGAATATATAACTTACAGAATAAAAATGAATCATGAGTTTGAAAATTTAATTGACCAAAAAACAATTATAAGATTCTGTAGGTTTCAAAGACTGCGATGGGCTGGCCATGTTGAAAGATGACAGAATACCGAAGATCATGACAAAGTGGATACCTCAGTGGAAGCGACCTAGAGCCAGACCAAGGAAGAGGTAGACTAACCGTATGGAAGAAGATTGGATGGAAGATACCGGAAATTGTAGAAGAATGGCCAAAGATAGGAGTAGGTGGAGAGCACTTTGTAGAAGGCAAAATTGTACTTTGGAATGTAGTGCCGTGGAAGAAGAATTATTTTTTAAATTAACAAAATACATAAACGAAACAACAATATATTATTTTGAAGAAACAGGATCAAGAACAAGATCAGGAGAAGATGATAAATGTGAAATAACCTCTCAGCTGACTTCTTGAATAACCACATTCGTAATGTTAGCAGTACATGAACGACCATTATCATGCTGAAAATTCACTTGTTTTTCTTATCGTTTTGATCTTGAATTGCGATCTCAAAGCGATGTAGTTATTAGCAATAAACCTCAAAAATGATGGTTACATTTATCGGAATAAATTCGAAGTATTATTAGTAGTAGTATTCAATTAATGCCTTAACTCTTCGGATAAACTCTAATAAAAATAATGTTCGTTTTTCATACTTGATACTCGATTTTTTCAAAAAAAGTTCTAAAAATTAAAACTTTCAAGATGTATTCAATAAAACTATAGTATTGCATTACAATATGGAAAAAAATAATTTCATAGCCCTCTTGCCTTGGAAAACAAAAACGCTACGAACTTGGAAAGCCCTTGAAAAACAAGAATACGTTCAACCCAATAGAAAAATAATCATATATATTAAAGTTATAGGCCCTATTTCGCGATGTTTATATGTTTATATGTTTATATGTAACCGATTTTGTCACACACGTTTTGGTTAATATCTCGCTTATTAGGCGTTCTATCCGCATTCTGATATTTTTCCCAGACGTCCGAAGGTTGACTGAGTCTTTACATCTTTTTCTTTTCATTCTTCTTCTTCTCCTCTATTTGTTACAACTCTTTTAGTTTGGTGATTTTTGGAAAATTTAACTTTTTATTTAGCCTAACTTTTTTTTCATTCGCTTATAAGTCTGCGAGTTTAAGAGCTAAAATCATTTTAATATTTTTTAGCAATTGCCACCGATGAGTAGTATCGTTGCACACTTTAAAAAAAAAACTTCTTCTTCTAATTTATTTGTGAAGCTTGATTAAGTAAAATTTCGTGTTTTTGAGCTTTTCGCTGCGAGTTTACGACCAAAATATAATTTTATTACATCTGTGCATACATCACAATGGAATATAATTTATTTTTGTATTTGTAAGCTTCTATCGTTTAAAATTCACCTTAAAAATCTAAAAAACGCGTATTTTTTTTTTTGAAAAACGTACGGACCTACCTAGATGCGCCGAAAATGCGAAAAAACTGATACAAATAACCCCGGAAAAGTGAAATCTCACGACCGCCGGAGAAAACAAATGAATGCGGTTTTTTCCATATTTGACAGGCGAAACAGTGACAAACTTTGCGATTTATGAAAAATGTCGATTTTCACATGGGAAAATGTACATTTTTTGATTTGAAAACGTTCTCTGTACACTATTCGGTATGAAGCAGTCTATTAAAAAGATCATATTCATGGAGGTATCTTCGCGTCCATGCACCCTGAAGGATAATATATACCCGATACGAATTAAAAATAGTATTTTTAATAAATAATGTTTAAATATTATATCATGTCCATGTAAAAATGTCCATTTTCACGTGAGAAATGAAACATTTGAAAATTATTTCTACACTCTATGTAACATTGAGCTTATTAAATAAATATTGTAATAATACAGGTAACGGTTCATTCGACCACCTTGAAGCGAAATATGTGACGAATCCGAATTAAAAAGAGTATTTTTATTTAAATATGTACATTGACATTTTACGACATGTCCATTTTCACTATCTTTATTATTATCTTTACCGCCGAATAAAACGATTTTTTGGTAGAAATGTATTTATTTTATTTACAGACTACTTTTTTTAATTTATGGCATCTTATAGCCTTTTCAGAATATTAATAAATGTTATAGATAATAAACGAAATTTAATAATTAATTTGCCGCGTATCCATATGCATTTTTTACAAATTTGACAACAGATGTCACTAAACACGCCGGATCAGAAAAATAAATATATTAAATAATTTTGGTATGGAAAATATGTTTACAGATTATGAGATTTTCTACTATTAATATTTTTCTAATAAATATAATTTATTTTCCACAAAAGGGTGAGGAATATTTTAAATGTTTTTTTTTTATGTAAACAATTTTTTTAAGTATTAGATTTTTTTAGTACAACTTATTTTACAGAGATGTCACTAAACATCCCGTTTCAGAAAAAAAAATATATTAAATAATTTTGGTAAGGAAAATATGTTTACAGATTATGAGATTTTCTACTATTAATATTTTTCTAATAAATATAATTTATTTTCCACAAAAGGGTGAGGAATATTTTAAATGTTTTTTTTTTATGTAAACAATTTTTTTAAGTATTAGATTTTTTTAGTACAACTTATTTTACAGAGATGTCACTAAACATCCCGTTTCAGAAAAAAAAATATATTAAATAATTTTGGTAAGGAAAATATGTTTACAGATTATGAGATTTTCTACTATTAATATTTTTCTAATAAATATAATTTATTTTCCACAAAAGGGTGAGGAATATTTTAAATGTTTTTTTTTTTATGTAAACAATTTTTTTTAAGTATAAGATTTTTTTAGTACAACTTATTTTACAGAGATGTCGCCATACATACCGTTTGAGCCAATAATCGATTAATATTTAAAATAAATAGTAAGGCAAACATGTTTTTACAATATACTGAACAAAAAACTTAATAAATATAATAGACCCTATTTCGCGATGTTTATATGTTTATATGTAACCGTTTTTGTCACACACGTTTTGGTTAATATCTCGCTTATTAGGCGTTCTATCCGCATTCTGATATTTTTCCCAGACGTCCGAAGGTTGACTGAGTCTTTACATTTTTTTCTTTTCATTCTTCTTCTTCTCCTCTATTTGTTACAACTCTTTTAGTTTGGTGATTTTTGGAAAATTTAACTTTTTAATTAGCCTAACTTTTTTTTCATTCGCTTATAACTCTGCGAGTTTAAGAGCTAAAATCATTTTAATATTTTTTGGCAATTGCCACCGATGAGTAGTATCGTTGCACACTTTAAAAAAAAAACTTCTTCTTCTAATTTATTTGTGAAGCTTGATTAAGTGAAATTTCGTGTTTTTGAGCTTTTCTCTGCGAGTTTACGACCAAAATATAATTTTATTACATCTGTGCATACATCACAATGGAATATAATTTATTTTCGTATTTGTAAGCTTCTATCGTTTAAAATTCGCCTTTAAAATCTAAAAAACGCGTAATTTTTATTTGAAAAATCGACGTACCTACCTACATACAAATGAATTGAAGAAAATGCTTGATATGTTTTCTTAATAAACGCAACACTTCATATTTTCAAGCAGCAACCGTGGGCTGTAATTGGTCAATACCCTCATTGGTTACATTTCATACATGGCTGCCTGAAAATTAAATAAACAGCTGTTTTACCTGTCATTATTGCAGTGCGTAATTTTCGCGCAATTTTTTTTTTGACGTTTCAAATGTATGACTTTATTTCGACTCGGCATTGTAATAAACAGCTGTTGATTTTCGCGCGTTTTTTATGTCATGTATCGAGATTCAGATTTCACAGCTTACAATAGTCATAGATATTTTATATTTTCCCGCACAAGATAAAATTGATGATTTCACTCCGGAATTTGGTTAATTAAGGTAAAATCATACATTATACTTAGAAAAATTTTCTATACGTTTTTTTGGATTTTTATAGGTTTTGTCTAGAACGACACAATGATGATTTTTTAAAAGCGTAATTGAATTAATTATTATTTCGCAGTTGTACACGTGACTTAAATACGCCCGTCTTACTACAGACCGGTCGAAGGAGTTTGTTCTTTTACGCGTCTGTTATTCAATATTTAGATTGAACAGTTCTGGTGATAGATAAACCTGTAACTTACTTACCATCACGCCGTTTCCGGGGTAGACAGAGAGGATAGAGCGCCACACTCTTCTGTCCTGACACATAATTCTCGCCTCAACCACATTCATACATCTTCTCATACAAGCTCGATGAGTGATGGATTATTATTCTTTTCCTTTATTTTTCTTCTTCTTTTCCTGTCAAATCACTTTTCATGGTTTTATCAATGAGTATTAACAAAATGTTTGTTTTTATTAAAACCTGGAGAGATGGGTTGATGGTTGTATATGTCAGCTCTGTTTTTTACAATTTTAGGATGCCGAGAATAGTGGTGTTTTTTTTTACGTGGTTAGTAATCTAACCTAACGCTTCTCAAAGATCATCAGGCCTTTGACCCTTTTGGGTTGTTAGTTGTATACGTCGGGTCTATTTTTTACAATTCTGGGATACCGAGAAAAGTGGTATTTTTTTTAGGTGCGCGGGGTGAGTCTGTGTAGCTCCTGCACAATTTCTCCACCACACCTTAGGTTGTTGGCTATGTACGTCGGCTCTGTTTCTTCCAATTCTGAGATACCGAGAAAAGTGTTTTTTTTTTTTTGTTGGGTGAGATTGAAAACAGAGTACTGCGTCTCTGCAGGATACGTCTGCTACCGTGCGGTAGCTGTGCGGGCATGCTAGTAATACTTTATTTTAACAAACGGCACTTAACCAGACTTTATATTATCTAGAAATAATCAATCTTTTTTTTATTTTAACTACTTTCGTTTTCGTTACCAACTCAATAAATTTTTCATTTAATAATTTTTTAATACTAATAATAATAACCTATTTAATATTATTTATGTTATTGTTTTTTTCTAATTCATATTGTTAGAGCCATTTAACGCACTTACGCATGCACAACGCTATTATCAAAACTTAAACCTAGTATCTCTTTCCTTTTCTTTTCCCTAACCTTTCCTTGAGCACGAGAAAGAGGGAAAGAGGTCTCTGCATCAATACTCTCTAACTACAATGAGTTCAGTGTTCGTTTAAAACTGTGTATATTTGAAACCTTACGGATTAACCACCGTCGCATAGTAATTAACCGCTAACGCTTAAAATCTTATGTATTTAATTTCCGCTAATACAAAAAAACAATCTTTCTTACGTGAGCATTAACAGTGTTTACACATTCTGCGTCACTTGTCTTGTGGTTGGAAAGGAGAGAAACAATTGAATCAGCAAAATTAAGTGCCTCTTATCTTCCAATATTTTCACCACATATATTTAAATGTCTTCTAGATATAAGATATCTCACAACGAAAAGTCGTATGTGAAAACAAAAATGAAAAACTTATTTTAAAATACATATTAGTATATCTATTGCATAACAATTGGTATATTTAAGATACATAATATGATAAAGAAATATATAAAAAGAAGGTTATATTTAACTTAAAACATTAAAACCGATACACTAGATTAAAAAAATATATTAATCAGAATGCATGAAAAACATTAATTAAAAACAATCACATAAAAGGTGATTATTATTTCCCAGCCTGATGTTTTTTTAATAACTTAGCAATGAAACATAATTTTTTAGTTTGGTTTTTATTTATCGATTATTTAGTTTATTACAATTATATATGGAATGAAACATTGGCCAAGTTGTCGCCCTTTGTAGCAGCACGGCTTGCACAACTTTCCTTTCAAGTACCCTCACAGAAAATAGTCTGAAGCTGTCAAATCGGATGATCGATGTGGCCAGTCGATAACACCATTTTTTTACATTATGTGGCCGGGAAAAATTCGAGCGTAGTTCGAGCTGTGTGAGGTGGCACGATTTTATTGAAATCACATGTGTTGCAAGCCCAATCGACCCAATTCGGTCACCAAGAAGTTTTCTAACATGCGACGATAGCGCTCACTTTTAATGGTTACAACATTGTCTCTTGCTTCCTGAAAGAAATAGACACCCACGTTAGATGGCGCACCATACAGCAACTCTGCATAGGTGTAAATGTCGTTGGTGAATCAATTAAAGATTTTCAGTGCCTCAATAATGGCTGTGTTGTTTATTAACAAAACCCGCTAAGTCGAAATGAGCTTCGTCACTCGTGATGATTTTTCTATAAAAGTTATATGATAGTTTAGATAAAATATTTTTATAAGTTCAACACGCTGTTGAGGCGTTAAATGCTCTATAATATATAATAATCAATTATTTTTTACGACTATTAAATACGAACTGACAAATATCTGCCAAACCAAAATGGCAGCTAAAGCAAAATCGGCCATGAACATAATTTTCACCCTGTAGATCTGGCTAGAACAAAAATATGACAACCACAACTCATGTACGTCGCATTATAATTATACAATCACAACAGTTTAACACTGACATCTCTTTTAAATGAGTCAAATATACTAAGAAATGCACAGAAGAAACTTATTGTATTTTATCTTTTTATTACAATTATGATTATTCAAACATTAACCCAACACTTAAATAATAAAGTATAAAGTTTGCATTGATGGTTTTGAAAAATTGGTTAACTAAAGAATCTTACACACTAACTTGTTATTTGAAATTTATATAACAATTTAAATTAATATATATAATAAAATACATATTCAGAGTTATATCATTCGCTAACGTTTTTAGTTGACGGAACTCCCGATTCAGGAATAGGAAGCAAGAGCTCCACAGCAGGCTAAAGGGGTCGCCAGGGTAATATATTATGTATGTACTTACCTACATACAAATTCCTCCCTTCGAATTTTAAGATTTTTTTAAAGTATGCTAAATTGTCTGAGCTCGTTGTCAGAATTGTAATTCAAACCGTTTCGGAATATTCAAGTTGAATAACCAAATAAATTTCTAGTAGATTTAAGACCACTTTATAAAATATAATTATGGTAGACTATCGACTAATTTATTTTATTATAAGTATATTATTGTAAAAAAGAATAAAATATAATTGAAATCTCGACCAATAATTAGCAATCTTATGTTAAGGACTTGATACTCTGTGCACCTCATTTTAAATATACATATACACTCTTATCGAAATAAAATTATAGTTAATTAGTAATAATTATATAAAATAAAACTATCAGTTATAAAAATTAAATTTACGTTTTTAAAATGAATTAAACAATTATTAACAATTTTAACATGTTTATCCAGAAGATTGAATTAACGAAAAAAAATGTAATTCTAAAATGTGATTCCAAGAATCAAAATACTTGAACTATCAGGCAAGAGATCTAAGACTAGGATTGAACCTCCGTATCACTATTAGATTTAATCAGCACGTTAAGATTGTTAATTAATCTTATTTTTAAAGAGAATACATTATTATTGTGAAGTTACCGTTTTCTGTGATATTTTTAACACAAATGAAATGTATCAATTAGAAAGATATACAAATAAAATCAATTTATCCAAAAAAAAATCTATTTAAAACCAGGAACCTTTCTTATCCGGAGAAATTCGCCGACCATTACACTATGTCAACATAGTAAGTTAACAACAAATTGCAGCATATAGGTTCAAAAATGTGTCGTTGACATAGTGTAATACTCAACGCATTTTTGAATAGGAAAATTCTAGATCGATAAATTTATTTTATCTGTGTTTCTTTCTAATTGATACTTTATTTTATACATACATTCAATTTGTATTAATAAATTTTCATTAGAACCTGATATAGTAACAAAACTTTATTCACTTGTTTAATAAATTAATTACCCTAACTTTCCTGAAATCTTCGACTATTAAATAAATCACTATCCTAATAGATCTAAAAGTTTGATATTTGAAACAAAAGTAATACAAATATGAACATAATATTTAATAATTTTACACGAGTTCAATACATGCTAAAGGTTTCCCTTCTACGGCTTATCAAGTTGAACACCTTTAAAAATACAGGAAAAAGATCTAATAAGTTAAATAGTCTTCATTTATTTGCATTATTCACATTTTAGTGTTTTATTATAAGAATTTATTTTAGCTCTGGCATTACTCCTGAAACTCTCTCATTTTGAACGGTTTAGTGTTTCTTACATTCCCAACTAAAATATCATCTTTCTTTCCATGGCATCTAACTCACTTCAACAAAACAAGTACTGAGGAAGTTTGAAAAATTACCAAATTTATATTAATTAAAATTATTAGGTTTAAAAAAATATTGTAGTTAATATTTTTTCTAGGAGCTGAATACATTTTTTCTAACGATGCTTCAGTGCCAATATTCCAGTTTTGTAGAAGGATTCGTCGGGGTCTTTAAAATACTTCTCCAGTCATTTTTTTGTTAACAACCTATTCGTATGTGTACGCCGAACATATTTTTATTTATATTTTGTTAATAAATAAAATTGAGTTAATTATTTACGGTGAATAAATTTCTCTGAGAATTAAATCTGATAAACTTAAAAAATATTTAATCAACAGATAGATTGCTTTAGTTCGAGTGTATTACATTTGCACCAATTTTTTTTAATTTGGATTTACATATTTAGTAGACAATAGACAAAATAGTATAATACATGAGATACAGAAATATAATATTAAAATCACCGAATTAACTTTTAGTATAGTTAAAATAATGTTTATTTTATTGTGAAAGTGAGGTAATACAAACGTTGTATGACAACTCAAGTAACCCCTGATCATGTTTAGTGTATTTTGTGAATTTCATAATAAGTATAGTATATATACATCAACAATGAGATTCGTTTAATGTCACACTGTGCATGCCAGATTTGATTTTTAATAAGAATTTAATGATTTGAATTTAATTTGTAGATTTATTTATTTGATTCATTACAATTTTTTTAAAGTAAGGTGTACAAGAAAGATATATAGATAGACTTTATTGATATAACAGAAGTGAATATAAAATATTATAATATATCATCATAAACTTATGATAAGCTCATTACAATTACATTGATATTAACTATAATACTCGTTGTTTATTGTGTGGGAGTCAATAGGACTCTACTTCTGATATATACTGCGTTGTCCTGGCTACTGGATACAGAACAACATAGACTGCTACAATTAATCAATTATTAATTCTTAATACAATGGCCGTGGTCACTATATGCCCGCACAACGGCTAAAATATATCAATACAGGGTCTTAAAACAGCAATATGTATGTAAGTTATTTGTACGATCATCTGTTCTATGAGATATAATATGTACAACGCTTTTGTGTATTTCAAATAAGTGAGACGATATTAATATATTCAAGGCGTGGGCGATGAAATAATGTTAAATGGGTCAGGCATGTAGCCAGCCGTAAAAGAAACTGCTAAATATGTAAAATATTTAGGTCAAATTTGAAAAGTTACGGGCCTTGCGATAGTCCTCTTGAACCTATCTAAGCTGTCATCATCATGAGTATTTATGATCTGAAATAACGTTAATTGAGTAATTTCTTAATTTTCCCATGACAATTATTAATTATACTCCAACATAATTATTAACATACTTAGTAATCATTCAGAAATCAATCTGGTTGCTTATAAAGAACTCTTTTATATTTAATACCTGTGTGATGGTGTATACGATAATCAAATTAAATTGCAATTACATTTTGACAGTGTTAACATATTATAATGAACATAATAAGTATTTAACATATGATACTAATAATTAAAATCTATTTATACGCGTAGGTGTGCTCAGATGCAGAAAATAAATTAAAAGAGAAAAAGAGGGAGAGGGTGAGAAGGTTCCAACTATTGTTGTGGTAAAGAGAGAGCAAGATGTGATAATAGGTAGAATGATTGGCCAAAATTGAGATTGTGGTGGTTCATAAGAAGAACCCTTTCAGCGTTGTAAGTCTAATGTTGAAAAAGTCAATTTCTGTAAATTTCTCATTTTGGTATTTGCATAACCGGTGAATGAATGAACTTTCTATGTAAGATGTTCTACTTCTGAGAATGTGGAAGAGTGCGGATTATTGGATCGATCTAAATAGTATGTGGAGAGATATTAAGTCTAATTGACTGGGACAGTCAATATGGCCTTGCAGTAGTTTGGAGAGAAGTATTTGGTCAGCACGTAGTCTTCGTTGTTCTAGGGTTTTCATATTGTAATCCAACGACGTGATAATATGTATGTGAGTGATACCGTCTGATTAGTTTACGAATAGTTAATCCACACGAACACATAGGAGACAGACGCTACACGCAAAAACAGAAATGTATTTCCCGACCTTGAAGAGAACACCAGCTTAAAGAACAAGAGAAAAGCTGGACAGATATAATCCTGACACGACAATTATTACCAGTGCTTTGTATTGTTGGCTCAGCATCCACATGGCGATATATTAAAGCATAAATTAATATTAAAATATTAACCACTACGTATGTGTTATATATATAATATAATTTTACATATTTAGTAGCGTTCTATGAATGAAACTTTATATTTTACTCATTTTCTTCGCCTTCGTCTTCTTCTTTTATTTCTTCTGGATATAATTATCTCGTTGACAAACGACCGTGAAAGCCACAAATTCGTCCGTCGAAATCATTCTAGATTAAATTCTCCAGCCACGAGATTCGGCATCTTTCAGGGCCATGCTCTTTTTCCCAACATTTCCATTTCATAGAACAGTACTGAAAACTAACGATGGTTGATAATTTTAACCGATGATTTTTTATTGACTACTACGATATCAAGTCACAGGAACACCCAGTTATGAATGATGAACACCCAGATGAAACTGAAAAAGAACCAGTTCTTTTTTTGGGACCGATTTTAACATTTGAAATACAGAACGGAGAGGAGCTTACAGAATTTTTCGGAATCCTCTCAGTGCTCACCTAATAGTTATCATGTTTAAAAACTTTCTTAAATATTTACTTTCTCATACATCAATTATATAAAAAAATATTAATGAAATTCATTAATTTATGAAAAAGAACAAAAAATATGATTCCAGTGCATCATTTATTTCGCACAAAAAAAAAAAAATATATATATATATATATATGAGTGATCGTGCGTCATTGCTAAAACGTCTTAGTTCATCGATTCTGGTAATATCTTAGTTATAAATCAAGCTACAACGGGCATCCGCAATTTTCAACGTACGATTGAAGATTAAGCGAAAGATTGAACTTGGTTGTTATGCCTACGTGTTATGCCGAGCGTGTAATACACGCATATTAAACTGTTATAAACGAGAACACTGCGTCTTGTCACGTGTAATGATGGGAGAAGATCCCGTGGACTGCATCGATTAAATTAATGGTTAGTTGACGCAATCAAAATTGGAATACAAGAGGAATATTGGCGAATGGATCTGGCCTACCTTGATCTCGATCCTGGGTTGTCAAATTTTCACCTCCAGTTGACTCGCACTTTTATAGTGAAGAATGGAAATATCACTGCACTTCCGGAGATGTTTAGAACACCGCTTCTTCGTGGTCCTGGCGTTACGCACGGCGCTACTCTCGAACGTTAGATGAAACACTGATATTTTCCATTTCGTGACGAAATGTAATCTATTTCCTCGTCGGCAAAATCCCTAAGTAATTAATTGGCCAGATCGGGACAGGTATATATTAAGGTTTTCATTGGAAGGGCAAAATGCACAGGGAGTAGGTACTCGACTTGCGTCAACATGTAATGTGTGTTGATACATATCATTTACCTTAGAAGCCACGCGCTTTGCATTATAATAATAACATTTCAGATACTTTACGCTTTATTTCTCTACTGCTTTAATGTGATACATTACACTTTAATCTACAATGTACCAGTGTCATTAAGGAATCTGATGATAATCTATTTAATTAAACATAAATATTAAATACGTTATCGGATATTATATAGAAAAACAAACGTTAGCAGGAATTCACGCATTCGGCAGATAATTTGCCTAATTCGTGAATAAAGGTATTTTATTGATTTGTTTCAAGGCAGATTTGTCTCCGTAATCTTGGCTTCAATATTATAAGAAAATATATTTCGTATATGCAAGAATTTTCTATATTAAATCAATTTTGTGACACGCGGAAACTGAACTTAATGGTCGTTTTCTTTCTTATAATGTTTATATTTTTTTTATTATGGCAAATAACATTAAGTTTTTTAGTTTTTCATTAGTGTCACAAGGTTTTATCTAAGTCATTTTTTTAAGTCAAATGCAGTGTATAACTTCTGATATAAATGAGTAATAAAAACACACATTTTCGTATAAAACGCAAACACATAAATTATTATTGATTCTTCGTGTTCCCCTAATCTGTCTGGAATTTAATTTCTCTGTTCCTCCCAGACTTAAGCCATCTTGATTGCAACATTTAAAGAGGACCCTGTTAACTTACTTTTTTGTTCTATCCATATATATTGAAAGAGACCGTTCTCTTGCTCGCATTCTCTCAACTGTCCCTTTGATTTTCTCGAGACTTTTATTGTTCTCTCTGGCAACATATCCAAAGTGTACAAGAATTCTTTTTCTGCATGCTGTCTAAGGCTTTTTAATCAAGTTTCAGGATCCCAGGATCTAACACTGGGATTCATTAATATGTACTGTAAATTGTGCCGCAATTGTACAGAATTGGATATCCAACATATAAGTTACATATACATTTGTTCCGTTCTGCGAATATTCCGGTAGAATTTATGTACCCATTAATTCTTTATATTCCAAATAGGAATATATCACAGTATGTTCTTTTATTAAATTAATAATTTGAATACATAAACATTATGATAGTGCTAATAAATAATACAGGACTAAATATAATAATTTTATTTACATTTAATTATTATCCGTTATATATCTTATTCGTTTCGTTAATTTTTTAAATCACGAAATGTCTTTTATTGTATACGAGATAAATATGTTATCCAATATTCTCTCCCTCCATAATATGATATATCTTGGATATGGGATTTATTTCAATAGATTTTCAAGTATTAAATATTGCACGTAAACTTCATGTATCCGATAACACGAAAATAAATGTAATTGTACAGTGATTCAAAACTAAAACCGCCATTATCCAATCGACGAAATTGAGATAAAAATATATATAACTGATTAGCCAGGGTGGAGATTTCAAAATTGATATGCTTTTAATAAAATGGTACTTGAAAACATATAAACATGTTTTCAAGTACAGTTTTCATTTGTAAAATTACAACTATTGCTAGATAATCATTTTTAAATAAACAAACTCACTCTCTATTTTTGTCACTTAGATAGGGGTGGTTTTATTTTTGAACCATTCATTTCACTCTTGATTTATTTGGTGTTTTAAATTTACTACAAAATTTTGTGTGACAATACTTTCACACTCTTCAATTTGAGCTCAGGCGATATGAATGGAGGACTTAAAACTTATTCTGGAAAAAATTTTGGAAGGGCTCCATGTCATGAAGGGGGTTGTATAGTGGCTGTTTATATAAGGAATGGAAATTTTTAAAAGAGAATAGTAAATGTATTATATAATCTTAAAGTGAACCGAATGACTGACATACATTAACGATTTGTTCTCAAGCGACTGGTATCAATTATGTATGGAAACTAAGTACTCCAGTATATTTTCCTGCCATACAGCAAATGTAACATTTATTTCTCTCTAAAAAAAGAATCAATGAAAATTAATATATTAATTTTATTTTTTATTAAAAAAATATATCATAAAAAAAATATATTTCTAAATATCGTAAAATATTAAACGCTGCACGAAATATGCACATTCAATTATTCAATATTAAACGAACTTTTCAGAAGATACCGATACCGGAGTCCAAGGAACAGCAAAATTCGGAACGATTAATCTTATTAGCATTAATTTATTCACACCAATTACATATTTATTATTATTTGTTCAAATTTTATTTGTACTGAAACAATTTTCGTTTCATTTAATATTTCATTAAAAATGAGGAGGACGGGGTTATCCATAAAATATAGGTACGGGTTCCGTGATATTTGTAAAGTTAAAATAAGTTAAATAAGTTAGGGGTGATTTGAATAGATTGATTCAAACTGATTTACCCTTACGCCCTCATGATTAGTCATATAGAATCATACACCACTTAGTCGAGACATAAGTGTTTCTCTTCATTTACATCCATCCATCTTCTTATGCATTCTCGTCGATTTTAACACATCTAGTCAATTTTATATTTGTATGTTCATACTTTCAAAGTCATAACAAATAAACTTACTTCGACTTTGATTTGTTTATTATTACTAATCAGAATTTAAAATAACTGAGCAAACAGCACTTCTGAATCGCCTCGCGTGTGACCATCGTGCAGTATCGTAACGTTGCTTGACAACGGCTTCGTTGCATTTACAAACAAGTTCGGAATACATTTCTAAATACTAGGTTGCATTACTGTCCAACATTCTCACAGCTACTCTTTAAAAAATATTTTTGACGTGAGATGGCATTTTCTACATTTCTTACTATTTACTATTTCAAAAAATGTTGCCTTTTATACGTGATATCTAATACTAAGAATATATTAATTTGTTATGCGTCTTTTATACTGTGTCAAATTTTCTCAATTATACTGCAATTTATTTAATATTATATAGAGTCAGCATTTGGATGCACATACTCTCTCTTGGTTAACCGATACCTATGGTGGTCCTGCTCGTGCCCCATAGACATGGCCGCCTTAGGAATCACCTAACGATCATATAGTGCAGAAATGCAGCGACCAACAGCGGATATCAATACATCGTGTCGGATGAGTCCTAGGAGCTAGCTAAGCACTTCTTCGCAGACCGTTATTTCATTAAAATCTCAAGCTAGCCACTCCACTCTTCAACTTTTTTCACGCATTTAACTTTATACTCGCCGTACCTGGTATTTTAAAACATCCCGCAATAAACGCCAACTTTTGTTTGTTCTGTTTTATTTGAATACCTTGCTCTAGACACAACATTATTACTCACACGCACATTCGTATACACTTCAACATGCACCAACACGCGTGAGATTAGAATAGAATTAGGGGTTTCAGTCTCACTATGCACAAAACCTTCCGATATGATCACACATATCGATCATACAATTAAGATTCTCAGGAGTCAATAATAGTCCACAACCACCACCTCTGCACCTGCATTAATCCTTTCAATGAGTTTAATAAAGTTGTTTATTGCCTTAAAATAATAAAATAGTATACATTATAAAAAATATATACAGAATGAGAAAAAGAGAACATTTCGTAAAATATTATATAATTACATCAAAATTATTTTAACTATATCAACAATAGCTTAAATAGTTTATTAATTTACTTACTTACCTATTTACTTATATTACGTTTTATTTTGACAATTCCGGTCGCCATCTCTGAATATTAATTTTCCCATTGTTAATATTTGTTTTTTTTTAATTGTTGCCCAGAATAACAAAAATCACTGCAGTATTCTGATCAAAAATTTGCCATTTAAAAAAAGTTGGGGGGCTAGGAAAATGATCGAAGAATTTCAAAACAAAGCCTGGAGTATAGCTAGATATTACAGAATAACTGGACATTACAACAGGATGGAGCTCCATCTCACACAGCCAGAAATACAATTAACTTTCTTCATCGTGAGAATGTTAGTTTCGTCGAGCCAGGCATGTAGCAACCGAACAGCCCAGATTTAAACTCAATAGATTATGCAATATGGGGTGTTTTAATGATTTCTGATTAGTTAAATATTGTGCAAAAAAATTACATTAAGAATTATAATAAATTATATTATGTTTTGAAATAACTCATGTGTTACGAGATGTTCTCACTTTTTTTGGGCCATAAATTTATATATATATTTGCGCTAATTTTTGTCACCAGATCTGAATTACTCTGGTCGCAATGAAGTTTTTTCCCTTTTATTTCGTCATTTATTGTCCGACACATTTTCATGGATAAATTGAGACATTGTTACGTTTTCCTGCATGGGGATTTGGTAGCTTGCACGCGGGACTTCTTATTTTACATGAATACATGTAACTTTATAAATTTGGAAAATTTCGTATCCAAAATATTCATAAAGTTGCTCTTCGCATATATTACATTAATATCAAAAATATGTACCTACTATTACGTGTCACCCAAAAACATTTGTTTTCATTTTTTAGAATATTTTGTTTGCGCTCCTCTGGAGACTCACATCAATACCTCGCTAGCAGAGCATCGCAACTTTAAACAGTCTGAATTAAAAGAAAACCCTGAGTCATGCTACAACTAAAAGGTATCATCTCTGTTTAGTAGATAGGAAACTGCTAACAGATATTATTGGTTATCTACGAATATAATGAATAAGCAACGAGGATCAGGGTGTTAGGTACTCCCGTATCATCCTAATATCTTTAGTCAAACCCTCGAACAGTATCGTGACATATCTGGCTGCCACAAAACTATAGCTACTGCAGCCTTAAAGTCTCACTCGATAGTGTGAAGGTTGCGATGTTTATATCCGTCTCACTGAACTCGTGCCAGCAAATCTCCCAGCCATTATTGTAAACTCAAAGAATTGCAATGAAATACATTTTTTAAATTAGCAAAATTAACTTTGTAGTTAAAATTCATTATTTTTATTTGTTAACTTTGTTTTATTAACCACTTATTGAGTTTAAATACATTTACCGGTTTCGAAAAATACAATATTTTTCATATTTATATAAGTGGTTAATAAAACAAAGTTAACAAATAAAAATAATGAAATACATTTGTATGTAACCTGTATTTTGAAAATTCAGGGCAAGATCAATGTTATGGCAATTATAAATACGTATAACATATAATTAATGCCATCCAAACAACGTAACAGTATTTATAAGTCATGTCTGTTTTTCGTCGTTCCTTTCATTTAGATTATATCTCTAAGGCAGATATTTCTGTGAGAACGTGTTGCTCTATCTTATTTTAGGTCTTCCCGAGCTTCTGCGTCCTATTGGTCTAGTATTCAGCAGTGACTTCGGTATTTGTTATTCACCCATCATATCTAATTCATCACTTACCTAATTCTACTCATTTTGTAAACTTTGAGACTCTTTACTTATTACATGTACATTTTATAGAACTCATTTTTACAGTACCTACACCAAAATTATTATTTCTAATATATCCAGTTTACGCTCGTTCTTCTTAGTTAAAGTCTGTATCTCAAACGTATAAGAGTTTTGTATACTACGTTTTTGCTTTTTGACATCATTCAGGATTAAATATGCTTTTTAAAATGTAAATAGCATTGATTTGCGCTTACTATGGTGTATTTTAATTACATATACTACATTCTTGAATATTAGAATTTTGAAAGGAGTTGCGGCATAGTAGTAGACTGAAGTGAAAACGTCTCTAGAGGCGACCGAGGTTCAGGATGAATTGTAGCGCTGATAGTAATCTTGACAAAAAGAAATTAAGAAATATAATTACTTAACCTCTTAAGTACATCATAGACAAGAATTTATTTCATCGAATTTTACGATAATTTAAATTACACAATCAAATGAGAAGTTCATGAGAAGTTTATCAAAATGCACTATATAATACAATTATTTGTTGTTTTTTATTTAAAATTCGACTTTGTGGGTTACAATGCTTCGGCGGGAAGGTATCACAATAACACACGTCACGAAACAAAACCACACCTAGCACATTTCAAGAAATGGAGAGTAAATAAAACACAATGGTCGCAACACTCTTCCCTTCTTTTCGTGGAAAGCTCGGGAAGTAGGTACTCGCGGGAAGCGGGAACTGAATATCACGACGCGAACGGGTCCATTACTGACAGAGCACATTTGTTGGGAAACTCTCATTCGCCCGGAACACACAACCTTTTCATACATATTTTGATTTATTTATAAGGAAGTACACACAAACTTTATCGTGTTCACCTACATGTATATACATATTTATAAGCTATCTATAATCCGTGTTTTAGTCCACTGAAATGTGACACAGCTACACGCACAAACGTAATGAGATTAGTTTTTTTTATCATACGATTCCTATGTTTATTCAGCAAATATTTAAAAATTGTTTTATGTCAATATATAATATCGTATATTCTTTTAATAATGTAGCCGTAAATACTTCGATAGCTAGTCCTGGGTTTTCTATGGGTAATGTTGAATACAGTAATTCAATCTATGTAAATCCAAAATACACCAACCTTTGTAAACCTGGGCTGGTAGACGCCGATGTCGCCCTCCTTGCAATCTGGTGATCCTTAACTCTGCTGGTCAGCCTCCGAAAACTTTCTCACAACCGATAATCCGAAAATATATAATACAAAATGTTTTTATATCGCCGCCGTACATAAGTCCGTCCGAACCGAAAAACTGTCTCTTTCCAGTAGCAGCTTCGCTTTCGTGTTCTGTTTTTAAATCCACACAAGTAGAATACACATATTCAAAATTTTATACCAGGCCTACCTATCGAAATATAAAAGCGCGTAAACAAATAGCTTGGACATACTCAACGATAAATTGCTTCCCTTTAAAATTGAACTCTAAACTAAGTCAACTTTACAATAATTATTGACACAAATTGTGTATAAATGCGTGTGTGCACATGTATATATATGAGTATAGGAATATGTTTACATACGCCTACTTAGTACTTAAATACTTTTTTAATGCAACAAGTAATTAATATATTTTTATTGCATAAATTTTCCATTTTCTCTTTAAATAGTGTAAAAACTACAGACCACCAAACATATAGACATGAACTAACGCGAATTACTTGTTTTAATATCTGCATTTTGGTGTCACCCACGAGATTACTTTGGTACCACTTACACGAATCAACTTTTTTTGAAAACATGACTCGATTGGAATGAAAATTTAAACGCTGACAATATAATATGCATTAATCTAAAAATAGGTCTTGTTTACAAAAAAAATGCAATTTTCTAAAAGTAAATACTTTCATAAACAATCGGATTTATATTTCCACCAAGAAAGTGTGTAAAATGCTCTCGTCCCGCAACTAATATTTCAAACCCTTCTCTTATATGCACACTTTATTTCATGTATATTAATTTACTGGTCTGTGCTATTAACGTCACATTTTTTATATTTTATTTCTTAAAAATATATTTTTTTAAATAGTTTCAAAAATAAAATAAATGTCAGAAAAATAGTTACACCTGGAGTGAACATCATAACAAACTTGTATTAATTAAGATCTTAAGAAATTTGCAAACCTTTATTTTCACCTCTCATTCGTGTCCGTCGTTAATACAATGGTTAGCGTTTCCGTCTATCGAGGCGGGAGACACCGGGGTTCGGTTCCCCATCGGTGAGATTTTTATATTTAGTTCATTTATTTAACCAAACTTATAAGTAATTTTTCGACTGTTGGCGATGGATAATTTAGAAACTATTGAGTTTAATATTTTGAATTAATTTCGGAATACCAAAATTAGATCAAAATTAAATAGTGAAACACTCTAAATATTTTATGAATTATTTGTACTTATTTTTTTTTTTGTTCAAAGATTCCATACGTATTATTGTAAGTGTAAATATATCATACTGAAAGTGTATATTTTCTCTCTGACCGTTTTTACGTAACATTAAGGATCAAAATAGCATTTTCTAATCCAAAAATTACTTTCAATAGTTGCAACATTTATGTGTCCTTATAAAAAATTACAAATTGTATTGTAAAAACAATATTTTGTATGATTTATAAAACTTAGACACCATTTCCATATTATTCATTGTACTCTCATTAAAATATCACAAAATTATCGATAATTGCCAATCTACCAGTAGGTAAAAATATATTTTATATAAAATCTTTTTTAATAAGGCGATAGAATACTGTCATGCATTCTAGCCATGCATGTAAGTGATATTTAATATTTTAAAAATGAACTAAGTTGTTTTACAAACTAAGCAATCGAATGGCATTAACTCCAGAAAAAAATTTGTGACATTCAACGATCTTGCAGTGGACCCTTCAATTATGAACTGCGGAAGCAATCGTATCCAAAAATATGTTTATCATAAATGTAAACTTATTAACGGAGAGTGGTTTCGAGGTGTCCTAGTAAAAAGTTCATTTAAATTTACCGGATATTACGTCATGAGATTCTTTGCAGTACGAAGTATTTATTTATTATAGTCTTCCTAAGAATCAATTAGCCAAGTACGGAACAGAACTTTCTGCGAAAATTATTTCAATAGAAATTAAATTTTAAGAAAATATGGACATTTCTTGATACTATTAATATTTTATCGCTTGATCTGTATAATATTTTTAATTTTTTTCTATTTAAGACAAATATGTTTTTTTATAGATTCACTGTAAAAATGTTAGCATGTACAATTATTTAAAACGTGTTTTCTCTCTTGTCAGGCATGTATTCAGCTAGACTTCAATATTTTTTTTTTCAAAAATAAATTCCACTTAATATTCTTCCCAAGACATGTTCAGCAGCACTGTCAGGGGATATCGTGCGGGAGTTTTGGCGCCCACGGCCCAGCGTGCGATAAGTGAAAATTCTGATATGCCACTCCAATATGACGTGTAAAACTAACGAATGACGTACATAAAATGCGTGTGTGAGTTGGTGTATGTATATATAATATACGGCTCTTCGTCATAATTCTGTTTTTTTTTTATTATTTTAGACTCTCTTTTTTTATTTGCTTTGTTATTTTTTTTTTTTGCTTAGAGCTTTTTAAGATTTTACGCCATAAATATATAACTATATACAAGGTGTAACAGACCTAGTTCACAATATTTTATAGGTGGTTACTTGACTAAATTATCAGTCGAAAATGTCAAATCCCCATCATCATAGCCACCCTGCTCTCTCCCACCAACATAAACATTAAAATCCATCCGGTTTAAATTAAGCATCCCCCTCGCTTCTGGCCATTTTAACCCTTTCTCATACAATACAAATGTGTATTGTAGTTTTCTTCAGTTTCACTCTAGGATCTTATGGAAAATTTGCCTTAACTCCCCCGGATATCTCATCGTGCCCTTGTCTAGAACAAATTTTACATACATTGTTAACACGCGCATTGACAACTACTTTATTTTTACTTAGACAATCCACCCTTCACTCTGTAAATATTGTACCTATTTCAAATTATAAGACAATATGAATCCCACAACTAATTCAACTATATTTCTATACTGACCGCTCATATTTTATGTATAACTTCATTTATTTTTGTTTACCTTTAATTTTGTTATGAATTTTAAAAATGTGGTAATTTTAATAGATTTTTTTTTAAATCTATTAGTAAATTATAACATAAATAAATAAAATTTGTCATACCAAAATTCTCAGTAATATGTTGTCTGAACGGTGCTTTTTAAATATTTTTTTATAATTAAAAGGTTAAAAATATTTTGATTTTAAATTAAAATGTTTAAAATGGTATTTGCACCAGGTTATTAGAAATAAGAGTATTACTAAATATTTGAATATATCTGAAAACGCCTCGGAACAGTCCTAGCTTTCAAGGGGATTTCAAAAAACCCACAAGGATTTGCGGGATCAACCGATTGCAGTTTTAAGCGAAAGACGAAAAGCCTTTTGGCATAAAGTCAAACCCTTTTAGATCGAAGGCCTCGAAGCATGACAGCGTTCGTAGCAGCATCATAAATTGAATGGTTGGACTGGAAAGAAAATAAACATAGATCACATACTCAAATAATGTATTTTTTTTAAATATACAATTTGTCAGCAACCAGTTTCTAATTTATCGTGAATTTATTTACACACCTCAGACATATTTATCATACCAACCTTACATAGAATATGTTTTTATTTTTCCAAAAAATATTCATAAATTCACTTAAATGTTATACGTAAAATTAAAGTATTTCCTTCGGAAAACCAAATCCTGGTCTTTACTAACCTTCGCATTACTTTCTGATACAAATGTGGCGTAAAGAAAAATATTCAAACTTTTTAATAATTAAGTTTGTTACAAAGTTCACCAAGTATAATTATTTTTCGAATAAATTTCAAATATTTTCAGAAAAATTATTTCGAAGGTGTGACAATAAATAATAAAATATATCTAAATATAAATCAATGGATTAAATTCCAAAAAAAACAGCATAAGATACTTACAGAATAATTTGACACCATGGTCTAGGAAGTGATAGTAAGATAGTAAAGTGTTCGCTTAGCATGCGAGAGGCGGTGAGATCAATTACATTGATACGATTTCAAAAAGGTTTTGGAGTCCTGATACCGATCTTAGTTCTGGTAAAGGTGAAAATAAAACACAAGATAAAAGAAAGAATTCTGAGAATATGAAACTTTTAACGCGCGTTTTCTAACGCAATTTTTATGAAAAAATTTACTGTGGTACCCACTGAAAAAAATAAAATGTATTTATGTACTTTTTTTAAAGAAAAACACATTTTTATTGTGAAATTGCTGTTTTTTCAGAACATAGTTCTGTAGTATTTAAATACAAATTAAATGTATCAACTAGAAAGTTATACAGAAAAAATCAATTTATCGAAAAAATATTTTAGTTGCTTCCGGAATCCGAACCAGGATCTTTACCTATTCGGGGAAATGCCACGCCAACCGATTTAGTTGACAACAAATTTTCAAACTTATATGCTCCAGCTCTTTAAAATGAATACATCTCATTTCATTTTTAAAAAGCTATGCTTTGCTTGCGAGACGCAACATAAATGTGAAAGTTTTTTACGCTAGGAGACACCAGAAATAATATCAATTAATTTTTTGTATTAAATTTTAATAAACTTAAATGCAAAACAACAAGGAAGATTGATACCATTACCAGTGGTGTAACCTTTTGAAAATATTAATACTTCTAAATATAAGTAGTCCTCAAATTTCGTACGTAATTGGTTTCCGAAATGTGTACGAAAGTAGAGCAATGTAAAAAAACATGTAAAAGTGTTTTTTGAATATTTATTTTAGAATGAGGTACATTAGTATATAAGTAAATAACACTTTATTGATTAGTAAAGGGTGTTTTCTTTATAAATGTATCAAGAATTAATAACTTAAACATTACTCTTTTTTTCATTTCGTGATTACACGCTGTGTCTTTTTCTATTACCTTCGTACATGAGATATGCGCTCTTTAATGGGATCACATTCCTCCATAAAGGCTTCGTTCATATTTTTGTTTGTCAAAGTCTTAACACTGAGTTCATTGTCAGCTTCTTATTTTTCTTCTCTTTCATTTCATTGTATCTTCATTTGATAATGGTTCTGAGTAAGATTCCATTACCTCTTTAATATCTTCGTTGTTGACACTGTTCTTCCTTTGCCAAGTATGTAAAATAATCCTGCCTCGTCCACATTGAAGATTTGGTAAGAAGAACAATCTCCATCTTCAATGATTTTGGAGAAAGTGGAAATAAATTCATAGGCAGATTCCTTATCTACATTGGCAGCTTTCCTAGTCAAAGAAGACCTCATTTTAAACTTGTTCATCCAGATTTTGCTTGCCCAAAATTCTGCAGCAGAATTTTCTTTAATCGTTTCTTCCAATCATCATCCAAACTAAGTGACTTTGCTTGAATAATTAATAAACTCCGAGAGATTCCTTTTTTATGTTGAGTTTCAATCCATAAAGTTAAAGATTCTTCCATTTCATCTATTAATATGCCATTTCTTTTGGAAATAATCTTTGAAAAAATATTTTCACAATTTTTAACATTTTCCTTCTTTTTTTATGCTTTTCAGGATTTTTCAGGAATCAAAATTTTAAATATGAACAAAATAGCGAATTATACGAAAATAGAACGTACGAAAATTAAGAACCCGACTGTAGATAATGTTGTAACAATTCACTTAATCACAAAGAACAAAATAAATCGCAACTCAAGTATCTACTGTATTGTAATATTTCTTTGGAATTTTCTGTTTATAATATTTTATATAAAAAGTACATATCTGCGAAGATCCAAAGATTGAGAAGGAATTTTCATTTCCTGTTACTTTATTATTACGAGTGACTGGAAAATTCAGTGGAAATGAATCAACATCGACAAGGAAAAAATTTTATAAATAAAATTTATTTATTATTAAGGAGAACAAACACATTCTTATTGTGAAGTAATTATTCAGAACATAGGTCTCCTGGTAGCGTAATATTTCTCCATAAATTGATTTTATTTGTTTATCTTTATAATTATTACATTTAATTAGTATTTAAAATTTATTAATATCAAACTTTTGACACACGTACTGGTAGGTAAAATATGCATTGGTAATACTTTCACCAAAATAGTAGTAACCTATAATGATTTCAAATTCAGGTATTACAGGGTACTACGAATTTATAGTAATATGTTGTACAATTATATATCTCAAGTTTTGCACTTCAAATTCAACTAACTAACTTATCATAATGTTGTTTCTCCGCAGGGGTAGGCAGAGAGGATGTGATTGAATGAATGTATCATTTTAAAATAAAACTTGTACACCTATGTCAGTTTTTTTAAGAAGAACATATTTTTGTTGTAAAGTTGCAATTTCAGAACATAGTTTTGTAGTATTTTTGACACAAAGTAATTAATCAACTAGATTGTTTAGTGACAAAAAAAATCTATTCAACGAAAAAATATTTTTGTTGCTTTTGAAATTAGCAAAATTTGTGGTTAAAATTCATTATTTATATTTGTTAACTTTGTTTTATTAACCACTTATTGACTTTAAATACATCCATTTTTTTCTTTAGGATGTCAATACTTATCAAAATATATTGTTTCTTTACCAGAATCTATTTTTAAAAAACAATAATTATTTCAAAAATAAATTTAGTACTTAACTCAAATTCTTAGTTAATACAAATTTACTCAAATAATTTTTAGGAAAAAATTTTAGAATTGGACTCGGCGTTAAATTTAATTGGTTTTTTTATAATTTTTTGTTTAGTTTTACACGCTTTATTTATCAAATTATTTAATTTATGACAAACACCGTTTACATTCAAAATTGACAATCCCAAGTTTTTATCAAAACCATGACTATTTTCTATCAAATGATCAGAAAATTCTGAAAACCCACTATTGTTCAAACATCTCAAATGCTCCTTTACTCTTATATTAAAATTTTTATCCGTTTTATATTGGTAAAACGGGTAAAAATATTTAATATTCAAAATTTTTGTTGCTACCGGGATTCGAACATGAACTATTTCCTATCCGGGGAAATGAAGTTTTGAATATTACTTCAAAAATGTACTATCGGCTTACTCGGTTAGTTGATATATAGTAGGTATATAATTGGTTAACGCAATTCCCCGGATAATAAAAGATCTAGGTTCGAATTCTTAACTAACTAATTTATCATCACGCCATTTTTCCGCGGAGGCAGAGAGGATAGAGTGCTACACTCTCGAATTCCAGTAGTAACTAAAGCAGTTTTTCGATAAATAGGTTTTTTCTATATCTGTTCTAATTTATTCATTTAATTAGTATTATATACGTATGTTAGTGATGAAAAACCGTTATTTAAACCATTATTGTGATAGTAATTATGTTCGATTGAAACGGCGATTGGTAACTAAGATTTAACTGTCGGAGGTTTAATTTCTAGTGTACCAGTGATTTCTCGAAGAATTATGATCAATTACTAATCATCAAATCAATTGAACACAATCACAGTCACAATAATGGTTTAACCATGGCTTATACATATATTTTTTAATTTAATATCTAACATAATTGGATAGAGGAGATTTGATGACATGTTTATGGGTAAAATTTGTTTTAATTTTGTTTTAAATGGTGCTCTTACTGATATTGTGAAACTAGATTGAACAGGCAATAAATATGAGTTATTGTTGATAATAATCCAAACTTAACATTTTCAACAGCACATAAAATTAATATATATCTTTGTTGATTATAATAGACCACTGTTTAGAGTTTTACCGTTTTACACCAACCGTTTTCGGTGATGTCTGTTACTTTGTCAGGCCATTATAATAAAAATCTAATCGTAAAATATTATCTTTTATTTTGTTTATTATCTCTAGAGTCAATTTTAAATATCGTAAATGAAATTTTCAAGTTCCTATTACCTGTCGGTAAAAAAAATATACATTAATTTTATGAAGTTTGTAAAAAGCGAACTATCAGCTCATATTAAATTCAATTTTTTTTTTCTATTTTTTATTCCTTTGCTTATTTTTTATGATTTTAAATTATCATAACTACAAATTTATTACTTTAAGAATTAAAAATAATCTTTAAATTATTATTCATGCTATACTCATCATCAGTGTAGTACATAATTCCTAGATATTACGTATATCTATTTTGCTTTCAGATGCACACAATAAAGTTTAGAATATTCTAATCTTTAAAGTGTTGTCAATAGCTAGTGTATGGGAATTTCTAGTAGATTCCTCGTGTGCGAGAAAAACGAATATCCAAATTCTCTCGATATCTCACATGATATAAGGGGGCACATTCTACGCCAATATCTTCTAGGCAGTGCTCGGTATCGAGAGGTAATAAAATTTACACTGCACGTTATAGTGGATGTTGTTTTGAAGATAAATATTGAAAAAAAATGTCAACCACAAAAAGTAATTTTTAGTATAAGAATCACTGACTATTTTTAAATACAGCGTAACTGTTAATGGAGTATAATACTGACAAAAAGTATCTATTCAATCAAGAGTTCAGTCCGAAAAAGATCTCTCTACTATTTTCTGCCCTGTCATGGCTCAGATATAATTCATCAATAATTGACCTTTAGAATATTCAGATTTCTCCAGAATCGCTCATTGATTTTCAATGCTTCGTCTCTCATCTGGTTTATCGAATGTCAAGTGCCAAATATTACAAACGTAAATCTCAGAATTTTAGACTAAAATACCTCCAATTTTAAGAGAGATATCATATATCAATACTAGTCTATTAAGAGACTTGTATAGACGAATTATAAGTACTTTTGGAGACCAAAGTAGTGTATGTTGATGATAGGATCCATCATGTAATTTCACCGCTGACTTAATTGTCATTCAAAGTGTACCGTATATCCACAAACCCTTGAACACTTTCAATATGTGAGCTATCAGTCTTACACAACGGATGACATCAAATGCGCTCCGACAAAATCGCCTCGAAGCTTTTAAGGAAATTTGTACAAACCAGCGTCTAAAAAAGAGTGTTCATTGTTATACAATAATGAAAAGAATGTATACCTAATATAATAATTTTATTTATAACTTTACGACAAATGAAATAATTAAAATAAATGCTTATTAAAATTTTTAATCAGTAAATTACATAATAAAATATGTTTTATTCTTTAATTTGTATAACCTTTGCTAAATTAAGTTATTAATTATATCGAGTATAATCTACAGTTTCGTTTATACCTTATACCTAATACTGCTTACTACCCTTATTCTAATTATACTCGAAGAGACATGATCGATGTCATTTTCCTGCGCAAAATAGTCAACTCTAAAGTAGACTATCCTGATTTACTAAGACGTATATCCATTCGAGTGCCAGCCAGGTCAACCAAAATTAATCTCACATTTAATCTTCCACATTGCAACACCAATGCTAAACAAAACTCATTTTTTTACCAAGCACCCCTTTATTTCAATTCAGACCTAAACGAACTAGACATGTTCAATACTTTAGTTACCTCAATTAAATCTAAATTCAATTCATTAACTTTAAAGACCCTTATTTTTATTTTTATCAGTCAGATTTTATTCCCTATTCCATGTTCTTTTTCTTTTCTTCTCGAATATTTTCTTACTTTCTTTTTTAAAACTTTTTTCACTATGTTAAAAAAAAAATTCTTAACTTTTTTTCTCACATTTTTCTGCTTTATAGTCCTTCTTAAATTTTAAATTGTAATCACTGGATGAAATATTTTGTATCGTCTGGGAAAACATGTAACTGGTTCAATTATTGTTTAGCTTTTATTATAATTTTCGTATTTACTGATAAACTGTATGTTTTCTGAATAAAATAAAAATAAAATATCTTGAGACCTTGAGACATATACTGTCCGCTTCACGCTGAATGCTTCTATAACAGTCTCTGTAAATCAATCGATAATGCCTAAGTCATGTGCATATGCCAATATTTGCATGGGATTATTGAAAATAGATTCAGAACCACGAAAATTTGCATCTCAGATGACCTTTTCTAGCCCAACAGCAGAAATGCATAATTTAAATCTCACGAAGACGTTAAGAATATACCTCTACATATTATTTATTTTATTTTATTTATTTATTAGAAACTATATATTTGAACTGTGCCCGTCTCACCAGAAAATACTGTGATGAGACGGGCATAGTTTACAATAAATTCTATAACTAAATTAGTTTTCAAGTATCAGAACCAAATTAACATTTATGTCTTATATTGTACATACAATATATAATTATACATAATGTATATGTATAAAAAGCAAACAAATTATTATATTTATATGACTGTCGGTGACTCAGATTATAAATCAATCTATATAACATTCATCAGATTGTAAATCAATCTATATTGTAATTAAATCATATTTTATTGTGAAGTTGCAATTTTGTTTGGGACGTATGCTTATATATGATATACCTTGAACGAACTAATGTTCAGTGCCTCTTACCTTCCCTCCCCCGCTGCTAGCGAGTGGTCAGTCGATCGGCGACTTTGAATCGGAACGGTTAAACGCTGTTATCAACCTCGTGTCTATGTGTCAACCTTTGACGAAATAGTGATATAATTCCATACACTCCCGTGCATCCGGAGGTGATTAAGAGACCCAGAAAAAACGGAATTCAATGAGTTACTTTTTCTTGTTCCTGTATTTCTGACACCCAAGGTGCGATTCTGTAAGTTTTTTTAAATACCAAGAATTTTGTTCTTAAATTACAATTTCATGGTGAAGCTATGATTTCATTAAAATATGTATACAAACATACTTAGATTTGTAAATCATAGTATCAAAGGCTTCGGAAATTTATTACCAACGAAATTTGACTCCTTTCAATTGAAATATACGTCTCACATAAGGACATCATATAAGGTTTAAATTCATCGTAAAATTTAATAGTTTACATGGTGTAATGGTAATGCATTCTTCCGGCAAAAAAATCCGGGTTCGATTGTCGGTTAACTGAATATTTTTTCAGTTGATAGATTTATTTTGTATATCTTCTTCTAATTTGTTTTTGTTATTAATTAATCATAAGCCATGTCGTATAGGTTTATTCTCATAATTAGAGATCATTAATTTTATTGCTGTAATTTTAGATTTTTGTTAAATGACACAAAACTAATCTTTAATGTGACCTATTTGTAATCGACAAATTGTATTGGAGGCTGAATAGTGGAAAGAAAGCTACCACCCCGTTGCCCAGAATCACGCTGACAAATCTATTTGTTCACCCGCGACCAGTGGTACAATAAAAGAAAGTAGAACGAATTTGTTGGCACGGTAACAAATTACGAGAAACTCTATGGCAAGCTTTAGCTTGCAAGATTCCGAACTCGAACACATGAAACGTGGAATTTATAAAGATATCTGTGTGACAACCTGAAGTCAAGAACTCTTAAAACTTCGTGGAATATATAAAGGTATCTTTATGAAAGTAATAAAATATTATATTTAAGTTCTATCGATGCAAGAAACTCTGCAGGTATAAAAGAACTGGAATGGAAAACCACTATTCAACACAAGAAAGAATGACCTCAAAAATAAACATAAAAAGTATTTTTTTTAAGAACACTTTATTGTAGTGAAGTTTCATTTTCAAAACATTATTCTGTGGTATTTTGTGGGTTTTACTCAAGGGTATTTGAGATTCACTGCAAAATAAAGTTGATTGCTTTTAAAAATTGAATAATATAAGTATCAATTGAAAAGATTACAGAATGTAAATTCAAAGATTGTCAAAAATGTATTCGATTGCTATAGCGAAATAGTGAACGCGCTTCCCTGGATAGGAAGAGGTCCAGGTTCGAATCCCGGTAGCAACTAAATATTTTTTCGATAAATAGTTTTTTCTGTATATCTTTTTAGTCGATTCATTTCATTTGCATAAAAGGGCTTTAACTAGTCAGCCTTGGTATATATGAAGTTAAAATGTAGACCATGAGAAGGAAAGAAATAAATTTGATACACCTTCGAGATTTGGTGGTACCATCATATACTGCGTGTAACAGACTGTGAAAATAGAGCTAAAATATTCCCCTATTTTTGTAGAACTGCGTAGGAACTGACTCCCCATAACATGCAAGAAAATAATTATTGTTTATTTCATGTATCTAACCCATTGAAAACGCTGTTTCTTCAGGAATATATACTTTATGACTTCAGACCCACCACAGAGTTCCTCCATAAGTTTTAACACACCAGATCAAACATCTTTCTGAGGATAATATGTCCAAACACGAATCACTGAAGCTCATCGTCCACGACTCCGATTGGTATATCAAAACTGATCCCTTTAAAGTCTTACATAGAGTAAATCTCATATACTTTTGGAATTCATAATAAATGTATGACATCTATCATTGTCGTTCTCTTACAAAGTATTTTTGTTTTAAAATTACACCCGGAAAATTTCTTTTTCTAGACTGTCATATTTTTGACCTAGTGTGACCGAAAAATTAAAAGACTGCTTTGTGCGCTACCTCAGATAGAGCTCGCAGTGGTTGGATGTTTTAGAGAATTAACGTACTCGTATTCTTGTGTCATCCTTTTGAAATACGTTACATAGTTCTCCAGTAAAATATTTCTAAAATATCTATTCCTCTTGTCTACTTGACTATAGAATCAATGCTACATACATTGGAAAGACAAGTATGTGAAGTAACGTTACATTAGTTGCTTATTTGATTGTCTATCTTTCTACGCTCTTGTAACTTGGTTCAAAGCATCATTAACTAATTGAATTCGTCTCCGATGTTTGCAGTCAGCGCTCCAAAATAAATAAATCTATCTCCTTTACTGATATTTAAAATATCCGTAATCATGTGTTAGCGTCACCTACGAAAAATTTCCACGTCTAAAAATAACAAAGTATTATTTTGCTTTTCCATTCGAAATGTAGTACTTATAAGAATGAAGTCCAAGATTTTTACTTTCAACAAATGTATTCAAAAATCTATTTCAAATGTACAATGTGTTTGTTTCCGTATTTTAGTAATTCGTACCTTGGAGCGCTCAAAGTACGAACTCAAAACATATAGCCACATATCATGTGAATTGGATTTTTAAAAAACACAAACATTCCGTTTGTAAAACATTCCACCATTTTATGTAACGTGTCATACCTAGATCCTTTTAACAGCTCCTCGTGTTATTGAAACCTTTTATTGTACTATAAATATACCTAATCACAGTCGATAGAACGAATCGTTAAGAAAAGCACTCATTGTTTAAAAACATGAAGGAAAATCTTTGAAATATAAGTTTCTACATTTGTGTAAGGAGACATACTCATTAATAGGAAGCCGCGTATCTGTTACTTGGAAATATAATCTTTATTCAGCATGTTTTGTTGAAAACCTGTATTTATTTGGTTTCTTACGAACTCCTTCAACATCTTCTTGAACAATTTTCTAAAACAATTTATTTTGTGTTCCCGAAATAATTCATTCTACAGGGTATTTCTGTGAGATTCTTTTAATAAATGCTGGTAAACCAGAAGCTAAATGGCAACTATTTTTATACATTTAACACAACAATATTTTCTATTATATATACACATATATTTTATCACGTGTATAGTTTTATAATTATTTTTTTTAAATATGTTTATTTTATTAATATAAAACTAAATTTAAATTTATTCTTATCTTTACTGAGATTTGAACTACAGGATGAATATTATGTTCCATGCTGATTTTGTTTGGCCGCCATTATGGTTTGGCAGATATTTGTCAGTTTTCATATGGTAGTCATAGAGAATAGTTGATTACAATTTATTCTGGAGCATTTTACGTTTCATCAACGTGTTGAAGTCAGTAAAACATTTTTCTAAATAATATTGGCAATGCTTTAACCATTAACGGTGATTGCTATCGTCACGCGTTGTAAAACTTCTTGATTGCTGAATTAGGTTTATTGGGACACACTCATACACAGCCCGAACTACGGTTGAAATTTTTTTAACCCGGCTGCATAATGTCAAAAAGTGGTGATATCGACTGGCCTCCTCAATCACCCGATTTAACGGCTCCCGATTTTTTTCTGTGGGGTACTTGAAAGAAAAGGTCTATGCCAATATGCCAACAACAATTTCGATGCTACGGGATAATATTCAAAATAAAATTGCTGAAGTAACACTCAAAAAAAAATATTGTTAAAAGATCACGCGTTTGTGCCGCTGCCAGAGGCGGCAACTTGACCGATGTCATATTCCATACATAATTGTAATAAACCAAATAATCGATAAATAAAAACCTCAGAATTTTGTTTTATTTCCTAGTTATTCTAAAACAACATCGACCTGGAACATAATATCCATCCTGTACATTGGAAATGTGAATCTCGAGATGAGTCGTAAAAAAGAAAGAAAAGACAAAACAACATAAGATCAAAACGTTTTTATTCTGCTCTAATGAAACTTGAAATGCTTTGAAAATAGTAGCCATTAAAAAATAAAACACATTTATTTATATAGGTATGCCAGTTAAATTATTTAAAATATCTAACCACAAAGTTATTCCTCACAATATTACAAAAACAAATTAATGAGGGAAGCTAAACTTCCTGTTTTTATCGTGACTTGCGCGCTTAAAAATATCTGTAATTCTCAATTATTTTATTAATATTGATATAAAATTTTAATTTTGAAGAATTTAAAGTAATTTAAAGAAACAGATGTACATATAAAATATAGAACCACTTCAATGGCAAACAACTTCTGCAATATTCTGTCGATAACTATTTTTATAAACATTCTATTTATTTATCTACTATTGCACCCCGCCATTGTATCCCTTTCGTGGCCAACTTTGGGGTGTGTTGTGCCGTCCAACTGTCCGCTTTCTTACGTGTTTTGTGTACAAATCTTAAAATACCATGGTGCAGTTTCAGGAACATATTGAAACAGTCGCCATTGTAGAATGCAGTTTGTGTGCTTTCAAATATTCTACAGAAGCAACTCTATTTCTTTTAACAAATGTTATTTTTTTATTACACGATAAATTGATTTCTCTATAAATTTTGTAGTGAAAAAATACTGGAAATAATATATATATATATATATATATATATATATATATATATATATATATATATATAAATATTATTTTAAATAATAATATTCAAACAACACAGGGATAATGCAAAATGCCTAAGTCGTTAAATAATGTTTTCATTTAATTGTAAAACAATGCGTATTCTAAAATACGTGTGAGGAATGGCACATACAATTTTCGATTAGAGCGTGAAGCTTACTGCGGTACGTGGAAATTTAATATATGTTCACCGATAGAATATATTCATACATTTTCATTTCCAATGAAGGTTCTAAAATAAGCTTAGATTAAATTAGCTTAACCAGCTTCGTTCCAACATTACTAATAAACATAAGTATATTACTTATTACCTACATTACTTATAAACATGAGTAATTATTACAAATATATTTTATTTCGAAAATAAACTCACTCACAACCCTTACCTTGTAGCAAATATATAAGATATCTTTGTTATCTACAATACTTGAGATAACAATGTAAGACAAAAGCAGATTGAATATTGTTATATTGTAAATATTCGCCTCGTGGTGTATCTTAATAATGGCCACATTTGGATCATGGTAACATCAACCGGGCGAGCTTTAGTGTATTCGATAAACAGACCGGATATTTCGCTAGACGTTGGCGGAGCGGAGCTAGACCCGTAGCGAACGGTAGCCGAACGCTCAACACGCGATGAGGCAAATGGCTGTCGCCTCTCGAAGGCGGCTGGCCATGTCGTAGGAACTTATCTTGTAAATCGGAAGAAATTGGTATTTCCTCCCTGGCTTGGATGAAAAATATGACGATATCGTGACAATGGCGCGGTTGATGGTGGACGCTTTCTGCATTTGTTCTTGGTAGCAGAGTTTCTTTATGGCGATTGCTAGTTTAAATGATGGATGTTAACTATGTCATTTACGCGATCTGAGGTATTAAGATTGCCGATCGGATCTGCGGTAATTATGATTTGGTCACTGTTTTGAGGTGGAAAAACTATGCTTATTTATTGATCCATGATTGTCGTCATGGGATCCTGGCAGGAGCAGTTCACGATGAGCACCACATTCCATTGTATCTTGTATATTTCTTCCTTGTTTTAATGTAAAAACTTGTCTGAAGTCTGTAATAAAAGCCACGCCGGACGGCCAATGAAATTGCAGTGTTTGTAGTCGGTTTAAATTATTCCAATTTTGTGTAATCAGTCAAATTAAAATCCTCTGTTATCGCGTCAATCCGTGGTGGAATAACCTCTTAAGTAATATTTTGTCAATTCAAATAATATGTGGGTACTTCTAGTGGAGTTATTTTTGGTATGTCAAGAAATGTTTGAGGTTAAATCTATGTTTTAATATTTTTAATTTCGTTGTAATAACTGTGATTGTTAAATTCTTAAATAGATTAATTACCAAACAGAAAATCTCGTTTAATTGTTATCTCATGTGTCAATTATAAATTTTCCCCACCCAAGGTTAGAAGCAGAATGCGGAAAACTGTAGTGCAATTGTATGCATACCGGGCGTGTAAAAATCCACAAATCTCATATTCTCCACTATCTTGCCGTTGGAGGATTGAACCCCCCAGTTCGATACCTCACAATATATTTTAAAGACGTTCATTAAAATTAAAAACGAAAAATATTGTTGTTGCTACCGTGATTCGAACCTGAATTTCTCTCCAAATAATGTAACGACAGATGTATTAATTTGAAAAGTGTAATATTGAAATTAAACATATTTGCTAGCACCAATATAAAAAAAAAACTGGTTCACGGAGGACATGAGATACGCATCACAGATATGAAAGTTATTATACGCAACTACGTCCACCACTGGCTGTGTTCCTTTTTGCAGTGTACACCGCGTGCTCATCCTGAGTAGTATATTTCTAATCATGTATTTTGAGATATACGTACATACATACACACATACGTATACGTACGTACATACATACTATATGCACTCGATACCGTACTTTTTCAAATAAAAATATGTTCTCACACAAATCTTTCGTTTGATCAAAATAATAAAAAAAACGTAACCAATATAAAAATTATAAAACCCAAAGAAGTTTCACTTACAATGCGCGTAGAATATTTACAATTTATTTGAAATCACAGAAAAATTCATGCGCTTAATAAATTTCAATATTATTTGAAACTCTGCAGCACATAAAAAAGTGCTAAAAATCTTAAGACAAATTCGCTCTTCATTGGATTTTGCTAATGCGATATTCTCACTATTTGAGACTATGTTTTAAGCTTTACCAAAATGATGGCGTCATGCAAGTACATTTAAAAACTGGTTACCAAACATACCTTCATATTCACCCAATCAGGGGCGAATCGGCGACCTAAAACCGGGCCGAAAAATTCTCGAAATAATGGCACGTTTTGTAATTTATGTACTCACCGTCACGTCGTTTCCCTGTAAGGATACGCAGAGAGAATAGAGCGTCACACTTTTCTGTCTTGGCACACCACTCTTGCCTCTGTGGTTTTTGATGTTTGTAATATGGCCGTCTTCCAGTACTTAGTTTATCTGATCGTACCAAGTCTTCCACGAACGTCCTTTATTTTTAATGCTATCAACACTTACGTCATATATCTTTCTTAATATTCTCTCTACACTGTAACCAAACCACCTAAGTGATCCTTTTTTAATCTTACTCACTATTCTATACTACATTCTTTTTTTATTATTTCATTCTTAACTCTGTCATGAATCGATCTGCCACATACACGCTTAAGTGGTCTCATTTCCACTATATTCATTCTACTTTCGTTCTTTTTCTGACAGCTACTGGTCTCACTTCCATTCATCAGGACTTCATTGTCTACCGTTAGTCTTACCTCGGTTGACAAGTCCCCGTTAGATAGAGATGCGTACATAGAATACATGTCACATAAATATTATTACTATTTTCAAACTAAACTAAACGCTTGTACTATGAAAATAGGACTAACTTGCTGGTCTTCTTCTGGTCTTCTTCTGATCTTCGCAAACCCCTAGATCACTAAACTAACGTTTTAACCACTAGACCAACAAACGTTCACTTTATTCCCTACATTCGCCTTCATTTCGATGTTTTTCTCAGCCTTTCCGTTTCTATTAAACCTACTTCCCAAATACACAAGCTCATCTACTTGTTCTAAACATTCATTACCTACAAGTATTTTTCACAGTCTTGCTTTCCTCCTTTTCGAATACCATCACTTTCGACTTGTTGACAATCATAATAACTTGCATACATTGTACATTCTACTCACTAGACTTTGTAATTCTTGTTCATTATTTGCTATTTATAAGTACTGCATCATTGGCGTAAATAAACAGCATACAATCAAATCGCTCATTTTTATTCATACATTCATACATTCCAGATCTTTCACACAATTATACATATACAAGTTAAACCTCCATGGAGACTTTTCACAACCTTACTTGACACCCTTTGTTGTGTCAAACCATGGTGTGAATGATCAATTTATCATTACAAACGCAGAACTTTGCGATTTGATATATATGCGATTGCGTATATAAATTTACTATTCACCCTGTTATCAGTGAGTACTTTCCACAAACTTACTCATATAGCTCTAGCATACACCTTTCGCAGATCTATAAAGGCACAAAAAAATTTTTGGATTCTAGCTAAAAACTTTTCTGTCAGCCCTCATAGAGAAAAGATCTGACCCATGCACATCTCATACTTCTTCTTTCGTTGCCGTTTTTGTTATTTCTATTAAAATTATTCTATCCAACCTACCAACCGAGATTTGTAGACTAATTGCCATATAGTTACCATATTCCATTCGCCACCTTTTTATATCTTTAATTTTATCCTCATTCGTTAACGTCTCTCCATTTACTGACTACTACTGCTTTCATACTACTACTTTCAGCACCACATCGGAATTTTTTGACTGCCTACCAAAAGAATTTTATATTTACCTAGAAATTATCAGTTTTTACCGGGCCTTACATAATTATTGTTCGGCGTGGCTTATCCGTCCCTGTACTTAATCAAAACTTTTATATACACTACGTATTCCTACGCGTGTTTGCAAAAATCAATTCTAAAACCATGTGATATGAATTCAAGACCCCAAGAGAAATAATAAAACCACAAGCACAAAGCGTAGCTGCTGTTAGAATATTTCTAGGGAGTACCGTGTGTTTTGTATATCACGTAAGGAATCTAATTTCGCATAACGCGCGGAGTTTTTACTTCTTTATTTGAGTCTCAGAATCTTCAATTTGAAAACATCTCAGCTTACGAATGAAACCTTCCATATATGCCCTACGATCTTTTCTTAAGTTACAAGGTATCAATGTTACATCGACGTGCGAACTTGCACAATATCTTCATTCGGAGAGATATCGTTCGGGAACATCGATGATATTTTATTTTTAAATGTCTCTATCAATAAGATTGTAATGATCAACGGGTATTGCTTGTCATAGCTAAAACCTTATAGTTTAATGACGAGAATACATTCGTGATCCAAATAAATGTGCAACATACTTATGTATATACCATAGGTAAGAGAAATAATATATATAAATAGATGAATAAATAATATATTGAAAAACAGCGCAGTCGTGACTTATTTGTGTACCAAATCGTGTTATAAGCAGTATATAATTTGTAATTCTCTGTAGGAGAGCACAACTTTTTATTTTATTGATAATCGTATTATTTGAGTCGTCTAGTTCCAATACTCTAACTTAATTAAAAATTTGTAAATGGCCTTTTATTTACAAATTTCCTTTCAAACTCCACTATGGATGAGAAAATATTCAATTTAAAACTGCCTTTTATTTCAAAAGCCCTTATCTACATTTAAAACCAATTAACGCACGCGGTCCTATTAAATTGAGTAATAGCTGGCGTGGTAGTAAAAAAATAATTACTTAGTTAAATGTATAATTAAATGTCTGATCGATCAACTACATTAGTTTTTTAAAGCAGTAATTCAACTTTTACATTTCTTCTAAAAGGTTGCTTTGAAGTGAATTCTAAAAATAATCAGTAATTTATAAAATTAGGAATTGTAATTTAATTCAATAAATATTTGAATAAGAACTGAGTAAATTTAATAATTTCTTATTTATATAAAAAATTAGGCATATTGTCTTCAATGTTATCATTTCTAAACAATCTCTAAATTTATGATATATAAAACGAATTCATTCATTTTACTGTCCATATTGTTTATAAAGTAAAACGGTGACCTTCGTGGTCCAATGTCCAGATACCGGGCTAGATTTTTGGTGAGGTCGCAATACATCTGCGTAATCATGCCCAGGTGTTTTATTAATGTGTTTCTCTACAGTAATTCTACAATAGACAGAAAATATTTTTTTTCGTAGAAAACAATCACTTTGTAGTTTAACATATTAGATTCAATAAAACATAATCACTTTGTATAAAACTACGAACTTTAATAAACGCCAAAGTATAATGTAAGAAAAAAAAATTAATCAGAAAGATTAGCTCTCATTCACTTAGATATTCCCACTTTAGCCTCAAATGTTCCCGAGTTTTTTTTTACTTATGAATCAAAATTATTTTCAAATTTTATGATTTTTAATTCATTTCTCTAGATGATGTTGCAATTTTTTAGAACGTACCATCTTTGATAAGATTAATGAAGATTAGATTTGCATTTTTTCAAGGAGCGATATGTTATGAAAAATGTAAACATTATACATAAAAGTAAAATGAATATCATGAATTGCGAAAATATTATGTTAAAATATTCCAGTTATGAAAATGGACTGGAAGTTACAGCACCTAGCAAGTTTCGTTCAAAGTTAAATCAAAGAAATATTGCATTTTTTTAAATTTGGCAACTTTCTTCTGGAAAAGAAAGTATTATTATACAAAGTTTACATCTAATGAAGATTATATTTAACGATGTAGCTCAGTAGGTAAGAAGTCTCGATAATAAAAAGGTCTCAGGTTCAAGTCCCTGTGGGATGTCATTTTTTTCAGATAAAAGATTTGTCCTTTACATTTTTTCAGTGACATGAATATCTCTCTATCTCTGTCGATGTGTTCTTGACTTAGCATCGTGGTCCTATATTCTACTTCTACGGCGCAGACTACTTGCCTTCATTCTTTTTGATCCTGAGCAGCGTCGTAACTATGCCAATACAGCAAATGCGGTGCATGGAGGCCCATATTAGACAGTGGCCCAAAACGTTCGCACCCTTTAAATTTTTAGCATTGATACTTTGGTATTTTCTCATTTAAATTATTTCACTAATCGCGTTCTTTTAATAAAGGTTATCAGTTTGATGTTTTAAGTACGGGAGGATGATAGTCAAAGCATGGTAAATGAAAAATATAAAACCTTGAGTTTGTAGTTGCTTTAATCGTCCGGTACAATAACACTAAACTAAAATTGAGGTAGGTATCCAATATTTAAGTACACAGTAATTTACACTTAATGAGACTTGTGGAAGATGCCAGATGTAAGAACAAAATGGCTCTCTCGTTCCCCGTACCCGGCAGCCTATAGATTTGTTCCCCTAGCGGGCGTCCGACACATCACGTCGGTACTCAGCCGGCTTGGTGATAGGATCGCCAGACGTTCTCTGGTACCTTTCGCCACAATACTTTTATGTAATCAACTTATAATTTTTAAAATTCAACACAGCACACAATGGAATTATAAGATTTTAAGAATCATTTCTCCTGTTTATTACGAAAAACATGAAAACATTATCGATGAATACAGTAGTATCCCACAGTATGCCGCTAGTAAGTCGAATTAGAAACTTAATTATCGTCGCAACAAAAACACATGTACGCTTGAAATTTTTTATTTCAAAACTACTGAAAAAGTCATATTTAAGTAATTAATCAGTAAGTGAATAGTATACCACCAGGAACGTGCACTGCATACAAACAAAAAAGCTCTGCATTACTAAAAAGTCTGCGAAATGAAAATAAATTAAATAATTTTTATGTTATGAAAAGATCCAATAATATTTTATCCGCTATTACTCGGATTAGCGTAACCTTATCAATGACGTAACCCACGACTTTTGTCGTGGATTATTTAGAAATATTGCGAATCATTTGTAACAACTTCATGTGCATGCTCGTCAGCAATTGGTTAGCACTTAGGTATTGTATGAACCTAATTTTTTTTATCCTCATAATAATCGTACTGTACTAAATATTTTCTTATTAAATGTATGTTGGTATCTTTTCGTCTGAAAATTTTCTGCATTTTTAAAATAATTTGTGCTTTATTCTGTTGTCTTAAAAATGGAACAATCCTTACTGAAAACTGCGTGCAATAATAACCTATTCCAATCTGTCATTCCGTATTCGGTGTTTGCGTAGATAAAAATTATAGGTTATAATTTATTATCTGTCAAGCGAGCGAGTTTTCATTTTTCAGGATATTATTAAGTTAGATTATAATCAATAATAAATTAAGCGTTAAAATAAAATTATTTATGTTATGAGTTTCGGCTATGCTAATCTATAAAGCTAGTAATTTAAATAAATGTTTTTGAACACTGTTAATGAAACATTTTAAATTCGTTGTTCGAAGGAAAATCGTAGAAAATGTTATAAACGAAATAAAAAAGCACAGTGCGGTACCGAGCTATAAAAGAACTTACCTTTTTGAAAATAATAATTTTACAAATATATTTTTTATTTAAATTGATAGAATTGTTTTAAAAATTCTTACATTTTGTATACTTAGTTAGCATCGTCAGTAACAGCATAACCTAAGTTTGTGCCTACAGCACGCCACTGAATATAACTGTATATACAATAAATAATATGTGCCCTGTGATCACCAATTTTAATATCTTTTATCAACACAACCGTAATTCAAAAGAATTATTTTCATGTATGTCATTGAGCCTTTCTTCAGTATAAAGTTCCTGAAGTATGGACATATTCGTTCATCTATTATATAGTTAGGTTTTAATATATTTTTATTCACTATTCAACTAATTTTGATCTCTTGAAGCCTTCATTCAAGAACAACTATTACACACCTATTAATGCTTACGTACTTTGCTTCAATATTTTATTTTATACAAGCCTTAAAGGGAAAATATATTCTCGTGAATGGATTCTTCTTTCATGATCACAGCGTGACTTCCATTCAAGGGAATGAATGAATGATGAAAAGCACGTATCTAAGAAAATGGCAGAGGACTGTGATTTTTTATTAAAATATACGTTTGAAAACAAAGACAAAAAATATTTTATGTGTATGTTGTCAGACATTAACTGAATTAATTTGACGTTTTAAGTGTCACATTACTCGTTACCTTTTGACATACTGGTTTTTTGATATTTTTTATTATTTTATAAAAATCAAATAAATGCGTAATGTTACATAAAAAACATTGATTAGATTTCAGTGTCGATAAATCTGCGTTTATTTTCAAAATAACATGCTTTTGAAGCTTGCATCAATATAAATATTTTTTAAGTCACTATTATATACTAGCAAATACAATAAGTATTATAATAATCGGCACTGATGGTGGACAGTGCAGTGGGATTCAAAACGTCGGCCAAAAAGGTCAGTTTCACATTATGTTTTTTAATTCTACTTTAACACGAATTATTTACAAGTAACCAATGTACACTAATTGAATAAAAGGTTCAAAATATATAATATTATATTATTTAGTCTTAAAGACATTATTGTAGCCGTTAATTTATATAAATAAATACATAAATTATGAAGACAAAAAAAATACATAAGTGTTAAAGAGTTTTAAAATCTATAATTATTTATAAAAAATATGGTATTTAAAATTATGTCAATAATAAAAAGAAACAAAATATTACCCCTGTAATAATAAAAGTTGTTCTTGATATTTAATGTCTAAGATGAATTTAGTAAATTCATATTATAGAGCAGTAAAATTCGTACATTAATATTGAATTTTTAAATTCTCGTTATTTACTTTTAACATTCTCGAAAATTCTATGCTTTACTTGATCGTTAAAATGTAAATTATTAAAAAATATTTAATCAATAACTAAATATATCCTCCTTTGAGTCTGTTTATTAAAATTTAAAAAAAAATTAAAGTGGAAAGAAATCCAGCGGAATGACCAAAATAACATTTTCCTGAGCCTGTTTGAATTGGATTTGATTTGCCTGATTCCTTTGAGGCCAAATGAAATGTCAATACCAATTGATTTCCAAATTCCTATATTTTGTGAAAGATTTGTCCGCTACGTCATAGGCGCCCCTTAACCTTATCCCAGCCTGGAGGTAATAGCCCACGTTTCCAATTTTTCTGTACGACCACAATATTGACCAAATGAGATCCATTTTTCTAACGGTTCGCACATAAGAAAAGTTCTTTTTTTTCAATATGTACGTAATTTTACTTTCATTTCATTTTACTTTTATTGAAAGGAAATATTACACGTTACAAAATGTAAACATAATTACGTTATATTCTGTCATAAACTAGAAACTGGAATTGATTGTCTATCATTTACTCCGATGCATCATTGGAGAACATGCTCCAATGGTGTATTGAAAAAAATCCCCAGAGTATCTGTAATCTCCTTCACTGTAACAGCAACTCATGAAAAAACTATTTTATATACTGTTCATAAAATTTGTTAAACACTGCGACATGTTTCTGTTAAATTTTTCATTAACTAATTAATTTCAAAACACTGTTTCTCGCTTCCGCTATAGCTCGAACAATATAATTTAGCAATTTAAACATAATTTAATAAAGATTTATACATAGTTATATGCATATACATGTGTGTTTGAATATATATATTTACTAGCCATAATCAAGGCTCTGTTTCAAATGTTATGGTACAACCGTCTTGTAACTTTTGATACTCAACTGTAAGACATAGGTCTTCCGTGAACAAATATGCTATGCATATATATAATGAAAATTCAAATAATTATTTTATTTTATTTGACGAAATTACGGATACCTACTTACCGTTTAGTAACTTAACTAAAATAAATATTTTAAAAACACAATAAAAAAATAATAAGAGAGACATTCAATTATGGTTACATTGAGTTAACAAATATTCCTCCGTCTTCTATGGAGTTTTTTTGACAGTAAAATATATAACATTACAAATCATCTCATATTATTAAAGATTAAATGATTGTATGTTTGTCGTAGTTTGTGTAAATCATGCCCCGCTGTCGCACAAGGAAAACCGATATTGACGAATTGTTTTATAGAATAAAACTATAAAACAAAATAATATTCCTTGAATAGGCTTTCTTCTATTTTCAATGTGGTTTTTCTTATCGTGAACTCTATGTACTAGATGAAAATGTTATGTTTTAAATGTTTAAATGTACTGGTTTCGAAAAATAAATTTAGTACCTATTTGTTATTTAAGTAACAATTTGAGTTAAGTACTTAATTTATTTTATAATTGTTGTTTTTTTAAAAATAGATTCTGGTAAAGAAACAATAGTATATGTTTTTAGTTAGTTATGACATCCTGAAGAAGAAAATGATATTTTTCGAAACCAGTAGATGTATTTAAACTCAATTAAGTGGTTAATAAAAAACAAAGATAATAAATAGAAAATATATTTTTTAACCACAAAGTTAATATTGCTAATTTTAAAACTAATTATTTAATTAATTCACATAATGACTTTATGCAATAAATATAAAGAATAACCACCCCATCATTGACGTTAGTAATTCGGGTAATTAATTGATAACTACTATTTAGAAAATCGTAATAAAGTTTATTCTGAATTAAATATACTAAAGAACATAAAGCATTTATTTTCTTGTTTAATTTACCTAATTCAAAATATTGGGGCTAATTTAGAATACGTAAGTAGGACCTGTATTATACAAGATACTTAAAATTGGACCTTCTGTTTTTTCATTGACTTCAAACATTAAATTAAGAATTTAAAAATATATATATTCTGAGCTTATATGTTTATGACACGGACTATCGGGTAAGGAAATAGCGCGTGAAAGGACTGAAATATCTTTTTCGATCCATGTGGAAAAAATTCAGTTCAAAAATTAATAATAATATGACATGAAAAGGTTTTATTTTAAACTAAGTACACTAATACCAGAAATATTCATTTTTATTTCATGCTACTTCTTCGGAATCATTTTATCTTACGTTTATAAATCAACTCATTCATCATACAAATTAATTCCCGAAATCATTTATAAATTTTAATGTTTTGTCAGAAAAACCTCATTTTTTGTTTTTCTTTTAAATATATTCCATAAAGTACCTCTAAGAGTTAATTAATATTCCAGTTACATCTTTATTTTAATATCATTTTTTTAACATGTCTATATACAAACTCTTTTACAATACATTCTAATTTATAATGGTATTCTTCTTAACTCTTTCAACTCATATTTCGTTTTTCTGAGAAAATTTAATTATTTTCCTAAAAAAACTCCATTATTCATTTTAGTATTTACCCATATTTCTTTTTCAGCTTGTTAATATGGCAATATTATACTTAATTTGTTTACTTTGACTCTTTATATAAAAAAACATTACCCATTTCACTGGTAGGCATCTATGTCAGACATTTATTAATAAATTTTATATCTTATTAAAATGAATGTGTAATGTTTTTCAACTTCACTAATAACTAATAAATTTACATGAATTAGACAGATTATTCATATTTTTTAAGCGTTATGTATACATGGTTAGGTTGGTAATACTAATTTACTAGTCCCCGGGTGCATACATCGCCTGTGTCGTCAGTAAGAACATTTTTGTTGTCTAGTATTACGGTTAAAGTTATTTCGATTCATTTTTCTTCTTAGTAAAATCTTATTTATCAAATAGCTACTTAACCTATTGCTATTATTATAATATTAATCATAGATTTTGCAAAGGAAAAATTAAAAATAACCAGATGTATGAAAGTTAAGCGAACGCTAAACTACTGCTGTATCTTACGTAGTACGATATGTTTTTTTTATATTCTTAAGGTTTAATGTTTTGTTCATATACAAGGTTTATGTTTAGATGGGTTTTGATAGAAATATAACGATGGTCGCCGAGTTTTTTTTAAAGAAATAAAATAAATGAATTAATTTTTAAGAACACATTCTTATTGTGAAGTTGCAATTTTACAGAACATAGGTCTGTGATATTTTTCATACAAACCAATTATATTAATTAGAAAGATATACATATAAAATCAATTTACCGAAAAAATAAAACATTTTATTTATATTAAAAATATCACAGGCCTATGTTCTGTAAAATTGCAACTTCACAATAAGAATGCGTTCTCCTTAAAAATATATAAGTTGTATTAATGTTTCCAAAATTTAATAAAAATGAATCATCTATTAATTCTGAAGTCTCCTATTGTATTAATAAAAGGTGTTTGAGATTCCGTAAATATAAAGAAAATGGCTTTTAAATAATGGAACGATAGATGTATCAGTTTGAAAATGCAACATATAGGTTCAAAAATTTATCGTCAACTTACTGTGTTGGTGTAGCATAATCGGTTAATAGATTTCCCGGGATAGGAAGAAATCCAGGTTCGAATTCCGGTAGCAACAACGATAAATTGATTTTACATGTATATCTTTCTAATTAATACATTTAATTCGTATTAATTATTTTTTAATATTTAACGCGAGCACGTTGTAGTTATTTATTTTAGACACCGGTTGGTAAATATAATAAACTCGCAGTGGTAAAAAATCAAGTTAATTAATCTTTTATTTATTTATTTTATTTAATCACAGTCGACCATTTAAATTGAATTAATCTTGTATTCGGACAAGTTGATTTATGCGTACATATATTACCTGTGAAATACTATCATGTACTGTTGTGAATATGTTGGTAAATATCTATTTTGAGCACTGTTTGCCGGCGATGCACAATACCAGAATGTGTTTTATGTGAATTCTAAATATTTCTGCTATTGTTGCTTATTCTTTGAGTTCTCAAAGGAATTTTAACAACAATAATTTCGAAAACGTTTGTTTCCAGGGAGGTTTCTGGAGGCTTAGCTGTAATTACCATTTACCTTACATTCAAAATTTCAGCAAATGTGTGTTCAAAACCGCGCAAATGTGTTTGAAGTCGGCTCTGTACAATATTATTGCATTTCAACAGACAATTAAGCCCATTGAAATTGCACGGTCAACTGCAGTGGTCACTAAAGGTATTCAACATTAACTTGCAGTTATTTAGTTATAATTCTGTAGGTTTATGCAAACTATTGTTTTTCTCAAATTTTTCTAGGCGCTGATTAGCTCGTGTATTTATATGATAATTACATCGTACAAACATTCGGATGCTGACTTTAAATATTTAGAATGATTTTAATATAAATATGTATTGAATTATATACTGACATTTTTATATATGGAGATGTCATGCGATTTAAATTTTAGTCTAGTAATCTTTTGTTGTAGAAAAATGAAATATAATTTAGATAGAGATGTTGATATGATAATTTTAATTTCTTCTTCTTCGGTAACTTACATCGAGACTTCGATATTACGGACGAGATGCCCTCAAAATGGTAGTGCTGCTCAAGGAGAGCACCACAAGATAATCTCGGCAAGGTGAGATGCTCGTGAAATAAATGAGTTCGTGTTATAACATTATGATATTATTGTTGCTCCTAAAGTTACCAAAAAGATAAACTCAAAAGAATTAAGTTGTAAATTACAAGCATCTTGGGCGATGTTTATTGATAAAATAGTAACATTGATCAACAACATGGCATTTAACGGTTATACATGGCTACAATAGTTAATGGGTTTCAGAAGCCCGCCATTTTGTATTTCCGTCCGAGTGCGTACACTGAGATAATAACACTATTGAAAACAAATATACCTAATAAACTTACACACTATCATTACTTATATTTTAAATATCATAACGGTAGCCTAAAAATATATGCTTACATAAAGGAATCATAACGGGAAACGGTCGCCACTAAAAAAGAGATACTTTGTGTATTTGTTCCATGGGTGATTTACCTCGAGATGATGCTCGATAGTTAGCATATTCGATCCTTAACTGCAAAGCCATGACACGGAATACGCACAACCCTAATGCATTATGTTGGAGGAATCGGAGCGTCAGCTGACTCCTTAATACAGCGGCGAGTGTAATAATGTTAACGCCTTGGAAAGACGCCCTCATGTTATGATCAACTTCTATTAAGCGAGAAGTTATAATCTGGAGTCGCGAGCGACCCGTCATTCCATTTTATAATAGAGACACATATCTCGCGAATTAACTTCACTGACCGGGCACTAAACGCTCCGATTTTACTTTGGGTTGCGACAGCTTTTGCATGCCCCCCATGATGACACTATGTTTGTAATAAGTAGTGTTAGGGAGATGTTGCATTTCTTTCATCTAATTGAAAAAGAGAAAGAAAAATTCCATTTCCGTATCAATGACAGCAAAACAAAAATTATAATTAAAAATATAGCTGGAAAAATGACAGATGGCAATTGCATATATAATCTGAAAATTTTCAACAATTTTTTTTATTAAAACTAACTAATATAAGAACATCACAGAAATAAATCGCAGAATTCGGTCAAAGCCTCACAACAATATCATTTTTATACATGGTGGGGTAAGATCCCGTGGACTGTATCGATTATAATAATGATTAATTGACGCAACGCGAGGTGGATTCAGGAAGGAAAATAATGTCAAATGGATCTGGCCTACCTTGTTCTAAAGTCCTGGGTTGGACGTTGTTTTCACCTCCAGTTGACTAGCGTGTTTTTTGTGAAGAACCAAGAGATCACTGCACTTCCGGAGCTGTTAAGAATACCGCTTCTTCGTGGTCCTAGCGTCACGCACGGCGCTGTTTTCGGATGGTAAAAAAGAACACAGATCGGTGTCAGAAGGCAATCTGTTCTCCCGTCGGCGAAATCTCTAAGTAATTAGTTGGCCAGAGCGGGACAGATATATATATTAAGGTTTATATTGGAAGGATAAAATACACAAGGAGTAGGAGTAGGATTTGCTACAACAATCCATTTGCATTAAAACTTACCATAAATATGTAGTTTTCATTTGTAAATAAAACCTGTACTGACTGTATTATATGAATAATCATTAATACAATGATAATCTACATAAGAGTTTTATTAAAAAGTAAATAAATGGATTCAAACTCTATGATTGTAATGTATAAAAAAATATTATTTTCTATTTAGGTACTACATAGGGTTTTTGACAATTCTCATATTACTTACATTTGTATTGACCTACTATTTTTTTTTTTATATACATATTATGGCTGCGAAAAACATTAAGGTACTTTTTAACATATGTATCCATAATTTCTTTATTACATTAACCGCTAAATTAAAATTGTATTTTTAAGGTAAACACGTTTTTGTTGTAAAATTGCAATTTCATATCATATTTCAGTGCTATTTTTAATACAAATTAAAATAATGAAATTGAAAGATGTTTAGAAAAATCGATTTATCAAAAAAAAAAATGAGTTAATAATACATTTTCAAATATCTTTTTAGTTGATTATAATCGGTTATTGCCGAAACCCAAAATTATTTTAAAGTAAGCAAAGTATTAAAGTATTAAAAAGGTGTTTTTCATTTTTATAAGATTTTAGATTTTTCTGTTCAAGTATCGTTGTAATTTTACTGAGGGTGATGGCGATACTGCTATTATAGATACATAAACGAATATAATTATTATTATACGTATTCGTAAGATATTATTCTTCGGCGGTCCTTCGTTACGAGGATGATGTATACCATGGTTTCATGGGTTGGCCACGCCAGAGGCCTGATGCGACCCCAGGGCAGCAATGGTGCCGATAACATACGCGAGACGCATCATTCAGTGAAGCTCATTATATTCTATTCATGACGTAAATATGGTTTGACCTAATGACGATCCTACCGTAAATACTAATACCTTCACATTACATGGTTCATGCATACTAACAAAATGTAGCACTAATACTCAATAACGACAAATCCATAAGAATTTAACGTAAATTTGAATATTCTCAAATTTTGACTAAAAGATAACAATATTTTCTTCTATCCAGTCAGACTGTGCATCGTGATGTATATTTTGCGTAGTGGTTACGATACTCATCTAGTAATGTAGTGTTTATATGGTAGATTATAGTAAAAATACTGATGTGACACGTATTCCGTGCAGGTGCGCATCTCTATTATTTATTTTTTAAATTAAAAAGTACGTCTGAAATTATTCTATTTTTTAAATATTTACCTGGGACTCACCATATTTTCAGCCAGAATAATTGTATATTAAAAATAAAACGATTTCCATCGTATTAAAAAAACACATCAAAATAGTTCTCGAGTTATACCACTAGATCATAAGCTGTTTTCTATTTAATGTTGTAACTTTTAACAATTTTATTTTTTGGTGTTTTCCTCGCCATTTTTCATCGTTTATTCCAAGTAGAAAACGTACTCAAAGTAAAATAGGATCAATTTGGAACGTAATGGAATGAGAAAGAAGGCGGGTTCAGCCCCCAGAAAATTCGAGAGCATTCTAAATGAAGAATAATACAATCACGCACGCCGGGGGCTGCGATCTTAAACAGGGTTCAGATCCACGGCCGAACCCGATACCTGAACCTGAACCGAACATGTCATGTTTGTATATCTGAACACAATACTGAACTTTAACGTGGTCAAGATTTGACGTATGTGTGTACAATAGAATTGTACTGAGGGGTGTTTTGCAATGCAAGATAAATGTTACCAGTAGGTACACTTTCTATTTTTCTTCTGGTGTTGCTTTTTGGAAATTTAAAGTAGAATTCAGTAATAGTTTTAATGTTTTTGTACAAAATACCGCAAATTAAACGTTCTTAACATATTAGATTTTGTTTCGTATTTCTATTGAAGGAAGAACTACTACGTGAAGGTTTCAAAAATAAATTATTGTATTACCTATAAACACAAAGGCTTCACAGGCTCGATAACAAATTCAATCTTGTTGATATTTTTTTTGGTACAATTGTATAATATTTTTGATGCTATATTGAAATAATAGTATAATTGATAAGGATAGTACGTATTAAAGCCGTTCTGTTTTATTTATTTTTTATTAGTAGAATTAGAATTAGTAAAATTTGCGTATATGTGATGAACTAATGTTAAACTAAAGAAAAATTAAAACAAAAATGTGTTATAAAAACTGTATTAATAATAAGTCTTGAATGACATGAGTTTGTGTATGTCGTGTGTATATATTATTAAATAATAATATACCTCAAAATGTAAAACCTTGAGACGAATTCGGTATTCTCCTACGTGCGAGCTCTCCCGGTCGCCAGTGTGGAGATCTAGCTTTCTACCTTACTTAATACTAATTTTTATGCTTAATGCTAGTCTATTCGCTTAATATCTAAATTTGGCCAACGTGATCGTTCTAGCGGTTAAGAATATTCCCCATGTTATGTCCGTAATAATCCTAATTCTTTTAACCCGCGTTTTCAATTATCAAATATCTAAAGTTTACAAATATCCAAATATTATAGCCTTTCAAATACCTATAGAGCACTTATTAAAATAAATATACCGATTATCCTATTGTACACGACTGAACAGAAAACCTCCCGTCAAGCGGTATGATATTCGAGCGCGCCCGTTATAGCATTAATTATGTACGTGTTATTCAGAGCTAGAATGTAAGAGTGTGTAAGAAATTATACATATGTACGCATTTTTCGGAGCTAAAATGTAGAGTGAGGGTGAAATTATACATATGACACCAACCTTGTCGTAGACTCGTACTCGTGACTGTGGCCGCTTCGTGGTGTCGCCTAGCTGTTCATAAATTATGTGGACATGTGGAACAACATGCGACATGCTAGGTGCCTGCCTCGCTTGGCAAATATGTTCCGTGATTAAACGATAAGTTCTCTAGACACCGGTCTGTGGCGTACGTTCGGCTCCCCTTGACCCCAAATCCAGAATCCGTACGTCCGCAGACGACGGGCCCTGGACCCCGAACCCTGATCACCCAACGCGTTCAAAAGTTTAAAGATGATGATGATGATAATCCAAAGTTTTGATTCGGCCAATGTCTAAGTGAACAATATCATTTGTTATGACTCATTCAAGATGCATGGCCGAGGTCCTTGTATCTCCAATACGTTACTGTTCAGTATCGGTAGGAAAGTGGCCAATCCGGAGCCGCGTCCACCACTGAAGGTAATTAATTGTGATGATTGTGACAGCTATTCAGTATCGGTAGGAAAATGGCCAATCCGGGGCCGCGTCCACCACTGAAGGTAATTAATTGTGACGAGGTTGTGACATTACAGTACGACTTTCAGGAAATTCCCATCATTCCTTTGGGTGCGTCTGAAAACATACGTCATGCGACAACGGTGTCTGAAGAATAGTTTAAATTATCTGCAGGATGATCCTCGGTGTCTCGAACAATGCATCTCGAATAAAGCCAGGAACAAATAGTTAGGATTGTTAATAATGTGTAAGTCCGTGCAGAATGACGCCTTTTGATATAAATCTCCCTCTCGTCCTTTCAATAAGATACCCACGCTACGTGGTTTGAAATGACTATCTCCCGGCATTCATGTTTAGAGACTCATCTCTCGAGAAGTCCGAAGAGGTACCTACGGTTCGCCGAGGCGTCCTTCCTCTGGGATCTGTTCCGTCCACTCACGTCTTAGCCAGGGCGTGGGGCGACAGCATTCAATCGGCAGACTCTTTCGTCTTTTGTGCCAATAACGCCACTTGGTCGGCTAGCCTATGTACCCCCCTCGGCTCTGCAACTAACGTATACGAATGCATTAAAACAATTCCCGCGAGTAATGTATCGCCCAGAACAGAGACCCTCCTCAGCAATTGTAGTCCACTCCAAACCCGACGAAAGACTATCTCGACAATCAATCCCTCTGCATCAATATCTGTCATCCGCGACACTATTGTTACTTTGATCACAAGGCAGCGAAGCCCTCGAATAATTTCAGTTTGGGGGGGGGGGGATGTTAGTACTAGTAATAAGTTAGTTAGTAGTAGTAATAAGAAAACTTGTAGGTGGGTGTTCCCAATTTATAAACCGGACAGTAATTAAATTAAATGAAGTATCAAGTGGCCTAGCGGATGCGCCAGTCCTTTTCTATGAATGAGTAATTACATGATGATCCGAATCACACTACAGTATTTGTTAGCGGTTTTAATTATGTATACAAGCATGCTAAAAGGTAAACTTAGTATTTTGGGTCCTCTGACCCGGATCGGCAGTTGGGGACCGACCCCCAACTGCCGATCCCGAAAGCTCGAACCCGACTCCCCGCCCTCTCGGACCCGACTGTCGTCCATGCGACCCCTTCGCCTTTTCGAGCCCCACCCCCTCTGACCTACCCTTGCTCCCGTCGCATATGCTCTAGGAATTTCTCGGAATTCATATTTTTTTATCAGTTGGTTATATGTGGATCATCACAACCTCACGTGGGCTTGATAAATAAATGCCATCATCTCCGGACTAAGCCTCAATAATTCGCTCAATTTATCGCGTTTTTTTATGTTTTTTTTATATCCTATATATCTAAATATTATCTTTTCATTTTATCTTCTCTTGGTCTAAATTATGTTAACTTATTAGAAAAGCTTATGCAGGTTACGTGTTTTATCTCACTGCCCGCATCTTGCAACCGAAAAACTTGCAATCTAACTTTCTCTGTTACGGTGAGGGTCCGAGATTCGAGAACATATGAACAGTGCAATCAATTAAGTAAGCAATACGTCTACTAACTACTTATATGATGGTAGTTTCTCTAGTGCAAAATAAGTATTTTCTTATTATTTTATTCTACCTGTAATAAACAAACAAAAACATATTTTTTAAATTATTTTAAAACTTAACTTACTAACTGTATCATTTTTGTTGTAAATATTAATAAAATTACACCAGGTAAATAAACTACAAAAGAGATTATCTATTATTCAATTAAGTTCAAAACATTAGACGCTTTTTTTTCGTTTGCACTATTTGTAATAAAACATAAAGGAGTATGATGAATGAAAGATTTTCCTAAAAACAGTACTAGTAGCGAATAATGAACAAGAACTAGAGAGTCCAGTGAGTAAAATGTACGATGTATGCAAGGAAAGCGACCTCATTATGAATGTTAATAATTCAAAAGTAATGGTATTCGAGAAATAGGAAAGCAAGACACCGTACTAAATACTTGTAGGTAATGAATGCTTGGAACAAGTAGATGAGTTTGTGTATTTGGGAAGTACGTTTGATAGAAATGGAAAGGTTGAGAATAATATCGAAAGGAGAGTGACTGCAGGAAATAAATTGAACGGCGATTTGAATGGAATTATATCTAACTGGATTTTGTAAACCGAGGCAAGACTTTCAGGGCACAATGGAGTCCTGTTACTGACACTGATGTATGGAAGTGAGGCCTGGAGCTGGCAGAAGAGGAACTAAAGTAGACTGAATGAAGTGGAAATGAGATTACTTAGTCGTTTATGTGTAAAAACAGAGTAAATAATGAAGAAATAAGGAAAGAATGTAAAGCTGATGTTAGTATAGTGCGTTAGATTAATAAAGGATCATTTAGGTGGTTTGATCATATGGTACGGATGAATGAAGAGAGAATAGTAAGAAAGATATATGACGCAAGTGTTGATGGCTCCGGAAATAGAGGACGTCCGCGGAAGTCTTGGCACGACCAGGTAAACCAGATAACGGAATGGTTCTGTTAGAAGCATTAACAATCGGCGAGCTTGTATGAGAAGATGTATGATTGTGGATGAGACGAGAATTGTGTGTCAGGACAAAAGAGTGTGGCGCTCTATCCTCTCTGCCTACCCCCGTGTGAAACGGCGTGATGGTAAGTAAGTAAGAATTCCAAGAGGATTTTCTCGAGAACTATCTGCAGCTACATGTCAAATATACTAAAACTGTAAAACGGTCTTCTTTCTTACTCTAATAGATACGGTGCCAAGTTTTATTACTTGTATAAATGTGTGTACGTGATACACAATTAAACAAAAAAAAATAGAAAGTACATAAAATTAATTAGATGCATCACAATGAATAAATATGCATTTAAATTTATGCATGTTTCTAATTTGTTTTAATTACTCGTATCAAGTAACTAAGTCCTGAGTAATTGCAACTAATAGATTAAAATATTATTTCATTAAATAATTAAAGTATTATATATTTATTATGTTTCTTCAATTCGGGATACGATATTGTGGTAGTATAATCATATATCCACATTTCAATTCCTGTACCTGAACCAGAACCCGCTCTGTGTATACTTCCGGTTCGAGGCTCTCCCCTTAACATTTTTTCATGGGGCGTGAAATAAGTTTTACATACACGTGGCGTTACGGTAACTGTCGCTTTATGGTAACTATAACTTTATGGTAAGTGTGCACTTATGGTAACTGCCGAGTACCTTTGCTACTTTGTATCTAGATGTTTCAATTTGCCGGTCCACTTGCTCGATACTATGTAAAACAGCTCGGTTTAGTATCATTGCATTTGTAGTAAGCACGCGAAATGACAGTTATTCGCAGCATAAACTATTCTGACACATATTCTCCAGATCAACATTTATAAATTATATACTATTAATTAATTAATTCTACCTTCGTTTACCTAACAATTTGGTGGTATTTAAAAATGTGCCGCTCTAATATTTAAATTTACTGATTTAATTCAAAATATGCCTGTTTAAAAAAATGCAAACTTAATAATTATTTTCAATGCACGTTTAGATAAGTTATACAGTGTACATATATTTATTATTGTATAACTTATTACATCACTTGTATTTGTAAATGAATATGTAACAAATAAAGGTTTTCGCTTTTTTTTCGTTTCATGGTAAAAACCACAAAAGTTGTAAAAATATAAGTTTACCGAACTATTGTTTGTATACCTGAAAGAATTTAAATTGGTTTTAAATATGTTCCGTCTTGACCTAATAAAAGTTATATATACATATTTAATGCATTTATGAACCTATGCTTTAACATCTAAAAGGAAACATTATAAGTCGAAGGTTAAACAAATTGTGCAGACTTTCTAAAACCAACAAAAAATAGGGGATCAAATGTATTACCAATTTAAGTTAAAAAGTTGATTGAATATACATTATACAAATAATGATTGAAATTGTATTAGTAATATAAACAAATGCCTATTAATACTTTAAAATATTTCCCAGACATCACTGTTTTTATTTTCTTGATGGAATATTTTTGTATTTTTTATCTCCTAGATTTGGGGAATCAAGGATTTTCCCCAGGGTCTGAAACCGGACCAGGATGGATGAAGAATTTTTAGATGCTAATCAAAAAACACGAGCCAAGTATTTTTCCTGTGGATTAAGCCTACGTTTTAAATCCTTCAGCTTAGCGAATAAAAAATATTATATTATGATATATATATATATATATATATATATATATATATATATATATGTGTCCTATTATATTATTTACATTCATCGTTGATTTTTTCGGTGATGTTTTTACAGGTTTTATAATTTTCGGCTGCTCATCAAAGTAAGTCTAGCTTTTTTCTGTATTTATTGTTAATTACTTCAATTGCTTTACGGTTTAGGTAATTAAAATTTATTAGCTTCGTTACTGAAAGTCAATGAGTTTAATGTAACCATGTACAGTTACACAATCTATTATCACATCTACTATCGAAACATTGTTTAGTAATTCGTCATTAAATTAGGATCATCCTTATGTCTTTTAAATAACATAAACGAAAAAGAAAATTTGTCATAGTAATGTAAAAATAAAAAATATTCTAATTTCTATTTTTATACTTATGTATGTATGAATGGTTATTTGAAAACATTTGTTATTTTTAATAATAATGTTTTTTGATTTATTATATTGATATATTTTTTGAACGAAAATAAAATTAAAAAGAATGCATACGGGATAAACGGAAATTTCGCCAATTAACAATCTTTCAATTACTTTGACGTTTCGAAAAAATTAATTTGATATCGCTAAGTAATGGATTTAATTTATAGGATACATTACCCAGGAATTAAGCACCTGAACATATACTTTAAAGCACAAATATGTTCATTAAACATTCCATCTTTATTTCGACTTATTTAACAGAAATAAAAATATGCCAGTAGAATATAATTATGCAGAAATATTACAGTATATGATATGTAGTTACATAATATTCTGTATTATGTTTATATTCATGTTAAAATTATATAGTGTTTAAATAAAAAATGTCACTGTGCTAAAATAACGACACATGTAAAATGTTTATATGTATACAGGGGTGAATTTATGGTACAACGGCCTGTCTCACTAAATATTTCGGGGATCCTTGTCATTAAACGTGATAATATCACATACAACCTGAAATACGAACAGAAATACAGATATCTTATTCTTCATTGTATGCTCAATGCTGAGCGACGTAGTCCCCTGAAGTATCTGAAACTATATTTACAATACGTTTATATTCCTTCCGGTCTTGAGTCATGTTGATAGCAACGTTTAAATGTACTCCTTTATTTGATGTGTCCATCTTGCAAGAGACCGTCCTCTTGCTCACTTTCTCTTAACTGTCCCCGTGATCACAAACTTCTCAAAAGTCTTATCGTTTCTTGTGGCAAATAAAGTATAAAAGAATTTTCATTCTGTATGTTGTTGAAATTGAATTAAAAAATTGGTTGTCTGTAAAGTCGGTTTACGGACGATAGTTTAACGTGACAACGTCATAAGAAAACATTGATGAAATGATTGCATACTTTTATGAGTAAAATGGAATCATTTTTATTGAATTATCATTATTTTGTATGGATACGAAGAAGGAGTGAAATGAAATCTACAATTTTTTATTGATATATTTTATTCGCACTCATTAATTCAAATATGTTTATTACTTTGATGAACAGTTTATTTATAAGTAACAATGTGCATGGGTACATTACTCCTTGACGATAGTGGCAGATCCGTGAGATTCACAGGTTCGTCAGGTTGGTCTGCCATGGTGTGACTTTAGGCGGTTCTGCGAAAGAAATCGTTGATAATTTATTGTTAAAAGTATATTTGTTATACGTTAATCAGATTTTTAATATGCAAGAATTAATTACCTTTATTGCCGCAATTGTTGTTGTAATATAAACAATGAAAACCACATTAACATTTCACTTCACTTTATAAACAGTTGTAAACAGATCACGTGTAGGTACTGTAGGTGTATAAGTTGTGTGCTGCCGCTGTCTCTTTTCTACTCAGACGCATCGACCAATCGAGTGGAAGAGAGATAGATGCGGCACAATCCGAACGGTAGGCCGATCATGCCTCTCTATCGCTTATCCGCGCTCTCGCTCGCACGCTTGCCTTCGGCGTAACGCGACAAACGGGACAATAACGCGACAAACGGGACAATAACGCGACAAACGGGACAATGAGTCATGTTTTTTCGTGCGTGCAGTGGGCGTTCATCGATTTATAAGACGTTGTAACGTCAAAATGTATCTATTGTTTTATATTTATTGTTCGATCTTTATAATGTATGGATCGCGGATCGCCGTCTCGCGCGCACATGAACGCGATATATAGAAAGGTTCCTTTCCGTTACCTACCTATAATTTCCCTCCACCATACTCAGAACACGACCTTTTTCTATGTTTTTGTTCCTTATGGTTTCGGACCAGTAAAAGTTGAATGTTGTAGTTTGACAATAATCGTTTACCACTGGATGCATTGACTGCCGTCAAGTTCTTCTTGCCGTGTGGGAACGAATTGTTGGCCTATATTACTAACTGTCCTGCTGTAATGTAATCGTGTGTAATCGGTTTCTCGCTACCATGCGTACCGACTAGTGCATTCATCATATTTGTTGTGTCACACTTTGCGCCGTCTCCGAAGTGTATAAATAAGAATAATTAGTACGGAACAACGAACTATGTTTCTGGAGCCAGAAAACCTGCGGTTCCAGTGGAAGAAGAAAATCCAGATCCCTAAAGAAGCATTCCTCATGTGGGTCGTATTTCTTCCTGGTTCTGGTTGAGTGTTTCATTCCTGTCCCTCTCCCAAGTTCCCTTCGCTTTTCTTACATCCCATATTTTTCCAACACCTTTTTCATCAAAATTGTTTAAAAATGAACTTAAAAATTCAAGTTACAAATCAAGTTGAAAGCAAACGTTTTTGTCGATTTACAAACAAATACTGACCATTACTTACGCAGCCTCTTTGATCCGCAGTTTGCTGTCAAATAATGGATGCGTGAACAACTCACCCGTATAATGGACACCGTTCAAAAACAACTAAACACTAATAAATTAAATACATTGAGTAAAAAGGGCATACTCTGTTATATTCTGATTTTTTAACATTTCTACAAAATGTTGATATTCTTTTTACTAAATGACCAGCTGATGAACGGATAGCCGCCTGCCGAATACCAGTCATAATACCACAGCATTAGTGTAATTACAGAACTGTTCCGCTTTTAATCAAGGCGGATCTACGCGCCATCACGATGGTGGAGAATTCCGTATGAGGTGATTATTGTAACTGGGAACGCTGTCGTCATGCGTACTAATGTCAAAACAGCCAGGGTCTATGGTGAAACGGGGGAAAAGCGTTGACGTACGCGCTCATAACAGATTTAAAAAGCTTTATCCCATTGAGGATAATAGATTTTTTAACACATTTAAAAAATGCTTAGATTGATAAATAAATCAGTTTTATTGCTATATTTATTTATTGTTCAGCAATGTTATACAAGATTGGTATTAGAAATATTGGCTAAATTTTACTTTAATAAAAGTGTGATAAGAAGACAGATTTTAAATATTTAACGGTTTTTTAAAGAACCAATATCGTACAACAGATTTAATCATACATAAAATTATTTTCAAAATATATAATACATTTCCTTTTTTTTATCGACATCATTTTCATTCCTTTTCTCTTATCGTAAGCTACTCCAGTGCTCGCTGATCAATTAAACCAGCCATAATTGAAATCCTGGGACTTCAATTTTGAATCATTGCGATTAAGTCCTGGGATTAGATAATGCTCATTTCAATTCAAAAAAGAAGACTAGAATGAAACTGATAAAACTAATATAAGATACTACTATAAGAAGTAATAAAATAAGAAAATCTATTAATAAAAACCAAAGTAAAACTTACTAATAATAATTCCAATACAAACCTATTTTATTATTAAAAATAATATGGCTGAAACAATGACAATAACAATGTTTCATTATTTCGTCTTGATCTAATTTTGGTCTTCTTTTTCCTCATCGTGCTCAATTCTGAGTTTTGTGGTCCTCTAACTTGTCTAAAATTTTGAGCTTTTCTCCTGGTCTTGATCCATGCTGATTCAAAAAGTTCCTATTAACTCATTTATTGGTGTATTAATCTTGTAGGAGACCATTCTTTTGCTCGACTTCAAATGTATATTTGATTACGAGTTTAAATATTTGTTTTTATATCCAAAATATGTAAGAATCCTTTTACGAAAGATCGAAGTTTTTAGAAAGTCGAAAGTCTTTCTGTAATCATTAACGACTGGAAGATAAAGACTAGGATGATTTGTGCACGTCGCGGTCCACAGGATATGTACCATCTACCTTCTTCAAATACTAGTTCTAGACCAATAGCCTAGTGGAGAACCTACCATTTAAAAAAGTTAATAATTAAATAATAAATCAAAATAAATATATTATACCTATATGTTTATTCGTTTTAAACATTATTTAAAGGAAATCAATAAATAGTCAATATTGGTAATATATAGTATAGACAACGAATGACAGCTTGAACAAAGTTACTGTACCTATTTTTGAGATAAATATTTCATTCGTGTACGTGCATCCGTTCAGACTAAAGTTATAGAATGCCAAAATAGTAATGTTGTATATATTATACCTTTAGCTTCACAAAAATTTTTAACATATATATATATATATATATTTCGTATATGCAAGAATTTTCCACATTAAGGCAATTTTGTGGCACACGGAAAATTAATTTTATGGTCGCGGTTTTTCTTATAATGCTCGTATTTTCTTAATTATGTCAATAAACATTCGGTTTATTAGTTTTACATTACTGTAAAAGTCTTATCTAAGTAATAGTTTTAAAATAGACAAATCTAGTGTGTAACTTCTTATATAAATGTAAATAAAAACCCACATTTTTACACGCTAAAATATTAATTATTTTTTGAAAGGGAAGCCTTAGAGATCAAATTTTTTAGCGGCCGCTCGAAATAGTTAGGACTTCTTGACCTACTGTGTTGTATTCTGCATCTTCTACGGTCTCTTTTGCTAGCAATTTTGTCTTGATTAAGAAGATGCAGGATCTGATATTTTGAGTGTCTACCAAAATGATCGTGAAGTGGCCAAAATATTACAATTTCCGGTAGTTTATTTTTTCTTTCGCATCCAAATCAACCCGTCATCATTGATGACCCTATAAATCTTACTTTCTTTTAGTAGTCATCTGTAGATGCACATCTAAAATGCTTCAAAGCGCCTTAGTATTGTTTAGTGAGTTTCACCATAATGTCTAGAAATCATTTATGTTTATTGTATTGTTGATCTTTATTTTGTTTATCTTTATTAATTTTTTATTACATGTAAAATATTTGCTCAATATATTGTTTTATAGATGCTAGTAATTACACTAAGATGGTTAAGAAATGATGCTCTATTCATTAAATTAGAATTTATAAACTTTGTGATGTTTGGATAGCATCAATTTCATTGATTAAATATTTATATTAGTTTATTGTTGTATCGTTATTCATATTCTTATATTGTGAAAAAATATTTTTTTTAAATCTAATATTTGACTCAAAGTTTTTTCCAAACCTGAACACTCCTTATAAATTAAATTATAAATTTAACTACGTACTCGATACTTTTGTCATGATTTAATATTTCTTTCCAACAACAGAAAATCTTTCGTATAATTTATTTAATTCAATCTTTGTTGATATTGCCGTTCTTAAGAATTCCTTTCTATTTCCTAAAAATGCTTCAGAATTCCTTAGTAATCAAAACAAAAATAAATTTTGGGACATGAATTCGGAACGTTCCTATTACCGGTAATTGGAGGAAAAATATAAACTGAAAGAGGGAGATATTTAGTGATGTGATTACATTTGTTTAGATATCTTTATGTTGCATAAAATATGTATCTACTACACAGGTCTACAAAATCGAGAATTATAAAAACTTTTTTGAAAAATTTTACCGAACTTATTGGTTTTTGCGGTATTGTAATGACGTAAATATTTTTTCACAACCTACATTAGTAATTTAACTAAGCGAGTTGGCGTTATTGAAATTTATTAGAAAAAGTGCTTAAATAAAACAGTTTTTTTGTCACACTAAATATTTTTATTAAATAATATTATTAAGTTGGTATTATTTGTGCACATCCTTAATATCTTGGTACACATATCAAGATTTTTATCACTGTATCAAGATTTTTAAGAAATAAGTCTAAATGTACTTTAAAAATGTGATATTTTCTCTTTTCTTAGTAGCCCACAATTTTTGCGACAGAAAGTATTCTTGTTCCCAGATTCAAGAGATCTCCTCCATGGCCATTTTTTGCTTTCAGTGTCAATTTTTACTCTGCATTCCCGACAAGAACCCAAGGAATTCCTACCAATAAACACGCATAACATCTTCAGATATCTACAAATTATCCAGTCACGATAGTTGTAGGCGATCTTGAGTAAATACATAGCAAAGTTAGTTAGCTAAGGGAGGGAGATGAGACAGAAGAGATAAGGGAGGGGTATCTTGATAGTAAAAAGCTTAAATATATTCGTAGATTAGAACATTAAGCATTTTATGTTTGAAAGACGAAGTACTAAACATTGCGTTTTTGACAAAATAAAGCTATTTATTATTATTATACATATAATGACTTGAAGAAAATACGATATGTGATACAATATTGTAAGTATCATTTTTGCTTTCAGAACGCCAAAATATGTAAACGTGAACTTAAAGTATACAAAAAAAAATCCACTTTTATCCACATTTGACTTACTCATGATTGATAGGTGTACTTAAAAATCTATTATATGTTATTTATTGGTATTTTAAATAATACATTTATAAATAAATTATTTGCAAGATCGTGTTCGCTTTAATAGATTTGATCGATTTTAAAGGTCATACAGATAAAATACTAGAAAAATGTATGTGGACATTGGATTGGTTTTATTTGTATTACATACAGACCAGTAATTGAATAGACATGAAATAAAGTGTATATGTGGTGGAGGGATTCGGAACTTTAGTTGCGAGGCGAAGGGTATTCTAAACACTTTCTTGGTGGAAACATAAATCCGATAGTTTATGGCACATTTATTAATAATAAAAGTATTTACTCAACGAAAAATTAAATCTTCGTATAAACAAAACGTATTTTTTAACATTAATACATATGTTAAAATTTTCGTTCCAATCGAGTTATATATTTTTAAAAAATCACGTAGCTATTTGATTGCGTAAGTGGTACCAAAATGATCACGTGAGTGACACCAAATTGTAAATCTGACAATCTGTGGTATTGCACATGTACGGCTAATACAGTTAATAATGTTTATTAGCAAAGTAAAAGTTTTCAAAATAAACACGATAACCGAAATAATTTCACCCAACATAAATTGTATTTATATCATTCTTCCTACAACAGACAAAATGATTAGAATTTGTTCGTTACGTTGTAACTCTGATGGTTTTACAAAACATCCGCGGCCAAACAACGGACAGACGAAATTAAATTAAAATTAGAATCTCCACGTATCCGCGGAGCAGGCCGGATAATGAACGAAAACATTTTCGGTTTTTCTGGTTGGCAATAAAGTTTTCATTACAAATTGATTTTCAAGAAATGTTTAACAATTTACTCGGTTTGCTACGAAAAGCGGGCGATGAAAGGGATGAATAATTGGAATCTAGATGACGGTGGGACAGGTGGGAGCCAACAGCCAACAGGTATTATCCAAAGGTGCTTTTGAGACTAATATTTTGCTTTACGCACTTGCGCAAGTAATATAATTATGTTTCGCTTGCTTAAATACCAGCACATTTATCATGCTATTAGGGATTCTGTGTTCTCGACTTTTTGCAATTGCCGGGACCTTAGAATCAAATTTTTCATGTCCCGGGAATTCCCGGGAATCGATACCATGTATTTTATTTTATTAAAAATAATAGATATTTAAATTAATATTCATTGGTATGATATGCAGTATCTATTAGGAATAGTATCTGTGTAAAAAAACACGCGTTAGTATTATAGTTATAAAATAAATAATAAATACAAATTAAATGTATTAATCATAAAAATATACGTATAAAATCAACTTTATCCAACCTGTATCTCTTTCCAAATAGGGGAAGGTGCATTATCCAACTACGCTACAGTGACAGTACTTTTGACGACAAATTTTCGAACCTATATGTTACACTTTTCAAATTAATGCATCCATTATTCGAAAGCCATCTACTTTTTTATACTGAATCTCAAATACCTTTGAGTAAACCGATAACAGACGCCAGAATTAATTTAAAATATCACAGACCTATGTTCTAAATAATTACAACTTCACAGTAAGAATGTGTTCGCCTTAATAAAACAAATAATGTTTGATTAAATATTTTTAGTGTGACAGTAGTTTTTTTAAATGAAATTGGGTTTATATATATAAACAAATACATCGAAAAAAATTATAAAATACAAACAATTTTTAAAATATAACAATTAATAAAGAAACACATCGGAAGACAATTAAGTAGGTATGTACGATATTTGGTAACTGAAATTCTCCAATAAAGTTTTTCAAATAATTTTATCTTATCCAAAGATAAAAGAGCACATTTTTCAGGGAACATAATCCTTCAAAAGTGAAAGTCCTTAAAAATAATTATATTATATGCCATACTATACATTTTATTATTATGATACTAGCCGCCATCTATTGGTCAAATAGCTGTAGCTCATATCTTTACGTTGAATTGTTTTATATTACATGAATTGTTCAACAATAAATGATTGCGGATATTTTTTTTCGATATTAAGAACAATGTTAAAGAAATATGTGATGTTTATACAATTCTTTATTATTTTGTCGTATATTATGTACCGTATATATACACCCGGGTACCTTTTTTTTATTGGTCTGGGATTAACGCCAACGCGAATATTTTTATACGACTATTTTTTATTACTAACCCACAAAACCTCTGTCTAGACGCTCGTCTGCAGGTAAAAAATCTCTTCAGTCTCTCATATTTTGTTTCGATATATCTCTCGTAGTTCATCAGCCTTCTGATATCGTATCATAATGACATATTACTTAAAACCTTCTCAGAAAAATGTTTAACGCCTGTTCTCCAAAGTTTAAGGTGACTGGCAGAAAGACTCTTTATTGATATTTGCAGAAATGTAGTTTTTTCTTAAATTCGTAATTTTATGTTTTTTCTCATATATTGTTCCGCACTCATAATATATATTTAAATAGGTGAACACATATACTTCCATAACTTGAAAAAATGTTTTTGTAAAATGTAGTGTTATTATCACCAGGTTTTAGTTTTGTTCCTACCCCTTAGCCCACTCCCAATCAGTACATATTGTTTCTTTGGCTCGACTGGTTTTATTTGAATTCATAAAATTCGTTGAGATTTGGAGAGGAAGTGTTCTCATGTGATTATTTGTTGGATCACTATTTCATATATCGCTGTGATTTTGGTGTGTTATGGACGTTGAAATTAATCACATTTTTTTGTGCTGTATCAGTTTCGTACATTGGGTGAGCTTCCGGAAGATCATTGAGACGGTGTCATCAACCAAGTGACTCGAGCTGTCATTTTGATTCCGTGAGTCCATCCTGGTCCGCTATCGAAGGATTCCTTATCCCTCATCATTCCCTCATTTCCGATTCCCTATTTTCCATCCATTCATCCTTTCCGATTCCATCAGCCACCACTGTTATCGTCGACTTGCGTCGGTCACACTCGTATTACATTATCAAAATTTATACCCATATAACGTGTAGAATAGCAGATAAGGAAGTATCTTACTATTATATTTAATTAATTAATGTATATAGATATACATTGTGCTCAATTTGATCATCTACACGTGCCTTTCATTTTATTTAAATTCTCAATGTTCCAAATATCTCTCTTCCTATTTCAATATTCCGACATCTACAATCCAAGCAAATTGCGCACAGTACTGCATAAGATTACTGAGCGTATATTTATCCATTTAAATTAGTAAATATATCTATGTTTATTGGATTTGAAAAAAAATATTTTACAGCGGACGGGTTGCACACGGTAGGCTGTTACCGTCGCTAAGGTAACTTATTTACAGAATATTGAATAATAAATCACGTAAAGTTTCGTCACGAAATTAGCAAAATACAATGTGTACTAGCAGGAAGCTTGTACACATCGTAGCTACACATGTGTACTGCAGCTAGTTTAGTATACAACTTTTAATTTAGAAAGAATAATTATTTTAGTGTGAGTAATACCATACGTAATGTGCTAAGTGTAACAGTGTACTGATGCCGTTTACCATTTTAATTGGTCAGTGGGAGAGGTTGTCGCTTTAAATTAGTTCTAAACACGGTATCCACAAAAATATGTACGGAATATTAAAATTTTATAAATCAGGAAAGTTTATATTTATATCTTGTTACGTAATGCGCTGGCTCCAGTGGATCAAAAGCCAGCGCATTAATCCACCGCCTAGTCTGTAGGTGTCTCTAGTGTAATGTGTCAGTGTGGCTGTCTCGGGTGGATAATACAATTTATTCACGATTACAAAATACACAACATATTTGCACTATTTCAGTATTTTATCTTCTTCACTTATCATCGTTCTTTCCTCCAGACGAGTACACCAGTTTGTTATGAATTTGACACTAATCCTATGATTATTACAAAATTGAGGGATTACTTGAATACTGAGACGTCCAGATCGTTACATGATCCATTTCTCCCGCGCCGGTCCGCTCAGCTACCAGCCGAGATTCTCCTCGTGCCTCCAACCAGGGGATGGGTCCTTGATGCGGATAGATCGGGGACCTCAAACCTCCCATATCCACCGCATCTCAGAAATTCTTCTTCCAAATCTCTCCATATTGTCAGCGGAGCGCCGTTTGGTGCGCTCCACCCGCCTCGCCGACTTTCCTCCAAGTCCCCCCTTTTCTTTCCGCCTTCTCTCTCTTTCTGCCGGCCACCACTCGAATGGGAAAAGTAGCGCTCGGTCTGTCATAATTCATAATGTCATAATTTTTTTAACATATTAGTTGTATATTTGTAATTTTATATTATTACCAACATTTGTCTATGTCATATTAATTTGATAGTTTTTCCGTTGTTATAAATATATATCTATATACTAATACTACTAAATATATAACTACATTGTTATAATATATAACTACATACAAGCTATACATATATTACAAACAAATATTCCTAAAAGCATTATATGTTCCAATAAATCATTTTTTCTCTGTACGTAAATATGCTTAAGACATATTTCTATCACATATAAGTATACACGGCGACGGAAAACATAAAAAATATATGAAATATCGCAAGAAAAAACAGTTTACATGAAAATTTTAACTCTTTATATGTTGTGCGTTCTATTTCTTATGAGTTTATCGTCATCATGTATTTATTTCGTGTTTTAAAAATTAATATTTACAAAAAACAAAAAAAAAATATTTTTGAAACAGACACATGCACTATAATACTATTATTCTTTCTAAATGGAAAGTACACATTGTCATTTAATTTATCATCAAAAAATTTGAAATAGTTAAGCACAATACAACCTAATTTAACCAAATATCCAATCAATAAATATCATTAATACTATCAACATTTCTGAAAGTTTTGTCTTAGATAAATATCGCTGTCGATGATGAATTTTTTATATTATTCTTTGGACATATGCATAAAGGTATTTTAAACTTTATTTTTAAAGTAGTGTTTATCAAACCTGTATTATACTCGTTAATAACTGATATTTCTTAATTGTATTCAATTCAATATTGAAATTGGATGTTAAAATGGAAAATAATTCGACCCTAAACTTTTTTGGATTTTACATTGATTAAAAATAATAATAAAATTGAATTTAAAATTTTTAGAAAACCAACTTTTACAGATGCTATCATACACAATGAATCTAATCATCCATTATAACACAAACATTCAGGGTTCCATTCCATGATACATCGTTTAGTCAATATTCCTATGTCAACATCCAATTTCAATATTGAATTGAATACAATTTTAAAAAATTTCAGTTAATAACGTTTGATGGACACTTTTTTTAAAATAAATTAAAAGAATATAATAATCAATTTTTATATAAATCACATATAAAACATAATGATAATAATGATAATTGGCGTAGGATCTTTTCGAATCAAATATCTAAACACCTACCACGAATACTAGACCGGCATTTTATACAAATAATAGTATAGGAAATTTACTCATAAATTCTAAAGACAAAGATGATAAATTTAACAGTTCTGGTGTCTATAAACTTAGTTGCAAGGATTGTGCTGCATTTTATATTGGTAAAACGGGTAGAAATTTTAATATAAGAGTAAGGGAGCATTTGAGATGTTTGAACAATAGTGGGTTTTCAGAATTTTCTAATCATTTGATAGAAAATGGTCACGGTTTTGATAAAAAAAAATGGGATTGTCAATTTTGCAAATAAACGGTGTTGGTCACAAATTAAATAATTTGGAGTCGTTGGAGATAAATAAAGCATGTAAAACTAATTCAAAAATTATAAACAACCAACTATATTTAACTACGAGTCTCATTCTAAAAATTTTTCCTAATAATTATTTGACTAAATTTGTATTAAGTAACAATTTGAGTTAGGTACTAAATTTATTTTTTGAATAATTGTTGTTTTTTTAAAAATAGATTCTGGTAAAGAAACAATAATATATGTTTTTAGTTAGTTATGACATCCTAAAAAAGAAAATGGTATTTTTCGAAACCGATAGATGTATTTTAACTCAATTAAGTGGTTAATAAAACAAAAATATCAAATAAAAAATTATGAAATTATATTTAATTGCCAAATTAGTTAAAGTTCAGTAATGAAAAATATATTTTGTGATATTTACGTATCTTAGCAACTTATTGTTTCCATTTTTATTTCATTCGATGCTCGAAAATTAATTTCTTGAGACTTTACATGTCTTAAATTTATCTAAAATTACATCCACGTGAGATTAATTATAAAATATTTATTTATATTTCATAAATATGTTGTTCTTTACGGCTTCTCTAAAACTATAGGTGTGTTATTTTGATTTTCTATGACAGCGGGCGAAACTTGGTTCAAGTTCTCCGCATCAGTTGTCCCTATTTAGAGGGGAACGATAAACATAAAGGTGTTACAGCCTAAATCCACCAAAACTTCATACAATACAGCGAGCACACGATATGTTCTGTTCCCTTAAAGTTACTGTATACATATTCGATATTCGGGATAATGGATTCAACAGTAAGTTTCTCCTTCAAGTTAACCAATTTGTATTGCATTTTGAAATGGTTTAATAGCGTGCTTATGCTAATACAGTATTTCATCAAGATATTGCCAATAACACTATTGAGATTCAGAACGGTAATATCAAAGGCAAAGTGACTGTCGAACTAATTAAATTAAATCACTTTTAGATAAATTTAATTAAGTTTTACAAATAAACATGCCATTCTTCCTCTAGTCTTTATATATTTTTGTAATTATCACAAATGAGAATTCCTTCTCACTAAGCGCAAATGATTTCTTACATTTTAATGATTACGCATTTTCCATAAGTTGATTTTATTTGATTTTTATTTATTGATATTTATGGACCTTCCTAAAAACCTTTTAAACGAAAAGATTGAATTAAATGGGTATATATACTTGATATGTTGCGCCATACTAAGTGAGAGACATTTTTTACACATATTAGACTTTGCAGAGACGTACTCACACGATTTATGATTTTCATGTATTTTAAATCTGCAATATCTGGATTCTGCCATCTGCCTGAATCTTAATGTCTATCTCTACATTATCTCTACTTAATTCTCTCAAAAATATTTTTATATTAATAAACATGATTTAAAACGTCGATTTAAATATTGTAAACTACATATTCATAAATAAGGACATCTGGGGTTTCCATGGAAATGTCAAAAATACCAGAATCTCAGAAGAGAACAATTTAGCAATTCCTAGGATGTGCACCACATACGGGCAAAAAGCCAGGCAAAATGTTTTTGTAGCACCCGAATTATATAATTCTCTCCTTTAATACATAAAAATTATACAATTAGAAAACTGACGTCGATATCCTAACTTTATTTTACTTATTACTTTTCTTTAGACCATCATGACCACTTCCATATTATTTTTCTCTGTAACTTGAATCATCCTGTATTACTACATGCACAGTACAAAGTGAGAACTGAAGGTCTTTAATATTTAAAACAAATAATATTATATTTAAACTTTCAACTCGATTCAACATTTGGAATGCCTTTATATCATCACTGTAGATGCCTTTATGGAGTTGGAATATATAACCATATTAATAATTTATAGCTAGCAAGATATCCGTAAAGCATTGTGACGTAGGTAAGGGTGTGAGAACATTTTCTTACTACCTTCCACCTTTGTCAAGTTGGCTGAACATCTTTTTTATTTGCCAAAAACAAGCAAAACGGCGAAACCCATTTTGGGAGGGTTTTCGGAGATAAAAATGTGCTGAATTGACGACCGAGAGAAATTTTCCCTTTGGATAAAATTCTACGGAAATTATACTCGACGGTTTTAAAGGTGCTCGGTATAATTCTGTGAAATATTTTCGTTTAAAACAACTTTGGTGGTTAGACTTGAACAGTGGCAGACTAAAATACAAATTGAGAAGTAATGGCTAGCGGCGTAGAAGAAGGCACAATCGGGGTCCTATCGGCTTCTGGGAAATACTCAGTGTATTCATTGAATAGACAATATCTGTAGATCAATAATATTTAATTCGTTAAAGTGACTTTTTAACGAAAGTGTCCTATGTCATGTTTTTTATAGATGTATTATTAATATAGGTTTTTTTATTATGTTTTTATAATTGACTGATAATTAAAAGTTCAATGGCATAATACATTAAATAATATCGTTTATATTGTAATTCAATGTATGGTATATAGCGCCTAATTCTAAAACACTCTAAAACGGATTTCAAATCATTATACTTAAATATGCAGTTTTGTAAAAAAATTTATCAGCTACATGTATAACACATTGTTTCTCGCAAAACCTACTTAAATTCATTAATATTGCATTTTCAAAATCAGGGTTAATTCCAAAATACCCCAAAGCAGACAGAGTACAAGTTACTTTTCCCCCTAGAATGAAATTAATCAATCACAATGCTTATTAATGATCACGTGATCTAGAATCTAGTATGGCTACTAGAACGATAGGTACAGAAAAAAAAATTACATTACAGAATTGTTACTTTAAAAAATGGTGATGTATGAACAACCATTTTGTACATTTGTTTTCAAAATATACTTTTTCATCCATAACACAAAACTCATCAAGTCGTTTTAGGAGGTTTTGAAATTTGGCGCTACATATAATCATTATTAAACCTTTTACAAACGCTCATCACATGCGTTTACTATAACCTGTACATAGTATAGAATATGTGAAACGTACATTGATAATGAAATCCAATGTACTTTAAAAATATCAATAACATATATTTGAACAGATTAAAATGAAAAACACATGAAAGCATAAAATATTACGTAATTACATACAGAAAATATGCATATTAGCACCAATATATAAAAACATGGTTTCAAGAAAAAGTGTCGTGTATGTTTACTTCACGTTACACTTTAATTAAAAATTAAAAGTTAATTCAAACGTTTTCGACGCTTACTTCGTCATTGTCAATAATAAACCAACACTTATAATGGAAGATAGACTATCGACTACATCAGGGGGGGGGGTATAAAAGCGGTGTTGGGAAGAGAGGGGGGTTTAGTTTTAATTAATATTACATTTTTCATTCAAGTGTAATATGAAGTAAACAACGCTGTGTTTTATTTTAATAAATAATTAATTTAATAATAATTAAAATCCACAATGTTAATCGCGAAAATATTGAAAAATATCATTTACTGTTTTAATTTTAATATACAATCAACACGTGCTTATTATTTTATTTATTGCCACCAGTTATTGACGGACATTGATTACCGTCAGTTAATTTCACTGACATCATTTTATCATCACACAATACATGAAAAAACCAAACAAATTATATTATCTTCCCTTAGCAAATAGTTTCTAGTCTGCTCTGTGAAACCTTTAACACGTGAGGGGATGGTTGCTCTGCCCATCTTGAGGTAACATAATTAAAACAGTTGCAATAGGAGACAGTGTGTGACACGGATCCGACGTTCAAAGGTAATCCGGTAGAGCTGGCGGATATATGTAGAAGACCAGTGGACTGGAGGGAGTTAGTGGTGCCGACACAAGGGTCGGATCAAAGGGGTATCTAAGAGAGTATTTTAGGCGGGGATAGGATCGACTGGAGGAACAAGAATACGAAGAAGGAGAAGATATTACCTCAAGATGATAAGCTGACAAAACTTGTGGTGCGCTCCTTTGTTTGAGTTCAACTTCTCGAATCTGTGAAATTCTCGGAACTAATGGTTAATCTGCGTACACTTTTGGTCATGAAAAGGGCTTTTGGAAAATCATTTAAATATATATATATATATATATATACATATAATAAACAATAATAACAACATGTTTTTGAAATCGATTTATTTGCTATAAGTTATTTTTGAGGATCGGTTATTGATTTTTAATTGAACGCTTCAAAAAATATATCTACGTCATAAAATCGTTATTCTGAGTTAATTTTAAACTTTAAAAAAAATATAAACGTAGCTTACCTGCATTCACTAACAATTAGTTTATTTAGATACATCATTGAAAATAAACTAAAGGCATACGTAATTTTACAAAAATTGTTAAAATTTTGAGTAAATCAGCGATGAAAAATTTCCAATATTATCTTTTGTGAAAAACAAAACATTAACTTCAACGTTAACGTACAAATTTATACCATGTACTTTTCTGATAAATGTGTTATTTTCTTTAATGCAATTTTTCTCAGTTTTAACGAAACCGAATGAAACCAGCTCAATTGAAATAGCATTCTATTAATAATAGAATGTACTAATGGGTTCTAGTCCTGGTGGAAACTGAATATTTTTGCGAAAAATATTTGTCTTTTGTATTGTGACAATTTTTTCGGTGGTTTATTTACCAAGGAATGAGATTTTATGAAAAATTACAATATCAGCAATAAAATGTAATATTTCTTCAAATAATTCGGATTAAAAATTGTAATATTCAAAGATTATTAGCGGAACAGAATATATACATGTGTTCGCACATGTTAGTTATAAAATATTGATTTCATGAAGTACAGTTACAAGCGTCTTCATTTTTTTAATGTTTCTAACATATTTATACTTTATTTAACCAGAAACTTAGACAAATAATTATATAATATTAATTCCGGTACATTTATGAACACATTTATTATAATATTTCTCATAATGAGTGTTGGATTTCATTGACTGATAGTAATTCACATTTCAACGCAATTACATAATTACAATTACAATAGGTAATTGGGGAAATTACAAGAACACAATTAAATATTGTCAGCGAATATTTGCATGCACCTATTTGTATTTGGATATTGACTGAAATATATTAGTGAAAAATTTTAATTTTTTACAGAAAAAACAAATTATAGGAATAATTTTAAAGAAAGATTTCGTTGACGGTATAACGGTATTTATGAGAGTTTTTGTACATTATATAAATATTTAGTTGTCTACATTATACCAATTCACTTTATTCAGTCATGACTCTCGTACCATTCATATATCATATTTTTTACTTTGAGTTCATTTCAATTTTTTTTATTGCCAAAAAATTTTAGTTAATTATAATCAAAAGACAAATTAACTGTTTCAATGTTATTCGTCCTTTGATTTAAATCGATTGAAAATAAGCTTCCTTATATTTTTTATATTCATGAAGAATAAATCAAAGTTATTTTATTTCACTCAAAGAAATAAGCTGATTGACTAATGAAGGACTCGAGTATTATTTCTTAAAATTCTGTAATTTAACATACGCACTTTGGTATTACATATTTCAAATTATAATTCCGTGTTAAATATTGCTTAAAGATGCTTTAAAAATATGGGAATCTGAAAAACAATGGTCCTATAATGACATTTACAATTACGAAGATATAAATGTGTACTTAATTTGTGTATTAAATATTTAAATCATAGATTTCATACAAATTCTACCCCGTGCATAATATTCTATTAATTTGTTTAATCATCCGACAAATCAAAATAATTAAATTTTACGGACACAAAGGTCATAAAACGGTTTCCGGTTCCGATTACCCGTGAATCATTTTGTCTACGAATTTTCGCCTCGGATTTTGGAGGTGAACCTTTATAGAAAAGGTTCCAACCCCTACTACCCCCTGTGTCCCTTGGCCCACCACCGCTCTTCGGGGTCACCTGTGAGCGGTGAGCCTACAAAACTGATGGTATGACGTCACACTTTCAAATAAGGCTACGCTCATTTTAAATGTACCACAGTTTATCTTCAAAAGAAAAACAACGAAACTTAATATAATAAAAAAATTTATCGAGTAGGTCAGTTAAGAAAATACGTATATTTTATATACTATGTAAAAAAACATAAATATCGTTTTACAAATAGGAATAAATATAATATGTGATTTGTGATGTGAATCCGTATCACAAATAATTTATTTTAATATGGATTATTTTTTACCACTATATAAGTTTAATTTAATACTTAACAAATCGGTTTTGTAAAATACCATATCCTTATAAGAATAACAAATAAACTAACTAAAACCATAAATCATTTAAATAATTTTAACTTAGAGATATTTTAAATAAGATCGATATATTTACATCAGACACGAGATTTCGCAACTATCGTGTTTTTTCTTACTGGCAATGTACCTTAAGAAAAACAATAGTAATAGGGGTACATATATATTTTTTTTTCTTTTTGGCAGTAAATGAAAAATACATTACTTGATACTTTAATATAACAAGAGATTTCTGCATTGAAATAATGATTCTACAGAGATCATAGCCGCGCTAAATTAAATTTATAGGAACGTATTATTTTATTAAACCAGGACTAAAATGAGTAATAAAAATTCAAAATATATTTTTCAGATAAACAAAGGTTCTTTGTTCACGAAGAATGTAATTTTAATATATATCAAAATAATGTTATTTACATAAATATTTTTTTATTAAGGAGAACACATTGTGAAGTTGTAATTATTCAGAATATAGGTCTGTGATGTTTTAAATACTAATTAAATGTTTTAATTATAAATATATACACATAAAATCAATGTTATCGAAAAATATTGTTGTTGCGCTACCGGGATTCGAACCTGGATCTCTTTTCCAATCCGGGGAAGGTGCATTACCAACTACGCTACAGCGACAGTATTTTTGGCGACAAATTTTCGAACCTGTATGTTACACTTTTTCAAATGAATACATCTATCGTTCTTTTATTTGAAAGCCATCTAATTTGTACAAATGCACAATTTGTTTTATAAAACAAAGCATTTATTTTTATGAATTTAATAAATTTTATTTTAATATAATACATAACTCTCCCTTATAAATCGTACCCATAATAAATTTACCTATTTTATTAATATTCTGCTTAACAAACATCTTGGTTGCGGATTCTAAGACTGCATTGTTAAAAATAGACTATTTGGATTAAAACGTATAAGCGAAGTTCTAAAAGTTGATAAGTTTATCTTGGTACGCTGAAACACTGAGTGGAGAGCCACAAAATATCACTAAACATTTTCCGTCTTGTGATGATCGACCGCTGACTTACGACGCTCTTCCATAATAACCTACAATTTGTCTCCTCGCGTGAAATTTTCCATTTAGAGGTTAGGGGTTGGTGGAGCTGATACCGCGCCATGATAGATTCATAAATCTAAAGCTGTAATAAAACGTTGTTGCTTCTGACGTAGAATAATGTTTATGATTAATAATGAGAGGGGATGAATTTTTCACGCATGTAATGATCGCTCTTGACGCGGTGGGGGAATAGAAATTGGAAGAAACGAAAGGAAAATTTGAGTATCGCTATGAAAACATTACAAGATCATGGCTGTTTTTTACGAGAAGACGACAAGGAAGAAAAAATCCTGGCAATGTTTTGCAAAATAGACGTCTGCAGTGCTCAGTTATTATTTTGAACTGAAACGTTTAACTAGTTTTTTTCAATTTACTAACACTACAACATAGCCACGTAGTGAAACACATCGCAAAAAATACCCAAATCACATAGATGTATTGTGACCTCACTGGGAATCGAACCCGGAAATCGCGGTATGAGAAGCCAATGCCTTAACCACTAGACTACAAGTATCGCCAATAATTAATAGTTAATAAAACGTTTTCTGTGAGAACTGTCACTTTGTACATGTATGTGTGTGTGTGTGGGTATTATGAAAGTGAGTAGATGAGTGGTGGTGGATGATCCTTATAAGAGACTGTCTCTGGGGAGAACATCTCTCTTCCATCACAGCTTCTCCTGAATAACTAATCTATCTCTAAAGTGTGTTATTGACTGGCAATACGTTGTTGTAATAAACTTAATATTGTTACCTAGATATACTGAATTTCATTTACAAGAAATCGGGACCCAAGAAATTAGTCATAAATTAGAGGATTTAACATCAAGAAAATCTGGTGGTAATCTAAAAGTTATCACATTTACCAAAACAGTGGAAGACGTAGGTATGTAGGTATAATTGGTAAAATTAATCTAATACTAATTAAATTAATCAACTAGAAATATATACAGAAAAAATCGAAAAAATATTTAATTGCTACCGGAATTCGAACCTGCACCGCGTTCTCCATTTTCTGGTAAATATATTTTTTCTGTATATCTTTATAGTTGAATTATTTAATTTGTATTGAAATATCACATAACTCTGGGCTGAATTTGCAACTTCACACCAAAAATATGTTCTGCTTAATAAAATTAATCTAAATAAAGCGCACAATAAACAATATTGTTAGTTTTTTCTACATTACTATAAATGTCATAACTCGAATATTTATGGAACTTTCGAGAAATGAAATTTCCCTAAATGTAAACTTGATCGAGAAATTTAATATAGATACTTTATGCTGTTGTTTACTTTCATCACGCGCACATCCATAACATTAATAGAGTGTCAAGGATCATTTTTAATTAAGGTGCCCTTCACCGAGGTAGGATACTAGCTTTATTTTTTATTATTAAATGTAATTATGTATTATTATTACAAATTATTGTATTAAATGTCACGGCAATATACTAACAAGATATGACATAAATAACTCCCCTATTACCCATTGCTACTGGCGGAGCGCTAGTAGTACAAGGCGTGGTTTCGGCACGCCATTTTGTAGCTAATGTCTTACCATTTTAGTTGCTATCATGGCGTGGAGTGGTGAACATCGCGCGTTTACTATTGAAACGTATTTTAAAAATGGTGATTCTATTATCAACAGTGTCCGTCAAAAATAACTCTCCGATTTAAAAAGTTAATAAAATAGACATTAGAACAAAATTATGCAAAAATTTTATATATTCTGAAATAACAAGATTTGCCATTTATTTTCACAAACTTTTTATTAATTGTATATTATTAAAGTAATGTTTCTTTCGTTTCGAGATATTTAAATGTTTGCGTTTGAATTGATTAAAAATATTTATATATTACACAACACAATGTTTCAAAAAATATTTAGTCCACTAGATTTATAATGTATGTCGACATATAAATATTACATATAGCTTATAAGGAAATAAAAAAATTAAGGTTGAAATGGCTTTCTCTATTATCAAAGTACACACTAGCTGAATACCGTTGAACATCGTAACAATACACTGAATATAACGGTTTAAATTTTTACAATTTGCAACATATTATATTCATTTAAAACAAGGTCACGTGAAATAATTAATAAACTATATTTTTTTCCATTTCTAATAACAATAGAATAGAACAATAGAGGTGCTGCATCATAGGAGGTATATTATATCCCCATTGTACGCAACAAACAAGTTTCCTTAGAGGATTTTAAAATGATAGCAAAATTCCGCAATGCAATGACGGCATTTTGCTATCAGATAAATCAAAGAGCTTTACGACGACTCAAAGAAAGAGTTTTGCATTCAACAGAAAGGCGAGACGTCTCATGCCAACAAGGAGTATACCAGTTTATTATTACGGTACAGCCGAACTATAAAATAGACGGGTTTTAAAAAGCAGCCGGCTATCAGAATAATTAAAATTCTCTCTTATGGGTGAGGTATGCGAAATTTACAAAACCAAAGTTAACAACGAACATCAAAGATAACTTTGTGGGTACTTTAAGGATTGTGGAAAGCTTTGCGAGAATACAAGGATAAATTTGTACACAACTGTTATAAAATAGCCACATTTCTTTCAAAAGTTACGCTAACTAAGTACACAAAATTATTTAGTCTTGAAATGTTTCTGAAAATAAAATATTTAATTAAATCGCCGTAATATAATGTCCCTGAAAAATGATACCTTATTAATTATTATTAAAATTATACGTGTAACTATAAATATTTAGTAGATGCAATGCAATGTTCTCTATATTTTTTCAATTTCAAATTAATAAAATCTAAATAACTTTATACCATAAAGCTTACATCCCGCAAATACAACAAATAAAGTGTAATAACGAAAGCTTTCATAGCTTCGAAACAACGTGTTTGGAGAGCTAATTAAAAATAAAGAAGTTAAATTATAAACATATGTGACCATTGTGATGTACGCCATAAAGCGTACATAAAAAAATTTAGAAGTAATGCCAAATATTTTTTTTTAACATTTCCTAAAAAAATAATGCACAAATTGAATGAATCAATTAGAAACATATACAGAAAAAAAGGATACCGAATCCCGTTAGCAACAAAAATATTTCTTCGATAAATTGAATTTACCTGTATCTTTTTCTAATAGATACATTTAATTTGTATTAAAATACCACAAAACTATGTTCTGCAAAATGCAACTTCACAATAATAATGGGTTATCTTTAAAATAATGTTAATTGACCATTTTTATGAAAGATTATTACAATTCACATGTTTTCATGACTTCTTTGAACTGAGTTTAGTGAATAAGAATCATATGCAAAGGTCTAATAAGTTTAAACTATCTATTACTCGTTAAATACATAGTAATTATGTAATAAGTTTTCTTAATTTATAAATAATTTAAAAAAACACTTTGTTAAAATTAAAAATACAAGCGTAGGCAAAAAATAAAACTATAAATATAAGTTTGAGTAGCTTGTTGGTGTAGTGGTCAAGACGTTGACCTAGTGATCTAGTGGTCGGGGGTTCGCGCCTCGTTCCAGGACACCAGCAAGTTAGTCCTATTTTCATAGCACAAGCATTTAGCTTAGTTTGAAAATAGTAAGAATATTGATGTGACATGTATTCCGTGTACGCATCTCTATTTAAAAAAAAAAAAAGGAATTATTTTCACACTGTTTTTTCTTATTATTTATATAATATATTTCCATAAAGTGATTTTGCTAATATTGAATAAGTTTTGTTAAAATGCAAAATCACCCAAAACAATATTTTGGTGTTCAAGGTTGTAAAAGCACTTAGCCAAAGTAAGGGACGAGCGAGCTATAAAACTTCACTATTGTTGGACTCCCAAGGCGGCGTGGGAACGCCAATAAAATCCGGCTTACACGATTTTTGTCACGTAGTCAAATGCACCATAAGGGATGCATCACCCTCATACATCAGTCTTTCCACCAAGCTCAACCGGGAGAGATCGCTCCGTAAATGCGATCTAATTTTCAGTTAGAAAACGAAATTAGGATCGTCTCTGTAATTTGTAATTACGGGGTAAATATAAACTGTGCGCCTCGAGTTTAAGCTTAGACTATGATGTTCTCTGCGTTTAATCGTTTGTGTGAAAGCACTCAAGTTTCATGATCCGATCAAGTCAAGGTCCCGTAAAAAGCCAAGACAAATCATATACGGTACGCGCTAATTGTGATTGAGAAAATCGCGTCCAGAGTCCCGGTTTGCCTGGTTAATTGGACATCGTCTGGTGGTCAATCCCGAACTTCGTCACTCTACCCTGGCATCACATCTATTGGCGACAAATTACTTCAAGGACCATCATCAGCACGTGGAAGACATCACCGGAAAGGTAATCCCTTACGTGAGGGACCTGCAGTAAATATTAAACAAGAGTCACACACAAAATTTGGCAATTAACTTCATGTTGGCATGATGGGCTCGCAAATAGTGTTGAATCATTTTGTTATCATTTTTTTAAATTTGTATTATTAATAATAAGTAGGTAAAATGTGTTTTATTGTTTTACTTAATACATGCAAGTCACAAATACAATAAACTTTATTATAAATATAATTTTTTTGTGATTTCTTTTCATAACCAATTGACTTGATAATATTTTTTAAAAAAAGAACCATTTAGGCTATATGCGTCCCCCCTGACCATGAAGCCGAGGCGAAGGAAGAAATTACGTAACAAAAATGTCGCCCAACGTTTAGGCAATTATTAAAAAAAAAAAAATTTAATAATATCGTGTTTTTCAACCTATAGGTATCAAGTCAAACGGTTATAATTTGAAAATAATATCTTATAGATATGTAGTATATTTATTTTGAATAGTTTAAAATTGTGTTTCTTTAGTGCTAGTTGTTAATGTAACCTGTAAAACCACATGAGAGGTGTCCATAGGCGTAAATCACGGTGGTTGCCATGTATCGGTGGCACCAACATATTATAGAGGTTAGATGAGTTTCATCTTGACCCGGATCTGGACAAGAGGAATCATTCAAAATGGGATATGGACATGTGGAATACATAGTCTGATATGAACGCGGCCATGGGCTTCGTTAGAAACTTGGAATATGGACATGTGGAATACATAGTCTGATATGAACGCGGCCATGGGCTTCGTTAGAAACTTGGAATATGGACATGTGGAATACATAGTCTGATATGAAACGCGGCCATGAGCTTCGTTAGAAACTTGGAATATGGACATGTGGAATACATAGTCTGATATGAAACGCGGCCATGAGCTTCGTTAGAAACGTGGAATATGGACATGTGGGACACATGGTCTGTTTGGCCACGCGGTATGGAACTCAGACCTGAGATTCATTTTGTGCACTCTCGCCCAATCTTTCTCGCGAGTTGCGACTGTATTAAGTCACCATGAGGACAGGCGGGTGAATAATTTGTTATTAGCTGTGTTGGAACGGCTTTAGAATATTTCAACCGGAGTAGTATTCACTTTCATTCCATTTTTTTTCTCTCCGAGCAGTAAAAATCTGCGAATCAAAGGAAAGGAATTAGGCAAGCGCTTTAACATCTCAACCGCTAATATTTTGTATATGTATAATTTATATGGGGCAATTCACTTTAGGAGTGCACGCCGACAGTGAGGTGCCCTAATTGTTTAATTTTCGTAATTCATTCATGTGTGATGGTTTCTGTCCAAAGCTTCTCTGTATGACAGCGTAAGCAGGCAAAGAAAGAGCCAACAGACGCCGTCGATCATGAGTAATTTAATAATTAGTTAAAACTTCAGCCTTAGGTTTCGTTTTTAAAAGTCCCAAACAAAGGATGTAGATTATCAAAGATCTATTTACATAACGTGTATATATATCATGTGTAGGATAATGTTAGTTTTTGTAATATATTATATATAGATATGTCTCTTGCTATACATTACTCGTCGTAGTTCAGATTAAGTTTATTTAAGTTTAACACCTAGATAGAATTTTATGTTCTTGTTTAGTTAGTTTTTATTGTTATTGTTAAGCTGCAATTCTATTATGTCAGTCGAATGATTTTGATCGAAAAAAACTGTGTCATTTATTAAGTTCAAGCTAGTTTCCTGCTCTGTGCGAGTATGGACCGATCAACATAGAAATCACTTGAAGACTTAATGATACGCATTCAGTTGCTCGCTTCTAGTTTAGTTAGTTTTTATTGTTATTGTTAAGCTGCGATTCCATTATATCAGTCGAATGATTTTGATCGACTAAAACTGTATCATTCATTAAATTCAAGCTAGTTTCCTGCTCTGTGCGAGTATGGACCGATCAACATAGAGATCACTTGAAGACTTGATGAATATTCATCGGTAATGTTGTATGTTATATATAGGTAATAAATGATAAAGTTATGGTGAAATTGTGTAACCATGTAATGAATGGTTAGTTAACTATAAGGCAGTTTCCCGCTCTGCGACGAGTGTGGACCAACCAATAGAGTGGTTACTTGTAGTAAAACTAATAGGCACAAAAATTATGGTATAAACCAAAACATTTCTAGTATGTAAACAAATGTTATGTAATGTAGATAGATTCGTGCTGGAATATCTCGACTAGTTACTTCACTGCGCAAACCAGTGATTGTAGGTCAATTCAGGACCATCGGATTATTTTCATGTGCGAATTTGTTTATTTGATAAGATAATAAGGTAGTTATAAGGTAAATCTGTTATACGGTGACTTGCATGATGTCCAAATATGTATTTATAAAAATAAAAATAAATAATAATAAGAATTAGATGTTAAAATTTAATCTGTGTATTCATGTTAAAATGTATCTATATTCGATAAGATAATTAAGCCAGTCCATCATGCCGGATATTTTAAACCATTATTGCCAAATGTGTATTGACAGTTTCTTGAATTTGCTTGAATCCATGGAGCTTCGACAAGAATATCTGTTTCACCCAACGATCGCCTTGCCCTCGCGTAGGCCAACCATCACCACCGAGTCATCAATAATATTTACAAAAGTGCAGTGAATGGGCATTCTTGCAAGGTCAGTGCCAATAGACCAACATATGTAGAGTCAGTGATGGTGAAACTTCATCAGCTTAATGTTATAGAAGAAGCTCTATTGTAAACGGTTCACATTGTATGCTTTGTTTATGTATTTATTTCACATGTACTATGTATTTTTTTATGATGTGTAAATTGCCATTCTGTTCAGCCATGCCAGCATAATTGCCTGCTCCGAGCTTCAGTCATAAGGGTCAAGTCATTTGTTAAATTTGTTCATAAAAAAAAAAATTAAGTTTACTACTAGGAAGGTTTAATTTTTTTTTCGTGGTTTTGGGGATGATGTTAAAATGCAAAATCACCCAAAACAATATTTTGGTGTTCAAGGTTGTAAAAGCACTTAGCCAAAGTAAGGGACGAGCGAGCTATAAAACTTCACTATTGTTGGACTCCCAAGGCGGCGTGGGAACGCCAATAAAATCCGGCTTACACGATTTTTGTCACGTAGTCAAATGCACCATAAGGGATGCATCACCCTCATACATCAGTCTTTCCACCAAGCTCAACCGGGAGAGATCGCTCCGTAAATGCGATCTAATTTTCAGTTAGAAAACGAAATTAGGATCGTCTCTGTAATTTGTAATTACGGGGTAAATATAAACTGTGCGCCTCGAGTTTAAGCTTAGACTATGATGTTCTCTGCGTTTAATCGTTTGTGTGAAAGCACTCAAGTTTCATGATCCGATCAAGTCAAGGTCCCGTAAAAAGCCAAGACAAATCATATACGGTACGCGCTAATTGTGATTGAGAAAATCGCGTCCAGAGTCCCGGTTTGCCTGGTTAATTGGACATCGTCTGGTGGTCAATCCCGAACTTCGTCACTCTACCCTGGCATCACATCTATTGGCGACAAATTACTTCAAGGACCATCATCAGCACGTGGAAGACATCACCGGAAAGGTAATCCCTTACGTGAGGGACCTGCAGTAAATATTAAACAAGAGTCACACACAAAATTTGGCAATTAACTTCATGTTGGCATGATGGGCTCGCAAATAGTGTTGAATTAATAGTTATCATTTTTTTAAATTTGTATTATTAATAATAAGTAGGTAAAATGTGTTTTATTGTTTTAATTAATACATGCAAGTCACAAATATAATAAACTTTATTATAAATATAATTTTTTTGTGATTTCTTTTCATAACCAATTGACTTGATAATATTTTTTAAAAAAAGAACCATTTAGGCTATATGCCTCCCCCCTGACCATGAAGCCGAGGCGAAGGAAGAAATTACGTAACAGTTTCTTTATTTAGCTTATAAAAAATAATAAATCACGCATATCAAATGGCAAACTGGACGTCCTTGATCTGACTAAATTGATTTCGTACCATGTTCCTGCTTAATAAAGTTCTATATCGTTGGTATTTTTTCATGTAAATGCTTCAAATACAAATTAATATGATAACGCATCTCACAGGCATTGGAACGATTTTACTATTTTCGATATGTCCAAATGTTTAAATATAAGTAAAATATTGTTTATGCTTTGTTATGTATTGAGACACTTGTATAATTGATCAAAGTATTTAAGTCGTTCTGTGTTTAACCAAAAAAAAATATTTTTCACATAATTTTATTATCAATTATAAAAAAAAATTCTCGTAATGACTAAATGTTATATACGAGAATATATATACTTCTGCTGTATTGCATTTAAAATCTATTTTTGTGTGCAAGTTACGTGTATAGATATTTATGTTTATACATACAAAAACAAAACACGAAAAATCCTGTTTATTATCGTTAATAATGACCAAGAGCTCTGGCGCATCATCGATACTTGCCGCCGCTAAAATCTTTTTGATTTCTAAAAGTTTTCTAGACACTATCGGTAAATGTGAAAATAAAATATATATAATAATGAGAGTTTATAAAATTAAATACTAATTTAATGTATTAATTATAAATATATACATATAAAACCAATTTTGTCAAAACATCACAGACCTATGTTCTGAATAATTACAACTTCACAATAAAAATGTGTTCTCTTTAATAAAGTATATAAAATAACTTTTAAAATTGGCAATATTAACTTTGTGGTTAAAATTCATATCCTGAAGAAGAAAATGGTATTTTTCGAAACCGGTAGATGTATTTAAACTTAATTCAATGGTTAATAAAACAAAGATAATAAATAAAAAATAGTATATAAAATTATTTATGCTTTTTCTAACGCAGTTTTTGATCAATTTTACTAATGTTAAAATTTAATTCTACGTTAATTATAATACTTATCATTTTATATAAATAGAGATGCGTACACGAAACACATGTCGCATTAATATTCTTGTTATTTTCAAACTAAGGTAAACGGTTGTGCTATGAAAATAGTTCTATCTTACTGGCCTCCTGGAACGAGGATTGAACCCCCGATCTCAAAATCAATAGGCGAGGAGCATAACCACTACAATTTATGGGATATGTACCTTGCAATCGCATCATTTTATATTTTAGACTGACAGTATTTGACACCACTAACATGAGTTAAGCCATGGGAGAATATAATAAAAATGTTTACTTTTAGTGTGAGCGCTTTACAGATAGTTATATTGCTTATTAGCGCAGACATATTATTAGCGCCGACGACTCTCTGTGGTGATGGTGAGAGCTACGAATGCACGTAGCAGTGCGCGCACGGATGATTAAATTTTCAAATTATATAACAGTTGGTGGCGAGCTGTCGTATGACTGATATGTTCGCAGTTTTTCTATTAGTTCGAATTTAAATAAAAACACTATTTTTAAAAAATACTAGACATCCGTGGTAAATATCATTTTTATTTATGACATGTGCAAGGAACAACATAATATTCTCGAAAAATTACTGCAGGAGCCCGATTTGATCTATAAAAAATCTATAAAATCGCTAGAACAATGTTGGTGTAAACAATGAAAAACCCTCCGGCGATATGTATCTACTGTCTGTCTGGTATAAAAACAAAAAAAAGAGCGAACATACTAGCGATGTCATCAAAGTACAAAGTTACCTGAGGCAAACGCAGTAATGTGACCAACAAGTTTTTATTACTAGAAGAAAGAAGGTTACATTAATACAACATTTAAGTAATTTTTTTTATTTTTTAATAATTTTTAAATTTAATTTTTTTTAAATTAAAAAAAAAAAAATAGAGATGCGTACACGGAATACATGTGGCATCAATATTCTTACTATTTTCAAACTAAACTAAACGCTTGTGCTATGAAAATAGGACTAACTTGCTGGTGTCCTGGAACGAGGCGCGAACCCCCGACCACTAGATCACTAGGCCAACGTCTTGATCACTACACCAACAAGCTACTACAATATAAATATTATTTGTCGATGTTTGTGAACATTTAACACACTTGTGTCTAAACAAGTTGATGACAAGGTCTGTGGAATCTATCAAAATAATTCAATATAATCATCCATTATAAACGTATTATTTTTAATAGTTTCTAGGATGATGATGATACATATTAAGAAATAAATAGCAGAATAAAATCATAGAACGCTTATTACTTTGCTTTACAAAAATTGCTGTCGTTAAAATTGTCACTTAATTTAAAAATTAAACTATATATAACACCGAAACGACTTTCTATATGCTATATATGAATATGAAGTTTCGTATTTAATTTAGCGCAAGATACCAATTGCAAGTCTTCGAAAATAAAGTCGTAAAATTAGCGACTCAATACGTGATAATCTAATCGAAAAATGGACGTGGTTAAAGAACTTAGAACTTTGATATCAGTTTGCCGCTTCAGATATCCTGAGGAAGGAGAAAGTAAGGATGCAGTAGTGTGCAGAATATAAAGCGAGGGTAGATTAGTCTTGTAATATGCACAAAGCTCACATACACAAGCCAACAGAATCAAAATCCAGGGGAAAATCTTGACGAAAGTGAGCGAATAATGTCAAGATAAACCTGCAAAAGTTTGACAAATGCCCAGTAGACTGGACCACAGTGTTAAGGAATAGATAGTCATGGACTGCAGTCACTACAGAGTGATGCGGTGACTGCAGTGGCAAAATGCACCCAAATAACTCTTGAATTGTTTTATATTATTTATTTAGACACATATGACATATAAGCATTGTACAGCTACAAAAAAGAAGACAGTTTGTTAGATACATTTAACACAGATTTTAAAATGCATTGTTCAACTAGGCAAGCCTGTTTTAGGGCAAATTGGCAAAACAAACTACATTTTACCAAACCAAATAACTTATTGAAGGTAAAACACAATTAAATAGGATACGAAACATACAAGGCAAGTAAATGTGAAAATATATAAAATGAGCGGAAAAAATACCAATGTGCAATACAATATGTAAAACAGTGTAAGCACATATAAGGTAAAAAAAATATGCCTGAACAAAATGCAGTTATAAGAATTATTTCATAATATAAAACAGTTAACTCTCAGTATCTGCTCTACCAAATTTCAACAACTAATTTGAAATATTCCTTTTAAAAGCCTTAATGTTAATTAAAGTTCTAATATTATTTCCAATTTGATTGTAAATTCTGAGAGCTTGAAAGATGAATAATCTTTGACCAAAGTAGTTTTCATTCTTAGAACGATTTTATGATTATTTTCTTTGGTGAAATAATATATTTCAGTCCTCACAGATGGAGTGCTTATTTTCCTATGAAAGTTAGTTAGTATATTCAGCACAAATAATTGTATTATATCCAAAACCTAAAATTCTCTAAAAAGTGGCTCTGAAGGATACGAAATGATTTAAAGGTTTGCAAATTAGTTGATTGGCATTGTCAATAGTGTCTAAACCAGAATAATCATCAATTTTTGGAATACTTAGGATAACTCAAAATAATTCTACATTTCATTTCGAATTACAAACTTTTTAATTTAGCTTGATAATCATTGAATTTGTAACCATTCAAAGTTTGCATTTTTTGAGACATTCCATTATGTTATACAAAATGGTACAGACAGCAGTTAATACGAATTAGTGTCTACAAAAAAATTATGGGAGAATTTCGATCTAGGGAGTAGGTACCCTTGACTCTATTATGAGGAGATTGGTGAATAAGTTTTTATACTATGTATCTAAAGAGTGTTTTTTTTTTTGAGGTATAGAAATTTAAAATGAAATAAAAATCGTGGCAATAGCCGTGGTATTAGCTTTATAGAAAAGATTTTTTATGCCATTAGTGTTTAAGTATGATTTCACGCATCTGGAGGTGCAGGTTTATGGAGCAGCTGGGGACGTATATCGGCAATAACGCGACGAATATTGGCTTTCAAGTCATTTATCATTTCTGGTTTATCGGCGTAGACTAGCGGCTTCACATATCTTCACAGAAAATAATCCAAATATGTTAAATCCAAGATCTTGAAAGCCAATTCGTAGGTCCATTACGCGAAATTAAGCGCTCATCGAATGTTTCCTTCAACAAATTGATTGTGGCGCGCGCATATTTATAATGTTGGCATGTTGCATTATCTTGTTGAAACCATAGCTCTTTCACATTAATCACACAATTGTGGAACAAAAAGTCAGTAATCATGGATTTATAGCGTTCTCGACGGCGAATCGATTCATTTGGGTCCTCCTCAATACTACGCCTCACTGCAGCAACTGATTCTCGAAATAAATTTTCACAATTTGCAATCGTTATTCTAGCGTAAGTCTATTCATGGTGAAATAACAAATCAAACTGAACACAAATCAGCTATAAGCTGTTAAATTGGCTGTCGCTGAAAAAAGTATTGTATAAAAAAACACCCTTTACATGCTTATTGTTTGAGTTTTCGTATTCATGAATTTACTCTATATAACTATTTTTTTAGTACATTTAGTTCAATGCTATGTATTATAACTGTTGTATTTAATATATTTTTCTATTAACCAACCAATTGCAAATGATACAAAAGAACAAATGTAAATTATATAAAGAAAATACTTTCCGTCTCGATATGGACTTCGATCTAGTGAGATGGGCAGGGAACACATGAAACATTAAATGCATAATATACACATTAAATGTATCAATTAGAAAAGATACAGATAAAATCAATTAATCGAAAAAATATTTTGTTGCCACTGGGACTTGAACCAGGAACTCTTTTTATCCGGGGAATTACGTTAACCATTACACCATGTCAACATAGTAAATTAACGACTAATTTTCGAACTTATATATTTTACTTTAAAATTGATACATCTGTTATTTCATTTTTTAGAAGTAATCTGCTACATATTAACGGAGAATCTCAAATAGCTTTGAGTAAAACCCGATAGTAGACGCCAGAATTAAAATAAATAATTATTTTTATTACATTTTGAAAACAATAATACAATTTTTATATTTTGGAGTAGAACACATTATTCTCAGAACATAATTCTGTGATATTTTTAATACAAATAATAATAACTTACTTACTCACCATCGCGCCGTTTCCCCCCGGAGGTAGGCAGAGAGGATAGAGCGCCACACTCTTCTGTCCTGACACACAATTCTCGTCTCATCCACATCTTCTCATACAAACTCGACGATTATTGAGGCTTCTAACAGGACCATCTTACAGTATCTGATTTACCTGGTCATGCCAAGTCTTCCGCGGACATCCTCTACCACTGATGTCATCAACACTTGCGTCATACGTTTTTCTTGACATTCTCTCCTCATTCATCCGTTCCATATGACCAAACCACCTGAGTGATCCTTTCTTAATCTTACTCACTATACTAAGATCAGCTTTACATTATTTTATAATTTCTTCATTTAATAAACTTCACAATAATTAATTCGCAGTAAAAAAAATAAAGAATTACATTTGTAAATAAATAAAAAATGATATCTGCTTCCGTTTTAAGCGATATATTTAAATTTAAAAATCCTAATAAAAGTGGATCAGAATCTATCTGTACAGAGTTCACATAGTTTTTATTGTGTATATATTTTGTTTTAGGGAAGATGTTATAAAGAAAATAAGTCACTCAATTCAATGATTGGAATCATATTTCTGTGAAAGGTAAAACGCTATTATTCTGTAAATTATTGTTTCACTTTCGCTCAAAATACGCCTTTCCTCTTCTCCAACTCCATCTTCCGCCTTTTTCGCGCCAAAACGCGAAGCCTCGACGTCGCGGTGATTCAATTATTTTTATCGGAAGAAAAATAGACGAGACTAAGGAGGAACAAACAGAAAAAATTGGGTCCCGCCATGAAAGGAATATCGGAATCAATTTAGCGACTGAGCGAGTCGGGAAATTCCCCTAACGGGCTGAAGAGAAAGCTAATGGACATTTCGGAAAATTGACGATTTAAATTAAGAGTAATGTTGATGCTCTACTTAAACCATCTAGAACTTTATAAAAAATAAATCAATCTTTAATGCTAATATTATAGGTTTTGTTGTATGAAATACAGACAGTATGATACTAAAAAAAATAACAAACTTCGTATTAATAAAATAACTAATAATATTTGAATATGTATAAGAACATACAATTATTGGATTTTTACCTACAAAGACACTGTTATTAAATAAATAATAAAAATATTTGTTTAATAAGAGTGCTTTTGCAGATGAAAATCCAGTCATTGTGTGATTTTGGACATATTCAAATATTGCTATTAATATACCGGTCAAAATAAGAAAATATATAAAAATTGTTTTTTCAGTATAGTGTGTTAAAAATATATTTATATTTTCTAGTATAATGTGTTAAAAACCATTTTACAGATAAAGAATATTGCTTTAAATAATTTAAAAAATAATTAGATTCTCATTGTGACATATATGCTGTTTCAGGGAAATAAATATTTAATTTAGTCTATAGATGGCGACATTTAGTCTTTAGTTGTACTTGAAAAGTTTCCACATAATAACATATACACAACTTACAAAAAATTGATAGATATGGTGTTTGATTAATAGGTGAGAATGGTGAACGTTATATTTGTATAAAGTGATCACATAAGCCAGCCGAAGACATGTCGTAAGCCCTGTAATTACTCATATTTTCATATCCTTTCATTAAATATAATAAAAAATAGCTTTGTCTCTTTAAGATATCTGTTATTTATTTAATAAAATGACTACTTGAATTAATTTATAGTTAAGTTAATCAATCATCTTCACAATCAGCATCATCACCGACGGCCCCTGAACGCTCTTGCAGATACCTGGGTGTTTAATTAAACTCTTATCAGCGCAAAAATAAGCAACATGTGCTAATAATCCGTGATTCCAGCCCCTGAGTGCCATTTCTCTCGCGGCTGCCTTCCCGTCAAGATCTCTAGCAAACGCTCTTCGATATATTGAATATTTTTCTAACTGTAACTATGCTCAAGCAACAATAAACTTATGTTAACTATTAGTAGTTTTTTTTTGTCAACTTGCTCTGGCCACACGCACATCTACACACACTCCGCGATCATATTCAAAAGAAAACTTGAGTGTGAAATATATAGAGGTAACAGGCGCTTACACACACATCCTTTGATTCTTACAACATATGTACCATTGAATGGGACCCACCCCTTACCTAGGACCGTTCTATGAACAAAAACTCTCATATCGGTCCTTCTCATTCGCCACCAGGTTGGCATTTTTTAATACTACAAAGGCGACCGTGCTACATCTTAAAGCTGCACAGCAAGACGGAGGCGTGGCACGGAGACCAAAACCAACACCATCCATTATCCAATTCAGCGCTCGTATCCCAGGGAATTTATTAACATTATACATATTTATTTATTACACATATTTAAATTTGGAAACATTTAACAGTACAGAAAAAGAACAGTAAAGGTAAATAACATAAATCACCCCTCTAAAGAAAAAAGAAAAAAGTGGACTAAGCACAAAAATAAATATATTTACTTCCTGCTAGGAAACCAGGACTAGCAGATATATGATCAAAGTAAGTCTACGTCACAGGAAGGGTAGATGACCCTCACCCTCAATCGTTGCATTTGTACGCTTCAAAATCTCCCAGCGGGTTACCCACAGACCCACAAACTCTCTTAAGTATCCGAAGTTCCAAAACATTCAACATATGTACCAATTGATTGACAAGTTAAAAATGCAAAAAATCAATTGTCGGGCGAGGGCATAGCCCTAGTCGCGACAGTAGTAGAGAGACGAGACACTTTATGAATTAGTTAGTGTGCGTCCGTTCTGACTAGTTACCTGACCTAGTAAATCGGTAAAACTTTGAATCTAATACCGGTTTACCGGTATTTGACAATTACAGAAAATTGACAATCCCAATTTTTTATCAATTTTGCATATAAACGGTGTAGGTCACAAATTAAATAATTTGGAATCGTTGGAGATAAATAAAGCATGTAAAAGTAATCAGGAAATTCTAAACAGCCAACTAAATTTAACTACGAGTCCTATTCTAAAATTTTTTCCTAAAAATTATTCGACTAAATTTGTATTGAGCAGCAATTTGAGTTAGGTACTAAATTTACTTTTTAAATAATTGTTGTTTTTTTTTTTTTAAAAATTTAAAAATAGATTCTGGATAAATAGAAAAACAATGCTATATTTTTAGTTAGTTTTGACATATCCTGAAGAAGGAAAAGGTGTTTTCCGAAACCGGTAGATGTTTTTTAAACTCAATTGTGGTTATTAAACTAAGATAATAAATAAAAAATATGAATCTTATCCACCAAGTTAATATTGCTAATTTTAAAAGTAAAAAATATTTATATTTATAGTACATTCAAAATTGAAAAATAATTTACCGAAACTACCGGTACTTAGAAATTTATTTACAGGTAATTTGGTAATGGAATTTAGCCATATTTACCGGTAAATCGGTTTACCGAAAACTGGTAATCCTGACAAAGATACAGTAGTATCGAAAATGATCGCTTTTAAATTAATCAATGTAGTTTATTCAAAGCTTGTTTTTTTTTTATTATTAATAATTATGCTACCATGAGATCATTTAGAGACAACTCTCGGTTTTAATAGTTTACTATGTACACGCCACATACCTCGTGCCTCATTCCACCCTTATTGTACATCAAAAAAAAAAATTAGATAATGATGACACGTAGGCTGTTTGAAAAGGGAAAAATAAATTATCAAATTTGGTCCATAGGTAGCAATGGTGTAGTGGTACTCGAAGCAAGTTCACATACTATATATACTACATTCAAAAATTTGATAAATGTGGAGATTGAGGGGTGACAATTGGTGAACATTATATATATATATATAAATTGATCACGTAAATCAGCCGAAGATAGGTCGTAAGATCTGTAATTACCCCATACTTCCATATATTTTCCAATAAATATAATAAAATAGCTTTGCCTCTATGAGATATCTGATATTTGTTTAAATTAATTTGACTTGCTTTTTATTTGAGCGCACGTGTCGAGTCTCACTTTCAACATAAGGATTCTACAAAAAAATTTCACTTTACCGTATATAATTTAAAAGAAAAGCGAAAATGGATTATCAGTAAACCGAAATCCATCTGAAATAATCGTATGCAAACTTCCGGGCTTATTTGCAAGCAAAAGTCGTTACAGTGAACGATATTTCACCTGAGTTTCCCCATTATGGAAAGTTATTTCAACAAATTTCCGGGTGCAGTGACTCTGTAAATCAAATATGAATATGACGTCATGTAAATTATTTAAAGGATGCAGAAGTTGCAACAATGCCTCTTGTTGAGGAGAAAAGTGTGTAGATGAGTTAAAAATACAGACAACATTGTATTATATAAACTGTAATAACTTTATTTTATTTTTGTGATTATTTATTCGTATATATAATAATATGATTACAATGCAAAGACTAGTAAATGAATCGACATGATATGAAGTGCATATAGGACAGAGGTTTGGAATATTATTAGCGTGACGAGGGGTATTGTACACACATTTATCCAACGAAGCATAAATCCGATAGATTATGACACATTTATTTTATTTTATTTGAAAAACAAACAGTTAATCGATATAAACAAAACATATAATAAAAGTGTAACAGAAACTTAACCATTTACATGTTTTCTCATAAATAACAGTATATTTGATACAGTAAAAACAATTATTTGAAAACGACTTATTAACTAGATAAATAGTTTATTTAGACTCTATAATAGGAAACGAATTTTATGCTGCAAAAAATGTATAAAGGAATGAAAACTTTCTTCTCTGTTGCAAAAATACAAAAAATAACAATAAAATTAAAAGAAGCGAGGAAAAAAGTAGAAAATAAGAGTATAAACAGAGTAGATATAAAAGTAGAAAATAAAAGTATAAACAGAGTAGATATAAAAGTTTTAAATAAAGTAAATTACCAGGGGAACGGGAGAATAAGGAAAATGGAATAGTGAATAAAATCTGTGTGATAAAAATAAAATGAAGGCCATTAATGTTTATGTATTGAATTTAGATTTAATTGAGGTAACTGGAGTATTAAAAATGTCTAGTTCATTTAAGTGTGACTTGAAATACAGGGCGTCTCGGTAGAAAAAAGGTAAATTTATGCAACAGTAAAGTATTTACTCTTACAAAATTAAATCTTTGTGTAAACAAGACGTATTTTTTACATTTAATGCATTTTATATTTTCAGCGTTTAAATTTTTGTTTCAATGAGTCATATTTAAACAAAAAGTCGCAGAGCTCTTTTATTGTGTGAATGATACCAAAGTAATTACGTGGGTGTCACCAAAATTAAAATTTTGGGATAAGAATAAGCTTTAGTTCGTGCCTATTTATTTGGTGGCCTGCGATTACAATATTATTTTATAAATATTTATTTAAAAAACGTGTATTTTGTTTAAATCGTCTATAACGTTATACATCTGATATCTTAAATGTCTTTATTGCAATGATTTTTATGTTTCATCAATATACAATTGCCGTAATTGCCTTTTACATTACAATTGCAAATGAAAGTAAATTTCGTTTTTTTTAAGGAGAACAATTTTATGCTGTTAGGTTGCGTTTCAGAACATAGTTCTGTAGTATTTTAGTACAAATTAAATTAATCATTAAGAAAGATATACAGAAAATATTATATCGATAAAAATATAAAGATGTTTTCCGTATATCTTTATTTTTGATTAATTTAATTTGTGTTAAATTAAGTTACTCAATACAATCTTTTTTTTTCTCCAAAACTTGGGTCATAGCACATTTAACATATTCGTATTCATTTCTGTTCCGACTGTTCGTATTTTTATCACACTTCGGTCGACTATTAGAACACTCAATTAACACTTCACTTCTCCGGATAGGAAAGGTTCCTGGTTCAAGTCCGGGTGGCAACAAAAATATATTTTCGATAAATTGATTTTATCTGTATATCTTTTTTATTGGTACATTTACTATACTGAAAAACTATAACTTCACAATAATTATGTGTTCAACAAATTAAATTTATTTATTTATTAGACTTTATTGACATACATGTTTTCATTGTAACAGAGGTGAATATATTATAATATAACATGATAAACATAAGATACAAAAGATTATATTGTAATTAAGTATGTACTCGTAGTTTATTGTACAGGATAGAGTAGACTCCATCTCTGATATATACAGCATTGTCCTGGCTACTTTGATAGACTGCCGTCTGTGTTAAAGTAGCCAGTTTTTTTGGTGCTGTTGTGATGTTATTTAATTCAAGAAACATATAGATTTGATAGGAATAAAATAAAAATAGAAAAAAAAAATCTAATGAAAGTGTTATAGAACTTGTGAATTATTAGTGTAGACATTGTATAATGATTATACTCATATATTAAACGTTATATACCTCATAATGTACATAAAAATACATATTGTTGAAATAATCTATTTATATCACGCCTCGGGTACTTTTTTGAACGTGGGCTTGTGAAAATTGGAAAAGCGAAGCATTTAATACCAAAATAATGGCAGTCTTTGATATCGGGCTAAAATCATTTCGCGGACCAAATTGATCACAAAAAGCGGCGGCTTTCGCGGAATTTTATCCAGTTTTAAAATAATTGCTTTCGGTAAATTATCAATAAGTTTCTGATGTTCATTACCGAATAAACGTTGGTCGATACCCAATCTACGCGAAACTGGGTTATGAGCAAGATAAAAATAGTTAAATATATCGATTCATAGACATTTTGATTTTAGATTTAATTTGCCACCATATTATATTTTGTTTAATAAAAAAAATTGTTTTGATTTGAATAGCTTATATAAATTTTATTATATTGAAAAGTTTTTTTATACATAATATTTACATCATCATCACATATCACTTTGATATCAAGGGTTGAAATTTATAATTAAAAAAAAACTATGTTATGAATAAAAAAAATTTTTTAAAAGGTCCAATAAGAGTTAAATATATTATTTTATAGTACAAAAGCGAGCAAAAACATTACAGCTGTTTTTGCCAATGATTATTTTTTGCCAAATATAGAGCATTAAATCTTAAATATAATTAAATTATTATCCACATTAATTTGCTTATACCCGCTATAGTACGTTTTCATAATTCCGAGAAAATCAAACAAAACTGTTACACTTTAATGACAGGCTATATTCCTTTTTTTTGAAAAATTGACTAATTACTGTCATATAAAATAAAATCATAATGTATTTAATTCATTATTGTATTAATTGGAACCCAAATATGTATCATACAAAAATTATATAGCAGGTTTTGAAAGTCACATCGCGTTGTACTGGGTTTGGCTCTCCATAACATTATACTTAATATCGCTAGCTAACGAAGCGTATTTGAAAAGGAAATATATATTTAAAAATAATAATAATAATTCCAAATCCAATGATATACATATTTCAAATTTGTTAAACAGTGTTATAGCGGATTTTAAAATTCAGTGACACATGTGATGACATAATATGTTGCATTGACAGGTTGTCACGCGACAGGTTGTCACGCATAGTTGTCACGCGATAGGAATCACTAGTCTCACACTGACTTAATTAAATTAAAATAATCGTAGCTAAATAACGTAATGAAAATAAAAAAAAACAATAAAAATTGGAAGTAACTAAGACTCTACTTCAAAGATATTATATTATCCAACCAATGGCGAGCAGGTCAAATGTATGAATCTTCTCCTTCTTTGTTTTACTCTCAATCCTGTGACAGGATATTTTGGATGACGGCGCAGATGATTTGTCAGTACCTGTTTCTGTCTGTCGCATTTCTTATACAATTCACGAGCGAGCGCTGTTTGTAGTCTGGCGGGTCGGTCCATCGTGTTCACGATTTCACGAGTGATCTTTTACCATTTCTGCACCATCAATTATCAACAAAAGTGTCCTCGAGTCTAGTGGCTTAGCTAAAATGTGTTGAAATTCGGAGTTGAGGATAGATGCTCCTTGATTTTTAATTCATTTATAATCTTATGGGGTAAGGGGTATGGATTGATGTATCTGAGGGAATGTATATGATTGTGGATCAGAAGGATCTGATCGTGTGTGAACGTTGGGCGTCCTAATAATTTAACCGAGATTTACGTGCTCGATATGTGATTAATATGCGGAGATGTATTGTAATGTGTATAGCCAGAGCAGGTTATGAAACGAAAGACTACATACTGCTGACACCAGATTTATTGTTGATCACAGTTTTACCGTGTAATACAGATTCGCGCAAGTAGGGAGGCTCGGAGGCAGTTTTTGAAGCTTGTAATCTGGAAGACGAACAGAATTAAGCTCAAGAGTCCTTGGTTGCGGGCGCATGTTATTCGCACCTGACGTCGGTACCGGGCGTGTGTTTGCGACTGTTAGAAGTCTTTGTTTTATGTGCCGGTAAATTCAAGGGTCGTCGCGGTGATAACGGTTCTCACAATTTTATCTAAATAATCTATGAATCGTATCACTTTTTAAGCATGCCAGTTCTCGGTGCATTTTTTTTCTCTATATGTAAAATGGATTAAATAATTCTCAATTGTATGATTTACTCGTATGTAGCTTTAACTAATGTAATTTTTTTGATTTTAAAATTCATCTTTTTTTTTTATTTAATATAATTAGATTTTATATACCCCTCGAACAATGAATCCAGCATTAAAAATGTATTTATATTCTGAAATACGGTGTTATCAGATAATTAATAAAGACTGATGAATGCGTGTAAGAAAATTGGATGAATTTCGAGATTTCGAGAAAGATGTGTGTCAGGGTAAGAATGATGTATAGTATTCCATCGAATTTACCTACCTTGCTCTAGTGAGAATACGCATTAATCAGTTTTATGTTAAATTTTTGTATCAAATTATCTCTTCTACGTGATTAATTAATTAATAATACATTAAATATAATTATGTAATATTCAAATAATTACGAAATTTACGGATGATTTTGTAGAAAATAGTAATTTGAGTGTACTAAATCAATTTGCACCTTTTTTTGCAACTACATATAAAGATTTATAATATCATATTTTCAATAGCATGATTGAAGTAACAGTTAAAGATAGAAAAACATAGTATAAATGCGATCTGGTATCGAAATAAAGTTCACAATAATACTGGACAAGAATATTACTGAAGAAGTTATCACAATAATATAAGTGAAGAAATTTTTCAAAATTCAATATTATTTATACAATCCCTTGATTTCATTGGGTTCAATATAAATAGATAGAAAACATTTAGAAAGTTGGAAGAAAATTAGTAAAAAGAAGTTTATATTATATTTTAATGAATCCTAAAAAGTGGTTGTTTTAAAATGAAAAACTTTACATTGTCTAAGAAGATTTTTTTTAAAACAAATCTTTTTTTGTGCTTGTTTAAATTTTTTATTGATATTTCTCTTTTTTCAACAAATTCACATAGTTAATTCTTTCAATTCTTTGGGGCGATATATCAAGTGCTTTCCTCAACATATGACCAATACTCAAATTTCCAAAATCGAGATCCATCACTACAACGATTTTTATCCTCCTGTATTATGTATACTGTAACACATATACGTATATCGAGAGCAGAGGGTGCAGAGAGTGAGGGGGATGGTACTTTCATCTTGTGAAGGGTCCTTTAGGAAATTTAAATTTTACATAACACTCTTTAGAGTTGTCTGAACAAGGGGTTGGAAAAATACTGAATGTAGGATAAGTGGATGGAATTTGGGAAAGAAACAGGAATAGGGAACAGGAGGACTGAAAGACCAACCAGAACCAAGAATAGGAACAAGACCCACATGATAAATACTTATTTTAGGTATCTGGAATTTTTTCTTCCACTAGATACACAGATCTTTTGACTCCAGGAAACCATACTTTTTAATTCACACTTTGTTGATGACGTAAAGTGTGACACGACAAGTATAATAGCAAGATATACTAGTCCGCACGTACGGTTGCGAGAAACCGAATACACACAGTACACTCTCCGTCAATTTATCATTCCCACGCGGCAGGAAGATAATTCACGCAATTTTCACAGCCTAACGGACCACTGGTAGCCGATAACTGACAGTTCACACTTCACAACTGGTCTGAAATCATAGAAAACAAAAACAATGAAAAAGGTCGTATTCTGGATATGTGGAAGGGGGTAGTGGGTAGATATTAAACAGGAATCATTATATCTACGCGTTCACGTGCGCGCGAGACAACGATCGTCGATCCCTGAATCATAAATATCGAACAAGAGTATTTTGCAAAATTTGGTTTAGTTCAGACGAAAGATATTGTTTTATATAGAAAAGACGAAGAATTATAAGAAACGTAAATAGACAGACAGACATATATATATAAGTGAATAATAAACATAATTTTAAATTGATCAAAATTGAATCTACTGAGTTCAGGCTTGAATATACAATTACAATTATGTCTGCATTAACTGTACACAATTATATCTTGTGGCACACTTTCCAATCGCTCGCGACATACCGATTGAGAATCGCTATTGTAGCATTAAAGCACGCAGTCGTACAAGATGTCAGTGTTAAAATATTTAATTAAAAATATGAAGATACACGAAATAATTGGAATAAGGCAATTACCCTTCAAGAGTTTGATATTACGTCACAAAACTATATAGTTATATTAATTACAATTTTATCAGACTAATAGCCATATCAAAACTGTCAAATATTATTAAAAGATGCCGGCTTGTATTCCCTAGGAAAATGAGGTGATTGAGGACTGTCTGGAAGCAGCCTTGCGACACACCGCTACCCCTCTCGCGAGAATCAATAAAGATGATTCGGGTCCAGTATCTATTTCACTCGACCTTTTCATCTAAAGATTTTTGGTGCTTTACTAAATATTTCAGCACTGAAAAGTAAAACATTAAGATGCAATCAATCAATATTAGAGGCCAGATAATTAATCGGATAACGCGCAGAGTGAGTATTGTTACAAAATATATTACGCTCATTTATTAGCGCTCTAGTTCATAATACGTACTTTTAATTTCTTAATTCCTTTAAAACTTCTCCCCTTTGGCAACACCAGAAGCACACTTGATGTGTGTCTCGAGGGTATTCAAAATATATTCCTTAATTTACTCAATTACTGTCTAATTGTGTACATCTCCGCCCTCTTGAATAATGAAAACTGTCACTTAATCGATTCCATACTCTCAAAATTCCATGTTCTATAAAATAATTCGTAATAGTTGTCTTAACACTGATGATATTTTATAATATCTATTGTTCTCCAATTTCCCGCGGTGATTCAAATCTACCACCAACTTTGCCGCCGCTTCGCCGCTTCTATCTAACGGACGACGCAAGTGACACTTGGATTAAGAACACAGGCTGCAGCAAAGTACGGTTGTCCTGGAGAATGATCATCACCGGCTTGCTCCTCTACTCTTCATCATCATGCACTCCTGTATTCTTCCTGTTCTATCCTCTGACCGAAAAAATAACTCTACACTAACCGCACGTTTCATTCATACCACCAGAAACTACTCCACACTTTCATACTCCAAAGTGAAACACTATAAACTACAAATCTCACTTCTGCGAGATCAATCACTAGTAAGCATTATGTGTCGAGACAACCCGGGAAAAATTTCCCGAAAATCCCATGATTTTTTGGTGTCTCAAGTCCCAGGAATTTAAAAAAAAATAACTCGACTCGCGACTGATTTTTCTTGATATTATTAATTTTAAACAAATTTAGATATACAAATTAATTAAATTAACTAAAATATATATAGAAAAAAATGAATTTATCGAAAAAATATTTTAGTTTGCTGACCATTGCGGTATAGCAGGTAGCAACCTAGCGGCGAGTGGCGAACGGTGCACGCGTGTCAATTCTATATATGATCAGCTATAAAGATTCTGAAGTGAATAGTTTTGTCGGTTTGTTCAAATAGGGGATTATGCTTCCTTGTAAAATGTGTTATCTTTTATTTACCTTATCTTTTAACGAAACAAAATTTAGATGAGATGAAATTATTTGATAAAGGTTATTAGGGGACTTTAGTTTGTCATTGATTTTGACCAATCTACGAATTCCGATGTATTTAATTATTTATTAGTATTTTTATACATATTTTAAAAAAATATTTAGAGATATATTTGTTTTTTGTAATCAATTTATAAATGTAATCTTAATTTCATTTAAATAACTGGTAATTATTATTTTGTTAAACAATTTTTATTCTGTATAATACTGACAATATCCGTAAAATTTACGATACGTAATGTGTATGAATATTTATTTAAATATATACATTTTTTAATTAAATAAAATTCTTGGTCTCTATTTCCGAGAATTCCCTGGACTTGAAAATGTTGACTCTCGAGTCCCAGGAATTGAAAAAATTCGAGAATTCAGAATCCTTAATCACTAGGTTCACACACAAAAAATATATTTTATTTTTTTATTGAAAAACAAATTGACATTTTTTATTTATTATAATTTTATTATTATCATTTTTTTTATTGTGAAATTTTTATAATATGAGTATTGAGTTTTTTGCATTATTTAAGTTACTTTTTTTTTTTAATAGATTACCTTTCCAAAAAAGAGACTAGCTTTTGTGCTTGTAGAGGGATTGTCACTCTATGGTAAGTGCTAAGCATGAGATTTTTGACTCCAAATAATCTCTGAAATAGATTATACTTCCACAAGAATCATTGGAGACGCTCTCGGCTTTCACATTCCACTGTGTACGCATGAAGTCTCATAGATTCAGTCTTGCGCCTCACTTCATCTTCGTATATCTAACGTCAATGTAAGTCTGTTAATCATTTTTTGAATTTGAATTTCCCTAGCAGCAATTTAAACAGAAATGTTTGTAATTTAACGCCTAGATGTCTATGTTTTTAGGGAACTTTTGTGCGCACGTATCAAGTGTTGCTATCAAATCAAACGTCGTGTATACGGGTTTGAGTTTTTATCTCTTTCTGCCAATCTCAAACCGATCAAAATCTCAACACGTGTACATGGTATTGAGATTTATCTCCACTAAATCTCTGATAATTATCTTATCGTATCTTAAATATATTAGCATACTTTTTGTGTGCAGTTAAAATTTTAACTATTAGCATTAAACTGTCTCCTGAAACAATTCTTATGATAAATATTAACTTCACTGTCTACCTGACTACGTCTTCGTCAGATATTAACTCCATCAAAATATATAATATAAAATTATTTATATATGGGTAAAAATGTAGCGGGACGACAAAATTTCACAAAAGTAAAACGAAATATCTAAGATTTATTTCATCGTGTTCTATTCCTTATACACAGGCCATTGCACGATAGAGAAATTGGTGATGTATTCTATAGCCGAAGTCCATCATATATATTCTCTCTATTTTCATTCACTTTCGCGATTATATGTATGTATCTACAATATTTTCATTAAACTATTGTATTATACTTACATACATTTACAAATCATGTATTTCGGATTGTTTACTAAGACATATACATATTATATATAGAAATTACTCAAGGAAAAGATTTATGAGTTATTGTTTTGTTTTCAAAAACGGCCTGAATCAATAGGTTTATCTATTTTGATCGCCTTTCTTCGTCATAATATAACATCTCTCATCGAATAATAATTCAATGGATCTCTATTTCTTGTTCTTCTCTACTTCTCTGCTCACCTGTTGTTTACCCTAATGTAGTTGGAATATTACATTTATTATTCAGTAAATGTAGGTACCCAAGGTGGCGGAAATCCAATAGTTCGATAAAGGGATTCATGCACTGTCACTGCAATGAAATATTGTGATAAAACACATTCAACAATGCGGAAGATGTCGATGGGTGTGAAATGTACTGATATTATGCACACGGTCAAATACAAATAACCTTCAAACCCAAAGAGCACATACTACATTTGGTCAAAGGAACTACAAATATTTTGGACCTTAACTGTATAATAGAATGCTAAAAGACTTAAATCAATTGAATTGTCACAAGAACATGAAACTTTATATTAAAACTTGGATTCGTAATATGGGTAGAGCCAGTATTGGTGCACTCACCCAAACATATTGACTCATACCTATATTAATTATTGCTACAAAGTGATCCAAAAATTAAGTCCACCTTAAAATTGTTCTTCATATACACCTTTTATATGTTAATAAATCTTTCTACTTGTAATTTTAACCAATTGAACAATTGCTTGTAAACTATGCCCGTCTCGACACAGAATTTCTCTAGTGAGACGGGCACAGTCCAAACAAATTTTTATATGTATTATATAGTTACAAATAAATAAATAAATAAATACATAGTTACATAACTAATGTGCATGCTTGAAAAGAAAATTTATTTTACCGAACGTTAGCATGTATATAATATAGCACTTATATTATAATTTATAACATAGCACTTATATTACACTGATTTATAATATAGCACTTATATATAAACTCGCTCGACTCGACAAAAATTCCTAAGTTAGAATATATTACATCGCTATTATGGTTTTACCAATGTATTTATTTATTTAACTATTATATAGAATTATTTATACGAAATACATAAATACTTCAATTTAATTAATCAACACAATAAATTAAACACGTTTTTTTTTTATTCTGTATTTAATTTTTTCAAATAATTGGGCGAAAATATCAAAAAAATCGTATTTGATTTATTATGTTGATTAACAATGGAGTTCTATAAAATGAATACCGTGTGTATTCAAAAAATGAAAGAATTCAATTTAGCTTATTATATCCAATTGCACGATTATTTCAATTATACATTTATTTTATTGTAATTATGAGTACATAATATAAATAAACTAAAAACGAAATTTTTCTCTCAAAGAGAGATGGTGTCACATAAAAAAATCTATTGAGCAAATTTATCTGGATATTTCATTGAAACAAAACAGATTTATTTAAATAAATATTTCATAAAAAATACACCAGTGCTTATTTCTACAACCAATTATTCTCCCTGTGATGATAGGTTGTTTTACGGTAAAATGTATAATTTGATATAACTCAAACCATACAAAATATAAACAATTCTAAAACTAGATCAAAATAAGTGTATTAATAATAAGTAAGCAGTATAAAACATTTTTAAAACTGGTTATTATTTTTCACCCGGTAACGCAAGATGTTGAGTTTTCGGAACACTTTGTAAAATATTATACAAAATTAATTTTTCCATAATTGTATTTTCAATATTCATATTGCCTATTTTATGGAGTGCGTTAATTAAATATGAAACTTTTAATATTTCCTCCAAATGTAACTAACCTATTTGATTTGCCGGTAAAACGTTCACCTCACTAAAAGATTCGTCCTTCATCCCTGGAAAACTGCTAGTCGGTTCTAATTTTTATATCCATTTATCAGGACTAAATAACGCAGGATTAGTTTTCCAACATCTATCTGCATCAAATAATAATACTACATCATAAAATACATAGCTTTTTATATTTTAGCTAAATTATTTAACGTTATTCTTGGTTTAGCCAGATTTTCTAGATGTGCTTAAAAGTTAAGATTCTCAGAAAATCGCCATCAGAATATTCCGGGACAAGAGTCCCCGGAGTGACAGAGAACCCCGAAGTGATAGAATACTCCGAAGTGATGAAGAGTACTCCCGCGACCTTTGGATTATAAAAGAAGTTCCAAAAAACAAAAGCGTTATACATGTTAGCATACCGAAGTCCCTCGCGTTATGCAGAGAAAACAGTAGGTACTTGTGTTTATGATTTAAAAAATGCTGACATAGTGGTGGGCTTATATATATATATTATCCAGGACCGACCCCACGGTCAACATTGCCCCAATTTCAAAAGGGATATTTAGCTTCCATCAGAAATTGATTCAGAGTAATGTATGTTGCAGATAACAAGGCGTGTGGTCAGAATATGAAAATTACCCTAACGGAAGGTCGCCTAATGCATACCGCAAGCTCTCAGCAATGTTGAATACAAAATACTATCATCCCTTAAAATCACTGGCTAAGGGGTTTGATCCTATTCCCGAAGGCCTTCAGTGAAGAACCCTTTTAACCGTCTATTGGTTCCCCAGATCAATATTCATCGCGGACTGGATTCTGATCGCCGCAATAAAATAATACATTCGTTTTTGCACGTCTTTTACAAGAACCTTACATCGTCATCTGATTATTCTACATTTAGGAGTAATTTAGTTGTTAGAGAAGCATTTTTTAATATTCTTTCAAGAGATAAATTAATATATCTTATATTATTATACAAAATACTTAAAACAAGTATAATAAAATATTATATAGGTATATTATAAAATGAAAATAATAATCTTCTTTACATACACACGTTATTATAGTAATAATTATTAATCTTCATTATTTAGACACTCCTAAAATCTAAATTATCTATTAATTACTATCAATGTTAATATTACTATTTTACGAGGGTAGTTTTGACATGAATAAAAATCTTTGTCTTAAATAACCGTTAATAAATTTTAATAATAATAATTAATAATTACTTATTATGTTCAAATTTTAATACCTTTGAACAAAACATTTTTATATAACAATTTAAAAGTTATTTTTTTAATAATAGATTTTGAACTATTTTCTGAAGCAATGTATAAACCTCTTCCAAGTGTAATGTGGTACTAATTACATGTAAGTAAAGTATATGTATAAAGAAAGTATGTATTAATTAATAAACATTGCTAAACATATATATTAGTCAAACAATAATTTTTATGTTGAAAACTATGGAGTACCTATTTATCCTAAAGTTAAAAATGTTATATTTTCGCGACACGAAATCGATGTAACTAATTAGCTGAATACATTTGTAAAAAAATTAAACAAAAATTTTGCTGATTTTCGGCTGAAGTTTTCGTTAGTTTCCTTTTTTTTCCATAAAAAATATGCTGAACCAGATATTTCCCGAAAATTAGTATTTTCATCACGGGTATGCTTACCCAAGAATATAGTTTTCATCGCTTTAGAAAAGTTTTAATTCTGTCACTATCAAGTTATTCAGGGCAAAATCGAGTGTGTTCTAATAATCACGCCTTTGAGAGTTTTTATTTTGCATTACGTTTTATGCCGAACATTTCATTTATTTATAGTAACGTATTATCATCGTCATTATTTTCACTCCCTTATTCTTGAAGGATCGAGAATAGTTTCGAGAGCTTTTTTCTTATAATTATCTTCTTGTATTGTTTCAGCTCTAGATGACCAATCTGTCATCACAAAGTCATTGATTCTGTTTATCCCAATTTAATCTGGAGCGACCCATCAGTCGCTTTCCCTCCGGGGTTACCGTTCTTATGGCATTTGCAAGACGTGTCCAAGTCAATTGACCTCGATAGTCTCATTTCGGCAGCCTGCATTTTTAATCTTATTTTCTCCGTGGGAATCGATATTTGGTGACCATATATTAAATATGACCGATTGAAAAGTCGCGAAAACCTATATCTACGTTATTATTTTTAATTCAAACGGTGTAAGATGTTTAAGAAGCCGAAATTAAAAGGAAGAATACCATGACCCGATCAGCGTTGGACAATCCGAAAAAAATTTGCAAAACCAAAATATCATTAGAATATTAGTCTTCCCAATCTTCTTAGACAGTCTAAGATATAACACTGAGACAATAAGATATCACTTTTCACAGATTTCAAAGTACCTAAAATAATAGACATACACAAAAAAAAATTATGAAAATTAAAAATAAATTAAAATATTAGAAACGAATTCCGATCTACAAGATTTAGAGACCAAATTGATATTCCAGAACTAAAATATACCGCAACCAAAAATCACTATATTTATCAAGGCATCAATTTTTTTAACAATCTTCCCACAACAATTACAAAAATTACAGACTTCTATAAATTTGTATCTGAAGTCAAAAAATATGTACACAGACTAACTGAAATATAAATTATCTCGTATATACTCTTTCTCTATATACAAGTCTTACTCTCATAGAGAAGAAATAAATGTTAAAAGAAATATATATATATATATATATATATATATACTGTGGCGTCGTATATGCACATCCACCGACTTGCTAAGTGCGTGGGTCTGGTTCACAGAATTCACCATATCGCCTGCCACTCACATTAGCCAGCGGAAACACATTAGGGAAAATAATAAGACTAGTTAAATTTTACAATCACAAAGTTCAATTAAAATACAAGAAAACATGTGAATATTTAAGTAGAAAACAGTAAGCAATCCATCACTAGAATGTGATAAGTTGAAAAAGATCAGATTGTCAATTTTTGCCTAAATAAAAATAATAAAAATTTACTACTATTTGAATATCTAAATCAACATATTTTTGTACAAGTAATAGTATGTAGTAATAAAAACATTTGATTCTTTAGGAAATAACATTACACAAATTTGTCACCTGACAAATTTGTCAGGTTAGATGTAAAAAAAATCATATCATCTAAATTGGTTGAACACGAGCAGAAAGTTATTAATTTTAAATCAAAAAAATGAAAAGAAAGAATAATACTACAATACTCTCAATATTATCAATGCACAACAAAATTCATTTTACAACCATTACACGCGTAGTAAATGTCCATCGTGGTAGAGATCCACAGTCTTCATCCAGATTTGACTTGTCCGAGGCACCCGTAAATACTTGTATCTCTGACTTCCCAGAACGTCAGGAAGGCTGGGTCATCAAATTGAATTTTAACTAGCCATGAATTTCTTGCGTCATCTTCGGTTGTAAAATTATTAGTTTAGCAGCAGAGATCAAATCATACCCCTTCCTTCTTTCTTCAGGAGAAATCCTTCCTGAAGTCGAAAGTACTATCGTGGCATGACCCCTTTCCCGTCATGTCAGAAAAAGTACTTTAACTACAAAAGTAACCAAGAAAAAGAAAGTAGCGAAGGGGAAGAAAAAGAAGAAGGGATGCGTCCATCCTGAAATTACACACACAATTAGCGAATAGAAAATTACATATGGTGCAGGACAACACTGATGCAAAACATATTTAATTATTCTCATCCTTCCTCACTTATACGAAGTCACATCTTCATTATATTTTACATCGGACTAAACGCCCGTGCAGGTCGACACTTGTCAACAGAAAAATACGGTAGCGAAAATTCTTTTCCTTACTCGGCCAATTGGTGAATGTCAATTCCTAACCTATCTCGTATGCGGTAGGTACCAAATATAACGTAATAATATATATATATATATATATATATATATATATATATATATATATATATATATCCTACTGATTATTTTATAAATGTATTATATCTTCTAATATTAAAATTAATGAAAAATAAATAGATAAATATATGCATTAGATGTGTGGTGGCTGTGAACCCCGTGGACAGCTTACAGAACAAACATTTCTGTTTTACACGAAATAAATACTGAGCACCTTCTATCTTTCCAAGTACGAATGACCATTCTTTGAAGTCGAGGATATATTAATGACTAAATGGACGGATATGACCAAATCTCAACTTATAACTCATTTCAGGGAATCGTCAGGAATGCTTCAAATAGGAACAGATGGAGCCGAATAGTTTTGGCTGTGGTATCATCAGTATCAATATCAGTAATCACGACTACTCTGCCAAGAACATGAATTTTATATTAAAAATTAATCGGTTTCGGAAAAATTATATTCCTTCACGAGGGTAGTTAAAAATAAACCTAAACATATAATTAATTATTAACTTTAAAAAGGTATATTTTGCTATAGTTTACTCACTATGAAATTATTGAGTGGGAAGGAGCATACAATAACATAATGAACTCAGTAAAAATAATACGGAGACCGATAATTAATGTAATATCAAAAAAATAACAAATTTTTCGACACAAACACTTTTTGAAAAATTCCCATTTCCCAAAACAGAAAACGTCTTCAAAAAATCTTAATTATTTAATTACTCAAAGAAAATAATTCTGTAAAACTTGAAACAAGTACATCAATAAATTTCAAAATAATTTTAAAATCCTAAAATGTTACACAAAACACTAACAATAAAATTTAATATACTTAGGCATGGAAAATTTCAATAGCCTCCCTACAGAAACTAAAGAGATAAATATTTAAAAAAACTAAAAAAGAAATTAAATGAACACTTCAGAAGCACACAATTAGATAATAAATAATATTATGAATTACAAATATAAACTTCTAACTCTGTTAAACTACTATAGTGTAAGTCCCTCTCCAAGCACAAGAGCTAGTCTCTTTTTTGGAGAGGTACAACGTTTCTCAAAATTATGCAACTTTAGTTTTATTACAGATTCAAGTAATTCATATATTATTCAAAAATTTTAATAAAATAATATATGTATTTTAAATTTCAGTACCAGACTGTACATATAAAATATTAAAATAACATGGTTTTCCGAAACTGGTTGATTTTTAATATGAAACTCAAATGTTTAAATTTAAAGCTATAAATTTCATACAAAATCGTTGATTTTAATTTTGTTTTATGTGTCATTCTTTCGATATAAATATTTTGAACCCAGTCTCTTTTTTAAATAATTTAATTTATCTACGTGCAATCTTTTTAGGGATGTACTCGTGTAATATGTAAAAGGCAAAAATAGGGAATGTCAATTTCGTTGACGAAAATGTTTGTCGTTGCTGACTCGTCACATAATCTCCACGCTGAGAGAACATGGCGTTTTATGACTAAAGAATTACGTAAGAATTTTCTCACAAAATATCTATCTTTCGTCGAGCACGCGCCGTCTCGCTTAAGAACGAAAAGTGTGTTTCGTGTTCCTTCAGAGACGAGCATCTCTTTGAATTTGCGGATATTTCAATCTTATTCATGCATGATCCAGATCTTCTCATACGTGAGATACTTAAGGCAACACTGGAGTAAAAACCTTATTCAAACTCACCGGTTGAATGATTAACTAAACATTTATTCCATGTCCTGTACATATTATGTGTATTAAAATTTATTTGATGTTTTATTGAACATGTCTTCTGTTCGATTCGATGATGTTTGATCTGAAATCGGAGGTATAGAAAGTCGAATGAAATAACATTTTAGAAAAGATGACAAAAAATCAGAAAATCGTCTAAAACGTTGTTTTCTTACATTCTAAGAATTGCTTACGGGCATTCAAAAAAGGTTTATTTCTTTTATGTAAAAGACAAAGGAGATGATATTGACAAAATTTTGTCATTTGATACTACTAAGTATATAAGCACACGTATATGATAAAAATCATTTAAAACGTACATTTAAAAACATGTTATCATCTGTGATTTAGAAAATATTTTCGATGTGATGTGGTGACTTGATTCTTTGGCCTATTTGTAAGCCTATAAAGTTTAATTAATCATCTATATTGAAAACTCTGTGTATCGTATTTTAACTTAAAGTACGATCCAGAAAAATATGACCAACTTCCTAGAATTTTTTACCTTAGTTATGAACGTCATCTATAAATTAATGTAATATTTTGTAACATGAACAAATTTAACACTACCCAAATAGTTATATTATATTGTCATACTACTTTTTTCTTTACATTTTTTTTTATTTATATACATATATCTATATCATATAAAGTAATCGCTTTAATCGTAACATTTACATTAAGACAATTATTTTAGACATTTCAAGTCTTATACGGTGGCGTCCAACTTACTATACTATCCACATTCGTTTTACTAGCTGAAGTACCTGACGTTGCCCGGGCTTTATACACAATGAAAAGGCTCCATTTAGGGGGATAGGGGTAATTTTTTTTCTAAATCAGATGAAGACAGTAACTTTCTCTTACTTTGAACGTCAAATGTGCAAAATTTCTTCAAGAAGTACCAATATTCCGCTTTAAGGAGTGGGAAAGGGGGATGGGGGTGCTTATTCTAAATCTCTTATAGACAATGAACTTCCTCTTGTTTTCAATAATACTGTAGATTTGTTTAAAAAACAAACAAACAGACACTCTTCTTTATATATATATATAGATAGATGTGTGTATGTGTCATAGCAAGTTATTATTTTTATGACTAAACATTTTCTACACAGGCTTAATGATTAAATTTCAGAAGCCTTACAATAATAAAGACGATTCTGTGTGAATGTATGGATGTGCACTAGGTGAATGATATGTTTGTGTTTTTAATAATCTTCTCTCTGTGAGTTTTAAAAAAGTATGAAACTAATTATAACGTACATTTTTTTTTCTTTCGTGATTTATACCGTTCAAATCAAATTTATAACAATTATTTTATTTCTAAATATATGTTGGATAATTGCTTATATTTTTGAGGGTACGGTAATTCCGATGAGAAAGTTGAATTTTTTCTCACGTTCCAATATTCAATTATTATCCCCCAAAGATATCGGAAACACGGAATGCTTATGGAAAACATGAATAAGAAAATTGTGTTGGCGGTATTCCACAAAACAACTAACCCCTGGTCTACAAGACTGACTAACAATACATCTCGCAATATATCGAATTTCCAAACCCATGGAAAGTAATACATTTGCACAGTGACGTATCGAAAACCAAAAAATATGGCAGATAAATTAAATTTCATAATGTATCGGAATTAGAAAAGATTTAGGTATTTGTTGGTTATATCTGGCTTCAGACCTATAAGCTGGATATCATTCACCAACGCTAATATAGCTTTAGAAGTGAATCTTTCTTGAAAATCGCAGAGACAGATATTCTTCAACGAAAATATGAGAATCGGATCTAGGCCTTTGGACGATTTTTCTTTTATGTATTTTATATACCAGTAAAAATCATACTTTAATCATGTAATATTATTCAAATATATTCCAACTAGGTTACTAAAATAAATCTGTTTACACGATTTAAATGCTATATTTTTTAAAATATCTATTATTATATTTCAATTGTACGTGATATATACAGCAAGAAAAATGCTAATCATACTTATCTACAGAATATTAAAGTATTTTTTATTTCAAAAATTATTAGAGGAATATTTATTTTTTTAATAACAATAACCCTATCGTATTTTAATTTACTTGTGGGAATTTTTTGCATTTCAATATCGATGAGTGCATTGTGAGAAGTACATTTGTAAATGTAATATGTGCTTGTTCTCGTGTAATGTAATTGCAATTGTAGCGTAATTATAAAAAAGACAAATAAAGAACATGTCTTTATTTAATTCAGGATAAGTAAATTTTTAAAATTGTTTAGGTATACGATAAATAAAATTGGGGCATAATTTAAAATAAGTTAACGTTAGTGTATATTTTATACAATTTGATGAAATATATCAATGACTTCAAATTCGATCAGATATTTCAATTGTCGTATTCAATTTAATTCGCTGCATACTCGATTTTTTCAAACTTTTTTATTTCATCTCTGATTGACCTTCTAGTGGTGAACCATGATGATATTATATGTTGTTTAAAATCTCCATAGAAACGTTTCGAATAGCATCAAAATTTGGTCATACTTGAGTTTTAATATCGAATAGAAAGACAGAAATATGTTGCAATTTATACATATCGAAATAGATTTGGTTGGTTCAAAAAAGTTAATATCATTAAACAAAAATCTAGCAACCAAATCAATGATAAGATTACAATGCCATTGTTAAAACATTATTTCACTACTGAATAAAAATGTATCTAACAATTGAAATCGGCAATAATGCTCACTCACGAAATACTGGATTATAACAGTGTTTTTTCTCTCAAGTATATAAAGAACATTACCTTAAATATAAGTAAGTAAATACCTTACATATTATAAAAACCCCGCCGTTGGATCTGGTCAACTTTCATATTATCGAATATACAAACCCACCCCGCACATCTGCAAGGATCTAGTCATTTTGCAACCAATGTTCGGACTGAAGTTCGAGCTTGAACCACGTACTTTGTGGCACCATATTGGCAAAGCAAGCTCCATCTAGCGAAAATATTTATACTCGGTTCGGCTATGCGAGATCGTGGCGGCCGTTTTTCATTGGCCTTTCGCGCAGTATTCTTAATTTAAAAATATAATACATCTGTACGAATGTAAGTAAAAAATAAAACTTTAAAATATTATTAACGATAACACATCTTATTGTGAAATTGTAATTATTCAGAACATAGGTCTGTGATATTTTAAATGCAAATTAAATGTATTCATCAGAAAAATATAAATATAAAATAAATGTTATTGAAAAATATTGCGTTGCTACCGGGATTCGAACCAGGATCTCTTCCGATCTGAGGAACGTGCATTAACCGATTTATTAATGACTTTATATGTATATCTTTCTAATTAATATATTTAATTTGTATTCAAAATATCACAGACCCATGTTCTGAATAATTACAACTTCACATTAATAAGGTTCTTAATAATATATAAGTTGTATCAATGTAATGATGTCTGTTTAATAAAAATCAATTGTTAATTCTTGCATCTTCTATCTAATTACTCAAAGGTATTTGAGATTCCGTAAAAATAAAGTAGATGGTTTTCAAACGATAGGTATATCAATTTGAAAAGAGTCGTGTTGTCGTCAATGCACTGTGTGCTGTTGCATGATTGGTTAATGCACGTTCCCCGGTAGCAACAACAATATTTTTCAATAAAATTGATTTTATATTTACATCTTTCTAAATACATTTAGTTTGCCTTTAAGATAACTTGATTTAAGTTGAATACGTACCCAATGTATTTTCTATGTTTTTTAAATATTCGTTTTATTTAATATTTATTGTTTTTGATGGATATGCTTTTATGCCAACCCAAAACGAACCTTGAATCACCAGCCTGGTTATTACAACGTAAATTATATAAATTAATATGATAAACTAGAAGAATATACAGAAAAAATCTATTTATCGAAAATATGTCAAAATATTCGAACTTTAACCTTTCCGTATCTGGTGAAACGCGTTGACCAATTTCGCCAATTTAAAAAAAAAATTAAGTATTGTTTCGATAAATAGATTTTTTTCTGTATATCTTTCTAGTTAATTCATTTCATTTGTATTAAAATGCGACAGAACTGTGCTCTGAAATCGGAACTTCACTACAAAAATGTATTTTCATCCCCAGCTACTTTTCCTGTATTATTTTGTAGGATTTATTAACTCTGTCGTTAGATCAAAATTAGTTGTTATATCGGAAAATAAATAATCTATCAAAATACAGTTTCAAAATCTTAGTTTAAAATGACATATTTAGTCTCAATATTTTGAATATATATTTCATTTGGGGGTCATCCAAAAATTAGTGTCTACAATATTGTTCCATACCTATTACAATTTTATAAGGTCTTATTTATTTTCCATGTACTTATTTTGTAAAGTATATTCAAAGGATTAAAACAATCTTGTATTAACTAAATAATTACAGCTAACCTTTTACTTAAAAATTAAAATTATTCAATAAAAGCTCTTTGATAATAATAATAGATAGTAGAGCTAGGAAAAGTGCTTCCATTGATGTACAAAATACCAAAACTTTTAAATAATAATAATAATATTTTATTAGAAAGAGATCAGTGAAAGTATGTTCCGGTTCCGATTCGAATCCAAATCCTCTGGGATTTGATCCATAAATAAATGTTATCACTTTGACCAGAGAGCTTTAACGCTAACCCCCGCTTTTAAATCTCGCAGCTTGTACTCCATTAATTACTTTAAGTGCATTCAAAGATGCATTACTCACGGGTATAATGCTGCAATTTATCCATAGCAGTCACACTGCACTGGGAACGGGAAGTCGACTTGCTTGGTAACAGTTTTCATTAAAGCAAACATACAAACTGCTACTATAAAGCGACTCTGATAAAAGTTTTTTCTTGTGTGAATTTCCTGAGACTTGGCGACATTTATAACCTGGAAGATTTTTTTATAGAAGTGCACCAGTTGGAAGCTGTCCACCGGTGTGCTCATTATATAAATTTATGAACTTTTTTTTATTATTGATCAAATACAAATCTATTTTCAATTCTATCTAAATTTATTTTACATTCTTAATTCCTCTTCTAGTCAATCTCAAATAAACCTCTTCTTACCTAACACCTTTTCATTACGGTTGTATTTATATACAATCTTATATTCATTTCTAGTAAACCTTTACACTACACAAAGATGTATATAAAAATTTGATAATAATCTCTCTGCCAAAATTTAAAATCATATTAGATGAAAACATTTTTACTCAGCCTGATAATATCTATTCTAATTTTTTTTTAATTTATGATTTCATTTGAACTTATGATTATAGGTGAATCATATAAAAATTTTGTGGTTATTGATTTTATTTTTTTAAATTCAGGAAAACACATTTTTGTTATGAAGTTCCATGAATGAATTAATTTAATTCTGGCATCTTCTACCAGGTTTAACTCAAAGGTATTTGAGATTCACCGTAATAGAAAGTTGATTGCTTTTAAAATTGGAATGTTCATCAATTGAAGAAAAAGACTGTATCAAGTACCTTGGAATCATAATAGATAACAATCTCAAATGGAAAGAACATATTACTAATCTCACAAACAAAATAAGGAAAACTGCCTACATATTTTTTAGACTCGGAAACATCTTATCACTTAAATATCTGAAAATAATATATTACGCGTTTGTACAGTCACATTGGCAATACGGTATTATTGGATGGAGAGGTGCATATAAAACTTCAATGTCACAATTATAAATCACTCAAAAAATGATAATAAAAATTATTCTAAAAATAAAGACTATCCAAGTACACAACTTTTCACAGATTTAAAAGTACCAAAAATAGTAGACATATTAAAAAAAATTCAATAATTCAAATTTTCAAAATTAAAAATCAATTAAATTTTAGAAACAAATTCCGATCTACAAGATATAGAGATCAAATTGATATCCCAAAACTAAAATACACCGCAACTCAAAATCAATATATTTACCAAGGCATCAAATATTGGAATACAGTCTACTTGAAACGATGATGACACTTTAGTGATTTGTATTAAAGATTATGTAGGCTCGTTAGGGTCACCAATAGAGATTATTTGTATCAAAAGTATGTGTACAGTGAGAATCGAAAGCCCTATAACTCCTCACTCCTCCCGTATATATATGAAAAGTTAACAATAAAGAGGCTGATATTTGTGCGAGTGTTTATAGCTAGAGCAGGCGTATTATAAATGAAACAGTACTTACGATAGTTGGGTTCATTTACATATTGAACTTATACTTGTTTGTTACATTATAAAAACTATAATATTAACGCAGTTCACTGAAGGCGGTGCCGAGGTGCGTGCGAGCAGGTGTATCCGAGGAGCCAGGAGAAGAGTGGTCGGTTCTAGATTACCTCGGACTAGTTGCGGCGCGAAGTATTATTGCCTGGTTTACTGTTGGCACCGGTTGGACTGTATGGCTTCCAGATAAATGCTTATTCAGCCACCACAATACTATCACGTAGACAGTGTGCAATTACAAAATGGAGCGCTACACGGTTCAACAACGATCACTGATTGTAAAAGCATATTATGAAATTATCGGATCATTTGTGGGTACTGAACGAAGAGCGCATGTATTTTTTAGTCAATCTTTAACTAATCATAACATTCAATCATAACCTCACTTATACCTCAAAGCGGAACCCCCATACGCTGCCATAGAGACACATCATTTAATCATATACATACCTACTTACGTTTCTGGTAAAAAAACTTACAGTTTGTTCAGAAAATTACTAAAATGATGTTTCTTGAACATGTTTTAGTAAAAATGATAAATATTTTTATTATTGATTAGTGTTGTTTAAGAATTAGGAAGAAACTAAATACATCAAACAAACATTTAAAGTCGTATAAGATATAAAAATGGCTTAATAAGGTGAAATACAATTTCGCTGTACGTAGGTGTCCACTACTTCTGTGATCAAAATTAATCAATAAAAAAATGTAGGTCTACAAATGTATAGAATGTACAATGTATGCAAAGAAAGCAACCTTATTATGAATTTCAACAAGTCGAAAGTGGTGGTATACGAGAAGGAAGAAAGCAAGACACCATCTTCAATACTTGGAAGTAATTAGTGTTTGGAACAAGTAGACAAGTTTGTGTATTTGGGAAGTAATAGAAACGGAAAGGCTGAAAAAAATATCGTAAGGGGGTTGACTACAAGGAATAAAGTGAACTGCGCTTTAAATGGAATTGTATCTAACAGGAACTTGTCAACCGAAGCAAAACAATCGGTACACAATGAAGTCCTAATACCGACTCTGATGTATAGAAGTGAGGTATTAGAGCTGGCAGAAGAGAAACGAACTTAGACTGAATGCAGTGGAAATAAAATCCCATAGGCGTATATGCGGAAAATCTATTTATGACAAAGTAAAGTATGAAGAAATAAGGAAAGAATGTAAATCTGATCTTAGTATAGTAAATACGATTAAGAAAGGATTACTTAAGTGGTTTAGTTATATGGAACGGATGAATGAGGAGAGAATGGTAAGAAAGATATATGACCCAAATGTTAATGGCACCGGAAGTAGAGGACGTCTACGGAAAACTTGGCCCGACCAAGTAAACCAAATTCTGGAGGATGGTCCTGTTAGAAGCCTCAATAATTGGCAAACTTGTATGAGAAGATGTATAAATGTGGACGGAGCGAGAATTGTGTATTAGGAGAGAAAAGGGTGGGGCTCTTTCATTTCTGCCTACCCCAACGGGGAAACGGCGTGATGGTAAGTTTGGTAGTCTATAAAAAAAAATTAAATTGTATTCCATATATAAAATAGTTGTAATGCAAAAAAGTAAGTAATACCCTAGCATTAAGGTTGTAGTGGTTTCGATATTTCTCTAATTTACTAATCCATAATAAATAATATAACTCCTGGTCCAAGGCACCACTGAAGTGGAATCCGTAACCCTATGTCTAACTAAATATTTTTGGTATTACTATTTCCAAATTAATGCGGAGTCTTCAATTTCCCTGTGCGGGCGTCCTGCTCGCAAGACACGCCTCTGTTATGGATTCGGTATTCTCCTACGTGCGGGCTCTCCCGGTCGCCAGTGTGGAGATCTAGCTCTCTACCTTTCCTAATACTAATTTTTATGCTTAATGCTAGTCTATTCGCTTAATATCTAAATTTGGCCAACGTGATCGTTCTAGTGGTTTAGAATATTCCCCATGTTATGTCCGTAATGATCCTAGTTCTTTTAACCCGCGTTTTCAATTATCAAATATCCAAAGTTTACAAATATCCAAATATTATAGCCGTTAAAATACCTATAGAGCAATTATTAAAATAAATATACCGATTATCTTATGGTATACGACTAAGTAACAGAAAACTTCCCGTCAAGCGGTATGATATTCAAGCGCGCCCGTTATAGTATTAATTATGTGCGTGTTATTCAGAGCTAGAATGTAAGAGTGTGGAAGAAATTATACATATGTACGCATTATTCGGAGCTAAAATGTAAAGTGGGGGTGAAACTATACGTATGACACCAACCTTGTCGTAGACTCGTACTCGTGACTGTGGCCGCTTCGTGGCGTCGCCTAGCTGTTCATAAATTATGTGGACATGTGAAACAACATGCGACATGCTAAGTGTCTGCCTCGCTTGACAAATATGTTCCGTGGTTACATGATAAGTTCCCCAGACACCAGACTGTGGCGTACGTTCGGCACCCCTGACCCCAATTCCAGAGTCTGTACGTCTGGTGCATAATCGCGGTAGACGACAGGCCCTGAAATCCGAACCCTGACACCCACGCGAGCAAAAGTTTAAAGATGATGATGATGATAATCCAAAGTTTTGATTCGGCCAATGTCTAAGTGAACAATATCATTTGTTATGACTCATTCAAGATGCATGGCCGAGGTCCTTGTATCTCCAATACGCTGCTGTTCAGTATCGGTAGGAAAGTGGCCAATCCGGGCCGCGTCCACCACTGAAGGTAATTAATTGTGATGATTGTGACAGCTATTCAGTATCGGTAGGGAAGTGGCCAATCCGGGCCGCGTCCACCACTGAAGGTAATTAATTGTGATGATTGTGACATGACAGTACGATTATCAGGAAAATCCCATCATTCCTTTGGGTGCGTCTGAAAACATACGTCATGCGACAACGGTGTCTGAAGAATAGTTTAATTTATCTGCAGGATGATCCTCGGTGTCTCGAACAATGCATCTCGAATAAAGCCAGGAACAAATAGTTAGGATTATTATTACTGCATGCTGGTGCGTGTGTATGTGTGTGGATTGCCGACGTGGCGGCTTGATTGTAGCACATTTCAGGAACACTGTCTCGGGGCATTAACCTCTAGAGACACTACTATCATCCTCCTCATACAGCTGAAGTACGGGTACCACGGCGACCCCACAGAAATCACCTCGATGCAAACTCAGTGCGGACTAAGCTATTTACGCCAGATTATATATCGGAAACAGATCATGAACGGTAAACATACGTAGGGTTAGCCTGTAGCCTTGTGCACCCTACGCAGACCGATGATGTCCAGAACTCTTTCGTTATGGTTATCATTACCAAACCAATATAACCATAGCTAGCCCGTCCACACTTCATGCCACCGAATGACTCTGTTCAGCCCCCAAAAGCACCTTTTCCTCCCAATCAAATCATCTTAGGAAAACTACAATTCACTTAGGCGTTGAAGGTCGGTAGAATGAAGCACCTGGTTTCGGCTTGATAACCGAAAAGATAAATGTTTAGATAATGTAGGAATCAGTGCGGAATCTTACTTGTGAGATGTGTCGTAAAGTAAAATGTTCAGTGAGTTGTTAGCACAATATCAATTATAAAGATCAGTACGATTCGCATACGCATACGATTGTGTATTCCCAAAGTAAATACACACACAAAGTTCTCGGATAATTATATCATTTCTACCTACTAGACATTGCTTCGGATCGAAATGTAATCTATAAAATGCGCCCGTCAGGATTTATGAGATTTTTAGATCTAGATTTCCGCGGATAAGTAAATATACAAATAATTACGTACATAGTTACATGATTATCTACACGGCCAATAGTAGTATATAATTGGTCCTAAACAATGAGATACATGTAACTGAAACTTGTAGGTGGGTGTTCCCAATTTATAAAACGGACAGTAATTAAATAAAATGAAATATCAAGTGGCCTAGCAGTTACTCCAGTCCCTTTCTATGAATGAGTGATTACATGAGGATCCGATTCACACTACAGTATTTGTTAGCGGTTTTAATTATGTATACAAGCATGCTAAAAGGTAAACTTAGTATTTTGGGTCCTCTGCTGCGGTTCTCAGCGTCTGCGCCAAACCCGGTCTGCCTTCAGTCACCACACTCGCGATTTCGGAATTTCAACACGACCTTCGCGGACCCGAAAAACAACCCGATCACCCCTAAAACACTCGCGGCGTAAACCTCGAAAAGAAAATCTTCAAAAGCGACCCTCTCCCGTGCGATCACGAAACTGACTCCCCGAAAACTCGCCAAACTGAAAGCTCGAAACCGACCTTCTCGCCCCCCTGAAGCCGACTGCCGAGTCCCCGCCCGCTCGGACCTGACTCCCTTCAAGCTTTCGTTTTTCAACCCTCGACCGTCTTCACCTCTCGACCCGCCCCTCGCGTCTTTTCGAGCCCCACCCCCTCTGTGGAGACGCTTCCGCCACCCCTTGCTCCTGTCGCATATGCTCTAGGAATTTATCGGAATTCATATTTTTTTATCAGTTCGGTTATATGTGGATCATCACAAGGTCAAATATGCTAATGTGCGTTATTCCTGTTATACGCATACAAGATTCGTATATGTAGTCTATATGTTATAAAGAACATAATAATGTTCATATTAATAAAACATCAACCTATATTACATAGGAGTTATGTTGAAAAAATACTACGTTTACATTTGACAAATAACCCACACGATGCTAACGGAATTTAAAAAAATTTGTATGCCTATTATATTGGTTAATAATTAAAAATCTTCTAATTCATTGATTTTGCAGTTACTTGGTGGTGTAACATTTTAATTTTTTTAAATACATACCTGCGAATTATCAATGTTTCTTAGAAACAATAAAGCCACCTCACCCCTATATACCCCACCACCCTATATCCAACTGTATTTAATTTTTGTTTAATTCACACATACAGATGGGAAGGACTGCTCTTCCCGAAACTACTCGTGATATTACTAAAATATTGTGTATGTGTAGTACAAAGTGAAAATAAAAATTATATATTTTTAAAAATCAAAATCTTCTCAATCAGAAATCTATATTTATAGCTAAAGAAACACTCCGAGGATTTTATGTTTGAACCGCCAGCCGAGTTTGAATCCAGTTTGAGTCCAACACCCACTCATCTGTTCGTGCAAACTTAAGTCCCATGAATACACTGAGTGGTGCTCTGCTGGTTGTAAATCTTGCATACTCTTAGAAATGTTAACAACCGGGAGGACTGCACAACGGACTGGTCCATTAAGCACGTGTACAGGGTGTCCCGGACTGCAATCCGCGATAGCCAATTTGGCTGAAACATTCAAATAAATAACTTTGTTTGAATGTTGAACAAGAACGGTTAGTTTATCGTTTTATTTTTAAATCACAGACCACAAATTTCTTGTTCCAATATTTTCATTTTAGTATCACCCACGTGATTATTTTGGTACTATTTACGCAATCAAATAGCTCTGTGATTTTTTTTTTAAATATGACTTTATTAGAATGAAAATTTAAAGCAGACAATATAATATGCATTAATGTAAAAAATCCGACTTGTTTACACAAAGATATATTTTTTGTTGAGTAAATACTTTTACTGTTGCATAAATGTGTCATATTTATGTTTATTTATGTTTCTACCAATAATATATGTAGTACGTCTCTCGTCCCGCAACTAATGTTTCAAGCCCTTTTCCTATATATACACTTTATTTCATGTCTATCAATTTACTCGTCCGTGTTTTAATTTAATAAAACAACATTTTATTGTGAAGTTTTATTTTTTATGTGTTCCTTGATTATTATAGCAAATTAAATAAATCACTTACAGACACAGAATAAACAATATATATCAAAAACTATAGTTCCAAAAATATGTTTGCTATGTAAATAAAATTGACAGGAAGTCCTGGCGTCATTTAGCAGGTTTCAGTCGAAGATATTTTAAACTCATTGCATTCAAAAGATGATCACTTTTCAACATGAATAAATTAATGACTCATTAAAAATAGTAATGTGTGGCGGATGCCTACCACATTCTATAAATCGTGCACTGGCCGTGTGCGCCATTAGTAAACAACGACCGCCTCCGAGTTCCTCCTTTCTCTTGAAAGGAGGAGAGCTGAAAGAGGAGTAGGCTTTCTAATATTTCAATTACAACAAAATTTAGCAGTTTATTTCAACAGTAACACAGTATATACGAATATATGTGAATAAATCTATAAATGGTTAAATGTGAGTACGTAAAAAATTGTAATAATTAAAATACATTTTTTAATCTATAATATTGTGAATTAATGAAAATTGAATTGTATATTTACAAAATATGTTTTTTAAAAGAACTGTAATATTTTAATCATCAAATTATACAGTTTTGATTAAACGATAAAAAAATATCCAGGTGACAAAATAGGAGATAATTGATAGTATTCGTTTACTATTTTTAAGTGTAAATAATATTTTTAATGGTTTTGGTTGTAAATTTATTTAACTTTCCCTTCCTAAGATTTAAGAATAATCTGATGTATGTTTAAATATTAGTTAATGCAACGTTTTATTATAAGAAAACTTTTTTCCGTAGTATCAGAGAATACCCTGTATATACATAAAATCCTCATTTTATCCATTTAGACTCAAGTTAAAGTTGACATTATTTACATAACATTACTATAGTAGTAAGTGGACTTTGCGAAATAAGACACCATGCAGAGAAAACACAACAGTTATGTGATAAATGTTACCGTACTTCAATTTGTTCAAAAATACTTTAACTTTTCTTATATAATATTGATAACATTTTATACTATTTTTAATGAGAAGACATTCGTATTATCAAGTTGCAATTTTACAGAACATATGTTTTGTGATATTTTTAATACAAACGAAATGTATAAATTAGAAAGATCTGAAAAATTGCAACTTCACAATAAGAATGTGTTCTCCTTAAAAATATATAAGTTGTATTAATGTCTTAATGGCTTTCAAATAATGGAACGACAAATGTATCAATTTGAAAGTGCAACGTATAAGTTCGAAAATTTGTCGGCAACTTACTTATGTTGGTGTAACATAATCAGTAAATGCATTTACCCGAATAGGAAAAGATCCAGGTTCGAATCCCGGCAGCAACAAAAATATTTTTTGATAAATTAATTTTATATGAATATCTTTATAATTTATACATTTAATTTGTATTATTCTATTTTTATATATTTTTGGCTAAATATATGTTTACTGGTCACTTACAATTGAGAAAAACAGAAACAAAACCGTTCTCAGGTTTTCACGATCATTTATAATCTTCTGTGTACAGTTTTCTGGGCTAATCTGCCGAGTATAACATAAAACAACACTAATAGTTTCACACAACACTTGTTTTCGACACGGTATTGCCCTCCCACGGTCACTCTGCAGTGGGATCCGAAACGTCGGCCAGAAAGGTCAAAAATACACGGCAGATTAACGTAGAACACAAAAGAAACAAAACAGTCTTTATCCAGCTGACGAAATTGAGATAAACGTAATATAACCGATTTTGTGCCAGTGCAGAGATTTTAAAATTGATTATAAAATGCTTCTAAAACATACAAATATGTGGATGTTATAACTCTACTGGAGTTTATTAGCAGAGTTTCGAGAAAAACAGTAACTCGCATCGACAGCTGAAGTATTAAACTAAATACACACAAATATAGGAGATAAGGCTTAGGTGGATAAGTAATTAGGTACTAACGAATTGTGAGGGAGGTGGCGGAGTTCCTGGTGGAAGGTGGAGTAGTGATTGTAACGGGAATATTGAGAGGAGAGGAGATGAGTTAGAAAATGTAATATGTTTTAACAATTTAATACCCGATTTCAAACTCCTTTATACTCGAGTGCAAATAATCTCACGTAGAGTTATAACATTGTTTTATTTATATCCATCAATTTTGATGATGAAATTTTACAAAGTTAACGCCGATTCTATCAATAATACACAAATATTTTTTTAAGAGCAATTACGTTGTAAAACTGCCATTATTGCCATATAATCGTTATCAGACGCATCACCCTATATTTTTCGTCAATTTAATACTGGCGGCATTGTTTCAAAACCCCTCAACTAGGGTTATCAATTTTAATGATAGCTATGATATAAAAGTAGAAAATGTAGAAAAATTTTACGATAACATGATAATTAAATGTAATTTTTAATAAAGGGAAAGTAATGAAAATTATATTGTATGAAAGATTAACAATAAATTATTTTTTTACTATATCTTAAAAAGCACGAAGCTGAAACGAAAAAGCGATCCATTTTAATCATATACAAGTAATGACAATAGCTTTTCATAATGCTAATAATCAACGACAAATTTGGAAAGCCCGTCAGTTCTGCTTACTAAATAAATTTTCCCGGAATTCTTTAATCTAAATTATAATAAAATTTTGTCCCGTGGTTGAGATAACTTCTAACATAAAAGACACTATAAACGAAAACATGTTTGGTTTTTAAATTGTTATTACATTTTATCCTTTAAAATATACACTTATAATTTTTTAAATATTTATGTTTCTCTTTCGCAAGTTTAGCCGCTGTGAAATTATTCGCAATAAACCTAGCCGATTTTTTTATCAACAATATTCTATACATCTAAATATATTCACAATTAAATACCGGACCGTTTTAATGAGATTTGTCAAATATTATATAAATAGTTTAGTCGGCTTTTATCATTTCTCTAAAGCTTTGCAATGCATATTTGTTTGTATACTACGATAATAGGGACGCGGTTTCGTTCTTTTATTATGTTATATATTATACTTTTATTATTCTCGCAACGAAATCAAACTAAACAAAGCGATATATAGAACATGAATGTTAAGCTGAGTTTTGGGTCAATTCATTCGGTAATAATCATTATGCCTCCGTTTATAGCGTATCCATCAATCTCACATATACAAATTTATATTATCCATAACACACACACACACACACACACACACAAATATAGAGTGTAACAGTCCATGATATTTTATGAGTAGATATCTGGCTAAATCACATATCGAAATTGTTCAAGGAATATGTGAAAAATCTGCACCGTTACGTAAAATATTAATGTTTAAAAAATTTACAAAATCATGTTAAACTTTAAATCTACGTACCTTTGCTTCAAGCCCTACATCATGTAACAAAAAATAGTCAGGCCGCTCGAAATTCGATGACCTTTAATTTTTTGTGTTTTTTTATAATTTGGAATCAATAAAATATTTTAATTAATCAAAATAATCGCATAAATACGTTTCTTTTTAGAAATGCTTATATCTGTGACGTGGTTGAGATTAGGCACATACTCCTTGAACATTTTCGTCTAGTTATTCAGTCAGGTATCTATCAATAAAATATTATGGACTAGGTATGTTATATCCAGTATAAACATATCTATATACAGTTTTTTTTAAAGTTCCCGAAACTCGAACCATGAGAACGCCAATTTCGAATCCATCCATATTCCATCTGGTTTATAAAAACATCATATTACATGTATTGTAATTATGAAGGCGCAAACATAGTTTCATTTCATTTGCTTTCAAAACATTAAAAACAAGGTGCTGGAACGCCGTTCCACCGCGTTACAAAAAAAGCACTGCCTATATATATTATATGTACATTTTTTAAGTACATAATACTTTGTTTATTATGTATTGCTTCAAAAATCAAATAGATGTAATAAAAATAATATGATAATGGTAAGAAAGATATATAACGCAAGTGTTGATGGTACCAGAAATGGAGAATGCCCCCGGAAGATTTGGCTCCATCAGGTAAACCAATTACCGGTAGACGATCCTGTTAAAAGCCACAATAACGAATATCGATGAGAGATAGAAGAGTATAGCACTCTATCCTCTTTGCTTACCCTCGCAATGAAACGGCGTGATGGTAAGTATGTAAAATAATATTTAAATTAATATAACCACTGATGAACGACTAAAATTTCATTCACAGTAGTTTTGGTTATGTATACGAAAAGGTTTGATCAATGAATGATGTTTGTCGTGTGTATTTGAAATATGCTGAAACTTTGTTCGAATGCTTTAGCACCACATACAGTACATATATTTACAGCTTCAAATGCTTGCAGAAACACGAGAATCAAATCTATTTATCTTTCTATGTAGGTTTTCGTGGTAGATACTACGCCAAGTTTAAAATGTTCAAGAGCAAAGTTCCCATAAAATAGTTACAGAAATAAAAATATGAAGCAAATTTTCAGCCAACGGATAATGTCTACTAGTCAACTTATTCAGTTTATACGTTTATGCATACATTAAAAATAAATAAACCCTGCTGTGTAAGTAAGTTTAGAGGAAGTGGAAAGAAATATTAAATTAATTGTTAAATAAATATCCGTTAGAGTTTTAAGTTTATGAAATATAATGTTGTTTTAGATGTTTTTGGAACGTGTAGAAAGATAACATTATTGTAAGAAATATTTAAGTTGAAGTTTTAGAACCTCTTTCATTATGTATAGACAGAAAAATGTTTGGTAAGGAAACACTGTCTACGCTAAAGCGATGTGACTTTGACCTAATTGAAACTGAAGGCTCTCAAGGAAGAATTAATGGCGAATAATGAACAAAAATTACAGTGTAGTAGGTAGAATGTACAATATATGCAAGGAAAGTGACCTTCAAGTGAATGTCAACAAGTCGAAAGTAATGTTATTCGAGAAAGAAGAAAACAAGACACCGAGCTAAATACTTGCAGGTAATGAATGTTTGGAACGAGTAGGTGAGTTTGCGTATTTGGAAAGTATGTTTCATAGAAACGGAAAGGCTGAGAAAGATATCGAAAGGAGAGTGACTGCAGGAAACAAATTGAACGACGCTTTCAATCTCCTGGTACCGACATTGATGTATGAAAGAGATGCTTGAAGCTGGCAGAAGAGGAACGAAAGTAGACTGAATGCGGTGAAAATGAGATCGCTTAGGCGTATGTGTGGCAGATCCATTTATGACAGAATAAAAAATGAATAAATATAATAAAAGAATGTAAAGCTGATCTAACTACAGTGAGTAAGATTAATAAAGGATCACTAAGGTAGTTTGGTCATATAGAACGGATGAATGAAGAGAGAATGGTAAGGAAGATATATGACCCAAGTATTGATTGCACCAAAAATAAAGGACGCCCGCGGAAGACTTGGCACGACCAGTAATCCAGATACTGGAGGACGGTTAGGTTAAAAGCCTCAATAATCGGCGAGCTTGTATGAGAAGATGTATGAATGTGGATGAGGTGACGAATGTGTATGTCACGACAGAAGAGTGTGGCGCTCTATCTTCTTTGCCTACCCCCGTTAGAAAACGGCGTTTATGGTAAGTTGGTCATATTAGTTAGTTAACTTTCAAGGACACGATTTTTCAATTAATTGTTATTTAACCATATATCACAACCTTTAATATAAGTGACACAAAAAAATCATAAATTCAGTTAATTATGTAGCTCATTATGGAAAAAAAAGGTCAGAATACAAACATTCAAAAATGAAAATGACATTCTTTTAGCGAACAACTCTCATCTCTGTTTGTGAATAAACATCAGTTCTCAAATGAATTGCCAGACGGAATATCATCAAAAATAATGTTGGTTCATACCTGAAAAGACAATAAATAACTGAAATTAGTTACACCCATACATAGCATGTTTGCTAAAATTAATAAAATAATCGCCTCCTGTAAAATTTGTACATTTTGAATTGCGTCACTTATCCGTAAACGGAGCGATGACTGTCCCGATCTGTTGAACAATACATTTTTTGGAACATTGACATTGTCCTGAACTGTCCCAAACAAAATATTACGTTACTTTTATTATTAAAACACTGACACGACTGACGTGAACTGTCGAATATTACATTATTTTTATTTATTGGAAATGCGCGTAACCTCTCGCTTGTAAGTACAGAAAAACAAGTTATTTAAAAAATTCTCCGCTAGATTTACACTTTGATTGATACATGTAAATTACAAATTTGATTTTATAGTTCTTGACTATGGAAAAAATTTTGTGACAACCTCATTGTCTTAATACCATTGAGACAATAATATGCAATAGGCCTTAAACAAATATTAATTGTACATACACCGCCAGAGCGATTGTTTATTTTATCTTTTTTATATATTTTACTTTTAATTAGTTTTTTAACTTCTATCCTTTGTCATTTATGAGATAAAATAAACGAAAATATTTAGTTTTAGTCTTCTGATGAAAATGTATTTCTAGATATTTTTAAACTTATGATTTTTATCTTAATAAAAATTGTGAGATGTTTCTCATATATAGTTATATATGTTTAATTTGAGGTTTCCGCAAGTATTAGTATGTGCAACGAGCGTCTCTTCTTAGATTAGATCGCGCTCTTTATGTATGATTTCCTTGGGGAAGCCTAGGCCGACATTTCGGCACGGTAACACGTGCCATTTTCAAATCGTTGCCTCAAAAAATTACATTGCAATTTTATATATTAGTTACGAATGACTACCGCCAAGGAAACCATACACAAAGAGCACGATGTAACCCAAAAGAGACGCCAGTTGCATATATATACATACAATAAAAATAATATTTATACATGTGTAAATACATGGAACTAGCATTGAGGCAACGCCTTGATAATGGCACGAGTTAAAGTGTCGAAATGTCGGCCAAGATTTAATTAACCCAAGAAGTGGTCGCGGAAACCAATAAACATATTATTTCTTAAAAATTTTTTTTCAAAATTAAATGTTATCACTTAACTAACTTTTGTGTATTATGTATAATGTATTATTCCAAATTACTCTTGAAGGGTGGATTGCCTGTTTAAAAGAAGAATATAATGTATTATTAATGTATATATATTTATTTTTTTAACATTTTTACAAATCTTTTTCAACGTGAATGAAGTATTTTACATTATTAAAATTAAATGTTTTTTTTTTCGCTCACCTCTCCAAAAAAGAGACTAGCTCTTGTGCTTGGAGAGGGAGTTACAGTTAATAATTTTATATTTTTTATTTATTGTCTATTTGTGTGCTTCTGAAGTGTTCTATAATATTGTTTATTTTATAATTATGTGTTTCTGAAGTGTTCATTTAATTTCTTTCTAAACTCTTTTATATCTTTTATTTTTTTAATTTGTGTAGGGAGGCTATTGGAATTTTTTATCCCTAAGTATATAAAATATTGCTGATTTGATGTTACATTTAGGGAATTTGAAGTTATTTTTAAACCTCAATGATGTGCTTGTTTCAAATTTTACAGTGTTATTTTCGTTAATTAATTGAGATTTTTTGTAAACGTTTTCTATTTAGGGAACTGGGAGTTTTGCAAAAAGTGTTTGTGTTGAAAAAGTTGATCTTTTTTTTAATATTACTTTGATGATTGTTCTCTGTATTATTTTTACCGAGTTCATTATATCATTGTATGTTTTTCTCCACCCAATTATTCCATACTGGAGTAGTGAGTGAACAATAACAAAATATACCTTTTTTTAAATATGCATATATATATATACAACATTAGGATGATATAATTTGTATTCATTTTATATGTCTGATATTATAAAGTAGCTGCTTAAATTGAAACAGTTGTCGAGTTGTAGTTGAGGATACTAATTTTGAACGGAGGCAAAACTTCGAAACATAACACCGCTATAATTTGCCAACAGGAAATTCAATTTCCGCCTGCCGTCAAAGAAGCGTTTACAATTAATTTGACGTGACAAACACTCAGATGTTAACCGTAACACGTAAACTCCACTCTTCAGAGTCGGCAAAATTACAATTAAGGTTTTGCCTATCCCTAGCATTGCAGGCGCCTTTCACGAGAGCCCGTAACATCACGTTTGATGACGTCACAGAGACGTTAGCGTCAGTTTGGGTTCGCTCAACCGACGCGAGACCATTGGAGACACGCGGTTACGTCGCCGTCCGGGACGAAAATCTAAAATATTAGAACATTCACGAACGCCATGAGGCCTGAATTGCCGGCGTAATTGTCTAAACACTGATTCGGGAATATGATATGACTATTCCCGGACTGTGGATTTCATCTCAATATCTATGTTTTGTTATACAATAGTATTACCGATATACATGTGGGTGGTGTTATTTGAATCGGTAATATGAGAACGTTGGGCATTGAGATAACAGTTTACCGTTGTAAGCCAAGAGTAGATCATGCTGCCGGATGCCCCACCGAGAGATTACTAATGATTTATTGCGTTTTCATGATTTGCTTTCCGAATTATTTTTTAAATATGAATTAAATATATTAATTAGATAGATATACATATAAAATCAATTCTATCGAAAAATATTGTTGTTGCGCCACCGGGATTCGAACCTGGATCTCTTTCCTAACCGGGGAAGGCGCATTATAATTATAATTTTTTTTATTTAAAACTTATTTAACGTACTTTTCACAGTGTAGTAATATCAATTCAAGGTCATCGTCACGCTGACTTAAGAACATAATTATACCATAATCAAAAATACATCTAAAAAAATTTTTCGGAAAAATTGTTTGCGTTTAAAAATGCACTCGCTTACACAGTCGCTCGTTGTGAAATATTTGTAATCCATTTCTCCAATACTTAAAATGTTAAATCAAAATTAAATGTTATATTTCCATAGGAATATGGAACATTTTTACTTAAGCATCCGGAGGCACTTTTGATGTTTGCCTTCAGACTTCCTCGTACAATTCACCGAATACTTTACTTAACGGTAAAAAAGGACAAACATACGGGCGGTCTCCGTATATTGGATCTTTGAATCTTTGTTTTATTTTACCGAAATTTTCATAAGTTTGTCTCGTTTTATACAATAATTTTGTCAGTTTTTATTATTATATTATATTTAATCTCTTTTGAACTGTGTTTATTTAAGTAAATATTTTTTTAATTTGACGTTTACCCGCCTATTTATCTGTGTTCGTTAATATCTTTATTAAAAAATATAAAAAAGTTAACTTGACCATTAAAAATGATTTGACTATATTAACTGCGATATCAGGAACGACAATGTATGCAATATTTGCAAAATGTTAAAATTAATTAAAGTAAAGAATGTTTGTGTTATAATTTATTTATCATAAATCTATAATTTTAGCAATATTTGAATATGTTCAAGAACTCACAATTACTGGATTTTTACCTATAAAGACACTGTCATTAAATAAATACCAGATATCTCATAGACACGAAGCTATTTTATTATATGTTAAAGGAATAATATATATAAAATATGTGGGGGTAATTACAGGACTTACGACCTGTATTATCAAATTTTTGTGTAATTACATGGACTCGCTTATCTATATATATAAGTTAGTCCTATTTTCATAGCACAAACTTTTAGCTTAGTCTGAAAATAGTAAGAATAATGTTGCGACACGTATTCCGTGTACGCATCTCTATTTTTTTTTTATATTTTTATTTTTAAAAAAAGGGGTGTCGTTCTAGTTTGTTTGTTTTTTATACAAATCTACAGTTTTATACCGAGCTTGACGAAACTTTCAACTTTCACTTGACCTTCAAAATAAGAAAAAGGTCAGTCTACATGAGATTTCTAAAAACCACTCCCATCTTCCATTCTTACCATTTACAGCAGAATTTTTGGTTCTTTTTTATGAAATTTTGAACACTTGACGTTTAAAATAAGAGAATATTACTGACGATGTTCTACATTCAAAATTTTTATGGCAGATTCAAATCTGCTTTTGTTTAAAATCATTTATTTCAATATTACTGATACATTGAGATGTATGGACGCGGGATTGTGAATGTGGAATAGCTATTTATATAAAAAAGAGTATCTGTGGATGTGTTTGTTTTTTAAAACGTTTAACTGTAAAATAAATTAATTATTACTAAAAACTCCATGTTCGTTTAATCTTTAGAACAGTGTAGAACCTTCCAGAACAGTGTTAACGACGTAACTGATAACAAAGCGAAACTCAACTTTTCAAGACAACAAATAATTGATTGACGGAAAGATATTAATTCATACCTATCGAAATATCGCCGAAGAAACGAACGAGTATTGGTCAGAAAAATCCTGCAGCTAAAAGAAAAAAAGCTATTCGGGCGTCAGAAATAACTAAACAACGGGAGCTTCGCAGGAGCGCATGAGAGCTTCTATGTCTAAGGCAAGGGAAATTTCAGGGGAAAGAGAGCTTCGTCTACAGCAAGACCGTATGAGAGCTTCTACGTCTAGGTCAAGGGAAACTTCGGAGGAAAAAGTGCTGCGTATACACAGCATCGACTACAAAAAAGTAGAAAAGAATGATCAAGAATTGCGAATCGACATTCAGATCCAAAATTAAAAGCATTTAAGTTAAGGAGGACGGATGGATGTTATATGTAAACATTTTCATGCAAAGAAATATCAATGCAAGCTAGCGGAAATGTGTTGCTCCAGTGAAAAAGTGAAGCTGGCGTCTCTTATGAGTCTCCAAAGCCGCTGATATCTTACAAGCTAAAAGGCAAATTACTGTCTACATCTGATTTCGAAAAAATAACTACTAAAAATAACTAACTAGGAGAGAGGGACGAAAAAGGGAGGAGGAATAGAGCGCGAAAGGAGTGGGAGGTGAGCGGGTAAGCAGTGGGAGAGATGCGGGAGAGAAGCAGGAGGTATGTGAGAGGGATGCGAAAAAGAGCGGGAGGTGAATGGAAGGCGAAAGATAAAGGATCGGGAAGCGAAAATGAAGGGAGCGAAAAGGGAGTCGGAAGCGAGAGGAAGGTAATAGAGAGGCGACAGGGAGGTGAGAAGGAAGGGAGTCGAAGAAGAGCGGGAGGGGCAGGAAAGGAGCGGGAAGGGAGTAGAAAACGAAATGGTAGAGAGCGGGAGGCAAGAAGGAGGTGAGAGAATATGGAATGGAAGGGAATAGAGAGGGGAGTAGAGACTTAGTGCAAATGTCTTATGTAGTGTCTTAATCTTAAAAGTAATTATGATTCCTAAACTTAAGAGTAATAAGAGGAAGATCACTGTCTACATGAAATTTCGAAAAACCATCCCATCCCCCTTTCCCACCCCTTAAAGTATAATTTTGGTACTTCTTGATAAATTTTGCTCACTTGACGTTCCAAATAAGAGGAAAATTATTGTCTACCTGAGATTTCGAAAAAACTACCCCCATCCCCATTTCCCACCCCTTAAAGTAGAATTTTGCTACAACTTGATAAAATTTTGTACACTTGACGTTCCAAATAAAATTAAAATTAATGTCTACCTGAGATTTCTAAAAAACTACCCCCATACCTCTAATTGAAGCCTCTTCACTCTGCGTTAAGCCCAGGCAACGCTGGATACTTCAGCTAGTATATTATATAAATGGAAAAAATATTGATTTTTCAGGCGGATTCTAGTATAATGCGTTAAAAGAATTTTACAGATAAAGAACATTGCTTTAATTCATTTTCAACAAAACTCAAATTCTCATTAAGTTGACATATAATATGCTGTTTCAATGAAAAATGAATTATCAAATTTGGTCGATAGATGGCATTGTCGTAGTGGTACTCGAAGCGAGTCCATGTAATAACATAGAATTTTCAAAAATTTCATAAATATGGAGATTGGGGGGTGAGAATTGGTGAAATTTATGTATATATATAATCACTTAAGCCAGCCGAAGACAGGTCGTAAACCCTGTAATTACCCCCCATGTATTTTCTATACATTATTCCTTTAAAATATAATAAAATAACTTCCTCTCTATGAGATATCTGATATTCATTGTATAATATAAGTTTTAATTATTGAAAAAATTGCAATGTCTTATTTATGAAGTTTTTTGTTTATCAATCTTAAAATTTTGTAGTTTATCGAAGTAATAATAACATTTTATGTTATGAGGCTAAGAAGTTTCACTTCAATAATGCGTTACATATTCAGATTGTAATGTTCATTATAGTATGCATCTTTTAATGTTTATTGTTCATTCATTGCGTTATTATATAATATAGCATTTTTATAAAATTATTTCGAAAACGACTAAACCGTTTTCTTTTCAGTTTTACTAGTATATTGTACATTTTAACGAAAAGGTTTTAAGATAGTGCACTTTGTGGTACATTACATTCGATGCGGTGGCCAAACTAACTAAAGAGATACACAGAAATAATATTTGGTGAATTTTTATTGTTTTGTCTATTCCCCCGAATGATGCCATAGTTTCCATTTCTGCTAGTGTTAAACAAACTAGCAGAAAATCTCGCATAACTTAGTGTAGATCTTTTATAAAACTCCTTTCAAAAAATTCCCAACATGTTGGAAAGAATCACATCAAAATCAGTTCAATCGTTATCGAGTTCTTAAGTTTTACTGACAGACGTTGCCTTTTATATACGTAAAAATTTAATAATATATTTACATTACATTTATTGTAGATGTTTTGACAATGTAAAATAATATTATTGTTAAACCAGTTTGAAATAGAGTTGATTTTTAATATTTAATAAAATAGGAAATAAAACGTTGCATTATGTTAAGCTACGTTAATTATTTAATTTAAGCTTGAAAAATTGATAATCATATTACATAATACTGAATATTTTCTGTGAATATCGTTGTCCTGTAAAATATCGTATTAAATCAAAATAAATGTAATTTACACTGACACCTTGTTTATTATAATTTATTTAGAAATATATTAATAAAACCGATATATCTATTAGTAAAGGTTGAATCTCTATAACCCATATTGTGACTTATTATTATTCATCGTATTACTATTATGCGTAATTCTTCGAGAAATGATTGATACACTAGAAAGCAAACCTCCGACAGTTAAATCTTAGACCAATCATCGTTAAATCTCGGTTACCAATCATCGTCTTGTGACGTCACGGTCACATAACGATTTATTATCATTAATATATATTATCAATGATTATTTATACAACGTGAATACGAGTAGGTGAACCCATGTTAACTTGAAATACAATCAGATATATTTTTACTTTGTGACAATTGCCCGCTCACAAAATACAACTACTGTTAATGATCAAGTACAGTTGTGGGCGCTGCGAATATCAAACAATACACACTTCCATTACATTTCAGGTTAAATGAGAAACCTCCCAGACCTTGTACCGACGTCAAGTCGAATTGGAACAAGGGTCCTTGCAAGACGTTATTCTTCACATGTCAATCTTATTCCGTTTGATGAAGGTTTAACTGGGCGAAGGATTGAGACAACCGATTTCAAGAGAGGAATATTTTGGTCGACTCCAAACAATGAGTCTATACAAAAGGCTTCGCTTATTCGATTTGATTGAAATATGAATTTATTATATTCATGGAAAATAAATTTTGTCAAATGAAAATACATTCATTTTATTATTTATTAACCATACAAGACTGGCGTCCCACATTGATAAGTGATTTATTGTGCTTTACCAAAAAAAAAACTCTGAATAGTGTGATGTATTACCACTGGTAAATAAACTCAACGTTCCATAAGGGATCAATTACAATAGGCAAAGATAGCGTTATGGAATCACATTTATTGTTCAAGTTCGTGTAATTTACCAACAAATTTATATATTTAAACAACACGCTGTAATAATCATGCAAAGGATGTGCTTAATGTCGTCCGTTATTACTTAACATCGAGACCGCTGAGCTACTGTGGTTAGGATTCATCCTGAGAAATCCCGACCAAAGGATTTTGAAGATGGCTTTCAAAGTCAAGGTAGAGAAAATCTCCTAAAGCTTGGCAGTCAGAAGCTTGTGATAATAGGTAACGGAGTGTTTTAAGGAAAGATTAACGATCAACAGGGTTCCAATCCGGATATTCAAAGGAAAGAGATAATTGAGCATTCAATTTAGTACAGAATTAATAATAAGTCAAAAGAAATAAACATATTTATAATATAATGTATCAGAGACTAAACAGGTAGACATTTGAACAAATAAAATATTTGTTTTAACCATTGCTCTATTGGTTGGTATAAAACTAAATCCCAAGTGGTTAATTTCAAAGACAATAGAGAGATTAGTTTAATTATTTTTTCGATATTGTATTATTTATTATCAAATGTAATTTATTTATTTCTCACAAATATAAGTACGTACATGTGATTATAATCTGAAATTTATTTCAAAAACATATAAATATATATTTCATCATATTTACTGGGTGACACGCCAATCATTTAGTAATGTATATAAAGTACATTTATATTTGAACCATATTTTTTAAGACAACGCCCTGACAATGGCACTTGTTACTGTGCCGAAATATCGGCCTAGTTTTACAAAAAACGTGATCAAACCTGGAAGAGACACCAGATCCGTACATTAGTGCTCACGGAAACCTTAAATTATACATAAAAAGTGTCCAGCGGAAAAATTTCAAGATTAAATTGTAATTTCTCGTAAACCATCAGAGTGAGGAATGTGGGAGGGGTATTGTTTGACGCGCGTAATTTGCGGATTTGTCAGTCGCAATGAATTACTGATCGGGAGCGCATCGCGCGTTCGCGGTTGAGCAATATTTAAAGTGCGGTAATTCATTAGTTCGTGCGCGTTGCACTTTTTATACTCACTTTAATATTCGACGAGTAAGCAATGGACCGAGCACGCAACTTATCTGGTGATGGGTTCAAAAGTTCAGACAAGAAGGGACAATGGTTAACTAAACTCCTCCGGGACCATAACGTCAGCTGCGATGGCAGAACGTGTGTGCAGAATCCGGATTATGGTGCTTGCCTAATCCTTTCGTATCCCGAATTCTTCCGGCATCTATACTTGTACGCAACAGTGTTCACTGATGTCTTTTAATTTTTCATAATGGATATCTGTATATTTTTCATTATAGGTATCTCAATTATATTAGATATTTCTCAACTACTTTTTTTTTACATTTTTTGATATCGCTGTACAAATTTCATAACATTAAATAATTAGCTGTGTCTATGGGTTCGTTAGCTGGTAAACCAATATTCCAACAATTTGTTGCATTTCTGGTGTTCATACAAATAATATCAAATATGAAGTCATTTCTTTCCAACGAATATTATTTCAGCTGTTTCAAATATTTAAATACGTAATTATACAATTTTAGTTTTTACATATAATGTTAATTTTAAACCTATTTTCAATGTTTATGTTTTAGGTGTACTAACTATTAAATATTGATTAATTTCATTTTGTTAAAATTAAATGCTGCATTGAGTAAGTTCGAGCAACCTTTATCCATAAGACGTCATTCATAGATTACGAATGCGATTGGTCAGATGCTATGGTGTTTTCGATAATATTTTATGGAATGGAAGCGTGGATACTTACCGATAAAGTGATAAGGCGACTTAAAGCATTTAAAATGTGGATCAACAAAACAGTGCTCAAAGCAAGCTGGATAGAGTTACAAATGAAAATGTTATGGTTCTAATGAATAAAGGAAAAAAAGTATTTAAAACAATAAAAATCCAAAAACTTCAATTTCTCAAACATGTAACGAGACATCCGAACAAGTATCAGATGTTGCGTATCGTAATGCAGGGAAATATTCACGAAAGTCGTGGCCTCGGAAGAAGAAGTCATGGCTGAAAAACCTAAGACAATGGTTTGGTCATTCTACTGTAGAACTCTTCCGGGCTCCAATAAACAAAGTGATGATAGCCAACGTCTGTTGAATGGATAGGATATAAGAAGAAGATGAACTATTAAAAAAGGGTACCTTAAAAAGTTACTTATTTTATTGTAATTTACATAGACACCACTCATGGCAAACCAAGTATCTAATTGTGATTCTTATTTATTTTTAATTGGATACATTGAATGTATCAATACATTTTTGCTTAATTTTTTAGAGCTCATTTTTTTGGTAATAAATTATATAAATTAAACTCAACTGCTTATTTAAAATATTATTGTTTTAGTTTTAGTATAATTAGAGGTACGAAAGTTGACAGAATGCAGTGGAAATGCGATCTCCTCGGCGTTTATGTTGGCAGACTCATCTATGACAAATGAATAATGAATAATAAGAAGAGAATGTATAGCTAAACTTATCATAGTGAGTAAGATTAAGAAAAGATCACTCACAGATATATGTATATGACAGATTGTCAGGTCAGGTATAAAACAGAAATAACTTGGCAAATAGATACACGAGTGGGAAAACCACAAGTTTTAAATAAAATAAAGAAACAAATATGCTACAATGGAAAAATGTTTGTTTTAAATGAGAATATTAGAAGAAAGATTAATGCTACATAAAAAAAATTAAAGACTTTAAATTCTTCGTACATAATAAAAGTGCATTTTTACAATCAGTCTTTGCATAGTCATTGTCTACTTCTGCAGAGATTCACAGTCTTCATCAATTTGGTAAGTCAAAGGTACACGTTAAAAACTTGTCACATCTCTTGCCGCACATCAGAAAAACTGGATTATCTGGCATTTGATTTTCCATGAATCGCTTGCATCTCCTTTCGCTGAAAAAATCCATCTCATATAGTACTGTCAGTGACAGATTAACTCATCCCCCTCATCCACTGTATGGGAGAAATCCTTCCCGCTGCATTCCGTGAGTTGTGGCATGACTCCTTTATCATCATATCCATGACATGAGATATGTCAAAAGGCAACAACAACTTTCCTTTCACAAAATTTTAGAGTGAAAATAACCGGGCATGATATGCGTCAGTGAATGAATGAATCACTGATGAAAATAATTTAGTGTAGAAAGCATTTTGTGAGTTATAAAAGATAAAATAAAGAAAAAATCTACGTTGAGAAAAAATCTAGGTAGAGAAAAAATCTAAGTAAATAAAGGGATACGTCGATCTTGAAATTTCACATATCATTAGTCAATAGTTCAGTTCAAATATGACGCAGGACAACACAGATGTTAAAATATTATATTGTTCTCACCCTTTCTCACTTGTTTAAAGTCGCATTCTAGCCGAATTACGGAACGGATCCGTTCGTCCGCTCCACGCTAGCTATCACACGAGAAAAAAACGTTGCCCGAAATCTTCTCCCCACGCGGGCTATATTGCCAACATGAGAATGTTAATTCCGATATAATTCGCGCGCGGTAGGTACTATATTTAATGTTATAAAATATATCTAAGAAATATATATGACGCAAGTGTTGATAGCACCAAAAATATAGAATGTCCGCAGACTTGGTACGATCAGGTAAATCAGAATCAGATAGGAAGATGATTCTGTGAGAAACCTTAATAATCGACGAGCTTATATAAGAAGACGAGGCGAGAATTGTGTGTCAGGAACAGAAGAGTGTTGTGTTCTATACTCTCTGCCTACCCCCGCGGAGAACTGGGGTGATGGTAAGTTATTAGTTACTTAGTGTAATTTAGTAAGCATATTTTTTTAATTAAAATAACTCAAATGAAATGTATCAATTAAAAAGATGTATAAATAAAATCAATTTATCCAAAATATATTATTGTTGCCACCCGGACTTGATTTTATCTGTACATCTTTTTAATTTACACATTTAATGTGTATTAAAAATATCACAGAATTATATTCTGAAAAACTACGTCACAATAATATGTTCTTTTTTTAATGTAACTCAATAAATTTTCTCGTTAATATTAACATTATTACTATTATTTCAATAATTTTAATTTACGACGCAGCACGCTTGTGGGCGAATAACAGACGGTTTACTAAATGTTTATTCTCCCAGTCAAATCATGTTTTGTCCACATAGGTGCAAATAAGCCTTTTCAATTTTTTTGTTTAATGAGGCGAAAAATAAATTGGATATCTATATAAATAATCCAAAAATAACACAATAAAATGAGTTTGTTGCCAAAAAAGAAAAGTCCTCTAGATAAGACAAAGTTGTACAAGCTGAAAACTAAAGTTGTAAGCTTGCCTTTATGCTGTTCATAAAAATAAACCCTTTTTCTCGCTAAGCTTCATCAAGAAAAGTAAATAAAACTTATCTTTACGCCAAGAATGTGCCAGTAAAAGGCACGATCGGCCATCGGGCCTCATTCGCAGCCCTACGATAAGGGCTGAATCGCTGAGCGCCTGACGACCTTATTGGCAGATACGTAATTTACTCTAGCGCTAATACGAATGCCTGTCACAAGGCGCCCTGAAAGTTTACACTATCAAGTGCAAGCAAAACATCAAACAGTAACTTTTTTTAAGTGACTTCATTTTCGTAGACTAAAATATTTATTATTTTTCATATACTATAGAAAAATTGATATTAGCCGAGACGTGACGTAAAGTTAAATCTTTGGGTTTTCTAAATTGGCATTCCGATTTTATTGATTTATTTTAATTTATTTATTTGATATTTAATAATAATATATAATTTTTTCTTGTACATCAGAAGTGAACATACAATAAAATAATACACTTTTTAACCTTTTCTCTCCAATGATGTAAACTGAGTTGGCATTACCTCTAATTATTTGAATATGTCTGTAAATATACTAAATACGAAGTTCGTATTTTAGATATTCCTCCATAATATACTTATGAATTGGATAAAATATTTACAATATATAAGTACTCGCCATACGCAACAATGAAAAAAATTCTCTAAGAATCTGACGTGAATTTGTCAATACATGTATGTATATGTCCTGAGAGGTACGGAAGGCGCAGTGCGCAGGGTTCGGGGCTCGGGATGCCGGATGCCGATCGTCACTTTAATGGCAGAGAGTGCGCTGGCCGTGATAAAGTCTTAGCGTCTTTTTGCTGCCAACGTTTTTTCTCATTTTTAACAATTTACTTAACTATTTAAATAAACTTACAGCCTGTCCGCTCCCCTATCAACTATTATTTTAATGATTAATATAAGTAATAAATAAATAAATATAAAATATTCTTATTTATCCAACTTAAAATCACAACAGTCATTATGTACACTGAGTTTACAGCACCGGAACGTGCGTTTTTATTTTAACATCGTAAAGGAAAGTTGAATGTACTGCGTGGAATGTAGTAGGTACCTCTGATATATAAAGCATTGTCCTGACTATTTTGCTAAACTACCATCTGCAATAAAGTTGTTTTTTTTCCGTATTATTGCGGAGTTATTTACAAGTACAATTTTTTGATTAATTAATATTGCTCTTATTAAGATGTGAATAGTGTACTTACTTTTGTGATGCGTTTTTATCTCTATGAACGAGCTTTAGACATGTGAAATTTAGATAAAGAAGATTCACTTAAAAATTATGATCTATACAATTACGGTCACGATCGAAATAAACAAAACATGGATTTTAAATTATTATTAAATGTTATCTTTTAATCGAAAACGAGTATTTGATAGGTTTCTTTAGCGTTAGCTTTTTACATTCATCGACCATTTAATTAACTTTAAAATAGTGCAATGATGTTTGTTTTAGAAATTTATTTCGTAATTTAAAAAGTATTTTTTTTACAAAAAAATAATATATTTTTATTTTAATACTTAAATGTAATAATTAATTAAAAAAATAATTATAATAAAACATGTAATAAACTAATTGTATTTAGGATGAACATATATCAATACTTTTTAAATTTATAAAGTTAATCACGCTGATTCGTGATACGTACTAATAATAATTCCGTACAGCAAGTGTAATATATAAATAAATAAATAGATAGACTCAATAACACCACTATGTAGTCATCTCATTTTTATTTATTATGAAAATCATATTTGATAAATTGTAATTTTGAAGGCAAAGACTTAAATAACGATCAAATTAATAATTAATACACCTTTTTAATGACGTTACCGAATAATTTTGTACTTAATAGAGGGTATAAAAGTACCAAATTGAATTATTTATCACTTAAGGGACGACCTATGAATGAAAATTGAGACATTTACCGTTTGGCACGTAATCGTAACAGTATGAAAACAGTGAAGACATCGACATAAAGGGCCTACCCGCGGACATGTCAAAGGTTAAGGTAAATGCACACATAATAATATATTTTATTCATAACAAAAATAAATAAATCCAAATATATTGATACTTTAGTTCAATAACATATTCCTCAAAAAAAATTTACGAAAAACACGCAAGTAAAAATATTGAGAATAATCAACACAATAAATCAAACACGATTTTTTTGGTTCTGTCTGAATTCAAAAAATAAAATAATTGAGAATAATGTCTAATCGTCATCATTTTGTCATTCACTTTGCTCCTTATTTGGTAGATGTAGTTTTTTCTAAGCCTTCTTCTGTCTTCTTTCTTCCATTTTTGAATGGATTATAATCAATGATTCCTTCGATTTGTACAGACCTCTTTACTTCATTTGTAATTATTTCAGTCCAGTTTTGTTTTTCGTCCCTCTCCATCATTACATCTTGAATGCATCCAACCTCTTTTTATCTCCCTCTAGTTAATTAATTGACCAGATTTCACTACCGCACATATATACTCCAGATGTAGATTTTAACGATTATTTGGTTTGTTTTTTCCTCTTTCTGTATTACTGTAATCTTTCAGGATTCATTTTTAATTTTTAAAATATTTTAAAACAAATTAAAATAAAACAGAATAATAATATATATTTTAAAAGATTTAAATAAATAGTTCACATTTAGATTTTATGAAAATACAGAAAGTGTTTCTTCGCGTAAGATCCACGTGGAAGGTGAGTAATTTAGGACATTCGGTCCATCTATCAGAGTTTATCAACCGTGACGGACTAACTGGCGGAGACCGTTCTGGAAGGATATATAGCTGGACCCAACTACCCCTATTTATCGAGGTACATAAGTACGCCTTCTCACTTGTACAATTTACACCCGGATATATTTTGATTTCTCAAGTAACTTTTTTCTATATTTCTCATTATGTGAATATCATTACAATAGCTTATTTGAATGGTCGGGTGTAGTGATTTGGGACCTTTGAGTGTTCTAAAAATACTTCACATTCATAAATCATATATATATATATATATATATATATATATATATATATATATATATATATATATATATATATATATATATTACAAATCTTATTAGTTACAGCAAAAAAAATTTGTGATATATAATTTTTTAAATATTATTACTATATCACAATTACTCAGAAAAAAATTATAATATGGGAAATTTGGAGAAAAAATATATCACTATAAAAATCGCAATATTTTTCGATTTATTCCTAACTTGAATCAATTCTAGCTGAAACTTTTTGGTATGACCTGCGTTTTCTTGGTGGAATGGATCCTTAACCAAAAATGAAACTACATATCTGTCGACTTCTTAAATATTTTTTCTAATTTTCATATTTTGTAATAAACTAGTACGTATAGCAGACACTTCAATTAATGACTCAGAAATAAAATCATTATTTATTATTTATGTACACACTAAAAAAATATTATTGACCAAAAATTTGTTTTTATTTGTGGCCCCCACATCATGTTTAGGAACATATATTTTTTTCTAAAAATAATTTTTGTATACTTTAATAATACCATATAAGCGTAAGCTATAATATATGCACATGCATTTCGTCATTCAAATGGATATGAAAATATTACACTTTGGACGATCCACTTTTTGAAATAAATGAACCAACTGAGCTTTTCGTTAATAACCTTAATAAGTTACTTTCCATAATAAATTTATTCGATATTAGAAGATTCTACCAACTCTTTTGTGTTCATTTAAAAATATGATATTTTCCTTTGATTTATGGTTGGCTTTTACAATTAATTTATTATTCATATATTCCAATAGACAGTACAATATAAACTATTCGCCAATATGATTAAAATTATGTCATGAAAATGAATAATTATTTCGTAGCCGTGGAAACAATGCTATCAAAATTTTCTGGGTAGAATGGGAGTATTTTTATAAAGTACATTTTTTGATTAAAGCGTTTTAATAGCAATATATTTTCCATACTGACTTTTTATCTGCTTTAAATACAGTCCTCTACGAACACGTAACCCGTCGCGTTATTAAAAATTTCTGCAACTTCTGGATGTAACAGACTTAATCTACAATATTTTAAGGACGAAATTTCAAAGACGTATATGTAAAATTACAACTTTTTCAAATACTTTATTAAAATTTATTACATGCAAAGGTGGAGTGGAGTCGGCTCGAATACCAACTAATACGTATTTTTATCAATATGATACTCAATTCTCACTCATTCCTTGTTTCAATTTGGTAATCACTATGGTACCACTTACGTAATCAAATAGCTTTGGGACTTTTTTTAAATATATGACTCGATTGGAACGAAAATTTAAACTCTGACAATATAATATGCATTCATGTAAAAAATACGTCTTGTTCACACAAAGATTTTATTTTCGAAGAGTAAATACTTTTACTGTTGCATAAATGTGTCATAAACTATCAGATTTATGTTTAAACAAAGAATGTGTGTAGAATGGCCCTATGCTTGAAAGTTCTTTCCTATATGTACACTTTATTTCATGTATATTCATTTACTGATCTGTGATATTATCTTTACCAGTAGAAAAATCGTATAAAAATCAATGTTTGATTTTTGACATTTTTGACTTAGAAGTATGTACCTACCCATAACATATCGCACACCTAGATCAAAACTAAGACAACTCAAAAAAACAAAAATTTTTAGTTATTATTGTATTCGGAAACTGCTATATACGCAACTAACTTAGCCCCAGTTCTCGAATGTCATTTTAGGATACATTTTCAACATAAAATATTATTAAGTGTCATAACATAAGTAACCAAATATGGAGAAGAATATTTTTTTTTGTACTAAAAAATGACTTTTCATCAAGGTATGCGATTTTCTGAATTTAATATTTTAAACGAGTTCCACGAAAAGTTTTTAAAAAGATTTTATAAATTATTTTTTCTTCGCATTAAATTTTTTCAGCTATTACGGATATTCGGCTTTCAAAACAAAATGTTATGCACTAAATGCATTTAAATACCACCACTTTAGGGTTAAACGACAACTTGACCTGGCTTCCACCCTTCAAGTGTGAAACAACAATAGATTGTTCTTGCTGTATACGTGAATATGATCCCCCACATAACCTTTCGCATGTAAAATACCAGCCCGCTGAGGAGATGGGGAAGCTTTCGGAATTTTAAGGGTAAAAACCCGTTGAAGAACGTTTATCCCTGTGAAACAGGATACTACAGAATATATTGTAATGTGGAAATATAAACGGATGATAATATATAATATATTATTCCATCACGTGTCTCATTATCTATATGTTGAGATGTTTTTAGTACTGAATAAAAGGCGCCTTCAAATTCAATTATATACTTAGGTACATGATTATAATCTTAATAAATATTAATAAGTATTTTTAATATTTGCCAATTGAACTTAGTAGTGTATTATGTTCACTTTTTAATAGATTATATAACTTTGTTTATGAGTAATTTTAAAACATCAACCAGTCTCGGAAAATATAATTTCCTTCTTCAGGATGTCGAATTAACTAACCAAAAAAATATATCACATTATTCTGTTTTTAAAAAATTTAATTAAAGTAATAATTATTTAAAAAAATATATCTAGTACTTAACTTAAATTGTTACGTTGATGAAAAATGTGGTAATTGACTTTATGATACAAAATTAATATAATAGGTTTATGGTTAAATTTGGTTATTTATAATATTTTTGGAAATTATAATTTCTTTATTTGTTTTTAATGATTCTTAATTATTCAATTTAAGACCAACATTATTTATATGTAAAAGTAATCAGATAATGTAAAAAATATTTATATATATACTTATTTATTATTAAGTAGTGTTCACTTTATTTTGTTTTTTTAGTCTGCAGATCTTTCAAACTGATATATCTATTATTCCAAATTTAAAAGTTATCACCTTTTAAATTTAGAATAATAGATTTCTGAAAAAACTGCAACCTCACAATAATAATGTGTTCTTCTTAACCTCTTCCTTCCAATACTGTAAACTGAGTGTACTTGTAGACTTTTGCGATTTTTAAGTCGGATAAATAAGAATATTATTAATGTATTACTTAGTTTATATATAAATATATATAAATTATTGTGTAAACGTGTTAAAAATGAGGAAAAACATTGATCATCACGAATGACAGCATAAAAATGCATAAGACACGTCTAACTCTGCCAGCGAAAGCTCTGCCACTAAAGTGACGATTGGCATCCGGCACCTCGCGCCCCGCGCGAAGCGCCATCCGCACTTCTCTTCATGTACACAGATACGTATTGACAAATTTACTTCAGGTCTTTCGAGAAAACATTTTTTATTGTTGCGTACGGTAAATACTTATATATTGTAATTATTTTATCCAATACATAAATATATTATGAAGGAATATCTAAAATATGAACATTGTATTTAGCATGTTTTCAGAGATATTCACATAATTAGAGACAATGTCAACTCAGTTTAGATCACCGGATAGGAAAGGTCTCGATCTCGATATGTTTGAAATGTAAAATGTAACCAAAAACAAAGCAAAAATGTTAAAATGTCAAAGTTATTTATTTTTTGTTTAACAGGTTTCGTGTCAACTAATAATATTTCGGTACTGGTATTACGTAAAGAAACGGCTACTGCTTAGTGCTAAAGTCTCTTAGCACTGATTGGGTTGATAGTATATTATATTTTAGGTGTATTGGTACAAGGTAGGCCAGCTGTGATTATAATCGCAAGCATAATTTTTGTAATATAATATTTATTAAAACAGTTACCTATAAAAAAAACTATATTATAAGTATAATTTATTACAGATAGAGTTCTGGGCCGATAATATTTTTAATGATACACCAAAATAAAAATCTCTGCGAAAATTGAAAAAAATTGCAAATTTTTTTATTTAACAAAAAAGTTTTTATTTCATAAAAATGTGTACAAAATAAATTAAATGAGTTAACAATTTATTTTATAAACCACTGTGAGTTATTTATATTCAACTAGTTTTGGAAAAATACATCAGGATGAAAAAACTAACTACAATAATAATCTGTCAAAATGTTCTTATGTTTTCAAATTCTTTTTTTTTTTTAATAATAATTATAAAATAATTTAAATAAACTTAGTACCTAACTTAAATTATTACGATGATGAAAGATGTGAAAATTGATTTAATGATTCAAAATTATTATTAATAAAATTCGGTCCTATCCGAATTAAATTTAATTGGTTATTTTTATTGGTTATTTATATTTTGACTAGTTTTACACGCTTTATTTATTTCCAACGATTGTAAATTATTTAATTTAAGATCAACATTGTTCACATGTAAAACAGACAATCCTATTTTTTTTTCAAAAGTATGATCATTTTCTAATAAATGATAGTAAAGTTCTGAAAAACCATTATTCTTTAAACATTTTAAATACTCTCTGAATCTAATGTCTTAAATGTTAAAATTTTAACCTGTTTTTCAAATGCAGAAAGCACTACAGCTAATTTTATAAACACCGCAACTATTAAATTAATCATCTTTGACTTTGGAATTTATGAGTAACTTTCATTTCTTATTATTTGTATTTATAAAATAAAACTAAGTTGATAAACTATTAATTATTAAAAATGAACCACAACGTATTTGTTAAAATATAAATGAAATTGTTAATCTCATTGGATTTGACCACTGTACCTAGATGAATGATTTTATATTTATATAATTATAATTTATTATTATATGCGCGTATATTTATTTACAATATGGAAAAATAATATTAAATATAAATTAAATATAAATTAAATATATTAATTAGAAAGATATACAAGTAAAATCAATTTTTTCGAAAAATATTGTTGTTGCTATATCGAACTCTTCCAATCCGGGGAACGTGCATTAACCGAATATACTACAGATACCTTTGAATCCCGGTATTGTCGTCAATGCACTGTGTGCTGTAGCATAATCGGTTAGTGCACGTTCCCTGGATTGGAAGAGATCCAGATTCTAATCCCGGTAGCAAACATAATATTTTTCGATTAAATTTATTTTATATGTATATCTTTCTAATTAATACATTTAATTTGTATTAAAATTGATTTCTTTTGTTCAGCCCAGCGCGTGGCTATGTATTCTGCGGCTAACTTCCTCGTGGCCATGTGGTGACCGCTATGCGGACACAACTGGTAGCTTTCCAAATGATAAAACAATAAAAGAAAACAATTTATTATGTCCTGTATCCCTTGTGTGAGGTTCCATGAAAAATGAATAATAAAGCGAGGAAAACTGTCTGACATACTCATACATACAATCTCGTTGTTGACATATAATCACTGTGTTCACTCATAGTCACATTCATTCATTCGTAAAATCAGTATTTGCAGTCCGAATGTTCTGAACAAAAATTTTTTTATCATATTTCTTAATATATACAGGTTTATTACAAAATTATTTTTATAATATTACATCAACCTTAAGGGCGAGCTTCCATTTTTCCAGTTTGAAATTCGAGAAATTCTACATGAATTTAGTATGATTTCAAGACGAGGTTAATAGTTAAAATCGTATATGTTCTAGAGAAATAATTAATGACATTATTTGTTTCGCAAATCATGCGAGAGAGGAAGGTTTGAATAGAAAGAGACGACAATAAAATTGTTGATTTTCTCGCATTCAAGCATAATGCTTGTCTAGAGATTTATCCATAACTTATCCAAGTTTTTCATATTAATTATATGGAATGGGTGTTGTCATTTGAATTAATCTATCGAAAATAAAATAATTTTTCGAAGTACGTAATTCATATATATGAATATGTTTTTATATCAGACAAAGTACCTACATATATTTAGATGATCGCTTAAATCAATGTTCTAAATTTGGTAATAATAATATGCTATTTATGAAACAGACAGCTTTCTTTAAAATGCAACAGTGTTATATATAAACAAAATATTTAATTCCGAGTTACATAAAAAATACGTACATTTCTCTTAAAATCAGTAAAGAGATATCTAATTTATAAAATTTGGTACTTATGTTGTAAATTAGTTCAATATTAATTCATACCGTGCGTAAAATATATGTGAAAATATATTTTTTCGGCATTTTTAAATTAAATTTATGACCGCGCGGATTCTACGACCGTCACGGACGGACTGAAAATATATTATTTTAAAAAATATTATTACGTTTTTGATATAAAACTTAGTTTTAAGTAGTAGCTGAAGCCTCAAAGCATGTTAGTAAATATAATATATTATGTAAAGACGAATGTTGGTAATATGTCTCAATTAAAATTTATTTCCGTAATCTTGGCTTCAAGATTATAAGAAAATGTATTTCGTTTAAGCAATTAACACAATTTTGTAGCACGCGTAAAATGCATCTAATGGTCACCATCTTTACTTTTTTTTTATAATACTTGAATTGTCTTAATTATGGCAAATAATATTCAATTTATTAGTTTTAAATGAGTATAAAAGTCCTATCTAAATAATGGTTTTGAAAAAGTCAAATCTTTTAATATACTAACTAATAAAAACCCACATTTTCGTAAAAACGTGAAAATTTGAATTGTTATTGAAAGTAGCCCTTTAAGATAAATAAAGAAAATAACTGCCGAGTCATCTCTCTAAATTTGTTAGTTATTGTCTTAAGTGGTGATGACGGCTACCTTTGCCTTTGTCAGATTTGTTTATGCTTCTTCGATTGGTATCGAAAGTTTTAATTTGAACTTGTGATGAATCTTCTTGTCACGAATCTTTTTGTGATGTTTGTTTTGAATTATTTGATAAATAATAATAATAAAGGGGCTCACCATCACAAGGTTACAGATTTTTCTGTGATTAGATCGTTACGATTTGTCTAAAGATAAGGGTAATATAACGAATGATATATGTAAACGAACTATTTTATTACTGGTAGAATTATGATAATGACTAAAATACCTGAATATGAATGTGAAATATAATACAATAATTAAAAAATAGAAATTTTGAAAAAAAGGGAGAAAATATTGAAAACATATTGAAAGAATATTTTTCCGTTTCACCTATACGTTCCGTATATGATAATAAATCTTTCTAGATTGAACAACTAATTGATATTTAAAATTGTATTTATATTTAACTTTGTTTAAACCACTGTGTTGTTTTAACGTCAACCTCACTCTCCACTCCTACTAAGACTCCCGCCTACACCCCGTAATGGATGTGCCAAATTGTATGGAATAATTCAATTGTACACCAGTCTTGATAATAATACGTTAGCATCGAAACCGGTTGACGTAAAAACAATACAGTGGTTTAAACACAATTAAATACAATTTTAAATTATATCTTACCACAAAGTTATCGCTACTAACTTATATAGATATTCATTTTCAATTTTTGATACTCCCTTTAAGACTGGCTACCTTGCATGCGATGTACAAGTTTATTTATCAAACCAGATGAACATGAGACTCTTAGTAAAGCACGTTGAAAAGATTATCTGAAATAAGTATATAGACCCAATAATGAATAATACAAATATATTAAAAAATAAGGAAAAAAGAATGGGCGCTTTATCACAAATGTAGTTAAGTGTTGTTGAAAGGTCTCAGTACAGTATTGTTTTATGTAAGGGGGTATTTAAATCAAGAAGGAAACAGGACTATTTTCAATATACACTATGTGGCAAAAAGTCTTTCACTTTGTTTTGCGCAGGATTTTAGATACAGATCGGTCAAAGGTTGAAGGTTGTACAGGCAACAGATTTATACAGATATTTCTGATAATTACATAATTTTGTTCTCTATTGGCACTAAATATTCCATCTATTTTCAGCTTGATCGGTATGCAAAATTAATTTCACAATAAATATTTTTCGTTATCAAATATTTATTCAGGTTCAAATATTTTGAATTATTTATTTTTGTCAATTTTCTGCTACTCAATAAGTGACATTCTCAAATGAAGTATTTTGACAAATATTATAAATAGTAAATGCGAGCGAGTTAACAGTGACGGTGTCTCGGAGTGGCACTTAGTACATGGAGACATGCACTAAACTGAAGGACATCTGCAGAGGACTCGAAAAGCTTTAAGAGTGAGCATGAAGCGTGTCAGACGAGAAATACGCTACTAATCCTACCCTTTCTACTTCAGCACACATCTGAGCACGTGCAAATGCAGACGTGTCTAGAAACACAAAGTTGTTGAAGGGTTTTACATGTTTTGTGTATTTTAGGTACATAATGCACAGCCTCTCTGTACCACTTTACTTCCGACGCATGATAATCGAATTGGTTGGACTACCTTAACATAAATGAAAAGAGAGAAACTGTTCTTCTGTTTACTGTTTCCGAGGTAAGTTTGTAGAACTCCATAATCACATATGTGAAAATAATTTATAAACAATTCAAAAATTTGATTGTGTTTAAACCTTTTTTTGTTATACATCTACTGAGGATGTGAAACAAGATCATCAATTCGACATTACTGCATTAATTGAAAAATAACATTCTTGCTGAACATAGTTATTACCTAGAATCATGCAAACATCATATAATTTACAGAATACCAAAAATATGTCTCTTGCCATATTATCTTCTTATGTTGTAAAATTATACAGCTGTCCCTTTCTATATATTACCTATGACATAAAAATTTAATTAGTGTTGAGACAGAATGATTACTTATAATAATTAGAAGCATTCAAAAATTTATGAAAATCCTTAGAATTTCAATGAATAATTTTGTCCCTTTTCATATCATGCAAATAAAATTATATACCTATCTTCCACTATAGATATAAATACAAGTTGTCGAGTTCAATTTTTAGATTGATAATGCCATTATAAGGCGAAATGCGTCTCATCAAGTACGTTAAACGATTAGAATCAAAAAGAAGTGTTTTATTTTCATATATGCTATTCTTCTGCATTATTTTTAAAGAGTGGTATTACGTACAGAATAAAGACTATATTTCCTTTTCTTGTCATTCCTTGTCAGGCGCTGGTTTTTCAATAGTAATAATAATATAATAATATTAAAAAACTCCGAGTTGTATTTGCACGGCAAGTTTATCAAGAGAACTATTGTAGTTGGAACATGTCTGCAGGCGTCTTATACAGAAAGATTATTCCTGCCAACATGCTGTTTACAGGGTATGATATAAGGACACGTGTTTCTATACATGAGATAACGTAGGAAATGGTCGAATGATAGGGTGCAGGAGTTGTTTTTAAAAGTGTCGTATTTAGAACCTTATGTTGTAGGTAGATAGTTTATACGTTTGTTTATAACAAGTGGTATTTCAGGACAGAAAACATATATATATATATATATATATACGTGCCATTGTCAAGGCTTGTCACCTAGAGGTATAAATCTTAATAAAGTAACAATATAGGTAGATACATATTAAAAATATGAGTCGAATATGTTCTAGCTACATGTGCCTAATCTCAACCATGTCAGAGAGATAAGCACTTTAAAAAAGTCCTAGTTTTGGGATAATTTTTATTTTTTATTTATACTATGTGTGTGACATATAATACTTTACTAACAAATGGTAATGATGGTAAATTAATGTGATTTTGTGTAAATCTTATACAAATACTTTTTACCGTAATTTTGCACAATTAAATTATTTAAAATATTGTGGTCTAGGTCTATTCGTCCTGTATATCAATATACATTTATTAGTCTTTTGAATTCTTCTAGACTTTTTTTAAATAAATTCTAAACAAATACCAACCTATATTTTTACTATTTTTCACGTGCTCCAGCCACTGTTACCCGGGACAAAAATCTAGCAGAGGCTAGTACAAAGGTGGTCACAGGACTAGCGACGAATGTTAATGACGTAATAATTTCCATGATACATTTTTATCTCGATGAGCGATTTTTTGCTGTATGAACATAAAAGAGATAACGCTTTATGGATGTGAAGTTCCATAATCAACGGGGTACATTTTGGATATCTGCCCAATCAACCCTCGCTAGGGAGGCATCACAGAAGTGCGCACGGCAACCTCAGAAGCGTATAACTGGAAACGATGCCCGTCATCGATTTGTTATTAAAAACAAGTAAACTCATACAAAATCGATATGGAATATATTATTGAGAGAACACATTCTTATTGTGAAGTTATAATTATTCAGAACATAGGTCTGTGATATTTTAAATATTAATTAAATATATTAATTAGAAAGATATTGATAATTTTGGCATCTGCTAACAGATTACTCAAAGGTATTTGAGATTACGTAAAAATAAGGAAGATGGCTCTCAAATAATGGAACGATTAAATGTATTAATATTAAAAAGGTAACATATAGGTTCGAAAATTTGTCACTAAAAATATCGTCGCTATAGAATAATTGAATAATGCACCTTCCCCAGTTTGGAAAGAGATCCAGGTTCAAATTCCGGTGGCGCAACAATATTTTTCTATAAAATTGATTTTATATATATATATATATATATATATATATATATATATATATATATATATCTTTCTAATTAATATATTTAATTCATGTTTAGAGTATATTATTAATACTAATCAAAATAATCATGTAGAGGGATATACACAAAAAATCTGTTTATCAAAAAAATATTAATTGCTACCGGGATTCAAATCTCTTTGTATTCGGGGATACGTGTTGACCATTCCACTACAGCAACCAATTACGATTACGACAAATTTAGAACTAATATTGCCGTAAAACTGTTATGCAATTCTGTTTTTTGGCAATGTATGTAATAAAGTTAGAATAAAAAATATATCTATGTATTTTTAAAATTGATACATTTATTATTCCATTTTTAAAAATCAATTAACTTTGTATTGCGTTGAATCTCAAGATCCTTTGAGTAAATCACGCTAGGAGACGCTAGTGAAAAGTAATTGGATATTATGAAGTATTGGTATATTATTATTATTTATGAAGAGCCCACACAAAAGACAAGTCACTTTGGGATAGTCTATGTTATCTACATTTATAATAGTAAATTTTAGTATAATATACTAAAAATTATTTTTAAATTGCGGTTTATTTGCTGGGTTAGGGTGAATTAATTATTTAGATGAAGTATATTCTTTATCGTATTTTTTACGTCAGTCTCTCATCTTTTATCCTATCTTATTTTGCAGATTTGCTGATATTTCCTGTCACCAAAGAAGTGCCCGTTGCCTTTTCTACTTGGTCTGTCCGACGGGTGGGGGGGTCTTTCTTTTCACCATAATAAGCTTCTCCAAGCTACCTTCCTAAAAGAATCTTACATTAAATATCAATAATAAGTGGAATGACTGAAACATGCGTGTGTATTGAATATAATTATAAAATTACTTAAATATTAACTTACACAAATTATTCAGGTACGTTTTTGGGCCAACAGTCACAGGTATAGAGCATAACCTGTGAAAAAAGAAAGAAGTTACCGGCTCGAAAGCTTTATTAAATAAAAAGTACCGGCATTTCTTCTGGTAGTTCGAATAAAGTAAATTTGCGAACAATTTCGAAAGAAAAGGGTAAAAAAGTAATTTCGCCTTCAGAGTGAGAAGAAAAAAAATATTTAGAGCGACGCGGAAAAATAAACAAATACAGCCAACATAACTGGAAGCCTCGCTGTTTACGTAATCTGGGAATATAAATTTAAATAGAAACCGGACCGAGTACGTTCTTTAGGGTGGAACAGGGTACTGAGATACAAAAGTAATTTCTGATCTCGCGAAGGGTGGAAATTCTAAAACTTAAACAACTGGATATTTTGAAAGCGAAAGGATATTTGGGAATTCAGAAGCACTAGAAACTGGGCATTGTTTATTTCTACTTCCAGAAATCAATATAATCCCGTTATATCCTACAAACAATTTATGGATGTTCAATTTTTGTACGATTTCCACTGATATCGAAAACTTTTATTAGTCTATCAGACAGGCGCTGAAGAGAAATATTGCGTAGGGTAAGTAATTTATTACCAATTAATTAATATATTATTACTTTTAGAAAAATATTACTATCACCCCTGTTTGATGTTAGATTGAAACCTCTTAACTATATAAATATGGCGTTTAAAATAATGTATCTGATTAATCGCGTGAAATTTCTAACTCAGATAAGTTTTGATTGATTCAATTACTTCATAATAGTGATTAATTATTTGGTCCAGTGCGTAGATCCATCTATAATTCGATTCAATATTTAAAGTCCCATCGATAAAACATGCTGGTAACAAAAATATATTAATGCTCGTAAATTTTATCGTAAAAAATATATCGATTCTTTTTTTTTTTATTAATAAATTTTGATTTTCTATTAATTAATAAATAATTGTATTTATAGAACGAAAGGAAAAAATAAATTTCCATAAAACATTTTTAGAAAATTTGGTATTGTGATACATTTTTATTTATTTTTTCTTTTTAGTAGATATATTTTAACAGTATTGATAATGCCCTTCACTGCCTTTCCTGTGTCGAAGAGAGCTATTATTTTATATTCATACACTCATTCATTAAATTTTTTATATAAGTAATTCTTCTTTCATCGTCCCATTATCTATTTATTTACTCCGTTGTATGAGTACAACTAATTTCTTAAAGATTGCTCCGTTTGTTAATTTTTTTTATTGGCAGTATGTATTTAATAGTATTTTATAATTTTTTTTTTGCTAATTCTCGTGGGCTTAACAAAACACACTTAAATTAAAACAAATTCTAAATTTGAAAGGCTTACACTGATTGAAGTCATATCACTACAGTTACTCATATCATCAGCTTACAATGATTGAAGTCGTATCACTGCAGTTATCCATACAGAGCTTGATAGATTGGGGCTATAAATGAAATAATTTATAATTAAAAATATAATAAACATAATAATAAATGAGAATAATCATTTTAAAGGTATTATTTGAGGATCAGCTAACAATGATTGAAGTCGTATCACTGTAGTCAGTCATACCATCAGCTTACAACGATTGAAGTCGTATCACAGCAGTTAGTCATACCATCAGTTTATAATGATTGAAATTAATATAAACGTGATCGCCTCTCTGTCCTTCTTGTATATACTCCTCCTTATCCTGATTTTTTTTTATTAAGAAACATGGACATAAATTTTTTACATATTATATACATTATATACATTCTTACACAAAAATACATTTATACTCGTTAATATACAAAAAAGGCTTGCGCTGTAATTCCCCTTCGTTGATAATCTGCGGTCACCCTGCAGATAGCAACTAATATTAAGCAGTTGTGACTTGCAATGAAGTGTTACAAGTATTTTATAAGTAAGATCATTCATAATCCCCTTACTTCTGACTGGTCCAAAGTCTGTAGTAAAGAAAGGAGGTATGGTCCTCCCTGAGAATTCTACAATTGTAATAAATCAAAACAAAATAAATAAACGAATTAGATCACATAAGAAATATATATTACATAACAAATATAAATAAAAAAAGAGTGAGCTTAATTAAGAGGTTTAAAAGCAAAATCGATACTATCAATTGACGAAATTGAGATTAATTTATTTATTAAAGATTTTAAAATTGATATGCTTCTGATAGGGTAAAATTATTACTTTTGTTTTGTTATTTTCCGGATAAAAAATTCTTTAAGTATTTAAATTTATAAACTTATATTTTTACATGTATAATTTTATTTTGGTAATTCAAAATAATATATACAGGTTCAATCTTTCTTATATCACACGTTTAATAACGAATATTTTCATATTTTATGATATGTATTTACTTAAAATTTCACGTCATTATAATATATCATTTCATTCCAGTATTTTTCACGTTGTTGTATAATTTAGTACAAATATTTACATTTCATTAATTATACTAATTTTCAAACCATCTTAACATAACACAGGACAATATTCCATTGATACCAATTTCTGAATAATAACATAATAATAATAAAAAATTCAAAATGAATATGCCTATTATAATCTATGAGTAAATAAATAATGTTTTAATGTAATTAAATAAGAGTTTAAAATCTCAGTTTATAAAAATACCTCCTAAAGAGTAAACTCCACAGCAAGTTATAAAATCGTCAAAAAACATTTAATTTACGATTTCAAGAGGACTTTATTCAACAACTCACTTTAATTATGCTAATATTATGCATACACTTAACCTGTTGATGAATAAAGCATAGCACTTAACGACCAGTTAATTCCCATGACTCATTTCTCATCTACAGTCGGGGCCAAAAGTAGCGTGGTCACGCGAGAGCTCAGTGAACACTGGTGAACATGTTCTAGAATATAAATTGCTTTTTCTGTGACGATATTAAAATAGACGACATAAATTTACCCGCCAAGGGCTAGGACTTTCATTTGTTACGGACAATTTATACGCTTACTGTGTTCTAAGTGAGTTTTATTTATAATTAGTTGGTTTAAGGTAAGGAAAAGTTATAGAGGTGTATTAACCAGTACAGATTATAATACATCAACCTAGGTTGTTGGTTTCGGTTCTCAGTAAATTTCTCGAAATCAATTGTTCGAAAACAAATTGCTAGAAGCGAATATCTCGAAATACAAATTTATCGAAAATCCAATTACTTGAATGTAAATTACTCGAAACACAATTTGTTCGAAAAATTTACGAAATAGGATATTTATTTAATGAAAATATGCATATTTTTAAAATTCATGCAATACACAGAAATGTTCACGCAAGTTGAGAAAAAAATTCACGAATCAAAAATAATGTATGAATAAAAAATCTAATTTATGAAATAAGTGAATTACTTATTTACTAGTATATACTACTTTGCGGCCAATAGTTGCCAGGGTCTCAATAGAATACATATTTTAATGATAGAGCTTTCCCCAAAATAAAGCACACGTAAATAAAATCTCGACGTCATTAAAATTATTCGATCTTTGTAAGTTATATGTCGAAACGAGCAACAATGACATAAAATAATTGTGGAGAGATAATGTCTATGGTGGCCTCAATTATTATAAATAGAAGAAAAGATGACAGATGTTAATATATATTTCGCTAAAATATGTTTTTTTTCTTACTCGTAATAAAGACAATGTACTCTTCAATTCAAATTGAATATATATTTACGAATTATAATTGAATTTATAAAACAGAAAACATTTATGTAATCTTAACTTAGAGATATTAAAGATATGTACGTTTTTACAGACCTGACCGTTTAAACAAGGACTTTACAGCCACAATGATACTACTGAAGCCACATTCAGAAAATCACAGATGTAAATGGGTAAGCGTAATATTTTTTTGAATATTTTTATAATTATTCATGTTTAACAAATACATGGTCATAAATTCATGAAATAAAAATAGATAATACGATCATATTTATAAAAAATTATGAATTTTTTAAGAAATATTACATATTACATGTTAATATCTTATAAAGAGTATGTTAAACAGTACACATAATAATATGCTATATGTTATAAAAAGTGTACGTTATATAAGGATGCATGATATAGCGAAAGTAATATAATGTCTGGTATCATATGTTGTGTAATGATATCCCACAGAACTGGTTTAACACCCTGCAAATAACTAAATTCTATCAATTGATAATCGAGCAATTTACTGATTACTACCGCTATCTAGTATTGGTCTATTAAGAGTCAAGGTGCTACCGTGTTTTTAAAATATTAACATGGTCCTTATTATAATGACTTGGCGTATATAAAGGAAAAATTTCAAGATTAAATTGAATTTGCTCGTAAACCATCAGGATGAGGTAAGTGGTAGGGGTATTGTTCGACGCGCGTGATTTACAGATTTGCCAGTAGCAATGAGTCACTGGTCGGGAGCGCACCGCGCGTTAGCGCTTGAGCAATATTTAAAGTGCGGTGATTCATTGGTTCGTGGGCGTCGCGCTTTTTGTACTCACTTTAATAATCGACGAGTAAGTGATGGCCCGAGCGCGCAACTTATCTGGTGTTGGATTAAAAAGTTCAGACAAGAAGGCACAATGGTTAACCAAACTCCTCCAGGACCATCAATGTCAACGGCGACGCCAGAACATGTGGCTCAAGTTCGAAGTAAAATTATGCGCAATCCGCGTAAATCGATAAGGAAAATTTCAGCCTGTACTGGAATAAAAAAAACAACAGTGCGCGTTATTTTGAAAAAAAAATTACAGTTTCACCCGTACAAACTGCAAATCGTGCAGTTTCTCAACGAAAATGACAGTTCTTTACGTGAAATCTTAACGAGAACCTTGATGAAATATTTTGGAACAGCACGTACGCTTGGAAACATATTGTTTACTGACGATGCACATTTTCATATGTTAATAAACAGAACATGAGATACTAGTGCCCAGACAACCCAAGGGAACGCCATCAAAAACGTTTGCATTGTCCAAAAACGAGTGTGTTATGCAATTTCTGCCCGAGGGATAATTGGCTGCCGTATATTGCCGAATGATCGAAGAGTTTTTGGTACCGCAACTGCAGCTGTTTCCCGAGTTCAACAACCAAACACAATTTCAGCAAGACAGGGCCACTCTACGCACAGCTAGAGTTTCAATGGAGAAGCTGAGGGGAATTTTTCCCAATAAATTAATCATCAAGTACGGAGACATACCCTGGGCACCTCGGCCACCGGACCTTACACCAAGCGACTTTTTTTTATGTGGATATTTTAAGCCAAGAGCTTACAGCAACAATCCTCGAAAAATTCAGGCTCTACAACAAAATATCCGTCGTAAAGTTGCTGCCATTGAACCAACGCTATGCTCTCGCGTGTTCGCAAATTTAAAAATCCGATTGCAAGAGTGTCTTGAGAGAAATAAACGGCATTTAGACTATATTGTTTATAAAACTTCAAATCCACATCGTTAAACTCCATTTTGCATATATAAAATATGTGAATAATATTATAGTTTTTTTATTATTTAATAATAAACTGGAACATATGTTTACAATTTTTAATAAATTATAGATGTAGTCGATTAGGTAATTATTAAAATAATGCTTTTTTTAAATACTTTAAACACAAATTGGTAAACAAGATATCAGTAATCTTATAAAATTGGGATATAAGATTTCACCCATTCTTAATAGATTTGATGGATTCTTACATTATACCTATTCTCCAATTATTATTTTTTATTCATTTTATTAATGTAACAATAACATTTGTGTATATTGTAGGTGTTCATTTAATAACAGTGTTTTATTCAGGCTTTATTAGTGTAAGAAAAACATATTTTTATAAGAAATTTTTAGTAAATATAATAATACATGAATAACACATAATCGTTTTAAATTATTTGTAATTATTGTGTACTATAATTGAAGCTTAATTTTCATTTTAAATTTTAACCTAACTTTAATCAATTTGTAATGTCGAAGTCTGAACATGTTCGTATTTAACACCTGACACCTCCAGCTCTGAAATACAACCTGCACATCACACTTCATTAGGGCCTGGCTCTCGCCGACCGGATGTTGCGGAAACTTTCGCCAGATTACTCTCATCAATCATATCTGAAATTTACAGGACCGTTCATCGTACAGAATCAACGATCCGCTGCCTCGTTTAAACTGTATCATTCTAAACTAAGATAATCGCACTTTCACCCTGAGGTGTCATTATTTTGGAATAAATAGAATGTGAAGTAAATTTATCAATAGATTTCGTATGTCAGAATTGCTCGGCCCCACTCGGCACTTTGTTAATTATAAGAGGACTTACATACGTAGTAAAGTATAGTGTATTTATTAAATGTATAATATTAACGCATTTTGTATTAACCGCGAGTCAATCACTGATATTTTGAGTCACACTCACTATCAGTGATTCAATATTTGGGAATATCGTGATTCTTTTTTAATTTTATTTATTGATTTATGATTCGTCGCATGTAAAAATGAAATAAAAATATTTATGAAGGAATGACGTTGTATTTCGTGATAAGCGCCATCTAGTAGATTCTGCCAAAGTGTTTCATGCATTTGACCCGAAAAATAAGCTCACATTTTTTAAGGGTTTTCATTCTCTTTGTGATGATATTAAATAAGATATATATCATTATTAAAGAAAACACATTCTTATTGTGAAGTTGTAATTATTTAGAACATAGGTCTATGATATTTTAAATACTAAATTAATGTATTAATTATAAATATATACATATAAAATCAATTTTGTCGAAAAATATTGTTTTTGCGTCACCGGGATTTGAAAAAAATGTAACATATAGGTTCGAAAATTTGTCAAGTAAAATACTGGCGTTATAGCACAATGGTAGTGCACTTCCCCGGATTGGAAATTGAGATCCAGGTTCGTATCCCGGTGACGCAAAAATAATATTTTTCGACAAAATTGATTGTATATATTTATAATTAATACATTAATTTAGTATTTAAGATACGAGTATATATCAATTATACATGCTAGAATATGTTTTTTACATGAATGAAGTTTAAATAATATAAGTATATACGCTCAATTTTTATTTATTCATTTCGTGTTGTATATGTGATATTGTGATATCGTGTAGCTCAGGCGTATTAGTAATGAAACTGTAATCACAGTCACAGTTTTCAATCACTGATATTATCGAATATCAATCACAATCACACCAGTAACTCAAGAGTAGCATTTTATCTCATCACTAGTATTAACGTTCGTAACCTCGTGGTCTAAAATGTCGCATTCAGAAATCTAAATGGGATCTAGCAGGCACTGTTTCAAATCCTAAGCCAGCCACTTATTAAATTTAATTTAGCTAAGATACGAGCCACTTTATTTCGTAGTGGAATATATATATTTATATATTCCATGGCTGGTTTGCTAGATAATAACCGTAATTTTGGTAGATAATGGCCGACAGATGTACGCATTATATTACAACTATGAGATGTGACTAATACTTTATATAATTAATATATAATTATTTATAAATGTAAATAATTTCTATAAATTTTATAATCTATCTTGATGAAGGTACTTTTCTCTGCTTGGATATGATAATGTTTGATGTACAATTTAAAATAATGTTATTAATTACTCTTAATCCTATAATATGTACTTGTAAAATTTGTACGTTATTCTACAATAACTTGAACCCCTGAGAGTGTTTTTTTTATTATTAACTCTTATAAAATATTTATTTAAAAAAATATATATTGCATCCAGTCCGTATATCACTTTAGTAAGGAATGAAAAGTCTCAAATAAATTACTTTACAACTATTGGAAGTGTATTCTACGACTGTATTATTATTAAATGTTATTATTTTGTTAATATATGAATAGTTTAGTGTTAATCATAGTAAAATAAAACAGTTTTATTCTATTAGGACAAGCGTTCCCGACGGGCGGGGCACGTAGCGCTGCGGTGCGTGTTGTTTTATTCCGGTAAAAGAAAGTTTTAATCTGTATAATTTGAGGTAGGGTTGTTTTAATTCGGATGTTTTACTGGTTACAGGAGTTCTTGAAAGTTGAAGAAGTAGATAATACACCACAGCAGAGTAGTGCTCAAAGAATAAAAACTTGGTCTCTAAACATTTTTTTTTTAAAATCCCTCGTTATCCAGGTGTTGCTTTTAATTTAACTAAATTCATTATCAATTCTTCGGTGTAATTTTTTCAATGATGTCCTATTTTGAATATCTAACCACTATTTGCAGTGTTTATTAAATATTGTGTGTTCCATAATCAGGACTCACGATAAATGATGATCTATACCACAACACCAAGATAATTCTAAAAATAGACTAAAATATTGGCTCCGAAGGTCAGCGAAGAGATTATAGGAGCTTAGAACTTTTTTAATGATTTTATACCGACGTCAATATTTTCTCTAAAGTGTGCGCGCACACACAATTTATGATGAGACTTCTCCTTCACGTGCCGCCTTCTATCGAAGTTTAGCGACTATGTTACAGTATGTTGATTTATCCTGTATAAGATCAACAACATTTTAGACGTTGAACCACTGCCTGAAAGGTTACACAGCCAAGCCAATATCTCATTCTACCTACGCCTCTGCTGCTTTCTAACTTCCCCTGCATAATGAATTGTAAAATATCAAAAATTTCATTCCGCTGAATATGACCGGAGTATGCTGCTTTTCTTGCTAGTTCTCTTAACTTACTAATGCGTTTTAATACATATTATTTATTATTATTATTTATTTATTAGTAACTATATAATATATAAAAAAAATTGTTTGGACTGTGCCCGTCTCACTAAAGAAATTCTGTGTCAAGGCGGGCATAGTTTACAAGCGATTGTTCAATTAATTAAAATTACAAGAAGATAGAATTACATTTATTACCATGTAAAAGGTGTATATGAAGAACAATTTTAAAATGGACTTAATTTTTGGATCACTTTGTAGCAATAATTAATATAGGTATGAATCAATATGCTTGGGTGAGTGCACCAATACTGGCTCTACCCATATTACGAATCCAAGTTTTAATATATAGTTTCATGTTCTTGTGACAATTCAATTGATTTAAGTCTTTTAGCATTCTATTAAATAGTTTAGGTCCAAAATATGTGTAGTTCCTTTGACCAAATGTAGTATGTGCTCTTTGGGTTTGTAGGTTATTTGTATTTGTCCATGTGGAAATTATGTTTTGGGTTGTTTTAAAATGTGTATGTTTGTATTTATATATGTATTTGAGAGTAGTATTAGCGTATATTTATCTAATATCAAAGACATTGAATTTATCAAAAATTTCATATATATATACATATATTGTGCTTCTTAATACAATAGTAATTGTGTTAACCCAGGCTCCTACCAGAAGAATTGTACTAGTATGGTAATATTTTTTCTTATTTTCTCTCCCAGCACACGCATTGATCCTTAATATTGCACAAAAGATTTTTATGCGCGTACCGTGATCCAAAATTAAAGAAAACATTGATCAACGTAGACACGTTTATAACAATGATTTCATTACGTAATTATTTTATAATTTATAATAATTATTATAATACAATGTTAACATAATAATAAGTTGTCTTTACGAATGGGATTTACAAGATATAAATGTTTTGGGAAATCATAACACTTTTGAGATCACCTTAAGTGCTCAAAATCAATTTGATTTTTATTATGTTCCAAGCCGATTTCGTTTGGCCGCCATTTTGGTTTCGCAGACATTGTCAGTTCGCATTTGGTAGTCGTAGAGACTAGTTGATTACAATTTATTGTAGAGTATCCAACGCCTCATTAACGTGTTGAAGTCATTAAAACATTTTATCTAAATTATAATGACAAAGCTGTAACCATTAATGGTGACCGCTATTATCACATGTTGGTAAATTCTTGGTAGCCGAACCGAGTCCATTGAGCCTGCAAAATATGTAGTTTCAACAGGACGGTGCCACCTCACGTATAGCTCGAGCATCGCTTTAAATTTTTAGAGAAATTTTTCCTGGCCACATAATGTCAAAAACCGGCGTGACTGGACTCTTCAATCACCTGATTTGACGGTTTCCGACTATTTTCTGTGAGATTACTTAAAAAGAAAAATCTATGCCAATAATCCGATGCTACAGCACAATATTCTAAATAAAATTGTTGAAATAACACGCAAAGTGTGCGAGAATATTATGAAAAATACGGTTAAAAGAGCATGCACTTGTGCTGCTGCCAAAAGCAGTTATTTGACCAATATCATATATTATTAATAATTATAATAAACCATGTAATTAATAAATGTAAACTAAAAAGTTGAGTTTTGTTTTCTAGTTATTTATAAACAAAATCGGCCTAGAACATAATATTCACTCTGTATATTAGAAATTTTTAATAATATTGTATAAGTTCAAATTTTTAAATTGGGTAATCTCCGGTATTATCACGTTACATACAACGTCGAGTAATAAAATACGTTTCATTTGATAGACAAATTTCAGGATACCTATGATTGAAAATTAATATTAATTTTACTCTTACAACACATTGAGCCTCTATTTACAAGTAGTGATTGAAATAAATTCAGTTCAATAGTCTTCCCGAAGGCATATAAATAAAAATACCAAATGGATAACGACAAATCCCGACGGAAAGTAATAAATAATTGGATATAATAAGAAAGCACAGCATGTTTGCGTCCCGTACGAGCCGAGGGATCCGGTCGCGGTCCTCCCCCGGGATAAATTACTTGACCGAAATATATGAGTTCTACCTGACGTCCCTAGCTATCCCGGCGCGGCGGTATTCGCCAGTCTTCACTCCATAAATAAAGCGGTTAATAAACAGCCAGCATTATTACTATTTATCTTTTATTATTTACGGTACCTGAAAGGTATTATATATATACTGTATCGCATAGAATTGCGAAGTCGCAGCAGACACGCCGATTAATTAATATGATGAGACACGTGTCAGTAATTTAAAGGTACGATCATTGGAGTGGCGCTGTAGAACCTGTGGGATAGATTTCAGGAAACAAAGGCTATCATTCTTAATAAAATATGCCACAGCGGCGCCTATCGCTATGTACTTGCAAATATGGTTGATTTCAAAAAGGTTTTGGAGTCTACAAGTGTCAATTCCGATACTTCTTGCATACTGAGTTAGCTCTTTTCTAAATTGTGTCAAATTGTCATACAAGTATATAGTGCTGGGTGTTAAAATTTAATACATTGATCAATATTTTTGATATATTTATGTGCCTTATTATTAATTTATGTATTTCTTAAATTAAATTTTAATACTGATATTTATTTTATTTTAAAATTAGTTATCAATAGCGAACATTATAATAACCTATAATTTATAAAGAGTTGCACATCTATTTTCACGTTTTATTCGCCGGCACGCAGAAGATTTGATTTTTTATTTATTTATTTAGTTAGTTACTAATCTATGAATATATATTTTTTTAATAAAAATTTTAAAATCGTCATTTTCTATCTAACAAATCGCCAATTTTTTTGAGGAAACGTAATAATCGAGTAAATAGTTTTACGTTTATTTACATATCGAATAATTTTTTTACGGCCATTTTTCTTTCGCAACCACTCTAGAAAAATATTTTTACGGAGTTTATGTAAATACCAACCAAAAATTATAACTTTTTTTTTGTATACGCATTAACATAATAAAGTACAAAAAAAAAAGTGGTGGTAAATTAGTATGAAACAAGTTTTAAGAAACAGTGCTCTTACCTCGCCTATAACTTCCTCGAAACCTTTGTGACACCCTTAGAACTGTCATTGTAAGTGTGTAAAAATATAAATCATTTGTACTTCTAGACCCATATCAATGTTGTACCCTTTTTATGCATACCATTTTTCATTACATATCTACATTATTTTTGTAACATCTTAGAGGCACTAATGCTCCCTAAGGATTCTAGTAGAAACAACATATTTTATGCATATATCCGTTTCGAATGTCAGTTTCCAAACGCACGTTATCCAACATTTTTTATTCGTCATCTCGTAAGTGCTCGTGAATATGTAAATAATGTTGGATGCGTGTTTATTGTGTAATTATTAGTTTATTAACTGTGTTTTAAACCACTGCGAGTTATTTATGTTCAACCGGTTATGGAAAAATACCTTTTCCTTCATCAGGATGAAAAAGCTAACTATAATAATAATGCAACATAATGTTCGTATGTTTTGAAATTAAATTTTCAAAAAAATTAATTATAAAACAATTTTAAAAATAAATTTAATACCTAACTTAAATTGTTACGATGGTGAGAGATGCGGAAATTGATTGTCTTTATTTTTCCTGCAACTCTTAATTCACCTTTTCAGCAACTTACGTGACTTTTAATAAGAAGTCTCCACTCTAGCATTTTTTATCCCGAGTTATTTTAATTTTAATTTAATTTATTGTTGCTATTAGTTTATTTTTAATTTACACTGAATTTTTAAAAACTAAAGCATTTAGTGATTCAATCATATTTTTTGTTTTAACCATTAGTTTGCAGAGCGAGGCGTGCAACGTGCATAGAAATCTCACGTTTATGAATGTGCGTCCTGAATGGCGGCCACCTAGAGCGGTGGGAAAAGCGTGCTTGTTTGCGTTCAGTGTGGCGTGAAAGTGTAAGTTTAAACCATTTTGTGTTTTGACAGCGTTTGTGTTAGGTGAAATTTAGTTAAAGTCTGAAATATATATATTTTTTTTAATATATAGTTAAAGGTCGACACTGACATTCTTGTATGTTCGTGAAATTTGGGTTAATTTATTCATATATTTTTATATTATGTTGAAAATTCTCTCATGGAAAATCTATTTTCATTTTTTAACAATGACACTTGAACCATTTTTATTACACAAATTAAAATTAAAAAATTAATTTTTTTCCAAATACATATCGATTATATCGTCAGCCATGATCACACTTCAAATATGATCAACTCTTCTGAACGCCGTGTGTTGACTGAGAACAGGTAATGGACGTTGTAATGTCACATACTCCGAACGCTGAACGCCCCGCAGAACGCTGCGTTTACTGAGGCAACGCAGTGAACGCACATTTGACCATGGCCCGCACACCCCGCAGAACGCTTTTTCACTCAAGAGTTACTCTTACGCTGGCTCGTATTTATATCCTACATTTGTGCTATCTCTGAAGATCGTATTCAATGAATCACGATATCTTCCGCATGTTAAAATTGAAGAAGCCGTCGCCAGGAAAGTATAATATCCAGATATTTTCATTCCACTGCAGGTAGCGATTGTAGGGGCGTGCGTGACTTGCAGTGACCTCCAGTACTGATGCGGAATACGTGCCCTCTTCGGCGAGCCGCGCATTTAAAAAATAAGCTTTGAAAAATACAATCCGAGCTGAAATGTTCGTGACTGGAAGAAATGTAGCAGGGTGCCGTTCCGCTCCCAGAGTTACGGGGGAGGGTCTTAATGGAAGATATCGGTACATCGCAGCCTCCGTGAAGGAAATGAGAACGGAGAATGATGTATGACCGCTCAATGTGATTTACGTATTTACGTGTACTGACCGTAACCCTAACGAGGTTTTAGTTATAAAACACAGAATCAATTCTCCATATATAATAATGTTTTTCCAACGTAATCTAATGATTAAATAAAATACAATCACTTTGTATAAAACCATGAATTTTATTAAACTCCAAACCGATTTTGCTTAGCTCAAGCTTCGTCAGGGTGTATTTAAAACTAACAATAAATACAAAAAAGTGCACTTATATATACATTAAGGGGGAGACAGAAAATACAACTGCATGCGAAAGAAAGAAATAGAATACATATACATGTATGGAAAATAAGGAGAGAGACAAAGTAAGACAATATATAGTATATCAAGGAAGATGAATGTATAATGTTGATGAATATTTAATTGATTTAAAAGGAAACATACCTAATATAGAGCTAATAGATAAATTTATTTGGTTATTAAGAATCACTCTTTTTGTATTTATTATTAGTTTTAAATACTCCCTAAAAAAGCTCGAGCTAAACTTGTTGGCGTTTAATAAAATTCATGGTTTTATACGTAATGATTGTGTTTTATTTAATCAAATATGTCAAACCACTAAGTGGTTTAAAATGTAATTTAATGAATTTGGGATCAAATCTGAAAAGTAATATTATCAAATCAAATCTGTATCGAGTTTAATAAAACTTATCTCAAAGCTAAAAATTCCACAAAGCGTCGAATTTCCAATGAATACGTTCCTGACCTATATGCCAAATTTAGTCGGTTTTCTACACACTAACCATGGAAATAACCATGCCCGAAATATGATTTTCTTTGCAGGATTGGTATATAATTGAAGACATTCGTCGTCGGGCAAAAATTTAATAAATGGGCCAGCAATAACTAAGTTGAAATTATATCAGACTAATGATTGAATAAAAAAATTTCCATAGAAATAAGTATTGATCTCGTATTGTATATAGATCTCGTATCGTGTGTATTCCTGGACTCGTTAGACCAAACGACGTAAAAAGATTTCAGAAAATAGCTCTATGCGGAAGAAGAGGTTAAATAGGAGTTCCCTTCATTGTAGCAGGTCTATGGTGATCGTAGTGTTGAGTCATCTAATAAATAGGAATATTTGAATATGTCCAAGAACACACAATTACTGAATTTTCACCCACAAAAGTATTGTTATAAAACAAATAATAGATATCTCATAGAGACGAACCTATTTTTTTATTATATTTTTAATGGAAATAAATGGAAGAGAGGTCGTTAGCCCTGTGATTACTCATATTTCCATATCTTTCCATTTAAAATTAAAAAATAGGTTCGTCTCTATGAAATATCTATTATTTGTTTAATAACAGTACCTTTGTGGGTGAAAATCCAGTAATTGCGTGTTCTTGGCTATACTCAAATATTGCTAATAATATACTGGTCGAAATAAGAAAATATATAAAAGTTGATTTTTCAGGCGAATTCTAGCATAATGTATTAAAAATATTTTACAGATAAATAATAGTGCTTTATATAATTTTAAAAAATAATTAGATTCTCATTATGACATCTATGCTGTTTCAGGGAAATGAACATGAAATTTAGTCTATAGATGGCAATAGTGTAGTTGTACTCGAAGAGTTTCCACATAATAACATATATACAACTTACAAAAATTTGATAGATATGGTGTTTGATTAATGAGTAAGAATGATGAACATTATATTTGTATAAAGTCACTTGAGCCAGCCGATGGCAAGTCGTATGCCCTGTAACTACCCATATTTCCATATCTTTCCATTGAAAATATAATAAAAATAAAAAATATCTTCGTGTCTATAAGATATTTATTATTTGTTTCATCTAATAAGACTTTGCAGTTTTTTATAATGCTATTTTCCCACTATGTTGTTTTTTTGTGGCAAAAAATGACATGCTCTTGGATAACATTTATTCGGATCTAAAACTTCGGAGTCGCCGTTTTCCTGTATCTTATAGTTTTTCATAGTTTTTAGTTTTTAGTTAGATCTCGCTCCGTCAAATTATCACCTTTTGGTTCAATCAGTTGCGAGGCGTTACGTTCAACAACGACGTTAAGACGTCAGAAATTGGCTCGATAAATGTTTCGATACCAAACCAGCCGATTTTTATAGATATAGCATCGACAAACTAGTGGAAAGATGGGATGAAGTCCTGAACAATAATGAAGAATACATCATTAATTGAAATGTTACAATTTTTGTTTAAAAATTTGATTTTATAATAAACAATTTAACAAAACAAAAGACTTATTAGACAACCCAATAGATCTGTATCGTGACCGAGTCATATACCGAATAGGTAGTGTTTAGATTATTTAATATTACATTGAGTCAGCAAATAATGTCTATAGATAAGGCAGGTAATCACAACGAGTACTTGTTTAGCTTAAAACGATTTATTCAATACATTATAATGATGAAATATATCACAAATTAGTATTTAAAATGCTAAAATCGCGGGCGTGCAATTCTACTGTAGAAATTAGTCTTGCGTGGACATCTACCAAAAAGGGAATGAATCAGAGTCCGCTGAACAGCGTGGCAGTCCCTTCGCTGTCTGATGCGATGCGCTTCACAGGTCTTTATCCAATAATGAATGGATGGAACTAGGGAAAAATAAAATGAACAGACTAACTTTAACGGATTACTTCGATGCCTACCTCGATAAATGTGTGTAAAATGCAATAAATCATCCAGAACTAGTATCCATAGTGACTGATAAGGTGTGTGAAATACTAGTATGCACGTTAGTAATAGTGGTTAGTCAAAGTCAGCATATGTAAAAGGGAAAATTAAAACTGAGCTGATTACTAACTTTTTATAAGTGAAAACATTACGAAGAGAAAAATATCAATACTAAATACACAAATATGAAAGTATATAAGTACAAAGAGTTTTTTAGATATAAAAAAAAAGATTATCTTATTAGGATAAATCCATTTTAATCTAAAGAGGCGAGTTAAACATACCGAAAGGGACAACTGCATATTATATTAGAGCCATATTTGACGTAATACTATTTTAATATATTTTTATAAGTTTTACTACATTTTAAATGGCAATAGGACATCTTTAAATGCATAACATCTGTAGGCAACCTGCACGCACCCAACAGTACTTGGCTGTAAATCCAGATACTTGACAGTCATATCAGTTCACAGACATGTTATTAACCATACATCGCAAAGAACGAGTCCTAGAAGGCTAGCCATTTCTCCGCAGTCCGTCCTTTCAGAAACACCACAAGTGAGCAACTGCAGTTACGAACTTAATTTGTGCGAATTAACTCCATGCTCATTATACTTTCAATTTTGAATTGGCCCGCAATAAACGGCAACTTTTGTAAGTCCTGTTTCAGTTAAATACCTTGCTCTAGTCACAGCATATTTACTCACTTGCATATTCCACATTCGTATACACTGAGACATACATCCACACGCGTGAGATCTGAAGAGATATAGGTCCTCCAGTTTTACCATGTACAAAATCTTTTGAACCGAATTACAAAACCTTCAAACGTCAGTTACTCCATCCGAGTGACTCGACAACTTAAAGCACACATACATTTCGACTCATATCACGAGATATTCTTCGCCTCCATAAGATTATTTTTAAAGATATAGGGGAAATAAGATGTTTTCCACAAGCAAGTAAATTAATAGACATGATATAAAGTGTATATATAGGAGAGGGGGTTGGAACATTATTTGCGGGACGAAGGGTATTCTACACACATAAATCCAATGAAACATATATTTGATAGATTATGACACATTTATACAACAGTAAAAGTATTTACTCTCCGAAAATTAAATCTTTACGTAAACAAGACGCATTTTTTACATTAATGCATATTATAAATTTATATTATAGTATAAATTTTCGTTCCAATGGAGTCACATTTTTTAAAAAAAGTCGCGGAGCTCGATGATTGCGTAAGTGGCATCAAAGTAATCACGTGGGTGCCACCAAAATGAAAAATTTCGGATAAGGATTTCTTAATTCATGTCTATTTATTTGGTGATCTGTTGTGTATCCTTTATTTTCATTTTACTGGTTTTTTCAAATAAAAAGTTATGTTTTTTAAATAAATTCAATTTCTACATTGTAAATATTGAACCACGTTTAATACAGTTAATATGAAACGTGTTTACTGATAAATTAAGGTAATCAAAGATCTTTGAGGGTGTACTAGATGTGCTATGTTGACTTCTTAATTTCAACACATGTTTTTGAAGCCACACCAGTAAAGCGAAGAGAATGAGCCATCCAAAGAGGGGTCAGCATAATTGTATGGATCATCCTTGAGCTTTAAGGCTGTAGTGACATGAAGATAATGACTCAAACCGTTGATATATCCATTTGAATGTCATAATCAATATGGACATAAGATTCAGATGTATACGAAAGAACAAAAAATAAATCTAGTCATTATATTCTTATTTTGGCCATGTTTTTGGTAAGATTGCTTGTTCTATGAAGAATATCGATGGCCTCTAATTTTTATAAAACCCATGAAATGTTATTTAAAACCCCCCATTTTCAATTTTACTTCACTAACAAACATTAATGTGTAATAAAAAATCTAACAAATGTGTAAAAAGACTCGAGCGCCGTCACTTCCGACGAATAAACATTTTTTACGATTCAATGCACTTCAATACAACATTGTGAGGCAAATTTGTTTTTTATTGGATCGAAAATCAGACATTGCCGTAAAAAAGATATAGCTATATTTTTGTCCGAAAAGTTAGATGGTTATCGCTTTTATGTAGCGCAGAATAAAAAGACCCTTTCATTGTATAAAATAACATCAAATTATTGTGACTGGTGAAACGCGAAATATTAAAGATGATTTTTGGAGCGATCAAAATAAAATTACAGAAAACGGGGTGTTTGCGATATCAAGGGCCCGTTATACGGGGTGAAACGGACCTGGTTCACAATTTTTAAGGATTATGCTTAATATCAATCATGTTAGAGATTACTATCGGAAGTAACAATAATATTTTTTTGATAAATTGATATTATATGTACATTTTTCTAATTAATACATTTAATTTGTATTAAAACTATTTGTTATTATTCATTTTTAATAATAAAATTATCATATTAACATAGCAGTGATCTATCTAATTAATAAAATACAATAATAAGAAAGCTTCGAATATGTTTATTATTGATGACAGGGTATGAAAATGTCGAAGAGGTGTAGGAGGGTTAGAAGTGAAAAGTGTGATATTTTACGTGGCGGGTTGAGTTGAGTTGTATATTAAAGTTATGCACCTCTCGGGTCACACTGTACTCAGTGTACTGTATGGTTATTAGTTATGGAGTGAGTAGCTATGGACTAATATTTTAAACATATACTGATAAAATTAAATAGTTACAATTAAGATTTTTAAAACTTACAGTAGATAACAGAACAAGTTGTTTGTATAAAGATTATTATTATAAATTATTTACAATACGCAAAATCTTACCAGTTGACAAAAAAGTAACATGTAATATAATTTTAGAAGAGATGATAAACAATGTAAATATGAATACTGACCCTCACTATAGCTATTCTACCAGATCCTCGGGACGAACTATGAGAGTACCGATCGCGAACAATGTGTAAGGTGAGAGAACGAGAGAATGTGTTGTGCCAAGAATTTTTAATAAAATCAGTAAAGAATTATTAAACATTTTGGAAAATAAAGGGACACTTAAATATAAAGTCAAACACATTCTTATCTAATTATTTGATTTCTCTATTGGATTATATATTTTTTTTAAATCTTGCTGATAAAATTTTAGTTTACTTTATTACTTACTTAATTACTTTAATTTTTATGTTTTCTGTACGTAAATTAAACTTTAATTTGCTATATTGATTATTTTAATTATAGATCAATTTTTACAAACTGGAAAAAAAAATTATGTTATGCACGAAATAAGTGATAAAATATTGTAGATCTGGAACTATGAGTAGTAATATAAAAATGCATTATTGATCGATTACTGAAGTAGCATTTACTAAAGTAGCAAGTCAAACAATTATGTAAATATGGTAAATCCTTTGAGTTGAAACATTAATATTTATTTATATCATTAATATTATTGAATATATAGATTAATATATATTAATTGAGCTCTTAAATCTATCTAGGTTCAAATTTATTTAATACCAGCCAAAAAAGCTACTATTCCCGGGGTTAAAAAAATAATTAAAATTTATGAATTTTTATAAAATATTAGTCATAATATAGCTATGTACATGTACGCCCGTGAATCAAATTATGAAGATGTGTGACCCCGGGACACCCTCTAAAGTTTGACAAGCAACAACCCCTTGTAAATTTAGCTTCTATTTATTAACAAATTCTACAGACCCTTGTAGATAGTCCTATAAATATCTGACATTGAAACGTGGGGAGCATAGTCATAAAATACCTTTAAAATAATTATTGCATAATAACGCATATAACTTCTAGTACTAATACTGTCAAAATAAATTTATATACATGTAATTACAATCTACAATTAATCACAATATTTTTAAATGACAATTAAGTACAGATACAAATATAACTATGTTTTAAATCACATGGCCACTGTATTAAGTGAAAACCTGTCTCAGCAAACTTGCTATACTTTTAATCGTAGGAATCAGACCAATATTATTTGAAAGTGTTTGTTTAATTATATATTTTAAAAAGTTGTTATGATATGTTTGTTAATACAAAGAAATGACAAAATAATTTAGAAAAGGAGAAAAAAATACACCTTTAATCAAGATTAGTTATTATGTTTGAATATTTAATAATACTTCGGAAACCTAGTGCCAAGATTCATTAACTTAATTTCCAAACCATTATGTATTTGGTCTAACAGGGTGATCAAATCAGATCGAGTGGTCAGGAATTTGATCCTTGTCTCGGGAGGCCATCAATTTAGTTTTATTTTTCAAGACTATATATTCCATATATATAATTTTTTTTAAATGCATGTCCGTGCGCAGTGTTCGAAACGAATTGCTATACCGTGCAAGAGACCAAACCTAACCGTATGACATGTACATGTATTAAATGATACGATACTATTTCGCTTTTAAATTTTATGTCTTCCATCGTGAGATTGCTCCTCAAAACTTAGGGACACACGAACCTAGAGTGTCAGCTCCATTTATAAATTAATGTCATGTCAATGTATTGTAGGCTCAGATATTAAATGCTTAAAGGGTACATATTTATGTGTTTTGATAATTTAGTGTTTAAATTAGCATATTAGAATACCTACGCAGGTTGGACCCCTTCACGTTTACTAGATAATTCTATGTTTAGGGTTGGGTTTATCTCGCTGGTAAGTTATTATCTACTTATTACACAATTAAACACCCACCGACATACAGAGATGCGCAAAACTCTCGCGTCAGCTTAGAGATAATGTAGTCTGTGTCTCGACATTATATGATTAAAATTTATCAAAGTAAATAAAAATGTTTAACAAAACTGCTAATAAATTACATAGCGATTCTTTTGCTCTATTCGGCAAATTTTGATAAAAAACAGTCTTTTCTATCAACTCCAAAACTGTGTGCCGCGGTGAAGTACTGCATTTATAAGCCTCGTGTGGTAGATTTAATTTATCCGTGAGTCTCCATATGATTCGCACGGCGGCAGAGTGGCCCAAGTGAAAAATGTCATATTTTAAGTTACGTACACTAATACGCTCAAAATTAGATGTTTTGTATCAACTTAATTTAATGTGAAGAGATACATAGAAGTATTATATAATTATAATATTTAAATATACAACACTCTAAATGCAAACGTGAAAAATTGCAACCTGCATATTTTTCAAGAGAAGTGCAATTTTGGCTCCACAAAATGGGGAGAAATTACGTCCAAGAACTTTTAAAAGTCCAAATTGAGATTAAAAGTGCTACAACAGCACCTGTATATTGAATATTGCATTTTTTACTTTTCACTGTAGTTGTCTTAGAATGTTATTTAACTGAACTTTTCTACTCTTTTTACATTGAACATTACAATTTTACTTAAGTTTACTTTGTAAATGTATGTTATTTACTTATTTTACACAATATTTTTTTTTACCTTGAACATTATTATTTTACATAAGCTTACGTCATATTTGTGTATTATCTACTAATTTTCTATTGCTTTACTTGCTCCTTTTTAAATTTTATACGTTGAACATTATATTTACTTTATGTTTTACATTGTATTTATATGCTATCAAGTGCATCTTGTTTTACTCTTTTATATATTTTTTATATCCTATCTAATTGCATATTATTTTTTCTTAGAAAGCAATCACTTTGTGGTTTATAGATATATATGTAAAGAAAATACAATCACTTTGTATGAAACCACAAATTTTATTACACGCCAGCCGGTTTCGCTTAGCTCAAGCTTCGTCAGGACGTATTTAAACTAACATTAAATACAAAAGGTGTGCACTTATATATATACATAAAGAGGGAGATAGAATATAAAATTATACGCGAAAAGAGAGAGACAGAATATATACACAGTTAGACGGAACATTGAGGGAGTGGAAAATACAGTGTTGTTGGATATTGAATTGATTTTTAAGGAAACATACCTAATATGGGGTTAATGGACACATTAATTTAATTATTAAGAATTGACATACCATTATTTACTGCCTTTTTTATTTCGAGGGCTTCTAAATTGTCCAACCAGAATTGTCCAACCAAAAATTGTTCAACAAGATTGGTCTCCTGAAAGAACGCATTCTCATCTAATTATTTGTTTTCTTTATGTATGTTGTATTTCTTTTTTTTTTAATTGTTGTTAATTATACACTGTTAAATACTATATAAATGAAAATCCTTGCTGTAAAAAAGTGCGGCATATCTGCTTACTTCTGCAGATACTGAAAAATATAATTTATAATCCAAAAATAAAATAAAAGGGGGAACTAGAAAAATTTAAGGTACGGAGGAGAAAAAATAAGTCGATATAGTAGAGAGATAATTTTAATTAGAATATCCCGTGGAACGGTATAGTGTAAACATATATATTTTCCATAAAAGTAAATTAATTAAGGCTTTAACGTACACTGTTAACGTTACCATTGTTTCAATATGTATCCCAAATTGTGGGAAAACGGATCTTGTTCAATTCAATATGAAACCATTTGACGACACAGTGAAATATAATGGAACCAACCAGTACCTACCCAACCGCAAAATGCGGATAATCGATTACACGGATAAGTTATTCGATACGTCAAAGCAAACCGCTCATTCGGCACAAAGGTTCCCACCGGAGGCTATGATAACTTAGCGGATGTTGGTTGATATATAGCCTTAGTTTTAGGACTTGCCCCCCACACAAAAGGATATCACCAGCCGCCACTGGCAAATTTCCCATCGATTGTGATCCGCGCCCTCATTGGGCGGAGATTGGGAGCAAACATTTGCGACTCCAATCCTGAACGAACACGCGTCTGTCGATCTCGGCCTACTTTAAGTACTATTATGGAAACATTACATGATGTAAAATATTTCAGGTCACATATATATATATATATATATATATATATATATATATAACCTTGAAATAATTTGAACATAAGAAAAAGTTATGTCGAAAGGGAGATTCAGCCGATGTTCGTTCACCCGTGGGCCGATCTGTGCGGAACTTAGGTACTAGAGAAATATTAGAATGAATGTTTCAAACCACGGAGTATCCTTTTTTGATTCTAGTCATGTTTAATACCTACCATTAAACTGTACATATCTAATATAATGTTGAAAGACATCGATCGCGGATTTCTCAGCGCATGCAATCCGGTAGGTAAAATAACACTACGGTAGTTTTTATTTATCGTCATGATATAATGCCATGTCCTCAAGAATCTCCCGTAAATATCTATTACCGTAAAACCTCGACTTACGAGTATTTTGAGATACGAGCAAATTTAAAAAACATGACTCGACATACGAACAATGTCACGATATACGATCAAATAAAAGTATTACGTTTCATAAAAAAACGTTATTATTAATTTGTGTAGTATATATACAGCGCCAGATATGTCACGAATAAAATATTTTTAGTATGCATAAATACGAGAATTCTCGTTGCGAGCTTGCAATGCGTTCACAACTTCTTATTTTATTTTAAATTTAAATATATAATTAAAATGTATAAAAATTGTAATAATTATTTTAATATTAATATAATTGGATCTTGAGACGAATTAATTAAATTTTATTTATTTACTATTCGGAAATTTGCTTTGACATACGAGTGTTTTAAGATACGAGCACAAAAACAAAACGAATTATTCTCGTAACACGAGGTTCCACTATATATTAATATTCTTAAATAAACCCAAGAGTCGAAACATGGACCCTGAGAAGAAAAGAAAGACACGCGCTCGACGCCTTAGATTTATAATCCTGTCGTCGTGTAATGCATGTACCATAAACTGCCAGACGAACGAACATATATATTCTTCAGTAACACTGTACTAAAGAAAAACTGTCCATAACATGCAGGAAAATAATTCATTAGTATTTTGGACGTGCTGCTATAAGACTGGAGACATGCTGGAGAAATTGATTGAACTTCAACAAAATAAACAGACCAAAGCCACCGACATATTGTTACATAATAGGTTCTGCGGTGTGGACCCCACACTACTTTCTGCAAACTAGAGCATTGACAGGCCATGTGGATTCAACACTAGACGTCTAGCGACCAATGAGAACGCGAACTCGAGGCGACACGTACTTCCGAACGGGCACCTGGGTAGCACGCTTCGCTGGACGATGACGATGACCAAGATTGCAAATTAAGGTTTGTCAGACGCGGTGGATCAAGAGATTATTGGGCCTTGATCCACCCGCGTGTTGGAGCAAACTCTCAGCGGGGACTGGCGGGAAGACTACCAGCGAGCGACGTCAGATGGAGAGGAACTCATCCCACTCCATAGCGTCAAGATGGTGCCTTTAGAAATCTCTAGAAGGCGTTAGAGATTTTAGTCCAGGCCGCGTGGCGATCCGGGATCACGACTGCCACGTCACACCCTGGCATCCTTGTGTAGAATCAAGTGTCATCTCTACCTCGTATCTAACATAAAAAATTGTGTCAATTCGTAACCAATAGTGTTCTCACCCAGTGAAAAGAACTATGGTAATGTGAAGAAGATCAAGAACTCAAATCAATTGAACATGTTGTTGGGCATCTGTTATAGAACCTGTATTAAATTATATATTGCGTCATTTAGTCTTTTGCTTTAAATGTTCCATTTCCATCGATCCGATGCAACAGCCGACACACATACACACAGACTAAGCTAGGCCGGTGACGGTGTTTCTGGCGTTCAATCCGCCAGAGACGAAACCCACCATAACAATATATAGTCTTGTAGACCAAAGAACTACGATACATAGTCATGAGAGAAATATTTCAACGTTAACTTCGTTAAATGAACTGGTTGCAAATGGTATTGTTAACTCGAAGAACTTACAAAGTTAAAGTAGAATTTTATCATCAAAACAGTGCGGCCTAACTTGAGACAGTTATGTAGGTGTAGTATATTTGACAGATAGGATGTTCTATCGGTAAGGGACATAACTTTAAGAAACAATTCTAGAGATCATTATAAGAATAATAGTTTTATCAACATGTGATATTTGCGTTATCTAATTATTTTGTTATGTTCACAAGGTTTCAAAAAATAATCAATTATATATATTTATGTATCTTGCATACGATTTATCAAATGCTTTATTTTTAAAATAGTTTTCCCAAACATACCACTATTATATAACCTACCTACTCTTCCCTGTCTTTCCTTTTTTCCATATATTTTATATACCTGAATCACCTAATTCTTAAAATAATTTCCATAATCCATAATTATGATCGAAATCGAAATCATCAATCAAAGAAATTATTTTAATTTACGTACTTTCTTTAGGTGTACTAATTCCTGTATTTTGTCTAATTTATTTATTCTTGTGACGTATATTTTAAAAGCATAAATATAATTTTTCAGGGCGTTCAAAATAAATTAAGTTTATGTATTTTGGAGACAAGAATATACCTAATAAAGAAAAATTTATTTATCGTTTTGGAGAAGTAATGTACCTGTTTTAAAATTAGGCAAATAATATTTTTATAACGTACGACCTCAATAAGTTCACATCAGAAACCATTTTTTTATCTTTTAAAAATTGTTCATTCTGTGGTAATAAAAAATAAGCGAACCGATCGAGTTTAGTCTTAAAATGTTTTGCCAAAATAAAACTTTTCATGTTCGATGAAGCAAAATGTAAAAAGGCCTTTGTAAGATACGAATAATTTGTGGGATCTTCTTCGGGCGATTAAATCCCTTTTGTATTGCTCATTGACGATGGAGTCAATATTTTGAAGAAGCTCTTTGTTGTTTGTCTGGATTCTTAGATATGAATTATATATTTTGAAAATGTAAAAATTTCAATTTGTTACGTTTTTTAGGAAAATTTTAGACGTACAAAAGATAAACCTTCGGAGATGAAAGATACGATATGGTAACAGTAAAAATCATTGAAAAACTAATCATCTTATCATCATACACAGGATGTTAGGATAGTAGTTCATGAGACACGGGATCGACAACAACTGTTTTGATTATTTATTATGATTATGAATTACTGACTTTGAAAATTTATTTAGATACATAAATTCGTTTCTAAATATATGCATGACCATACGATCACGCTCGTCCTTCGTCAGCAGAAGAAATTCATGTGATAAAAAGTAAGATGCAATTTTGGTTTGTCGGTGGATGGATTATTCAACAGTTACAATCGTTTCGGACACACGTGGTGTCGCTCCTGTAAATCAATTGAAAAGATATTCATCCAAAGAGAAATGATACCAGACCATTTCTCAGCCAATTGATTGCCTTTAACATTTACAACAATCATATGAGAGGGACCGATAGGATGGATGAAGACGTTAGAAGATATAGCATTTTCGTAAGAGGAAAGAAATGGTAAATGACCAATTTCCATTTGGTATGTAAAGGGTGAATATTATGTTCCAGGCCGATGTTGTTCTTAAATAACTAAAAAAATTAATAAAAAATATATTGTTTTTTTTTATTTATTAATTATTTTGTTTATTACAATTATGTATAAAATATAATATTGACCTAGTAATTGCCTTTGACAGTAGAACTAATGCGTGCTTTTTTAACTTTATTTTTCATAACATTCTACGGCACTTTTCATATTATTTCAGCAATTTCATTTCAATTATTGTCCTGTAACATCAGAATTGTTGTTGACTTATTACCGTAGACCTTTTCTTTCAAGTACGTTCACATAAAATAGTCGAGAGCCGTCAAATCATGTGATCGAGGAGGTCAGTCGATATCACCACTTTTTGACATTATGTGGCCGGGAAAAATTTCTCGCAAAATTTCAAGCGTAGCTCGGACTATGTGTGAGGTGGCACCGTCCTATTAAAACCATATGTGTTACAGCCCAAATCGACCCAATTCGGCAACCAAGAAGTTTTCCAATATGTGACGACAGCGATCACCATTAATGGTTACAGCATTGCCATTATTATTTGTTATTATTCAGATTAAATATTTTAATAACTTCAACACGTTATTAAAACGTTAGATGCTCCATAATAAATTATAATCAACTATTCTCTACGACTACCAAATGCGAACTGACAAATATCTGCCAAACAAAAGTGGCGGCCAAACAAACTTAGCCTAGAACATAACATTCACCCTGTGAATTTGGCTGTAAACAATGCCTGGACATTATATCAAAAGTCGGTAAAAAATATTCCCATATTAGATTTTAGGAAACAAATAAGAAATACTTATCTGGCAAGATATAATACTGTTAAAAAGTCAGCAGGAGGCTCTACTTTTTCAAACTCTTTAGAAAATAGGGTAATTCCAGACCTGCATGAGCTGTATAATCGTCTAGATCACTTAGTTGGGCCTACAATAGATAATAAAAAGCGAGGGTGTGCTGCACATAATTGTACTTCACTCCTAAGAACCAGGTGTGAAAAATATGATGTGGGTTTGTGTATCGTATGTTTTGCAAAATTTCATGTAAAATAAATATATTTCATTCAACTAATTGTTTTGTTTCTAAATTACCCTTCTTCCTATCGTTCCAGTTGGTTATTTTGTGCCATACTTGAAGTATAATGGAGAGATCCTGTGACTCAGGGAAAATCTGGATGTTATCAGGGGCCAGATACTTAGCATAATAAATAACAATACCACTGATTATTTATTATTATAACTCATGTTAGATTTAGATTCAGTTTTTTCAGTCCAGGTAATTTTTTTGACCGAAAACCTGGTTTTGTTTATGAATGATATTTCTAATAATTAAAATGGTTTATTTTCATATTTCGCCACCAGTGTGATTTATAAAGACTAGCGTAATCGTATAGTCACGGGGAATGAATATGAAATTTCAAACCATAGATGGCGACAGAGATGTTGTAGTAAAATACTTGAAAGGTTTCCATGCTAACAAATATATAACTTCCAATAATTTTATAGATGTGGAGGTTTATTGTAAATAGAATTAGTGAACGTTACATTATGTAAAGTGATCACTTAAGTCAGCCGAAGGCAGGCTGTAATATCCATACCCCTGTAATATCCATACTTCCCATATAATATACAAATAGCTTCGTCCCTATGAGATATCTATAATTTATCTTAATATTTTTATTTGATTTTAATAATCATGAATTTGTCAATAAAAAATGGTTTTTAAATATTATTTACTGTTGAAATAATATTCTCGTCTCTGAAGGGTTAAGTTATTACAATATTATGATTGGGTGTAATATGTTATTACTTAATTATAGCGCAAGCCTACATAATACTGTTAAAATATATATTCGTTTATTAATTAATAACATGTCGGTACAACATAGAATAAATGATGCTATAGAATATTCAACGATGGTGTTCCTTATAAAGTAATATTAAAAATAAAAATAAAAAACATTCATAGTATAGAACCATTTCAAATATTCGTTTTATCTGTGCTTAGCAGTTACCTTCAGTTGGATGTCTTTTCTGAATTGGATCAAATTATATGTAATAAAATTAAAATAACTCACTATGCTCTTGTAGTTCTTTACTTTCAAGTAATTTATCAAGTAGTATGTTATATTTATAAAACTACGCGCTAGGTAAAAATTAAAATAAGATGCTCCCGGTTAAACGCAGGGACTAAACTGGAGCCAGGTCACTCGCAGCATCTGAAAATCGGAAACAGAATATTTTTCTCTTTCCGTCGTGGTCCGTCAACGGATGTCCTATCAACCTACAGCTCTATCAGCCCCTGGTGTCCGGTCGGTAAACCTACGGCCGATCTCGGACTCAGCTTCCCCGCGCCGCCGCTAGGTGTGGGTCCGTATCCCACACAACCTTATTTAATACACTAGAAGATATAAAACGAGTCTAAACGATGATTTAATTTTAAAATAAAACAAAAACGTACGTAGCCGTCTTCCATTGACAATATACCTTATAAAACAATTAATTATCTGTCAACAACTTACTGAAAAACTGTGTGTAATACAAAAATATTTGGTCTATAAGAAACCTGACACCGAACTAATTGTATATAAAATAAAAGTTTTGTACATATTTTACACCGATTCGGGAAAATCGATGATTAAAATTAGCAAGCTCAAACCCAAGTTTTAAAATTTAAAATAAAATCATTAATTTAGAGCATTCGTCGCTTTCTTCAAAACGTTGATAACATTATTTTTATAAATTGTTGTAATATGCCATCATTTAATACCCTTCTCAAAGTGACAAAGAGAATTTATGACATCTATAAAATGGTTGGAAAGAATAACAAAAAAACTGGTTAATTAAGGTCTCAGGGAGTAATTAAGTTTGTAAACTCTTATTCCATATTTATAAAAAATAAATTTTCACGAGGAAATAAATTTTACATAATAATTTAATTAACGAACCGGTTAATAATATTGTTTAACAACATCGCTGTGTTGGATTCATTAACGAATAAAATATTGCGGTTTTTTATACATTTATATTTATCATTTGTGTATTTTAACAAAAAACTAATACTTTTATAGTTATTAAGGAAAACTAATTTTAATTAATTAATTTAGTATTTAAAATATTATAAACCTATGTTCTGAATAATTACAACTTCACAATAAGAATGCGTTTTCCTTAATAATATATGTTGTATCAATGTATCCAAAATTATAAAAAAATTGAATTGATAATTCTGGCGTCTGCAGTCGGTTTACTCAAAGGTATTTGAGATTCTGTAAAAATAATGTAGACGGCTTTCAAATAATGGAACGACAGGTGTATTAATTTGAAAAATGTAACATATAGGTTCGAAAATTTGGCGTTATACTGGCGTTATAACATAATTGGTAGTGTACTTCCCCGAATTGTAAATAGAGATCCAGGTTCGAATCCCGGTGACGCAAAAATAATATTTTTCGACAAAATTGATTTTATTTATAATTAATACATTAATTTACTTTTTTAGTTTTTGCGAATTCCAGAAAAGACTATCAAGAAAGAAGAAAAAAGCAAAATATCTTGGCCCACACATGTTCGTAATTTCTTTAACAAAAAATGTTCGTTGCTTAAAATAAAGCGCGCAGGAATGAAAAATTCTCGAACAGGGGAAAAAGGGAAATTGAGATTAACTCCTACAGAAAACACTCGACGATAATAACTTTATCTTGCTCCTACTGTAAAGTTTAACGAAGATAATTTAATGGTGCTGTTTGTTTCTTTTCGCAAACACGTTTTCTACAGAGATATAAGATAACGTTTACGTTTTTTCTCAGGGAGGCAACTATCCCTCCTTGTCGCTCCTTAATTATTTGTGTGCGCTCAGATAAAGCGGCATTAATCATGGAGCCTTGTAGACGTTATTTGGCACCAAAAAATGAAAAATGGAAAAATGTCCTTGTGCGCGTAGTGGTGTTTCCCGTTAAAAATAATGGACATAAAATCAGGAAATAAATTCGAATAACCCACCCGCGCCTACTTGGCAGAGTTGGTGCGTTTTGGTGTTACCCGCACGCTCCCAAAGTGGTCGGAGTCTTTACCCGCGCCCCGGACCGTTCCGTGACGTCAGCATCCCTAATGTGAAATCTCTCGAAATAAAATACTGTTTTTGTACGCGTGTGGGTGTGTAAGTTTTAGTGTGTAAGTACGGTTATTATGAGAAATGGCATTACCGGTAAATCGGTAAAATATGAAGTTAATACCGGTTTATCGATAATTTATTGGTATTAAAAGGTGATTATTATGGCATTATGATATATAACAATAAATATATAAGACGTGCATTTTAATGACAAGAAAATATTAGAACGTACATTATTTATAGTAAAATGAAGCTCTCTATGATACTACATTATAATGTATCTATAGTTGAATTATTTAAGATAATTAAATATTTATTTTAAATATTTCTCTCTAATTTTTTCTTCATTGTTTTGAAATTTACGGGGGACAGTGAATGGTTCTTGGTTGGTAGTCACGCCGTGTTACATTGCAGCAAGACTGCACTGCAACGTAGAAGGGCTGCCGTGTAACATTAAAAAAAAACACCAATCTGGTGGTGAATGAGTAGGACCGATTAGTGACCTTTTGCTCATAGAATGATCCTGAATAAGAAGAGGATTACCATTCACTGCCTTTGGTAAATCATGTATAATGTTAGTAGTGGATTGACTTTATTTATTTATTTAATTTTATTGTGGATTTGTTTTTAGTTTTATAACTTGCTGAAACTTGTCCTTCATTAATACTTCGGAACTGGCGATTTAGCTGGACTAATAACTTCTATGTTATTTTCGTTTTCGCTAACATCAATTCTCCTTCCATCTTTATTGAATAATCGTTTTATCAATTCGACAGTTTGTTTCGTAATTATATTATGATTAAGACCGTGTTAGTTAAGTCACAGTCATCGTTCAAATTTTACCGGTATTGTAGGATATCTGATAAAATATTTATTGCAAAATGTTAACAAGTCCATGTGTGACCATCTAATATGATTACTGTGATTTTAACAATCAACGTTGAGTTATTAACAAAACGAATTGCTTTATTTCATATCGACTCCTTAAGAGTCTAATTCGATAACTATAGTGACAATCAGTATTAGGTTATAAAGGAGTTACTTTGTTTCGGTTAATTCGGTGAAACTAGAATTAATTTGTACAAAAATACCAGTCACTTCACACAAGTATTATCGAAATTTTAACCAGCTACATGTATATTGTTTTTGATCACGACTAAAAAATAATTTAACATATATTGTTCCGGATTCGTAAAACACATTTTTGGCTCGTCTTGCTAATCGGCCGCGACCCATATTATTGACACCTTTCCACGTCCAAATTTACACCCATAACCTTTCTTTAATGCTCGTCTAGTTAGTGTGAAATGTGAGCTTAAGATTAGCAGACGTCAACATGACCGATATTTGTTCGATCGCGACATCTCGGTGTGGATTTGTCAGCTCCAGTGCACCAGAACTGTATTTTGTGATCTTGTGTTTGGTGATCACGTAGTGTTTGTGTGCCACAAGTGAATCGCCGTGATATCGCCGTCTTCAATTGGAAGCGGAGATCTGCCCATCCGCGTGCCGTTTGTGTAATTTTCGGCGGCGACTGCAGGAGTGACGGAGGCGTCATACACAAAGTAAGTCCGTCCGAATCCCGGATCCCCGAGATCTCTGTTCCATCGACTGAAACCCCTATCCCATTATCGACCCTTATCCCTTATATCCAGGTTCCCTTATTTCCTTTCTTTACCCCTCCCTGCGGCGATTACAATTTACAACCGGAATCGTCGTAATCTAATCCGCGGGACGCGCAACCCGGAGATCGCCGTTCATAAGATCCTATCGGCGCAGGATTGCAGTCCGTGTATCAACTAAACATTTTTTCGATAGATAGATTTTTTTTGTATATCTTTCTAATTGATTCATTAAATGTGTTTTATTATAAATAACACTGTTGTTTACTTGATGATAAACTCAACATTATTTGATACTTATATTATTATGAAATATTTCATAATATGTATTTAAATTTCAAAGTTATGTTTGAATTTCCTTACGCAACTCAAATTCTGTCGACAATCTGTTGTATGAAAATAAATATATTGAAGACAAACTTAAACATATTAAGAAATGAATATTTTGAAATCCTTTGTCTTGAAACTTTATACGGGATCGTTACTAAGAACATTAAGGTTGGCCGTACTTTCAAAAATGTTCATATTTGTATATTTTATGACGCTACTTATTCGTTTTTTTTTTTCTTATGGTATGAAAATAATTCATATTTTTTAAGTAAGATTTATGAATGCAAAAACCTTGACGTTTCGAAAAAAAATAGAATTATATTTTACACAAATACACAATAGCATGGACAACCGTAAATTCTGTACACACAAAAATACTTCCATTTCTAAAGAGACTGTTTTATCTATGATTTATCATATGAGCTATGATAAAATTATTATATGTTACAAAAAAACATTTATTATAATTAATATAACGTAGAAAAAAATTCTTGAATGAGTTGAATTATATTTTTACAAATATTTATAATTTTAAACTTATGCACGAAGCACATCTCTGAACCATTTGTGTGTGACCGCTCAGGCGGAATCACAGTTTCATTTGAATAATTAGCCAATCTGACAGCCGCTTTCCCATTCTTTTGCATAATATCCACGTGGACCCCGCACATATGGATGATAATGGGGTGGGTCTTATAATTACGGTTGTATTAAAAATAATTTCGGCCATTCTAGTAAAAATTTTAAATGTTTCAACATACTAATATGTGAAAATGTGTCAAAATCACATTGAGGGTTTATCATGACTTAAGCCGAGTTTAAATGAACTTTGTTTTTATGTTATTTGTTTTTTTATAACACAATAAATCCTCTATTTAACGAGCTTTGAATTTAACGTACAAAATTTACGCACTCGTGTCATACGTGAAAATTAACACCCTATTAAATGTTTTTAACCACGATTTACTTATAATTAAATTAATGGGTTGTTTTCTGTTATTAAATTATTTATTTATTTATATATATTATCAAATTTAAGGTCATATGTTGGAAAAACCGTAGTAATTTTATTGATATTCACCAGTAATTTAACCAATTGAATATATACATATATATATATATTTAAATTAAATTAAATGTATATATATGATTAAAACATTTCTTCCTAGATGGTCCATCGTTACGATGATGACGTCTGCCATAGTTTCTTGAGTTTAAGGTGTAGGTGATATTGCACATTACCATCCACACACACTCTTGGAATAAGGATGAGTTTAGTACAATGGCAAGGGTGGTTCATGTATTATGAATTAATCATCCAGTCAATTATATTCCGACACCTGATATTTATTGCACTTGTCACATCAATTCCTGTATGTAGGCAATCGGTTGAACAAAAGACGACTATGACAACACTTTTGGGGCTCCTATTGGCTGTAGAATTTACCAACCTCACTCATACTCGATGTGACATATTTATTCGGCTATAAGCCGACCTGGTATTTGTTGAATTACAATTAAAAACTGGTAGATTTAATTAGTTTAAATGCACTCACGATATGCACTATATGCACAATATCTGCACTAAGTTCACCACGTAAACAACAAGTCCCAGAACTTCACTATTTCACGCGTGACCTTGCACTTTGGGTACCCAGACCGAACTCTATCTACAACTATAGTCTATGTACATTTAAATCCAAGAGTCAAATACTTTTCTCTGATATAAAACTTTTCATACTTCCTTAATTTTAATTAAACAAAAATATCTACATTAGAAAATACAGGTAAATCTATAAAAATTTAACACTGACATTTGGAAAATCTACTTTATTATATAATGAACTATCGGCTTTAACGGGCACCATCTCGTCCGAAGTAATTCGTTATATCGAGATTTTACTACATTATTTACAATTCTTATTCATATTGTGTATTGAAAATTAGTCAAATATTTTTAAGGAATTATTATTGCGAATTTGCAGTTTTTTCAGGACATAAATCTGTGGTATTTTGATACAAATTAAATGTATCAACTAGAAAGATATGCATAAAATAGCTATTTATCGAAAAAATATTTATCGTATACTACTCAAAGATATTTGAGATTTATCGCAAAATAATGGTGATAACTTTTTAAAAATGGTATAACAGATTAATCAATTTGAAATAACTGCATCATATATTTACTCAATTGGCGTGTGTAACCGGTGACGCATTTCCCCGAATAAGAAAAGATACAGGTTCGAATCCCGGTAGCAACTAAAATTTTTTTTCGATAAATTATTTTTTTTCTGTATATCTTTCTAGTTGACACATTTAATCACATAGTTCACAAAATCCCCACGCTTGTATACTATTTGAAATATGAATTGTTCCTCTACTCAATATTCCAGTCAATGTTAGCAATTAGAAACCTGTCATGTTAATTCCATAGCACCGATACACCAAGCAACCTACACAGATGACCATCCGGTGAATATCTCTCTTATAAATATCTTTACACACTCGGCCCTAAAAGCCTTTTATCGTGTTTTGGTCTGTTGGTGATTAATAATGAATGATAATAATGAAATTATTAGGGTTGATTGATTTAGCTGTGTGTCACTAATCCAGTAAAAAGAGTATTTATCGTTAACCTTGTAAAATGAAAGCAAAAACGGTAATTTTTGTAAGAAAAATAGTAAGAATATAAAATACTAAATTAATGTATTAATTATAAATATATCCATATAAAATCAATTTTGTAGAAAAATATTGTTTTTGCGTCACCGGGATTCGAACCTGGATCTCTATTTCCAATCCGGGGAAGTGCACTACCATTGTGCCATAACGCCAGTATTTTTCTTGACAAATTTTCGAACCTATATGTTACATTTTTCAAATTAATACACCTGTCGTTCCATTATTTGAAAGCCATCTACATTATTTTTACAGAATCTCAAATACCTCTGATTGCAGACGCGTTGTAGCACAATGGTAGTGCACTTCCCCGGATTGGAAATGAGATCCAGGTTCGAATCCCGGTGACGCAAAAACAATATTTTTCGACAAAATTGATTTTATATGTATATATTTATAATTAATACATTAATTTAGTATTTAAAATATCACAGACCTATGTTCTGAATAATTACAACTTCACAATAAGAATGTGTTTTCCTTAATAGTAAGAATATAGATGTTACATGTATTCACGTCCACATCTGTTTCTAAAAAAAATATACCTTTTATACATACTTCTTGTTTACAAGATTTCATTTTTAGTTTGACATTATTTTTGTTATGTTATATTAAAAATAACACGTGAAACGTTATCCTGCGGGAGGAAATATTTTCGAATTTATTTGAGACATTGCGTATCCTGGACAAAGGAACAAATTTATGGTTCCATAAATTTACAGTGTCCACAGGTCATGACGTTTATAAGGATTCCACATAACTGAGACCATTAAAGCGAGGGTACAAGGGGTAAGACAGGTATCCTTAAAATGACATATTAGATTATTCCGTTTGTATTGAATTCACAAGGGTAGACTTAAGCCTACTTATCAGGGCGGTTGTCGAGAGCTACTTCTGATTTCGAGGGTCGCGAAATTGAAAACAATAGGAACAATAATGAGTTTTCCTTGTTAGTCGAATTATTTCCGTGCCATGTGACATATGTTTACTTGTGTGTGTAACCATTATAGATGGGAATCAATCATGAACCATTCCAAATTTGTTTATGTATTTTTGTACATACCCCAATCATTATATTATATTATGTCTCCTTGTCTATTTCTATAACTTTCTGATGCCGGATTCAGTGGTGTCATTGTGCCTATTTAGTGCTTACTTAAACGACCACGTCTATCAGACTATAATCTATTAAGATTACTTAAATGTTTTCTTTTTTATATATTTAATAACAGTGTGTAAATATATGTCCGTGAAATCGAACTACAGCTAGCAAATATATTGAGAATCTGTCATCTCATCTATGTCTCATGGTCATATCGTGTCGCACTCTATTGTCACAGTTTCTCACTATGGTAGAACTGTCAAATTAAGATACATATATGTTTTGTTCTTATTTTTCAAGAATATTTCAAGTTTTAACTTTATTAACGTAAGAACACCGTTTGTACAATTCCAGAAACAGCAATACAGAATGCTATATAATATCGGCTATCGCCGATTGCTTTTCTGTTAGTACAAAGGCTACAATAGCTGCCCGCCGATCCGATTGCTTATCTGCTAGTCATTGTATTATTTAAATAGTTAAATAAAACAACTCGCAAGTTATCCTGATTTAAAATAAATTACTACATAAACTAAATTACTACTAATTAAACATACTATAATTAACGTTAGTAATATTGATAATAAAACGAACTCAAAATAACTAACACAGAAAGATGAAGCAACACAAGTGTATTTCGGAAGAAAATTTTGGAGATGTCGACAAAAATAAAGTGTTACTAGGCGTTATAACCAGAATTTCCCGACCTACATGATGAACTGAAAGTCGAAAAATTAATAAAATTAAGAAGGCTTCAATAGCTAGGTCGTATAAAACGTATGAGGGATGTGCGACCCCCGAATAGGGCTGTTCAAAATAATAAACCTGAAATATGACGTAAAATAGATAGATACAAAATCAGGTAGTAAAACAATATATGTAATATATGACGTGTCTTATGATCTTATGGTTGGGGGTTCGAGCTTCGTTCCACATGGCCATTAAGTTTGTTCTATTTTCATAGCACATGTGTTTATCTTAGTTTGAAAATAGTAAAAACATTGATATGACACGTATTCCATGTACGCATCTCTATTTAAAAAAAAAGACTTATCCATTCTTCGCGTCAACAATTGGCGAAAAGCAGCCTAATGCAGAGACGGATTGAGGTGTTTTTAGAACCCATCTAAATCTCTTGAGAATACGTTATGACGTTATGTTTGGTACCTACCGCGCACGAGATATGCTGGGAATTGACATTTACCAAAAGGCAACACTGCACCGCGTAAGAATAAAATTGTCAGTGGTATTCTTTTCTTTTGATTGCTTGCGAGCATGAGGAAGTTGTCCCGATACTAAAATCACAAATATGTGATTTTGTATTGATTTAAGGAATAGTGAGAATAATTAAATAATATTGGGCATCTGTGTTATCCTGCACCATGTTAGTGAGATTTTTTGTTTGCTATTTCATTTGTATGTTTGCAGGATGTGAAGCATCCCTTCCCCACATGACGCCAGAGAGGTGTTGGGTAGATGACAATAACATTTCTTCGTGAAGGATTACTCACGAATAAAGTAGAGTGGGGATCCGATTTGGTCTCCTCTGCTTCTTTTATTTTCCATCTCACTTATTTTGCAACAAAGATGACTCCAGAATTCTTTATGACTAAAAAGGAAGCCGACGACTTAGCCTTTCTGACGTTTAGATAAGTAAAAAGACGCAAGTATTTACGGGTGCCTCAGAACCTCAAGACTGAATGAAGACTGTGTATTGCTCAAGAAGAACGAAGACATCTGGTGGTCAAATTGTTGTGAAATAAATTTCGATGTAAATTTTAATATTTAATGTAACGTAGTGTTTATTCTCATCTTTTAATTTCAAATGCAATCTTGCTAATTTTGTTAACGATGATTTGATGAAAGTTCATTATTTTGCTAAAGAACGATTACTCTATCATTCTTTATTTGTGATCACGTTCATGTGACATAAATTTTGCTATATTTTACCTGAGAAACACATTAGGTGTTTGAATTATTGTAGTATAATTTCTGGGGTGAAGATCTTAATATCCAGTGTATCATAGTGTTGTATCTCACCATAAATTCCAAAGGATAACTTACAAATTTGATATTGACGTATTGATAAAACCTCTTGTTATTTTATTAGTGAAAGAGTTGCCAGTCAAAGTTTATTGGTAATCATAACCAGTGATATAATTTCTTACTATATTCCACCTCGTAAATTCATACGTTTTCATATCTGTGCAAAAACTAGTTAATTATGATGTTATAAATTTTGAAACTAATTTTATTATTTTCCCTGAGAATGGTAGCTGATGTGAGTGGCAGGCGACATGGTGAATTCTGTGCATCAGAACTACGCACCTCATGCTATAACCTGAGCGAGCCGGAGAACGGATGAAATATGACGTCACAACGTTAACATGTAAAAACTTTGTCTCTAAAAAAACTCGCGTAAAGGCAGTACAGAATTAATGCGTGAAGTCATGCGTTGTATTATATTTTGCAATAGCAGATAGACCAATAATTGACATACGTTAATCGTTAAATCTCTGAAACTTATTGGCAAAATATCATTCACGTCAAGATTGGAGAGACATTCCATTATGTGACTTAATCCAGAAATATTTACTGTTTCCGAAGTACCTAAGTTTGTAGAACTCCATAATCACATGTGATAATAACACATTTGTTTTTTTATTCTACTCATTTAATTAACTTGCAACGGCATTATCAATCTAACAATTTAACTCGACAACATAGCTGTCCCCATGCATAGGTTATGCTGTTAATATCGATGCTGTAAAAGCTATGGGTATTATCTTTAGAGGTTGTATTCATCATTCGTCTTTCAGAACCATGTTTTTGTGTAAGTAGAGGCGTGCAGTGAATATAATAAAAAAAGCTGTGCATTATTAAAAATTCTGGGAAACAAATAGTGTAGCGCTAGTAACTACAATGCATCGATTGTACCTATTCATATTACTATCTTCTATTTTTACGTAAGTTTATTTATTACTCAAGTCATACAATCGGCTATTTACTGAATTGAAAATTCCTTTCGGTTGATCCGTTTTGTATGGAGTCTTGTCTATACTTGTGCTGTTTTTTTAACAGAATAACATGTGAAAGGCTTACAACTGCGTGCAAATCATTAAAATGTCTACTTTTTATTTGACTAATTCACGAATTTCACTATCTTACTGTTTTTAACGTGCTGAATTCATGGTCTTTTTTTAAGTTCTTTGTTTGTTTTTGATTTGGGAAAAATAAAAAGCGATTAGAAAAAATATTTCCTACATGAACCTTTAATAAAAATAATTATTTCGTTTAGCTATTACCGAAAGGATATTCAAACAATAAAAGAATCATGTTCAGTCATAAAAAGTGATCTTAAAAACGTCCATACATTTTTTAAATTGATTTTTATATGGGTAAGAAGGTATTATTTTACGTTAAAACTTACACCTTAAAAACACTATTAATAATACTCTAAAATTACAAATAAATACATGATAGGATCATTTTGTCTAAAAAAGTTCGTTAAAAGAAAATTCATAATCCTATGTACAACGTATATTGTACATAGTACATACATATATTATATATGATTATACAATATCATTGATAACAGCATAACCTAAATCTATGCCTACTGCACGCCACTGTGTGTTAGGGTGTATTATTACTATTATTCTTGGGAAGTTTTTCAAGTTATTAACTAAAGGAGTTAAAATATGTTATAATATAAAATAGTACCACGTTTAAAGTGTATTGGAATGGATACAGTCAAGTTCGCTTCAATGATACACTAGTGGCGTTTTGCAACACGTCTGTTAAAACGAAGACGTGTATTCAGAACACCGCGCGGTGCGAGACTTGCTTTTAGTTCGTACACGTCAGGGACAGATTTTGCGGAAAAACACATGCGCAGCTTTATTTGTCAATTAAAAAATTATTTTGCTAGTTATACGGTTCTAGTTAACACGTAAGTATTAAAACTAAATTATTTTCGTCTAGATCTACATACTTAATACATAATATGTCAAATGAATATTTAATTACATTTATAGTTATGCATAACTTTTTTGATTGTATAGAGTACACGCCCCTGGTATCCAGGTCATATACGCATGATGATTGATTTTCTGTGAATGTTTACATGGCATTGACATTAATGCCGTCTCTAAATAGCAAACACTACCGCCTTTCTTATCAATGTCCCAAGTTACATGTATTCTTTTCTGTTAAATTACATAATTCAAAGGTATAGAACACCCTGAAAATATTTTAATGAAATTCAAATCACATCGATAACAGCTGATTGTACGCTAGGTCGGTACCAAAATAGTTCGGAGTTTGGAGATTAATAATATTTGTTTGCGGAGTCACCAACTATGGAGGTGTGATTGTATGTGTGAATGTGAAAGGTGGTGAAATCATATCAGGAGGATTAAGATCGTATAACTCTTGACTTGGCTTACTATTCGTGTTCACATAGACCGCGATATTCGCCTTGGTGCAATGTATGGTTATTAAAATTATTATAAAATAGTTGCTGGGTTACTCAAACAGAAATATACGGAAGAATCGAATACGGAGAGCACATACTATTAGCTCATGAGGCTGAAGAAGAGTGAAGACGTTGAACAACGAGCAACAACCGACCAGTAGGTGTATTCACCCTGCGTGGTTGTCGTCCCCCAGTGATGGTTAGTTCTGATCTGCTCTGGCAGGTGAGTTAGGAAACATGTTCCAATCATCACAACTTTTTTAATTAAGAATATGTATACAAACCATTAAAAGTTACCTTTTCGTATAAATATATGATATAATGATGCGGTAAATCAACTAATCAAAATTATAAAACATATTTTATCGTAACGATACTCTACTTATGTATCGTAGAATCGGTTTTCGAAATTAAATAGTTGAGTAATTTTGTACACAGGCGTATACACATTAACTAATTCGTTGAAAATTTATTCTGAAATTTTCTAATTGCCAAACAGTGTACCAAAATTTTCCACCACAATAATAACGCAAAAGAAACATAATTATATATTAAATTATATCGTTTAATTTTTTGTAAATGGAAACGGAAATAAAATGTGAAAATTATTTTATAACCGCGGGTAGCTAATTTAATTCAGAAATAACTGATTAAGTAGAAAAATAAATTAAATATAGATAAAAATTATTTGGAAGAAAATGCTATGCGTACATTATTCGTATAGTATATTCAATACCTATTTTTTTAAACACGCGTAATTTGTATTTTATAAAACGCCAGGTAATTCAAACGATTTGAAATTTCGTGTTTCATAGTCATGTGATTTGAGTATTATTAAGTTATTTATAATAATTGTTATGTATACTGGCGAAAAAATACTCTTATTAAGTAATAGAATAACATGGGTTGACCATTGGGAGAATGTTTGCTAAAAATATCCTTAAGAATTCACCTGAACGAAAACAAAAAGAAGCTGAAGTCTTGGAAAAGAAAATCTCCATTGGAATCCGTGACCCGTTAAGCAAACGGCGAAGGATATCTCACATACGAGCAGCGGCTTAGGGAGGCGCTCTCACAGCCTTATGGCCGTGTGTAGTCGGAATGGCCGGATCTGTAAGATTAGGAGGGACTTGCACTACCGAAGAATTCGTGATCTATGGATACAAAACATAAGATGGCTAAGAAACCGTTCGCTTTGGGCGAGATTGGAATACCACCTACTGCAGTTAAATGGATCGAATTAAATGCTTATATAGATTTAGCAGATTTAATACAACAGAAGTATATTTTCTCCAAAGAATACTGCATTCCTTTTATGTATGTATATTCATAATAATATTTCGCTTCCCCATCTTTTATCTATGACTCACTGGACTGTATTGGACACGGATTGTAGTGTCATGGCGTGTATATTGTCTTCATTACGAGTAAGAAAAAACACACATTAGCGAAATCGTACGAATTTTAACGATTGGCAATTATATTAAACGTCTATCATCATATTTTCTTATCTATGCTATCATCTCACTTTTCTATGGTCAGTCGCAATGTCAGCAAATTGTTAGTTATGATAATATAATTAATTTATAATAATTCGTCAAAACCAAAAATGTTACTGTATTCTGGGTTGAGTGAGAAAATCATTCATACGATTCTGTCTTTACTTAAATGCACATAATACTTAAAAAATAACATTTATTTTTACCCGCGATTTACATCATCATCTAGATATCATTTTCATTTTTACAACTATCTATGAATAATTTTAATTACATCGACATTTTAATTACGTTCGACATACTTATATGAGACACGCGATCTCGCAAATATGGTGTTTTTTCTTACTGGCAATGTACACGATGTACGTTAAGAAAAATAATCGGCTATAGCTGCTAGACCTGTGGGCAAATAATGTGACCGCTACGCGGCCAGTGGTGCCTGCTACGCGATCAGGATTTTCATAGACCCTATTTTTCAATGCAGAAAATATGATTTTGTAACAATATTTTCTTTCATAATGGCAATAAATACAAAGTACACTACTCAATGCATTAATATAATAAGGGATTCCTGCATTGAAGTGTAGATTCTGAGATTTAGAGACCATGACCGCGCAGCGGTCACCAATGACTGATTGATGAGAATTACTTTAGCTACTTATAAATCGTAAATAATTAATTTCCAACTTTGTAAAAACAATATTTTGTCGAATAGGACACCGAACTAACATTTATGCATTATTACGTAATTTTGAATAACATCAAATGCTATACAAATATTTATGAAATTAATGAATACCCTATTACGAATTATGTCATTTTGAATTTCTTCAAATACTGTACAAACATTAATCAAATTTGTGAATATCCGATAACGAATTACGAACCAAATAATCAAAAATTAGATCAAATGTAATATAATATATTAGTACTGCTTCTAATAAGTAACCATTAAAGTTACAAAACATTAATTACAGAAAATGTGAGATGAAAATAATTATAATTACGAGTATAAAACAGATAATTTTCAAAGATTGACGCAAAAATGTCTTCAAGGTTTGATATGATATAAATGATAAATTGTAATGGTAAACTGCAAGGTCACCGCAATACATATATCGATAACCTTAACGTCAAAAATCCTTACCCATAAATTGTAATATAAAAAGATATAGTAAGTCTTTATCAAATGTGTTTGGGGGTGGGCGAATGTTTAATTAAATTATCCGAAGTTACATCAAGTGCTATTTCAAACGAAGTGTAACCGTAATTTTACATTAAACTATATAGAACATAAAAAACAATAAACATTTTCGAACAAGTCGGCGAACAGAAGTCGCGATCGATTTTTAAAAAAAAAAATACTCATTATTTGGAGGCCGGGGATGATCTTGACCCCAAGTTAAGGCAATTGCGCTAAATTTTAAATTGCTTTAATTCACGTTTAAATCTTACTCAGTTACGTTGGCAACAATAATTTGTACCAAATTAAATGAAGGGAAAAAATTATCTCCTTTGTTGTGTTTAAAATAAAATGATATGTATATTTTTGATTTTTGGCGGATATTTCGTGATTTCTTATCCGCGAAAAAAATTACAACCACCTCGGATAATCGAGAATATACCAAAATTTTATTGCATTTTTTTTTCGGTATGATTTTAGAAGTGATTTTACGGTATTAGTAGTATTTTTCTTTTATGCGCTTTTTAAATCAAACGTCATTATATCCAATTGATTATACCAACAAAAGATTTTTTTTTCATGTTTCTTTCGTTTCGAGATATATAAAAATTTGCGTTTGAGTTGATTAAAAAATATTTTTAAATTACACAACACAATTTTTCAAAATGTACTTAAAAATCAAAAATATTAACTTTTTCAATATTTGCAAAATTACTTTGTGGCCTCATTTTATATTAATAATTAGACAAAATACTTAATTTAAACAACTATTTATTGATTATTCTACATGTTTCAATACCTATGGTATCTTCTTCAGGAAACAAAGTATACTGAAATTAAAAAATACAAGCATATATAAAAACAAAACCATAAAATGGTGAATAAGTAAGAACTAATGTGAAAACAAATTTAAAAGGTGACTATTTGCATTTGATTGATGTGGAGATTGATGGGTTGAGAATGGTGAAAGTTATATTTATATAAAGTGTTCACTTGAGTCAGCCGAAGACAGGTTGGAAGCCCCGTAATCACCCCATACTTCTATATATTTTTCATTCAATATAATAAAAATAGCTTCGTCTCTATGAGATATGTGATATTTATTTAATAACAGTTCTTTTGTAGGTTGGACATATTCAAATATTGTTTTTACAAATATTATATTAATTAGCCTCATTTGACTTAGTTACATCTGTTACATATGTTAAAATATAAGACATTCCGTATAAAAACTTCATAAAATTATACAATAAGCTTTGTATTTAACTCACTAAAATAAATCTAACCACAATGTTAATGCAGTAAATATTAAAAAGTATAAATTTTGTAATTCTGTCAAAATTGGGACCTGTGTACTTCAAAATACAACGAGATTTCACGATGTGCACCAAAACTCGGGCAATATGTACTGCGAATACAAATATGTAGCACCAACTAGTACTGTTTGATGTTTGTAATCGAGTATTCTCAAAGCGAAAGCGTGTTGCTCGCGAGTTGCTGAGATGTATACAAAATAAAACAATTCAAGCGAAATTCAGCCAAAGATCTGTGTTTCTATATTTAAATGGAGCTGAATGCACCAACATGGAGTCGACAATCAAAGGAATCGTCAATCTGTAAAAATTATTTGAAATCGTCAATCAGTCTGTGAGATTTATCATGTTTTTACTACCGTTTAGATAATAAAAAATTTAAAACGTACTTTGTGACTTTCTTCGTCTTTGTCTTAATCGCTGTGCGTAAATCACCTTCGATGGCATAAAATTCTGTCCTGGGTTTTCTATTAATAATATAATATTATGTTATGTTAGTACCTGACTGACCTAGACAGTAGACCAATCTCCCAGATGCAATTCGGATTGTTGGTTTTAAAGTTAAAAGGTTAAGAGTCGGCCACAAATAAAAATATACGAAGTCGAATTTACGAAAAATTTCAATTTCACATTTAGTATTATACAGGATGTAACAGACCTAGTCCATAATATTTAATGGGTGAACGCCTGAATAAATTACAAGTCGAAAATGTTCAAGGAATACGTGCCTCTCAACCATTTCAAAGATGTAAACATTTCAAAAAAATTGTAAATATGAGATTATTTCGATAAATATTTTATAAATTGAATACAATAAATTATAGGTCGTCGAATTTTGAGTGGCCAGACTATTTTCATTAGATGATTTAGGGCCTGAAACAATGGTACATAATAATGAATACATTTCGCTAATATTTATTTCAAAGTACGACTTTGTAAAAATTTCAGTCGATAATTGTAAGAACTGTCATATTGAACATGTGTGTATGTGTGAGTGTTAGATGAGTTGTGGGGGACAATGGTTATAAGAGGCCATCACTGGGGGAACAGGTCTCTTTCCATCGCCACTTCACAATAATTACTAGTCTATCTCTGAGTTATATAATTGTTAAATACTTATATAAATAAAGTCTAATTGTTACAAATGGACACTGGGTTATTATTACATGGACTCAACCCAAGTAACTCGAAAGTAAGAAGAGAGGATAGAGCCCCTAGCGAATCTGGCGGAACTCATAAAGTCACCACAATAATATTTTCCGTAACGGTACAGAATTTTCACTATTCTTTGAACATTTTAGTCAGATATCCAACCATAAACCACCTGTTACACCCTGTACATAGTGGCAAAAGAATGTTCTTTCTGAAAAAATGAATCATATATGTTAACGTGTGAATTATACAAAAATTATTTACATTATATGTTAAATGTTCCACCACAAAATAAAATATCACAGTATATAAAATATTTTTTTTGAAAAGTAAACAATTTTAATACTAACACAAATTAAATTAATTTATTAGAAAGACGTGCAGAAAAAATATTTTTTCGATAAATATATTTTATCTGTGCATCTTTCTGATTGATTCATTTGATTTGTTTTCAAAATACCACAGAAATATGTTCTGAAATTGGAACTCCGCATCAAAAATATGTTCTTAAAAAATTTAATACTGTCTGTTTGAGTTTTGTTTAAAATTTTTAATCAATTAAACTATTTTGGATTCAGCCTTATAAATGTTAGAAAAACGCATATAACGCTCATATTTTTACCATGAATAAAATAAAACTGTTCTATTATTAAAATAAGATATTTTAAAATAAATTGATAAAATACAAACAATAGTATATAGCGTTAAAATGAAAATATTTGTTTTAACTATCAAATTAATGTACACCGAATAGTTATTTGGCAGAATATAAAGACGTGACAAAACAGTCTCTAAGAATTTTACTTAATTAAAAATTCATGTACCTATATTGGTGGCCTATATATAGATTTAGGATAAAATAAAATGAATTCAGTTCAGACTTACCCTTTCTAAATCTTAACCGATCAATTTTCCTTCATAGAATTTCTAGCGTTGAGACATTGAGTTATTTATATCAATTCCAGTACCTTATCGTTCACAATAAGTATAATGTGAGTCTCTACCTATGATTATATGTACTGTAACACGAAACCTTTACAAGTCACTACCTAGCTACGAATTTTAAGATAAATGATTTGAAATAAATTCTTACAAAAGCACTTGAAATATAAATCATGTTTAATCACTTACAAACACCTGATTGCAAACAATTTGATCAAAGTACTTCTAAGTAATTTTATTGAAAATTTGTGTTATTTTGATACTAGGTTTAATGAGCATAATCTTGGGCCATATTTTGGAAGCTGTGCATTAACTTGCTTAGTATGTATATACATATATACATACTAAGAAATCTTCCCTAGAATTACATTAGGAAGTGACAGCATCCAATATTAAAGAAGAAAGAAAGTGCTTTTAATATTTATTGCTTTACTTTACACTGTGGTTTTTTTAATTATTTTAATATATATATTATTTATAACTTTGTTTTTAACCATTTTGAGTTAAGTTTAATACACCGAGCGGTTTTGGAACATCAGGCTTTTCATTATCCGAACAATTTATGTCAGGTATAAGAATTTCTTTCTTTTTAATAGAATTTTAATTTTCAAAATATTAGAATTATTTGACATATGGTTTTAGTTAGTTTATTTGACATCATGATGATTGATTTCAGTGCCGATAAATAGGCGTTTATTAGCAAAATAACTTCATTTTGAAGCTTGCATCAATATAAACATTTTTTACATTACATCAAACACAACTATACAAATAATAAATATTATATATTATTTGTACGCAAGCCTGTTAGATGTTTCCTACCTCGCCAGGTGCATATAAAGTACCTGTTCTGAGGTAGGTAAGTTGAGTTTAGATAGAACACCTTGACAATGGCAGTGTTACCGTGATGAGGTTTCCCCAAAGAAACCATGCACAAAGAGATTTAACCCAGAAGAGATGCCAGTGGCATATACTTATGCTCGTGAAAACCTTAAATGTTCCCATTTACTATAAATCTTGCACATATTTGCTTATTTCATTTTGAATCTATGCAATTTCTCCTTTCCCATATCATCTGGCATTTCATTAAAAATCTTCATCGCACTGTAAATCATCGATTTCTGAAATTTAGCTTTCTATATGAATGGCAATCTCAGTTTATCTCTTTCTCTTGTATGATGTTCGTGCTCATGTTGATTTACGTCAATTTTTCTTATAAATTCTGCCGATATTTTTAGTGAGAATTTTATAATATATACCATGACATTGAAACATATTTTACACTACCTGACTGTTTCATAAATAATATGTAATTTTGAAACTGACATGTCACCAAAACACCAACGTGGCATTTTAAATTATTAAACAAAGTATAAATTAAACCTGTCATAATAATTTTAAATTTACGATTTTTTATGTAAGTACTTTGTCTGATTTCAAACCATATTCATATGTATGAGTTAGTTACACCAATAAATTATTTAATTTTCAATGGATTAATTCAAATGATAACATTCATTCCATAATATTCATATGATAAACTTGAATAAGGCGTGGATAAGGCTTAGAGACGAGTTATTTTTGAAAACAACGATCAACAATTTTATTGTCGTCTCTTTCTATTCAAATCTTCCTCTTTCGCATGATTTACGTAACAAAAAACGTCATTTATTATTTATCTGAAACTTATAAGAATTTAACTACTAGCCTTATCTTGAAAGTACATCTAAATCGTGTTTAATTTCTCGAATTTCAAACTGGAAAAATGAAAGCTCGCCCTTATTGTGAAGTTGCAATTTTTCAATTCTATGATATTTTTAACACAAATTAAATAATAAAGTGGAATAACAGATGTATCAATTTGTAAGTGCAACAAATCTCTAAATTTTGTCGTTAACTTACTATGTTGACATGGTGCAATGATCAGCCCATTTCCACGGATAGGAAATGTTCCTGGTTCGAATCCCGGTAGCAACAGAATATTTTTTAGATAAATTGATTTTATCTGTATACCTTTCTATTGATACATTAAATTTGTATTGATAATATTTAGTTTAATTAAATATTTAATGTACTTCTGCAAGACTTGAAAGGTAATATTATTTAACAAATTGATAAATATACGCTTGGAAGTTTTAACTGGAATGAAAACCGCATTGGAAAGAGGAAGAATGTACGAAAGTAATGGAGATAAGCATATTCAAGACATTATTATTCATAAATAATGTGAATTAAATGTCTACTGCGTTAGAAATATAATAGAGTTTTCATTTTCTAATTATTTAGTAATGTCTGATATCCATGGAAAGAGACATGATGAGATAAATCTCAAAGATTTTGTTAAGATAAATGTCAGTACCATATATACATATTGATATTTTGATCTAGATATAAACTCAGAGATCAGCGTAATATTGAAGTAGAAAGAGATAAAAACTCCCCATCAAATCGACGTTTAATTTGACTCGATGTATCACCTAAAACTATTAATACTACTACTGTTTATTCTGATAGACAAACAAAAGCATTAAATTACAAATATTTTTAACGTTTTTTGCTGCTGCTGGGGAGATTCAAATTTAACTGAGGAACGGAACATCAATGGTCGATGCACTGACATTTGATGTAGGTACAACAAGCTTGAAATAAAAATCTCTTCCGTCAATACGAGCTAAGCTCAGAAATTTGCCGAAATTACTGTGACGTTAAACATACTTATATATTGATAGAAATGACATTCAGTTAATATATTTGAACTGCATTACTTCAAATACATGCTTTCTTAACTCTATTAAGGTTATTTCAAGTATCGAAGTTCTCTCCCACAACTCGTATTTTGTTATTAAAGTTTTAATGGTCTCATAGCTGGAATCACCGCTGACAGCTCCCTTACTTTATAGTTGCTACGAAATAGACTTTTTACAGAATTTTTTTTTTCCATAGAAATATATTTCTTATGAGCTCACATAGTGTATTATATTATATATAGTCTTAATAATGTCAAATATAATATCAATTTATTTTATTTAACGCTTGTTGCAGTAAAACTTATTTAGCTACGGTGTAGTAAATACAAACGATCAAACAATACCGTCACACGAATTTGAAACTAAGATGGATAATCAAATATGCATCTTAAAATATATAACAAAATGACGATTTACGTTTTAAAAAATTACTTATATAACCGTTGTAATATAGTGAAATATTTCTCAGGCTCCTACAATTTATTGCACTCTTGGTGAGCGAGATTGCATTTGCAGTCGCTACTTATTATTTAATTAAATCATCAAAATTATTTATATCTCATATATGCCTCGGTACACATAGAATATTCTCAAATGCATCAGTTGAAAGAAAGGCTAGATTTTTTGATATTTTTCCTAAAAAATTATCCAATATCAAATGCAGAGAGATTAAGGGAACATCGCAAAAGAAAACGTGCGAATGAGCAACCTAACTTATCTTGTAGACAGCACGACACAACAACAAATCCCAACATGACATTGAAAAAAATTCTTCCAATTTTCGGCCACATTATGCGTCAAAGTGACTGCCTAGAAATGTAGATTATTCTGAGCAAAACCGTTGGCCGAAGAAGACATGGAAGAGTGCTACAGCGATGGATATATGCATTGCATCTAGCTGAAGAAACCTTGCAGTCAGCGAGGGCTAACTAGAACTGGGATTTGTGGAAGTACATTACGAGCAGAGTCTCGTCGACAAAAGATAAAAAAATGATGCATCCAGGTGTATTGTAGATAATGAATAAACAATCCTTCTTCGGTATTTATGACTGATCCACAGATCGTCGATAGCCGTGCGCGTGTAGATGCGTGCAACTCATTGAAGTGTCTACTTCATCTTTTATTTATTCGAGAATTTTACTGTCTTACTGTTTTTAACATGTTGATTTCGTGATTTTTTTAAAATTTGGTAAATGAATTTGGATTGGCAATTGGCAGAACTATTTCCTACGTTAACCTTTAATATAAATAATTATTTCCTTTAGTTATTACGTGAAGTATTTTCAAATAACAAATGAATCATGTTCAGTTATAGAAAGTGTTCTTAAAATCTACATACATTTTTTATATGGATAAGAAGGTATTATTTTACGTTAAAACTTAAACTTTAAAAACACTATTAATACTACTCTAAAATTACAAATAAATTCATGGTAGGGTCGTATAAACTACGTATTTATTTTGTCTAAAGATGTTTGTTAAATGAATATACATATATTGTATTACATATATTATATATGATTGTGTAATGTCATTGGTAACAGTATAACCTAAATCTATACCTACTGCACGCCACAGCTCACAATTGATATTTACTAATAATAATAAAATACTACTCTGCATAATGTGCAGTATTTAGATAGATTACAGACAATAATGTTTGTATCATATTGTATTTATTATAAGCCTATAATTTTATTCATAACAATAAAATACAAATATTTTTATAACATGAGCTTTAGTAAAAATATTTGTTTTATATTCTGAGCCTTAGAAGCTTCATTGCAATAGTGCGTGCCACATCACACAGATTCTAGGTAATTATTGCGCTCACGTATCCATAGCACGGCAGAATACTAACTAGCATGTCAACCGCCTTCCGAGTTCTTAAGGCGATAAGAATGCACCTTTTGTATATCACGTTGTTTTAGTTAATTACTTTACTGCAGTGGAGACCGGAAACCTTAAAATTATACGGATAACGTAAAATTTATATGCATAAAACTGGTTAACAACGTGATTACTGGTTTAAATTAATAATTATATCTAACCACATAGTTAACGCTGTCGATATTTATAGTACACTTAAATTCACTTGGAATTCAAATTTCGGAACGACAAAACAATATGTTATTTTACTGAAATATATATAACCCATACAATATATAGACACCGCAAAACATGGCAGATTAGCCCAGAAAACTGTACACAGAAGACACAATGAAACAGATAATAAAAAATAAAGAGTACGGATAAAAGATAACGATAGAAATAACTAATCGCTTAATAAAATTATTGTCGAGAGTTGTTATCAAATCATGTTTGGTTCGAACACAAAAAAATGTTTTTTTATTAACGAATTATTGTATTTATGACACAAAAAAGTTAAGTAAGTAAGGAAATGAAACATTTTAAAAAACATCAAATTTTGACATAATGTCGTGCAAATGTAACAGTATGATATAATATGACATGCCTATATATTTATATAATATACGCCTTCTGTCGATGCGGACCTCTGATTCGATTGTTAAAGGGGGAAGGAATAAGGGCTGTTATTCTCTCTTATTCCGACATATGAGGTAACAACAATGGCGTAAGATTTTTTTGAGGGATCCTATTGAAAGGGGAACATGGTAAAATTGTTTTTTTTAATGTCAGGTAATTTTAACTTTGTATATAATTATATAAAGTAGTAGCAAAAATGTTTTTATGTAGTAGGTACTTTTATATTTATTTAATATTTTGTTAATTCTTTTTTTGTTAACTTTTTACATTTTTTTTTATTTTTAGCAAAAGTTTTAATAAATTTTGTTCAATAGGGTCAAGAACAGGGTAAAGAAGTGAAATGGGATGAAAATGGTGGACATTTTGAATTTTGGAAACAAACTTTTGAATTCTTTAAAATGTATTGCTTTTTGTTCTTTAATGCATCCATTCTAACCATTGACCTACTCAATACCAGAATGTCATATAAACGCAAAGCGCTTAGAATTATATGTAGTTACAATGCCAAGAACACAAGAATCATTTTCCGGCGGCCGTGTCGTGCGGTCACCGAATGTGAGTCGCCATAATCATAAAGTTTTATGTTGCGCATTGGAATATAATCATTATGAAATGTATATTCAGGTCCATTTCTCTCATCAGTCATGCTGGAATACATCCATATGTGAATAACGATGCGCGGACGGATAACTTACAAATACTTAACCGGAACAACGAGACGCCATTTCAAATATCCGTACGTGAAATATATTTATTTTATTGTTTTCGTATCGTTGAATATTGTGTAAAGTTATTTGTTCTTTTTAAAGTGTTTGTTTTTACAGATTTTATCGTAGCTCTTTGTGAGTTTGTACATACATTATTACTTTGTTATTATTTTTTGTTATGAACTGTTGCGTTTTACAGTGTTTTTTTATTTTTCTTTGCGTAGTTCTACAGACATTATTTTCATTATTAATTACTAAGGACACACTATTACTGTGAAGTTGCAATCTTTTCAGAACTTAGTTCTGTGGTATTTTAATACAAATTAAATGTATCAAGAATAATATCAAATATCTCTAGAATGAGAATTGGGAATCGTCAGGTAACCTAACATTTATTCAGACTGAACTTAATAAATTCACCAATGCGTGACTGTGGTACCGAGGAGGAAACCCTTGACAATATCGTTTTTGCCTATCCATTGCGGATCACAGATTTTTTTACAGTAATCTCATCAATGGTAACTTTCAACTCCCGGTTAACTTGTGTCATCTTCTTTCCCTTAACTCGCCACATTTAATCTATATAAAAGCTTTTTTTTTAACAATAATGGTATTGACTTGTAATTCGTAATATAATATTTCTTATTCTGTAATATTATTGTATTTTTTCTATAAAATAAAGTTTTAACTTGATTAATGGCACAAATCATTCTTGAAGGGTGGATTACCTATTTAAGAGAAAAAGAAGAAGATGAAGATGTCCTAAATTTAACTATTTTGGGGATGATGATGTAAATGTGTATCGTGTGTGTGTACAGTAGATGCATCAGAAGGATATGTTTTAGTGTGAGAGCTAGGACTCCATTTTTTCCAGTGCTCGCGTGTGCGTTTGAGAATGATCGCAGAGTGTATTTGGATGTGTGCGTGAATGTGGCTAGAGCATGTTGGACAACAAAAGCTATTTACAATACACATTTATTGCTGATTGATGTATAATTACAGATAATATATAGGTATGCAGTGAAAACGTGAAGCGTCTGCTGGAGAACTGATCAGGAAGCCGACTGAAAGAGATGTGAATCTATAAGACCAGCTTACTGGGCATCTGCTCGCGTATATTATTTATGTTTATATCTGGTCGGTAAAAATATGAGGCTGATAGGAGCTTATGGTTTGCACCCAGGTATTTTCCGGATGCGTTCAGGAACTGACGGCGGTGTTGTTGGTTGTGGAGGCGATAGACCTCCACACTATTATTCCTTAAAAATATCGTTTTATTTCAAAATTTGACTTAACGTTTTGAAGTTTTCTCTTAAATATCTTATTTATATGTTGAAGTTAGTATTATATTACCCAACTAATAATCCGTATTGTAGCAAACAGGTCTATGTTTTAGCCTTCGCATTTTAATAATGTATTGTGTACCGATACACATCAATGTGTGTGTGAGCGCAATCTAAGCGAGAAAGAGACAAAGTTCTATGTCCGCAGTTATTCAATAACGCGCTTGACATCAGTTGATGCATAATGTATTTATTTTGTTGCGCCTTTAATATACACTAAATTAAATTAAATTTAACACATTACTGATAATTAATAATATACCATTTTTAAAACTTTCCGAAATTGCTTGGTGGCTATCCATTATACTAATATAATAAAATATACATACTTTTCACTTTTAACTAAAATTGATTTTCTTCGCCTACTAGTTTCAACTATTGTTAACATAATTAAACATTAAACAAATTAATGAGTAATAATTATACTAGCAACAGATTCGTCAGTGGCCAACTGTACAGTGCCACGAGTAAAAAATCAACCTGTAATATAACAATTTGTATATAACAATAACAAAAATTAATTTAAATTTTATTAGACACTTTGAAAATTTATAGACCAAACCACTATTTGTATGTAACAAATTTTCGATTTCCGTTTCACGGACAATTCTCAAAATTTTCCCATCGGCGTCTGGATATTTTTTTAATTAATAAATGTGCGTAATATAGGATGATCTGCTCCGCATCTTAATTTTCTACAAGCCACTTCTGCAGGTTAGGTTAAGTTTGGTTTGATTGGGTTTATAGAACATAGAATATAAAAGCTACTGAAATATTGTCAGCGAAATGGTATCAGCGAAACGGAATGTGTTAATAAATACATTGTTATAAAGATATTAATATTTTCTCTCCTAGTTTTTCGTCTTTTAAAAATACTTCCATTGCACTTCAGTAACCTAACAGAAATGTTTAAATCAGACCATTCGTCTTTTTAAGATGTATTATTATTGTTCCGCACAGCTACGGGACCGCGGAGCGCGGCAATCGCGGCTCTAGAAAGCGCCGGGCGAAAAGTCTATCTTGTCCGCTTCACGAAAATATTTCGCCCAGCACTCCGCGCCGCTGGAATCCCGACGCCCCTGTGCGCGGTGACCGGCCGAGTGGAGGGGGGATAACGGACCGAGGCTGTCCCCGCCCCCGGCGCCAAATTACAAAATGATATTTCATGTAATAACTTAGTCTATAAAATTATTATGTACATAGTATATATAGAAATAAAGAGAGTTTTCAGAGGGCAATCGCCCGGAGATAGTATTATGCACCTTAAAAATCGTGTAAATTATTAAAATGGATTTTTAAAGTTTAAGGTGCATTAATTAATTCCCCGGGCCATCGCCCAAGGTAAAATGTATCAGGCATTGCGAGGAGGGTCACAATCTGTAAGAAAAAATAATCGCGATGCCTGGGTATTGGATAATAAAATTATAAGAGACCTTTTTGCGGGGCAAAATAAGATCTGCCGTCCCGTACGGGACGTCGTAAAAAATGAGCAGAGCTTTGGAGTCTGGCCGCCAGGTGGTGGCGGCCCTGGACCAAAGCGGGGTGACGCGGGGATCGACCGCGCCACCGGATCGGATCTTGGTCCAACAGGGGGCCTCACGCTCCCACAGTTTAGTCAAGTTAAATAAATAATGGTCCAGCGGCTGCAAAGATCACTTCCCTCGCTCGATTCTGCACCGCTGGACTTCTCTGAAGAAAATTGTGTTTTATTTATCTCCGCTTGACCTCTGCTATTCACCTGGACTTTCTTCCCTGGATTCGACTTTTGGCTACGACATTTGGACTGATCCCGGAAGATTCTACGACTTGGCTGCTACAACTGGACGACGATTTGAACCCCCCTGGACCACAGCACGCCGCTGCAGACATCGACGTTCGAGAGCCCAGAGTGAACCGGGGAACCAACCCCTACGCGATTGCTACAGTTCTTGTTCCTGTACTGAACAATTATTATTTTCATGAGTATTTATAATTATGTTTTTTTTATTGTTTTCGGTATATAGAAAAATAAAATATAATCACACATTTTAAACCTGAGTTGTGAGGATGATGGATAATTTTATGTGATTTTATTTTATTTTTTATTTTCTCTATTATGTCAATTTTATTACCTATCACTTGTTAATTTTTCAAATAATACAAAATGATTAACTCTTTATATACTTTTTGAACAAATTTTTCGCCATCATTTCTGCGGCATCTTTATGTGAGAATGTTCGAACATCACTAAATATAATATAATTGAGCCAATTTCTCCCGGAATTTGCACAATACTCTTGAATTTAATTCACCATGCAATCTGCAAAACGTAATATTAAACAATGAATAATAAATGAGCAATGCCATGAATTTTAAACTAGTGATCATATTATAACGTGATTTATTTAATCATATCCATTTTCTATTACTACAATTAGGTAGGGAAAAATCAACGTAAAATGTACATTTTATAATAATAACAACCAAGTATTATTACCTTTTTTTATAATTTATTTTATTATATATTGTAACATTATACTAGAATTTTAATTATTGGTACTTAATATCGTTTAAATTAAGCCCGTTGCAGAAAATTATTATGATGATAGCCACTCTCGCGCAATGCATGGTCGGCTGTCGCTGTCGAGGACCAATCTTCCGACGCGCGCACCGCCGACGGTGGCATTCACCAGTGGACGATCATGGCGACTGGCCGCATATTTTGCTTACGGCATCGGTCGTCGCAAAATGGCCGACTTTTCAAATCGCAGAGCGATATAAATTTATAATTTAAAAATGAAAATATTTTATTTCCTGCTTGGATCCGGGATGGAAAAATTTTGAAATTAATGTTTAACGATGTCACAAGCGGGATGTGGAGGTTACGTCCGATCGTTGGCCACGATCATGGATAAGGGTAACGGATGACCCAGGCCTGCAAACCAATTCCTTATCACCCATTACGCTTCGACGACGAAGCTAAGACAACGAATTGAATGTGGAGGAAAAGCGTCCCGAGTCCAAGGTCATGTTTCTTCCTTTTGTCTTGTATGTTGTTGGTGTCAAACTACCAAACATTATTTTCTTATAATCATCTGGGAATACTCGCGTGTCACGTCTCGTCGCCGAGCAACCATGTTCTATTCAATTATTGTTATTGAAGTATTTTGATCCTGTTTCTGACCATCACTCGAATTGAGGTGATTTTAGGTTGTATTTTCTTACATTAAACTTGTTCAAATAATCTAAGCTTCTTTCACTGGTGCAACCCATCATGTTGTTTAAATATTATTATGTTATAATTATTTTGCCTCCAGGAACGAACGCAGATTTGGGAGATCGTTGGTAAGGTAAGAAATCCTGATAAGTGTTTGACTCGTAGGATCTACATTTCACGTTTGCCATTGAACTACCCGGTAGAGATTGAATTGGGGAGTAAGATCATTTTAGTTTTAAATAATGTAAAGGTAGGTATAGAAGTAAGATATAAATTATGTAATTAAATTATTTAATACACGTACATCAAAACAATCAATAGTTATTTTCAAAATTAAACAAATTCTTACAATGTGTGAATTTTAAGGAACAGTACGAAATAGCTTAAAATAATTCAATATAAAAACTAAATGTTTTTTCTTGCGTTTCCGTAATAGAAAGCAATTGTTGCATTTTTATTTAATTGAACTATGGTATTGATAGTTAGGGTAATAGACTATATTCAGAGCAATACGCCGCCGTGCCTTTTCGTATCCTTTAGAGTCACTTTTTAGGGAATTTAAGGTTTTGGATATAAGACAATTATATGTGGTGAATATATAATAATAACTAGCTTTCATAGGAAAATATGAGGATTGAAAGATATTAATTACCCAACAAGAGCAAATAATCTTAAAATAGTTTCAAGAATGAAAACTACTTTTGATCAAAGATTATTCACCTTTCGAGCTCCCAGAATATATAATCGAATTGGAAATAAAATTAGAATTTTAACTGGTATTAAGGCTTTTAAAAGGGATTTTTCAAATTAGTTGTTGAAATTAAGAAGAGCAGATACTGAGAGTAAACTGTTTCATATAATGAAATAATGCTTACAACTGCATTGTGCGCGTTGATCTTGCATATTTCCCTTTACCACATATGTGCTTATATTATTTTACATATTGTATTGCACATTGGTATTTTTTTCTCTCTTTTTTATATTTTTATATGTAATAAATTGTTTTTTTTTTTTTTTGTAGCTGTACAATTCTTATATGTTAATGCGTCTAAATAAATAAAAATTTACTCCGATATCGGGGCTAATGTGCAATGCCTTTGGATCAAATTGCAACAGCTACTCAGAATCATCGGAAACATCTGTTTCGCAGTTGATGCAAATGTGACATGGATTTTTGTTTGCACAGACAGTGCGTTCACATTTCAAATCCGCGACATTTTATCAAATCTTCAGATTTTTCATATCTGTCTCCACAAATGAGACAAAAACATTATTCTTCGTCACCCATCGTATTTTCATTCAAGTTACTAGTTTTTTTATAGATTTTCAATCAATACCCAAAATACATCACTCTAATTTTAATTCAATCAATGTTCTAGGCATTGAGGCACGTTGCAACTTACCCTCGTGACCCTGGTGTAAACAACTCCGGCACGTCAAAATGAATTGCAACCTCAAAATTATACACTTGTTACAAGAATACGTGTTACATTTTAATGAATATTCAGACAAAGTAATCATTCTAACATATAATTGGAGTAATAATATGTAAAAGTAACAGAAAATATTTATCTTTATCAAAAAAAATCACTTCGACTGATCAAAAACACTTTTTCTCTATCGTTTATTAAAAGTAACGTGTGGTACTAAATTTATCCCTAATTGTGTGTGGTATTATCATCTATCGACAAATATGTTAATTTCATTGAAATCACGTACAGCGGCAGTTTTAAAACGATTGTTGCAACGTACTTCCGTTGCATTTAGCCCCGTCTTCGGCCCTTGTTCTTGTTGATTCATTAAATTTGTATTAAAATACCACAGAACTATTTTCTGAAAATACAACAACGCAACAAAAATATGTTCTTCTTAAAAATATATAAATCGTATCAAAGCTTATTAAAATTTAATAAAATGGATTAATTAATTGATTCTAGGAGACCCTAGCGAATTTTAATCAAAGGTATTTGAGTTTTACCGCAACATAAAATCGATGGATTTTAAAATAAAAATTAAATAATAGATGTATCAATTGAAAACATTACAGAATACAAGTTCATAATTAGTCGTAATTTAATATTTTTTAGACTGATAAATTTTTTTCAGTATTTTTAGTTGATTTATTTATATTTCAATAAATAGTTCATTATTGGCGTCAGCAATCAGTGAGAAGAAGCCCAGTGCAAAGATCGGTTGAGGCGTATTCCCGAGGATGCCAGAACCCGTACCAGGTTATAAAAATAGGAATGATAAAAGTTTAATTTGTAAGCGTTAATAGACGTACAATTTAGCGAAGATTTCAAATTTTTTTTAGCTACATTAGCAACCAATAACATTCCATAAGTAAACAGGCGCGAACGCCGGAAATACACCCCGACATTCGTCCACGGATTTTTCCAAATCATTAAATCCCTTTGAGATACTACGCTCGGCATTTCTTTTGAAATCCCAGTCGAAATGTGAAAAATAATAAATTAGAAATAAATTCTAGTTGAGGTAATGCAGCGTAATATCTAGTAAACAGATTAAAATTGTCCGTTGTCGTCTCGAAAAAAAAGTTTAATGGTTCAAACTTAACGCCTCCTCGTTACAAAGTATTCGCTTACTTATTCACTGTCCAAAAAAGCCTCTATTGTTTTCATTCATTCTGTTGTCAAAAACATTATAAGGGAAAAAATACAAACACTCCCTACGAGTATTTGAGTGGCAGGTAAATCCCCGTCACTTTAATTTCCTTTATTTCTCTCCGCTGATCCTTTTCTCCGGGCGGGGCTAATGCACCCGTGACAGCCGCCGGCTGGGATGGAATATTTAAATGGCACTGTGACAGCCGCGGAATCCTGCCCGCGTCACGTGACGGGAGTAACCCGCGAAATGTGTATTATTTCGATAGATGACTGAAAAAGTCACATTCAAATATACGTACATACAAAACAAGCCTTTTTATAATGTTGTGTAGTATAATTCTCCACAGACGTCTCTTGACACATCACTATAAGATGATAAATTATTATCAATATTTAAATATGTCCAAGAACACACAATTTCTGAATTTTCTCCTAAAAAGGCACTGTTATTAAACAAATAATAAACATCTCATAGAGATGAAGCTATTTTTTATGTTGTAATGGAAAATATATGGAAGTATGGGTAATTAATTAATTAAGGAGAACACATTCTTATTGTAAAGTTGTAATTATTCAGAACATAGTTTTGTGATATTATAATACAAAATAAATTTATTCATTTGAAAGATATCCATATAAAATCAAATTTATCGAAAAATATTGTTCTTGCTACCGGGATTCGAACCTGGATCTCTTCCAATCCGGGGAACGTTCATTATCCGATTATGCTATACCAACACAGTGATTTGATGACAAATTTTACATCTATTGGTTTGTATTTAATATATCACAGACCTATGTTCAGAATAATTGCAATTTCACAATAAGAATGTGTTCTTCTTAATAATTTATAAGTTGTAACATGTATCCAAAATTTAATAATAATTAATTGTTAATTCTGGCGTCTCTTATTGGTTTACTCGAAGGTATTTAAGATTCCGTAAAAAAAATTAGATGGCTTTCAAATAATGGAACGATAGATGTATTAATTTGAAAAGTATGACATATAGGTTCGAAAATTTGTCGTCAATCTACTGTGTTGGTGTAGCATAATCGAAAAATACAAATAACAAGTAAGAAATTTTTTAAATAATTTATAGAAAACGAATATTTAATATTGTAACCAATTATAAACTTTTGACACATTCTGTGTAAATAAATATATTTTAAAACTCATGCGTAAAATCGATATTTTATGTATGGTTTAGGATTGTTATTGAATTTTAAATCAACTGATTTTTTCCAGCACATTTATTCTTTTAAAACTCATTTATTTTATTAGCAATATTTGAATATGTCCAAGAATACACAATTACTGGATTTTTACTTACAAAGGCACTGTTATTAAAGAAATATCAGATATCTTATAGAGACAAAGCTATTTTTTCAATTTGTTTAATGAAAAATATATAAAGTGTAATATGTTAAAAAACATTTTATAGATAAAGAATATTGCATTAAAATAATTTAAAAAAAAACAGATTCTCGTAGTGATGACATATATACTGTTTAAAAACAGTGAAAACGAATTATTAAATTTGGTCCATAGATGCGATGGTGTAGTAATGGTACTCGAAGGGAGTCCACATACTAACATATGTACAAATTTCAAAAATTTGATAAATATGGAGATCGAGGGGTGAGAATTGGTGAACGTTATATATATATATATATATATATATATATATATATATATTAAAATTGATTAAGACAAGTATATAAGTGAAGACAGGTCGTAACCCCTGTAATTATCCCATACTTCCATATATTTTCCATTAAATATATTTAAAAAATAGAGTCTCTATGAGATATCTGATATTTGTTTATTTATTTTACTTTACTTTATCACACTTGTCTCTTGCACTGAGACGCCATATCGAGACAGACAGGTCAATAGCTGTTTTGAGTGAGGTATATATACGTTTAACTGTAATAATTAATGTGATTTCATTAGTTTATTTGGTAAATGTAACATCTACATTTTTGTTTAATAATAACCATTGCAGTGTCCCCAGGATTAGTTTTAGATTGTTTTGAATAGTTTTAGAATGAATCAGAATTCATTCTTGAAAATTAGACTAGTGTGGGCGCCACGACCTAATGGTAAATTGTTGGCGGAACAGCCACAGATTATGTGTGCGAAAATTTTCGATAATATTACACACACAACAAAATAATAATATATGCCTGCGCTGAAGTAACACTTCCATTTCATACATTTTATTTTCACAGTGTTATCCATTTTTATTTAATTAAATATATTTTTTTTTTAATTCACGATCAGTTGAATCAGGCTTCATAATACTGTTCTACGAGACGTTTACAATATATTAATTTATTTATATAGATATTGCTAAACGTTATGTTTACATAATTAGTATTTATTTATTTTTATTTTGAAATAAACATTACATTATTAATATAATTTTGGAAAATATGTATATTATTTTTTTTACGGAGAACACGTTCTTATTGTGAAGTTTTCAGAACATAGGTCTGTGATATTTTTAATACAGATTAAAATTAATATTTTTCTAATTTATACATTTTAATTTGCATTAAAAATATGTGTATTAGTTAAACAATGTTTTTTTTATAATAAATGCTACCTGTCGTGCTTAGAGAAGAAGTCCACTTACATTTTTTAAATATATTTAATTAAAATACTGTTAAAAAAAATTATATTTATTTAGAATAATACATATTTAAAACTATTTTTAAATACAGGAACAACGGAGCGTTTTATAGGAAAAAAAATTAACTAGTAAAAATTATAAGTACGAAATAAACATTCCAAAATACATAAAGTATGAAGTAAAATACTATAAGTATAATTTTGATTACAAGAATAACAAAATATTACATAATATCAAAATATATACAGTAAAGTAACAGCGTTCGTTGAAGTAGAAGAATATAGATATATATTTTGTGGGGGTAGAGACTTGCGTCCTTCCTTTTCACCAGCTAGTCAGTGAAAAACAAAAGATCCGCGGGTTCTTTACTTGAACAACACATACTCACCTTATTTTTGTCACATTCTGTTTTCATCCTAAACTGGTAAAATTTATAGTATTATTTATAGTAGTTATAGTAACACCTGGAGGCGATAAATAAAAAGATGTTATTCATTAGAAAATGAAGACATCTAATCAGAAAGAAACACAAGAACAAAAGAAATAAAATACAATCCATTTAATCTCGTCGGGTTGGGCGCGAGTTCGACCTCCTTCATGCATGTGACAACCAAATGTAAAAATTTGATGAATCCCATCTTCTTGGCTCCACATCATGATTGACCCTCAGCATCCAGGCTGACGCGATCGGATCGCTAGCGGAATTTGTTGAAGATGATGATATCATAATAAAAAATGTCGCGTACAGTGAGGCGACTAACTCACGGGCGATATCAAAAGGTAGAAATCAAAATCAAACGCCAAAGGCAAAAACCAAAGGCCAAATCCAGAAGGAAACATCTTATTTTCTGTAAAGATTATTTACCATGTGATTATATTAACAAGTTAATAGTAAATTGTGCGCTAGTAATTGAATAATATAAAATATTTACCCTCTGGTTATAGCGGATCACACACAGCTACATTTTAGTAATGCTGTCGCGGTTTATTCAACCGCCCAAATCTGACAGCTCTTCGATGGTTTTGAAAACGAACCATAGATCCAACCGTTTTTATTAACTATACACAGAATGTGTTACCAACTTAAGGATAATTATTTGTGAATTTCAAGATGCTTGACCAAGAAAATAAGTGACGGGGCAATTTCGTACGTGACCCCAATTTATAACATCACAATTTATATATATACATATGTATTAATGTATATGTTATCCCAATTTCCTTCAAATGACGCATTCACTAAGTTTACTTAGTTCGCTAGTATTTTAATATTTAGCAAAGCAATGATAGGTTTAGCAATCGCACCAGCGCTCACGTGTTCTTTTGAATAATATCGCGAAGTACATGTGTAAGCGTGGAGGTGTATGGTCAGAGCAGGATCAACAAGAGAAACTACTTACAAATAACAGAATTTTATTGTTGCTCGCAGTTACAGCTAGAAAATATTAAAATAATATATCTACACCCAAGAGCGTTTGCTAGAGATCTTGACGGGAAGGCAGCCACGAGAAGAGTGGCGCGCAAGAACCGGCCTCCGGAAGACTGCGGGTGCATTGTATTGGCACATGTTACGGTCTGTGCCGGCGTGTTTTTGCGACTGATAAGAGCCTAGTTTTACACCCAGGTATATAAACATTTTATATATGGCTTGAAAAACGAAAAACCTCTCAGTCGTAGTTTCTTTAAGAACTATTTTAGGTGGAGGGTTCACATTTATATTTTAATAAGTCTGTATGCTGAAAACAAAAATTTTGTTTGCACTGAAAAAAATGGTTAGCTTATTAAAAAGAGAATTTAATTTATTAAATCCAACAATTCTATAAAATATGTCTGAAAAAAAATTGGTAACAGAATATTTTTAAAACATTACAAAATCCGCACTTAAAAATTGTAAACTTAACAAACAATTAATGTCTGTCAAAATTTATTTTTTAATGTTTATATGGAGCGCGAAGACTATGAATGGAACATGAATGAATGGGTGATATTTCATTATTTGTGAACAAGATATGTTGCCACTGTCAAGTTTACAAAAAAAAGCGGTCCTCACCCAGCGTCGCCCGGGATTGGAAGTGAGACCTAGAGCTGACAGAAGAGGAACGAAAGTAGACTAAATACAGTGGAAATGAGATCACTTAAGCGTACATGTGGCAAATCCATTTATGACAGAGTAAAGAATGAAGAAATGAGGTGAAAATGTATATCTACTTACTTACTTACTTACCATCACGCCGTTTCCCCGTGGGGGTAGGCAGAGAGGATAGAGCGCCACACTCTTCTGTCCTGACATACAATTCTCGCCTCATCCACATTCATACATCTTGTCATACAAGCTCGCCGATTGTTGAGGCTTCTAACAGAACCATCCTCCATTATCTGGTTTACCTGGTCGTACCAAGTCTTCCGCGGACGTCCTCTATTTATATATCTGATCTTAGTATAATGAGTAAGATTAAGAAAGGATCACTTAGGTGGTTTGGTCATATGGAACGGATGAATGAGGAGTGAATGGTAAGAAAGATATATGACGCAAGTGTTGATGGCACCAGAAATAGACGACGTCCGTTGAAGACTTGGCACGACCATATAAACCAGATACTGCAGGATGGTCCTGTTAGAAGCTGCAATAACCGGCGAGCTTGTATGATAAGATGTATGAATGTGGATGAGGTGAGAATTGTATCTGGACAGAAGAATATTGCGCTCTATCCTCTCTGTGAACGGCGTGATGGTAAATAAGTAAGTTTGTAATAGTTTAAGAGTGTGTCGTGGACAGATAGACAAACAAACATTAAGATTTGTCGGTATAGATTTCTGAATAACGAAGTAAATTAAAAGATTCCAATTTGTTATGAAGTTGAATACCGAAGAAGCACCATAAAATATAAATTATACATTTCCATTTTTATTTAAACATTGGGACAATCAAATTATTATTTCTCATTTTTTGAAAATTGCTAACTACACAAATTTAATACATTTCGGCTCCAAAACCAAATAACCGTAATATACTGTAATATTTTACCAAGGAAACTCTTTGTGAGTGGAATATTAGACGACTTTATTCATATGCCGACTACAATACAACGCTATCGGGACTGAACGCGCCCTAATGAAATTCTGTACATATCAGATTTGGACTTTCAAAGAGTATATTTGTTTTATTTATTTAAAATATCTATAATAATAATGCTTATATCAACAATACATTAATATAATTGTAATTTAATTTAATAATTCATTTGTTAAGTAAAACACTTTTTTTATTTATATTTTTTCTAATTTGGATATTTTTTTTATATTTCTAGTAAAAATCATATCTCCAAAAACTGAAACGATTTACTATTTGTTAAATTTTGTTTGATGCTTTGCGTGCAATCGAAAATTTATATTTTAGGTGTATTTTTTATTTCTTTTTTCACACATTCTTATGTTATTGTTCAACGCCTTTTTGAATATTTAAGATTTTTTTTTTATTATTAAAATCTATTATTAAAACTCGTTATATGAATATGTGAACTACTATATTTTTAATTAATCAAGTGCTTTTGCTTGCATGTATATTTCAAACCGTTGTAGATTTATCTACGTATTTTCTTTCTACATAGTTCTTTCTCATTTTTTTTATATAATAAAAAATATATAACACCGTGAGATCTTTCTCCCCATCCTCTCCAGTCAACTACAACAAGCTTTTCTAAGTTATTTTCCTTTTTTACAAGATGTCCAAAAAATATGAGAATTCGCTTCAGACGAGTAGTCTATTGTCAATATGTAGTTCCTACAGTATCTCTGATAACTCTAATATCACATCTCACAAGCAATAATTCACCTTCTTTTTCTTGCCTCTAGTTTAGAATCCATTATTCCACACAGTAGAGAAATATTAAACACGCCAGAAACTAACGAGATTATAATTTATCAAATTACCGTATTTCCTCGATTATAAGACGCATGATTTTTCCTATGTTAGTGTCTCTGAATTCAGGGTGCATCTTAAAATCGATTACGGTGAATCATTACTGATTACTAGTAGAACTGAGTCGAAAAGTGATTCAGAAAAATCGAATACTGAATCTGAATAAATTTCAGACTCTGATGGTGATAATACATAAATAGTATGCCTATTTTAAAATCATTTATATTTTGATTGTACGGACTTTGTGTTATAATAAAGTTTATATAATGTTTATTTTTTTATTATTAGTATATAAAAATAAGAGTACGTCTTATAATCGAGGAAGTACGGTCATTTACTGAAGATATAAGAAGGTATACGATATAAGTATTCCGGCATAGTTATATATATAATCACATAGACAGCGTTTACGTTTGAAGTTTTCATTAGAGATTGAATATTATTCAACATAATTTGTTAACAATATAAACTCACTCTCTTTACTAAGATAATTAAACGGCGATCGACAACAAAGAAGCAACGAACAAACAGCTCTCAAAGCCTGGCATACATTATTATTTTCAAATAGAGATAATCTCAAAGATAATTAAAGTGTATACTAGACTCCTAAGCCTATATTTAAATAAATAAATAATTTATCGCGGAAATGGATAAAGCTTTTAATAGCTTGTTGCCATTAAGCAAAAAAAATATTTTCGTCGTTTCTTGTTATCTTTCGTCGCCATTCATTTAAGGTCGGGAGTACTGTTCAAACGAAAAATATTTTTAATAAAAGGCATTATATGGTCCCTAGGAAGATGGTTTCTAGTCTGAAGAAAATTAAAGAGGGTTATTATCAATTTTGATTTTCATATTAACAAGGCGTTCAGGATTTAAAAATATATTTGTAAATTATTTTTAGAAGATCGTAAATATTTATTTACGAATTAATTTGAGATGTTTTTACTAATATTCATTTACGGAATTGGAGAAATGAAAATGTATAGCGAACAGAACATTTCAAATGCAACTGCTATTGAAATGTAATAATATTTTTGTAAGATTTCCTTAAATACAACTATTAGTAAAATTTGTTTGGTTTACGTGTCTAATGCGTTGGCCAACAAATTAAATTATGAATCTACCATAGAATAATATTTTTTTCTAACGAAAATCTGAATAAAACAGCTTTTTTTCTTGAGAAATGTTCTTGTAATTAATATTAACTAATTAAATACAATAATCAACATTTTTACATTCTTTCTTTATCTATCCGTTTTTTTTAAATATTGAATTTCCCGACTTTAATTTATGGAATCCCACATCTTAAAAAGTTTATAATAATATTCCATATATTAAGCCAATATGAAGTTTTCAAATTAAATATTTAAGGTTTCATCAAAGAAATATTGAAATCTATGATCCAAAAAAATATGAGTTCGCAAGGTTGTCTCATAAAAAATACACTCCTTTAGTCACACGTGACTTGTAGTGCGTAATATCATTTGATCCTTCGTGGAAGTGGCCTAAATACTCTTTCCTCTCTTAACCCCTCACGCCCTCAGTTGAACAAGATTACAGGCGGTACCGCTCCGAGTTGGTCACTTCAAGGGTAGCTCTAACTTAGTTTCCAGTTAAAATTTCGTGACTGTGAATTTTTAATTTCTTACTAGTTACAATATATGTTTCAATTTTCAATCGAAATTTATTAAATTATGAACATAGATAATGATACTTTACACTAACTTAAAAAAATCTATCGGTATGCTGTAATAAGATTCATAAATTAATAATTATCAGCGGATTGGTGACTGTTATCCGCACTACCGTTGTACGACCTTTTTATAAATAGTTTTAGTTTCACGTATTCAATTTTATTTTCAAGTTAAATTTAAATTGAAATTAAAAAAACTGAATTCAAATTCTCGTCGAAGAGCAAACAATGAAATTATTATTTTATAATTTTACTTCTCTGTAGGTTATAATCGTCGTTAAATGACATTGGGTTAGGTACTTTAACCAAAGAAACGACGATTGTTAGTGGAAATAGGTGCTAGAGTGGAAGTTCCATACAGGAAGCTAAAGCATAAGTCATCCTCCACTTTACTGGACCGGTCAGAGAGTTTACAGAGTCAGTCGTTAAATGATACTTAATTTATCAATTAATGGACGTATTGTATCATACGTTTTCTTCCCTGGTCATTTTGTAACCAGTCTACCTATCTTGATAACTTGAATAGAGTTGGTTCATCAAATTCTGCATCTAATTCATGGTTGTAGCGTGTACGCCACACCCCGTTTTTATTCTTGAATCCAAATATCCTATTTAGTATATTCCGTTCAAACACCAGTAATGAATTTTTATCTTTCTTACTGATTACTAAGGTTTCTAGGAACCCAAAAAACAAAATAAATAGTCTATATATAATATATAACTACAGTGTTATATATATATGACACTGAATATAATATATTTTTTAATATTTACCGCAAAAATAATATATTTGTCTGACTGTCTTCTTAGTATCTGTACAAGCCGGATCTTTACTCTTGTACTCTTCATCCATTCAAATAGATTTTTTTAAGGAAAATTCATTATTATTATGAAGTTGCAGTTTTTAGAACATAATAATGTGGTATTTTAATACAAATTATATTAATCAACTAGAAAGATATACAAAAAATAATAATTTATCGAAAAAGTACTCAATAATAATCAAAGTTATTTGAGATTTGTCACAATATAGAGGCTGTTGCTTTTTAAATGTAATAACGGATGTATCAATTTGAATGAGCTACAGCATAAATGTTTATCTGTCGTCTACTTACTCGGTTGATGTGGCGAAACTGAATAACGCATTTCCCCGGATAGATACAGGTCCAGGTCCGTATCCCGGTAGCAACAAAAATATTTTTGCGATTAATTGATTTTTTCAGTATATCTTTCTACTGTATTCATTTAATTTGTATTAAAATATAATTTTACATAATTCTTTCGAACCTAGCGCAAAACATAAGCATTTTCTTTCTCTAATATAAATCCGTATTCAATGTAATTACGTCGGTTTTAAATTCTGCTCAATTGCACTCGAGGAATCTGAGTAAAATATAATCACCCAACCCTCCCTTATGCCTGGACCAAATTGTGTATACATATTATTTATGCCCTGTGCAAAACAAAAGCACCCGCCTTCTCCCACCCCCTATCCTAACCACTTAACGGAATAGGAAAATCTACTGCTGACTTTCTAAACCATCATCGTGTATTCTCTTGCTTTTCTGGATGTCTTATAATAATTCAAAAAAAGCGCAGTTTTAGAATTTGAATTGTCTTTATAACTTCTTTGTCTGTATTCATCCATTCAGAATACCTTCGTTTCTTATTCTGCTCATTCAATTAACCTAGAACATTATTTTGCAAAATCTAAAATTAATGATTAGAATTTTAAATAAAACTAAATGGCTCAAGTCACCTTAGCAATGCTTCAATAAGCATCCACTCTTCCACTCCTTACATCAATACTGAGAACACATAACATCGGACTATTCGCATTCGAAGCTTTATGTAATTTAAGCTCGTGACTGCGTAGTACCTTTTTTAAATGTCGTACGTGCTAGCTAAATACGGCATTTCAACCAGCGGCGTAACTTCGCCAATGCAACCAATGCGGGACATTAAACAAAATCCAAGCAAGGAGTGGAATTATGACACTTGTAAACTGAGTACTGTCGGTATATATATATATATATATATATATATATATATATAGCAGTACCTCGCCAATACATCGTGTAGCTCATAGCCGCAAAGATTTTTAGCGATTTTAATGACCAAACGTCGAGGCATTATTTAGATAATTAGTAAATGAATACTACATTACTATTCATATTATTAGTTATATAGTCATATGTATTATTATATACGTATATTGTTATATAAATTATCAAAAAAATGAAGAGCACAATGGAGTTCTGGTACCGACACTGATGTATGGAAGTGAGACTTGGAGCTGGCAGAAAAGGAACGAAAGTATACTGAATGCAGTGGAAATGAGATCACTTAGGCTTATATGTGGCAAATTTATTTATAACAGAGTAAAAAATGAAGAAATAAAGAAAGAATGTAAAGCTGATGTTAGTATAATAAGTAAGATTAAGGTAGGTTCATCATATGGAACGGATGAATGAGGAGAAAATGGTAAGAAAGATATATGACTTAAGTGTTGACGGCACCAGAAACAGAGGACGTCCGCGAAAGACTTGGCATGACCAGGTAAACCATATAATGAAGGATGGTTCTGTTAGAAGTCTCAACAATCGGCGAGCTTGTATGAGAAAATGTATGATTGTGGATGTGGCGAGAATTGTGTGTCAGGACAGAGGAGTGTGGCGCTCTATCCTCGTGAAACGGCGTGATGGTAAGTTAGTTAGTTATATTATCGAATGTATTATTATATACACTGTTATGTATCTACAATAGTAAATTTTGTTACCTATTAAAGTCTTAATAAACTATTTTTTCTATTTAATAAGTCATTTTCAAATTGTTGTCTTCACAATATTAAGTATTGTTATTTCCGAGAAAACATGCAATCGGTGAAATTTTTGTTTTTTTATGCACCTCAAGTGTCTGTATTGTAGGAGGCAAGATATTAATTTTGTTTTTACTAAGTATTCAATTGCAAAATTGCTTAATATTCTTATACCTAATAAAAATATAGGGGGCCCTCTTTTCCATTTAGGATTGGGGCCCAATTTTTTTAGTTACGTCACAGATTTCAACTCAATAGAAGGTTAAGATCAAGGACTCAAGGATTATAAAAAAATTTGTTTATTTAAAATATGTCAATTTCAACTCCAGTGCAAAGACACCGGCGTCGTATGTCGGTAATATTATTACGCAAAGTTGTAGTTGCCGTAACATTCGTAATGTGTAGACGATACAATCGTAAGTATTACTCGACAGAAAGACTTACATTACCTTCACGCGTTGCTGCGTACATTTCTAAAGTTTCCCCCGGTGTTCAGAGGTTTACCGTGTCACTCAATCGTGTGGATACTTTTGTTAACTTCCCACCCTTGTATTTGCTTTCAATCAAACTCACCCCGTGTTTCATTTTTTCGTCTTCTTTGCGCACGGCCGCGGCACGGGAACCTATTATTTCCTTTGAAAGTTTCAAGTCGGCGAAAATAAACAAGTTGTGTTTTAAGGCTGTCTTCCTTTTGATATTCCGATGGTATTTTCGGAAGCTTATAATTTTAGGGTGAATACTTTTCCTCATAAAACCTTTAGCGAACTTTTAACGGCAGGCAGTAAACACATAAAACCCTCAACAGAATTAACCTCCGACTCCGCCTCGCTCGAGTGTTGCGTTCAAAGGGGAAATCTAATAACGACAACACGATTTCGAGCAATGTTATTTTTGAGTTTTAAAAAAAATTTACAACAAAACTTTTAGATTTTTCTTTTTGCAAATGTATTACCTTTACTTTGTACATGAATCGTGTAATGTGTAGATACGGAGCATATCTTATTTCATAATGTCGACTCACGGTATTTGATTTCGCCTCTTTGTGAATATGTTTTTCATAAAGTAAATATTTTTAAACTGAATTTTGTCGACATGAACATTTTGTTAAAATAAATTTCATATTAATTATTGTGATGTATCTGTGGAATAAACACGAGACGTGCGCGTGGTTGGCAAGATGACGCGCGTGAATGAGATAAATGTATCGCGCCACGGTCGGTACGGGCTCTCGCCTTCAAACCGTTAAACTGATAACATATCATATTGACTTGTACTGCATTATATAGAGGCATTAAGATTAAATAATATTGTTACAAAGTACGAGTATTATTTCGTCGTTCCAATCTCCCACACAAAGGAAACTTCATCTTCAGCACAAATAAAGATATATAACAATTATTATCATCATTATAGGCGCTGGCGGGCTTCAGCCTCCTCCAATAATATTACCCAATCTCTTTAGTAGTAGAGAATCCTAGACTTCGTTTATTTGTTATGAGGATGTTTTGTTTGATTTTGTAGGCTAAAGTAGCATTTGTTTGCTACTATAACTCGTAACAAGCGCTTTATTTCTTCACTGATGATATTTTTATTTGCTACCAAAGCGCCAAAATACACAAACTTTTTGATACCTTCAAAATATATCTATTATCTTTTAAATTATCTTCTTAGTTGATCACCAAAATTTCATATTAATTATATATAAAAAAGACTCAGAAATCATTTTTAGTCCCATTTGAAATACTTCACCATATAACTTTTTTTTTGTGTACTATGTTCGCAAATCATGTTAATTTCTTCGCACTCAGACTCGCTTAGCATAGAGAAAACATTATGGGTTAGGCGATTAGGTGATACCTGTGCCGTCGTCCGAATAGTTTTCTTGTGTATTATAAAAATAGTGTTATTCGCTAATAACATGAATGCCAAAAAAGTTTTTTTTTTTATTAAATACAATACATTCCCATCTTAGAACTGTTAGTAAAATCAAAGTAATATAAAACACTAACTCAATAATGCTTCTTCCTAAGATTTACAGACATTGTATCTAAAATTGGTTTGTATCTAGACTTGATCGAAATTATACAAATTTACCATATTCAATTTCATCACGTTCCTTCCGCAGTACTGATGTGTTATCAAATTATACACATACTCACATATATATATATATATATATATATATATATATATATATATATATATATATATATATATATATATATATATTTATATATATTTATATATATTTATATATATTTATATATATAGCGATATAAATATTTTCCATTCAATATAAATGTATCACTTTAATGTAATAATATTTTTTCATTAATAAAAAATATCAACCAAATTGACAAATACGCTGACGTTTCATTATATATCCTTATATTATTTACTTACTTACTTACCATCACGCCATTTTCCCGCGGGGGTAGGCAGAGAGGATAGAGCGCCACGCAGTTTTTCTATCCTGTCACAATTCTCGCCTTATCCGCATTCATACATCTTCTCATACAAGCTCGTGATTATTGAGTCTTCTAACAGAACCATCCTCCAGTATCTGGTTTACCTGATCGTGCCAAATCTTCCGCGGACGTCCTCTACTTCTGGTGCCATCAACACTTGCGTCACACATCTTCCCTACCATTCTCTCCTCATTCATCCGTTCCATATGACCAAACCGCCTAAATGATCCTTTCTTAATCTTACTCACTATTTATACCATATAATATCACAATGTTTGCAAAAAATATTTTTGAAAAAATACTCTCAAAACAAAAGAAAGTTGTGACATTTTTCCGCCCTAGTTTCTATCTATCAAGTTTTCCAAGTTGCCAAACCTTTGGTATATTCTTACTTTATTTCTCCCCTACACTAACACAGATACGCGAACAGCCCCAACCGCTACACGTACTCTAATCTATTAACATTCAGAGTAATAAAATTCAATAATTCTGACAGTACTTTGAGGATACACAATTGTATTTAATAAGGCAATATATAATGTTAAAAAGATCGTATATATTTAGTGTATTAACGTTTGCGTATTTAATGAAATGAGTATACAAACTAAGCTAATATTTTAAATAGTTGTACTTCTCTATCACCACTAAGTTTTACTAAGTGTGCGACAGATTATATAAATATTATATTAAGTAAAATTAGAAATAATTCAGCTTCTCTTAACCTCCCACAGTACATTCTACACAAATATAAAACCCGAAATTAAATAGTCTATTATAATCTAACAACCTTAAAAATATATAATTTAAACGTTTCAAGGGTAGGCCACTTCAAAGCCAAAACCATATAAGTATCTACACATTATATTCAGTTTACGAAATTTTCCTCAAAGAGTTTTCCATAGGTAATATTTCATATTCGATATCAAAGCCTCAGCATCACTGACCATAAAAGCCTCCCTAAAGAAGGTCTGGTCCGCCTTTCGGAAGAATACAACAGACGCTCTCCGCTTACAAACGGCTACAGTACGTTTCGGGAATAATAAAATGATACATCATGCGACCCATTACCCCTCGCAGCCCTTCTGAACTACCCTGTGGCCACTCCGAAAGGGAAAGCTTACCTGTCATCTATTTACCACGGGAATTTCACTATTTTTCTTAATACTCTAAAATCAATAGAGTTTGCTTTTCAACAATTCGTTTCAATATTTAATATATCTTAATATTAATTCATTATAAATTATTGAATCAACAAGAAAGATATACAGATTATTTTGATCATGATTTATATTAATATTGATAGTCACCCCCATAATTCAAGATCTTTCTTATTTAGGGGTGCATAATTCTATTGTTGTTTTATATGGTCGAATGTATGTATATATATATATAAATAAACAAAAATTATTTCTAATGTACCTTATATCCCTTCATGTCAAATGTTTGTATTATTTCTAAAATGTATTCATTCCATTTTTCAAATTTTACATGCATTGGGAGCTTTATTTATTTTATTATTTGTATTCATTCATTCGAGAATCATCGATGCTAAACTTTTCGTTTTCATTTACTTATGTAAAGTAAAGTGTTATTTCAAGCGAAAATTCAAGTATCTCTTCTCAGTGGTTCATCTGAAGAAATAGTGTTGTTGCAGGTGCAAACCGGAGATTTGAATACAGTAGAGTTTCCAGGATATTATCAGCTGACGAGCGCCTGCCCTAGTTTCAATATTTTTATGATATATACAATAATTTTATTTATTACTAACAAAAAAAAACCTGAGCTATTACAGTGATCGCTTCGGCGAGTGTTTCCGGAATTGACAAAACTAATCCATTATCCCTTGCACAAACTATTATAATATGAAAAAATTTATATCAGATAACACATTTATAAAATATTTTTGGGTCAACTCTGCTATTTTTAACGGCCGTGCTGCGATGCATTTTATGAATTTAATTATCAAATTTTTTAATGTTAAAAATAAAATTAATTATCAAACAAAGAAAAGTGATCTAGCACAATTTAATCTAACTTAATCAATTAACGCAAACAAAAACAATTATACATTACGTATTTAAATAAAACATAGAGGCACTAACGCAAAGTGTATTACATTTTATCGCCAAAGACCGACTGCCGACTGTGTCAACGTACTGTGGCTCCAATATACTGCAGCAGCAACATTTTGAACTTTGTATTACTGGGGACTGACATCAGATAACGTTGTTTATCAAATTCAACAGTATACTACCTATACGTATATTTAACAAATACATCATAAATTTCCCATCAAAAAAATAATATCCGTACATACCTTCAGATAATTAAAGATTTCTCTTTAGAAATTTTATTTCAATATGAATGAAGGAGATATTGGTATTAAAGGCATATAAATTAACAATATTATATAACAAGATTGGTTTAATCATGGAATTTTGGAATACCGAAGTTTTTCTTGTGTGTAAAATGGTCGATATCGGAAACGGAATGAGCGTACACCAACTTATTTCCATACTTTAAGAATTGACCTTTTGAAAGTTTTAAGATTACATTTATCGAGAGTAAATCAATAATATGAGTAGTACAAGTGAAAACATTAAGGAGACACTTTAATTATTTTTTCAATATCTCAAAAAGTGTCTCCTACTTAGCCATGCCCTCTTAGCCACGTTATGCCAAACAATTGCCTCAATTACACTGAATCGGAGCTCATCAAATGGCTTATACTTAAATATTCAATAATTTCATCGCACATGTAAAGTTTTGATGAGAAAGTTTGACACCATCCAGTAATTAATTGAAATTATTAGATCACATTCTAATTGTGAAGTTGTAATTATTCATAACATAGGTCTGTGATATTTTAAATACTAATTAAATGTATTATTATGTAAATCAATATTATCGAAAAATATTGTTGTTGCGCCACCGGGATTCGAACCTAAATCTCTTTCCAAACTGGGGAAGGTGTATTATCCAACTATGCTACAGCGCCATTATTTTTGACGACAAATTTTCCTTGAACCTATATGTTACACTTTTTCAAATTAATACATCTATTTTTCCATTATTTGAAAGCAATTTACTTTTGTTTTTACGGAATCTCAAATGCCTTTGAGTAAACCGACAGCAACAACAATCCTAATAATATATAATTTGTCCAAAAATTTAATAAAAATTAATTATTAATTCTGACGTCTACTATCGGTTTACTCAAAGGTATTTGAAATTCCGTAAAAACAAAGTAGATGGCTTTTAAATAATGGAAAGATAGATGTACTAATTTTAAAAAGTGTAATATATAGGTTCGAAAATTTGTCGTCAAAAATAATGTCGTTGTAGCATAGTTGGATACCTTCCCCGGTTTGGAAAGAGATTCAGGTTCGAATCCCGGTGGTGCAACAACAATATTTTTCGATAAAATTTATTTTTTATCTATATCTAATTAATTGATTTAATTAGTATTCAATTAATTAAAATACTATTATCACATATTAAATTATTCTTTAACGTTGGCTAAAAAATTGACATAACTGAGTATTAATGAAGATTTTTATGACCGCATCTTTTACTTTTCAGTTTATTGATTTGAATTTGTTACAGGAGTTACATTACAACAAACTTAATGACAGTAAAGTGGTTACAGTAAAGTACATTACAACAAACTTAATGACAGTAAAGTGGTTTTTAATCTGATGATAGTTTTAAAAAACCAGTCTACTATGAATATTGACAAAGCAAAATATTATACATTAAATATATCATCTAAATAATAAAACAAGACCCTTTGCTTAAACCACTATTTATTGCTAAATCAACATATTTCGATACCTATCATATTTTCTTCGGGTAACAATGTACACTAAAATTAAAAATACAAGCATAGATAAAAACAAAATTATAAAGGAATTGCTATGAAAACAAATTTAAAAGGAATTGGTTATTTATAATATTTAGCTTGCTATTAACACCTTTTCTTATTTCTAAAATTTCTAATTTATTTAACTATGAAAGTGTAAACCTCTAACATGTGTATATATAATTTCTAAACTCTTGTTAATGTCAAAAGAATGATTTGTTTCCAAAAGGTGATCGACGAATTCAAAATAGTTATTGCTATTTAGGCACCTCAAATGCTTCTTAATTCTAATATCAAAATTTCTGCAAGTTTTACGTATATAAAAATGATTGCAATCATTGCAAATTAATTTGTGGACTCACAATTTTTTAAAATATCATTCTTATTTTAGTTATTTAATACATAATTCTTTAATTTATTATTAGTGTGGTGGTGGTTGTATTATTAGTGTTTTGTCTTATTACTTATATAATATGTGACCACAAAGTAATTTTGCTAATATTGACGAAGTGAAAATATATAATCATTTAAATTTTAAATTGATTTAAATTTTAAATTTTAAATTGAGTATATGCAGTGGACCCTCAGTTTACGAACAACTCTGCTTATTAACAATTCAGTTCACGAACAAAAATTCTTACGAAAAAGTGCTTAAGTTTACTAACAGAATTTCCATTTACGAACAGGCAGACAGTCTCAGAACTCACTACGAAAAAACTAAAACAGCTTCTTGATGAGCAGCAAATAGCGGTGACAGATGAAATATTATTTTCAGAGACTGATGAACGAATGTAAGATGTTTCTAGTTCTTCGATCCATGAAATGTGCGCAAAGTAGAGTGAGGTGCAAAGTTTTGTGGAAAACATCACCCTGATTAAACTTTATCAAACCGTGTTATAAATCTGTTTAATGATAATGTCATGTCTCATTTCCGCAACATTTTATCAACAAACAACAAATTTCGTTGAATAGGTTTTTCTTGAGTCAGAAACCCGATGAACTTTAAACATTGAAGCATTCAAACATTTTGTAAGATAAGTTAAATAAACTTTATCTTTTCGTTTTATTACTTCCAATTAAACTTAAAACCATGAATTTTTATTGCTTTTATAGAATTTCAAACAAAAAGTAGAAAATAAAAATGATAAACGGCTATTTTCTTGGGGTTCTTAAACAGATTAATATATTTTACATTGATTCTTATGGGAATAATTGTTTCGGTTTTCGAACAGTTTTACGGAACGAATTAAATTCGTAAACCGAGGTTAAGTTCGTAAACCGAGAATTTCTGTGTGCATGTCTGTTCTCTATACAATTCTTGATACAAGTTTATCTTAGTATAGAGTGTACAAGATCAATTTGATCGTTTATATCGTATAGAGTGTACAAGTTCAAGTTGATCTTGTACACTATATACGACATAAACCAAATTTTGCACAGTTACTATTTTGGTCCTCGTGTAAAACATGAGCACCAACATTCCTCCCACTGGCCATCATACCCCCTCCAACCGATATAAATGTGTTTTAAGGCTCGTGTCCACGAAGATCTCTCAATGAGACTTTGTTCTCTGAGAAACAGTAAAGGACGTATGTACTGGATGCATCATTCTAACCTGCGCGTAAAACATACGGGTTGGTGATTCATCAATCGCATCGAGTTGAATGCTGAACTGTCCTTTATACGAACTTGAGTCAAATCTCTGAGAGAAATCTCATCCATGGACACAACCTTTTGTATTGAATGCCATCCGTTCCAAATTGTGCATCCTTACTCTTTAGAATTTCTCGAAAAATATACAGATAACCTTCTCTCTCCTTCTGATATTCGAGTAAATGTCTATTATACTGAACGACATCCAATTTTTGATCAGTTGCACTCCTGAGGAAAGTATAGTCAACCTCACTCCTGTGGACATCTCACCACGCCTGGATCAAATTTTGGATGTACATATGGTGAAATGAACACATGGCGGCATCTAGCGACGGCAGCATGGGTCATGTTGATTAGAAAATCGGCGGAATATACGGTCGCCAGAGGTCAGCTATCACGCAGGCCGACCTGCCCTGCGCACTCACTTTTCTGTCAAACCCGAGCCGGTCAATATCTTTCGCTTCAACTTCACACCTTGCTTTCAATTGTTGTAGAATAAATTCTATGTGTTTCAGGTAAGTACTGTGTTTCTCTGACTCGCTTCATTACTATCCAAAGTCATATTTCTGAATGTACAGCCAAAATAAATATTTAAATATTATGTATAATAGATTAATAATATGGAGGCGTTATTCTTCATATCAAAGTCTTTTGATGCAAATACATCTCTCATACCTTTTCAAATACATTATTATTATTTAGAGCCTGTACAAAATAAAGGCTCACCTTCTCTTTCTCCTAAACTATAATGTTAAATCACGTCCATAGTATTCGACCTGATTTAAGAATATTTTCAATCTAACTAAAGTAGAGGAGTTAATGGATCCGAGAGCTCAAAGTTTTGTTGCGTGCGTACAAATTGCATTTAAGATATTAAGGTTTTCATCGGAACCACTCAGAATATCCCACGAAAAACGCTACAACCCCTACTTTATTTTCATAAACACACCACCATTTCCAGCCCCTAACACTCAGACCCTCCCTCTTTTCCCGGCGAAGCTTTTCCTAGCCTGATCGTGAGTGATTCGGAAAATATTCACGTCCTTAATGTCAGCATTTGACGATTATCGATATTTGCTACGTGCCGAGAAGTTGAAGCGTACCCATTGATTTCACGATCTGTTAATTCAATACAAACCACTAAATGTTTAATTATGATTTATATTTATTACATTCCTTCATCTTTCAATATTAGAATCTGTGGACCATAAGCTCACATAACTTATCAAATATATGTGTTTTCTCATGGCGAGCAACAGCCGCAGATTACCATATCATTGGTAACCATTCAGGGTCAAATTTTTTCGACTTTGATTCTCTCTTCTACCTGAAATTATTACCTTGTTATAAAACAATAACTTTTGTCACAAACGTTCATCATAACTGTTTGACTTATATATATATATATTCATTTTTTATTGCTTTGAAATATTTACAATTTTATATAAAATATGAGTTACTTGAACCTGTTACAAAACTAAAGTTACATATTTTTGTGAATCGCTAACATCTCCAAAAAAGAGACTAGCTTTTGTGCTTGGAGAGGCACTATAATTATTTATATGAGTTAAAAATTATACATTAATTGTAATCTATTAGATAATAATCAATATTATTGTAATATTAATTATTATCTAATTGTGTGCTTCTAAAGTGTTCATTTAATTTTTTTTTTAGTTCTTTAATATCCTTAATCTCTTTAATTCTTGAAGGAAGGCTATTGAAGTTTTTTATCTGAGTATATAAAATTTTATTGATAGTTTTTGGTGTTACATTTAGGGTTTTAAAGTTATTTTTAAATCTTAATGATGTCCTTGTTTCAAGTTTTGCAGTATTATATTCTTTGAGTAATTGATTAATTGAGATTTTTTGCAAATGTATTCTATTTTAGGTACCGGGAATTTTGCAAAAAGTACTTGTGTTGAAAAAGTTGATTTTTTTTAAAATATTACTTTAATAATTATTAGGAAAACACATTCTTATTGTGAATAAGAATGTGTTCTCCTTATAATATATAGGTTGTATCAATGTATCCAAAAATTTTAAAAATGTATTGTTAATTCTAGCGTCCGCTATCGGTTTACTCAAAGGTATTTGAGATTCCGTAAAAACAAATTAGATGGCTTTTTCAAATATTGGAACGATAAATGTATTCATTTGAAAAAGGTGTAACATATAGGTTCGAAAATTTGTCGTCACAAATAATGTCGCTGTAGCATAGTTGGATAATGCACCTTCCCCGGTTTGGAAAGAGATCCAGGTTCGAATCCCGGTGGCGCAATATTTGTTGATAAAATTGTTTTTTTATGTATATCTTTCTAATTAATACATTTAATTAGTATTTACTTAAATAATTATTTTCCGTGTTTTTACTATATTATATATTATGTATATAATATATCATATGTTTTGGCTCGTGAAGGACGAACGAACAAGAGACAGCCGAAAATTATGATGAATATACTAATATGTGTTTATACTATATATGTATACATATACGTTTATTTTAAGGTTTCCGCAAGCACTTGTACATGGAACTGATGTCTCATGTCGGTTAGATCGCGCTTTTTAAAGATTTTCAAGGATACCTAGGTAACATTATCAAGTCTTTGTATAAAAAATGCCGAAACGTTTTTCTTAGGTTTCCTTAACCACCTACTAAAAACATCTATAGAAAATAAACCATCTTCAAGAAGGAAACTATCTACAAAAAATGTGATCTAACCTAAAAGAAACCATACATATATGTAAAATGAGAAGTAATACTAAAGAGAATTAGTATTGAACACATTACAATATTTTGTGGAACTTTAAATATCATAATATAAAGATCAAAGGAGTACATTTTTATCTTGTATAAGCACAATTTAATCAATTCGGGTTAGTTATCTCAATTGTAGGTGTCGCATACAAATTGTATTCACAAAAAAAAATTATAGCGGCGGAGGCCGAACTTTTTTCTAGACTCTTCTCGAGATTTCCTGCGGAAAGTTACATTAATACACAAAAAGGGATGAAAATAAAATATTCTCCATGAATATTGTGAATAGTCAGTACTATTTATAGTTATTAGCTAAATTTAATAATATATATTTAGGTCGATAATGCGACTGTTAGTGAAGGTATTTCTCGTAATGTTTGTTAATAACAGGTTATTTAATTTTTAACATTCATTAATATATTTATTGCAAAAACAATATGATTAGACATTTTTTAAAAAATTTTAAATTTTTTTGTACAAATTAAATGTATCAATTAGAAAGATATACATATAAAGTCAATTTATCGAAAGAATATTATTGTTGCTACCGGGATTCGAACCTGGATCTTTTCCTATCCAGGGAAATGCAATAACCGATTACACTACACCAACATAGTAAGTTGATTATTAATCAATTAATTGATTTTATATGTATATCTTTCTAACTGATACTTGTATTGAAAATATCACAGATCTATGTGCAGAAAAATTTCAACTTCACAATAAGATGTGCTCTCCTTAAAAATTATAGAATTAACTTTAGAATTGAATATTATATTGAACTCATGTGGTCAAATATAATTTTATATAGATATTTTTTTTTATAATCTTGAAAGCTAGATTCATAAAGCATATTTCTATACGCATGATTACTGGTTTATATATACACTCAAAATAAACTAAAAATTAATTAATAAAAGCTGTTTAATTTATTATAGGCCAATTTTTTTATTATTTTAATGCATATTTGAGTTTTAAGTATCAAAATGATATAATAGGTAGACACCCTTTTTTTCATACTATTGAAATAGCAGGGTGCCAGATAGTTCAAGAGGCAATTTATTTGAGCGCGCAAATCACGAACACCGGGGATTGTGGGCGGAAAATTTGAAAGCAAATCTAGCTAAATTTCCTATGAACTAATATGAAAAGACAAAAATATCAAACAATCAAAATAATGTTGGTTCACACTCTCATCTTCTCGATTTTCATACACACAGCAGGGATTTGAACAGTCGCCTTCGAAGAGTATTGTTAGAGTAGAATGTGACGCATTCCATAGATAGTACGACGCCTCAATCTGCAACAAATTCCGTAAAATCTGCGTTAGTGCACAAAATATTCTTCCAATTTATCTGCCAGAAAAAAGTACGCTTGTTAAAAGAAATTCAACTGTGTATGGCTGGAAACCTGCTAGAAATATAGTAAGACAGACTCCAGGGCCAGCTGTAAAAACGATTCACGTTTGATTGAGGCCACTCTGTGGCATCCCTGAAATTAAGAATTAAAGAAAAACAATACTTTATTTTTTATTTATTATCTTAGTTTTATTAACCACTAATTAATTATTTATTAGTGGTTAATAAAACTAAGATAATAAATAAAAAATATGAATTTTAACCACAAAATTAATATTGTTAATTTTAAAAGTGTAAAAAACAATGCTTGTCATTAACGTTCGTATGTAATACTTCTTCTTCTTTTAATTAGGCAATCCACCCTTCAAGGCGATTTGTGTCATTAATCGAGTTAAAACTTTATTGTAAAAATAAAGGACAATAATATTATAGAACAGGAAATTGTCGTTCAAAAAATTTGCTATTATATAAATGTAATACTAAACTTGTGTTATATATTTTTGCTTTCAAAAATTATTTGCTAATTTAACTTGTATTTATTATCATATTAAAATTATGTATGTTTTATATTTTTACTTGATTTTAAAGTTCAAGTCTATTTATTTTACACCTTTTTTCTATCAATATATGAGACCACTCCTGAAATAACATATATTGTTTTTGGGCAGTTATGAGATATGAATGCATCGAATATATTCTTGCGATCGAACAACCATATAAAACAAATCAATAAAACTATTACACAGTATTTCTAAGTGATTTTATCTGCAACAATACTGTATATCATCCGAGATGGCCGACGCTCCACCCATCTATCAACATTTGTAAAAACCGATATACAGTGTTTTTGGAGGGGAGGTCTCAAATACTAAAATCGTATTCCTCTCTATCTTGTTTAACCGTTTGAATGCTACGCGTCGCAAAAGCGCTGCGATCGTTTGTATCCAAAATTGCTTAGCACTAAAACATCTCTCTTTTATTTATCATGTAAATTAAACCATTATGTATTATTTACTAAATTTGTATTAAAATCGCGAACTATTTTGTATGTAAAAGGTTTAGTCCGTAAAAATGACCAAAACAATCTTTTTAAAAACTACGAACAGAATTCTCATTAATTTAATGAGTTTTCTGTACTAGTCTATTGCGTTATCTAATCTATTTGGCGACTGCCAATGATGAATCCAAAATGCATATTGATAAATCCGAATCGTCCATCATACAATTGAATAAGAAGAACAGAGCTGCGACAGATGATCAAATTACCATGAATTCATTAAAACCCATATTTTCGAAATATATTTAATATCTCAACGGAAGAATGTCTTAAAATCATATTTCTGCGCGAAGCGTTACCGCCCGCCGGCGCAGTCTACGGGCAGGACAGTAATCGAGTTTTGAAATAACAATATACAAAATTTGGAAACGCCGGCACGCTCGTAGCAGTCTGCGGTAACTACAATGTTTACCGGGGACTTAATCAAATAATGTCAGGTTTCGGATCTTGTTAGTTTGCTAGTTCATCTTCCGTACCTGCCAGCCACCTAGCTAGATAACACTTTTGTTATAACATGACAATTTCAGCTTACTGTTTCATAGCAAATCCATCATTTTCATTTCAAATTTCTAACAGTGATTCATTATTAAAAATATATCAATTTTAGACATTGTGTTCCAGCTATTTTTATGTTACAGAAATTATAATATGTGAGTGATTACTTAATTAAATATTAAATTAATGTACTAATTATAAATATATACATATAAAATCAATTTTGTCGAAAAATATTGTTTTAGCGTCACCGGGATTCGAACCTGGATCTTCATTTCCAATCCGGGGAAGTGCACTACCTTTGTGCTATAACGCCAGTATTTTTCTTGACAAATTTTCGAAACTATATGTTACATTTTTCAAATTAATACACCTGTCGTTCCATTATTTGAAAGCCATCTACATTATTTTTACAGAATCTCAAATACCTTTGAGTAAACCGATTTGCAGACGCCAGAATTATCAATTCATTTTTATTAAATTTTGGACACGTTGATACAACATATATTATTAAGGAAAACACATTCTTATTGTGAAGTTGTAATTATTCAGAACATAGGTCTGTGATATTTATAACATATAGTTTCGAAAATTTGTCAAGAAAAATACTGGCGTTATAGCACAAAGGTAGTGCACTTCCCCGGATTGGAAATGAAGATCCAGGTTCGAATCCCGGTGACGCTAAAACAATATTTTTCGACAAAATTGATTTTATATGTATATATTTATAATTAGTACATTAATTTAGTATTTAAAAATATCACAGACCTATGTTCTGAATAATTACAACTTCACAATAAGAATGTGTTTTCCTTAATTATTACTTAATTGAAAATATATTTTTATTATGATGTTGCGATTTTAGAACATAATTCTTCGATAAAATTAAAGCAAATTAGATTAATCACTTTGAAAAATAAGCAGAAAAATGTATCTATCAAAAAAATGTATAGTAACCACAGAGACTCTAACCTGGAACTTTCTCTTGCTAAGAATGAGTTACCATTTGCTTTCTCAAACTTTTTAACTTGTGTGTTATTCCTTATATCTCACTATAACTTTTATGAGAAATTAGCCTTTAATCCGTCCTCAGACGGTTGTTTAAGCGTTAAATACATACACAATATATGTTATGTAATCTATAATGATAGATTACAGTTGAGTAATAGAGTTGAGTGATAGAGTTGAATGCAACTCTTATTTAGATGCAATAAACTTCCACAAAATGAAAGCCCTAGAACACGTGCTGACCAAATACTTCTCTTCAAATTACTGCAAGGCCATATTGGCTGTCTCAGCCAATTAGAATTAATATCTCTCCACGTACCATCTAGATCGACCCACCATCCGCACCCATCCACAGTGGAACATCTTACATACAAAATTAATTCATTCACCGGTCATGCAAATACCAGTATGAAAAATTTACAGAAGTTGACTTTTTAAACATTAGTCTTACTACGCTTAAAGGGTTAATTTTATGAACCACCACAATCTCAATTTTGATTAATCATTCTTCCTATAAACACATCTAGCTCTCCCTTTACCGCAACAATAGTTGCAACCTCCTCACCCTTTCTTCTTCTTGTTTTCTTTTTATTTATCATCTTCACCCAAATATACTTATGTACCTAAACATTTCTGTGGATTTTCGTAAATGGTATCACATGTTAAATCCTTCAATAAAATAAAATTAAACATGCAATGATTATATTACAGTTACATCAGACAACTTGTTGGAGAAACAACACCTTACACTTAAACTCTATAATTTTCAATCTTCTTCTTCTTCTTCTTCTTCTACCGATTTGCGTCCGTTGTTGAATATAGGTCTCCATTTTTTGCTTTCTATAACTTCCTGTCATTTATAATATATGACCATCGCATTTCGTGACGCAATAGTTAGATAGCACAAAATAGGAAGCATAGCACAAGGGACCGTGAGCTCTGAAAACCTTTAAAAGGAGGCAAGATGATCAGATAATATAAATAATTAGATATATATATATCTAATTATTTATATTTATTTCCCCCGCAACATTATATATATATATATATATATATATATATATATATATATATATATATATATATATATATATATATAATTAGATAATGTTGCGGGGGAAATTGAAATGCAGGGGAAGCAAAGCGCAAGAGAGAAAGATAAGTGGAAAGCGAAAAAAAATTACACTATGCACTGGATGTAGATCGGCAGAAAAAGATTAGGAATAGAAAAGATACTTTAGAATTATCTTAAATACACAATAACAAAAATAGTATTTAAAAATGAGGTTTAAAGTAGCATATTCGTCTTAGGGATAAAATAAGCTACTAATTACCAGTATATTATTAGCAATATTTGAATATGTCCAAGAATACACAATTACTAGATTTTCACTTACAAAGACACTGTTGTTAAACAAATATTAAATATTTTATAAAGACGAAGCTATTTTTTATTATATATATTAATATTCATATATACCCATTAGGGTGAGAATGGTGAACATTATATTTGTATAAAGTGATCACTTAAACCAGCCGAGGACAGGTCGTGAGCCCTGTAAAACTTCCATATCTTTCCATTAAATATAATAAAAAGTAACTTCATCTCTATGCATCATCAACATTTGTTTATTAACAGTACTTTTGTAGGTGAAAATTCAGTAATTGTGTGTTTTTGGACCTATTCAAATATTAGTAATAATATACTGGTCAAAATAAGAAAATATATAAATATCACATTACGTTATTTATAAAACTCTGATTATTAAACGTATTAACACGGTGACACGACTAAATCAGTTAAATTACTGTTACATACTCAAAACATCATTAAAATCAAATCGTGGATACTTCATTTATGTTCATTAACCTTCATATGGCTACATCAAACACGACACACGAGAATCGTTGTGTGAAAAAATGTGACTAACATTTTTGTACGATCCCGATTTGAGCTCAGAGTGCGCTATTAAGCGTCGCCACGACCGCTTTAATAATAATTATCATTAGTGTAGTCTAACACCTCCCCCGGGACACTGGCTGGGTTTGGATCTCGGATAATCACTGAAATGTGCTGCCTTAGGGGGTCCCACACGGTGCAAATGCTGATAGTCTTTAAAGTTTTAGGAAATCTAAAACTCCGGGTCGCGGTCTACCAAATAGCTTCACAAAAGTCATGTTAAGAATGAACATCAGTATTTTAATAATCCTCAATTTATTTTATTTTATTGCCCCTACAACCAGTCTTGGCCTTCTCAAGATTTTTTCTTTATGGATCCATATTACGAGACATTTATTTTCAGTCTTAGATTTTTAAAATAGATATGTCTTTGAAGACATTGTCGCTCCGTCTTAACTTTGACCAAGTTCTTGCGTTCTGTTAGTCTCGTGTTCACCAATGACTTCGGTGACTGCTATTTGATCATCCTCTTCTCATGACTCAACCACCGAAGTCATCTTATTTTAATAAACCTCGAAACGCTTATCTTATTACACTTATACAAAGAATACAGCTCATTGTCTACACCAAAAACCACCCGAAAAATACGCCTAAAAATTTTCCTTTCAAAAACATCCAGTGCTCACTCATTATTCTTAGTCAATACCGATGTCTTAAGCCAGTCATATACGCAACGTTATACCTGACAAGAATACTGTTCGCCTGTACAGGCAAACCGAAGCATTTATGTGACAAAACTGGCAGGTATCGCTACATGTACAGGTGACCTGACAACAACAGAAAAATCATATTTTTACCTATGGGTAAGTGCTAACTTCTAGTTAACTCTGAAAGTGTATGTTACTTCAGGGCGCAGGTCTCAATTGCTCCATCCACCGCAAAAGAAAAGGTCGTATTGCGTAATCAGAAAAAATGTCGTCTCGCAAGCGCAGCGTAATTGTGAAACATTTTATTAAATTGTATAAATTTGAGCCATCCATTTTTAAATAATTGCAGTAATCTTGAGGCTCTACGTTTAATTCCATTATCGAATTGCCGTGACTATATTGGCTTCTTTTTAACAACCATTATTTAAACCATTTTTGTCGCGGTTTTCGTTCTTTCTTTCATAGCATGACGAGTGGACCTACTAACGCTACCGCATCGTCGTAATTGCGCTGTACCGAAGCCATGGTTGACTGTGAGATTGATATAAGTTGGCCGCTATGTGTATGGCCAAAGTTGAGCTATAATTAACTTGTTATGTTTACTTGAACTATATACCTGTTAGGTATACCGTTATGTGTATAGCCGGCTTTAGATACATATTATATAAGTACTGGTCTGATAATATTCATTTTTAGACTAAGATATGAGTTGTTAGGAGAACACATTCTTATTGTGACATTATAATTATTCAGAACATAGGTTTGTGATATTTTAAATACTAATTAAATATATTAATTAGAAAGATATACATATAAAATAAATTTTATCGAAAAGTATTGTTGTTGCGGCACCAGGATTCGAACCTGGATCTTTTTTCAAACCGGGGAAGATGCATCATCCAACTGCGCTACAGTGACATTATTTTATAGGACAAATTTTCGAACATACATGTTATACCTTTTTCAAATTAATACATTTATTGTTCCATTATTTGAAAGAGCCTTGAAAAAACTTTGTTTTTACGAAATCTCAAATACCTTTGAGTAAACCGATGCAGACGCCAGAACTAACAATTATTTTTATTAAATTTTGGACACATCGATACAACTTATATATTATTAGGAGAACACATTCTTATTGTGAAGTTGTAATTATTCAGAATATAGGTCTGTGATATTTTAAATATTAATTAAATGTATTAATTAGAAAGATATACATATGAAATTTATTTCATCGAAAAACATTGTTGATGCGCCACCGAGATTCGAACATGAATTCTTTGAGATTCCGTAAAAACAAAGTAGATGGCTCTTTCAAATAATGGAACGATAAATGTATTAATTTGAAAAAAGTCTACCATATAGGTTCAAAAATTTGTCGTCAAAAGTACAAAAGTAGCATAGTTGGATAATGCACCTTCCCCGGTTTGGAAAGAGATCCAGGTTTGAATCCCGATGGCGGAATAACAATATTTTTCAATAAAATTGATTTTATATGTATATATTTCTATTTAATACATTTAATTAGTATTCAAGATATAAGTGTTTCTCTAGAAACACTGTCATCAACAGCGGTCGGGGTTTTGTTAAATTTTGGTGTAAATATCAACGCTTATTATGCATTTTTTGATCTCTTCTGTATTATTACAAAAAATTACAAGTAAATAATATTATTATGTCAAGAAGAATTTATAATATTGTTGTTGTCTCAGACACATTATTATTATTTTCAATATTTGTGGAGGTTTATCGCCTCCACAACCAACAACGCCGCCAACAGTTCCTGAACGCACTCGGCAAATACCTAGGTGCAAAACCATGTCTCCAATATTATTATTTGCGGAGCCAACATTTCGAGGCTAGCGGAAATCGACCAACCTCGATACCCTTATTTGCCTGCCCTGGTATAACATGTGTAAATGTACGTCCTACATACACGGATGTTTGTGTCTCGGCTCAGTGAAGTTTTCTAGGTGTTCCGAGACCCGAGAGATGGCGCCTTTATCTGCGGTCACGTCGTAAGTCAGCAAAGAAAGTAGTGCGCGCGTGCTTTCCGAAGTAAAAATCAATGCTTTTGTTGTAACTCGTGACTTGTGTTAATGTTTCGTTTAATGTGTCCAATCAAACAAAGTATTGGGTTAAGCGGAAAAGCTTTTTGGGAGAATGCGAGTTTTCCCGCTCATCAAGCAAGGAGGCGTGGGCTATAAATCAAGGCGGTCGTTAAATTTACGACATTTCAATAAAACAGAGTCTCGGAGTAGCGATAAAATGTCAAAGATCTTCGAGGACTGAAGAACATTTATAGCTCAAAGGAGGCAGAACATGATTTAATTTATCATGTTTACGAGTTTATTTTTTTACCATACACAACGACGGCTCGACGTCGAAAGGAGGGAGCACACGGAGGAGACACGCTAACGCTGCAGCGACGACACGGCAGTACGCGGCAGTGAGCAGAAAATAGAAATCGGTACTCGCCGATAATATATTATGACTACTAAACTTCTAGTAGCTTCGAAAATTCGATAATGATTGATACAAATTGTAAAAGAACATGGGCATTTGATCTCGGCAGAACTGTCAGTTAAACATTCTAAATAATCTATAGAAAAGTTTCCTGTTATCTGCCCGCCATTATTTGTTATTTGATTGGAATATAATGTGGCATTATAGATGGCAAATACAATATACACACTAACCTAACATAACTTAGTCCGTCTGCTTATATTGGCCTAACTGGGTGGACTAATGAACTCAAGTGATATATATAAATAATGTATCATCAGTATTAGAACGAGAACAAAAGATAACTTAGTCCGTAAACAGTGTAAACTGACAGTGGCGGGGATATAATAACAAAGAGAGAGGCAGATAACAGAAAAATGTACGTTTATAGTGTTCTATAGATATTCAAGATGACGAGATCGTAAAAAGAAACAATTAACTAAACAAATTGCAGTAAGTAACGCATATGAAATAAATGTATCAAATAAATTTATTTTAACAGTTAGTTTGTGAACAGAAATTTTAATTAATGTTTTTATTTAACATCAGTTTTAAATATGTAGAAATTCAAACTCAGGTTGAGAACGAGACTCAAGTTCTCACGAAATTAATTACTCCAACACATAAAAATAAATCAAAAATAGTTCAAGTACTAATATATACGGAAGGAATTTAATAGTGATGATTTAAACTGTAATTGTGAGATTCTGGTTTGATTTTAATGGTGATTGACGGGCGTAATTTGACGAGCAATCACTGATATACTAGAAACATCCAACAGTTGAATCTCAATTACCAATCACACATCACAGTCACAATAACACTGGAAATTAATAATGCGATATGTTTATTTTGATTTTAATTTTATTAAGGGATTTTGTATCAGTGTAAATAAACATAATAGAACTAACATAATAAATATTTAACATGTGATACTAATTATTTAAATCCACGCACATGTTTTAGTACATAATATAGTAGAAGATTAAAAAAATGAAAAAGGAGTGAGAAAGGATAGGTAGATTGAAACTATTGTTGTGGCAGAGGGAGAGCAAGATGTGTTTGTAGATAGAATAATTTGTCAAAATTGAGATTGTGGTAGTTCATAAAAAGAACTTTTTATCCGTAGTAAGGCTAATGTTGAACTAGTAATTTCTGTTAATTTCTCATTATGGAACGGTAAATTAATTCATTTTGTATATAAAATGTTCTACTTCTAGGAATGTGGAAGAGTGCGGGAATCCCAGTAAAGTATGTCGCAAGAACTGCGTTAGAAAACTTTATAACTTTCATATACTCTCACGTTAACCCGATATTTTATATTCACGCTTATCGGTACCGGGATCGATACCAGGCGTCTCCAAAATATTTATGAAATCAGAGAGATTTTGGAAGCGCCTAATATCAATCACTCGTCATATAGCAATAATAGCGGATGCACTCGCATCTTTTAAAACAAATTATCATACATAATGAAGATTTTTTGTGTGTTTGATTTAATGCATTTATTTTGATATTATACTTTATTATTTATACATTTGTATTATCAAATTTTAATAGTAATATTGAATTTATTTGAAAAATATTTACATCTGGTGTACTTGTAACAAGCATAACTATTAAAGAGCTTATCAATAAAGAGCTCCAACTACTACTATTTTCACATTTTATTCGTATTCCCGTCTGTGCGAAAAGACCGAGGTTCGGTTCTATGCTGGGAAGTTTTTTATTTATATTTTATTTATTGAAAAAATTTTGAATATTTTTTCGAACCATAAAAACACATTATATACAGAGGTGGTACGACACATGCGTCATACTACCTCTGGTACCCGATTACCTGAAATTCTGATCGATATAATTTTAAATAATAATAATCCTTAAAACCTCCCGAATCCGCCTATGACTACGTTTTAACTAATTTCGCTGAACGCAATTTAAATTTAAATGCATCCATTGTGGCAGCGTTTGGTTATCATCATATTTTGGACATCATAATAATTCCTCTGTGAATCGAGGAACATTTAAAACGATCCGAATAATTTTAGCGGTTGATTAAATTGATTACCGCATAATTATGTTGAAAATAAAACAAAATATTTTTTTATTATTAAGGAAAATAAATTCTTATTGTGAAGTGTTAATTATTCAGAACATAGGTCTGTGATATTTTAAATACTAAATTAATGTATTAATTATAAATATATACATATAAAATCAATTTTATAAAATATTTTTTCAATAACTTTTATGTGTATGATGAAACTGGGTCGTTTTGGTGTTTTTTATACAATATATAATATTTAAAATGCATGTGTATAATATGTCCAGTGGCATTCAGCGTGCATCTGGCATCCAGATACTGGGTTTAACAAAATATTTTAGGTGTAGAAGCATATTAAAAATACGAGTCGAACATTTTGTTAGATGCCTAAAGGTCTGAAACAAAGATATACAATAATAATGGATCAGTTTCGCAAATATTTATAGACGTAGATTAATTTTGTAAACTTAAAGATTAACGTGATTTTGTAAAAATCTCATTTAATAATATTTTTCATAGCGATAGAGAATTTGTATATACTCCTTAAATATTTGTGACTCATACTTTAGTCAGGTATGTGTCCATAAAATAATGTGAACTAGGTCTGTTACATCCTGTATATATCCCTTTTACACTTTTACAAACTACTTTATTGTAATAAATATCATAATAAGTGTTTTATATTAATACATAAATTGGAAGGGTAAAAGAGGCTAGTAAAAAACTTTCTATTAAATGAGGGTTGTTATACCTGTTAGTCTGTTCTCTTTACAATCCTGTATCCTTTGACCGATCTAAATCAAATTTTGCAATTAGGACCCTGTGCAAAACAAAGGCACCATCTCTGTCCTTCTGGCCATTCTACCCTTTTCCCACGATATAAATGTTTGTTTTAATATTAAATTCTATCCAGTCTAAATACATTGTACCTCAGTTACTCTTTAGGATCCTGACGAAAATATAGTCACCTTCCTCCTTAACCCTCGTCATTTCGCTCTCCTCCTCTTATACAGGATTAAAATTTTGCATTCATCTTTATTATTTAAGCTGCGCAAAATAAAGGCAGCCTTCTTCCCTTAAACCCCTATCTTAAATTTTAACTAAATTTGTATCTCAAGCTACACCGTATATAGACCATTAGTCTTGTATATATTGTTGCAAACGATGCCGAGCGAGATTACAGGTTCGAAGTCTAAGGGTTATAGTGAAGAGTATTGAAGAGTAGTGAAGAGTAAGGAAACTGGTGGATAACTAATGGTGGATAATAAGCCTATCAGGGGATGGTGCGGGAGTTAAGTAAAATAGATGGTTCTAGGAGTAACTAGAAAACTAAACAAATTTAAATAATAAAAATATTGGATTGTTTGTATAGCGCCATTTTCGTAAAATCTTTCATCTCAAGGGCGCTTTACACATAAACTGTTTATAGTCCTAAATTACTTTTGTTTTTAAAATTAAAAATTATTATTTTCACTTATGGAAATAAATTTTTGAAAAGATGCGTTTTTAGTTTATTCTTAAATAAAGTCTCTGATGCACTGTTTCTTACGACGGAGGGCAAAGAGTTCCACACTTATGGGCCTGCTACTGCAAATGCCCGTTTGCTAAATTTAAACTTCTGACAACGGTTGGTCTGAGGCCGGCCTGAGAGTTGACGTCTATTATTCAAATTATCTGGGATACAAAGCTCTTGAAGATACAGAGGCGCCATGTTATGTTCCGCTTTGTACTTCAATTAGCATAATTTGAATTCAACTCTTTCAGGAAATCGGAGCCAATGTAGCTGATGTTAGAGGGATATTATATGAGAGAATTTGGAAACTCCATATAGTATCCGTGCTGGCACATTCAGAATGGATTGTAATCTATCCAGTTGACACATTGGCAGGCCAGTATAGATGCTGTTACAATAGTCCGCATGTGACACCACAAATGCGTTTATAAATAGACGGGCTGCCTCAAGAGGAAGATGTCTCTGAATACTTTTAATCTGTCTCAGTTGATAAATGCATGCACTGATAGTTGTGCTGTTTTGTGTATTCATTAAAAGATCTGAATCAATGTGCACGCCCAACAACTTAACTGCAGATTTAGCATTTGCAAACATTGATTAAAAAATATAGCCCCTTATCTTATCTCACTATGTTAATTATCTAGATATTATGTTCTGTGAAATCGCAACTACAAAAAAATCATTCAAAATTGATTAATAAACGAATTGTAAAATTTTATTTCAATGAGATGCTGGGTAAACCAGCTAGTCTTATTCTGAGAGTTACAATCATCTGTATTAATATTCTTCTTTGATCATTGTTCAATATCAAGTCGTCGTCTTCTCTTCCCTGGAAGTATGACAGATTTATTTATGTAATTAACTATGTAATACATATGTATAATAGTGTTTTGATTGTCCCCGTCTCACTAGAAAGTTTTGTGTTGAGACGGGTGTCCTGATATTTTGTGACCGGATTAAGATTAATAAATGTAAGGACATGGCCCAGCCGCAAAGCCTCTCTTGAAAGGCTTAGCAACAATAACCACAGCAACGAATTTCCCAGGTACATAGATAAATTTTCATGTTCCATTACGGACAACTAATTTAAACTCCATTCTGTATAGATAATCAAATTTCTAATAATATTCACTATTTTCTAATGTATAAATTGAATAGAGCCGGAAACTTTACGCTTTGACTGGATACAGAAAATTTATTAAGTTAAAAGTAATTGTTGAATTTAGTGGTTCTCAATATAATTTACCTAAATTTAATCAACATGTATAATTTATCCTATTTTTAATATATGCGAAGTATAGAATCAAAATCATACATGTCCAATTTTTATGATTTTTGAGTTATGTATGTACAAATATAGAGCAAATTAATGTCTACAAGACTAGCGTTTTGAAATTAAACAATTGTCACCGAATTTCGTAAAAAAAGATTTTTAAATTCGCTTGTTATTTCAATAACAGACATGTCTACTAGATAATTAATTCAATATCAGACAAATATTTTATCAACCAATAAGATTTTCAACAAGGAGACAGTATATGGTTATGTGACATGTGGTTATCGGTTATTTTCAATGATTCCAAATTTAACAGTTATGGTAAAATGGTTTTTTGGATTCTTTTCGAACACAGGTAAAAGTGAATATGTCTGCTTTTGATTCTGGACTTCATATATATTGTTTTAATATGTATTTGTTATTTTATTATATTTGATCGAGTATTATATGAAGTATGACTGTATATGCCAACTATTTTAATAATCGGTTCTATTAAAAAATATCAAATATCAATTGGAACCCTAAATATATAAGTATGTATATTTCCAATGTCTGGTTCACCAGTGTATCTGAGTCAGAGGAACAAACACCAATTTTGTGGACTCCAAATATCAGAAGGAATATACGAAATAACTCATACCTTGGGTCTCGTTTGCTTCAGCCGACACGAATGTGTGACCTCTCTCGGTCGCTCGTCATATGCTACCGGTTTAAGTGTCGCGGCTTAAGCAAGCTCACCGCTCGGCCCAAAGATGTCGTTACCTATCCGCCATATAAGATTACTACCAAAAAGTTTTTTGCTTTTATTTATGATCTTTAATTCTTATCCTTCTATTACTTGCCCGGTTATCGGACCATTGACTTGTCCTTGAACTTCCAGAGCCTCTTTAGCTATCAATTTTGCCTTGAATGATGAGATGCAAGATTTTGTATTTTGCCGGTTTTTATTTTATTAATTTGTATTAAAAAATTTTAGACTTATGCATTATCAAATACACTAAATACAGGTCTTATGTTCACAACCAGAATCTCCCGTGTAGAATTTTCTGAACTACCGTGTGTATTTGGCTTTTATCTGACATGGTATTGCAAGCCGGTATTTCGACACAATAGCAAGACTAAGTATCGCATGAGCGACATCAAGCTTGATGATGGATCCTGCAATGGGATTCGAAACATCGGACAGAATATTTTAGAACACTCTACATAAGATACACTCAACTCGAACATTTATAATATTAACATTAATAAAATATTTTGTCCAGATGAAGGTGAAAAATCCAGGAACAAATCTAATTTTGAAATTTATAACACTAAATGAAGTCGTTTCTTTTTAAAAAATGTTTCTTCAGAAGAATTACACATCCACCCAATTTATAATTTAAAGGAAATTGATACTTCACTCCAACGCAATACATCAGTTTCTTTTCAAATTTGCCTAAGCATTAAAAAACGTTAGCGTGTGAAGTTGCAATCATTACATCCCTATTGGAAGGATTTCGATGTATTTATCGCTCCGGGTGTCTATGAGCACTCGCCTGAAGACTACATGGTACAGTACACAATACGCACTTCCAAAACGCTTTAAATCCGATTGGTACAAGTTCGATAGCCAGACTTGCCAGAGGTTTAATACTCTGCAGTCGATCACTCTTATGAGGAATCCTCTGACGACTACTGCCTCTTCAGTGGATTCACATTCACAAAAACTTCACTGTGTATTGTCTAAATCCACGATTTTATAAACGCTGGTGAGTATTTTTATAATTTGTCTGTATTCTACATACTTCGGTGTCCGGTCTTTATAGTTTACTTCGCAATCGTGAGTTACTGTTACATCTGGCGGTGTACTGTTTAAAGGTTAATGTTTCATGGACTTATTATTTTATATATACCGCTGTCATGTTAATTTGTACGTATTTTCAGTAGATATCGATAGAAATATTTCTTCTAGGTTCGATCGCGTTTTTTTGGATGATTTATATCTTCTGTGAACAAATACAATAACATCCCTCATTAGATCGATTTTTGGCGAAAGATCTCAATTTAGTGCGTATTAAATTCAATTGACACAACAATTAATGCCAACGAATCAATCGGCTACCTCTTATTGGAACACCCTGTATCTCAAACATAGACCATTCAGGCATTGCCAAATTGATTAAACATTTTTTTATTATATGTGCCAGCAATAGAGTATTTAACGAGGAATTCCTAAAATACGAAAAAATCTAATATTATATTACGCTTTTAAAATACCAATAGATGAAATAGTACTAGTTTTTTCTGAGAATATTATTTTTTCTTATTTTAAATAGAATTCGCTGATCCAATCAAATTTAACAAGACCCTCCTTGCGCCCCCTCCTCACACCACAGATTGTACTATGATAACGCATCATTAACCATTATGTGACGTTATAATTCGCGACAACCCAACCCAATACCAGGGCCGCATTGAGCTAAGATACACCAACCAAGCCAATTTTTGGCTAAATTTGTATCTTCGAATAACGTATCTTTCTATTCTCTTGGGTAAGCACTAATTGACTAAGCGATAAGTTGACAACTTTTGGAGAAATTAATTTATTCAAATGCTTTGTCACATTTCAGGCGTCGAATTGATACCAAATACCTTATCTAAAGTAGCCATTCCTCTAATTCGGCAAAAATATACTTCGTCGTTGAAAATTTCAATAGCTTTTTTGTAAAGGATAAAAATCAATTTTTTCGAAATTATAATATTAATGTATTTTTATTAAACAATTATTTTCTTCAATATTTGCAAAATAACTTTGTGGCAACATATTGTATAAATAATAAGAAAAAAAAATTTGTTTAAGCCACTATCTATTGATAGTTATACAAAATACTTTGTTTAAACCACTATTTATAAATTATTCTACATATTTCGATACCTATGGTATCTTCTTCAGGAAACAATGTATATTATAATTGACCAAACCCTCTTTGCAAATAGTCACCTTTAAATTTATTTTCATATTAGTTCTTACTTATTTATCATTTTATAGTTTTGTTTTTATCTATGCTTGTATTTTTTTTTATTTCATATACATTGTTACTTAAAAAATATACCATAGGTATCGAAACGTGTAGAATAATTAATAAATAGTGGTTTAAACAAAGTATTTTGTATAATTATTAATATAAAATGAGGCCACAAAGTAATTTTGCAAATATTGAAGAAGTCACTATTTATTGATTTATCAATATGTTTCAATACCTATTGTACCCTGATGAAGGAACCATTGGTCTTGAAACATGTTAATAAATTAATAAATACCGTTTAAACAATGTGTTTTTCTTATTGTTTAAGAAATTATTTATACAAAAAACTTTGTCATTAATGACATGTAAACAAAAAAATACTATTGCTTAGCGCAACTCTAATTAACATGTTTGTTGGTCTGATGTTTAAGTCTAGTGATCTGGTGGTCTCGTTCCAGGTGGTCATCAATTTCATTTTTCGTAGTTTGAAAATAGTAAGAATATTTATGTGATACGTATTCCGTATACGCATACCTATTTTTTTTTAATTAAAAAAATAGCTTTGTAAACATTACTATATATTTTATGGGTGCGAGCCCTCGAAGAGCAACACGTTGAGAGTGACAATAAAAAATATCTAACTATAAGCAGTTGAGTCATTAATTTAAACAACGTTTGTAGATTCTGTATGAAAATAATATTTAGCCGACTGATGGATCGACTTTTGTCTGCCTTCTTAATTAACATAAACCCAAAGTGTATGTTAAATGTTTTTCTTTTTCTTGTTTACATCAAACGATGAGAAAATCATCTACTTTTGAAGAAGCGTAATGGCCCGTTTTTAAGGATACGATTTTCGACTCGAGACAATTTCTGAGACATAAATTATATTCCCACGAGGTTCTTTGGAGTACCTAGTCTTTCGTGTACACATCGAGTCTAGGAGTTTGTCTGCCTCGCACTTTACTTAACACATGTCTTACATCAAACGTCAAATGTCAGTCCATCAATCGTTGATATTCGGTCTAATGAATTTGAATATCTGCACCAACATTTTAAATGGAATAAATATTTGCAACTAAAAGCCTCGTTTTCAGAATAAATAGTAGGTATGTATGTTTCTAGACGACGTTTGTACGCATGTGGTGAATCTCGCTAACAAACGAACTTTGGTTACACGGCATTAAGTTTGTGTCTCTCTCGATCTTTGATCTCTGAGCTTATCTTCAGGTATAAATCACAACTGAGTACAACAGTACTGAGCTATATCTCAACTAAATCTCTAAATTTTATATCATCGTGTCTCAGTTCATGAACACGGGCCATATATGCCGACGGAGCGTAAAAATCATTATGCTTGAACTATACCTAACCTATTGCAAATGAAAACGAGAAAATAAATGCACACAAGAGAATAAATGCAAATAATGATATAAAGAAAACAACGTTCATCTTCATTCGGACTCTGATCTAGTGAGGTGGGCAGGAAATACATGAAATAGAAGTTTTAAATTTAAAAAAAAAATTTTCCTTACAACACCGATATCATTTTTACTTATTAGCAAATTACATTAATCATTATTGTCTTCATATGGAAGCTAAAATACAAATCTTCTGTCTAATTTCATCGTTCTTTTGCTTAATATATTTTATAATTAATCAAACAAACAAGGCTAAAGCTAAATTTAATTTATGTTAAACGGATGACTTTGACAATGCGTAGAATAACACGTGTATTGACATCTTGAATTATTAATGAATTAAAAGCAAATAACTTTAAATCATAATTTAAAATTTATGTTCAAACATAAATTTTAATACTAAAATGCTTTCATTAAACCGTGATTTTTTATTAAAATGTGAGACAAAATTTATTATATTCATCTATCGGATTTGCACAAAAACATAAATGAATACACAGTGTGTACAGTTTATAAAATTGTTTGCATGAAATATTAGTTGACAGAGAAAATGTAAATTAGGTTTTTCCTTTATCTATAGACATAAAACAGAATAATGGAAAAGAGGCTTGGAGGAGAGGAGAGATAATGTACTCGGAGATCCTCGAGTATTTCAACGAATTTCTTATACTCGTCCTTAACAAACATTTGACTATACATAAATTACACCTACGTAAAACTACCGTTCGTACCCGGCATAACAAATCATTACTGGGAATAGAAAATCCTTTAAGAAAATTAACCAACAGCGTACCATAATAATACAATTCAAGAGTCGTCCAGAAATTCTAAAAATTGAAATTAAACATTAAAAGTGCGATCTTACTGTATAGACTTTCTTTTTGGTCTCATTCCATATTAATTAACTAATATCTATTTAATTCTTTGATCTACAACTCTACTATTGTAGTGTGTGTTGCATTGTTTTGATATATTAGATTAATCATCTTTTTTGCGGTTTTTGTTTTCTTAATTTTAAACTTATTTTTTATGAATGAAAGGTTTATTCAACGAACGTTTCATTTGTTAATATTTTTTTTAAAGTGCGTATTTCAATTTATATTTTAGTAATATCGATTTCGGTTTTATTATAAATTTTGTTTCATTATAAAAATAAGAGCAATTTTTCGTATCAATTCAAAAGCAGCAGAAACTGCTCGATGCTTTTGGTGTGGGTACTGTTAAAGAACTTACAAAACAATGGTGTTTCCAAAAATTTCGTGCCGAGAACGAGAGTTTTAATAACAAAAAAGTTCGGTATCATCCTTCTTCAATTGATAACGATCACCTGAAGGCGTCAGTTGAATCAAAATCAAGCGCAACAATTTGAAAGCTTGCAAAAAAATTAAACCCTAATCAGCGACGTGCATTAGGCGTGGACTTAGGTTATGCTGGTAATATCGATAGTATAAAAGCGATAAGTATTATTATTAGAGATTGTATTCATCGTTCACTTTTTCAGGAACATGTTTTGTGTAAGAATGCCTGTGTGACTTTATTATTCACTCTTGAAAAATAACAGTATTATTACTATTATTGTTGGGAAATTTTTCAAGCTATTAAATAACGGAGCTAAAATATATTGTAATATGAAATAATACCACGTTTAAAGTGTATTTTGAGTGAAGACGCATACCCTTGCAAAAAATTTTGCAAAAAAAACACATACGCTGCTTTATTTTTCAATTCTAAATTCTTCCACTAGTTATACGGTTTTAGTTAACACGTTGATATGAGAACTGAATTATTTTCGCGTGGATTTACATACTTTATACATAATACATATATCAAATAAATATTTAATTTGCATTTACTTCTTAAATATTATAATTATGCACAGTTCTTTTGATTGTATTGAGTGCACGCTTCTAGCGTTACTCATTCAACAATTTTGAATCACTTTAAATAGCTATGAAAATCAAAAAACTTGACAAATACGCGCCGCAAGAATGGAGTGAAAACTAAAATTATTTATATTTTCGTAGAAAGCAATCACTTGTGGTTTGACATATTACATTAAAGAAAATAACAATCACTTTGTATGAAACCACGAAATTTATTATACGTCAACCGGTTTCGCTTATCTCAAGCTTCATCAGGACGTATTTAAATCTAATCATAAATACAAAAAGAGTGCACATATACGTATCATACATAAAGAGGGAGATATAATATAAAATTACATGTGAAAAAGACAGACAGAATACATATATAGTTGAATAGTACATCAAGGGAGACAGAATATAAAATTATGTGCGAAAGAGAGAGACAGAATACATATACAGATAAACGGAATATTAAGGGAGGGGTAAATACAGTGTTAATGGATATTAAATTCATTTTAAAGGAAACATACCTAATATGGGGCTAATGGATAAATTAATTTGATTATTAAGAATTGGCGTACGACTATTTATTGCCTTTTTTATTTCAAGGGCTTCTAAATTGTCCATCCGTAGGCCAAACCCGTTTTTATGGAGGATATTGACCCCTTGTGGTATTATTAAAAGAATAGTCTTTTTCAATAATATGGTTTGAAAATTCTAAGAAACCATTATTGTTTAAACATTTAAGATGTTCTTTGACACGAATATTTTCATTACGGGCAGTTTTGCCTATATAGAATGAGGGACAGTTGTAATTATTCAGAACATACATAATATACTAATTAATAAATTTAATTATTATTTTAAATATCACACACCTACGCTCTTAATAAATACAACTTCATAATGAAAATGTGTTCTTCTTAATAAAATTATTTGAACCGAAATTATTCTCCTACCATCCTAAAAATTGAATCTTGACTATGTCTTGTCTATGGAGCCTCTTAAGATTTCTCCAACTTTATAATCAAAAGTAAAGAACAGTGAAGAGAATGCATAGTCAATATGATTATTTCCATCTCCCGGTACAGGCCATTAAACAACGAATCGAGATCACTCTTTAACCACCCCTCTGCGTCAGCCATTGATCGCCTCACAGTGTGCATTAACCACTCAACAATACCTCCGCTCGAGTTCTCAACCCCTTTCGCCTACACTGTTCCGTAATTGCGCATACGTATTGAAAGAAATGTCAGAGCTACCCCATCACGCGAGCTGTACAGTTAATTTAATTATATTGATGGGGAAAAAATCACATAAACGTTTAACACCTGAGTAGCAGGTGCCAAGTCGGGTATCTAAAATGTCAAGATGATAAAGCCTCTTATTGAAATTGTTAAACGGGCGACGTCTTCTTATATGATAAAAATACAATTAAATATCTTCGTAATCTTGAAATAATTCACGTAGTGTGGTGACAAAACTATTTTACAACATTACGGCAACCGCAAATTTAAATTATTGTCAAACCTGCTTACAGCTTTTTAATTAATTTGTAATTGACAATAATATTTAGTACAGAATCTTCTCTCTCAAGTTAATGTCTTCTACTGCGTGAACTGCTTATCAGCGGTGGGCGTAGAAACGTATAGCGAGGATCCGGTTACTTGGTAATCCATCTTGTTAATAATCAACTGCTCTCTCTTCATCCTCAAAGCTGTTTCTTCATGTGAAATAGAAATTAAAACATATAGAAAATTAAATACAAATTAAATTAATCAACTAAAAAGATATACATAAAAAATCAATTGAAAAAATATTTTAGTTGCTACCGGGATTCCTATCCGAGGAAACGCATTATCCAGTTTCGCTACACCAACTGAGTAAGTTGACGACAAATTTTCAAACTTATATGCTGCAGCTCATTCAAATTGATACATCTGTTATTCATTTTTTTTAAATCTATCACCTTTATATCGCGACAAATCTCAAATATCTTTGAGTGATGTATGCTAGGAGACGCCATAATTAAATAAATTCATTTTTATTTAAATTGGATAAACTTTGACACAACTTATCTATATATTTATAAGAAAAATTGATATTACACGTAATATGTAAACGCTTCTTAATTTTTATATGTCATATATTACGAGGATAATCCATAAAGTAGCATTATTTTTTAAATTAACTTTAAAAAATTAAATAAAAATTCCTAATACAATTTAATTTTTTTTGAACACACAATACCTTAATGTATTTTTTATAAATATATTAAACATTTATCATATATTTTCATCAATTCTAAGATTCTTCTGTTGCAGTCGTCCACCGCTGATCCATTTAACCAATTGTTAACAACAAGTCGCAATTTGTCATCACCTCTCAAAGTTTTTCGAACTATTTAAGCATAGAAATAATAAAATATACTAAATACAAATTAAATGTATATCTTTCACAAACCTATGTTCTGAATAATTACAAATTCACAATAATAATTCGTTCTCTTTAATAATAAAATATACATTTATACAGTTGCAATTTTGTTTTATCGTAAATCTTATTTTTGAGACTCGTAAAAATTGTAGACCCCACTGAAGCGGCAGCCGCCCGGCGAGCCGAAGAAACTGAATTACTGTTATAACGATTAAATATTATTGGAAATATAAATGAAGATATTTCTAGAACGCTGTCGTTGAACAAAAATAATACGTATATACAAAAATATTTTTAGTTGTAATATCAGAAGTCAAAGCGATTGTTGTTTTTATGACGTCATTCCGACATAAATCTAATACTACATTGTTAAAAGTAAGTACCAAACAGAATATTATGTTTCTGTAAATACATATTATTTTTTATAACTCCATTATTAATATTATGTGTCTTCGTTTAATTTTATTTAGCATTAAGAGTTAGTTAATCTATGTACCCGTTCTGAAGCCTAGTTATAGTAGATATTGTATTATAAAAGTGGACTTAAGAAATTCGCGTGTATCACATCGAGGTCATGACTTCTGGGGGTAGGTTATGATTAGAAGGATTTCCAATGGTGAAATATTCCATCTTCATACTTCGGGCCGAAGTTCGTGTTGGGATATTTCAGTATTCACCTTGGCTCGTGAGGAATGAAATAAATTAGGACAATAGCGTGTCGTGAACAAAATAAAGGACTTATTGTAAATCGATATATAACACAAAATACTATGAGTGAGCTGGATACAGTGAGACATCTGTCGGAGCAACTCCAAATTAACACCACATCACGCTGTAGAGTGGTCAAGCTGTGCTAGTTGTGTCTCTTATAGTCTCCAGCCCGAATTCTAACTCTCCCCCTCGTTTTTATATTTCGACAATTTCTATTGTAACATAACCTGTATTGAATAAATCAAATATCATTAATCATAAGAATAATAGCCAGCCCGAATTCTAACTCTTCACCTCGTTAGAATAGTTAGAATTCGGGCTGGAGACTGTTAGAGACGCAACTAGCACGACGTGCCCACTCTTCAGCGTGACGTGGTGTTAATTTTGAGTTCCTCCCACAGATGTCCCGCTGTATTCAGCTCACTCATAGTATTTTGTGTTACACTTCGATTCACATCACACAATCTCCGGGCACTGTACGGTGGAAAATTCTAAATCAACCGGGATAAGGTAGTATTTTTCAGTGTACCGATACAAAAGTATGAAAAAGTCGTTTATTTATAATTGAACATTTCTAAAAATTTCCCTAGAGAGAATCCTTCGACCTTTTTAACAGGAAAGTTTATTAAACCTAAAATAAATCCCGGTGGAAAATTGTGATATATTAATAAAACAATAATGGTATTCTAAGATATCCAAAATTATTTGAGGGTCCATAGAAGAAAAAAAATCATATATCTAGTCATACAAAAATATCATTACCATCTACTATTAAACACAGATATTATCTACTTTAATATTTAATAACTACGGATAAACTCGTACATGTACGAAGTTGTTACGTTAGATATTTTAATACAATTTTTTTTTGTAATGTATTTTTATATCATGTGATTTCTTTATTTATAAATATTTATATTTGTTTCAAATTTTATTTATTTTTCTGAATCTTATAAATATTTGTAGTGCGATATTATATCATATTGTTATATTTCAATAGTTTATTACTACAAACATTGAGATTTAAATTGTCACATTTAACGTAGTGGACGAGTGGTTGGGGGTTTAACCCTCGACCCGGGAATCGTTTTGGATTATTAATACAAGTTCACATTTTTTATTAAAAAATAATTATTACAATAATGTGAAATTATGAGTATTTATGGATATAACCCAAAAAATAAATAAATCTTTAGATTATTTTAGATAAGAAACATAACCAATTGTTTACTTATCTGCAGAATAGTTTATAAAATATTTCATTTTTTTATATTTTAGCACATTTCTGGCTTAATACTGTGTTTTTATTATTTTCAGCACTGTAGATTTATTTCCTTCTGAAACAATTACCCGGGTCTGCCTTCTGCAGTCTGGTGACCTCAGTTGTATAAGGATCAGGGTCAGGTTATTTCGTCTGGGATACTTAATAGTGTGGTCAAGAATGTACCATAAAGAAATAACCAAGCCATCGGTATGCTGTTGGTGTTAATCGGTTGTCTGACCGCCGGCACTGGAAATGGAAAGGAAAATTATCGGCACCAATAATTTCTTTTTAATGACACACCAATTAATTAAAATTCGTGTGTGCTAAATTTTAACATATAATATTTAGTTAATACAATCTTAAAATGATTACTTTTTATATTTATGACGTTTTTTAAGCTTTATACAATATAATAAGTTTAAGTAATTCAAAAATAATTACTAAAACTTATAAACACGTGGATAAGTGATAACATGAATTTCGTTATTTCGCGATGACCGGCTAATTATGCAGAATAATAATCTAAAGAAACTTTATTTTCATACAATAATATGTTATACAAAAATTGTGTTTAAAAATTTTTTCCTAGGTGACAAGTATTTCTGTGTCAGCCTATGCAAGACGACCTTTCTCGACGATGCATTGCTGCATTTACCGTTGCCATTGAATGTGAATAACCAGATAATATCCCTTTCGAACTTTCTCGAATCTTTCAATCTCACCCTTTCTCTTCTACTCAACAACATCATAATAAATGAATAGATCACGACTGTGCGGATTAACATAGAAACTCATGACAGTTACCTGGTTAAATTTTCTCCGCGCAATTCTTCGCGAATTCTCCGCGCATCTTTCTGACATAATAAATAATCGTTAAAACATCTCCCAATTTATTTTTCAAAGATTTGACTCTTCGTGAATAATTAACTACAAATTTTGTGTACGAATATCTTGACTCTGAACCATAATAATGAATAGCTTGTTAGTCTAGTGGTTAAGACTCTGGCCAAGTGATCTAGTGGTCGAGGGTTCGCGCCTCGTTCCAGGAGACCAGCAAGTCATATTTTCATAGTACAAGCGTTTAGCTTAGTTTGAAAATAGTTAGGATATTGATCTGACATGTATTCTGTGTACGCATCTCTATTTAAAAAATAATAAAATTAGCGATAATAAAATTTAATTTTTACATCACCACGGGCATTCATGTATTTAAGGCTTAATTTCAAAATATTTTGGAAGTTCACTACCTAATACAGATTATTGTTTATTCTATGAACAAGTCAGCTGAAAACCACCCAAAAATATTCAGTTTATTTTAGACTTATATTACGCAAAAATGAACGGTTGTACATTAAAATTGCGGGAATATTGCTCATTTTAATTGAAAACCAAAATAATCTGTGTCTCCGCTGTTATTTCATTAACGTATCTATTGCGAATCTTAGACGTCATCGATCACGTCGCTGTTGAACAAGGTTCTTGGAAATTTCTACAGAATGGTTGCTTAGCAGGTTTGTAATTGTTTCCCTCACTATTTCTCAAACTACACCGTTTTAAAATCAATAATATCGAACCCTATCATGGTTAGCGATTCGCTTCACTTAAGCATTCTCCAATATCAAAGAGAATATGTACTGAATTATAATATCTACTTAACTACAAGATACTTTGTATAAAATCAAAGTTGCTTAATAGTTAAATTATCTTATCATGTTACAAATGCAAACATCGTAAATATGAATTATAATGAGATCTCATCTATTAAAGCTAACCTGGATATATAGTTCATAAAAGAGAAATTGCATTGAACGTGATGGACATGCGCTTGAGCATGTAATGCATGATTACTATAGTCATGTGTACACTATTCACCTATAAACACCGAGCTCTATTGCGCGTCACGTGTTCTGATACCGTTGACCTTTTGATTTTGCAACGTGCAGTTTCTAGATTTAACCGTTTTAGTGCTAAGCAATTTTCGATACAAACGATCGCAGCGCTTTTGCGACGCGTAGCATTCAAACGGTTAAAATATATTGTTCGTTTTCCTCAATTGTCAACGATAATGTTTCATTTTTTTAAGTGTGTCTTACTTTACAACCATAAAGAAGTTTGTTATTTTTAGTATTTTATTATTTTTATTTTATTTGGAAAATATACAGTTTATCAATAAATACGAGACTCATAATGAAGTCTAAATAATAAAAATCAGTTACATGTTTTCTCAAAAGATACAAAATACTTTATACAGTGAGTACAATTTAAAATTTAAGAAAAATGCAGAAAAATGTGAGAGAAAAAGTTGAGAATAAAAATATAAACAGATAAAAAAAAGTTATAAAAAAGAAAATATTCGAGGGAAAAAGAAAAGGAAAATATGATAGAGAATAAAATCTGTGTGAAAAAATAAAAATAAAGACCATTAAAGTTTATGTATTAAATTTAGATTTAATTGAGGTGTAGAAGTATGGTGTCAAAGCGTGATAAATTAATAGAACTTTGGGTTTGTTGTAGCTTTATTGGTCCTGTATAGTACACTATATTAAAATTGAGGTAGGTATGAAATATTTAAGTACACGGTAATGTACACTTTATGAGACTTGTAGAAGACGCCAGCCGTAAGAACAAAATGGCGTTCCCCGCGCCCGGCAGCCTAGCGGGATGTTCTCCTAGTAGGCGTCCGACACATGGCGTCAGTACTCGGCCGGCTTGGTGGTAGGATCGCCAGATACCTTGTGATGCCATTCGCCATAGAAGTATAATCTTAACTGTCTTAATATGTTTTTATTTTTTTTAATCACTAATCTATGAATTGTAACATTTCCATTTCCACATTATATTAGGATCATAAATTGACTTGTTGATAATCTGCCTCCTTAAAATGAAATAAAATATGTGCTCTAAAATTGTTATAAATTAATGTCCTAATATTAAATTTAATAATATTTTTTATTTATTATCTTTGTTTTATTAACCACTTGAATTGAGTTTAAATACATCAACCGGTTTCGAAAAATATCATTTTCTTCTTCAGGATGTCATAACTAACCAAAAATATAAAGCATTGTTTCTTCATCAGAATCTATTTTTAAAATTTTTAAAAAAACAATTATTTAAAAAATAAATTTAGTACCTAACACAAAAAAAAATATATGAATTTTAACCACAAAGTTAATATTGCTAATTTTAAAAGTAAATTTAATAATAATTATTCTAAAACTGCATGGATAAAGTCATAAGAATATGTGATGTGCGGGACACTATTCCGAGCAACTACAGAATAACTGAACGTAGGTACCTGGCCACATCGTAGGTATCAAGCCACTACTCTCGTTAGTCGTAATGCGAAGGGCAGAATCCAACTGGCAGCCTCGAACTCCAGATTCCAACACGCCATTTCAACAAATTGTTTCAATAAATAAAACCAATCTAGTTTCGATAAATAAAATTAATGTAAACATATTTCTATTCAACTTACCTTTACTGCCTTTACTACTTGCATACCTCACGTATACCAAGTAAAGCTTCATGACATAAATAAGCGCGTGTGCAAATCTGACTTTGGAGGCAACCTTGCATATACATTTGAATACTTCTGATAGAGATCAAACATCTCTCAAAATAAACTATCTAACAATAACTCTTTTAATAAAATACTAGTGAAATAATGAGATTATTTCCATAATAATTGAGCGTGGTGAAAAAATACCCAATCAATCATACAAACTAATAATTAATGTTTCGTATGGTTGTTTTAGGAATTTTAAGTTACCCATACTGAACACTGATACAGCCCAGCACTATTTCGCACATCAAGAAGTTCTTTAATCCTAATTATTTAAAATTGAAAGTGAAATATATAAAATATGCATATACAAATAACAAATTAAAATCAACATTACGATAACTACGAAATTTATACAAAAAGTCTTATGACAAATATTATTAATTCATTCAATGTTCATCCAATTACTGATTTTATTGACTCAATTTTTCTTTTCATTTGGCCACTGTTTTTTTTAATTTTCTATATACTAATACATTCTACATACGTAATACATCTATCGTTCCATTATTTGAAAGCCATCTACTTTGCGTAAAAAGTGTAACATATAGGTTCGAAAACTTGTCGTCAAAAGTACTGTCGCTGTAGCATAGTTGGATAATGCACCTTCCCCAGTTTGAAAAAAGATCCAGGTTCGAATTCCGGTAGCGCGACAACAATATTTTTCGATTAAATTAATTTTATATGTATATCTTTATAATTAATACATTTAATTAGTATTTAAAATATCACAGACCGTCTGTTCAGAATAATTATAATTATTTGAGATTGAGATTTGATCTCTTGTTTCAGGGTCGGTAAAGACTGATGTGTATCAGTTGCGTCATTCTACTATATCTACATAATACATGCGACAGTGAATATATACATAGCTAGCTTCACGGTGAACTCTTTAGAATCCTGTACATGCTCTCGAGACGAGTCTCCGATACAAATCTTATTCATATGCGCGTGCATTAATATGCATAATATTAATATTATCAAATAATTTAGTTTAAATACGTAAGATTCGAAAATTTTAAATCAAATTTCTTTTCCAAATATCAAAAATATAACTCACGTACTCGGCCTTAAATTCAGACAATTTAAAATTTCATCTCAATCTAACAAAACTCCCTAAAAGTTTGGCGAAAATCTTCAAATGTTCGTCAAGGTTATATACTAAATTCCATATTTGATTATTTCTTTTGTCGGAATATCTTGATATACTTTATTGATTTAATTTCATTTTACCTTTCGACTTCGATACCGCAGTTATTTTGGTAAGTAATGTTTTCGGAAAGGCTCGATAGTACCTACCTACAGCGCAATTATGTATATAGTATTTCAAAGGATCCTTTGTAGGTTGTTATTTGGATTTAATTAATATTTTATTCAAGGAAATTAACCAAATAGTCTGAATACTAGTATATCCTGTTTCAAACAATAGACCCGATCAATTTTATCAGATAAAATATTGTGAAAAAGAACAGATGCAGGAATATGAAAATGGTGGCAAAATATGAATATTTAGTATATTCAATCTTTTTCTAAAATATTCAATTTTAATGAGGAGTTATAGTAATTCTGGTAGTTAATTTTTTTTTATGTATTCATTTTTTTTATTCTTTTAATTATTACCGTTATTGGAAATATTCTCATCTATTTTTAACCAACTAATGTACCTTATTATCGTGAAATGTTTATTTTATATATCAAAAATAAATCAACGAGAAGTTGCATCGGATTTTTTTATAAGGACAAACCCATTTTCGAATTTAGTGCAGTTTTTACGCCTGTGAGGGCAAAATATTCAACAGCCTACATATAAATAATTTTAAACCCTTAAATTTAAATACGTTATTTAAATATATAAATGTCAATAAACACTAAAACTTAATATTTCAATAATGTCTAAAACAATTTTGTAGGAGAAAAAATTTAAAAAATAATATAGTAATTATAAGAAAAAGGTTAATTTTTCTATGAAAAAAGACACCGTGTGTCGGTTTTTATAAATGTTGACAGTCGGGGCGTCGGCTATCTTAAATTAAATACAGTATGTTTGCATGTAAGATGACCTATAAATTATGTGTATTTTATTTATTTTATATGGTTTTTTTAATATATCATTCGATGCTCAAGAAGATATACAACTCATTAGCATTAATATCTCAGATCTGCCCAAAAACGATACACAGTGTTGTTGCAGAGATGACCTTATTTTATAAAGACTGAATTACACGGATTACATACATATATACACATAAATAGTGTATGTATAGAATGTGTTTCATGTATTCGTTTCAAAATTAAACACACAATTGTAAAATATATATAATAAACGATAATTTATAACGCATTCAAGAGTTTGAAAAATGACGTTTTAGAAATTAAACAAACACATAGAGTAGGAAAATTTGTATAAACCGTCAAACAAGTCAACAACGAATAACGTTTCTGTTATATGAAAAAAAAAAATTTAAATATTCTGTCGTACAAACAAATACGTGATTTACTATTTATTTTGATGGCAACTACCAAATTATAATACGTTTTAAATAATTATAATCTAAGTGCAAATACATTTTATATGGTTCAGTAAATAGCAATTATATATTTCATTTATGTACAGTAAACAATGATTGAACATTTTTTCGTATTTGGCAATGCAATAAAATATTGAAATGAATTTAAGTAATATTGCTTTTTAAATATGTAAAAAAAACAAAGGCAACATCACTCTTTAAGCTCCTTTATTTAATCAAAATTCAACTTATTAACAAAAGACCTGCCGGATTGGAATACTCACAATTTAATTTGTTTCCGTTTTGCTGTGAATAAGATGTATTTCGGTACGAAAATTGCGACGTAATTACATTCTGTTTGTTCATCGCTGTTGTCTATAGATCCAGTATTTTCGGAATAGTTTATTTGCAGAAATAACAACGAGTTAGGCACGCTTTAATGACTATAAATGCCAGAGATGTATATATAACAAACTAGCTGTTCATATCCGGCGTTACTCGGGAATCAAACTTAGTTATTATTTAATGAAAATAATTTAATAAAATTATAAGTGAAAATTTATTCGTCATATAATATTTTTATATCATAATGAATTTCGAACTTGAAATAAAGTCCAGATGACTACATAGCAAAATAATAATTCTGAGTTATACTTTTTTTATACTGTACTCCTACCGGTGCCGTCGAAATATTTTACCATCAGATTATTTTTTTAGTATATATTATATTGTAGGCTGGTATTTTATTTAATTTAAAAAATAAATTTTTAGGGTGTAACTCTGTCCTCGAGTCTGATTGACCGTCTATTAGGTCCGCTGTCAACTATTTACGACAGAAGATTTCTTCTTATTTTTTTTATTGTTTGCCACAAAAAAGGTTATTCAATATTTTGTTAACTTATACTATATGCAATATAATAATGTACCTGTCATTTGTATACTGTAGATATAGTAAAACCCCACTATCTTTCCTATTTCTGGGCCCGCCACTATTTTCTCAGATTGATATATAATAATAAATAAGATTAATATATTACTTTTAAAATTAGCAATATTAACTTTGTGGTTAAAATTCATATTTTTTATTTATTATCTTTGTTTTATTAACCACTGAATTGAAGGGAGCATTTAAGATATTTGAACAATAGTGGGTTTTCAGAATTTGCTAATCATTTGATAGAAAATGGTCACGGTTTTGATAAAAAATTGGGATTGTCAATTTCGCATATAAACAGTGTTGGTCACAAATTAAATAATTTGGAATCGTTGGAGATAAATAAAGCCCGTAAAACTAATCAAAAAATTATAAACAACCAACTAAATTTAACTACGAGTCCCATTCTAAAATCTTTTCCTAAAAATTATTCGACTAAATTTGTATTAAGTTACAATTTGATTTAGGTACTAAATTTATTTTTTAATAATTGTTTTTTAAAATAGATTCTGGTGAAGAAACAATAATATATATTTTTAGTTAGTTATGACATCCTGAAGAAGAAAATGTTTTTTTTTGAAACCGGTAGATGTATTTAAACTCAATTCAGTGATTAATAAAACAAAGATAATAAATAAAAAAGAAGATTAATATATTGATGATAAATAAAACTTTAGATAGAAAATACCTTTTTATTCTATTTTGAAATGGTTTATAAAATATCTATATGTAAAAATATACATACTAACCTTACCTGAACGCATGAACTATTGTACAATGCTCGGTAAACAGTGAGTACATAAACAATGAGTATAAATTGAGTTAATTTATATTATATTATGCCTGTCTTTCTGGAATAAGCTATGCCCGTATCCATAGTGATTCTCAATGAAATTTTGATCTCTGAATGTTAGTAAAGGCCCGAATGTATTGAATTCGTTATTCTAATCTAGTACCAATACACGTGCGATGATAATTTATTGAACCCCTCACGTTAAACTCTGTACTGACCTTTACCCGAAATGAATTTCCAAGAAAAATCCCATGAAATCGAACGATTAATATCACTTGAGAAAAAAAGACAAAGTATAAAATGAGTAAAAGAACGATATTGGCCTTACATTTAACAGTAAATAGAAGACTTAGCAAAGGCACTTTCCGGCTTTTGTAAATTTGGAATTTGGAAAAGGTGAACTGAAGTATTATATTTAGGATACTGAAAATTACTATTAAAAAAGAATTTTATATTCAAGATACTGAAAAAGATGGGGGAGAAAAAAAAATTATTCATGAATTATTATCAAAAAATGAAAACCTTTAAAAGGCTACTTACATGCGTATTTTCATACAAAAATAAAACTTCATTAAGGGAACACATTATTTTTGTCAAGTTGTAATTATTCAGAACATAGCTCTGTGATATTTTAAATACTAATTTAATGTATTAATTATAAAGATAAACATACAAAATCAATTTTATTGAAAAATATTCTTGCTGCGCTACCGGAATTCGAACCTGGAGCTCTTTTTCTTGAGATCCAGGTTTGAATCCCGGTAGAGCAACAACAATATTTTTCGAATAAATTGATTTAGTATGTTTATCTTTATAATTAATACATTTAATTAGTATAGAAATAAAATCAATTAACCATTCTCTTCTCTCTCATACATTGTTTACTACTGGATACTAGAATCACTTGTAATAGTTTAATTCTTCACAATCTCATATTACACATGTCTAGACTTACCACCACAAACTTGCGTAACTCGAAAGCTTGAGTATTTCCGCCATATTTAAACCTTACAACTGAAATAATTAAGACCTTACTTTTTACATGAAAGCTTATTTTCAAAAGTTTTACACTTTGAACGATTGTACAGCTTGTATTTGTTGTAAAACTAATATGTCTTGTAGTATAAAACTTTCATTTCTTGCAAACGCGGTATCTTCTCAGGCATAGATTCTTTACTTTTTGTCCGGTTCTTGCTAAGCACAGGTACATTACTTTTCTTTAGTCTGCTTGTCAAAGAAAAAACTTTTCTTACTAGGGCGAGCATAATAACTACGAGTACATATAAAATATGAAACTAAATGACTTCGTCTTCAGTTATAAGAGTACATAAAGAAACGGAAAATTACTTCGAACTTAGGAAATTGCTTTTAAAAAATTTCACAGTATAGGATAGAATGTCGGAAGGTTATTACTATTAGCGGGATGCCAAGATTGTTTCCACTAAATTGACTTGAAAGAAGAGACACCAGTTTCAAAAAACGTAAGCATCATGGATATGTGAATTAAAAACTAAATACATATGTTTTTGTCTCGCCGTTTATTATCTGGTATAAACTAATCACACAAAGGTGGTGTATAGGCCACAATAATATTAGTTTTTATAGTTTCCAGGCTCCAGTCCTCGTCAGCTAAAACTTCGTCACGCCTCTGCCGAACGTAAAGCGACACTTGGTTTCTCCCTCTGTGGGCGGTGCACCGAAGCTTGCTCGTGCATCATCGAGTCGCGCCGCCTTAAGCTTCAGTGTTCGGGCTATAAGTGTTGCCCTAAGTCCACCTCAAACCCATAAACTTATCATGAGAATTATGTATACTAAACTACAATGCAGTCTTAGTGTTGACATTTTATATAAGCCAATGACGCATGAAAATTACAGAGGAATATAAGTTGATGAAATGTCAACCGGAAATATAATAGCGGTTACAGGGCAGGTACGTGAGCGGATATTATAAACGATAAAGCAAAAAACAAAACGAAAGGATTATAGAGTATATCTGAGGTTTATTTTTATTTACTAAAAAATATATACCGAGTACTCCCGCGCGTCACGTGTGCCGACATCGTTGGTCTTGGAATATCTCGTTCATTCTCCTCAATCGTAAATTTGTAACATTTCATTTTTTATTATGTTTATTTCTAACTTTTCAAACGTAAATAATGCAATCATTAAATGTTTTAACGCTTGTATCGTTTTATCTTCATATTGTACTTTAATATTTCTTTGTGGGATTATCTCATTATCAGGATCATTAACGATCTGTCGATAATATATACTTAAAATTTAAATAAAATAAGGATACTTGTATGTACATACTACTTAGTACTCGAGTAGATTGTTAGTCCAGTGGTTAAGACGCTGGCCTAGTGATCTAGTGGTCGGGGGTTCGCGCCTAGTAACTGTCCAAGTTAGCATTATACCTGGGTTGCAATATAAATGAGACAATCCTTCTGTTGAAATAAAATGCCGCATTGAGCAAGCTCGTGCAATCTTTGTTCTGCAGTCATGGCCTCGATCATAGATTATGAACGTGAATGGTCAAATGCTGTAGTGGAATAAGATCCCGTGGACTGTATCGACTATAATATTGATCAGATGACACAACCCGAATTGGTTACCTTGCTCTAAAGTCCTGGGTTGAACGTCGTTTTCACCTCCAGTTGACTAGCACGTTGGTTGTGAAGAACCGAGAGATCACTGCACTTCCGGAACTATTGAAAACACGCTACGCACAGTGCTGCTGTCGGATGGCAGAAAAAAAGAACAAGATTTTGACAGTTCGGTGTCAAAATCGAAATCCCTAAGTCATCGGTTGGCCAGAGCGAGACAGGTATATTAAGGTTTATTGAAAAGACAAATGCACAGGGAGTGGGTACTCGACTTACGTCAATATGCTGTCTTCTGAATATTATTTTATGGAATAGAAACATGGACACTTATAGAAAAAATTATATGGTGACTTGAATCATTTAAAATGTGGATAGACATTGATATAAGAATGCTCCAAAAAATTTGGATGGATATAGTTACCAAAGATGATGTTGTGAATTGGATGAGTAAATAAAAATAACTATTTAGCAGAATAAAATTCTGAAAACTTCGATATCTCGACATGTGATGAGACATCCATAATGCAGGAAGAAGGAAAACATCACGGCTGAAGAATCTGAGACGATGATTTGGTCAGTCCACTATGGAGCTTTTCCGGGCTGCAGTGAACAAAATTATGATAGTTAACATGATACCTCTTTCTCCTCGTCGTCTCTGTGTAAATTATATTTCAAAATTATTCTTTTTTAATTGTGGTCGTGATCGTGTTCCATGTTATGTATAAATCTCCGTTCAGGGGCGTCTCTATAATACTTTAAACTCTATGGCAGCCATGGCTGCAACATATCTCTCTTGTAACTATAATTACACATTGTTAATTGGTACTTGATATCTACTTGTAATTATAACAGTTTTTTTTTATATGTGACTAATCAGTGTCTCAATATACTTTCAACTTTAACTAAATATTTTGTTATTAACGTTTACTATGTACTCTTTGTTTCTTAATAAATACAACCTAAACACCGCTGAAAGCTTGTATTAAGGAGTAATAATCATTAGCTGAAGAATTAACCTATACTGCATTCAAATTATGGTTACATTAGACCCGCGTTGCTTTGCTTTGCCGAGAGAAACTGGCAAGAGAGTAACCACTTCTATAACAGTTCCTGGTAAGGGTGGGTACTTCTACTAGCCAACATAACTATACAATAGCCAACGCCAACGAGAAGGAAAAGAAGTCAAGTTTTTTAAATAATAATATGATAATTTATGACATATTTTCATTATTATTTTGACTAGTTCTTGAACTACTGCAGATTGTTTCTCAGTCGCGAGTCACGAAATATCCTATTTTGAAAACTTGTTTATTATTTTTACCGTTTACTTTCGAAAGAGAAGATTCTTATTTCCTCCGCAAAGTACGCTCCTTGCAAACACAGCTTCCGTAATCTCCGCGGTTCATACAAATGATTCGGAGCCCCGATCCGCCTGGCGTGAAGTTGGCTACAGAAGTTGTTTGTCATTTCACACACGTCCCGGGAAAACTTAGCGTTTCCTTTTCCCGCCTTGCCAGCAACAATCACGGAATGCTATTCAAATTTTTAATGAAGTTACAAGCACTCCTCCGCTGTAATTGGCCGTCTCGGGGACAACCAGACGGGAATATTTCGCGGAAAATAAATGTCCTTTCGAGAAAATTTATTCACTCTGCAATCGACTCGTACAGTGGGAGTGGTTTAACGCTTCGTTTACTACTAAAAGCTGCCCACAATAGAAACAAGTACGCAGAAAGTAAACTGAATTATGTTTAAAGATGTTATCAATCTATTCTGGTTTTGAGAGTTAGTGATTATAAAAAACGTTATTTATTTAGTGAATTAACACACATTTATTTTAAAATATTTTATTTTTCGATTCTTATTAAATAATAAAATTATATTAATTTATATGAAGATGATATTAATTCATCATTCAATCATTTTCATCCCCTTAACTTAGAAGAGTTGAGAGCTCAATCTTTATAAGATGATTCCGTCTTCCCATATATTTTTTATTTATTAATTTATTATACATATAAATTATATATATATACAAAAACCTATTATATTCATAATGTAAAAAATGTCCACTAGTCTGTTTACTTAACTAGATCGAAGTCTGTGGTAAAGGTTGACCAATCAAGTTGTCAATAATCCATGTTACTATCTAAGTTTAGTCGCATGGTGACCCACCGACCGCCTTGCTGCCAAGAAAATGAATCTTGGTAGTCATTTTTCTGGCATTCGTAAGACGTTCCCAAGTCATCTTAATTGAGATTTTTCTATAAGCCGAGGATTTCCCTTAAATCGGTACTTCTCACTCGTTTCAATGATAACTCATTTCGGCAGCCTGGATTCTTAATCGTAAAGTGTCATCAAATATGCCTCTCAAATATGGAATTCAAGATATACCCACATACATTAATAGAATCGAAAAAAACTTCACTTCAAGAGACACGGCCGATGTCATCTTCCTACACAAAGTAGCCAATTCCAAAGTAGACTGCCCTGATTTACTCAGACGCATATCTATTCCAGTGCCATCTAGGTCAACCAGAACTGATCTTACATTTAATCTTCCACATTGCAACACCAATGCCAAATAGAACTCATTTTTCTACCAAGCCTCCCTTTATTTCAACTCACTTAAATGAACTAGATATTTTCAATACTTCAGTTACATCAATTAAATCTAAATTCAATATATAGGGTCTTTCAACGAGGACGCTCGATTTTAAAATGTAAGTTAAACAGGTTGTGTGTGAGATATTCACTCAATTTTTCTTTCATTTGAAAGTATATTTTATGGCATTAAGTGTGGAATATAACGTTGTTCGAATATCCGCTGCGGTTTTGTTCGGTGGCAGGTTTGGGAGGTCCAATTTTCTATGACTTTATCGCATAAATCTGGCTAAATTTGCTGGATGGCGTTTGTTATGTTGACTTTGAGGGGGTCAATTGTTTGCGGCTTATTCGTAAAGACTTTCGATTTAAGATAGCTTCAAAGAAAGAAGTCTAAAGGCGTTAAATCGCACGTTCTCTGTGGCCAGTTCACGTCACCGCCGCGCGAGGTAACCGTGCCCTCAAATCGCTCGTGACTTTGATAATAAAATTTGATGATTTACACACGTTGTTCAACCTTCCGTGGTGATTTGCCGTACACTACTTAACAATTGACAATAAATTTGACAGATGTCACTTTAACAACATGGCTGCTATAACCTAACAAATTTTGAGCGACCCTATATATACCTTAATGATCTTCATTTTATTTTTATCACGCAGATTTTATTCACTATTCCATTCTCCTTTCCCCTCACCTTCCTGTTCCCCTTGAAAATTTTCTTCTTTATAACTTTCATATTTTGCCTATTTATATTTTTATATTCTTATTTTCAACTTTTCTTACACTTCTCTCATTTTTACTGTTATTTTTTGTTTTTCTGCAGTAGAGGAGGAAAGTTCATTATTTTTTCCTTTTTTTGCAGCATAAAATTCGTTTCCTATATTTAATTCTTAACGACCTATTTATATATTTAATTAGTATTTTTCAATTTGTTGTCTTTACTGTATAAAGTATAGTGTTATTTCAGAGAAAACGTGTAATTGGTTAATTTATTTTACACTTTCATTATGTATTTTGTTTTTATCGATTAACTATATATTTTACTAATAAAATTAAAATAAATGTTGTGATTGAAAAATAATCGTATCCGAAAAAAGTAATTGATACAATTAAGAAAAAGCAATTGATACAATTGAGAAAAAGTAATTGATTCAATTACGCATATTTGAACCCCCGTATTCCATTAAAACATGTGCGAATGTAATCTAGGATACAACACTTTCTAATGATAAATTATCACATTAAAAAGCGTTAGTAACTAATCTCGTTGACGAATAATGTAGCGTTTCTGTTTTACTAAAACATCAATTGTGTGTTTAAAATTGAAAACAAAATCATGTTTTACGCACGAAATTGTAAATCAACGCCATTGTTCATTTAGTAGATGAATAACAAATAAAATCCGAATTAAATAACTCAATTAGAGAGATATACAAAAAAAAATATCTATCTGAAAACTATTTTATTTGCTACCGGGGCGCGAACCAAGAACTTTTCCTATCCGGGAAAGCGCATTAAAATTTTGAAATTTCAACCGATTATGTAATGATTTGGTTGATATGGCGAAATCTTAATAAATAAAAAACGTTGCGGGTTCGTACCCCGGCAGCAACTAAAATAATTTTTCATTACATTTTTTTTTGCATATTTATCTAATTGATTCATTCAATTTGTTTTAAAAAATATCACAGAACTGTTTTTTGAAATTGCAACTTCACAACGAAGGTGTCTTTTCATTATAAATCAAATCCGTTTTATTACGACGCACCTGAAAATTGAATAAAGAATTTCACCCAGACTAAAGGATTTTATTTTTATTATTATTTTATTATTTATGCATACATTCGACAATATAAAAACAACAATAAACTTAAGCACCCCCAAATAAGAAAGATCTCGGATTATGGGGGTGGCTATCAACATTTATATAAAATAAAATCAAGATATTTAATAATATAATGTGAAAATTAACAAAATATAAAAAATGTTAGGAATATGATCAGATTAGAACTAGAGAAAGATTTGGCAGTTGTTTATTTGCTTAAATGCTTAACTATGTACAGTAGTTATACCTGACAGATATAAACATTATAATATTAATATAAACTAAAAATGGGTAAAATAAAATGGAATTTTAAACCATTAACCTTAACGATATTAACTAATTACTGGATTAATAAACATAGCATCACATCAATATAATTAATTAGTTACTTTTCAATCATCAGTTATTTATTAAATCGATTTCCCATTCGAGAACTCCAACTCTTTCAGTGATCTTAAATAACAATGCCCTGACTGAAAAACAACTTCCTTTGTCGTAGAACAAAACTATTATAATAGGTCTATTACAGAGATAGGTTTCTACGTTGACTACGTGAAAAAAATTTCGATCATTATTATTAAATTTATTTTAAAAGTTTTTACAAGATACGAATAAAACGGTAATCACGTCATATTGTATTCTTCTGAGTTAATTAAGTATTCATTTAATTGCCTTTTAATAATGTTTAACGAAGACGAGAAATTGAGTAATAATAATATAAATCTCTAGGCAGTTCGTTGAAAATACTTCCATTGTATTAAAATTTATTTAAATCCAGTTTTATTCATCCAATAAAGCTAGACGTTTCGTGTATTAATAATAAAATGTCGCTTTTGATGTAATTATACGGGATAATCAGTTACAAAGGACTGGTAGTTCTGGAAAATTTCCGCTGTATGTGTTAGAGAAATCGATTGGGTTCTTTATTTCAAGCGTGAATTTTAATTAGCTCGCTAGCTTTATTCTTTCTAATTTAATTATGATAATATATTATTTTAATATTTATTTAAATTCAAATACAACGGTGTTCATCTGAACTCACTGACACTGACACCTGCCGACAAACGGCGGAAGGATATTGAAGAGGATCGCAGGGAAGTCATTTTGAAGCAGATTTCAAACTCGTATCACATGATGCAACTATATATATATATATAACGGATCATTTTCCGGAGGAACCTGCGTCAGATAGTTCTGAGAAAGACTTTTATACTCTCGATATTTCAAGTAAATATCATTACTCATTCTTACGGGCCTTTTATCGTGAATTCTGAATCCTGTTTTAAACTGACGAGTAAACTCGACGGTTCGAAACAAGAACCAAAATGAAAGTGAGCTAAATCTTAGTAGGTACTTAATATTATTAGTTGACGTCGCGGTTAACTGTATCTAATGGTAACTAAAGGTGACTTGTAATTTAGTTTTTTTTTTTAATAACCGGCTTTATGTACGCGTAATTACATTGCTAAGTGGTTTTTTGATTATTATAAAGGGATTTTGTTGGTTTATTATTAACGATGGTTTTTTTTTTTGGATGGATCACAGACCAGTAAATGAATATACATGAAATAAAATGTACACACAGGATATCGGTTTGAAATGTTAGTTGTGGAAACTTAAATCCGATAGTTTATGACACATTTATGTAACATTAAAACTATTTACTCTTCAAAAATTAAATCTTAGTGTAAACAAGACGTATTTTTACATGAATTAATATTATATTGTCTGCGTTTAAATTTTCATTCCAATCGAGTCATATGTTTAAGAAAAATCACGAAGCTATTTGATTGCGTAAGTGGTACTAAAGTGATCACGTGGGTGACACCAAAATGAAAATATTGAAACAAGTTATATTATATTGATGTTAGTTCATGTCTATATATTTGGTAGTCTGTGGGATGGATGTATTTTCGTGGACGGCAGTATTTAAAATATTTGTCCAGGTGTGTGGAATTCTTATGGAATCGTGTTCATATTATTTTTATGTTTGAAAATTTCTATTGCTTCTCTATATGTACGGAATGATTCTAATAATAAGTAAAGGACTAACGTCTATAGAATCAAATCTTTACAATTTACTGACATTATTTTGAAGGCGATGGACAAAGGATTACAAGTAAACACATTGTATACTGACTTCACAAAAGCTTTAGATAAAATCAATCATCGAATACTTCTGAGAAAGTTCCGATGTTTCGATATACACGGGGACCTATACAGATGGTTTACTTCCTATATAAAAAATCGAAGTCAGGCAGTTGTAATTCAAACGTTTAGTTCAATATTTCAAAATGTCCCATCTGGAGTTGCACAGGACTCACACCTTGGACCTATTTTATTCTTAATTTATATTAATAACATTAAGGAATGTTTTCAAATGTCAAATTTTCACTATTTGCAGACGATGCCAAAATTTTCAAAGAAATTAAATGTCCCACTGATTGTCTCCTGTTACAAGATGACATTAATAGATTTTCAATCTACTGCCAAAAAATCAACTTTTTCTAAATATTGCTAAATGTCACATCGTCTCATTTTCAAAGAAAAAATCTAATTTGTCGTATAATTATCAACTTAACAGTAACAAAATTAGCATCTGCACTCAAGTGAAAGATCTTGGTGTAGTCTTAGATTCTAAATTAACTTTTATCCCGCGTATAGAGTCAGTATTTGCTAAGGCCTATAGACTCCTTGGATTCATTGCTAATTTTTTTTATATATTAAATTCACGTGCCCGCTTAGACATTAAATCTCATTCAGTGTTAGCGCCATTTTTAAATGTACGCGCGCGTATTCCATTGGATTACAGAAATGTGTTCTGTCCCTCTCTCTCTTTCTTATCCTAATCCCTTGGCACGAAAGAAGATAGCAGATCCCTGTAATCTGCGGTTGCCGCCAGGAGCTGTTGCCGACCGTCTCTTCTACTTTCCGGCGTTCGACAGTGAACACGGTACGCTGCAGTCGCTGTAAACCGCGCTTATAACCGCTAATCATAACTACCGCTAATTTAAAAATAATTGTTATTACCGCTTTTAAAAATCTACTTTTCTACGCGAGTGTTATCCAGTACGAGACAATTCTGCGTCGCCTGTGAATTGGTGGACCAGGGAGACGAACCAGCTTCAAGAGATCGGAGAACTACAAGTAAGTGCCATCCCATCTTTTATCTCCCGAGAACCCGCCAACTTTCCATTCAGAAAGTGAGCGTTTCCATAAAATCCCCTCCCTTTTAAATAGAAGAAACACGAATTCGAACACGAGAAAGATTTATTCTACCTCTATTAAATTTTAAATAACTTACACACATAAATAACACGCACATACCACGATCAAATAATCTTTTTTACCCAAATTTTTAAAGAACTACATAAAAAATTGTTTTTTGATCCGCTCTATGTCAAAATATGATGCCGTAAATTCTTCTAATAACTTACTCAACTCAACGATAAATTGCTTTCCTTTAAAATTAAACTACGCCAACTTTTCAATAACCATTAACATAAATTGTATATATTGCATCCCATTTCCCTCCCCTCCTTACCCTTTCCACTCTTTATCATCAGTTTAAAAACACTCTTTTGTTTTTTTTTTAAGATGTACTATTTTTAAGTTTATTATGTGTAAGTTTATTGTAATGTAATCTTTTTATTTATCAGTTCGTTTGACTATACTATTTTTTAGTTTCTTATGTACTAGTTCTTTAATTCTGAAGAAACTTCACTGGTGTTATTTTTTATATATTATGCTATTATCAGTTATTATTGTTACACTGTTTGTTTCTCAAAAATAAAAAAAATTAATTAAATATACGACGTGGATTGTCCCAGAAAATAATCCGTTATTTTTTACCCCTGAAAACCTTAAATATAAGATATATGTATGGAAAATTCTAAGTAAAACTTTTATATGTTGATAATTATTTATAAACTATTGTATCTAATTTTTACTATATTTTTTTTAGATTTTGAAAACGAAATTTTTATTTACTTAATTTCTCAATAAGTCCACCTCATGCACCTTTCGTGCACAGTACTACCTCACTCAAACACATTCAAAACTACACACACATTCAATCGACAACTCACCCTAATTATTAAGCTACTTTTACTTACTTTTATATGATAAGTGATGCGTGTTATTAACGCAGATTCTGAACCAAGTTATGTATGCACGTGTTGTATTGTACCAGTAATAAATAAATAAATATGTACAGACTTAACAGTGCTCTGTTTTAATAATACGACAATTTGAAAACTTTAATTCGTGAACATTATGTTCAGAGTTTCATCGTTCTTTCGACGCAGTGTTGACACTGCTGTGCACATCAAATAATTTCATTGAAATCGCGTAATATGTGCTTCAAACATGTTCGACAGTTTTATGATATCCCGCGCTAGTTTACTTATATATAAAATTCACTTTACGATCTCGATCATAACTCACCGTATAAGTGAAGTATGCATGTACGTTCATGCGATAATACTCGTACTGGTTTAAAGTAATTCCAAGTATCTCGAATAATAGTAAAAGTTTTAATGAATTACATATCATTTAAAGTAATATCAAGTTCTTCGTACAGTTCATACTCCACAACATGTTTCTAATTATTATGTCTACGAACAAGACTATCTAACGTCTCAAAGATTTGTCGGTTAAGGTCGTTTTGTCATTCTACTTTTCGTTTTAATAACTGCAGTATTGAATCATACTCCGCTTCACACTCAATTCTACACTGTCCTATTCTATACTATTCTGAGACTAGTCTCAGAGATAAATATCATTCGTGTTCACGCACTATTAAATTGGAATGTGCGCAACGTCAATGTACAAGCGATACAATAATATTCGCTTTCAAAAATGTCCTTATTTGTTCCGTTGGTATTTTTTTTAATTTGTGTATCTATTGTCAGCGAATGTAGGAATACTCGGTTCCCTGCATCTTTTGCTCTCCGAGTAATAATTGACAGCCACTCATCCCAAACAACAATACAATACGGTCCGCCAAAAATTCCGTACAGCGTCTGGGGCGGTGGTGAATTATACTTTTTATTGCCCCGTCTAAACAAGGTTCGAGGTTGTACCAACATAAATCTCGTTCGCTTTCTCATTCTGTATTCTAATGAGGAAAATCCTTCTCAGGACTCTGGCCGTTTATGTTGTTACTGGTATCATTAAAAATAGTCCGGTTAAAATGAAATCAAAATAGAATCAACCTAAATATGTATATTAGAAAAAATGATATAAATTTAACAAGTAAATGTTTGCTATTTCCAATTTTTGATTATAAAAATATAGAAAATTTCATTTATGATTTACAGAGATGAGAGTTCTGGATCTAAGGATGCGTTAATTTGGCTGTGAAGGTCGTAATATACTGCATACAAAATACGATAGATAACGAATCTGCATTGTCTTTTACGTAAGTTTTGATACGAGTTTCAAGATAATTCTTATTCGTGTACTCTGACAAGCATTGCAAATCTTCTCATAATATTATACGAGTATAATTATTTTTTTATTTACAGTATCTATAAGTTCTTATTCCCATGTAAAAAGCACATTTAAATAATTTTTATAACAATATTTTTAAATGACATTAATTCTATGCTACCTCAAATAGTAATTATGGGTATAGCTGTGACATTGATATAAAACATGATCAAAAATATATTACATTGTAGCAATGATTGATGTAATATAATAAATTTAAATCTACATCGTATAAAGTAAAAAAAACTGATCGAATTTGAGTTTTTTTAAATATGTCAAAAATATTATATAATTTTTTTGTAGGCCTTTAAACCATCTTAAAGATACATTTGCTTCTGATTTTAGTTTTTTGGCATTTGGTTGTATAGTCTAGGAGCAATATTTGGTCGTACCAGAATCATCTTGTTTTCTAAAGGTTTATTTTTCCTCTTCTGTTATTGGTTATTCATTTACCTAATTATTTTTTAAATCATACTATTAATTTTCATTACGAACACTTATTTTCTATTACGAGTCACTATCGCTTTTCAGCAGCGTTTAATTTAGATTAACGCATTCTGTAAAAAAACATTCGGTTTAAACTTTAAACTGCTGTTTTGGTATTTTTCAAATAAGGAATGTATTTCTATGCCGCGGAAACAGCACGATCAATTACTACATGCTCGAATTGAATCACGCGTGGTTGACTACCCCACGCACAGTAAGCGGGATCGCAAATCCGTCTCACGACTCCCTTGGTGGTACGCACGCTGCCTATACTCAGTTCTCTCCCCTCGGCTGGATGAACTTCAGGGACGTATCTCAATCTCCATCGTACTGATGAAAGGATGTTGACTTAGCTACTTTTTACTTACCTCCACTTTTTCTCATTATTTGAAATGTCAACTAGACCGCTGGTTAAACACAGCTTAAACTCTGACGCAACAACAAGGACAACTGAAGACATAAATAGAGTACCTGCGTTTAATTCGTACCACTAAGAAATTTCAATAAATAGATGACATGACAAGTTGCTTGTGATTGAAAACAATACTAAACCGACCGTACAAATTTCAAAAAAGACTACACACATTTGGACATACTCAAAAAATATTGTACAAATTTAATTTTAGTTCAAAATAGCATATTTGGTATGTTTTGGTCATAGTGCCGTTCGCGACGTGGCGACCATGAAAAATTGTTCTAATAATTATGCCAAAAATATCGGTACTCCTAATTTGTACTAAATGAATTAGGAATAGATAAATTTATATTGTGAAATTTGTGATAGATAATAAATAATTTTCATAAAAATACGTTTTAGTAACACTGAGGTACGAATTGGGAGAATTCGTTTTAATTCGTACATTTTCACTTTTTTTTAAACGTTAAAATCAGACTAAAACTTCTATTTTTATTTTTATGCTGATGTGTAATAATAATTAAATAAAGGTTTCTTTATGATATTTATAAATTTTTAATTAAAATTATTTCCATTTAAATATTAACTATCTCTTAAGAGTTCGCATTCGGCGCAGTTACCCTATATATTTTTAATGTTGTGATCTTCAAATTATGAACAAGGTTTAATTAGAGCCTTGTTTACTTTTTCATTACATACCTTTGTTAAAAAATGCTTTGATCTTAATAAAATTAAGTCTTAATAAATTAAAAGAAATGGTTCTTGAAATAATGTACGAGAATTAATTTTAATAACCTACATCATTTTAGTGAATATATTCGTTATTAAATTTAATATGGTAGGTATATAATAAAATTTGATAATTTATATAACGCGATTTTAGAAAAATTAATTACCTCAGGGTCGTATTTCACATATCTTTATTTATAATAAATTAAAGGACAGAAAATTATATTGTATTTTATATTGACAACACACTGACCAATCGGTGTATACTAATTACCTAAATTAATTATTAACCACTAAATTGATACAAATCTGGATAAAAGCATTTTAAATTTTTCAACGTTTATTTTTGACTTTTAAAATTTTTAGTTTTTATTAAAAGGTAGATTACCATTGAACTTTGTGTAGATAAGTATAAGGTTTATATAATTTATTGAATTCAAATTTTTAGGTATGTAATGTGTAGATACTGATTTATAAAAAAGTTATTTACCCGCTTACCGAGACGTGTGAGTTTCTATAAAATGTCAAAACCCAAGTTTGACGTCTATCATTGATTATAGAATGTACTGTATTGTCTGTTGTTTAATCAATCTATTGTTTTATATTTATAGAATTGAATTGGCCCAGCCGAGTTCGTAAGCGGGAAAGGGCTGCACCCGGGGTGAATAATTGGCCAACCAGAGCAGCCCGACGAATTGATATCTCCTTCACGAAGAACGGGCCCACCCACCCCCTGACGGTCGAGTGTGAAACGATTTTCGCTATTACTTGAGATACTGTGGACGCGAACAACTTTCTGGAGCGGCGTTTAGCTCTTTGAGAAAATTAATTTTCTCTTACAGAAGTAGTTTAACCTAATTAATTACCTGTCTGTACTATTTTTCAAAAACACTTTGTATTCAAGTCTGTTTGATTATTTTTCAGTCTGGAATATTTGAGGTACTTGAAATTTGAAGCAAGATATAACATTGATAATTTTGTAAAACCATTTTGCAGACAAGCTTTTACTTAACAGTTTCTTTTTTTAAATTTTTGCGATTGCTTTTGGTAGTGGTCTTTGATATTGTATTGAGACAACGGTGTAATTAATTTGGTATTTAAGAAAAAAAAAATTAATACTTTTAAAATTATCAGTATTAACTTTATGCTTAAAATTCATATTTTTTTATTTATTATCTTTGTTTCATTAATCACTTTATTTAGTTTAAATACATCCACCGGTTTTGAAAAATACCATTTTCTTCTTCAGGGTGTCATAACTAACTAAAAACATATATTATTCTTTCTTTACCAGAATCTATTTTTAAAAATATTTTTTGTTTAATTAATATCAATTTGACTAATTTTTCTAATGTATTTAAAATCTAGAAAAATTTTTTTGTGAAATCAGGGTATGTAGAATATTCATATAGTAAAAGCCCACAAGGGCGTAGATATTTTTTAAATAAATAATGCCTATGTGTAATAACTGTCCTGCACAAGGTATGGAATTATGGTATGGTACAGTTATGCTACTAATATCTACTAATAAAAATGATGGATATTTTTGCTAGAGGTTGTGTATATCTGAAAGAAACACACTCTTTCAAAAGTATATTTTTATGAAATTTTAATATTATTCTTGGGAAATTCTTCAAGTTATTAAGTAAAGGACTTAAAATATTTCATAATATAAAAAATACGACGATTAGAGTGCATTGGAACGTATACATTTAAATCCGCTTCAAATACACACTTGTGACGTTTTGCAACACGTCTGTTCAAGAGAAGACATGTATTCAGTACACTGTTCGGCGCAAGAGTTGCGTTTAGTTTGTTTACGTTCGAGGCAGATTCACAGCATTGTTTGTCATTTCTAAATTCTTGCGCTAGATAACTCTGATTAACATGATAACTTTGAATAATTTGCGCATGTACTCAATATATAATATATTAAATAAAACAAATCCCTATATGAAGGAAGTTCTGCGTGTGTAAGAATCAATCAATCATTAACACCATGGTTTGACATTACAAACGGAGTCCAGTAGGATTGTGTAATGTCTCCATGGATGTTCAACTTGTATACGGATAATTGTGTGAAAAAGTTGAAATGTATGAATGTGGGAGTGAAAATGGGCGATTCGATTGTATGCTGTTTATTGTACGCCTACGATGCAGTACTAATGGTGAATAATGAACAAGAACTACAGAATCTGGTGAGTAGAATGTACGATGTATGCAGGGAAGGCGACCTCATGATGAATGTTAACAAGTCGAAAGTGATGGTATTCCAGAAGGAAGAAAACAAGACAACGTGCAAAATACTTGTAGGTAATAAATGTTTGGAACAAATAGATTAGTTTGTGTATTTGGGAAGTATGTTTGATAGAAACGAAAAAGCTGAGAAAGATATCGAAAGGAGGATGACTGCAGGAAACAAGGTGAACGGCGCTTTGAATGAAATTATAGCTAATAGGAACTTTTCAACCGAGGCAAAAATAGCGGTACACAATGAAATCGATTCGAAGTGATTTATGGAAGTGAGGCCTGTAGCTGGCAGAAGAGGAACAAAAGTAGACTGAATGAAGTGGAAATGAGATCGCTTAAGCGTATATGTGGCAAATCCATTTATGACAGAGTAAAGAATGAAGAAACAAGAAAATAATGTAAAGCTGATCTTAATGGAGTTAGTAAGATTAAAAAAGGATCCTAAGGTGGTTTGATCATATGGAACGAATGAATGAGAAGAGAATGGTAGGGAAGATATGTGACGCAAGTGTTGATGGCACCAGAAATAGAGGACTTTCGCGGAAAACTTGGCACGACCAGGCATACTAGATACTAGAAGATTGTCTTAATAATCGGCGAGCTTGTATGAGAAAATGTATGAACGTGGATGAGGCGAGAACTGTGTGTCAGGACCGAAAAGTGTGGCTCTCTATCCTCTCTGCCTCCCCCGCGGGGAAACAGCTTGATGGTAAGTTAGTTTAAATAAAACTTTAATTAAAATATACTTGACAGAAATTGTAGTTATAATAATAATAATGTATTTATCCAACGTGATCGGGTTGTGAGTGTAAAACCCGATTTGCCATATAAATAATATATACCATATAATACATTTAAGTTACAAAAACACAGCTTTTTTAATGCATAGAATAAACTCCCCCGGTGTTACCATACGACGAAAGTCGTCACAGCGTACCTTGTGATCACAATGGTGGTGATGGAATCGGAAAGGATAGATGGTTGAGAAATACGGAATCGGAAATGAGAGAATGATGATGAAAGATGAAGAAATCCTTCGATAGCTCAACTCACCTAATGATGGCGCCATCACTGGCTTATCCTGAAGTTCACCCCAAAATCAAAACTGCCACGCCAAAACTCTATTGAACTTCACCGTTCACAAAACACAAATTTCATGGCGATGGTCACTTCGACGAATTTGATGAAATCAAAAATACACCAGTCGAGCCAAAGGAACAATGTGTACTGGCGGGTGGGCTTAGTGACAGAACAAAAAAAACTGGTGACAATAATACTTACTACATTATTTATGAATTATATGTTCACCGATAAAAAAATAATTACCAATGAGAGACACATGTATATGATAATATTATACACAAACCTACCCAGAGTTCTCTTTCCAATAAAATAAAAAGTATTTTAAATCGGTTATATTTCTGTGATTTCCTTTTGATTTTATTTGTGTGTTTAGTAAATGTTTGCTACAGAATATCACCGCTCTCCGACAAAATTATTCAACGAACAAATTCAACGCCAACTTATTTAACTAGAGCGTATTCCTTACAAAGGTATCTGTGATCAAAGCACACTTTGTTCTCTGTGGTTATCCTCTTTTCGATATCATTCTCAATATTACCGTCCCGAAAGAACTTATTTCCCGAATACGCAAACATTTTCGCGTATACGTAATTTTCAATATTCAATTACAACGCAGTAATACGTGACAATTAAGACTATTGAATATTCAAACTGAGCAAGAAAAATATTTTTTAAATTTACGAACGTTAATGTAAAACTAATTTTTCTTAACATCTGAATTAAATTGCAAAAAAATATTTCACTTCAATCCTTTAATTTTTCAAATTGTTTACGAAATTTATATTTTTAAATTGAACTGTGGCATTCAATTAAATTTAACCCTTTTTTTACTTTTTCTAAAGTTTTGTGTATTTATCATAAATGTATTTGATCTAAAACATGACTTAACAAGGCAGGGAAAATAATATATATATGTACCACATATTGGGTTTTTTTCAAAGCTGAACCAAATTGACGAACATTCTAATATAATATAAATTACTCTTAAATATTATGTGGCCTAATTTGAAATCTCGAGTTGTCTGGGTTTATTCTGTTCGCGGGGTGAGGTGGAAAAAAATATGATGTTTTGTGATAAAATTGTTCAAAATTAAATTTTAAAACACCCACTGGTCGGAGGTGCGATTATTATTACTTTTAGAAATTGGAGTATAATATATTTTTTTTTAAATTGACGTTGTAATACATTTTGACAATACATGTTTTATTGACTAGTATTTTGTTGGGAAAATAGTCATTCTTTTCTATCTAAGTTATCTAATCTCCTATAATAAAAATGTTCTAAAAAATCTCCTATATTAAATAATTAAAATATTTTCCCATACTGAGACGCAGTTTATTTCAGCCACTGAGGGTGGTGTGTTATCATATGTATGTATTAAATTAATAAAATTAAAATAAATGTTAATAAATCGCTTAGAAAGATATACAAAACAAATATAGTCATCACCGGGACTCATACACCGGGATTGTTTGTATTGCCAGTTGAGAGCTTTAACCGATGTGTGCAAATTTTTATGATATTATTCAAAGGCTATTTTATAAAAAATATTTGTAAAAAATAAATCATTTTTTTATCGTCAGTCAACAAAAAGCTATCACAAATCTGATGACGCTACATTGTTAAAATTAAAAGCAATCGAGTTCTCTATGATACTTTTTTATTTTTTTCTCATCTGACGACCGAAAATGGAATTTAGAACCGGTATAAGGCTATAATATGGAAACGTCAAAGGGTAAGCTGCTGATGTTTATGGCCCGTAGATAAGGAAGGAAATCTCATGAGACAATCTCAGATATTTTGTTAATATACATCTCAATACCGTATTCACATATGAGATTTTGGTTTGGAGATAAACTCAGAGATTAGCTTGGTAAAAAGAGGTAAACGTTTAAACCAGTGTACACAATCAAAATGGATTGATATAAATAAAACAATGTTGTAACTCTACTTGAGTTTATTTGCACTACTCGAGTTTCGAGAGCAAATATACTCAAATAAAGTTATAACATTGTTTTATTTATATCCATCCATTTTGATGATGAAACTCTGCAAAGTCAATGCCGATTCTATCAATAATATAGTGTACATAATGTTGATAGAATCGAGATTTGACAACGAATACATAGTCAGCAATAGAACTATCTTTTCTAAAAATTCTGTTTTTAACAGTCTCCCCATCACAATTAGAAAAATTACGGACTATCATAAATTTGTAACTGAGGTAAAAAAAAAATATGTACACAGACTAACTGAAACATAAATTAACTCGAATATACTCCTTCTCTATACACGAGTCTTACTCTCATAGAGAAGAAACAAATGTTAAAATAAAATATATTCACTGATTATTCAAATTGTATTATATTTTTAATACTAATAAAAAAATATAAAAAGTTAGCGTACGTCATTAAAAATTAACACTTATATAAGGCGTTAAATTACAAACATTTATTCAGTTTTCTCAGTTAAATATTAAAAATCACCCAACTAACGAACGACAATGACGTATATTATATGACATAAATGACGAGCGAGAACTAAGGCGCGAGATGGCGAATCTCTGAGACATAGTGTGTACACGAGGACTATGAAAACTGAAAGTGGTCTCCAAAGAATCTGATAGAAGCAAAATCAATATCTCAGAGATTGTTTCGAATCGAAATTCGTGGATACGGGTCATTAACCTTTACCATATCGTGATATAAAATACTCACACGGAGCCAAACTATCAACTCGTATTACTGTAAGAAATTATAGTTCAATTAGTTTTTGAAATGTGAAAAAATGCCTTTGAAAATATTGTTAATGCCATACGTTTACTATAAATACTGAGCATTAAATATTAAAAAAATATGTAACATTATAATTCGAAGCATTCATCAAATTCAATATAGGAGGTTGCATTGTATAGAGTGTCCAACCGAAAATGTTCAATGCAAACGTTTTTGAAGGCGTTTCCTTGGGTTGTCGGGGCACCAGTATCTTAAGTTATATTTATTAACATAGCCATCAATATGAAAATGTGCTTCGTTAGTAAACAATATATTTTCAAGCGTTCGTGCTGTTTCAAAACGTTCCAGCATCATTTTTGCTAAGGTTTCACGTAAAGAATGGTCATTTTCGTTGAGAAACTGCACGATTTGCAGTTTGTATGGGTGAAAATGAAGTTTTTTTTCGATATAACGTGCATTGTTAATTTTTTTATTCCAGTACAGGCTGCAATCTTCCTTATCGATTTACGCGAATTGCGCATAATTTGACGTCGAACTTGAGCCACATATTCTGGCGTCGCTGCCGACGTTGATGGTCCCGGAGGAGTTTGGTTAACCACTGTCCCTTCTTGTCTGAACTTTTGAACACAACACCAGATAAGTTATGTGCTCGGTCCATCACTTACTCGTCGAATATTAAAGTGAGTACAAAAAGTACAACGCACCAATCAATCACCGCACTTTAAATATACCTCAACCGCGAACGTGCGGTGCGCTCCTGATCAGTGACTCATTGCGACTGATCCTCCCACTTACCTCACCCTGATGGTTTACGAGTAATTACAATTTAATTTTGAAATTTTTTCGTTGAACATCCTATATAATATAACCTTCCATTTTATCTATCTTCATTTAATTTGTGAGATAGATAAATAATTATATTCGTATGTTTGTTACATTTTGCACTGTGAAATTGATCTGTGATTTCTTTCTGTCTTGCCACAAATTGTATTTTTGTCAACGTATTCATTTTACAGTGGATTAAATTGAAAAATAAGTGTTTTTGTAAGATTCGCTTACTTAATTAATTTTTCACTAGTCATTTCTGAGCGTAAATATTTTCTTTATAATTAATTAAAATATGAATTGCATTTTATATGCATGAAATATTACAGGTTCAATTAGGGCGGTAGACCTGTTTTACTGCACGGTTTTGAAAGTGTTAAACCACTTTTAGTGCGTATAAAAATAATAGTTTAAATTAATTCTAATAATTATTTTAACTGACCAGTCAGCATTTTTGGTAAAGAATAGTTGTAAATCTGAATTGAAAAACAAACCCTTTTTTTTTGTAAAGTGAAATTGCTGAGATTTAAGTCTCGGAAGCTACACAAATTGTTTTCTCGCGTCCTTGGATTCCTCGCATTTGCATGCTTTTCTCATTGTATACATAATATTCTCATAACATGTTTTTTCTATATAAACAATGAATAATGACTTATCCGGTGTACGCTTACTGAACTACTATTGTTCCTTTTATTGCTCCAATTTAGAAGGACTTACAATTTATGAGTCGCTTCTTAATACCAATCACTTTTAGTCTCCGGGGAATTGAACGCTTTCTATAAACTTGACTTAGCAAAGGCGTACGATAAGATTGATAACCCAGAAACCGTCGGGAGAGGATTCAATGGACAACATAAAACACTTCAGTATTGGCAAGTTTTTCAATAAAATATCGGCTTAACATAATAATATTGAATAATATACTTCTTAAAGACAATGTAACGTCACAACATTCTATTTATCAATACAACACATTTTCAAATACAGATTTTAGTACGCACTAATATAATCTTTAGGGACACTGTATTAAGCATTTATTCATTTATATTGAGCTACAATTAATGTCTGCATTATTAAAACAGATAAAATCCCTTCCGATTCTAGCCACAATAATCAGGTAGATTTTCTTTGAGCGTGATAGTGCTTTTATTGTTTTATTTTCTAAGTCAAATATTAACAAAGTTACGAATTTTTCACAGTTTGGACAGCCGCTATTTTAAAACAATATGGCGATCAGGTCGTCGAACGAATTTTATCAGATCAATTTTTCAGAAAAGTTTTATCGAAATCTGATTAAAACTCCGGGAGTTATAATGTCCACAAAATCCATACATACATGTATATATATATATTCTTGTTTTCTTTAGAAACTAGTTAGAGTAAATACAAAATTTAATTTTATTATTATTTACTTTAAGAGGAAGGTCACTGTCTACATAAGATTTCGAAAAACCACTTCCATCCCCCTTTCCTATCCCTTAAAGTAGAATGTTTGGTACTTTTTTATGAAATTTTGTACTCGACGATTAAAATAAGATAATATTACTGACAATGTTCTACATTCAAAATGTTTATGGCAGATTCAACTCTGCTTTTATTTAAAAATATTTATTGCAATATTGTTAATACATTGACATGTACGGTCGCGGAATTGTGGATATATTATAAAAAATAGTGTTTGTGAGTGTGGTATGTTTTTTAAAATGTTTTAACTGTAAAATAAATTAATTATAACTAAAAGTGCAAGATAGCGCCGTGTTCGTTTTCTCTTTAGAACAGTGTAGAACCTTCCAGAACAGTATTAAATACGTAATCGATAACAAAGCAAAACTCAACTCTTCAAGACGACAAATTCTAAAAGACAAAAAGCTATTCGAGCGTCGGAAATTACTGAACAACGGGAGTTTCGTCTACAGCAGGAGCGTATAAGAGCTTCTACGTCAAGGGCAAGGGAAACTTAACTTCGGAGGAAAGAGAACTTCGTATACAGCAAAAGCGTATGAGAGCTTCTACGTCTAGAGAAAGAAAAACGTCGGTGGAAAGAGAGCTTCACCTAGAGCAGGAGCGTATGAGAGCTTCTACTTCTAGAGCAAGGGAAACTACGGAGAAAAATGAGCTTTGTTTATAGCAGAAACGTATGAGAGCTTCTACATCTAAAACAAGGGAAACTTCGGAGGAAAGAGTGCTGCGTGTACAACAAGATCGACATGGATAGGAAGAATCAAAAATGGTGAATCGACATTCAGATCTAAAATTAAGGGTATTCAAATTAAGGGGAACGGATGGATGTATAATAAAGAAATATAAATGTGAACCAGCGGGAATGTGCTGCTATCATGAAAAAGTGAAGCTGTCGCCTCTTTATGAGCCTCCAGAGCCAGTGTCTACATTTGATTTCGAAAAAAAACTACCCCCATTCCACTAAATGTAACCTCTTCACTGTGCGTAAAGCTCGGGCAACGCTGAGTATTTCAGCTAGTTTACTATATTTATCAATAAATTATATAAAGTTTTGGTTTGCTTTTAATATTTAATACTTAACGTTACAATATTTAATCAAAAATGCTATATATATTAGTACTTAGGTAATGTTTAAGATCTAAATAAAACAAAAAATAGCCAGTAGAGAATAATGTGAAAAGAAAAATCTAATTTCCATAGAAAAATTACGGAAAAATGTTAACTTCCACATCAAAATATTAATTAAAAACTTCATATTCTGAAACCTCATTGTGAAAAAAAAATTGACGTGTTGAGAGAATACTTAATAAAATAATGAAAGTTAGGAATTAAAATATGTCTCAAATACATCAGCGTCGAATAAATTAATTAAAAAAGAAAATTGAGTCATAGAATCAATAAATTAATGGTAAAAACCTACAACATATTGTCATACGACTAGATAAAGAATGTTTTTAATAGAGGGTGGTTTTGAGTTCTCGTGGACATGATCGAATAAACGTACATTGAAATTTTTCCGGATATTGCGTCAAAATATCGAAATCTTCTTAAAATATTAAAACCAACTCAGCTATCGTTCTTCGACCGTGTGCTTCTAGAAACATTTGATTACACTGTAATTAGAGTATAGTTCTATATTTTAGCATACATGCATTGAATTACTAACATTTATAATATATCCGTTACCTTTAGTATTATACAAAGATTAATTGCTAAATGGTAATGTGCACTAAAATTGCTATCTCTTGTTAACATTTGATTACACCGTAATTAGAGTATAGTTCTATATTTTAGCATATATGCATTGAATTACTATCATTTATAATATACAATTACTCTACGCATTTTAGCAATATTTAAATATGTCCAAGAACACAATTACTGGATTTTTACCTACAAAGACATTGTTATATACATAAATATCAGATTCTCATTGATTTGACATATATACTGTTTCAAGAAAAATGAATGATCAAATATGCTGCATAGATGGCGACGGTGTAGTGGTACTCGAACCGAGTCCACGTAATAACATATATAGAACTTTCAAAGATTTGATAAATGTGGAGATTGAGGGGTGAGAGAGAATTGGTGAACGTTATATATATGATATATAAAGTTATCACTTAAGCCAGCCGAAGACAGGTTGTAAGCCTTGTAATTACCCCATATTTCGATATATACATATTTTTCATTAAATATAATAAAAATAGCTTCGTCTCTATGAGATATCAGATATATATTTTCTCTACTAATTAATTATAGTTTCATATAACACGTCCTAAAGTACACATATGTTTTTCACTTCCCAATTTGAAATATTAATAACTTCAGTACATTCAGTATGTATAAAAACGACTATTAAATAAATTTTATTATATTTCAACTAATATTTTAAGAATTTTACATTTTTAATTAATATTTAGATACTGAGTATTTCTACAAATATCCAGAAATTTACTTGTTTGGTAATTTATAAGATATTACCTACTGTGGGTACTGTAGATAAATGAAAAAAATACTTCCTAGGCTAAATCTCAGGTCTTAACAAAGTTACTTTATTTGAAAAATATTAATAAGATTTTTTTATCATAATCTGAATCTTGTAAATCTAAATGAAAAACTGTCCCTCTGTCAACACAGTTCACGTCACTAGGACGAGCTGGTTGTGACCGTTAAGCAAATTGTTGACATTTATTATTTTTGTTGTCCGCTGAATACAAAGCGGTCCTAGCAACACATTTTTCCTTGAAAGGTTAATCTCGTGACAGGCCTGAAAGCTAACGAAGTGAAAACGCCTGTCATTGCGATAAATTGCCACCCCTACGATATGCAAGGAAATAATTTGTCCAACATCAATGTCAATATTAAGGCAAAGTTTTTTGTTTACTTTACAAAATCACGGCGTAAATAAAACGGTGATTTCTTGACCGATTAATTTGCAAAATTTATCAAAAATAATATTTCCCTCAGCCTATATTCTAGCTCTGCGTTAGCGCGGATGACACGAGAAGTCGGTAAACCCCGATTGAAGATCAACAAGCGATACAAAATTTAACATATTTTGAAAAAAGTGACATGACATGATATGACGGTTTAATAATTATTATTATAAAATGTTGTACACGCCGCTGCTGAATGTGACACTGATAATTAACGATCAGCACTGCACACGCCTATTAGACATACATTTTACACATACGCGTAGAATAATAAACATGGTACTCATCCGATTGAGGCCACTATATGTGAATACTGACATAAAAGAGGAAAAAATAATATATAATTATTTTTATCATTATTTATTTAGTATGTTTGATCATATGATTAGATATCATTGTTTTTTTTATTTTATTTGAAAAAATCAGAATAGGTAATCAATGAACCCATTAATATAAACATAACTTAATTATGAAAGGTAATTTAGATATTCAGAAATAATTAGTGAGAAGTGGGAAGTACAGTTAATATGCTTGTGGTCTGGACGTTACGATACTCGCCTAGTGATTTAGTGATCGGGGGTTCGAGCCTCATTCCAGTGCAGCGTTTAGCTTAGTTTGAAAATAATAAGGATATTGTGATAATAGATGTGACACGTATTCCGCGTGCGCATATCCCTCGATGCAAGAACAAAAGTGAAAGTGAGTTAAAATCTTAATAGGTGCTTAATTATTATTAGTGGACGTCGCGATTAACTGTATCTAATGGTAACGAAAGGTGACTTGTAATTTAGTTGTTTGTTTGAAAGTCGGCTTTGTGTACGCGTAATTACCTTGCTAAGTCGTTCTTTAATTATTATATGCAGATTTTGTTGTTTTATAATTAATTATGTTTTTTTTAATGGGTGTATTTTCTATATTTTTTTTTATTATCTTTTACCCGTGAAAACTTTAAACATAACATATATATATACAGGTGGTCCCATAAAAATGAGAACATCTCGTAAAATATGAGTTATTTCAAAACATAATATAATTAATTATAATTCTTAATGTAATTTTTTTTGCACAATATTTAGCTAATCAGAAATCATCAAAACACCCCATATTGCATAATCTAGTGGGTTTAAATCTGGCCTGTTCGGTGGCTACATGCCTGGCTCGATGAAATTAACATTCTCACGATGAAGAAAGTTGATTGTATTTCTGGCTGTGTGAGATGGAGCTCCGTCCTGCTGTAATGTCCAGTTATGCTGTTATGTCTATACTCCAGGCTTTGTTTTGAAACTCTGATTATTTTCCTAGCACCCCAACGTTTTTCAATTCGCAAATTTTTTATTAGAATACGGTCTTGTGTAGTGATTGTTATCATTCTGGATAACAATTTGAAAAAACTAAATATAAATAATGGGAAAATTAATAATCAAGCATGGCGACCGGAAATTGTCGAAATAAAACGTAATACAGGTAAATATGTAAGTAAGTAAACTAGTAAACTATTTAAGCTATTGTTGAACTTAAACTAATTTTGATGTAATTATAACACATTTTACGAAATGTTCTCACTTTTTTTGGGCCTCCCTGTATATAAGACGATGGTCTTATGAGAAGTTTCAGTATAGAAATATGATGTGATATGAGATATCTAAACAATGTATGGTTTACGTTCTGGTAAGTATAACCAACGAAAGTAAATAAAACGTACAAGTATATATTTTTGGCATACATACCTAAATATATAAGTACGTGAGGTGCAACCTAAATACTACAACTACCTCGTCTCGCGCGTTGACAGGCACAACGCGCGCTTCTTGTACAAACGTATCGGTTGCGGTATCCGCGGTGACATTTGTGCGAATTCTGGTTAGTATTTCAGTCACAAACATAAGAAATTCATCTTCCGATGTTACCTATACTAAATCATGAGTTTTCGTATTTACAATCTTTTCACCGACATATGTGAGATATTTATTCCAGCTGAAAAATCTTGCATTGCAAAATATTATTAAGGAAGCGTTCTAGCCGTCGAGATAAAGGTTTCAGGATTTGTCTACTTATAAATTAATATAATGTTTATGATTAATTATTTTTTTATATTTATAAAATAAAATAAACTTTCATTGTCTTGGATTTTTTTTTTAATTATTGTGCAGCGTGAAATCTTATAAGTTTATATATTTATTATTAAAATGTAAACCTATAACGTGCACTGCAAATGTTGATAATATAAAAATTGCGTAAACAACAACAGTCTGTGTTTGTAAATATATTTATGTAAATCGTATGTATGTGAAATGGACTTGTTAAATTAATAAATTATGTAATTTAATAAAATTTCTTTTTGGAGACTAAAAAAGTTTCAATAAAATATAATTTTTTTTTTTTTTTTGCATTTTACATAGAGACCTGCAACACTTTTGATAGGTTATCTCATAGCAGCATTAGTTATATTGATTTTTTATTTAAAAAAATAATGTGAATCTCATAGAACAAACGCAAGTACTAAAATTTATTTAGGAAAGTAATTAAGGGTAATTTGTATATGTTTTAAATTCCTTGTTGGAACAACAACTATGGTGAAAAGATTGTAAGAGTAGCTCTTCGACGTACCCATAATATATTATCCCCTGAAATAAAATGTTAAAAAAAGATCAATAAAAAAAGTTGTACAATTAAATTGGTATTAAGAATTACTATTATTTATTAAAAACTCTCTTATAATGTCATGTGTATTTAATAATTACTATAAATAAAAATACAATAAATTAGAATAAATAAAAGAAATAAAGAACTGAGATAATTTTTAATAGATCTAAAAACTGGGATCTGAAATAAGAAGTCTTAGAAAAAGAAATAAATCTCAAAAATAAGAAGGAAAAAATAAATCTAAAAACTGAGATATTTAAAAAAATAAATAATATAATTATGTGGCAAAGATATATGAAATATTCCATAAAATGAAACGTCAAATTATTCACTTAGATTTATTTAGGTGACGTTTGAAACTTTTGCTCGGAAATTGAAATATTACCATCGACACTTTTACTATGACACATGAATAAATTTTAATAAACAACATCCAAATTCCACACATGTTGTACAATATTTTTCCATAACGTATTGTGGATGATTTATTAGGATTATTATTTTATAATTCACTAGGAACGGAAAAAGCCTAACATCCCCACAGAAAATAAATTATGTTGTGCTAATTCGTGCACTGAGAAACTCTTTCCTTTTCCATTTACCAGACAGCAATACAGAATTAACACATTAAAACCCTTTACCTACAATGTGTTGTAATTTAAATACAATTTGTTATTAAGATATTTTTTTTTCAAACTCTTTCATTTCATTCGGTAACCACTTGAAATTTGACGTACATACTTCGTTCATATTTTATACTCTATCAAGATGACACTAACACATAATTTAATAACAGTATCGACGAAATGTTAAAGTGTGCTATTTTTGGCATGACCTTTGATACAGAAAAGATTTTAATAGAAAGAGACAAGAAGAAGTCGTCTTGCTTCTATCACGCGAGAATTATTATATTCTGCAAAATAATATTATATATAGAACATCGTATTGTAACAGAATCGTTTTAAAGATTTTAATAGATTTTAATAGAAAGATTTTAAAAGATTTTAATAGAAAGAGACAAGAAGAAGTTGTCTTGCTTCTATCACCCGAGAATTATTATATTCTGCAAAATAATATTATATATAGAACATCGTATTGAAACAGAATCGTTTTTCGCTTTAGGTTAAAATGATTGATTCAAATATATATTTTCCCGTTATTTGATTTCTTTGTTCAATAGTTACATATTGCCATTTATATACGTCATTTTTTTCATTAAATTACAATTGACTTAAAATGTAAAAAATATGTTAACCGAGTACATGTATTATAAATTAATAAGAAAAACCTACGTTTTCGTAGAAAAGCCAAAGGTTGAATTATTTAGTGTACATTTTACACAGTGTTTATGGATTATTATTTTTCCATATTTTTTTTTATCAAAAATTTGTATACCCTTATTTTTAATGAATCTATAATATTTTTTGTTTATTATTTAGCATTAAAACAATGCAGTTTGTTTATATAAAAATACGTTATACAAATTTCAACTTAAATTATGAAATTATTTACATAAAATTGACACTAAAATGAATTTGAGAACTGTATTCCAATAATTCGGTACAATGAAACAAAAGAACCACACTCTCCTTCTTGTTATGTCTGGAGAAGGATTTTCAAAGAAATTTTTGATTGTTTGCTTGTGCAGCATCTCAAGTAATTGTTATTTGAAGACTGATTCTCGGGTATTAAACAATGCTGGTCTGATAAACAGATCTTCAGAATAAATTAGCTCTTAAATTTTCTCCCCCTTTCTCCCTCGCGGTAATGGTATATTTATTATAATAAAGTTGAGTTACTATTTACAATATATTTGACTTATTTCAACCCTTTATGTTCAACCCTGAGTTAAAAAAAATATTTAAATCAAATATTTCAACTGAACTATTTATGTCAAAATTAAATAAGTCTAATCATAATGAACCCAGTGGCGCAACTAGATCAATTGTACCCAATGAATGAACAAAAAAATACTAGATTCTAACGCAAAATGGACGGGCCCTCTGTATATACATCTTATTTAAGATATAAGAAGTACTACGCGGTTTTATCCGATAAATAGTATGAACAAATTTGGTATTTTGGCTCCTATAATATTCACACTTTAATGATTGAAAAAGTCTGTTTGTATTTACATATACAGACTGGTAACTGAAAATATCCTGTACTGCGATTTTCGCTTTTGCGACGATATCATATTAGCGGGATATTACTTCTGTATACATCGAATATATTTTCACGTTTTTTCGAAATATACGTGAGAAATTATTATTTAAGTTTAAAATTGGCGTGGCGAAATTTATAAATTATTTGTCCATATTAGAGCTAGGAAATTTTTTGATGTATTATAATATAGATGGCGATGTAGGGTGCGGACCGTACTGGATGCATTAGCATAGTTAAGCCACTGAATGAATGCGTATATGGGAACATGCACATCATATTAATATTCTTATTATCTTTCAAACTAAAGCAGGCGCCTATATTATAAAAAAGCTTGTTGTCTTCCAAGCTGAGGATTGAACACCAAGGTGAGGGTTTAGCATTAGATCAAGCGTGTATTTTAAATACCGGGAATATGTTACAATCATTTTTAAAATGTTATCTGTTTACATAAGGCGTGTGCACTGTACTTCTACAAATATTCGACAAATCTGAACTCAGCTTACTTGTCTATATCTGAAAGAAACTCTATTTATTTTGTAATTGTAATTTGTTAGCCTGATCTAATGTAAGAAAAAACATTTTTTTTAGATAAACCAACATCAACAAAACGTATTCTATGTAACTAACCTACAAATTATCTTACGGGTTAAGTTGTTAGAGATTGAATACCGTATATATTTATTACGTATCTTTTTTTATATACTTACTTACTTACCATCACGCCGTTTCTCCGCGGGGGTAGGCAGAGAGAATATAGCGCCACACTCTTCTGTTCTGACACACAATTCTCGCCTCATCCATATTCATACGTCTTCTAATATAAGCTCGCCAATTGTTGAAGCTTCTAACAGAACCATCCTCCATTAACTGGTTTAGCTGGTCGTGCCAAGTCTTCCACGGACGTCCTCTATTTCTGGTGCCATCAACACTTGCGTCATATATATTTCTTACCGTTCTGTCCTCATTCATCCATTCTATATGACCAAACCACCTAAGTGATCCTTTCTTAATCTTACTCACTATACTAATGTCAGCTTTACATTCTTTCCTTATTTCTTCATTCTTTACTCTGTCACAAATAGATTTGCCACAAATACGTCTAAGTGATCTCATTTCCACTGCATTCAGTCTACTTTCGTTCCTCCTCTGCCAGCTTCAGGCCTCACTTCCATACATCAGTGTCGGTACCAGGATTCCATTGTGCATCGCTAGTCTTGCCTCGGTTGACAAATTTCCGTTAGATATAATTTCATTCAAAGCACCGTTCATTTTATTTCCTGCAGTCACCCTCCTTTCGATATCATTTTCAGACTTTCCGTTTCTATCAAACATACTTCCCAAATACACAAACTCATCTACTTGTTCCAAACATTCATTACCTACAAGTATTTTGCACGGTGACTCGCTTCCCTCCTCCTTCCTTCCATCTATCTTTTATTACATCCTCATTCGTTAACATCTTTCCATTTACTGACTTAATAGCTTTCATACTAATGCTTTCAGCACCGTATACGGATTTTTTGACCGCCTTCTAGAATAATTCTGTCATATTCACCCCTTCTTCTCTTTTCACCCGCTTTTTCTTTTTTTTCACACCAGATTGAACTTTTTTCTTACAGGCATTGTACAGGTCTTTTACTCTCGTGTATTCATCTCCATTTACTGTCAACAGATAATGCCACAATTTTTTTATATACATTTATATATACTGATAATTTTAATGAATAATGAAAAATCTCGATGTTTTTACAAAATAGATTAATGAGACTAAGAGTATACTATATACCTGTTATTAATAATTAGCATTACTACATAGTATTCTACTAATTATTGGTAAGAACACATTCTTATTGTGAAGTTGTAATTATTCAGAACATACGTCTGTGATATTTTAAATATATTAATTACAACTATATACATATAAAATCAATTTTATCGAAAAATATTGTTATTGCGTTATATAAATATTGATGTATTCATTTGAAAAGTGTAACATATAGGTTCCAAAATTTTCCGTCAAAATTACTGTCACTTTAGCTTAGTTGGATAATGCACCTTCCCCGGTTTGGAAAGACATCTAGGTTTGAATCCCGGTAGAGCTACAACAATATTTTTCCATAAAATTGGTTTTATATGTATATCTTTCTAATTAATACATTCAATTAGTATTTAACATAGTATTTTGCTTTGAAAATGGACTACCAACGTTGGCTTCGATTTTTTTCACAGCACCCGGTGAATTGTGGACTCACTGTTAAAAATAATAACTCAAATTGGTCTAGTAATTATGAAAGCTTTTTCTTTATTTTATTCTCAATACGACATGTGAAGGGGCCTGGATGGCTGGTTAGAATCACTATCGTGAAGCGACCAGTGGGTGAAAAGGCCCGAAGAAGGGTGCGGGGGTGATAAACGAAGGCCTCGATTTGGCGAGCATCGCGAAGCAGGGGGAAGGGGACTGAATTCCGCGCTATCTGAAAATATTAGATATCCGCATCGTTGTCACGTTTGTCATAAGAAAATAATAGGACATAGGACAATTTTACAAATTGTTTTGGTTCAATGCAGACATGAAATTCATGTTATGTTCTGTCATAGTCTGTCAGTTTAGGAGGAGAAGCTACCCTTTTAAAACATTTTTTACTATAACGCAAGCCTGGTCGTTTCACAATCGAATGACACGGGCATCTACGAGTAGTACCTAACCACAATAATCCGGATAAAATACTGTTAAAAATATTGCAGTGCTTCCTCAACGTCTGTTGATTCGTCCATAGATTTATCTTTCACTTGAAACATCACGTTATCACACCTAGAACAAAGCAGCAAGTACAAGCTATATTCTTTTGGAGGTCTGGATCCTTAACCAGAGCTTTAACTAAAATTTTACGTTAAAGATACACATAAATTAGTATTAGCACATAATTTCTCTTAATTATATATAATTAAATATCTTGGAGCAATCATCGATAAAAATCTTCAATGATAAGATCAAATTTGTCAAGCTGTTAAAAAGGTTAGAAAATTAATATACATATCTTTAAGAATCAGAACATTTTTATTTATAAAAAATTTGTACTAAGTATACAATGCATTTATTCAATTCGTATTACAATATGATATTAGTTGGGGATCAGCTTATAATACTAGCCTGATTCCAGTACAAAAACTTATTATAAAAGTAATACTAAAAAAATCAAAAGATTTTCCGACAAAATTACTTTTCGAAAAATTCAAAGTACCAACATTTTGTGATCTACTTAAAAAATTTTATTATTCAAATATTAAAAGAAAAAATAATAATTTTATTACTGAAAATCGTATTAGGTTTAAATTTATATTTTCATGCTAAAAAATTAACACATCATTAACAAAACACCACTAAACGCACATAGGGAAAAAAAATTAACAGCTTACCCGAAAACACCAGGTAGATTAATGATAACAAAAAATAATCAATGCTATCAAAAAATACTTTATTTTGCTATTAATTTATTGTATTTTATTTTATTATAAGCTAGTTATTGAAAACAATAATTATTAATATTTAATCCTCTTCCCTGCATAAGTACATGCTTTTAAGCGAAGCTGTAGAACTAAAAAAAAACTGATTATTAAAAAAAATTAATAATAATGCATTCTCACATTAGTACTTGATCCCTTAAGTTGCAATTTTGACAACTCGCCATATTCATACAGGAAGAGAGATAGGTAACGTCACTTGAGTTCGTGCAGAGGTGCAGAACCCAATGCGCGGCCGCTGGCCGCAGTTAAACACGATCAATGGAAGGGTAAGATTAATATCTTTGGGATGCTAGTGCACGTCTGTATAATATAGTAGTAACTAATTGCATTGTACTCTCTTCCGATGCAGGAATACAATTTCCTTTCCTGGCACGGGGTAGAAGCATCCGCTGGTTTGGAGATTGGCGTCACGAAGAGCTGAGATGTGCGGTGAATGTTAGGCTACATTCGAGATGGGGCGACGAGTTGTTCTCTGCCATCGAACACCGAGTACATCCAGCCTGACGGCCAAGAACCTGCGTCGAGGAGGATCGGAAGGATGCGTTAATTAGTGCACACCGTAATCGGAGGTTATGTGACATTATCATTATTTGATCTGGGTCAAGTGGAACGACCGATTTACCACCATGGAGGAGAGTCTCACTTTGTATACAGAGTTTAACTTTCTAGCCAATTTGTACTTCAGAGCATCGCCAGGATTAGGTTTATTCCGTTAACTTCGAATCCGAGGGGCTTGTCGTCGTTATTATAAACTACCGCGTTTTAATGTATTTCTTATTTGGGAAGATTGTCTTTGGAGCACATTATGCCTAGTTGGAGAGATTATTCTATAAGATCCTTTTATGTAAAATTAAACAAACCTGGTGTAAAATTAAACTCTTTTATTAATTAGCATTAATTCATAGTCCGAACTACACAAAACTACAAATTTACCACAGATGAAAGAAGGGTCGTCGGCCGAAGGTAAATGCCTAGGACTCTGTTTCCAGCCGAACCCACATGTCTCATGCAACCACTGTCTAGCAGATGGCGGTGCCCTGGCGTCCTATCTGCAGGAGCCAGACCGCATCGTAACAACATATCGCCACTAGACAGCACTGAATAACTAATGAATGGTAAATTATACCTACAAAAAAGCAACGTTTCTTTTGTGATTATTTTTAATATTATAGATACCTACCTAATAAAAATAGTTCCATATTTCATCAAATTGATTATATATGTGAAAATAAAATACTTGTTTTTTTATTCCACTAGTTTAATTTACTTGAGATGCGTCTACAAAGTTGTGCGTTCGAGAGTTCTACAAATTTACCTCGGAATTAGTAAACAAATTGATTATGTTTACTGAGTTAGTAAAAATTGTTTATGTATTGAAATTTTAGATTTCGAAATACAAACTTCAGTCAGCTGATATTAGTTAGTCAATTTTAACGGACATATACAAGATCATTTGGAACTATGTTATACAAATAATATATTATCGATTAATACAGTTATATATTCAGTTTTGGTTGTATTACGACAATTTTGATTGTATTTGGTACTATTTCAATTATTATTATATATGTATACAAAACTTCGTTTTTATTTTCTATTTAAGTCCCACGTACTTAGTGTGTTTGATTAAAATGTATTTTATTTATATATTTATTTTTATTAAAATTTTAATATTATACGGCGGACCCGGGTCTTGCACACACAATCCGATTTCATTGGAATAAATTAATTTTTAATATTTAAGGCAAATATTTATTTTACTGCATGATTAAAATACTTAGGATTCCATTTCCTTCATACTCACGCTAAAATCATTATCAAATCGCTATTGACACCCTACATAGGACACACTGGTACCATGCATTTGTAAATACAGTTGTTGTGTATTATAGTTGTGCTTTAAATGACGTACCCGAGCTAAAGACGTTCCAAGACGAATCGTGAAAGATCCTTTCTCTTTTATTACAGACGTTTATTCAGCTTAGTAAGGGAAACATTTGTACAAATATATTATATTATTATACAAAGATCTAAGAGGCTCTAATGTCTCGATGACTCTTATTACACTATTCTGTCTGCGCTTATGCGTTCGCGCCTATATGTGCTATTAGCTCGTACACAAATATCTCACATAATCACTTTGTATTATTAGCTCATTCACATTCAACCTCTCAATATAACATGACATTACTAAATATTTTCATTACACCTACTGTTTTTCCATTGTGACAAAATTTCTAAAGTTTACCTGAAATTCCCGGCATGACAAGGTGAACAGGCCTCAAATAGCATTCTGTCGTCAAAGTTGAAATACACATTTTCTCGGAATTTGTAAATGAATTAACTCTTACCCGCCGCTGAGGACATTCCATTGTGTTTTGAGAACTTAGTTCCTAGCAAATGCGATCATAAGTTGGCCGGACTGAAGGGGCTGAGGCTGGGGACTGAAGTTGGGATTGGTCAGGGCCGGATCCAAAACTTAGTACCTAAATATTTTTCACGACGAATATTTATATGCCTATAATGTCTCCATATCCATGTATCGGTAAGCAGGCGAGTTTATATTGGGAGAACTTTCTAAATCTACGCAAATCACTTTTGGTACCTAAATACCATCTGTTTTTGATATATAACTGGTTTTAAAGTTCAGCTCCTTAATGAGTATACAATTACATATTATAAAAATAAATTCACACATTTTTTATCTTATTATAAATAACTACTAATTAAAAATTACTTTAAATCTAGAAATTGATAATGAGATAATTCTAATATTCACTGCCTGCTTCCCAAAATAAAAATATAATTAATGTAAAAATCACGATTCTGACACCATTGTCTATTCTTTAATTTTTCAAAATTTTGCAAAATGTAACACCTGCACATAAACAACACAAAATGTATCCATTCTCTATGGCATTATTCTTTTATTTTATCCTGAATTGCTTCTCGAAATTAGATCTACTGGTAATTTTGTATTTGGGCGTAGACAAGTTTTAAGGCAGGCGTGCGTTGTATGATATATAGAGAGCCTTTGACGTTCTTGATATTTTTTCCAATCAAATAAATTGTTCACTTCTGGTAAATAAAAACAATAAACCAGAAATATTTAATACTATGATATTGTGACCATTCTCAAACGTTGCATATTCGATGGATAATCATTGAAAATATATGTCATTTATACGAATGATTCACGACACTAAATGTGTCACGTCTAATATTTACTATTGCTTATATTATCTTCATTTCATTTGATTTTAGGAGGCACATATGGCGTGTGCCTAGATGCCTGGGCGCTACAACCACTATCTTGAAATGACCGAGGGGTGAGAAAATATCAAATATCCCTATAATTATAGGACTACATTATTACAATTTTTTAAGTCTCAACTCAATAGTAACGGATAAATTGCTTTACTTCACTTTTTTTTTTCCTTTCGAGTAGCTTGTTGATGTAGTGGTCAAAACGTTGGAGTAGTGATCGGGGGTTCGCGCCTCGTTCCAGGATACCAGCAAGTTAGTCCTATTTTCATAGCACAAGCGTTTAGCTTAGTTTAAAAATAGTAAGAATATTGATGTGATATGTACTCCATGTGCGCATCTCTATTTTAAAAAAAAATATGTAAAAACATGCTGACACTATATAATTTTTTCTTTGTGTATTGCACTTCTGATGTAATTTTCTGTTATTTTACAAATTATGTTAATGCCTGAATAGGGCGTGTATAATAATAAATACATAATTAACATCGTTGTCACGTTTATCATAAGAAAAGAATAGGATACATAGGACGATTTTATACATTTAGTTGTCTCAGTGCAGAAATGAAAGTCATGTTTTATTTTATCTAAGTAAGGATGTAATGAGCTTCCTCTTTAAATAGTTATTTATCAGCATATCCACCTGTCAACTCAGGTCGAACCACAACGAGTAGAGTAGAGAGACTCCAATTACTTGACATCATCAACTACTCAAGTATCGAGTAGTAAAATCTTAAAATACTCGAGTACTCGAGTATATTCGAGTAATTTCCAATGCACCAAAATACCTATTAATAATTTTATTTCATGCATATATAATAAATAAGTATAAAATAAATGAGAGAGTAAACTTAATTTACACGTTTATTTTAATTTTTAAAAGATATATTTAAAAAACAAGAATTAAATATCTAATATTTCATATTTGTGAGTTGTTTTGTTTTATTAATTTCCGCTGCTGAGAAAACCCTCTCGGTTGCTATTGACGTCGGTCTTATTTTTAACAGTGAATTAAATAATAAATTTAATTTTTCCGTCCGCTTTTGAAAGCGTTAAATATTCAGGTGTTTTGGTTTATAATTTCCACTGACGGATTAGTACAAACACAGACATATTAAATAACTTTCTGGTTTTACAACAGCTTACGCTACCATTAGTCGGCAAATCAAAAGATTTTATTTCGATATTTTATATTGTTTGTTACCATTGATATGACTAGTCAAAAAAAAACGAAGACACAAAAGAAATTATTCCATCGTATCCATTAGCATAGCCGATGACCAAAACTGTGCAAAAATCATACCTGACAGTAACCGCTCTAACCTGGCTAGTAATTGCCGAGTATAGGACGCAGCTGAATATAAGATTTTTTTTAATATTTAATTGTTTATAATTTACGAGTATTACCTACTCGAGTATTTTTTAATACACTCGATTATCAGATACTTAAAAAATGGACGAGCATACTCGAGTACTCGAATTGGAGATTCTAGTGAGTAATGCTTTAATATTTATGTAAAGAATTGAAACATTTATGTATTCGGTATTTTTCAACCTAATCTGTATCTGTGGTAGCCTTTCTGGATCACTCACCAGTCCGGCCCTAGTTGCAGTTCAAGCTGAACTAAAGTACAGCGGTTGAAAAGTTTTTTTGGAACTCTCCTATGAATTTCCTTTATCAAAAGTTGCATAATGGAGTCTGAATATTTCATTTGTGTCAGTCTTGTCAGACTTCACAGCCTACGAAAAGTTACTGAAAACGTTTTGTTCGCAGTTAAAATATCGGAGTATTGTAAAAAGAAAAACATATCACCTTATAAAACTTTATTCTACACACGGATCAATAGACAGGGCTTGATAGTATTATATTGTGAACCGTCGTGTTTCCAACTGAACAGTGAAAAGTACAAAAAATGTGCCACCGTGTCACTAACACTCTAAAACAGTTCATATTTGTGATTAATGGCTGGCTAAGTGTGCGAGTGTGAGGCATCTACAGTCTATGAGCCTCGGGTAGAGAAAATATCTCCGACAGCTGTAGGGACGGTGAACTAAAAATGTGTAGCTAAATCTTCAGGGTACTTTTGGACATGGGGAAGATTTGGAAGGGGTGCGGTTCGCAAGAGAGACTCCACTCTTTCGAATAATTGGACCTTACATGTTCAAAAATTTTGTATTACTCATTTGATTTATTTAAAATCCAGAGAACTCCATTTTTTTAATCAAGTCATGTGACAGAGTATCAGACGATTACATAATTTAATTAATAATAATAATAATAATTTAATTCAAATTATACGTTTTAAAAAGTATTACGTGTGGCGAAAATTATTATATTATTGATAAACAAATATTCAGTAACTATCCAAAAATAATTGTAATTATTAGGGGTGTGGAGTCATTTAAAAATCTACTGACTCCGACTCCGACTCCGGCAATCAAAGAAAGAAACACTCTTTACACACAGTTATTAAACGCAGCACCAATCAGTTCAGCTACATGCGCTTGAGCGAGAGGACGCGATATAATTTAGGAAAGAACGACGTATGCCTATGCATCCGTTGTTGATGATTCGATCTCACTTCAAACTTTAGAAGCATGTATATTCGTTACTTTAAAAATAACATATATAACAAAACTAGAGCAGTATTCAATACATAGCATTCTATTATGTTCTATTATTACGTAGGAGGGGTCGACATGACCCCTCCTACATTATTTTTTTAAATAATTTTTTTATGAAGGTTTTTCTGAATTCGTTTCTTTACACACCTACCGAGGCGTGATAGGTTTAAAAAGGCGTATTTAAATTTTTTAATACAATGTTAGTTTTTTAATGTTGTAGCGTTTCGAGCAATGTGATTTTCAAAACATGTCAAAAAATATGTTTTGACGTTTATGAGAACTGAATAAAATATATGTAACGAGTATGACTCATTTGTTTGATGTAGAACGAAATTTTTTTGGAGAGGAGATACGATATAGTTTACATCAAAAAATCTCATCAATTAATTAAAGGTAGGTACTAAGAAAATTTTACTGCACATATTAAAAATTAATATTTTAGATATTAAATACCATTAAACATACCCCACAAGTAGACAGACAGCTTCCGGAAAATGCAAAGGTTAAAGATGAAACACTACAAGATTTTTATTTCAAAATACCTCGGCGCGGGGGTGAAATATCTGGCTGCGGTCTGCGAGTAATTAATGCCTCCACCGCTCGCGGCGCCGCATTCCCCCTGGCGGCGCAAATTCGAAGCTAACGAGAGCCGTTCATTACGAGAGCGTAAAACACTTGGAGGTTTTCATACCTGCAGAGAGTATTAGTAATTGCAACCGGGCCACTAATGAACTATCCATCGAAGGCACCTTTTGTTCTGGTCGCTGTGCAGATTGATACCATTTCTCACCGGACCGGTGGAGCTCACCGGGATCGCCGAGCCGCGCCCTCGCTATTTAAAAGGGCAATTTTCTATCAGAATCTGTTAATTTGACAGCAAAATTAAAATGCAATATACTTTCATAAAAATTGATGAAATTTTACAGTTCACTTTATCGAGCGGTGTGTTCTTTAATTTTAACACAATCTGGTATTTAGCTTGCATTTTAGGCTTACCTTTCAATAATAATTCGTATTTTCGCGTTTTTTTTACGAAAATGTGAATTTTTATTATTCATTTATATCAGAAATTATACACTAAATTTGACTTTTATTTAAACTATTATTTAGACAAGACCTTTAAACTCATAAATTGAATATTATTTGACATAATAAAGAAAATACAAACATTATAAGAAATTCCATTAAATTCATTTTCCGCGTTTCAAAAAATTTCCTTAACATAGAAAATTCTTACATATACGAAATATATGTTCTTATAATCTTAAAACCAAGATTACGGAGACAAATCTACATTGCAACAAATTAGTAAAATGTTAAAAATAAATAGAGTTATAAACCATTCAATTTGCAGGACATATTATCATTTTTCGACGTTTTTAAAACACTTTGTGTTACTTCCCAGTAAACGTACACGTAACATACAAACGCACGCACATATATATATACACACATATACATAAACTACCAATTATTCCACTCACTCGATTATTTTTAACGTTTTACGTGAATTCATTTGCGTACTGAAGTTAAAGTCGAAAGTGAAAAGTATAGTTTATTGTTCTTCCTGGCCTGAGGTCCTAAATATCTTACGTAGCACTAACGGGAGAATTTTTACTACACAGTATGGTGCCGATTTCTGAATACATAAAACGTTCAAAGTTTGTCTGAGGTTACAAAGAAACTCGTGACAGCTCTCGCAGCCTGCGAGATCGTTATCTACGTAGCGGTGCGTAGCATGTACGTTCCGTGTGGTATCTTGCCATACCATCCTTGCCCTTTTTACGTAATCAATGAATACAACAAAAATAATAATAAATATAGTATATTAAAATATTCGAAACAAAAAATATCAAAAGTACATGGTATCATTTTTTTACTTTAGTGTGTGTCGAGGACAACTTATACCATAGTTTGATTTTAGCAATTTGCGTTGTCGTCAAACATCCGAATTACGGAAACACCTGAAAACATTATCGATAATAATAATTATAATAAATTATTTTTTGAAATGGTGCGTTTTTAGTCTCTTCTTGAATAAAGTCTCTGATGCACTGTTTCTTATGACGGAGGACAAAGAGTTCTATGATTTTGGGCCTGCAACCGAAAATGTCAATTCACTAAACGTAGACTTCTGGCAACGGCTGGTTGGTTCTACAACCCTTCCTGCTGCTGACGTAGAGGGTGACCTGAGAATTTGACATCTACTATTTAAATTGTCTGGGATACAAAGCTCTTAAAGATACAAAGGCGCCATGTTATGTTTCGCCTTATACGTTAACCAGCACAATTTAATTTCAACTTTTTTAAGGAACCGGAGCCAATGTAGCTCATGCAAAAAGGATGTAATAAGAGAATTCAGAAAATCAATATATTATCTGTGCTACCACATTTTGAATGGATTGTAGTCTATTCAGCTGAAGCATTTGCAGGCCAGCTGTTACAATAGTCCACACGTGACACCATAAATGCATCGATGTTTATAGTATTTCCTATCCACTAATAATCTAGGTTAGGGACCGAAACATCGCCGTAAGGCAAAACATGGCTTGTTTTTAAGACAAATTTTTTTCTTAGTATTTCTATGATCAAACTGCGTATTAGGTACTAAATTTTCATATATCTTATCATATCCAAGAAATTCATTTTTTTTAAGATACATTACTGCTTTTTCTGCAATTATTGTGTAGTAGTCCTTAAATGCATAAGTATTCACTCATTTTTGTTATCTTCGTATGTCTATTTTTAAAAAATGCTTAATTTAGTTATTAACTTATATATATGTTAACAAGTCAAAAGTGATGGTATTCGAGAAGGAGGAAAGCAAGACACTATGCAAAATACTTGTAGGTAATGAATGTTTGGAACAAGTAGATGAGTTTGTATATTTGGGAAGTATGTTTGATAGAAACGGAAAGGCTGAGAATGATATCGAAAGGAGGGTGATTGTAGGAAATAAAGTAAACGGCGCTTTAAATGGAATTATATCTAACGGGAATTTGTCAACCCAGGCAAGACTAGCGGTGCATAATGGAATCCTGGTACCGACACTGATGTATGGAAGTGAGGCCTGGAGCTGGCAGAAAAGGAACGAAAGTAGACTGAATGCAGTGGAAATGAGATCACTTAGACGTATTTGTGGCAAATCTATTTATGACAGAGTAAAGAATGAAGAAATAAGGAAAGAATGTAAAGCTGATGTTAGTATAGTGAGTAAGATTAAGAAAGGATCACTTAGGTAGTTTGGTCATATGAAAAGGATGAATAAAGAGAGAATGGTAAGAAATATATATGAAGCAAGTGTTGATGGAACCATAAATAGAGGACGTCCGCGGAAGACTTGGCATGACCAGATAAATCAGATAATGGAGGATGGTTCTGTTAGAAGCCTCAACAATCGGCGAGCTTGTATGACAAGATGTATGAATGTGGATGAGGCGAGAATTGTGTGTCAAGACAGAAGAGTGTGGCGCTCTATCCTCTCTGCCTACCCCCACAGGGAAACGGCGTGATGGTAAGTAACTTATATATATCGGACTTAATACTGTTAACTTTTATTTAATGTAAGCTTTAAGGTAGATTTTTCGCGCAAAATCTCGCTATATAAAATAAGATTTTGAAAACAAGTTCGTTTGTTCTGTCGGAAAACATGAGTATATGTAAGAAATCCAATTCCGGGAATCCAGGATCCTGTTCCAGTTTATAGTGTATTAAGAATTAATTTCGGGGTAAGACTAAATAGTAAAACACTCATCGCTTTGCGAATACATACTTACTAAAATATAGCTATCTTATTTTTTTAATGAGCAATTTTTGATCCAGGGACTGATCACGGGGTCCTGGGCTCAACAAAATCAACTCCTGAAATGCAATTTGAATATGCTATTCGAATTGCAATTTTGGTTAAGGATACACTACATATGTTTTAGTGCATACTGTGATATATAATATTTGTACCCGTACAAAGTGCATATGCTGTGTAGAGATTTGCGTGAGGCAAAGTTTGTTTGCGGGCTTTTGCTCGAGGCTAGCAAATACACCCGATTGCACTGGTGGAATATGTCAGTATTTTCTTTATTTATTTATTATTTTTTTAGATAAATAAATAAATAAATAAATAAATTTACAATTTTCGTGTATGCGTTAATTTCTGTGTACCTATCCGATAAATAATGTTTTAATTTTTTTTAACAGTTCTCTTTAAATTTATATTTATTTAAAATCACCCAAAGGTGATTTGGTCTACAAGTAATCATTATAAAATTAATATTGAAGAAGTTGCTTTCGATTTAATTCGTTATGAACCATGTCCACGGATGAGATTTTTAAGAGATTTTCAACTAGAGACAATTTCTGAGACTTAGATCATGCTCCCATGAGACTCTTTAGAGACAACTCTTACTTTTGTAGTACACCAAGTCTCAGAGATTCGCCGTTTTGCGCCTTACTTCACGTTTGTTTTATGTTAAACGTCAAATGTCAGCCCATTGATGGTGTTCCGTTTGTCAGTTGAGTGAATCTGAATCTCCCCTGTACAGAGATACACAGATTTATTTAAACTCGTAATGAGATTTATCTCATCGTGTCTTATTCCGTTGATATTAAATCACTGTATCAATATTTCATTCGAAAATATGAAACTTTAATGTATTCTTATTATGTAATAGCCATTTCCATATTTATAAAATAAAAATAATATTCCGCTACGGCAATATTACAAAGTGTCACGTGGTTGTGAGTACGAACTGCGAAATATTTTTCCCATGTTGTTACGTCATCACACGCCAGGCCGTTGTAGCTAGTCCATTTCCAAAACACGCAGATAAAAGAAAAAATAAGCTATTTCGTTAAAAAAAAATACATTTCCGTACCCACCAGTACAAAAGTGTTTTCGTGCAGACAAAAAATCTATGAAACGACTAGTTCTGTTTTACGAACAACATTTACTTATATGGGGTAACGGCATAGTTTACGTGCGCCTCTGTTTTACGACAGTGGCGTGTAAGTGGGGGGGCATCTATAACGCAACGGGTTGAGAACCCCCGTTCGCCACATAAAGCTGGCGATTGAAGTGAATGGATGATATATGGGAAAACACGTTTTCACGTTTCCGCTTTTGTAAGCAAAATGAGTGCAAAACGAAAACGTATAAGATGCGATACAACATAAATATGTTTTTCTTTTGTTCATGCATAATTTCTGATAAATAATCCATTTACACGCTCACAAGTCATTCGCGAGCACACGTCTCGTGGATTCGCCTTAAGCCAAATTCATATAATACGTTCATGAATCGTTTATATGCTAAAAAGATAGCATTGTAGGTACCTGGTTCCTGTATTATTAAACTATACGCATAGAATAATTCATACACTTTTGTGCTCGTTATTGTTAATAACAAAATTGATATTTTAAGCATCCTTTAGTGAAGAGTTATCACTCTTTAGGTGTGATTTTAGAAATAATTTTTAAATGTCGATTTTTAATTTAGGATATATATGTTACAGTGAATGTGTATAACCAGTGAAGTTATATTTTCACTAGTATAAATATAATTTCACCGCTCAGTATCAGTTAATCTATATTTGTTCACAAACGGATGATCCGGTACACGTGCATTCGCCGCGCACGCGTTATGTATTTGGGTCATTGATGCCATCTGACGTCGGAACATTTTAGTCTTAGCTGATAATGTGTTGCCCTACAACTATCTTTTAAAATTTAGTTATGCTTTTATAATGATTATTATTGTTTATGTAATATTAGTGTTAATTTTACTACATTCATTTCCAAATATATCGGTAAAATTGTATTTTCTATCAATTGATTCGAAAAAATAGAAAGACAAATTTTATCAAAAAGTACTGGATATTTCGATAATTAGAGGACAAAATAACTCGAATTGAATACTTTTTCGTATTTTAATCGTCATTAACACGTATTTTGATAAATTTTGATATCAAATTGATAATTTAGACTGACGTATAATTTCACTAGTGCCTATCCGTTATATTGTATTTTTTCTATAGAAATACATATCCTCAAAATATTTTGAAGTCACAGAGTATCGATTCTGCTACCTCTCATATGATAAGTGAGCATTCTATTGCTATTCCTTTTTTAGATTGTAGTGTCAAATTGTCATGTAAGCATGTATATAATGCTGATTTATTTTAAGTAAGAATTTGATGCATTTATTTATATAATTTATTATATTAAGTATTCTTTATTATTTATATATTCATATTAAATTGTAATACTTATATTGAATTTTGTTTGAAAAACAGCTACACTTGGTGAAGATGTGTTATATTTGTAAGAAGCTTAATTATTAAAGTGCTTATAAATAAATAGATTATGAAGCGGGAGACCGCCGTTCGATTCTCTTACCTGTAATTTTCCATCACCAGTTAATGCTCGCATCTCAAATGGAAGCCTCTTACATCCCAAGAGACCTGCAACACCGAACATCTTCTTCATTGTACAGTGATACGGTGATTATAATAGTACAATGCTCATTTATGGTGAACTCAACAATCTCACAGAGATGACTACTTTGAGCCCCATTTAGGCACCAAATATGCATACCGGCTTTAGCAGCTTCGTACGCTGTTCGAATCGCTCTACAGGATTAAAACCAGGCTGCTCTATCGTTAGGTATACCATTCACTATCTCCCGCTTTCTGTGAGGAAGTTTGATGTGGGCTAGTTTTGCAAGCTACGATAACGGCGGAGACTTCAGTGTCCCGCTAAATATAAGCATCGCTGCGTTTACCTATATTTATTTACTGATTATTTTACCTAGTTTAGAATCATATCTCACATATGATCCCCAGTGTACTGCAATAGCGGCTTTTAATCTACGAAACACATATCTTTGAGCCGGTTTTAGAAAAAATAATTTAGCTTAGACGCTACAACAATGAGCTCGTATTTTGTAAAATAATATAAGCGTCTCAGAGTTTATTAAAAATAAAAGGTGTAGGGAGAACAAGACTAAATAGCAATCACCGAAGTTACCAACAGAGCGCAGAAACTAGGAAAGGCCAAAACTCAAATAAAGCGATAATATCTTCAAAGACATATCTATCTTAGAAATCCTGGACTAGAGAGAAATACCTCACAATATGTATCAATATAGGAAAATTATTGAGGAGAACAACACGCACCGGGGGTTGTAGTGCCATTCACACAATGATAACTTCTCCGATATGATCTCATCCATTCATCTCATATTCACATACACAATATCACATCCTTAATAGGTGATGACCCCACATACAGTTACTAACCTTCATATATTCATAAAAATATTAAATTTTAATGTATTTGTGGAACCTCGAAAACTTTTTGGATTTCTTATATGTTTCTTTTTTTATTAAAACAGTAGAAATGCATACATGGAATACGTATCTTATCAATATTTTTACTATGTTCAAACTCTCTAACAGCTTGTGTTATGACTAATGCGTACGAATAGCTAATGTAACGCTTGTCTCCTGGAATGAGGCTCGAACCCCCAACCACGATCACAAGACTAGACCAACAAGCAAATCTTCACTTAAGGATTACTTAAATATTTTACACACGCAACACATTTTATTATATTAGTCAAAGACAAATTTCTATCCCCATTAGACATTTCAATTAAACTTTTTTCATTCCTTCTTAGTGTTCACTGTTTTCATGACTTTACTTATCGTGGTATCAATAAGGGTTTCGATAAACCGATTTATCGGTAAATAGGTATCGGTAATTTCAGTAAATTATTTTTCACTTTTTACTACTATATTAGATATGACGATATTTACAGAAATCAGGATCATTGAGTGTTTTGTTGTATAGTTCGCAAAAATCACTAGTCAAGCTTACAATACTTTATTAATTATATTATTATTCATCCCTTGACGGCTATTCTGTCTTCCGACTAATACTTTTTAGTGTCCTCTGAAGTTTCGTGAAGTCCAGTTGCAGTTGTTTTTTTCAACATTCTTTACTCCAATTTCATCAATTATTAATATTTATATTAAATAATCATATGTATAATAGATAACGTTGTGTATAATATAATAAGTAATCTTTGTATAAAATATATATTAATATGTTTTTAATATGTTGTTTTATATCATAATATAATGCCATAATATTCACTTTTTAACACTTTTATAATTACCCTGTAAATTACCGGTAAACCGGTATAAAATTCAGAATTGTACCGTTTGCAATGGTAATGCCATTTTCCGATAAATTTTCATCAATGTGTATGTGCTTCAATGTAGACTCTCATCATTGTTTTATAAAAACCTCTTGCGCGTACAATGTATTACTTTTGCAGGGTGACAATGTTACCTTGTCGGTAGCAACAGAGGCCTAGTCCTAGGTGCTCCTTCGGGGGTTTACTTTTCAACTTTACAATTCGGCACGCTTAGTTCCAGCCGGCATCGCCAGTGGGAGGGGGTGCGGTCTGGCTTTCTGATTAATTTGTACGAGCACTCGCGACAAAGGCAGACTTGTCGATAGACTTGTTTCACCGAAGCTTAAGATAAATCAAACAAAACTTCCGGTGTTTGACAAAGAACGAGGTTGTACGGAAAATTTAGTATTTCCTAACCTAAAATAATTCTATGTCGTTTTATGATGTTTCACGACTGAGACAATGGCAACACTGACAGCAGTTTACTTTAATATCATTTATATAGTGCATACATGATGTAACAAACCTAGTCCACAATAATATATGAAATTTTTACAAAATCGTGTTATCTACTTACTTAGAAATAAATATTTGCGAAATTGACACATTATTATTATATTGCTCCCACCATTGTTTCATTTTTTTCAATTTTAATCAAAAGGAATATTTCAATTAATTGTAATAATCACTCTACATCTTTTAAAAACATCTCAATTTTTTCTAAAAATTTACGTATTTCCCAAAACAAGTTTTTCCATAAACTGAATACGATGAAAAATTTGGAGCCTCAAGTCTAGAGCCCTAGAGTAAGGTAATGACGGTTATTCAGCCGAAAGGGTTTTGGTATTAACCAGTATAACCAGTTCTCGGGGACGAAATTCTCACACATAATGCAAACCGACTCGCTGTAAGACGCAAAGTCCAGAAGAAATTGTATCGTCAAAGTCACCTGTGAAAACTTATTATTAAAGTAATTTTAAACATATTATATTATGAATTCATCTATAAAATGTGAATCCATCTGTTAATTTTACAAAACACGCTTACCTTACTTTTATTTCTGAAGAAACCACATTATACCACAGCATTTGACTTCTAAGAACTGCTGCCGAAATTTTTTGTTATAGTTTTTTCAAACTTTGAATGCTGGTTAGTAATATTTTGCCTAAAATAGTTTTGATGCGATTAGGACCGACCACATTTCATTTTAGTTCTCGGGTTAATCAGATTCAAAGAGTCTTATAGCTTATAGTACAGCTTTCGCTAATTTAAATGAGGAAAAAATAAAATTATTTAATCGTTGAATTAAACAAGCAAAACTATGAACATTGAACATAAATTGAGTTGCTCGTATAATATTTTGGTAACACTGGCAAAAGATATTTTTTAATGTAATATATTCCTAATAATATATAATATAAAATTTTGTCCGTACCACTCAGTCACGTGAGTTATTGTTTTTTGATGATACCAATAATATTTGACTAAAAATTAATTGCAGAAAACTGAAATAAGTTTAACAACATTATTTTTATTTTAATGAATATTTTTGAAGTATTGGGGAACGTGTAGATGAATGATTCTTTATATATATATATTTACTGTTTTCGAGGTAAGTTTGTAGAACTCCATAATCACATATATGAATATAAAACACTTGTTTTTTATTCTACTCGTTTAATTTACTTGAGATTGATAATGCCCTTACAAGACGAAACGCGTCTCAAGTAAATTAAACTAGTAGAATAATTTAATAAAAAAATTATTTTATTTTTACATATTTCACACCTAGATCAAAACTAAGACAACTCAAAAAGTCATTATTCAGTAGACAAAAAAATAATAACATTTTTCTCCATTTTTTGTTACCAAAGTTATGAAACTAAATAACATATCAGGTCATAAATGTATCCCAAAACGACACTGCTGAAGAAATGAGGCTAAGTTAGTCGCATTTATATGACAGAATATCCGAATAAATAACTCAAAATTCTTGATTTTCTTAATTATCTTAGTTTTGATTTAGGTGTGCGTTGTGTGGATGATACTTTCCTCACCCGAGCTCACGTAAAAAACGATACAAAATTAGCGCGCTGCGTTATATGTTTATTGTATTTTGTATACTGGGGGTGGAGTAATTGTACGCTGAGCATACGAGTACGCAGTGAAGTTTGCGATGAAGCCGAACAATCCACGCGAACATTTTTTTTTCATTTAAATTGCGCTTTGAGTTATCTCGAAACAGGTCTTATAAATAGTAAATATTTCCTCGATAAAAAAAATCATAGGCAATTAACACTTTGACACGCTTTTCTTATTTATTTTGTCCACAATACAATAATAAGTACAGAAGACTGATCGATGAATATAACCTCTGTAAGTCTCGGTAACACGAGAACTGCACGGTCTACGAATAATTGACGTGACGAATAAGAACGAATAATTGACGTGAAATATTTGAAATGTTATGTAAATTAGTGTGGTGCATACACTTTCCAAATCTGAGGGTTAAGTAAACGCATTCGACTTGCGCACGAATAATATTATATAATTTCCTTATTTACAAACCGATCAATGTTTTTATGTTTCTAATGATTCCATAATAACCAATAACAATCCACAATATAATGGAATAAAATAAAGTGCTTCAACTCAATTTACAAAATAATCATGGAATTCCACAGTTTCACAAAAACCCTTTGAACAGTTAAACTTTCCTCTCCGATGATGCAAACTGAATTAACATTACCTCTAATTATGTGAATATCTCTGTAAATATACTAAATACAGAGTTCATATTTTAGGTATTCCTCCGTATTATATTTATGTATTGGATAAAATAATTACATTATATAATTGTATGTTGTAACAAGTACGCTGGAATTTAACTCCACTCTGTGGTCTCCCTTTTATGGATCACATATTATAAAAATCGAAAGAGTGCAACATAAATTTCAAAAATTTATCCATTTTAAATTGCATATTCCGATAGAAAATATAAATTATGATTATTTAATGAGTCTAATTTGAAAAAAATTGCCTGGAGAAGGGTTGTGAGCGATATAGTATATCTATATAAAATGATCAATAGCGTGTTGGACTGCCCTGAGTTGACACAAATAGTTTCATCTAAGTACCAACTCAAACGAGACATAATTATGCTGTTAACTCGCCAATATCGCGGATGCATCGGCTTGGTAACAAGTTGAATTTCGTTGACATTTTTCATTGAAAGAACATAATTGAGCTGAAGAAATATTTGTATGTAAATTATACTTAGTTTTTATTTTTTGATGTTATATTTAAACTGTCATATTGAAATGTCAATTAAAAATGTGCCGTTATATTTTTAATTAAATATAAATGTATTCTTATGTAAAAGCCCATAAGGGTGTTGAAGGAAATAAAATATAAAAAAACAAGTATTTATCATACGCAACAATAAAAAATGTTTTCTCGGAGAACCCGATGTGAATTTGTCAATTCGTGTATGTGTATGTGCGGAGTGATGCGGACGGTACAGTGCGTGGGGCCCAGGGTGCCGGATGCCGATTGTCACATAATGGCAGAGCGTGTGCCGGCCGAGTTAGACATGTCTTATGCTGTCGTTTATAATGATCAATGTTTTTTCTCATTTTTAGCACTGTTAAATGTGTTATTTGGTCGTGCAAGGATCTTCATAAAAATATCACTTCTGTGGGTTCTTCAAGACTTTATTATAATTATTACACTCCCTACGGGGCCTAACTATCTCTATATCGGACGCCGACCTAATTCGTTCTTCCGCGGTAATCTCCCTCACTCCCGATGCCGCTCGCGGCGCTGCGCGTGCACCTGACACGAGTGTGAGAGCCGGCTTAGAGTCTCAATTACACTCTCCGCTACTCACAAGCACTTTTACGCAATAATTGATATAAATATTCACTTATATAGATGTCGACTATTATTTTAATAATTAATATACGTAATAAATGTAAAATATTCATATTTATCCGACTTATAAATCGCAAAAGTCTACATGTATACTGAGTTTACAGCACCGGAACGCGCGTTTTTATTTTACCACCGTAAGGAAAAAGTTTTAATAATTATTCTTTCAATAAAAGTTTTAAAACGTTTTCATATAAATCGGAATGTAAAAAATGTGTACGATTTTACACATGACAACAATAAAAATACTCGCTCATAAAATTATCACTTTTTTAACATATTCTGAAAAATATTAAAGTACCCACCACCCAGTACCTCTCATTATAAAAGGTTAATTAACATGACAAATTTTATTTCGACTGTTGTTTTGTTTTATTTAACAATTCATTGTAACTGTTGGCCTATCTATGGGAATGACATTGCCATCACAGCACAGACCCCTGAGGCTCTACGAAATGTATACATAAACCTTAAAAAAATCGCAAAATGTATGAGTTATATAATAAATCAACGGAAGACGAAATATATGACGATTGGATGTATCCAACTAATGCCCATATTTTCACGTGAAAGTCAAAACTTCGAAAAGGTACAAGATTAGGTACCTATTTTGGATTCCTAATAACAATTAAGAATAATGCTATAAACGAGATATAATAACCCTAATTAGCGCTAATAATTAAATCTTTGTATTAACAAGACGTATTTTTTTACATTAATTCATATTATTATTTTTATTTTTTTTAAATAGAGATGCGTACACGGAATACATGTCACATCAATATTCTTACTATTTTCAAACTTAGCTAAATGCTTGTGCTATGAAAATAGGACTAACTTGCTGGTGTCCTGGAACGAGGCGCGAACCCCCGACCACTAGATCACTAGGCCAACGTCTTGACCACTACACCAACAAGCTATTCAAATATTGTCAGCGTTTAAATTTTCTTTCCAATCGAGTCATATTTTTAAAAAAAGTCACGAAGCTATTTAATTGCGTAAGTGGTACCAAAGTTATCACGTCGGTGACACCAAAATGAAAATATTAGGACAAGAAATTTGCCTTAGTTCATGTCTATATATTTGGTGGTCTGTTACCTGAAATACCTGAAATGTTTTTGAAATAAATATTTAGAGGCGTATCTTCGGGCCAATTTCGGAAAATGAATTTTGGCGTAAACGAGAACAATGAACTCTATTTACTTTGTATAATGAGATAAGCGTTTCAAGGTTTATTATAATGCGAAGATTTCAGTGGTTTGGTCATGTGAAGAGGATGACCGAACAGCAATCACCGAAGTCATTGCTGAACGCAAAACCAACATGGCCCAGGAGTTTGGGAAACCCATAGCTAAGATGGCGCAACAATGTCTTCAAAGACATATCTGTCTTAGAAATTCAAAATTAAAGAGAAAGGGTTCGTAACAGGGATCAATGAAAGGAAATTCTTGAGAAGGCTAAAACCCACCGAGGGTTGTAGAGCTATTAGTGATTATGAAGATGATAACAGGTACCTACTCATTTTTGCTTTCGTCGTCAATTTTGATACACGTATATTTTAGTACTAAAAAAATTTATGAAGTTTGGCGGATATTTGCGAGATTTATATTCGTTATAATTTATTTATAAACGTTTCAAAAATTCAAACCTTCAAGGCTTGAGTTTCTAAACTCGTTCGAAACATGAATAGACACCAGAATGTGCTGGATTCGAACCTTAAACCTTGCGAGGATTCTTAGGTGAATGAAAAAATAATTAAAACTCATAGCATACTCTATTATTAAATAATTTATTCATACATTTCATTCAGCAATTCGTTAAAGATTTAAAAGTAACTAAAATGTTCACTCTTAAACTCGTTTAATGGAGAAAAATACTCATGTAGCTTTATATCCATTATATTTTAAGTCCTTAATCGATAAATTTCCCGTATTCTGCGAACGTTTCGGGAATTGTAATCAAGGATTTGGAGAAGCCTTCAATGTAAGGTAGCTTATTTCAATTAATTTGGAAAATTGCTTTTGTTTTGATTTGTGCCCGACTGTTCCTCGGGTTCCGCTTGAATTTCCATTATCACAGTTTTCATTATTATCTCAAAGTTAATTGGCAATCAATGAGACGTTATTTATTAACGAAATATTGCTGAATGGTTTTTTTATGATGTTTGATTAATATTTTCAGGTAGCCTAGCATTAGAAATCTGGCATTACAGATTGAAGTTTTATTATTCGCGCCGAATGATATCTCGGATAAATATCTATTTTCATTTTTAGCTGAATTCTTTCAAAAATTCAACATGTTTGCTACTTTTTAAATTAAGTTAAGCGCTTGTGCCATGAAATATAGGACTAATCTGATGGTCTCTGATTAAGCCAGACTACTTGGCTGCTAGGCGACTTTTACCGCTATGGTGCGTGCACACGAATGAAACTATACTCTCGCGTCTTGAAGATTTGGTGTTAAATATTAATTTCCATAATTTACTCTACATACAAAATAAAAATGACAGAAAAATGAACAAAACGAACGACAGTTCATTTCGCACCATCAACAAATAATCGACAAATAAAGTTATCTGTCTTCTGGGCCATTCAACGTTTCGGATTCTATTGCAAGCTGATATTGTTAACGCATGTATATAAATGTATGCACACCCTTAAACCGACCCTAAGCGTAAATAAAATTAACATTTTAACGGAGCCTATTTTATAGTTCACATTTTCCCATTTTCATATTACGCATTTAATATTGTTTCCTTCTGTTTTTTATATATAACAGAACTCAATTAAATTTCCAGCGATACAATTCGGCCGAGGAAGAGTATTACGTTAATTTGTTCGCCGTGCTTGAAGTTACCTGAATTAGATACGTTATGTAACCGGAATTTTAAGCTTACGCGGTGTTTATTATCTTATCGGAAGATTTTGCCTTTTTGGGATTTTACCGACCGCGGCACAAAAATCGCGCATTTCAATTTCTTCGGTTTAATTCGAAAAGTCGACGTGATTCTGTGTAACTCGTCGCTAGTGAGTAGACTTACTGTTTTATTGTTAACTGACTTTAATTATGGGGCGACTTTGTTGATTCGGATTTTGTAAATTCTTAGTTTCTCGGCAATATAACTTTCATCGTCGATTGTCAATGCTTCTCGATCTATGCGGGATGCCGTTTGACCAATAATCTATATACTATATCACAGATTCCGGTGCATATATACAAATCTACTACCAGGTGTTACCATTTGTATACTGTATGCTTAATATACATACGCATAAATAAATTTTAGCATTTAATAATTAAATGTTTGTCGATTCTAAATTGACACAACATTCGTAAATTTTACGGAATATTTTCTCCGAACAGCAAACGCGTAACAGGTTGCCGAAACTTCATTAAAAATGAAAATGTTGTCGTTGTGCAAAATTTAATCCCTAATATTTTTCATCTATATGATAAGAGAAAACCATTTCTAACATACATATACCATAATGCGTTGTAACTACTTTTAACATTTTATTTTTGGCTAATTTAGAAGAAATTCAACAATTATAAAGTGTCGTGAATAATATTCAGAAAAAGTAGATATACTCGGATCAGTACCGTGCTGACTACATGATAATTTTTAAATAAAAAATATATTTCTATGTTATGGTGTTTGTTTTTAAAGTCCTCACTGAACAAATATCAGCAGAATTTATACGAAAATTTTAAGCAAATTAACGTGATAAGGAAAATAAATAATAGGTGAGATTGTTTAGTTTGGTGTGACTGTTGAAAGGTTAGATTGGTAGACGGATAGACTCTTGACGAAATGGCCGGATACTTTATATTTATGTAAACACGCGTGGACTTAAGTTATTCTACACATTAAAGTTACATTTAGAAATCTTGAATATAAAATTAATTCGCAAGTCAAATTTTCAGTTTTCTCTGCGTTTATTTATTTGTTTTATTTTAAATTTATTTATATCATCTTAAGATAATACAAATAAATTTCTTACGGAAATCTATTCTCTCCGAAAATCCACTCCAAATCTCTTCCGCGAATCTTTCTAAGTTGACATCGTCTTCCATTTTCATGAAAACATGTTTTCATCTTTCTTTGGCAACTTCTAAATTTCTCTAGCGTTTACTAATTTACGTACACGTTTTTGTCACCAGTCATTTGATAGTTCAAATAATCTATCATATATTATCTTAACTGATGTTGTATGTATGTTAGTGTTCATTGCCAGCAAGAAAAAATACCAAAGTAGCGAGATCGCATGTATGATAAACGTTTTTTTTTAAATCTCTAGGTTAAGACTATTTCAATGTTTTCTTTTTTATATATGCAATAACATTTATTATACATTTGTTTAATTTTAAAAAAAACACCAAAGTAGCATTTCTTTCTTCTGAATCTACTGGCAAGCATTACCATAGAAACTATCATAACAGAACTATCTAAACTATATAAAAATTGCGTCCTAAAATAATTATATTACGAGAAATGTTTTAAATGAAAGAATCGCGAATACATTAATGTAATTATTATTATACTAGTATAACAACGTAAAAATGCTATTTTATAAGTACGAGTATAATAATAATGAATCATTTGGATATTTTTCACTAAACTCAAACTAAAATATTTGAACAAATATCAGATATCTCATAGAGACAAAGCTATTTTTTATTATATTTAATGAAAAATAGCTTTATCTCTACGAGATATCTGATATTTATTAAATAATTTAACCCCTGTAGGTAAAAATTCAGAAATTGTGTGTTCTTGGACATATTCAAATATTGGCTATGTTGGCTAACTTATTGTGGTGATAAAAACACTTTGGAAATATTTAACCGGTTAAAATATTTTTATAAATGAATTTTTCGTTCAAGAGTCTGACTCGCTAAATTATATCATTTTTTTGGATTATCGCATTGTTACAGAACACTATTCATATATACTAGAGCTGCAAAATCCGTAATTATCGTATTTTTGTTAATTGATTAAGTTAGATTATACTGTTTCGATATTAAAATATAGATACAATTTTTAATTATGTCTAACCACAAAGTTAACGCTACAAACATCAACAATATTGAAATAAAAGTTTTATGGAAAAATCGGCAATGGCTCCGCAGCGGTCAACATTGGCCACAAAGCGGCCACTACACTACCTAGGAAAACTAATCGACACGGAAACGCTGGCCGTGACCAACTAACTAGTAAGAAGCCGATTGCTTTCTACTAGTCTAATAAGATTATAGTTTATTTAAGAAATATTACATTTCACTTCTCAGTTCCCTTCATTCGTTATTCACTTCTCTTCTGTACTTCCGGGCTGTGTTGCTTCGTTTAATAATTAGTAATCCCTTTCGTGCCCTTTGTTCTCGAACTAGGATTATCATTATTTCGAGTAATTATTACGAAAAGATTAGTTAGTATCTAATTACGTCAGAAAAAAAATGCTAACACTACACTATACAATACTATATTAACATACCAAAATATTATTAAAATGTATTAAATAAACGTAAAAAAATACGAATTTAAATAATTGTATTGTTTAACCTGCAATACTCTGAATCAATATATATTAGGTAATTAAAATTAGATCATATCCATTGCAATATATTGTAACAAATTAAATATACATTTTAAACTCTACACACACGTTGAGTTATATTTTTGTCACGACTATAGTTTCTAGAGATGCAATCACTATCATAATAATATTTAAATGATAACTATTTTTATAACTGTGTTGTGCAGTACAAAATTTGGTATAATAAAAATAATACTTTAGTGTTAAATATTTCATCAGATCTTTACTTATTTCTTGCTCTTGTTTTATTTTTTATATTATCACATTTTTGAAAAATATTTTATTTGAATTTATGTTTTAATATTAGTGCATACCCCAGACCACAAAATAAATAGACATGAACTAACGTAAATTCCTTGTACCAAAATTTTCATTTTGGTGGCACCCACGTGATAACTTTAGTGTCACTCACGCAAACAAAGAGATCCGCGATTTTTTTTTTAAATATGAACCGATTGGAACGAAAATTCAAACGCTGTCAATATAATATGCATTAATGTAAAAAAATACGTCTTATTAACATAAAGATTTAATTTTCGTAGAGTAAATACTTTTACTGTTACATAAATGTGTCAATCTCAAATCCGATATTTATGTTTCGTCAGATATAATATATGTGTGTATAATACCTTTCGCCCCGCTAATAATGTTCTAAACCCCTCTCTTATATACACTTCATATCATGTATATTCATTTACTAGTCTGTGTAGCATACGTTCAACGAAAATTGTTTACCTCAGCACAAACAAAGCTTTTGAGGTCAGTTTTCATAAGCGATCGGAATTATATATACATATATATATTTTTTAATATTTTGAATTTTTTTAAAAATTTTATAATATGAATTAATTTAGTATTGTACATTACTAAAATTACATATTTTTGTATCGCTTACTTCTCCAAAAAAGGGACCACCTCTCGTGCTTGGAGACAGAGTTACACTGAAATGATTTATATAGAGTTAGAAGTTAATATAATCTATAATATTATTTATCATCTAATTGTGTAATCTTTTTTAGTTATTTTATATCCTTTATCTCTTTAATTTATGTAGGGAGGCCATTGAAGTTTTTTATCCCTAAATATATAAAATTTTGCTGATAGTGTTTGGTGTTACATTTAGAAATTTTTAAATTATGTTTAAATTTTAATAATGTGCTTATTTCAAATTTGACAGTGTTATTTTTTTAAGTAATTGATTAACTGAGATTTTTTTGTAAACGTTTTCTATTTTGAGAACTGGAATTTTGCAAAAAGTGTTTGTTTTGAAAAACTTGATATTTTTTTAAATATTACTTTAATGATTGTTCTCTGTATTATTTTTACCGAGTTCATTACGTTATTGTATACTCCTCCCCACCCAATTATTCCATACTGGAGTAGTGAGTGAACAATAGCAAAATATACCTTATTTAAGTTATTTATACTTAAAATGTTTCTTAATCTTGTGAATATATTAATACATTTTCTTATTATTTTTACCAATTCGCTAATGTGACTGTGCCATTTTAGATGTTGATCAATAATTACACCGAGATATTTAATTTATTTTTGATATCCTTTTCAAATGCTTGATAGTGAAACGTAAAATAGCCCCAAAGGCCACAGTGGTAGATTTATCAAATCTGGTGGATTACCGTTCATAGTAGTGAATTGTTAATTTAAGAACACCCCTTGCGACCCTCGCGTCCATGACATGTAACTTATTTTAAAATCTATTATTTCTGTTTTGAGAGAACGCAAAAACAACAAGGTAAACAAGCCTTGCATATGAATCCAAGAAAGCAGAAATACTTCCGACGTGTTCAAACTTGCGTAAAAAATAAAAATGGTTGCACACAACTCCCTTATGACCGACGGGGCGGGCTCGGGAGCCACCCTTCCTCGCACGACAACACGTTTGGTACATTTCTATAATGACAGCGGTCGACTGAGTGAAATTTTAATTACCATTTCTTTCCACAGACTTCCATCGCCACAGAACCGTACAGGAGATTGTCGACAGTAAATGTATATATATATATATATATATATATATATATATATATATATATATATATACATTTTTTTTGTAGAAGGTACTCAACTATGGGAGATTTTTATCCCCGCCCATAAGTATGGTTACACCATAAATTTTGAGGAAAAACCTTGACAATGGCACGAGTCTGCCTAGATTTCCTCAAGGAATTCACCTACAAAAAACGCATATAGGTAATACACAAATCAATAGTTCCAAAGATTTTTTTAAATGACGTACTTCCTCTATATAAAATAAAAGTCTCTTGCACTTTTTAAATCGCTTCTGCGCGTAAACTGCGCTAAGGAGGAGCATGCGGGCAATGACGCACGGGAGCTTGGTCTTTAGAAATTTAGTCGTTTTTAGAGAAGGAGTCGTTTACATTATGAAAATAATTTCAGATTAAGATACAGTATAGATAATTTTACATTGTTTAAGAGTAAAATGTAATTAAAATTCTATTCAAATCAAAAAATATAACATTTTCATAAAAATAAAACGTGGTAATAAACTACACACACCGAGAAATAAGTGAAAGCAAGAAATAAAATAATGAAATTTTAATAAAAGCATAATGCGCAAAAATCAACATGTACAAATATAATAAGTGAAGACACTAAGAACCAGTTAAACACTATTTACATTCCACAAAAACATTATCTACTCGGATACAAAAAAATCACTCAGAAATGATCTACCTACCATTAGAACTAAGATTTCCCATTTGACATTTTAGAGTATTAATGCCTATATATACATATATCTCAATAACTAGTGAAGAAACAAAAATTAATGGTAAATAATATTCATGACATGCAATCGTATATAATAGGATAACTTTATTAGCTATGCATAAAAGTATAGAAAATCATCTTCATTTATCATTTATTATTACCATTATTACGGTACACAGTAAATATGGTAAAAGTTATACTCATATAATTATGCAATTAAAATATTTGTATAATACATACTTAATTTAATGCTACCATATACCTATATAATCCCTCTATACGCCTTTAATGTATCTTAGCAATGTTAGCCTGACTGGGTAATACTTTTTTTCAGGAAAGCATTTTATGTAAGACTGCTAAATTAAAAAATACACTTGAAAACAAATCATGCCATAAAACTGTCGCAGGTCAACAAAAAATTTAATTAAAATTAATATATATGTAATAAAGAAGAATTTAAAAAAAAAACAAGGCTACTTACTTCTATTAAATTAAATTATATTCAGGACCTATTATAAATCAATATTTTTTTACTATATGTTCATTTCATCACTCCTATCTATATTTAAAAAAGAAACATGTGTAATTTTTAATTGTTCTGCAATTTTTTTAGGATTGATATATTTTATTCGACTTTATATTCACACTGACTATTTTTCTTTTGGTTACATCGTTAACCTTACCCAAGTAAAAATATCTAGTTCAATATTGTAACACAAAATACTTATCTTAAAAACAAACCAAAACTTTACTATAACAATTAATAAATATTCTTTCTAACAACAAAATTCCATTCCCCATCAACATCCCAACTTTGTTATCATCTAACAATCAAATCATTTTAAAAATATTAACAAGGTTCCTAAACGCCAATGAAATAAACCTGTAAAAATTAAATGTATCGGAAAAAAACTTCACATTAAATAAAATAACTCGGTAATGGCAAGAATACTCCATAGGGGCGAAACGCCAATTAAAAAAAAATGATAAATATAAGAAAAATATTTTTATTGTGAAGTTGCAATTTTTATTAAATTTTGTACGTGAATCTAGTTTCCATACAAAGCATGAAAAAATTAAGAATTTGAACTAATGCTAAACAATAAGATCATATTGTACCATGTATGGAGATAGTCATAATATCATACAACTGTATATATTGTATATTTATATATGTTCGCTTAGAAAATAAATCATATTCATGAAAATATATGTTTAATATAATTTTTAATTCAGCCCTCGTAAGTTTCTCGCGAACGAGACCGGAAAACTTGCATTCTGACACTGAGTATGCGTTCTTGCCTAGACTCAATGTTCATTACGGCCGGTCTTCACAGAGCGAAATACAAAATTATGTTAATTAAATATAACAGTAATTTCTTTCGAAAGTCACAAGATGTGTTTTATATACATTTTCTGTCAAAAATCATAAACCATATCGTTACGTAGATTTTCAATCAAATATCATAAGATTTTTTATTTTTTCAATATTTGCAAAATTACTTTGTAGCAACATATTGTATAAATAATAAGAAAAACTACTATCTATTGATACATCAACATGTTTCGGTATCTTCTTCAGGAAACAATGTATACTAAAATTAAAAATACAAGCATAGATAAAAACAAAACTATAAAAGTATAAGTGGTGGGTAACTAATTAGGAACTACTGTGAAAACAAATTTAAAATATGACTATTTACAAAAAGGATTTGGTTATTTATAATTTCTAATTTGCTATTAACAAATTTTCTTATTATTAAGGAAAACACATTATTGTGAAGTTGTAATTATTCAGAACATAGGTCTGTGATATTTTAAATACTAAATTAATGTATTAATTATAAACATATACATATAAAATCAATTTTGTCGAAAAATATTGTTTTTGCGTTACCGGGATGCACTTCCCCGGATTGGAAATAGAGATCCAGGTTCGTATCCCGGTGACGCAAAAACAATATTTTTCGACAAAATTGATTTTATATGTATATATTTATAATTAATACATTAATTTAGTACTTAAAATTTTTTTATTTCTAATTTATTTTACTGTAAACCCCTAGTATTTGAATGTAAAATTTCTAAACCCTTATTAATATCAAAAGAATGGTTTGTTTTCAAAAGATGATTGGCGAATTCAGAATAGTTGTTATTTAGACATCCCGTGTGCTAAATTTCTGCAAGTTTTACATGTTTAAAAATTATTGCAATCGTAACAAATAATTTTTTAGACCCACAATTTTTTTGAAATGTCATCCTTATCTTTGTTATTTTAATTATATAATTTGTTATTAGTGTATAAATCTGGTTATATAGAATTTGGGATTTTTTTTATAATTTAATTTGAAGTATAATTATTTAAAAACACATTTTTTTACACTGCTTCCCACTATCAATTATTGGTGGGTGAACAAATGATCTGATAAACTTTTTCTTAAACTTTTTGTTTAACAAATTATCTATTAATTATAAGCATTATTAATTGCAATTTGTTTAATAATATTTCTGTGTTGATGTTATTTATGGGAACATTAACTAATCTACTAAGCATGGAATTAAAAGCTGATAATTTTTGAGAAAACGGATAATTATTATTATATTAGTTTAAGTATCTTTACGAAATATGTTAAATTTTAGTTTATTTTTAACTATGGAAATGTTAAAATCCTTATTATTTATGCTGGATTTTTTACCTATTTCTATAGTAAATTTTATCTTATTATGGAGTTTATTTAAGAAGTTAACAAATATTTTAAGTGCCAAACATGTCGATGTATCGATAAATAGTGGTTTTAAATAAAATATTTTTTTATTATTTATATTTTTTTTTTAGTTTCATACTTCAGAGTATGTTACATTTTTATAATTATAATTATTTTTGTAGCAATCAAATACACTTAATTCGGTGGCCTGACTACACTAGTTTTTTACTGTGTTATATCAAAAATCGTAATACATATTTCTAGGTAGATTTTCTGCTAATGTTATCTGTAAAAAAATATTTGCCGACGATAAAATTATAAATTATAGATATCTATATATTATATGACCTACATATTATATGAATTTGCTCCCTTGCAGAGAGTAAGTATACTATGGTCGAGGCAATCTCAATTAATTCAATAGGGTGTAACGGCGCGGCGCATCCATTAGAATGTAAACAGTCATCAGGGCCCGGGGCCGGGGGTTGTATCGAGGGCGGGGACGCCATCCCTCACCAGAAACATCCATCAGAGCCCCTCGCAGTACATGGCAGTTAGAGCTTATCTATGAACTTTTCCTAATTAACTTGGGTGGGGGTAAATTTGCACGGTAGAGTGGTAGCGTGTTCATAATACCTTCGTAAATTCGTAACCCAAATTAATTTTGGTACATTTTCGAGCATGTAAGGTACAACCCTCTTTTAATAATATTCGACGAAAATAAGTTAATTATCTATATATATTTTTCTTTTTCAATAATAAATTATATTATAAAAGTAAGTTGAATAACTGTTGTTTGAATAACGGAAAAGGTTGTATCAGGTCGTCTTAATATGTATCAAACAGAAAATACCTTATTTCTCAAAATGCAATCTGTATACATTATAACACTTACTGACTCGAGTCCTGCTCGCTCTTTTAGATATGAGTGCATTAGATTTGACACAGATCAAATCAAATCTTGCTTGAGAAACTGTAAACAACCTACGGGATAGATGGAAATGCACACGATTAGTTTAAACCACATCGTTATACGAAAGATATAGAATATACAATAATATCATCAGGGCTATAACCTCACTGTTGTGCAGACGATATGCAAATTGCAAGATGCGTCGAGAAAATAGGCGAATGGTTGGCACAAAACAGACTTACATTGAATTCATCCAAAACAGAACTACTATGGTAGCAACACCTAGAAGACAACACTTAATACAGGAATCAATATCTGCGAATGCTAAATCTGCTGTTAAGTTATTTGGCGTGCACATTGATTCAGACCCTTTCAATGAATACACAAATCAGTAAAACTGTCAGTGCATGCTTTTATCAACTGTGACAGATTAAAAGTATTCGGAAACATCTTTCTCCTGAGGTACTTCTCAGCATTTATGCTGGCCTGCCAATGTTTCAGTTAAATGCGGCAGCACGGATAATATATGCAAATTCTAAATTCTCTCATATAACGTCCCTTTTACGTGAGAGAATTTCCCGAATGAGTTGAATTTAAATTGTGCTAGTTGATGTACAAGGCGACACATAACATGGCACCTCTGTATTTTCAAGAGCTTTGTATCCCAGACAATTTGAATAATAAACGTCAAACTCTCAGGTCAGCCTCTATTTCAGCCGCAGAAAGGGTTGTAGAACTGACCAGCTGTTGCCAGAAGTTTGTTGAACGAGCATTTGCGGTGGCAGCCCCAAAGGCGTGGAACTCTTTGCCCTCCGTCATAAGAAACAGTGCATCAGATACTTTAATTAAGAAGAGACTAAAGACGCACCTTTTCAAAAAATCATTTCCATAAGTTCAAATAACAATTTTTAATTTTAAATACAATGATAATGTAGAACTATAAATAGTTTATGTGTAAAGCACCCTTGAGGTGAAATTTTTTACCAAAATGGCGCTATAAAAATTATTCAATATTATTATTATTACTGTTCATAAATCATACAATCTATTTTTATTCACTTATTTGCTAAAATATATGCACTTTATAATACCATTTTCGCAAACACTAATATAACTCGTCGTAGGTAATAATATTGCCTACCGTGCCAAAACAGGCAAGGTAGTTTCTTTTAGATGTAAGGTGTGAAAATGACGAATATTAATGTATTATATTTAAGTTGAAACAAGGCTATAACATAACAAAAATTACATTATTAAAACGTTTTGAAAAAACTGAAATAAATAAGAATATATCACAATCAGTATTAACATTATTTTAAATATCCTTTATAGTATAATAAAACCCTAAATCTCTGTCATGTGACGCTGTCCCTTAATAATAGGCGTGACAAAATATTACGTGTTTGTGGTCTAGTGGTTACTATATTTGCCTAGTGATCGGGGATTCGAGCCTCGTTCCAGGAGGACATTAAGTTAGTTCTATTTTCATAGCACAAGCGTTTAGCTTAGTTTAATTTAAAAATAATAAGAATATTGGTGTGACACGTATTCTGTGTACGCATCTCTATTTTTTTTAAGTATATTTGAATCACTCAGTTTTATGAAACTTATGGTATTGTGGAACTGAAATATTTGTGAATTCGTTTAATTTTGTACTAGTCTCAAGTTTCACGGCACTTCAGAATCTTCTAGTGAAGTTTTCTAGTCTATCCTGCAGATCTCTGGCTGACGTTCCGGATCCTATCATCAGGGCCGTGAGCAACATAATTATGCCTTTCTCAGTTTTCTATGCTTTTCTTAGTTTTTACGCATTTATCTGTGAAATGAAGCGCTGTTTGTGTTTTTATAAATTCTGATGATTAATAAAATTCCACCGCATCTTCTTCTATTTCCATATACAACAACGTGTCTAATCATTACGCCTTAAGTCAGGTATATCGTTAGTAACATAATAAATTCTATCTGTACAATGTAGTTTCTATAATATAACTAAGTAAAATGCAATAGAATTTTTTTTTTCTTTTTTTTTTTTAAATAGAGATGCGTACACGGAATACGTGTCACATCAATATTCCTACTATTTTCAAACTAAACTAAACGCTTGTGCTATGAAAATAGGACTAACTTGCTGGTGTCCTGGAACGAGGCGCGAACCCCCGACCACTAGATCACTAGGCCAACGTCTTGACCACTACACCAACAAGCTACTCAAAAGATTAGTTAATTACCAACTTAACCACTTCACCAACAAGCTGCTCAAATAGATTAGTTAATTATACTTTTTGACAAGAATAGATTTGATAACCACGAAAATTAAACACTTATGCGAACAAATAAAAGTGGAACGAAAAAGTCAAAAAGAAACATATTTTAAATAATTAATAAAAAAATCCGTTTACGTTATTTTATTTCGCCACTCACAAACTCAACATTATTCTCCGTCGCAGCGCTAGACAGAAGTTGGGAGGTTTTCTATTTAATCGTCACTCCCCTAAACAAACAGAAACAGGCTTATCACGGCGCTTTGTTTTCCCAGTGATATTTCATTATATCGGGATCATTGACAATTTCCGCTTGTTCATTAACTACATTAATAATCTCGGCTGCGTGGGCCGTATTTTCATATTTAGGTTGCAGCAAATTGGCTAATAATTACTATCCGAAATTCGCATGCACAACTTGTCATTTACTAGATATTATTGAAGCGTTTAACTCAAATGGCAACAAAATGCCGATAAGCTTAATTAATAGTTATGAGCGTGGGTCGAACTAGAAAATTGTACTATTGTGTTGTTCGCGCTTCTAATTATTTGATTTGAACATTTATAAAAGACTCCTTAGCCTCAGAGTCGCCGCCACCGGATCGGCATTGAACAAGCGCTCATTCACACGTTTGTTTTTCATCAAATGAGTCATGGAATGATAATAAAATCGTACATCCAATTTGATTTTGTTATAACGTTTTATATTATTAAATATTTAAATATAACTCTCAGATCAGTGAGATAGTTAACTAATGAATATATGTTAAATGTGTATCATTTCCATACATTTTAAAATGTTATTATTTTTTATAATACGAGTAGGTATTAATTAGTGTGTCATTAATTACCTAAATTGTTATGAATGTTTAGGAGACTTTCGGTGATGGTAATGAAAAGCGCAGTTGGTGTCGATTTGTTTATCGTAGTCAGGGAAATCAGAAGATAGCGAACCGTAAAATATGAAAAGTGAGAGAAGCGAGCCGGCGGCGCTCGGTCTCGGTTCATAGACTCGTCATGGTGGAGTGGAAGAACTGCCGAGGCTTTTCTCTGCTGAATCCCGTACCCTGAATACAGATGTCGATCGTGTCTTTGATCAGATGGGGATGGGGATGATGGCGGTGAACTTTAATTGCCGTCCCTACATATGATTTTTCACACAAAGACGTACTTTAATACTCCACTCCATACTGAGAACCTTCGCCTGATGCATGACTCGGCGACAATCCCTGTCCTAGACCAACACATCTTACTCAGATGCAGGGATACGGATCCCTCGATGAATACGGTTCACAGCACGTTCCATATTCTTACCCTTTATGTGTCCTGCCCATCTTACTCTTTGTGATTTTATCACACCAAATTTATTTTAAGGATTTTGAAGAAAACCTTTTAACTCTGAATTGTTACTAGTACACCACTGACATGTTAATTTATTACCTTAAACAGTATTACCTTTTTAAATGTCTCTCTTTTGTAGATTTTTTAACTGTATAATCGATGTATGTATTATTGAATACCAAGTTAATAAATTATTATCATTATTTAATAAAAATGCTTATTCAGTCTACTAAACCGAAATGTTCATTTAATGAAAAATGTATGCGTAAATTTATTATTTATATAACAGAATATTGTGGGTGAAGCCTGTTTTCAAACTGAGAAGTATATGATTATTATTACTATGAGAGATATTTATTTATGATTTCGCTTAACGTATAAAGTTTTTTGAATTTAATAATGATACTTTTAAAATTAGCATTATTAACTTTGTGGTTAAAATTCATATTTTTTTATTTATTATCTTTGTTTTATTAACCACTTAATTGAGTTTAAATACATCTACCGGTTTCGAAAAATACCAATTTCTTCTTCAGGATGTCATAACTAAAAAACATATATTATTGTTTCTTTACCAGAATCTATTTTTCAAAAAACAATTATTTAAAAAATAAATTTAGTACCTAACTCAAATTGTCACTTAATACAAATTTACTCGAATTAGGAAAAAATTTTAGAATGGGGATCGTAGTTAAATTTAATAACCAACTAAATTATCCGAAGTTTAAAGTTTACTTTATAGTGTAACAGTTACATTTTAGTGTACCAGTAATTGCTTAATATGATGAAATGGCAATAATAATTGAAGAATTACGAATTATAAGTTACCGATCATCGCTACAATAGAAAACAATCAGTCATAATAACGATTTAACTATCACTATTGGTTATCCCAACTTAGTCTGGAGTGACCTGTCTATTGCCTTCCCTCCGAAGCTGCCAAGAATTCATTCGCAAGACGTGTCCAAGTCACTCTTATCGCGGCACTTGTCATTCGGTCCATGAATGTCTAATATTTCGATTTCCTTGTTCTTGATCTCACCGCCTCTGTGAGAAGAGTTGGTGACCACATATTAAAGTGGGCTTAAAAGCAGTCAGTTTGGTCTTGGACATTTAGATTCATCACCGCACTATAAACACCTCTAGCAGCCCCGTTTGTTAAGAAAAAAATCAAATCCAAATATAATTCTTTAAGATATATTAACATACTGCAGTTTGAAATTACTGGGAGAAACATTACATAATATATATGTATGATATATTAACATACAATATAATATGTCAATAATATGTAAATCAAATTAAATATAATCACATTCACCTATGACGAGATTCGGTCTTTCAACACTATTTATTTATATACTTTAAGTAAATCTTTAATTTATAAAATTTACCTATACCTTTAAATGCTTAGACAGCCTAACTAAAAGTTATAGAATGCGACCAAGACCTTACTATTTAGAAAAATATTAACACTGAAAAATATTGTAAACTTGTTTACGATTCAATAAAAACACTTTATATTCTATAATCTATATTAAAATATATCTACTTAAAAGTTCCTCGTTATAAAGATTTTTTCACAGGTTTTCATTCTCTTCAAGGGCACTTTTAAATAAGACCTGCTTCTACGCCTGTTTTGGTAACAGATGGAGGTAAGAAAGATAATTTTTTATGAACTTTTAATATCAGCATGTAAAAATATTTGAATTATTTTGATTTTTCATTTAGTGTGTACCACCACTGTGAAGGATATTTTGTATCCAAGTTATGGTTAGATCGTAAACACCAAAAACATATAATATAAGAAGAAAAATAAAAAATGTAATTTTAAGATAAACAACTTTAATGTTTTGATGTTTTGAATTATAATAAATTAAGAAAGCCTGTGCTATACTCACTTTCCCTTTCTTTTATTTTGTTTTGTCAATATACAGAGGTATAAGATATGTTATTTTGAAATAACTACCACATATGAAGATTTCATTTGGACAAAGACACCTCATATTCCTAATATTTTGAACTCCAACACAAAGGAAATTCTCATCACAAGCGTTTTTAAAAAAGAAAGTTGTTGAATGACTGAAAAACCATAAGGAAGAGTTGCTCCAGAGCTCATATAATAGACAGATTTGAAATTGAATGATACTTTATTTGTGGTATTTATTTATTTTGTCTGTAAATACTATGTTATTAATTAAATTTATACTATGTTTCTATATTTTTATTTTGATTATGTTTTCTAAACTGCATAAAATATTATAATCTCTGAAGTAATGTTCCTAGGACAGGCCTAGCTTACGTGAGAAATTGTCAAAATATATATTATTTTTATAAAATATGTGTAAAAATAGTATACTTTTTAACCATAATTTTTATATTATATTAACGCTTCTTAAATTCGAATGGTTAATTTTGAATCGTAATACTCTTCGAGTAAAAATATGTTTAGTTTTTCAAATTTTCCAGATTATTAAGTCAAAATTCAGGTATATTGACTTGTCATAGTCTTTAACAAGAGGTGCGATATGTTTTAAACAGATTTATATTCTTCTTTCCAAAATAATGTTGACCCCATAAGTCGGCCGCAGTATGACGTCACAAGTCAGAACCAAATCCTCCCTCCTGTCAACTGAGGTGACTTTATATTTCCTGAGAATATTGGATATGATCGTCTTCTGCTCCATCATCGCAAACTTTTGACCTGAATAAACAAAAAATAAATTGAAATCTTTGAAATAAATTATTTAAAGTCTGAATTTAATGTCAGAAATATTATATTTACCTTCTTCGGCCAAAAAAAGTTTAAAATAATATATTGGCTTTTGGTTTTATACAAAGTAAATTTCTAAGCGTTATTTTTTTTTGTAAATTGTATCAATTTTAAATAGCTGCAACATACACGTTCGAACATTTGTCGACTATTTACGAAGCTGACGTAGTGTAATTGGTTATCGCACTTTCCCGGATAGGAAGAGATCTTAGTTCAAATCCCAGTGGTAGCTAAAATATTTTTTCGATAGATTAAGTTTATCTGTATGTATATCTTTATATTTATTTTATAATTGATGCATTTATTTTGTATTTCTATACTACAACCTTGTGTGTGAAAAATCGTTGTCTTACAAGAGTGTTAGCACTATTTGAGTTAATTAAATTATATTAAGTTTAAATTATATTAAGACTTGTTGTCTCACTCATCTACACTCACACGTGCACACCTTCTATTCGCGATTTATCAAAATTTAACCTGCGTATCTCCGTCCCTTTCTTTCCCAACCTATCCTTAAGCACAAGGAAGAAAGAAGATGTTGCAGTAATTTAACACTCTCTCGAACTGCAGCAAGTTCAGTTTGCGCTTGGAACTTTATACGGACTGACTGCAGTCGCTTATTAATTAACCGCTAACGCTCATAATCAATCATTACTTTAATCCCGCTAATACATAAAAATAATCCTTTACGCGAGTGTTAGTTCAAACGCTTGTTCTTGTGGTGGAGAGGAATTAACAACTGAACCAGCATCCGACAAACGAAAAACTAAGTGTCTTCCTTTATTTTTCTAATATTTCCACCAAAGAGAAAAACTAAATATGTTAATAGATATAAATACGTTGATACTAATATGATATTTATACCTACCTGTCATATTTTATTTATTTATTGGAAATAACGCAGATATAACTAATAAGGACATTTCTCGTATTTCACATGTACAAGAAAACGACACGAAAAAGCATAGTATTATATTTTAAAAATGTTACGAACACAAAAACAAAAGCAAAGAAAATTCATTTACATATTGCATCGAAGGATATTGTTAATTAGGTTTTTAAATATCGGTAATGAAATGGAAAATATGTCAATGTCTCATCGTTAACGTTTACAATTCGAGCGCATATCCATTGTTATGTGTACGCGATGTTTGGACTGCTCAACGCTAATGCGTGCTAATAATATGCGACAGAACAAGACTAATTTTTTTTTTTTCGGAAACTGCATTTTTACAGTAGTAACTTTGTGGTTAGACATTTCAACCATTAACAATACAAAGTTTATTCTTGTCTTATGTTTTTACTTTGTTATATTTTATAACAATTCAATTATTAACAAGGTTTACTTTACAGATTAACATTTAAATGCATAGATATTTATTTAGCATTGTGTCGTAGGTACATGGACAATATGTATTAAAAAATATTTTTACCATATTTAAGAATTTTTGTTAACCTTCTGTAATATTGAATTGTTGAAAAAAAAATCATAATTTTACATATATTTATTTAATATTTGTAATCATAAAAGATTACGTTTTATTTTCGTAAAATTTGTGCACTTAATTGTACTGCCTTTCTTCTAGATAGATATATCTTATATATATATATATATAAATAATTATACAGTATTATTATATATAATTACTGTTAGTGACATAGTTTAAGACAATTTGTATTTAACAAGGTTAATAGTTTCAATTAAGTATAAAATTAATAATAATAATATATCAAAAATAGTTCATTTCAGCTTTACATGTACCCAAGATTTCAGAGCAATTCAAAAACAATTAAAACTTTTTTTTTAATTTGCATAAATATTTTTAATCTCCATAAATACCATCCCGTCTTGTCGCTGGGGCTTTTCGCGACCAACTAATTTACAAACTTAACATCACGCCATTAGGTCAGATAGAGATGGTACAACGCCACACTCTTCCGTCTGGACATATCACTCTTGCTTCGTCCACTTTCATAGATCTTCTCATGCACGTTATTCGGTTATTGAAGCTTTTGATAGGACTGCTTACCAATGTATCTGATCATGCCAGGTCTTTCGCGCGCGCCCTATGTTTCTATTGCATTCAACACTAGTCTCGTATATTTTCTTTATGGTCTTCTACTCGTTCACACGTTCCATATGACCGTCCCTCAGCGACACTTTTTTTAATTCTACCGACTATGCTACAAACGAACCCACATTCGCTCCTAATTTGTTAATTCTTCACTCTCTATAATATATCTCTTAGATATATCGATACTGAAAAAACAACGATATCTGCTGACCAACTATTCACCAATTATTTTAATAAATTGCGGTTTCATATTTTCAACAGATTTCTGCTGAGTAACGATACAGCCGATTCAGTCAAAAGCTACTCTCGTGTAATGATACCGAGATATGCTCATATTTGGTTCACAAGCGCCAGCCAGCAGACCTCTGCTCAGTCGGCGTCTTTTCCAAAATACACTATCAAAAAATAGCACCCGAAGTCTCCCGCCAGACAGACTTTTTTGCCAACAATTTAAATGGTTTCGAGTCAACGACACACCATATATTTTCCCAAGGTTAAATTATAATTTTATAAAATCCGTTAAAATATTTATAAATAATTGGCTGTCCCGGTGTTACCCGGGATCAAATAATAACACAACATTTTTTTAAACATGTTATTTGAATAAAAGTAGTTAAACATTACTAACTTTAGGGAGAAAAATATGAATCTGAATATAGATTTTTTTTATTAGCTTTAATTTTGGAGATACACAACTTGTTATTAATATAATAGTGAAAAGAAAAATTTCAACAGCATATATCATACTACTACATTCAATATAATATAACATAACATTTATATCGGGGAGAGAGAGAGTGGGTTGGCCAATGTATGGAGGATGGGTGGCAATGTTTTCCTAAAGAGTGTGGGTGGCATTCAATATAAAACATATTTATATCGTGAGGAGAGGATGGGGTGGACATGGAGAAAGGGGATGGTGGTTGTGTTTTGCGCAGGGTCTTAGAGACAAACTGCAAATTTTGGTTTATGCATTCAATTATATACTTATTATATTTATAATTAGATTCCAATTCACACTACTTAACTTACTTACTTACTAACCACGGGGGTAGACAGAGAGGATAAAGCGCCACACTCTTCTGTCCTGACACACAATTCTCGCCTCATCCACATTCATACATCTCATATAAGCTCGCCGATTATTGTGGCTTCTAACGGGACCATCTTCCAGTATCTGGTTTGCCCAGTCGTTCCAAGTCTTCCGCGGGCGTCCTCTATTTCTGATGCCATCAACACTTACCTAACTTACTGCAGTAAATATTTGCCTACATTCCAGTTTTATTATTTCGTAACAATTTTGTAATTTGTAACGCACAAAAAATGTCGCGAAAGATCCCGTTTCTTTTTGATAGATTGATGCGAAACATCTCCCCGTTAATATGTGGCGTGGGAGGTATATAGAGCAACGTCGTATATAAAGGGAAATGAGCAACCTGCGGTGAACCTGGACATCTTTGACTCGTTAGCGACGATGAGAAAGTAAAAAATTAAAATAAAAAATTTTAATATGAAAAAATGTTTTCGTATCTGTATGTAAAGTTTAGGTAAACTAACTGAATGCATTTTTTTTACATAGAGCATGTTTTATCAGAAGCTCGACCCAAAATAGCGTTTGAAATAGTATTAGTAAATTCCCTAATATTTTATAGAACATATATAAAAACGTCATTACAGACATCAAACAGAGGCACAAATACATACATATGTAAAAAAAAAAAAATATTCTTTGCAGAGATGGTTCGAGATAGTTTGAGAAATGTGTGTTTTTTTTAACCTCATCATATATAAAAGTGAAGTTACGGGCAATGAAACGTTTGGCCGTTACATTTGCAGTCAACCGGACGAACTTTCAACTCTGCTGGCGCAGACCGACTGAAAGGCGTTATAGCGTTGTACGTGACGTAATGACATTATCCGTTACACATTATCGTCTCAGTGGACGAGTTTTAGTGGTGTGAGAATTGTATATAGATATAGATATCGACAAACAAGTTTCGACAAATAAGTGCGCGAACGATATTTCATGTAAAACATTTAAACTCGTAAAATTGATAACAGAAAATATTACACTTTTAATTTTTTAAATCGGTCCAGTAGAACTCGAGACATTCGAAGATGAGGTGATTGCGGCTAGTCACTGCACACTGAAGTAACACCGCGCAGCCGACTTGGTGGTAGGAAACTGTGATGATCACCCGATTTTGTTTCACATAAAAGAATGCCTGGTTTTCCTTTATTATATTGTTATATTGTTTATACACTAGATACGAAAATAAATCCGACCAAAATACAACATCTCACGATACCAAGATTACCGAAGTTGTGCGAGCTAAATAATCGATACAATGCTGTGTAAAATTTTCCATGTGGTCAGCATATTTTCTTGACCTTCGATTGATGGGTCTATCTTTTGAGCCAACCGCGCTCTCCGTTTTAGAAAATTATAAATCATTTTGATCGAATATCGTATAATTAATTCGAGTGGGTTAAAAGTTCGTACATAAATCAATTGAGCTTGAAAACCAAAGTATACGCTTTCAAATAATACGATAGAAGGCTGGACGCATTTTATAATATGTAATCCCCCATCAGCCGCGGTTTTAAAATAGCGCGGTTTTGTTTAGTAAGATTTTTTTTGGATAGTGTTCCGTATTCGCTACTTTTAACTATACTTTTAAATATACTTTTAACATTAGTAATATCGGCCGCGAATAATTTTATTATCACATGTCCGCGTCCAAATTGCTACCCTCTATTTCTTCTCGATTTGCTTGCCTCAGTGTGAATTGTGACCTTGACGTCAACGGACGTCAACTTGACCGATATTTGAATCGTGTTCGATCGCGACATCGCGATAACACTCGCGTTGTGGCCGTTTAACACAAGTGCACCAGCACTGTATTTTGTGATCCTGTGATTTGTGGGCACAGTGTCTATTGCACATTGACATCGCCGTTTTCAGTCGGGAGCGGAAATCGTCACCATCCTCGTGCCATCATTGTGTGATTTCGACGGCGACCACAGGGATTTGCGGAGGCGTCATACTCAAAGTAAGGCGGCGAGCAGTCCTTTCGAATCCTGGTTCCCGAGATCACTGGTCCTTCAACTAAACCTCTATCCCCTCACCGACCTCTCCCTGTATCACGTTTCCCTACTTCTCTCCCCTACCCTGGAGTAATTCGGATTTACGACCGGAATTGTCGTATTCCATTCCGCGGGACGCGCGACCCGGAGATTACACAAAACAGATATAGTATATACTAATATAAAACGTATTTTATATGAAAACTATCAGTTTTTATCAGACGATACAATCAGAACTGACGTACGTTTCGATTTTGAAGAGCTTTTAAGATGAAAATGTAAAAATTGACTGAAGAAAGCTTTCAAAACCTTCGCAAAGTAGTAATGGAGAAAATGACGTACGTGGCACTTATCTTGCTAACCACTTCCAAGCAACTGATCCGCTAGCAGAGTTTAAATTTTAGATGAAATTCTGATGTTAAACAAAAACAATTAAAAAACCAACAAATATTTATATTTTTAAAACAACAATTGTTAATCAATATCTTACTTATTTAATAAAAGTGAGACATTTTAATATTTCTTTACCCCCCATTCCAGGAAATTCTAGCGTCGCCAACAGCGGTTTTGACAAACACGGTGTTTTTGAAAGCATTCCTCGCGGTTGGCGAGGAATCATTCTTTACCACTTTTTAGTTGTTTACATTATGATACCATATTTTGCTTTTGTATATTTGGTATTGAAATCTCTATAAAATAATTATTTTTATTTCTAGGTAACATTCTAATTCAAATGGTTATAATTTTGGAAAGAAACTGGTTTTATCTAAAAATCAAATTTGTTGATATTTCAGTTTTTCTTCGAACAGATTAAAGACTTAGGTTCCAATACAATTTTATGTAAGATATTCTCAAGAACATATTAAACATAAAACTCGTTGTATTAGAACAGCGGAAGAATGTTATATTTTCATAGAACTCACCCAAGCAATTTCGTGGTCCAGCGGAAAAGGGTATATAAGCGTAAGGGTGCCTTCCCTTTGATCTTTCCGGAAGAAACCGATCAGGATCGAAAACCTCAGGATCTGGAAAGTATCTAGGATCACGGTGGAGTTCATGGATCTGAATCAAGACTCCAACCCCTGCAGGAACTACGTAGTCACCTGAAATCATATTCAAGTTTGAACATTTATTTATTATTCAATTTAATACTATTGCTATTCAGTCTCGAATAGTATCGTGCCATCTTCGACTAGATTTTATATTATCTAGATCAGGGGTCGGCATACCGCGGCTCTTCAACTCCAGCTCACACGTTCATCTACAATCATATTTGATACATGGAACATATGACACAATAAAACAACTAGAATTTACCATTTTCACAATCTTTGGCTCTACCTATTTACGCAAACAAACATTCCCTTCCATGAATCAAATAAAAAATAAGTTAACAAGCAAATCATCCTACGATAATTTACAATCATACCTAAAATTTAAAACAAGCAGTTACTTGAAGACAAAGCAAAGCTTTCGAAAGCGATGCAAGGTTCGTTCTAACTAATAAACTATACAAAGCCCAAAGTGTTTAATTATTTAGGTTTTCTTGAATTTTGATTGATTCACTGAAGCTTATATTTTATTCCCATATATTCTTCTAAGTAGCCCACAACTGTATTGTGATTTTGAGTTTTAAATAAAAATCTTGATTATGTTTCCTTCTGTTTTTGTCATTCAAATATATAGAGCTACAGTGAAAATTTACGTTGCATCTTTATGAAAATTTTGAGATTGTTTATTTAATATTTGGCACTTCTCATTAGAAAGTCTGCCGACTCCTGATCTAGGTTATCGATTAGGCTCGCAATTCATAATGACAGGTTTCTTAGAGTTCAACTGTCGAAATACTGAAACGTGAGATCTTATATAATATATTGTATTCGATATTTTATCATAATCTATTAAAAAAAATTTCACTTTTAGTTAAACCGATTATATTACACGGGTATGTAAAAATTTCTCAATGTAATTCAGATATCTTTTCAGATGTACGTATTATACTGTGTATCCAATTTAACTTTCGAGACACAAAAAGTTAGCACGCTGAAATAAACTCGATGTATTTATTTAATATTGTAAAGCACTCGTACCCAGCTGAACGTCTTCCGACAAGTTTCTACCAATTACAGCTCCAGAAGGATAGAGTCTAAGAGACTCTTTAATTACTCTCTCCAGATACCTCATCTCCGCAGAATCTGACGTTGTCATTTGTCGGTCTTCGCCTTTGAATATTTCGTCGATCTCGCGGAAAACCATCTCCTAAGGATGAAACAATGTTTGAAATAAACTGCTATTTATTTATTCATTTAAATATTAAAATATTGTTTTTAATAAAAGTCACAAACTTGTTTATCTTTGTATAATCCGAGAAGATATAACGTCCAACATATAGAAGATCCACTTGTGTCGTGTCCCTAAAAGATGAGTAATTAATTTCTAACAAAATGTTAATCAATAAATTTATGTTTTTAAGGAGAACACATTTTTCATTGTGAATTTAGAATTTTTCAGAACACAGGTCTGTGATACTTTTAATACTAATTAAATGTTCTGAATAATTACAACTTCACAATAATAATGTGTTTTCCTTAATAAAAAAGATATGGTCTAGGGTTTCCTCCTCGGCACCACACTAACACATTGGGGAATCTATTAAGTTCAATCTGAATAAATATGAAATGCCCAATTCTCATTCTAGAGATATTTGATATTGTTTTTTTGGAAACTTTTCTTTTGGAGAACCAGGGGGTGCGAGAAATAGATATTTGAATAATTTTAAGCCGATTACCCTTATAATTATTTGGATCCATCCATACGTTTTTTTACCATATTAAGTCTGTTATACATCGTGATATGGAATTGATGAGTGAAAACTCCGGAAAGAGTGGGTGGAACAAAAAAAACAATTTATCGAAAAAATATTGTTGTTGCTACCGGGATTAGAACATAGATCTCTTTAATTAACATTTCATTTATATTAAAAATATCGCAGACTTGCAACTTTACAATAAGAATGTGTTCTCCTTAAAAATATATAAGTTGTATTAATGTTTCCAAAATGTAATAAAAATAAATTATCAATTAATTCTGGCGTCTCCTATCGGATTTACTCAAAGGTGTTTGAGATTCCGTAAATATAAAGATGGCTTTCAAATAATAGATGTATCAATTTGAAAATGCAACATATAAGTTCGAAAATTTTTCGTCAACCTACTGTGTTGGTGTAAGAAGAGATCCAGGTTCGAATCCTGGTAGCAATAGTAATATTTTTTCGATAAATTGATTTTATACGTATATCTTTCTAATTAATACATTTAATTTATATTAAAATTAATTTATGTATATTTATGGTTATTTAACAAATCGCTTTACCGCAATCATAAACGTGTCCACTTCTTCTCTTATAGAAGTTTCAGATATATTGGCGCCGCTATCTTGAGCGTCAAGAAGGATGTCCAAAAAAGCAACGGGAGATTTCTTTCCTAAAATCACAATTTATTGTTCATAACAATGTTAAGCTTTTGTCATTAAATAAGTGCAAACGAACAAAATTATAATTCTATAAGACTTGTGTTTCTTTCTGAGTCCAGCAGAAAACAGAAATAAATCGCATTACCTAATTTTTATGATATGTATAAAAAAAAGGGAGTACGGGGAATACGGTTAATTCGGCTCGAAGGACCAAAATTATTATAAGTTTCCAATATAGTAAATTATATGATAACTTTATGTATGTCATTTTTATAGTTTGATTTGAAGACGAGTTTCAAAAATACTTTCGGCACTGGCCGCAAGAATCAGGTAGATTTCGTATGTAATTGAAAATGTGTTTTTTCCTTTTTCGAATGTATTATATTTATTGTAATGTATAATATTTACCGAATGTTTCATCTTCAGTAGATTTCTTGGTAAACTTCTGCGAGTTGGCCCGTCTATATGCCCTCCTCTCTTCGATGACTTTGTAGGTAAAATCATGCAAAACCTTCAGACAAGCCGTGAATTCTTTTCCTTTTGAAGTCCGGTAATAGATCGCATCGGGGAAGAGCCAAGGTCGTCTTGACCGAATTGATATCAGCTCAGATGCCCTAAACAATATATCAATATACTTAACTATATGTATAACTTAATTCTATTACGTTATATATACAAAGTGTCCCAAAAAAATGTATGCACTGTTTAACGATTTTTCTTTCTTTTCAGGGTGTAATTAATTGGAAATAATGAGTGGACCAAGATTGAAAAAAGAAAAAATATTTTAAAATGCTATTGGAAGTATGAAAATGTAGCAAAAGTACAAAGACAATATCGCAAGGAGTTTCAGACAAATTCACCTACGTGACTTACAATTAATTGAATAAAATATAAGTTTGAAATGAATGGAACTGTTTATAATGTTCATAGACAATATTCCTGAAGATCAAGAACATTAACGAGCTTCACCAGCCAAGAAGAAACATCCAAAAAATCTGTAAGACAAACAAGGCGTGAGATTGGCATCAGCAAATCAAGTGTTTGTCGCATTTTAAAACGTTGTAAAAGAAAAAGTTCCATTCCAACAATGGTACATGCTATCAATGAAGATGATCCGGACAGAATGGAGCACCTCCACACTATCATCGTGATGTAAAAGGCAGGCGCGGTCGCTTCATACATGCTTTGGATGCTCCGCATCCCTTGTATTCCAGAGTCAAAAAGAAACATACAGATACTAGCGACCGTGAATTCTATTACTAGCTCCGTATTCACAAAGTTAGAAAGTATTCGACATTCAGTTCTGCCTGTCAAGGTCTTCGAATGCTGTATACGCATTCGTTAACAGCATCCAACGTACAAAAAACGACTTTAATGCACAAAATAGCATACATATTACGAAGCGAGGGGATTGTTTTGAGAAATTTGTTTGTGTGACGCATTTTTAACAGTTTGATAAAGTTGAAGCCGAATTATTGAAACATTGAATATCCTTCGATTATATGTTATATTTGTACATTTGATAGTAAGTATAAACTTATTATCCAGCATCCCTTCTGCAAGAAGTCACCGACCGCCACTGGTAAGAGGATGTCTTGATGAGAATCTTCCAAACAGATAGCTTGGACGAAGAGGTCCCATAGAATACCCTGCCCGTTTCCCGGGCAATTAAAAGCCGCAATTGAGAAAGAATGCGCCACAACACCAAATGAAATGTTTATTAAAGTTTGTGAATCAATAGTCCACCGTTATCAGCAGTGTATTGACCAGAACGGTAATAATTTTGAACATCATTTAAATTTTAATTACACGTGAATAAAAACTAAAGTTATAATCATAATAATTCAAACTGTGTATACATTTTTTTGGGACACTATATATGCTCGAGGGTAAGGTGGAAAGTAAAAGATTGTTTAGCGTTAATCAATTGTACCCAAAACTGTCCAGTAAAGCATTTGGACAAATTAGGTGGGAAGTTTTCGATCATCCACCATACAGTCCGGACTATACTCTGAGCAATTTTATCCTTTTTGCTAGGCTTAAAAGATTCCTGGGTGAAAAATTGTAACATGCAGTTAATAATTTGTTAAATGGACTGACGGTGAACGACTACAACAGCGGAATATTTAAATGTAGCAGGTAATAATATGAAAAAATAGATTAAGATTAAGGTGTATTTAAAAAATATTAAATTGTATAACAAAATATTTTCTTCATTTTTTAAAGCTAAAAAGTATTTATTTTGTGGAAACTCTTACATCTTGCATTGCGATCAATTGTATCCAAATGCAAATAATTACTTCGATAAATCGCTCTACAATAAATAAATAACTGCAATCACCACATGAAAAATAGATATTTATTATATTTAGATTTTAACAAAATCAAAAATATAAAACCAACAAATCTATTAAAAATTCAAAAAAACTACACCACTAGAAACATGATCGATGAGAAATCAAAAATAATAACATTTATTTTCTAACATAAATGCGATTTTTAATAGGTTTTTGAATTCCATCTTAACGTTTTAGATTATTAAGTATAGGTTAACGTATTAGGTTTCTTAATTTTTCTTTAGCATTTCTGTAAAAAGTGTCAAAAATTTAGAGTAATAACTCAATTAAATGTAATACAAAAAACAATGCATAAAATAACTCAAAGCGTAAAAAGTAGATAACTGATAAAAAATATTATTTGCGTGATAAGTCTCCGCCAACAGCTTAAGGAATATAATATATTATGTAAACTGATATAGGTATTTCTGCTCGATACAGGATATACAGGGTAATAACAATATTTTATTTTCTCTAACATACTTGTACATATGAGAAAAGGTACAAAATTTTTTCTGGTCCCAGCACTAAAAAAGGCGTTAAAGAAATATTTTTATACAAACGCGTTTTCTTTATGTCAACCCTTTTTTATCTTACAAAAATATTACCAAATTGTTGTAAAAATACTCAGAACTTTTGATTTTTTTCTTTGCTTTAGCCGATTTTTTCTTTGAATTTTTTTAGTAAATAACGATCGCTTGACGTTAGAACTGAAGCTTCCAATGTATGACGAAGTTCACTAAAGCCGCACTCTATACACGAGTATAATACAACGGCTATAGCCTCAGGTTCCGTTTTATCCATGTAGGCGTGGCACACGTCGATTGTCAATGTCGATTCAATGGCACAAAAGGCAACTCCGTGAAGCCATGCATACGCACGTGAAATATATCAGTTTTATGTAACACAAATAATTATATTTTTACAATGCTAATAAAATTAATTTTATAATTTTATAAATTATTTGATGTAGCAGAACACTCGCCTAAAGATCAAGTGTTCGGGGGTTCGATACCCGTCTCGGGTTAGTCTTATTTTCATAGAACAATACTTTTAAAATAGTCAGAATATCGGTGTGGCATATGTTCCGCATCTTTGTGTTTACTTATTTGCGTATTATTATTGGATGCCGACCAAATTCAGAGTGACCACTTCTTCATCTAGATCTTTTGCCTTCTATCCTGATAAAACAGTGATCACTGCGAAACCGTTCAGCATCAAATAACAAAACAAAAATAATTATATACTTAGATATTTTAATAGCATTATTGGTCGAAAAGGTAATTCGTAAGATTCTATTATTGGAATTTCTATGAATTGTAATATAATATTTTATTACTAAGTAAATCGATTTGTGCGCACGAGTTTTCAAAGCGCTTATTTATTCGTCCTCCGATTCGCGTCTATAGTACAAACCGTTTTCAGTAATTGGGGGTGGAACTAGCTGGTCATAAAACGTATAAAGTATTGGATTCGGTAAAACTAAAAGGCCGACAGTAGATAGTAAATATTCGCACAACGCCGCCAACATGAGAGACCGAACAGGCAGACCATTTATGTTTATTAATAAAATTATTTTGTGAGCAAACCCAATACCTACAATACATACTCGAACACGTGTAATGTGCGTGAACCTAAAAATATGAGAAAAACTACTTAATCAGGGAGCAATAAATACCATCGATTATTGTTAGCAATTAAAACACACAGCTATTTATTACTTATAAAGATATACATCTAAATGAGAGAAATCTAATTATCGAAAAAATACAACGTCACCATCACACCGAGACTTGAACCCGGAACTCTATTATTAGTAGACTTTCTACTAATTTGCTAAGTACGCCATTAAATTATTATGGTCCATGATATATATGTTATATATACTTATAGATTTTTTCTACGTATCTTTGTAAGTTATTTAAATAATTAATTGTCGAGGAACAGTCATCTGAAAAATCACAACTTCACAAATAAAATATAATTTAATTTATAAATTAACACGTATTTATAATATTGTCATTGATTTCTTACTTGTAAATGGACTCCACGTATTTTTTGTATTTTTCATCTTGAGCTTTAATGTTTATACCCATAGCAGACTCTGAAAAAAAAAACTTTGAAATACAGAAGCGGATTAAGTTTTTCTTGGATCCTAAGTAAACATTAATTATTTATCGTCCGGGATACCAAGCCTAAATCATAAACTACCATGGTTATTAAACCCTATACTAATAATAGCGGGTAAGGCCTAATCCCGCGACCATAGTAATCCTGATTTTTTTTTATAACAGTACCTACTGAAGGTTCTGCCTCTAGCCACTCAGTTACCAAACCCTGCTTTGACTAATCTAGGAATAACATTTATTTCACGGAGTTAGTTATAATGGAAACAAAATATCGGAAAACCAAAATAAGTCTCAAAGGAAATGATTACCTTGCCTCTTACGATAATTTAATACCAAATGATCAAAATGTTTAAATGAAAAACAGAAATCGAAAACACCACAATCAAATAATAATATCCCTGATAATAGTTAATTCTATCGATATTGATTTAAAACAAAATATACATAATAATTCAGAAGAACCTGCATTGTCACTGGAAGGCCGTGAAAAACCAATAATATAAAAAAATATATATATTTGTCAATAAAACCCGGCTACTTAGTTTACACTATATGTATAATTATTATAGTTGTTTAAAATTAAATTATTTTACTGACATTTCAGCGGACCTAAAAACGTCACTAAACGTTACCTAAAACTAGCTCCAAATAAAAGAAAAATGTATAAATCGGACAAACAGATAAATTACAGGAATAAATCTACGTAATTTTCCCTATTAATACCAATATGTACGATGAAGACCGCCTTATGACATATTAGTGTCCACGGATGAAATTTTGTCAAAATTTTTTCAAACATGTGTAGAGTAGCATTAAACAACCATATAATAATTTATTTAAACGTTATCCATTGTATTTTGTTTGGGGAATAGACTAAACCAACTGCTGTATTACTGTTACCATTCCTGTTTGCTAACCTCAAGGACAAAATTTCATCCATGGACACGCACCTTTACAGTTTTTTTTAATTGTAATATTTTAGAACTAAATAATGTTAAATAATTATTTTAATTGTTAATTTTTTTTAAATCAAATAAATATTTTATAAATTTTTCCTTTTTCCTTCCTCCAAATAAAAATGTTAACCAAACACTGGAGAAAAACGCAAACATAAAAAAGTTTATTTATTTATTTTTTATAAATTTATTTATTTATTTATGTTTGGGTTTAATTGACAGTGACTTCTTATATGCATTTCAAAAATGGTATTTTGATTGGTGCATTCAAAAAACAAAAAATTAATACCTGAATTAAATACCAATCTCACAAACAGAAAAAAAAATCTAACTTGTATGTGTACATTTTTTTATTTACCACAAATGATGTCCAACGCAGCCCCAGTGATGTAAGGATAAACATTAAATGATTTTCCAGTGCCGCAGTGAGTTTCCAGTTTATTAATAAGAATTCGAGACTTAGCATCAAAGACATCATTAAAAACCTCGAGGATCTTAAAATGAAAGGTCGGAGTCAACAACTTTCGATGAGCATGCCACTTTTCTCCTGAGAAAATTCATAAAATAATTATTATATATATGTGATAACTAGTGTTTAAAATCTTTCTAATTTTCATCTTTCTGACAATGAACTTGTAAACTATTTTGAAAAAATTTAGCATCATAACAAACAGGGCATGTATCCACATTTTAAAGGACACTTCAATAAAATGTATCAATTTTCTTGTGTGTGACATAACTAAAGACATTGGAATTTTATATACAATAATAATCAATTTTATAGACAATCCTCCACTAGGTTTCCCTCAAGAAAATAATATATTATAGATAACAGTTATGTAATAGGTTACTGATGAGATAAACTGTTTTTTAACTGTTATAGTAAAAATATTTTTTTATTGTAACAATGATTGGTAACTAATTGTTTGTAATTTGGCGAGAAATCACTGGTATATCTAAACAAAAGCCATAGTAAATCTAAACCTCCACCAGTTCAATCTCACTTACCAATTATCATTACAATCGAATACCAATCACACAATCACAGTCACAATGAAGGTTCAGCTTATTCATCACTAAATACAATACTAAAATAGGTATATAGAATGAATAAACAAAGTATTTATAAACATTTAATATACTTAATTTTATATTAAATAAAATAACAATAACTTTGTATGAAATCACAAAATTTATTGTACATCGACCAGTTTTGCTTATCTCAAACTTCATCGGGACTGATCATAAATACAAGAAGAGTGCACTTATATACACCAATATAAATATTGGTACGCCAATTCTTAATAGTCAAATCAATTTATCTATTAGCCCCATATTAGGTACGTTTCCTTTAAAATCAACATAATATCCATCAACACTGTATTTTCCCATTCCTTAATGTCCCATTTATCCGTATATGTATTCTGTCTCTCTCTTTCACATGTAATTTTATATGTATTCTATCTCCCTCTTTATGTATATATAAGTGCACTCTTCATGTATTTATGATCAATCCTGATGAAGCTTGAGATAAGCGAAACCGGTCGATACAATAAATTTTGTGATTTCATACAAAGTGATTGTTATTTTATTTAATATAATATGTCAAACCACAAAGTGATTGCTTTCTACGAAAATATACTTAATTTTTGTAAGTTTTTGTCTCAAACAATTATTCATACAGTAGATACTTTTGAGCCTAATGGGGCAATTACTTAATGGACAGCACCACCGTCTAATTATGAAAGGGCATATTTGTAAGTTTATTCACTAATAACTTGGACACTTTACAAGAGTTATCCTTTCACATAGAAAGTTTTTAGTTACCAAGTAATAATGACTACCAAATAAGCCCGATCTCAATCTGTTACAATCAAAAGTTTTCCAGACAGCGTCAAATAGGTAACTTCAACCACTTTTATGTATTTATTTATTTGTAATTTTGTGAATGACATTAAGCTTGGTCTATTTCATTTCAATGTGTTATAAATTCAACCATACTAATCAAATCTACCACAATTATGAAGTTGTAAATAATACATTGTGGCATCATTTTTTCAGAAAATAAAGATCCATTGTGCATTAGATAGCTGTATACCTGAAGAAGTAAGAATGCCTTTTCCCACCCAAGGATGTAAAAATGTATATAGAAATGATTTCTCATTGTGTTTTGTTGAGCCAAGTACCACCTGTAAACAATTGCAAATGATTAATGAAAAACTTGGTGGATTCAAACATGCATACAAACTCAAATGGTAAAGATTTCATTTTATTATCCATACCATGCACAAGAAGTTCCTATTTCCACAGCAAAGGGTTCTAGTTTGAAATTTTACTTGTGAGCAAGCTGCTGTAATATTACCTGCTTATTCTATTCTCAAACTCAGAAGCCACAAATTAATATTAATTTCATAGCAAACAATGGTTTAAAAATACTAACAAAATTCAAATTTTAAAAAACCTATAATATACATTAGAAACTCGGCTATACAAGGTAATGTGAACCAAACTTACCTCAGATAATATGAACAGCTGTTAACACTGATTATTTTTTATACAAATGATAATAACTTTATTTGAAACAATTATCAATTTACATATACAGTAAGAAAAAAAACAATAACATTTTATTTCTTAACAATATCGATTATTTTCTAAAAATCCTTCACATTTTTTTGTTTCATTGTTGTTTATCGCGATATTTCGCAATTTGAGAAACATTTGGTTCTGATAATAAGAAGACTCAGACAACCAAGGAAATTATTTATTGCAGAAGAAAAATAATATTCATCAGCGTTCCATGATTATAATACGTGACATTATTTTCTCTTAATTAGTAAGAGAGATATATGACGCAAGTGTTGATGGCACCAAAAATAGAGGACAACTGTGAAAGACTTGGCACAACCAGTTAAACCATATACTGGAGGATGATCCTGTTAGAAGCTTCAATAATCGGCGAGTTTGTATAAGAAGATGTATGAATGTGGATGAGGCGAGAATTGTGTGTCAAGACAGAAGAGTGTGGTGCTCTATCCTCTCTGCCTACCAACTGCAGAAACAGTGTGATGGTAAGTTAATTAGTTCGCTTTTTGACACCATTAGTCATAGTTTTGATCATTGATATACCTAGAGGTAGAAATAACACAGGTGAAAAATATATATTTTTATATTTAACTTTGTTTTTAACCACTTAATGAGTTATTTTAATACACCTTCTAGTTTTGTAAAATACCATTTTCTTCATCAGGATATCAAATTAACTAACTAAAACCATATATGTATATCACATTATTCTAATGTTTTTAAAAAATCTATTTTTAAAAAAATTAACTATATTTATTTTATTTAATAATAAATCTAACTTAAATTGTTATGATGAAAGATGTGTAAATTGACTTAATAATACAAAATCACGAGAAAAATATTTTAGGCAAAATTTTTAGGACTTTTGGTTAAATTTAGTTGGTTATTTATAATATTTTGATTAATTTTACAGGCTTTATTTATTTATGATAATTCTAAATTATTCAATTTAAGAACAACAATGTTTATATGTAAAATAGACAGTCCCAATTTTTTATCAAAAGTATGATTATTTTTTAATAAATTATTGGAGAATTCTGAAAAACCATTACTATTTAAACATCTTAAATGAAACAGGATTAAACTATAAATCAGGTATTTTTAGATATATATGCATGTAAACTAATGCAACACAATTTAACTGAAGATGAATCTTACCTCTACATATTCTGCACTACTTATATTAACCGTTACAACAGGACCGAACCAATAACGAAATATTGGTCCATTTTCCCTTATAGTTGCTGTAAGGTTTTTGAACATATCTGAAACAAAAATTAAAATGTAGAATAATGGGCATCTCGCATGTAGTATACACAAGTATGTGCATATAATTATGTACCTGTATAAGGAACAAATGTTTTGAGTAAAGTGTGAGAAAAGTTTATATAATACTTTCACAGGAAAGAAAATTCAAATTAGAATACATAATAATTTGTAAATCGATTTCCTGCTGGTTTCGTGCTTGATATTATGTTTACATATTTTCCAATTCCTCAGTCTGCTCAATGTTACAAATACCCCGCCAAAATATTTCTACAAATACATCAGAACTGGTTAATTTGATTCTTTTAAAAGAACTTTTTAGCTACTAGCACAGAATTATCGAGTAATCATGATGTCTGTTAATGATGATGATCTAGTCTACAGGAGTGGGTTTCCTTGATTCGCGGTTTCTCTCGCCTTGTACCACCAGTCTCACCATTGCATCTGTCTTTCATAATAGTTCAATGTTTAAAATAAATTCTCACCTCTAAACATAATTGCTAGGTATCTGGTTCCATCTATGTATGAATGATAAGCTTCATGATTATATTATAATACACACCAGTGGCATAACCACAAAAATTGGGCTCCAATGCAAAATGGAGAAAGGGCTCCCTATATGTAAGCATTGGCCTCCTATAAAAATGACGACCTATTATTTATTGTATGTTATTTACAGATTATCTATATAATTTTACTTTTTCGGCAGTCTTAAATTTCCTTTTGCAAAGCGTAAATGTATTTTTACTTTTATATGCACATTTTGCATCGATGGTTTGGTTCCTAACCCGACGTAATAACAGGGAAAACAGTATACACCAACATTGTTTTCACGTACTACCATAATAAACATGAAATTAATTTTAAGTAATTTATAAAAATAAGTAAGTTTATAAAAATTGTTAGTGCATATAGAAAAATATCGATGCCAAAAGTTTTATAAGATACGCATCTTTTGGGCCCCAATGCATCGCATTGGCTGCATTGGCGTAGTTATGCCGCTGATACACATAGTGTATCAAAATTAGTCCGGAATAAATTAAGCTTTATGGAACCTCACAAGCGGCATTATCAATTTTATTATTTTATCAGAATATTTGACTAATATGGATAATATCTTGTTCAGTTTATAATTCTGTCAAAAATTAATTATCTTGACAATAAAATAATTATCTTGAGAATCACTGAAAAGGCCCAGTTGAATTTATACCATTTTTGATCTGTAAGGACATCTCCTCCGCCCCTGCTACTAATATTGTTTGACGAAATTAATCATTGAATGAATGAAATTAATGAATTCATTGAAATCAACCAAAATAATATGACTTTAATAAAATTCTTATATCTCTGAAACGGTTGACATTTTTCACATCTTCAAAAGGTACGTTCTCTTGAAAATTCAAAATCTTTCATATCAAATCAAATCAAGATCATAAAATATTGTGAACTAAATCAATTACATGTCTAAATTTATTTATTTTTTGTAATATATGTATGAACATGAAAACATGGCACTAAATGACACAAACCATTTTTGGCACTGCAAGTTTTTAATTTACCTGAATCATCAAGAAGAGTCTGCAAAGCATTTCCAAGGATTGGAACTCCTTTTGGTCCAGGTAACAGATTTATTCTGTTTACCCATCTTCTCCAGCGAATGAATGCTCGGAATAAATATATCACAATCACTGTTAGCACAGTTGACAAAACCATATTGAAAAAAAGCCATTTCTAAAGCAAAAGAAAACAAACCACTTATAATATTAACAATTGAATGAAAGCAAATAATAGTTACAAGGATATTATTTTGATTGACGGGATGACAGATGTAATTTTCTTAATATCTAAATAGACGAGATGCATTTAACTTTTAGATTTCAGAATTTACACTTTAAATTATTCTTAACAAAATTTTTTTCCTTAAAAGTGTCAAAATAAAATAAAATTGAAGGTTCTTTCGTAATTTTAAATAACTCTATTTTTTTTAATGTATTCCTGCGCTTCTTTAGCCAATTTGTTCTCAATAAAAGTGTATTTTATTCAGACACACTTTTTATAAATCATAGAAAGATTTACAGACCCTGGCTGTGAAATCTTCCATAACTAACTGTCACTCTCACTTATTTAAATATGATCTTATCCACTGCTTGATGGTGTACTTGACACAAGGTTGTAAAAATATAGTGATTCATATATTCGATGTGGACTTTCCAATTAACATCATTTACCAATTTCCTTTCGTCAGAGTTAGAGTAACATAATGTAAAATGGTTCAGTATTTTTGAACATTTTGTACACATTTTTAAATAATAGTGATATTTTTAAATGGTACTCTTTATTCAGTTCCTCGAGCTAATTTTTATTAACTAATTTATTTGCCTAAATACATCCTTTTTACATTCTCATAATTTATTAAATATAATATGTATGAAGTTATCAGAATGTAAAAAAGAATATCATTTTATTTTTAAAAACCTTTTACTCTCGTGACATTAAAGTAACACTATAAATAGTACAAGCATAGCTTAATCCATTTATTTCGTAAATGTATATACCTCGTGCCTCTAAAATGCGGCGACTTTAAAAAGTGTCTTACCATGTTATATATGCCAAAATTATAGGCACAAGCAGCCATGACGTGATATGTAACAAACCACATAATAACTATAACAATAATAATTAATTATCATCATCGATATTGGCTCTACAAATCAAGAATTTCCCTCCATTGATCACTATTAGGAGCCATTTCTACCCAGTACTGAATTTCTAAGATAGATATGTCTTTGAAGACATTGTCAGTGTGATCCACCTTAGCTTTGGCTTTTCTAAGCTTTTGCACCCTGTTGATCTTGTACTCAGTTGATCTTGTACTGGTGATTACTATTCGGTCATCCTTTCCACTGGCCCAACCACCAAAGTCTTCCTATGTTTATAAATCTTGAAACACTTATCCCATTATACAAAGTATAGAGCTCATTGTTGTGGTATAAGCCAAAATTCATTTTCTTAAACCGGCCTAAAAATATGCCTCAAAATGTTTCTATCTCCTCATTCTTCTTAGTTAATACCCGTGACTCAAACACAAACGTAAACACCGGTCTGATAAGCGTTTTGTACACTCAAATTTTGATATTTCTCGACAAGTCAGAATATTTATTATTAGATTTTGGAGGCGGAAATAACAACAATTCACATTTACCATGCGTTTTTAGATCTCTTCCGTAGTGATATAATAAAGAGCGCTTTAGACATGTCATTATACTTTGATTTATAATTTTAAAATATGTTTCCAAACATGAAGATCAAAATATGTAGCAATTAAATTATCAAATTGCATTCAAAATACCCATATTTGTTTTAAGTTCTCGATCCATTAGCAAACTGCATTAACAAATGTGTTCCACTAGTATAACTCTAAAAGGTGGTTTATCATTGAACAAATATACAATAATGGATTTCAAATTACAGAGAATCATAGACAACTTTAGTCCACCTTCCTCTTATGTCTCGGGTAAACACCTCGAAGGCCTTTAAAGTTTCATAATTTTAAATGTACACAGAATCACAAATATGAAGAACGTATCCAAAATACATCTCAATACTTCAACGACAATGGAAAAGATCAACTGCTACAACTCTTGTCATATTGGTAGATTACTGCCACACAACACGTTTTAATTAAATCCTTATTTCAATATATTTTACAACAAATATAAGTGGACATCAAAAAATAACAATTATCATAAAAACTCCAAATTATTTTCATTATTCTCTTTATTATATTTATTGCAAGAATTAATTTGTATAACTTAATTATTTAAACATTAAGTATACATGTTTGTAAGTTATATGAAACTTGAAATTGCACATGATGGTGATATCTTAAAAGCTTGAAAATTTATAATTCATATTTTATTTTGATTTCGGTAAATTCCTTTTCTGAGCATTTTCCTTTATCCTGGCAGGACTGAAGAATTTTCAAAACACCTGCAAAATAAATAAATATAATTATTAAAATAAAACACAACATTGTTTACTTCACACTTCACAATGTTGTGTTAATAATAATTTTTTTTTTTAAAAAGTTAAAAATTTTGTTAAAAAATATTTAAAAGTTAAATAAATGTATATACATATTATTAAACTTTATATATTTTTGGTAATGTTTGCATACATAACAAAACATACGAGTATCAAAAGAGAAAAACAAGACAAGCAGTGGTGGCTCGCAGTGAGATTCCTCAGAACTGTAAATATTTTTTTAATATTCACGCAAGATGTTTATGAAAAAAAAAGTTTACTCAAAATATGGGTTATGGAAAAAAATTAAATCAACTATCTGATATAAAGCATTTTCATCCTAGTTCGCTTTAAAAGAAAATACATTTTTCGTTTCTTCATCACCCTAGAAACATAATCACAAAAAATATAAATATTTAGAAACTTTACCTTGTTTATCTTTCTCGGAAAGAAACATGGCCAGTGCACTAAATCTTTTTACTTTAGATAGGTGTTCTAAATAAGGCACAGCATTCAAATCTGATTGGCTGAAATCCTCACTAGTATGGAGAATCTCTAATATTTCAGACAATGTGTCACTTTCTAAAAAATTTTGAAATATTGATGGAAATTGAGCAGGTGATATTGCCTAAAATCAAAAAAATATATATATTTACAAAACGCCAACGTAATGCTGAAAAAACGTTGAAAACATGTTTTATAAATAACAAAATGATATTTTCATATAATTAACATAATAAATACTTAAAAAAGGAAGTGCAGAAATACTACCTTAAGATATTTACTCCTCTCCTTGTCTCTACCCTTCAATAATCTCCATTGTGAAATAAATTGTACTGATGATTTTGGCACTTGAAAAACAGTCTCTTGCAAATCATTTAACTGCAAACTATTTATATTCACTGACTCGATATTGTGTACCCCATTCACTTTTATGTTTGTAGTTTCTTTGGCCTCATTTTCAGATATTGGTAGGAAGTCATTCTTTACTTCTCTGCTGAATGGTTGCTTTGGTAAAACTTCTGATACATATTTCTTTTCAATGCCATTAATCAAATTGAATTTTCCATTAGACTCTTTGGGATCTTTTTCAATTTTAAGACGACTATCTTCTGTTGACTCTTCGATCGGAGCTTCAGGAATAGATTCGCCGAGAAGTATGTCTTTTATTGGTACTCTTACAAGAGGTTTCTAAAATAATAAGAGAAAATAATATAATATGTTTCACTAAAATAATTAAAGAAAAGGCACTCATTTTAGAGGAAAATAGCTAATAGATCATAGTTTGTGTGCTTCATACAAAAATTAAAAGAAAGATGGCCACTTGAAAGCCACTTGAGTGCTACACCACAGTTTCGAAAAATGATAATAATAGTTAAAAATGATAATAATAAATAGTGGAAAAAAGTTAAAAGGTGTTTTAATTAAATCATTAAAATGGAATTCCGCTAAGATTTAAGAGTTTCAAAATTATAAATAATAATTATAATAATTCTAATTTCCATGGGGCATAATATTTTGGTTTCTATGGTGATGAAGTGGATGCAGAGTAGAAATGGTGAAGTGTAAATTTTGCTCTGCAATTGATTAAAATGTATAATTTTAATGTGAGATAACACAATTTAAAATTAATAAATTCATTAATATATAAACTTGCAAGCATGAAAAATCAGAAAATTGCTTTTCACATACATAAATTGCTTATAAATTAGACAATTTTTTAGTTTTATAATGTTTTTAAATATTCTATTATGAGTTTTTTCTGACACATTTAAAGAATTGTTAAATTTAATTACAAAAATTCTCTTTTAAAAATGCTAACCATTTCTTTATTTTAAAACCAAATTCACATTTTCAGGATTCAAAAATATTAATACATAATTGTGAAAATGGTATCTACCCCCTCCACCTGACTTGGTTCACAAAGAAACCATAACTGCACTGTTCTTCGTTTTTCAAGCCATGTTTCAATCTTCTCATCTATTTCAATTTTTTTTTTTTTTCTTATCTATGTACTAGATAATAGAAAAAATAATAATTAATGTAAAAAAGCTAATGTTAATTGTACATTCATTTCAAGAAATTAATAATGTGTACCTTAGATCTAAGATGCGGTGGTTTCATTATTGGGGTAACTGTTCCGTTGGTGGATTGATTATTATTGCTTTGTGATTCAGTGCTGGGTTGATCAGGCTTGAGGTGCATTAATCCATTCTTAGGGGATTCTTCTGTAGATGGTGTAGTCGCTGGAGATGATTTGGAATTAGGCTTAAAAAACCAAATGAAAACGTATGTAATATTAATTATTCAAACAACAAAAATATAATTCCATTAAACAAAAAAAAATCTTACATATAATACATTTAAATTTTTTACAACCTTGTTGACGCGCTTGCGAATCCTGTGGTGACTCACCTAGTGATCAAGTGGTCGGGGGTTCAAGACTCGTTCCAGGAGATCACCAAGTTAGTCCTATTTTCATAGCACAGCATTGAGCTTAATTTTAAAATGGTAAAAATATTGATCCGACATGTCTATTTTTTTTAAACCTTTTCGTACCGTGATACAAAATACCGCTTTTACTATTTTCAATGATTCTAAAATGTACTGTTGTAATGTAATGTAATGTATTGTACATTTCCATCCAACATGATCACCGAGTTTATCGGCACGTTGCAAACTGAAACCTTTTGCTACAAGTGGGGCCCAATAGTAAATACTGTCTCGGTAGTCTCATACAATAATTGATGGTTTTTTCACTTGAATAGTATGTGTGAGAGATTCATTGCATGAGATAACTAATAATATGACCCATTTATTGTTTCGATTCTAGGAATATATCTATATGTTTGTGTATGTTAAATGACAATCAAAACCTCAACTTTTTCTAAACACTTATTATTTTAATACTTAAGCTGTCGGGCCCTGTTTCAAATATCTTTGTATTAAAAACAGCCCAAACAAAATATGTAAGTAAAAGTTACGTGATGAACTATTATTCTGTTCTTATTTTTCAAATTTAGTTAAGTAATTCACCACGCATCCATGATAATTACATTTCATGGGTTATAATTATGATTTGGTTACAATAAGATAAAACATAAATTGTACATTCAGTCTCGTCTGTATTACTCATCACCCTTACCCATCATCACGGCGTTACTGCGTCATAGAGAAATGATATTGTGCATTCCCTCCGTCCTTATCTCTCATCATTTAATTAGTGATAGAGATATATTATATTTGTACATTTGTTATTCTTTTCATTGTGTGATCTCTTTCCGTCTTAATACAAATGGTACTTTTTCGCAGATGACATTAAAAATATCAATTTTACATGGGATTGAATTCAAAAATAATTATTTTTAGTAGGATTCGCTTTACATAATTAGTTTATCAATAGTCATTTTAATATGCAAATGTTTTAGAATTGGCTAACTTTATATTGTGCATATTTACAGAAATATTACAGGTTTAATTGGCTAGATCTACTTACTGCGCGCTTACGGAAGTGTTAAAAAATAAAACTACAATAATAACTAAATATTGTTAATTGACTATATCTTATCTGTCAACAACGCAATCTGCAATCTTATCTGTCAACAACGCAATCAAGACAATGCAATCTGGTAGATATTATTATTATTATCATGCTTCCCTAACATTTCTTACACTCAAAAAATATATATACGTAATGTCATTTACCCCTTTAGTCCCCATCCTCTGTGTAAGTGCCACTAGTTGTCTCTTTACGATGACATTCCCTGGCTCTAGCTCTAGAATCTCTCGTAGGTCAGATGCCGCCCGGCGCAAGGATCCGAGGGCCTCGCGGGCACAACTGCGGCGCTGCAAAGCTTTCACATACTTGGGGTCCAGCTCCAAAGCTTTGGTACAGTCGGACTCCGCAGCGTGTAAGCTGAAATAGAAGCGTAATCATTAGCAAAAAAAAAAACATACATATATTTCATAAAATTTTATTTTCTACTAAGAAAAATCGTAGCAATAAAATATATAAACAGATACTCCCATCTATTTGTCGCTACTATAACAATTTTCTTTGGAAATATTATTGTTATCATTATAAGTTTATGGTTGACACAGGAATATGCTAGGTATTAACATCTTTCACAGACTTTGAAGAGAAAGTCAACAGGTATAACAAACACATAATATAATACATATTATGTATTGTTAAATTATTAAAACTTACTTTTCTTTTTTAAGATAACACAAGCCCCTATTAGCGTAGTAAATTGCGTCATTCTTGTGAAGTTGTATCGCCCGTGTGTAGCATGATATAGCTTCATCCCATTTTTGGAGCTTTACCAACTGGTTCCCCTACAATATAGTTAAATCTAGTTAGATAAAACATTAAAATAAAGATACAAAAACATAATAATACTGGCAAAATATTTGCTATCCAGATTTTTGTAAAAAAATCTCCTAAAATAAAATATCTATTTAACAACAAAATCATCTAGAGTTACCATGGATACACCAACAATGTCAGAAGAAAAATTTTGCCATTCCTAGGATGTAAAGTCACGATTCGTTGCACCCAAGTCATATAATTCACACCCCAAATAATAAGTATGAATGAATTTAGTTTTCTAATAAGTTAAGTTTTGACGGTCAGGTGAGCTTAGCTCGTTGATACCTGACAATGTCTTTTGTTAAATTTGTGTTTGGTGCACTGCGTTCCTATATTAAAAAATATATATTTTGCCCTAAATTTATCATGGTAGAATTTATATTGAGTGAATAATTCAGACGAAATTGCATGATATATGAGTTTCTTAAAAAAACGGCAACTATAGCCACTAAAGACATTTGTGGTGAAGTGGTAGGTGATACATTAGACATCCGTAAATGTCAAAGATGGTTCAAAAAATTTCAAACGGGAAATTATGACATCAAGAATAGTCCTGGATGTGGAAGACAAATAAAAGTAGGCGATGATGTCCTGGCTGCTAAAATAGAAGCAAATCCTACCAGAACTATTCATCAGCTAGCCGAAACACTAAACTACTCCTATACAATAGTGCAAACATACATTAAGAAGATTGGGAAGACCTGGAGACAAGATGTATGGATTTCATACGAATTGAGCGAAGAAAACAAAAATCCCCACATGGCAAAATTGACCCTGGATAAAATCAAGAAACATGGCTGAAAGGTTTTATCTCATCCACCTTATTCTCCAGACATTGCTCCTTCCAACTACTATCTATTTCGATCGATACAACACTTTCTAAATGGAAAAAAATGAAAAAATGCAGACAATATGAAAAAGAACTATCCGAATATTTTGAATCAAAGCCTAAGATATTTTATATTAATGGGATTAAAAAATTGACATAGAGATTCGAAAAGATTATATCCTTAGATGGAAATTATATTTTGGATATATATAAAATTAAAATAAACATCTCAAAATTTTTTTTGTTTCATTAACCTTCCCTCTCCGATGATGTAAACAGAGTTGACATTGCCTCTAATTATATGAATATCTCTGTAAATACACTAAATACCAAGTTCATATTTTAGATAATCCTCCGTAATATATTTATGTATTGGATAAAATAATTACAATATATAAGTATTTACCGTACGCAACAATAAAAATTATTTTCTCAGAGAAACTGGCGTGTCTGACGTAACGTGACATATGTGTACATGCAGTGAGGTGCGAACGGCACAGCGCATGGAACGCAGGGTGCCGGATGCTGATGGTCACTTCAGTGGAAGAGCGTGCGTTGGCCGAGTTAGACGTTTATTTATGCTGTCGTTTGTGATGATCAATATTTTTTCTCATTTTTAGCACTTTTACACAATAATTGATATATATATACATATAAAGTCAATTCCACTTAATTGCTAGTTAATTGGGGCAGAGGCTTATCTAGGCCAAATCTCAAGGTACGGAAACCAAACCAAGAAACTAACAGTAATTTACATTGTTTAATTGAGACAACATTCTACTGAATTGAGACAGAAAATTTAAGATCACAGTACATATTATACACATAACTCAATGTTTAGTCCCGTCGGTGTGGCGGCGTGGTAGTCACCTAACGACTAACTTACCGTACCATAACGTATTCAGTTACCGCTACCAGTTATCTTTTAGGCAATTTTATTCCTCGCATGTGCAACAAATATGTAAATTTGCTTTTCTCAACTTTATTTAAAAGTTTGTGACCCTTTACAAAATGTTAAGAAATGATTTGGCACTTTTAAAATTGCTTCGCTGGATTCAATTAAAAGCCAGGCATTTCTTCAGAGCTTATATAAATTTTTTTATAATTTATTTTTTTGTTCAAGAATTTATTAATATGTAATGTATATTTACCCTTGTTCAAAGAATAACTCAAAAAATAATCTCAATTTTCACACAAATGACAAAAACAATATACATGTTGCCCTAGAATATAAAATTTGTCAAAAATATATGTTTTCTGAATCTGATATGTTTATTTATTTTATTTTGTGTGAAATAATTTCCAATAGTTTTTGGCAAATAGCCGGTTAAAATGATATAAAATTTAAAATAATAAAATCCTAAAAGAAACATGTCATAAATAAACAAATTCACTAACCTTCTCTTTTTCTTCTTGTGCTTCCTCTCTCAACTTTTCTAACTTTTGTTCTTCGCTCATTTTACTGTCATAAGAAGTTGGTCCTATGTCTTCTTCATCTACCTCCTCACAAGCTTTATCCTATAATAAACAAAAATGTTATTCAATACAACACACATTAAAACATTTTTAATATCTTTATTTCCTACAATAGGTAGGTATGTACTCATATTTTTCAAAGCATTGCTCTTTTAAAGTGTAATATTATTATAAAACTAAGTGATATCAAAAAAATATATTAAGAACATGACACCACACTTTGGCATGGGGAAAAAACATAACCTCAATCATAATCTGTGGTTATATCATCTTGTTTCTAATATATCTTTGCCAGATTCATCCCAGAAGAAAAAATATTTAAAGTTATTTTTACAACTTACAGCATCAAATTTATCCCAAGCTGAATAATCAAATCCGGTAATTTTTTTCTCGGATTTTAACTGAGGATTCACAGGTTTGCTTTTTTTACTTTTACTTCTCACTGGAGGATATTCCTGCAAAACGAAACATAATATTTCGTTAACTCATTTACAATCGTAAAAAACTTAAATAGTGACCATGCAAACTTCGCTGTCAAACAAAGGTTGGCAATAACGTTATAGGTTAGAATTATCCCAGAAACTAATGATGAATTTCTAAAGCGATTTTATCATTTAAAACCTCTACTTGTGCAAGAGATATTTTACTTAAAGCAATTTAATTATGTGCTGTACTATTCGACCTGCTCGACCGAGACACCAGTAAGCTCTGCTTCCTTTCTCTTCATATCCTTCTCCCAACTGCCCAAATCTTGCATATATGAGTGAAGATCCTGAGCATTATCCCTGATTTGTTTTTGCAGATGAATAGCCTTTTCCATAATCGAAAAATGAGAACGGCAAACAGACAGAGAAGTATCTAGAAAACTATGGAGAAAATTTCATAGAATTATTGCCAAACAATAGCGTTGTCATTGCCAACCGATATCGACCATAGATAAACGCAAACCATAGATAATATACATGGGTAAAAATATAGACCGTATAATGAACAAATGCGTTAAGTAGTAACTTATTCATATCTGATATAATTTAGGAAAGGCAGCCACGGCTCACGAGACACGATAAAATTAATAGTATACAATCAGCGCTTAATCAATCCATTAAACGTTATCTTTTGCATCTTATTTGAAAGCGGATTAAACAATCCATATCCACCTTCATTATTACTTTGCATATTTTGCACACCATGGACACGCATCCTAAATATTTTTTATGTGTAATAATATATAGTAAACCTCATTAATTCAAAATTCAGAGAACTTATTTTGATTCGGAATTAAATCAAATCAAATAAATGTATTCGGAATTCACGAAAACATCACAAAATTAGTAAAAGAAATTTAAAAAACCGCTAACTTTAAAAAAAAACGAATTAATGAAATTAATAAAAATTTATTGTCACCAACCGGTTTCAATTTCAATTATTATGAAAAACCACAAAGTGATACTACAGTAATAATATATTAATTAATACAAATTAAATTAATTAATTAGAAAAATATACATATTAAATCAATTTTATTGAAAAATATTGTTATTGCTTCCGGGATTCGAAACTGGATCTCTTCCAATCCGAGGAACGTGCATTAACCGATTATGCTATAGCACCACGGTGCATTGACAACAAATTTTCAAACCTATATGTTACACTTTTCAAATTAATTTGTCTATTGTTCCATTATTTGAAAGCCATCTTTTTTAATGCACGTTCCCCGGATTTTTTAAATATAATTGATTTTATATGTATATCTTTCTAATTAATACATTTAATTTGTATTAAAAACATCACAGACCTATGTTCTGAATAATTACAACTTCACAATTACAATGTGTTCTCCTTAATAATATATTAATTACTTATTATAATACTTACGGACTCAGCAGATACCTGTTTTCCACCAGGTTTCAAATTATAAATGAAATTGTTAAAAATAATAAATATAACTTTATAGAGAAAATAATAACATTTTTTTAAAATTATGTTAAGAAAAGCAAATAAAGGTGTAAATAAATAAATTTATGCTTATATGTCAGAAAGAAAGTTTCTTGGTTATTCCGCATTTGTTGGTCCTGAGAAAGATCATAGTTGTCCCAACGTTTCAAGTAAATCTCATTACCCATCTTTAGGGAGTGCCTTATCGGGGAAGTGTCACTCTAAAATGGTTGTGAGACATGTCAGCGACACTTCATTGATGTATGCGATGCGCCAATGATGGATTTTTAAAACAATTTGGCTGATTTAAAAATAATACACACATTGAGTATATCATGAAGATGGATTCACATACACATCCAGTTTAGGATTTAGATCCGTTTATTTTATTTTATTTGTATTAATTTTTAACACCTCAACAGGTCGTGAGACTCAATTACTGTAGTGAAACATCTTACAAAAGCACCCATGCATGAAAAAATGACATGTATTATGTTCTTACAGAGAATCGAACCCGGAGCCCCTAGTATGAGAAGCCAGTATCATGCCCATTGGAATATGCCAAATTATTATTATATTTAAATATTTGTATTTGTTATGCTCACACAAACAATATTTAAATAGTAATAATCTCAGCAATCTTTGTAATATGTCATTATCTCGCTTTTGTATGAAAAGTTTAAGATTAAAATAACAATTTTAATTAGAGAGATTAGAAAATATCAATTTTTGCTGTTGTTATGTTCTGGCTATTATTGAATAAAATCAATCAATAAATCTGAAATACAATGAAATTAGTTGGAAGATGGAAAAAAGAAAATTCATATACAGCTAAATAATATTATTTAATATTTTAAACAAATATAATTCAAATAATTATACCATTCGTCAAAATACATTAGTCATAGAGAATAAAATAAGTTATGACAAAGTTTCCTTCAATGCCAATTATTTTTCACAAAAGAATTTTCATAATACTTTATATAATCTGTCACTACTGATCCACAACCCACAACACATTTACTCCAGACTTCCCGAGGTTGACCCTCCCCAACATCCCGTGATGCTTCACTGCCACCGTGTGCAGGAACAGCAGAAGTGTGTGAATAAGATTGTTACGACCCTGAAATAATAAAAACATTAATATTCTGTGCATTTTTATGGACAGATTAAAGTAGAAAAATAGTTACCGTACATTATCAATGGGTCAAACTGTGATTGTGGTTAGTGCTCAATTGTAACAATGATTGATAACTGTGGTTTAATGATTGTAGTTTTATTTAAAAGAATAAAATTAATTGCTAGCGGAATTACAGAAAATTACAATTACCAATCATCCTTACGTCTGAATCACAATCACCATTTCTGTTACAATCACAATTTATCTCATCACTACCATATAAATTCAAGTCTGAGGAGACAAATAGACATTCCTGTCAGTTCTACTAAAAACTTAAATTAATCAAATATAATTTCTAGATCATTGTGATGGTTAATCAATGCATACATCCTAGACAGATAATTCAAGCCAAAATGGAGCCTGGTGGGAAAATAAACTTGGATATGACTAAAAATAATGGAGAGATTGAATTCAGAAAAATGATTAAAACAAATTGATTCAGAAGGCAATGTGATTTTGGGAGGAAAAATGGGTATAATAGTGAATTAAGATTAAATTTAAGTGCAAATATAAATATAGATGGAAAATTCTAATTAGTCGCAACCACATCACAAATCAAATGTGAAATATCCACTTAACCCTTTAACCTAAGTTTATTAAAAGAGCTGAGCGAATTACTTAATGTTAATGATATGGTACACATACTAGGAATATTCCACTGTTCATTCTATTATGCAGTTTAAATAAATTACTTTTAAACTGATGGTTCGGACGTCTTAAAATACATAAAATAGCTGCCAAAATTATTGTCAAAGTTGGATGGCAATACAGTAATCATATATATTAATAGGTTAAGGTGCAGTGACACCAAACAATAAATGGCTGTAACAATTTTTCGGAAGTAATTCACACATAGAAAAAAAATGAGGATAGATATAATATCATTAAAATGAAATTACCTTGGGTATTTCACGAGTCTCCTCTCCAATAATCAATACAAAATGTGGAGGATTAATGGATGTCTGATATATTATCAAGGAGTCTTGAGTCTTTTGCGGTTTGTCAGGGACTTTACAGAAATGCTGGGTCGTGAAGGGAAGGCCTTCGGGATAGCTGCTTTGCGTGACGGGCAGTAACTGAGTATCCAAGTAAGTGGCCAAGAAGTGCATTATAATCTGTTGGGACATTATGATTTGACAAATACAATTTATTGATTTATAAAAATAAAAAACACTTTAACAGAAAATATAGATATCAATACAGTAAAACCTCGTTATTGCGAAATCCAAGGGACCAAAAAATAAAATTTCGTAATAACGAATTCCCACATACAGGAAAATATATTTTTTTCCCTAATATATGAATATTCCACGTGCGCCTTAGAAATAAATGTAAAGCGGCTTTAAAAAAGTTCATAAGTTCCACAAACAAGATACACATTGTCAGTTTAATATGGGATATAACATAATAAGGCATTCTGAAAACAAAGGAGTATTTTCTGTATAAGTAAAACTCTGAATAATCTATTTGGTTTTGTTTCAACAGATAAGCAAATTGATAATAATTAAGAAATTAAATTAAAAACATTTTACGAAACAATATAAGATAACTTAAAATTCGTCAATATTTTTGGAAATTCTAAAATGTCATGGAAATATAAAAAAACATTCAATTTTAATTGCAGGAATCGATATAAATGTTCAGTTATAATGTATAAAGTAGCATAAGTTAACAATGATAAAAGGTAATGCGCAGAATTGTGCACCTCGAGCATTGAAGGCAATACCATATACAAAGCTGACACGCGCGTGCCCTAAAATGTGACGTGCCGATCGCGATTTCGAGAGTTTTTATTTTCTCCAGCTGGTCTAAATAAGACCCGTTTTTAGAGGCGTGAACACGTATATGCTTCAAAGAGCATGGAAGGGGTGTCATTCTAACCTATTTTAACATTGGGCAATAAATTCAACCTTGGACAAGTGGATTATGCCAAATGGCTTTATAAGGGTCTATTATGATCCCAAGGTGAAGTTTTACAAGGGCGCAACAGACCGTCCGTGCCGACCGGCCCGCTGCGCCAAAGCCAAAAAATATATTTTATATATTTTCATTGTAAAAAATTTTTTTTTGTTATATATTTACATAAATGATTGGTATTTTTTTGTACATGACAAAAATAATTTCCTTATACATATTAACGAAATTTCATTATATAAATTCATTTTTATATAAAAAATTGATTTTAGGAAATTAATTTTGAAAAAATTTTTGATATGTTATTTTTCAGTATAGCGGAGTTTGTTTGAACAAGGTTTTACTGTATATATGTACGTATTCTCAATGAGTAAAGATCTTACTAAGCACTTACAGCAGAATCTGTGGGTAAAGTTTCATCCCAACTCTTGCCATGTAAATTTCCGCCACCATTCCATTTGAAGTCACTCATACAACCCCCTGACGAAAGTTCTAGAAAATTTAATTTATAAAGATAATTAAACACATGTTTTGGTTACATAGTACATACTTCATAAAAGCAATCTGTTCTTAGGATAATTCATTCAGTCACAGATAATATATATAATGGGCCATAAGACATGAAGAGGTTTTTGTTTATTACTTTTTAAAGGAAAAATTCCAGAATTTAACAACACAGAAAAATTCACAACACATTAAACAAAAATAAAATTATTTTCAAAATCGTAAGTGCCATACCATGATCTGGGAGACCATGTTCAATCTACATGGAGGAAAATATTGAATGTGCGTAAGAGAATACTCAAGAATAACCAGAAACATTCACACAAATGCATTCTCGCCAACTGGTGAGATACCTGATGTCACTGCGGAACATTTTCAAGAGATACAATTGGTGCAAGAATTAAAATCATAGATTTTATCAGCTACCACAAAATTTTATAGTGCACATTCAAGAATTTTGAAAAACTAATTTGCTCACCTTCGGATTATAAATAATTTATTAATACAATGATTAACTACTGAATTATTATTATTGCCGAGTAATAATTACAGACTAGTTCCTGACAGACTAGGTAGATGCCTGTATTCAGACAACATCAAAATTATTAATTCAAATTCAAACAATAATAACCGATATTATAGAGAAAAATAGTAAATACTATTTAAAAAAATACAGAAAAAAGTGATGGAACTCATTGTATCCGAATGGCTTTTTTGACAAACAAAACTACAAATATATATCAGGTGCACAGGTCAGTTGTGTGATCAGTAGTAACTTTTTACTATAGTAAAAAAAGTTACTTTTTGCGAAAACGGGTCATTCGATCGTTGGTAAAAAAATATTTACTTCTCGGAAGTACATCTCATAGTAAATTGATTTGAATTAGTAAAAAACGAGAATCAATGGTTAAATATGGCGGACTCTTCACAGCTGTTTCAAAAGTCTTCTGTCACATTGTTGCAGTATATGACAATTAATCATACAATATCTCACTATTTTAGCGATGACAGTTCATCCGATAATGATCTTGTTTAATATAGGTACATTAGCACATAATCTGAAAAAATTTTGCCACCGAAGTAACAGGTCTTGAACACAAGGGCGAATAAAACCAGAGATAAAGCAGAAAATAAAGCACATTTCATGATTATTCGTCTTACCACACTGAGGCGAGATTGTCTTTAACACTAGTAAATTTGATGCACCAACAACCCGCAAAGGATTTTTACTACGGGCGTTAGTAAAAATTTACTACTGATCACACAACCAGCCCTAAGAGGATCATCCTATCTTAATTCTTTAAAAATTAATATGGTGGTGCAGTGACGTTCACTGATGAGTTTATTGAGTGAGTTATCGAGCCATAAATTTTGTGCATCCTGCCGTAGAAAATAAACCTGAAATTTTGTTTCTGCAGAACGAAGCTAGTGCTCACACGGCCCAACCTACAACGGAGCTCCTAAGGCAAATTTGCCAGATTTAACAGCACTTAACTATTTTATTTGGGGTTACCTGAAGGAATGAGTATAAATTAATAAATCCCAGATAATCCAGCAGCTTAAGAACAGACATCCAAGTGTTACAACTAGAAATATTAACGGCAATATTTGAATATGTCTAAGAACACACAATTACTGGATTTTCACCTACAAAGGCACTGTTATTAAACAAATAATATATATCTCATAGAGACAAATCTATTTTTTATATATATATAATGGAAAATATACGAAAATATGGGTAATTACAGGGCTTACAGCCTGTCTTTGACTGGCTTAAGTAATAAGTTTATGTAAAAAATATAACATTCACCATTCTCACCCATTAATCTCCATATCTATCAAATTTTTTGAATGTTGTATATATGTCAATATGTGGACCCGCTTCGAGTACCACTACACTATTGCCATCTATGGACTAAATTTGATAATTCATTTTCCTAAAACAGCATATATGTCACAATAAGAATCTAATTACTTTTTTGAAATTATTTAAAGCAATATTATTTATCTGTAAAATGTTTTTAATACATTATACTACAATACGCCTGAAAAATCAATATTTCTCAATTTATATATTTTCTTATTTTGACCTGGCTTACAACCTGTCTTCGGCTGCCTTAAGTAATCACTTTATATAAATATAACATTCATCATTCTCACCCCATCAATCTTCATACCTATCAAATTTTTAAAAGTTGTACATATGTTAATATGTGGACTCGAAGACAGGTCGTGAGCCCTGTAATTACCTATACTTCCATATATTTTCCATTAAATATATTAAAAAAATAGCTTTGACTCTGAGATATCTATTATTTGTTTAGAAATATTAACAGCTGTTATGACGAGAGCTCATCATTGCGAAGGCGAAAATGAGGAGACGTGACATACACCAGACCCCTTAATAACTTATGACCCATCTGTACATATTTAAAATGAATTTCTTATATTACTTGAAAGAGTTTACACCACCGTACCTTTAATTCTCTGTACCAGGTATTCTTGATTGTTGGAAAGTTCCATAAAGGGCACAAGAATAGAAAGAGTGGGTACATGCTGCATTATCTGTAACGTCTGGGCTGTTTTTTTTAATCTGTCTAGACCGACATGACCAATCCGGACATCCGTTAAACCGAGTCTCAAAAGAGTATCATCAATGACTTTAATTTCATTAACGACACGATCCAATACTGTTGCTGATGTCCACTGAAAAATTATACCTAATTTATCAAAATCGACAGTTATTAGAAAATATGTACAGTAAACTCCCGATTATCCGGGATAGATGGTGAAAAACAATCACAAACAATCAAATTTCCCTGTTGATCCGAAAGCATTGAAAAAATATTCAAAAATTACGAAAATCACGCATATATTGCCCGAAAGTAGCGCACACATGTTTGTGCAAACGCAAATGCTGACCGAGATGTTGTAGGGTTGTCAAATAACTTTCATCATAGATATATTTTTTTACACAATTATTATTTACTTAATTTATTTAAAAAATCAACAAAAAAAATTAATTAAAGGGATCCTTTTTTCCCCTTGCTGGTTTCTTGATGATATATTTCAAATATTTCTTTACACCATTTTTATCAGCGAGAGTGCTATCATCCTATTGGTCAAGATAGTCAAGAAACGATTCGGTGGTTTAAATTTTGCGAACAGTGTTGATTTTTTCTGAAGAAATCAACTCTTCCATCATCATTAGTATGCAAGTTGTAAAATATCTTTGTCATACTCTGTGATCAGTTGCACTTTGGTCTGAATGGAGCCAATCAGGTGCAGATTGCTCATCGACATTGCGCACCCGTCAATTCGTCGCTTCATGATTTTCATTAAAATCGAGAAATTCTTTATCACGTCCAACCCGGTTAAAATCAGAGATTTAAATTTGCTCCGGCATAAGATTTTAGATTTTTAATAATGTTTGAAACTTTGAGGTGAATTCTCATCCAGTTAAATCATCACTGTATAATTTTTTGCCTTGAACAGTAATTTGTCAGATGCCTTGCCTCTATTTAAATCATGTTAATCATCCAGAAAATGCGTTAAAATCACCCTACGAGTTTAATTCTTCAAAAATATTTTGCTTTTCCTGCGCAAATAAAAATAAACTTTAACACCCCTGACAACAAAGTCGGCTGTCGCCATAATTTTTCGTGGTACGCTCTATTGTAAAAAAGTGACAATGACAACCTACTGGATGCAACTAATCCTCATAAAACAATAAAAAAATAAAAATTAATGTTTTGAGAGATCACTCTTTGGACATGATGGACAGCTGACATGCTCGATTCTAAAACACATGTTTAGTAGCCGTTATGAGCAATGTGGAAGATTAAAAAAAAAAAAAATTTAATGAAGTCCTGGTTAACCACCGCATTCCGGTTGATCCGATTGCAGATAATCGGGAGTCTATTGTATTTGAATATATAGTACTGTTATATGAAAATACCTTTCTTAAATTAGCGTTCCACTGTGTTAAATGTAGAGGATCAACTTGGAGGTTCATCCAGACTAGCGAAGAGATTTGCGGAGACTTGGGAGAACCTTCTTCATTCACGCCCAATGTGTGTGGAATTTCTATAATATAAATAGTATTACTTTTCTAATTAGAATCACAACCACCATAAAAGTAACAGTAACAGTACAGCACAGTACAATACAGTCTTGTTGGTTGAAACTTATTATTTTCCTGCAATTTTTCATGTTGCAAGTTTCAAGAATGGTATTCAGGATTCGATTTTTTCTACCAATTTCAATATCAATTTTTTGTCAGTTTTCAAAATAAGCTCCATTTATCCAAATGGTCAAGGATTTATACGAATTACAAGATGTTGGTGCCATTTTAGAGAATGAAACGTGAAAAAAAAATTAATAAACATATTTAAATATGAAAGATTTAGTTTCTTTAGTATCTACCTATGCAAATCGTAATATTTCATAAACATAGAAACTAGGTCAAGTGATTAAATGAAAACATTATTTTAACAATAACAAATCTTATAAAATGCACTATGAGATTTGATGTCATATTACTCAGTTCGGCACCTGTCATGCTAGCGTGCCGATTTTACAATAAGAAATGGCGTCAAATGAAGGTCAAATGCATAGTTGCGCGAGTTTAGGGTTTTAAAAATATTTGCAAATAAGCAAATTACATGAACAAATTATTTACTCTGGGTGTCAAAAATGCATACGAACTGCAAATAATCAGATTTTACGAATTATAGGTAGTAATTAGTATGAAACGATATTTTTGGAGAAATTTTTTTTTGAAAAAAGTGCGTATTCCATGAAAATACGAAATATAGGGTTACAAATTAAAAGAATTTTACTATATTTCCCTACTCATAATAATTATTAAAAATCTTGATACAATTTTCTACAAATACACCAGAGTCTCGATTTTCATCAGGATTACATTCTGGGAATGTGTGACACACATTGAAACAACGCATTTTCTGCATAATATTCAATAGAAATATACAGGATGTGTTCCGCAATCGTTGTGAACACTTTATCAAATGCTAATAGCCTTATATTATGCTTTTAAAAAAAACCTCATAACAAAACAAAAACATACCTATTAAAATATACAATCAAAAATCATACATAAATTCATGTATACATAATTTTTTTTTAAATTACCTACATTAAGTATAAACTTTCAAGTAGCAAAATATAAATTCAAACAATAAAAAATTATCAGACCCAGTTTTATTAGTTTAGAAAAAATTATGTAAAGTTTGCTGTTTTGCATTCAGTTTACACATCATGTAATGACAATAACACCGAATATCTTTAACGAAAGTATTTTTTTTTCCTTCCTTCTTTGCTTTTGATCTTTATCATGGTTAATAAAAATCAATCATCAATCGACCCATATCAAATTATGCTGATTTAAGCCGACCAGATTTTCAGTATGTTTTTGATGCAGTGCAACCAACGCACATCGAGTCATTGGGAATTAAGATCCTAGCGTACTTCAAAAGATACCAATGAAGTATTAGATTGATGCATAATTATCTGCCATTTTTTTTTCGCAAAGTTTTGTTTTTTGAATTTGACACTTGTCATAATATAATTCTTTAATAGGGTTAGAAAATTAAAATGCACATCAAAAACCATACACATACACACTACATTATGCTGTACCACTTGGGAGAAAGCGTGGAAAACTGCTGAGTCATTTTGCGATCTCAGCAATCTTTTCAGTAAAGGAACGATTAGCAAAAGGGCATGCCGAGAGTGGTTTGTTCACTTCAGAGCTGGTGATACCAACTTAGACGACAAGTCAGGAAAGGGTTGATCTTAGGATTTTGATGACCAGGCCCTTCTGGCGGGTGTGGAAGAGGTCGAAAGTTGTACCACTAGGACGGTGCAACTTTTCCAGAAGAAGTTCAACATCGATCAGTCCACGATTGGTCGTCATCTCATAAAACTTGGCAAGGTGTGGAAATTGACCAGATGGGTCCCGCATAATCTCTCAGACAACAAGGTCAACAGAGTCCGAATATTTACCAATTTGCTCCATAGAAATGAGCAAAATTCATTTCTTGATAAACTCTCACAGAAGATGAGTCTCAGCTCCTATACAAAAACGTGAAAAGAAAGAAAGTTTACATGTCAACCGACCAAACTCCTAAGAGAATTCCAAAGGTTGTGCATTGCAAGAAGGCTATGTGGTATGTCTGGTGGGACTGGAGCGGAATCATTCACTGGGAGATCATCTCAATGGCCACTGCTACTAATGGAATGACAATGATAAGCGTCAGGAATAGCGAATCTCGGACAGAAATGGCCAAAGCCAGTACAACATCAACAGCGACATGTATCTGGCCCAGCTTGATCGCCTTTATATTCAGCTGAAACATATCATATCCCACCACAACAACGTTCGCCTTCATGTCGAACGCTGTGTGATTGAATCCATCGCTAGCAAGAGATGGGATTTGCTCTCCCATCCGCCCTACTCTCCCACCGAGGCCCCCACGGACTACCACATCAACCGCTCAGTGAAACATTGGCAGGTTGGAAAAGTCTTATGATGATTTGGAGTTGATGGAGGATGTCAAATCGTGGATTACCTCAAAAAACCAGTGCTTCTTCGCCCGCGTTTTCCAAATTCTTGACCGTCTTCCAAGTAAATAGAAAGCAGTAATTGATGTTAACGGTGACTACGCCACCGAATGATATTTGTTTTGAATTTATTTTCATTTTTGGTTATGTTACAATATAATTTACAATATAATAATACAATATAATTTTTTTTAAATGGCGGACAATTATCATCATTCTAATAGTAATTTCAAAAGTATTAAAATGTTCGCTACAGGTTTGATTGAGTGCTAATCAATGAAATTTGCAACAAAACATTTTCATAATACATATATATTTTTTAAATAGTCTGATTTTTCACAATGGCAATGTAAACATGATCTTAAAGCTATTAATAAAATGGCTTACCGCTATTCAATGGTGCTAATTGATATTGACTTTTTCTGAACATCGGTGACAATTCATTGGCTGTTCTCGTGGAAGGGTGATTCCAAAAAATGCTTCTTTCTTTAGGACTATTTTCAACATTATTAGTTATGGCTGCATTCTTCTCATTTTCTTCTACACTTCTGCAATATTACAGGGCATTCAAACAATGAATGATGATAACTTAACTTGATATGTGTATTTAGTTATCGATTTTTGGTTAGCACATTATAATTTTTTCATAACAGCCACAGAAAATAATGTACCAGAAATTGTTTCCTATTTTTTCTATTTTCTAGAGTACATTTTAGTACATAACATTGGACAGGATAACAGACAGCTGTCATTTTCAAAATGCTATAATTATTGAAAAAAAATACAATCAATATATTTATTAAATATTTATCTTGTAAGTACTCGTATGTACTAAAAAGTGTTAACATTTCAGGTACTTAGAAGGTTCCCATTCACTTTGTGTTCCACATGTCCCATGTTTTAATATTTTATTACTTTTCTCCAGCGTGTTGGACATTTCTCTGGATTTTAAGCTATATATCATAATGGTACAATATCAGCAGGCTGAGCAATGAAGAAATATATTGTGCAAGTTAGAAAATAATCATGCGTATAGTACATTAAATTCAAGTGATTTTAGAGGCAATAATTCTGCAAAAAAATCCACGATAACATATATCTTCTTCATCTTTCCATTTTCTTAATTACTCGGAATCAAGTTTAAAGTTTGCATCACACAGATGCACCACGAAATGATACTAATTTCTTCCCAAACATGTGTTTGCTTTTCGCATTCATATCGTTGTATCCATTATCCTTATTCAACACAATGAATGACGGCCTTGTTTAAAGCCATATGTTCCTAGGTGTATGACCTAATTATGTCTACCCATAGAGTATAATATCCTAGGCGAGGATTGTGGTGCGTAAATAATGTGTTTCCAACACTAGACCACAGATGGTTCTCGATTTACAAACATTTGCTATAAAGAACATGACAATTATAAGACTTTTTATTTATATAACACATAAAGTATTTGAATTGGATAACCAAATGAAACTCAAACTTGACTTAACCAATGTAAAAGAGTTGTCGGATTCATATTCTGATGAATTCACCACTAACGAGTTTATAGAAATAAAAGCAAATTTAAACACAGAAGAAGTATAAGAAAAACTTGAAATTTCATATTCCAGTACATTTACGACACAGTAAATGGCTGCAGCTTTAAAGTAAATTTCTGGGGGATTGGCAATGTTTGAAGAACAGTACTTGAATATGGAAAGAATTGTGAGAGTGAAAAGAGGCATTTAACTCACCCGGCAAGTTATGAGATTATTAACGAAAAAAGAAACTAATTGCGGTTGCGCAGTCTTCCATCAAGCCAGAGTGTACTATATACATATCATGTTTTCTTGGTATTTTTTCAACTTATTGTACGTTTGTAGCATATTGTTATAATAAAATGTGCACATTTGATGTTTAATACAATGCTTTTCATGTGTAAAAATGACACTGACTTATACAATTGCATTGTATTTTCTATCAATTCACTACTGTCAGATTGCAATACCTTAAGTATTCCTGTAAAGACTGTTCGTCCATAATAGAATCAGACATCTCTGTAAAGCTGAGATGCTGAGGTTTGTAGTTGGGCATGGAGGGCGATCCCCTGGTGTAGACCCAGGAGGGTGATGAAGCGGTCTGATTGGCACTGTCCGTCATAGAGGAGCCAGTCAGCCAACTCCTAGTGGATAGGTTAACGGCAGCAGGCGGCGTGTAGTAGTCAGCCATCACAACCGATCTCTGCTCTGAAGGTGATTGTATTCTGAAGGAATTATCTATAGAAAAAAATGATAAAATTAAAAAAAAAATTATAATAAATCACACGATATATATATATATATATATATATATATATATATATATATATATATACAGTAAAACCGCGATATAACGAAACCCGATATAGCGAAAAATGACGTATATTGAAAAAAAAATCGAAATTTAGTCCCTAAAACCAATTTTTCATACAAAAATGCATTTATATAACGAAATCCCGTTAATATGTATAACAAAATCATTTTCGTCCCGTACGAAAAAATGCCAATACATTTACGTAAATATATAACGAAATAAAAAAATGTTAAAAGATGAAAATATTATTTCGCACTTACAAAGCCGCGCCGATGCATCTGCCGTATGCGAACGGTTTTATGGCCTTTTCGGCGGTGCGCGGCGGTCGGCCGACAAGGTAGTAAAACAATTCAAACTTCTTCTTGGGTTCATAGTAGGTCCATAAAACCATTTGACATAATTCTTGCGGCGTTCTCTTAGATACGTTTTACGTACGCATACGCCTCTAATATGTATTTAAATCCCAGACCCAAACAGCTGTAAAATACAAAAATTAACAGGAACCCCCCGAAAGTTGCAGTATGTACTTATTGGAAATGTCAGTCTCAGTGTAACGTCTGTGTAGAGTTAAGTTTGTTCAGCTTTTAACGTGATTATTGCATGACCGAACTGAATATTTACATAAATTCATTTTCGTTTGACAATTGTTTTCGTGTGAACTCGTCAATAATATAAATAATCCGTTAAAATATTTTATGGACTATTTTTGTACGACATTTTGTATTTCTATTAACTATTGTTTTCGTGTATTTTAAGTGAACAATGTTAACGATAATTTTTAAGTGAACAATTTTAACGATTATAAATATATTTTGAAGTGGTTGCCGCCGTTACCGGTAAGTACCTTAGTAATTTATATACGACTCATTTTATAAAAATGACGCGATTCAACTGTAAAATTGTTATTTTTCAATTATTTTGTATGTTTCATGCCCAAAACTATGTTTGAAGCGGCTCTACATTTAAACACAATTAAAATATTGTTTTGTGTTTGCAATATTCTGGAATTTACAAAGATATCTTCCAATTGGTGTTGAATAGGTTCTGTTCTTAATTTAATTCCTTTGATTATCCATTTGCTTATCTGTTTTAATAACAAAACTACTAAAAATATGTAGGTATTCAGTTCCCTATGGCCTTTTTCCTCCTTTGTTTGCAGAATTTGCGATCTTTTTTGAAGCCGCACAACATTTTTTTGCGACGGCGCGTAACATATAGTAGGTTTTTTTATTTTTTTCGTTATATGTGGGAATTCATCATTACGAATTTTTATTTTTTGGTCCCTTGGATTTCGTTATATCGCGGTTTTACTGTATATATAACTACTCATCTAAATCACACGATATATATATATATATATATATAACTACTCATCTAAATCACACGATATATATATATATATATAATATTTGTTAAAAATTCACTCGATCACTGCTTCCTCCCCAGCCCCACCACTGACAACTTAGAATCCACCGTGGTAATAATAAACACGCTAAACTCAGGCCTGCTCAAACTAATCTCAGTCTATAGCCCGCCGACCAAGCCACTACTACCAATAGAACTCGACAAGCTCATCCTAGCTGATAAATTACCAACAATAGTCGCAGGCGACTTAAACGCCAAACACGGGGCTTGGCACAGTCAAAAAGTTAACAAGAAGGGCAAAATAGATGCACCGACCTCCCCCACCATCTACCCACACGGCAGAGGCGATCCTGATGTCATCGACATCATAATACTAAAGGACACCTCACCAATCTACTCCCTCCAATCGATCAGAGAACTTTCCTCTGACCATAACCCGGTCATCCTGTCCTTACCTGATGGCTCCTTCCCCAATTCACCCCACGCGGCCATCAGGGAAAAAATCCAGTGGCAAAAAGTTCCGACCTTAATAAACAATAACATAACAATTCCAATTTCCATCCCGGACGCGCCCGCCCTCGAAAGGGCCGTTGAAAATTTTACTAATACTAAAATAATTATCGCCGCAGTCAAAGAAGCCACAACCACATCCCCAGTGGTCGCTAAACGCCCCGATTTTCCCGAAGCGATCAAAGATCTTATTAGGGAGAAAAACCATGTAAGAAAAGACTGGCAAAGGTACGGAGTCCCCGCCGACCGCATAAGATTCAATCAGCTATCAGCTAGGATTAAACGTGAGACCAAGGCTTACAACAATGAAAAATGGGAAAACTTTATAGTCTCAACCAACGACGACCGGAATGCGTTTTGGAAAGTCACTAAATCCCTACGTAAGCCTAAAACGTATTTAACACCTCTTCAAGGCCCCAACGGAGCAGTGTACTCCGCTGCAGACAGGGCCAAGACCTTCGCAGACAGCCTTGAAGAGCAATTTACTCTAAATAAAGCCAGCGATCCGAACTTCACTAAAGAAATAGACGACCACGTTGAAGACTTCCACAAAAACTCTAATGACGGTCCTAAGCTAAAATTCACCACTCTGAAAGAAGTCTCTAAAATAATCAAAAATATGAAAATTAAAAAAGCCGCCGGTCCCGACGCGATAAACAACAGAATTTTAAAAAACCTACCGCCAAAAGCAAACTGTGCACTCACAGCCATCTGCAACGCCTCACTTCGCCTAAGTCACTTCCCCGCCGCGTTCAAGCTTGCAGATGTGATCCTCATCCCGAAGCCGGATAAGGATCCGACCGTACCACAAAATCACCGTCCGATCAGTTTACTTCCTTGTACAGGTAAAATACTTGAAAGAATAATAGTAAACTGTCTAACAGATTACGCCGACGCCATTTCGCTTATACCCGACTTTCAACACGGCTTCAGACGCAACCATTCAACTAATCACCAGCTCCTCCGCGTAGTCGAGCAAATTAACAACAGAATTAATAATAAAGCTTACACGGCAGTCCTTTCAGTCGATGTGAGTAAAGCATTCGACAGATTATGGCATAACGGCCTACTCTATAAAGCAATCCTCGCCGGCTTCCCGCCCGCATTTATAAAAATGATAGCCAGCTTCCTATCCGACAGGAAGTTTAGAGTAAAACTTGACGGCCTACTATCCTCCTTAAGAGCATTACTAGCCGGAGTACCGCAAGGCTCCATCATGTCTCCGTTTCTGTTTAATCTTTTCTCGCACGACATACCGCCTGCACAAGACGCTAACACCGCGGTCGCTCAATTCGCAGATGACACGGCATACCTTTCTACGTCTAAAAAACCAACACTAGCTATCCGCCGAGTACAACGACAAGCCACCCTCTTAGAGGATTGGTGCAAGAAGTGGCGCGTCGAAATTAATCCATCAAAGAGTGCCGCCACTCTCTTTTCAAGAAGGCGCCCTAAGACTAAACGCCAGAAGCCCCACATAAAAATGTTTGGTGAGAACATCCCCTGGACCAGCGACATCAAGTATCTTGGTGTCACGCTGGACTCCAAACTCATGTGGAGCAAACATATCCAGAACAAAATAAGCGCTGCTTCGCGTGCACTCTGCGCTCTATACCCATTATTAGGCAAGAACAGCAAACTTGCCACGGACAACAAGCTCCTCATCTACAAGGCCATACTTAGGCCTATACTCCTATACGCAGCCCCCGTCTGGGGTCACGCGGCCCCCACAAACATGAAGAAACTTCAGACCTTCCAAAACAAGGTAATCAGACTAGCTCTGAAAGCCCCAAGATGGATCAGGGTCACTCAACTTCACCACGACTCCGGCATACTCCCCGTCATGGAGTTCATCAAACAAACCGCCAAGCGCTTTTATGAGGGGCTTCCTAAGCACCACAACCCGATGATAAACGTCCTTTCGAATTATGATATAAACATACCATCTAAAATTAAACGACCCAAGACCGTCCTAGCTTAATGATTAAATGCTCACTGCGCCATTTAGCAGTTTTCATGCGCCATGTTAAAAAATCTTAAATTTTGCAGAATAATAATAACAAACCTACAATAGTAAAACTTAACAGGCCATTTAGGCAAAACTTCACGATGAAGGGTCAAGGAGTCCAGCGTACCCGGTACCCTGTTAGCCATGGAATCAAAGTTAAAAAAAAATATATATATATAACGTACTCAAATCAACAGTTATTCTAAATAAATATATACATATGTATCCAAGAACCTTCATACTTAATTACTCAATAATTTGATACAATCTGAGCTTTTTTAAGGTGTCAGGACAATAATTTCTGTATCTTTTATATTATGAAAGAATACAATAAAAATACCGATTCATGTGCAAAACATGTAGAACTATGCAAACCTACCGGATACCATCACAGAGTTGATGTCGCTGATGCAACATTTTGGGTGTTGTGTTAAAGTACTCACTGACAATACTGTGTCAAAAACAGGGTGCGTCACAAACAGGATGTGTTGTGGCAACAGTGTCGATGACAAGGTATAGCATTATGTATTAGTTTTGTCTATTGCAAATTGCGTTTAGGTGAAACCTTTGACTCAAAGACATGCTTGTTAGTCTGGTGGTAAGACACTCGGCTGGTGATCGAGTGGTTGAGTTCAAAAATAATTTTGCAGGGCCAATACCACAAAGCTTCAAATTTGTATTTTAAAATGTTATTACTACACACCAACACACTGTTTTCGAAACCAGCCAACGCTTCAACACATCAACCTTATGATGGATGCTGAATGGGATCCGAAATGTTGACTAGAGTTATAAATCACATGACAGAATAGCCTAGAAAAGTCTATGGAAGAAGAGTTAACTAGCTGATTTTAAAATTCCTAATACTTTTTTAATTTTAAAATATTATGTACAAATAAAAACCATACAACGGAGCTGAATAAAATAAAACCTAAAGCACCGCCAAAAGAATTAAAAATGACTTGAAGACTCACCGTGATCTTTAAAGCCTAAAAGTGCTTTTTGCCTCAGGGTGATGAATATAGGTGTCATGGCAAATGTATGATACAAAAACCGCAGGCAATGGTATAATGTATTCAGTCCAAATATAAAAGTTAAAAAGTACTCCATATAATGAAACGCTGTGGTGTAATATGGACATTTGAAATTCCTGAAATATTAAATATGAAAGCATTAGATACTCAAAAATATTATTCCACAAAGATTGCTTTATTTTATAAGAAACATTTTAAAAATTACTTACAGATCATAGAAAATCATGGCAAATAATCCACCATTAATGCATCCCCAAAGAAGTGATGAGGTTTTTTTACATCTTATGTACATCAAATCTAAAGCTCTAGATAAAATAAATGTTTGTCTTGAGACAGCCCTGAAAAAATCAACAATATTGTCAGCCTAATCACACTGCTCGACCTAAATTTATAAACTAAACATTTCCAAATAACTTTAACCTTAATAAATTCAATCCAAGATCGACATATAAAAGCGTGTATGTAAAAGCATGCGTACATTTCGTAAATTCATTGCATAAAATTACTAAATGACCAGAAGCCAAATGAAATTATTGTGACATGTTTTAATACGAAAATTAAGCTATTTACAAAGTGATGACAGAATATTTGTATGAGTAAGTAATAATTTTAAATGTGTACGAACATTTTATGGATTTCTATTTCATAAACTCAATGCTGGTTCATAGTATGTTTGTTTGAAAAAAGAAAACAAGGAATTCACGAATACAATAACCGCCAAAAAACCACCTCACCTCCCCCCCCAACCCGACCATAGATAAGATACCACCGACCACCACCAACACGATATTTTCTTTTTCTATGCCATGCATTTTGACAGTCACACACAGCCACCGCATGTTCTTGTAAAAAGCGTAGTATCATAGATACGTAGTATCCGTAATATCCACCTACCCACCTAAATTTAACTAAAAGTAAGGAGACGGGACCTGATAGGAGCCAATGAGAATTGAGACCCGCATTTTCACGGGCCATAAAGCGTTCCAAAGCTCCGAGCATTACTTTGGCGAAAATTATAATAAAACAAATATTTTGTTACGGCTGCATTTTACATGTGACGTTCACGCATTACGAATATTTTTTTCGGCGCCAATTTTAAAATATTTTATTATTTTAATTCAAACAAAATTTTAATTTAAAAGTTGAAACGAAATGGAAAAGAAATTTACGTTGATAAATATTTTGGGAACTAATGATTATTTCTAATCAATTTCAAGTTGCCTTCTTGATTATTTCATGTGTAGGTAGGAGTGTATAATTCTGTGAAAACATCGAGAACAAGTAATCTGAGAGTCTAATATAATTGATAACGTAAGTTAAAAAAATGACAAAAATTGTTTTTTTTCATCAAAATCATTTGTTGTCACGTGCATTCGCCACTAGTAAAAAATGCTAATTGAAATTTGCAAATTGTTCAAAAATGTTTGTGTTAGGCAAATTTTTTTCAAGAAAACTGCTAGTTATCTTTTTCCTGATTTTATAAAAATAAAACACTTAGATTTTATTCTATTAGAATGAACAGAATTTAGTTTATCAATTACAGTAAATTAATATAATGAAATTGTCAATGTACGTTTGATATGCCTCAGCGCGAAATAACGCGAAGTTATCACATCTATTAGCCGTAAAAACGAAATAAAATAAAGGCAGGAAATCGCATCTCGCAAGTACATGCAGGCCGCTGACGGCAGGCCTATATAAACGGGACCGGACGTCTCTGAACAAAAAAAAAACCTAGCGGCTCGTTCAAAAGCGAATAACGACCATAGTGACCTCCAGCCCAAGTGTTGTGCAATGCACGTTAAACGGGGGGCTGAAAATAACGGGAATATGAAGGTTTCTTGAGAAGCAATAACAAATCTGTAAGGGCGCGCTTTGTTTCGAGGGGACGCACTCTGCTAACAGATAAAACCAAAGGTCGTAGGCCCATTAAAGCTGGACCCGTTATACCGGCGAGACAATCGATTTCTAAGAAAGATTTAGGGAATGCACCGTTACGTGCCCATTAGCTAGCGTCCAAGGTCGAAACGTAATGAAAACAAAATACGCAGTTTCTTTGTGTAATCTGCTTTTAGTACAACGTTGGACGAACCACATGACTCGATTCGAAATGTAAATTAATGTATCCCTAGATCCTAGAATATTGTAAGAAATAACATGCCCGCCGATTCAGTCTTTATTTTAATCACCTAGAAATAATATGTTTTAACGCGCGAATATGATCCTGACAGAATGCGTTTTGAAGCGATGTGTGCGAATCTAGTAATTGCTTAACGAATATGACAATCGATCACGATGGACCTAGTGTTCAATGCATATTAAGAGTAAACAAATATTTTATAGGGAAGGACAAGATGCAAATGATAGCGTAGAGATATTATGTAATATTTAAAGTAAATGGAACGTTCCATTCATAAAAAGAATAAAAATAAACTAAGTAGAATAAGAATAATTAAATAATATGTGTGATTAGATATAAGATTCTTTAAAGTAGCGTAAGAAATAAATAAATAACTAAATGTAACTAAGTGTAAATAATTAGAATACAAGATTAATTATGGTCAGCGATAAGACGAAGGAGGAATCAATTTGGGTTTGGATTGGGCGTGGCCTCCAGAAGAAGCGTATAAACCAGTGGGATGGTGGCCCGTTCCATGACGGAAAGAGGGTAGATCGGCAGATGAGAAACACCCCACTGTTAAGTTATAAGAACGGCCTACGCACGGCCCCGGGATTTCGGTTGTAAAAAAGATAGTCGGAAGCACGCAGTCGTGAAACAAAACCTGGAGGAGTGAGTCGGACACGAGGTCCGGGAGAACGAATGGAACGAAGTCGGAAGCACAGAGTTATGTAACGAAACCCGGAGGAGTGAGTTGGACACGAGATCTGGGAGGACGAGTAAAGCGAAGTTGAAAACTCGCAGTTAAAAACAGGAAGTTGTGAACTAGATTCAGAAGTTAGAATTGAAGACAGGATTTGGAAGGGGGCAGTTGAAAACAGAAGTTGGGAGTGGAAAGATGAAAGTCAATCTCGGAAGCCAGAAGACGTCGCGAGGTTGACCAGTAGAAGCAAACAGTCAACACCGGAAACCCGATCGAACGTAATAGAGAGTCGGAGGATAGACAGCCACATTTTATCCAGAAGCAGCCGCACCACCCGTTCCGAACAACCAGTCTGGTAGTCTGTCGCCGGAGCAGCCGTGGAGCCAGCAGGTAGCCACCCACGCCGAGTGCTCACGGCATCACTTCGCCGGCCAGAAGATCCAAAGGAACATCATAAGATAACCCGAGGTAGAATGAGTTTTAGATTAAGTTAGTTATAAGTATTTCCACCTGCCCGTGAATTTAAATGTGTGTTTAATAAATGTATAATTTGTGCATCTTTCGTATATTCATATTCACCTGTATTATTCTTCCTATAACCATGGTACTAATGAAAGCGTGATACCTGATGGATGGGTCGCGAAGCGAACGTCCATTAGTGCGGGGTATCGTTCTGATGAGCGATCAGAAGCTGATACGTGTTCGATCCCCCGACTTGAATCACCTTGGAGGTTAAATGTTTTCTATTTCGTCTCTGCTTATGACGTGATTATAGAATAAGGATACATGAGTGATATACAGGATACACATAGCATATATTTATCTATGATATACATTTACATAAAACCACGTGAAACAGTATATCTCTTATCTATGTATATCTCTTATCTATGTATATCTCTTATCTATGATCTATGCGTGAAACTTATCTATGCATCGAGCTTTAAAGTTTTGAATATTAATAAAATAATTGCCGTGCAGAAATGTGAACTGGTTATGATTGCATTAAATTTATGTTTTTACGCTAAATAAACCTAAAATATATGGTAATTTAACGAATAGAACCTTGTCACTCCGAAAATTAGTCAAACGCGGAATAACAAGGTTTTTTTTTTTTTTTTCTCTTTATTATGGCCTTCGCCAATTAGGCGTAATTAGCCATTACAAGTATATACAAATTAAATAATACAATTTTTTAAATATATAAATAATTAACATAAATAAATAACCATGGTAATATTATTAATTAATATTAGTAACAGTATTTGATTTTTGAAAAATAATTAACACATTCATTAACATACATTACATAGTATAGTAAGAAGAAGAACATTTATATTGTAAAATAAAAATATACCAATTATAACTGAAGTATAAGTGAAGGATTGATTAAAAAAAATTATATAACTAAAATAAAAAAACAATGTAATATTTCAATTCATATAAAGTATTAATTGAATTTATTAAGAAAATTGCGTAAATATATATTATACTTTCACATTTCTCTTAATTTGAACAATATAACATAACCAAACATGATAGACCAAAACCGAAAAAAACAACTAAAATTATTTTAACAAAACTTTACATTACTATTTTCAAAGATAAAAGTACAAAAACAGTTCTCTTAATTGTAATATAATAATATTTTTAACATCGAGACAATATTGTGAATGTATGAAAGTATACATTCACAATATTAATAAACATAAAGTATATTTGTAATATATTAACAAATTATAAAAATCACCAAAGGAAGTAATAAATAAAAACTTAAACAAAATAATCATCATTGCAATTGAGATTCCCTTATATTAAGATAATCAAGAAAATTGTGAGGGTATATAAATTATACGTTCACATTTCTCTCATTGTGAAACAACCAAAACATTACATCAAATTTATTGATATTTACATTATTTTAAATATAGTTAAAAATACACTTAAATTTATTAAAGATTCATAAAATTAAGTTTTAAATATTTACATAAAGATAATATGACATGATTTGTTGGTGAATAAAGGACAGATTGTATGTTTAATGGCAAAGTTGCAAATTGTTTGATTAGATTTGTTATTAAATTTTCCCTATCGACCATTATTGGGCATTCAAAAAATATGTGGTTGAGATCTCCAACACCTATGCCACACTCGCATATCGGTGAATTATTACAATTAATTTTAAAGAGATGAGCTGTAGAACAACAGTGATTAGATCTTAGGCGACATATAGTTACAATCTTATCCCTACTTAAAAGTGAACCTACATACCACGGCTTAGGGAGAATACTTGGATGAATATGGCCAAAAAATGTACCTTTAACTAATTTTGATTCATTCCACTGAGAACTCCAAGTTTCCCGACTTTTTCTTTTTAGAACTGTAATCATATCTGACGCAATTAGACGATCATGTTTAAGATTCCCTACTTTACATGCTTCCTTTGCCAGAGAATCAGTGGTTTCATTACCAATTATACCAACATGACTGGGAATCCACGCTAAAATAATATTCGAATTTTTGAAAAACAAGCTATAAAGCAGAAATTTTATTTTGACGAAAATATGTGACAGGTTTGATTTAAAGGGAGAAGATATTAATAATTTAAGACAACTGAGTGAATCTGTAAAAATGGTTACTTTATCAAGCCCATGTAAGTCAACAAACTGAAGGGCTTCAAGAATTGCTATCGATTCAGCAGCAAAACTAGACGTATCATCTGGGAGTTTAAAGACTTCGGTTGAATATGGGTTAACACAAAGGAATGCTGCTCCAGCTGAAACAGGAGACTGAGTTTTAGAACCATCTGTATAAATATAAGAAAATCCAGGCCATCTTTCGTTAGTTATCCGATTAAATTCTTTGCGAACAATTGAACCATTTTGTGATGAACAAAATTGTTTTGTTAAACCCAAATCAAGGCAGATATTATTTTCTAAAATAATGCTTTCATATGGGATCAGGTACAGTGGAATTGAATGACTTCGATAAATTTTTAGGGCGTAGTAAGATAACGAATGGTAACTCATCACAAGTAAGGGATGTTTTTTGTTTCGCCAAAAGGGTTTGTTGTGACAGTAACTATGCAAAAGTTGTAACTTTGGTGTTAATGGATGAGAAAGCATACTAAGACGGTTGACAAAAAATTTGTCAGACTGAAGTTGGCGTCTTATTTCTAAAGGTGGTTCGACATTTTCTACCTGAAGAACGTTAATTGGTGTCGATTTCATGCATCCAGATATCAGCCTAAGACATTTATATTGGATTTGATTAAGCTTTTTTGCTAAGTACTTTGGCAATGGATCCAAAAGAAAAGAGGCGTAATCAAGATGAGATCTGACAAGTGCATTGTACATTAATCTTAGAACTGTAGGATGAGAACCCCACCAAATTCCCGCTGTTGCTTTGATAACATTGAAGTTTTTATTACATTTCGTTAAAATTTCAGAAATATGGTTAAACCAAGATAAAGACGATTGGAAATTTAATCCAAGAAATTTTACCGACGAGCTTATTTCAAGGGGTTGGTTTTCGAAATGTACAATGAAATTTGGGGTTATCTTTTTTTTGGAAAAAACAACAATTTTGCTCTTTTCTGGGCACAAGCGCAAACCGTTATATGCAAGCCATAAGCTTAAGTCATTCAGGGCTTTCTCAATTTGAATTAAAGCCAAAGAAATTGTTTTTTCTGAAATATAAATAGTTATATCATCGGCAAACGAAATAATTCTAGAGTGTTTAGTAATAACAGCTTCTAAATCTGATATATATAAATTAAAAAGTATTGGACTTAAAACTGATCCTTGTCCGAGACCTTTCCATACAACTCTAGTACCAACTACACATCCCTGCACGAATACATGGATGGTTCTACAACAAAGAAGATTTTTTATAAAAATAATAATCTTTTCAGGAATGTTCATCTTGCGGAGTTTATCCACAAGTATTGGAATATGAATATTGTCGTATGCGCCGATGATATCTAAAAAAACAGCCATTAAATATTCTTTTCTAGAAAATGACAAATTAATATCCGTAGTAAAAATAGACAAATTATCCAGAGTGCTTTTGCCTTTCCGAAAACCGAATTGTGATTTTGAAAGTAGATGATTATGTTCTACAAACCAGTCTAACCTATTTTTAATTAGATGCTCCATTATTTTACAAAGACACGATGATAAAGCAATAGGACGATATGAGGATCCATTTGATGGATCTTTATTTGGTTTGAGAATTGGAATAATATATTGAGATTTCCAACTGTCAGGGATCAAACCCGTGGAAAAGATTTCATTGAAAATATTAAGGATTATTGTATGGAATTTTAAATTAGCTAGTTTTATTATAGAATACGGAATGTCATCTGGTCCAGGAGAAGAATCATTTAAATTTTGAAGAACAAATTTTAATTCAGAAATAACAAAGGGGCCTTCAAGAGGATGAGAATTAGTGAGATTAGATGGCTGAGGGAGTTCTTGATCTGATGGACAAAAAGAGGGAGCTAATTTGTCCATGAAATTATTCAACCAAGAAGAAGTGGGAGCAAGTTGGATAGGAGGATTGTATGAAGATCTATATCTTCGAATCATTTTCCAAACAGTGGTTAAAGTAGTATCTGGAGATAAGGCCTCACAAAATGAAGTCCATCCTGCCCTTTTTTTATTTCTTAGAAGCTGTCTGGTTTGAGCAGAGATTTTTTTGAATTCAAGATAATTTTGTAAAGTCATATTTTTACAGTAAATTTTAGTGGCTTTTTTCCTTTTTCCTACAGCGAGAGTACAATCGAGATCCCACCAAGGTGCAGGATGAGGTTTATGTAAATTGGAAATAGTAAAAGGGATATGTTTTTGAGATATGTTTTTAAGAATGTCTACCATTTTATTGTAAGACTGAATGCAATTATCTGACGGATGAAAGGAAGAAGACATAGCACTGTCAAGTTCTATCGCGTAGCTAAGTAAGTCAGCTTTTTTAGATTGCAGTCGATATTTAGGTCTCGGAGTAGCTCTACTGACTTGAGGGGTTTGAAAAGATAAAATTATTGGAAAGTGATCGCTACCACAACAATCGGGAACAATGTCCCATGATAGCAACGATGCTACATTACTAGAACAGATGGAGAGGTCAACTGCACTAGGATTTTGGGAGGGGAGTGGTACTCTTGTGGGAGAACCATCATTAAGTAAACATAAATTTGCAGAATCTAATAAATCTATTATTCTTTTACCAGATTTATCATCAGAAGAACAACCCCAAACGGTAGAATGTGCATTGAAGTCACCCATTATAATGATCGGTGAAGGTAAAGAAGATATAAAGTTATTCCACCAATTAAGATTAAAAACAGAAGATGGATTACAGTATGTGGAAACTATTGTAATATTGTCATAACGTATCGCACATATTTGTACATTATGATCCGGAGGAGAAACGGGAATTGATTGAAATGGGATACCATTTTTGATTAGGATGGCAGAACCTCCTCCTCCATCTGACCGATCACACCTAACACATGAATATCCTTTCACATGAAAACGGAGAGACAGCTTAAACCATGTCTCTGAGATGGAAGCAATAGAAATTGAGTAGTTTTGTAATAAATAAAGAAGATTAATTCGATTAGAAACAGCGCTTCTCGTGTTCCACTGAAGAAGAACTGCCATTATTTGGGAGAGAGTTTGATATATTTGAAATTATTTCGGCAGCGTTGGACGGTATTTTATTTTGAGATATAATATTAATTAAAAGAGTTAATAAAGTTTTAATAATATCAGAAGAATTATTATTATTAAAAGAAAGAGAATCATTATTTGACAGGAAAGCAACTCCATTGGAGTTATCATTAGATTGGGAATTACCATTGGGAGAAATATATATAGAATTTAATGTGGATTGGTCATTTGATAGATAAGAAGGCTGATATGTTTTTGGGGTACGGAAAGTGAAACTAGTTTTCTTTTGTGAAGATGGTTTCATAGAGACATGGTTATTTTTTTCCGCAAGTACTTGCGAGAAGAGAGAAGATGCAGAAAATTTAGTCGGAGATGACGTAGAAGTTTTTTCCGCAAAGGAAGATTTTGCAGGAGAAAAGGATTTTGATGCCTCAAAATAGGAAAGGTTTTCAGACGCCATAATATGCTTAATATTTTTTTGTCTGGTAAATTCAGGACAGATGATGTTAGTGGCGTTGTGCTGACCAGAACAATTGAGGCAAGAAGGCATTATGTTTATTTTGGGACATTCTTCGCTCAGGTGTGCATCGCCGCACTTAAAACAGCGGGGATTGGATCTGCATGCAGTTTTCGTATGACCAAATCTACAGCATCGGAAACATTGTATTGTTGGAAAAACATACTGTTCTACGGGAAGAGAATTATAATGTAAATATACATACTTTGGAAGATTTTGCCCTTCAAATGTTATCACGACTGATTGAGATGGAAGCCACTGAACAGTACCAGATTTTGTATCTTTGTAATTTAATCGTCGGACTTTAGATGGTTTTCCGAAATGATCCGGAACATTGATTTGTTCGATGATGTCATTATCTGACATATCGACTGGGATACCCTTAACCAGACCCATGCGAGTAACCTGGTAAGCCGGAATTACTGCTGAGTACTGATTAATGGTCAGAGAGGAGTAGCAAAATTCATTTGCTGATTTATAGTCTTTAAATTGGACAGACACTTTAAATTTTCCAAGAGATTTGACTCCCCCGGGAGAAATATTTTTAATTTTGTTTCGAAACAAAAAATTTCCGAAATGTATGGGATGGATGGGTGAGGATTTGTCATCTCCGCTAATCTTCTGTACATGAACTGTATATGGACCACAGTCAGTTGATTTGTAAGAATTCATTACAGACTCTCTGGGTTTTTTTGATGATGTCGTATCACCCGGACACGCATCTCTCCGTTTTCTTGGATCGGATATGTCAGATGGGGCCGGGGACAACTTTTCAGTTGCCCCCATTCCGTTGTTGGTGGTTGCCAAGGTAAACAACAAAAAGAAATTTCTAGTGAAAAAAAAGAAAAACTACGAAAATCGTTTAAAACAGATTAAAAAGACAATAAATTTAAAAAATAATTACCACAAATGGTACAAATAATTAAAGCAAGAAAAAAAACTATGTTTTTATAATTATAAAAACAGAAAAAACGAAATAAATCAATTTAAACGAACCCCAAGCCAATGAAGCCGATGACGCTAAAACGGTTGCCAAGCAACTCTCGAATAACAAGGTTCTATTAAATTGTGGAACCGTTTTGTCTGGAAAATGTCATAGAGATTTATTCCAATACATTTAAACATTATTTTAATTTTATGGATATTCTAATCAATTGTTTTTAGATATATATTTTAGGGGTAGGTATTTCAAAATGACACATTAAATTATTTTCAATGTTTTTGATATCTTCATAGTTTATAATTGTTGAAATAAAATGATTTTTAACGCTGAATAATTATATTGATGCAAATATTTAATTTAAGATAGTTGCATTATAACTTATTAGTTATTTAATACTAAATTAATGTATTAATTATAAATATATACATATAAAATCAATTTTGTCGAAAAATATTGTTTTAGCGTCACCGGGATTCGAACCTGGATCTTCATTTCCAATCCGGGGAAGTGCACTACCTTTGTGCTATAACGCCAGTATTTTTCTTGACAAATTTTCGAAACCGTCACCGGGATTCGATTCATCCGGATTGGAAATGAAGATCCAGGTTCGAATCCCGGTGACGCTAATCGCTAGATTATCGGATAATATTGATTTTTACAGTCTTGCTGTTTTATTCTACAGTTTGGTTCATTAGCCAGGAGGTGAATTTTGTACAAAAATGGGAACTACATAACATATAGTAATAAAATTAACTGATTTCTGATTTCGGACAAATTGTACCTATATAACTCAGATTTTATTTGTATTCAAATTAAAACCTTAGTTCTAAAGAATATATATACATCCCGGTTTGACAAATTGGTCCCGGCGTGGCGTTTTGTGCGGCCATTGCGGGTGCGATGCACAAGCATTGTTTAAAATATCGAAAAGAAATTGCAAATTTACGAATAAAGTGCAAGACTATTTATAAAAAAGCGCTGTGATGAAACCAAAATGAAGTGTCAGCGATGTTTCCCAGAATTTTATGTTGCTCACAGTGGGAGTAGCTCCTATCTATGACAGTGGGCGATATTCAAGATTATTTAAAGTGTGCGAAACACAAGGCTGGTGTAACGGCTGCCGCAAGCTTTTCATCTATTGAAATATTTTTTAAGTCATTGCGGCCAAAGAGGCCATAATTTGCCTTTCACACAGCAATGCATGATATTGCACTTTCAAAACTTCTGTCAGTCCAAACTGATCTCAAAATTTGATGCTGGGAGAGCCAAATGCGAAGCGATAATTTTATTTGGCACCTCTGATTGATGTTTCAATTTTGGGCTATCTGGATCACTTGAATATATTGTCACATTTTTGCTTGTGTACACTGTGTTCTTATGCCAGCGGTCCACTCTCCCCAAGGCTCCTCACCTCGCCCCGCCTTGTCTGCGCTCCGACCGGAACGGAGGGTAGACAGGGCATGACGAAGCAAGTTGGCATGAGATGACCCGTGTCAACATGAGAATAAGCGATGTAAGCCGAGAGCTGCTGTACATTCTCGTGCTCGGCTGCTCTCGCCCAGAGCGGACTGCTGACATTAGAGTGCATTCACGTATGAAATTTTGCCCTCAAATCTCAGAGAATTGGCGAAGATCTGCTTCAATCAATCTGCTCTGTATGTAAAATAGACAACAAATGATAGCACGCTTCACACTAGTTCTGCACTATCCTTTATGCAAGTTTAGTTTATAATAATTTATTCTGTGACATTTATTAACAGTGATATAAAAAGAACTAATTTGAAAATTTTTAATGTTTCTCATTAATTATTCGTATTACTGTAATTACTTTAATCCATCTTCCAACAAAATAAGTATTTTTATTATATTTACATATAAATAAAATTATCAGAACAGATTAATCATTACTTTGTACTCAGAACACCACATTCCTCATCATTTTCATAAATTCTATTCAACTCTGGAAACACATACCACAACGCAATCTCTTCCTTTTGTATGTACATAATTATACAAATTTTTGATTTTATTTTTAGATTGAAATTATTTTATTGTACTTAATAAAGTTATTTTTCTTAAGCTCTGTATACAAATAAATAATAAAATATATTACTTTCCTTTAAAAAAAATAGAGAACATGTGTCATATTAGCACTCATTATTTTTAACTAAGCTAATAAAACAGGAGGAATTTGATGAGATTTCCCAGATGAAGCTCAATTTCTCAATCACTAGGTGTAGACGTCTTACCGCTGGACTATTACATATTAATACTGACACACATATATATATTTTGGGGGTTAGGACGGTTGTTAATTGAAATAAATGTTTGCATGTTGAGGTGCTTATTGTGATGGATATAACAATGAAGATAGACGAGAATGAATATAATGAATTAGTGAAGATGTAGAAGGTGTGCGTGGATTTCGGAGTGAAGCGAGTCAGCGGTCTCGCTCGGCACGCATGGGCCGGCAAGACCGCCGTTGTGAAACGATGAAACTGGAGAGATTGCTTGGCGGTGAATGCTCGAGCCAGACTTGTAGCAGCAGCCGGCCGCGCTGTCGCTAGCGTCGATGTCGGCTGATATGAATTCTGGTCCCTACATATATATAAAGGACAGTATTTTAATATATCGACCCCTTGGAATAACAAGGTCCTAACTAACATTGCGTGAAAAGGGTTCCAAATGTATTATTCTTTATTTCTTCCATACACGCAAACTCTATTTAACAGATGACACTTTGTAACTGTATGTGTTATGAAAGTGAGTAGATGAGTGGTGGGGTGCGAACTTTATAAGAGACCGTCTCTGGGGGAACGATTCTCTTCTATCATGGCTCCACCTGAGTAACTAATCTATCTCTGAAGTATATAATTAATAATTACTGTAATAAATGTAAAATTACCAGGACATACTGAGTTATTATTACAAAGAATTGGACTCAAAAGTATTTTTGAGTATGTCCAATCTTTGTAGGAACTAATTACTGAAATGTTCTAACATGATTACATATATACAACTTCCAAAAATTTGATAGATGTGGTAGCATGGGCAAATAGGTGAACGTTACATTGTGTAACGTGATCAGTTAAGCCAACCGATGACTGGCCGTAAGCCCTGTAATGCCCAAGACTTCCATACTTCCCATGTAAAATAATAGCTTTGTCTCTGTGAGAATCTGTATCTTGGATTCAAAGTAATTAGTCAGTAAGCAGAGGATAGAACCCCTGAGGAATATGGTGATACTTTAAATGTCATCATGTTAAAGGAAATAGCAAAAGCTCAAAATTCCGACTGCATGAGTTACTTATTTCAATTTATGAATCATTATTGTTAATTTACAATGTTTTTTTATTTTTAATTTCTCTCATGTCACAGTGGTCATTGATAATACTGAAAATAAGTTAAGACCTTAAAACTGATCATAGTTGCATATTCAAACCAAAATATATATGTTGAAATTCAATCAACACTTTTGAGCTCATTATCTCGAATTAGTGTCATTATCAGATGGAACCTTGTTATTCTTAGGGGTCGATATATAAGATACTGTAAACTCCTAACTAATGAAAATTGTTTATTTACAACAAATAAGTAAACAGAACAAGCTATCGAATATGACTACTCACACTTGTTAAGGAAGTAATTTAAAATATGGCAGCCTGCAACATCCACCTTCAGTTTGTGTATTTATAATATTATATGTGAATTATAATATATGTATATGCATATATATTTTATAATTCACGCTACATTACAGGTATTTCTCAATATTGTCACGCGCCAAATAATCAAACACTGCATCCCGTGGTAACATCTTCAAGAGATTGCCACTACAAGGAAGACGGTGCAACTAACTTCAGAGCTATTATTCTCCTTATCGCCATTGCTGGGGTGTTGTGTATTCTGATGGTGCTTTGAAATAAAATGTGAAACTTCAATCAAATCATTGTTATTTATTCTTTTCATCTAACAATATGTTAGTGTTAACATTTTGAGAGCAACTGAATTTACATCTAATCAAATACGCAATATTACTTTTAAAAGAAATTTGTAAGAAATAGAAGATTAAAATGGTTTTAGATTATAGTAAATTGGGATATTTCAGTTATTAATTCTGTTGTCAGTGTCTTAGTATTGTGATCCCATTCTCCTGATCCTTTTTTTTTTGACAAAATATTTTTTTTAAGAGGAAAAATTGGAAAGAAGCGAAAGCATCGTCAATACATACATTTCAAATGAAAGGAAAAGCAACATTGCAGCTAATAACATTTATGGAATGTTTGGTGATGTGTAGTAAGTGCAAAAAAGAGCCAATGGTAGATCTCAAAATATTTAACTAATTGCCACTAGACCTTAAAGAGTCTAAAGTGATTAACGATTTTAAACCAAAAATAACAAAGTGGTTGCTCGGTCGTGGGTAGAAAGCAAAATGAAACTTATTTGTCATTAGTGCTAACCTAACTACCTACACATTTTTGTCTCCCAACTACTGAATATCACAGACAAAAGAATTTTTATATCTTTTTTCACAATAACATTTTATAACTTCCGATTGTACTTTTTTCACATAACTTTTTATAACTTACTTTACATTATACTTACTTCCCTACTTTATTACGATTGTACCTAACAATTACAACTTTTAAAAACTGTACAGGTAATTGCTTTAGAACAGACCACGTCTAATAAAGTGATTACCTTTATTTTCATTATACTATTTATGCTACAAAAATAAATAATTAAAATAAAAAATAAATACTTTTCTTTTTAAAGACTTAAAAATTTGGATTCATCCTAGGATACAAATGTGTAAATTTTAAAGTGATCAAAATAAAATACTCATCACAAATTTTTTATCAGTTTCATTACATAAAAACACATTAAATACATTTTTATAAGAATACACAAAATAAAAATCTTCAGTTTGGTGTCGGTGTTTCCCCACCACCCCTCTTTCGTCTCTGCGTGGGAGGAACAGAGCGAGATAGAGAGTAGGGAGGTCGCCCCAAGCGGGAGTAGGGAGTCCCAAGTGTCACGTGACCCTGAGCCTGCAGCAGAATATTCAATTGTGTATGTACATCATTCAATGTCTCACGAGCCATTGCGAACACTCGATGATCGGATCTATTGTACATCAATGCATTATTCATCATCAATAAGACGTCACGCTGAAATTCTTTAGTAGTCCTGGAAAAATATTTTATAATGTAAGTATCAGTGCTTCTTGTTAATCTATTCCTCATTCTAGAAGTTTCTATCTTGTATATCAAATCACATGTTTTTAAGTTGATTACACAGCTGGCTTTAAGTGGCTGCCACAGGCGGACTTGTATGCAGGCTTAAATTTAAATCGTATACATATGTATATGCTTTCATGTTAACAGAGAACATCATTAGTTTCAGGACCACTATAAAACACTCAAATAAAATCGTATATATCCCACATTTCAAAAAGAACCTTAAATATGTAATGCTTGAAACTACTATAGCATCTTCTATTTAATATTAACCCATTAATAAATGCTATTACATATGATTGGTCAATACAGTGTACTACGATACGTAAGACAATGTAATAACACCCATGGGCGTGATCGGCAGTCAATGTGTTAACCATAAGGACCCATATTTAGATCTTTATAATCCTAGATTAATAAATTTAAGTTGCAATAAATATTGAGTCAATGTCCTTTTGAATATATTTAGGCGAACCTCGACTTTCGTACGTTCTGCTTTTGTACATTTTCTTTCTGAATTTAAAAAAAACGTATACAATTGGTTCGTGCTTCAAAGTTGTCATTTTAACACAGGTTGCCAACCTACTTAAGGTTGGGAACCTGTGTAGATGTACGAAAACGATTCTTTATGATTGCACGAATAATTACATTGAAATAATTTCTCTCCAGTGTGCGCAAGCACGTGCCTATTAATATTGCCTTTCCAATTGCACGAATAATTACACTGGGGACATGGAAATAATTTCTCTGCTGTGTGGATATGTCTATTTAAGTTTCCATTCCGATTGCACGAATAATTGCACTGTGAACATGAAAATAGTTTCTCACCAGTGTGCATAAGTTCATTGCCTATTTAAGTCTCCTTTCCGATTGCACAAACAAATTCTCTTTTATATACTTTTTTACAATGCATTTTTCTCTGTTCTTTCATACATTTTTGAGGAACCAATCATGTATGAAAGTCAAGATCCATTTGTATTTACAGAACATGACCTTTAGTTAAGAATGTGCTAATCATATCAATGTTCACTAAATATTTCCCTGATGCTTGTCAGGTTAACTATACCTTATGACACCATTGTCAATATTGCGACGAATGGTAGAAAGATCCATAGGCTTCTTCACAACTTGGCTATAGCCGGGAGCCTGATCATCTGTGATTGGTCTAAGAAATAGTGAGGCATATTTCAGAGAGTTCAACCTGTTAACAGAAGATGACAATATATATCAAATACACACGCTAAATCTACTACATGCAGATCTTATACTATAATTATATTATTATAATACAATTATATGCAGATCCATAATAAATGAATAGGATATTTCCCCCCGAAAAGAGGCTTGAACCCCCGACCACTAAGTTACTAGGCGAGTGCCTTAAGAACTAGAACACATTATTAATTTTAGAACAATGATTAAATCCACAGTGCCTGCTGTATGCAAGTAGGATGGCCTTCTTCCAAGTGCGGTACTCTCTCTCATGGTCGGGTGCGGGGGAAGAAGCGGGCAGCGGGCCACCAAGGGGAGGAGGGGTGGCGGGAGCAGGACTTCCTGGCAGTGAATCCAAGGGTGTGGCCGGACTCTCTGAGCGGGACCCGGACACTGTAACAATAAATCATATGTCATAGTTTATTGTATATAATTTTCAAAGCAAATGGATGCCATTGCATCAATGAATAAAATTACAAAGATAAGTTAAAACAAACAAATGAGACATTGAATTTATATACATATATCAAATCTTTTTAAATGACTAAAGTTAATAAATAACATGTAAAATCAAATATGTGGTTTTATTTTTTAAATTATCAAGTTTATGGCTGTATTTATTATCAAGTACCAATGCATAGTTAAATAATTAGAATATATAAACAGATATAACAAGAGAGAATAACGTATTAATACTCTGAATGATGAAGAGATAATTCACAATATTTTGAGTATGTTCAAATCTTTGTAGAAACCAATTATTGGGATTTATCCTCTGAGGGATTGTTATCAAGATATAGATGTCTCACAGAGACGAAGTTATTATTTTTACGTGGAAAGTGTTAAAGTTTTTTTACTTACCTCCACTTTTTCTCATTATTTGAAATATTAACTAGACTGCTGGTTATACAATGCTTAAACTCTGATGCAACAACAAGGACAACTGAAGACATAAATAGAGTAACTGCGCTTAATTCATATCACTAAGAAATTTCAATAACTAGATGACATGAGAAGTCGCTTGTGATTGAAAACAATACTAAACCGACCGTACAAATTTAAAATATAGATGTCTCACAGAGACGAAGCTATATTTTTACATGGGAAGTATGGAAGTCACACGTGAAAGCAAGTATGGATCACTTTACACAATGTAATGTTCACCTAAGAGATAATTCAATTTGTTCAAAGATAATTAATATTAAATTTAGCAGAAGCTAAGTGGATTAGTTTTAATCGTAGCCAATGTCTAGGGTCACATTTCAGTGGTCATCATCTGAAATGTCAGGTATGACAAAAACTGACCTAGAATATACCTGTTTTCCCATGATGGCCATAACCAATGGATGTACGAGAATCAATGTTTTTTGAGATATAGTTCACTTTTTTAAATATTACCTTTAAAAAGCAATACAATAGTTTTTTTCACTCGTCCATCTACCATTAATTTTATGAGAATTGATGAATGTTTAATTTTTTTTTTTAAACTTGCTTTAGTACAATTACTTTCATAATAATATATTTGTATTGAAAATGTTGGGAACTACTACTACTACTACTAAATCCATACAAAAGAAAAAAATATTTTTCCTTATTTAAAAAATAAATTATTCAGTAAAAAAGTAAAATAATGAATTGAGATGATGTAATAATATTACAATAATAATTATTACAAGCCCAAATTATAAAAAGAGAGCTTTTATCTATCTCAACGAATCTGCTTTCTGTTGCGAAAGGCAATATTGTTGATTCATTGATAAAATGCATTAGTCTCATAAATAAATCAAAATTACCTTCATTCCTAAATCTTCTACTGAGACTTTTCTTATCTGTCGAACCTTGTGAATTATCAGAGCCTATTTCATCGCTATACTCTGATTTATTCGAGACCACACCTTCGATTTCCCCAGGAGACGCAGCTGCCTCATCTTTCTCTGTCTTTTTACGTGAATAATCCCGTTTGGTCTTTCCCGGCTTGTCTTCTTTGATTACTTCTATGGGTGTGTCATCATCAGTCTCTGTGTGTGTCTCCATATGATGGTCTGAATGTGACGCATCAGATATTGATTCTTTATTTTCAACAGCTTGGGAGCAATCCACAATTTCACTGTCCTAATAATACAAAAATTTTAATAAATAAGCATTTCTTATAAGTTTAAGTAAAATCAGTGTGTGTATATGTGACTATGCAGTTTATTTACCATGTTACTTGATTCTTCAGTAGTTTGTTCTTTTGTGGACACATTATCTTCTTCCATCTCACTGACCTCTGACTTTTCACACAAATCCTCATGGGACCTTTTTGCGTCAAGGTCTTTTTTAATGTCAGCAACCTTTTGATTCATTTCCCCATCACTGCTGTCTTCATCTTCTGGGACATTCTTCTCAGTTACTGCTTCCGTTTCTTCTTCTTCTTGTTTAATTGTAATGTCAGCCAGACTGTCAGTGGGTTCGGATAGTTTTGTGTCCAGATTTTCCCTAGTTTCCCTGTAAATAGATTGTTAATATTACACAATAAAATAATAAGCTCTGTTCGATCTTTATGATCTATAGATCACCGATCGCGTGCGTGTGAATGCGACCCATATAGATAACGGTTCCTGTCCCCCTCTATTCCCAGAGCATAACCTTTTTCTGTGGTGTTATCTGTGGTTTTGGACCACTTGAGTTGACCTAAGGTTTGCTATTGGAGTGTATTAAGACTGTTGACAAGTTATCTTCCTGCCGTATGGGAATGAAAAGTTGGATTGTGAATTATCGTCCCGCTGTGTGGAGCTGATAGTGTAACTGTTCATCTCGCTATTGTGCTTGTGTGTCACACTTCACGCTATCAATGAAGTGTGAATTCGAGAGTACTTTGTGCGGAACAATGGAGTACGTATTCTGAAGTCAGAAGACCTATGGCGAAATTCAGATTCAAAAGGAGCACCTCAGGTGGGTCGTGTTTCTTCCTGGTGTCTGGTTGCTTCTTGAGCCCTCTGTTTCCCTATTCCTGTCCTTAATTCCTTCCAACCTCCCGTTTCCCTACTTTCTATCATCTTGGGTCAGCCGGAGACAATGTGACATCAATCTATGTATTAGTATTGCAAGGTGCTAGACTGAAACACTAATTACATTAAGAGTACTAAATATGGAAAACTTCATTTTACAGGAAGCTTTGTTACACCTTTGAAGCAAAGGATTTAAATAGACTAGTGTATAGTCACGTAAAACTTTTAACGTCACAAAAGGATAATTGTATAAAAGATAGGAATAAACCAATTTTATTTATTTAATAAATTTGAAAATTTGCACAAGGGTGATCAGAAAATTACTGTAAACATATGAAGGAAAATAATATCAACATACCCATCAATTTTATCATTATCAATTGTGGCAGGTTCTTCAGGATTTTCAAATTCCACTGTAGGTGGATTAATCATAAAATTTCCATCAGAAGGCATATCAACATTTGAATTTTCATTTGGATTTATTGGAGACAATAATGAATTTAGAACTTCAGTGCTGTCTGCACCAGTTGGTGAAGCCACCTCTTCAAGACTTGGGATGCTCGCTGAATGTTCTCTTTTGTTGAAAAGATTTTTATCTGAATGCAATGTCCTACTAAGTGAGGATTTGTGGATTGAGGACACTGGTGGTATGTCTAAATCGATATCAGAGAATGCATAAACATCTTCAGCTTTAATTTCTATATCATCTATTTCTATTTTTTCGGGAGTTTTCTCTGTCGGGGGTGGATCCTTGGTGGGTAGTAATTCTGGAGGTGCGACACTTTGTAATGGTGGAATATTACTGAGAACATCAGAAGGTATAGCTCCACGGTACTGGTGTTCTATTTCTTGCAGTTCTGACTTTATTTGTTCTATTTTTAAAAGTTCAGATTTTGATATGACTTTATGATCGGATATCGGCTGTAGCATTGGAGGTTCTGTGGATGTGACTGGTAATGGGGTTGTTTTTTCCAATAAAAGGGATAGTGTAGGGGCTCCGGCTGAAGGACTTCCCAGATCTGAAATTAACCAAACAATCTTATTAGATATTGATTTATGTCAAACCAGCTCGGCCTGTAGTAAGGGTCTAGCTGTGACTCACCCTGTGTGGCAGAATGATGGTGGGTGGGACTCTGCAATAACGAAGTGAGCAAAGGAGCAGCTGCCCCTTCAGCTCTGCGCCAGGCTCGCTCCAGCAGGCCTCTCCTCTGTTCCCTCTCTCTCAACCATTGCGCCCTCCTGGCCGCTCCCCTTTCTTTTTCTCTTTTGGCAGCCTCCAATGCAGCGCTCAATTCTCGTATACGATTTTCAGTCACACTCTCCGAGGTCAATTCTTTAATCTCTTCCTACAATAAATATTAGGTACGAGTAAACTTTACAGATAATGATCACAATTATGTACATACTATGGACATATCTTTGAATCTTTTTTCAATATTTGAGTTTTTTCATTTGATTAATCACAGTCAACAGTCAGGAATTAGAAGATTTGAGAAACAATATTGCTATTTTTTTTTGAGATGTCTAAACGGCAACAACTGTTCTGAATTCACCGATCATCTTTTGGAAAGAAACCATTATTTTGACATTAACAAGGGTTTATACACACAAATACTAGGAGTTTACAGTTAGATAAATTTTAAATTTTAGAAATAAGAAAGTGTTAATAGCACTTTCTTATTTCTAAAATAAGCAAATTCTTTTTGCAAATAGTCACCTTTTAAATTTATTTTCACAGTAGTTCCTAATTAATTATCCACCACTTACAGTTTTATAGTTTTGTTTTTATCTATGCTTGCATTTTTAATTTTAATAATATACATTGTTTCCTGAAGAAGATATCATAAGTATCAAAACACGTTGATTTATCAATAAATAGTCGTTTTAAACAAAATGTTATTCTTATTATTCATCAAATCTGGTTAGTTATAAATGCAATAAATTAAAATAATACATATTTAGAATTGTATTTATAAAACTAAACTTTTTTTTTAAACATTTAATTTTACATTACCTTGGTTTTAGTGAAAGCCCTTGATGTTTCCATCATTTCCTTTTGTAGTTCCTGAATTCTGTGCTGTGTTAGTTTTTTCACAATACTTTCTTGTGGAGTCTCAGTGGCTCCTTCCCCAACACGCTTCTTCCTTCGAGGAGTTTCTACATTCTCCAGCAGAGATCCGTACTGTGCTGCGCAATTCTTCTGTGAGAACCAATCGGGAGGCCTGTTGGGATCTCCTAAGGATCTCAAGGCTCTCGAAACAGACATCCAGTTCTGATCTCCACTCCGGATGACAGAAGAGGCAAGACATAATTTTTCTTGTGTGCTCCAGGTGTCCAAAGGAACTCTCTTCATTTGTAAGCGTTCTTGAATTGAGGACATTTTACAACCTACAAAATCATAATAATTTCAATATGTCTGAGCTATCTAAAACGTAAGCAAGATTTTTACTTGAATATTTATTAACTTAATTTTTAAATAATAAAACTGTTTGGGAATGTTTGTGTATGTGTCCCATTAAATTATTATATAGAAAGTCTAGTGAATTAGAATTTTTGACAAAACTTCATACCATTTCAAAAAATAAATTGCATCCCGCTAGCGGACATTTAAATCACAACTATTTTCATACCACAAGTGTTTTAAGTTAGTGGTTATAAAGCCGGCAATTAGAGCCATTGCAAACCCAGCTGTCTTAACAATATTTTCATAAAACCATTAATGGAAGAATTCCGTTTTCGTTTCATTTGTAAGCTAGAATTGGTATTACATTCGCATTCATTTTGTAGTACGTTGCTCAAGCCATTTTTGCAAAAATTAATAATTTTTATATCTATTTTAAATTAGCGTGAATGAAAACAATTACAATTAAAACTATATTATTTAGTAACCTACAAAACTCACGGAGTCAGCGTTCAGCCGCGTTAAAAAAGTTTTTGGTCAGCAAAAGAAATGGGTATGATTTGTAGTAAAAAAACATTGAAATAAACAAGAATGTGCTAACTTCAAAGAAATCACAACACAGTAAATTGCAATTGAGCCCTTGGCGTGATAATTTTTCACAAAGCGGCACCTGAAGAATATCGTCGTTATTATTATTAAATTTTAGACGTGAAGGTGATATTAAATGCGTAATTATTTTACTACAGTTAACAAGGAAGAAGTCAATCTAGTAAAAAAAATATACAATAAAATCACAACACACCGAACTGTTATGAACTTTACACCGTCGAAGAATGTTAGATAGAATATGTTTAAAATGACAAAAAATACTAAATTATGACACAATTTTAGAGCTATATACTTTTTTAGTTACCTCGTATTGTTATGGAAAACAAAATAATTAATCTAATCAAAGACCGGCGAAACAAGCAGAGCGAATCTATCCATAGATAATGATATGGACAGTATATCTCTTATTATCTATGATATGGGCATGATAATAGATATGGGTTCATGTATGGGATAGCGTCAAACTACAGACAATAGTATCAATAAGGTTTAGCCTTATCTATGGAGGGAGCACAGGGGGACTTGGTGGACTATGAAAAGTATGAAACACGGATAACGCACCATGATACAACCGGGCCACGACTTGTGCGCCATTCGGTTCGAGTCGGGGTTCGTCTAGGAGTCATGATTCATACCATGCTCCTGATCGCTCATCAGAACGATACCCCGCGCTCTAATGGAATATTCGCTTCGCGAACCATCCATCAGATATCACTGCCATTATGGTTATAGATAAGGATACATGTGAATATGAACACGCGATGATGCACATTATACATTTATTAGACACATGTTTACATTTACGGGCAGGTGGAAATACTTATAACTAACTTAATCTAAAGCTTATTCTATCTCGGGTTGCTCGGCGACGTTCCTCCGGAATCTTGTTTCCAGCCGGCGGAGTGATGCCGCTGGCATCCGGCGTGGGCGGCTACCCGCTGTCTGCTCTGTAGGACTGCGAACCGGTCTGGGCGGCTGCTCCTGGGTGGGTTGCGATGACTCGTGGCTGCTTCCTCCGTCGGTTTCAATCCCAACTGTGATTGCCTTGACGTCTCCTTGACGATTCACTCCTCCGGACCTTGTTTTATAACTGCTTGCTTCCGACTTCTTTCGACTGGCCTTCGACTTCTTTCCTACAACTCCCTTCCGGACCTCGTTTCTCTCGTTCTCCCGGACTTCATGTCCGACTCACCTCTCTGGGTTTACAACTTCCTTCCGAACCTCGTTCCCTCGTCCTCCCGGACCTCATGTCCGACTCCGGTTTCACAACTGCGTCTCACTACTCCGGGTTTACAGCTTCCACTGTTTTCTCTTATAACTCATCCCGTCGACCGTCTACTCCGGGTTCCCAACTTCACCTCCTCTCTTCGACTTCAACTGTCCACTTCAACTCCGACTGCTCACTTCAGCTGCGTTCGACTGTTTCGGCTCCTCTCTTCGACTCTTCGACTTCAACTGTTCGACTTCAACTCTCCGACTGTAACTCCATCCCACCGACTCTCCGCTCCCGGGTTCACAACTTCAATTCCTCTCTTCGACTGTCCGACTGTAACTCTCCGATTTCAACTGCCGATTTCAACTGCCCATTTCAACTTTGTACTTTCAACTGTCTACCGTCAACTGTCGTTTAAAATGGCGTCCTGGCCCTTTTAAAGAAACTGTGGTGAGGGCGTATTTCCCGCTCGGGGTCGGACCGTCCTCACAGGATTGGCGACGCCTCATTGGTCCATCCGTTGACATCTCCGCTACCCTCGCTTGTGGGCCTAATTTCGGCCCCACCCACTTTCTTCGTAATTAATTACAGTCCTGACTCATCACATAAAATTCAATAATGCACTGTTCATTTAAATTGTCCACAAACATATATAAACCATTACTAACTTATATTCTATACATTTTTCACATTAAGCTTACCAGAATTATCACTATCTCTAATTACCTCTAAGTACATCAATCAGTATAAAATACAATCACTATAAAACATATTACATTCAAGATCCTAATTAAGAGCTAATCATTTTATTCCTTTTTTATTGGCTCTTGAGACTTTTATAATTAGTACATGTGGGATTTCTTTATTTCAGCTTTATTACATTGTTTCGTGAGCGGTTCTCGCATTACATACACTTATACCTTTTACATAATTTTCTCACCTGCCCAGTTATAATTACATTATTATTATATTTATTTAAATTTCTTATTTGTATTAGTCGACTTGATTATAGCTAGTAGATTCAAGAATGAACGGCGACTGAATACTGCGGAAGTGCTACTACACCGGCACACTTCGATTAGATCGAACCGCGGTCGATCTGAGACTAGCTCACACGGTTTGTCCGTATTAAATGAATAATTGATGACGGAATAGTCCGATCTACGCACCAAATGAGATGCATGAATATGGAAGATCTGAATCCGCGTGCGCAGACTTATTCGCACGTGTCCTATTTTATCTGCCTACCCCTACGGAGAAAAGACGCGATGGTCAGTCATCGCTCACGGTGGCCCTTCCGCACGTGGGTGCTGGCCCGTATGCAACAAAAGATGCTTTATCGCCCCGGAGTCAATTATCCTCGAGCAGAAAAAACGCACCCGCTTCTTAATGGTTCCCTTTTTTTTGTGCGGTCATTGTCTTATTGTCGACCCTCTAATTTACGGACGGTACATTGTTATTAGGCTGCTCCCGAGCGCGATACTTCTCGGAACGATTTCTCCTCGGACAAAAGGCAACCGATTGACTCCCTAACATATTGCGTCACACGTGTGGTCATCCCTCGCAATTGCGGAAGAGATAAATATTCCCCGTGAATGGCCTAGGAAACAAAGGACAGCTCTCCAATGACGGAAGAAAAGGTCCTCGTGCGACGTGGGTTCTCGCGAAATGCACTTCCGAGAAAACAACGTGTCTGCAGATGGCAAATACTGATAGGTCGGTCCGAATCGAAATCGGCTCGCGACACAGATTACCGTTCAGTATATCAACTAACTTATATTCTATACATTTTTCACATTAAGCTTACCAGAATTATCACTATCTCTAATTACCTCTAAGTACATCTTTGGGGGTTATGTCAGTGGTTAAATGAAAGATATGTTAGTTTGGCGTTTTGAGGTTTTATTATGTCATTATGATGAAAACAAGAAAGACATAGAATGAAATGAATGAGTGAAAATGTAGAAGGTGCGTGTGTATTACGAAATGAAATAATATGAAGCGAATTGGCGGTCTCGCTCGGCGCTCCTGGGCCGGCAAGACCGCCGTTGTAGAACGATGAAACTGGAGAGACTCCTTAGCGGTGAATTTCGAACCAGGTTTGTAGCAGTAGCCGGCAGCGCTGTCGCTAGCGTCGATGCCGACTGAGATGGCGGTGGATTTGAATTCCGGTCGCTACACATCAATCAGTATAAAAACATTTCACATTCAAGATCCTAATTAAGAGCTAATCATTTTATTCTTTTTTTATTGCCTGTGAGACTTTTATAATTAGGTATATATGGGATTTCTTTATTTCAGCTTTATTACATCGTTTTGTGAGTAGTTTTCGCATTACATACACTTATACATATTACATAATTCTCTCACCTGCCCAGTTATAATTACATTATTATTTATATTTACTTACATAACAATCAATCTCTCTGCCCGCCTTCATTCTTATTTGCATTAGTCGACTTGATTATTGCTAGTAGATTCAAGAACGAATGCCGACTGAATACTGCGGAAGTGCTACTACACCGGCACACTTTGATTAGGTCGATTCGCGGTCGATCTGAGACTTGCTCACACGGTTTGTCCGTATTAAATGAATGATTGACGACGGAATAGTCCGATCTAAGCACCACGTGAGGAGCATGAATATGGAAGATGTGCATCCGCATACACAGACTTATCCGTACGCGTCCTATTTTCCCTGCCTACCCCTACGGAGAAAAGACGCGATAGTCAGTTGTCGCTCACGGTGACCCTTCCGCACGTGGGTACTGGCCCGCATGCAACATAATAAAACAAAGAATAAAATGATTAGCTCTTAATTAGGATCTTGAATGTGAAATGTTTTTATACTGATTGTATTTTATACTGATTGATGTACTTAGAGGTAATTAGAGATAGTGATAATTCTGGTAAGCTTAATGTGAAAAATGTATAGAATATAAGTTAGTAATAGTTTATATATGTTTGTGGACAATTTAAATGAACAGTGTATTATTAGATTTTTATGCGATAAGGCAGGACTATAATTAATTACGAAGAAAAATTAGGCCTACAAGCGAGGGTGTAGCGGAGATGTCAACGGATGGACCAATGAGGTGTCGCCAATCCTGTGAGGACGGACCGACCCCAAACGGGAAGTACGCCCTCGCCACGGTTTCTTTAAAAGGGCCAGAACACCATTTTGAAAAACAGTTGATATCGGACAGTCGAAGAGTTGAAGTTGACAGTCGAAACAGTCGAAACAGTCGCGCACAGTCGAAGACAGTCGGAGGGATGGAGTTGTAAGAGTGAGTCGCAGTGGTAAACTCGGAAGACAGTCGGACAGTCGAAGAGAGGAGTTGAAGTTGTGAACCCCGAAGGAGACAGTCGGAGAGTCGAAGAGAGGAGTTGAAGTTGTGAACCCCGGAGGAGACAGTCGAAGGCATGAGTTGTAAAAGAAAACAGTGGAAGTTGTAAACCCGGAGTGGCGAGACGCAATTGTAAACCCGGAGTCGGACATGAGGTCTGGGAGGACGAGTGGAACGAGGTTCGGAAGGAAGTCGTAAACTCAGAGTAGTGAGTCGGGGATGAGGTCCGGGAGGACGAGTGAAACCAGGTCCAGAAGGGAGTTGTAGAAGGGATGTCGAAGGCCAGTCGGAAGTAAGTCGAAAGTACACAGCTATAAAACAAGGTTCGGATGAGTGAATCGGAGGGTTCATCGCAACCCACCCAGGAGCAGTCTCCCAGACCGGTTCGCAGTCCTACAGAGCAGACAGCGGATAGCCGCCCACGTCGGAAGCCAGCGGCATCACTCCGCCGGCCGGAAACAAGATTCCGGAGGAATATCGCCGAGCAACCCGAGGTAGAATAAGCTTTAGATTAAGTTAGTTATAAGTATTTCCACCTGCCCGTAAATGTAAACATGTGTTTAATAAATGTATAATGTGCATCTTCGCGTGTTCATATTTACCTGTATCCTTATCTATAACCATGGTAATAATGGCAGTGATATCTGATGGATGGTTCGCGAAGCGAATATTCCATTAGAATGCGGGGTATCGTTCTGATGAGCGATCAGGAGCATGGTATGAATCATGACTCCTAGACGAACCCCGACTCGAACCGAATGGCGCACAACGTCGTGGCCCGGTTGTATCAATGCGGATAATTATTATGCACAGTAGACCTTGACATATAAAAAAACTGAGAAAATAATGTACTTATATATGTTATTAAAATAAAGCAGAATACACAATTTCATACATCGTACATCACCAGACTCTGTAATTCTTGTACACTATTTGCCATTAATACTGCATCATCAGCATACAATCAAATCACCCATTTACGTTCTTACATCTGTGTGTGGATAACCTTTTGAAAGAACTGAGGCAAATAATAATACATTTTTTTAATAACCAATTCTCATTTATTTAATAAATCATTATCATTATTTTATATTTTAATTCTGCTTATATCATTTTTAATGCATTAGATACAATCGGATTAACCAGAAAGATTCCCAGAAAAAAACAGTATTTCCAGAGGTAAATATTTCTGATAAAACCTTCCAGCCAATATGCTTTCGTTCAAAAAGCATCTCACGAAGTTGAATGCGAAATCATTAAATTTTTGTTCTTTTTAATGAAAGACGTTAAAAATAAAATAATAATATTAAATTTTTTTTTAAATTACACATTATTTAAAAATTTTATTGTACTTAAATACATTTTGAATATATAATATAATTTATCAGAAGACATTTTTTAATAATACTAATGTTAAGCTTTTATGGTTTAATTTTTTTAACAAAATTTCATTTTCCTAGATCGTACCAAGCTGTTATGGCTTGTCGGCACGTTTCTTAATCAATTCTTACATTAGTACATCATACAGTAATAACGGGTAATAATAGAAGTAAAATAACAGATAATCATTATAAATGGTAATTATAAAAGTGAATAAATCACATCTTTATATGGTGAAAGTAAACTCTAAATCGTAAGGATGTGGGCAGTACCAGCAGCATTATCACTATTATATGTTGATCCTACCTTATAATTATACCCTTCTTATAATCAAAAATGTCTATATGTCTTTTGTATATCATCAATGTTGCAATGCAGTCTGCTGTATTTAACTTATTATTTATTTATTATTATTTCTTCCTTATATAACCCAAGAAATTATGATCTAACTGTTCTTATCGAGGACTAGTACTAAATTTTTAACAAAGACTAACAATCATATATGAGGAAATATTGCTTTTAAAATTAGCAATATTAACTTTGTGGTTAAAATTCATATATTTTTTTATTTATTATCTTAGTTTAATAACCACAATTGAGTTTAAAAAACATCTACCGGTTTCGGAAAACACCTTTTCCTTCTTCAGGATATGTCAAAACTAACTAAAAATATAGCATTGTTTTTCTATTTATCCAAAATCTATTTTTAAATTTTTAAAAACAACTATTATTTAAAAAGTAAATTTAGTACCTAACTCAAATTGCTGCTCAATACAAATTTAGTCGAATAATTTTTAGGAAAAAATTTTAGAATAGGACTCGTAGTTAAATTTAGTTGGCTGTTTAGAATTTCCTGATTACTTTTACATGCTTTATTTATCTCCAACGATTCCAAATTATTTAATTTGTGACCTACACCGTTTATATGCAAAATTGACAATCCCAATTTTTTATCAAAACCATGACTATTTTCTATCAAATGATTAGCAAATTCTGAAAACCCACTATTGTTCAAACATCTCAAATGCTCCTTTACTCTTATATTAAAATTTCTACCCGTTTTACCAACATAAAATGCAGCACAATCCTTACAACTAAGTTTATAGACGCCAGAATTGTTAAATTTATCATCCTTGTCCTTAGAATTTATGAGTAAATTTCCTATACTATTATTTGTGTAAAATGCTGGTCTAATATCTCGTGGTAGGTGTTTAGATATTTGTTTTGAAAAGTTATTTATGTATAAAATCCTACGCCAATTATCATTATTATCATTATGTTTCATCTGTGATTTATATAAAAACTGATTATTATATTCTTTTAATTTATTTTTTAAAATAGTGTCTATCAAACATGTATTATACCCATTATTAACTGCTATTTTTTTAATTGTATTCAATTCAATATTAAAATTGGATGTTGACATAGGAATATTGACTAAACGATGTATCATGGAGTGGAACCCTGGACAAGGATGATAAATTTAACAATTCTGGCGTCTATAAACTTAGTTGTAAGGATTGTGCTGCATTTTATGTTGGTAAAATGGGTAGAAATTTTAATATAAGAGTAAAGGAGCATTTGAGATGTTTGAACAATAGTGGGTTTTCAGAATTTGCTAATCATTTGATAGAAAATAGTCATGGTTTTGATAAAAAATTGGGATTGTCAATTTTGCATATAAACGGTGTAGGTCACAAATTAAATAATTTGGAATCGTTGGAGATAAATAAAGCATGTAAAAGTAATCAGGAAATTCTAAACAGCCAACTAAATTTAACTACGAGTCCTATTCTAAAATTTTTTCCTAAAAATTATTCGACTAAATTTGTATTGAGCAGCAATTTGAGTTAGGTACTAAATTTACTTTTTAAATAATAGTTGTTTTTAAAAATTTAAAAATAGATTTTGGATAAATAGAAAAACAATGCTATATTTTTAGTTAGTTTTGACATATCCTGAAGAAGGAAAAGGTGTTTTCCGAAACCGGTAGATGTTTTTTAAACTCAATTGTGGTTATTAAACTAAGATAATAAATAAAAAATATGAATCTTAACCACCAAGTTAATATTGCTAATTTTAAAAGTATATATATATATATTTTATTTATTATTAAATAAAAAATAGGAAATATTACATTATTTTAATTAGTATGTGCCATAAATGTGCACACTTTCTATGCCTGTTATATATATATTTCAAAATGCTTTCTATGAGCCTTCGTAATATACAGTATATAGTTAATTCCACTTAATTGGGCCGCCGGCTAATTGAGGCAGCCATTTATTTGGACTAAATCTCAAGGAACGGAAACTAAACCAAGAAACAAACAGTAATTTGCATCACTTAATTGGTACAGTAATACATCATAATACATATTATATGTACACATAACTTAAATGTTTACAGTCACATCAGTGTAGGGGCGGGCCGGCGACCCAACAACTTATCTACTGTACCGTATTCAATTACTGCTACACCGCCTCGCAAATGCGACATATCTTTTGGGTATTTTCTTTATCTAATTTAAATATTAGATGAAGACAATGATGATGATGATGATGACTAACCAGGAGGCAAAAAAAATTATAGCTGAGTTACACATTATTTTATGCAGGAGGGAAATGAAGGGAGCCCTACATCAGCATTGAATACTTGTGCTTATTTTGTAGAAGGGCAAACACACAAAAACAAGAGAGTATACTTGATGCATGCCTGCAGAATTAAATAGCACGTATTTACTTATTAGAGTTTATATTATTTTCTTATAATTTATATTTTTGTTCAAGAATTTTACACATGCTTTGGTTAATTGGGACAGCCACGTAATTAGGTCAAATGTTTCCAATTAAGCGGAATCAACTGTATTTATAATATCATGAAAATTAAATAAATATTGTTTTAAACATTTAAGTTTCTATCTTTGATCTTTTACAACTGGGTCTTTTTTATTCAAATTTTTAGTGCTATAATTTTTCACTTTATTTATAAACTAGAGCCCAAATTTTTACAATTTTTGCCTCAGCACGGTATAGCCAATTATTTATAATAATGTGTATAACATGGACACCCGCTGCCTACAGGGCTTAGTAATAATAATACGCCATAATTGCTTCATGGTTCAATAATAACGAAAAATCCAGAAACAGAACACCAATAAATGGAAGTTTGTCACCTAGTTTTTTATTTTTTGTTAAAAAATTAAAACACCTTTATTTTTAAAATAAACAGTCTTTATTTACAGTTTAAAGATACATAAGTATTAATTTTTTTATCAAAATGTTTTTTAAATATTAAAATACAAAGTATTCATTTTTATCAAAATGTTTTCTAAATATTAAAATACAAAAATACCTCTCATACTAACGTAACAAGGTACGACACCAAATATGGCTAAAATAATAATTGCATTAATGTAAAAAAAATTGAGGCAAGGGCACCATAATGGACTACCCTCACTATGGTTATTTGAAGTTCATAATTTAAGAATTTTTCATGTTTAATAGGATTAACATTTATTTTATATAACCATGATAGATGGTAAAAGTATCTTATATAGTATGTACATTAGTGATAGTAAACCATTACGTGACTGTGATTGTGGCAATGATTGGTAACTGAGATTTAATGATGATTGGTAACTAATATTTAACTGTCAGAAATTTACTTTCTAGTGTACCAGTCATTGCTCGAAGAATTACATTAATCAGTTATCAATCTTCATTAGAATCAAACACAATCAGTCACAATAACAGTTAAAACAATGGTTTAAATAACGATTTTATCATCATTAATGTACATACAAAATGAAGAAAGGTGTTTGTTAACTTTTGGAATCTAAGTGGAATAATCACTATGCATTTTCTATACATTTTTGAAAATAAATTAATTGGAAAACTCACTGTAGGATAATAATTTATAAATAATATAAAAAAGTGGATTTTGTAGATTAGTCTACTATTGTATTCATAGCCTCAATATATATTGCATTAAGGTAATAAAAGTTTAATGGAAAGATTTTCACTCTCGCTAATAACTGTAAAAAAAAAAAATCTTATTACTTGGAAAAAATATTCTCAGTTTCCTGTAGAGAGGAAAGTATGAAAGAGAAAAATATATTTATTGTAAAATATAATAGTCGGGGCCTTTCATGGTCCACAAAACACAATCAATTCATTTTCATCAATATCTACTATGAATGTGTGATAAACTTTACAATACACAAATTATAAATAAAATAAAATCAAAACAGGTTATTTAAATTCAACCTTTGTATTTGTAATTTTTAACATATAAATATGATAGAAACAAATATTGATTAATTTGAAGTTGAATAAACAGTGGATGTAAATATGATCCCTAATTTAGTTTCATATGTATTCGATGAGTAATCTGAATGTATGTATAATATGTATATAATATATTAATTTATACCAGAATGACAAAATGAACTATTCTAGTGTATTCTGAATACAACTTACTGAAAATACACAGAATCACACAACATGTCAATATACAATGAAAACATAAAACCATTTACCAACAGAATGAGAACAGTGACAAAAATATGGATACCTCAATCAATAGACCATAAATATAATATAAATGCTAACTCATAAAAATGTCTTTTCGGTGACATTTGACAACAGTATTGATTGCTAGGTGTTGACTGTACACATGCACAAAATTATCGACTGTCGACATACACAAAATTATCATCACGATTCATACTGCACAACTCATACGGAGGATTAAATGTCGCCGGTGGTGGTGACAGATTCGTAAATATCTTTCTCCATTGAAGTTATATTTGCAGTGCTTTTTTTTGTAAGAAAAAAGGTGCTGGAACTAACGTCTTGTTAAACTTTTATTAAAAAAATCAGTTTTTAACATAAATTTAATTTACCTACTGTATTTAAGGTAAATGTTCATAGTAAATTCCAAAATTTTGTCCAATTTAATAGGGCGATTCAAGTAGACGTGGATCAAACATCAAATATTCAAAAGTTACTTTTATAACTTGAAAAATCTGTTGAAAAAAGGTGTCGGAACGTCGTTTCAGTGTGTTCTATGGCAAAAAAAGCACTGGTATGGAATCTTTTAAGATGGACAATAAATAAACAGACATACTTCTGACATTGAAAATAACTGAAAAACTTTTCATTCCCATCTTAATTCTTTATATAACACCATTATGTCTACTTTCTATAGTTGGATAAAATCAATTAATCCTGTTCCAACATCGCCATTTCCATTTGCAATAGCAAAAACAATGCTCCTCAAAAACTAAGCCCGAAGCTCTGCCCTGGAATAGTCTGCATTGATGCCATGACGGTGTCTGCGGATCGTTCCTTTCAACAATAATCATCCCGTGTCATCAGCTCAAAATGTCATTGAAAAGACGTCCAAAAAGAAGTCTCAGCAATATATTTTAAATCTCTGTTTATTATATATCAATCAGTGGGGCATACAACATATAGAAGATAAACATTTATTTTTTCTGTTAGGATTTTGAGATTTATCCATTTTGCCCAAATTGACATGAAGAAGGTTTTTTCACACTGGATGATGATAATGCAATTCTTAATATTATAATCTTTTGTAAAAGGATGAAAATATTTAAAAAAACAATATATGTAGCATATTGAAAATAAATTATTATTATCGTTGTGACCATAACACGCAATATGCAAATTTAATAAATAAATAAATAATATTTACATATTAAACTAAAAACCTCTTACATTAGAATTGCATGAGATTGTCTTGAAAATTAAATTAGTTAATCACAATATGTAGATTACTAATGATGGAATTTTTTTTTAAAGAATCATACCTACACAGGTACCTTAAGTATACTTGCATTAATAATAACCAAATCAGCTATTCATAAACAATTTTATTTAGTTGTGAAGCAAACAAATTAGTAAATTATTGTTTTGTGACAAAATTTTAAACAATACTGGACTATTACTATTTATTAAAGTATTTTAACTCAGTTCACAAAAGTTTTCAGTGAGTGACTTGTATTGTTTCTGCAATGACCAATTCAATTTTTAAAACATAGCTATATTTGACATGCTAAACAATACAAATTTACTTATTAATAAAAAATAAAAATTAATTCTTCATAATATCAAAAAAAAATAATATCTATACAGTAGATCCTTAGCAAAAAAATATAGTAAAATTATTTTAAGTTGACATAAGGGGGATCACAATAAAATTAAAATAATTACAAAAACAATTTTTCAAATCTAATCTGCTATGAAAAAAATACAATTATTCTTTACGATTATTATATTTATTAAATTTTATATACCAAAACAATTCACATGTTTAGGCCAGCATAAACATCAGCATTGTTTTACATAGTCTGCATACACAGTCTAGTTGAACGGGGAGACGTGATCGAAACAAAAATCTTTATTTTTTAATTCTAATTTGAGAATGCCAACATACTGGCCACTGGTAAATACAGTATCTGAAAGACTGGAATGAGAAATATGTGTAATGAGTTACATATTTGTTTTTGTCATATATAATAATTTAGTTACTTATATCATTCAGATTCAGAAAAACATACAATTTACAGAATACAATATAACAGAAAAACATTAAATTTATAATATATATCGTTGTGGTAAATGTAATAGACTGTATATCAAAATTACCAAACTTTTCAGGAGAAAAAACTACCCCATTTTTACTCCATCTCACAGATTCTTTCGCAAATTTATTATCTTCATTTAATTTGCTCTCTGTTAACGGTGTTATAATCATTTTGACGTAAGTTGCGTATTACGTCACACTAGGTTGACAGTTTTTTGTCTCTCCTGAAAAATTTGGTATTTTTAATATACAGCTTATTGCATTTACCATGACGATATGTTATAACAAAATGTACAATCATTCTATTTCAAGAATGAAGAGAAAAGGAGTATTTTATTTGTATACGTAATATTAAGAAAATGACACTATACTATCTCAATAGTCATATATATTGTCAAAGCAACATCAGGTCCTATTTGGTTTATTACAAATGAGATGGAAAATATTTAAACAAAGTATTTAAATTTATAAATTTGTAAATTTCCATGTCAAATCTTACATTACCATTGCAATGTACTTGAAATCACAATACTATAGTGATTTGTTAAGAATACCAAAATTGTAGTAAAATTTGTGGTTGCTTATCAGGTCAAAAACAATCAATTACGTTATGATATTGTCTACATGATTAATCACTTAATAATACAACCAAAATATAATAAAAGTATGGAAATGAGGCCGCATGTCAAATAATAATCGCAGTTACAAAGATTTTACATATATGCATATTTTTGGATTTGGGTGTGAGAAAATAGTTTTATGTATTTGAAAAGTAATGTGTACTGGTAGACTTGTAGTTGGAGATTACATTTGAAGACTAAATATATAAATTTTGTTTACATTACAATAAATACGGGATTTTTGGAAAATTAATTTGATTTTTTTTAATATACAAAAAAAAAATATTAACATATCTGAAAGCAAAAAAATAAATCTAATTAACTATGTTTTATTGCATATAAAAAGTTATTTAAAGCAAAAGATATCTTTAACTTACTGCTTACCAATTTTCTTTCGACTGAACATGTTAACATTTCATCTGAGGCTGGCATAGTTAACTATACATTAGGTCAATTGAAACAATCACAATTATATACCATAGAGAAGGTTTCTTTATTCTTTACACATGTACACGACAGATTCAATAAATATATAACGTTGCATGCCATAAGCAATATGTAACTAAAGATTTATTTAACATACAAATCAAAGATAATATAAAGATATTTGGAGGGAATTTATATCTGAAACAAATATTTGTCATAAAACTTGAAATATGGCTTCCTATTCTGTTCTTTTCAATCACTTCTCAAGACGATCAAGACGAACACATCTCTGGTGAAGTGTGTTCTTTATGTATAAGATCGGTCTCTCAGAAAGTTTCTTAGGATAAAATTTAAAAAATATATATATATTTTTAAATTTAACATTTGTTATATCTTAAAGCAAAAAGTTCACAATTTTATAATGAAATCTAAACAAATGAAGGAAAACAAAGTTCGCCAGCTGTTTTTTATTTGTTCAGGATATCAAAGTGTACAAATATGCCATAAAGACTTTTTTTGTGAAATTGAAATCTACTTAAATTAATTAAAAATATATATATTATATACAAATCAATCATTAAGACACTGCCAATAGCCTTAAAACACTTAAAGCTATCATCGATGGATGGAAATGCATCAAATTACAATTTTGATATAGACATAAGAAAAGAGAATTATATTTTATATGCAATATTCAAATACAACAGCATATTAGATAGAAGCATAGCATTTTGTTTTTACTGTACCTCCATATTATGTGAGTGAGGTTTTTTAATATATTTATATACATATATAGAAATAACATAATGCCAATAACACACACACGCATACATATTTTAAGATTCTAAATGTTGCAGTGTTTATTTGAAGATTTCAAATTATATTAATAGCCTATTAAATTAGAAATTATGAAGAAGTTATGCTGAAAGGTATTAGAGAAAATATAGAAGTGAATAGAAGAAGATAAGATTTTATAAAGCCAACATATTTAGCTTAAAAAAAGTCTATGCATTTAGTATTAAATATTAAAAATTGAATTATTAAGACATGTTTTCACAGGTGTCAAACAACAACAGAATTTATTCTGGGGTATTCAGTCGTGGGTACACACCACATTTCAATGGCCCTATTGATGGTCACTTTTGGCCCTAATTATGGCTACTGAAATGTAACCCAAAATGAAAATTACAATAAAAACTGACTCCAATGGAATAAACCAGAAATTCTATTATTGTAAAATATTGATCCACACCACTGTGTACATATTAAAGGTACAAAAATATTTGAAGTTTCAAAGAGATCACTGAAAGTTTAGCACCAATTATGCATTCAATACAAAACAGTAAAACTTTTTTAAACTGTAAAATTGTCTCTTATATTGCTGTACAAATTTAACACCCAGCTATCAACATTTTTAAATATCTATTTTGATTATGAATTATTTTAACTCAGATTCAACTTTTTTTTAAAAGTAATGAGCAAATTTACAAAATTTAAAATCAGGTCAGAATACAGCGTCATTGTGATATAAATTCTAAATAAAAAATTTGACATGACTGTTCGTAACAATATTTGGCCGCGTATTCTTTGGAAATGGAAATGTTTACGCCCACTCTTGTGTAGGCTTCCGTGATGGTCACGCGTGTGTTCCAAGAAGTCTTTCGTCAGCTGACAGTTCGTCACTTTCTGATTCCGCCTTGTCCTTCTTGATTGAACGATAACGTACCTAAAAATATTATTAAAATGGTTGCTTTATGGATGACAATAATGCAAACAATACTGTTTCTTTTATATTGATATGCGACACGGATGGACAGACGTAAGGAAATTATACACAATATATATGTTATATCTAATAATATATATATATATATAGTATAACTCCATTAATTTGTGTACTCATATTTCTTATTATCACATAATTCACACTTTTTTCAAATATTTTAGTTCCGTAAATAACATTTCATACTAATTTCTGCCGATAATTTGTAATTCATATGCATTTTTTATACCCAAAGTAAATAATTTATTCGTATAATTCGCATATTCACGTGTTTTTAAATCCAAACTCGCATCATTCATCATCCCTTCGCAAACATCTGCCCATTAGACAATCACGGCGCTGTTCCTTATCACAATAACATTGTGCTTAGAGCTCACAGGATCGAAGACAAACTGAGTCGTATCATACCATATGCATACCAAATTCCATGGTGAATTTTCTAAGATTTGTTGTTATTTCGACAATGATTGTTGGTGTGTTGCGAACTATGTATTTCTACTCGCCTTTGTAACCCCTTATTAAAATAACTTGAACAATTTTCATCACTTAGGTGGTTTGGTCATATGGAACTGATGAATGAGGAGAGAATGGTAAGAAAGATATATGATGCAAGTGTTGATGGCACTAGAAATAGAGGACGCCCGCGGAAGACTTAGCACAACCAGGTAAACCAGATAATGGAGGATGGTTCTGTTAGAAGCCTCAACAATCAGCAAGGTTGTATTAGATGTACGAATATGGATAAGGCGAGAATTGTGTTAGGATAGAAGAGTGTGGCGCTCTATCCTCTCTGCCTACCCCCGTGACGAAACGGCGTGATGGTAAGTAACAATTTTCATTGAATCTCATAATTTTTATAAATTAATTGTGTGTAACAGTTCTATTGATTTAATACTGTATATTTTGTTTATGAAATGTTGTGATTTGTTTAATGTAATAAATAAACTGAAATCTTTGTACAGTAGAACCTCGTTAATTCGTAGTTCAAGGGACCAAAAAAAATTGAATTTGTATTACACAGAACCCTATTAATAAGAAATTCAAGAGATAAAAAAATAATAATTTTGTGATGTAATTGCGGAAAAAATTGCAAAAGTCATGAAAAAAGCCACTAATTTTGTGAAAAGCATACATATTTTGGCATATTTCACGAAATCATCTCGTAAACGCAATATTTATTATACTAATACAAAATCTTGATGTAATTTATTATATGTATGTACTACTGAAACTAATTAGTCTAAATATTAGATTTATTTATTGTTATAAAAGTACAGATCCTACCTTAAAATGTTCTCAGGAAATTAAACAATCATTAAATAAAGTACACGATAACTAATAACTATAACACTAAATTAAAATTAATAAGAACAAAATTAAACATTTTAAATTGTCAGGCATGATTCAGATTTAAAAAAATCATCTATTTTTCCTTGTCTCATTTTTTGAGACTTCCGCAATATAAATTTTACCACCGCATCAAATGAGCACATACTTCTGCCAGTGTCTCGAAAAATTCCACGTGAAATAATAAGTTAAGTTAACGATAATGTCAATGAAGATTATTAACACAATAAATACAGTTATTAGAAATACAATCGTTCATAAAAACGTGAAATAATACGAAAAGTCAATCTTTTAAAAAAAAACATTTTAACACAAACACAGTTATTAGTATAAAAAAAAGGGGAATTTAGAATAAGCAAAAAACAATCTGAAACGCGTTAAGTAAAAGCAATTAGTGCAAACTATTCATCTTTATGCTATGGCGCAAATCAAAGCAGTCAACTGAAGAAAGCGTACACGGAATTCCTCAATTTTAGGGATACACAAATATTCATAGAGGAAGTTCAACACAAAGTAGGCTCACAAGCACGTCATGTTGGCAAGTATCGCGAAATACATAAAGAACGTTGCACACGGGCGCGTGATCAAAAAGCTGCAGGCATTGTTATTTTCTACAATTTTTTCATAACTTAAAATTTTCAAATTGTGTCATAAAAATGTACTGATTTATGACACAAGGGCCTGAAAATTATTTCTTACTACGAATTACCAGTGTTTTCGTATTAAAGGGATTGATTAAGTATGAAACTGACAATTTGGATCTTGAAATGTTTGAAAATGTTCAAATTATATCGAATAAAAGGGGTGTGAATTAACAAGGTTTTACTGTAATTTAAATACATATTACCATTAATTGATTACCACAATGCCATTCGTACAGTGCGCACATGTATTACTTTCTCTATAATAAATGTAAGTGTAATTTGATTTTTATAGTATTGAAAAGCTATTTTAGTGTTATTCAGTGTTCCTCTCAATTCTTTAAATTTATTTGTAACTAACTAACTAACCATCATGCCGTTTCTCTATTCTGATGTTCAATGTTTAAATACAAGAGTGATGTTTTTGATGCTGTTCTGACTCAAAGATGTAATTTATTTTGGTGTTCAGCCATTCTGCATTAAACCTAAATTTTTAATGTTTTTTTTTTTTGCTTAGCATTAATATATATATATTTTTAAAAATTAATTTTATCAATTTATAAAGGGTTTTTCATTAAGGGCGCTCAAACTTTTTTTTAAAATAAAACAAAAACGAATGAATATATCTAAAAAAAAATTATTATGTTTTGAAGTACATTTAGTGGCAATTATGTATGAAATTCAATTTCCCTCGCATGACCACCGCAGGCACGTTTGCAGAAGTCCAATCGTTGAATCCAATTTTCCACCACTTTTTCACATAATTCGGCCCGAATCGCACCAATTTCGCGTTCAATATTTTTTCTTAGCTCTTGTAACGTCGCCAGCTTGTTGGTATAGACCAAAGATTTAACATAGCCCCAAAGAAAATAGTCCAATGGTGTTAAATCGCATGATCTAGGCGGCCATTGAACTGGTCCATTTCGCGAAATAACACGCTCACCAAATTTGGTTTTCAATAAGTCAATTGTTGCGTGTGCCGTGTGACTGGTAGCGCCGTTTTGTTGAAACCACATATTGGCCAAGTCCATACCTTGCAATTGAGGCCAAAAATAATCAGTTATCATGGAGCGATAACGATTACCATTCACAGTAACATGACGATTAGCATCATCAACAAAAAAATATGGTCCAATGACACCTCCGGCATGTAATCCACACCGAACAGTGATTTTTCCGGGATGTAATTGTGTTTCGTGAAGCACGTGTGGATTGGTGCCTGCCCAATAACGCATATTTTGCTTGTTTACATATCCATTGAGCCAAAAATGAGCTTCGTCGCTAAAGATGATTTTTCAATGGAATTCAGCATCATTTTCAAATCGTTGTGCAGCCCAATTGAGGAATTGGCGACGCTTAAAATGGTCAAGCGGCTTTAGTTCTTGTGTCAACTGGATCTTGTATGGATGTAGGCCAAGATCTTTTCGCAAAATTCGTCACAATGACGTCACAGAAATGCCCAATTGTTGAGAACGTCGTATTAGTGACTCATTTGGGTCATCAAGAACAGATGCTCTAGCGGCGGCAATATTTTCCTCACTTCGTGCATTTCTTTGTCTCACTGGCACTGGAACATTGTGTAGCGACAATATGCTTTCAAATTTTTGCACCAAACGTTGAATTGTTGATGTGGCAGGCAAGTGATGACGACGATAAAATGGTCGTAATGCTCTTAAAGTTGCGGTGAGCGAACGCGAATTTTGGTAGTAGATTTGAATAATTTGCAAGCGTTGCTCCGGTGTGTACTGCTCCATGATGATTTGCCAACTAAGTACGAGTGTTAACCTCAAAAAAAATTGAAGAAATATGGCGTAGTTTCTTGTCCCTGTTGAAAGAAAGTTTGAGCGTCCTTATTGAAAAACCCTTTATATTAGGGGTACCAGTCGAAAATGTCGCATTTCGGTATGGCCCTTGTTTGATCCTCAGTCGCGTCCGTCTCGTCGAGTCGTCAGCACGTAATATATATTACTTTTGTTCCTTAACATTTGGAGATCATCTTTCGAAAGTTATTTTTATTTTTGTTAGCGATACATTTAAAATGGAAGGGTTTATACCAGATAAGAATTTTGTGCGCAATTGCTTGATCTACGAGTTCCACCAAAAAAACTCTGCGAGGAAGGCTGCAGAAAAAATTTGCAGTATATACGGTGATGTGATATCCATTCGCCAATCGCAAAAGTAGTTTAAAAAATTTCAGAGTGGGAATTTTGATACGGAAAACCAGCCTCGAGAAGAAAAGGTCTTTAAAGTGGATGATGACATTTTAATGTGTGAAGTCGAAGCAAATCCAACAAAATCAATTCAGCAGATTGCAGACACACTCGGATACTCCTGGTCGAGTGTAAAAGCCATTTGAAAAAAATCGTCGAAATAAAAGTTAAGCGACTTAGAATGCACGCAGAACACAAAGTTTTTTTTCAACACGACAACGCAAGACCCCACACTGCAGCGATTACTCGAAAAAAAATAAACGCTTTGGCTGGAAACAAATCGATCACCCCCCATATTCACCGGATTTAGCCCCATCAGATTACCATTTATTTAGATCCCTGCAGCATTTTTTATCGGGAAAAAATTTCAACAACTTAGACGAAATAAAATCTGCCCTTGACGACTATTTCCAGTCGAAACCAGAAACTTTCTATTCAAAGGGCATAAAAATGCTTGAAAATAGATGGAAGACTGTATTAGAAAGTAATGGGGAATATATAATATAAATTTTTTCAAATAATAAATGATTTAAATTTATATTTGCCTTTTTATTTAAAATGCGACATTTTCGACTGGTACCCCTAATATATATATATTTAAATTTGCTAAGCAAAAAAAAAAAATATAAAAAAATTTAGGTTTAACACAGAATGGCTGAACACCATTTATATATATTTATATATATATATATATTCAATGCTACTTGTGTAGCTGCACATCTTTTTTTTTAAATAATTAATTTAAGTTTATTAATTTAATTAACATAAGGGCGGGAATACAATATAAATAAATAAATAACATGTTTTATATAGAATTTTTTTTTCGTGTTTTGTTCTCTGAAATGGTACCAACAGTTGTGTCAATCCTTGACAAAAAAACAAAAAAAATTGATATCAAAGATAAAATTGACTGAAAAATTCCAATCCCGAATACCTCTTATACCTCCTTGGGTTCGAACATGAAAAATCGTGTGAAAACAGTAAGCTTCAACAATTAAGGCCAACGAAGCATGAGGACTTAATAGCTTTTCAAAATTTTTCACACACTTTTTAATACTCCAATTTCTTACCTAATTTTGATGGAAAAGGTGATTTTTTTTGCGACAAGTACTGGTGAACCGCATCCAGAAGCATTTTTTAATATTGGACACATAAAATAACAATATTTATATATATATAATAATATTTATATATTTTTAATATTTCTTAATATTTTAACACATAAAATGGTGAAATAATAGACAGTCACCATGTTATGAACACCAGTATGAAATCACAATGTCGACAGCGACGGCGTGCACTAATATGCGCAGTAAACTGACGCATTTTCAAAATAAATTGTCCTCATTATTTGTTATTTGGATTTTTTTTTTAATATTGACCCCATGAGTTATGTATTAACAGAGTTTTACCGTATATAGTATATTTACCTTAGTTTTAATTTTTGTAGTATCCGGATGTGGACGATACATGAGAAAGTTATCTGTCACCCAGAACATTATAATCTGGAAGTAGGAAAAGAAAAAAAGATTAAGAATTACAAATACAAATTAAATGTATTAATTAGAAAGATATACATATAAAATCAATTTTATCGAAAAATATTGTTGTTGCTACCGGGATACGAACCTGCATCACTTCCAATCGAGGAACATGGAATATCCGATGATGTATAATTTTTGATAAAATTGTTTTTATATGTATATCTTTCTAATTAATACATTTAATTTGTATTTAAAATATCACAGACCTATGTTCTGAATAATTACAACATCACAATAAGAATGTGTTCTCCTTAATAATTAAGAATTACATTTTAAAAAACATGAGAATGTACTCCCATTACGTCACATTAATATTCTTACTATCTTCAAACAGCTAAGTACCTGTGCCAAAACAACTTGGTGGCATCCTGGAATGATGATTCAAGAATATATTATATGGAGTATTGTATATGTATTGAACATTTATCTAGTGTCAGGAGCAACAAAAACACTGAATAATTTGAATCCATATTATATTCATATATCAAGGTTTGATAATTGATATAGCATTTTTATAATTTTTTGTGTGATTATAAATAAAACATTTTTATGACCATAGAAAAAAATAACCACGACAATAAGTTCAGATACTGACTAAATAAAAAAGATAAAAGTAATAAATCTATTAAAATATTGCGCCAACGTATGCATCCATTGTATCCATTAGATTCCATTGCATCCGGTTGAAGGTCTACGATAGGTGTCGCTATTCAAAACAAATATAAAATACAAAACCTATCAGATAAATAAACTATGTGGCGATGGATTGATACGTCACTGGCCGTGGTTGAAAGATTTTTGCCACAGATATATTCGGCGCTGGGCCGTAGAGGGATTTTTTTTTTACTAATATTTTTTTTTTTTTTTTACTGGAAATAAAGACAAAGTATACCACATGGTGCATTATTAAAACAATATAATAAGGGATTTCCGCATTGAACTATAAATTTTACAGAAACCCTGACCGCAAGCCTAGCAGCAAGCTTTTCTGGTAGTGATATTTATTTACCTGTCACATTTCCACTAATCCTTTTTTAGACCAAAGATTGCTACTACATTATCATTTTGCGACAATCCAAAATGGTATTAAAAATATATATCAAGCTAAGTATACTACATTAATAAACAATTAGATGCAATTTGGAGGTAAATTAATTTATTACTTCTACACATGGCTGTGGTGTAATTTAAAAATCTACTAATACCAACTCCATTTTTACCGTACAGTCTGACTCAAACTCCGTGCGATTTTATGTGAACAAAGAAAGAAATTCTTTTTACACATAGTTCTTAGACACAGCACTGATCTAGAGAGAGAAAACACAATATAATTTGTGAAAGAATGACCGCCCGCATAATGTGTCCAGTATGCAATCATCCGGTATTGATGATTCGCTTTCATAGTGTAGTTCTTCTTCTGAAGCATACACATTAAACACTTTTATAAAGCACAAGCATTTATAACTTTATAAACCTGTACATTACTCATATACATTATCTATTTATTAAAATAGAATATCATTTTTTAAAAGAGGAGTCGGGCCGTTTTCCGACGACTAACTCCGCTTAAAATACCATAAATCAGAGACTCTTGACTCCACAGCCCTGCTTCTACCTGTGGACATTCTTTCTAATCGGTGTAATCTGATTTTTTTCATTATTTTTTATTTTTCAATTGATACTAATTAAATTAATCAATTAGAAAGATATACATTTTTTAGATAAACAGATTTTTTTTATCTTTCTAATTGATTGATTTAATTTGAATTAAAAATACCACAGAAATATGTTCTGAAATTTCCAATTTCACAATAAAAATGTGTTTTCATTAACAAAATATACATATAAATTTAACTTACATTTACAAAGAATGGTATTATCAACATAATGACGGCCAACTCCAGTCGGGGGTCTGTTACTGGAGACAGAACCAAATCTGTGACTCCAACTCTCCCGAGAAGCCAAACAGCTATTCCCATCGCTGCCTTCATTACCACCATTATCAAGGCATACAGTGCACATTGGCAACCCCACGCTGCAGCTGACGCAGGCTTACCTACAATTTAAATAATTTATATGTAAGGAAATCCACTATGAAAATACACATTAAATTAAGGAAATCGGACAAAACTATCATTTTTTATATTATTAGGTGAGGTTAATGCTTGTGGGTTGTCTTATCCATTAACTGACGTTATAAACCAGCAGAGTTACTATCTAAGAGATTGATAAAGCAATTCTCTGTTTTTTGGCAACTTTATAGGTCATGTTGGTGAACAATCATGGTAATATGTAGGGTCTCCTTTCTAAATTTGATGCACTTTTGTCAGGGCAGAAAATTAATTTTTCTGAAACCGGCCAACATCAAATAATAAAATCCAAGTGGTCACCTACATATATTTTAGATTAATTACTAAAATATCTAACCACAAAGTCATTGATTCAAATATTAGAAAGATAAAATAATGATAATAGTGCCTTCGATCAGCTGTAAATAAAAATAAGTGATCTTTAGTGAGGTGAGACTAAATTTCATTCTATAAATATATTTTTATTAATAGTACAAATTCCAGATAACCTCTTGGAAGCTTATCAACCAAAGGAAGTAGACAAATTAATTTTAATAACCCCGGGAATGAATTGTATTTAGAGGGGAAAATATTTTGATATATGTATTTAAAATTAAACAATCAAGCATCTGAAAAAAATAGAAGTGGACCATTTATACGTTAAAGTATATTGTATATGCAACTTGCCTTATCACCGAATGCATTATTGATAAGAAATAATGTCAACATTAACTTATGTGAAAGAATAATGAAATATGCATAATATTAAATGATATCATTTTAATATTCTCCTAAATACCCTACATTATTCAAAATACTGACTAGGGAATTTTCAATTTAAAAGACATGAAAATTAACATTATTATTTATAATACAACAAACATTGATTTATAAAAGTTGAAAACTTAAATTGTTCCGCACAGCCGCGCGACCGCGAGAAATGCGGCGCTCCGGCCCGAGCGTGCGACGGCCCGGGCCTCGGCCGCGAAGCCCGCGGCACCCCGGCCTGAACGAGAAGCATGCCGCGATCCGAACTTGGCCGTTTCACGGCAATAGCGCGGTCACCACACCCCGACCCTGGAAAGTCGCCGCCACTGCGGCGGCCGAGCGGCCGAGGAGAGGGGGTAGCCGGATTACGGCCGAGGCCACGCCCCGGCACCGCGTGGAAAAATTGCTTTAGTTTTTTCCATATATCTCATTGTAAAAAATTATTTTTAAGGAAATGAGTTTAGAAACCTATAGAATTTTGTAAGGGTGATCGCCCAGAGATAGTTTGACGCACCTCAAAAATCACTGTACTAATAAAAAATGGATTTTTAGTTTTGAGGTGCGTTAATAAATTCCCTGGGCTATCGCCCGTATTGTAATATGCCAGGCATCGCGAGGCAGGTTCATGTTTATAATAAAAAGTACTCGCGATGCCTGGGAAATGTGAAATTAATTTGTTAAATATTAAAATGTATGACGAAAGTCAGTTCTGCCGACCCACACTGGACGGCGGAAAAAATGACCAAAGTTTCCTGATTTGGCCGCCAGGTGGTGTCAGCACGGGACCGTATCGGGGTGGCGCGGGGAAATTGTGGGCCCCCTGATTGGTCCCAGCCATTTGCTGGAGTATGACACTCCGAGTTGAGATTATTAAATATAAATAAACGGTCCAGCGGGCGAAAACTTTACTTGCCTCGTGTGCTTCACCGCTGGACTTCTCTACATCATTCAAGCCTTTTCATTTCTGACCCCCGCATACCCTGGACTTGCTTCTTCTGGAATTCTGACCTGGCTGTACACTTTGGATCGACCCTGTATAATTCCACGACTTGGCTATCGACACTGGATGAAGATTTGGATTTTTGGAACCACTGCACGCCGCTGCAGACATCAGCATCCGAGCAGCAAAGCGAATCGGCGAGCCACCCCTGTCAGATTTACAGTCTTGTTCGCGTACTGAACATAAATGAAAAGACGACGTTTTGCCAACATTGAGGAGATAAAGACAGTATCGCTGAAGGAGCTAAACACCATACCGAAAACTGCAGTCTAGAAGTGTTTTGAAGATTGGAAAAAGCGTTGCCATAAGTATATTATATCTGATGGGTAAATAAATATGTTTTGAGAAAAACGAAAATTACGCATATTTTTTGATCAAATCTCATACATCCAACATTAGTTTAGTCCTAGGTCACCGGATCCGTTCTGCAGTTATGTTATCAATGCCTAGTGATTTTGAGGTTATCAATTTTTGACTGGTTTGTTTCACTGTTTAGTAGGACATTAGATTCTGGTTCTATATTGTTTGAGTTCACATTGTCGTAACTGTGTGTCCTTTCCAACGTATTTCAGATAGTCTCAAATCTTTTTCATTAGATGATTTACAGCTTGCCAGCTAGGCTGCGTATGATGTGAGGAATGATGTGTGTTTGCCAGTCAGATAATTTACACGAGCAGCTAGGGTCTCCACCGAGACGCGACTGGTCGCTGATTTCCCTTCTCCCTAGCCCAAAACCAGGGTAGTATCGAGTGTCAGTTGCATCACATGTTAAACAATCTTCAATTTGGTATATTTTCATAAGAGAGTTATTGAATATATATACTTAGGGTGATTAATAAATATACGAAATGACAAATTTAAAATGTATTTAGATAAAATAAAAATAAAAAGTTGACAATGTCACCGGTTATCTTTCACTAGAATACAAGCCAAATATAGAAAATGTAGAAAACGAAAGTTTGTGCAGTTATAAAACGTTTATGTTTTGAAAGGGAATCATATTAAAGCTAATCTGGATGCTATTTTGAGGGACTCTTCTCATTCGTTGAGCACTGTCTACACGTAGATAATCGATTTTAAACGGAGACGTAAGAGCTGTGAAGACACTTTAGTGGTTAATGTTTAAATGATTATGTAGACTCGTTAAGGTCACCAATAGGGATTAATTGTGTCAGAAGGATGTGTATTACGGTGATTTGTGTTTGATTGTACAGCTAGAGTGGATGGATTATGCATGTGGAACAAACGATAGTTACGTTTATTTACAGATTGAATTTACACTTGTTTATTACATTATTATAAGATTAACGTAGTTCACTGAAGGTGTTGCCGAAGTGCGTGCAAGTAGATGTGTCCGAGGAGCTGACCAGGAGAAAAGTGGTCGGTTCTAAGTTTCCTCAGACAGGTTACGGCGCGACATATTGTTGTCTGGTTTTCTGCAGGTACCAGTTGGACTGTATGGCTGTCAGATGAATGCTTACACGGCCATATCTATGGGACGTGAGCAGGGCCACCACAACGCTCTCCGCAGTGGACGGTCAAAAGACGTGACAACTCCCAAAATGATTAGGAAAATCCATAAAATCGTATTGAACAATCATCATTTAAAATTATGAAAAATAGCAGAGATGGTAAGCATATCTTCCAGAATGTGCTTTTTAAATTATGCATGAGCATTTTGGTACAAAGAAACTTTGCATGCGTTGGGTGCCGCATTTGATCTCTGTCTATTTCAGAGAAGTGTTTGAAGCTCTTTAGACATAATTCCAGCAAGTTTTTGCTAGTTGCATCATGGTTAATGAGACACGAGTCTATCATTACAGACCAGAGACCAAAGAGCAGTTTAAACTGTAGACAAAAAGTGATGAACCCACACCAAAGAAGGTAAAGGCGAAATTTCAGCTGGCAAAATGATGACGATTGTTTTCTGGGACGCTTGAGAACTAATTTTCGTAGATTAACTTGAAAAGGGAAGAATAATAAATGGTGAATACTGTGCGGGCTTGTTAAAAAATTTGGGCGATTAAATCAATATGAAATGACACCTTTGACTGAAAAGAAAATTTTGTTTCATCAAGACAACGCTTGGCTTCATTCATCAAGATAGCACTTGTTTCATCCAAGACAACACATGGCGTTGTGTGGCTAAAATTGCTGTTAAAAGTAGTTAGGTGGAAGGAAATCTTCCACCAATAGCGATGTCATACACGCCTTAAATGGCTATTTTGAAGCCCTTGAGAAATTCTTTTACGAAAATGATATAATGATCCTGGAGAAGTGTCCGTCTAAAATGTTGAGGTAGACGGAAACTACGTAGAAGAATAAATTACTTTCTAACTTGTTTTGGAAACTTATCAATCAGCTCTCGTATGGACACAAGGATTACATGTTTTGTTGGGTAATATAGATTTGTTTATTTGATGATAAAGTATTACTGCACAATGAAAACTAATTTAAGGCCTGTTTGCTCGAGTACCACTTGAGCTGATTTTTTCACGTTTTCAAATTTCATCTTTTAACAGATATCATACATAGTTTTCAAGTCCAAAAAATGTCTTGTTAATGAATGATCTTAATTTCCATAAGCGAATGTGAAATTATTAACACAATGCACACACTTAAAAAATGGATTTAGTGTAGCAATTATTAAATAATAAGAGTGTTAAAAAAATATAGAGCTATTTAAAAAAAAATTATAATATATATATATAATGAAATTTATCACATATATCTATCTGGAAAACCATACTATCTAATGTAAGGAAAATTTTAGGAAAAAAGAAGCTCAATTTCTTATCAGATATAATGTTTATTAGTTTACGTTTAGTTGATCTTCCTAAAAGTCAAAAACTCAAAAAATGCAGACTCACCATACTCTCCAAAATTGATCATGTGATATCCATATATGCGGGACAGCATTTGAGCTAATCTGATGCCAGCCCAAATAATGAGAAGTCCTAGAGTAGAATCTAATAAAAAATTGATTATGTACCTGAAATTTTAAATAGATTATTAATAATACAATTACCAAATAACAGCTTATCAAAACACAATATCAATTTTAATAATATGCGCTACTTTTATAAATATTTTTTAATTACACATTCCAAAAACATTGGGTGCTTTAACAATGCAATGCATTTTGAAATCTCAGACATTTCTTTAAAATTCTCTCACAAAATATATTATTCAATGAAAAGCATTTACATTTATAATTTTTTCATTTGTAAAAAAATGGCTGACATGTAAATGCATTAAAATGAACTGTCCAAAATGAAAAATGTATAGCTCAAATCTATAACTGAAGGAAATAAAGTTGAGATATATTTTTAATGACATTTTAAATTTTTATAAAAGATACTTATAAAAATAAAATATGTAATCCCGAGTCATTTAGTAGTAGCCCAATTTGTTTTACTATGTTTAATTCATTATAATCAAGGACCAGTGTTAAATGCTTGTACTTGAATGGACAGAGTATAGGCGAGGGAACATGTCAAAGCGCAGAGATTTACCAAGTACAGGGATCTCCAATGAATTGCGAAGCGAGCCACACATTAGCCATGTGTATGATGAATGCACCCATTCCTTGTTTCGATGTGTCATAAAACCAGATTAACCATGGTCGTCTTGAAAAGCGGGGTTCACAGAACCTTTTGCCTAAAAATTCAAATTGCATTAAAATATCATTTTAAACATTCAAAATGTTACGATATGGAACATTGGTAGTTCATTAAAAATATCTGGAAGAACTTCCCAAGACAGCAATAAAACCATTATAATATTGTAAATGTTATAAAACTGTTTATCAAAAGCAGTTTGTTGCAGAAAATTTAAAAATCACATTTACTAACATATTTAAATTATGAATTGTTTCCAGAAAATCTTGCAAAATATACAATATATGTAGTAAATTTAGAACCATAGAAAACTAAATGGTATTTTATGTTCCCTTTAGAATGCGGCAATCAATGATTTACTTACGATGATGGAACACTATTGGTTGTGATAAAAAAATCCGAATTAAATGTTAAGACAAAAGTGGCTATTTTTAAAACTGTGTACTGGCCCAATTTGATATATGGTCACAATATTTTTAGTATGTCCAAATCTTTGCAGGAACTAATTACTGGGATTTTATTCCATGGTGAATTGTCATCAAGATATAGATGTCTCACAGAGACAAAGTTATTATTTTTACATGGGAAGTATGGAAGTCTTGGGCATTACAGGGCATACGACCTGTCATTGGCTGATTTAAGTGATTACTTTACACAATGTAGCTCGAAATTAGTTTTTAAAGTATGACTGAATAACCTGTACCTCTATAATAAAACTTATTATATAATAATAAGGAGAATGAATATTATGCATCTCAACATTCCTTTTAGTCCAAAAATTGATGTTTTAAAGTTTGAGGTGTAATAAAGAACTCCCAGGTAATCACCCCCGTGTAAAAATTATACGGCATCGCGAGGAAGGTCATAGGAAACAAAATAAAGTACTCGCAATGCCTCTAGGTTTAATGATTAACTTTTTGAAAAATAAAATGAGAGTAAATGCAGATCCGACGGCCCCGGCGCAGCGACACATAAATGAGTGAGAGTTGTGGGGTCTCGTCGCCAGGCGGTGGTTACGCTGGATCGTATCGGGGTGGCGTGGGTCAGTCTGCCCGCCCCGATTGGCCCAGCACAAAACAGGGGGCCTCGCACGCTTAGCTGGGGTCTATGTTAAATAAATACTGGGCCAGCGGCCTCAGAGATTCATTCTCTCGCCGCTGTGCTCATCAAGTTGAAAATTGTATTCTTATTTATCTTCACCTCGCCTTGACCCTGCTACTTCTACTGTACTTTCTGGGATTTGACCTTTGCTACGACTTTTGGACCAAACCTGGAATATCATTGACTTTGGCAGCTACACTGGACGACAATTTTGGACCCCTTGGACCATTACACGCCGCTGCAGATATCGCATCCGAGATACCAGAGTGAACTGGTGAATCACCTCTGTCTACAGTTCTTGTTTCCTGTGAGGAACAAGGGAGTAGCAGAGATAATAGACCGTTTTTATGGGACTGAGTAAGAAGAGTCGATATAAGCCCCTGCTACAACATATAGAAAATTTTTAATGAAGGTGGCTTGAACACATCTCGAGGAATGACTTTCAAGATGTATTTTCTTAACAATGATGGATCGCCTCAGAGCAAAGTGGGATAAACAGCAACAAAGATTGGGTACTGATTGGTTAAGTACTGAAGCAGCACAAGTTAGGGGAAGATGAAAGCTGGGTAAGACAGATGAGATAACCAACTACCAAGGAGGTATTGGAAGAGGCATAAAACCATGCCCAGAGTATAGTTTTATACCCCCTTCTGATTAATTAATACAATTTAATATTTAAATATACAGTAATACCCCGACTTATGCGAACTCAGAGTTATGCGGTTCATTTGGCAACACTGCCGCTAGATGTTGACCGTTGACAACACTGCCGCTAGACTCCTGCCCGCTATATTCAGTGTTTCTCTTACTGTGATTGCTAGATACTGATATCGCTCATATGGTAGAAGAAGTTGTTGATCTTGGCAGGCAATTAGATTTGCAAGTCAATGCTGACAATGTCAATGAGCTGTTGGATTCACTTAGTCAGGAGCTAACAATCGATGAGCTCATGGAAATGCATAAGCAAAATGACAATGAAGACACTTCAGACCCAATTCCACCAGAAAAGCACATGACAATCACAAGCTTGACAGAAGGTCTCAGCTTAATTGAAAATGGCTTAAAATTTTTAGAAAACATAGATTCCAATGAAGAACGCGTTATAGCTACAAAGCAAGGAATAAAAAATTATTAGCTTGCCACGAAGAAAAGAAGGCATTGTGTCGTCAGACGAATTTGTTAGATTTTATGAAGCCATCGACATCGAAATAACTTTTTTACGTAAATTGTTTATTTTATTAATATTTTGTATTAATATGTATAAAGAACTGCAATTTTATTAAATATTTTTCTTCTAAACTAGTGTATTTGTTAGTCCTTGGTCCCAATTAAACAAAATTATGTATGTATTTATGTGCAAAGTTGTACCTCGACTTACGCAAATTCGAGTTAACCGATTTTCGTCGGTCCCACCTTTCGCGTAATATCAGGGTATTACTGTATATTACAATTTACAAAGTTACAGTACAACATAACCAAATATTTTTTTGCAAAATCTGTAAAGCACAAATGATGATTGACAAAACGAGGAGTTGAAATGAAAACCGAGCTAACTGCCAAAAAATCTAATTAAAATTCGTGGTAAATGCCAGTGCTTATGACCTGAAAATCGGGCTAAGTGCCATTGCCTCTGGAAGTAGTTGGCAGATCTGTCTGTAGATGGCAGATGTGTTAAGTTCAGACTTAACATAAATGAAAACCAAAATACCCGAAATTGCACTTAGCTTAGTTTTCATTCCAACTCCTCAAATGCGATGATGTGGAGTCTAACATGGACAGATATACAACACGTGTCCAATCCTGCTTCTTCTAAAATATGCACATATAGGAAACATGATATTGAATGTTGAAATTTAATGACATTTTTTTATTCTTCTCTTTTATAATACTTTTTTGCAGTTATAAGTATTTTTCCTGACAGTATTAGACTTTCAGTATTGGTACTCAGGTTTTAGCTTGCAGCTTTTGCCTATATCGAAAAACTCAAATTTAAAATATTATCCCTATGGAATATCTAACTAAAATCCAGGAATCGATATGGTACATCTGAACATATAATTATTACGATATAATACACCTGAGTATATATTTTATGATATCTGATTATTACACATCTTTATTAAATATGTAAAAAACAAAGAAAAATTAGTAAATGAAACATTAAAAAATAAATTATGATTTTAGTCAGTCAATATGAAGTTAATTAATAAAATAATACATTATTCCAGTCAGTTGCTTTAAGTGAATAGCAAATTAGCGAATGAAGGTATCAATAAAATAATAAATTGTGATTTCAGTCAGTCAATATGAAGTTAATAGATACTCACCAATTAAACAAGTGAAGGCCAAACAAGCTAACAAAACTTGTAAAAACCATCCATAGTTATCAGTAAGTGCATCTTTACTACAATGAAGGCGAGACCACTGAGTTCCATCCACTGTCGTACCATTACTAGATATTTCAGACATAATATATTTTCGTTGAAATTATTATTAAAACTACATTGGCGTAAATAATATAAATTCTTTACTATTATATGTTATAATTGTATTCAATTCGCAAAGATTGAACAGTAAACATTTGCTATTAACATTTCGAAATGCGACTTAAATTTTGAATCACTGCAAGGCTAGATTCGGAACATACCAAGAAAACTAAAATGACAAGATTGTCAGGCACGTATTTATTCTACGAGTACATACGATCAAGTTCCACAGATGATAATCACGAATACTTATGACATTTGACATATCAAAGGTTCTACAGCATAAACACTTTTTTTTTTAAATAACGGCTGTTGAGATTTCGAATTAGCCATGGAAGTTGCCAAATGTAAAAGTAAATTCATAATCAAATGTAAGTAGACGGTATGCTGATAAAGCCAAAACATAAAACGATACGATAATGTTAAAATTGATGGAAATGTACATAAATAATCAGTAACCATTGACAGAAGAAACTACGAATAATAAATAGTTGGAGTTATCAGAGTGAATAGGATAGTGTGATATTACGGTCGCATCTCACGTGTGACGTTCACGTATTACAAATATTATTTTCGGGGCGAATTTTAAATTAATATTTAGTTATATACCAATATTGCTGTGCGGACCGCGCGCTTACTCACCCCACTCCTAACGTGCATCCACAGCTGACGAAGGGTCGTTACCCTCTCCCCCGCACAATAGCCGTGGTGGATTTCTGCCAAACCGAATCTGGCTCTCGCTCTACGCCTGTCGAACGCATCGAACCTGCTCCGGGGCGCCGCCGGTTTCACGGCCGATCACCGGGCAGCTCCATATCGACTCCCACTTTGCCTCGAGACGAAGCCGCCAGAAAGCTACGACGTGCCTCCTGAAAGGCATCCGAGGACCTCGCCATGGACACAAGGCAAGCAGCAGATATTCCTGCCGCTCACAACGAAGAACTGGAGGCCACCCACTACGAAATGACCGGACGTGACCACGGAGACTACGTGGCGAGCGAAGCTGCAGAACCCGCGTCCGTGAACTGGACGAGGGGCAGGAGACAATAAAATGAGTGAAACGATAAAACAATTAGTGCGCCCATGTTTAATTAAGGTTAGATATAAAAATTTTCAATAAAGTAGACATAAGAATTTTCCTTTTCCATATTTCTCTTTTGTTGTGTGAACGTATAAATTTGTATATAGAAACTCGTATTAATTTAATTTACTCTCCCGCCATCTCTTCGTGACCACCACAAATATTGATTGCGTAACGACCAGAGCATTGCGTTTATATCAGTGAAAAGAATAATTAAAAAACAGAACATCCATAAATGGTCAAAAAATTCATATAACAATACTAAAACTGAGTTGACAGCCCAATTCGATTTTGATATTGTTATTTGAATGTTTTGTCCATTTTTGAGCATTCTGCTACAAAATTTAATTTTGTTTTAAATAAAGCACCCTACGACCAGTAGATGGCACCCAGCATGGAAAAAAGCGCCAGTTCATCTTCAATGATCTCCCTACGACCACTCACGTCTTTATAAGGGATGACACCATCAAGAGCCCACTCCAACAACCGTACAGTGGCCCCCATAAAGTCATCCGTCGAGGTGAGAGGACTTACACCGTACACGTGAAGGGGAAAGACATGACCGTCAGCATCGATCGCCTTAAACCAGCGTTCATGACTGCAGAAGCCACCACAACATTTCAATCGACTATACCGAAGGCCTCCGATCCACCAGATCGGACCAACAACACCACACATTCGGGGAGACACGTCCGATTCCCTGATCGGTTAGATATATAAATGAAACATCGGGGCACAATAAAAACGACAGGAGGCGAACCAGGCACCACTGCAATATGCAACTCATCCTGGCGGAACTCGGGGGGACCAACATCACAGCATTCCTCACTTCCATGCCATTCATCAAGGAAGCTGCTGGTGGGGGAGTGATGTGGCGGCTCGCACACATTGTCCAGACGTTCCTCATTTTGTATTTCTTGGTATTGTACCATCCCACGTGTACAAAGCGGAAACATTCGAAGAAGCGGGTATGACACACGTGCACCACAGATGTGCATCAATACCCGCAGCGGAGGAGGCGGTCGGCGAGAGACGCGGCGCCCAGTACCCGAACCGACCGGACCGCAGATGCACATCCCGACTCTCACCTTTCACTAACCGTGCATCGTATTTTTACATAACCTTTACGTCTTCTGTGTTGTTTCTTGCTCTCGGTGGTTTCTCCCCGATGAGAATAAACATGTTCGGATAAAAATGGTTTTCACGAGAACACCAACCAACCTTCCCAAAATAGATTAATACCAATTATAATAAAATAATGTAATAATCGTAAGTAGGTGCAAGAAATTAATAATTGCATTAGTATGACAGTAAGTGTAAATGAATAAAAATAAGTTTATTCATAATTTAATACAGAAACAATGTACAGCAATAATGATATTACCGTACCTTGAGCTTTAGTTAATATGATAATGTTAAGTGATTATTTAGATAAGACAGACAATGATAATATTAAGTGATTATTGTAATAAAATGGACAACATTAGTGATTACTTTGTAAACAGGGAGTGACCATAAATAATTACAAAACGGGAGCTGGATAAGAACAAAAAAATTAAGAAGGGAGCTAATGGCCATCGAAAAATGGGCCAATGAAACATCGTCAGTTTTGGGAGGGATGAACCAGCCGACCTACCCTCACCGCGAAAACATACCCTCACCGCGACTGCTTAAAAGGATAGAATACCATTATTCTCATCAATTGACAAGAGGTATCAGAAGTCAAAGGATCAGTTGATAGTTTGTCTCAGAATTTGAAAGAGACAGAATAATGAGTAGAAATTTTTCGCAAAAGACGATCCGTAAGAACTTTTGTTTAAAGACGGTCCGTAGAGTTTCGCCATACAACGGTCGGAAGAGAGAGTCGGTGATGAAACTCCACCAGCACAGTCAGTTAGTGCTCCGTCAGCATCACAACGGAAGTAGAAGTCTAGAAGATGCGCTAAGTGCGCCTGTAATCACTAAATATGCCTAACGTACAAAGCATGAAGTTTAGAACAAAGCATGAAGTTTAGAACAAGCAGCGATGGAAAAGACCTAGCAGACCATAGGACGAGCTGAGCGAGTGGAGAAGCAGACAGCTAGCAGATAGAGGCAGCCAGCACCACGCCGCGCGGAATGTGCGAAGTGTAGCTCTTTGATTAAATAAGAGCTTCTGTTATCGTAAATCAAAACAACCCCCCCCCCCCCCCCCCTTATCAACATGTATTTAAAGTTGACAAAATATTCACGGGAACTGATTTCTCAATACTTTTGAAACTAACCTTAAAACTGACACCGACTTCTTAAAGCAAGTCACCAATTCAAAAAATATCGTATTATCCGGGAAAATCTATGAATTCTAGATGTTAATACTTTCAACAGTTACTGTTGAATATGATTGAATTTCTTTGTGATAATAATTTCTATAGTAGCAAAATTGAAAATATTCGAGTTGGTTTATTAATGATAATTTGTGGCATCATATTATGTACGTATGTGATAATATAATTTATTCGTATTCACCTACTTATCTCACTAAAATTAGTGCTTAATATTTTATACATTTTTCCTATTGTCGTTAGTCGCATGCATAGATAAGATCTAAACTTCTAGAATGCTTCTAGACTTCAAAAGTTGTCTATTTTCGTAGATTTTATAACGTTGGCGATCAATTCTGAACGTGCCTTTACTAAAATTATGTATGAATATGTTTGTTGTCCATTTTGGTTCTTTCCATAGACTCCATAGATGAGAGATATACTGCCGCTCTTGTCCGTAAATGTGTACGTGGAAAGCCGGCTGTCAATCGCTGAAATTGCGCATCTTTTGAGTTTTCGAAGCGGACAAAATTTTAAAGTAATATTTTCTTTTGATATGAATTTTTTTAGGACATATGTCGCCGACCAATGAGATCAACTTTAAATATTTTTACTTTTAATTTATTGTTACTAATTAATTCCAATGTGTTGTGTTATTTTTGCAGATAAAATGATTACGGATATGCAATTGGCTGTGTTCTCTAATGTGCTGGGAATATCTTTGTTTTTACTCGTCGTTTTATACCACTACATTAATGCAAATGCTAACAGACCAAATTGAAGGTAACTAACCTGTACTTACATAAAAACAGTTGCACATCAGAAGTCATGTGAACTTAAAACTTATCGCCTTAAAATGCTTTAAATTTAGTTAATTATTTTTTAGCTGTAGAATGTTGTCCATTCCCGATTAATAACATATGCTCAAACACTTCCACCAGCCTTAGAAATGTATTAGAACTATACTCCTGCAATAAATTTAATAGGGCATTGTTACCCTCATTTTACCTTCCACCCAGAGGGCAGCCTAACCCTCTGTACATAACACAGGATATTTTCATGTCTGCAAGGAGTAGTCAGGAGTTATGCTAATTAATAACATTTTCCTTTATCATGGGTTTGATTCTACAATGTTGCGTTACACATATAGTACAAGTAGGCATGCCATGAGTCTGTAATTTCTACAAATATAATGTATTTTAGAAAGCTTGTAATCATTTCATCATCTATCGTTTACCAGTCTATATTTTATGAAAATTTTTGAACATCTATGTTACTTTAACATAAAACATTTAACGTTTCAATATTATTTTCTTCTGGTGAATGCTGGTGTGGGAGAATTTGACATTGACTTTATGACAATAACATAACCTACGAATAGTTTGTACATTGGCAGTAAAATTTTAAACTGGCAAATATAAAAGGTAAATATTCCTAGATATTAGGAAAAAATATGTATATGATGCTCGTGAATTATGCAACACCAACTTGACATTTTAGTGTGATAAGGCATGGTTATAATTCTTAACGTAACCAATTGTCATTAATTTATTTTGTTAAAACCTCCAGGCGAGTGATATTCAGGTTCTGCTTTGCGGTTTAATTTATGCCCTTAGTTCGCTTTTTAATTTTCTTCCCTGTTAAAGAATATTTATATTCTAATTGAAATCTAATCAAAATAATGACACAAGGAACAAGTTTTTTATATCGAATATACAGAAAGCAAGAGAATGAATGTAAAATGAACATATCAATATTACTTATATATACATAATGTATATATATATATATATATATATATATATATATATATATATATATATATATATACATATGTTTGAATTAGGGATTTCCCAAGCACTTATGTATGGAACTGGTATCTCTTCTAGGTTAGATCGCATTATTTTTGTAGATGGTTTCCCCAAGGAAACGCTAGGTCTACGTTTCATGTAAATCGAAATATAAATCTCCTGTGAAAAAGTATGGTTGTATGTAATTTTTTAAGGCAACACTTTGACAATGGCACATGTTACCGTACCTCAAAATTGGCCTAGAAACCATATACAAAAAATGCAATTTAACCTACAAGACATCCGAGTTCCGTATACGTAAATGTATATCACAAATTCTTCAGAAATATTTAAATTACTTTAAATTAATAAATTAAAATACACAGGAAACTAAATTTCTATACAATCACTTTTAACAGAAAAATTGATCTAATCCAACAAGCCACTTGATTCTTCGGAATATGTTGAAGATATTTCATCGGAATCAATTTCAAGAGACACCAATTCCATACGCTAGTGCTTTCGGAAACCTTCAATTAATTAAAAAATCAATATTATATAATATACCTATCCTACGTAAATATCTAATTAACAAGTCAATTTTAGTTCTGGTATTTCACACGTATTTGATCCATTTTTAAGTGGCAGTATTTTTTTATAATTGTTATGTCCTTGGAATTGTGAGTGCCACACCGCCTGCGTGCGTGCGAGGCTATAGATGGCAGGGAGCGGTTTTTTTCTCTGCACGTTCATTGGCTTAATCGTTTGACCTATACTAGTGATATACCTTGTACTAAATTGTATTGTATTGTAATAAATGTATAATTGTTACAAAGTTTATTTCTTTGACCTTCACATTACAAGATGTACACTGAAGACATACTTAGAAGACATATACATAACAATAATCTTGTTCAATGGAATATAGTATTTTAAAAAATAATTACTCCCACTTACAATACTTAATAAATACAATTGATTCTGCTTAATATGGATCAGTACATTTGGCCCAATTAAGCGGCTACTCCAATTAATCGAAGCGAGCTTAAAATTAAACAATGATTATTTTTTGTTAAATGTACATTATGTATTAATAAATTCTCAAACAAAAATATAAATTATGAGAAAATAATAGAAGTTCTGAAGAAAAAATAATTATAAATTCATGGCATTTTGGAAAGGGTCACACATTTTTTAATAAAGTTGATAAAAAGTATGTTTAGACATTCGTCGTGCATGTGAGGAATAAAATTGCCCAATAGATATGTTGCGCTCACGAGGAATAAAATTGCCCAACAGACATGTTGCACTCACAAGGAATAAAATGCCCAAAAGACATATCGCATTCGCAAGGTGGTGCGGTGGTAACTGAATACGTTATGGTATAGTAGACAGATTGTCTCTTAGTTATGATATTGACATAGGAGTTAATCAGTATTTTATTTATGACAGCTTTTCCAAATAGATATTTTCTTGTTTTATTTATCTATTGCTTTGGTTAAATTTATTACTCAGAATTACAAAATATGTATGTTAACTGAAATAAACATGTTTAGCGAGAATTAAATTTTTTTTACAATTTGTTAATTAAAATAAGCACACGTTTAGCAGGAATTCAACTCTTTTAGCAATTTATTTTTATTGAATTTTTCAAACAATCAATTTGTATTAAGTTAGCTTACTTTGTTTGCAATTAAAGAAGTTGTACTAATTTATTTTTTTAATCTCTTTTCAGATCGCAAATGCCCATACTGGAATCGCCATGGACTCTAATGTAATAAGATTATCATAAGCAAAGATGTAAAATTGAATAAAAAATACAATAAAACAAACTTGTTATTTGTCTAATTTTACACTAAATCTTCAGATATTGCAAATGCAGTCAATCAAAGCAATCCGTGAAATTAATGCAATTTCTAACAAAAATATTTTTAATCTTTGGGGGTTGGGTCGGTGGTTAAATGAAAGAGTAGTGATTGGCGTGTCGGTGTTTATTGAGTTGGATAGATCGAACAAGGAAGACAGATAAAGTGAATACAATGAATGAAGTTGCAGGAGGTACACGTGTATTATGAAGTAAGTCGGCGGTTTCGCTCGGAGCGCGTGGACCAGCAAGACCACCGCTGCGAAGCAATGAAACAGGAAAGAGAAATCGTCGCTGAAGGATCAGGCCAGATCTGTAGCGACAGCCAGAGGCGTTGTGTCGCTAGCATTGATGTTGGTCGAGATGGCGGTGAATTTAAAATCTGATGCTTACACATCTTTTTGATGAAATAAGATAGGAAATCGCCCTCCTATTTCAGTCTGATATACTTAGGGACTGATATACTTCATATATATTGCGTAACGATACCATTGGTCGTAATGCTAGAGTTTTCACAGCCATTTTAACATTTCTGAAATTGCCTCTTATCTTTGTATGGCAGTAAGAGCATTAAAAGTAGCACAAGCAGGTTTTGTTTCCTTTGGGATTGTGGTCTGTGCTCTATCGAAAAATACAATTAAGCCTAGCACATATATGAAAATAAAACACTTGTTTTTTGATTCTACTCATTTAATTTACTTGAGACGTTTCAATCTAACTCGTCAATTTGTATTTAAAACTATAATGGGGGACAGCTATACAATTTTATTTACATGAGGTGAAAAGGGATTCGAAATTCTGAGAATTTCCATACATTTTGAGAGCTTCTAATTATTCTAAGTAACCATTCAGTTTCAACACTAATCGTATTTAAATGAATAATGTTGACCCCTTCCACCTCATGTAAATAAAATTGTTTAGCTGTGCCCCATTATAGTTATAAATAAAAGTTGTTGAGTTAGATTGATAATGTCTGCAAGATGAAACGCGTCTCAAGTAAATTAAACGAGTGGAATCAAAAAACAAGTCTTTTATTTTCACATATGTGATTATGAAGTTCTTACTAGAAAACTTACCTCGGAAACGGTAAATAAATTATGCTTAATATATCTGACAATATGTAACATTGAAGGATTGTTAATATCTATACATTTTTTTGTAATAAGTTTTGAGCAACCTACCTTTGTGAATTTATTCGTAACTTCGTAACAGATTAACCTTTTACTCATTTTAAGATTAGCTTGGTGCATTAATCCTAATTTTTAAGTACAAAAAATTCATTATTGTACATTTAAAAAAATTCAAACCTTTCATTTTTTTAATCTTTTCTCATGCCAATTTGTGTCAAGTTTATTTTTTGATTTCCACAGTTTCCTGTTCTCGTGCTTCATTTACAATTATACTCAATAACTTACCTAATTATAATTTCTTAGGATGGGCAAATGAATAAAATATAATTCTATTTTCAATAACCTAATGAAAAATTCTGGATGTAAAAACACGATGGGCTCAATAAAAATGTTTTAATAAGTTTTATATAAGGTTCAAAATAAGGTCAAATACCTTGGCCATATATTTAATGAAGATGGACAAGACGATGATGATATAGAACGGCAGAGAAGACAGTTGAGTGTTTGTGCAAATATGCTATCACTGCGTTTCTACCGATGCAGTAAGGAGGTGAAGAGCATCCTGTTTAAATCATTTTTCACCAACATATACCTGCGAGCTCTGGTCGAAATACAAGCAAGTGACGTATAACCGTCTCCGAATTCAGTACAATAACTCATACAGAATACTGTTTGGATTGGCATGTTATTGCAGCGCATCTACAATGTTTACCGAAGGCCGTATACTTGGATTCGTTCCGCTTCTGAGACATCAAGTTGTTGGCGTAAAGCTGCAGCTGGAGCTCAGCACCAACTCTCTGGTGCAAGCGGCGCTCTCATGGAAAGCTGGTTCCCTGACCAGAGAATGGCAGCGCCTACAGAATAGCTACATAAACAATGGCCGCGACTGAAGTAGTTATATATGTAATATTTATATTTTGTGTGTATATATGTGTGAACTTTTTATTTTTATTAACTTTTTTTTATTTATTAATATTTTCCTTGGTTTTATTTTTCATAGCATTATATTTATTTCATAACCTTAATGTATAACATAATATGTATTATCTCTATGGCGAATCGGGTTAAAAAAAAAACCTTATCATGCTGGAATAAAGACATTATTATTATATCTACCTTATTATATCCTTGGTTCTTTTATAGAGAATATATATTATAATATTTATAGTTAACTTTTTTTTTAAATAAACTAAACTTTGTACAACACAACGGAGTGACCATGTCAATTAATGAGTTTAGGTACTACACAATTTGATAATTTCATGATGAAATGTTATGTTCAGTCCTATTTATGATTCTTTTGGTAATTTTTTGTATGACATGTTAGGGACCCAATGCTGTAGGAAACTAAGTCACACTTTTATACCAGACACAGAAGGTGAATGGAGAAAAAAAATCAAGATGGAGGGAGGATTAGGCTTGCTGCTGGAGAATGTGTGAAAGTATGACTGTAGAAGTGTCCCAGTGCAGACTCTAGGTAAGCTTACACTCAGTTGCTGGTTATGAATTAATTTAAAATGATGGATTGAATTCCTGTACTATATATAGAATGGCCAGTGATAAATCATTTTCCTAATTCTTTCTCCTTATAAGTCTACTTTATGGTAAACAAACTCTCAAGCATATCCTAAAGTCCTCTATGTTGTGAAACTTAAAACCAAACTATTTTAAGGGGTCAGTCCCACTATTTTATAAAAATTGCTCTATTACCTTCACTGATCCTTATTTAAAAATAGTATTAATTTCACATAAAAGTTCTTAAAAGAATATGCATATTATAATGTACTCAATTGACCTCAGCTATTTATGTATGTAATATGAAATCTGTAAAAAGAGAAAAAGCCACTATCAGCAATTAAGCATAACTTTAAAATACAACACTCGATTAAGTAAGCTCTTTTAGTATTTTTATTTTCTACAAAAATTTCGTCCTCGATCAAGTAAGCTCTTAATATTTTTATTTTCTACAGACATGGTGATTCTATTTTCAATTCAATATTACGCAGACAAAAATGTATTAGCTTTCGCCCATAGATGTCGCTAGTAATCATATACTTATTAAAATAACACGAAAATTACTATGTAGTTTCAATGCGCATGTCCACATCACGAACTGTTGTTACGACCTAATCTATGGTTACGGCTGTCATCTTGATTGTAATGTTTTGCAACCGTGAAATTATAAAAAACATTTCGAATCGTTGTCATATTATTTTGATCGAGTTTGTATTTTTAAGTTATCGAAAATTAACTTTCGAATAGGTATATTTATTATTTCCCGTGTATATTTGCAGTGGGTTGTTTGTTTTGACTTTTGACAGTTCCCGGCGGCCGCGTCACGTTTGTCAGTTGAATCTTGTGTCACTTTTGTTTTTGTTGTCATAATTTTCAAAACAGTATTCGGATAACATTCAAAACTGTCTTTAAGAGACTTTTTATTTTGCAAAAAAGACAGCCTAGTATTCCTTTAGTGTTTTAGTTGTTCTATAATAATCGTCAAGCAAGTATTTGTGTTAGAGAAATCTTCAAAGCAGACAATTATGATGAAGATAAAACTACGTAAGTTGTTTAAATCTGTATATTGTTTGAATTAATTAAATGTAATGAAATTTATTATATTTTTGATTTTTTAGCCATGTTCATTGACGTTTGGTATGTCACCATGACGTTTGTTTATACCGATGCAAATGATTGCCGCCATTTTGCGAGTTATGTTTACAGTTCAGAACAGTTTGAAAGCTTGCATAATATTTCGGAAAACAATATTTTAATATCTTTATTAGATAAAAAAATACAATACTCATAAATAAAACAAATTTCGTGTAATTAATTTGTATCATACGTCTAGAATTAGATTTCGAATATCGATTTACAAATAACTTCACTGAATCTGTAAATACGCGTATACGTATTTTCTTTGACGAACAACAATTTTATTGTTGTGTGAAAAAATATTTCTTAAGTGATTTTTTATTAAAATTTTGGGATACTTAGGAAAAAACCTTTAATTTGGATAGTTAGAAGAAAATTGAACTTAAATTAAATAATTAGTATAAGTAATAATAAATAAAATAAATAAGTAATTACGTGAATTTCGTTGCTTAGATACACCTTTAGGGTGCGTGTACATAGATCTTATATTGTCCTCCATGATAAGCGAAACTAAGCAGTAAAAGTGATTTCCTCACAAAATACATATATTTAAATTAATGATTCAAAACTAATTTTAACGTAAAACTCCGCAAGTTTCGACCGCTAAATCTCATTTTGTACATGTAGCATGAACTAGAAAAATTCTCTATCTTGTCTTAATCAAAAAATATATATGTATCTATATATATTTATATATTTAAACGAGTTAGAAGTTGTGTATTTATATGAAAACTCCATTTCCCATTCCGTGTGCTGCAAATAATTTATTCATAAACTTTACTCTGAGTTAAGGCAAACATCGTTGTGTGGCACGTAGCTTGAAAAATTGTTGTCGTGTCGCCGAAAGGGTATTTTTTCGTTAAATCCACCATGTGAGTTGAACCCAGGATCGGTGGTTGCGAATCGGGAACGGTAAATCTGTTTATCTCTAGTCCATCGGGGCGCCAATCGGCTGACTGCGTAAAAAGAAGGGAAGCTCCAGAAAAAATTACGGAGATGGGGTACAAAAGGTGACAATTATTTGTACTTTATCTATTGTGTATATAATTTTTTTACTGCGGTAACTTTGTGGTTGGGCGTAAATATTAATTTTATAAAATAACAATAGTTTACGCAGAGTTTGTTACTTTTTAAAATTAATATAATTTTTCATTTATTTATCTATATGTATTTTTAAGATAATATGGAAAATATTCTGTATTCGAGAATCCACAAACTACAGGTTTTATATGTTAACATCAGGTATAAATGGAAAGATCATAGACTCAAGATGTGTAATGTACCAAAATTGGAACTCGGGGTAGACTGTTGGTGCATAATTATTATACAAATTATTATACAAAACAGTAGTTACGAAAACCTAAAACAACAAAAAATGTAATCGTACCTATATTTTATATTTTTTATAGGTAGGTACATTCAAAATTATTATGTTATAAATAATGTATATTTTGCAAATTCTAGGAAGGGTTTTACCCTCCCCTCCTCCCTCCGCCACCCACAACATGAGTTCTCCTCTTTAAACAGGAGCTTTAAAATCTGCTTGTTTACGTCTATATTACGTACCGGACTGCGCGGAAATTCAAATAAAATATTGAAATGTAAAAAGTCAAAGCGTTCGTACAAAAGGACCGCGCTGCCGAATATATTCGGACCATCAATCCATCAGCCCGTCTGGTGAAATGTCAGCCGCCACGACATAGTCGGGAGTTCGCGAGCGGCCGCTAAGTTCCCACTGGCTGCCGCAAATAAACGAGCGGCAAATGCTCGATGCAAATGGACGAGCCGATTCGGCATTCGGCTTCGCCGCTGGCTGCGATAGATGATTATTCAGAATTAATCGTACGTGGCGATTGTATCGGGCGGTGCGAGAAGTTTGAGTTATACGTCTGGCCGCGAATGGTCCGAGATGGAAGGAGATATTTCATCGAGAAAATTCACGAATAAGCCCCGAATTGTCTCCGATGCGCGAAAGTGATTAATCAATCTGTGTACATTCATGAATACTGCTTCTACTTCCTGTATATTTTACACACACATTCATGCCAATTTTCGCGTGGGTCGGTTGGTGCTGGTAACGAGGGTTTGGCACAGGAAAGTGTGCTCGACAATTCTTTAATCCGTTCTGCCAGAATATTACTTCTCGGCTTCTTCCATCCCACATTCATGCACTTTATGAGACTTTTGATGCTAATCTAATTTAAGACTCTTGAAATTTCTACTTTCGTCCGCTTTCCATGCGAAGAGTATCCGTTTTCATGTGGTACCAAAAACACTTCCACATTTCAAACAAATCATGGAAAGCCATTATTTTCGAAAATAAACAACACTAAGTGCTGTTTACTTATTAATCTTATTGTCTATTATTTAATAATTGTTTTCAGGTTTTACGACCTTTAGAATTTTCATATCATAAGCCTTCTTACAAGCCAAATTACAACCACTTTTCAATGCTTTAAAAAAAATTTTAAAACAAAACTGAAGTAGTTAGGTGAAAATATTGTAGAATTTAATTGTTTGATTTCCATGCGGATAATGGAATGAAATTCTAGGAAATTAAAATAAACCCATCGACAAATAATATACCTTTTTATACGATTGACTATTACCAGAAACAAATCTGGACTGAATATGCGGTAGGTACATGTACTCGTATATGCGAACCATTACAACATACATAAAATGCCCTATATAATCATGACGGATCTTTTGTTTCATAACATATCCATACAATTTCTTACATACCTCTTACCATACTGGGAAATTGTTTGGAAATTTACAAGAATTACAAATCTTTGATTTATTTAAGACACTTTTAATCAGTATGAAAATGATATTTGTCTTCCAATTTTGCAATAATAATACATGTAAATGACAAGAATTGAATTCGTAAATCTGTGGATCCTGAAAGATCGTGATTTTCTAGTCTCGTAATGAGACCATACAATGAGACCAAAGGGTCGAGCTGAATATTCCAACTATAATATGTATACTGGAATATTTTGTTTACAGAAAACATTAAAGTCTCTAAAATCTTAATGGAATGATGACTACGTGAAAATAAGCTTCAAGTTGGAAATAATTTTTATCTATGTTGTAGTAATACTATTGTAATGTTGGTACGTCGAAAAAATCAAGAAAATAATATCTTCGGAAGTATTCCGCCGTTCTGTATCTTGAACTGAAACTAAAGCAATATCCAGCACCTGTTGTCCAACTTTTAAAAGTCTAATTTCTGTTTCGCTTACGCAGACAAAATAAAAATTCGTGTATCGAATAAAGTTATGGGCATTCCACGCGAATTTATATTTGGATAGTGTTTAGAGCCTTGAGATGATTAGTAGAAACGTATATATTTTATTCAAATATATTTCAACTAGCAACATAGTTGATCTAAAAACTATCACTAATACGCAAACTACCGCCATTGAATTGTACTGCCGCCAAAATAGGAACGTGATCTTTTCATTTAAACCACTTTTGACTAGCAATACACGAAAGGAAAAGTGAAAAATCGTCTGCTAAATCATTTAGCATAACGTTAAGATAAATAATTAATTCGTTTGAGTTGCCTATTGCTTGTTTTGTTTATTGTTTGTACAAATAAGTTTTTTTTTTTTTTTTAATAATTAGGTTTTTCATAAAACGACAGACATACAAAGAGTAATTAAGACACACAATTTTATAATAGTAATAATAAAAAAGTTTACAGTTCAGCGCAGTGGGCTATAGTTCCAGTATATGTAGCAATAATTGGATAGGTATCTGTGTTGCCTTCAGTATCAAAACGTTTACATACGCTTGATAATACTCGGCTATGTTTAGTGACCAGATTTAATATCCAGGTTACATTCCTGCGTCATTTTATTTATCCCTCTTGTAGACGATTATTCGCAAATGACATTTACAGATAGCGTCTTGATATAAAATGGTGTCCTGTGGCTAATGTCATCCTTATAATGACGGACCGTCGAAGAACGAGAAAAAGATAAAATGGTATCTTGTATAGGATCAACATAAAATATAAAGTGAGATTAACGGTTGGGCTAGCTTCGCTGACTATTAAAAATTAAATTTAAGATATATCTCATTTTAAATTATTTCTCGTGCGCCCTTGCGTTTTTAGTTTCGCTTTAAAATATTATATTATAATATATTTATGCAGGCAATCGAACATATTAACTGTTAACGAAAAATTATTGTGGGAAGACATTTTTATATGATTATGCCTATTTTCAAATGCCGTTGCGGTATCATAAAAAGTAGTGTTGGAACCATAACGATAGAAATATGTATTGGCATTTGACAGATTTTACCGAAGTATTCAAATGTAAACATTACACAGTCGTAAAGGTCTACCTCCTCAATGTATTTTTGAATGTTTGGATAATCGCATTCTTGTTAAAATATTATCATAAATAAAAAATATTATGTTTTGGACATGAAGAAAACGGGACTATCTCAACTTATCTCGCTCGCGAAAAGGACGACAATGACATAAGTTCTCACTGGCATTCATAGTGTTGCCATCATTACAGTTTGCCGACGCGCTGAATTTTTGTAAATATAATAACAAGGAGCGAGTCATGATTTACACCCCGCGGGTAACATTCACGCTTGCACTAATCGGGTGCGGATTGTTCCCGGACGTGAAGGCGATGCCGGGTCGCGGGTTCGGTTGCCGAGGACGACGTATTGTAGAAGTTGGTCATTCGGGAAGCTAATATTGTACACATGTATTACATTTATTTTATTAAGGAAAACACATTCTTATTGTGAAGTTGTAATTATTCATAACACAGGTCTGTGATATTTTAAATACTAAATTAATGTGTGAATTATAAATATATACATATAAAATCAATTTTGTCGAAAAATATTGTTTTTGCGTCACCGGGGTTCGAACCTGGATCTCTATTTCCAATCAGGGGGAGTACACTACCAATTGTGTTATAACGCCAGTATTTTTCATGACAAATTTTCGAACCTATATGTTAAATTTTTCAAATTAATACATCTGTCGTTCCATTATTTGAAAGCCATCTACATTATTTTTACAGAATCTCAAATACATTTGAGTAAACCGACTGCAGACGCCAGAATTATCAATTCATTTTTATTAAATTTTGGATTGGATCCGGATTGGAAATAGAGATCCAGGTTCGAATCCCGGTGACGCAAAAACAATATTTTTCGACAAAATTTATTTTTATGTATATATTTATAATTCATACATTAATTTAGTATTTAAAACATTTATTTTCTTTTGGAAGTTGGTCTGTCGGCGTGTTGGCCTTTCAGACAATTGGTTTTCGGGAACTTGACTTGTCGGAAAATTGGTTTGTCGGAAAGTTGGTATTTGGGATGTTGGCTGTCGGGATAAGGACCTAAACCCGCATTAATCGCGTCGACTACTTAGACATCTCCTGGTTTCCATACCACTGTATTTCGTCAAAATAAACGTACCCTGAACCGTACAAACGTTGTAAACATTTTTTTCATACATACAGAGTATTATAGCATTGATATCTAAGATCTATGTTCATAAGGCCAGGGTCACAATTGGACCCCTAGATCTGGATATATATATATATATATATACTGGCTATAACACAGCTAGTGCACAATATTTTAGCGATAGATACATATTAAAAATATGAGTCAATAAGGTTTATTTCGATCAATTTAAATATTATATTTATTTCGAAGTACATAACGTAAGTATGCATGATTTTGTAATAATCTTGTACTATATAATAATATTAATCTTCGCCGTTAATTCGTCTAGTAGCAAATTCGAGTGAATACCGTGTCCATATGCGCATAGGTGGATGAATATTAATGAATGAATGTATACGAATGTATTTAAGTAGGTGCGCGATGTGAGTGATTGCAAGTCATTCATAATAAATATACGAATATTTCTATTGTGTTATTGGGAATGACCTGACGAATTATTTGCTCATTAATCAATATGACTGATAGGGTTTAATCAAATAATTGATAAAACCCGATTATTATAAAATTACAAAATATTTTACTACTTTTTTCTTTAACTTCTTGTTTTCTCGTGTTAGCTTTAATTTTAATAAATTTTTCACAAATGTTGACCGCGACAACGCCAATAGCAAAGCAATCAAACGTAGTATCATTAACGCATTACTGGTATCAAAGTCAAGTTAAAAACGTGCTTTAGTATTTATTATGTTTTAGAAAAATATTTCATCAATATATTCTATCTCGTTCGGGCCCATGGAGAGTTCCGGGCCCTAGGCGAGTGCTTAAGATGCCTACAGCAAACCTGACTATATTAAACTTCTTTTGGACTTTAGGTGCTGCCTATGATGTCATACCGCCTTGAAGTGGGTACAGTAAATACAACGATTTCAAAATAAAAAATTATCAAAAGATTGTAGGTACTCGTAAAAAACAATTTCAATTGATTCATTTTGTCGAATGGAACACTCTAGTAACAAGTCACACAACAAATTGAATATTTATATATCAACAGATAAGAACAAGTTTCGGACAGTGATTTAACCATTTATTACTACCATACATGAAGGTACTCGTATATGCGTATAATGTAATACTTACGTAGTGATCATCATTTTGTCTCACATTTTACGAGACCTGTCTGTGTACTTAAGGCAGGTAACGAGCAGATCTGGTTTTAACTCTCTCTCTCTCTTTCGTTATCCTTTAATATCCTAGCTTAATGAATCATTGTCATCTCATATAAAATATTTTCAAACTCTAAGTAAACCTGTATATTTTTTACGTATTCAAGAGAGCGTGTAACATGTATTATGGTGTCTTTTTGTGTGTTTACACGTTTATATATTACAAATTATACAATGAAAGTAAATCTTTATATACCTATAATACAATTATAATTGTACTCAAAACAAGCTGAGATTAGTTTAGCGGTACCATCCAAAACGTTGCTGTGTTGACTGTTAATATTATACATGATTTGTTTTGGATAACTAAATCAAGAGGTAGCACAGAAGCTTCAACCGTCTAAAAATACCCATGGTCGAATACGGTCCATCGTTTGATTGCTACTTTTTTACACTGTGGTAAAATATGAAAAAATCTGTGGTTTCCATAGCAAACAAAATCACCAAAAGTCTTGGGTTTACATTGTAGTCTTGAAATTTAAATCGTAAATTAAAATTAAAAAATAAAACTTAAATCGACCTTTATTAATACATAGACTATTTAAATTGAGTGGACCGTACCCACGCTAAATCAAACTAAATAAGCGTAAACTCAATAAAAAATTACATTTGTGTTTCGAATTTGGGAAATTTAATCAAAAATTTTTTTTTCATGCTACACCTGTAATGAGTATGCCCATAAAAGCTCAGCTCTAAAAGCATTCAAGTCGCGTTGTTTTATATTTGACATCTCATAAAAATTTTTTAAACCTTTACCTCAAACAATAAAATTACATATTTCGAAATCCGTTATAATAATACACCGTCAAGTATCATAACAATGCCTACCGAACCTTGTACACTATTATGAAATATCATAAACTTTTAAAATATACATATGATGTAAAAATCTGTTTTTTTTTTCTTCCCAGATCACCATTCTCAAATCTTAAATACCGTTCTACACACCATTTAACGAAACTTCATTCTTCTAATGAAACGTTAAGCCGTTTTGGTTTTACTAATTCTATTCTCATTCACAACGTGTTTGTTTTAATTCTTTGATCTGAAAGGAATATACACGCCCAAAAGCTTTCACGCTGGGAGCAAGTCCAATGTTTCACAATTTCCACATCCACTCGATACTAGTGTTTGCAGTCTATTGTTAGGTCCGCGCGCGCCGTGTCGCCCGCTGTTGACACTGTCCCTCCTTGTCATTATTACAACATAAATCCCACATTCCGTTGACTGTTTACTAGTCTCCGGTCTCCCGATCCAGTTAATGAAAATTAATTCCAATTGAGATGTAAAGAGCACGAACCGACAACCCTTTTGTTTTTGTTGATGTTTTAAAAGATAAAACGGTCGAGGAATTCCAAATTTTATTTCTTATTATCGTTGTTCCACGTTTATTGTTCGGCATTTTTTTATTTCATCATTTTCAGAAAATTTGTATTCTTAATTTTATTTTCAAATTACCAGCATTTTAATATCAAGTAATTATTCTAATGTCAATTCTAACTGACGAATACAGTTACATGATTATATAAAAATTGTACGCAAATGGCTACCAAATTCTGCTGGATTGTAAGTTAGTTTTTCTAAATGAGTTTAGTTTTCTAGTATTTTTAGTGTCATTTTTATGTTTAAACGTTAAAAAAATTAAAAATTATTTTATGCAAATTTTTTAAATTCGAACATTACTGAAATTATCTAATATCGTATATAGTTTTTAAGATCTAAAAAAAAGCTCTCAATTAACATATTATTATTTATCGAAAATATTCCATAACTTGGTTATAATAGGAATGTATAATAAAATAATTAATTATTACGCTGGTATTTTATATACTCTTTTTTAAGTTTGGCTGCTATAGGACAGGTTGTTGAAAAGTCAAATTACTATTACAAATCTCGAGATTCTAGATTAGAGATATACATACTTTCATATTATATTAGTGTAAGAAATGCAGTGGGATTGTGAATCGCAACGTGTTTTGAGAGGTTACCGTGTAAGTGCCATGGTAAGAGTTATAAAATATTCAGACATATAAAGGTACATAGAAAGTTCTGGGATATTACGTCGAAATTAATATTATATGAACGAAATATGCCTAAAATAATTCTGCCTTCCAGCAATATACTTATATGGTAAAATCGTAGAGATCAAAGGACGAGTGAGGCTAGACCAGTCAAGGTCCCCCTCCCCTCGCTCATGCCCTCCGACCCCGCTCGGTCTAGAGGTTCTTACCGAGGAATCGATAAGTTTGTGATTTAATCAATATTAAGTGACTACGTTTATTAACTATTTATAATATGTCGTTTTAGATATGAGTTTTAATTTCCATGTTCGATAAAAAGACCAAACATTTTTTGTGCCCAAATTATTCAACACAATATTTACATTTTTTTTTTATAATTAGTTTTCCTTAAATTTTGTTCATTTATGATTCTTTATAAATTTCGTGCAAAGGTACTATAATATTTAAAGAAATGTTTTTAAACGGAGCACGAAAGACACCGCTTTACGAAACTAACACACGAATAGTGTGGAGTTAAATATGCAAGTAATATTTATAAATTATGGGAGATTTCCATAAGTTTTGTGACACCACATCGTCTGAGCGGCCATTAAGATTCCAGTCAGCGCCCATCAGCGGTCCGTGAGCGTGCCGTGAATATTTATTTAGCCCTTAGCCTTCTTGTAAACTTTTCGCGGGGTTTCGTAAGAAGACCGATTTTTCTTGAGATTCTCTGCTGTTTTCTTTATCAAAAATGTATATACATTCTACTGAGAAATCACAGTTCGTCTACCTTTCCAGTTGACGTTGTTATAATACACAAGTTTTCTCATAGCGTCTGTAGCCTGCGGCTTACACCACTCAAGATAAACACACGGAAAAGTTCTTGCATTTCTCATAATGAACTATCTACGTTTACATTTTGTTAATCTATTTTAAAGGCTTATTACATTTTTAATTTTTAGTATTTTTTATTTAGAAATAAAAAAGTTAACAGCATTATTGGACAACATTTTAGTGGTGGATGGATGGATGAATCTTTTTTTGTACCCTACGCGTACAACGGATGTTGGCTAGACTAGACTACAGTAGACTGTTTAAAACATTGCCTCATGTTCTTCAGCCATGATGTTCTACTTCTTTCAGGGTCTCGACTTCCAGCAATCTTTCTCTGCATTATTAGGTGCAAGAACTCGTTCTTCTCCGGATGTCTCATTACATTTTCGAGATATTGAAGTTTTCTGCTTTTTTATTGTTTTAAATACTTATTTTTATTTATTCATCCCAACCATAACATCTTCATTCGTAACTCTATCTAGCCAGCTTACTTTGAGCATTCTTCTGTAGATCCACATCTCAAATGCTTCAAATCGCCTTATCATTTCTCTGTGTAATAGTCCACAGATAAATTGACTAGTCTCCTGTACATATTTTTTAAATAAATCTTTTCACATTTAGTAAGCCTTACGTCACGTTTGCGTTTTGTGTTTTTTTTTTTCCTACGTATGTATTTAAACTTTCTACACAATTACAAATTTACGATGAGATTCTGCAAAGTAGCCAGGACACCACTGAATAATTATCGGACGTAATTAATACCTACTGCATCCTCCATAAAAAAATATTCGTGGGTAAATAGCAATTTCTTTCTAATAAGTACAATATTATTTTATTATTGAACATTCATATCTTTCATATTAAATATGTATATATTTTACAATAAAGCTTGGATATCTTATAATATATTGTTTAAACTTTTTGAATATGTTGAGTAAGGAGTCGAACTAATCGAGTAGTAATAATTATTGATAAAAATGTGATGTCTGAATCAAAATACATTCCCCATTACAGACCCCATGATCAGAATTGGAATTACTATTGGCCGTTTTGTTTTTAATTGATAGCAACTCTTGTTCTTAACATTAACCTTCCCTCTCTTCCACTTCTACCACTATGTATATTTATTTAGTACAATGAAGTTAAATTGATATCCGGATTGGAAGAGATCCACGTTCGAATCCCGGTAGCAACAACAATATTTTTCGATAAAATTGATTTTATATGTATCTTTCTAATGAATACATTTTATTTGTAATTAATAAAATATCACAGATCTATATTCTGAATAATTACAACTTCACAATAAGAATGTGTTCTCCGTAATAATAAAATTAAAGTTTAAACAACTTTTTTTTTCATTTTTGTACCATTTTTAGGAGTCGGAAACAGATTAATTGAATTTCAGTTATTTGTTATGGGAAAAATTATTTTTATATTTGTCATATTTTATATTCGTTAGATCCCTAGGAACAGATTAATCGAATGTAGAGGTTCCACTGAATATGTATTCTTGTGGGATATACAAGGGTTGCAAATGTAATATTGCCTTTTTACATTTAAGGAACTGATTTTCTACCCTTAGTGGCGATTTTAAAATTGATAAACTTCTAAAATGTGTATTGTTTAATCAGTTTAGTATAGTTATCAATTATTTAATTTCCTCTGTTACCAGATAAGCCATCAGATACGTCATTCTCTATTTCGTTGATTACACTGAGAGTTTTACATTAATTTTCAACTCTCATATTGTAATCATCGGAGCCAAATTCACGAAAGTGAAATGACATTTTGGAGGTATTTAATTTCAAACATTCTTGAGAATTCTTCAATTTGCCTCCGGTTTCCTATTATCGTTGCAATTTTGATATTTTTTAAAAATATTACTTATTAATTTGTAAAATTAATTTGCAAAAATACTTCATGCCTTGATAATTAAGTTTTTATACCGTTTAGTGAAAAATAATATCAGATTTTTTTCTAACTTACATAGCTAATAGGTTTGGAATCATGGAAATTTGTCATATTCTAGTCTAATCCTCTGCACTTAAGTTAAATCGACTTAAATCCCATATTCGTGATATTGGCTCCATTGGGACGGCTCCACGTCTTCTCCCGTATCAAAAATTAAACATGACACGTTGTTCCATCGACTTTAAATGGTACTGATTTTTTATACCTACATTGTTTTACCCTCTAGCGAATATTCTTAATGTTTTATAATTTTAATTTTCACGATTACCTTTGAATACGCTTGCTCTGTGTAGTTTTTAAATTGAACTCGACTTTAATCGTGCACTTAAATGTTTCCGCCTGATGCCGGAGTGGGTGCCTTCTCGGCTAGCCGCTGAAGCCGCGTCTAACGAGCAAAGTTGGTAACAAGTCCATTCTCATTAATGTCCGTCCCGACTAGTATCTATCCAGTGCAACTTCCTCACACACGTAGTGTTTTTCCGTTTCTTCGTCCCATTTCTCGATTGTTCTAATGACGCACCCCACGTAAATCACTCATTTATACAATAATCAATCAGTTTATTAAACAAGCTAAGTGAAATTGTCCAATATTTCGATTGAAATCCCCCCTTTTACAGCCTTGCATACCCATAATAATATTCATATATATTATATTACAGTCCACCCGCGAGCGTATTATAAACTCTATTTCAAATGCGTTATTTCTATCGAATCTATTTTTAACGTTCTGGGGGAACTTCTGATAAAACATATTCTATTTCAAATGAGAAACATATATTTTCATTATCACATTATTTAAATTAATAATTAAATCATTTAACAAATCATAGTTGTAAAAATAATAATAATTTTCGTATTAATAATTAATTCATTGAATAATTTTTAAATATCATCATTGCAAATCAGCATTATTTTCTTATATCATATGAACGATAATTTGACAAAACTTAACTGGGGGCGTAGCTAAGATCGCAAGAGCTTATCACACGAGAGGAATTGAAAGCACTGGAAAAAATACAATTAAATATTACTATTTAAATTGATATTCTAAATGTATAAATATTTTAAATCGACGCATTAAATTGTGACACAAAAAAAATAGCTTTATGTATTCATATGACAATACACCGCTATTGGAGCAATAACAAGGCAGAGGCGCTTGCTTAACATGTGAGAGGTAGCGGTATCGATATTTTTTTATTTTAGCCTCCAAAATATTTTTAATATCGTAAAGTTTTGAAGACGCCTAGTAGACTCGGTACCTGTACGCGGTAAAAGTGAGATCATTTTATGGGTTTGTACCTGAATAAATTACGAGTCGAATATGTGCCTAAACTCTACCTTAACAGATATATAATCATTAAAAATGTATCGTAATTATGTAATTATTTCGATTAATTGAAATATTTTATTCATTTCAAATTATATATTGAATACAAAAAATTAAAGGTCATCGAATTTCGAGCGGCCAATCTATATTTTCTTAAATAATTTAGGGCCTGAAGCGAAGATATAGATTAATAATGCATAAATTTCATAAATATTTATTTTAAAATACATAAGCTTAACATGATGTTGTAAAAATTTCAAACAATAGTATTTTTCGTAACGGTGCAGAATTTGCACATATTGTTTGAACATTTTAGACTCTTAATTAAGTCAGGTAAGGTAAATATTGTGGACTAGGTCTATTACACTCTGTAGACGATTTTTTCTAATGCAGTTCTCATAAAAGGAAATTCTGGGGTACCAGCCGAATAAATATATTATATGTTTAAAAGTATAGTAGACATGGAAAGATACAAAAATACCTTCACCTAAAATTTCCTCAGCTCGATGACTCGAAATGTAATGTCTCGAACTGGGATTAAATATGAATCGAAAATCCAATTTATTGTGCTCTTCATTAAAAGTTATTTTTTTTATTATAATAAAAACACATTTTATTGTGAGTTTACAATTTCATCCCGTTGGGTAACCAAACATTTTCAATTCAATTGATTAAATATTTCTATTGCCTGGTAAAATTGGGTGCAGTAATGAGTGCAATATTTGTAGATTACATGACTAAAACACATAGTGCCAAACTGCGACAAGATGAATTACAACGTCCTTGGACCCTAGAATCTTGGCGCCCGCGACCTAGGCACGCCCCCGCCTCGAGCTGTCCTTACATATAATAATAATAATAATAATAATGCATTTATTCCAGCGTGATCAGATTTTTTTTATGAAAACCCGATTCGCCATAAGGATAATACATATTACATTTAAGTTACGAAATACTAAGAAAAGAAAAGCACAAAAATATAAATAAATAAAAAGTTCATATATATATACAAATATAAACAAAATATAAATACTATATTTTAGTCACGTCCATTATTGTATTTGTAGCTAATCTGTAGTCGTTGGCATTCTTTGGTCAGGGAACCAGTTAGTGCTGAGCTCCAGCTGCAGCTTTACGCCAGCAACTTGATATATCTCAGAAGTGGAACGAATCCATGTATACGACCTTCAGCAAACATTGTAGATGCTCTGCAATAACGCGCCAACCTGAGCCGTATTCTGTACAGAATTCGGAGACGGGTGTACGTCACTTGCTTGTATTTCGACCAGAGCTCGCAGGTATACATGCTGGTGAAGAACGATTTAAATAGGATCCTCTTCACCTCCTTACTGCATCGGTAGAAATGCTGTGACAGCATATTTTCACGAACGCTCAACTGTCTCCTCTCTCGTTCTATATCATCATCGTCTTGACTATCTTCATTGAATATATGGCCAAGGTATTTGACCTTATTTTGAACGCTCAATTTCGTCCTGTCCAGCCACACGGGAGGGATATTATCTGGCCTTTTTCCATATTTGAACGCCATTATTACCGATTTTCTGGCATTGTATAAAATATTATATTCATTGGAATATGTTTCACATATCTGTAAAAGTTTTCTTATCCCTTTTATAGATGGCGCTAGTATAACCATGTCATCAGCATCAGCATAACTAATGTGGTTCACATTTCGTCCATGTACATGTTAAAAAGGATTGGCGACATGCACCCGCCCTGCCTCACCCCGGTGCGCAGGTAAAATGGCTTGGAGTCGGCGCCTTCCTACCGCACTGAGTTCTCTTGCTGCCTGTGCCACCTGTCAAGTATGTCTACAACTGGTTGGGAAACGTTTCGCTCGCGCAATTTCGCAAAGATCGCATTGTCAGTACACAGATTCTTTTTGATCCCATTTGGTTGTGTCTAGTGTTCGTGTTTATAGAAATCTGGTCCATAATGATTCTATCAAAAAGTCTTGCCATTATTGTGGCTAGCGATATCGGTTTTCGGGAGACGATATATCCAGTAATTTAATTTAGGTATAATAATAGTTTTCGTCATATTCGCAGGCATGTATAGATGCTTGATCATGTTACTGAACAGTGTCGCCAGGAGCGGGGATAGATACTCTCCTGCATTTCTTACATGCTCAATGCTGAGAGGATCATGTCCAGGTGATTTGCCGGTTTTTGTAGCTTTAATTGCACGAGTAATCATTTCACTTGTGACTATGGGTACGGCTTCTTCGGTTGATCGTGCAGCTGCGTGCATAGGGGAATCCTGACCATTGACTTCAGAAAATTTTGATCTAAATCTGCGAAAAATTATTTTTTCGTTGCGAATTGGCTTTCGCAAGACGTGTCCACATCACCATCATCCACGTCAATCCTTCATGATTCATGACTGAGGATCGCGATATCCATGAAGCCTTCCTGATTATGCTCCTCCACTTTTTTCAGCATCTTGCAGTTCCCAGAGCTGTCACCAGAGAAGTGCGTGTTTCATTTTTCACTTTGTCAGTCCAACAAGTGGGGGATCTCCCTCTTCCTCTTCGTCCTTCGACGTGGCCTACCACAACAAGCTTCTCCAAGCTATCTTCCCTTCTCCAAAAAATTCGGATTTATCTCAGGTAAATGGTTGAAAATCTGTTCCTGCAGAATGGAGACGTTCCTGCGTCTCGCCGTCCACGGCATGCGTAATATGTCCAACACCACATCTCAAAGGTATCCAAAGTGTCCAAGCCACCTTAATTGCGATCTTTATATATGTAGAAGTAGGGGTTTACACGAGTCTCCTTTATGTCTCGATACTCTCACTCGGTTCAATTAATTACTCCTACTAATTAATCTCGGCAGTCTGAAATCTCGATCTGACTCTCCATTAGGATCCATATTTGGTGAGTATGTATTAAAGTTGGCTTATACACCCGCAGCTTTTAAAAGTCAGCATGGTTTTGACGCTTGACTCGGACTTCTTTATCACCGCATTATAAAGGGGGCGTAAACATCACTAGCAGGCTCCTTCCTGTCTCCCGTTGTGGGAGAATTCCTATTAAAATCTTAATCTGTATATAACAGCACTTTCCAAATTTATTATGGTCACATAGAATAACTTATGGTTGGGTTGTTGTGGAATAAAAGCATTATTTCAGAACAAGGTAATTGATTTTCTTCAAGAAATCTTTAACTCCAATAAGGGATAAAGCACGTTCTGATCCCGGCAGGATTATAAGCTCTGCAAACTTTCTTTTACCGACTGATTCAAAATTCACGCTACCCGATATTTAATTTCTCCAAAGCAAATAGGATGTGTTTCAATTCTACGAAACATACTTGAGTACCTCCAAATAATATTTTAAATAAATGAGATAATTATTAAATTAAATAATAAGTTTCCCGGAAGGTTGTATTTTTAAAGAATTTACATTTTTAGTTTCTAAATTTAATATCGAACAAAACTTAACTAAATATTTTTTTATTACTGCGTAAATGGGTTGCACATGCAAAATTGTAATTATAAATAATATAATTACAATTAAAAATTAAAGGTCAAAGTAGTAGCACAATATTTTAGGTGTAAGTTGATACATATATTAAAAATTTTAGTCGAAAATGTTCAAGCTGCGTGTGCCTAATCTCAACCATGTCAGAGATATAAGCTTTTTTTTTAAATTCGTAATTATGCGATTATTTCGATTAATTGAAATATTTTATTGATTCTAAATTAAATATTGAATACAAAAAATAAAAGATCAGCGAACTTCGAGTGGCCAGACTATTTTTTGTTAGATAATTTAAAACCAGAACCTGGACATAAATTTCGACATGATTTTCTAATAAATCCCATACAATAAAATTTTCCGTAACCGTTCGCAGAATTTGTACATTTTACTTGACCATTTTCGACTCGTAATTTAGTCAGGTATCCACCCATAAAATATTGTGAACTAGGTTTGCTACAGCCCTGTATAGACAGCATTTTTAGGGACACCAAAGTTTTTCTCTATTGTATGATCGTTTTGCAGGCTTTTGAATAATATTGTTGTAAAGGTTAAATTTTGACATGCACATTTAAAATAGTGTTACTTTAACCAATTATAGTTTATCGGTCATCTATTATTTTTGAACTTATTTCACATTAGTTTAATTGAAAGTCTAATTAATATTTTTCTTGTTTACGGGTATATAATTTAGTTACGAGAGTCTCGAAGTCGATGACCTGTCATCATAGTCGTCTTCCATTTATTTCTGGACATTGCTATTGCGGTCCAATCTGTTTGATATTCTTTACCTCTTGCAGGTCTATCTTACTATCTATGATTCACCCATCTTCTTCTTCCCTGTGGTTTAGATTCTGGTGGATTGTGCGAAAGGGAATATTTAAAAAATTGTTGTTATTTTGAAACTACGTTTTTTTCTGCTCACGTTATATTCATAAATAATTTGAATCTAAAATTCTGTGTTTCCGAATTAAATCCAAAAGACGTCGTTACTGCAAACTTTACATGCGACAAACCTGACGCAGTCTAGACTATCAAAATCAGTCGATTAAGTGAGCTAGCTGGTCGTATTCAACTTATGACGTAAGAGGACTCGTTGAACAGATCTGAAGGAAGGAAGGATCTCGATCAACTTGGATGTCAGGACAATAAACAGAAATAAAGAGATTTCTTGAAGAGGAAAATGCCTACCCCTGTCTATAACAACAGTAACTATGTTTATTAGTGTTTCATATTACGTGCACGTTAATTTTCAGTGCTTGTGAAATGTTTTATCAAAATTGCATAATATATGTGTAATTATAAATATATTTTTCTGGGAATGTTTAATGGGAAATTGATAGATTTCATATTATTAGTGTGTATATGTGACCTTTTTGTTCGAAGGATCATTTTATTTTATTACAAGTCTGTTGTCAGAAATTTGAAAATTGGAACGTTGCAATCATGCTGTACAGCAATCGTGTGTAGGTGATTTCAATTAATAACGGTAATATTGTGTTTAGGTAAGTAATAATTGTTTCGTAACGATCGGTTCTCAAAGTTAATCATAAAATAATTTTTTTTTGGTGTTGGTTTTTAAAAAGTATTTATATTGTATTGTTTGTGGTGTTTCATTAATATGGAAGATCGTCCAGTTCAGAAAATGCGACGCTCGGATAGATAAAGATATGACACAAAAATGGCGTACTTGACGGAGTAACAGACGACATTTTAAACAGACTGCGTAGGAAAATATGTTGATAGATTGGTATATCGTCGCGCGTAAGAAATATGAAAACCAACGTTAAACATTGAAATACGTTTTTGATTATTAAAAAGTGTTCGTGGTGTTGTGGTAGTTTATTAGTATGGATGATAATGCAATTCAGAAAAATGACGCTTGAACAACGTCCTAGGGCGTATTTTAAATGATAGTTATCAAAGAGCGTCGGTGGCAGGTAATTGAAATTTTAGTACGTGTCGAGGGCTGGTCCCGTAGAAGTTCACATTATTGTTTGCGCCGCTAGGTACGTTGGTCGCATTTCTATTTCGGCGTCCAAGCCGGCAACCTGCCAAATTCACGCCTGCGTCCGACCGAATATCTCGCGGAGTAAATACTCGCACATTGTTTCGTCAGTCGCGTTTTCTGTCTTCTTCTCTTTCACAATAAAATAATGCGAGATGTGTAAAAAACCGGACCCTCTTAATGCACAAAGTAAACACGGCGCTTCGTGAGGAAGCTGTGTAATTTTAATTTATTATGCCATGTCGTGCCGGTCGGTGTGCGGTAAGCGGTTGACGTATTAGGCTTGAATGAAGATGAAGTTTCTGGCGCTCTTTGCTCTTTCATTCTTGAAAATGAAGGCCCATGAATCATTAATATCATTAAATACTAATGTTTACGTGAAATGTAATGTTTTAACTTATAATATTGTATATTATATATGTAGAATGAGAAATCATATTCTTCAATCAATATAGAGTTAAGCGCGGAGCGAGCTATCGTACATTCAGAATTATCGTGCAGGGCGCCTGTCTCACTGGAAATTTCGATAATATTGTAAAATAAAAAGATAATATCGCAAGACACCGTGAACTACTAACAGCAACACACATAGAGATAGTGTTTTGCGACAAACACCAAACGTAAATGAAGTAATCAATACCCGACGGCAGTCGACCACAATAGGATCTGCCAGTATTTTTGGATCTAAAACAGTGTTTCTAAGCCTTTTAAATTCTTTCCTTTTCGCGTTCTCTGTTGTTTTTGGTTTTACTTCGCTTTTCTGAGTGATTCGGGGGCCCGACTCTATTATTACGCCACTGCATTCATTGTCTATTGAACAGCAGAAAGCCCAAATGATGCATACAGACCTTTAACACTAAATATTCAAGACACAAAGCAGAGTGTACCCATGTATACGCGTCATTAAGATGCGATGAAACTTGTTTCGGAGACCCGTCTCCAAATTGGCAAGGGCAAAATAGAATTGAGCGCGGAGCAAGGTATGATTCATTTCATTCAACATTCAGCATTTGTACGCAGAGTAGAATGGCACAAAATATTTTTTCTGATGCCCTACCACTGATGTTAACATATTTGTATAAATTATATTATCATAATTGAAGACGTCACTTGAACAACGATGTAAGGCACATTTTGGGTTTTGTTGAGTTAAGTATACAACATTGTTGTACGCCAAAATACGCACTTTTTAGTGTAGTCAGCAGTTTGAAATTCTACTACATGACGGAGCTACGGCATGTTGAAATATGCCCTGTAACTTGTCCGATGTGAAAAATAATATGTCAAATTGGAGATATCAAGAGAAAAATGATGAAAGATGCTGCTCAACCGCATATTTGGAAGAGAGGAGTAGCTGTTGCTGCAAAAAAGACTCCAACCGATGTGATTAGAACAACACTGCACAGTACATTTTATTCATTGAAACATACTCTGCGGTGGTCGGTCAGATTTGACCCGGGTGTTTGTAAAAATATTAATTACGCTACAAATATTCGTTTAATGCTGTTTTCCTTCTAGCTAATTTTTTGTTAAATATTTTCCAATAATTTGAGATACAAATAAATGTTATCGGACGAGATTCAAATGAGTTATTGATAGAAATGTGAAAACACGCTCAAAAACTGACCTAAGATAGTCGGATTGAATCTCAGCGCTTACCCCGAAACATATATTGTCAACATTTTGAGCGGGTAGACAAAGGATACCAGGTATGCGTCCGTGTATTTGTTTTGACTTATTTTTGTTTGGCGGCCTCTAAATAATGCCAGTAATATAATTATTTGAGGGGCGTTGCGCCTACTTCTAAGTTTTATGACACTACCTGCTCGGGTTCCGACGAGAAGATCACATGTTCAGCGGATATTTGTATTTTGGCTGTGTAGGGCGTCTGTTGATGCGTGAGAATATGTATATTATTCGTAATATTTTTTTAATTTTTAACATTATTATTTTAGCAGAAACATTACGGCACTTCGTGCTATTTTATTAAATCATATTTAAAATGAAATATCTATAAAAAATCTCCCACAAAACGGTTGGAAACCGAAAACTTGAGGTGGGTCTAAAATGACCCACCACCACCGCCGGACGTGTTTTATTTGAACCTCTGGCCTGTAAGTGTATAACTCTGCCAAACATCATTTTGAAAGTAATTATTATACTATTCTTACTATTTTTGTTTTATAAAAATCTACCAAGCGAGTGATATATATTTTTTGTTCTTTTAAAATAAACAAAACTTTCATATAATATAATCAGTTTTTATTTTCACCTTATGGAACAACACTATCAAGTACATGCTGTAGATCATTGTTCTACTGAAAAAAAGTTTCGTTCGTGCCTCGATCTTCTTATTTTCATCTTAGATTACAATTTGATAAAAAGTATATTATCAAATGTATTAATTCATAATGTATTAAAAACACATGGAATATTATTTTTTTCCTATCATTAAATAAAATCAGTTTTTCTCAGTTCCTGTAAAATCACCAAAACATGCCGTACATCGTTGTTCGAGTGACGTCTTCAATTAGTGACATTTTCCGACACAGCTTTATGTTATAGTTTTCAATACCCGATTCTACAATGTTAATTTATCACGAATTATTAGGCATCAAGTTTAACGGTTTTGTACAACAAATCTATACAGTTGTTTAGAACGCCAAATGCACAAAACGTATTTTGTACTCGTAGCCGGGTTTGGAGACTCAGCGTTGTTAACTTTATTTATAGATTTGCGTTTCTTGAGTTTGAAACAGAGTTGCTATCGCTTAATAAATTTATTATTGTCATGTCTTCTTATTTAACTTTTGAGACAGAAGTAGGTTGTATATGATTATGCGTTTTCCCACCATTCAACAACGATTTGCTTTTCCAAGAATAGTAAAATAGAACATTGTTGTTTCAAAGCGCCGCAATCTTGGCACATAGACGGAAATTCAGTCTCCTTTCAATTTGTTTTAGTGTTGCAAATTATCTTATAATCTAATAATATCATTTATTTTTGTCCATCCGCCCTTCCGTCCGTATCGCATGGAATCATAAAAAAAAAACATATTTAGTCGTATGGCAACATAAATCGAAAAAGCAAAAACTAAGATCTGCTTTCAATTCTATCGTGTGAAAGTCTGTGGTTATCGCGTCAAATAAAGTAAATTGAGTTTTTAAAATATAATAGGTACCTATATCAAGGTTACAAAAAAAAAAATTCCCGTAATCACCGACGGATTATTTCTAGTACCATTATTAAATCATTTAAATATGTAAAAATCGTTGATTATTCATTCATTCATTCATATCGGACACGCCCAAATGTCCGAAGAGGCAAGCAGCGATGACGTAAACATCCATCATTTAATTTCACTACCTCTATATAGTCAGCATAATATTATGGTTGCGTATTGCTACCGAATGCTTCGGTATTTAGGGAAAAATTGATATTAGGAATTGGGAAATTGGGGATTGCTTCTGAATGGTGTGGTATTTTGGAAATCAAAATAATCAGGAGTTGGATTATGCGCAGTATAAACAGATAGGCTGCGTTGATTTATATTGTTTATATCATAACAGTATACGATTTTAAGTTATGTATTTATAATTTAAAAGGAAAGTATGTAGTTGAAAAAGATAAATAAATCTTGATTAGTTTGAAAGCTGTATTAATGAAGCTGAAATTTGGATTAGCTATTTTAATTAGGATTCATAATTTTTGTATTTTGTACTGTATGTACAAGTATATAACCAAATAATTAACTATTTCGTTATATGCTTGCATATAAAATATTTTCACGGAATAAATATAATGTTAGAAAATAAGTTTCTTGGTTATTCCACGTCTGTTGGCCCTGAGGAGGACAATTGTTGTCCCAATATTTTGGGTAAATCTCATTACCCAATCTAAGGGAATGCCTTATCGCTGGTGTCGCTATGAAAGAATCATGGAAAACGTATTTTTAGGCTGGCAGTTCACCTGTAAGTAAAATCACTAATCTTTACTTTGTATAATTAAGTTTTATACAATTCTAAATATATATTATATATAAAAAAATATATATATTTTTAATTTTATTATTATTATAGTTATTAAATTAAACACATTCTGACATTCTGGTCTAAACTCAAATATTTTGACTTTTCCTTTTTTGTCTTTGCGGTTTTTAAATAAAATTAAAATAATATTATATAGGTACCTATATGATATACCAATGCTATTAAGTTGTTTCATTTCAAATTATTATAATATGTAGATTTATTTGATTATGTAGTACCTACTCTTTGATCGTATTCAACATAATAGTATGTATATCTTTCAAAAGTACGAAGAAAATTACACATTTATTCGTTCGGATTTAATAACTTTATGTGTACCTACAAATTTGAATTTAGATTAATCTCGAACATGCGGTATGCTCAAATTCTCAATAGGGCGACGTACATAGATAAGAGAAATAATAAATATACATATATGGTTGAGAGAGAAACTTGAAACATTTTATCTATGGCTTGAAAATCGGAAAACAGCGCAGTCGTGGTTTCTTTATGAACTAAGTCAGATGGAGCGGGAGTTAGGCGCCATTTTCACATTTATATTTTAATATTTTTGTATGCTGAAAATAAGAATTTGGCTTTACATTAAAAAAGGTTAGCTTATTAAAAATATACTTCATTTAATTCAATTTAACAATTTTTAAATTAAATTACTTAAACAATTTTGTAAAACATAAAATCCGCACTAAATTGTTATTTGTTTGTGAATTTATTCATCATTTTATGTTACATTTAAATTATAATTTAAAACGATTACAAATCAAAATGTATAGTTTAATATCACTTACACTCTCACTCTGTCACCATAGAAACCAAAATATTACGCACCATGGAAACCAATATTTTTTTTTTCGGAATACTGCTGCGGCAGCGGTGTTTTCTAAAAGATTTCTTTTAATTTTGTACGGGACGTGCAGGTCATAATGTTAAAAAAGTTATATACAGAATAATCTCCAACCCTGGATAATTCACAACTTATAGTAAGATAACGGTCTCTGGGTGGTCTCCAGGCATGCCATGCTGCACGATGCGTTGTGTACCCTATTTGCCAGAAGAATGGCCACGCTATGCTCCTCTTCCTCAAAATAATTACAATAGTCGGTTGAACGATCCACCGGAGAACTAATCGCTAACGTGAAAAAATTATTATTCTCTCGAGTGTTTTAATAATTGATGACCGAGTCGAGAACCTGTAGACAAATTTATTTGAATTTTTCTGGACTCGTTTCAATTTTGTTAAATATATTATGTTGAAATAATTAAATTAAAATATTCAGCTTTGAAATAATCACACCATTCGGCTAAATGATTCAGATGTGAAAGGAATATTTTTTTCTTTAAAATTGTCGAATTTGTAGAAAATACAGTTTGATCAATTTTTATATATTAATAATTTTCTTTTTAAAACATTTCTTAGTAGTTTAGGAGATAACAATAAAATAGTGTTTTATTTTAGTATCACTTATAATATTTTTAATAATCGTTAATTTGAATACAAATGTATTATAGAATTTTATTATCTAACGCGCTCGAAATCGTGAATTAATTTGCTTTATTACTATACATTATGTACCGAAATTTTTATAAAAAATTCGCCTCTTGGGCCATAAGCTGACGAAATCGAAAAATTAATATTCAAAACTTTGAAACTCAATATCTCACGATATGATAATAAAAAATATTTGATAAATGCGAATTTTTATCAAAGTATTCATTCAGTTAATCTCTAGGCCGACGGCGCGAGCATCTTGAATATGTACAGGATTTCACAGTCGTATATAATTTTATACTCGTGTAGGATTTTCTGCATATAATTTGCAAAATCCCACACAGAAGATTTCGTTTGTTCGCTTTTTTGTTTCGTCATGACTCTTGTGATTTTGTCGGTAAGAATTGATTAAAAGTGCACTGTTAATTTAATAAGGCACGATAAGTTTCGAAACGACAAAATGGCGAAAGTAAGCGTGAAGTTCAAATCACTCTCTTTATTTTGTTGGCAAACTTACCGTAATACTTTAATCACGGCCACTCTGTGCCGAGCCCCAAAATTTGTTGAGTCAATATTAACTCACTTTTTACTCCTGTTTCCAACGGTTGTAGGTACGTCAAAGTAACCGTTGGATAAACAATAAAATCTTATCTCTGATAAAATTACGAGCAACGTCAGAAATCTAGGTATACGCCGGTCAGGCTCCCGACGTTGACACGAAAACTAATATTTATTTAGAAATTTTTCATTTAAACTTAGAAATTTTCTCAAGTGTTTAAATGACTAGTCTTTCACGTCATTCTCGTGCTTTTTCACATCACATTTCTTATTGATATAATATTAAGTTACATTATATTCTATTATGTAGGTACTATGTGGCTGAATTAAGTAAATTTCGAAGAAATATTACCTAATACAGAGGGTCTCATGACACCACCCTCCGTAAAAAATCTATAGTTTAATAGCTTATATATTTTTCTTAAAAATTAACCAGCTAAATTCGTTAACCAACCCAATCCACCGTCTTGTTTCAAAATGGTGGCTGGTGAGGGTTCTGTTGCTAAAAACTTTATACGTTCGTATCTCCGTTAATATTCGACCTAGAGAAATATGTTAAAAACACGCGGACACGGACGAAATCTATCTAATTCTTGCTGCCGATGCAGAAAGGTTTATTTTTTACTTATCTTTGGACGCTTTGAAATCCTACAAATTTCTTTCATTCATAATCTTAAAAACGTAGGATGTATTTTTTTGCGTCTTGCAAAACAATTAGTACTCTACCGAGTGGACATTTTCTGGCGGTACCGATTCTGGGTATTTGGGATTGATATTTCCGAAATTCGTACGAACCCATGTATCGTTTTACTAGTTATCCGCCGGAATTTGTACTTCGTTTATGTAGATCATCGAAACTTCGAAACCGACAATGGTGTTTTTAATGGAAGGATAAAAACTAAGGTTTCTATGATAAAAATTCAATCATAACTTTAATTACAAATTGAATGTATTAATTAGAAGGTTATACATATAAAATATTGTTTTCGCTACCGATATTCGAACCTGGATCTCTTCCGATCCGGGTAACGTGCATCCAACAATATTTTTCGATAAAATTGATTTTATATATATATCTTTCTAACTGTATTTAAAATATCACAGACCTATGTTCTGAATAATTACGGAAATTTGCTCAGTTTTGCTACACGGCATCAGCCGAATTAAAAGTAAATATTTTACAGCTTCACAAGTTCTTTGGAAAACTAATACTATGCTTATGCTAAAATAAGGAATCTGAGAATATTTCTTAATACATACTAAATAAAAGTTAGTCTATATTACTTAATTTTAATATTCTAATTTTAAGAAGCTCCAGTTTTGCTTCAAGAACAGCAACACACCCTGCCTGATTTCAATTCAAATTGATTCACTTCTTTGGATGTAATGAATCTCAGACCAGTAAATGAATAGGCATGAAATAAAGTGTACATATAGGAGAGAGGTTTGGAACATTAGTTGCGGCACGAGGGGCATTCTACACACATTCTTGGTGGAAACTTAAATCCGATAGTTTGTGACACATTTATACAACAGTAAAAGTATTTACCCTTTGAAAATTAAATCTTTGTGTAAATAAGGTTGTATTTTTACATTAATGCATATTATATTGTCAGCGTTTAAATTTTCATTCCAAACCAGTCATATTTTTAAAAAAATCGCGAAGCTATTTGATTGCGTAAATGGTACATGTGGGCGACACCAAAATGAAAATATTGGGACAAAGAATTTGCGTTAGTTCATGTCTATATATTCGGCGGTCTGCGGTAAATCTAGATAAAATATTATTTGCGCTATAGCGGTATCATCCGATGTTTAATTGTTTATGAGATGATTCTGTTAATTGTATTTTTTTGGACAAAAATAGTATTATTTATATTATTTGCAACAAATTTTCCCGGGCGAATATCTTCAGAATACGGGATATTCGGCCGAGGCGATTTCTCATTTGAGCTGCAACTCGCGTGGGAGTGGTGGTAGGGTAGTTTATGAATATCTTTTAAAATATATGTTATTTGTAAAGTTAATTAAGTTTGTATCGGCATCATATTTTTGTTGCGAAAGCAACAAATCCAATTACAATTCGTGCAATAAGCATTCTGAGTACCGAAAAACCGAGATTAGAAAACATTCGAACTGAAGATTTTCCATCAAAGTACATATATCATATTAGCCATCAAATACGTTCTTGACTAGATTCTCGTGTCTCGTGCATTACGGGAATATAATATTTAAGAAATAAACTGAATTACAGAAAGCAACTGTCTGAATTCCGTTTGCATCTGATTTATGAACGACCCGCTTTCGCTATCTCTATTTGTGTACTGTCGCGGTTTTCCATTGCACATTTTCTCGTATTGTACGAAAGATGCTGTAGATATGTGAATTCTCGGCGTGGGCATCTTGTTGAATGACTTGTTTTTCATAATCCTTGTATTTATGAGCCGGAGCCCGCGTCCCTGGACTGTTAGCTGCCCCTTTTTCCTCAAACATAGGGAAAAGCATTATTTTTCAACATAATTGGCGTTAAATTCAGCCGTTTCGCGCCACGTTAATTTGAAACAAAAGCTAGATATAATTTAGAATCAGAATGTTTGTCTGTGGCTGCAATCATATACTTTCTATGGTTGATAGTTTATTTCTATTCGTATTTAACATACTTATTATTCATCTAATAACTTGAACGTTTTCAACGACAAATTGCTTCCCTTCAAAATTAAACTACGCCAACTTTTTAATAACTGTTATCATAAATTGCGTGTATACGTATATATGTATAGGAATATGTATCATTATTATTGCGTCACTTCCCATCTCTTCCTCATTTTCTCCTCTCTAAACAGTGTAAAACACTTTTTTGTTCATCTTTTTATTACTATGTATCTAATATTTTTTGGTTTAATAATATGTACGATATTTTTCCTTTATCCGGTTAAGAAGAAACTTCACTTGTCTTATTTTATTTGTACTGTTTGTTTCTCATAAATAAATAAAATTAAAAATTTATAGTGCACAAATTTTTGTTCGTTTTTTCGTCCATTTTTATTCATTTTCGTACATTTTTACATTTTTTCATTAGAACTGTACATCGCTCTATAATATGTAGATCAATAGATATTTTGTTTTAGTAACATACATTTATGCCCAAATCTATAAATTTGAGATATATTACTTCATAAAAGACCAGCCCAATGAGCTAGCAAAAACCAATAAAATGTGACTCTCAAACTGTTGATATAAAAGTACAATTCAAATAGTTCCCCCGAATAAAAAAGGTTGTTCTTTTTAACGTATCAGAAAATAATATGTATCGTGTCATCCCTTTTGCCAACTGGATATATTCAAATTTATTGCCGTTGCCGAGTGTTCGTTCGTGTCGGGGAAAACTAAAGTGACATTTTTTATTATCCTTCATTCATCCGAAGAAAAAATTGCGTATTACATAAATATACCGCGTCCCTATATTTTAACATTATTATAGCGAAAACACGAGCTTTAACATTTTAGAAAGATTTACATTTACGAGAAAATAGTAAATGTCAAATAACCACATTCTTACACGTCTGAGAAGATTTAATTTTAGATTCATTTTGTCTCCGGGATTTTCGCGCCTTTTTGTTTTACCTTTCAAATAAATTATATTAAAACTGCATTGTTTACTATTTGTAAAATTATATGAATTTAAAAAGATATTTGTTATATCTAGTGTATATACAACACACACTAGATATGACAAATATCTCTTTAAATCTGCTTTAAATTATATTGAATTATTTAATTCCAACGTCTAAAGTAGCATGCAAATTCTCAATTTTTCTTTACCCACTGATTTTTAATAGTCAAAATAAAAAAATAACAATTTTAGATATTTTAGAAATAATATTTCCTTGCATAGTTTTTATAGTATAATTTTTAGGGATCATTAAAATATGCCAAAACGCGCGTTATAAATTGATTATAAATATTAAAAAAAAAAAAAAAAACGAAATGCCGCCTGAAAGAAGTTTTTAGAAATATGTATACAACATCGCTGTACAACGTTCCAACATAATAATAATTCAATACCTACATTAATAATTCACTTTAATTTTTTTTAAATATTATATTTCTGTCGAATCTTTTTCTTTCTAATTTTAATTAAATAACACCACAAAAATCACGAAAAAAACTGTCTACTTTAACACAGACAGTCTAGTAAAGTAGCTAGGACAATGCTATACGCATCTATACTGCATCCGACACAGTAATAAGTGTATCATATGTTATATGTATTATATATTCACTTCAGATTTACAAAAAAATGTATGTCAAAAATAATAATAAAAAAATAAATTTATTATTATAATATTATCAAGTGCCTATCCGATTGCATTAAATAAAAGTAAATTGAATTATTATTATAGATCACGTACAAAAAATATTTTAAGCGTTTTTAAAATATTTTCATTACTATAAAGATATTTCTGAAACGCCAATTTAATAGTACATAACCATAATTTAATAGTACATAATTTAACATAATTTAATAGTACATAGTACATAATAATGCAAAACCTGTTCATTGTCGCATGATTTTATGTAACAAACCATAATATTAGATTTAAACCACTAGCTATGTAATTTACAGGATTATGAAGTATGTGTGGTTTGAAAACAAAGATGGTTGGTGTTTTAATGTTTGTTTTTTTTAATGTCAGGCTGTTGTTGAAGCTACATTCCGGAAATTTTCGCATTTAGACGTATTTTATATTATTATAAAGTGTTAAGTAGTTTTGTCTTTTTATGAATGTTGTTTATACATCCTTTTTTGTGAACTGGATATTCTTACATATTAATTAAACACCACAAATTCTTTAAATAACCAACATCTTGAACATGTGAAAAATTAAAGAGTATTTTAAGAAATTGGAGTGTTAACAAAATACAATATTTTTTATTTTTTTTATTTACACCCTGTCCCGAATCGTTTTGAGAGTTGTTTACTCTCGTTTTGTTTCGTCATAATTACATTTTTTTTTTTATTACATTCAGTCATTATTAACATTATCATAATACCATCATAGGTTGGCTCCGGTATCATCGTACCAGAGCCATAACTGAATAATTTGACGTGAGACTCGTTATCACATTAAATTCAGAAAGCAGCCAGAAAGAAGCTATAGAAATCATACATCCCCCAAAAGGGGAGGGTAGATCTCACATTTATGTGTTGCAGTCGCAAAACTCGCTTACAGTCCGGCAGAAATTCACCTTGTCTAGGTCGCAAAAGGTGCGAGGGAGAGCCAGTAAAATGCTCCGTTAGGTATCTCTAGTCACTGCTCTTCTCGGCATCGTCCATCCCAGCAACCCCCAGCGAGAGACCCATACCCTAATAAAATTCCAGGAAATCTCCGAGATTCCTTTCATTTCTTAATAGATCATCGTTCCGGGGGATCCGACGATCTATTCCTTCTAATCCCGCAATCATGATCCCACGTGCATCATTCATAATCACGAAGTCCCAGAGGATGTGCTCCGGCGTCTGCCTCACCTGAGCGCAAACACACCACGGTTCACGAACAAATCCTAAGTCGAAAAGTTTACTCATGAAATGCCCATGACCCGAGATCATCTGCATCTCGTAGTGATCCAGCGCTAGAGGACCACCCCCACTTTTCATTTTCACCTCCACGAAGGGGAGAAAGGTGTAAGTCCATCTGCCTTGCGTGGCAGCGTCCTACCTTTCTTGCCACTTTCTCAATGTGACTATTCGTATTCGAGCAACCAGAGTCTGGAATTGGTCATCTGAGGGCCTGAGAGTTGTTCCAAAATGAACTCCAGACCCCTCCTCAGGGAACGGCGGGTCAAAAATTCCATTACTTCATGGTCATATCATAACAGCAATGCAGAAAAATGTTCTTAGGTTTTCACGGCCGTTCAGAATTTTCTATTTATAGTATTTCACGGTAGTGCAAGCCAGTACACTAACAGTCATACATTACATCAGTCCTGATGATGGACCCTGCAATGGAATGCGAAACGTCGGCCAAAAAGGTCAGATATATACGGCAGGCAAGCCCAGAAAATTATACACAGATGAACAGTGTAGAACTTTATTAACTCTTTCTTACCAACCTTAAACCCAACCCTTACCCTCCAGGTCGTATTTTGTGATGTAATATTATTATTTTACTCTTCATCTCGACCCACTAATTGGGGAGTTCCATTACATTGACGATAATAAAGGATTCTCCAACAATGTCTTGAGTATTGCTGCATAATCACAACTCTTCATTTTAAATGCAATCATAGCAAACAATGGGGACCAATATTCCGAGTTCTTTTCATAATTAAATTTTACGATAGCTTTTTTTGAGTGAGTGAATTCGCTTAAGCGGAATTCAGAATCTTAAATCATTTTTGTTATACGTATTTGTATTATTTTGTAGGCATAATTTATTTTTCTTGAAGGGGTTTAATTTATAAAAAAAACTTTTTTCATGCATGCGTACCTCTGCTTTATTTAATCTTATATATAAATAAGAAATGACGGTTTAATTATGATCATAATGGTCATATTAAAATTAACCTTTTTTGACATAGTTGACCGATGCCATCATAATATTACCTGTAATAAAATAACTCACATACCTATGCCGAATATGCATTTCATAGTTATGGTATTATTTTTATGCTAAATAACATCACGATGTTTATCAGAAAAAGCATTATGCAATATAATATACATATCTAGATTAGCTTTTTTAAGATAAATTTGAACAATACAGGGAGGGTCAAGCTATTTTTTTTTTAAATAACTTAATATATATAAATTATCATGTATGATGGGGCTAAATTACAGGTTAATGTCTTTATTTATTTTATTTATACGAAATTCTTATATGCGTCGAGAATCGGAGTCGTAAATAATACAGTTTGAGTTTTTAATCAGTTTATTTTTGAAACGACTTGTCGAATGTATTTTGAGTTATCGGATCAGTTTTTTAAGCTAAATTTTTCATGCTTTTGGCACCGTGTCGTGACGCATGAACCCCCGAGTCCTCCCGTATGTTACACGTCACGTTATTACAGATGTCAGATTCGCGAATATTATCCTTTAAAACAATGTGTATTGGCTATTATGTATGTCATATTTATAAGGATATCATTTTGGATAGAAGAAATAATGGTGTTGATGGCACCGTAAATAGAGGTCGTCCGCAGAAGACTTGGCATGACCAGGTAAATCAGATACTAGAGGATGGCCCTGTTAGAAGCCTCAATAATCGGCGAGCTTGATGACAAGATGTATGAATGTGGATGAGGCGAGAATTGTGTTTCAGGACAGAATAGTGTATCGCTCTATCCTCTCTGCCTACCCCCGCGGAGAAACGGCATGATGGTTAGTTAAGTAGTTAGTTTAGAAGAAATAATAAATTAATTCTTGCACATAATATATATTTCACCGCCATGATTAGGTTCAAAAATGAATTAGGAAAATTGGTTTTTTAAATACTTTTTATTAAAAGATTTTATTTAAAGGATTATTTTCCGCGAAACTCTCCTTTCTAGATTCGCCATTTCTTGTTTTACATGACGAGAAGATTTTTTCGCGAAGCAGATGCGATTTAATCTGAAGAAATTCAAAGTAAAAATACAAAAATAATATTGAAAATGTTAAACCCCCTGCCCGGAGACACGACAGATGATGGCATCCTGCACAGTTTGTTCTGTTTCCTTTAGAAAATGTTTTGTTTCTTGTTTGTACCCACAGCGACGTGACAAAGCTTCCGAACAGGCTATATATCACACCACACCCTCACACCCTTACGAGATGGTTCGATCAGAAGTAGATTAATAAGGAAGCTCCCATTAGTTCTAAACCTGGAGAATCTAAAGTGATCTCAAACTCGACGAAAATTTGTTAGTTTCATCCTAGGTCTCAGTAAATACACAATAAATTTTCTTGATTGATGTTATACAATACTTAATTCAATATTACAAGGCAGATAGTGAGAACAGTAAGGCCCAACAAAATGTTAATAAATTTGCTACGTTTTGTTTTTAGTTATTTTTTTTTATTAAATTGTTTACTACGTCATTTGTTTAACGTCGCCGTTCAATCCTATTCATTAATTTGGTATTGAATTATTATCAATTTTTGATCCGAAAATATTTCGATAATATGAAACAAAATTACTTCGATATTTGAGAAGTGTGCAACGCAGTCGTATCCAGAAATTTAGAAAACCTTTTTTTGTAATTGAAAATCAAAATAATACCGCTACTATATTATGGTGTCAATGCCCATTGAGAGCTTTCGCCTGATATACAACTCGACGCCAGGTGTCTCTGGACAGGGCCAACGCACTCCACTCGGAGATAGGAACATGGATATGGAGCGCATCCGGATCTCTCCTAAGTGAATACGACTGAGAGCACGTTTAGTATTCTTATCCATCTTAATCTTTGGGATTTTACGATACCAATTAAATCAGGATTTTGATGAAATTTTTTTTTCTCTGAACTGTCCATTCAAAAGGTTTCACTTGTATAAATTTTTTATTTGGGTCACTTATCTCTCTGTGTATTTTGTCTGCGACAGAAACATGAAGATTAACTGAGCATTAAATGTGAGATCAAAAATGCAACGAAATTCCTCAGATGTCGTATAGAGGTAATGTGGCTTTTATATTCTTACGAGTAGGTACTATATAAACTCTGCACATTCAAACTACGGGCTAAACGTGCACCATGTGCATATTTTATTATTATGAACGGAATGCGGGTAAAATATAACAACATGTACCGTGTAATATTCCGTAGTTCCGTAGTGCTACACATGTAGAAGTTCGCAGAAGGGCAGAGTGCTGCACAAGACTGCCAGAATAGAGAGAAAGTGGAGCTGCTGGGATCAATAACAAGATCGACCTGGCCGCCAGATACTGAACACCCTTTGCCCCTCCACGAAAACGTAGACTTAGAAATGTAGACAAATGATTTTTTAAATTATTAATTTATTTTCATAATTTTTTAATATTGTTAAATTAGTTTTATTCGTTTTTTATTATCGTATTTATTGTTTTTTAAAATATACATTTCTATGATGGATTGAGGATTAACCATCCAACCCTGCCGAAATATTAATATTAATATGGTATGTGCTTTTTTCTGCTAGTTCGTATTCTTTTCTAATATAGACGTTTTGTTTTTTTTTTAGAATTATATAGTTCACCTAGGATGTAGGTAATAGCCTTAATAGGCTTCTTTTAAAAAGTTAGTAACTTGCTATAGTAATATTTGGTTAGCGTTTATATTATTATATAGTAATTGTTTTATTCAGTATATATTAATGAATGCATTTTATTCTTTTATTATTATTATTTTATTATTTTGGTCTAAATATATCTTATGAGTTTTTTTTAAGAACTTGTACACTCGCTCTTTGAAGAATCATCGCTTCAAACATTATGTCGGTTTATATTAATTTGGATATAAGATTTGCGCGCGGCTGTTTTCAGATAACGAGCTTCGTAAAGTTGAACGAACATAATCTAACTTAAGTTTATGGTCTAATGTATTACTTCACTAATTAAAACACCTAAGTAAACTTGTGTAGATTAGGATCCCCGTAACTTTGTTTTCAGATATTATCTGTTAAAAAATGTAAATATTCTTGATATTTTTTTACTCGCTTTTTTAAATAGTTGTATGAAAGGAGGCATAAAATGTAGGTTTCCATTCCAAGACAGTTTTTGTTGTTGTTTTGTAACGGCAGTGAATTTTAATTTATTTTCAGACCTAAATTAACAATACTTTACGTCATTCCTCCTTTTGCAATTAATATAATATAAAAAGGTTCTCGGTATAACAGATTCAACAAATATTTCTTTCCATATACAGCCAGTTATTAATGTGAAATGTCATTAAATTATATTAAAACAAATTACGGAGCGATAATCGCGATAATAAACCTTTACAAAATTTAATTAATGCGCTATTACGTGTATTATGATTAACGTAGAAAACTTTCAAAAATAGAGTGAAGCATACAATTTTATGCCAGTCGGAAGTTTTATTACCTGCATATTATGCCTTTATATATCTATGACTTTCTCTATGTGGCGGCTTCAGTAGTGTCATTTGTGGCTGTAAAGTGCTTACTTAAATGGCCAGGTCTGTGAGTCGCGAGCAGGGCGAAAACGAACGTGTTTTTAATATCTTTAGGTTAAGATTACTTAAATTTTTTCTATTTTATACATTTAATAACAGCACGTAAATATATATTCAATTTGAAACAAAGTGTACATTGTCTTTAAAAAAATTTATTAAAAAAGTTTTTAATAATTTAATAATTTAAATTATTAAAAAAGACATACACGACACAAAATATCTTGAATTTGGATAAATCAATTGCAATCATCGTCTTGCATGCATACCCTCCATTTTAGATCAAGTCTAACAGTTGTATACATACTTGCACAATAATATCGTTCGTTTGTGATTTGTTATACCTCGTCCTACGTCATACAGAAAAAAATGTAATTAATTGAAGGCTTGCACATGCGCGTATCATTATTTTGACGAGAAATTCATGATTTATTGATAAATACAGATTAAAACTTTCGATTATTATTTGAAAATTTGTTTCGCGTCAATTTCAACGGCGAGCACTCTAACACATGTTTCGGTTAATTCCGTTGCTACAGTTTAGGAAACAGGCGTCGCGCCAGACGACAACCCGCAAACGCCGCAATCGATCGTTAACCATCAGCGTGATGTATATTATGTTAGCACCCGACCGGTACTCTACGTATAATTGCTATTTATAATAATTATTACTATACTTATAATTTATATTTTAGAAAGGTATATGTATGATTTGAGTATCTGTTTCCGTTAATTGATTATACTATGGTGTATACATTGAAATATAGATTTTACGAAAACACTGGTCGAGGTAGCACAACAGCTACCATTGGCCGCGAAGCGTTCATTATCAAACAATAGGCGTTAGATGATTGCTTTTAACTAGTATAATAAAGAAGATTAAACTAAAATATATATCTACCACATGAGATACACGATGTTGCCGTACTCTCGACTCTTACTAAATAATCCACCAAGCGCCATTCACGTATGTATCCGGTACATGTTTGTTACTTACCGTCACGGTAACATACTGACACCTTTATTACTGTTTTCGGTTGCAACAAGAAATAAATAAATAATGAATGTAAACAGGCAACTTTTTTCACCCCTGACATGACGCCGCATGTTGTAATACTTATATGTAACATTAAAATTATCATCGCAATTTACTGATGCGGACCAATCTGTACGGCCAAAATTATAATAGTAATTGTACTTGCGGCCACTTCATAGTCGACAAATTGTAAAACAAGTCAATAAATTGTTTCCGAATGTCTAGTTAATTAATCTAATTAGCGTATTAAAAAATATTGTACATTTGTTACGTATGCTCTGTGAACAATAATACTTGAAGCTTTAAATTATATTATATTTTCAGGTTTTGATGTAGGTATATCATTATTTTTTTCAATGTCTGCAGTTAGGGTCAGACATTTCTTGCGGATAGTAGGTAAACGATGTCCAGCGAAAAATTTTCAAGTTTAATACAAAAAACTACAATGTTATTCTCATATTTTATTTATACAAAATAGAGTTTAACGATGCTAATTTAACGTTTTATAAACAATATCGTCTAAATGCCGTCCATTTCTCTCAGACACTTGCAATCGGACTCTTAAATTTGCGAATACGCGTGACCAAAGCGTTGGTTCAATGGCAGCAAGTTCACCGCGGATATTTTCTTGTAGGGCCTGAATTGTTCCAGGATTGTTGCTATAAACTCTCGACTTAAGGTATCCCCACAAAAATAAGTCGCAGGGTGTGAGGTCCGGTGACCGAGGTGCCCAGGGTACGTCTCCGTACTTGCTGAATAATTTATCGGGAAACTCCCCTCAGCTTCTCCATTGAAATTCTTGCTATGTGTGGGGTGGCCCCGCCTTGCTGAAATTGTGTTCTGTTGTTAAACCCGGGAAACAGCTGCAGTTGCGGTACAAAAAACTTGTCGATCATTCGGCAATACACGTCAGCAGTGACCGTCTCTCGCTGGTTAAAAAAATAAGAGCCAATTATCCCTCGGGCAGAAATTGCACACCATACTTTCGTTTTTAGACAATGCTGGTTCCCCTGGGTTGTCGGGGCACTAGTATCTCATGTTCTGTTTATTACATAGCCATAGATATGAAAATGTGTTTCGTCAGTAAACAATATGTTTCCAAGCGTTCGTGCTGTTTCAAAACATTCCAGCATCGTTCTCGCTTAGATTTCACATAAATAATAGTCATTTTCGTTGAGAAACTGCACGATTTGCGGTTTGTATGGCTGAAACTAGTTTTTTTTTCAAAATAACGTACACTGTTGATTTTTTATTCCAGTACAGGCCGCAATCTTCCTTATCGATTTACGTGGATTGCGCATAATTTCACGTCGAACGTTCTGGCGTCGTTGACTGTCTCGGAGCAGTTTGGTTAATCATTGTCCCTTCTTGTCTGAACTTTCGAACCCAACACCAGATAAGTTGCGTGCTCGGCCCATCACTTACTCGTCGAATATTAAAGTGAGTACAAAAAGCGCGACGCGCTCGTACCATTGAATCACCGCACTTTAAATATTGCTCAACCGCGAACGCGCGGTGCGCTTCCGACCAGTGACTTATTGCGACTGGCAAATCCGCAAATTACGCGTGTCGACCAATACCCCTCCTATTTACTCCTCAATAATTATCCTCACCCTGATGGTTTACGAGCAATTACAATTTAATGTTGAAATTTTTCCGCTGAACACCCTATATTATAATATTTAGCATTCTCTGGCTTTGATAACTAAGATTTAGGTTTCGAATTCTACTAGCGAGGCGGTATATCTTTGGCACCTACTGGTGTTTATATTTCTGGTGGGTACATAAATCTATCGGTGTCGTCACTAATCATTCAAACACTAGCTGTCACCGATTGCGTCCTTGCTAGTGCCTGCTAGGCACTAGCTAGGAACTAGCTGGCGATAACCGATTGCTTCTTTTTCTGCTAGTGCATTATGTATTGCCCTCCTTAGAATTGTACAAAAGGTGTTCATACGTATCAACTTAAAAAAATATATATCCACTTCACATAAGACATTCTTGTAAAAACTGAGATCATATTTACATTAATGATTATTGAACTAACTTAAACATTACGAACAAACATTAACATTCATCTACCATTCGCGTCGCGTCGCTAATACCTTTTTTTCTATGCAATTGACTTGATTTGACAGGGCGACCATATATAAGGATGCTCAAGATACTTGCTCCTGCTCGCGCCTCATAGGCCTGGCCGTTTAACCAAGTACTTTACAGCCATCGCTACTTTCGCGTAATGACATTATCACTACAGTCCGAGTCCAATAAATCATAGATAAAAGATGGGGGTAACGCAATATGGATTGAAAGATTTAACATTTTTTTTAAATAATTATTTATTTCATCCGTATGCAGGCATTACTAATTATATATTGGCTTGAAGGTCGTGATGGATGCGACTCCAGCTTTCAGACGCTGAATTGCATTTAAATATATTTTATTGGTGTGATAAATCTAAAATAGGTTATCTATTTTATGCAGAGCACCGACATATGTATTGTACAGGTTTTTTTTAGATCGGGAGTTTAAGGTTTTTCATTCAGCTTTTGTAATATTTTACAGGTCAGTCGCTGATATTCATACCAAATGATTAATACTAAGGGCCGGTTGTGTGGTCAGTAGTAACGTATTAAAAAGTTTGCGAAAACGGGTTATTTGATCATTGGTAAAAAAATGTTTACTTCTCGAAAGTACATCCAGTAGTAAACTCTCCGATATACGATAGTAAAAATGTGAATCGATGGTAAAATATGGCGGACTCTTTACAGCTGTTTCAAACGTCATATGTCATATTGATACTTTGAATGTTACTTAATCATTCAATATATCTCGTTATTTTAGTGATGTGAATTCGTCCGATGATAATCTCGTTGTTTAATATACATTAGCACATAATCCGAAAAAATTTCACCATTGAAATGACAGGTTTCGAACGCAGGGATGAATAAAGCCACAGATAAAGCATATTTAATGATTATTCGCCTTGCCACACTGAGAGGCGAAATTGTATTTGACAGTAATAAATTCGACGTACCAACAATCCAAAATAAACTTTTACTACGGGCGATGGTGAAAATGTTACTGTATTAAAACTTACCGTGGTAAAAATTTACTACTCATCACACAACCGGCCATAAGCATGTTTTATTTGTATTACAATTTTTTTTAAACACTAGTATCATTTCAGTAAATTAAATAATGACAAATTGTACATTCTTAATAAATTGACGAATTTTTTTCTTCCCGACTAAATATTTACATACCGCAAGATAGCCCAGAAACAAAGCTTAGTAGTAGTGAAATTTTTCACCCTAAATACCTCGGTGTGCAGTCATTAGGTATTGTTAGAGCAGCCGGTAAATATAACGCCAAACCGACAGCGCAAATATATCTTTCATCATAAAAAATACATAATCTTTTTTCGAACGGTCGTCGATGCTAGGGTCCGCGTAATTAATCACGCCTCAAGTATTAACAGTATACTCTTACATTTTCAGGTAGGAACCTATGTACACAGTACTCAATCACGTGCTACGGAAACTCTCCCACCCAAGTCCTCACATGTATGTACGTATCATACGTTGTATGTAATGTGTATGGGTACGTCAATTCACACTAGGGATGTACAATAAGCGTTGATATCGTTAGTTTTTTTACATCTCATTATTGGAATATTCCGGAAAACTATTATTATTTAAGCATCTCATATGTTCCTTATTCCTAGTATCAAAATTACAACTCGTTTTTCCTATATTAAATGAGGGGCAGTCCTTTCTTTTCAATTTATAAATACCAGAGTGAGTCAGTTTATGATCCTTTGCCGAATTTTCCAATCACATTATCAAAAATAACCATACCATAATATTCTCCACATTGATAATAAAGGTAAACGCTTAGATAACTTATAAATCTTAAGTCCATAAATTAAAATGAGTGCATAATTAACTAACCTACAGTCCAGTCTTAAATATGTTCCCTTTCAACATATTATATATCTCTCTTTTTTTCCCTTCCACCCAAAGTCAAACGCCGCCACTTTAAAACCTGACACTAATTTTTAATTGACCATATAACACTAAGTTAGTTAGTATCTTGTACACCCTGAAGAAGAAATCGTGGTTCCGAAACCGGTTGATATTGGTAAAAATAAAGTGGTGTTTAAACAAAGTGAATTGTTTTTAATTATATTTATTGCGGAGTACAACAGTATCAAAATATAATTTGATCTAAAACTGCGTGCATCTACATTCATTGTTCAGTTCTTGTATCACATTACAAGTACACAAATTCAAACACTATCGTCAATTTTGACGCAGAATAAATGATAAAATTAATATTCTGTGCGTGTCCGTATTTAATTATAAAAAAACGCGGTAAACATATTTATAAAGCGCGCGTGCGAGATGATATTGTCAACTTGTTTCGTACGGACGTGTCTTTATTATGGAACACCGTGTGAATTTTTTGTGTTTTAATATAAAAAAAAATGCACATCCCTGCACAAAGTCAGCCTAAGTTGAGCCTAATATTATCCAACATCTGTCAGGCTTCTGTCTTGATAGAGCTGAAGAATTTTAGCCAATTGAATAAAAGTATTTTTTGTGTACGCCTTGCTTGTCATATCAGACGAGCAATTAGACAAGTGCTTGTCAAACATTATTACCGAGGCGATTTATTTTTATTCAAACGATTCAGGTTTGTAGTGTCAATTCTGTTTTAAGTTCTCTGAGAGTGTTTGCTTGATATTTTAGTGCCATCATTTTTTTGTGCAATGACGTATTTACTCTTATCTTCGAATTTGCGTAGATTCGATCTCATATATTCAATTCGATAAAATCGCTCTTCTTATGTTTTTTAAAATGTTTGAGGATTTAGAATTCATATATATTACAACACATTATATTTATGTTGAAACCGTTCTTTGTTTCAATATTTTAGCCACTTAACCATAAGTAAAGTCTGTACATATGAGTGATCTCATTCCGCAAAATAAGTAATACAAAAAGGTATTTTACCTTTCCATTATGTTAATAACATTCATCACACTATTGATAAAGCCTAGGCAATCTGTTTTATTTTAGTTATTTAACTTAAGATTTCATTAATATGTCATAAGTTATAATGAACAAACAACATTTGTGTTCTACGAGAGAAGCAACATTGCATTATTGCAAAAACTGCCATTTTGAATTGTTCGATTATTTTAGAGATGTAAAAATGCGAAAATCTCTAGCAATAATAGTTATAATTATTTTAAAAAACTTATATCAACCTGCCTGTCCTGTACGCTCTAAATTTCATATTGACCAAATGGTCGAAGTTTCAGTCCTCATATCGAAAGTCTACTCATTGATGATACAAAGTGTTTATTTTAAATATGGCTAAAAATAATGATAAATTCAGTTTATCCAACTCGTATTTTCTTAGTTTTATATTTCGGATATTTAAAATCATTCATGCATTAAATTTTTTTGTATTGAATTTGTACATAGTATAATATTTTATACTATAATTTGTTTAATTATAATATAAAATATTTTAAATTCTATTAATGATATAATTTTTTTATTATATTTAATAAGGGGACATTGTCATTACAAAATTACATCATTTCCCGTGCGGTATTACTTGTTCGTGTTTTAACTTTATACTAACGTTTCGTGTTTTGTGGTGAAAATATTAACCAATTTCTGCTAATTTCAGTTCGAATGGGAAAAATACGTATTATTTCTAGTGAGCAATTTTATTTTGAAAATGAAAATAATTATGTATTTATCAAAGAACATTGAATTTCAAAATCACGCAATATGAATTCTCGGGAACGAAATAAAATCGAAAACTGATTCGCCTCTCATCTAAAAACGGTCAATACAATCTCCTCCGCTAATTATGAACAGGTGGCAAAAGACATCGATTGCTGGAGTTAACATTTTAAAAGTGTACAGATGCGAGTTTTTAAGGTTTTAAATACTTTTAAAAATATATTATTGTATCTTTTGTTGAGGACCGCAAAAGTGATGATTATCTCCCACTGTCACGGAGATCGTATGCATATTTTTTCCCAACGAGGATTGACATCTGCTCCCCCATTTGTAAGAAAAAAGACAGCTGCATAACAAATTTCATGTTCATTTACTTAAATATACTTGCAGATATCTACATACTTGTTTATCAATTGTCATTTATTTATAGAAGCTCGTGTTGCACTGACAAAGTTATCTTATAAGGAAAAATATCATACAATTAATTTACCTTCAAAATCTACAACGTGACGCGACTATTATTATATAATAGGCACGGTATGCCTTGTCTAGGTTATGTTCAGATTCGTCTAGAGCTAGGTAGCCAGATGCACGCAGACTCTTCCCAGGGCGGCAATTAGTCTCTCCATAAATGAGCTTCTCACCACCAATTACTCAGCCAGGAAAAACGTGCTCCGTCCGTGTATCATCTATCAAGGTCCGTGTCCTATTTTAATACATTTATATTGAACGCATTTTTGTTAACGTTGTTACAAACAATGGAGCAGCGTATTTTTTTCTGCGTTCATTATCAACTATAGTTTAAACGTCAAATTATTGTTGGATATAACGATATCTTTTTGAGTTGTGGGCGTCGTTTTATGAAATATGTAATTCGCAGGACCAATACCTGCGAAAAAGTGTAAGCGTTTGTATCATACTCCAATCAAAGATAATACATTTTTCATTGTAGACATATCCAGAACTGCTTTGTTTTACCTGGAAATTAGCAGTTGAGGGATATAAATTATATATTAGGTTGATGCATAATTATCTGCCGTTTTTTAAAAATTATATTGTATTAACCAAAAATTCTTACGCGTCGACCTTGTCTGAAAGATTGTGCGAGACTTATCCGGTCAATTTCCACGAATTGCCGAGTTTTCTGAGATGATGAACAATCGTGGACTGATCGATGGTGAAGTTCTCAGCCAGTATCCTACTACTGCAACTTTCGTCCTCTTGCACAGTTGTCAGAAGGGCTTGGTTTATCAAAATCCGAAGATCGACCTTTTCCTGACGTGTCGTCTAAGCTAGTATCACTAGCTTTGAAGCGAACAAACAACTCTCGGCATGCCCTTTCGCTAATCGTTTCTTTGCCAAAAAGAACGTTGAAATCGCGAAATGACTCAGCAGCTTTCCACCCTTACTCCAAGTGGTAAAACATAATGTGGCTTATATGTGTATGGTTTTTGATGCACAATTTAATTTCCTAACCTTATTAAAGAATTATTTTATGACAAATGTTAAACGTCGAATTCAAAACATAAAACGGCCGAACAACTTAATATTTTTTAAACAAACAAATATCAGATATTTCATAGAGACGAAGCTATTTTTGTTATATTTAATGGAAAATATATGGGAGTATGGGGGTAATTACATGGCTTACGACCTGTTTTCGGCTGGCTTAAGTGATCACTTTATATATATATAACGTTCACCAATTCACACCCCTCAATCTCCATATTTATCAAAGCCATTTATCATTTTTCCTTTTTTTAAACAACATATATGTTACACTATGAGAATATATTTTTTTTTTTGGGAAATTATTTTAAAGTAATGTACTTTATTTGTAAAATGTTTTTTAACATATTATACTAAAATACGCCTGAAAAATCAATAAATTAAATTTCATATCCATGTTTTCAAAAATATCGTAGTATTTGACTAACTAGTTCATAATGTACGATATCGTCAATAATGTGAGAATGTTGCCGCGCATGATTTGACACAGTAATTTCTTTTATATACTTATTTTCTATTCTTACAAAACATTCTTCGTCGTAATCTTTCGTTAGATTAACCAAAACTGTTCACGTCCGGCATTCCTCTCCGTCGCCATTCTACTCCCGCCACTCGGGAGGAGTTTCCATTTCCCAACGTCAACGATTTTCCGTTCGCCCCTTAATCAGCTCGCCGCAGCACGGGACGGGATCCCGGGTGGTGGTAGTGTGTAGGCATCGATTGCGTTTTGTGTACGAAATATTACGAACAGCTTTATATGTATAAAATGAGCAGAGGACGTTGTTAAATTTTTCATAAATTATTTTTAATATATTATTTTTTTCATTGTTATTAATTAAACATATAATTTTGTATTAATTGACCAGAAAGATTACGTTGACATTGACAGGTTTCAATTCCGTTATATCTTGGTCAGGACAAACTTCTTATTATTATGATTCGCTTTTAGAACCCATCAAATTATTGACTAACCGCACAAACGTCCTCCATGCCTATCTCGATCTGTTGTTTATGAGGATATAAATTGTGCTGTAATCTCATGCTAACCTGATAGTGGTCACATGTGCACGTTATATTATGTCTAAACCGGGCGTCAGAATGGTCTATATTTCAAATTCGTTGATTAAAAAAAATATATAATAAAACAAAACTGCTTTTTACTTCAATCTTTACATTTTAAAATAATTTCTACTGATAATAATAATAATTTAATATTATTTTACACCGAAATAACTTTTTTTATTGCGCCTTCATTACTGGCTACTTACATATACGTAAATTCGCGCTGGGTTTATAAAATACAATTAATTTTTTTTACAGAACAATTCAGTACTGTACAGAAAAATTCATCTTTCAGTTGTTTATGTAATTGTGTTAGGTATCGATGAATCTGGCGTGGATTGGATCGAATATTTTCAATCCAGACTACTACTACAAGCGATATGTCTTGTATTAAAGTGACCAAACGTACCCCTTTTTTGTGAACCGCACTCCTTTTAAAACCTGTACTCCAAAGATACTGTATGGATTGTACTACGAAATTATTTAAAAAAATTCGTAATACAAATTTTTCTTTCATTCGCGTACTCCTTTGTACTAAAAATAGTTGGTCACCTTAATTGTATATATAATGTAATACAAATTAAATTAATCAATTACAAAGATATACAGATAAAATCAATTTATCCAAAACATATTTTGGGATTCGAATCTGGACCTTTTAATTAATTAATTAAATTTGTATTACAAATACCACTGAACTATAATATGTTCTGAAAGTGCAACTTCTAAACAAAATGTGTTTCTGTTTGTGTTAATGTTGATATTAAATATATATTTATATACTATATTTATAGGATATTCTATACTTATGCTATATTTTTTCTTTTTTCTTAACCAGTTAGATCCAATTTTTTCTCTCTACTCCTAATAATCCTCCTGTTAATTTTTACTATGTCTGTTATTGTGCAGCAATTTATATATGTAATTTGTTCAATCTATGGAAACTTGCAAAATGGTTTTTGTTCTATTTGATACTTGTGCAACTCGATTTTCAATTGTACCGTTACTTTCCCCATATATATATAAATAATTAAATATGTAGGAAGGATCGGAGCGGCATTTGTGATGAAAATTCTCAAGAGATTTTCTCCGCCTGGCGCGGAGTAGTATTGTTTACCCGCTGCAGATTTAGAGCATACCGACGAGCGCCAGCGGCGGAGCCCGCGCGGAATGTATTCTGCGTACCTACGCGTCGCACTTCACTATTGCAATACGCGACGTATGCACTGTGCACGTTATTACGGTACGAAGAATCGCCAACCCGCGAGGAACCACAGTCATTATATAAACAATATTTCAAAATTTAACAACCAGTACTAATTTAACCATTCCTTATTATTTTCGAACTGGTCCCGGGCGTTTTGCGAAAATGACATTGACTTGCGGCTGGCAAAGATATCAGTGCCATGAAGAATGATATTAACTTGTGGATTGCAATGAAGCTCAAAGCGTTAGATACGAATATTGCTGTAAATGACATTTGACTGAATATATTGATTAAAGCGTTCTGTACCTTGAAAATTACTTTTTATTATTATTATTGACTTATGGTTAGTAAATGGGTCAAGTCGTTTCCTTCCATCAAAATGAGGTTGCCAAAGCTGTCATATCGAACTGAAGGAAGCGAGGTTTGTTAAAATATTATGTGCCATGGAAATGAAGTTGGAAAAATTTGTCAAAACGTTTTGTACCATAAAAATTTGGTTGATAAAATTTGTCAAAACATTCTGAAATAAAAAAATATGTCATGTACCATAAAAGTGAGATTAACTTATGACTAGCAAAGCAAATCTAAGTTTTATTGTTGATAATGAGATTAACATATATCTACATTTCGTGTTTAAGCTGTAAGCATTTAATATTTTAATGTGTTTATTTGTCCTTCACCTTTAAGTATTGTAATATAATACTATTTTACGCTTACATTATCCAATGGTTCTATTACTAAATAATCGTATGGTTGCGCCTCGCTGGGAAAATGGAAAGTTTTCTCCTTCGTACAAGCAATAAGAAAGGTAAGGGAAGCTAGCGATAAATATAATGTATGGCAATGGTTTCTTAACTAATCCTTGTTCAGCGTTGGTGACTTCATAACCATCCCCAGCATTATGAGACGGTGCAAATTCCAAATATTTAAAGAAAATATACTTAATATAACAATTCGAGTGATTTTATTATTAACTAACTAACTAACTTATCATCACGCCGTTTCACACAGGGGTAGGCAGAGAGGATAGACATTCTGTCCTGACATACAATTTTCGCATCATTCACGTACATATATAAGTTCGCCGATTATTGAGGGTTCTAACAGGACCATCCTCCAGCATCTGATTTACCTGGTCGTGCCAAGTCTTTCGCGAACGTTCTCTATTTCTGATGCTATCAACACTCATATGTCTTTACCATTCTCTCCTCATTCATCCATTCCATATGACCAGACCACCTAAGTGATCCTTTCTCAATCTTCCTTACTATACTAAGATCAGTTTTACATTCATTCCTTATTTCTTCATTTTGTACTCTGTCATAAATTGATCTGCCGCATATACGTCTAGGTGATCTCATTTCCACTGCATTCAGTCTACTTTTGTTTCTCTTCTACCAGCTACAGGCCTCACTTCCATACATCAATGGCAATACCAGGACTCTATTGTGTACTGCTTGTCTTACCTCGGTTGACAAGTTCTCATTAGATATAATTCCATTCAAAATGCCTTTCACTTTATTCCCTGCGGGTCACCCTCTTTTTGATATCTTTCTCAGCCTTTCCGTTTTTGTCAAACATACTTCTCAGATACCAAACATTCATTATATACAAGTAATTTGCACGGTGTATTGCTTTCCTGCTTCTCGAAAACCATCACTTTCGACTTGTTGATATTCATAATAAGGTCGCTTTTCTTGCATACATCATACATTCTACTCACTACTCTGTAACCCTTGTTATAAGATAAGCTTATTGTTTATCTTGGCTTTGGAGTAAATAGAAAAAATTTTAAGTAATATAATATTGGCAAATAATTCAATTAAACCAAACATTTTTAAGACAAACACATTATTTTTGTGAAGTTGTAGTTTTTTCAGAACATAGTTCTGTGGTTTTTTAATACAAATTAAATTAATCGATTAGAAATATATACAGAAAAAATCAATAAAATATTTTTGTTGCTACCGGTATTCAAACCTGGACCTTTTCCTATCCGGGGAAATGGGATAATAAATGTATCAATTTGAAAGAGTTGCAGCATATAATCAATCTACTCCGTTGGTGTGGCGAAACTGGATAACGCCTTTCCCTGGATAGGAAGAGGTTCAGGTTCGAATCCTGGTAGCAACTAAAATATTTTTTCTATAAATTGATGTTTTCAGTATATCTTTCTAATTAATTAATTTAATTTGTATTAAATTAAACATGTTATTAATTAACACAATAGGACAGTCTGTGATCACATTTAGAGTATTCCCAAAAGTTGCCATGGATGGACTGTGCATCCAGACTACATTTCTCAGTTGATGTCCATGTTGTTTATTGTATGTAGGTATTGTCTTGTGTGATTTGACTTCAGTCGATTCCTGCTTGACTTCGGAGTTTCTGAAATTCATTTCAGTGTGCTTTAATAGCTTTTGTTAGCTGTGAAGAAAATTTATTTCTTTTGAAGCTCGCCTTTGCAACATATTTTCTTGTCATCTCCGATCGCGTTGTTCTTCTACCAATTTACAATATTCTGGACGCACAATTTCTGCTTCTGTTTATAATCTGGGTACGTTTAACATTTAAAAATAATGTTCAATTTCAGATTCAGTAAAGTAAACTGCCAAATGTTATAGTGTGTGTCCACAGATGAAATTTGGTTCTCAAAGCTCGTGAAATGGATAGAATAACATTACTGCAGAACATTCGTCGTATATTGTGTATTTATTTATTATATTTTTCAAAACCGAACATACTAATATTAAATAATTAAGTACATGTACGGTAAAGGATATTATTATGAAAGATATTTGAAACCTTAGTCAAATTATAAGTTTTTTGGAAGTAAAGAAAAAAAAGAATTATGAATACAGATTAAAAGTATATAACACTTAAGCATTGTGCAAAATATATGTAAAATTAATTATGATAGTATACATTTATCATCATAAATCAATCAAAAAACAGCGATCAGTGAAAGTATAAATATATGTTAATTCTGTACAACGATAAGATTAGTTAAACAGTTATCCTTAATTGTATACTAAATTATTTATATTTGGACCTGAAACATGTCCTGAAAAGATCATTATCATTAATTTTTTTATTTAAACATTTATATACCCTGTTGGACGGTTTATTAACTCCAATGTTTAGTATAAGACAACAGATCAGTATATCTAAAACTGGTCGGAACGTTAACGTTGATCGAACAGTGAACGGCGCCCCTCCTCTTACCCAGGACCGTTTTATGAGCAAAAGGTCCTACTCATTTGCCGCCAGGTTGGCATTTTTTTTCCTAAACACTAAGCGAGACGGCAACGTTGATGGAACAAAGTAATTTTGGATTATCTAGGTTGCACATTGTATGCAAAGCATATTGGCCAATTGACGTGTAGCGTCGTTAACCGCCAGATCCGCAAATTTCATTCGTGTACATTTTTTTTCCCATTAATGTCGTTGTTAATTCTGAATTTTTACTCCAAAGTATTATTTGAATCAATATTTTATTATTTTATGAAAACAAATTTTTGCTGTGAACTTGCAATTTAATGCAAATTAAATAAATTAATTATCTTCCCGACGTGCGCAAATCATGCATTGTGCGCTTTGAATAATTTGCATGACCGTGCTCTGTGTATGATGGGATAATGGCGTAAATGCGCCTAGGCTAACCCTTGAGCTAAATTGCGATCACTTTGTGGCCAGTCCAGATTTGCATTATAATTAGTATAATACATATTAAACGTGTCGAAAAAATATATGGTTGCTACCGGAATTCGAATATTTTACTTTTTCTATCCGGGGAAACGTGTTGCCAAACGAAACAAAGCCATATATTGCTTTTAAAAATTGAATAATAGACGTTTTAACCGGAAGTTTAAAATTTGTCGAAAACGTTGTTAGGTTGATATAGCGAAATTGGTAACGCATTTCGCCGGTAGGGTAGGTCCAACTTCGAACCCAGTAGTTACCAAATATTTTTTCGATAAATTGATTTTTCTGCATATCTTTCTAATTGATTCGTGTACTTTATGTTAAAAATATTTTATTCACATAAAATACGAAAAATATTGTAACATTTGAGGATAATCTACAATATATTATATATTGTCTGAAATATGTTCACTGCATAGAACCATTGCCAGGTACTTGCATTCATAGGTACATCCGAGTGTTCGTTTAGCCTGTTTGTAGGGTGTCCGTGAAGCCTCGAGCGTGAAATTGCCTGTTACTAATTTAACTTAGTAACAGACGGTTTCGGAATACTTTGAGAGAAAATCTTGTGTGTACTATCAGGTCTATCTCGTTTTTATTGCAAGTCACGGTTCCCTAAGAAACCTACCGAGCGGACGATGAAACTGTTATCACAAAGTGAAAAGATTTCTATGTTCATTATGCAACGGTCTCATTGCATTTTTATTTCTTAGATATAATTGAGTTCCTACTCGGTATTTGTTCTTTAGTTTGTGCACACTGTGTATTGTTCAAGTAATATAATAATGGATTACCGAATTGTAATGTAGATTATTTGGAAACCCTGGCCGCCGTAGGTTCTTATTTGCAATAATTATAATTTCTTAAAATACTGTCCGGTTTTTCATAGTTATCGCATTAAGATTCGGGAAAATTTTGTGCGTGTGTTTCTTACTATTAAGAAAAAACGAGAAACATTAAAACAATTAAAATAATTTTGTCATAATTTCGTTCTTCAAACAGGCTGCCGTCTATATTGGAATAAAAAATTCCATTCGTTAATTGTGTTTTTTCTCCCTTCTTTTATTATGTTGGTGTGTTGTGGCACCTGCATGCTAATCTGGGCCTCTTGTGTGCTGTTCATAAGACACAGGGTGATCAACCGAGCACTCGTGTCACCCACCTGACATAATGAACAGAACTCAGTATCTGTAACGCCTTCACCCATTGGCACGACCGCAGAAAACCTGATGTGAAATACACTTTGGCGCCCATACAACATTTGACTACTTTAGTCGCACGTCCACAAACACAGATGACATTCTAAATAAACGTACACTTAGGTCCAATTTTTAAACGAATCTTGGCTAAGCTTAGATAATTCATATTATGCAACTGCGTACAAAACAAAGTCGAAGATTAATTCTATATATAACTTATTAGGTTGATGCATAATTATCCGCTGTTTTTTAAAAATTTTATTGTAACATAACAGATTCAGTCGGCCTTGTTGTTATCTGAGAGATTGTGCGGGGGACCCGTGCAGTCAATTTCCACACCTTGCCGAGTTTTCTGAGATGACAAACAATCGTGGACTGGTCGATGTTGAAGTTCTCGGCCAGTTTTCAAGTGAAGCATCTTTCGTCCTCTTCCGCAGGTGCCAGAAGAGCCTGGTTATCAAAATTTGACGATCGACTCATTCCTGACTTGTCGTCTAACCTGGTATCACCAGCTTTTAAACGAACAAACCACTCTCGACATGACCCTTTGCTAATCGTTCCTTCGCCGAAAAGATTGTTGAGATCGCGAAATGACCCGGCGGCTTTCTACCCTTTCTCCAAGTGATGCAGCATAATGTGTCGTATGTATGTATGTTTTTCTAATTTCATAACCTTATTAAAGAATTATATTATGACAAATGTCAATTAAACGACAAATTCAAGAAACAAAACCTCGCGAAAAAAACGGCGGATTATTTATGCATCAACTTAAGAGTATCTTTTATCATGGAAGATTTACGAACATCACGATAAAATTCTATTTATTTATTTTGAATTGAATTTACTCAATTGTAATCTTATACGATTATAACAATAAGTAGCACTCTTATCACAAAATTTACGGAGAACACAGAAACTTGATAAACCTTTTTCCTGTACAATTACATAAACCCTTAGAATATCATCGCGCCCACATCTTTAAATAAAGCTGTATAAATTCGTTTTTGTTTTCCTATTGCTCACAAAAGTTGATAAGTTCAGTGGATTCTTTGTCAGTTTTTTGTTCGAAAATTTTTATATCTATTCGGAATTAATACATGTTATGTTAGCATCGTTTTTGTGACACCAATAGTAAATTATGAAGGAACCAAATAAATTAGAAGACTCACAATGAGGAACATCGAAAACGTTATTTACGAGTTTTTTTATTTTAAAAAATGTCTGCAAATTAAATTTTTTTTTTCATTTTATTTTAAAATCAAGATCAAAAGATCTCCGAAATAGACCACCATTATTTGAAGTAAAATATGATTTGTCTTTCAACATAAGTTAAAGATATTATTTATGTCTGTGTTAAAATACTGCAGTGTATAAACTTTTTAACTTTATTATATACGATGGTACATTATAAATATACGATGGTACCTCTCACAGACCAGTAAATGAATATACATGAAATGAAGTATACATATAGGGGAGGGGTTTGGAAAATTAGCCGCGGGACGAGGGGCATTCTACAGACATTATTTTAGAAAATATAGATCCGATAGTTACCGATAGATGGCAACAGTAAAAGTATTTACTCTTCGAAAATTAAATCTTTGTGTAAACAAGACGTATTTTTTACATCAATCCATATTATATTGTTAGCATTTAAATTTTCGTTCTAATCGAGTCATATATTTAAAAAAAGTCACGGAACTATTTGATTACGTAAGTGGTACCAAATTGATCACGTGAGTGACACCGAAATTAAAACATTGAAATAAGGAATTTCCGTTAGTAGTTGTCTCTATATTTGGTAGTCTGTAGTACCTCAGATATTTACATGGCTGGATTACTTACAAGAAAATGTTTTGGAAAATTGAGTACATATCTAGAATGCACTAATGAAGGTGAAAGGTGAGAGACATATAAGACCTACAAGAGATAAACAAATCCCCAACATACTGAACTTCAAGGGCGATATCGAGGGATGGATGGCGGTTTGTAGCGACTTCCGTCATGGACATAAGTATTCCGTAAAAGCTATTTAAGAAGAAGAAGACACGAAACAGTTTGCGACAATAGTGTTCTTTGTGGATTTATTTTTTTCAGTAATATTATTTAATGTTTTGTTCAATAAAGGATGTCCAGCGGAAAATTTTCAAGTTTAATATTAAATTTAAAAAAAACTATAATGTTATTCTCATATTTTATTTATACAAAATGGAGTTTAATGATGCGGATTTTATGTTTTACAAACAATATTGTCTAAATGCCGTCCATTTCTCTCAAAACTCTCTTGCAATCGGACTTTTAAATTTGCGAACACGCGAGAGCAAAGCGTTGGTTCAATGGCAGTAACTTCACGGCGGATATTTTCTTGCAGGGCCTGAATTGTTCCAGTATTGTTGCTGTAAACTCTTGACTTAAGGTATCCCCACAAAAAAAAGTCGCACAGTTTAAGGTTCGGTGACCGAGGTGTCCAGGGTATACCTCCATATTTGCTGATTAATTTATTGGGAAAAATTCCCCCCAGCTTCTTCATTGAAACTCTAGCTGTGTGTGGAGTGGCTCCGTCTTGCTGAAATTGTGATATGTTGTTGAACCCGGGAAACAGCTGCAGTTGCGGTACCGAAACTCACTACACGTCAGCAGTGACCGTCTCTCGCTGGTTAAAAAAATAAGGGCCAATTATCCCTCGGGCAGAAATTGCACATCACGCTGTCGTTTTTGGACGATGCATACGTTTTTGATGGCGTTCTCTTGGGTTGTTGGGGCATCAGTATCTCATGTTCTGTTTATTAACATAGCCATAGATATGAAAATGTGTTTCGTCAGTAAACAATATGTTTCCAAGCGTTCATGCTGTTCCAAAATGTTCTAGCATCGTTTTCGCTAAGGTTTCACGTAAAGAATAGTCATTTTCGTTGAGAAACTGCACGATTTGCAGTCTGTGTGGGTGAAACTGTAGTTTCTTTTTCAAAATAAGGTGCATTGTTGATTTTTTTCTATGAACAGGTGCTCCATTATTATGCTGCATCTAACGCCTAATTTATTCATTGTAATCAACTTCTTTACGACTATTAAATGCGAACTGACAAATGTCTGCCAAACCAAAATAGCGGCCAAATAAAATCGGCCTGGAACATAATATTCACCCTTTAGTTTTGCCTTGTTCGTTTGTGTCAAAATTGGCAGAAAACTTCTAAAAGTCAAATAGCCCCTGACGCATATATCTTGTCAGGCGCGTCCTCCGTCACTTGACGCTTTAAAATTCAGTTGATAAATTTAGACATTTTTATCATGATTCACGACATTCCGTTCGCTCTAGTCTTGAAGATTAATTAACTATTCTCTGAGTGCCGCGAGAACTTGTGGCCCGTCAATTTGTAAGGTCGCGGCACGGAGCGGACGCAAGGGCTGGGGATCTACGTAACCCAATAATACGTGGATTACGTGTTTGGAGTCATTATTAAATTGTTACAAATTAACAAAGACAATTTCTACAGCGTTCATCATTACTTTTGAAAAAACATCGATGCGATTTTATGCAATTCGCAATGCTGACAGATTGTATAACTTTCCTTTGCTTTGTTCCTATGAAATTGTACCCTATTAGAAAGAAATGAAGTTTTATTGCTATATAATAACCACAATTTAAAAAAAAAAGTATTAATGTAAAGAAATAATACCAAAAATTTATTGTAGATAAGATTAAATTTATTATTTTTCAAATCTGTCGAGCACTATGAGATATATGAAGTATCCCTACATTAAGTTGTTGAAATGTTTGTATTTACTTACTTCTGTATTATCATTATTTTTACTTTTAGAAAATTAAATTTAATATATATTTAATATTAAAAGTCTCGATTCACAATAGTTTATCATGTATTTAATACCATAATGTGAAGTCTACCTTAACACAGATTGAATGGCCGCCACTCAAACTAACTCAAAAAAAAATCTTATATCAGTATCGAAAGTTTTCATTTGTATTTGGATATTACAGATTTTTCTGTATTTTATTCATTGAAATCTGATGGCGAGGGTGATATCGTTCATACAGACATACAAACCATCTACAGTCGAACTCGGTTAGAATGAGTACGAAGGGATCAGCTAAATTTGTTCATTATAACCGTTATTCGTTATTACAAAAAATATTTAATATCCAATAAAATTAAAAGCAAGTCAAATACATATGAAAAATCAAAAATCTTTCAAAGCAAATTACTACATTCAATCACATTATTTATTAACAAAATTCAAAATACTGCTTTGTTTTAAAGTTTAAAACTTACTACTACTTACTACGCTCACAAAATAAACACCCATTGTTTTTTTCTAAGAATTCACAAACCTGAAAGGTATCGTAAACAATAAGGAACCTCGTCGGTAGACGCTGCTTTCGATTTTATGACTTCTCGAGAATTAGGGTTTTTAGACCGTGTAGTGTATTTTGTTCATTTGTTAACAATATTTTTGTGGGTTATAACGCACACTGATATGTCAGGGAATCGAGCTCACTATAACAGCGAAGAGTTGTATGAAAACATGTCTGAATCAAAATAATAAGTATTTCCTCATTATAACCGTGATCTCACTATAACCATGCTCGATATAACCGAGTTTGACTGTATTATATTACTGGACGAATTAAACGATTATACTTGTAAAATGCGCCAACAGATTAGAATTTCAATTCTGAAATAAGTTTAAATTTTATTATCATTATAGGAATATTTGTTATACATATGAGTTACTTACAAGCATCAATTTGAAGAAATATTTATTTTTATTTTAAAGCAATTTTTAACATTAAAAAAGGCCATTATTTTTCTATTTATAATATTAATTTGTAATATAATCAGTTTGTAGGATTAATACACATTAAATAAATAAATGATTAAAATTAATCAATTTTTATTCAATGCATTTTTGTTATTTTTTGTCGTTTTTTATGTACGTATTATGTTGATTAAAGAGCAGTGTACACTTATTTGATCTCAATCTTACCTCGTCTTAAATAGATCATCTCGCTCATCAACTTTAGATCTGTAAATGCAATTGTTCTGTGCTAATGAACTGATGTAGCTGTATCTCGGGTGACAGATTGCCAATGTCTTGGCACGCTTGCTCCGTGAATGCTGTCTATTTCGAACACTATGCTACTCTCTATGAAACTTTCCTAGACACCATTGTTAGCATTCTGTAAAACTTACCAGTCAAAATTTTTGGACATAACTTTTTGAAGTGTATCTTCTTTTTCGCGATACCTACCTATGTAGAATTCTGACATGACTCTTCATGGAGACGAAAAATGTATTTCGGAGATTATTATTATCAGTTTTGAAAAATCCCTTTCTTTTTTTTTCTTTAACTAAAACAACATAGCTCATAATCTGACTTTAGTTTTCACGAGTCAATTATTAACGTCTTCCTAATGAACCTCGGGAAATTTGTGCAGCAAAAATAATTAACAATTATTCTATCAAAGTCTAATTAATAAATTCAAAATGAGACAATGCAATTTACATACATCGTGCAACTTTTATATAGTTCATCAATAAGATTGTTTCTCATATTTATCCATGTCCACTTTTATTGTGCCCAAAATTCTAAATAATTGCCATCTTAAACCATAATGAAATGAAATTAGTTTACCTACTTTAACAGTTTCAAAAAGAGAAAGTCCAGGGTAAGTTTTATAAATGGGTTATTTTTATTTTTTTTAGTATCTTAAAAGGTTTAAGGCAAAAAGAAAACATAATTATTACATTTAATTTAGCATCTAGTACATAACACTTTCGATGATTGTAGCGAAATATTAATGGGAATGATTCAGACATTTTGAAGGAGCATATGTATTTTTAAAATGATGCTAAAAATTACAATTATACTTTTAGAACAAGACGTCTTCACTGCTTAATTATTTTTGTTACACTAATATTAATTCTTGTGTCTAATATTAAATGTGTCTGTTACAAATTTCCACGAATATTGGGGCTACTTGAGGTTGGTTTTTTTTTAAATATTTTATTTCATGTTATTTGGAAAAAATCATTTTAATTTATCAATTTTTTTTATTATCTGACCATTATTCTGACCGATAAGATAAAATAAATATTATAAATTTGTTTTTGTTTGCATAATTTTATTTTTAACTAGTTTTAATAATAATCCAACACCAACAACCCCACATCATTACATAATATTATAAACATAGTTCATTTTTCTTTTATAAAAATATCAATTATGTACTTATTTATAAATTATTTTGTATTTTTTTTAACATCAAATTTTTAAACATCACTGTTAAAGACTGATTTAAAATGTTTGATAATAATTTAGTTTAATTATAAGCATTACACATGCAAAAAGATTTAAGATACTGTTTTAAAATTTTGTTTTACAATTTTTACTAATAATAAAAAAATTAATAACCTCCAAGGAAAAAATTAATATTAATTGTAAATTTGTAGGTACACTGATTGATTGTTTCAATATCTTAATTAAATATTATTATTTTTACATATATTGAACGTTCTGACAGAAACTTATTTTTTATTCTAATATTTACGTAACTAGAAATGTGCGAATACTCGTATATATTTATTTTTGCCACATAATACTTTGACACCGTCGTGCATTTTCCACATATAAATAAAACACCATCCATTACTAAATATGTTTTATTAAGGCTTTATTTCCTATTTGGTTGATCTGTGTTTTTAGAATTCTATCTACAATTGATGTTGGAATTATTCATACTTTTATAAAAAAAAATCTATTTATCGTAATTAAATGTTGTTGGTTTATTTCATCTAATTTTTATAAATATCGCCGGAAAAGATCAGTACTGGCTCGACCGGGTAATAATAATAATACAAATTCGATGTATCAAATAGAAAGATGTACAGGAAAAATCAATTTATTGAAAAAAAAATTGTATCAAAATACCACGGAACTATTTTCTGAAAAAATCGTAACTTCACAATAATAATGCGTTTTCCTTAATAATAATAATAATAATAATAACAGTTTTGAAAATGAATGGATATAAATAAAACAATGTTATAACTCTACTTGAGTTTATACGCACTACTCGAATTTCGAGAGAAACAGCAACTCTCACAAGTATTAAACTAAATACACACAAATATAGGAAACCAGACTAGGTAGAACGGTAGACATACAAGTAATACTGACTGATGGAGGTGTAGGAGACGGAGTTAATGGTGGAAGGTGGAGAGGTGGTTGTAACGTGAATATTGAGAGGAAAGAAGATGAGTTGAAAAATGCAATATTGTTTAACAAATTAATACCCGAGTTTGAATTCCTTTTTATTTCTAAACTTTAAAATTTTTTTATTTTATTACATTTACGCTTGACGGGGATGGAGAACTTTAATGTTAAACGAATGATAAGAATGATTATTATCCATGATGTGCTTCGCGAATTCGGAAAAGCTGTTACTAGATAGGCAACGACTGTGCTCTTTTAATATAATGTTGAAATTTCTAAATGTTTGCCCGATATATTTACTATTGCAATCTCCGCATGAAATTTTGTAATCCTAATAAAAAAAAATCGTAAATAATAGTTTTGTCTCAAGACAGCACCATTTACGCTCGAATATGAGGGTAATCGTTGGGCGTCCGACCGTGAGGGGGGCCCCTTCTAACCTGAACACTCGCTAATGACAAATGCGCGTGCATAAAGATCTCAATGTTTATATAATATCTAATAAGAGGTTTTTTGTCTTCGTTATCTCGGCAAGACGAGATTATTTTGGATATTTTGACCTCGGTCAACCACACACATGCCATTCATAATTCACTCACTAACGTAGCGTAGATAATTCACCCTATTTTTCCTCTTCCTCGACACATATTTTCCATTTCTCAGCCGTCTTATTTTACCATTGCAATCAAACCTCCCGTTACTGACTAATGTAAACAAAATAAAAAATGTCAGTTGGCGCCGTTCCCAACTATTTGACTTCTGCTTTGTGAATAATGTGTGGCTGACTGTAAATTCTTTTTAATGCATGTGACCTTTGCCCAATTCATTTTGAAAACATTATTTTCTTGTTTTTATATTCATCTGTTCGTACTAATTACTTCTATTATAATTTTCCAATTACTGTTAGAAACTAGAAATAACCAGAAATAATGACGGGAAATTAATAATTTTTGTAACATTAATTTATTTAAAAATCAACGAATATACAATTGCGAAACAATTTACGTTGACGCGATAACTGAACACCTTCACGTGATAGAATTGACTGCAGGTCTTGTTTGTTTCATGTTGCTATGCGCCACGGACATAAGGAAATTATATGTAGGATATGAAAACACAAAATTAATGCAGAATATTTCACATAATATTGAATATACTTTTTATACTGAAAATAGTATAAACATAAGAAATTAAGTATTACAAATTATTTACGCAGTAAATGATAAAATTAACGGTGGTTCACCAGTTATTATCCCAGTATCCGATTAATATTTAAAAATCTAATTCGAAAAGTATCATGTAGCCGTTACGATTGAGTTTTACGTGACAAAAAAAATGTTATCGGGGTGTGGGTGGTTTTGGTAGTTTTTGCTTCCATTAATTTTGTTTACAAATGAGTGTCAATTAATCTATGAAAGTGTAACAGATCTGTAACAATGTAACCATCATTTAACATATTTTTCAACATGCTTTGTATTTATGATCGATTTGTGGCTTTTGAGTTGTATTATACTGAAAATTCTTATTTATACTCGTAAGATAATATCAGAAAACTGATTTTATAACTTTACATATTGACATTTTCTCTTTTCTGAGTTTGTTATCTTAAAAGGTTGTTTTCACATTTTAGTAACCTAACTGTATAAATTTAATTTATTTTTACCATATTATTCAGAATGTAACAGATTTAGTCCACAATATTTTATGGGTAAGTACCTGATTAAATTACGAGTCGAAAATGTTCAAGGAATATATACAAAGTCTGCACCGTTGCGGAAAATATTGTTTAAAATTTTTACAAAATCATGTGGAGTTTTAAGTCTACGTACTTCAAAATAAATGTTTGCGAAATTTATCCATAGTTACGTTATATATTTGCTTCAGACTTTAAATTATCTAACAAAAATAGCCTAGAAGCTCGAAATTCGATGACCTTTAATTTTTTGTATTTAATTTATAATTTGGAATCAATAAAATATTTCAATTAATCGAAATAATCGCATTAATACATTTTTTTATATCTCAGATATGATTGAGATTAGGCACATATTTCTTGAACATTTTCGACTCTTAGATTAGTCAGGTTATAGTACAACACATTTATAATGTTTTTACAAAATAAACTTGAAAATTTTTATATGAGGCAAAATAATTCATTACCGACCATTGACAATTGTTTATAATAAATAATTTAGTGGATGACAGATAATTTTTATGTGATATTATAAAAAAAAATATTTCGCTTATATTTTAAGTTTATCGTCTGTTCTCTAAACAGAATAAATGAAATTGAATAATTTCATCATTTTCGTAGTTACCTGGGTAATCAGAGATTTAAAATTACTAAGTAAAATATGTGTATTATTGTGTATTTTATTACTATTATATTGAGTCGAATTTATTAGGTTCCACAAAGATTTTGCGGCGATTACGGTTTCACCCAGAATTGTTTTTCACTTTTTTTTTTTTTTACTTGTGTTTGTTATGGAGATTTAATATCGTTATTAGCGACAACCATAATCATTTATACACACAAGTGTTAGATCTCTCCAGACAGCCGACACGCGCGTCGGACCCAAAATAAACCGGGAAGAACGTTCCACTCGCCTTGTCACTTTATTCCTATCTGAACGCTTCCTTTCTTTTTTGTTTCCCGCGGTACTTCAGGCGGCGCCAACACATAATGTGATTTTTATATAAAACCATAAAATTGAGATTCATGTCTCTTAACTTCATAATTGACAGCGGTTTTAATTAGAGGCCAAGATAATTCGCAACCATTTAGCGTTTACTATTGGCGTTTATGGGATATTTATATATTAGCGCTTCGAGAGCACCGTCGTGAACAGTCAATGTACGCGACGAAATAGTATTTATCGTCATGGAAAATTGTCTTCTGTTCATACAAACATGCATACAGTGATAACTTAACCCTTTCTGGGGCAAATTATTTTAATTAGATATTGACATTTTTCTTTTTGAATATGGTTAATAAATTCAAACTGAAGATATGAATGTTTTTCTTTTAAATATATTCGTTTAAACGTATTTTTATATAACTAGGAAATATATTAGGGGGACTGGAAAGAAATTAAAAATTTTACTCACTTGCAAAAAACATTTTTATTGAAGGAAAAAAATGAACAACTAATTTACAATATAATTTCCATCTTTCAAGTAATTTTTCAATTTCTTCTTTATTGAAATTTTTAGGTTTTTCATCAAAAATTTCTGCATATGATTATTTATACGACTTATATTAATAAAAAAATTATATATCACGCAGTGAGTGTTCTAAAGATCTAAATAAATGATAATCGGAGGGGGCAATATTCGATGAATAGAGGGTGAGTGGGGTAGAAGTACAAATCCAAACTCCATTATCTTTTCTGAGTCAATCTTGCAGAATGAGGGCGTGCGTTGTCTTATGGAGTATTCTCATTTCATTTTTCACTAAAACTAATCGTTTTTTTCTAAGTTTATTCTATCTAATTGTTGGGAGTATACTGTTGTAGTAATTGTCTCATCGGGTTTTAGAAATTCAAAATTAATCACTCCGGTGATATACCACCATACTCAAAGAAGCTTTTTTACTGTTAGTGATGGTTTAGGTGTAAGTGCAGTTACCAGCGAAGAAATCTATAGTCTTAAGATTGATGTACAGTACCCACTTCTCATCGAATGTTATAATTCGCTACAAAATAGGGTCGGTTTCATACCTGGTTAAGAGAGACGAACAGATAATTATTCAAATAAATAGTTATTTACTTTGTTTAAATCATTATTTATTGATAATTCAACATGTTTCGATACCTATGCTATCTTCTGCGGGAAACAATGTATACTGAAATTAAAAATACAAGCATCGATAAAAACAAAACTATAAAGTGGTGAATAAGTAAGAACTTATATGAAAACAAATTTAAAAGGTGACTATTTGCATTAAGAGGATTTGGTTATTTATAATATTTAGCTTGTTATTAACACTTTTTCTTATTTCTAAAATTTCAAGTAAACCCCTAGTATTTGTATGTATAATTTCTAAACCCTTATTCATATCAAAAGATTGGTCTGTTTCCAAATAGTGATTGACTAATATTGAAGAAGAACAAATTACACCATTGTACTTTAAATTTCACAAAAGATTTTTTATGCGCACACCGTGATCAAAAATTAGAGGAAACTTTGCTAATGACCATGGGAAACCAAGCTCAATCGATGATTATGTGATAGTTTGACGAGGACCAGACTCCAGTAATGACATCAACACATCATCATACAGTTGTAAAGGCCTTCCATTTTTAGGAATATCCTTATGGTTCCTATCGCAATTTTTAAATTTCTTTAATCACCTATGACATTTATTCAGTTTCAAAACCAAAAATATTTTTCGCCACTTTATTTCCATTCATTCCCTGGTCAAAAAAAAACAGCTTACAATGACGCAAATGTTCTTTATCAATTGTTGGCCTTAACATTGTTTATAACTAAAAAATATTCCAAACAAAATAATTAATTCACAACCGTCACAATTCGCTAGTAACAAAAGTACGTATTTCCTACACCGTATCTCTCGACTCTCGAAGCAAACTGACTTTTAAAAAAAGTCTAAAAATTTTAATTTCTTTCCCATCCCCTTATTACTTTCCACGGAATTAACCAGTGGTAAAAAATTAAAAAGATAATTAGCAAAAATTACACAAATTTATTATTATATTAAATTAAATAATGTTTTAGTTTTAAACCACTTTATTACGCATATATACTAAAGTCAACTAGTTTCAGTTGGACCCAACCTTCTCCAGGACAATGTATAATAGTATATATACTGATAATGTACTATATTGTCCTGAAAAAGGTTGGGTCCAACTGAAACTAATTGACTTTAGTATATGTGCATAATAAGGTGGTTTAAAACTAAAATAGTATTACATTTTATTATGTAAAAAAAATATTTACAGTAAAAATTGATACATGAGTAGATATATTCCCATTTTTAAAACATTTTTTTAGATTAAATAATTTTATTTAAAAATTATTTGTTCAAAGAATGTAAATCAATAGTATTATAGTAATATTAAATGCTTTTTCGCTTCTGGCAACTCGTCCATGTAAACACAAATAATTGAAAGTGATGTGATGGGCGACAATGTAGGTTTTCATTGCATTGTGTTTCCGGGGAATGCCGCTAGATATTGGTCTTTTAAAAATTTGGAATCATACTTCCTAAGGTACTTTTTGAGACAATTTAGCTACTAGGAAAACGTTTTCCCACGACCCTAGGAAGGGTTAATACGCGTGTATTTTGCGCTTATCGCTTGGATGTCGTGACCGCTTTAATGCTTTCGTATTTATCGCTTAACAGCTAATTCTTTTCTGTACCCCAGATATATAATGTCGTTACCAACATTTAAAAAAAAATTGTATTATTATATTGTTTAAAATTTTGCTTAATTTAATTTTTTAACTTGAAATCATTCATTCGCGATGCACAACGCAGAACGAACGGGTTCTCTGCAAAGTTTAGGACCCTGTCTAGTGTGATATAATTAATGTTGTAAAGTTTTACCCGAATCATTAAATACTGCCATATTGTGAAAACTCTATTGGTCAACATAACATAACATATCAACGTGGCTTCCGTGATGTGCGATCAACAACTGGTCAAATATTCACCGTGCGATTAAATACTACAAACGGCAGACAAATGTTACTTTGGCATCCGAAAGTATCTGAAGACCCACTGAAGATTTGAATGCTGGATATTCAGTAAGAATGATGAATATTTGCTACTGGTCTTTGAATGTAAAATACTTAAAGGGACATTTGGTGCCAACAATGAAAATGGCATGTCGTAACAATCACAAAAAAATAAAACCCAATATTGTACAAGATACCAAGATAAGCACCGCTGAAGTCGTCGCTGGTCACGTTCAACGAATGGATGAACGACCAGCGAAGGAAGTATTTTATGCAAAACGTATCAGCTGGAAAAGTGTTAAAAGTGTGAAAAGGAGGACCTAAACTGAGGTGGTTGGATGGTATTATCCAGAACTCTCATGCAGTCTGTGTCGCCAATTGGAAAAGGACAACGGAAAACAGATCGGAGTGGTCAAACTTGAGGAGGCCAGGCCCCACACTGGGCTGTTGCACCAATGATGATGAACACATTAGAAAAGCTTCAATAAAATCTTTTTTTTTTAATCTCTTGCTAGATATAGCGTAGGTAGTAAATCGAATACGACAATTAATTCGGTCCAAAACATATTTTACTTGGGGTAAAATGTATAATAAATACTCTTCCAAACACATGGAGAACCATGTAGTCTTTGCACTTAAAAACTCATCAAAGATTGATTAAATTCTGTATGACTAGTTGAGTCGAAGAAAATGTAATCATCTGTTCCTTAAAATGGATTAAAATTAATTTTATCAAAGCTGACAAATGTTGGACATAATAATAATTAAGATAATTTTTCTAATACATATACACTTGTTGGGTTTATCACAAAGATAAATTCGAGCAATACCAATCATTGATTCAAGATATTTACATGTTTTTTTTTAAATTGCTACGCTACTTCATTAATTATGAATGAGTAAACAAAAAATTCATTTTTAACCTTTTAACTATTTTGTCAAGGTTCTACTTCTCTACGGTGCCGAGTTTTTGAGCCAAATATTACGTGTTTATTATTATTATTACCTTTTATTATTTTTTTAATTTAAATCATTTTATTACAATTTGTTTTGCATTCATCAATATTTTTAAATGCTCGCCTCAACGCGGGCGAAGCCTAGTAAGACCGGCATAAATAACTTGTACTTATATATTTTTAATTTTTTTTTTTAAATATTATCCTGCATATGGAATATGCAACTACCATATAATTAAAAACTTTTTTAGTGTTTGTAAAATTTCGTCCGATAATTTGTATGTGGAATACTTACAATGGCTGTCATTACATATACATATATACCTGGAAATGATCGCGTTCTACCTATTATAGTAATGGACATTTTTTTTGTAATAAATTAAAGGTTTTTGTATTGAATAAACATTTTTCAGCGATAAATGACAAATAATTGTATTTTTAATTTAACCTGTGTACGATTATTGCGTTAAATGTCGCGTGCATTCGACAGTACACTCCGGGAAATACGTATTCTGGAAATAAATAATATTGTTTATTATCACCATTAGCGCACCGGAAACACTTGTCACTTTCAACCGTGACCCTATTCTCACGCGGAAATACCCCACAATAGAGGTACAAAGAACATTAAGTTGTCCAGTACCGGTGGATCAATCGGCTAAGGCCCGAGGCGTACGTCCATAAATTTCATTACGTATTTCAGTGAAAAATTCAACACACATTCTTAATACCGTACGGTTAAACTCTTACGTTTTGTTTCGATTGAAAAACCGAATGGCATATCTTTTTTTTCTCTCTTTATTGTGGCCTTCGCCAATTAGGAGTAATTAGCCATTACAATACGTACAGATGAAATAATATAATATCTTAAGTATAACAAAACAATTAACATGAAAAATAATAATAACGAAGAAAAAACATGATTATTGTTTTTAAATAAATACATGAAATTTTTTTTTTCTATTTTTACGTACATAAATAACATAACATAGAATGTCAGAAGAAGACTAACACAATTTATATTTGAAAGGATAAATATATAAATTATAACTAGTGATAAATATAATAAAGTAATACCTAAAATAAATAAGCAAAGCAACAGAATTGTGTTGGTGATTTTATGCCAATATACGTAATAAGGCTGTACTCATAATATTAATACTGTACCTACTTATATTATTAATAAATAAAGTAACAGCGGGTTATCTTAACTTAGCGTGATTTTGGTTTTGTTTGGTTTGATTAAATTCAATCCAATGCAATTATACATTTCTCTCGAGCATATTCGCATTGCACATATGTAAAGTTCTATTGATCGGCGGTCAGGACCGAAACAAGTGATTCTCGATACGGTTAACTTCCAACTTCCAGTGTAGCCAAGTATAAAATATACGAGTTGTCTAGGTTTTTATTGCATTCGCAGTGAAACGAAGTATTTTAACCGCATGATACATTATTTTTGGCAACACTACTAGACGATCCGCATACCGGAGACGAAAATTTTTTCAATGTCGAGAATATCTTGGCATAACCAGATTATTAGTATATTTTTCTGAACGTCCCGACAACAAAGCAGTTAGTTAGTTTTCGTTATTCACTCGTGATAGAGACGTCCTATTACATTATTTTTTCTTTTAATCTCTGTCATGTCAATATTTACTATCAATTTAAACATCTTTACGTATACAATACCGTTTATAATTTTAAGACCTCGTTCTTTAAAATCCTGTTTGAATTACTAAAGGGTTCTTTATGTTAATAAGACATGTCAAACAAGGATGTCAATTCTTAAATAATAACATTTTATGATATTTTTAGGACTGTATCCCGTTTGCCAGAGTTTTCATACTGATGTACAATATCCTTAAATTAACATGTATAATGGTAACGATGGCTATTATATGAAAACCTTTTACAAATAAATTTGAAAATACAAGCTTAATAACTAATAATTTGAAGTTTGCAAATGTCATTTTAATGCGGGAAAATATTAAGGCTGTTTGTAGAATACCTAAATAATATTAAAGATTTAATAATTGTGTGATCGATTTAGATTTATTATCTAATATAACGGAGGGGGTGCCTCAGTTTACCCTAGCCAGGGGGTTTGCAAGACGTTCGAGGGAATGTGGTAGGATGATTATTTTCTTGAGGGTCCCAAAGTACACAAACTAAATGAATCAACTAGAAAGATATACAAAAAAATCTATTTATCGATACAATATTTTGTTACTACCGGGATTCGAACCTGGACCTCTTCCTATTTTTTCTGTATATCTTTCTAGTTGATTCATTTAATTTATATTAAAAATACCACAAAACTGTTTTCTGAAAATGCAACTTCACAACACAAATGTGTTCTTCTTAAAAATACATTTAAAACACATTTTTGCCTGGGATGAAGGTACCTATATTTCGCACAGATCCTATAGAAAATTGTTAAATGCTTCAGAACAATTTTATAGGAGGAATAAAAATAAAAATGAATCTCCATTATCTGGTGTAGATTGATGTGATCCAGAGGGTTATCAGGATTGTTTTTATATCCATGAAAAGCGGTTGTAAATGAGGGGTCCAAAAACAAAACCTCCATTATCCAATAGACAAAATAGAGATAAATAGCCGGAGCGGAGATTTTAAAATTGATACGCTGTTGCTAAAATGCTTTTAAAACACGTTTTCAAGAGAAGTTATGAATTGTAAAACTGCCGCTATTGACAGATAATTTCGGCAATTGAATAGTGGCTGTTTTGTTTCCGAATCCCTCAATCTACGTAATACTACTACAAGCTATAAAGCAAAAATAATCATAAAGAATAAAAATAATTTTAGACATTTCGATGCATAAAATGATTTTTTTCTAATACAATCGCATATTATTGATGTATATTTAAAATAATTAAATAAAGTAATTTGATCTCACTTAGGCGTATATGTGGCGTATATGACGGTGTAAAGAATGAAGAAATAAGGAAAGAGTGTAAAACTGATGTTAGTATAGTGAGTAAGATTAAGAAAAGATCACTTAGGTGGTTTGGTAATATGGAGCGGTTGAATGATTAGAGAATGGTAAGAAAGATATATGACGCAAGTTTGGATGGCACAAGAAATAGAGGACGTCCGCGGAAGACTTGGCACGACCAGGTTAACCAGATAATGAAGGATGGTTTTGCTAGAAGCTTGAACAATCGGCGAGCTTGTATGAGAAGATGTATGAATGTGGATGAGACGAGAATTGTTCGTCAGGACAGAGGAGTGTGGCGCTATATTTTCTCTGCCTACCCCCACGGATAACGGCGTGATGGTAAGAAAGTAAGTAAGTTAATCTCAAAGTTTATCTCCAAATCAAAATCACAAAATACTAAGTTTTATCTCAACTAAATTTCTGAAACTTGATCCCATCAAGTAATGTATCAAATACAGATATTTATGCGGGATGAAGAATTATGCAATTATTGTAGCTATTTTGACTTGAAAATATATTTCAGATTTTTTTTCATGAATGAAAATTGAATTCAGTCATCTCGCTTTTAAATCATTCGATTATCGGCCGCCCATCCATCGGAGCCAATAAACACGACTGGGCAATTTGCGTTAACGATTGTCAGCAGTAGCGTTGTCCGGTTGTTTATTATTACACCGAGTTGTCATATCGACGTGTTAGCGATAAAACTAGATCCTATCCGTTATTGTCTCGCCCACCTTTGCAATCAGAGCGTGGCGGTATGCACAGACGGATTTACGAGTCCGTCGTTAAACCTCTGTTAATCCTTCAACATACAGCATAGTTAAGTCTGCCCATATTCTAGCAATCGATCGTTTTATTACGTACCTACAAATTTAATTTTAGTGTTTAAATGAAGTGGTGACATATTAAAAAAATCTAGTGCTTTCATCATTGTGTGTAAATATCGCCTGCGTGTGTATTATATGTTACCTACTACAGTTCACTTGGTAGATTAAATAGAATGGAAAATAATTTATTTTTTTGTTGACATTTTAATATTTCATTTTTTGGAAGACGGTTGCTTAGTGTTTTACTTTGTTTAGGTAGGTACTAGGTACGAATAATTTTTTTGTAGGTAATTAATTTACAATGATTTTCTTTACCTACTTATCGGAACATAAAAGTCATGTGCTTAATTTTGAATATTGAATTTCTAAAATCATCATAAAAAATTTAACCATTCGATAAAAATGTTTGTTTAATGCCCGTTGACTATGATTTTATACTTAGTACTACTCAATCATTAAACAAACTCGTTTCAGGTTTTCGATATTTTGTACTCGTAACTCATGCAATCATTTTAGTACCTGACCTCGCTAAAAAATATTTTTAATGTAAGTTGAGTGATTGTTAATGACCTTAGAATCCTGAAACTCGCCAACTTTTTATGTTCCTTTAAAAAATAGTATTCTTTTTAGAATTTATAATTTTGCCTCATTTTCGTGGATTTTATTGAAAACTATTAATATGTTTGTTTTAAAACTATTATATTTTATAAATATATTATTCAAAGTTATCCCAAAAATTAAAAATTTAACGAGTTTTTTTTAAATTTCTCTTTTTTTTTTCAGGTAAGTCAACCAACTTGATTTTGCTCCCTGCAAAAAAATGCATTCTACCTTGCATCGTCATTATTCCGTTAGTATGTTTTGATTTTATTATGACAACCATATTGATAGAAATATTAAAGGACTTTGGTATGTAATATGTGATTTAATATGCTTATGAAAGATATATTACTTATCTACTATTATAATTTTACGATTGATGGCTTAAAGTATGTATATATATATATATATATATATACATAATATTAATGTTCGAATATGTAGTCCATGTTATATTATATATTTGATTTTAAATGTAGGTTTTTTATGCCTTAAAGATAAATATTCTACTTGCCCATTTCACACCAATTTCGTAAAAATATGTTCTCTTTCACACATGCGTAATTATGCGTTTGCGGCGTAAACTATAAGAAGTTGTATAATAAATAGCGATAAATGAATTATAAAGGAAACATTGTAGGCCTACATGTAAATACTTCGACCTACGTACTTACTTTGTACAAAATACAATTTCGCGATGGATACATGAAATATATGCATAAACGCAAGTCGTACGTCGGCAAGTTCACTATGTAACATTTCGCGGAGTATTCCATAATACGTAAAATTATTATGTATTTTAATGGAAATATATGGAAGTACAGGGTTTGCGACCATTCTCACCCATTAGGCAATCTCTATATCTATCAAATTTTTGGAAATTGTATATATGTTAATATGTGGAAACACTTTGAGTACAATTACACTATCGCCATCTATGGACTAAATTTGATATTCATTTCCCTAAAACAGCATAGATGTCACAATGTGAATCTAATTATTTTTGTGAAGACAGGTCGTAAGCCCGTAATTACCCGTACTTCAATATATTTCCATTTAATATAATAAACAATAGCTTCATCTCTATGAAATATCTATTATATAAATCATATGTCTAAATAAATAATGTAGTATTTCCTCAGAATGGGATTTAGAAAAAAATAATTTTATTACAATACAAATTTTTGCGTATCTGACCTGACCTACTTAGGTGCTTGTCGTGAGATAGACATTATCTTTTAAATATAGATAGAACTCATAAATAAATAATCGAACAGATAAATAATGAATATTTTCATAGCTATCTATTTCTCTGCAATCGTTTGTAGAATGAACCACAATTAACTATATGTGACGTTTACTCGCTTTGAATGTTTGACGTGACATAACCCAATATAAAAAATCTTTCACGTGTTTATATATAATACTACAGCTTATTTTTTATCTTATCGTTAGGGGCCATGTAAAATCGGGCACTCCTGGACAAATGTAAACTTTGCTCTAAATTGTTATCACATTTTGTATGAGATAACAAGTAAATGAAACCTTATATTCTAATCAGTCAAATATTTTATCAATTTCGTATAAGTTTTAACTATCTTATTTTTGGTAAGTAACTGTGAAGGTTACAAATTCTTATTATTCCATGCGATTTATTTACTTATTAACGGTTAACCCGTCGTTAATTATCGTTAATTAAATCTGCATTTTATTTATATCGTTAGTTATAATTCGTTTTAATATATTACATATTTAAATCACGATTTTTTTTTTTTATGTTTCCATGAAGCTTCTCGATACTACCCAGGATGAATCTTAGTATTAATAGAGTCCAATTTTTAAGTTATCGAATCTAATTAAAACTCATTTTAGACAATTAATATTAGTTTTTTATTTAAATTGAATTTTTTTGAAAATTTCGAACTAAAAATGAGGCTCGTCCTTAAAACACCGAGATCTATCACAATTTACACTTAATTTTGATTCTGACAATTCTTTCAGCACTTCGTGCATCGTTTTGAATCAAAACAAATTGATCTTATGTGCAATCTACCACACCGAGGAAAAAATCTTGACACGTTACCGAATGCTATTAAAATATCTTATTCATTTAGTAATTAATCTATTTTTCTTCAATAATTGTCACATTTCGTACGCAGTTGGTCAAATTACAATTTCATTATTTGATTCATATATTGCTTTCATCCCGAAGGATGCTGATAACTGGGCTTACCGTACGTCCGTAATTTCTACAGATAGTACCTACGTTGCTGGCTGTCCGTTGTCCGTTCCGTAAAATATGGAAATTTTTCATGAAACGTATTTCATGAAATTTCCATATTTTATGTTTAAACGCCAGAACGTATTTGGCGTGTCAATATTAATTTCCTCTTTTTCTCAAATTTCTAAGGAATGGGTGAATTTGACCCTTGACTTTTACTTTGAATTTCTATGAATTATTTGGATTTGTACAGTTTTGATAAGTGTATTTCTAATATCAGAAATTATAAAATTAGAATTTGATAGCAGTAATGTTAACGGTACGAATATTATGTAAATATAGATTTTATTATCGTTACTAGATTTTTAAACTTCATATTATTTTGATCCGTCTTATGATAGGAAAACCAGCTAATATATACACAAGTTGATATATTTTGTAATGTATATTGTGTGTCCCCCAACCCCAGTGCAGTATCCATAATTGGCTTCCTAAAACTATGGTATGCTTGCTGTTTACTAATTATTGTCAGCGTGTTAATGCAAGCGGGAATTCATGTTTTTATTTTCACTACTTAACTGTTGTAACTTAACTGTGATAACTGATAAGTTTTAGTTTATTTTCGTGTATTATTTTTAAATAATTAATAAAATTAATTACAGTTTCAATTGATTAAAATATATATTTACTTTATGTCTGGCTGACGTGCGAACTATTGCATTAAAATGATAATAATAATATATTTTAGAAAATGATTGGATGCATGATCAAGCGATGCAGATAACACCACCCATAATAGTATAATTCCGCTTTTGTTAATGTTGCATTTTGAAAGGATGCAGGTAGGTGTGTACCTAAATAATGAGGGCATACTTGAGTGTTGTCAGAGTAAACGTCCAGCGGCCCAAGGCGAGATGAGATGGCGTTCGACCACTTTCAAATTTTCGTTCGGCAAGAGTGCCAGTGTGAACATCATCTGCCCTGCGGGCGGGCGGCGCGAGGTGCTGGCGAACGGGGGTATGTAGGGCGATCAATGCACCGTGGCGCGGTCGACGACCCCCGCGACATGCACCACCCCCTCCCACCGGCGTGCACCCCCGCCGTCATCCAGTACTGGAGCATTCCCGGTCGCAGACTCCGGCCAAATAGACATTTCGATGTGTGGACCATTATTAGACTGGTTTAATTCCTGCGTAAACTCTACGGTTCGCCCGAAAATCCGAGTCACGGACATTTGTTTAATTTGTTTTAATTTTTGGATTTCAATACGTGTGTATTAAATTTATAAGTAAGGCCATACATTACCAAATGTAAATTTAATTTATGATGATTATAACGTAAAATCACAACTCTGTTTCGTTTCATACGGTTGCGACAGATGGTAATGACACCAATGATACGATCGCGATGAGCGTGATGGTGCAACTGATTTCTACTAGATATTCTCGTGCGAATAACTCGCACGGAAAAACAAAAGATTTTAATTAAAACAATTTCATTTTAATGGTAATATACCTAAGATGACAGCTGACTATTTAATTAGGATATTGTTTATATGCGGTCAGTCGGTAAATAACATACCTTCTAGTCGATATTTTTATGAACATGTCGTGAATATATTTTTAGTGAGTACACAATTTAATAATAAGCCAAAACTGATTTAGGCCGGCGCGTACTTTGCAGATTGGTAAAAGATGCCCTTTTAGAAAATGCTGTTTATATATATGAAAATTAATTTTTATAGTATTTAATAGTTTTTGTGTCACAAATAACCAAATTTTACAATTTCTCATCACATAAGTCATTTCACATATATATTACCTATGTGATGAACCGGAGGGCGTCACACATAAAAAAATCTTCAATTCAGTGCGTTGGTACAACTTTTAATTGTGTAAATTTACAAAATGGATGGATATAAATAAAACAATTTTATAACTCTACTTGAGTTTATTTGCACTACTCGATTTTCGAGAGAAACAGTAACTCTCGTCGACAGGTAAGTGTTAAACTGTCGATGAGGGTTACTGTTGCTCTCGAAACTCGAGTAGTGCAAATAAACTCAAGTAGAGTTATAACATTATTTTATTTATATCCATCTATTTTGACGATAAAATCCTACAAATTCAACGCCGATTCTATCAATAGTGTATATTTACATTTATAAATGTAATTATTAATTTAAGACGTTATATTATATTATTTTTATGCAGTAAGGGCAATTCTATATTCTGTCGAAACAGTTAGGCCGCTTTCATATAAAAGATCATTTTAAAAAATGAAATAACTTCATAATATGCAAAAATACCAAAGTTTATTCTTAAATCCTCTTTAAAGTCATACAATATATGGTACCTATATATTATTTCTCATTTTAAAGGTAAAAGAACATTCAAGTTATTGTATTGGTTTGATTGTTCACTTTTCACAAAAATGCCTTTATCTTAGTTTGAGTTATACCTTATAAAATATTGTTGTATTAAATACTAAATTATTGTATTAATTATAAATATATACATATAAAATCAATTTTTTCGAAAAATATTGTTTTTGCGTCACCGGGATTCGAACCTGGATCTTCATTTCCAATCCGCGAAAGTACACTACCAATTGTGTTATAACGCCATGACAAATTTTCGAACCTATATGTTACATTTTTTCAAATTAATACACCTGTCGTTCCATTATTTAATTGGTAGTGTACTTCCCCGGATTGGAAATGGAGATCCAGGTTCGAATCCCGGTGACGCAAAAACAATATTTTTCGACAAAATTGGTTTTATATGTATATATTTATAATTAATACATAATTATTTTATTATTATTAATTTAGTATTTAAAATATCACAGACCGTCTGTTCTGAATAATTACAACTTCACAATAAGAATGTGTTTTCCTTAATAATATTGTTATATTATTAATTTCTTCCGGGTTCAGGAGAAACTCTAAGATCTGACGACCATGAAAAGAAACAACTCTAATAAATACTGCAGTTAATCACTCATCACACACATGAGGATCTTACAGTAGCTTACATTCAATCATTTTCCATGACTGAGCGGAGAACTGAATAACTTAGGGACTATCAAGATTATCCTATGTTTACTCTTTATCACATATATAAAAATGAAACACTTGTTTTTTTATTCTACTCGTTTTATTTACTTGAGATGCGTTTCGCCTTGTAAGGACATTATCAATCTAACAATTCAACTCAACAATTTGTATTTGTCTTAATGTTAATCTGTATCGAAGGATAGCTTTATAATGTTGTTTACATGAGATGAAAAGAGACAACATTATTCATTGGAATAAGGGTTTATATAAATTTTTGCATGATTCAATTTATTGCAAATAACAATTCTGTTTCAACCAAAGAGATTTATCCAGAGAGTTGAACTATCCCGTTCTGAAATAAATTTTGAAGTCAGGTCTTATCGTATGTGAGAAGACTATTCGGTTGTTCAGCAATGATCGGCAGTTCTCGAAAATAAGTAAAGAGCGTTACTTACAATAACACCATAAGTCAATTTTCACAAAATAACTAATTACGTAAATTAATTTTATTTTCACACTAATTTTGTTTGTTTCTAAATGTTGCGTTGTCATTCTTTGAGATAGTTTTAATAATTTTAAAATCTGCGTAGATAATGTAACGTTAAAATTCGTTATATATTTTCATTTATTGAATTTACGAGTTTAATGAATACGACCAAGTTTGTAGGGATTCGTTAATAAATTAAAAAGGATTAGATTTGCTGGGTAGTGGATAGTTACGGAAACAAAAGTACGGCTAATGTTTCTGTAAAACAAATACTATGTGATTCACTAAGAATTTCTCGAATTTCAAAGTGGAAAAATAAAAGTACGCCCTTAAATGATTTAATGCCGAAATAGCTAATTCACATAATAATTTTTACATTAACAGTGTACGTGCACACCAGAAATACGATTCTTGTATTTAAAAGTAGATATAGTAGTATTTAGAGTATGAGATAATTACAATAAATTAATAAATGTTGTTTACCATTTTATTTACTAGTTACCAGTAAAAATTAAAAATTTATTGTAACACTGCCTTTTGGAAGGTTTCATATTTGTTAATTTTGTTAGATACCTTACTCGAACAGACAAATACCGATCCAGCACAGCTCTCAACGATCGCAGTTGGTGATTATCTAGAGGATGCATTTCTTCACAATGAACGTTTAAACTGTCAAAGAAATGTACCTATCAAAATTATTAATATTGTTTGGAAGGGTGTTTTGTAGTGTATCCCTGAAGTAAAGTTTTTAGCATCGATTCTGCTCGTGAACCAATAACATCTTGAGATGGATATAATAACCCTCCGCTGTCTTTCTGTATGATAAAACTATGGCGAACTGATTTCTCGTTGGCAAAGAGACTGTATATTCAGGTCGTGCAATATAACTTCTTAGTCGCAATATAACAATTGTCGCACAACGAATCCACCAATATAAGAAATTATTTGCTCAGAAATTTCCATTAAATTTGTAGCTAGGAATTCTGATAGATTTTCACTATCTGCCTAATTTGATTCATTTTCTATAATTTTCAGTTGTGCTATTAATTTTTGTTATTGCTGAAGAACGATTCGAAATCTGTATGTTTCTTATATCTCGTAATTCCTGATGCATTAATATTTTTTTATACATTGCAGTAAACTGTCGTGGTGTGTAATATTTCGTTTCGTGTTTAATATTTTTCGATAATATTATAATTTTTTCACACATACTCGTATATTCAATTCTATTTGTGGGAACTAATGCAGTTCAACTTGAATAAAAGCAGTTTAAGTACATAAGTTATTTTTATCCAAATAATTGCTTTATTTTCATTATACCTAAAACACGATGATGTACTCTATAGTAATTTCTAGTAATTAATTAATTTCAAAATTTGGGCTTAACGCGTTTCTGTGATAGGTGCCGATATTAATGTATGAACAAAATTAAAACTTTAAAAAATACTTCATACCGATGAAATCCAATAACACTTAATGATTTTGATATTTTATTTAATTTTGATGAACACAATTTACTGCACAAGTCACCATTTTGAATAATTAGATCACTTAAAAAACGCACTTTGTTCTAATAATGATAGCCAAGCGTCACCAGCGAAAAGCAGGAGATGACTAATCGACGTGTCCGTACGAATTTCGTGAAATCACCATTGAAGCTTCAAATCACCGCATTTGTTTTGACTCTTCGTAATATAACCTCCTCGATTTCAACATAAATGATATTTTAATGGCAATATGTAGAAAAGAACAACTAAATAATTTTATAACACAAGGAGAGACAAAAGACAATAAGGCAAGAGATACATTTTTTGAATTCTGGAGTTTATATAAATTCTATATGAACCCCAGAATTTATGATTATGTGATTCTAGGTAATACGAATAATATTTTAAAAAGAATGCAGTAGATCGAATTAATCATCTTGTTCCATATCTTTGGTAAGATTTATATTAGATTAGATTTAGATTTAGATTAGATTAGATTTTACAGAAAAAAGATTTCGGCAGAAAATCCTCAAAATATTTTATAACAGTAAAATATAAAATTTAAAAAATATTTTTTTTAAAAATATAAGTTTTTAAAATTGTCAATTATTGTATTTATAAATATTAACTTATTATGTAACTGACTATAACTAACTTCGGTTTCAAAGTGCAATGAAATTAGTATGGATTGGTCATTTATTTTATGATTATTATATGAAAGATGTTTCGCGAATTGAGAATCTACTTTTCTTTTTTGCTAAGATTTTTTGTGTTGTGACCTTTCAAAACAAGTGGTTTTTTTTTATATGTGGAGTTCTACGAACTTAAACGGAAACAGCAAAAATTTATTAATTATTTTTGATTAATTTCTCGTAATATTTTTCTTTCCCATCACATTTCACTATTGAAGATTGCAGTTCATTTTTTAATGAAGGTATAGACAATAGAATAATTGGCGCTCTGTTTATAAACATTCAATAAAATGTATATAGATACACTGTGTCCACATTCGTACCTACGACCGGATCGAGCGACTGATGATGCCGTCATTTTGCTGACTCGCACAATAGCTGGGGATGTGGAACCGTTGACTACCGGTCGATGTTCGCTTTTCCATGTTTTATACATTTGTCAGCGAGTCGGGAAATCACGTCCTATCGATATGGAAGCTATATTACGTGTACAGAGTATAAATACACCACAATTTCATCGATATGTCCAACATTTCCAGATCTTTCTTTATAAATGGAAAATATTCTATACAATATTTCTCGAGTTCCTCAACTTTATGAATCCGTGAAAGGGCAAAAAAGGAAGGAATTGTGTTTTCTTCCGTTCGGCAACCTCGCTGTGGCAATATTTTTGGTTACTTCTTTTTTTTTTTAACGTAGTGCAACAAAAGCAATGCTTGAAAAATTCTATAATTGTGTGCTGTTATATCAATTTTCATTCAGTTTCCCCGCTCCCGATGTATGTACATAGTAATATACACGCAATATGCTCGAAACTATAGATTTTGGTCAGACTTATTTAATTGATTATATGTACTTTTCTATTTTATAAATTACTCCAAATTGCTGAAAATTGAAAAATATATTTCCAATGTGTTATGTTTCCTATTAGTAATGCTATAATTTCTATATTTTAAGGTATTTCTAATTAATCAAGTAAATTTTAAGCGTCTCACATTTTAAGAGCCAATTTTAAATTTATTCTGAAAATTAATTTGAAAAAATATTCTCAAATATGTTCTTGCACAAAAGTTGATGACAAAACAAAAAATCTACTATTTGGTGCAAAAATAACGTGTGTAATTCGATTTAAAAATAATAATAAAAATATTTAGTGTTGACAGAATTATTTATGACGCTAATCTTAAAATGAGTTATGTGCTCAAAAAAAGTTTTTTTTTAATTATTTACATAATATTTTTTTATAAATATGTGTAGTTATTGTGTTCCGAGAATGATTTAAGGAACATTTCTCTCAAAATAATGTATTGCTGAGGTATTTATTTACGGTTTATTTTTTTAAAATAGCTAGGAATAATAAATTATTTATTAGGAATAAATCATTCATATAATTTAATAGTTAATTCAACAATTTTACATTAAGTTTATTACTTAATTTATGAGATAATTATCTTTATATCGACGATGTAGAGGTGTTTTTTTTTAAAGTTTGTTTTTCGAATTGGCAACACTTTTTCCAGAGACAGCCTATTTGACAGCAAACAGATGATTTGTGTTCAGTTTAGTTTACCATGAATAGACTTACGCCAGAACAACACTTGCAATTTGTGCAAATTTATTTCGAAAATCGTGGTTTAGTTCGCGAAGCATACCGTACGCTACGTCCATTTTACAGCCGACATAATCGTCCATCCGAGCAAGTAATTCGAATAATCATGGATCGTTTTCGCACCACGCATACTCTAATTAATAATACGCATTCGCAGAGATGTCGTACAGTGCGCACCGAAGAAGCTGTTGCTGCAGTGAAGCGTAGATTGAGGAGGATCCGAATGAGTCGATTCGCCGAATGAGTCGATTAGTGCACAGCAATTGGAGCTATGTCCATTCACTTTATGGAAGATTTTGTGGAAAGATCTTGGTTTACAAACTTACAAGATCCAAAGATCCAGATCGTAAAGAGCGTCGTAAGATGCCCACCGTCTACCACGACCCTTTTTGATCTCACCTAATTACCATTGACCCTTAGAAAAGGTGATTTCCAGACGGAATTAGTTATTGATATTTTGTTTAATTATTTAATGTTTAATTTTTATTATTATTATACAAAAATAATATTTTTATTTAAATATTGGTGATAATATAAGAAATAATATTGGTAAAATGCTTACCGGTTTCAAGCTTCTGTACAATCTCCCTGGCGGTAATTAATTTGTTAAAATGTCTTGCTGCTTCCAATACTTATAATATTTTAATTATTACTTTTTACTCGGTATTTAACTATATTATCAACCCTTCATCACCTCCATTCTTGCACCAAATTACTATCTTATTACACTACTTTATCACCCACCATATATATACACAACGGACATTCTAAAATATGTATAAGAATTTTACTCGATATTCGACTCTAATTATTCACTAAATCGATCGATAGTCACCCCCAGTTGACGACGCCTTCGGGTGCGAATTAATTCATTCATACAGCGGCGCCGTGATCTTCATTAATGGAAAAGTAACGGCTGATAATAATGCATACGCAGCTGATATTGATCAAAATGCGGTTTTGGAGTTATTGACGTTATGGATCTTTCTTCTATTATTGAATTCACACGGTTGTATAATTATAATCATTATATACACGATTTTAAATTGACTGTATTCTAGAATGAATTTATGATTTCATAGAAAATTCTATAAACAAATGGAAAAAAAAGATAAAACTATTAATAAACAAATAATATGCATGAAGTCAGTTCTTTGAGTACGGTTACGATGCGACTGGAAATTATTTATTCTTAGAGTTAATAAGATTGAGCTCAGATTATCTTATATTACCGACCCAGACGAGACAGCTTGAAGTGTTCTTTGTTGGTACACATAGAAATAATTATGCTGTTAACTCGCCAATATCGCGGATGTATCGGCTCGGTAACAAGTTGAATTTCGTTGACATTTTTCGTTGCAGGAGCGTACTTGAGCTGAAGAAATTTTTGTATGTGAATTATATTAGTTTTTATTTTTTTGTTATATTTAAACTGTTATTTTTATACTGATATGTTTAAACTGTTATACTGAAATGTGAATTAAAAATGTATTGTTATTTTTAAATTAGATAAATATTATGTATGGTGGAGGACAGCATTTGTTGTGAAAATGGCGCTCAAAATTTTTATACAAAAATATATACTTAATATACGTATTACATTGAATAGGCATAAATAATTATAGTCACAATGATTTAACAGGATTACTACCAACAATAATACTCAATGTACAACTCTTTATTGTCACTAATCACAATATATCAAATAAATTAAAATTCACTGGTTTAACCATAATTAATTTTTCGTACCATTCGTGTTCACTGGTTTAACCACAATTAAGTTTTCGCACTTTGCCTTATTAGATGAACGCGTGTTCATTTATTCAATTTCATAACAATTTACTAAATTATTGTTAAGTAACTAAATTATTTAAAGAGATTCGAAATACATCGCGACTTCTGCTGATCTTGATAATGCTAATTTATATACTTTTTTGAAAGTTGATGGGGAATGCAATAGTAATGCCGATGAGATATCTATCTTTGATGGTTAAGTTGGAGTGGATTTATCAGGTTTTTGTTTGTTCCAATGTTTATCTATCGACTTTCTTATCCTTGGCTTTTTAGGCACGTCCTTGGGTGAACGTTATTTTAGAAGTGAATAAAAAGGGTACCATTATATTCCTAAACAGGTCGATACGTAATCATAGGTAGGTCGATAAATGAGGCAATGCCCCGCTCGTATCATAAAACTAACTGATATACCCAGCATTGCACGGGTAATTCTTCAAAACCCTGCACAGTTCCCTCGTCCCATGCACCGGCGCAAACCATTTCCCTTGTTAGGCCTATCCGCCGTGAAACGATACCTCTTCCGAGTCCTTTACTATGCCCTCTGAACCTTTCGTGTCTTTAGTCATCGACAGAGACAGACAAACGAAATTTCTAAAATATATATAATATATACATTATGTACTGACTTCTACATCCTAAAATACATTTACAATATGTTCGTACACAATTCATACGTACGTTAGTACGAACACAAAATAAACATAACTTACTGTGCATTAATAAGTTTCTTGAAAGAAAAACTATGGTCGTTGCCAGATAGTATTTTTATATTTTAATTCAGTCGTTATAATGATTTAGTACTCCGCATTGTTAAGCTTTTCAGTTTAATTTATCGAATGAGGGAAAAATAATGAAAGGCGTATTCCAGATTATACTTCTATAACTGTCGCAGCGGCAACTGTACGACTTTACCGTTAACACAGCTTTTCAATTTATCACGTTCAAAATTAAGGCTATGTCAAACGTGTCTTATTACAGAATTAATGGATCAGAGAATACCAACCATCATCATACAATTTATATTATTATCAAAATAATTCGCGTGTATGAGAACTAAGACAGGAACTGCGGCAGAGGGAGGGGTGCGATATGGCTGAAGAAGAAGAATTAAAACATCTCTGTAACAGATTAATGTAATTTTCTTCAAGCGTCTCTGTTTTGCAGTTTTAGCAAATTCATATAATTTACTTGGAAAAACCGGTGCCTCATAAAATCTTCCCGTTGAGCTTCCATGTACGAACGCAGCCAATGTTTTCTCTTGAAATAATTTATGATACCTATCTTTTTGTTAAAATCAACAGCATGTAACTATTATCAATGCGTGTCCGCAAATTGTTTTATTATCTTTCAGCTGTCTTTTCAATCAAAAAATACACAATATTGTAGTCTTTAGTTTTAAATATTAATGGTTTTTTTTATACTCGTGTACAGAAAATGACTCGGATATAAATAATACACGTACAATAAAATATTTTCATTATTTTTGCTACTTTATTTAACGTTTTAATATTGTATCAAATAAGCTTTTATTTTTAATTAAGTGGTTCCCCTTTGTTCATGATTATATACTCACCGTAATACTGCATCCGTATGATTATATTTTTTTTTTGGTGTGATGAAATCCCTAATTTCATTGAATACATGCTTCGTGGTTTATTTATTTATTATTAATATAGTGCATATATATATATATATATATAAGATCAAAATGTTCATTTTTACTTAAAATTATCTTGCACATATTTGCTTAATTTAATTTTGAATCTATGTAAATTCTCCTCCTTTATTATTATATATCTGGCATTTCATTAAAGATCTTCATCTCACTGTACATTATCGATTTCTGAGATTAGCCTTCTTTCTGAATGGGCAGTCTCAGTCTATCTTTTGGTCTTGTACGATGTTTGTGCTCATGTTGATTTGCATCAATTATATTTCCACTCACATAATCAGAGAAAAGTCAAACAGCTCATTTGTGTTAGATATGTGTGTATACGGGGTGTAACAGACCTAGTTCACAATATTTTATGGATGAATACATGACTAGATTACGAGTCGAAAATGCTCAAGGAATATGTGCAAGATCTGCACCGTTAGGAAAAATATTATTATGTGAGATTATTGCAAAATCATATTAAGCTTTATGTCTACGTACTTCGAAATCAATATTCGTGAAATTTATCCATTATTGATCTATATCTTTGCTTCAAGCCCTAACTCATGTAACAAAAAATAGTCCAGCCGCTCAAAATTTGATGATCTTTAATTTTTAGTATTCAATATATAATTTGGAATCAATAAAGTATTTCAATTTATCGAAATAATTACATAATTACGTTTTTTTTTTAAATGCTTGTCTCTGACACGGTCACCAATTATATATGCCCGTCTCGACACAGAATTCTCTAGTGAGACGGGCACAGTCCAAACAAATTTTTTTATATGTATAATATAGTTATAAATAATAAATAAATAAATAAAATCTGTAAAGAAGCCCAGCATGTACAGGGTTTTAAAGTTTTCTGGGAGATGTCAATTTCTTGCATTTGAATCGTTTTATAATAAATACAATTTTTCCGTTTTTACAATGGGGTGGGTATAATGTATTATATCTATTTTTTATCTAAGGAGGCCAACATCAAAATACTTCGTTCCGAGAAATCTAAATGGTGAAAGCATCAAGCAATATCTCTAATATTTTAAAATAAGATTGATGTACTTAACTTTACAACATTTAAGCGAGTCTCTTTCAAAGAAGTATAATTGTATGCTAGAAAGTGTGATCTAGAAAGGAAAGTATTTTATTGATAATCAATGCAGAAAACAATATGTATATGGTGTCTAAACCTCAATATCCCGTAGACTCGTTCCTATCTCATTTGTATACATGTGTGAAATGAAACATGTTCAGTATTAGAAATCAACCTGTATCTCAAATAATAATACTTTTTTTTTTCTTAATAAAGGGTCTTTATAGTGTATATAATAGCTTTATTAGGTGAAAAAAAAAATTTTAAAGTGCTTCCATCTACAATAACATTGTTGATATATGATAGATATATACTATATAATAATCTCAAAATGGTCAAATCACAGAGCCTTTCTTTGTGACTATGTTTATGATCCATCTTTATGGAAATATGTACTTTACTTAAAAAAAAATTTCATCTAATATATAATAATATTAAGCGAAAGCATTGAAAATTGTGGATACAATGTATATTCAGTTTTTTGATGACGAGCGTTATCCATTAGGTTTAAAAAGTCCTATAACGATAGGTACTTCCCAGCTTTGGCAAAAATTTAGAAAACTGAAGCCCCTAATCAACATATAGCCATAGCCAAGAGTTGCTATCATAATACATTTAGTAATTGGATCCTCGGTAATTTGCAAGAAAAAATTACCTTATCTGAAATATAAACTATTATGTACTTTTCTAACATAAAATATTCTACGAAAACCTTGTAATAAATATAATCAACGACTGACTACAATTCGTTACATATTATAGATCCATTTTCAAAAAATATCGTATGGTACAACCGAAAGGTATCTCATATAATGTAACTTCATGATTCAAACGTTTTAAAAATCAATTTACAATCCGGTATCGACTAGTGAGAATGCATGAAACATTTCATCATTAATGTTGAGGGGAGATTTGTGTTTTCAAGCTGAATAATTTATTATATTTAACATCACATTACGTGCATCAGTTGCGGCAAGTGTATCGGAAATGTTTATTTTTGTGCGAGAAACGCGGACTGAACTGCAGCCGTTGACGATTTTGCGTTAAAGCTTAATGGTTTTTTGTCAGCAACAATGTGCGCAAATCACTTATTGTGTGCTTTGAATAGTTTATATTACAACTTGCAGGGCTGTGCTCTGTGTGCAATGGCGTAATGGCGCCTCGGCTTGAACCTTGCGCTGAATTGTGATCATTTTGTGGCCTGGCCAGATTTGCAATATAATTTGTGTAATACAAATTAAATTAATCAACTAGAAATGTATACAGAAAAAATATTTTGTTGCTACCGGTATTCGAACCTGGATCTCTTATCCGGGAAACGTGTTAAGCATTCCATTATAGCAACCGATTACTATTACGACAAATTTATAACTTTTAACTGTATATTTTTACCTATATAATATATAACCTGTATAATATAACACGATTTTGGTATTCGCGACAATTTTAAGGAACGTAATCTTAGCAAATAGCTAAGTATTTTAAATTTTAAATCTATATTATTTATTATGTATCTATATTATTATTTTAAATATTACTGTATTACAAATTTCGAAAAATATGTTTATAAATATAAACAGCTGTGTATTTAAATATTTTTTGTTTTATTTTAAAAATGCTTTAAGATACATATATTCCTAACCTATAAGAAATCAGGCTTTGTAATTTTTACCATTGAATTCAGTAGATACTAGATACCTATAAATATATATACAGAATACGAAACAATATGATGAGACTTGAAAATGGATTATTTAATAAAATAGTGAGTAAATACATTCACGTGGACAATCGATAGATAATATATGACATTGTCATCATTTTATGATATTTCCGTCAGTTACCTGTCTAACTGGATGAAAACGAGACATTGTAGGTAGAGAATAGGTCACAATGCATGTATGATGATAGCGTGCTCCGGGGCCATCTCCCACCACCCACATCAACTACTCCTGTGACACGTGACGTGACATCATGTCATTGCGATGTGATGTATCTACCATTTTTATTTGCAGTTTACATTTTTTTAATGTATTCCGATTCTTGTTTATAAAAAAAAAGTCCTTTCCTTTGACCAATATGCAACCAATTTTATCGTATTTGCTTATACTTTGGTATACTCATTTATATTTTTTATTATATATAAAAAATATATATTTATATAAAAGTGTTGTACATTATATAAACATTCCGCTCTGTTGTGCACTTTTAATTATTGTAACTTAATAATTGTGCATAACACGCTTGCTTTTTTCCAGAATACATAAATTAAGTTTTGAAAACTGAATCACATTTATATCAACTTATATCATTGAAAACTAAAATCAAACACAATATTTCAAGTCCATCTCTAGTCGATCCATAATTGAAGATCGGCGCTATCAGCAGATTAAGATAATATTATATATTGTGTAATATTGTCGCTATAAAATATTTCTACACATTGATCATCCATGTGGCCGACACATCAGCCTATGTTTATCGCTACTCTACGGTGTGGCGTTAGTCCGGCGTCGCGTCACGTGACACGCTTGTCATTTGGTTCATTCATTCATAAAGTCAGCGCCATTCATGGCTGGAGCCTCTCCATACATACACACGATGACTTCAGGGATAGTGCATTGCTGTGCATAATTACGCTATTACAATGTGAATTCGATTATTGTGGTCTTCGTAACCTAGTCATATATTGGATTAAAATTACATACACAAGAATTTATCTTTTTCCGAATTAGTGTATTTTTTAAAAGATCTTTAATATGTTTAAATCACACCGTTCCGCTTTTTTAAAGCGACATTCTCCTCTCCATTGATCCCTATTCTGTGCTAGGGTCTTTTGCTCCTCGGTAGCTTCTGCTTTTTCTCCACTCCAGCAACTGACTATTGAATGTTTTCCTCGTACGTCCTCTTCTTCTTCTTCCTTCTATCTTCCTCTCGCGTCAATCTATATTCTTTCGTCTTTAAAATAAATATATTTTCCTCAATTTATTACAAAATATAAAAAGATAACTTAATTTATATTCGACAAATATTCACTTATGGGATTAATAAGTTTAGACTTTTATTATTTCATATTGTCCTTCTCCTTTTAAAAGGGCCAACATAACATTTTACAGGAGACATAAAAAACATTTAAAAAATGTATTTTTTATTATACTGAAAATGTTACGACACTGACTAATGTTGCCAACGAGAAATAATTTAAAGAAATGGATAACAGAGATAATATACATCTTCAAAGTTAAAACGGATTCTTATGGGAGGTTAGCTCTTTTACTAAATTGAAATTTATTAATTAACCACATCCACACGAGATGATATTTTAAAATGTAATTTAAAATATCTTGGTTACATTCCAGTTCTTATTTATATTTTCGCCATATTAATTAGAGGCTTCGTCGGAATCTATATTTACTTTAATATATATATTTTTAAAATTTTTCATTATTATTATGCACGCCCTATTCAGGCATTGACATAATTTGTAAAATAATAGATAATTTCGTCGCAAAGAATCAATTATAAAATGTGAAGTAATGCAATTTATCCGTCACCGTTGAGTTGAGACATAAATAATTGTAATAATGTAGTCCTATAAAGAGTTAAATTTACAGCAAAAATGTCGACTACCTCCGCATATTCATTCCTTAAAAAATACATTCTGGGGACTGCGGAGTTAGCTTAATGCATGTGTTCATAATTTATATTAATTTTATTTCACCGTCTCAATAATTTACAAGTATATTCTTAGGGTTAATAAGTACAATTATCTTTGACGTGGCAATATTGCATCGCTGGTTTTATTGTTGGAATGGTATTTATTGAAGGCAAGGAATAGTTAATGGAGTATTTTTGTAAATATGTTTTATTATGTAAGGGTGTATGTGTGTACATGTTAGTGGGATAATATGTGATTACCAAACTCCAAATAAATCTTTAAACTGTAGCGGGCGGCAGCTGACTCTTATTACTTACTTACTTACAGTACTTTTTCACATGAACTTTAGTTTTCAATTTCAAATGCGTTTTATTTAATAAATCTTAACACCGTTTTCGTACTAATATATTTTTATAATAAATCTTGAATTAATCCTAAATATTTTTTCACCCTAAATTTTGATTTTCATTGAATTTTAAAGTCTAGTAATAACTTTTAAGAACTTCGACAATTTGAATTAATTTTAATAATTTAAGACATTAAATGATGATGGTGTTATGTTACAGATACGAAGTTTGTAGTAAATTGAGTTTGTTATTTTTTTCCATTTGAATAAAAATTTAATACTTTTATCCACGAATGAACTAACTCATGTCTGCCACATACAACCTTCATCCACTTCATATTTATTTATTCTCTGATAGATTATTATGAAAGAATGTCACAAAGTTCATCATTTCTTTACGAAGGGCGCATGTACAGGTGAAATTGTGTCCTAGACTCTCTGAGATAAGGTATATAGTTCGTTATTCATCTGTTGGTAAATCTATGTACACGTAGGTATACCCAAAAATGTATATTTTAAATTAAATTAATATTTTTCAATTTTTCAATATTTTTTAAATATATATTTTTTTAAATTTTATTGATTTGTATTATTTTTATACTTGTTTACCATCACACCGTTTCCCTCGGGGGTAGGCAAAGAGGATAGAGCGCCATGCTCTTCTGTCCTGACACATCTCGCCTCATCCTCATTCATAGATCTTCTCTTACAAGCTTGACGGTTATTGAGGCTTCTAACGGGACCATCCTCCGTTATCTATCAACACTTGCGTCATATATCTTTCTTACCATTATTTTTTTTTTGTTCTACACTTCTCTACAAAGTATTTACTTGTGCCGAGAAAAGAATTACGTATTAATTATAATTGTTTACACTAACTAGTTTATAATAAAATAAATTAATAGCAAGCAGTACATTTTTATCGTTAAAGTGTTTTTTGAAAGCATTGATTATTTCTTTATTGTTTTTAATCTTCCCGATGTTTTCGGGTAAGCTGTTTTTTTTTCCTGTGTGCGTATAGAGGTGTTGAACAAATGATGTGTTGATTTTTGAGCATGAAAACGCAAATTTTAACCTAGTACGATTTTCAGTAATAAAGTGATATTTTTCTTTTTCTTTTAATATTTGAAGAATCGAATTTCTTTTGAATATATCACAAAATGTTAGTACTATGAATTCTTTAAAAATTAAATTTGTCGGATAATCTTTTGGTTTTTTTAGTATTACTTTTATTATAAGTTTTTGTAAATTTTTTACTGAAATCAGGCTAGTATTATAAGCTGATCCCCAACTAATGATGGCATATTGCAATATGGATTGAATAAATGCATAGTATACTAAGTACAAATCTTTCTGATTCTCAAAAATATGTATATTAACTTTTTAATCTTTATAACAATTTAACAAATTTCATCTTTCTATTTATGATTTTTGTTTTTAAAATTGAGCAGTTAGAGAGATAATAATTTTGATTATGAGTTGTATTTTGTGTGAAGTTGGGTTTCGTGTTCATGAATTGTGTTGTCGATTTTTTTCGGAAAATCATTTGATTTTATTGCAAACGGAATAACGTAGGTTTTTTTACTATTTAATGATAGTAAATTAATATCGAAAAAGTTATTATTTGTGTTTATATTTTCGGTGACCTTTAATTTTACACTTTCTCAATAATTCACTTATTATTAGGAGCGTGTCGTCAGCATATGAAGTAATTTGACCGTGTTTGGATTGAAAATAAAAGTCATTTACATTACATATGTAATAAACAGCGCTGGTCCTGATACGATCCCTCGGGGGATACCGAAATCTGACGTTTCTTGATCACTATATGTATTATTAATTTTCTCTCTTCATTCATCCGTTCCATATGACCAAACCACCTAAGTAACCCTTTCTTAATCTTTACATTCTTTCTTTATTTTTTCATTCTTTACTCTGTCATAAATAAATCTGCTACATATACGCCTAAGTAATTATTTATTTTTATATTCGTGTTATATTTCGTATTCATTTTTATTATCCGTCTTGTCGTTTTAAAAATTAAATTACTATGCCCGACTCAAGTTTTTGACCATAAATGAATAATTTAAATATTTAATATCTACGTGTTATTGCATGGATCTTAAAATAAACCTATTTATTTACTATGGGATTAAATCTGGAAATACATTATTTTTAATTTATTAATGTCTGTTTCCAGTTCTTACGTTTATGACACCTGCCGTATCGTTTACGTTGACGAGGCATTTGTTACTATAGTCCGCTCATTATGCCTCACACTCGCGTACTTTTCTGTGATTCACGTGGTTGCATTACGCTTACACCGCACACATACACAGAAGCGTGCACTACTCGATAGAAAAGTTGTTTATCGCCTTTAATGAAAAAATATCAGGTAAATTTATTGTATTTGTATTTGGTTTACCGTAAACTGGTTTTATTTTTAATGTGTATATGTGTCTAATTGAATTGCCTGCACGAGCCATAACTTTAATTGCTGATTTAGACGTAAAAATATTATAAAGGAAAACTAAAGTTAATCAAATTCATTGTCTTACGTTGGTAGAGTTAAATTGTAATCGAAGTGAAAGTTATCAAAATGCGAAAATGAAGCATCTATGTTATGTAAGAGAGAATAAAGCTTCAACATAGAACATTTCACTTCAAATTTATATACTTTCCCTATCTCTTCATAGGTTCTTCTACATCTCTACATTGGTTTTCAAACATTGTTCCGCGGAACGTGTTGGGCACCGCGATTAGAATGTAAAATTCATAGACCTACTGAATAGACGCTTGAATTTAAAATTAATTAATAATAAAATGAACATAATTTTATTATTTTTTGTGTTGTATTCTGTTCAAATTAAATTATGATTTTATTTATTTTTAAAATAAACTGATAAAGTCTGTTGACGATCAATTTTAATACATTTTCATAGTTTTTCTATAGTATATTACGTTATTACAAAACAACGTTCTTTTTAATTGCATCTAATATGTTTTAATTTAATGATTTGAGGAAGAGTGATATATATGTACGCAAATATTCTCCAGTGTACCGCGTAAATTTTATTATTTCAATAATGTGCCGTGACGTTAAACTTCCAATTTATTAGCATGGTTTATAATTACATCTGTTGGATTTATTACGGTACAAAATATTAACATTGTACTGCTGGGAACCAATGTTCCCTCTGAGATGTGCGTGCACACACAATTTGGCATCATAGCGCGGACACAATTTTTAGCAAGATTTCTTCATGTGTCGCCTTCTATCGAAGGTTGACAACCATGTTGCTGTATGTATATTTATCATGTATAAAATTACCAACATTTTGGATATTTAATCACTTTCTGAAGTAACCCAACCAAGATGATCTTTTTCTACTTTCGCCTTAGCTATTCTATCTTCCCCCGCGTAATAAGTTGTAAAAATATCATATTTTCCATTGCAGAGAATGTGTTCGAAGTATACAGCTTTTTTTGATACTTGTTATTAGTTCTGTTGACTTATTTATGTATCTTGATACATCTACATTAGTAATGTGGTCAACCTTATGCGATAATTTTACACTGGTGTGGTAATTTTTTTCTTATTTTCTCCCTTAGCGCAGCAAATAATAGCATCGGTCCTTAAAATTACACAAAAAAATTTCACACGCACGCCGTGTTCCAAAATTAGAGGGAACATTCAGACGTTTGTCGGGACAGAATATTATATGATATAGATATTAAAAAGAATAGAAGCCTAGAGAAAAAATACAAAAAAAAATAGAGCAACAAAGAAATAACAAAAATAGATAAGTATAAATAATGGAAGGTCAAAAAAACAACACGGCACAGTAATCTCCGCATCGACCAAGAAAATGAGATGTCCACCGACGTTTCGGTCAGTAATAGGGTTCACCAACAATGAAGAGCGATGACTTCATTCCGTTCCTGTTTGTTCTCGCCACGGTTCCCTGGTCGTGACAGTCCGCTCCCGTGTGACGGAGTAATCTCAAATGCCCCGTCGTGTAATCGCCACATCCGTTATTCATTATTTATTTTTAAAGCTTATTTTTCAATCTGTAATAGTAAACCGGCGATTGTATCAACGGATGTGGTCTGCAACTTGAAGGTGATCTAGAGAGATGTATCTGGAAGGTGCCAAAAATCTACGCATCATTATTTGACACTTACTTTGACATTTGAGAAAATAATTTAATATTTATGTATTCTAGATATTGTGATAGGTATCGTCTAAAATGTGCCTAACACGAACATGTATACCATACGTTCCATTTTGAACGGGACCATCCCGTTTTTAATCCCATTGTCTCCGACCACAGCTTCGGGACGCCGAAATGTCCCGTTTTCAGAAAGAGAGAACCCACGGTAACAATTTTTAAGAAAGGTGTGAAAAATCAAAAAATGCTCCAGTAGCGTCTAGTAGCGCGGCGATGACGACATGCTCAATACGTTTCACACATATGTGCTTAAGTCGGCCTCGATTGCGAGTACGCGTAGACAGCTCGCGCATCTTGACGTTTGATTATTGTTTTTTTTTGTCGACGTGTGATATTGTAATCAATTTAAATTTTTGTACGGGTACGCTTCATTTTAACAATGCCTAAACGCAAATAGACTTCTAATGTAAACTTACAAACCAAGTACCTGTTTATAAAGCAATGAAGTACTCCAATGAACGAACGTCAGATGTGAAAAGTGTCGTACAGAATTTAGCGTAGCTCATGGAATAGATGTTCCGTTTTGAAGACCCTAAAAATTACTACATGTCTCGTTTTAAAGAAAAAAATAAATGGTCACGTTAGGTATACGTAATACACCAAAATATCGTTTTTAATTGTTACTTCTCTTGCGGGTCGTGCTAAATATATCTTACATACACTTTTTTAAACCTTTAACATCAACGCAATTTGAATGTATATGTTATAGTGAATGCGTATTACCAGTGATGTATTTTCACTAGTATAAAGATAATTTTAATACAAATTAAATGTATTAATTAGAAAGATATACATTTAATTTGTATTAAAAAATATCACAGACCTATGTTCTGTATAATTACAACTTTACAATAAGAATGTGTTCTCCTTGCGAGTTCACTGCTCAATATTAGTGAAATTGTATTTGTTCACAAACGGACGATACGGTGTATCCCGCGCAAACGTTATAAGTGCGTTTGTGTCATTGATGCCATCTGACGTTGGAATATTTTAACCTTAGCTGGTGATGTGTCGCCCTACAACTGTGTTTTGAAAATTAGTTATGTTAATATTGTTTATGTTAGTGTTAGTTTTAGAACTTTAATTTTAATGCATATCGGTAAAATTGTATTGTCAATGTTTTGATTCGAGATAATAAAAATACAATTTTTATCGAAAGTAAGCACTATTTTATTAACTAGACGACAAAATAACTCGGATTGAATACATACTTTTTTCGCATTCTAATCAACATAAACAGGTATTTTAAATGAAAACGAAATACGCATATTGACGTTTCACAACTGTCAAATTGACAGTTTCGAACAGCATATAATATTACTAGAGCCTAGTCAGTTAAAGTATATTTTCGGTAGTAGAAATATGTATCATCCAGTAAAAATATATTCGGATATTAATTTACTAAAACACCAGTGAAAATATAACTTCAAATATTAATTAAATGTATATCTTTCTAATTAATACATTTAATTAATATTAAAAATATCACAGACCTATGTTCTGAATAATTACAACTTCACAATAAGAATATATTCTCCTGATAGAATATAACTTCACTGGTAAATACACATTCACTGTAATATAAATATAATAAATTTGAAAAAAAAAATGATTGCATTTAATCGTTATCTTTAATTGTAAAAAAAATGTGTTGTCTGTAAGTAATATAAAATTTTTGGGAAATAATAAATTTATATATAAAAATATTAATGTCGTGATGTTTTGAAACTATCATCTAGTATACATCCGCGTGGGGCGTGTCGGCTCGCGTGTTCCTCGCAAAGCGTTTTTTTAATTTTATTAAGTAGAGATGCGTACACATCAATATTCTTGCTATTTTCAAACTAAGCTAAACTAAAAATAGGACTAACTCGTTGGTCTCCCGGAATGAGGTTCGAACCCCCGACCACTGAATCACTAGACAAACATCTAACTACTAGACCAACAAGGACGTCACCGTTTGTCCCACTTGTTTGACTGAAAACGGATATCACACACAAAAAGAACAAATAATACCGTGGCCAGCATGATAATGGAACACGGAAAACGGTTATTATGACGTCATCTTCCTATTTTGTTGTTAGTCGATTGATGGTAGTCGGAATAGTTGTTTGTTTAGTAATAATTGTTTGATGGTAGTCGGAATAGTTGTTTGTTTAGTAATAGTTGTTTAATGGTAGTCGGAAGTATCTAGTCTGAAAAATAGGATGGATGAGATAAAACTTTAGAGATGATTCCAGGGAATTTGATTTCTTTGCTCAATTCGTGTGGTACCCATGCACCTTGTCTCCAGGTCTTCCCAATCTTATTAATGTGTATTTGCATTGTTGTATAGGAGTAGTTAAGTGTTTCGTCTAGCTGATGAATAGTTCTGGTAGAATATACTTCCATTCATTATCTACCGTTGTTTGTCTTCCACATCCAGTACTATTCTTGATGTCATAATTTCCCGTTCGAAATTTTTTTGAACCACCTTTAACATTTACGGATATCTAATGTATCACCTACCACTTCACGAATGTCTTTAGTGGATGTAGTTGCCGATTTGTTTTAAGAAACTCATACATATATGTATGAGTCAATTTCATATGAATTGTTCACTCGTTCTGTCATGATAAATTTGGGGCAAAATATATTTTTTTATATATTTTCGTAGAAAGCAATCACTTTGTGGTTTGACATATTACATTAAATAAAATTACAATCTTTATGACATATTACATTAAACAAAATTACAAAAATTCAAACAAAAAACTTTGTATGAAACCACGAGATTTATTATACGCCAACCGGTTTCGCTTACCTCTAGCGCCCAGTTGCGCGCCAACGTAAATTTAATAAAATATGTTGTTATATACCAACGAGCTAAGGTCACCTGACCATCGGAACTTCACTTATTAAAAAACGACATTTATTTCGGATACACCTATTATTATTTGACATTTTTATATTTAACTTTTTCTTCGTTGACCTCATAAAACTTGAAAGTTCATGACAGTAGTCGTTGCAGAGAGCCATATATTCCTTGATAACGCTGTCACGTTACAGTTCACTGTACACCCACCTAACTCTTGCAGATCCGTCTTGACATTGTCCGCCCGTGTACGTCATGGTCTTCCTCTCGGTCCCGCCCGCTTGCTTTCATCTTCTTCAGGGTATCTGGGCATCATACCGGACCTGAGTGTTTTTTTTTCTTTCTCAATTCTTCGGATAGGTTATTACGTATTGGGCTGTATATGTTGAGCAAGACTTTATTTTCGAAAACCTGCAACCTGCTTTCCTACTCCGATATGAGAGACTAACTACTACAACTTGACAGCTATGGTATGAATCATTTGAATTAAATATGGTATGAATCATTTGAGTAGATCGCCATGAACCCTGAGTTCCCGAGTATAAGTATTAAGCGATTAAACTTATTAAACAGCTGTATTCAACGATTACTGTCAGTGTAGTCGACGGAAACTTATTTTCTGTCATCTATTTGTCTAAGGACATATTTTTAAAGTTAGGTGTATAGAAACCGTGTTGCTCGGGGAAATAAATACCTTGCTAAATGAATATATGTTTGAGTGTAAACAATACTCACACATTTTCCCGATGACGTATAGAATGAAGATGGTTGTGTAGTTCTCTGTATTGTTTTTCGAACAACTTTTAAGAAGGATAATTGATGTTTCTTTTCTTGTACATGGAAACATATCTTCTGCTGGAAATAGAACGAAAGTAATGGAAATCGGGAAAGTTGGTCGGCCAGAGCGGTTATACATAAAGAAAATCTCCGAATTTAAGTTGTAAGTTCGATACATATTAATTTGTAAGATTTATTTTTTGACCAATTCGAGTGATATTAATATTATGTGCTTGCTGAATTAAAACTAATACACATAATTTTTTTTATTTTCGTAAAATATGCTGACTCTGAGATATTATTATTAAGTAAAATATGAGTAGTTATTAGTATAAAAGTGAGCAAGCAATTCTGATGTTGGGAACACATTGTTCTCATGCTCTAGGCTGAAGCGGTCGGTTAAGGTCTGTGACTCCTATCTCACCCCTTACAATATATATATAAAGCTATTAAGTCAGTAAATGGAGAGATGTTAACGAATGAGGATGAAATAAAAGATAGATGGATGAAATATTTCCAGGAAAAGAATGAAAGTGTAAAGAATGCAAATGAGGAAGCACCTGAGAGGCTCTCTGGGGTAAGTATGAATGAGGAAAACGATATAAATGCAATAAGTATGGAAGAAATAAAGTGTGCAATAAAACATATGAAGAATGGTAAGGTTGTGGGGTATGATAACGTTGCTGCAGAGTATATCAAGGCTGGTGGCCCATTAGTTATCTTGTGGCTTCACACGCTCTTCAATCAATGTTTGGAAAAGAGCCACACCCCGTTAGATTGGAGGAGGGCTGTTATCATGCCTCTTTACAAAGGCAAAGGGTCGAAAATGGAATGTGGTAACTATAGGGCTATTAGTCTACTGAGTTCTGTAGGTAAACTGTATGGAAGAATTTTAATAGAAAGAGCAAGAATGGTGACGAAATAAAAAGTATGGGATGGGCAAGGGGCATTTGTGGGTGGAAGAGGATGCACGGATCAGATCTTTTCTCTGCGAGGGAAAAGTTTTTGGCGAAAAACCTAAAACTTTTTTGTGCCTTCGTAGATCTACAGAAAGCATATGATAGAGTTATAAGAGAAAAGTTATGGAAAGTACTCTCTGATTACGGAGTGAATAGTAAACTTATACGCGCAATGTCATCCCTATAGGAAGGAAGTTCTGCTTGTGTAAGAATCAATGGAGCACTCACACCATGGTTTGACATTACAAAGGGTGTCAAGCAGGGTTGTGTAATGTCTCCATGGCTGTTCAACTTGTATATAGATAAATGTGTGAAAGAACTAAAATGTATGAATGTAGGAGCAAAAATGGGCGATTTGATTGTATGCTGTTTATTGTACGCCGATGATGCAGTACTAATGGCGAATAATGAACAAGAACTACAGAATCTGGTGAGTAGAATGTACGATGTATGCAAGGAAAGCGACCTCATGATGAATGTTAACAAGTCGAAAGTGATGGTATTCGAGAAGGAGGAAAGAAAGACACCATGCAAAATACTTGTAGGTAATGAATGTTTGGAACAAGTAGATGAGTTTGTATATTTGGGAAGTATGTTTGATAGAAACGGAAAGGCTGAGAATGATATCGAAAGGAGGGTGACTGCAGGAAATAAAGTAAACGGCGCTTTGAATGGAATTATATCTAACTGGAATTTGTCAACCGTGGCAAGACTAGCGGTGCACAATGGAATCCTGGTACCGACACTGATGTATGGAAGTGAGGCCTGGAGCTGGCAGAAAAGGAACGAAAGTAGACTGAATGCAGTGGAAATGAGATCACTTAGACGTATTTGTGGCAAATCTATTTATGACAGAGTAAACAATGAAGAAAAAAGGAAAGAATGTAAAGCTGATGTTAGTATAGTGAGTAAGATTAAGAAAGGATCACTTAGGTGGTTTGGTCATATGGAAAGGATGAATGAGGAGAGAATGGTAAGAAAGATATATGACGCAAGTGTTGATGGAACCAGAAATAGAGGATGTCCGCGAAAGACTTGGCACGACCAGATAAACCAGATAATGGAGGATGGTTTTGTTAGAAGCCTCAACAATCGGCGAGCTTGTATGAGAAGATGTATGAATGTGGATGAGGCAAGAATTGTGTGTCAGGACAGATGAGTGTGGCGCTCTATCCTCTCTGCCTACCCCCACGGGGAAACGGCGTGATGGTAAGTAAGTAAGTAAGTAAATAAAACAACACATGTACGGTAATTAAAGTGATAAATATACATACAAATAAATAAGTATCATATATTTTCGGGTTATGAATACCGTAGATAGTGACGCACGATAGGGTCGCGGACGGTCATAAAAGAGTTTGTGACTGCCCAGTCAGTAGATCACTAAATATTTTTCAGACTTAAAGTTCAGTAGTATCTATGCGACGATAATTGAAATGTTCGCTATCTTGAGTACATAATCCGATAACACACTGTATAAACCAATTTGAGCTGTGATTTTACAATGTAGTTTGGAATTATATGTATTTTGCCAATTGATGTTTTGCCATCGCTAACATGACTACATTAAGGCATATTATAACGACTTGTGCGGTCTGAACTAGTTTCGTAATATCGGGTTGCTTTGTGTTTTCATATCGGTTATTTTCCACATTTCAAATAAAACATCTATCATCGCAGAATTTCACGAGTCGTTTGGAGTGGGTCCAAGAAAAACTGAACGCTGACTTCCTCTTAGTGAAACACGTCCCTGGCTTGACGAGCGACGTGTCGTAATATTTAGTGAACTTTATTGAATTTCTAAAATGTACATACAAAACGTACATCGTATATCCCAATTATTGTTTGTGGATGTTTCAATTAAAGGTTTTCAGAGTCATGGAGGAATTCGGCCAACAAACAGAATCTTTTTATAACTCTTAGAGTATCAATATTTGGATTTGCATATTTGCACCCTTCAAACATGTTATTACAGGTTCAGTCTTATTGTTATTGTATACTTTGTATTCGCCTGTACTTATTATATTCAAAATCTAAATTGTGAAATCGACTTTCCTTGGAAAATCAGTAAATTCAACTTTTGTACCAACGTGAAATTTCGTTTCTTTCCCAGATCAGAACGACACAAGTGTGGAATATTGTTTATTTAATTATTGGAAATATCATTTAAATCTTATAAACAACTCAATATTTATTTTTCTATCCAAAGGTTCCGTGACTATCGGTTATATTTCTTTAAACTATATTTATATATGAGTAAACGAAGCGAAGATAGTCAGTTGGAAATTCCATTATTTATAAACATGAAATGTTACGATATTTCTAAGTCTTAACCCATCACCCGACGGTATGGGACACACGCGAGCTGTGACTGGAGCGACGTAATAATAACACTCCAAGTAGTGATGAGAAAAAATATTACTCTTGACTCACGGGTGTGATTGTGATTGATATTCGATAATATCAGTGATTGAAAACTGTGACTGTGATCACTATTTCATTACTAATGTCCATGCGCCGCACGATATCACAATACGTTAAATAATTTTTTTTTTAAATTTAAAAAACCAAACGTAATATTAAAACTTCACTTACGTTAAAAACAAATTCTTACATAATTAATAAATAAAAATCCAATCATCACTAAGAAAATGAAATATTTTTATAAAATACAAGTATATTTTTCGGATCAAATTCGCAGTATTTCCTGTTTTACGCATGTTTGTGCGTAAAACTTTTTGGCAGTCGAATTCCTAGCAAACATAGGTAAAATATAATAATAATAATGATAAAAATATCAATTAACGAATCACGATGTTTTCAAATACTCAATCACTGATAGTGAGTGTGACTCAAAGATATCAGTGATTGACTCACAGTTCGTGATTTTGTGCTCATCACTAGCTCCAAGATCCAAAATTGTACATTTTGACACATTATGGCGTAAGTTTCGGAACGTCACAACTCAATGGTAAAATATGACTCATTAGTATCCAAGGTAACATATCGTAGTGTCATGAAACTCCAGATATGTGGGTTATACGAAGATCGAGAAAAAATGCAGACACGGACAGACTTTTGTATTATTACAAATCGGTCATTAAAACAAAATTTCTTAAAAAAGGTACACTATATAACTGTCGATGTGAGACTATATTTAGAGTTTCTTATTACACATATTATTACGTGTCCACGTTAGGGTGCATCAAAAGCGACATAAAATGTGTGAGGTATTTTTATGATTTTCTATTTATATATATATGATATGATATTTTAAGACAGTTGTTTGTCGTTCAGTATCGTTTTTTTAAACTTAAAAACTATACATCGTGCCAGACGACCGTGAAATGCGAAAACTAGGTGCTCTAGGCTCTAGGCAGTCTCGCTGCAAGGTCAAGTCTGCGGCATGGGCTCAGTTCTTTCAATGTGAAAACCGTCAGGTCGCAGGTGGAGTGTATCCAGTCACGAAAGAATACTTTCCGGAATAACCATTTCTGAGTTATAGACAAACAAGTCTGACGAGCACCAAGTCTGATGAACACAATCGAAACATGATACTTTAATATTACTATTATTTCTTTTCACCTCATTATTATGCACGACAACTTTCTAATTTTCTCAAAATAGCTCGGTGGAGTTCTATTACAAGTTTCATAGTTCAAAAACTAAAATTTTGTTTGGTACAATCTTTTGCGCATGTTGACAGTTGACAGTTGAACAGTGCGACAATATTTAACCTAATTCACTATCTGTACCCAACTAACTCAATCATCACGCCGTTTCCCCGCGGGGGTAGGCAGAGAGGATAGAGCGCCACACTCTTCTGCCCTGACCCACAATTCTCGCCTCATCCACATTCATACATTTTCTCATACAAGCTCGCCAATTATTGAGACTTCTAACAGGAACATCTTTCAGTATTTGGTTTACCTGGTCATGCTAAGTCTACCGTAGACGTCCTCTACTTCTGGTGCCATCAACATTTGCGTCATATATCTTATCATTCTCTCCTCATTCATCCGTTCCATAGGACCAAACCACCTAAGTGATCCTTTCTTAATCTTACACACTATATTAAGATCAGCTTTACATTCTTTCCTTTTTCTTCATTCTTTACTCTGTCATAAATAGATCTGCTACATATACGCCTAAGTGATATCATTTGTACTGCATTCTACTTTCGTTCCTCTTGTGCTAACTCCAGGCCTCACTTCCATACATTAATGTCGGTACCAGGACTCCATTGTGTATCGCTAGTCTTGCCTCGGTTGACAAGTTCTCGTTAGATATAATTTATTGCTTTCATCCTTCTCGAATACCATCAATTTCGACTTGTTAACATTCATAATAAGATCGTTTTACTTGCACACATCGTACATTCCCTACTCACTAGACTATCTATTTGCCATTAGTAAATACAATAAAACTGCCCATTTTTGCTCCTAAATTCATACATTCCAGTTCTTTCACACAATTATCCACATGCATGTTGAATAGCCATGGAGACATTACGCAATCCTGTTTGACACCATTTGTAATGTCAAACGATGATGTGAATGATCCATTGATTCTTACACACTCAGAACTTCCTTCGTATCGTGCGATCGCGTGTATAAGTTTACTATTCACGTATTCCAGTAATCAGAGAATACCTTCCATAACCTTTCTCTTATAACTCTATCATGCGCCTTTTGTAGATCTACAAAGACACAAAAATGCATTTGGTTTTTCGCTAAAAAATTTTCCGTCATCACTCGTAGACTAAAGATCTGATGCATCCTTTTCTGCCAACAAAGGCCCCTTTCACGTCCCATACTTTTTCTTTCGACATTTGTAAAATAACCATATTTCATCAGAAGTGCAAAACACCAAGAAAAAAAATTACGTAATGTCAGCATGTTTTTTCATAATCAAAATTTAAAATAAATATAATATGTGAAGTAAAGCAATTTATCCGTCACCATTGCGACCCAAAAAATTGTAATAATATAGTTTTATAAAAAGTTAAATTTACAACAAAAATGTCTACTACCTCCGCATATTCATTCCCCAAATAATGCAATCTGGGGACTGCGGAGTTAGCTAATGCATGTGTTCTGACATTACCACTGTAATAGAACAATGAATTGTGTCTCAATGTTGCGTTAAAGTCAAGCAGACCAACAATCTGGGGGCAGTCTATCATACTATTGATGATCATGTATAAAAATATAAGGTCGGTCATCGTACGACTCATTGATAATTTTCACAATTTCAGACGCCTAAGGAGATAATCATAATTGATATCCTCAGAGCGTATATTTAATTTAAAATTAATGAATCTTAAAAAAAATTCTAGATTCAACCGCCGAAGAAATCGAGTGAACAATGAAATGTGGCGACCATATGACCGAATTATATTCTACCTGAGGTCTGACTAGAGAAGTGTAGAGGGCTTTATAGGTATGCAGGTATGAAAAGTTTTTTGCAATCCGCAATACAAATCCCAACATTTTGAGACCTTTATTAGTTATCGAATCAATGTGGGGAATGAATAATATTGTAATTAAAGAAGTAGACCATTGAATATTATAAATGTTTTACAAATCTGCACCTCTAACCGCTGTTTGTAGGTCAAATTTTAATAAATTCATCATCTGTTGTACTTAATTTTAACTGTGTAAGATCTCTACAGATACCATCACTTCGAGACATATGCTACAAGACGCTCTCTGAAAGAAAACCATTAGATGTCAAAATATATCACATTAAGATAAAAGACGTTTGATGTTTTTGATCTGTGGAATGAAAGATCTTATATTGATAATGTAGCGTCCCCTCCGCGGACATCAAAACAACATCTAATAATGTGTTCCTCGAAAAATTTGACATTCGATATATTTTTTACAGAATTTCATAATCAATATATTTTATTATTAATTAAAGAGAACATATTATTATTGTTATGTTGCAGTTTTTCAGTACATAGTTTTGTGATATTTTATATATGTGCCACCCGGTCAAAAATATATTTTCGATAAATTGATTTTATCTGTATATCTTTCTTATTAATACAATTAATTTGTATTAGAATGTATTTTTGTGACACTTTAAGAATTTGGCCCTGCGATAATGTATTTAATAAAAGAATCCCATTTATGAAATTAATATTTAAGATATTCAATTTTTGTTAATTAAACCGCAGCTTCAGTATTCGAAGGTGTTAGTTTGAAATCAAATTTATTTATCATTTATTTAGTTTCTATATGTACTCGTAATCATAGATCATGAAATCAAAATGAACAAATTTGGTTAACATAGTTAAATAATATGTACCATGCCCTCTATAGATTTGATTGACTGTTATTTTATATATAATGTCTAATTATATGATGTTAGATATGACGAGACATAAAACTTTATAAGGAACTTTCGAATTAACGTAAAAATGTACGGTCACTGTCGTGTGCAGCTCTGACCCGTGCAAGGTCAGCATTCTCTTCAGGTTTCGTATAGATATATATACCTATATATTTAGGTTTGTACTGTGTACTTACATATTACAAAATAAACAAATCAATATATACATCGTCACTCTCACATATACATTGTCAATTGTTGAAGCAACTATTAGGGGCAGTTTTCCAATAGTATCTTATTTACATGATCACACTATTATTAGTTATTTCTATTGTTACCAACATTCGCATCATTCATTTTCTCTACTATTCTATACTGACTCATGTACGCGTATGAATGAGTGCGATACTTATATCTAAATGTCCAAACCACCTTTTATATGAATAATTTTAAATTTAACATACCTTATAATATATATTTTAATTTTTTAAATAAACTCAGCCGAGGGTCGTGACATTTATTGGGTAGGAGGGAGCAGTTGAGGTTGTCCGGGTTGTAATAAGGGTGTTAACAAAAGTCGGTAAATAATTATAGTAGGACATACAAGTAAATGTTTCAGACAAATCATCATTCATTAGAGAGTTCATTACAAAAGAATGTTACAGAAAAATGATAAATTATCCTACATCAGAGAGGTCATACAAGTGAATGTTTCAGAAAAATTATAAATTATCCTACATCAGAGAGGTCATACAAGTGAATGTTTCAGAAAAATGATAAATTATCTTACATCAGAGAAGTCATACAAGTGAATGTTTCAGAAAAATGATAAATTATCCTACATCAGAGAGATCATACAAGTGAATGTTTCAGAAAAACTACTTATTCTCACGCGAGTGATATCAATTCTATAAGAATGCTGAAAAGCATTCTCTCACAGTAAATATAAATTTCCCCATACGCTCTTTATAAAATAGTTATTCTACGCCGTCCGTAAATTTTTATAAAAAAAATTTCACGTACGGTTTACATTTTACGTTAATTCGTAAGTTCATTATAAAGTTTTATAACAATTAGACATTATATATAAAATAACAGTCAATGAAATCTATAGAGGGCATGGTACATATTATTAACTATGTTAACCAAATTCATGATCTATGATTACGAGTACATATAGAAACTAAATAAATGATAAATAAATTTGATTTCAAACTAACACCTTCGAATACTGAAGCTGCGGTTTAATTAACAAAAATTGAATATCTTAAATATTAATTTCATAAATGGGATTCTTTTATTAAATACATTATCGTAGGCCCAAATTCTTAGTGTCACAAAAATACATTCTAATACAAATTAATTGTATCAATCGCAAAGATATACAGATAAAATCAATTTATCGAAAATATATTTTAAAGATTTGATCTGAGAATATTGTTTTTTTTCACTTAACAAGGGGCTCGCCGGCCTAAGTCAAATTTAACAAGGGGCTCATGAGAGCTCTTCCGAGCCCCTTTCAGCCCACCTCAGCCTATATCCTCATCATATCGTCTATGGATGGTGCACTTTTTATACAAACATTTGAGGCATTTTAATAAAGGGATAATATAATAAATATAATGCTACTCTTTCACATTTAGATCTTCTTTAACTATTTTGCAGCTATTTATCTCAAACTCTGACATCGGTCACTGTCGCGTGCAGCTCTCACCCGTGCAAGGTCAGCTTCATCAATATCCATCTCGTAATTATGCTACGAGAGCAAAAAAAAATAGGCTCATCGTGAAGCCTAAAATGAAAACAAGCTTCGGTCAATCCTTCCATATGTTCCTGGCCCCCAAAGCCTATAATATTTTACCGAGCAGTATGAAACAATTCTCGATGGACAAACTCAAATACCATCTCTGAAACTGAGCAAAGATTCACGGAAATGATCACATGAATAGAACATTATTTCTTTATATTCATTTTCTGTTTTGCATAATGTTTCAATCATGGGATAGCGAGAATATTTTACTTATTTATTATGTTATTAAAATTCTTTTATAACCCTGTTCAATTCATTCCTAATATTTTTGGTTTAGATAGAAATATATATATAGTAACAATAATAATGGTTTTCATATTTGTATGATAGGCAATGGATGAATGAACCTGTCTCTTTTAGTACAGACTTCGGTCTAGTTAAGGAAACAGTGAACATCTCTTACATTGTGAAGCTTGTTCCCTTTTTTTGTATATCTATAAAAATGTTTATAATTTATAATATGTATGTAGTTTTTTGCCTTTTGAAATTGCTCGTAAAATACATTTATTTCGGGTACATAATAAGAGACCTAGCCGTTTTTTTGTCTATAGTCTAACAATGCTTAAAAACGCCGATGCAACATTTCTGTGAACGATGCTTTGAACGATTATCCTTCATACTTCACACGTGCACATTTTTTCCATTTACCGTAATAGTGCACAGTTTTAAGAAGGACAATTCCTAATATTTATTACTTTGTACTATCATTTAAATTAGAACTTCAGTCGCAATCCAGCGTTCTGTTCTAAAAGAAAAGTTCTAAAAGCGAAAAGAATAGTAGTAGGTACCTATTTCTGCGTCAATCATTTTTCAGCTATTGATTGAATTATTTTACGGTATACTGCGTATCGTTACATAGTATATCATTAGATTGCTTTAATAAATATAGCATTTAATTGTATAAGAGCGATATAAAAATCCGCCCCTTCCCCGGAACACCGCGGATAGCTCTGAAATTAAGCGAGTCCCTTGTTAACGTATTGGCAGCCTTCCTCTGGATTTAGGTGAAGGTTGTAATATTTCAGGAGCATCTACATTTCCCGAAGTCTACCATTACCTGTTTCTCGCGCGTGCTGTTATCCGAGTGCTCTTTTCTTTTTTTTGTGATGCTCTGAAATATATGCACTCCAGACTCCGTCCGATGCTCGCGGTGGAGTGGAGTCTGCGCGCCGATCGTCCCCGCCGAGCGCTCTCCACGTGAAATGTGTACGACCACTCAGACCAACGGAAATAGAATGGACAGCCGCATTCCGAATGGGACACAGAACCGTCACAGCAACACGCTAATTACTCCTCTATTCTCCTGCCCCTTCCTGTCTTGTCTATGCTTTTTGATGGGCATATGTCACTGTCTCACTTTTCCTTTTTTTTTTCGTGACTCAAAAGCCGCTGGATATTTTTAAATACCCACTACCTACTGCCAAAGGCGCCAATGCTACTGTATTTTTATTTTTACGAAACGAAATATTATTTGCCATTTTAACTGTCTTTTAAAGTATTTACTATAAATAGTCACATTTTTTTTCGCTTTAAATAAGTGACTGTAACTAAGAGCCGGTTGTGTGATCAGTAGTAGCTTTTTACCAAAGTAATTTTTTTTGCGAAAACGGGTTTCTATATCATTGGTGAAAATATTTTCTTCTTGAGAGTACACCCCGTAGTAAACTTATTTTTCTCTCCGATATTCGATACTAAAACGAGAATCGATAGTTAAATATGGCGGACTCTTCACAGCTGTTCCAACTGACACATTGATACTGTGAAAGTTATAGTATACGACAATTAATCATTCAATATCCATCTATTTTAGTGATGAGAGTTCGCCCGATGATGATCTCGTTGTTTAATATACATTAGCACATAATTCGAAAAAATTTCACCACCAAAGTGACAGATCTCGAACGCAGGAGCGAAAAAATCCATAAATAAAGCATACAATAAAGTATATTTCATGATTATCTGTCGCGCTTATAGACATCTCATCCATGCTTTGACAATAGTAAATTTGACGTTCAAACAACTCGCAAACGATTTAACCACCAATTTACTACTGGTCACACAACCGGTCATAAGCAGATCTTATTATAGAGATCTGTCCTCAGTCACCAAAGGAAGGCAAGTAAGATAATTTTCTCCTTAATCTTTCAGCCTATTAAATTAATTGAACATGTGTTTCTAACTTTAATATGTTTTGTATTGTATTGTACGCTTTTCTGACTCCCTCGAAGCAACGTGGCAGATAACATTATTCAAAGTACCTACAATAGTAAATAGATAATATTTTCCATGCAAACTTCTATCACTGGGAGTCTGATGTAGTTTCTCATTTTATCCATGAGGATTACATTTTGTTGCTTATCCTCATTTAGACGCGTCATGACGTCACTTCGAACAGTAATAAAATTCAAAACGTTAATTTTTAAAATTAACAAGCTTTGATTAGTCTACTTGTTTCTATACCAGACGGATATACACTAACTGATCTATAAAATGAAGTTGGATGGGGATGTGGCCATAGTCTTGAAGGAAGTATTGGAGGGGTGAAGACATCGAAATGGCAAATATATTAGAATTTAATAAAAACATTTTACAGTAAGATGTGCATTATATTAAAGGTCATCTGGATTATTTTGCGGAGCAGTACCTACATTATTTACTTCAGAAGCAATCTAATAGCGTGGTTCGAGAAGAATCAAGTTCAAAGACAGCCAGTTGGTTTTTAACTCACACAGTTAAAATTGTACTTTTAAAATATTATTATCTTTTTCATGTTTTGTTTCGTTTTAAAATTGTGCGTATTTCTGTTAAAAATCGTCCACGTGTCGACGACTCGTAATGTGGCACACGTGTCATATGTCCGCTGTAGAGTACCACGGTTTGGCTAGCAAAACAAAAATTACGTAATTATGTTTTTTCAGTATTTAAATATTTCCCAAAACTTGATTAACAAAGACCGATCAGTAGATATTAAAAAAAGTATTATTCCACATTAGAATTTCTAATCTCGTGCGTGCATATGCGATATTGCCTGTTATAAAATGATCTAAGTTTCTAGTTTAATTTTTATTAATTAATCCAAAGTAATAAAATACCACTTTTAAATTACTTTATTTATTTGAACGCTACGTATTTGTATTATATAGTTAAGTGTGTGTATATGCGGACAGAATCATAATTAATTGTTGATACCTCATTGAATTTACATTTAATTTTTAAATCACCAATTATATATTTTTTTGAATGTATTAACACGAACAAAGATTTAATAATAATTTTTTTTATTTTTTTTTTATTTATTATCTTAGTTTAATAACCACAATTGAGTTTAAAAAACATCTACCGGTTTCGGAAAACACCTTTTCCTTCTTCAGGATATGTCAAAACTAACTAAAAATATAGCATTGTTTTTCTATTTATCCAGAATCTATTTTTAAATTTTTTTAAAAAATTTTTAAACTAAGATAATAAATAAAATAAAAATATGATTCTAACCACCAAGTTAATATTGCTAATTTTAAAAGTATTTAATAATAATTATATATTTGCAATACTATATTATACATATTGTATATACATGTAAGCATTTTAATGTCGACATCATTAGGCCCGTATAATAATTAGCAAATAAAAATAATAAATTGTTATTATATATCTTATATCATCCATAATAATCATATCATGATTGTGTGAAAATTTGTTCATATGCGTGCTTTTAAATTGTGTCAAAGGGTAATACTTTTATTATGTAAGGAAGATAATATCTTAATATAAATGAGATTTGTTTGAAGTAATACTTGTATTTCAATAATGTCTCGATAGGTAAGGGGACGAAACAAGATTGATTCAGTCATACAGAAATATTTGTCTAAAGTATAAGTATAACAGTATTGGCCTTTTTTTCTGATGTTTTTTGTTTTACTCGCTCGTGGTCACCCCTTATAAACCCTATTAAATTAAAATCTGAAAAATGTCACAGAAATAAACAAATATAAAAAAATAACCACCCTTCCCGGGATTCTTATACTACACCTACTAAAAATCTTTCTGTTTCGGTTTTGGTACAGATTATCTATAATATTGTATAGTAGAATAACTTAAATTATGTTCTATTTGTTTATTATTTGTAAAATTATTATTATTTATTTACAGCAATAACTTTGTCGTAAGACGTTTTAATAATTAATAGATATATAGTTACTTTGTATTTATCCGCATGAGTTTTATTGTTAAATTAATAAGTTTAGTTTTTAAGTTAATGTTGTTAATTTACCATTAATTTGATAATTATCACTCAATTATCATTTATTTACTAATGATGCAATACAATACATGCATATATAAATTAATTGATTTTGCATTTGATCGTTTACAGTAGGGCATCAATCAAGCATGCGCAATATCCTAATATGTAAGGTAATATATGTGTTGATGTATTTTTGAAATTGTTTGTACATTTAAATAAATGTAACAGATTTTTCATTTTGAATTATAAATTATGTCATGGAAATATCTAAACCTTTTTTTTATTATCGCTAATAATAACCGTAAATATTGACAGCAAACCATTCTAGAGTTGTTTTTTTTTTTAAATAATTTAATTATAATTATTTTTACTTTTAATTTATTTAAATATCGACTAAAATACAACAGCAAAATAAAAGTTTAAAAAAATCGGTTAGACCCGATAACCTCACACTTTCACATCATATAATTAGCAGCTGATATTGTTTTGTTGTTACCGGTACAATGAAAGAAAACTATTTAAAAATATATTATGTAATACCTTCAAACAAACCGTAATATAAAAAAAAAAAACAAATTTAATCATTGAGTATGATGTATTTATTAAGTGTGAACATAATACTTTTAATAAATACTTAGTTAACAAATGTTTTTCTGAAAAAATATTTCTAGAAATGATATAACAATAGTTGGTGGACTACGGTAGCCGAAAAATCGTATTTCAATATCAAAAGTAAATTAAAATAGGAATGTTAAAAAAATCGCAAAATTATGATTATGATTTAATTATATTATAATTAATTTATTTAATTTAATATGTACCTACATGTTTTCGTTTATCAATATATTTATCTATAAATCGCAAACTTTAATAGTTAAAAAGTAAGTAGAAATGAACCTCAATATTCCGAGTCTAAGTATTATCCGAGCCGATTGTATCTTTCGTATTGTGAACAATTTTAAAGCAAAAAATATAAAATACTTTTTTACGAAAAAAAAAAATGTTATTGTTTTTTTCTTAGGCTATATATGTAAATTGGTGTACTACTTTAAATAAGGTTATTTTTAATTACCTCAAAAATAACCGAACTCGGTCTCTCGGATAATTCAGATTCTGCTGTACTTTCTTATTTAGTATAATTTAAGGATGTTCTACATCCATAATTATTTTGACAGATTCGACATATGTTTTTTTCTTAAAATGGGCGATTCAAAAAAAGTTTTCCGATATGTTTGTTTCATAATTACTATAGTACTTTGCTATTTTTAAAAAATGACGATGATTCTTGTTTGTTTTATCTATAATTTACAAAATATCTCTCAATAGCATATCTTTTACATTTAATTATTATTTTTGCAATCATTACGACCTAAAAGATATTTAACTTTAATTAACTAATAACCATTAATATCACCTTTGAATTAAGTTAACAAATCCCCTCAGGTTCCAAAACGTACGAAATTAACAGTAAAGTTTCATTTCATCGCGTCAGAACGAACAGAAAGTGAAAACTAATAAATATATCTGCTTCTTATATTTTCGTTTTTTTTAACTAAGCTATTTAAAAATACGTTTTTTTAAAGTAGATATAAAAGGATATTTACAAACTTATATACGATGAAAAATAATTTATAATAAAATATATAACTTAATACATATGCTTTATTAATAAATTGATTTTGTTTGATTGCTTCTACGCTTCAATATTTATTTTTAAGAATGGCGGCTTGTCACAGTATTTTTATTAGCCAAGTTAAAAAATAATATCGTAAGAGCCTTTTGACAGGTCACGAGGCCATGTTCGTTATGTGTAGCGACCGCAAAGCGGAAAATAGGTACTTTGTTTCCTTCATTTAGATTTGTATTTCTACGTCAGGGGGAGGTTCGCTACCGACAATTTAAAAATAATACTAGATAGCGCGAGCGATTCGATTCGTACGGCCGGAAGGTGTATTTTTGGAAACTTGACATTTTGTATTTTCTCGGCGGTCCGGCGATTGCAATGGCCGCCGGTTTGAGGCGCTGCATTCGCCCGGCCGTGTAGCGTGCATGAGAGAAAAAAGATATATCCCAACGCTCGAGAATGAAAGAGACGGCGACAGCCGCGCGCGCTTCCCGCCAGCAGTCGCGCTCCACTTGTCTCGCAAGTAACTCGCTCGTCTCAAGTATACACTTTTGGTGTTGTTCCCGTCAGTTTTGTGTACATGTCGTTTGTTTGTCAAAAGGAAAACGTCAATTCATCTCGAAACTCAACTATAGTCCACTGTGAACTGTGAACTTGTGTGTCAGCAGCCGTCACTAGACGCTATCGTTAACTGTGTGATTCGTATGTGTTTCGCTGTTCTTCTGTGAGATGCTGCCTCCAGGAGGGGCTGTGGGCCCCGGCGCCGAGAGACGCAGAGACGTCCGTGATATGGCCCGTGAAATTCCCCGGGATGTCCGCTTCCCGCCGGCTCCGCACCTGCTGTCTCCGGGTGAGTGTCGATACGCCGTCCGCCATGCCAGATGTCACTTTGACGTACATGTCAAAGTGACATTTCAAACTAAAACATCACTTGTAATGCATTCGTATATTATCGTTGCCAACATTTACTATCCTTCAACACAAAAAATACTTGGAATACTTCATTTTGAAGTGATTTGGGATAGTGTCGCATCAAAAGTAAAATGGCGCCAAGCTCGCGCCTCGTGGGCCGCGGCGTGCCGAGCGGCGGGTAGACCGCGTGCCTGACACCATTTTGATGAAAGAACTTGATACTGTGCATTTTCGGACCTTGTTCTTACAATTCTATCGCTTATTTATTTATCCAAATCGTTCAAAAGTTATAGCGCTTATACCTACCACGTGTTTTTGGCACATCTGCCAAACTGTTCATTATCGATTTTCTTAAAAAGGACGCTTAAATCACTGCTATAGTAATTTAAACATGTTCTAACATTATTTTTATATTTTGTTTAATAAAATCTCTCTACATTACGACCCTTTCGATCTTTTTGGCGTGTTTAAAAATTGTTGTTGTTTTGATTTCAACTGTCAAGATCTATTGCGGCTTCGTGTTTACAGATTTGCTATCGCATTTCTGTTCTGTATAAATGCCGCATGAGAGAGCGAGATAGTTATATGCGACATTTGAAATGGACGCCGACATCGTTTTACCGGTTATATCTTTGCTGTCGTTAATAATTTATTGTTGTTTAACAATAATGGATTTTTGTGTAACTGGATCTTTTAATCAACAACTTATATCATTTAAGAATAATACATTATTTATTTCAGTCTTATCATATCACACCTTTGTGGACTATCGAGTACACGACGGTGAAGAATTTCCGGCGCGTTACTTACTGTCAGTTCCTTCAAGTTGACAGACGCCACAAGATGGCCGACCGATTCAAAATTCACAAACAAGTTTTGGCGTCAGCATGATTTTATGTTTTCTTTATCAATTTAGAATTTATACTATTTAAGAAATATTGTTTTATTAAAGGTATACCAAAACATTAAATTCCTGTCCCTATTTTAAATCTATTGATTTATATTAGAATACTTATCATAATCCTGCCTATAGCAGTCCGCCATGCGGTTTTCTGTCAGTTGGTCGTTACAAAATAAACAAGGCAGTGCGCATTGGTAAAAAATATTTATGAATTAACAAGTTTTTTTAAATAAAAAATAGTGTTTGTTTTAAAAGCAGCTACTTATTAAACACTTTTATTATGAACAATATTACGTTTTCACTACATCATCGACTTAGTTATTCAAACATTAAAAAAAATTGCAGGCAAGTTCTACATGTCTAGTTCCTAGCCCTCTACTTTTTTTTGACCCAACCCAATATTTTGTCACGATTTTTTTTGTGAGAAAATGTCATGTTTCTGCTGATGTGTTTTCTTCTTGAGGTTCAATTTAATTATTATTAAACTGACTAATTTTTGGTGGCTTTAAATGGCTTGGTAAAATGATGTTTTAATAAAATTTTGTTGACTTGTAAACTTACTTATACACAGATTATTTAAAAAAAATGTTATAAAAGATGTATGTTAATTGTGCTTTCGGGCTTAAATAGAAAATTATAATTTATATAATAATATTTTTTCTTGCAAGATTAATCATAAACTACTTGAATCCTTTTGGCACCCACGTTTAAAAATATTTGCCGTAATTTCAGCTCTTATTAGCTAGCTTTTAAGTATTTTTATCGCATATTATCATTTGTTTCGTGTACACATTTATAGCTATTTCAAAATCAAATTATATTGTAGGATATTTAAGTTGTCTTAATTTCGCTTTCATTATTTTTTTTTACTTTACACTTAAATAGTATTCACATCAAATTAATATACAAAATTAGTTTTGATAAATTTAGTATCACCGCTTGAGATTGGTAGGACGGAACCGGATACACAACGTTCGATTTGATAACGAGACTCGAACGTGACCTAGAACCATGAATACCTACAATTATTTATTCTAATGGAAATAAATTACAAACATTTACTCTGTTTTAACTGCAACGGGGAAGATTCTAATTCAGAATTGGAATCTCCCTTCTAATGGACTGTTATTTGACGTTTGACGTACAATAATCTTTGATGAACTATAGGTGTATATGTATATATATGGTGGACTACAAAAACCCAGCGTCATCTCATAATCCCTGTCTCGAGACGAAAATCTCATTCGTGATCTCGTTCGTACGCTGGCAAATTTTATGAAAACTATTTTTATAATTATTTTTCTTTTAAATGACACTTAAATTACTAGAATTATAGAATCTATTGCTCTTTAACCAGTCTTTTGTGAAATTGTTTGAATTGGTAAAGCAAAATTATTATTTAAAAATTCGCTAATATTTAGATTTAGAAAGGGCACGAAGGTTGGTTTATCATGGTTCCATGTAAGATTATCCAATATTGAATACACGATAAATTACTTATGCTCACGATATGCAAATTGGTTCGATTTCATTTCAATACCCAATCGTTTTATTGTATTTAAATAGCGTTACAAAATTGTATGTCTAAATTATTTCAATAAATTAAAATACAATAAAACCTCGGACAGGATAAAAAATGATTTGCCTTATAGAGACCAATGTCCTTTATTACTTCCATACATACTTACATACATACTTCCATACATTACTTACATACATAATCTTTTTAAAGGAGAACACATTTTTGTTGTAAAGTTGCATTTTCAGAACACAGTTTTGCGGTATTTTTAATACAAATTAAATTAATCAACTAGATAGATATTCAAAATTATTTACTTGCTGCCCAGTAATAACTAGATATTTTTTCGATAAATAAATTTTTTCTATATATCTTTCCAATTGATTCGTTTAAACACTACAGGAATCTCAATTATATTTGTTAATGCATTAGAATTTCAGAATTTTTAAGTATTATTTATGGAAATAACTATGTTTAATATACTTATTTTAATTTTTTAATTTACTAAATAAAATATATTATCGCTAGTAACGGGTTAGTCCAATAAAAAAAAAAATTTAAAAATAAGTTCTCGTTTTTCTTTTTCGTATTGTTAATTCCGCAAATCCGAATTTGATATAATTTATATAAATATTACAATCATTACACCATAGGGATATCGTCGATGATATTCTGGCCTTCAACCGATTGAGAATAACGAGATGAACAGAACACGAATGTCAGCATTGATTGGTGCAATTTACCTTCTTATCTTGTCTAAGGTTAATGGGAATACATTTAAAACCTACATGAACCTATATGGGAACCAGGGGAATGGAATAGTCATTAGTTTCCTACTAACTATTTTCATGGTTTTTCGTTGTCGAATTGTCAAATACTTTATGTTTATAAAACCATCTGAAATGTGTGTACAGTTTGCTTACTAGCGGCGTGCAATCGGTAGGGTAGGGCGAGGTTAGTTTAGCAATTTTTTATTTAATCTATCAAACTCTGAAACGGTGCATCACATTTACTTGATTCTTACAATGTTAGATAAGTAATTAGAAGATATTGCCGTGAATGCGAGAAACTTCCGAATTGCTCAACCTGCCCCATGGGTGGGGTAAGTTGAGCAAGGATATGGGGCAATGGAAAAAATGGAGTCAATAGTGATATGGAATTTGCATAAATCTCCAATAAAACTACAGTTAATAATCAAATATATACTTTAAGTTCCAGTACTAATTGGGCAGTGAAACAAAAAGCATTATTTACTTAACAAAATATAATCAAAAGCTAACAAAACATAACTTATTCTTTATATTTGGATATTATTACACTATATTTAGATATAATTATTATACTTAAAATTATGTTTTATTATTATTTTTTAAGTATATAATATAGTTAGTAATTTGTAATGATCTCAAAATTATGAATGCAGAGTTTATCATCAGTTATCATTGTCGCTATTGCAATTAACGCAAACGTACATAGATCAGACCAGCATTCGGCGCACCTTTAGTGTGGGCACCATTGCGGGCTTGCAAGTCTTGACACTGGATTTAACGGCAACTGACAGTAGCGCGATGTGTTCCCCTCCCTTTTCCCCCTCTTTCAGTCATTTGAAGTGTTGTCGTTAGATGCGTAGTTTTTGAGATATTCCAATAGCCCAATTTACCCCTATGCTCAATTAGCCCCGCCCTACCTTACTTTGAAATAAGCTGTACCTAACTAGAATTTCTGCGAAATAAATCTAAATAAAATATGTGTGTCGTAATATTCTGTCTCGTAAATAAATAATTTCATTTTATTTCTCAAAATACAGTTATTTCAATGTATTGACTGCGCGCACCTGTATATAATATTTTAACATGTCGTTAATGCAAGAAATGAAGTTTCACAGGAAACAAAATTAGCATAATGGTTCTCTGCACACCAGGTCCCCTTTCATTTGCCTCGCCGCCGCCACTGGCCGAAGAAGGGCGCTAATGGGGGTTCAATAAGGCACATTTGTGTCTTCCGAGGTGTCAAGTGGACATCCATGATCCGAGCTAGGGCTGTGCGATATTAAAATGAAATATGTAATAGGTGCATCAATATTTGAGCAAAAAAATGTAAAATAGTAAGGACCGGTTGTGTGATCGTAGTACATTTTGACTTTTACTTTTTACCATCGCTCGTGGTAAAAAACGTTTGCGAATTGTTCGTACGTTGAATTTACTACTGTCAAAGTCGATCCCTCCTAATAGTGAAGCAATGCGAGTAATTATCAAATACATACAATTTCATGCTTTATCTACGGCTTTATTCACCCATGCGTTCGAAATCTGTCACTTTGCTGGCGAAAAATCCTTTCTTATTAATTAAACAGCGAGATCATTATCGGACAAACTCTTATCACTAAAATAGCGGGATATTGAATGATTCATTGTCGTATACTGCTACATTCATAGTATTATATCAATGAGACAGATGACTTTTGAAACAGCTGTGAAGAGTCCGCCATTTTTAACCAACGATCGAACAACCCGTTTTCGTAAAAAAAATTACTTAAGTAATTTTTTTTTTACCATATTTAAAACTTATCACTGATCCACAACCTGCCCTAAGTGGATTTGATAAGAATTAATTACGTTGTATTTTTCAAATTCAATTCCTTAGAGCTTAATTCTAATTAATTGATAATTTATCGGGGTAATATGTAACTTATAAAGATAATGTGGTTTCCAAATCTGAGGTTACCGCTGTACGACATAATGTTTATTAACTATGACATAGGGCGCTATTTTATAAAAATAAAATATTCACTTTGACGAAAGTCATCGACGCAAAGTTAGCAAAATGTAATTTGGATTTGGAAAAGTAATAAAAGAAGCGAACTTTCTCGAGGAACTTCAGAAAATATGCGTCCATGTCCAAACTGATATTACGACCACAACTCTTTTGTTTGCTTTTTTTTTTTATCTAGGAAATAAACCATCCGGGTTAAGCTTCCACAAATTTATATTTTGTCTATTGAATTTAAATACACCCCAATGCATGATAAAACTATGATTCTTTGCTCTCGACATGGTGCCCCGCTAAAAATAGAATACTCCGCTAAAATAAAACGATTGTTTTAGATTCTACTCGTAAATATTTAACATGATAGTGAATCGGGCGCGAGTGCTGTCTACTCCAACCCGGGGGTGACCGGTAGTGATTTATGCAATAGTAGAGATTCAGCGTTCAATAGTCAAATACTGTCGCAGTAAGTACATGGGGATAAAATAATCTCAGGTGGGGTTTGTTGCCAAACCTAGGGCCGATTGTGTGATCTTTGCTATTGCTATGGTAAAAAAAGTAATTAATTTTGCGAAAACGGGTTGTTTGATCGTTGGTAAAAATATTTATCTCTCGAAAGTACATCCAATAGGAAACTAATTATGCTCTCCGATATCCAACGGTAAAAATGTCGTTCGATTCTTAAATGTGGCGGACTCTTCACAACTGTTTCAAAAGTCATACGTCACATTGATACTTTGAAAGTTGAAATATACGATAATTAATAATTCAATATCACGCTATTTTAGTGATGAGAGTTTGTCCGGTGATGATTTCGTTGTTTAATATACATTAGCACATAATCAGAAATAAATTCACCAGAGAAGTGACAGATTTCGAACGCTAAGGCGAATAAACCCATATAAAAAAGCATACATGTCTGCCGCACTGTGAGGCGAGATTTCTTATTTATGCTTTGACGATAGTAAATTTGACTTACCATCAACCGGCTAACATTTTTTACCACGGGATGGCAAAAATTTACTACTGATCACCCAACCGGCCCTTATATTCGCTCAGTGAAATTCCGATGGTTTTTTTACTACGGCTATTGGTAAATAGTTATTCTATGAGAGCTTACCATACTTTCATACATCGAGCCACTTGTGTGAAGAAAATACAATAAAACCGCGACGATTTACTCCAATGACATGCAAATTAAAACGTCCATAGCTCACAAGTCTACTCGGTCATTTGTGTAATGTAACACGAGCAACATATTTATTATTCTAATCTCCGTAACGGTTATTTAAACCAGAAGCGCCGAGTGCCCCGCTCGGACGCTCCGTAATGGGATGGCATAATCGAGAAGAAGGCCACGGATCGTCACGTACAGCGCACAGCATCTCGGGACAGACTCCAGGTGTGAGATACTGTTTTTATCACTGCCCTGGTTATTTCTTTTGCAAACATGGCGCTCCGAATCCATTGTCTGCGCGCGTGGGCAAGCCCGAAGTCGTGACAGTATTTCAGTCCATCTCGCTTATTTTTAATGTTTGAACACCCAACGCCATCATTGCGTTGACAATGGCGCAATTATATTTATTGTGCCCGCGTGTGTCTTGTTCCAATAGATGAGCGCGTCCCTCTTATCAGCGCCTCTCGTCTGCCCGCGGTGTCCTCTGCTCTCAGTTATGGCGCTGGAAGAATGTTTGCCGGTGATAGTGTGACGCGTTGATGACAGATAAACAGGACGACTTTAAAGGAAGAATTACATTAATACTCGCACATCACAACTGAGGCTGTGTGTATTGAGCGGATATATATCACACTGAAGAAAAATTAATACAAAAAATATATATGTCCGGTATTGGTCATGTGATTTAATGAACTTTTTTTTAATATTATCTTTCGATTTGTGAATCTAATAATAGGCTTGCGCTTCGAAGTTATTAGATCTATTTATGTAGTGTCGTTATCAAATACCAAAATAGCTTTTAAAAATTCCGCTAGATGGCAGTTATAGATTAGCAAAAAACAAAAATGTTTTTTTTTTTACAAATCCATTAGATAGTACTAGCTAAAGATAACTATGAATATTAATATTCATAAACAATCTTTCCGCATTGTGCAATAGATGTCATTGATTAAGATGTCGTATATTCACTTAATATTTAAAATTAATTTGTTTTTTGGGTATCATTTTACTAATATTTTTTACACTACAATGGTACATTGTTAAACCAATATAATAAGGGATTTCCACATTGAAATATAAATTCTATAGAAACACTAACGCGGGCACAACAGCCTTCCGCAGGGCCTAGCAGCAACTCTTCTGCCAATGATGATGAATTTAGAATATGAATTCTGAATCTGCAGAGTTTATAATCTATTAATTGTTTGTTTTGTTTCATTGTATTTTTATTCACAGAAGATGCAATATTAGTCCAGGAATCCGTTTATTTTATCTGTTAGATGCCGAGCAGAAGAAGAGTATGTAAGTAATGTTAATGTGTATTAGAAGGCATGTAAAAGGAAGGTTTACTAGTTTTATAACTATTAATGTTGGTAGTACAGTAGCAGTAGATTATTGAGTCGAAACGTAATCTGGTTAATTATGATCCTGGTCCCCCAAACAATGTATGAAACGAACGGCCGGCCGAACGCTCGTTGCTTCCTTTACAAATTAGCGCCAATTGTAGAACGTAGGTACGTCGTCTTTATCGAGTTTTTGATTCTTCATGCCTGTAAAGATGGAAACACGTTCAGTAAGTTCATCCAGCACCCGATAACTTGTTCCTACGGGGGTGCCACTCGACGGGAGCCTGGAGCCCGGTATCTAGATAAGCCAGTCCGATAGCCGAGCCGGTTGACCCTTGCGATAACGCCGGCCGCTGCTCGCGGTGCGATCTACCGATTGCGACTCGCTCAGCCTCGACGCGTCGATTTCCATTTCGTAAACAAGCATTCGATTTATTTGTGGAAATCGGCCTAATCGTGTTTATCGACACTGTGAACCAGATTTTGTAACGCTGCTAACCTCGCTCTTTGTTGCCTGCCCACGTCACAAGCGCAACGGTCGGTCGTAGCGAACTGTCAGTTTGTGACAGTTCACATCCGCCACACTTTTAAGATTCATCTATAGCTAACACTTGCAGCTGATTTTATTTATTATTCTTTCTAATTAGCGATTTATTAGTACCGTGCGGCTCGATAACATTACAATTTAACCCTCAAAAATTACTGTCTTTTTTAATACAAACAAAAATAGTGAAGAGTGAGAGCTAATAGATTTTTAAAATATAATGTAAAATATAACGAGATGTTATTGTTATTATAACCTTTTTTTATATCTAAACATTAATTACGCACCTGTACATGCATATGGAACTCCTACAATTAATCAAATTGCTTACTTAGTAGCCATCGCCCATTATTGTATTGTTACCTTTCGCATGCATCGATTAGCCAGGGAGATTTTTTAAAAATATTTGTTGCAAATTTTAAACAAACAAATCAGTTTTGAGACGTCGATTGTTCAATTGGTGAACATAGTTCTCAGCAATTTTCGTTTACAATTTATATTTATACTTGTACGAGTATGTAAGCTTACTATCATTTTAATGCCTTTTTTTTCTTAATGTGCATATACAAATAAATAAAATATACCATATATTGCACCTTCCTCGGGTTTGGATAGTAGAAATGAACACTTTCCCTTCCCGCCTTCGTATATTTCTCTCGCTCGCAGTAGAATCTGGTTTATTCGATCACCAGATCTTTTTCACACTTCCTCGTTCCCTTCTCACCGTACCTCGTCTTAAGCGCGATTGATACGAGAAGAGCGGAGACTCGAAATTGTTTTCTCGCCATAGTGCCAGATTGGTGGAAGTTGCACCCGCGAATAAAGACGCGGTAGATCGGTCGCATTGACCTGTTACGCGGGAGAGGGAGATCGGAATGCAGTTCGGCGGCAAAACATTTACCGGTTCCGGCCCGGCATCTCTTTTCTCCACTTCCCGCCCACGCCCGGGCGGTGATGTGGGACATGATTTATTTCCTAATTCACTTCGTCTCTTGGATTTTACCGCCTCGGGTGCGCGCGTCAATGCCAATGCTTGCGCCAGCTTGGATTTAATCGCCGCTTTCATCATTTATGCGTATTTATGATTGTTTACCATTTTACAATGACGTATCGGGTTTCATTCTCTTAGATAATAATTGATACTTCTGAATCCATTTGATTCGATTCATTATACCTCCAAGTGTTAACTCATCTAGTTACCATTTAATTTCGGAATTGTTATTGTTTTATTTACAAAAAAAATTTTTCACTAAAAATTGGCACCACACCTTTTCCAATGAAAATGTTAGAAAACGGTATGTACCAAATCACTACACAAGTAAGTACATACCTGATATTTTTTCTATTATTATTATTTAATTATATTACGATACAAACGCCCGTGGTGGTTGTGTACTCTATGTATTACCAGCAAGTAATATATGTTGTCCCTCGGCAGTCGCCTTTTGGCGTGTTACCATCGGAACAAGTACATTACCTACCTAAATAATTTTAAGAATAAGCATCTCTGATTGAGCATTTGTTAAGTTAGGTTGTACTATGATACACCACATCCTATTTGGATAATAAATGGAGTTTTCAACATTGAAAAATAGGTTTCACGGAAACAGTACCCGTGACTGCGAGGCGGCTACAATAAACCCACAGTGGCGAGCGACAAGCAATCGGCGATAGCCTATTGCTTTCTGCTGGTAGTATTTTAATGGGACATCGCAATAAAATTTGGGTGTCGGGTAGCTGATGGGTTAAATCTGCTCGAAAATTCCTTTATTGACACATTCAAACTTTAGAAAGCTGAAGGGGTATCGGTGTTTATAAAATGATCAACCTAATTATTTACTAAATTCCACAAATTGTTACTTTCTCTTTATAATGTTAATTTACCTACAAATATGTATATATTAAATTTTACATATTCTATTTATTAATTATTAAAGAGAACATATTTTTTCAAAACTTGGTTCTGTGCTATTGTAAAATAATTAATTTTTCCTGTCAGTCAGAGAGTTGTCAGGTCGATACATACTATGTATATAATTTTGCTTTTACTTTATTTTTATTTATTTATTAACCTGTTTATAATATTATGCTGATAATTATTTGTCATTTGTATTTTTTTAAACCAATAGTGAAATGTTGATCTCAATACAGAAAATTCAATGCACGAAATAGATCCAGGTCGATCGTACCAGTATATAATATTTCGTACCAATGATGGTTTTTTTCTTTAAGGAAATCTTATCATATAGTTTCCTTAGAAAAAAATCTGATCAAAATAGGTACATATCTTAGACAATATTTATTAAAATATCATAAATGATATGTCGGAACACCCGCCAAGTAAAATTATAATAGACGCGATTATCTTAAGAATGTTAAAGGCGTTTAGTTTAGGAAAAAATATACTAGATTTGTAACTACCGAATAAAAGTCGTGATAATTTGATATCCGTGACTACCCGTGACTACCCGTGACTACCTATCACTGCTTGCCGTATGAAATATGAGAAATTGCCGCTCTTTTTTATGTCAAACGGCGCTGTTGCTAGCCGACTCGTGCGCCTGACGTCACTCGCAGACTTCCCGCGCTGTCATGTTGACAGCTAGCCTCGCGGCGCCATGTTTCCCCATTACCCGGCCAGTACATCGCCAGTTTATCGCTTTCGAGTTTTTCGTCCGCCCTTGAATTAGAATTTGTCTAAGATTCGAGACTATTTTTCTTAACGCCTACATAAAAGTATTACGTACTAAGAATAACAATACATTTTGTGAGTTAGTTGGTAAATAATAAAAATAACTCCCGACTTGCTGAGTAAAAATTGTTTAGTTTCCTTCTTATTTGTAAGTACAATAACCGCCGGTTATTGTATTCAGTGGTTATTAGAATTAGTTATATATTATGTTCGATTTTAAATACACGGAATCGAAGAAAACAAAACACAGGTTATGGGTTAATAGAAACAAGATATACTAGTACTAGGTATTATACCTACGAATTAGGTATCAAATATTTTATATGTGTGTATTTAGTTGACATTGATTTTGTTATGTTTAAAAAATGTTTTTGCAAACTGTATAAATTGTTATTTTACCAATAAACGCCTAATTATTTGCACTGAACTGAACTGTATTTCTTAGTATGTTTTGGAGTGAAATAACAAACAATAATAGTGTCACCCAAACCATATGTCGTTGTTCCCGGTATATATCACCCTCATAAATCTCGGATTACAAACGTTGGCTGCTGCTTTCTTTTCTTTACAAATTTTATATTAAATATTGTCTTGACCCCGAAAATGTTTTATCCGAAGTTACGGTTGCGCTGTCGCCAAATGTATTAATTTTTTTTTTTTATTATAATTTGGTATGTTCTTTACAAACAAACAATTTGAATCTGTGCGTCGGTGTTTGATAACTTTATTTGTTATTCTGTATTTTAAGTACCACTAATGTAAAGATGTGGTGGATCTCAAAAAAAAAAACGATACACTAAATACAACATTTTAAAATTACCGTCGATACTTTAAATGCAAATAAGAATGAATTACCGCGTACTAGAATCAAAATCTTCGAGGACCAATGTGAACATAACAACCGGCGCCTACTGTATAGAAAAATCTATTAAGGGGAATATTTTCCATAAAATAAGCAGATACTGAGGAAAGTTACGACTTTCACGAGAGCATGGGCATGGGCCAACAGGAAAACATTTCGGTTGTTACGCTCTATTAATACATTAATGTATCCCCGTGACACAGTATTTTTAGTTTTCACATTATTTGTTACTCTGAAAAACACTTTTGAAATAAGCTAGGCGCTTGCCACATTACTTACATATTATTCTCTCTAATCTGAAATTAGATTCCTCTGCCTATCTATTTTACTGCTTTTAATTCTTAGTCTTTTTTATACTTATATTTTAGTCATTTGTCCTTCCGTAACTGTATTTAATCATTGAAAAATTTGATTTTATGAAATGCTTTTTATGGCGCGTGTACACGGGTGAGACTTTGATTTCTCGTCTTAGAGATTTGTTGATAAAGGTCGGTGTGTAGCATTTGCACAGCTCTGTACCGTCCTCTCGAGGCGAATCTCGACCGTATACACGTGTTATTAATCACTTTAATAACATTATTTATCTTGACCGCCTTATTTTTATACACAAATAAATACGACATTTCAATTATCTGTTCTTTAAATATATTTTATCTACGGTCTTATTTTAAGTATCACCATTATTATTTTATTTATTACGAGGAGATTGCTGAAGGAATTTTTTTTTCACACTTCACTGTCAACGCATAACATTATCTAAATGCTCTCCTGCTTTATTCTACCATTATAAATAACCTTAAACGCCTGTTACGAGAAGTGCGTCTTTTTTATAAGTACATATTTCTATGTGCCAATTTTTCTTGCGTAGAACCCCCATAATTATATAATTCTTTTTATTGGACGTGTAAGCAATATCATTATTTTTTTTGTTTTATGCACTTTGGGCCGGTTGTGTAATTAGTGGTAACTTTTTACTATGGTAAAAAAGTTATTCAAGTAAATTTTTGTGCGAAAATGAGTGTTTGATCGTTGGTACAAATGCAATGGTTATCTAATTTTACTCTCGAATATCGGATAATATAAAATAAAAACCAAAAACTGTTGGTTAAATATGACAGATTTCAATCGCAAAGATGAATAAAGCATAAATTAAAGTATATTTCATGATTACCACACTGTGAGGCGAGATTTTTTTTATCTATGCTTCATCAATAGTGAATTTAACATACCAACAACCGACATACATTTTTTAGCGCGGGCGATGGTGTAAAGTTAACTTACCATGGTAAAAATTGACTACTGATCACACAACCGGCCCTTACAACGCGCTTTTACTTCGCTAAGATTTAGTAACGAGAGTATACAAAACTTTTAACGCAACAAACTCAAAGCAGTTCTTTGACTTACTGAGGTATCCGCCGAATAAACCAATCGCTTGACAAAATATTTTCGTATCTAAACAAAGTTACAACTTGATAAAAATAAAAATATAAATGTTCCAATTACTAGTTTTCCCGCTAAAGCAGTTTTTTATTAAAACTATTGCCATATTTACAGTTTCCGTATTAATGAGGTTTGTTTGCGCGAGAAACAACAGTGTAATATCAACAAAAGATAATAGATAAATAGCCGGTCACCGGCCGGGCGCGGCGCGGCGGGCCGGAATGCAAGCCGGCGAGCCGCAAATGCGATTTAAAGAATCTTTCCCGCGCACAACGTCCTCCCCCACCGTTTGGAAAGTATTTTATTGCCGGCGCGAACTGCAATAATAAAATCATTATCGCGAGCGTAATAATATTATATCGAGAGTAAAAGTACGCACGGCGGGCTACAGATACCGCAACGGCCAAAGTCGCGAACGTCGACGCAATCGCACTCGGCTCGGCTGCGTGCGCCCGAGGCTACGAGTCGCGCTGGAATTAGCATGTTGGGCACATTCTGGAAAGGATGCGAGTCGTGAGTCGTTCGGCTCGGAATCACAACAAAAGCACCATCTAGATATCAGTAAAATATTGTTGTGTTATTAAACAGCCTTAAATTAACTTACCTGTCGCTTTTTTTAATGATACCTCCCGAGATGCGAGTGACACGTGAATTCAACGTAAGACATTGATCAACAGGTGCTGTAATTTTTCAACATTTTTACACTGAAAAAACCGATATCAGTTGAACTGTTCAGAATATAAATAAATTCGTATGTTTTTAAAATTAATATCTTTTATAATTAACTTTAATTTTCTGCTTACGAAAATGTAATTTACATTATTCAGATATTTTATTTAAATTATTTAATATTTCTTTTTTTAGATTGTGATTAATTGTTCCATGTATTGTTTAGATCTCACCGTTAGATGTGACTGATGATCCGATCCTGTCTCCTTTGACACAGTGAACTTACTTACATTATGCACATGTTATAGAAACCAGATTTTATCTCTTGAACTATTTCGGTGACGTTGTGTTAGGTTAGCTGTGTGAGAAAGGAGGAGATAAAAAGATTGTACCTATCTATCCATTCGCACATTACCGCGTGAAGTTGATACATACACTTTTAGCTTCGGCTCCGAGAACTACGTGATGTATGAAATTCATCGCCTTCTCTAGAATAATTGTTCTAATTGGCATCTGAAATTTTTTATTTGAAGTTTTATTATTATTATGTATATTTGCCTTTTTATAAAACCACCAGCTTCTCTTTGTTTTATCACCAAAAAATTCTAGTCTAATTTTGTTGTGTTATACGTTGTTCCCCACAGACCAGTACATTAATAGACATGAAATAAAGAGTACATTTAGGAGAGGGGTTTGAAACATTAGTTGCGGGACGGGGGGCATTCTATAAACATTTTTTGTGGAAACATAAATACGATAGTTTATGACACATTTATGCAACAGTAAAAGTATTTACTCTTCGAAAATTTGATTTTGCGTAAACAAGACGTATTTTTTACATTCATTCATATTATATTGTCAGCGTTTAAATTTTCGTTCCAATCGAGTCATATATTTAAAAAAACTCGCGGAGCTATTTGATTGCGTAAGTGGTACCAAAGTGATCAAGTGAGCGACACCAAATTCATAATATTGATACAAGGAACTTCCGTTATTTCATGTCTATATATTTGGTAATCTGTGTTCCCTCTCTAATTTTAGACTCTGTAAGTAAAACCCAAAAATGGCTTTGAGAGTTATTCATAAGAAGCCCCTTCGCTATCCTTAAAATGAGCTCTTCAAAGAATGTCGCGTCTTAGACATCCGTCAAATGTACATACTTGGTACACTAAAAATTTTACCGACATAAACAATGTCATCAGCAAATAACTCACCCTCACTTAACAAGGACACAGGCCAACTGTCACTATCTCGTGCAAAAATTAGCCAAAACTTTTACACAAAGATTTCATTTGTTTCTAGCACCAAAAATACACAACAGTCTGAACTCAGGCGTGAAAAATTGCAACCATAGTCATATATTTTTCAAGAAAAGTCTAGTTTTAGCTCCACGAAGAGGGGAGAAATTAAGCTCAAGAACTTTTAAAAGTCCAAACATGAGATTAAAACTGCTACAGTATCTATATATTGAATATTGCATTTTTTACTATTCTCTGTAATTGAGTGTGCTATTTAACTGAACTTTTTTCAATCGTTTTATATTGAGCATTACAATTTTACATAAGTTTACTTCATATTTTGATGTTATTTACTTATTTTTACACACTCTTTCTTCATATTGGTATATTATTTACTTAGTCTTACTTTACTTAGTTTTTAGTTTTTTATAAATGGAACATTGCATTTACTTAAAGTTTTACATTATATTTATATGCTATTAATTGCATCCTGTTTTACTCTTTGTATAATATTTTTTTTTACTTTGTATATACATTGAACATTGTATTTATATGCTATCTATAAATATTTATATATTTTTCTACATCGAACAATGCATTTACTTAGTTTAAGATTTACTTAAGTATTACAATGTATTTATATGCTATCTAATCGCATCTTGATTTACTCTTTATATATATTTATTTGTATAATACATTGAACACTACACTTTGTTTATTACTATACCGGAAAGGTACTATCTACTATAATATAGTAAAATACTTGTGTATCAGGCAGGGTACCGAAATATATGTCTTAATTAGCTGCAATGTTATCTGATTATAACAATATAATAACACACTGTACTATGAATCAAAAAATAAAATATTATTATTAATTAAAATCTTTACCTAATAAATATATTCCTTTAAGCAAAATAAATATTCGAAAAAAAAGCACTATGTTCATGCAGCATCCAAATCTACCTGCCGTATAATTTGCGAGCTTCTGCACGGAACCAGCATTGCGTGTATATCTCAAAACGATCATTACCTGAATGAATTATGAAATTTGTGAGTCGGATCTCATTTGTTACAGCCATGTATGGCGAACAGAATAGTTAACACAACATATCTAACATCAGCAATTTGCTGAATTGTATACAGGAAAGATATGTTAAAGTTGTCGGCGAAAAGCATTATTATTGTAATTAATATTTCTATTCTCGTAGAGCGTAATGTATTTTGTGCAATCGTCTCATAAATATTTAATTATAATATTTATTCATAAAACACAGGCCCTCTGTGCCTTGCAACGTGACGAATTGTATGGACGCGACTTGAATTTATTTACAAATATATTGTAGTCTACTATTACATCGCAGAGGACAGTCTGAACCATACATTATTATGAATCTTAAACAATGGTTTTAATTTTTTAAATATTTGCTTGCTTTTGTTTTATGTGTTGTGGTATCTTTACGTTTCAATTGGGTGTACTGTTTGTTAATCTTTGCTTTAATTCTTTTAAAATTAGCAATATTAACTTGGAACTTTATTATTTCAATTTTATTTATATTTATATTTTATTTTTATTGAACTTTATTATTTCAATTGTGGTTATTAAACTAAGATAATAAATAAAAAAAATATTTGCTTTAATTATTGCAGTTTATTTCGATCAGATTTAACAATTGATTTAATTATGTCAATTTGTCTCCGAATTGATATTAGTACCGCAAGAGTGTTCTAATTAATGGTGTCATTTTTCGGTTCGCTTACCTCGAGCGACTCTTCAACTAATCGATATCAGAAAAATAGATTTTAGTGGATGTTATGTACTTACATTACATTTTTGAATTCAGTTGCAAGTTTTTTAAAATTTATTTTACTGCTATTAATATTTTTATTTATAAGTGTGTTAGCTTGTATTTTGTTAACATTTTTATACTACCTAGCTTATAATATCGATGATTGTTATAATCTTTTTATTATTAAATCATGTATGATATATAATGACGCTCAACTGGGAGCTTCTATGGTCCGTATTTCCTGCTTTATTATTGTATAATAATGCACTATAGAATATGACCGTAGACTCCAATAAATAAAATAAAAATGACGTCATAAAATATAAGATCTGCTTTATTTATCAATATTTTAGGATATTTCTTTTCATTTTTTAAATTATTGTATAACCAATTACATTTGTCACCTGATCAACATAGATTGGCATTTTATTACGGACAAAAAAATATATAAATTTGAATTAAAATAATACTAGTAGACCTTCGAAAAATTGTCATCACGTTCATCTATGGGATCGTTGGGGGCATTTCGCGTCCCGTTTCCATGGAAACTGAACACACTCCTTGAATCAACTTCTTGTAATTGCGGCCTAAGTTCGAACAGTTGGCCTCATTTCACAGAGAGCGGATGCCGTCACTCTATTGTCATCGCGAATAAGTACATGATATGTGACGAGAGAGTGTTGTAATGTTATGGAAATGGTTGACCAATGTGTACTTGATCCTGCCTGGTCCGAGCCCTTCTATCCTGGCCCGGTCATCATTCTTCCTTGACACTTGCGCGATTGCGTCAGTGGATATCCATTTAGGTATTTTTTTAATAAAAATTACCACTTTCATTCGATATGATACATTTATATATTTTTAATTTTAATACATTATTTTATCCTCATATAATATAACTTAAAATATAGTGCATCAATGCTAGCTTGTCTCCGGGTTTATACATATTCTTATAAATATATTTTAATAATCAAATATAAATAATCTAACTTTTTTTTAATATTGCGACAAATTTAAATATTTGAATTAAGTTGTATTTGTAATTAAATTTATCTGGGATTATGTGCTAACTATATACAAATCAAGTATCCTTGTTCTAAAAGAAAAAGTCTTGAATGCGAGATGTGCGCCGAATCCGCGCACCACATTTGTTTAAAACTTGTCATTAATTGTAGTATAATTAATAAATCTAGTAATTTTATACAGAATTGGAATATTCTATGAAATGAATTTAAATAAATTTTTTTTTCGTAATATCTATTTTAAAACAAAGTTTATGGTCATTCCATTCCGTACCTGCGACTCACTCGCTAAGCCATAATAAAATTAATTATGAGTTATAGTGTATAAATTATGTAGGTAATATAAAAGTTTCGATAAATGAATGTATTGTTAGTATTTTATGCAAATTGCGAAGAAATCTGCTCGCGTGACGGTGAAAGAACGTCGATTATTCCATTTACGTAATGGCTGGTTTGTCGCGTTAATCTACTCATTATTATCTGTCCAGACACGTTCATTTATGCGTTACGGTGCTGCGTGCACTGAGGAAATTTTGCAGAGTAGATAAAATAATTTATTTCTTTTTATTTAAGATAGTTTTCATATTTTTTTATTTCTTTTGTTTGACGCGTATCGTAAAATAGTAGTGTTTGTTCTGGGTTATTCTGCCGCGGGTTGACACTTGTCATTGGCGATGTTTCGAAAAACCAGAAAAAATAATATTCGTTTACTATAAATAAACTGTTATTCTCGTGAACTTTGTTATGCTTAGTGAATATAAGGATGATCTTGACATAAGTACCATGCACTATGACATTTAAAAATACATCGTTCTTACGATACATTACACGAGATGAACAAATAAATCATCTTCCCTTAGTAAAATGTCTCCGAGGCGTTTATCACTAGTGCCACTCGCTTCGGAAGTGTCGGCTGTCGAGAAATATAATTAAACATTCTGACCATGGAGGAAGCAGTCGTGTGCTCACATGCACATTGACTAATTTTTGTAACTTTGTGTATGTCGTAATTTGTAATAAATGTCAATGTTTTCTAACTTCTGTAAAAATAATATGTGCTCTCTTTTCTTTCTCTTAGTTTTTTTTTGCTTCTCCTTCATCACGTTTCAACGCCGACCACCCTCGTGACCGCCATTCACACAGTGTGTCGTATTTCTGTACGGCTGTGGGAATTGGCACATACCGAGTTACGAATAGGTCAAGGCGAATCAAATGGTTTTTTAAATATTTTCTTTCGTTTTTTTTTTTTTTAATACAACACAACCCAAGAGTGATATGTGTCATACAATAGATTTGTTAAAATTTAAATTGCTATAATAATAAATTATAGGTTAGCCTACTACAAATTGAGAAATGGCCAATTCAAATCGATCAAAAGACATGTCGCGAGCTTTTAAAACTAGTTTATTTGTTGTCACATCACAGCGCGTTAACAACAAATAGCTTCTTTTTTTTTTCTCGTGTTACAGAATTTGACGCACCGTCAGTAAATCTCACGCCTAATTTCTCTCGATTGATTTGTTCTCCTCCCACGTTTCCACCGTCGTCGTCAATAAGACAAGTTCCACGGGATGCATCAGTCGGAGGGTGTCGCTTCGCGACTCATCGTATTTTGTTCCCTCGGAGCGGCATCCCGACGCGACGTCTATTTCGGCCTTGGACGCACCTCGTACCGGGCACGTGACCGATTCCCGCCCCGCGACCCGCGTGATTCCAAAACAAAGGTTTCCGCCAAGTGACCGATCTGCGAATATATTTTTACGATTAATTAATAATTTGTACCCGTGTATTTCTTTCTCTTTATTTAGACCGTAGATGTATAGCACTCCCACCACAAGGACAAAAAAATAATATATTTATTTAATTATTTTACAATCATTTTTATTTTTCAAATTATGATACAATATTCATGGTAGGTTCGATATATGTATATTTATTTATTTTCGTTCTACGTTTCTCTTGAAAGCCTATGCTTATGTAGAGAGTAGGAGTGTATATAATAAAGAATATTGTTTACAATAATGTTATACAATAAAAATGATAGCATTAGCGACATAAATAAGTTTTAGTGGTACGTATTTGTTTTTGAGTTCATTTTGAAGTATTTTTTTAATAGCATTTGATAGTTCTTCAGTATCACTATTCCTCCTTAATATTTTCAGGTAAGTTCTTAAAGAAATTTTCCTAGGTGGCGTGCAAATGATGTACTGATTTTAAATTTGAATTGTTCTAAAATATATATAAATAAATTGCAAATTAGTCAATACAATTTTTACCGTGCACGTATGAAGTAAATGAGCTTTTGTTCTTCTCAATCAAGCTGACTGTCAGAATTGGTATACGTATGCCTATCGATCCGAATCGCCAGTACACATAAAATCAATCGTATTATTGACTGCGATCTCTAATGAATTTTATTATCAATAAAACGCCAATACAAAAAGTAATATTTCAATGGAAATATACGCTGAACTATTGTCATTGGACTAGCATTTATTGAATTGTTATAAATCTACAATAATAAAACGATATAAAAAATAACAAAGTAGAACGGAAGAAATATTTGTTTTCATGGAACGGGTGTGGTTTATAAAGATATGTGTGTGTTACTTTAAGAATGCGAGCTATATTATCTTCTCTGCCTATTCCTATAGAATACGACGTGACGGTGTGTATATACGAGTATAATCCAATAATTGGGACTGTGAAATTTGGATTTCTTCACTGCGGCTTGCCCAATGTAGCCTCGGACTGGAAATTTTTTAATAAAATGTCGCAAGGAATCTGGTACTTTCTATTGTGATCGACATCGGAAATAAAAAAAAACGTTATAAGTAATAGGTATGCCTATATTCATCCAGGTTTGTTTTCTTATATCATCTGACGTAATAAAATGCCACACGTTATAAATCCTAATTTTCCCACTTAAAAATTGTGCACAAATCTTAAAAGTCAGCAGGGAAAGTACGGCCGCGGGAGCGACTTCACGAGTACATATGTCAAACTCTGGCGGTAATAAATAAGCTACAGTCACAGTTACGAAAACAGAATAAAAGTAAGGTTGATGTCCAAGCCGAGTGGTGGGGCGCCTGACGACCCCCAGTACCCGCCGATTACCTAATTTGTTTGCCTCGGCGGCTACCGCAGCCGTCCTCTTGTCTGGGCGTTAAGTGCGCCCCGTGGGAAATGGAGATCGGTCCCCGCTCCCTCCGCGACGCTGTGACGCGGTGCTCGTTTCATTGTCAAACCTCTCTGAAAATAAATTAAAACAATCATTCAGCAATTCAGTTTGTCGGCGACGTGGTCTCAGTACGGTTTTTATATTTTATAATTCGCCTGTATTAATTCGTATTTTAGTGGGTTTATGAATTCCACTAGTTTGGTCTATTTAAGAACCTACCGTACAAACATTAAAAAAAAAATTAGTAAGGTAATAATACTTTATATTTAATGGCTCTAAACTAGTTAACAATTCTTTTTTCTTTTATAATTAGCGCGTTGTAAAATATCCCTGTACTTAATTACGCCTGCGGAATTTAAAAAGTTACTGTAAACTTACTTACAATCACGCCGTTTCTCCGCGGGGGTAGACAGAGAGGATAGTGCGCCACACTCTTCTGTCCTGACACACAATTCTTGTCTCATCCACATTCATACATCTTCTCATACAAACTCGACGATTATTGAAGTTTCTAACAGGACCATCCTCCAGTATTTGGTTTACTTGGTCGTGCCAAGTCTTCCGCGGACATCCTCTACTTCTGGTGCCATCAACATTTGCGTCATATATATCTTTCTTACCATTCTCTCCTCATTCATCCGTTCCATATAACCAAACCACCTAAGTGATCCTTTCTTAATCTTACTCACTATACTAGGATCAGCTTTACATTCTTTCCTTATTTCTTCATAAATAGATCTGCCACATATACGCCCAATTCAGTCTACTTTCGTTTCTCTTCTGCCAGCTCCCGGCTTCACTTTCATACATCAGTATCGGTGCCAGGATTCCATTGTGAACGCTAGTCTTGCCTCAGTTAACAAGTTCCCATTAGCTATAATTCCATTCAAAGCGCCGTTCACTTTATTCCCTACAGTCACCCTCCTTTCGATATCTTTCTCTGTATTTCCGTTTCTATCAAACATTCATTACCTACAAGTATTTAGCACGGTGTCTCGCTTTCGTCCTTCTCGAATACACCATCACTTGCGACTTATTGACATTCATTATAAGGTCGCTTTCCTTCATTCACACACCCCGCCTACTGCGTTCAAAATGCAAATACTTGCGTTCTATTCTGTTGCAATATCTATTTATACTTATATGATGAGTGTACACAGATGAGACTTCGATCTCTCGTCTCAGTAAAAGTCGGTATGTATCAGATATATTGTTTTACCCTGCGTACAAAATATAATTGGAAACTCTCCCCACTGCTGAGGCCGCTCTCCCGCATGATAATTCATTTCTTTTCTGGCAAAGATACAGTATATTGAAACCGCTCGATGTTAAATTTATCAAAGTGGTTTGTAGGAAGTTTGTTAGTTTTTTAAAATTAGTAATTACACCTTAACCACAAAAAATAACGCTATAAAGGTAAAAATTATTAATTTACTAGTTTTTGATTTCAAAATGAATACTTAATACAAAAATTTTTAAGAAATGAAAATTACCCATGCCATCCTAAATAATTTTTATGCAGTCGTTGTTTTGATAATATTTATTATTTTATTCTCCGAAACCGTGGGCAAGATTTCAGTGCATAATATTAATTGTGCTCAGGTAAGCGGGGGCGAATCTGCAAATGTGTCATGAGTCGGAATTTTAAAATGAATTAACAAATACAACACTGCCATTAGAATGCGGTGTGTAATTTACCGCAAATTTTGCATTGAAAAGATAATTCGATTGTTGTGTATTAGATAGTGAAATTTAAAATCCATTTTGACACGGTCACGTGGTAAGCATACAATAGATGCCCCTAACGTTGGCACATTTCAGATGTGCAAAACACATATTATATATACAAATATTACATGTTTTAAAAAGCAACACGCACATCTATAAGTACAATCAAATGGATAAAGAAAGATTACTTTTTTATGTAATAATTTATACTTACTACTTTTATTATTGTGACCCAACTGTTTTTCTATGTGTGACACGTAAAGAAACGGCACATTTACTTGTCGATTTACTTTAAAATGTTGATATATGACAACAAACAAGTGCATTATCAGATATTTGAGAATTGGAACACTAGGGAAGTATTTAAATCAAGAGTACATTTCTGATACGAATAGATTCACTGTAGGTAGGTAATTATTATTTCACAATCAGAATTTTTAATGTTAAAATATCAAATTACTCTTTTTGATATTTCGAGACGTTGATTATTAAAAAGAATTATATTTTATTTATTTCAGTACATATATTTTTTAAATAATCCCACTAAAAATAGTCAAATAGTAAGTTTCTTATACATTTATATAAATATTCATTTAATTGTATATCTTTTTTTTAAGTAGATATTTTTTAAATGTGGAATTTTGTTGAAGTTTTTATTTCCGAGGTTTTTGGACTACTCCTAGCGTCCTTTAAGCCATAGTAGTTGTTCCATCGGGGAACTTTCAGATCAGCTTGAACCAGTTACCGTGAATTGTAAGTAGGTATTTTGTACATTTTTTAAATTTTATTTGAAATTTTTAATTTTTTTTTATAATATGAGTTATTAATTAAGTATTGTACATTATTAAAATTAAATCTTTTTTATTCACTTACCTCTTGTGCTTGGAGAGGGAGTTACACTCTAATCTTTTTATATAGAGAGTTATACATTTGTAGTCTATAATTATTTATTGTCTATTTGTGTGCTTCTGAAGTGTTTTATAGTATTATTTATTTTCTAATTATGTGCTTCTGAAGGTGTTCATTTAATTTCTCTTTAAGCTCTTTTATTTCGTTAATTTGTGTAGGGAGGCCATTGAAGTTTTTTTTATCCCTAAGTATATAAAATTTTGCTGATAGTGTTTGGTGTTACATTTAGGGATTTTAAAGTTATTTTTAAACCTTAAAGATATGCTTGTTTCAAATTTTAGTGTTATTTTCTTTAAGTAATTTATTAATTGAGATTTTTTTTGTAAATGTTTTCTATTTTGGGAACTGGGAATTTTGCAAAAAGTGTTTGTGTTGATAAAGTTGATATTTTTTTAATATTACTTCGATGATTGTTCTCTGTATTATTTTTACCGAGTTCATTACGTCATTATATGCTCCTCCCCATCCAATTATTCCATACTGGAGTAGTGAGTGAACAACAGCAAAATATACCTTTTTTAAATTATTTATACTTAAAATGTTTCTTAAACGTATGAATATATAAATACATTTTCTTATTCTTTTCACTAATTCGCTAATGTGACTGCCATTTTAAATGTTGATCAGTAATTACACCGAGATATTTGATTTCTTTTTTTTGGGCTTAAGTTTTTACATGAGTCGTCACAGGTAATTTTGTTGCAGTTGTCATTACGGATAGTAATTTTTATATGGGGCGTGTTTTAAGACTTGATAGAAAAGGGAATGTAATAGGATTTTTCGGAATTCAAAGATAGTAAATGTCCGTGTAGTAATATATATTTGTGGTGTTTAATTAATATGGAAGAAGACCAGTTAACAAAAAAAAGTCCCCTAAACTAGCTATGGTTACTAGGGAACAGTACTTTTAAATATCAGTATCGAAATGAATAAATTTATTGCATCCACAGACTAGTGATGAATATACATGAAATAAAGTGTACACATTGGAGAGGGATTTGGACATTAGTTGCGGGAAGAGGAGCATCTACACACATTATATGTGAAAATATCAATCCGATAGTTTATGACACACTTCGAAAACCAAATATTTGTGTAAACAAGACGTATTTTTTACATTAATCCATATTATATTGTAGGCGTTGAAATTTTCGTTCCAATCGAGTCATATATTTAAAAAAAGTCGTGGAGCTATTTGAAAGCGCAAGTGGTACCGAAGCGATCAAGTATGACACCAAAATCAAAAGGAATTTTCGTTAGTTCATGTCTATATATTTGGTAGTCTGTGTTGTTCCCTCTCTAATTAAAATTTTTGACTAATAAATTATTCCAGTAAGCGAAATAAATATTCGAAAAAAATAAGCACTATGTTCATCCAGCATCCAAATTTACCTGCCGTATAATTTGCGAGCTTCTGCACGGAACCAACACTGCGTGTATATCTCAAAACGATCATTACCTGAATGAATTATGAAATTTGTGAGTCGGATCTCATTTGTTACAGCCATGTATGGCGAACAGAATAGTTAACACAACATATCTAACATCAGCAATTTGCTGAATTCTTGAAGTGTTCACATGGGTGACACCAAAATATTGAAACGAGAAATTTCCGTTACTTCATGTCTATATATTTGGTAGTCTGTGATTGCATCCCTAATTTAAAAGAATTTTGGAATATACTCATTGAACATGCTTACGTCGTAAACAATATTTCCAGTATGATCTGGAATCATTTGAAAGAAAGTAACGAAACGAATTTTTTTTCTAAAATTTTATCAAGAAACGTTTTTCCACAAAAATATTCCTAGCAAATTTACATCGGCCGTGACAGTTTTAAACATTGGGGGTGTCAGCCAAGCTGCCTGCGCGTACCCACCTTATTGAACATTCCGAGCGCGTTCATATTATTGCGTTATTTGGAATGTATCCAGAGAAGCATTTCTCGAACTGGCTGAACAGAATGAAGTCTATTGGATTGCGGTAATATATTATAATATGTGTTGCCCGTTTGATTATAATGACACCTTGTTGAGATCGCCAATTGAGATATTGCTACACAGATTTCTTAATATAAATAAATGATAACGGTTTTTAATATTAATATTTAATATTAATTTTCTATTGACATGATTGAATAGTTAATAAACGCGTTCATCACTATTTTAGTCTTTAAGACCTTTATCTTCAACCCTGCCTGCTTCATTCAAAACATGAATATTAAATATTGAAAATTTTCAGAAATCTGGAAATTGGTGTGGTAATATATCTCTAGCGTCGTTAACGACCTGTTGATGATCTGCACACAGCGCCGGTGTTACGCACAGGCGCAGCAGGCACCTTCCTGTGACGGCCAAATCAAAGGGAGGGGGGAGGGAATATATATATGGAAAACAAAATCCCAAGTTGCAAAACTATAATAAAAATAGTTTTTAACACTAACGTCCATAACGTCTTTTGGTAAAATCCGCCCTTGGACAAGTTTCAAAACGCCGGCCTAACAAAACACCGCCCCTAACGTGTGTGGCACGCGGACTGCCGATTTAGGGGGCGGCCAATTTATTGGGATGGTTTTACAAAAATTGAAAAGATCATCTTCGCTTAAGTTACTAGGGCGGAAAAAAACAATCTTGCCTGTGGCGGCAAAAAGTCAAAAATTAAATAGCAATATAACATTTCGTAAAATGGTCAACAGCTAAGGGTGAACATTCTAACCCTTAATGGAGGTAGGAGATGGAATTAATAGTTCCCTGTTTAAATGCGATATCCGAGCGTCACAAAATATTAAATTGTGTCCGCCCGCACGTAGATGGGATGGTGCGAGTCTACTCGGTTCTCCCGCTTGGCAAGAAGTGGCCGATTATTGAAAGTAACGACCCCGCGTGTGGCAATTAATCTGGCAGCAGGCCGCGCCGTGGCAGGAATTATTACCCTCGCACGATTTTCCGGGCAGATTTCCAAAATGTCTACATCATTTTCTTACAGCCGTGTGACCCGAGTGTTCATTCTCTTCTCGTGCGTCCGCGCGTTCGTTCTTAAATTTTAGCGCCACGCAATACATATTTATTACAAACGATACGTCATACCTATTTGTATCATTTGTAGACGAAATGTACGGGATAGATACTGTTTTATAATAGACATTTTTTTCTAGATATTTATTAACTTATTACGTAAAAAATGACAGTCGGATTTATTATAAGAAATTATTTATCACAAATTTAATGTATTAATTAGAAAAATATACAGAAAAAATCAATTTATTGAAAAAATATTTTGTTTGCTACCGGGATTCGAACAAGGATCTTTTCCTATTTGGGGAAATGCGTTACCATTACGCCACATCAACCGTGTAAATTGACGATAAAAGATCCTGATTCCTATCCCAGTAGCAACCAAAATATTTTTTCTGTATATCTTTCTAATTGATCCATTTAATTTGTATTAAAATATCACAACTGTATTCTGAAAAAACTGCAACTACACAATAATAATGTGTTCTCCTTAAAAATATAATGATTTATCTTTAAATTATTAAATTTGCGATAGATTAAAAATTAGGATAGACGTCGGGGTCACCACTTTGGTGGCACCTATTTATTAGTATAGATTCGAAAGAGTTACCAGTATGATGATTGTATTTATGACGAATCAGAAGGATGATATGGTGAGAATCGAGGGCCCCTATACCGCCTCGAATTCTACTGTATGTATATGAAATGTTACCAATGTATAGGCTAGTGTGAGTGTTTGCGACTAAAGCAGACGTATTATGAATGAAACAGTACTTACGATAGTTGCGTTTATTTACAGAAGGAGCACAAAGGTATTAATGTTTTTCTCTTAAATCTTACCCATATTTTTATATTTAATTTTCTATCCAATCGCAAAAGAATATATTTTAATCGGGATACAAATAAATGCATTCCTTTTAAACATTACACTAGTTTGTACACAATTGTCACGAATTGTATAAATTCAATTGTTTTATTTTTCTTTATTGGAATTCCCAATGAAATTTTAATGCATTCGTTATTATTCTGTCTAAATTAATTTGAGTTAATTCGATAAGACTATTATCAAACTATACGCTAATAATTATCTAATTTATCAAGTGAGACGTAATATTATTTCACATAAAATTGATAACAAATCTAATATATTTTACGTAAGTGTACAAAGTAGTAGGTATGTAATATCGTGTAAACATTAAAAATATTAATCGACATAACTGTTATTGGTGGAAATACAATTTAATACATTGAAGCGTGCAAAAAAAGTTGTGTAAGAATAAATATAATTTTGAAATAATGCGTTACAATTTCTTATATTATTTTACACCGATCGCATTGATGCGATGTGCTATGGAAATCGTGTTCCTCCGGAAGATGGTAAACAGATATTTATTTATCTAATCATAATATTTAGTAGATTACACCACATTGTTAACAAAAGATAAAGAAAATGTATGAAAATTAAAATGGAAATCTGACAAATGACACTGTCCAAAAAGTTTGTTTCTCATTGAGTTTAATTCAATAATAAGTCTTATAAAATCTTGTATGTGAAAAATCAGTACATTCTAGAATTAGAACAATGAAAGTTATATTGGCATAACTCTTAATTTCTAAGTTCACGGGTAGATAGATGTACATAATACATAACATAAAAAATGACGACTTTTGTATTACTTTTCTTTTCAATGTGCGATTTTAACAGTAATAATGTAGATTGTTGCGTTTTATTTGATACCATACCATGATTATAATATCATTATATTCTCCGGTTTTTAAGTGAACTGATAGAAAACCATCCCGTTTCGAAAAGACAGCCACACGTGGGCAATCACGTGTGAAGTATTCGTCTAACAGGTGTAGTTTCACATTCCCCCCAGTTTGTTCACATTTTTTGTAAACACGCGCGTGTTTTATCACATCGTATAAATGTTTGTTTTGATCTAAATAAATATCAAGTTCTCAAAAGATTTGTCCTTGTTGATGGTAGTAAACCGCAGAAAATAACTGTTTATTTATAAAGCGTGGTATAGTTTTATTGATACGCGGTTCCATAATTCCAAATGTTGCTGACTCCACATTATCTTAATCAACGTCCATCGTCTTAAATTATTAGTCGATCTGTTAATTATATACCTACTGATGATACGCACATTTGGTTTCTTCCAAATGTTTGGAATTACATAACTCGTTTATTGATTGTTCGTTTCTTTTAATACAAGTACACAACGTATTGTGTTCGATAGAAAAAATACGTAAGTATATAACATATTGGTGTATACTGAGAAAGATATCGAAAGGAGGGTGACTGCAGGGAATGGGGTGAACGGCGCTTTGAATGGAATTATATCTAACGGGAACTTGTCAACCGAGGCGAGACTAGCGGTACACAATAGAGTCCTGGTACCGACACTGATGTATGGAACTGAGGCCTGGAGCTGGCAGAAGAGGAACGAAAGTACACTGAATGCAGTGGAAAGGAGATCACTTAGGCATATATGTTTGCAGATCTATTTATGACAAAGTAATGAGTGAAGAAATAGTGAAATAATGTAATGCTGATCTTAGTATAGAGAGTAAAATTAACAAAGAATTACTTAGGTGGTTTGGTCATATGGAACGGATGAATGAGGAGAGAATGGTAAGAAAGATATATGACGGAAGTGTTGATGGCACCAGAAGTGGAGGATGTCCGCGGAAGACTTGGCACGACCAGGTAAACCAGATACTGACTTTATTAAGAAGATGTATGAATGTGGATGAGGCGAGAATTGAGTATCAGGACAGAAGAGTGCGGCGCTCCATCCTACCGCCTCGGGGTAACGGCGAGATAGTAAGTATTTAAGTAAGTAGGTAGGTAGGTATAATATTTTTCCAGCAATTAATACACGTACGATGTGTACAATGAAAAATCCTCAAGGCTTACCCGTACTCAAAATATGGCACCGTTAAATATAACTAACTTACCATCGCGTCTTTTTTCCGCAGGGGTAGTCGGAGAGAAATAGACTGACATACAACTCTCGCCTCATATAGGCAAATATATTATAGATTCATACATCTTCTCACAGTAAACAAAATAATATTATTTGAACAACCGTAAAATGGATTCTCCCTGTTTCATGCGTCCATTAAAGCTGTATTCAAACTGACATGCGAACCAATTTGTTTGGGACAATCGCTCTTTCGATCGTTCTTGCTTTATCAGAAGGAGATGAGCGAGACGGCACATTGTTCCGAACCGATTGTTACGCGTATCTGTGTCCGACAGACGTGGGCTAGTGGGCTTGCGTGCAGCCTTCGCGGTAAACACACATGTCATAACAATCAATAATCTCTCGTAATTTTCTTTCACAACACAAATAATTCTGATGCTATTTCGGTATTGAGTTCATAGTCACTCGTTAAAGCTAGAAATCGTCATGAAAATTTTGTGGTTTACGGTCTATGTGCGTAAAACGTCAACTGTCTCCCACACTGATTTAGAGCCACTAAAATTAATATTTTTGATGTATCAATGTTCGTCGTTTTCCATAGTACCAATACGGTGATTAAGTGGTTAGGTTAGTTATGGGAAGACTCGCATATTGTAATGTCTGCATGCAGTTTTCTGGGCTAATCTGAAGTGTATACCGTGTGAACCTAAGAATATTTTCATATATTATATTTCTACTGCTGAACTGGGTCGCCCTGTGTTGTATGTATACATATTTTTTCTACCTTGTCAATAAAACATTCACTGCTTAGATTCACTTAGATTCATTACATTTTTTTTATTGTCTCTATTTTTTTTTTATATCTGTCGAATCTTACTCTTTCTTTTTAATTTTAATTAAATAACACCACAACAGCACGAAAAAAACTGGCTATTTTAACACAGACGGTAGTCTAGCAAAGTAGCTAGGACAATGCTATATATATATATATATATATATATATATATATATATATATATATATATATATATATATAGCAGAGGTGGATAGCTACTGCATCACACATAGTCAACTAATAAGTGTGTTATATTATTGTTTACTGCTGATGTAAATAAAATGTATGTCAATGAAGGTTTATCTTAATGTGATATAGTTGTGCATCAGAATATTGCAAATTGTTAACTTGTAATAGTATAAAACAAAACATCACCGCATTGTTGCTCCTTTTTATATTCACGCTGTATTTCTTCGATTCTAAAACGCACTTCTCGTATAGACGTCCCTAAAATTGGGTGCGTCTTAGAATCGTTGTGTCTTACAATCGTAGTTTTTTTCGAATTTTCGAAACACCGCCTCCAAAATTCTTTAGTTGCAATTAAATAAGAAGAATAAAATGGCGTGGGCGATTTTATGTACTTTCGAAAAGTGAAGCCATCGTTGTCGATATGCAGATATCGACAGTTCAGAAAATGCAGACTGATACTGATTTAGAAAGAAGTTATTAATAATAATGATTAAAATACATACTGATGTTATTAGTAAATTGAATTCTATATCATTTTTTTCTTAGAATCTGAGCTTGAATTTACCGCTCGTACTGAAATTAAAATACGTTTTGTAACCGAAGATATACGATACTCATTGAACTCTTTGATGATTATTCATGTATGTAAAACCCGTTATTTCTGCGATAAATAATTACGGGTGTATTATTTCTTATTAATACATTATACTTGATGTATTAAGTATATTAGTATTTTTTATTTGGAAAATCATAACTTTTTATTCGAAATATAAATAAATCAACGCTGTCATACTTGTAGCCTGTGTATGTCTTAACCCGTAAACTATGCTTGAAGTATGGTCAAAATGGCCAAGATATTATGAAAACTCTCTTTTCCTGTTGATTAGCATCCTCCAAGGAAATATTTGTGTCGCATTTTGCACAAGTTATATATTATTATTTACGATATTAATTAGGTAAACGTTAAAAAAATAATGCATACCTAGTACCTACTTATACAAAATACAACGCCAAGAAACTGTTTTCTAACGAATTTTAAAATGTCAAAAATAAATGTAATAAAATTTAATCATTTCCTTCTTTCCCAGTGAACTGTACACGTAACACGCGCACGCGCGCGCGTGCGATGTTTATACGTAACTATTGGAGTACTGATTGTGATCAGTCGATTTTTTTATTTCTCATATCTTGCGCTATAAATGTGGTTGTTACAGGTGAATAAATTCCAAAAGTGCCGTGCCACGGATAAATTAGTTAAGCTGTTATCCTAAAGAGTGATTATTAATTACCGTTTACGATGATTTCCGTTTCTAAATATTCGTGCATCGTTCGCAAGTGCTACGCGTTGCGATTTCCTACACATGTACATACATCATACTCATACGTTACGCTGGCGATGTGTTTTCATGACAGTAATAAACAGTTAGATCAGCTTTTATCAATAAGAAATTTATAGCTCTTCTTATCGCTCGTTAAATGGTTGGCGCCGCTGTTTTTGTTGACGTGCAGTTAATGCACTCGGTGCATTTTTCATTAATTCTCATGACCTCGAAATAACGCTAACTCGTTATGTCATACTGATCGTATATTATAATCAGCTGACATTAATGACTCGCAGTAAAATGAGTACGCGAAAACGGAGATTTATCCTCGTTTGAAAATAAACCTTTCGTTTTAGTGTCGAATTATATTAATGTTGCACGTGCTGGCCTTAGTGAATTGTACAGTTAAAGAAAATTTATATGGTCAGTATGTACTCGATTGACAGATATATTTTTTATAATGTTATAACATCATCAGAAAACAAAGATCTAGGAAGAAATATGGACCCTATAATTGCATTCCATTCATTACTTATAATGTTTTTCTAATAAATTTTTTTCACGTTTTCTCAATTTTATTATTTAAACCTAGTACTTAAATATTTTTGCGTGCCAAAATTCTTACCTTATATCTGCATCCGCATTAATTCATGATGATTCGTATGTGTTCAAAACATTCCTGTGAGGCAGGCAGTTCCCCGGTGGAATGGTCGCATCTACAGTATGTGTTCAAAACATACTTGTGAGGCAGGCAGTTTCCCGATGGAATGATCGCATGTACAGTATGTGTTCGAAACATACTTGTGAGGCAGGCAGTTCCCCGGTGGAATGATCGCATCTACAGTATGTGTTCAAAACATACTTGTGAGGCAGGCAGTTTCCCGATGGAATGATCGCATGTACAGTATGTGTTCGAAACATACTTGTGAGGCAGGCAGTTCCCCGGTGGAATGATCGCATCTACAGTATGTGTTCAAAACATACTTGTTGAGGCAGGCAGTTCCCTGGTGAAATGATCGCGTCTACGGTTAAATTTAAGACCCTTTATTCTACTACGTTATGTTCTTGGCAGAGCAGTTATAGTTGCTGCGATAATGATGACAGAACAGCTAGTGATTGTGAATTCTCGACTTTTTAGATATTCTAGATTGAGAAATATGATTTTTAGCAATTTTGTGAATCCCGAGAATTGGAGAATTTTAAATATGAATTAAATATATTAATTAGAAAGATATACATACATATACATATTTTATACAAACAAATTGTTGTTACGCCACCGGGATTCGAACCTGGATCTCTTTCCAAACCAGGGAAGGTGCATTAACCAACTATGCTACAGCGACGATATTTTTAGCGAAAAATTTTCGAACCTATATGTTACCTTTTTGATATTAATACATTTAATCGTTCCATTATTTGAAAGAGCCATCTAACTTATTTTTACGGAATCTCATACCTTTGAGTAATCTGATGGCAGACGTCAGAATTATCAATTTATTTTTATTAAATTTTGGACACATCGATACAACTTTATTATTATGAGAATTTTATTTAATCTCGAGAAAATTGTATTTTCAAAATTTATATACATAATTTTTTTTAAATATTTTAAACTAAATACTGAAATATGATACGAGACTAAACTTTTTTCTTTTTTATAAGTGGTTCACAAATAATACAGATGAAAAATTATACAGCAAAAAAATAATATTTACAAAAATATATCACGAATCACGATTTATAACAAGAAAAAAATATTATATATTTATTTTGATTAGACGAATTTAATTAATAATTTATTCCAAAGTCTACAAAGCCAAAATGGCTGTATTAGTAAAAAATGCACGAACTTGTCTACATTTAAACTTTTTACGGCGAACATCAGCACAATGATAACAAATGTCAATAACGGTGTTGCCAGCATAATAATAATATATTTGTATATGAAAAAATTAAATATAAAATCAAGAGTGATAAGAGTGATCAAGATAATCTATGAGTTGTAGATTAGAAAAAATTGAATCTGTAAATCGTTAATGTGCCAGCTAAATTGTTGTACTTGCCATCTCTTGATTGCGTGCCATAGGTTTGCCATCACAGGTCTAGACGAATGCATGAGTCATGCGTGGCATACGGAGAATGATTTAATTTAGAATGCAATATATAAATAAGTGAAAAGTTTGAAATATTTTCGAGATTCTCAAAAATAATTTCTCGAGAAAATAGAATCAAAATTATTCTGAATTTCTCGAGAATTCTCGATCATAATCTATAAGCACAGCCAAAAACCTTCCGGCGCCATCTGTTCCAATCTGCAACATTCCTGACATATTCCTGAAGTGAGCCATTGTTTGCAGAATTTCCCAGATCTGTCTTATCTAGTCGGCGATCTTCCACGGGAACGGGTTCCCTTGACTCTGCTTTGTACACTTTATGTTTGCGTTATATTATTTATTATAAATTACGGACAATTATATCACATCGTTCAATCGCAGTATATATGTTCCTTGTTTGTGTGATGCTTTCTTGCATTATTAAAAATATATAGTACACCAGCATATTTTATATCTCAAAATATATTCACGATTGAAAGTGTTCTCACTATTTAATACGATATATAATTTTTAAATTCTCTTTTTTTAACATATTTGTATTTGAATAGAATTGTTTTTTTTTTTCTGAAAAAAAAATCGAATGATAATTGTATCCTCCACTGGGTACATACATGCAGGTTACTATAGTTTCATACATTAGCGTAGTTTGCAACGCGGTGCAAGCTCCTCTAGTACCGAACATAACGCTTAAAGAACGCGCAGCAGCATGTAGCCCGGCAGTGAGACATTAGGGTGTCCAAAAATAACTTATAATAATGACCATCCGGTGTAATAATTGTTTATTACCGCCCCAGAAAAGGTTGATCGTTGACCCAGTTGGCGGGCCCACCGCACTTTTACCGTTTCGCTTTGTTTACGTAAACATGGCGGCGTGCGGTGCGCGCCCCGCCGCCCCCCCGCCGCTGCACGCGCGGGTAGGTACACTCGGTGTTGACGAAGTCGAATAAAAACCAGTGCACCAGTGCCAACGGAGAATTGCTTGCAAAACGGTCGCAGTGATGAGCCTCCGAGGGTTGAAAGGGTTTTTTTTTTCAGTGTCAATGAAATCGATAAAATATTGAAGAATCCATGCTGTCGTATAAGATGATCGCCTGCGGTAATAAGAATCATAATAATAATAATAAATAAACCATTAACTTTGTTTTTTAATCACCGAATTAATTATAGTCACCAACCGTTTTCGGAAAATACCTTTTCCTTCGTCAGGCTGATAAAAAACCTAACTAAAACTATGTCAAATTGTTTTTATGAGTTTAAAATTCAATTTAAATTTATATATTAGATGATTAATTAAAAAATAAATCAGTACCTGACTAAAATTGTTACGCTGAAAAAACGAAAAGATATTTTTCCGAATTCGGTTGTGGTTTAAAAACAATGTAAATGAATTATGTATTATTTAAAATGAATAACCACAACGCGTTTGCGTTAAATATTAAAAATGGAACTATAATTAATTTCAAATACGCACACGTGAGCTTACGAGTTAACTTAATTTTGACAAGAAGAATACTATTAAATTTCTACATACAGATTTTTTTCAGTTCTTCTGAAAATGTTTCCGGTTCACTTTTACATATTTTGTGTCGTTATTACTAAAGTTTCCACAACTTATGTCCACCGCCTTATGATTTCAGCAATTTTACACATTATTTGAGTGTGTCCGTGGATTTTATTTTTTTATTTTTCGATGTACAAACAGAAAATGAACAAGTAATAAATAATTTGCTACTAATTTACACTATCCTGCCGTTTCGCCGTGGCAGAGAGAATATAACACTTTGACAATATCTAACTATTAATTATATTTTAGACGATCAAGATAACACAAGTGCGAGGGGTTAAATAATATTTGTAAGAATTAACCAACATCAAAGCCTTTCTATTGAGAATACTAAATAATATATATAACCCAAAAATTAATTAAATTTTTAACATCGGTATCTGTTGGGAACAAGTTTATGAAGGATCTTATTAATTTTGCCAGGGGGCAGAGTTATCCAGTTAATACGAATTGTACAGCCGAACTCGGAATATTCGAGGAAGAATTTAGTAATAGGCAAATAACGCTTCGATGATAAAATATAAATGCGTGGATATTTTCTTGCTTGTCCAATATACGAGCAATGTTGGTGTGAAATTTTTTAGATATATCGGCGAATTCGGTAACTTTTCGGATTTTTACAAAAGTGGAATATTTTTTCGCAAATTTTCGAAAAATTTTTACATTTTAAAGTTTTGAAATTATTTACATGGCAATGACATCAGTCGTGTGGTCAGCTATCGATAGAATTGCGACAACGCCGTGAAAAAATTCGTAAAATCGAAGCGTGAAAATGCGGCGTGTTTATTGAATTACGATACAATTCGTTTTTTGCATGTTTTTTTTAAATTTTTGATTTCGCCAATTTTTTAAACATTAAAATTATCGTACAGACAATTAACAATTTAATATCATAGCGTAGCAACAGAATAAATAACGTATAATAATATGGTCATCATACTTCTTACAAATGCGTTTTCAATGAAATACATAAAAATGAAATGTTACAGTATCAGTGGCGGTCGGTGACTTTTTGTAGAAGGGGATGCTGGATAATAAGTTTATGCATATCAAATATACAAATCTATAGCTTAAGAACATTCACTATTTTCATTTACAGTATTACAACACGTTGGTGAAGTATCCGTGTTATTTTCTGTGTTATTTTTTATTTATTTAAATGATGAATTAAATAGATAATCGAAAGAATGACGATGTTTCAATTATTCGGGTTCAAGTATTCAAGCCAAGCTGTCAAAAATGCGTCACGCACACAAATTCCTCAAAACAATCCGCTCGCTTCGTAATGTGTATGCTATTCCGTGCATTATACCCATAAGCATTAAAGTCGTTTTGTGTACGTATACAGTATTCGAAGACCTTATGTACTACTTACTAATACTTTTAAATTTTGTGAATACGGAACGAATGATAAAATCCACTGTTACTGATATCTGTGTGTTTACTCAATTCATAGATGTTCGAAAGTTGAGAATCTATATGTATTTCGAGTCGCTCCGTGCACGCGCCGTATCGTAGTATGTGTTATGACTGGTCTCTAAAGGACAGGACGAATTTATTTCCATTAGTGCTGTTTTCGGCTAGAAACATAAAAGTCCAAAGCTTTTTGACTCTAGAACACAAGGGATGCGGAGCATCCAAAGGATGTATAAAGCGACCGCGTCTGTACAGTATATGTCTGAACATATTACAATGCAAAATAAAATTATCAATAAAGTACATACAATGAAAGCATTAAGACATATGAATATGAAGAAACACAGAAATAATCACAAACAAATATTTATACCGACGTATACGAACGTTTTCAAGAAATAGCGTCGTGTAAAATATGATGGTTGGATAAGCGCGCGAGGGGCTCATCTTAGTTAGGCTAGGTTAGTTAGTTACGCTCGTGTATTACAGTGCTTGGATTTTTTTATTTGATGAATTATAGTTTTTACGAAACCTTAAAGTGCGATAATTTTGTCGGAAAACATGAATTTTTACAAAAATTCAAGAAGTTAACCGTATTCGCCGAAAAATGAATACGATGAATTGTTTTTGACCAATCAGTCGTCTAATTAATGTTTTAGTTTTAAGTATTGTTACCCCTTTTTTAAAATAGTATTAGTCTAATCTTATTTCTATACTTGGGTAGTTATCTATTTTTTACTGAACAAAAATTTAAAAATACATTTACCACCTTTTACTTTTTTACTTTTATCACAAATGAAAACGGCGGTTGTGTGTTGGAAGACCAATTTTTTTTTTCTGTTCATAAAATTTTGTCAATTTTGAAAAGAAAACTATCAAACTATCGGGCATAGTTGTTCTTATATAAATGACACCGGAATAATGTATATATACCTTCCCTAAATAATCAACTGAAATAGTGTAAATCTGCAAAATTAACGATTATATCAAGATACGTTGTGCTTAGGAGCGCAAGTTGGTGAAAGAATTTTATGAAACGTTCCGTACAATGACTAGTCCGTAAATAATCATCTGGCGACTAACAGCCCCACATCTCGCGTGCAACATGAAACACCTCGCCGATTGCGCGCCGTGCACACATCACATGCACCTTGATTTTAATCCCATGAATGAACACACCACACCTTATTTTAATATCTTGTGTGTGCAATTCGTTTCGTGTTTCTCTCCGTGCGTCTCTCTCTCCCTCCTCCGCGATACACATACTATTATGGCGATTTGAATGGATGGAGATGGTAAATAACTACACATTTTTTGTGGTCTTTGTCTATTTTTTTAAAGATTTCTAATGCGGAGACGATGGCCTTGTCGACATAACGTGAAATATTGTCGGAAGCTTAGATCCGAGATAGCTCCGTATAATTACCTACGTAAAAACTAAAGTAGCGACCGCGCAGGGGAATGGAGTGTTTACTTTTCTGTCAAACCTCTCAGCAACGATGCTAATTTATTAAAAATTAAATTCATATAATGTAATGTGCACTGTGTCAAAATATTATTTATTTCATTTCTACGAATCAGGATAACGGCACGATTACGTATACGTTAAATATTTTAAATACTAAATTAATGTATTAATTATAAATATATACATATAAAAATCAATTTTGTCGAAAAATATTGTTTATTGGTCAAAATAAAAAAAATATTACGTACGTACGTACGAATTCGGACGTAGGCGCGATTTCTTGTAGGTTAATGTTGAGGTTTTTTGTCATTACCCAAAATGTATAGAGAAGGCCCAAGAAGCCTTTAAGAACACGTGAAAAAATCTTCTTATTTAAAAAAATGTTAATCATGTTTTAGTTTCCGAATAAAACTTTTATATTTTAATTTAATGTCTGTATTTTCATGTTAGCATATGATTGAATGCATGAATGTCTGTCTGTACGCAAGCCGCCACAGTATACGCTGAAGCTCACTTCTTTGACATTTGTTTGTCGATCAAATGGTTGCCAAAATGTTTGACAGGCCTGCCGATTGGTGTTGATGGATGCGGAATGTTCTCGTGATCGTCGACGATAAGGTTGGCTGTAGTCATTTATCTTGTGTTGCGTAGAGCAATGAACTCTCAAACAGATTTATTTAATTGCGCAATTATTCATTGTTTTCACACTTATATACATTTTTTTTTTAAATTAGCAGTTCCTTTACTAAAACTAGTGTTTTAATATTTTTTTATTTTTTAAATGTCAATCTTTATATAACGCTTGACGAAGGGGCATCGTCACATCTTTAGTCCCTGACCATTTGTCATCTAGTAACTATTTTTTCTATGTTTCGTCCTGCGGAAATCTATCACGCACATGCGTTATTTTCGAACTGTGTGCTTTTGCTAGAGTATACGAGGGAACATCAAAAAGTTCGTGAAATGAAGAAAAAGGGTAAATTTTTTTATTATTTCTCCTTTTCAATATATTCTGTTCTCTAAGCTTGACACATTTTTTAGATCTTTTTTCTTTCTCTTCCTCGCTCGAAAAGGCTATGCCATTTAACCATGGTTTTCCCAGGGCAACTGTTCCCGTAAACCGTTAACATCTCTTTCAAAATTATTTGAGGTTTATTTTGTGAGAAATTCAGTAACGGCGCAAAACTCAATTTTGTTCATGCTTGGGGTTGTCTTCAAGTTCGATCCGCTTACTTTTTCAGTGATATGTGAAAGGATAGTGACGCAATAATTATAAATAAAGGATAGTAACGTGCTTGTTGGTTAAGCTCGCCTAGTTATCCAATGGTCGGGGGTTAGAGCCTCATTCCAGGAGACCAGCAATTTTGATAGCACAAACGGTTAGCTTAATTTAAAACTGCAGGGTGAATATTTTGTTTGGCCGCCGTTTTGGTTTCGCAGACATTTGTCAGCTCGCATTTGGTAGTCGTTGAGAGTAATCGATTACAATTTATTATGGAGCATTTAATATCTCACAGCGTGTTGAAGTCATTAAAGCATTTATCTAAATAATAATGGCAATGTTGTAACCATTAATAGTGATCCCTATCGTCATATGTTGTAAAACTTCTCGGTTGCCGAATTGGGTCTATTGGGCCTGCAACATATGTGGTTTCAACATGACTGTGCACCTCGCACAGTCATGTTGAAACTTCAACATGAAAATTGAAATTTTGCGAGAAATTTTTCCCGGCCGCATAGTATCAAAAAGTGGTGATATCGACTGGCTTCCTCGATCACCTGATTTGACGGCTCCCGACTATTTTCTGTGGGGGTATATGAAAGGAAAGGTCTACGCCAATCAACCAACAACAATTCCGATGCTACAGGATAATATTCGAAATGAAATTGCTGAAATTGAACACGCCAAGTGTGCGAGAATGTTAGGTAAATATGGTTAAAAGAGTACGCATTTGTGTCGCTGCCAGACGCGCGGCCACTTGGCCTGTGTCATATTCCATACATAATTGTAATAAATCAAACAATCGATAAATAAAAACCAAATTAAAAAATTGTGTTTCATGTCCTAGTAATTCAATAACAACATCGGCTTGAAATATAATATTCACCCTGTAGTAAGAATATTAATGTGACACGTGTACGCATCTATATTAATTAATTTTTTAATTACGCTAAAACTAAAAGAGTGCACATAGTTCGATTGCGTCTTATCACAATCGAACTATGTGCACTCCCAGTGATACTCTTCACCCCTCCATATCGCGAATTTTTCGACCTTTCGTAAAAGGTGTGGATCGAGCAATATATCTTACCATCACGCCCAAGCTTTCGTCGCAAGCGTAGGCAGAGAAGATGAAAAGCTATGCTGTTTTGTCGTACCACACCACTCTTGCCTCGCCTTTCATACATCTTTTCGCAGATCACGCCCTCTGTTGTTGAATTTGACATTCGCCTCGTATATTTTCTTTACCATCCTCTCCTCGCTTACGCGTTCCACATAACCAAAACATCTCAAAGATCTTTTATTTATTCTATACATACTACAAACAGCTATGTATGAAATTTATATAATTGAGAAAAAGGCCAGAGAGACGGTCATTAAATATACATGTTTTTTTTTTCTTTACTATTATCGCGGAGTTTTACAGAAAAAATCTTATGTCACTTGGAAACTTCACATCTTTGAACTATAGTACAAAATTATTTTTAAAGATATGCATCGATTCTCCGTGCCCCGAATTTCTTTAACCTTGCGGTATAAATGCTTTTGTTAAATACATACGGCGGTGAAATACATTTGACGCAAAGTTTTCTCTGGCCGTTTCCGGTTTCCCCGGCACGACTCCCGATAATTCCGTATCTTAATCGAATCTTGGCCGATAAATCGAATACGGCCTGGAGAGTAAATTGGAAAATGGCATTGCGCGGCCGGTGCACATATCTTTAAATGTTGAGGTATAATATTATGTACGTGACATTAAATGTCACGTGATCGCATCGGTTTAAATGGCACGATATTTTTCTTGCCCAACAACGGTCATCCAGCGGAACAGGTTTCTGTTATTGATTGCCACATGCTGGTCCACGTGGACCTGTAGATTCTCCGCTTCGCCATCACGTCGCGCTGGACTCCAAATTATTACAACATTTCTGGATGCTATATTTCACTTGATGGAATTCGACTGTTTAATGAACTCAAATTTAAATTTGTTAATTAACTATTATTCAGTCCCACTTAAATATGTGGTCACCAAATATAGATTCTCACGGAGGGAGCGTGATCAAAAATCCAGGTTGCCGAAATTAGATATCTTTGGGGAGTAGCTGGAGTGACACTAATGGACCGAGTTAGAAATACCGCGATAAAGGAGACCCTCGACATGTAAATATTTCAATTGAAATTGTTTGGACATATCTTGCGAGTGCCAGAGAAACGATTACAAGTGTCTTACTGTGTCGCTACAGGCTAAGTTGGGATAAACAGCAATAAATAATTTTTGAAGACAGATTGGGCCTCGATTGATTAATAAGTACAGAAACAGCGCAGGACGGGAGAAGATGGAGGCGCCTTGTCAAAACCTAGCCCCCCCAACAATCCTAGGATAAGAGGATGATAAACTATTGATATTAGATTTGTTTTAACAACGTTTGTTTATCTAATATGCTTTGTACCTAGTTACATACATTATTACTATTGTTACAGCAAAGTTTCAAGGTCGTCTGATTGGTATTTAATTTAAGGTGAATCGGGGTAAGTGCGACATATAAATCATCGTCATAAACTTTGAACTGTTCTCAAACTTCGTAAGATGATATTATGACTTTGATAGAACTTTGATACAAGGATTATTAACCATTTTTTAATTTAAGTCTTTAAAAATCGAAATGTAACCTTTTAGGATAGCGGATATATATATATATATATATATAATATTTTATAAAAATTGGACGAGTAGATGCGCTGCTTACCCCAGTTAGGGGTAAGAGCATCTAGTTGTATTATATCTGATAAATTGTTAAAATAATGAATACTGATCTGCTTAATAACAATATGAATTAGTTATTTTGGTCCTTAATGATGGGTAAAACGTGCTGAGTGAGCTAAAAAAAATCTAGTAAAATTGCTTAGACGGGGGAAGTGCGACATATCATAGTGATTGTTTTTGAAATTGGTTAATTTTTTTTTAAATAATGGAATGTCTGCACATCACTAGTTGAGAAAGTTTCCATACGACCATTCCAACCACTGAGTAGATGCACTTCCCCCACGGTGTAAAATTTATGGGGTAAGTGTATCTGGTCCTATAAATCGTAATCCACGGAAATAATCACAAAACTAATATATCACAAACTACAACTCAAAATAAAGATATTTACTTAATATCAGCGTCCTGGCACAAAAGATTATCGAGATATACAAAAGATAGAAAAGGCATACACAACTCGCTAGTTGACATCAAACAACTGTCATAATTTGAAATGGTATTATAAGCAAACTAATGCTTTAATTGAGTCGTAGATGCACTTACCCCAATTCACCTTACGTGATTGCATTTTGTAAATATCAAATTTTTCAAATTTTACTGGGGACAATATTTGGGACATCATTATGATAATGCTAATTAAACACAAAATGGAAAAATGTTCATGAACAGGGTGTAACAGAACTAATCCATAATATTGTACGGGTGGTAACCTGACTAAATTAAGAGTCGAAAATGTCCTAATCTCGACTATGTCAGAGATATAAACATTTCCAAAGAATTAATATTTTATTCATTCCAAATTAAAGATCATCGAATTTCGAGCTTCCAGACTAATTTTTGTTAGATAATTTACGGCCTAAAGCAAAGATATAAATTAATAATGGATACATTTCGCATATATTTATTTTTAAGTACGTAGACTTAAAGCTTAATTTCGAACAATAATATTTTCCGTAACGGTGCAAAATTTGTACATATTCCTTGAACATTTTCAACTCGTAATTTAGTCAGGTAACCAACCGTCTATAAAATATTGTGAAATAGGTCTGTTACACCTGTATACTCCCGAAACTCCCAGTGCACGAACTCCACATCTTTGTGTTGGGGGGAAATGTTTTTTAAATTCATATAAGTTTCTATCCCTAGTTGTGTATTTTCCGGAGCTTTCCTAATGGTTCCTTAATGTCCTCGCTAATTGATCGCGACACTCTTTTTAACGCAGCGCCGCTCCGCTAGACATCTCAGCGAGATCTTCGTAGCCTTAAAAAATCCCAGCATAGAATATTGTACGAATGTGAATATTGAAGGTTAGCTTCTATTTTTAAAATCCCTAATTAGTACGTCTGTAAAGCAACTAACAGTTGTCGACAGATGAAAATGAGGTTTATCTCAATATTAAGTTGATTAGAGACGCAGTCTAGTCCGCCAGTTTTTCAATCATTCTCCAACATTTCACACAGAACTTAATTTTATTTCGGAAATAATACGGCCATTCAATCCATAATCATTTTCAGTATGACTCATAAAATAATTCTTAAAGGTACTTTAAATAATAATTAATACAAAGTAAATTAATCAACTAGAAAGATATGAAAAAAAAAAAAATCTATCCAAAAAATATTTATTCGCTACCGGGATTCAAACCTAGACCTCTTCCTGTCCGGAGATTTCATTTGTATTAAAATATCACAGAACTATGTTCTGAAAATGCAACTTCACAACAAAAATGTGTTCGTCTTAAAAAAGTATGTTTTTATATATATATATATATATATATATATATATATATATATATATATATATAGAATATATACACACTATTATTATTTAACAAATAATAAAAGTGACCCTTCTTCTAAAATGGTTATTATGTTCCGGTTGTGGTAGTCATCAACCCTGAACACCCCCTGAACGCTGAAAAACACAAATATTCTTCTGCCGAAGTCTGCACCCTTCTTAATAGTGGCCTTTTGTTGGGTTAACTAACTATTCATTCCTTGTGGCGGTGTGTAACATTTAAATAGTTTACAATTGATAAAATGAAATGATGTCAAACGAACATTGCTCGTCACCAGATAGATGACATACACATTCTATTGATTTGTTGCAAATCTCATTGAAAACACAATTTCACGTATCGCAATCGAGAGAGCTGTTACGAAATCTCATTGAGAGTATTCCGTGCATAATAATTGAGAACGCTGTATACAAATCTTATTGAGAATATTTCATTGGAGTCCGCTGTTATGTGTTAGATTAAGTAACAATGTTGTTAAATTTAAAAAAAATATATATATGTATATATATACATATTAAATAATACAAGTATATACAAATAATCCAATCCTATTGTTATGTCGATAAATATCTAGAATTTTTGACATCATATATACCTCTAGGTAGTAAATAGGTATGGATAAAAAAACAGTAAATTTTAAACTAATAATATTATCTTACTATACGTGCTTAATGTCGTAAAATCGTATATGAAACGAAAACTCAAGAAAATAATAATGGTGAATATTATGTTCCAACATTGACTCGTGCATTCTGAAAGAAATAGGCGCGTACGTTACTTGCGCACCATACAGTGACTCTGCGTGGATGTTAAAGTCGTTGTTAAATGTATTAATTGAAGATTTTGAGTGCCCCAATATCGGTTATTTTGTTTATTAAGCAAAACCCGCTAAGTCGAAATAAGCTTCCTCGTTCATGATGGGTTTTTTTTTCCAAAAGTCGGGGTCATCAATATTGAGCTGCAAAACATGTGCTGTTGCATATTATTGAGGCATTAGATGATTCAAAATAAATTGTAATCAACTACGCTCTACGACTACCAAATGGGAACTGATAAATGTCTGCCAAACCAAAATGGCGGGCAAAAAAAATCCACCTGGAACATAATATTGAATCTGTATATTAATTTCTAAGCATTATTATTGTGTTTTTTTTTTACCGTAATGTTTGAAAATGGTACCAATTATTTCAATATCTGGCCAATATCCAAACTACCGGCCAAAGAAACTCTCGTACGTCTCCCATCTCATTTTCATTAATTTTGTTATTAGTACGTATTTAGCTTCTTCTGTGTAAGTTTTCTGGACTAATCTACCGTGTATATCATTATAGTTTGTATGACGAACGACTTTGATGCAAATCCTCACGAAGCTTCGGTGACAGTCATTTACACATTTCCGATTGGGACCAGACTCGGTATACCGTCATGCCTCTTCGTGTGATGAGCGAACCAGGACCAGCGTCCATCCGTTTCGGGACGCCGACATTATCTGTGAAATTGTTTCTCCAGATCTTCCTGGCACGGAAGCTGAACGAACTAATTAAATTCAAGGCGGTTTGGATGCTCGTGCGTTGTACCAATAAAAATAGCCAGCAGAAAACAATCTGCTATAATCTGTTGGATTGTGCGGTCACGGCCGGTGTTTGCGTAATACATATTTTTCTATTCTGAAAATCATTTAAAGTACATAAAGTACCGTTTTGGTCATGTTGCGACACACAACTGCGACACTGTCTAGTGACAAATTATATTAGGGGTCTCGCTGGTACCCACCCACCCACCCACGAATACATATTCATTTAAATTATATTTTGACTATACAGAGTAAAATAAAATTTGATTTGTGCCTGCGCTCTCAAAGGAGGAGTCAGAAACCTCAGTCGCCTCGGCCACGGCTGAAGTTGCGAGGTGTACATTACCATTGTTCAGTAAGTCCTCTACATACAAACGAGCTCTATTCATGTGTAGAGGACTTACTATGCATGAACGTATTTAGTGTAATAATTGCCACTTTCACTTAATCGCTCTTGCGTTAATTTCGATACGTGCAGTGCTGAGGTTAAAATGAATTGAACAAAATGTAGCTACCCCTAGGAGCACGCGCAACTGTCGAGACACGAAGTAACCTTGCGAGCTGCTGCCAAATTTGAAATTTCGGATGTTGCACTTATTTAAATAGTTGGACGCGGACGTTGGTATCTTTTAAAGTTCGCAAGCTGAATGTTCGCATGTTGGGGAATTTCTGTATTAGTATAATAATCAAGAATATATATCTAGCAGATTGATTGCTGCTAATCCCTGCTGCCAGCGGTGACTGCAACGCGCCCAGGGCTTCCTCAGAATCTAATTTTTTAATGCGGAAATACCTTATTATATTAATTGTATTGTTTTAACAATGCACCACTTAATGTACTTTGTCTTTATTTCCAGTAAGAAAATACAAAATATTAGTAATATTTTGCTACCTAGAGCTATCTTAAATTGATACGGTTATCGTCAAAATGTTATTAACACGGAGGATATAGTGAATTTGAAGAAATTAAATAATATGAACAGGTAAAATAAAATCATTTTGAACTGCAGATCCAAGTAATTCTATCTAAGAATTATTCACAGCAGTTTTAACAAATATTAGACGCGGGTAAAATGTATAGCGAAATGCGGAAAGATTGTAAATGAACATTAATATTAATTAGTTGCTAATCTGTAATGCCATCTAGCCGATTTTTTAAAGACTTTTTTTGGCATTTTTAAAGGCTACACTTAACATATACAAATCCAGATATAGTGCAATCATATTATTAGATTAGATTGATGTTTATACTTTACGGCCACCTTATAAAAATAGTGAGTAATGTGCTATGCTATAACCCAGTGTTTTGATTTACCGCAGCCCGCGACCGGTTCCCGTCCACGTCAAGCACGGACGAGAACGACAGCGGCTCGGAGGGCTCCCACTCGGGCGGGCGCGGCGGCGGCGCGCGCTCCTCGGGCGGGCCGCACGCGCACCAGCCCGGCTCCGTGCGCAAGCGGCGCGGCAACCTGCCCAAGCACTCCGTCAAGATCCTCAAGCGCTGGCTGTACGAGCACCGCTACAACGCGTACCCGTCCGACGCGGAGAAGCTGACGCTGTCGCAGGAGGCGAACCTGACGGTCTTGCAGGTTTGTTTTCACTGATGCATTCATTATTCATGGAAATTCAGCGTTATGTTTATACTTTTTTGAAATGGACACACGTAGGTATCGGTTTTCTTCGTAGCTATAAGATTTAATACTAACGTGCTGATCACCCTGGACGAGCACCAAAAGTCTTAGCTCTAAGCTGATCGATGCGTTATTATTCTAATAGACGTGCTTGTGGTCCAGTGGTTACGATACTTGCCCAGTGATCCTAGTGGTCGGAGACTCGAGCCTCGCTCCAGGAGGCCATCAAGTTAATCATATTTTCGTAGCACAAGCGTTTAGCTTAATTTCAAAATAGTAAAAATATTAATATGACACGTATTCCGTGTACGCGTCTCTATTTATTTAAAATTTTAAAATATTTCCATATAACTGTTAAATTCCAATATCACACACTTGAAGAGACGCGGATGATGTTATTTTTTACTTAAATTCTAAAATAGATTCCTCAGATTTACTCAGACATACAAATAAGTAACCGACCAAGATCGCGTGGCAACTTAGAAATTCACAAATTTAAAACAAGTGCTTCTTAACACCATTACCCCTATCAAGGTATACATTTTTTTAACACCCCCTCCCATATAAAAACAAAAGAGAAAAAAATTACTAAGACTTCAAATCGCAAATCAAACAAATATTAGAAAACTCAGCAATTACAAGTTCTAATTGATTATGTTTATGCATTCAATAATTTAATTCTATATTTATATCTTATTTTTATATCTACCTTTACATTATTTTAAAACTTAAATACTCTCCAATTCAAATGTTTTCCGAATAAAATATTAAACTAGCATACAGGATTCGGATTTCGTCGATTGATGTCGCCGGGCTCTGCAGGTAGCATCGTATGTAAAAAATTGCATTTATTTATGAATCTTCATTTGTTATAATTTTGAAAAAAATCTTAATCATGCGTTTGGTACTTTCTATTCTCAAAAATGTTTTTACCGCTGACACGCTTTAGAGAGGTAGAGAGGTAATCGAGGGAATGCAGAGACGCGACAAATATTTATGAAAAGATCTGTGAAGCCATGGAAAATGTGAAACGAATGAAAAAAGATAAAGAATTGCTGATCTCTAACAAGAATAGAAAACTCAGCGATCTCCACGCGCGGGTTCGCACCGGTTCTCGCACATTTGTTTCTGAATATTTATAATAAAATCGAGTATTGAGATACCACATACCTACTGTAATAGTGAGAATTTCTGTTTATTTTGGTACGTTCAGCATCAAATCATTTCAATTGTTCAGAATATTCGAAACGAGTTTAAAATCCCTTTCAAAACAGAATAAACAATATAGGAGATATTTTTTTTGGAGACATCATTGAGAAAATTTAACTACTACCTATGGGTAGCCACGAGAAATATGATTTACTACCAGGGACGTGCAGTACATACAAGCAAAAACGCTGTGTATTACCAAAAATTCTGGGAAATAAAATAATCTTTATATTACGAAAAGAACCTGTAAAATTCTTGACGGTTATTACCAGAATTGGGTAACCTCGTTTATGATGTAACTCACGACTTTAGTCTAGCAGTGAGTTATTTGCGAACTGTTTGTAACAACTTCATATGCATTCTGGTCCGCGATTTGCTAGCACTTAAGTATTGAATGAACCTAACTTGTTTTTTCAAGCCTTATAATAATTGTACTGAACTAAATATGTTTTTTATTTAATCTATATCGGCATTTTGCTTGACGTCTGCGGATTTTCTGCATTTTTCAAACAATTTGTGCTTAAGGCTGCTGTTTTTGAAAATAAATAATCCTTACTGAAAACTGCGTAAAATGACATTTCTACGTATTTGTTTTACTTGACAGATTAAACGTTTCGTGTTTTTAGTGTATTCCAACCTATGATTCCATATTTCGGTGTTTGCGTAGATAAAATTTTTAAGTTATTTATCATCTGCCGAGCGAGCGAGTTCGCATTTTTCAGGATAGTATTAGGTTATATCATTACCAATATTAAATTAAATGTCAAAATACAATTATTTATGTTATGAGTTTCGGCTATGCTAATTTGTAAAGCTAGTTATTTAAATAAATGTTTTTGAACACTGTTAATGAAACATTTTAAATCCGTTGTCCGAAGGAGAAATCGTTGGTTACAATTGTATTCTAAATTTAAATTGATAGAATTATTTTCAAAATTAAAAAAAAAATCTTTTTTTGATATCTAGTATACCTACCTATTGTTAACTTAGCATCATCGGTAACAGCATAACCTAACTTTGTGCCTACTGCATGCCACTGATTACAACAGAGAAAGATATATGGGAGGCTTGGTTTAGGAAAAAGATGCATCTCCTGGTTGAAAATCTTGCGCGACTGGTTCAGAGTAGTTGCCTTATCCAAATAGCCTTGACGATTTCCATGAAGAAGAAGGGAAGCCATAACTCACGTACCCAAACCACAGCACGGTCAAGAAAGAAAGCTATGTCCATGTGATTAATTTTAAGCATGTTTATCGCATATTTATTTAATAAATTAAGTTATTGAACTGTTGCAATAAACATTATTTGGTTTTATGATAGCTAACCGCTAGAGCTAGCTTGGCATTAGTATTTACCGCCTTTACAAAGATAAACATGTGATAATTTTTAATAATAATGGATATATATATATAGCGCCATTTTCGTAAAAAATTTTACCTCAAGGGCGCTTTACACATAAACTGTTTATAGTTCTACAATTATCTTTGTTTTTAAAATTAAAAATTATTATTTTCACTTATGGAAATGACTTTTTGAAAAGGTGCGTTTTTTGTTTTTTCTTAAATAAAGTCTCTGATGCACTGTTTCTTATGACGGAGGGCAAAGAGGTCCACGCTTTTGGGCCTGCCATCGCAAATGCCCGTTCACTAAATTTAGACTTCTGACAACGGTCGGTCGGTTCTACAACCCTTCCCGACCTGAGAGTTTGACGTCTACCATTCAAATTGTCTGGGATACAAAGTTCTTGAAGATACAGAGGCGCCATGTTATGTGTCGCCTTGTACATCAACCGGCACAATTTAAATTCATCTCTTTCAGGGAATCGGAGCCAATGTAGCTGATGTAAAAGGAATGTTATATGAGAGAATTTGGAAACTCCGTATATTGTCCATGCAGCTGCATTTAAAATAGATTGTAATTTATCCAGCTGAAACATTGGCAGGCCAGCATAGACGCTGTTACAATAGTCCACACGTGACACCACAAATGCATTTTTAAGTAGACGCCTAAAGAGGAAGATGTCTCCGAATATTTTTAATCTGTTTCAGTTGATGGCAGCATGCACTGACAGTTTTACTAATTTGTGTATTCATTGAAAAATCTGAATCGATGTGCACTTCCAACAACTTAACTGCAAATTTAGCATTCGCAGACATTGATTGCTGTATTAAGTTTTGCCTTCTACGTGTTGCTGCCCTTAGTAGTTTTTAAATATTTGATAAAAATATATCATTTACGGCATGTAAAATTTATACTTTATTAATTTAAAAAAATCTTTGTTGCCGTTCTCAATCGTAATTTATTATATTCTAAATGTAGAATTTAACCTATATATTGATTGAATAAAGTACCTGCATATAATAATATACAAGTATATTAAAATAAGGAATTCAGAAGAAATGTATAATGGCATGGCACTTATTATCATCATACACATCGTGCAGAATGGTCTTGGCATTTGAATAACCTTCTGACATTATTGCTCTTGTAAAGGTACTAAAAGAACTTGAAAAAAAAACTAGAAATTTTCGATGTATAGTAATAATTGTGCTTAAAACAAATTACATAAATCGCTTCGAAAGATATAAAATCTATTGGGACTCGAACCGGAAATTTTCAATTAGCGCTTGACTGTTTTACCAATTAAAAATAAATGTCACATTAAAAAAGTAACTGATTAACATTTGATGATAATTTACAGGGATACTATGACTTAGTTATTAAATCAGTCTCCGGCAATAGAAAATTTCGGGTTTGTTTAAAAAAAAAATTATTACCACACAGGGACAAATTATAATAATAATGAAGATTAGTAAATTTTTCTTTGTATCTAAGTGATTTATCTGATTTGTTTTAATGATCAATTGAACTTTGTTTTTAATTCTCAACTTCACAATGTAAAAATGTGGTTTCATTTAAAAATTTGATAATATGCTCCCTGTTGTGCTGGTGAAATTCCTCGATTTTCACCCCAGCCGCTTGTGATTATTTTCGAATAGTGCATTTTACCCATTTTAACTGGAAAAGCGACTCGTCGGAAGCAAACGGCACGGCGTATAAACGACGCTGAAATGTTATAATTTTAGTTTTCCCCGAGACCCGGCCGCCGCTTTTCACTGTTTATGTCGCTAATTTGAATGCGCCGAATCCTGTTACGCCGGCCCGACTTACATAAATCTCGCCGGCTGCAGCTGTCGCCGGAGTCGCGGTAAATGTGTAAACCGGATTATTTTTACTGCTATGTACATGATAATATATTATTATGAATCGAAAATTTCATTTCATTCACTTCGGAATAGAGTGTGTTTTTAATTATTATTATCGTGAATATTATTATCATTACGTAGGATTATTACATTATTTAAATAATACCTTTCTACGATAGGTAACCCCCTCCCCTTCACAATAATATCATATGTCCGCCTAATTCGAAAGAAATTGACACTTCACTCCAAAATAATAATATTATATAAGAGAGGCCAGATCTGTGCAAATGATAAATGTTTAGATGCAAACGGAGCAATGAGCTGTAGTAGTGTGATAGTGACAGACAGCGGTACGGCAACTGGAGTAGAGAAAAAAGTGTGTTAGAAACTGTAACAATTAACGTTACTTAATTTTCAATGTCCGGCCCGCCATCGTGTATATAACAAATGAGACAAATAATTATTTGTTTATTTATTTTATAAAGCGGTTTAAATTAATTTATGTGTGTATGCAAGTTATATTAACACTTTAAAAAAATACAGTAATATTCATACATTCATATTTTCAAGCAACCTTTATAAAAATTCAATTTGCATAGTTGTTTATTATTGTATTACGCTATACATCAGTTCATAGTGGTGTGGGTACATTCTGTATATTTAGCAAAAACACCAGTTGCTTAATTTATTTTTAAAATCCCCGTCAAGTGCCGCCGATAAAAGTCTAGCGACGAGATATATGAAACGCGTGACAAAATTAATTGAAAATGTACATAGTGCCCGTGGAGTATTAGTTTTATGTTATATAAAATAGCTATAAAATTTTAAAGAATTTTAATAAATAATATAAATACAGATATTTTTAATTAAATCATATTTTTATTGCGAAGTTGTAATTTTAGAACAGAGTTAGAAATTATTATAGATGAATCACTTACAAAGAGATAAATTGATAAACAAATATAGTTTCTAACAGGAAATAATAGATGTCTTACTAAAATAGAAGGACTTTAAAAAAATGGATATAACATCGAAAAATCGACGTGAAATTAAATAATAATATTTTAATGAAAACGCATTTTTATTGTGAATTTGTAATTTCAGAACATAGTTCTATGATATTTTTAATACAAATAAAATTAATCAATTAAAAATTGTTCCGGGTTCGTATAATAATAATAATAATAATGGATAATTTGTATAGCGTCACTTTCGTAAAAAATTTCTCCTCAAGGGCGTTTTACACATAAACTGTTTATAGTTCTACAGTTATCTTTTTAAATTAAAAATCGTTATTTTCACTTATGGAAATGATTTTTTGAAAAGGTACTGTCCCCGGTAGCAACTGATATGTTTTTTTGAAATATAGATTTTTCTGTATATCTTTCTAATTATTAATTTAATTTATTTTAATAATACAATAATTGGTAACTCATCCCGGTAGTAACTACCTATATATTTATCCGATTTTTTCCGCGTATCTTTTTAAATTATTCATCCAATTTGTTTTAAATACTATTCATTCATCATATACTTATTTTTTTAAGTTCTGTTTTCTGATCTGTTATCTACATCTATAGTTGTTCGAAGTCAGCATTGTACCAATTGTCAAGAACACACTGCATACATTTCCTAGTTATATTTGAGTGCACTGTAAAATAGGCCGAACCCGAAGCCGGTATCGAATCTTCGCTATTTCGGAATTGTGTCGAAAGAGGACAGTTGTCACGAAATTCCTGCCTTGGGTCGTTGGCCATCGTCGACCAAGGCAGGCAGGCATATTTATATACTTAACCGTAACCGCGCATCGCTTCTTCTAGTTTCGTCTTGATGTAGAAATCGTTTTCGTTATTTCGGTGATGTAACATACACCCGCATTTCGCGCCGTCTCTTCGCCGTCTAGACGCGGAGGGTTCTTCGTTTTATTCATTCATTCAGAGAGCCGCCGGTCAATTCAGATTATTACTGCCTAGAAAAGGGCATGTCGCCTAGTTAGGTGACTGTGTCCGCTGTTGTTGGACCAGCACGAAAATGTACGTACAAAATCAGGAAGGAGAATTTTTGTTCGTGAATTATGTAGTTCCATTTTTATAATTTTAATGACGGCGTTCTCTCTGACTCTATCTATAATATATGTATATACAATTAAATGTCTGTTTGTCTGATCTCTATGGGACCCTAAGACCCAACATCTCCCGCCGATATAAATGTCTATATTGAGTGGCATTCATTACAAATTTTGCTTAATTTCATTCTAGAACTGAAAAAAAATACGGCCATCCCATTCCACTCTCCCGAATATTAATCCCTCCCTTTACTTAAACCAATATTTCGAATAAAAAAAACAATTTTGCATACGTCAGTATTCTTTACTATACTGCTTAAAATAACGGCACCCTTTTCATTCCGAACAACATTTTTGCGTTATGAAATCGTTTCGAGTATAATTTTTTTTTAATGCTTTTTATGTACTTATAAAAAAGTTTTTGTTTAAAAACGAACATTTCATTAAAACGATATCGTTTTCAATTTTTTGTGTATGTGCATGTGACAAAGGTGCGGAAATAATGGAAACAAAAGTTTATTCAACTAAACACAAATTAGAACAGTCGAACAGAAATGAGTAAATTATAACATATACATGTGACATTAGAAAGAAGAATAGATAATAAACAGGCATCACTACTGAAGTCTCTGTCTTATTAAGGTGGGATCCGCGGTGATCCCATTAAACACTCGCGGTTTCTTCGTAAGCCCTTGCCGGAGAAAGCTCGACAGCAAGATCGATTAATTTCGCCGCCACACTGCGCCCAGGCGGAGAGACATCTCTGAGATCAGAGGTTTCGGCGGTCTGCCTGGCTCTCTGCGCGGGCGTAGACTGCAGGCGGGTACGGAGCTCGAGCTTCAAGTGAATTCGGCGCAACTTCCCGAGTACTAATCCGGTTCAGAATATCTCCCAGACATATTAACCTCCTAAGAACGCGAAGACTGTGTTGTGGCGGGAATAAATTTTGGTGTGCTTTTTGCACATATAATCCCTTGAAAAAGCACCGAAGTTTGGCTGGCGCAGTTTTTACTGGTTCCGAGTAGTGTATGTAATCGCAAATATTTTAGATTATAACTTCATCTGAATCCCCGGCTACGCCGGGCGCGGACTGCTAGTTCGGTTTGTAATAATATATCTTTTACATTTATTTCAACCATTTGACGGATCATTTAATCCAAATTTAACATCTTTCAACTTCACCCCGTGACCTGTTTCTGAAGCATTTGAACGGGCGATCATTGAATGCCGCTTTGGTCGCGATTCGAGTCCAACATAACCGAGTGCCGTATGTCCACTTAAGGCGGCCCAGAGCAGATTTCATTTTTGCGCGCCACCTCCCTCGCAAATAATAATGTACACTTTTGTTTAATAAAATTTAAATATAATTGCTACTTATAGTGTAATGACACTACTCTTGGGCGACCTTACAATAGCGAATTGACTATCTAAACTGACAACTTTATAAGGATATTACATTATGTGTGTGCTTGTTGAGTTACAAAACGCATATTTAAAATTCACGTATGAATGAAATCTGTATTGAACTCGATTAGACACGACGCTTATTGCATTTCTGCTTTCAACGATACGTTCAAACTTGGAAATAGTTGTACGATTTCAAAATAAGTACCACTAAAAATATGAGAAATTGAGTTCAAAAATGGTGAACTCATTTTTAGTAAAATTCTTCAGATTTTGCGCATCTTTACCGATACAACTGCTGTCTGTAGTTACGCGACCGTTTTGAGTACATAAACAGACGTCGATCGAAGGCACCTGTAAAGCCGGAAGTTACCTAACCTTTCCTACTGGTATATAACATATTTGTAACACATATTTATTAATGATGGTGAGTTGCGCAATTGATCGGAAAGAAATCGAATAAACTTTATATTCGATCCGATTAAATCCCTTTTTATATATCTATCATTGTAATAAATCTTTATTTTCTTTTCATCGCTTAGTACCAATATAATGTGAACTCAATTACTAAAATTAACTGAATTTTAAAGAACACTTCCGTCTTCCTGAGACCCTTTAAATTACCTTGCTAGCTTCTCTTTTATACTGGGCGGTCTCCTATGTCATTCTTGTAGTATGTCTATAAACCAAATACGAGTACGCCTTGATGGCCCGAATTTGTGGACGATTCGCGATACAGAAACGGTAATAGAAATTTCAAACGTCTCCTTATCTGTAGGTTTATCCATCTATTTGCATCCACTGAACAAATTTATAGTTATTCCACTGGAACATTCGAAGTCGCCTCGCGCTCGCTAGCTTTTGGCACATATGCGTGTACACAGCACGGCGCACCGGGCGCGTAATAAATACGTATCAAATAATAATGCAGGACTGCAGTCGTCTCGCTCGCTCGCACACGCGCGCGGCTGTCGTCTTGTCCAAATGTGCGACCATGATTTTGAATGGGTTTGTGGCTCTCAAGGCGAGCTTGTCAAAAAACGCGATCTTTGACCGCCAGAGCGCGCGAGCTTCCTCGGCTGTACGATTCCGTTTTGTTTGGAGAATGTATTTTATCATTATTTGTTCCTGGCGTATAGTTTGTTGAGCCCATTTTTTTTTCTTAACTTTTAATTAAACGCGCTTTGTCCGTGAAATCACCTTGTACTAAGATGCAAGGATATATTAGTTGATTATTTCCTCAAATGTATTACACTAATTCATTTTAATGTGTTCAATTTTACATTTATTTATATTAATTTTATTTTCAATGATGCTTTATTACAAATTTTACTAGAACAAAAAGTACAACCCTTAGTCGTTCAAAACGTTTGTTTATTTTATTTGTAAAATGTAAATTAGGGTTTACTTTACTTACGTGATACTTTTTACTACATGCTACATTGTTATATATAACCAATTGAATAACTGCTAGTGATGAGAAAAAATGCTATTCTTGATTCATTGGTGTGATTGGTATTCGATAATATCAGTGATTGAAAACTGTGACTGTGATCAGAGTTTCATTACTAATATGCATGCGCCGCACGATATCACAATACACGAAATAAAACATCGTTTTTAGCGTATTTATTTACATTATTCAAACTTCATTTGTGTAAAAAACATATTCTAACATTAAGAATTAATATACATCTAATTTAATATCATCACAAAGAGAATATGAGTTTATTTTTCGGGTCATATTCTCATCGCAGCGAGTCAAATACGTAAAATGTTTTGGCAGAATCGATTAGATGGCGTTGATCACGAATTATAAGGTCATCCTTCATGAATATTTTGGCCTCATATGCACATGCGCCGAATCACGGTTCACATACAAATATAATTACAATAAAAAATTGAATCACAAATCACAATATTCCCAGATATTCAATCACTGATAGTGAGTGTGACTCAAAAATATCAGTGAATGACTCACGGTTCGTGATTTTGAGCTCATCACTAATAACTGCAGTATATCGAAAAATGTTTTTGTTTAAACTTTGTTCCAAATGATCTCACACATGTTTGCCAAAAGTTAGGTATTTTGAACTCTAATGTCAATAAATATGATCAATGAAATATCAATCAAATTTGAATAGGTATATATAATATTTGAAATAACTGCAAAGGAGATATTTATAGAACAGCAAAATCTTTAAATCAGTCTCCTGTCTAATTTGTCATTTGTTAGTTATATAGTTTTATCTGTACAGCTACAATGTATATTGTATGTGTAACTACTCATAGATGAGAAAAATAATATATATGTATATAGAAATAGATAAAAAGCTTGAAACATTGTATCTGTGACTTGAAAATGAAGCGCAGTCTTGGTTTCTTTAAGATCTCCAGTCAGGTTCTTTAAGAACTTAGTTCAGGAGGGGGTTAGCCGTCATTTTCACTATTATATTTTCATACGCTAGTAAAAAACAACGATTTGTATTTACAATAAAATGATTATTAAATAATGCTTATTAAAAAGAGATTGTATATTTAATTTTATCCAACAATTCCATAAAACGTGTCAGAAAGAAAACTGATAATATTAATAAAACATAAATTCTGCACTAAAAATTGACATCTTCGCAAAAATTTATTGTTATGATATTTGGATTCATTTATGTTTTTCTTATATTTCACAATGTCGCAAGTTTATATGTTAGTGAATTTATTAATTTTTAATCAGTCACCACCTCCTCTCCACGCCCACTTCATCATTATAGAAACTAAAATATTACGCACCATGGAAACCAAAATTATTATTTTTATTATGTCTCGGAACAGTACTGCAGCAGCGGAGTCTTCTAAAAGCTTTCATGCAGCCATGTTTCTTTTCATTTTTATATCTTTTTTAAATTAGTGAATAGTACTGTAAAATAATTTGTTATGTGAAACCTTAACTGGTTATAAATTCATAAATAATTTTCAAAGCATAATTGATTAAATATAACCTTTTTGTTATTAATAGTTTGCATCGTTTGATGATAAATAGTCTGTTTGTAAATTATTTTCACAAAACCGTTACCACTCCACAAACTTCAAGATTCTCAAATATCCTTAACCCTTACTACGCGTCATCTTTCAACAACAACATTTTCAGTACGCGGCACCGTTTCAAGAATATTTATACTTTAATTTAAATCATAAATACGAGAGTAAAAAATAATTGGTATCGCTTGAGAAGATCAATAATAGATAAATATATTTTCTGTTTACTAAAAGAAACAGAGACATGCTTAGAATTGACAGAATATATAAACAAAAATATCTCATACTGATGGGTCACCACTCGAGCGACGTCGCCATGTTGGTCCGTTGTACAAGGTCGGAACACTGCGCCGCGCGCCTTATATTACAGACTCCTTTTCAAGTGGAACACCAATAAATCACACGCAAATGTTTATCATTAAAATCGTTATCTTGAAGAACAGTTTAGGGGCAGAGACACTTCATTTTTATTAATAGTCTGAATACTGTAAAGATTTAAAAATGTTTTGAGGTGTGATATATTTTAAAACAAGGATATACACATAAGGACACTTTACAAGCACCACACATAAATTTTGTAAGGGACATTTTTTTTTCCTGAATTTTGGTATTGCCGCAAACGTGACATCGTCTTCGGGGTTTGTTATTTTTAAGTGTTGGTGGAATGGGTTCTGGCATATGGTCGGCTAGTGTTTTGGGCAAAATTCTGTGTGGAGTATGGCTTGTTGAAGGTGTTGGATGTGGTGTATTGATAATTGGTACAGAGTATTTTTCTAAGAGCTGTCTAATTACGCTCAGCTGAAATTCAGCTAATGTTTTTTTGTTACCGGTGACAAATTTATACATATTATAGCCATTCAATAAATATAAATCAATTATGTGAAATGCTACTTTTTTGTACCATTTCACAGATTTCCTCATACATGATAAGCTACTAAGCATCATGTCAGTTTTGTCCACCGCACCCATAGATTTATTATACTCTATTATGCACTTTGGCTTCAGTATAGGCTCACCCGTTTGATAATGGTTTTTCCCAGTGCATTCAAAAGATTCGTCATGTAAAGTGGTAAGGATATGCACATCTCTTCTGTCACACCATTTGAGGGCCAATAATGGACTGTTCTTCTTAGCCTCTATTTCTCCCTTTTTTAGTTTTTTAAAATCTGGCATCCCTTTCCGATTTTTTCTCACCGTCCCACACGCATTCGTTCGGTTAGTATGAAGGTATTTAAATAACGTCGGACTTGTGTACCAATTATCACACCACAAATTATGGCCTTTACCGATATAATCATTTAAGAGGGTAGTGACAACAGCTCCAGAAACTCCAATATTTTGATCATCCACTATTTCCGTTCCTTGTCCACAGTAAATTATGAAATCAACGATGTAGCCTGTCATTACGTCACATAAAACAAACATTTTGATGCCAAAACGATGTCGTTTTTTTGGAAGATATTGTTTGAATTTAAGCCGGCCTTTAAAAACAATAACACTTTCGTCAATACATAAATTTTCATGTGGGACCATTGTTTCTTTAAATATTTTACGGGTATGTTCTAATAATAATCGAAGTTTTACGAGTTTATCTTGCGAAGCTAATTCATATGGGTCAGAGAAATGTAGCATCTGTAGTAACAATTGGTACTGATCTCTCGGCATTGTTTTACCGAAAATTGGACTCGCGAGTAAGGGATCAGTACTCCAGTGTTCTTCAATAGACAAATGCTTATTTCTTGTCATAAGCATTGCTGTTGCAAAAAATACATACATTTCTTGTACGGTGGTATCTTTCCATTTATGTGAACGTGATTTTGGCCCGTGTTCCTTCTTATTAAAATTAAAATAATAAAATTTATTAGTTTCCTCCACAATTTTTGACATGATCGAAAAGTTGAGGAAATGTTCGAAAAAAATTGATTCTGATGAATTTTCAGAAAAAATGTTGGTTGTTATGCCAGATTGGAAGTCATCAAATTCATAAATGATGGGAATGTGAGGTCCAGAAGTCCAAGATTGCAAATATTGTCCAACGTCTTCCTCGATAGGTTGTGCTTCGGTATATAAATCGTCACTAACTATGTCACATGGTTCTAATTCTTCTTCACTCATTTCATAATCAGAGTCTAATTCTTGAATAAGGTCACCAATTTGTTCTTCATGCAAATTTTGCCGCTCCATTTTAAAGAATACTTTTTTTACAGTGGAAAGTAATATAAAATTAAATTTAAATTTGACAAAAACACGCACAAAAACGCACACAAAATGTAAACTCACATAAAAGTTTTGGTTCCGAATTATAATTCAACTCACTATGACAACTCCGAAACACGACACGAAAAGAAAAAAGAGCACACCTAACACTTGCAAAAAAATGTTTAAATAGTTTGTGATAAATGAATGTTCCGTTAAACCAATGTATACTGAAAATAATGCATCGGAGCAGAGTCCGCTTTCGACGAGTTCGCTTTCGAAACTGCGCGTGCGCGCCGCTCAATCTTAATATGGCGGCAATTTTTCAAACTGATAAGGACTTGAGATCGATGGACGAGGTCCCGAAAAATGTCATTTTTGGTAACCTAACAAAATAATCTCGAGTGTATCTTGGAGATGTCGCTAAGGTGACGAAATAAGGAATTTTACTGTACAAATTTGAGAGTTCTATAACGAATACTCCCGATTTTACCGACATCCAAACGTCATATACCAAATATGATACAACCGCAGTGTGGGCCTATACCATGGCGCGACAAATGTGATACAACCGCGCCAGGCGGGTTAATAATGTGTTTATTCATCATATACTGAGGGCATATATCAATATTTTGTTTACCTATAATACTTAGAACATAGTTATCCATCCTAGGTCTTAATAAACATTCTCTTCCAATATACTTCCTCCGCTGACACCAGTATTCTACCTGGCATCATTGGCGAATACAGTATATTCTCAAATTTTTACAAAAAATATGTTTTCCAGTAAAATTGAGCACGCATGATTTTAAAAATGAACAGAAAAATTGATTGGGTTGAAAGTAAACAAACTCACAATGTGAAAACAAGTTTCGAAATTTTCACATTAATAAATTTGACATATTTTGTCTATGGATAACTAGTAACTTCTTAGATCTTTGCACAAAGCGTGTTTTCTGATAGAACTGAGTGCTGTAATTCCAAAAAAGTAAAAATTACATATAGTCGCAAATAGTTAAAAAGTTATTGTACTTTAAATTTTGTGAAAAACCAAACATTTATTTAATCAAAGAAAAAATATTAAAAAAACGAAAATGTTCTATTGTACTAACTATCCTCATCTAATAATAATAATAATATTAAATAATTTTTATAGTGCCATTTTCTTAAAAAATTCCACCTTTACTAGCTAACCTAACCTGACTGACATAATTAACTTAACCCTAATAAGGGAGTGAAATTTATGATTATATATATGTATGCAAATTTATATTGCACAGTAAGTTCATGAATATGTACTCTCAAATAACATTCCTTTGCTCGAGCTACATTGGCTCCGTTTTCCTGAAAGAATTGAATTTAAATTATGCTGGTTGATGTACAAGGCAAAACATAATATGACACTTCTGTATTTTCAAGAGCTTTGCATCCCAGACAATTTGAATAGTAGACGTTAAACTCTCAGGTCAGTCTATACTTCAGCCGCAGGAAGGGTTGTAGAACCGACCAGCCGTTGTCAGAAGTCTAAGTTTAGTGAACAGACATTTGTGGTGGCAGGCCCAAAAGCTTTTTGCCCTTCATTATAAGAAATAGTGCGACTAAAAACACACCTTTTCAAAAAATCAGTTCTATAAGTTCAAATAACAACTTTTCATTTTAAATACACAGGTAGTGTAGGACTGTAAACAATTTATGTGTAAAGTGCCCTTGAGGTGAAATTTTAGATAGGAATCTGTTGCACCATCCAATTAGTATTTCATATCATTGGACTTATGTGGGTCGTGACCAGGGGCATGCACTGCATACAAGCAAAAAAGCTGTGCATTACTAAAAGTTCTGGGAAATAAAATAATCTTTATATTATGAAAGGACCCTATAAAATTCTAGCCATTATTATCCGGATTAGCTAAACCTTGTCTATGATGTAACTCACAACTTTTGTGTTATTTGTAACAATTTCATGTACATTTTGTTCCGCGATTTGCTAGCACTTGGGTTCAGAATGAACCTAACTTGTTTTTTCAATCCTTATAATAATTGTATTGAACTCAATATATGTCGGCATCTTGACGTCTGCAGATTTTCTGCATTTTTTGCAAAGGCTGCTGTTTTTGAAGAGGAATAGTCTTTACCGAAAACTGCGTAGAATGACATTTCTTCAGCAATATCTCCCACTGATACCAATGAAAAGCCATGATTTGATATTATCTCCGGAACAAGTAAAGTCTTTTCCTAAAGCTGCACCCAGAAAAAATGATGGTGTTGGAAGAAAGAAGACCACATCCAGAATATTGAGATCTACGCCAATTAAAGATGATCTTGAAAAACTGTTGCTTGAGTTGAGTTGAGAGGGAATTAAAAAAAAATTATAATTTATAAGGAAAAATAAGGTTAGTATGAATTCCAGAAAATGTAAGGGAACGCGAGTGGACAAAACTGCAATGAAATCAGTGAAAAACATACTTTGGCCGATATAATATTGAACTCGCAAGATTCAGAAAATTACTATTGCCAAATATAATAATATGTAAATCAAGTGTGGAAAATAATTTAATCTTCTGACTGGAGAGCGGTTCCATTTTGAGTGCATTCTGAAAAACCCCAAACAACACATAATATTAATGATATGTTTTTGTGTAGAAAGTGATACAGGATCTGATGATTTTGAATCGTCTGATGTGTCTATAGACAAACTATTGAAGGTAGTTCAAGATAATGGTGGTTGTGACATAATCATGAAAGATTAAGATGAATAAGTTTTCATCTTGCTTATTTGAAATAATAATATTTTGGTCTTTTGTTGGCCAATATGACCTTTGACCATTGTTATTTTTATATATTTTTTATGTGATTTATTAATAAATCATAAATCTTTTCATTTGTTGTCCAATTCTTTACCTTTCCTACACTTAAAAAGTTATTTCATAGACCTTTGTAATACATTGATGGCCTTAATTAAATAATGTTATCATTTAAAAAACATTCATGTAGAACATTAGTATCTTTCAAAAAAAAAAATTTAAAATTTACTTTTTGCGAGTTTAATGATGATTTGAAAAAAATAACCCAGTATATACCAGTTCCCCCTATATGTATTTTTCACATATAAAATTCTTATTTACAGTAATTTGTTTTGTTGAACAGGTGTGCAATTGGTTCATCAATGCACGGCGCCGAATCTTGCCCGAGATGATTCGCCGTGAAGGTCATGACCCTCTGCACTATACCATATCGCGCCGGGGCAAGAAGTTGAGTGGCGGCGGTGGCGGTGGTGGAGGGGCGGGTGGAGAAGGGGGTGCTGCACCCGCTCCACGTCGCCCCTGGGATGCGGCCAGCAATGTATCTTCGCAGGAGGCCAAGCACGCGCAGCTGGCACAGGACCACGACTATGATGATGGACTACTTGTATATAGGTGGACATTCCTTTTCATTTTATATTTTATTTCTTTTGGGAGATGCTCTTAGAATTAGGTGTTCCTATAAATTTATTTATAAATAATCCTGCAGTAGTTGGTAGACATCGGTTATAAAGAAAAATCTACTGTTATAAGTAGAAACATATGCGCCATCATTTGTGACAAATCTGTCTATTCATACAACTCACTTCATAAATAGATTGAGTTTTTGACAGAATATTGCTTGTTACTCACTATCACTTATTTCTCTTCCCATTTCTCATTCACGAGTTTGCTTCCTAAATAAATATACATGTTTAGTTTATTAACATATTCACTTTCATCACACAAATTCTTTTCTTAAATTCATACATTGGCAAATGACCAGTTAATAATACAAAGTACTTTCTGCCACCTGGAACTCCTTGGAAAACCATTTTCAACGACATTTCTCACAATCCAATCAAATCTTCTTTTTGATATTTTGTAGGGTTGTTATGTCGTAATTTGCAAAATAAATTATATTTGATTGATATTACGATCTAATCATTACATCATTGTTTGTCCAGATTTTCACGTTCCATTAAGGGAAACTCAATTTGCATTAAGGGAAACTGAACAGATATAACCAAACTATTATTGTCTCTATTTACTGAAACTGTTACTCTTTGATATATTTAACTGATTGCAGTAGAATAATAAAATGTTAGTGGTTGTGTTGGAAACACATGGCATAGTAGCCCAGAAAAATTTACACAAAAGATTCTGAACGGCCGTAAAAATCTTTTTAATATGGAAGGTGGTTAACACAAAAAATAATATTTTTTATATTGCTGTTTTCTTGCCAAAATTTGTTTTGACTAAGTGCTGTTTTTATAACAATCAATTTTCTAGAACTAATGAACAACATCAAGTGATGGGTTCTGCTGTATAGCTTACTAAAATGCAAAACCCGAGGACGCCAGTTTCTTTTAAATGTTATTTATAATGTTTGTGCACATACATGATGAATCCCTTTGTTACAGAAGTGATGAGGATCAAGAAGAATATTCCAGTTCTACACCAAGTGAAGAAGAAGTCAAATATGATCCATCGGTATGGCAATCTGTCATACGCTATGGCACCAATGACAAGGAGAATCACCCTGCTTCCAGAGGGTTAGTTCACATATGGTCTTCCTCTACTTTCAATCTCATTCTTCCTCTTCTACTCAACAATCTAAAATAAGATTTAAATGCCTTCGGGTTATTTACTAGCCAAGGATAATTATTTTGTTTACATATTTATAAAATACAGACAATGAATATTTTCCAATGATTGTTAACAGTTCCAGTTCGGAGGCAATGTCCGTCCCCGTGAGTGAGGCCCTCAACACGGCCCCCTATTGGGCGGCCGCACACCCTCAGCTGGCACACTTGCCCCAACTCCCCCATCCGCTGCTGACGGGGGTGGGGGGGGCTGCTCCACGCCGCCACCCCCGCGTACAGGTAACTCCATACCTCCTACACCGCACCCCATAGCGGCAAGTACCATAGTGCACTTGCTTATAGTCAGTATGTTCTGAATTTATTTTCTAACTTTCTACTAATTTTTGTTTTTAACCTCTTCAACCTTGTGACCCATCTTAACATTTTTCTTTCTTCTGTTTTATGCTTGTTTCTGTTTCTGGAAATGATGTTTCTTTAATTAATTGTATATTTCTTAGTTTAATAATAATTATAATTAAATTGCTTGAATTAATTTAATAGGACTGTACTTTTTTTTTACTTATGCTTTTGGGATCTTGTCAGTTATCTGGATTATTTTTAAATTGTTTTAAATTTTTTTAAATAGAGTGTTATTTTATTGCAAATCAAATCTCGCTATCAACATTTGTATTGTTGACCAATTAAAGAGTTCAATTAAAGAGATTAATGCCGGTCTTTGCAATCTGTGTACAGTTTTCTGGGTCGATAAGTGCTTAGCCTTTTGTGAAAATTTCAATTATGAATTATGGGGGGAAATGACTGATCACATGTAGTGGTGATAAGAAACTGTTAAAACTTCCAAGTCTTGCAAATTAGTTACTTTCTACACTACATTGTACAGTCGTAATACAGATAACATACAAGATCTTATGTTTGAATTTTCGCTCTCATCCTTGATCTTTTTTCCTGTTACCTGCTCCCAAATCTTAAATCCCAAGATCATATTTAATTTTTAAAAAAATTTCAAAATTGATTTAGGAAATTAAATTGATTACATACATCATTGGGCGATCAATACCGATTGGTTAATATTATATTAAGTTCTCTCTTCTTCCCTTGATGCATAATATCATGAAAGTTGTACATAAACATAAAGTGACTCATTAGCATAACAACTCTACAAAATCTTAATGAATTGTTGGTAAATGTGTGTGATGCTTAAAAAAAAATTTCCGTCTCTTTTCTGTACTAATTATTTATTCTACTCTTTTAGAAACTATCCCAATCCATGAAACTTGCACCTCTTCCCTGTTACCGCCCACATATAATGGTAATATCATTTTATTGTCCCTCCATTTCATTCTCATTATATTCTTTACTTTGTAATTTTAACTTCTTTAATCAGATAATTAAGGTTAAATTATTCTTATTGAATTTATATCAAAGTAAATTTATAAGACATTTTAAACATATTTATGTATACATTACATGAATGAAAAATTATTTTTATTTATGTTAAGTTTCCGAAAATCAAATTTACAATTTTAATCTACCCTCAAATTTTTTTTACCTGTCATTGTAATTAGTTACCATTATCTCTAACAATGATCATTATAAAACCCTTAACATTGATGAGAACAAAATTGTAATTTTTCTTCACCTTTTTATTTCAATGGGTTTCTCTAAACTGAGTAACCTTCCTGGCTGTACGCTGAACCTTGAAATGGCTTTTATGTCCACCGGTTATATGATTAAACAAGATAAAATCTCCTTAATACTTATTCTTTACCATGTTTGATCATATAATGAGGGAACCCATCGCTAACCTTGGACCGTTTTATAAGCAAAAGTTCATATATCGGTCCTATTCATTCACTGTCAGGTTGGCATTTTTTTAATGCTTAACTGACAACCGTGTAACGCAGCTCAGCGCATAAAAGTCTAAGCAATGATGATATTTGATCATATCATAGTATTGTAAATACACGTCCCTAATTAGACCATTATCCTGAAGTAGTTTCTTGGTTTGTATATGTATATTTATATCCTTGCAATTTCTCCTTCAGCAATTTTTTGCTGTTTTATTATTTTGTAAATGTTGTCAGTAATTTTTTGACACCTGAAATTCTAACTACATATTTCTTTTTCACTATAAATTTCAAACATTTGCAATTTGGTCAATGACATTAAAAAATTCACACACCATAATCAATATTATAAATAGCAAAGTTTGTGCACCAGGTCTGGGTGCAAATTCATGCATAAAAAACATTTATTATATATAATTATCTAACTATGTGTTCCTTTTTTTATTATAATATTATTCCTCTTTTGCCAAGATACCTCAATCTCTTATTTTTATTAATCGATAGTCAACAAACTTTAATTATTTCATAATCAATAAGATCGTTTGGAAGATATATTTTTAATTTATTTTAGAGAACTCGTTGAAATTCATACTTCAATTTCCTAAAACTGAAGATGTTGCAGTTGACAAACAATATTAATTCACATAGGTTGGGTTCACTATCAGTTATACTCACTGGCATAAAAAAAAAATTTATATTATCCCATCCGTATTTCAATATTTTGAAAAAAAAGTGTGCACAGAAATACTATTTAAATTTTAACATTTTTGTTGACAAATTGACCCACCCCTAGGGGCGGTGACATGATTTGTCAAACTGCGGCGCACTCGATTATTTATTTCTAAAGCAAAAAAAAACAAGCGAAAGAAAATAAATAATATAAAAAGTTACATAAGAAAATCTTCATTAAGAATTTTAAATTTTCAAAGCACAAATAAATAAAAATATCCTAGATGGGTTCTTGATACAATAGTTTTTCACACACAAAACTATACAAACGTAATATAGTAAAAACAAAAAATACACATTAATAAACATAATTTCAGTTAAACTCGAGATTAACTTTATAAATTAAAGATTTTTCACTCCACTAGTATCTAACTGGGGGAATTAAACTCGATCATTTCTTTTGAATATCATATTGCATTGTGTAGATAAGATGCCAAATTATTATATAATAGCAATAAAAAAATTGACATCTCGTGTTATATTTCAACAGAATACATCTCGTAAATTTACAGATATGACTCACACAACTGGTCCATAAAAGATAGTTTTAGGGCTTAAGACTGATAAAAATGATGTGTAAAAATAAGATATCAAAATAATAATTTTGAATCAATCAAGTCGTTTGTTTCATATTACACATCATTATCACTCTCCATTGTATGGGTACAAAAATGTTTAGGTATGTGTAAAAAAAATATTTTTAGTATTTTTATGTTAATATGGAAAGGTAAAAAACCTTTTTTTACATTTAGGGAATCGAAGAACTCCTGTTGAAATGTGATGTTTTATGGGTTCACTCGTAGGTATTTTCAACTATAACTATTGTTTTTCATGGTATAGATATCTAGCGAATACGTCCAATAATAGAAAATTTTATTGAAAAATATTCTGCAGTTTATGAGATGTTGCGAATTTGCGAAAATATATAATACAGAAAAATAATAATAAAAAAGGGAATGCGCACTAAAAAGTTTGATTTTTTAAATATAAAGTATACAAACAAATCAGAATGTTCAAATATGACTCATACTTGCGAATATGGGGAGTTCAAGTTCAATCATAAATTATTTGTCAAATAGGAAATAATAACGTTTTACCAAAAAAATTAATGACTTGATAACTAATTATGCATCTATATGATACAATATACTTCGGAATAGTCGCCAAATTGATGCAAAATTTTTAAAAAGTAGCTCAGTGACACACTAGGTCGGCGATGTAATCTTAAAAAATAAACTCAAATTACGACTGGACAACCCTGTGCTTATATTGACAGTTACGTTCGAATAGTTAGTGTTTGGTAAATCGTTTTGTTTACTGATTATAATATTTATAATGCCAAGTATCCTTGTCATTTGAACCACACCACGCGTGAGGGCGGAGCTTCAACCGTCAACGTTTGGCAGCTGATATGCGAGAGTAAAATATTTGCACCTGCCAAATCTTGGCGGTTGGTATGCCGATGGGTTAAAACTATTTAATTAAAGCATAATCCATTTTCTCCAAATATGTTCCACTCCTGTCCTGACCATTATTCCAGCTGCCTCCCCTGCTCGCCCCGCTTCCCCGTCACCATCCTAATGTAGAGGTAACTTTATTAATCCTGTAATGTAATGTTTTCTTTTCTTTTTACTCGGTGTTTTTTAAATAATATTTAGTCTTGTAAGTTTTGATATCAATGAAGCAATATATAGATGCAAGTGCACTAATTGAATTGGATGTGCTGTGTACACCATATATTGGAAACAATTTATAAGAATTTATATTCCATATCTTTCAAATTGTATATATTGTTTCATTGATTATAATTGGACATTAAAGGTTGGTTGTTTAATCAGTAGAAATTTTTTTACTATTGCAACTTTTTACTATCACCTGTGGTAATAAACATTAGCAGTTGTTCGAATGCCAATTTTACTATTGTCAAAGACCTGAAAATTTTGTCAAATTTATTTATTTTTAATTGAATCGAAATTTGTCAATTTACTGGCAAAAAATCTTTGGTCTATGTATAACAGAAGAATAATAGCAGGATATTGAAAGATTCATTGTCGTGTACTGCAACTTAAAAGTATCAATGTGACAGATTACTTTGAAACAGCTGTGAAGAGTCTGCCATTTTTAACTATCAATTTACAGTTTTATCATCCAATATCGTCGGGTAAAATTAGTTTTCTATTGCATGTATTTTGAATGGGTAAATATTTTTTACTAATGATCAAACAACCGGCCCTGAGATGCTTTAATCTAGATAGAAAGTATGTGATATGTTTTTATTTAAAAAAAATTTGTTCATGATAATAAATCTGTATAATCATGAATAAAAATTTAATGAATATTTATAGTTAGATGTGGGAAATGATTTATTTGGTGTAATTGAATGAGCAATCAATATTGAAGGGTGGTGAAGAAATGTAATTAAATAATTTTTCTTGTGGACTGGCAGGATGTTGTATTTTACTTGTGTCTGAAGTCAGTATATTTTGTGGATTGTTAATATAGAAAACTTTTATTTTGTACATTATATTAGACAATTTTACTATGTATTCCTTAAAATATTATTGTCTGTAGATGTGAGTTCTAAGGTTTTTTTTATTTCTTTGCATAAAATTGAAGAATATTAATGATTCCAGATTTTCTGTGCTTATAAGAAATTATTATTAGAACTTTTTGAATACTTGTATAGTTTTCTGTATATTTATAACGTATTATTTCTTCCATTCTCAGTAAAGGATTAACATATTCTTTATGTGAGATTTTTAATGGATTATTAATTTAGTCTCTTATTACTCAGTTATATGGTTGATACACATAGTAAACTCTTGATTTATGCTATTTCGATACATTAGTTTTTGTTAAAATATGAATTTAAAATTAACAAATTGTTGTGATTTATATACCTAATGCTTATCAGATGAATATTTCTAGCGTGAATAGAAGTTGAGTTATCTTTTTTAATTCTTTATTTTATGTAAATTTTCATTCTACCTGAACATGTATGACGTATCTATGGCATGAATCGAGAGTTTACTTTTTTTAATTGTTTCCGAGAAAAGTATATAGAATTAAAAAACATTTGCTTTTGATTCTTGAATGAGTATGATCAAAAGCAAATATTTTTATTTACATGTAACAAGAGTTTACTATTCTTGAAATAAATGTTTAAAATGTATTCTTCTCATGCGTTTGCAATGTTTCCAGGTGATGCCTGCACGGCCTCCCTCCCCTCCCCGCCTGCCCTCCTCCCCACCGCCCACGCCACCGTCCCCCCCGCCGCCGCCACCCCCACAGCCGGCTCAGCCCTCCACGGACCGAGACAAGTTCAAGTGCCTGTACCTGCTGGTGGAAACGGCAGTCGCTGTGCGTCAGAGAGAGAAGGAGCAAGAGGAAGTCCAGGTGTAGGACCTTCCTCTCTCTGCAGCATAGATTAGTAGATTTTCTTTGATTGACATTACCGAGGACTGAAGTGTAGCTCTAAAACAAAGTGCTCTAGCATATACTATGAACCGTATATTTCTGTGATGTTAGTGTTGGTAACTTGATTACATAATGAACACTGCAATGAAATTCCATCACTGCAAGCCTTTGTTTCGGCAACATTGAGAATCTCATCTTATAAACGTAATATTTTATTTTTTGAAGGAAAATAGAAATGCCACTTGTGAGCATCTTTTTTTATAAATAGCAAATATTCAAAGAAGACGCTCTCAGAAGATAATGTGAATTTTAAAATGCTAACCTCACTTTAAGAAATGAATTATTGTGAAAATGGTTTAATCAGTTGTTGTATTTCTAAATATTAGTGAATTATAACAATAATTTTACAGGCAACATTTGATCAAACTGTGATTTTTGATAGTCCACATTTAAAAACCTAGTATACAAAGTAATTTATACATTTTAATTCAAATAAGAATATTACTTTATATATGACTTTGAAACAATGTTCATCACATGACGTAGTAGCATTACGAATTATCACCTCATGGATTTGAAAATATCTTAAGATGCTCTATTGGCATATCCTTCTCAAGTGTGTTTATTATTTTACCAAACACCCGTATCGGCATCCGTACAGAGGTACCATGAGCCATGCCGGATACCAGTAACATGTTTGTGATTTGACGTGCAGGAATCATTGAAACTAATTCTTCCGCCCTGCTTGTTTTACATTTTTTGTAACATTGTACATGTTAAACCAGTGTATTATAATGTGTTCAATAATTAAAATATATGTTAATGTACATAGAACAATGGGATTAATAAGTGTATAAAAACGTGTTTGTGGTAACCCGGTATGTTATGTCGGGTGGAATTGTGTAGCGAGTGAGATGGTCACTCCGACATAGTGTAAGGAACAGTTGGCGGTTGAACGGTAGCTGGTCCCAATTGTTGCATGTCGCGAGCAATAATGTTAATCACCAGAGCCAAGAGTAGCACCTCACATCGCCCATCACCACTTGACCGGGGCGGTTCATTCGGTGGTACGGTGGTATCTTTTGTGAGCAACACAGTATTCTTTCTCCTAAATTTATGAACTTTTACATATTTGTTACATGAGTAATATGTAACATTTGTGAACCGAATGTGCCTTTATTAATGTAAAATATACATTTATTAATTCATTGATACATTTATTCTTAATTTTTCATGTTAATATTTGTATTATGCTTGTTCCTTTTGTTTTATCGTACTAGAAACTTACATTACGCTGCGCCACATCTGACACCAACTATAGAATGTAAATGAAACTTATGCTGCGCCACACCTGACACCGACTATAGAATGTACACGAAACTTACACTGTGCCACATCTGACGCCAACTGTAAAATGTATTTGAAATTTAGACTATGCCACTTCTGATGCCAACTGTAGAATAGCTCACACCACACTTGTAGGGAAAATTATACATTTTCATCACACCCAATGTTCCATGGCACGTCGGCAACTGACTGCTGATCAAATTACATGCAATGTTACCCAACAAATTAATATGTGTTAAATTCTTACTTTTTTTTTTATCAAATTGACAATATTAATTTGATTATGCGGTTCAGTGGATCTGTATTTATTAGCGACTTTATTTGAAAGAGGGAGTTGACAATTTAAAAAATCTCTTTTGCTATTACAAATTATCACTTAATTACTTTTGGTATTACGAGCTTTCACAAATTAATAAAAATGTATATTTTCATTAAAGCCCAGCGAAGCCAAGAAATCAATTTTAAGTTAGAAACTATAAAGGGTAGCCTTGATATGATTTATTTATCTCCCAGTACATTATTTAACATTACTTTACATTACCTGTAATTAAATGTTCTTATATAAATATGAACCTTATTTACCATCTTTAGGTTAACTCCCTCAGTACATTAGTTGTAAAGCGTTTTTAATGTAAAATATACTTTAAATGAACCCTACTTACTGCTGAGTGCGAATTCCTTATCAAAGGATATTGATTAGATTACTTTATGCTAATGTTTAAGCTTTTCTGGATTGGATTTACTTATTAATATAACTTGCATTTTATTTTTATGTTGTAAATAATTTTATTATTAATAACACTTATCGTGGCACGAACATGTGCGAGTCAATGTAAGAATATATTTTTTATGTTTTAAGTAATTATTCCGATTACTCATAATTGTAGATAGTTTTCAACTGTATAATTTTTCATAGGATGGCGTTAGATAATGAGCCAAATATAATTTTAAATACTTATTGGAAGCCCACCTCTGAAAATTTTATTTTTAAAATTCTTTAGCGTGTACAAAAAAATGTAATAAACCAAGTACATATTACTTAATCAATTTAACTTGTGAAATTAATTGTGGCCTCGGGCGCATCATTAGACAATACGCGGTGGTGAGAGTTGCTCAAAACAATTATTATTATATTTAGCGATATTAATATATGATGTAATTTCTCTTTACTTCGTGGGAATACGCTTTACCATTGGATATTCAGCCAGTCTGGAGGTTTTAAACGATGAGTACATTTCCTGTTCGAAATGTGTATGTACATTGTTTGGTTCTTTACCTGAAGCCATCAAAATCACACTGAGGCAAATCGTGATTGGGAAACATGTCACAAACCCACAAAAGATATTCAAAATATGTACGCGATATAATATTGCTCTTATTTGTTTTAATTTTAAGATTAATGGTTATTTTTTGTTGCCTTACGCAGTTTGTTTTTATTTGTATACCTTTTCAGGTTTGTGACAAATGTGACTAAATTCCTATGTTAATAATGATCACATCAATGGTTGTGTTTTTGTGGTGATCAAGATTTTTATGTAATTAAATCCCCAAAATGCAGCTAGGGGAACAACAAACAACATATTTTTGGTGTACTCATATTTTTTATGTATATATATGATGAATCAAATTGTATTTATTTTATTATCTCATGATTATCACAGTGGCGTACCACTCTTTTTTTTATGTACTTTGATTATTTGTCAATAATAATTTAGAAATTTTGTTTTTCGATTAATAATAAAATTAAGCTTAATCTTTTGGGAAAAAATACTTTAAGTTTTGAGGTCCACCAAATACCATAAAATTTGTGACACATGTGGTTCTAGAGAATTGCTGAAAACATAATTTAACTTCCTGTTCTTTCCATCTTAATCAAACTGAACACATGTTCCATTTTGACAGTCCTGCATTTTGGATATCATTATTTTAGCATATTACATGTGTAATATGAGACACTAAATTATTTTTGATTTACTGGAGTGTTGACGGCCAACTTTTGGATGATAACTAATTTAACAATGAATGATCTAAAAAATAAAGATTGTCTATTTCTATCCCATGTTTTATTTTTGGGAGTTGATTTTATAAAAATAATTGTTTAGTATTCTTAATACCTTCTCGGGGATTTAAATGAAGGTATGCCTATGGTACAGACATCGTTCTACCAAATATTGTAAAACTTTGGACTTAATTTTTAATCCATTTACAATGGATGTGTATTTTGTACTCTTGAAGGAACACTATGATTTCTTTTGACAGTCTTAATTTACATTTCAATAATGTTGTATGTTTTTAATATAACAAATTACAAATAATATTGGTGATAAATTGATGTCTGCAATCGCCAAAGTTATTTTTTCTTACAGACTTGATTCCCTATTGGGACATGAAAGTTATTTGAAAAATAAGATGTCAGAGATCATTGTCGTAAATGAATAAATTTTTGTGTCACCAAACACTGACAACTACACTATGCAATATTCTTTCATATCCTATCCATTGTAATGGTATTTTAAATTTATTGTGATAATTAGCAATTAAATGCTCTTGTACATTTAAACACTATATTAAAGATTCCCCGCCAAATAGACAAACAATAAAATAATAGTTTTGGTGGACCTGCTGCTTCTCAAGCTCTGAATGGTACAAATATGTTATTTTCTCTGTTTATTATGAACACTTTAAACTTTAAGCAGTTAGTAGGAATCCAGTCTGGCTACTTGAAACAATCACTGCCAATTTGTGTATAATAATTATATGGTCAGATGGGCTGTTTCTTTTTTTTTAGAAGTTTCACACGCTGTTAAAATTAGGGTAAATTAATTACAATATTAACCTAGAAAATATCACCTATTCATTAATTATTTTTAATTTATATTTATAAGTGAAATTTATATCTATAATGCTCTTCCCAAATTAAGTTAAGGTGAGATTGTTCTGTGCAGACAATTTTTGCAAATAACCTATTTTTTGACATAGAATACTCACATGAAATATTTGCTGTTACGAAATACTGTTTAATGTTTAAAGAACTTTTTTTACAAGAAACTTTTACTAAGAAATAGTCAGACGATAGAAGGATCGCCATGGGATGAGCATTATGCTGTAATGTTTACAGAACCTGACAACTCATTACTGCAACATTTTTGTTTTACTGTACGTATATGTAATATTTAGTTTAGGCTAGATTTATACATGATACTGGTCCTACTGATTTCTAGTTGGCGGCCAACTATTAATACATGCTCATCTTGACAGGTGTCAAATATGTTTTCATTAATGTAGTACTTATCTGAGAGGTTCCAAAAATGCATGTTGAATTCCTAATTCATATTGAATAATTCATTAGTTAGTACAGCTGGCATCGATTATTGTGTTCCTATTTATTCTGATCACCCTGCAGACAAATTGTCACTCATACATTATTACATATACATTAAACCCCCCGTTAATTTGAACATTTTCAAACTCAATTCCATAGTTAATTAATCCTATTCATTTGTAATTCAAAATAATTTTCAGCCCCCTCTCCTCCCCCCGCAATCTGTTTCCGATGATTGTCAAATAGATCAATGCTAGAAGTTCTCCATCCATTTTGTGTCAATTATTAGCGCTTAGCATATTTATAAATGCTTATCGCTCTTTATCTTTCACATTATTTTTAAAATACCAGGTTTTATATTTCATAATTCAAATTAATTTCAAGAACCGCACACTATAAATTATTTTTTAAGTCTAATAATTTTAAAATTGGAAATATCAAACTTGTAGATTGTTTATAAAATGCTTGGCTTTTCGCTAGTCCCCACTTGTGTGGAAAGCTATCTTTACCTATTTCGCAGTATCATCGCCATTGTTTGCCTATGTTCGCTCATATTAGGTCACGTCTATGTATATTATGCTGTTACCTGAAGTTGGGGAATTGTGTGTGTGCTTTCTTCAGTTGATCATGGATAATTTGCGCTAAGTACGCATACTAAAATTATATTTTCGTAATATGTATTTTTCACAAGTTTGTTATTTTTTATGAATTTCACAATCTGTTAGCGAATTTTTAATTAATTTGCATAATTCAAAATTTTTTTGATCCTTTGAATTTCAAATTAACAGGGTTTTTACTGTATATTCAGTAAGTTGTCCTGCCATCATCCTCAGTAATAGAGCTTGTTAGCTTTTTCCGTTGCACTGCTTCTTTTATGCTCATTGGTATCGGTGCTTTTTAAAGTAACCTAAGGTTATGTCTCATTTGACACCATTCTTTCCAATAAGACACTTGTGTTCCTTTTTTTCACGTTTATTTTGATTAAAACTGAAACGTCAGTTATAAATTTGAATATAATGCACATCAACGAACGTACAGTTATTAATTTTACTAATGCAGATGAAACAATAAAATGCTGTCTACAAAATCAAACACTGGTGGCGAACTGCTGACAGGACACTAAAAGAAAGCGATAATTTAACCATGCGGTTACTAAGCAACGGGACAACAACTGGGAATTACCCAATCCATGGTCGGTAGCATTACTTATACTTCATATTTCTATTCAAAAATATTTGCCGCAATATTTTGTTGTACATTAACTTTTTGATTCTAGAAATTGATATTGATATGCTTAAGTCTAAAAGTTTTCGATGTTTGATTCCGTCCATTGAAAATTGAGCGTGTAACGAAGTTGATTCTTTTATCCACCGAACATAACACCCGGTGCCTGCTGTATTTTGAAACCTGAAATTTATTGTTTGGATTTTATTTTCAGATCAGTAGGAATTCAGTGCATCATGTATGAACACACATTAGATTGCCACTCCTTGTTGTGATATTCTGATTGTATTATTTTATTTACATTCAATGCCTGCTCAGTAAACTGAATGTCTTCTTGGCTTCATATGTTTGTGGTTTTTACAATAATCGCAAAATGAAAAAAATAACCGTCTCGCTATATCTAGCAAAGAAACAGCATTCAGACATGACAAAAAATGAAAGTAGTTTTTAATCCAATATTTTTTAACTCACATTACCTACCAATATTTGGATATTTTCAGTTGCATGTTGTAAATATATAACGAATTCTAAAATTAGATTTGTTTCAAAAGATTTCCCTGTTATAAAAATCATCACATTCGCGGACATGACAGCTACAACCTTAAATATTTCCCTTATTTAAAAATAATAATTCTAGCTATCAGTCAAATAAAGTTTTGTGTTGAAAAACACCTTCACCATGTGTAAAATGCATGCGAATTGAAATTAAGTCCTTACGAAATAATAACTTTATCTTAACTGTCCTGTATATGTTTTCAAACTTGTAAAATGTTTAAAAAAATGACAAAAGTTATGCCAAGTGTTCTATTTAGAAGGGAAGTCTTCAAAAAATCAAAGTGTCTGCGAAAGTGTTAATTATTGAAAAATTATTCTATAAGCTTATATTGAGCAGGTATTATCATAAATAATTGTATTGCAGACAAATAATGTTTGTTGGCTTTTGTCGCTATGTTGGTATGTATTTGTTGTGGATGTGTTGCAATTTGACGAAAGTTATTTGCAAATACATGCCACTTCAATCATCTGCATACCCTTTCCTAAGGTAGAGAACTATTTTCATATTTTGAAGTCTGGTGTATTTGACGACCAATCATTAGATGTAGGTATAAAAATATATTTAAACTATTATACTTAACACTTTTTGTGCGGGTATCGCTCCTGGGTCACAAGTATGTGTAGCGGGCGCGGGCGAAAACCATCCTTATGTGATATCTATCTGATATCGCTCTATCTTTCAAACCGTTCATTATTTTTTAATGAAATTTGGAATACTCACTTACAAATAATCGCTAGAATGGGCAGATAAATTATTTGCAAATATTTCCCCATCATTTTGGTTATTTTGGAAAGTCATTTTTTCAAGTTTAAAATTAATCAAAGTAAATATATTCTGCCAAACAACAATACACTTGTTTTATAACACCGTATTTAATTAAAAATGTAAATTCTAAGTGACTGATTTCGAAAAATAAAAGTATTGAGATCCACTTGAGATTATTTTTTACAGTGGAAGACCTGCATACCCACGATGGGTTATACACTTCACTTCAACAACATGTGTTCAATAAATTCATTTTAAATGCGTTCTCAACTTATTTATGAATCAATCATCATAAATAAGACAGACATATTTAATTTTACCATAATATACCTACATCAGTCATAACAAACATACCGCTTATCTACTCTGCAGAGACTTTGTGCGCCCATTAATTTATTAAGTAATTCTCTAAATTTCTTAATCAATTTCTTAGTCTGTAAAACTTGAAACATGTTTTGACATATCCCTTTTTATAAGATCATTAAATTTAGTGTCTTTTTGTTTAAATATTCATGTATAGACAAGCTCTCGTAAAAGCGGTGCATGATTATTTACTATGTAATAGACACAAAGATAAAAGGGTACATTGGACCTATTTTGGGATTTTTTTATTGATGTAAATGTAGTTTGTACCTTTACCAAGAGATTGGTATACAACACTCGTATAAACAAATCGGATAGCTCCACTTTTCCCTACTTTAAAGTAGAGTCAGCTGAAAAGGTAGAACTACTCGTCCCGCCGTTGAGCACCAGTCAGGTGCGCGGGTAGAACTACCATCCCCGCACAAGAAGTGCTAATATAACAATATTTAATCTTACGTGATCTGCCAGGCTTCTAAATGTGGTGATTTTCTAATATTACAATTTATTTTTTATCCATTAATTAGCATTATAGTGGAATTGTTAATCTGCATAATAGTGGATAATCTATAAAAAAAAATTCTAAATTATATTTGTACAAAATACACAACTTAAAGTATTTTGTTGTTGAAATGTAATTTTAGTGGCAATCTTTTTGTATGTTTTGAGTGAGAAATTTTCCTTTTTATTTATGGTCACGTTGGTTGTAGTAATAGTTTGTAATGTACCGTGGTTTATGCCGGGACACATTTATAAAAGCAGTGCCATAACTGATATAATGATGTATTTGGCAAATTGTGAAAATCAGTAACTGTCAAAACTCTAGAATAATTTAGAAGAAAGAAATATTATGTGAGACTTAGAAAGAGTAAAGCATGTTGTGAATTTTAATTTAAGTGTTTTATTTGAATTCCCCAATCCTATTCTGCATGATTCTAGGCACTTAATTATATTTCTCCGGCTGTTACAAAGGGCCATGGTCAGTATCCCAAGTTTACTGAAATCGGGATTACAAACTGGTGAAACTCATTAACAAATAGTTTAATATAAGAAGTTAAATTATTACTTCAATTGTTGACCTTTTGAGTCTTTCATGTATACATACTAACAAAAGAACCCATTAAAGTAATCACAGGGTGTATGTATGCGGTCTTTGGTCAAAATATGGTGCAAAAAAGTCATTTTACAATTTGAATTTAAGAATTTGAAACTATTAAGTGTCCCTGTAAACCAAATATAAATGTTGGGTTTGTAAGTTTTGTTATTTCGAAACAAATGCCGTTATATAATATAGGATAATTTTTATAGTGCCATTTTCATAAAAAAAAATTCACTTTGAGGTGTTTTATATCCATCTACTTCAATTAAATTGGTAAAATTTATATTTTAAATGATTTAAACAAATTGAAAATTGGCCTTTTTGGTTTATTTTCAGGAAAGTAATTAAAATGTTTTTAAAATATAAGACCAATAAAATACATTTATTTATAGGTACTATAAAAGAAGGAATAAAGGTAATAAAAGTTATTATTTTAACTTGAGCATTATTTTATCTAAAAAATTGGTGTTATTAATCAGTATCATCATCGTCACAGTTGTCTGATACATTTTTTTTAATATTGCTATAGCTGATTTTTTTGTAAGAGTCATGGTTTTGGTAAACTTCTATTAAAATTAAATTTCCTACTTTTTACAATTTTTATTTAAAAAATGCGGGTCCATTTAAAAGTCGTCTCGTTGATATCACCTGTGCTTTTAATAAAACTAGTGAAACGTGATATGAAAATGAAAAAAAAGTCATTTGGTGTCATGGACAAATTAAAATTTGAACTTGTCATTTGCATAAGTATCATGTGAATGTATCACGGAGCTTCTTAAATACTCTTATGAGACTATGATCACTACCAGAATCTTGATGAGTGTGCCTAGAAACAATAAATTTGTGCTCCATTACTTTCAAATTGTTCATTTTATTAATTATACACAGATGGCCCAAAAAAGTGGGAACATCTCGTAACACATGAGTTATTTCAAAACATAATATAATTAATTATAATTTTTTTTGCACAATATTTAGCAAATCAGAAATTATCAAAACACGCCATGTTGCATAATCTAGTGGGTTTAAATCTGGGCTGTTCAGTGGCCCCATGCCTGGCTCGATGAAATTAACATTCTCACGATGAAAAAAGTTGATTGTATTTCTGGCTGTGTGAGTTGGAGCTCCGTCCTGCTGTAATGTCTAGCAATACTCCAGGCTTTGTTTTGAAACTCTGATCGTTTTCCTATAGCGTTTTTCAATTTGCAAATTTTTGATCGGAATGCGGTCTTCTGCAGTGATTTTTGTCATTCTGGGCAACAATTTGAAAAAACCAAATATAAACAATGGGAAAATTAATAATCAAAGATGGCAACCAGAAATTATCGAAATGAAACGTAATGTAGGTAAGTAAGTAAATTTGTAAACTATTTAAGCCATTGTTGATATAGTTAAACTAATTTTGATGTAATATCACATTTTACAAAATGTTCTCACTTTTTTTTGGGCCACCTATATATGAATACAATAGGTATAATATTTTGGTCTAAAAATGTATCGGTGTATAAAATAAGATGTTCAGCATCTCTGTTCCATAATAAATTTGAATAAACATTCTTTCAATGTCATTGTCCCTTTGGGCTACTTCCTCATGCCAGATGAAACATGAAGATTTTTCTGTAAACAGTCACTTACTGGCTTATTGTACATATTTTCAGGTTTATTCAAATTCCGTTTTTGAATGCATAGTTTGTATCGGTGCCCTAAAGTGAAATCCATATTTCTCAATTTTACAAGAAGGACAAAAAACTAATTTTTTAAAAATTTATTGAAATTATGTTTTTTTTCTTTGTTAACGATTTGTATATTATATATAAGAGAACATCCTAAATATATTATTTATGAAATATTAACATTCATGTCATTTTTATTGGCTTTTTTGGGAGTTAGCAAATTTGCATTTATGTGAAATCTAATTTTCGTAGGTGTTAGCAAATTTGCATGTTGAATGTTTTTAAAATTGAGTCATGATAATAAAAATAAAAAATTTGCATTTATGTAAGAATTAATTATCTAAAATTGTAAATTCATAAGGAAAAATTTTAAAATTCACAGAAAATAATACATACTCACAGAAATGAATTAATATGAAAAAAAAGATACGGAAACAAATTACTATGAAAAAAAACATATATAAATAAATTACTATGAAAAAAATACACAGAAATGAATTAATATAAATAATTGACTATGGAGAAAATTGTGATAAAATTCTTGGTAATTATTATTTTGAACTCTTCTGGGTCTGGGTATTTTCGTTAAGATATTTTTAATTGTGTCTTATGTAGGTTGGTCAGATTATTGATTGCATTAGCTTCGATATTTTTGTTGTTTTTTTTTGAGTCCATTCAAGGTTGTCATTTGCTTCAGCAAATTGATTCCTTTTGGACTTTTTTCAAATTTTTAACAGACTTTCTTGCCTATATTACAATTCTCTTTGCCTTGTGAACAATCTTTTTTTTTATGATTTAGAACTATCATCTTGTTTAAGTCTAATGTATACTTAAACATTGTTTTCGATTCACATATATCTTTATCATCATTTCTGAGAAAATATACTCTAGAATAAGATCTAGATTTATCTGGATCTTTTTTATCTCTTGTTCTTTTCATAGGAAAAGGGTCAGATAATATCCCTCCCATGTGGCTGGACGGGATGAAATTGAGCATTCAAAATAATGTCGAATACCTTGGCCATATATTCAATGAAGATGGACAAGACGATGATGATATAGAATGGCAGAGGAGACAGTTGAGCGTTCGTGCAAATATGCTGTCACGGCGTTTCTACTGATGCAGTAAGGAGGTGAAGAGCAACCTGTTTAAATCATTCTTCACCAGCATGTATACCTGCGAGCTCTGGTCGAAATACAAGCAAGTGACATATAGCCGTCTCCGAATTCAGTACAACAACTCGTACTTAAAAATACTGTTCGGATTGGTGCGTTATTGCAGCGCATCCATAATGTTTATGATGTTTATGAATATTTTATGAGAAACTATAAATAATATAGTATGTACTTCTGGTATCAAGATTCAATTACTTTTTCTTTATTTGCAGCAATTAAACTCACCTTTTAAACGAAATACTTGAGGAGCTGATGACACGCGCAAGTTCTGACATGTCCGCAAACAAAACGGTGGAGTTAGTGTCATTTAGTAGTCATTTTGCAGTGTTACATTTAACGACTCTGGAGTTAGCAAATTTTCTTGCGACGATTTTTTAAATGTCAAATGTTTTGTAGGATATGTATCAAAATGGTGGGAGTAAAATGGCATTATTAAGTCGTTTTTGACCAAAAGTAGAGTTAGCAATTTTACATTTCAGTGTATTGATATGTATAATATATTTTTTTAATTTAATACTTTCCGTAAGTATGTGTGTCACCTATTGTAATTCGTAACTTTTATACACTGGGAATCTTTGAATGTGTTCTCGAATAAATTTAACATCAATGGGTGTCTTTTTTTTAGTGGATATTTACCCCACATCTCAACTAGTAAAATGTTACTATTGGATTCCTTTTTATTCTTTAGTGTCATTCGCTAGTCATCACATTCTTCTAATCTCATCAAAAATGCAAATAAAGTAGAGAAAAATAATTTTTTCATTTGCCTCTTAAATTGTACACATCTGACCCTCAATAATATTGAGGAACAGAACGGTCTTGAACTTGATCTTGCTTTTAATATGCAAAATCCAGCCAAACATTGTCTTTGTGCATCGCAAGACTTCTATAATCATTGTTCAAATATACTCGGTCTAATCTCGATAATTTAGTCTTACGATTTGATCAACAATTTTCTGATACTGGTCTCAATAAATTGTGATAATTCAGAGATAATCTAAAGCTATTCTCTTCGGTCAATATATAATATTATTAGTTATCAACTTTCGATCTTATGTGAAGTTTTTGATCAAAATATGATAATTTATGTTATAATTAATTATAATTTATGTTATCATAAATCGATCTGAAAGATTATGCATTTTTTAATGTCATATATGGATGAATTAAATATGAACACTTCTATATAAAACCACATATCACAAACGAAAGAGCTCACAAAACTTATAAACACATCTACGAGAACCGGTTGTGGTGCAGAGGGCTAAAACACCAAATTTTGAAATCAGATCTGGGAGTGGGATTGAATCCGGTTGTGGTGCTTGGGGCTAAGGCACTAGATTCTGAAATCAAAATCAGATCTGGAAGTTTGGGATTGAATCCCCTGCTGGTCAGTTTCTAAAATTTAATTCAGGTAAGACACAAACCACTTTATTTAACCTTCAAGCGGGCGCGCCGAGTAATTTTCCTTGAGCGGGCGCTTGTCGTAAATTTTACGTCATCAAGTTTTCTCCATGTAAATGGTGTTTTCTTTATATTAATGTTAAGGAATTGCTGTAAGGTTATGAAAAATGATAAAAGACAGTGCTTTAAAAAATATATATTTGACTTTCTTAAACAAAAAATGAAACAACACTATTTATTTCAAAACAAAATATTTTATCAACCTATTAAGTCAGAATCAATATTCTCACCATTACAATTGTTGCAAACCACCTTAACTGCCGAATAGTTCTTGCAAGTAAAGGACTGGCAACAGCAACATTTCATTGATGCTGAGGATCTTTTCTTCTCCAGTGCACATGACCGACAAACACCGCGTTTTGGAAGGTTTCTTTTTTCTTCTGTTATCGGTTCAATTTCCCGACCGTAATTCACTTTGAGAAAAGCACTTATATTTTGCGGAAAATGTTTGACATTTGATCTTTCATCATGGTCAATGCCAAATTTTTAGGCGCTTCTTCGATGCTTTGGAGTCTTTCCTGGACTGGCAAATTTATATAAAATTTGAGCATTTATGCCGCCAATATTCATCCGTCCAAATATCAATAAATAACAAAAACTTCTAAGCACACCGGGTACGTCTGTAGTTTAAAGAGACACTGACCCTCGAATAGCTCGGAGCTCGATGCTTGCGACTAAGTGGTAAAAGTGGGGGCGATAAGGCGCATTTGTCGTAAATTTTGTGACAGCGCGCCCGCTGGAAGGTTAAGAGAAACTTTGAATTGAAGAGTGTGTGTCACGGTACATAACATATTTCTAGTGATTGATTACAGAAAAAAGAACAATCTATCTTTTGTGCCATGAAAAATTTATCATAGAGCAATCAAATTATAATCCTGGCAGCATACTGACGTCTGTGGATACCAGGTACAGGAAATGAAAAAGGAGAAAGCAGTCGGTGCTACCTTGTTAGACTGACACCAGATTCAAATGGAGATACCGTATTGTCCGTTATCTGTTTGATCGTATTGAGTTTGAATAAATGTAATGAGACTGTCTTTAATTATTTTACAAAAGAAACCCGTGCGTGGTTTAACAAAATAATACCAAAAAGTTGCAGTTAGAATTAGATTTATTTCAATCTATCAAGCACTGTGTGACATACAATGAATAACATTCATACGTCAAACACTCACGCTTCAATTGTATATCTGTATTTATATAATATATTTCATTTGCCACATATGGTAAGGAGAGTTGAGAAAAGAAAAGTCCCCAGTTCCAGCTAGACGAAAAAGTGATTTTGATTTGCAATAGGAATAAATAGTCACAATGGTAATAACATTACTTTTTGCTGTTTTTTAAATATTTTCGATCACTTTACTTTTTCTTCTAACACATCAAATGATTTTAAATACAATTTCAAAAAAAAAAAAAAATTTATGATTTGTAACAAATCATTAAAATGAATTTATTATTTTAGTTATTAACCCAAGCCCTTTTTAATAGATATTCCTGAAAAAGGATTTTAGGTATTCCAGGTAATAAAATGGTGGACTCTAGCAAAAAATATAATAAAAATATAACAGGTTGATGACACATTTTTGTCCGTTTCAGTTAGTAATATGGAGTTATACCCATAACTTTCCATACAGCTTTTCGCTATAACGGACTTTTTAAATTATAGCTCAGCTTCGATTTGTGATATAATACACTTTTAGTACTTGTCATTTCGAACAAGAAATAAATGATCACTGATCCTGACGAAGATCGCAGTGTTAAAGTTTTTCGAGGCATTAATACAGCCATTAACTGCTAAAATAATGACAAAAAAGCTGATGACTGCATAATGTGATTTTTTTTTCCTCTTCAGACTATGTTTAGAACCGTTCCAACATTTTTGTTTTATATGTGGCGGCCTGCACGCATTATCCAAGTGCGTCTCCTGGTTCCCTTATTTCTTAGTATTATGCCATCCCGCGCGAACAAAGGGAGAATGTTCGAGAGAAGCTACATGTACATGACACTTGTGCGCCAGAGAAGCAGTCTGCGCCAAGAACTCGAGTCAACCGGACCATGGACACTCATTCCTTCAAATAATCTTGCATCGTTTTTCACTCTGTCATTTATGCATTTGTGTTATTTCTTGCTCTCGGTGGCTTCTCCCCGGCGAGAACAAACAAATGTACATAAGGTTTTACTTGAACTCGAACCAACCTTCCCATAGTGGTGACCGTGATGACAGTAAAAAATTAATTTGAACGTACCCGCCTACTCACACACCCCCTGGCGTATTGCAGAAGTGCCAAAGACGTTCACCGCGACATGGGTATAAATGGACAAAAGGTTTTACATCTCGTGTGTGTGAGTGTGCACTTCTAACAAAATGGACGCAACAACACGCATGATTTTTCATTCAAGTCATTTATTCATCCACATCGGCCCTTTTAATCTCCATGAACTCCCACCCTCTTGACCATGCTCCTCCATTTTTCTCAGCATTCTGCATATCTTAGGGCTGTCACCGGAGATGTGCCTGTTGCCTCTTCCACTTAGTAGGTCCAACGAGTGGGGATCTTAATCCTTCAACATGGCTCGCCACAACAAGCTTCTCCAAGTTATCATCCCTTCACGCAAAATGTCTATCTTTTATGTTCATTTCCTGCATAATGGAGACATTCGTGCATCTCACCGTCTATGGTTTGCAGAATATGTCTCCAACACCACATCTCATACCAATCCATCTTCTTTCTCTTACTTTCAGGGTCTATGTCCCACACCATACAAAAATATAAAATGCACCAGACCATACAAGCCTAACCCTTATTATCTTGGAAATACCACAGTCTTTCTATATTTTGTCATATCTGGACATTCAACTCTTCGTCATACCTATGCGTCGTTTAATTTCTGGCTCGCAGCTACTGTCATCAGTAATTATGAACCAGAGATATATTATATATTTTTTCTATATAATTGTAACAGATTCTATGGAATTTGTATCAAAATAAATGAGTCGTTATATGGCATTTCACTTTATGGCCAACTTTCCTGGAAAGTATCTAGGCTGTAAAGCGAGGTATTGGTGTACAATGGCAAACACATTGGGATCTCACCAAAGTATCAAAAGGTTGATACATGCCTCCATTTAACCATCTCTCCTAACTCGGGCCTAGTTCCTAAAATAACATTGTTCCAAACGTTATTTTGTAGGGCATTAATTCTTTCATAGGATGTGTAGCTCAATCATATTTGTAATTAGTAATATTCAGTGCATTCAACTAATAAAAATACCTTTCTTGGTACAAAATATTTATTAAAATTATAAAAGTACTATTCTTAAATCCATAATGGCACAATCTCAGAAAATTACATTCCTCATTTATATTTTTTCTGAGTTTACCTTAAGACAGGTAGATAAATATTAGTATTCTAAAAATTATATGTAAACTTAAATTATTACTTGAATTAAAATAAGTTTTATAATTGAAATTTACCATCCATATCACTCATTATAAACATATTTAAATCGACCAATAAATAATAATTTGGATTCTGGCAGTATAATGTAAAAATACACTTCAATATCATACTTCTCTAAAAAAAACAATATTAATTATTAATGGTAGTATTATATATACACAATCCAACAACATAATTCCAACCACAATAAAATTTTGTGCAATTTTGAGAACTGACTGCCAGATTTCAATTGGTTTGCAGGTCAAGTTTCACAATGAGACACTATTGAGAACGATCCATTATCTACATTATTAAAGCTTCAATTACCACATACATACCACGGTTCCACATTTAGTAAAGCATAATTTATAAAATTCTGCAACTGTGGTGAATTACAGCCACTGTGCAGTACTTCTAGTATTCAAATGAGATATTTTTATTTTATTTTGAGAAATGTTTGAATGGCTATTTGTTTGCATTTACTGGTTGTTAGACTGTACTGTGGTAGATCACTAAACTTTGTTTTATAATAAATAATGTTTTAACATGTTTAGATGTTATATTATATTATTAATAAAATTCACCACAGCAGCCTTGACTTAAGTGTTGTGGTTAACAGAGCTAATTTTGGTTAACACTATTATTAATTTTTCATAGGACTTTGCATATGTATAATGTTCTCTTTCTTGTTTTGTCAATTCAGGAGACACTGGATATGCCTAAAGCTGCCCGCAGGGCCTAAAAATAACTAAAAACAAAGTAAATGTAATTATTTTTAATAAATTTAATAGACAAATTATTTTTAAAATTGCAAAAGCATGAACAACTGTGGAGGATATGATTACACATAAATCAAAAAATAGTTGGATTATGTAATACATTTAAAAATATTAAATATATACATTATGAACCAAAGTGAAAAAATTGTAATAATCTCTAAATTAATTAAGTGATGATAATAAAAAAGTGTGAGCACATTCTAATTGTTGCCTTGCAATTGTTTGCGTTTGAACTCCTCTTGCTTTTGTTTTTGCCGTCTTTTCCTTTCCGCCCTCAGTTCCTCATCAGCTAGTCCTGAAATAGCGCTGTTCTCGGCTTGACAAACCTGCAATATTTCACCTCTTACGTTTTCAATTCTATGGCTACATGTTTTAGAATAATTATCATCTATTTTAAGAATGTAAACCATAAAACACATTAATATCAATTTTCTTTTTTAGTGATTTTACCTAAATTTTACTTTTGCCGAGGCTAAAATTTTAATAACGAATTCTATGGCTTTCATGACTTGGGGTTACGAATTGGAAGAGGAGATTGATTTGTTTACTTTTGTGTGGAAAATCATAATCACCAATACATTCTTTAAACTTCCAAAATATTGCCTGTATACCTGGAAATCACCTTTAGATACACCTCAAGGAATCATGAACTAAATACAGTAAATCTCCATTAATTCACAACTCACGGGACAGAAATTTAAAAAAAAATCCGAATAATGAGAACAATTTTTTTGAAGGCAACATTAGAAAGAAATTTTTGAAAACGCGTTTTCAGTTTACGCTTCAGCATTTTTACACGCGCTGCCGGTTTCAACTGTCAACATCGTGTATTATTTCAGCTTTTTATGTGACGAAATAATGATCAAATAATTAATTTCTCTTGAATAATGAAAATGTGTGGCAACGTGGTAAGTCCAATATTAAAACTTCAAACTATTCACCAGTGCTTGACGCAACAAAATTATGGACATTTTAATTTGATCAGCGGTCGAACTCGTCTTTTCCATCAAAATTGGGCAAGAAATTGGAATATTAAAAATTCCGTAAAATGTATTCAGGATTGAAATTTTCTCGCTGATTTTATCTTTCACATCAATTTTTGTCAGTTTTTAAAACAAGTTCCATATTTTCAAATGGTCAAGGATTTATACGAATTACGATTTGTTCGTGCCATTTTAGAAAACGAAACATGAAAATAAATAAATTATAAAATAGGTTGTGTATTTAAATACAAAGGTTTCAGTTTCTTTATTACATTGAACAAATCGCAACATTTCATAAACAAAACACCGGATATAAAATCAATAGAACTGTTCCACACAATTCATTTATGAATTACGAGATTCAATGAAAATTGTTCAAATTATTTTTATTAGGGGTTACAAGGGTGAGTGGAAATATATAATTCGCAACGTGCCGATAATTATTGTCGAAATAACAACAAATCTTATAAAACGTACTACAGAATTTGATATACATAAATATAGTATCACTGAGTTCGGTCGCGGTCTTGCGAGCTGTAAACGTGCCGATCTATTGCAATAAGGAACAGCGCCGTGATTGGCTAGGGGGTGGAGATAGCTACAGATGTTTACGAAGGGATGATGAATGCTTAATCGCGCAAGTTTGGATTTAAAAACATGTGAATATGCAAATTATGTGAACAAATTATTTACTTTAGGTATAAAAAATAAAATAATGAGATTTTACGAATGATCGGTAGAAATTAGTATGAAATGTTATTTTTGGAGCTAAAATTTTTGAAAAAAGTGTGAATTATGTGAAAATACGAAATATGGGTACACAAATTAATGGAGTTTTACTGTACATATATATATAAATATAAATAAAACATGAAAATACTATTAGGTCTGTGTAAACGTATCCTATAGCAGACTTGAGTTCAGATCACAATTTATTCAATAGAAATGAGATTATGTTTTAATAAAGTAGCAATACCTGAACACTTGCTGCAAATAAATTAACAAGGTGTACTAAAAGAAGAATTCTGTCAAACTGGAACACATTACTTTAATCACTTTCACTTATATATATATATATATAGATGCACCAAATCGGTTCAAACTAAAATGATGAAACGATTTAAAATTTAAGTACAGAAAGTCCTCTATGTACAAACATTTGACTTGCAAACTTGCAAAGATCCGAACATTTATGTCCAATTATTTAAATAATTCCAAAATTCAAAATTGTACCGGAATTTCAAATTTTGCGGCAGTGCATAAGACTGGTTTGCCACTTTGCGGCATACTATATACAGTAAAACTCTGTTAATTGTAACCCTATAAGTCGTATTTTTACAAAATTTGGAATTTAAAATAAAAAAATTACATAGAAAATAACAATTCATACTAATATCTACCGATAATTTGTAAAATTTGATTATTCACAGTTCGTATGCCTTTTTGACACCCAAAGTAAATAATTAGCTAACGTAATTCCCATATTTGCAAATGTTTTAAAATTCCTAAACTCACGCGACTATGCATTTGACCTTCATCCCTTCGTAAACATCTACAACTAGCCCCGCCTACCAGCCAATCATGACGCCATTCCTTACTGCATAATGGCGTGCTAGTATGACAGGACGTGCCGAACTGAGTTTTCCCATATGTATTTTAACGTTATAAATATGTTAGCAGGTGAATTATTTAAATCATCTAAATAATTTGGATGGAGAATAAAATTTTGAATATGGCAACACTCTCGCACATGCGTGGTAGGTTGTCATGTTAGACTGCGTGCGCGGCGCAGAGACGCTTCATTCGCATAGAGACAAGGCTAGCAGTGGCCACGCTAATCGCGGGTGGGTTTTAACCGACCGCCAGGATGGCGCTGCGACCGTAGGACGAGTTAATTTAATAAGTCCATAATGGGATACTGGGTAAGAAAAATAGTCATAATTACTAGTGCATCAACTTTTTACTAATATTGTGATAAATCCTAATTTGCAATGTATTCACATTCTCTGCAGAAATATTTTCCCCCTTGAGTGCGGGATGAAGAACTCTAGAACTAATGATGGACAATGTCGCAAACAGCTTGTGGATGGGTGTCCAATCACTGGCTATGATCTACCGATAAGGGTAGCAGATGAGCCGGGCCTATAAACCAATTAATTACAAATCAGTACGTGGTGGCAAGGGATTATAAGTAACGAGTTTGAAATATAGAGGCGCGTCCCAAACCCAAGGTCATGTATTATTATTATTATTGTTCCATTTTTTCTGTCTGCGCTGGATTGTGAATCTACCGTGATGGCGGTTCTACATCTTTGACTTTGGACATTCTTTACAGAATACATTTGTTTAGGATTACTCTAGTTTGAATTTATAATGATCACTATGTTCCTTGTAATAAACCACTGTAATTAATAGTAACTTCTTTGAATAATGTAGAGTAGATTCCAATCCATCCGAATTATACAAGTTGTTATAAATTTATCACACGAGATGAAAAAAGTTGCCGGCAAGGTGAGTTCCGAAATCCGTACCCACATTTCATGTTTTCTCCGCTGATCTGGCCGGTGGAGGATAGACCGCCAGGTTACACCTCAACAGTATATCAATTTCCATAGTGTATTTTATAAGATTTGTTATTTAAAATAGTGTTTTCATTGAATCACTTCTAAGTTTATGAAACATTTCTATTTGCACATCTAGGTACCAAAGAAACTAAATCTTTTGTATTTAAATACGTTTACATTATTTTTTTTCACGTTTCGTTTTCTAAAATGGCACCAACATCTTGTAATTTGTGTAAATCTTTGACCATTTGGAAAAATGGAGCTTATTTTGAAAACCAACAAAAAATTGATGGTATCAAAGATAAAATTGGCAGAAAAAAATCGAATCTCATTGAAATCGAAGAAGCTGAAATAATCGAAATTCATCATGTTTCAGTATGAAAATTGCGATGTCGACAGCGGCGACGCTCACAAAATTTATTTCTAATGTTGCCTTTAAAAAAATTTGTTTTCATTATTCATAGTTCGGATTTTTTTTAAATTTTGGTCCTGTGAGTTACAAATTAATGGAGTTTTACTGTACATGCTGTAAACATAAGTCTGTTTTGCGGTCTTTGGTGCAGCGCGGTCACAGCGTGTGTACTCTTCAGCATAGGTTTAATTTAGAAATTGAACAAAATTACTGCATGATTAATTTTAACCCCAGTAATGCACCTTGTCGGATATAAAGCACAAGAACAGTAGCGATAGATAAGACTTTTGTTTGTTACTGTTCTGCAGCATGTTCCGATACAATGTAGAATAATAATTGATAAAAATTATTGTTAATAAATTTAACTGAATCAATGATACCATATATCATTATATTTTATTCACATTTTTATTATCAATGTAATTATAAAATCATAAAAATATTTTTTCCACAACTAGACAATATTACTATTATATTAAGGAAAGTTTAACTAAAAAAATAACCGTTATTTTAATAAAAAAAAAAACATAACACTTTTCATACGCTTCAATGCGTGTAAATTCCTTTTACACAGTTTGGCAAATACACCATATAATAATGTATTAATATTATTATTAAACTTTGGTTTGCAAATGTGGGCAGGGTTATTTAAAAATATTGAGCCAGTGCTATTTCAAATTATACATAAATGCACCACACCCATCATAACAAAGTAAAATCCTGCTCCCAACAATTGCAATCAGAATAATTGTAGTGGATTTAGATATAATAGAATCGGCCTTAAGTAAGTTACAGCAAAATAGCTGCCAAATACATTTAATTTATTCTTTGTGCTACTTGTACCTCAACTCTGTGGTTACAAAATTTGATATTTTCATAAAAATATGGAGATTGCTTAGTTTGCATAATTAATTACTTAAACATCTTAATTATCTTAACACAACGAGAATCAGGTACACGATTTACACTTTGGAATGACACATTTGATTTTGGGTATTGACCAATGTAGTAACCTCCGCAGTAAAACTTTTTTCATTTTGTTCAGAAACCCATTTCTTTACTTTTTGTTCAGTCCAAAATCCGTCATAGAAAATTGTAGGTTTTATCCAAGCGCCGTTAATATTGACCGGATGAGACATGCAACTATTGGGTGCAGAATTGTTAATTTCAGCTCCCTGGGAGGAATTAGGCCCAGAGCCACAAGAGCGTGCACATTCAGCCCCAGAGCGGCCATTCATTACAAAATTTTTAGGAGGACCATTATAGTTCAAATTGACGTTACCATGGTGCCGTTCAAAGTTTTCATAAGTCAATGGCCACGGAGAAAACTCACTGTAAAAGGCATTATGGTAAACAGAAGGCGGTGGTGAGGGATTTGAACACTGCACGCTGTACAGGGGCGGCATCAAACGCTGCACCACATAACTTACGTTGGGTGGTTGAAGAGGTGCTGGTGCGGGAGCCACGTGAGGACGTAGGAGAGGAGGAGCCATCCCTGCTGGCGGGGACACCTTTACACCGTGATTAGCCGGAGCTCTTCCCGTCGTCTGGTTGACTGGATAGTTGGTCGGATCGACAGTAGGCTGAGGTGGCTCGACTCTCAGTTGACAGTTGAGGGAGGGCTTATCTGCGTACGAGGAAGGTTGAACAGAGACATTTTTTCTCTGGGGAGATCTGGAGGTATCGCATTTCATCTGTCGGATGTCTCCAGAACTAGAACTGTCACTGGAGTCCTTGCGATGAGGTTGATTGTTCCCATTGTTGGATGTTGCGTTTCTGGGTTCCACTTCCTGAAGTTTAAGAAAATCTAGAGATCTTTCAGATTCAGGCTGTTCATTTTTGTTCAATTCCAGTTGATCCAATAATAGAGTGGCAATACTACCTCCGAAGCTCAATAGTGTTTCTCGAAGAGCATTAGTTACAGATGACTGAAAGCAAATAATCACTTTATTATTGCACAAGATCATATAATAAAATCATAGCATTTTATTGTGGTAGCATTTTCGATCACTTAAATAAAAGTAGAGCTTATTACAGATCTATTCAACACATGTATTTTGGTTTGGTCATTCTATTCCTTCAACCTTAATAATATAGTCGATTCCGCTTAATTGGGCCGCCGGTTAATGGGGGCAACCGCTTATTTGGGCAAAATCTCAAGGAACGGAAACCAAACCAAGGAACTAACAGTAATTTACATTGCTTAATTGGAATGACATTCCGCGTAACTGGGACAGTAAATTTAAGATTACAGTACATAAGTTAAAAATTTATTAATAAGTTCCATAAAAGCCAGAGAGTTAGTGCAAAAATTTCCCGTTTGCAAGCAATACAGTTTGTCGCTGACAGTTGGTGAGGTATAAAAATCAACACCATATAAAATTAGGAGAACACATTCTTATTGTGAAGTTGTAATTTTTCAGAACATAGGTCTGTAATATTTTAAATATGAATTAAGTATATTAATTTGAAAGATATATATACATATATAAAATCAAATTTATCTAAAAATATTGTTGTTGCGCCACCGGGATTCGAACCTGGATCTCTTTCCAAACCGGGGAAGGTGCATTATCCAACTAATAATATTTTTCGATAAAATTGATTTTATATGTATATCTTTCAAATTAATATACTTAATCCATATAAAATCTTTAAACCTTTAGATATTTCCGAAATTTTGAGCAATGAGAGAAATGAGGATATGTTAGAAGTTCTATTGTTAATTATCAAGAATTTTCGACCCAACATATTTAAAGAAAAATATTCATCATTTAATTTTAAGTTCGCTTTGGTTAATTGGGGAAGCCATTTAATTGGGCCAAACTTCCACGTCTCGATGTGTCCCAATTATGCGGAATCGACTGTATTATATAATGAACCTAAAATTCTATGTATCATATGATGCTTAATGCAAACATTTCTATGTATAATGCTTAATACATGACATTTATTTTACTATAGAAATTAATCTTAATATTAATATTTTTACTAAAAAGTTATTTTAAGACACAAATCCAATGATACAGTCATCATTCTCAGCAATGAAACTCCCTATAATAAAAAAAGCTCTATAAAATAAAAATCAGCTGGGCTTATTTGGTTTTCGAAAGAACTTGTGTGTTAATTCACTATATTTAATGAAATGTCTGTCTTTATAATAAAAAATGTTAAGCCATAGGATCTGATAGCATATAGATAGATCTGATAGATCATAGCACTGGGACTTTTTCTGGGGTTGCCCCAAGTGAGAAATTGATAAAGATATGTGACCAGAGTAGTGTCCATCTTCTTCTTATCTACTTGGCATATAAAATACACCAATCGTAAGGTGCTTAAAAAGATTTTAAGTTAACCACGTGATTATATCAAACTAGCATCAATCAAATCAAGGGTAAGGGATCATAAGGGTGAGTAGAAATACATAATTTAAGTAAGGGATCACAAGGGTGAGTAGAAGTACATAATTAAGGGATCACAAGGGTGAGTAGAAATACATAATTTGCAATACATCGACAATCACTGTCAAACTAACAAATTTTAAAAGGAATTTGGTATAACTCCAGTATGGCTCTAGTCCTGCGAGCTCTAAGTGCGCCCTTATTGCGATAAAGAACAGCACCGTGAAGGAGCTGAATTATGTAAAGAAATTATTTACTTCGGATATAAAAGATGGATACAAACTATGAATAATCGGGTTTTACGAATTATCAGTAGAAATGACTATAAAATGTTATTTTCGGTGCTAAAATTTTTGAAAAAAGTGCAAAATACGAAACGTGGGTACACAAATTAACAGTTTTACTTTAGTTATAAAATTTTTGTGTTAATTTCATCTTTCAAAATGTTAATAATGCAAGTCAACGGAACAGTTGACCACACAACCACACAGAAAACATTTCAACTCTTGGAATACTTGGTGAAATTTTACATATTTCCATCAAAGTAAACTTATACCAATGCAAAAATGGTTAAAAAAATTTAAAGCTGTTAATCCGATAACCAATTATAATCCTGCATCTTTGAAAATGTGAATTTAAAAAAATATTTTTGGTTACTTAAGATGGGTTTCATAATTTCAACTGATAATTAATATAAATAATACTTTGGTCGATTTGAAGTGTACTGGAAATATTATATTATTATTATTTTTTAATAGCAAGCTGTCAATAACCTGATTGAAAATAAGTGTCAACTTTAAATAAATGATACATTGCCACAAATGTAGGGTACTAACTTTTCTGGCATTGTGTATAGCAGATCCCTTTTGATTAGCCACAGAAGTAGCGTAACCTACATCCTCTCTGTGTATACCCAAACTCTTCACTGATACAGAAACAAAAGCCACAACACCTACGCTGAATTTTCCATTGGCAAAATCAATGAAATCTAAAAAGAAAACAAACTAATTAGAAATAAACAATCCTAATTAACTTTTAGGCTGGCTTTGCGCCTACCGAAGACACCAAATTAAATGTTGTCACCAAAACGAAGTTAAATCTCACCTATATCATTATCATAATGACTGGAGTCATGAAACTTATTTAGAAGATATTGAACAGAAAAATAATTAGAAATCATCCTAACTTATTTAATTTTAGAATAAATGTTTTATTCTTTCTTTAAATTCAAAAATAAAAAATTGACTCCACTCTCCTAATGTATTTTTATTGAAAATGTTAGGAAATACTTTTAAGATCAGTATACAAAAACACCAGATTAACTTTTTATTTGGACATCACGAAAAACTGAAGCGCTTGATTTAGCCTTAAAGTAAGTAAAAATTTTGAGAGGCGCAGATGAAAGATTCCACTTCTTAAAACTGTAGTCGTGTTAAAAACAAAAACGAAGTTGTGTGTAAGAAAGTTTGTTTCAATAAAAAATTAAATTAAATTTATTTACTCATACAAAAAAATGTATACATCCAGGTTCCATTAAAAATGTTTCATAATAGAAGTGTGGATACTTAGAATATTATAATTGCAGAGTGCACGCAAAATAATTAATTTCCGGAAATGTAGTAAATACAAAAAAAAAATTATCAATGCAATTTACAATTTCTAAAGTTGAGTCACATGGCACCACCAGTTTGTTTTGGTGTGCAGTTAAAAGTGTCTAATGACCCGTGTCCACAGGATGAGATTTCTCTTAGAGATTCGTATAAAGGACAGTTCAGCGTTCAGTTTCATCATCACCCCATATATCTTATCTGAGGAGTAGAATGATACATCCAATACGCACATACCTTTACGTCTCAGAGATCAAAATCGCATTGAGAGTTTATCGTGGACACGGGCCTTAACTCTGAACAATTAAATTTCATTTAATTTAAATTAATCAAAAAGTGCATTGAAATTCCTTGAGTTTTAAATTAGGTGTCTGACAACTCCTAATCAGACATAATGACTTTTCTATATCATTACACTCAAAACATTTTTATTTTCAACAATCTTATCTTATGATCGCAAATCATATAAACCCTTTGTGGTCCACAAACTTTAAATTTTTTAATCCATCAGATTCTTAATGCCATTTTTATTATTATTTAATATAACTAATTCTAGTTGTATTAACATTTGTTTGGTCCAGTTGTATGACATGTGATAAGATTATACATAGGATTTAAAATAAACAGACCAGAACAGTTAAGATAAGTCAGCATGTATTTGACTCCTAATATTTTAGTCCAAAACTTTTCATCACGGCGCGTTATTATAAATTGTTAAAAAAGATTACCTAAATCTTGCTTGGTAACGGACCAACTCCAATTTTTGAATCCCCATTGAGTGTGACCAAATGTAATGAGTTGTTGTCTTTTTTTAAAGTTGTTCTCTGGTTCAATGGAAATATTCTCATCCTTTAACACAGTGCCATCAGGCTGCAATAAATATTTCATTTCATTAATTTAAGACTTACTTGCTACTATTAATATAATAGGTTTTGCTTGAACATATATACCAGTTTAATTGAACATGTTGAAGCAGGAAATCCCGATTTTCTTATCATTTTCGTAAGAGTACTCGATCATAAAACAATAACAGTAACATGGGACAATGCTATAATTTTATGTTATTCAGCGTGTTTAGTTTCGGCCGCCGAGGATATCTGATTGTTGGACCGAATTGCATATAAACAAACGATAATATAGGTAGTTAAAAACGCTGCAAAATAAATGTAGGACTAGACTTTACACTCTAGATACGGACGCTTTACGTAAAAATAAAAGATTAGAAAATTATCGCTGAAAATAAGCTATCAAATTTACAAAGTCAAACGCCACATTTTTCTCATAGACAATTTGAAAAAGTCTGAACGGTCCGAATTCATAAATTTTCATTCTGGTATATTCGGATCACTTTGAACTGCTTTGAACACAACACCTTCATCCGATCCCCATTATCTTCGTCCCATTTCACTTCTTTACCGTGTTCTTGACCCTATTGAAAAAAAATTATAAAAAAGACTAAAAACTTTCAGTAAAAATATAAAAAATCAAACAATAAAAGAATTAACAAAATAAAAAATATTTTATAAAAAACTTTACCCATTTTTGCTACTACTTTATATAATTAAAAATACAATAATAATAGTTACAAAGTTAAAAATAAAATAATTTCACCATGTTCCCCGTCAATAGGGTCCCCCCAAAAAAAATCTTCCGCCATCGTTACCTCATATGTCGGAGACAAGACAACTCAGCCCTTATCTTTTCCCCCTTTAACCCTTCCCAAACCATAAAGTAACACAGGTCTACCATCCAATTAAACCTGTAATATTTCGGTAAATACAGACAGTATAAAATTCATATTGTAGATAATAGGAATAATTGGAAAATATTTGCGCTTAGGAATGACTAGTAAAAAAACCAATTATGAAAAGGGAATAGTACAAAAATAATTATTTTTCAATTCGATCCGTTGTAAAATTAATATGTTGGTAAAAATACAAATTGTGATATTACAGAAAGAGACCACAGATTATTTTCGCAGTGAAAAGAATAACAAACACATGAATATAATTGTCTCTTTCTCACTAATTAAATTTAGAGGATAAGAAGGAAGGACGCATTGTGTAGGACTTATTGAATGATCTAAATAATGTTATTTTATTAATAATTTTTTTAAATATTTAATGCTTAATATTTCGAATAAATTTGTGTCATTAAAACTATTTAAGGTAATAAAAACATTTTTTATTTCTGTTATTTACGGTAACACGAGTTGACAGCATAGCTGCGTATGGGTATTTTATATCACGGTATGAATTTCTAGTCATGAACGTAAACAACGTATTTTTTTTCAATTTTTAATAATTATTATTATTATTAACTTTACACGGCTACCTTGTTTATTTTATCAATAATTTTATTTTTACACAACACATCCGTATCTAGATTGTAAAGTCTAGTTCCATATTTAATTTGTTGCGTTTGTAAATACATTTCTATATAATATATTTTATATAATAATTTACCTGAAATTTGTATTTATGTTGTTGTTGTTAACTGTTTACGCGCTTTGTTACTTAGATTGGCACCATTGGGTTTCCTGGTTTATAATAATGTACGTATGATTAGATTTAAAATTCACTGCTATTTCAGCCAGCATCGATGCTAGCGACATATCGCTGCCGGCTGCCGCTACAGGTCTGGCCTGATTCCTCATCGTCGTGTCTTTCCTGTTTCATCACTTCGCAACGGCAGTCTTGCTAGCCCACGTGTACCGAGTGAGACCGCCGACTTGCTTCATTTCATTTCATAATACACGCGCACCTTTTGCATCTTCATTCTATCTGTTTTCCTTGTTTTTATCATACTGTCATAATAAACCTCAACACGCCAATCACTCTTCCTCATTTAACCACCGACCTAACCCCCAAATATATTTGCTGCTAATTTAATTGATTTTGGCAGTTGATTATATAGTCTGGGAGTAATGTACGATATATGTCTCTGTCCTATTCCTAATTCGGACATTTTAAAAATAACATGTTTATTAGTTTTGCTTCGAGCCTGATAGCTGTGATAGATTTTTATTTTGTCCTTTTTAAAAAAATGAAATAAAACAGTTTTTTTTATATAAGGAAGATAAATTAAAAACAGGAAAAATTTTTTAAAACCTGTTTGGTTGGGTAATCTCTAGCTTTCAATAAAATTATTTTTATTATTATCTTTCAAGTTTTAATTATTGGTTTGAGATGTATGGGACAAGTTCCCCAATATACTATTCCGTATTGTAATATTGAGTCAACCAATGCATGGTATATCATTTTAAGAGTTTGAGAATTAGAATATGGTTTAAGGACATAGAAGTAGAATAAAAAATACGTCATTTATTATTTGTGAGGGTTATGTGTTCTTTGAAGTTTAAAATATTATCTAGAGCTAATCCTAAATGTTTATACTTAGTTGTTCTTTATATATTGGTTTTACAGTTGCATGGGCAAATATTATTTGTTACATAATCATAATCATAGGAATGTAAGATAAGTTTATAATCGTCAGTCGATTGCCCTGTTTTTGTTGTAGAGAATGGTTTATAACTAGTTTTATCAAAATTTAGAGTTAGCAGATTACAATGGAACCATTTTTTAATTAATTTAATTCCTAATGTCGCTTCTTTAACGATGAGGTTAAATCTATTCTAGGAGATGTATTTAGTTTTAAACTTTGGATCAATATTTTAATTTCATCTTTTTTTATTGTTTATTGGTGCTAGGAAGTGAGATTCAGTTACTTTTACTAAGTTTTGTGAATCGGTTTTTAATTTACATTTACAGTTCGATGTTAACTTTTTAACCAAATTTTTACTTATTGAGATGAAATATTGGTTAAATTCATTATTAATTTCCTTGTAATATTTCCTTCTTTGGTCTCTATTACCGTTAGTCGATTACATTTTTTCTTTCTAGATAAACTTTCATCAATGGTACTTCATTTATTTTTTTGAATCGCCATTTGCTCTATGAATTTCGTTATGGTAAAAACTTTTTTGTTATTATGATTAAATGTGATGACTTATTTCTGTACATTATATATCTATTTATTAAGTCAATATTGAATGGTTGTTTTATTGTTTGTTTAAACATTTTATTCCAAACACTCATACTTTTACCAACAGTCATCCATTTTTTATGGTATTATTTTTTCTAATCATTGATGTTGAAGACCTTTATTTGTGTTATTTGATCGCTTCTATAAAATAATTTGTAGCATTATTAGCATTACCGATCATGTAAAGATCATCCAATTTTGATTTGTTTATATCATGAATTAACTGTTCGAAATTTATTTTAATGAATGTATTTTTGATTTCTACATGTTTTTTTTTATACAGTTTTAACATCTAATTAATAGACCCACAGGAAAATGATCAGTAATTTTTGTATTCAGTATATAGGGTTTCAGATGAAGATTATTGTCTGGTTTATACTATATAGGTATAGTCTAAACATGTTTTCGATTCTTGTATACGTATTACTGCACGACAAGAAACCACAGCTAAGTTTGTTTTATATTCTTCTACTTGAGTTCCATGACTATTTTCGGCAATATTAATGTCACCTAAAATAATTTTATTACGAAAGTTTTTATTTTGATTAAAAAATTAATCTAGAACTTTATTTGAAGGTTCCATGATCTGCATACTGCGGTTATAAAAAAAGGTAAGTCATTATATTAAATTTAACCGTAATACTGCTGCAGTCTAATATCGGATTATGTTTTATTTCTTTAATTTTAAAATATCATCTTTTAGATTATATCATTATTGTGAAAAGTATCTGCTGGACAAGCGGTATAATCAAGAATGTCAAAAATATGTATGGAATTACTGAGCCAAGTAATTTAGTAATAAATTATCAATAAAATTAGAGGTAAGACCGTAGAATACTATTATATTATTAATAAGTTGATAATGAGTAATAATCATCAAGAATTACATTGGAATTTTAGTTATATATGCTTAGCTCTTGTAGCGTTGCTCTTGACGATTTTTAACAATAAATCATTCTAGAAATTGTTAACTTTATTATGAAAAAAAGCATTTATGGAAACTTAAATAATTTCTATTTGATTCGATCAATCAAACAACTAGCGTTTTGATTTGAGCACTTTAATGACAATGTCAATAATAATAATAATAGAATTTGCCACCTGTACAAATCTTAGTTTCATAATTATTGCACGATAGATACTGATTGATACTGCAAAAATTTTAGCAGTTACCGATTTTAAATAACTGTGAAATTCTGTGAATATAGCATATTACAATTCGTGCTGTTTACGAGCCGAAATTATTTTATTACAATATTAAATTATTAATTATAAATTGATTGTTTTCACACAGTTAATTTATTTGTAAGGTAAATAAAAATATCTATAACAGTTAGAAAATTGGGATAGATAAATTTTCATAGACATTTTTATCATGTGTCTAAACTTCTTGGTATTTAAATTAGGCAGGTAGACGGCAGGTAGCTATTTAAAATTTGAGCAGGTAGGTGTCTGTTAGGTCGTTTTCTTTTAGTTTTCTTTTAATACCAATGTTCTTGTGTTTTCTTGTATGAAAAAATGGAATTTTTTGATATTTTGTAGACCCGGGACGCCGAAAATGGCTGAAACAAGACAGCCGGTAAATGATAACGCTTTGGATATCTCAGGAAACCGAAAAGATTTCCGTACTAACAATGAATTCAGAACGTTTACGAATTTCGATATGTTTTGTGTATTTTTTTCCATGGGAACCTTTGTCGCCGATCTTACAACAGGTGAACTAACTTTTGTTTATAAGTTTGAAAATAATCGAGTGAAGTTCTTGTGGTTTTGTGAACTTTTAAGTGTTTATATAAATTTGTTCATTTTATTAGTCCTTTTCTACAACTATGTGTAAAGATGAATTTTTGTTAATAAATATTTTTAAAAGTTCAGGTTTTCAAAGTATTCCTTTTTATTGTATGTGTATAGTGTGTACATATTTCTCAAACCTAAGATTTGATAAAGGAATAGTGAATATGTAGGTATATAATACTTAAATTTTTTAAGAAAGGTTTTATCATAGTGCTCACTATATAATCGTTATAAATTGTATTTTACTCACGCAATTATAATTAAAATAAAATAGATATCTGAAAGGTTTTTTTTATTTTATAATTCAAATTTATTTTAATTTGGTTTGTCAGCCATACAATTCTAAATTCTTGCATTGTTTGCACTTGTTCATCATTGTGATGGAATTATCATTGTGGCACTACAGCCCAGAGTGAGCCTCAGCTGCCTCAAGGAAATCCCTCCATTCTTCTCAATTCTGTTCTTCTCATCTTGTTCGAATGTGGTGACTAATTGACTCGAGAGCAAGTAAGTCCTTCTAGATCCCATTTAGCCAACAGAGTCATAGTCTAATGATACTCTTGTTTCCTCATATGTTAGACGTGAAATGTCATGGCGATTCTTCCATCTGTGCACATCAAAATCTTTGGATTGATTTGCACTTGTTATTCTGGATAAATTATTTATTAACACATTTCCTGCTAATATGTGCTAGGTGTCTAATTGATTTTATTTAAATAAACAACCAATTTGTTGCTAAAAAGTTTTTTGCGTTGGATAAGTTTCGCTAGCTTTTATTTGAATGTTAAGAAATTAAACTCAATCAAATGATTAAGATCACAGACAATTGTTGAATTTGTAATGATTACTGCTCTTGTTTTTTATTTTTTCAATTTATTTTTTCTTTTTTTAGACATTATTTTGGTAGCAGAATATTGGAGGAAAGAACATTTTTATTGGTCCCTGGGCACTTTCTTATTGATTTTGGTGCCGGCAATATTAATTCAACTTTTCTCCATGAGATGGCATCTGATGGATGAAGCCGTTTCATTGTGGCACTGGATCTCTCATGTTTTTCTTGTTGGTGTCATACATAGGTACAATAAATATTCATATTTTGTTGTCGGATTTATAGAATGTATGAGAATCTTATCTGATTTGTCTTCAGGGGTAACTTTTGAGAATAATTTTAACATTACATTATATATCTTAAAACATTTTCATCCCAGCCAAGAATAAGCTACCGTGATAGACGTTTTATTTAATGTCTCCGCAAACAACTGAGTCATGCCAGCAGTGTTTTTAAAATTTATTTTTTGTAAAGCTGAATGCAGCACAAATGAAATTCTTTCAATTCCTGTGTCGTTATCAATTTAGCATTGAAAATAAATAAATAAGCATTGCCAGCGTGATTACTCTTGCCAAACACAAAAAAAAACTCTAAAAATATTTTTAGTTTTCATAGAGGAGCATATTTTCACATATATTAAAAAAAAAGAGATACCTGATATTTGTACTAAAGATGTTATGAAACTATGGAGTATAATTCCCTTTGTGGAGAAATAGTTGTCATTACTGCAGGGTAGAGGCAGAGGCTTGAATTCTTTTGATTTATAGTATTTGAATGTGAGGATTCAAAATTAGAGTACTTGTTATGCGGACAGTCGCAAATCATAAGGCTGGAAAGACATTTGAAAAGTACGTTAGATATAAACCGTCACATAGTCCGACTACCCTGTGGCAAATACTGGCTAAATATGTCCTGTGAGGCTTTTTAACTTGTTACATATAAATTTTAATTTTATTTGATTAATGTGGCATTTGATGTAGGTATACAGTTGTGTTGAAGACTGGATTTGAAGCGCGAGAATCAAAATCCGCCCATGATGTCCAAAGACTGTTCCTCCAGCAAAGTGATATCTGCATGCTACATCTTTTTGAATCATTCTTGGAGGCTGCTCCACAGTTGATTCTTCAACTTTATATAATGGTTGTCATGAGAGACTGGCATTTTTTCACTGGTGAGATTTATTTGATAGATGTATTTGATTTATTATGGCGTGCTTGTGATCTAGTGATTACAATACTCTCGATAGTGATCTAGTGGTTAGGGGTTCGAACCTTGTTCCAGAAGGCCATCAAGTTAGTCCTATCTTCATAGCACAAGCATTTAGCTTAGTTTGAAAATAGTAGGAATATTGACGTGACACGTATTCCGTGTATGCATCTCTATTTAAAAAAAATTAATTAATTTATCATATAAGATGGATTTAGAGTTGACTGCAAATGAATAAAAATGTATATTATAATAATTTATTTCCTTAATAAAATTGGCACAGGTGACGTGGCTTAAAATGTAATTTGGGAAAAAAATTTAAGACAAAGATATTAAAGAGATAATTACACTAAGGTAGACCTTAGAGTAAACAATCATTCATAACAACATAAATACACCTGGTACCACATCTGGTGTCATAATATGATATTTTCTTATTTAACCTTGAGCCCGTCAGTAACAAAAATAAACTGTATTTGACGCTGAACTAAGGTCTTCGGTACATGTGTCACTACACAAAGCAAAGATAAAATACAAGATGTTTCAGATAAATAAATCACGTTGCTGACCATTGGAAAGTTTTTTGCAATGAATATATTTGGCGCTGAGCCGTAGAGAGTTAATTAATCATTTTAATCATTGATTTTTGTTCCAGGCCTATCAGCTATAGCATCTTTGTGCTCTTTATCGTGGGCTGTGGTTAGCTACGTGCGGGCCTTGCGCCGGACCCGAGCCGTAGCCTGCAACGGGGTATGTCACACCAGTAGACCCTTGTCTCTGGCTTTACAGGCTACATGGAGAGGTGCTATGCTAGCAGCTAGACTCGCAGCACTTCTTATGTTTGCCGTTGCCTTCCAGCATTGGATTTTCACACTATTGGGTGAGATTGTTAACAGTGGAGAAAAATTTATTTATAAATAGATGAATGATTCTGACAGATTCTGATTACTGCTAGTAAAAATTCTAAATTTATCAATTGTTTCATTTTTTCAGTTTGAAATTTGAGAAATTACACACGAATTAGATATGCTTTCAAGACGAGGTTAATAGTTGAATTCGTGTAAGTTCCAGAGAAATAATACATGATGTTATTTGTTACGTAAATCATGCGAGAGAGGAAGGTTTGAATAGAAAGAGATGACAATAAAATTGTTGATTTTCTCGCATTCGATAGTGTCAGATCGAATGTCAAATATAACACGTGTCTAGAGGCTTATCCATGACTTTATAAGTTTCTCATATTAATATTATGGAATGAGTGTTGTCATTTAAATTAATCTATTGAAAATTAAACAATTTTTTGAAGTACCCAATTCATATACATTAAATTCCCGTTTATTCGATGTTGAGGGGACCAAAAATCAAGAAAAAAGTTTGAATAACGATTTATGATAATGAATATAAAAATTTGAAAAAAATTGATTATTTATTACATATTAACTTTTTTCATAGCAACTCGTAATTATATACACCTATATTCACATATTTAAAAATAAACAAGTTGTCAAAACAAAAACAAGAAATATGGCGAACGTACGTCAAAATCTAGCTGACAATTTACTCAAATTGGAACGTTCCATATCCTTATTGCGTCCTTCTTATCATCGGACTCTGCTGTCAGCAGTTTCCACTAACGAAATAAGACCCTCCACCATTTTGTAAAGCAAAAATAAAATCAAAAAAGTTTTTAAAAATTCGATAACTGTAAAAATATCAGCACTTTGACATTGACATGAGAGTATGTGTGTTAAATTTTCAAATTTAATGAAATTGCGACCTGGCAACGCAAAAGTGAGCGCCAACTGTCAATTTTGTATGAAGGAAAAATGCCGATTTTTACACTCCATTTTAAACGTAATTCGTTGTGTTCTCGAGTTGAAACAGATTTCTATGGGGTGCCGTACGATATCACTACTGGAAATAATAATTTGGTTAAAGATTCGATCCGCGGCGCTGGTGATACCATGCATTATTTGATGGTCACGTGGGTGTTCGCTATACTCACGATAGCCAAGTTAAATTCTGACAGTTCTCGTACCATCTCTTTCTCTGTCGGAAACTTGCGATGTGGGTGGCCAAGGAGTTAAAGCAATTTTGTGGCACGTGGAAAATAAATCTAATGGTTGTGTTCTTTCTTATAATGCTTGTATTTTCTTAATTATGGCAAATAATATTCAGTTTATTAGTCTATGTATTAGTATTAAAGTCCTATCTAAGTAATAGTTTTAAAAAAAAGTCTAATCTATTGCATAACTTCTGATATAAATGAATAATAAAAACCCACATTTTCGTAAAAAAAAACACGAAAATATGAATTATTTTTTAAAGCACACTCGTAATAAACATCCTTCACGTAAATCGCCATAACTATTTTGAATATTGCCATAATTAAGGTTTTTAATTTTTCTTTTTTTTTTTTTTCAATTAACATACATTAAATCAACTAAATCCAATATTATTTTCAGGTGTCCATTGGCTGGTGATGACAATGTGGGTTATACAACAGAAAACCGACTTTTGTCCATCACGCTTGGAAGAGGTCTTCTACAACTGCGTTGTGGGTGTGATTTACTGCTTCTGTTTCTTCAATCTACGAGAAGGGCAAGCGCGGTATAGAATGATCGCTTTTTACGCCATCATGGTTTCCCAAAACGTCATATGTCTTCTACTATTTCTTTACCTGTCTCCTGGCGCTATGAAACAAGAACTTGTGATCATCACTTCTGTCATCATTATTAGTGGAACATTTCTCGGTACCGTTACTTTCCTATTATATTATTTTTTAAGCTATTTAGGTTTCATGTCAGATTATCAGTTTACATATTTTTAAATTCTTTAAAATGCTGTTTTCAATTCTGTGGCTTTAACTCGTAAGATGGTTGGTTTGGATAAAATAGCAACTTTTCAGGAGAGCAATTTTATGATGCTTGTACGCAGATTAAACTTTGGTCTTTCATCTCATAGATTAAATGTTGGTATTTATCAGTTGTATCATTTTACTCTGTGCACAAAATAGGTAATGAATTATAGTTCATCCCGCATTCAACTTTGTTCTGTCCTTTAATAGCGCATGTACACGGATGAGACAAGTCTCATCCGTGTACATGTGCTATTAAAGTTAGAATTAATCAATTAAATAAAATATCCTGGAAAATCTAAATTAATATAATAAAAATTGGTTATTAAATTTTCTAATTAAATTGATCATTAACGTTCTGGTTTTTTGTATTATAAATTATGATTTAGGGGTGTTTAGGTGTTGTTGATGAAAAAAATTAATATTTATTTGGTAATTTTAAATTTTGATTTTCTTAAGAAACTGATTGATTTAGTTTAGTTATTATTTATTTCCTCATCAGGTGTATGATTGGACAGACCTGTCAGTGCTATCTAAAAAGCTGTATTTAAATTATATTTCTTTGCATTAGAAAAAGATAACAAATATTGTCCTTGCTTATTTAGTTGTGGATTTGTGAATATATTTTTAATGTTTAGCTCAAAGCACAGAAAATTTTTGAAGTTTGCAAACTTTGCAAGTCTGTAAGTTTCTTGTCTGTTTTCTTTGTTTTTTGGACCAACATGAGGTGTTTGTACAAACTTGACATGTTTCTTCTCCAGATAATTACGTATCATCATATCATCAGTAAAAGTGTCAGATAAAATAGCTGTAGAACTTCTAGGTATGCAACATGATAATATAAAGATTCTCTTTGTTGGCCATCATTCTCAGAATCACTTTTCATAAAATAGTAACTATTTTTTCCTTGTTCACAAAAATATTTGACTGAATGTGCAATACAATAAAATTATAAAATCACCGCACACTAAAAATCCTGCCAAAAATGTAGCAATGTCACAAATGTCAATTAACATCCATGTTACACTAACAAATTTACAATACGCAGTAGAAAATCACCCAAGCTACTCTATAAAATTCAAATGTATAAACGTATCTCACTTTCATTTCCACTACATGGACAGAATATCACGTTCCACCATCTGGGTGTATCACATTTTAATTGCCAAAGAATTTGAAATCGGAATCTTGAAATTTGAATTACTTTAGTGGCCTCAGTTTTTGGGCTATGTTTAATAAACTTCGGATGAATAAAAATCCTGTATAGCTACAATTGTATCATTAATAAAGTGAAAATCACTAATGCTATCAAGTTACAGCCACAGAATTACACGTTTAACCAGTGTGGATTTATTGAATCTAAATGATTTACAGGGTACTGTTTACGTTTTAGGACTAAGCAGTATGCTGATTTACTATAGATGGCTGCACCCTGCTGGTCCCATCAAATGGTGGTGTGATGTAAAGGAACAGTCTCCAAATCCTGATCCCAAGTCCAGTGACAGACATAATGCGACCTCCGAGGGATGTAGCAACCAATTAGCAAATGTCAGCTTACGATCCTTAAAGTCAGCTTGGCAGGATACATCAGAAAATGCACTCAAGTAAGTCAAGTTCCCAAAAATTATGTTACAATTTTCTTCACTTACAATGCGAAAAAAATGAATGGTGTATAATGAAATAATTTTTAGCAGGTATACATACACTTGGAGTGGTATTTATATCCTATCTAAGGGAAATATGCTAATATGTACATTAACTATCTTTATTTTTTTTAGCAGTTTGGTAGAAAAAATCTAAAAAAAAAAGTAATAATAGATTACTAACGATAGTGGTGACCGCTGCGTGTTCAGGGCTTTCACAGAATCCATATTTCAATGCAGAAATTCCTTATTTTATTGCTTTAACAATAGTGCAGTGTGCATCCTTATTATATTGCGCTTTTCTGTTCTTTTATGTATGACTTGCAGGACTGTAGTGTCATTTGCCAGTAAAAAAAATATTCACCAAAGTAGTGAAATCATCAAACGTGTTTGTAATATCTCTTGGTTAAGATTACTTTAGTTTTTTCTCTTCTATATATACAATAACAGTACATAAATATATATTCAATTTGAAATGAAGTATATAAGTATTGTCTTTGTTACGAATAAGAAAAAACATACATTAGCGAAATTGTACGAATTTTGACAATTGGCAAGTATATTGAGCATCTGTCTTCTCGTGTTGCACCATAGATTGCGTTCCACTTTCTTTATTTATCTATAGTCGCACTGTCAAATGCATTGTGGGATGACAGATTAATGTTTACGTTTGTTCTTAATGTTTACGTTTGTTCAATAATCGTTTATGTCAACTTGATCAGTTTTTTTAAGAATCTCTAAGTGGATATATATATATATACAGTAAAACCGCGATATAACGAAACCCGATATAGCAAAAAATGACGTATATCGAAAAAAAAATCGAAATTTAGTCACTAAAACCAATTTTTCATACAAAAATGCATTTATATAATGAAATCCCGTTAATATTTATAACAAAATGATTTTTGTCCCGTACGAAAAAATGCCAATACATTTACGTAAATTTATAACAAAATAAAAAAATGTTAAAAGATGAAAATATTATTTCGCACTTACAAAGCCGCACCGATGCATCTGCCGTATGCGAACGGTTTTATAACCTTTTCGGCGGTGCGCGGCGGTCGGCCGACAAGGTAGTAAAACAATTCAAACTTCTTCTTGGGTTCATAGTAGGCCCATAAAACCATTTGACATAATTTTAGCGGCGTTCACTTAGACACGTTTTACGTACGCATACGCCTCTAATATTTATTGCAATCCCAGACCCAAACAGCTGTAAAATACAAAAATTAACAGGAACCCCCCGAAAGTTGCAGTATGTACTTATTGGAAATGTCAGTCTCAGTGTAACGTCTGTAGAGTTAAGTTTGTTCAGCTTTTAACGCGATTATTGCATGACCGAACTGAATATTTACATAAATTCATTTTCGTTTGACAATTGTTTTTGTGTGAACTCATCAATAATATAAATAATTCGTTAAAATATTTTATGGACTATTTTTGTACGGCATTTTGTATTTCTATTAACTATTGTTTTCGTGTATTTTAAGTGAACAATTTTAACAATAATTTTTAAGTGAACAATTTTAACGATTATAAATATATTTTGAAGTGGTTGCCGCCGTTACCGGTAAGTACCTTCGTAATTTATATACGACTCATTTTATAAAAATGCCGCGATTCAACTGTAAAATTGTTATTTTTGAATTATTTTGTATGTTTCGTGCCCAAAACTATGTTTGAAGCGGCTCTACATTTAAACACAATTAAAATATTGTTTTGTGTTTGCAATATTCTGGAATTTACAAAAATATCTTCCAATTGGTGTTGAATAGGTTCTGTTCTTAATTTAATTCCTTTGATTATCCATTTGCTTATCTGTTTTAATAACAAAACTACTAAATATATGTAGGTATTCAGTTCCCTATGGCCTTCTTCCTCCTTTGTCTGCAGAATTTGCGATCTTTTTTGAAGCCGCGCAACATTTTTTTGCGACGGCGCGTAACATATAGTAGGATTTTTTAAATTTATTTCGTTATATATGGGAATTCGTTATTACGAATTTTTATTTTTTGGTCCCTTGGATTTCGTTATATCGCGGTTTTACTGTATATATATTTCAAAGTTGATACGTAAAAACACTGTTTAATTAATGTTTACGTTTGTTCAATAATCGTTTATGTCAATTTGATCAGTTTTTTTAAGAATCTCTAAGTGTATATATATATATATATATTTCAAAGTTGATACGTAAAAACACTGTACAATGCAGAATGCACCAGCAGAAAAGCAACCGGCAACCACATTTAAAAAAATTATTTCATTTGCAAACAAATCACAATTTTCATCTTCACCTTTGATCCCAAATTATTTTAATGTAATTTATAATTTGTGTGAATTATAAATAAAAAATATATAATATATAAAAATTATAATTTTTCACTTAAATTTTAGGTTTTATTTTAGTGGTGTGACAATGATTTTATGAACTTTTTTAAAAATTCTTTAATGACTGCAATGTGAAATAAACAAAACCGTAAGTTCAAGAGAGTGGTTGTTGGTTGGGGTGAGGTGGGGGGAGGAGTGGGAGTGTTAATTTTTTTTTTTTAATAAGCTAAATTTAATTTACCTTGATTTTATTTGGATTTATCCCATTTCTTTTAAGAGGCATGTAAATTCCACAACATGTTTTAATACTTGATTGCTTTACTCCTCTAATTGCTTGTTATTTTTCAGATGTGAAGAATCTCCCCGTTGTACAGAAAATTCTCCTCAGTCAGATACAGAATGCACGGATAAAAAGTTGCTGCTGGACCACTGGATAGCTCGGGCGGGAAGTCCCACATTTGCCTCTGCTCCCATAGACAATGTCGACACAGCAGACGTAACAGGGATTGAATTTTATTCAGTTGCCAACACACCGGAGCAAAGCAGTAGAAATCATCCTGATAAAATTGGTATTTTAAATACATCATTTCAATTTGAACACGAAGCTGGCAATAGAATGAAAGCTGATATTTCTAGCGAAAGTTCTAATCCATGTAATAAAAACAAAAGGAGAGGAATATGTTCTCCGACGGAACTCGGAGGTAATTTTTCAAAAATGGACCAAGACCCGAGTTTGGAAGATATTTCAGAAGGGAATGAATCTATCGATGTTACTGCTCAAAAACGGAGAGGAATTTGTTCTTCTGGCCAACTAAAAGATGACAATTTAAAATCTCATTGCGCCCAAGACGAACTTATAGAAAATTTGCGATCGGTGAGCGAAGGCTCGGAAGATCTCGACCATTCTAATCAGAAGACGTCGAGTGATTCATTAAATTTAGATCTGGATCTCAGTTTTAGTGATATAAATAGTTCAGACATTAATGAATTTAATGAAAATATTGTGCAAAAGTTATGCTTAAGTACTTTGAAAAATATTAAAAACGTTCATCAAGATGCTGATATTAGGAATATACAGAAGATAGCTCTGGAAATATTGAAAGATCTATACAGCAAGGGTGGCGTTAAGGATGATCAAGATTTGGAATCGGAACTCAGTTCCTCAGTAGGTAGGGATTTGGAAACTCCCAGTGAAGTGCTTTCTGCCCATGACTATGAGAATATTTGCGCTGTGAATATTGCTCGAGAGGCCTGGGGACTTCGCTCCTGGAGGGGCTGCTCGGATATGGGTGGCTCTCCTCCCCCACCCCCCCCCTCCATTGCGCCGTCCCGCTCCTCCCCCTCCCCACCACAACTACATCAGAACTGTGGCGTACGAGCTCGCCAAGTGTGAAGACAGTAATTGCCAATTAATGAAAACTCCAGAGTACCACAAGGAACCCGAGTCTTCTGTTTTTATAGCCAAACCATATGTTGTTGATCAGAACGATGTAATATTTCCATTATCTACTCCATTGGAGCCCATATTGGAAGAGTTGGACGAAGTAATAGATAATAGTGGTACTATTCGGAGAAGACAACGTCACAACTCAGAAAGTGCACTTGTTGCTACAATAGATGAAATAAGGAACGATACGATCACGGATTCTCCTAGAAATGTATACCACAGAGCTGTTTGGGATTCCCCGTGTCCCAATTTTGAAAATGAAAAAAATTACATAGATTCCCTGAGAAAAGCGACAATGAATAACTTGAAAAAAGTTTTATGGAAAGAAGAGTTCCAGAATGATGGTTGCGGAGAGCAGAGTTGGCACTCCATGAAGATTGACTATGTGAACGGAGTTCAGGACTGCAGAAAGTCTTGTAGTATGGTAACGAGTGACAATCCTTTAAGAGTTTGTGTTAAAAATGAAAATAAATCTCCCAAGAAGGTTTCTGAATTTAAATTAAAAAGTGACTGTGATGTAGATAATAAACATTTTAGTAATATAGCGGATAGGCAAAAAGTAGGGAAAAGTAGTAGCAATAAGAAAAATAACAGTGGCTCCAGAGTTCATTTCCAAAAAAAGGACGCGTACAGACAGTCACCCAAAGTCAAAATAGTACGGGATGATTCTGTCAGCAAATCCCCGGTTGGACAGCTGCACCATTCGTACGAAGAAGTGACCTTCGTGCCACAATTAGTTAAGGATACATCGAAAGGTAAATGTAACAATTCAACAGATGATGTATCAAATTTGGGAATAAGTTCATCTTTGCAATCTCTAATAGATAGAGATTGTCAAAATAATTTAGCTGTGCCGAAAACAACCACCGAAAGTCGTCCAAATAGCAGACGAAATAATGGCAACCGACCAAGACGAAAATTCTCATTACTCAGGGAGAAGTTTGAACCAAAATCTAAACACTCTGATGAGGAAATGTTATTTCAAAGTTTAGAGAGTGTTCGGTCATTATCGCACGAGGTGGATGTTACTTCTAGTCCGAGTTGTTTCAAGAATAATGCAAATATACTTTTACTAAATCAAGAGTCTAAAATAAAATTCGATAAGGAAAACCTCACTCCTCTTTCCGGAGCTGTAGGCAGGGCTGAGCAAATGCACGAGGAGGTAGTTTTGTCATTGACACCTTGTGATAACCCTTTACGTAATGAACTAACTACCACAAACTTAATAGAAAAACGAAGTATTTTTCTAAAACAAGTTTTAAGTCCACCAAAAATGAACAGTTGGAATAAAAAAAATTTAAATGAATTTGTTAATTAAGAACTTTATTAGATAATTGTACACTATTGTAATATTTTAATGAACTGTGATTACTCAGTGGCTCGCTGCAACTACTTAATTAAATATGCATTTATGTACTTTATAATACTACATCATACTATACAATATGATATTTTCGTGAAAAATCTTGTCATATATTCTCTTCATCAAGAAAAATGTCATTAACTCCACAGTTGTACAGTTCTGTTTTGTTAATTCAATATTCACACAATTCTAACTTAGCCCTTACTAGAAACATTATATGTAATAAAATAATACATATGTAGTTTTACTTGATTAGATTAATACATTACCCTGTTGGTAATTAATAATTACCCGAGTTATAATTTTAAAACTTGATTGATTATATTAAAACTGTCATGGAGTTAGTGATATTTTGCCAATGACATTTGATGAAAATGATTATTATAATACATGTGATGCTTACCTTGTTTACACACACCAATTATTCAAAGCTACTGATATCATGAAGATCCATTAGAGAAAAATAAGTATTTTAGCTCTGCCTCTTAATACTCCTCCCTCCACATTGGTGCCACAAACTGGTCATGTAATTACCATTCAGATGCTGATGCAAATTTTGATTTATCCTATAATTTTTTTTTTTATCGATTTATACATTTTATCAATTACTAGTTTTTTTTTTTTTTTTCATATTAATCAACACCAATGCATAGGACATGCTGTTCTGCCAAATTTTATAATGATCTGATTTCATATATGTATTTACATACGTTATGCTATATTCATTTTCACACTACATTCATACTTACATATGTAATTTGCTCTATTTGATAAAAAAGTTGTCTGAAAGTGTTAAATTAAGCGTTGTTCTATGTAAAAATGTTATCCTAAGTCAAAAATCCCATCTCTACATTTGTAGTTTTAAAACATTTACCTTGTATATTTCGGTGCAGCTTCCCTGATTTGTTTTTAATGTTGATCATGATGAATTATCTCCATCTCAGATTACATTGATAATTGAGTAAATATCATTTAGAGAAAGATATGACCATACCAAAATTTCAAAAGAGACGGATACATAAGAATTTTTGAATAGGTAGATACATCATATAGCATAGTTGGAGTATTCGAGTTAACCGCACTGCTCAAAGCGGAGACTGGAATAACACCTTCGGTCTAGTTTTTCCAATTATAACCACAAGGATTTGAAGTTGAAACTTCATGCGGATTTGATCTCTTAACAGTGGTCCTTAACTTATTGGCCTACCTGTTGTTGTCACCTTAAGGTGTTATTGATTTTATTGTGATGTCCCATTGAAAAATGAAAATAAAATACAAAAATATTTTTAGATATTTTTTTTTTGTATCAACCTTAACCGTTTGAAAACTATTCTAAGGTCTACTTGCATGACCAATCCGTGGCTCATGCGCTACAGTAAACATGCGTCTGATTCAAAGAAGAAAATATAATTTGAAGCGTCTATTAATGACACTCATAATAACTTTGTCAAATAATAAAGCTTTGAATCCTAGGAATTTCTTGTAAAAGAGAATTGAAATTTTTTTAAATTAGTCTTTTCTCATTTCTGTAGAGTTATGCAAAGTTTTTTTATCAATTTCAACAAGTTGTGTTTTGCTTTTAAGGATTATTAGCATTTTAAAATTTGCACATCGATCATTTTAAATGCACATATTATTTGATGTGATTCCATTACAATTAATATTAATGGCATCATTTATGCAAGTGAAGGGTATATATTAATTTTTCCAGTTTGATATTTTAGAAATCCTACGCGAATTACATACTCTTTTAAGCCGGGACTAATAGTTAAACTTCTTTAGTTCTTGTTTAAGTGTCATCTTGTTACGTAAATCTTGCTAGAGAGGAAAGTTATAATAGAAAAAGATGACAATAAAATTGTTAATTATCTCGCATTCGAGACAAGTGTCAAAATTTGAAATCAAAGTGTACTTTCATATATTTAGATGGTCGCTTAAATCAATGTTCTAAATTTATTGTCAGATGCATTTTGTGGTTTTGTTTAATATTATCGATTTAAAATACCACATTGCTGCTTTGCGAGCTGTTTGTTTCATAAATACGTAGTATTTTGCTACGTATTATATATAAACGGTGTTATATATAAACGCAATATTCAATTGCGACATACATACAAAACAATGTTGTTAAATGTTTACTTTGTTCAAGAAAATGTTGTTTTTCCTTAAAATCAGTAAAAAACATCTAATTTATGAAATTTGCTACTAATGTTGTGAATACAGTAGAACCTCAATTATCTGGATTGGTCAAAATTATGTACATTTTATGCATTTGTGGTGTTGGAGCGTCAACGATCTCGGATATAAAAAAACAAAGTGAAAAAATCTTAAAGTTTACTAATTGTTTAATGTCAGAAAATGGAAGCTTAGAGTGTAAAGTTATGAAAAAATCAGAAAATGAAGAAGTTGAAGAGTGTATTTTTATGTGGTTCATACGAAGACGATCATCTGGAGAGCCAATATCTGGTCCATTATTATGTGAAAAGGCAATATTTTTCAATACAAGATTAAATGAAGATTCCTCATTCAAAGTAAGCTCGGGCTGGCTTGAAAAGTTCAAAGGAAATTCATGGGAAAAAGCTTTCTGCTGACATACCTTCAGCAAACACTCTCATTGACACATTGAACTTGTTTGTAGAGAAGGAAGGATTCGACGAAGAATTTATTTATAATGCTGACGAGACCGGTTTGAATTGGAACAAATTACCTAATAAATCTTTAGCATCAAGACGTGAAAATTCTGCACCAGGGTACAAAATGAGTAAAGAACGTGTCACCATATTGGTGTGTGCCAATGCGACAGGCAGACATAGACTTCCACTGTTTGTCATTGGGAAATCAAAGAACCCCAGATGCTTTAAAAATATCAAAAGTCCGGTTGAATATGATCATCAGAAAAAAGCCTGGATGAATGGTGAAATTTTTAAACGATGGTATGAAAAACAGTTCTTTCCAGAAGTGAAAAAACATCAAAACTCCATTGGTAAAAGAGGGAAAACGTTATTATTACTAGACAATGCACCATCCCACCCATCTATTGAATGTTTAAACCAGATCGATGAAATGTTTACGGTAAAATTTCTTCCACCAAATGTCACATCGGTAATACAACCGATGGATCAGGGTGTAATAGAAACATTCAAACGCTTATGTAGAAAACAGATACTTCGACGATTATTGCTAGCAGACGAAAATGATGATGAACCAGTTAACAGTTTCCACAAGAAAATAAATTTAAAAGATTGTTGCTATATGGCAGCAGATAGTTGGAATTCTTTAGATGTGTCAACTTTGAAAAAATCATGGAATAAATTTTGAAAAGACCATCAGTAAGTTTCAATAACGCAGTAGAAAGTGATATAGGAGACATCGCGGAAATAATAGCTCAAATTTCAATATGTACTGCGCGCGACGAAGAAGATGTAACTGAGCGGTTAAATTGCGATGCAAACGATCCTGAATTCCAAATTTTGAATGATTAGGAAATAATTAAAGAAATATCTCCCTCAAAGGAATACGATCAAGATGACGAAGAAGAGATTTGGGAGGAGGGAAATATTGATCCTACACATTCTGAAGCTTTTCAGTGTTTAGATGTCGCCATGAAGTGGGTCGAGAGTCAAGAAGAGTGTAATTCAGGACAACTTATATGTCTTAAAAGTATTGGCAATTTGGCAGCTTCAAAAAGAAAAGCTAGCTTTAAGCAGAAGTCGATAATTGATTTTTTAAATAAAAAATAATTTAATATTAAAGCTATTTATAAATCTAAATAAATAAAAATTATTCATACTGAATATACTTTTCTTTTCCTGTCAATTATAATTTTTTTTGATTATCCGGATTTGTCCTTATCCGGACTACCTTCATCCCCAATTGTCCGGATAATCGAGGTTCTACTGTAAGTTCAATACTAATTCATACTGTAATAAATAATTCATAAATTAATTTAAAAATTAGATTTAACACTAGTTGGTTGATCATTTTTAAATATTCTCATATTTTTGGGACCAGATAATTTCACCCCAAAATAGTACTATATGATGGTATTATGCACCAAAAAATTGAAGTTTAAGATTTGACTGCTAGTAGAAATGACCATATATATGTTATATTCATATTAAACCAATATGTATATATTTGATACATGTATACCAAAATGGGAATTTTAAAAATACAAAAACATGCAAGGTACTAAACTAGTATACATTAAACAATTTCTTTAATGATATTGAACTAATACGGCAGTATATATAAAGGTGGGTGACCAATAATGATGGCCTTTAAAATAGCCACTGTGTGCACATGAGTGTTGTAATGTAAATGTCACACACATTATCTGAGCTCTTCATGGGATTTCTTTTAATTAATGTGTTAAGTTGCCATAATATTCCTCAGTTACCATTCTATTCCTTTCATGTCGATCAACAATAACCCTTCACTATCCTATGACATTTTTTCTTGATTTTGATTCTCATTAAAAGCGGATCATGGTGGAGATCCATTGGTTCATCTCCCATAACATGGACTTGATAAAGTCTTTTCCTTTTTGTCGAAATTTCTTTACAGCACTCAATGCGTCAATGGTTTAAGTACTGACTTTTTCATCAGAATATGATCATGTAGAATCTTAAGTATTATGGATACACTACATTCTGATGCATTTTTCTTTTCGCCCTTTCACTTAAAACTTCTACAAAGGCAATTGTTTCTGGATTGATTTCAATTAGGTGACTACTGCGTGGTTCATCTTCAATTGATTCTCTTATCATGCTAAACTGTTTTATCCATATTTTCACTGCGGAGAATGAAAGATAAGAGTCACCATACACTTGGAATTTGATTGGAGAATAGTGCTCAATTTTAGTCATTTTAAAATATCATTTGACATAACGATGTGTTACTCGCGAATGGAAATATTTTAGGTACCAAGGTATTTTAGGTATCAAGGTACATAGCATAGGTAAATTTGTATGACTAATATTCTTAGTACTTCATCAGGCCTTTACCTTGTGTATGTATGTATATTCCTGTACAGGATATTATGTCAAGATGTGACGCGAGAGGATTCAATCTCCTTAATACCCTCATCTCAAAAGATTTACATAAATTTTTTTGGCATTTTCGGAATCGCTACTAGCAAAAATTAAAGGGACAATCTCAATTTTAAAAACAATAATTTGACATTTTTATTGTTTAATTTATTAATCGATTTAGAGTATTACATTTTTGAAGAGTACAATCAAAACAAAAAACGAATCATCCAAATTTTTAACAAAATGTGCATTTCTTTAGATTGTTTAATGTTGCGATAAGTTATTTTAGGCTCAGAAGGGTAAAATTACATTGTAGGACTTTTTGTTCAAGTTACATACACCCAGCGTAACAAAAATGGCTCCTCCCCCCAATTAGGTACGGCTTTCTTTGAAAAATCGTTTTGCTTCTGCTTCAGTGGGACTCTTAAGACACCACCGGTGCTAGTGTTAGTGTCAGAACTATTCAAAATAGGCTCAACGATATGGGTTTATGAGCAAGAAGTCCCGCAAAAAAACCTCTATTGACCAAGTAAATAAAGAAAAAATGACTGCAATGGGCCAAGAAAAAGAAAATCGGTCTGTGAGTGATAGGGTTGTTTTTTCTGATAAAACAAAATTTAACTTGATTAGTCCAGACGGTTTGCATACAGTGTGTCGGAGATCTGGAGAGAGGTACAGCGATAAATGCATCCCACCCACAGTGAAACATTCTCCATATGTCATGGTGCGGAGATGCATCATATCACTTAGTGTTGGCAATCTTATTATGCTAAAAGGGATCAGTGAATGCCGAGAAATACAAGAAAAAAATTCTTGAAGGTGTTTTGCAAATAATTAAGAATTTGACTAAAAAAATTGATGATCCAGTATTTTAGGACAATTCTGCACTTTGCTATCATACCCGCTCTGTAAGTTAATCTTCATGAATCTTTAAAACACTACTTTCCTTTTAATTTTTTCACAGGTATCACAGTTCAAAGACTTTTTGAAAAAACAGTCCCAATTTAAATATTATTGAAAATATGTAGTCCATATTGAGAAAAAAAACCCCAAAAAATCACCCAAAGCTATTAGTGGTATGAAGAAATTACAGTGGAAAACATATACAATCTTTATAAATCAATGCCGAGACGTATTCAGAGTGTAATCCGTTCCAAAGGGGGTCAAACAAAATATTGATTTGATGCTTAAAATAATAAATTCGCTTTAAAATCCTTCTAATTTAGTTTAATTTAAAATGTCAGTGTCAAAATCAAATAACACATTGATATATAAATCATTTTGAATTAAGAATGACTAATTTAGTTGGATGATATATTTATGGAAGTTTTTCCTAATAAATGTAGTCTTCAATAATTAAACCCTTGATGCTGTTATTATGCTATAAAATGTATATTTATTTAAAACTAAAGTATGAACATATGTTGCCTTATTTACATAAAATATAATGGTTAGCAAAACACATTTGATTTGATTGTATGCTGTTTATTGTACGCCGATGATGCAGTACTAATGGCGAATAATGAACAAGAACTACAGAATCTGGTGAGTAGAATGTACGATGTATGCAAGGAAAGCGACCTCATGATGAATGTTAACAAGTCGAAAGTGATGGTATTCGAGAAGGAGGAAAGCAAGACACCGTGCTAAATACTTGTAGGTAATGAATGTTTGGAACAAGTAGATGAGTTTGTATATTTGGAAAGTATGTTTGATAGAAACGGAAAGGCTGAGAATGATATCGAAAGGAGGGTGACTGCAGGAAATAAAGTAAACGGCGCTTTGAATGGAATTATATCTAACGGGAATTTGTCAACCGGGGCAAGACTAGCGGTGCACAATGGAATCCTGGTACCGACACTGATATATGGAAGTGAGGCCTGGAGCTGGCAGAAAAGGAACGAAAGTAGACTGAATGCAGTGGAAATGAGATTACTTAAACGTATTTGTGGCAAATCTATTTATGACAGAGTAAAGAATGAAGAAATAAGAAAAGAATGTAAAGCTGATGTTAGTATAGTGAGTAAGATTAAGAAAGGATCACTTACGTGGTTTGGTCATATGGAAAGGATGAATGAGGAGAGAATGGTAAGAAAGATATATGACGCAAGTGTTGATGGAACCAGAAATAGAAGACGTCTGCGGAAGACTTGGCACGACCAGGTAAACCAGATAATGGAGGATGGTTCTGTTAGAAGCCTCAACAATCGGCGAGTTTGTATGAGAAGATGTATGAATGTGGATGAGGCGAGAATTGTGTCAGGACAGAAGAGTGTGGCGCTCTATCCTCTCTGCCTACCCCCACGGGGAAACGACGTGATGGTAAGTAAAACACAGTTGATAAAGTGAACAAAACTACTAAAATTGTATTTTCAATGGGTGTGGCTATTTTTATTGCGCTGGATGTATTAATTTCACTTTCAGTTATCTAGCACTAAATATTCTTTTTTATAAAGAATTGAAGTTGACATCTGTAGCATTCGAGGCTTTTAAATGTGTTTTAAAGAACAATATACCATAATTTTTTGAATAAATAGAATCTTTGTGCCAATATTAATATGGGCAAAATAATTTTCAGTTAACCCTTCCCAAATCATGCAGTAACACAGGTCTACAATCATAATTAAACCTGTAATATTTCGGTAAATACATGTAACATAAAATTCATATTTTAGATAATCCTTAAGAAAATATTTGCGCTAAGGAATGACTAGTAAAAAAACAATTATGAAAAGGGAATCATACAAAAACAAATATTTTTTCCATTCACTCCGCTGTAAAATTAATATGTTGGTAAAAATACCATTTGTGATATGAAAGACAGAGATCACACTGTTTTCACAGTGAAAAGAACAAACATACAAATCTCTTTCTCACTAATTAAATGAAGAGAGATAAGAAGGAAGGACACATTGTATAGGACTTTATGAATGCTTTAAATTATGTAATTAATAATTTTTTCAAAATTGAGTGCTCAATATTTAAAGAAAATTTGAGCTATTTAAGCTAATAAAAACATTTTTTCTAAGTGTTGTTTACGGTAACACGAGCTGACAGCATGGCTGCATTCAGGTATTTTATATCATGGTATGGTAAAGGTTAATAAAATAGAAGTGATTATGTATTTACCAGATTAAAATCTTTCAGATAGTGCATTGAGCACTTCTGATTGACACCATAGGTGGCATCACTGCATGACTGATCAGATAGTTTTCAATTTTGTAAATGTAAGGTTCAAGTGTCTCAAAAATAATTATATTCAGTGTTGCGTCAGTCAAGTATTTTTGATTGTAAATGTTTTAATATGAGATTCCAGTCTGGCGGAAGTATTTCACGGAAGATAGAAGGTTAAAAATAAAAGTATATATAAGTATTGGAATATTTTATTTAATAAATAATTAACTCAAATATCACAATGGTAGAAATGCAACGAGTGTAAATCAATATCACATTGCTCACACACATTATACAGGGACTAACATATTTAAAAATTGATTTGCAAAGTTAACCTGTGCCACCCGATAAATATGTGTATATGTAATAATATTTATTCTAAATGGGGAATGTCTGAATATAATTTAAAATTAACAAAAATCACAAATAAAATAAATGTATCTTGGGTCATCAATCTTATAAAAAAAATTACAGACTACTTCTAATTCACAATTACACTTAAATTATGTGCAAACATTAAAATTTATCAACGATATTGCAAAATAGTACATTAATTTTTAAATAATAATGGTTTTTATTTATAATAAGTAGTTTTAAAACGGTAGTACAAACGTAAGTAATACTAAATTATAATACTGTAAAATAGATTTGCTATTGTATATATTAATGTAGATTTCTAACATCAATTAAAATTTTTTGTAGCTTTGTGCTAATATTAGTGTTAAGTGTAATAATTCTTATAAACACTAGTTGAGTGAATTAACATTTTTAAACATGAAAAACTAAAGAGAAATAAATGCAATTTTTTCATTATCACTGACATAATTAATTAATAACTATTATTAAAATGATACTTACATTTACATATCAATAGCATAAAGATTTTTATAACATAATGTTGTTTTCTGATTGACAATTGAGTTTCGTGTAAAAAAAAAAGTTACAATAAAACTTATAAAATATCATAATAATGATTAATAAATAAACAAGGATCCACTGATTACCATATAGGCCCGAGTATAAGATAAGCTTTTATATATGTGAAGAAAAAAAAAGTATAATTCTGAATTAACTAAAAGTGAAGATCACATAATTAATTAACTCTGCATATAAAGAAACAATGAATAAAAAAATTAATAGATAATTGCCCAAAATAGCACAATAAATTAAACCAGCAGCTTTAATCCAGATTTTCCGCTAACAATGCAGTCATAGTGCATAGTGGATGCACATACAATATGAGGACTTGCTAAAAGTTTAAGGGATATTGTGGTCTTTAAACGCATCAGTACCGATAAAAAATACTTATGCCACAATTGAGAATCGGTTCCCGAAGCCCCTCTTCTGTCAATCGAGATACCCTCATGAAATTAACTACCAGTTAGTTGGCTGTCAGATGTCAGGTCACGGTTTCTCCTAATTCATTAGAAATGAGTAAGATATGGCAGCTGTAATTTTTTGACCACTAAATAAAATGATCCCTCTGTATGTAATACGCCTTAAATTCGGACTAAAAGGCATGTAGTACATATCAAAGATATGTGAAACTACATTTAATTTCTGATATTTTTGTTTTGAGTCAGTTGAATTTATGTTTTTCCAGTTTCAGATTTCATATTTTCTTTTAATAATAAAACTACATTGTGTGGACTAATATCAATTACAATTCATTACCATTTAGCAAATACAGTAAAACTATGTTAATTTGTGTGCTCATATTTTTTGTATTTCCATGTAATTCGCACTTTAAAAAAAATTTTAGCCCCGAAAATAACATTTCTTACTAATTTCTACCAATAATTCATAAAACTTTATTATTCGTAGTTCGTGTACATATCTTATACACAAAGTAAATAATTTGTTCAGGTAATTTGCATATTCACGTGTTTTTCGCATTCATCATCCCTTCGTAAACATCTGTAGCTAGCTCCACCCCCTCGCCAATCACGGAGCTATTCCTTATCCCCGTATCTCTTCTGTTAATTTTAACGGCCGCCAAAATGATATTATTTAGCGGTCCGCTAATTTGAAATTTGGTATTCCTTATTGATCATAGAAAATAATCATTGTTGACTTATTTGTATGATATCAATTACATTAATCCTTTTTTCGATTCTTCCTAAATCATTATCAATTAAAGCGTTTTTCGTAATGTGATTATCGAAAGGCGATAATTTTACATGTTATTTTTGACAGTTCATATGTAAATAGTGGCCGCTAATTTAAAAGCACCATATTCCTACCCGTTAAAATTAAGACGTTAGCGGTTGATTTTGTGGGAGCTGATAATTTTTTAGCAGAAAAGTCAGTTATGAAATATGAAATCGATGACACTATCACTGAAAATTTTTAGCAGTTTGCTTACGGAATACAAGTCTATTTCGACAATTATTATCGGCACGTTACGAATTATATATATTGAATCTATACATTAATTGTGTGCAACAGTTCTATTGATTTCATATTCAGTTTTTTGTTTATGGAATGTTGCGATTTGTTTAATGTAATAAAGAAACTGAAACCTTTATATTAAAAATACATAAATCTATTTTTACTTAATTTTTTTTCGTTTTCTAAAATGGCACGAACATCTTTGTAATTCATGTAAATCCTTAACCGTTTGAAAATATGGAACTTATTTTAAAAACTGACAAAAATTGATGTCAAAGATAAAATCAGTGGGAAAATTTCAATCCTGAATACATTTTTTTCATTATTTTTCACGGATTTTTTAATGTTTCAATTTCTTGCCCAATTTTAATGGAAAAATGGCGAGTTCGACTGCTAATCAGATTAAAATGTCCGCAATTTTGTTGAATCAAGCACTGGTGAATCGTTTGAAGAACTGCCATGTTTTTCAGTATGAAAATTATGATGTCGACAACGGCGGCGCGCGGAAAAATGCAGACACGTAAACTGACGATGTGAAATTAATGACGCATCAAATTTCTTTCTAATGTTGCCAAAAAATTGTTTTCATTATTCGTAATTCATATTTTTTTTTAAATTTTGATTCTGTGAGTTATGAATTAACATAGTGTGGCTGTATTATGAAAGCAATCAAATTAAATGAAATGGGAAAAATTATTAAAATATGACAAGTCTTATATGATAAGATATAAAATACAAATAAATCAGCTGGAGTATTACCGAGGAAACATAATCCATATACTTCAGACTTGTGAGCAATGTTTAAAATCCATAAGCATTTAGTTGATATGGGCTATCACACTCTGTGTGAAATTGACCTTTTTGCGGTTTTACTTTTATTTCATGTATTTTGGGGAACTGCTTTATGTCAATCAATTTTTCCACAATCAATCCAATAATTCCACCTCAATTCTAAGATGGAATAGTATATACTATAATATTACACACCAAAATGATATAAATGATTAACAACTAAAGCGAAAGATGTAGTGACATGATCTGCTATCTCAGACTGCTTAATAATAATGTGCATCAAAGAATTTTGAATGAACTAATCGTGCGTCCCGTCGTAGGGTGCAATGCCCCCGTGGTCCGTTGCCATGCCAACGTAGCACAGGGCGGCCTCATCTCAAATGTGCGTTTGACTAGACACAGGGCGTTCCTGCCATGTGACACATTTAGTTATATTCATCAACCATGATCCATATCTGTAAAAATAAAAAAATATTTCATTTTACTAATTATTATCAAGGAACTTAGTTCTAAAATCGTAACTTCATAATAAAACATGATTATAAACCTTTCATTCACTGATGTCTGTATTTGAGTCAGAGACTTGCTTCTTGTATCAGGCAACACCAAATAGCATATTATGAACGTTAACATACCCATCACACTGAATATTATGAAGAGCACACATAGTGGTACTGGAAGGAAAAAAATACAATATCATTTTATTCGTCTTTCCTCTATTTCTCTTTGTGAAAAAATCTACCAGTCATAAGTTCTAAGCAAATTTTAGATCTATATTTTATGTGTTTAGACATTATGTAATGATGGTATTTCAGTAAAAAAAACCGATTCAATAGACGAATAATAATATTTAGGTACATACTCACAATTTATTTTCAAAAATACCATCTGTACCATCAAATCGATGAAGAAATACAACCCGATTGATATTCCAAGTCCTCTGGCTCTCCACTTTGTGGGGAATATTTCGCAGACCATCAGCCATCCCAAAGAACCAAAACCCAAGGTGAAGCCTGCTTCGTAGGTCAAGAGCATTATCACCCCTCCCATCCTGAAGGTGGGCGACAGGACCGAAGGAGGCAACAGTTCATCAGGAGGACATTTTAAAGGATTATCTAAATTGTATAAATGCTGATGCAATGCCACTGGAGTCGGCAGCAAAGGGAATGGAGGGAGAGTGGAATCACCTAAAATAGTAATTTAACAAATTGATAAAATACTTAGAAAAGGGATAATATATAAATAATAAAGCCTTCAGTTTAATAAATTAATTTCACTATTTTTCAAACTTCAGTTCTCCCGACAATTAAAATGAATCGTTAAGATTTTTCTCATTACAAAAATTATAAATTACTGTTGACCAAACTGATAATACAAAACAATGTAAAAATAAATAATTGTTGGACTAGTTTTTTGTTGTCCTAAAAATATTATTGCATTGGTAGTGCTATTAAATTGTGTGTATTTTTAAACAGTATCAGATGCAGTGGAAAAAAAACTAAATTAATAATATAATCGTCATCTAGATTTGAAAAGTTACTTTGATTAAATTTGAAAAAATGGGACGTTCGATTGTTGGTAAATGTGATGTATGGATGTATGAATGAGTGTATGGGTACAAAAACGTGTGCGAAAGGGATAAAAGACCGCCCAGCTGTCGGGCGCGGTCTCTCACATCTGAGCCGTTGCTCGAAACGCATCTCTTATATTTGACTTGTAACTGTATAGCTTTGTACAATAAAGACTATTGTTATTCTTGTGTTACACAACCCTGCACACTATAAGGACAGCATCAAGCAGTTAACCCAAGATATTACACATTGACGCAGCCGGCGTAAAAGATATTACAGTAAAAAATATTTACTCACCGAAAATAAATTCAGTAGTAAATTAATTGTACCATCCAATATCAGATGGCAAAAACCGCAAAGTGTTAGTTAAAAATGGCGGACTCTTCACAGCCATTTCAAAAGTCATCTGACACAATGCTACTTTGAAAATTACAATATACGATAATTAATCATTTAATATCCCGTTATTTTATTGATGAGAATTCGTCCGATGATGATCTTGCTGTTGAATTTATATTAGCACATAGACCAAAGATTTTCTGCCAGTAAAGTGACAGATTTTGAAAAAAGGGTGAATAAAGCCATAGATAAGTATACAATTATATGTATTGCCAATGGTGAATATATAAAATAAATCAAATTTGACATCACTCTCAGATTTTTGATGTTTATTCACCTTGTCACACTATTAGGCGGGATTAACTTTGGCAGTTGTAAACTTGACGTTTGAACAACCCACAATTTCATACAAAAATGCATTTATATAACGAAATCCCGTTAATATTTATAACAAAATCATTTTTATCCCATACGAAAAAATGCCAATACATTTACGTAAATTTATAACGAAATAAAAAAATGTTAAAAGATGAAAATATTATTTCGCACTTACAAAACCGCGCCGATGCATCTGCCGTATGCGAACAGTTTTATGGCCTTTTCGGCGGTGCGCGGCGGTCGGCCGACAAGGTAGTAAAACAATTCAAACTTTTTCTTGGGTTCATAGCAGGCCCATAAAACCATTTGACATAATTCTTGCGGCGTTCTCTGACACGTTTTACGTACGCACACGCCTCTAATATGATTGCAACCCAGACCCAAACAGCTGTAAAATACAAAAATTAACAGGAACCCCCCGAAAGTTGCAGTATGTACTTATTGGAAATGTCAGTCTCAGTGTAACGTCTGTAGAGTTAAGTTTGTTCAGCTTTTAACGCGATTATTGCATGACCGAACTGAATATTTACATAAATTCATTTTCGTTTGACAATTGTTTTCGTGTGAACTCGTCAATAATATAAATAATTCGTTAAAATATTTTATGAACTATTTTTGTACGGTATTTTGTATTTCTATTAACTATTGTTTTCGTGTATTTTAAGTGTACAATGTTAACGATAATTTTTAAGTGAACAATTTTAACGATTATAAATATATTTTGAAGTGGTTGCCGCCGTTACCGGTAAATACCTTCGTAATTTATATACGACTCATTTTATAAAAATGCCGCGATTCAACTGTAAGATTATTATTTTTGAATTATTTTGTATGTTTCATGCCCAAAACTATGTTTGAAGCGGCTCTACATTTAAACACAATTAAAATATTGTTTTGTGTTTGCAATATTCTGGAATTTACAAAAATATCTTCCAATTGGTGTTGAATAGATTCTGTTCTTAATTAAATTCCTTTGATTATCCATTTGCTTATCTGTTTTAATAACAAAACTACTAAAAATATGTAGGTATTCAGTTCCCTATGGCCTTTTTCCTCCTTTGTTTGCAGAATAGCCATCTTTTTTGAAGCCACGCAACATTTTTTTGCGACGGCGCGTAACATATAGTAGGTTTTTTATTTTTTTCGTTATATGTGGGAATTCGTTATTACGAATTTTTATTTTTTGGTCCCTTGGATTTCGTTATATCACGGTTTTACTGTATCTAGTGACACAAATACACAATGTTCTACATTCAAAATTATTGTGTCAGATGTGTTAGTTGCTTTTGTTTAATATTATTGATTTAAAATACCATGTTGGCTTTTTGTGAACTGTTTGTTTCAAGGTTACGAAGTATTTTGCTATATTTAAAAGAAAATTATGTTAAATATATACTGAACTGTGATACCTTACAAAATGACATAGATAAAATGTTTTATATGTTCACGAAAACATTGTTTTCTTTTAAGATCGATGTAAAACTGTCTTAATTTACGAAATTTTCAACTTATTTTGTGAATATTTAGGATATTAATTAATATTATAGCTAAAATATATATCTTATCGGCATATTTAACCAAAAACTAAGGAAGCGACAGATGCCACGTCCACTTTGCCCGGATTGAGCGGCATCTTAAACTTCAAATGTACACTAAAATAATTGTCTTTTATAAGACTGAAAATATATTATTTAAAAAAAAAAATTGTGATTTTGATATAAACTGGATTTTAAAAAGTTGCTGAAGACTCAGTGCATCTGTGTAAATATAATATATTATTTTTAATTGTTTGTTTTCACCAAAATGAAGCATTTTAAAAATGTTGAAAATTGACAAAATACTCTGCAAATTTAACGCTTTATTATAACTTTTGTTGATTTGTACACACAGATTTGTCTCTGTAACATCGTTCGGCTTCAAGATTACAATAAAATATATTTCGATAAACAAGAATTTTTCATATTGAAACAATTCCGAGATGGGTTGCTCATAGTGGAACAAAAATGGAATCGCGTGACAACATTGGAGCACTGTTTGGACGTGTTTAAGCGCAATCCAAAAGAGTTCCTGCAGCATTTCATGACTGTACATGAAACAAAGATCCATCACCACACGACAAAAATGAAAGAGGAGTAAAAACAGTGGAATTCACCTGGCGAACCTGTACCAAAGAACGCGAAAACGTTTCCATCGGCCAAAAAGGTTACGGCCATCGTTTTTTGGGATTCACGAGGCATCATCTTCACCGGCTATTTGGAGAAGGGAAGGTCAATCACGGGACAGTACTGTGCTGATTTATTGGACCGATTCGAATCTGAATTGATGAGAAAATGTTACCATTTGGCGAAGAAAAAAGTTCTTTCACCATGACAGCGCATCAGCTCACTCGTCTGCAATCGCCACAGCAAAACTGGTCGAATTACACTACAAATTGTTGCCTCATCCACCCTAAATTCCAGATTTGACCCAAGCGATTTCATTTGTTTCTAAACATGAAAAAATGGCTTAGCGGAAAGCGATTCATGCAAAGGAGAAAGTCATCCCCGAAACAGAGGCCTATTTTGCTGAGTTTGACAAATTATATTTTATGGATAGCTTAAAAAAGTTGGAATATCACTGGAGTAAGTATAGTTGAAAGGAGACTATGTTGAGAAATAAACAAAAAAAAAATTTTTTAAATACATTTCCCTCCGTAACACAGGTACTTATCACATATCACTAAATCTTCATAATGATAAAAATTCAACTTTTTGAGAGGTAGACTAACAAAAAATATGGATAAAATGCTTCTATTCTATTAAATCAGGAAAATTGTTATTATATTGTACCGATTATCTTACCAGTAATGATCGTTTGAAAGTCTGAAAACTTGAGTTCCGTATCATGAGCCAATGGCAACATTCCAATTGAGGCGTAAACAGGCAGAACATTACATACTCTAGGTCCAGGAGTGAGCGTAAGAGAGTATGACTGATCATAAGCTGCAATGACGCTTAGAAAACTTACAGACACACCCATTATAGACAAAGAAGTTAAAATAGAGGCCCTAATGCCCAGTCGATCCACAGTATAAAGAAGAATAATTGTCGACAATATCTGCAAATAAGTATAACGTTAGGCACGTTTCAGAGTAAATTTGGTACAAAAATGCTTAACTTTGTATTAAGTACTTTGAATCATTGGATTAATTTAAAGCACCCCACGATAATTAATAAAGAGTAGATTATAATAGTAATGGAAATATATTTTGAACTAATTATGGACATGGAATGCACTAACAGAGTAAATAATTAAAAAGTTGAATCTTGAAAAATAAATATTGCATCTTCTACATATTTTACAAATTAATGCATAGAATCAAATATTTTCTGGCGGCTAAAAAGATAGGATTATATTTGAAACCTACCCTTATCACACCTGTTGTCAATGCTGCCGTGGAATCTGCTATACTGAAGCATATTCCTGTTAGTGAAAATATCCTTGGACCATAATACAAAACCCAAGTCCTCCCACATAGTTGCATGAGAATGACCAGAGAAACAGTCTTCAAGAAAGGCCAAAATACACTGTTTATACTTGGGTTTTCTTTGTTTCCATAATGCTGTTCTGTTGGATATGTTCTAGTCTCTCTTGATACAATATAATGAGGAGATTCCGGAAGAAAAATGTATGTCACGAAGAAAATGTAAATTCCGAAGGCACAGACCATACCTAAAATAAAATAAATTTAAAAAAATGTTTTCTGAAAAAATATTATCTCAACAGACGTGCTTGTTATTAAAATTTTAGTGCACTTGTGTCGAGTATGAATGTACTGAGTAGACTGGTAAAATTAAGTCATTTAAGAGTTATAAAGCGAAACTGTTCCAAAGATTAAGGATGTGTGTACTTTAATTTTTTTTCCAGTTTGAAATTCTACATGAATTACATACTCTTTCAAGATGAGGCTAATAGTTAGTTTTTATAAATACTAAAGGAAGTTATTTGTTACTTAAATATACCTAGAGATTAATGTTATGATAAAACGAGATGACAATAAAACTGTTGATATTCTCGCATTCAAGATAAGTGTCAATAATAACTCGTATTTAGAGTCTTATGCACGGTTTTTCATATTAATATTATGGAATGAAATAAAATGTGTGTTGTCATTTGAATTAATCAATCAAAAATTAAATAATTTATTGAAGTACGTAATTGATATACAGTAGAATCGCGTTAATTTTAACCCATTTTATTCTAAATTTGATATAATTTGAAATTTTCAAGCACTTCCAAGACCCAAATTGTTAGTTTCTTACACAATCAACCTCTTTATTACGAAAACCCTGTTAACATGTAGCACAAACTAATTTTCAGGCCCTCACATCATAAATATATATAGCACGGTAATTTATATAAAACCTAAATGTTTTCCCAGTCTTAAATATACATTACTGCACTTTCTGAAGGAAAAAAATACAAACCTGTGATTGCGTGAAAGAATTGACTACTTTGGTTTGTTGCATTTTGCATTCCTACTACAGCTGATAAAAGAATACCAAATTGTAGAGCAATTTGTTGAGAGACAATTGTCTTGGAACGACTCTCCGTGCGAGATGTTTCAGTAATGTAAACACACTGTGACATAAGTAGACAGCAGACTGAAACAATAAATACATAATTAAATATTATAAAAGGTGTATTCAATTTAGTATTGTATGAGTGAATAGATGAAATACATCAATTTGTCTATATAAATCACCTGCACATCCTGACAAAAAACGTGGAATGAAGGGTATCAAATAAGCTCCGCTGGTTACACTGAGAAATGAACTAATTGAAAGGATTAAAGATGAACCAAGCATCGTTCCCCGTCGACCACATTTATCCATAATGATTCCTAAAATATATATTTTTTATTAATAAATAAAATAAAAAAATGGTACAATACAAAATTATGGAAATACAAACATAAATTACAATGGAAAATGTTAGATGAATCATTTTTTTAAATTTTTTTTTATTGTAAATTTATTAACCATGAGGTTCTAAGAAAGTTAATGAGAAGAGCCAAACAATGAAGAAAATGATTAGGCTCACCATAGAGGTAAAAAGAGATTATTGAAAAGTATGAAGGTGGTATGCATATCCGGGACTTGACTGCTGTATACCGTATGCCAAGAACGACATTATCTACGATTGTGAAAAGCAAAGATGTTATTAAATCTGCTAAGGTTGCGAAGGGGGTGAAATCGATTAACAAAGATCAGGGATAATAGAGCATGTTGAGAAATTGCTTTTGATCAGGATAACAGTAAAACGTGTGCTGGCAATAAAATATAGGAGGCAATAATTTGCAAAAAGACAAAATTAATGCATGTCGATCTTTTGAAAAACAAGCCAAGAAAGTGAAGTGTTTAAAACCAGCCATAGCCGTAATAGTATTGTCTGGAATGACCCAACAATGTCACATTTCCAAAATATCCTGAGAAGGCAGAAAAAAATTTCTTTGGACAGATTTTTAGTACTTAAACTTCAAACCTGATGATCTTCAATCTGTTAAATTTTCATTTGTTTAATTTAATTGTTTTTGTATTTATATATTTTAGTATTAAGCAGTGTTTAATATATTTCATACAACCCCATTAATATATAATATGCTAATAACAATAGGATTTTTTTTCATGGGAATGGATGGGAAAAATTAGTTTGGTATACGTCCTGTTTGGTTTAAGTCCAAAGATCTGGAACGGTTTAAGTATTTATAGTGAGGTACCACTGTATTTTTCTTTTAGAATGAAAAACTATTCGTCACCATGGTTTCATGTTAAGTGATCTTTTTACTATATTATGATGGTGAAATTTGACTTTATTACAATTATTAATAACAATTTAAAAAGGCGTGAAAAGGACACAAGCCTAAGCCAACATGTTCCAGATGCTAAATATTTAATTCAAATAAAAGTATAATATTCGGCTTAATTACATTTTTAATGAAAAAGTTAAGACTGTTACTTTACAACAAGATTTTCAGTTTAATGAGGAAAGTTTTCATTAGTAAAGTAAGCAACATTAATAAAAATTACGATAAATACTTTGGACTGGAAACTTTTAATCAGATTAATGTTGATCATGCATAGCTATTTTAAATGAGTTTTTCTTAATTTCAAACTAAATTTACTCACTCATGTCATTTTTCAGCGACACTTCGAATCCAGATAATATTACTCAGCGGGAAAAGTATTCCTATACAGATTATCGAATTCACTAGCAGATCTTACCTCCAAATACTGCAGCAACGATTGCACCAGCTATCCATCCGTTAATTAGCATTCGATGTTCAAAACAATTCAAATCCAAAATACTTCCTAGCGATATTAAGAGGTTTGTGCCGATTGTCATATCAAATCCAAATGAAAGTCCGGCCAGTGCCGAGACTGATGCGCCCACGTAGGATTGAGCGGGCGTAAACACCTCAAAAATATGTTTGCGTCCATTTAGCACGAATAAATTGCTTTTGTTGGAATTTGAAATGGACTTGGGTTTTACATGGTTTGTGTTCAAAATTACAGAATTACAAATGTCCGATGGTTTGGATCCCAATAACTGTGCTGTGTCTTCGGAATCAGACATTACCTTTAGAGGAAAGAATTTTGAGCAAGTAGATAATGTAACTATGTTAGAAATTAAAAATACTGATTACCGACCAGACCACTGTCGCAAAACGAAAACGAGATAATATTACAATTCCATAATATATAATACAATAACAAAAAAGCCATAGATGTGAAAAAAAGTGACAAACACTTTGCTTTTTTATGGTTTAGGGTTGTACAATTATTATTAGATGAGAACATGATGAGAATGAGCATACAAAGAAAGAGAAGAGGGATAGAAAAATGATTCAGTACTTACCTTTACGAATCGATGTTATTGTTAATTAAATAAATTCAGAAATGTTTCTATTTATTTTTTGCGCAGGAATATTATTAGTTTTGTTAACTCTATATGAAATTGATATGCACAGGTGTCATTGTCACACGAGAGAGGCGGTCTCCGGCTTATATTGTCCCTCTCTGACGTGCAATCAAATCTATAGGTGGCGATAATCACTGAGGAGGGACAAGTTGACTGATAGAAACACGAAAAGACAAGTTTATAATCTTATGCTAACTTAATCATAATTTAATTTCTATATTATATTAATCCGCACTGCTTTACTGGTGTTTTTTCCAAAGGTCCGGTCTTCGGCCGGGTGAAGTGGCGTCGTTGATGACTGCTTTCGGATCGACTTGTCAACTGGACATGGCTTGACGGCTGGCTGGGCGGTTGTTTCCAGACTGACTTGGTAACTGGCTTGACGACTGCTTTCAGACTGCCTTGGTTAATTTACTCCCTTGTAGGCCGATTTACTTGTATGCGATTTTATAGTAGACGAATTTACGTGTATCAATTATAGTTATATTTAAAGTTGTAAGAAAGAATTAATAATATACAAATAAGAATTAGAGGTCTCGACAAACGATGTAATTGCTGTGTAAAATTACTATAGAGATAAGTTTAGTCATAATTTAATGTAAGAAGAATGAATAGAGGTAATGAGGTTACTGGACTAGGAGTTTCAATATTATTCAATATTAAGTGCTTTTACCTACAGATAAGATGAACTCAAAGTTTAAGACAGTGATTATGTGTTATTAGGTGAACACAAATAAATTGTGTGAATAATTATGATTTGATTTGAGACAAAGGCGAGGTTTAAAGTTAGGCTTAAAATATAAGTGTAACGCCGCTATTAAGGAAAGACCTATAGAATGGCGCCAATTTTGTGATGGTGGATCCAACCGATAGGCAGAGACACATCCTTATCGCAAACAATAAAAGCGAAGGGAACGCAATTTTTAAAGCAGTTTCTTCTACAACTATAATATGATGTGATACCTGGAAATAATCGCAGAGCGAAAGATAAAATAATTAAGAGCATCTGATCAAAAAGATCATAATCATCCTAACCTCCTCTACCAAGAGCATCTTATCTGAAAATTATCATCATCTTCCAAACTCCCACTATCAACATGTAACGCTTTTTTTTAACTGTTCAGTAAATCGAAGTAATAAAAAAGTATAAGGTATATTTAGAAAGCATGAAATAAAATATGAATAAAGTACATGCAGGTCGCTGACGACGGGTCCATATAAATGGGACCGGACGTCTCTTAATAAAAAAACCTAGCGGCTGGTTCAAAAGCGAATAACGATCGTAGTGACCTCCAGCCCAAGTGTTGTGCAATGCAAATTAAGACAGGGGGATGAAAATAACGGAAATATGAAGGTTTTTCGAGAAGCAATCATAAATCTGTAAGAGAGCGCTTTGTTTCGAGGGGACGCACCCTGCCGACAGATAAAACCGAAGGTCGCAGGACCATTAAAGCTAGATCCGTTGAACCGACAAGACAATCGATTTCCGAAGAAAGATTTAAGGAATGCACCGTTACGTGCCCATTAGCTAGCGTCCAGAGTTGAAACGTGATGAAAACAAAAGACGCAGTTCCTTTGTGTAATCTGTTTTTGGTACAATGTTGAATGAACCGTTTTGAAGCGATGAGTGCGAATCTAGTAATTGCTTAATGAATATGATAATCGATCACGGTAGACCTAGTGTTTAATGCATTAATAAATATATATAAAGAGGAAATCAAGGTGTGAGTGGATAGCACATAAATACAATGATAAATGTATATTAGAGTCGGAGACGAGGTCCGGGAGGAAGCACGCAGTGAAAGACACATAGAGTCGAACACAAGATTCAGAAGTCAAAGTATGAATCCCAGACGTGAGTTGAAATCGAAAGTGGAGATCAAAGTGGAAGCCGACACCGGAAATCCGACCGAACGTCGCCAGAGAATCGGAGGATAAGCAACCACGGTTCACCGCAATCCCCACTCAGGAGCAGCCGCCCAGACCAGTCTGCAGTCCTGCAGAGCAGTCGGTAGATAGCCGCCCGCGCCAGGTGCTAACGGTATCACTCGGCCGGCCTAAGACCAGGTCTCCGGAAGAAGATCCGGAGGAACTTCACCAAATAACCTGAGGTAGACATAGTTTTAGATTAAGTTAGTTATAAGTATTTTTACCTGCCCGTGAATATAAATGTGTATATAATAAATGTCTAATTTGTGCACCTTCCGTGTGTTCATATTCACCTGTGTTCTTCCTATAACCATGGTACTGATGAAGACGTGATATCTGATGGATGGGTCTCGAAGGGAACATTTCATTTGAGTGCGGGGTGTCGTTCTGACGAGTGATCAGGAGCATGATACGTGTTCGGTTAATTGAATTAGAACTCCTAAACGAACCTCGACTCGAATCACATGGCGCGCAACTTCGTGTCCCATTTGTATCACGTATTTCTAGTTTATATCATAGATAAGAAAGAAAATTTATACAAATCATTTTTGACATATGTTTTAAGTCCTTATCTATGATTAAGTCTTAAAGTCTATGGTTTTATAATGCATGTTGCTGCATAGAAATGATATATATATTTATTACTGGCTGGCGGTAATTTAAATTTGAAATCTATTTAGCCTACTGCAGTTACAAAATACATTATTGTAATTATTCCCAGGTAAAGAACAATTTCTGGCTTCTGTTTATTATTATGTAAATGGTCTACTTTTAATAACCGCCGTTCCTAGCATCCTTTAATGGCTAAGTATTCTTGATAACATAACCTAACAGATTCATGCATGTCTTGTCATTTTTATTGTAATTTTGTGTGCCGTGTACCTATTATAATCTTTTTATAGATGTTGTAAATATACCGCAATTTAAACAATTTCAGTAGTTTTTTAATCTGGATTATTAAGGCAGTGAAAAATATGAAATAAATAAAAATAATATGGCCAATGCAAACTGCTCACGGGCAAACTGGACTCATCTAGTCTGAATTAGGGTGACCAACTCTCAGGTTTTCACTCACAGTCCCCAGTTTTCAACCCTGCCTCTCCATGTTCCGGGTTTTGTTACAATTTCTCTGGATTATGCTAATTTTGTAATATAGTCTAAAATTAACTTTGTTGTAAGTCAGTTACATCAATGTAAATAAAGTACTTTTTATAATCGCTGCCAGTTTTCATCAACGATTTCATATCCCACGCTCGGTGCGAGTTATCATTTAAATTAGTGTTTCCCATATGGTCATCTGTGAGATGAAATTAAGAATTCCAAAAAAATAATGTGTACTGTTGCCATTCGCTAGCATGTTCTTGTGCGAAGCTGGATTCCCTTGAACTAAATCAACTTCCAATGCGCTTCCAAATATACAAATACAACTGTCAACATTTAAATTAATAAATGTACACAAAGAACCTGATACCATAGTAATCCTTAAGCCTTATCACATCTTCCCTGTCAGGCCCGTGTGCAGGGCGTCTATATATTTATGGGACATGGAACAGGACAAACCGTGTAGTTGTCTTCTGCGTGGAAAAATGTTTTAAAAACATTAAATTGAAGGGTGTTTGACCTTGAACAAAGAAAATTATTTGACACTTTTTTATGATAAAAATATTTAAGAGGTTCTAATGTCATACGAAATGTAAGAGGATTTTGGGTCACTAAATTTAATTGTAAAATATTGATTTATGCCTTTCTATCTGAATGCATTCTCTGCGATTCCGTGAGTTTTTTTTACTCATTAACAATTTCAGGGTTTATATAAACTGAAATCTGGTCACCCTAGTCTGAACTTCATTCAAATATGAAGCTGCAATGGATGCAGATGATAGCTCTATGCCATAATTTTATTAAACTGATATAGTTTTTAAACCTAATTAGCAAACCTATCAAAACTGACTAACTAATCTGTAAAACTTTTTACGTTGTTCACTTTCATAGAAATATGTAAATAATTAACAAAATTTTCCAGGTATTTACAGCTGTTAACAATCTATTATTTTGGTCCACTCGCCTAACTTCTATGGCTGTAGTTTTGTAACCGGAACGGGGTCAGGGGAATTTTTAAACCTCGCGCGTCACTGAAGTGCAGATCGAGTTTATATAAATAAAATATAATATGAATATTTATATAAATTTGTTGATTGTCTAAGAATGTAAATATAAATCGAAATCGGTAGTTTTTAATTTTTTTTAAATTATCATTATTAATTTTTTTTCAAGGCAGGCAAGTGTAAAATTTATGATAGTTTCAAAAAATGATGTTCTCTGTTGAATACACAAAAACATTTCACATTTTCTTGCAGTATTCAATTTATGAAAAACCATGGATAAAAAGAATTCAAAGAAATTATCAAAAGTTTTTGGAAAGTCAAAGAAAAGAAAAGATCAAATTGCTTTGAAAAAAAGAATTAAAAAGATACTCCAATGTGACAATTTAGAAGAAATGGCCGATGAAACAGACACAGTAATGGAAACTGATGACTTTACTGAACAAGATCTTGATCTTACTTTAGTTCCTGCTGATTACGACAGTAATATAAATAAGAAAAAGATAACGAAAAATGCTCTGTTTGAAAATCTAGGAGGATCGAATAAAATAAAAAAAGTGAAAGCAAAGCAAACTATGCAAGAAGAAAATGAGATGTTGACTGTAATATCTGATATTATCTCATCCAAGCCAAACATTAAAAATGTAATCAAATTGACAAAAAATGTAAAGAGCAAACAAATTCACAGTACCGAATTAGAACATGATGAAGATATTATTTTTGATCCTAATAAAAGCCTTGCTAAAAAAATAATTAAAAAAATAAAATGCAAAGATCACTTAAACAGCAACATGTGCATTATTTCACCAATTATTTTAAAACAAAAAAAGGCTAAACTGCTAAAAAAAAATCTTTTGACCGAAATGGATGGTTTTATAAAACCGAAAAAAACATTATCGCAGAAACCTAGTTACAAATACTCGGTACTAGAGATTTTTGATAACTGTAAACATAAAAATAAGGCAGCAATTTCTTTTGGGAACTTTCCAGGGTATGATGAGTCAGTCCAAGAGAATAATTCTGGTACTATCACTGAAAACATACTCGCAGATAATCTTGAAGATCCAAACAGTTTAAACTATACACAAGAAACATTTAATATCAGTATGGACAATGATGCTATAATCAAAGAGTCACCGCCAATTAAGGAATCAAAGAAACAATTTCTACCGGAAAATCCTAAAACATATTCTTTATTTGTTCTTTCTGATTTCTGCATTGTGAAAATGAAATCTTATACGAAATTATACTTTTGTGGAAAATTAAAAGCTTCATTGGTACATGGATCTGTGGAAGTATTGGGCCATAAATTGACTGATGTACCACATGATATATATAGCTTACCAAATTACAGTTTACTTTGTTTTGAGTCTTCCGTTGAAATTAAAAAATCTCCAGAAATATCCCAACTTACACGTCTTGGTGTACCTTTAAGCAAAGCTAGGGAAATTTTGGAGGGAAGTCGTGATGATGATTCAATTTTACTATTGCAACCTCATAATAATTTGATGACAGAATTCATATCAAAACTATTTACTTCCCAGTTTTACAATTCAGATGTGTTTTCAAGAGCAAAATTTGATGAAAACCTTAATAATTCCGAAGTGTTCAAATTATTGCATTGTCATTTTTCAACTGAGTTGCGAAAAGGTTTATTTGTAAACAACCTTTTCTGGGAAAACATTTCTGAACTGATATTGAAGGAAAAAAAACATATTCGTGAGTGTTTTTTATGAATTACATTACAAATTATAATTATGAATTAGCTGATATAAAAGTTTACTGAATATATTTAATATTATTTTTTGCAGTTTCGAAAAGTAGTGTAACAATTTTATGTGGTGGAAAGAATGCAGGTAAATCTACTATGCTACGTTATTTGGTCAACAAGACATTATCAGACAGTCCAGTATTTGTCATTGATTTAGATCTTGGACAGCCAGAGTTTACTGTCTCTGGTTTGGTGTCTGCCACGCTTGTTGATGAACCTTTGTTAGGTCCTGCTTTCACACATCTTAAGCAGCCAAATAGGTAAATATAACTCATAACTGGTAAATATAGAGAAGACTCGATTTTATGGACTTTCAATCAATAAGTATACAGAACGTCAATTTAGTTTTTGGAGTTGTTGTCATCAAATAGCATGTTTATTTATTGTTTTTTTAATACTTTTTTATTGATCTATACATTTTACAGGAGTCTCTGTGTGGGATTAATAAATGTAGCTGAAAATGAAAAAAGGTACATAAACTGTGTCCAGGATCTCTATAAATATTGTCATAATTATGAAAAATATGCAACTTTTCCATGGATTATAAATACAATGGGATTTACGGGGCTTTTGGGTTTAAAATTGTTAACAGCAATCATCAATATTTTCAAACCAACTATTCTTATTGAATTACAAAGCAATGTATCTAGAAATAATTTTGACATTCAGCTTACAACGGAAAATATAAATGAATATCAAAAAACTTGCGATTTTGAAATGGAAATAACACTTCAAAATCATAAATACAATTATTATCCTCTGGAACCGTTTCAACAAGAGTGGAATTCTAGCAAATCATCAATATACAGACCCTTGGAACCTAAAGTTGAAAGGCTATTCAATGCAATGGCATATTTCAGTCAAATACCAACAGGGAAATCTCTTTCAATAATGGAAATGGTGCCTTATACGTAAGTACACATATTATATTTTTTGTGTAATTTAATGACTGCTGGATTTGACAACACATATTATTTTTCTTTCATCAACTAACAGTATCAAGTCAATTACATACAATTTTATTTCTAGAATACGTATGTAATATAATTTATTTTTGTGCATTAATTTTTTTCATTTTCCACAATCAGATTAATTTAAATCGAGTCTAGGACCATACTTGTATTTTAGGTATATAACGTAGTTTTTTTTTGTCTTGTAAATTTAATACTATCATTGAGGCAACTCAATAAAATGTTAAAATATTATTCATCAAAATAAAACCTGTGTATATTTGTACTATCATATAATATTTGTATATTTCTTCTAGAATTTCACTGAACGATGTTGGCTTGGCATTCAATAATATTTACATAGACTATTCTCATGCTCCGAGTGTCTTGAATGGCAGGATGGTTGCTCTGTGTCTGGACAGTCGGTTCTGTACCCAACAACATAAAAATAGCAGCATATTTGAAATTGAACTTGCTTATTGCTATGGATATGGTAAATTTTTTTACATTATTTAGAATAGTAATTTCTGTAAATCCTTGTTAATTCCAATATAAATAAAGCTGAGACTACAAAAATTGGTTTATTCAAATAAAAAAAGATTTTCTTTTTAATGTATAAAAAAGACTTAAAAATTTTCATGTGCTCCTGCACCGTGTGCAATACCAAATAATACCACATTTTATCTGGGACGTGTGGTGAAAAGGCTAAGCAGTCCTGATGGCGAGCATTTGATTTCTCATCTCAGAGATTTGTTGGTGTGCAACTCTTGATATGATTTTAATATGTAATAATTTAAAATAGAGAATTTACTGACCGTCTTGTTAAAGTTCTTTACAACAAGGACAAGAAGAAGGTGACAATATTTATGATTTACATTAAAATTAGTTCTTCCATTTCACACCACAAGAATGGTAGTAAAAATAATAATGTATATTTTGAAACTCATGAATTATTTCATGAGCATTCTTTTGTTATTGCGATAAACTCAATGAGGCTATTCATATTGTATTAGGTAATTCAAAAAGTCTTGATATTTTTTAATATATTTTTGTTTTTTATTTATTTATTTTATGAGTTTTCCGATATCCTGGGACATACACTCAAAGAAAATTGAAATGTCCTTTTCAAAATCGTTTTTGTTTACTAAAAAGGGTTAAAGTGACTGAAATATATACTCAAAGTTGAAATAGGCAGTAGTTTAATGTTTAAAAAAAATTAATACAGCTTATTTATTATATACACCTTGGTTGCACATCTCAAAACTATAGTAGCGACAAAGTATAACTCAAGGTGTGTGCAGTACGAAGTTTACTTTATTGAAAATTTTTGAATAATCTTGTAAACTAAAATAGAAATATGTATACACATTATGTGAATTAAATTTAAGATTCTCAAACTTTTGGTAATGTTGATATGAGTTGCGTTCAACTATCTCTTAGTAAGAAGCAGTCTTTGGATCTACATGTCAAAATTGAATTTCAGCAATTATAGTCATTTTTCAGAACTTCATTTTACTTATTTCCCGCACAAGATCGTTTTAAGAATACTGATTAATTTTGAGACTTAACTGTAACCGTGAGTTCTGATGTTGCAGTAATTTTACTAATAGATCAGTGATGTGCGTCTCGGTAAAATTACATTACAAGAATAATCTGCAAATTAAATAAATATCTCTCTTGGATACCGTGATAATTATTTGTTTGTGTTACAGGTATAATAAGAGGAATTGACATGGTCAACAGTAAATTGTACCTTATTACTCCAGTCAAGTCTCACGACATGTCCCATGTGAATAGTCTTGTGTATTGGGAGAATAGTGTCAATTGTAAGGATATGCTTGTATGTGGTCTCCCCCGTGGCACTATGGTTCCATACACAACCCCTAAACTAAATACAACAGAGCATACATATCTGATGAAAACACCGAAACGTAATTTTAATCCATTCCGTTTGCTTAAGATGAAGCAAAATTCTTAAGTTATTTATTATTCATAACAATATCTTCATTTATATATATTTTATCGGATTTTATTTAATTACTATTCGCATTAATAAGATGCCTTTAAATGATGTGTTATAAAAGTAAGTCATTCCCAAGTATTGAATAAGTTTTAATATGTTCTGGACGATTTACCATATTCTTAATACAGTAAAATCCCGTTTATTCGAAATTCGCCACAAGTCGAAGTTTTGGAGCAGAATGTGGTTCCTCTGAAAAGTTTTCATACTAAATTGTACTTATAAATCGAATATCGTTATTCGAAGTTATTTTTGGACCCTATCAGATGAGTTTGTCAATCTATTTTTCAATTCGATTTATTGTCAATATCCATAATCTACAAAATACACTTACGCTACGCGATGTACCTGTCAAATGTCAAAGTCTAATATAGTTCATCCAAATGGGTAGTATCGCCCCTGTACCGATTCACGATATATAATGTTTGTTTTCTCTCATTTTCAGTATACTAAAAAAATATGACAAACATATCTAGTGCGTCCTCGATATTTAAATCTTTGTCTTACAGTGACACATTAATGCGTATGCTTTTTTTCTCGCTCGTTTTCTTTACATTAGAAAAAGATAGCAAATATTATCTTTGCGCCCTTCTAGGTAACGTAATTCTCTCAGTTTCTGCGAATGTCAGTACTTGCCAATCTTCTTTTACGTATTAATACCATCATTATTTTTGTTTACGTAGAGTTTCTATATTTTGTTGTGCAAAGTCTAGTACGCGGTTGAATTCCTCAGATTTTTCCATGTTTTATAAATTATTTAATTTGTACTCATATTAATAAAGACATTTCTCTTTCTATTTTATTTTAATGCCAAGGCATTTTGAAGAATGTATGGTTAGCGTTTCTCAGATTTTCTCATATCTTAATTATTTTATTGCCACTGTTTTATATGTAAAAATAATTATTAGTATTTCTCTAATATTTACGTGTTAAGATATTTTAAATTTCGCGAATTCGTGGTTAGCGTTCCTTAGACTTCCGTATTTCATTAAATTTAAATTAAAATATTTTTATGATTTTTACTGATAATTTTATAATCTCGAAAATAGCACGAATGCAAAACTCGTACAAAACGCCAACAGTTACTAAAAAATTAAATGAATACAAGAGATTGACAAAAAATATTATCCAAAACGAAATTAACAGAAGAATACACGACCCCATTAATGACGTTGTCGACAATATTAAACATGATAACAGTTAGAACTTTGGCGTCGAAAGGCTAGAAATGTTATGGAGGGAAAAGGAACAAGGAAGCGGAGATTGAAGAAAAAAAATAAGATAACACAGGCGAGTGCAAAATGCCTCCGCGATCATCGCAAAACAAAGTTTAAAAAGCGCTGGAAACTTTTGTTGCTAACTTCAATACGTTGAAGAATTGGCGGTATTGACAAGTACAATTATGTCGTTATTAAAATAATTTGATTTGTTTACCCTATATTTTGACAACTTATTTGTTATTTTTAAATGTGTGTATATATATTTATAATTACTTCTAGTTGTAATGAAAAATGTTAATACCTATATAAAAAAAATCTAGTTTTTAAAATTTTTATTTTCATTATCGTAAATCGTTATTCGAACTTTTTCCTTGATTTTCGGTCTTTTCAACTTCGAATAAACGGGTTTTTTCTGTATTTTGTTTTCTTAAAAATTATATAATGTTAATTTCCTGTATCAGAGTTATGTTTAATATTTGATTTATTAGAATTGCAGCATCAGATTATATAAATATTATTAATATGATTTTATGAGGAAATTACACTGGAAAGATAAAAAAATAATTTCAATGTATTTTATTTTTGCTGACAATTAAAAAATGGGCCAACTGTATAAAGTGCGCCGTCTAGAAATAGAAATGTTTATCCTTGTTTCAAAATGTTATTGAGATGTAATACCATCGATTCATATGCACATTGAACTCGTATTAACTTTTTAACTCCCAACCGTATTTGAAATTGAAGACACCACATAGGGGGTCTCGACTTAAAATTATCTATCGAAAGCTGGGAACTGTCATCCACAAATGGCAAATTGATTAAAAATATAATTTAAATCCCTACAAGGGTCTTTAGTGTCTACAAGATCAAAAAGTATGTATTATCATGCTAATGTCTTGGTATAACGTGCAAAATTTGGTGTGTAAATGCGCTCATGGCATTTAAAAGGTTAAGAGCCTGGTTATTGTTTACCGGACTGAAGAAAGTGAATTAAGTGAGACAATCTTTTGATTATTTTACCTACGCCAAATAACTACTATGTTGTAGGTATATCTGGAAAGTATTTATAAAGCAATCAGTATTGAATATTCTAGTTTGTATTTATCTTTTGGTGGTGGGTGAAATGGGGATACCTCTTGAGAAAATTCTCTCTATTATTCGGGATGATCTGGGCAAAATACACTTGATAATCTCCGCAAAAAAAAAACCCATATTTAAAATAAAACAAGGATAAACAATTAACAATGTTAATAATAAATGCACAAGTAATATGAATTAATTATTTAAATTGTATGCCATCAAAAAATTAACATGCCAAGCCATAAGAGTGATAGGACACACTTATAAACCTTGCGGAGACAGGATTAATCACCATTTTCATGTTATTTTTTTTTTAATTATTCTGATTTCTTTGGACAGCAGATCCTAAGTTGACACCCTTAAAGCTTACTCTTGTTCTATGATTGCCAATTAAAATTTACAATTTGATGAAATGTGCCAGCCCGCTTGTGTCAAAAGTAAACACAGAATTTAGGCATGCCTAAATAATAATTTACAAACACTTCACTGACTGGGATTGCCGCTCGATGTCGTGTTCACAATTTCACTTGTTTTATTTGCCATTAAAATATATATTTTTACATTAAAAATATTTTGAAATATTAAAAAAAAAATCTGCTCCGGTTAATCAAGAGTCTACTGTAAATTGGGAGTAAAACAAAAAACTCAGAAATGTAAAGTTTTAATTACTAAATAAAGTAACTGTTGAATTGATACAGTACGAAGTGGATGAATATGGTGAAACAGGAATACGTTTATATAACCACCCGGCACTATCGTAAATTATGATCGTTAAAATATGATGTGATGTTTTTGGACATTTTATATCGCTGCAGCTCATGATTAAATTTTTTTTTGTAAAACATACTAATTTTTTACTCATGATGTCATCTAGCACTAAATATCTTTTCCATAATGCTATTGTTGTGGATGTTTTGTCATTTTCTAAATCATATAACTCGTACAGTGCAAAATGTTTTACATAAAAATGTATTTTGATTCTGACAAAATGCTATGCGATTCCATATACATATTTATTTTCTATTAACACAAAACAAAAAAAACTCAACATGAAAAGATTTCACATCTGAGAAAAACAATAAGAGACCGCCCACCGCACCAAACTTACTTCATGACTTAACTAGGCTGGCATCTGATAATAAGCAATGAGATACAAAAATAACACAGTGCAAAATAAGATGCGAGAATTTTACATTAAAAATAATCTACAATAAATTTTTATTCCATCTTGAATTTTTTACTTTCTCATGTATGTATTCTTATATCTGTTTGAAAAATTTACCTTGGGTAGGGTAGACAAAAAGTATTTGTTGAAAGTTTCCATTGTCGCCTTACATTGATTATGTATTACAATGAAAACATTGATAAGTTTTTTTTATCATGAAAAAATATTTTGGTCCAAATATTTCACTATGCTGCTAAATATTGTTTCTAAGAATCCGGTTTATAGTGAAAACTCTCACAGCAACAAAGATTACCAGATTATTATTCAATTCAGGTGCATGACTCTTTAAACTTTTAAAATAAATTCTTTTGCTAATTTAAATCGATCTGAAATGATGACAAAGCGCCTAAATGTAAATCTATGATTAGATTTGTTATTTTATGCAGGAAATAATTTTGATATTCATGAGACAAAATGAGGATGCAATTTTTTTTGATGTGTTGTCCTAGATTGCGCTCCCCCCACTCAAAAATTTCATACTCGAGTAAAAGTGACCAAACAAATATGTCATACACGTTACCATGCGACTATTTATTCAGTACTATAAATATCAAACCTATATCGACACTTCGGAAAATCTGAAAACTAAAATTTATCCTCACATACCAACTGACAGATGTGAGTTTAGTACCTACTTAAAGCACAATGCTAAACATCTGTTTTCTAACAACTAAAAAATCAATGTAATAAAATTTTAATGCGTCAACTTGTACCCTATAGTAGTACAATTTGTAAGAAATGTAATCGATTAAGACGGCAAAATGGTAATGAGTTTCCCCAAATATTAAAAGTTCCTGGTGCATGTCCCGATAGCAACCAAATATGTTTTCTGTGTATCTTTTCAATTGATTTATTTTACTTGTATTAAACATATAGAATTACATTCTGAAATTGCAAATTCACAACAGAAATGTTTTCATTAAAAATCACCATTATCACCCATTTTCTTTTCACTGATGGATGAAGACCTCCATAAATGTCTCTCCCACTGTTCGTTTATATCAATATTGTTTCATGAATACAGCAGTAGAAAAACTTGCTAGTAACTGTTCTTACCTAGGATTGTCAGTTTCTCTTTTGGTTGCAGTCAGACTCTGACAATGTGTAAGTCCACTAATTTATTGAAAAAATATTGTGAATCTTCATTACCTTCTCAATAACACAGAGTAGCAGCCTGTTGAATGTTCCACAGTTGGTTGTCTTATCATCTTTATCATATAACTTTTAGTCATTCATTAATCTAACAGGAAATTATTAACTGTCACTAGACACTGGTAGCATATGGAGCTAGTGTGAAAGACAACTGAACCTTTTCAGGAATAGACAAAATGGTAGTTGAACAAGCTGGATTGGATAGCGGAGATTTTATTGGAAAGTTTGCTGCCATGTATAAAATGATATCTGTGTAAGTGCAATAACCAAATGAACTATTTGTAAAACTTTTCTGAAAGGTTAGAAACTGCTTATAACTACTAGTAAAGACTGCTCTTATATAGTATTGATAAGCTGATTATAAGAAATCTTTTAGTCCATTTTAAAATTTTAATACAATAAATTAATCGGCAGGTAATAAAAAATGTTAAAGTATTTTACGGTACACAATGTGCAGCGTCCTCTCATAAAAGTATTTTTTTATTTGTGATGCATCTTTTAAAAAAAAAATAGAGACGTGAACACAGAAAACAAGTTGTATCAATATTATTTTCAAGCAAAGCCCTTGTTCTGTGAAAATAGGACTAACTTGGTGGCCTCCTGGGACAACTCGAACCCCCGACCACTTGATCACTAGGCGAGTATCTAACTGTGAGACCAACAAGGAATTCAAATAAGAAAGCTCAACCTCAATAATTCTGGAATCTGTGTACCAAGTTTGTTAACACAATAAATAGAAACAATAGAAAATTTTCTTAAAAGTAAATTATATAAAAAGATATGAGAGAAGAATGAAGTCAATGATATAATAAGATATATTTTACATAATAATTACTGACATCCCCATTCATTACAAACACCAAATGGAATCCAAAAATACATTGATATACATGTTAGTAAAAGCACATAACCCTTACCACCACTATCAAAACATTTTGAACATAAATTCAATACTACAAAAAGAAAGTACTTGATAAAAATCAGAAATGTTAGGTTTAAGATAAGTTCCATAAGTTAATTAATAGTACATAAAAAAAGCATAACTTAATTGCCAAAACCGACTACTTACATAAATTGTATGCCCATTGTGTACCCCAGAAACTCAAGTTGGAATAATACCAACATAAAAATATCAAGTTATTGAATAATGTGGAACAAGCGTAGATTTTTAAATTCTTTAGAAATATTTATCAAATTCTTACACAAGTACAGAAAACAATGTAGTGTTAATAGAATAATCGATAAAATCGTAATTTTAATATAAAAATTCCTGTCAGACACCAGATATTTCTGGATGGTAAATTTTATTTTATCTGATTATTTAAATATGGAATCCAAAAAATACTGTAGTATACATAATTATAAAATTTCTGTAATTTAAAAAAAAAACTTATGAAAGTACCCCACAGCCAAGGGCCAGGATTCCCAGCTGCCATATGTATATATTAGAATATTTTCTTTTACTGGTTAAATTTAAAATCAATGTTCAGAAAATACTGTGAGGATATTTGTAAAAATGTTACATTACGGCATAGAGCAAGAACTTTTTAAGGGAAAAGGGGATTTATGAATTCTTCATAAGAATATAAATTTCATTTATAAACTACTTTTGAACAGAAACTAAAGAAAATTTGCTAGGATTATCGCTTTTCACACAGTATAATTAACTTTTCTTTAAATATGTAAATCCTTGCAATTATGAATATGATAAAATTATTTTTTCTGTCATTGATCAGATATGGTACACGGGCTGGCACTAAAATGGGTGAATCGTTGGAAAAACTTTACAATGACCCTAAATTAAATCTGTGGCAGATTAGTCAAAATTGAAGATTTTGAAAAATTCAGTAAAAGATGGAATTATAATATTCTTGATTACGAAATAAATATATCTTGTCTTGCGAGAAAAATGAATATAATTATACATTATTATAAGATATAGGTTTTTGGTTTTATTTTTTGCATAATATATTACAAAACACTAAAAAATGGTTTAACCTAATTTTTTTTTTCTGATATTTTTATTTATCATGTTAAATCTCACGAGAAAATACTTGTCTCCCACCATATGACCAACTAGTATCAAGAAAATAGATATTAAAAAAACAGCAAAAGCAAGAAATGAGATGGTTTGTAAAAATTTGCAAGCTGATGACAAGTTGAATATGAAAAACATTTGTGATATGACTATCTTTAGGTGTGCAATATTATACTTTGACCACAAGAGATTTAAACTAAAAATGTTAAGTATTAAATTAATAAGTATATTATGTTACCATAATGAATATCATCAATTTAAATACACATCATTGACGATTAATACAGAAGAAAAGTGCTTGCGACATTTTTGTGTCAAAAGTAAAGCATTTAATCACCTTCACAATCTTATCTAATATTCCTGTATTGCCGAGATTATTAAAAGCGAGATGTATTTGTCACTCACCTCGGCATTCTGCTGTAAAAGGAATACTCGATATTATACACAAATAAAACATGTTTACTGAACCGAACATTTAATAAAACTTGATCTGTATAATATAAATGCCAACTTTACACGAACTGAAGTATGACATGTAAAAGATATTTCTGGAAAGATAAGAAAGAAATAGGTACAGTTAAATGAGGGTTTATTGGATAAATCCTAAACAAATTACATAGCATGCGTACTATTTTTAAATTCTAGTATCCTCAATATTAATATTTCACGCATATAACAAATTATTAAATAATAGACATATTTGATATTTCAATAAGAATGCCACAAATGCTGCATCAGTTTTATTTATGCATCATAACAGGCACTTAATAGAATTTAATATAAATGTGAATTCACAATAGTGGAATCCATTACAAGAAATAAGCCTTCCCAGTTACATTTGTGCTCTACTTTAGATATTAACACTATACAACGTTTGGAACAGAAACTAAGACACGGGTGAGGTATGTCGGTAGTGACCGAGTGACGACAGGCCGGCACCTCGAGTGAACTGGGCAGGCTGGCTCCTTCAGGTAGGAAGCACTAGTGGCTGATACCGCCATCAGGCCGAGTCTCGGCGCACAGGCAGTATGCAAACAATTGGTAAAATAGAGTCCTCCGGAAGAATAAACAGACCGCTTAAAGCAGACAACACCTAGTCTTCTTCTTTTTCTTAACTTGTAGGGCGGCACGAGTAGCCGTCTCGAACACCTCGCGCACCCCTTCCTTGCTCTTAGCCGAGCACTCGAGGTAGGCGAAGGCATTAATCTTCTCGGCCATGGCGCGGCCTTCCTGCGGCTTCACGGGTTCCTGTTTGATCTTGCGCAACTCGCTGATGGTGGCCGGGTCATTACGCAGGTCCTTCTTGTTGCCCACAAGAATGATGGGTACGCTGGGGCAGAAGTGCTTCACCTCGGGCGTCCACTTCTCGGGGATGTTCTCCAGTGAATCAGGCGAGTCCACAGAGAAGCACATGAGGATGACGTCCGTGTCGGGGTAACTGAGTGGCCGCAAGCGATCGTAGTCTTCCTGTCCTGCCGTATCCCATAGCGCCAGCTCTACCTGCTTTCCGTCCACCTCGATATCGGCCACATAGTTCTCGAATACCGTCGGCACGTACACTTCCGGGAACTGATCCTTGCTGAACACTATCAGCAAGCAAGTTTTCCCGCACGCGCCGTCACCGACGATTACTAGCTTTTTCCGTATGGCGGCCATCGGTTCTGCGGAACAAAACAAAACGCAAAATGTAATATCGAGCGTCAACGCCTTTCGAGACTTTAAAAATGGCCGCCGTCTAAGATTGTGGGTCGGGAAATGATTGTTAGACAAGCCCTGAAACGTAAATAAGCACCTGAACTAGCTGAAGAAGAAGAGCACCACCACATAGTATCGTCTCATGCGATCGCAATAACTAATTTATTGTAGATACCTGAAAATTCTGGCTAAATTCCGTCGGAAACACTTCAATCGACACTATTCTCGGGCACTGTTTTCGCCCATCGCACAAGATATTTTTTTGTGTGGAACGCACTATAATGATACCAGTAAATTAAAATGAAAACGCAATAAAATCGGGAATATTTTAGTAAAATAGATAAGAATTCAGAATTAGCCTCTAAACAAAAGGAACTATTTGAATAAAATATTTGTAAACGTATAAAATATTCAAAAAGAAAAATATCTGTTTAAACCGCGTATAAAAACACAGCGCGGTAGGTACCAAGTCTTTAATTTGCAGGGAAAAATTGACATTCGTCGCATTGTCATGTTCAATTTGTCCATCAGTCATGTCAACTTCAAATCTAAAATTGAAATAAAAAATAAACGCAATAATGTTTAATGCATTCACTAATCATGACTTTTTTATAACAAAAATCACAATTAAAGCATTTATCTATGAGGAAATACGCACGTAAAGCATTTCAAAAATGCTGAGAAAGGATATAAACATGACATCATGATTATGCATTACGTCAACTGGACGCGGCGGACAACGTGATGAGTGGTGACGACGAGATGACGAATACAAGGAAAGGAAAGAACAAGATAGCGATAGTGAACATCGGACAATTGGGTCATTATTTAACTCACCAGAATTCTTAGAACCGGGGTTTTTATTAGTCTTGCGTTCTAGTTAAGAGTTAAATACATCAATGTTTAGCTAGATCTACAATATTAAAAATACACACCTATTTACTTTACTAGATTCCCCTCCTGTCATTTGCCAAAACAATAGAAAATCACCTTTAAAATTCAAAATATGAATACAGATACATAAAGTGTACAAATGTACATCACCTTATCTATGTACCATAACTCTGTAATCAACAGGTACCTGAATATAATAGTGACAAATAAAATAATATACTTCATCATTGGACAGTTTGCCTATATTTAAATTTTCATTAATAATGTTTAGCATTATTAATTAGTTTAAAATTTTAAATGAATTTAAGCTGGATTGTATTTGTATACCAGTATTGAAATATACATTTTGTCATTTTTAATAGGAGTTTTATATAGTGATTGAAGTGTTCTATATAGTGATGGGTCCACACTGTACGAAGTATTTCGTTTTACTCACACTTCACAGTTAGCACATTTTAAATCGTGCTGACACTTAAATGCTTTAATACTTCAATGGTTCAATAGTTTGCACAGGAAGTGACATGAGTGCGGCACTCGGTGATTAACACACAGTAGCATACAACTCAGCAGTATGTGTAGAGAACGAAGACAACAAACAAATAATGATTTAACCACACTTCATTGAACTATATGAAGTGTGAAGCAATTTCGACCTGCATTGGGAGTGTTGTACTAATAATATACTTCAAATGAAGTGTTAATTTTGAATGCTTTAATTTGGTGAACATGAAGTTTTGCCCTTCGCTAGTTCTATACCTTGGATCCATTTGGTTCTTGGAATTCTAGAATTCCCTGTGCCTAGTGGCAAGACATGTCATATGGATAAATATAGGGTTGCCATGTCTTGAAACGTTGAAATAGTGTAGTGTAATTTTTAATCTTCAGCATCCCATTGTATGGAAAACAATGTCCGAACCCAAAGAAGATAGCTGAGATTGATTCCTCACAAATTCATCAACTTTCCATAGCTTACCTACTTTTTATACTTCATGTTAGTTGTATCCTTATTATATTGCTGTAGAAAACGTGAATACAGTCTGAATTTATTATAAATATGATAATATTAACAAGTTTTATACTGTAGTATTATACATATATTATTTTACTGGTCATAGTCGAGTATGCTAGGATGCCAGATTCAGGAATTAGAATCAGATTTGAGAATGTGAGCTCAAATCCCAACCTGGCCAGTTTAAGAAAAATTTTAGCCAAGGCATAAACAACTTTATTTAGCCAAATTCCTAATCTGCTGCCAGGTGATGCCGTAATTGTGTGTCACGCATTTAAATAGTTTTCATTACGTTTTTAATTTTTAACATTGAAAAATAGTTTTCACAGAAATACTGCCAATAGGCAATTAAAATCATTTTCTTTGCATTTAAAAATTATTTTTAATATTGAAAGATAGGTATACATAAAGATAGACAGATAGATATATATAAATAATAAATAATTGATTGCGCATAGATTTGATTGTGTTGATTGTCAATTTACATTTAAATTATTTTAGAAGACAAAGGCAGAAAAATATTTAAGATCATGCCGCTTGGGAATATGCACACATTTACTTAAGAAACTGGAACAATAGTAAGATACACAAACATAATTTTTTAAATCCAATGTATTAAAATCTATCTGATGGGAAGGATGTGAATTTTATTTAATAATAGGTTGTAAATTTGTTTTACCGAAACTGCTCCATTTTATTTCTCTATGTTTGATAATAATTTAATCCTAAACTGGATAAGATAATTTTCTAACACAAATTAATAAAATGGATCCTGGAGTATATCAAACTATTTTTGTATGTATTATTATTGAACACTATATTTTAAAAGTAGTAATTGATATAAAAGAAACTCAATTGAATTTAATAAAATATATTTAATTGCAAAATTATTAAAAATAGCAAAAAAAATAGTTGGTATTGCTTTAAATTCAAATAAAGTTGTTTTTAAGTTTCCACGGCCATTCAGAATTTACTTTGTGGAGTTTCCGAACTCTGCCTGACATTTGACGAATCCCATTGTAGAGTCCATCATCAAGGCTCGTGTCATTGATGCCTGCACTGATTAGCGACATCAACCCTGATGATGGACCCTGCAATGGGATCCGAAACATCGGCCAGAGTGGTCAGAGGCATTCGGCAGAATAGCTCAGAAAACTACACAGAAAAAATATGAATAATTTATTTACAAAAATTTCAATAACCTCAGAGTGTTCATTGCACATACAGTAATACTCCGAGTTACGTAATCAATGTGTTCCGTAGACCTTTACGTAAATTGAATTTATAAATTGGTTAAGTGTAACTACATAAATAAAAACTCAATATTTATTATTATAAGTGTGTAATATACTATTTATTATCACGTATTTTATAAGAAAACAAAACAAACACCGTGTAAATACTGATGGACTTAAAATGTATCACATCGATACCCCCCAGTGGCACTTCGTTAGAATAGCCAAATAACCCCAAACGAGGTTTGAAGCAGTCAACGAGTTAATATTATATTATACAATGCCATTTATAACACACCAAGTGTTAGAATTTACAAAACGCCCAAAAGCAAGCACATTTGGGTATTAGAGGTTTGAAATATAATAATTGGGTGTAAAATTTTTATGTGGTTCTACTATTTTTTTCTAATTTTTTTTTTACATACCTGTGAATTTACATAGTCACGTGTTACATAACTCGGGGTGTTCTGTACTTGTTACATTTAGTATTATATGAGGGGTACCAAAAAGGTATTTTTATACCTGAGTGACTTTGTCAGTTAGTTGTGACTTGCTTGCCGGTTTGACTGCACATCTCGGATGTGTGGCATGCATATGACACTATAAACAAATTCACGTTTTTTTGTATTATATGGTAACCGGGGACGAGAAGTAGGTACCGTATTATAGCAAAAGATAAAATAAAATGACTATCAATGAAGTAGGTAGTGAATACCTTGTCTGTTTGGTGGGACATTTATGTGATATTTCATTTTGAATTACTCTAACCAGGTAAAAAAATATTGGTAAAGAAGTACTGTGAGCAGTTGGATCGATTAAATCAATAATTGTTGAAAATAAAAAGAACTGCTTTAGTAAATCAAAGCATAATCTGTTTGCTACATGATAAAGCTCATTCTCATACAGTAAAAATTATGCGAGAAAAAATTGATCATATTAGGATGGAACATCGTGGATCCACCCTCCTTATAGCCCCAATCTAGCATCACCTGATTATCATTTGTTTAGAACTATGCAGAATCATTTAGATGGAAGATGATTTAATAATGTTAGTGAAGTTAAAATAGCCCTAACAGAGTATTTTGTATTAAAGCCTATGAGTTTTTATAAACGAGGAATCAAATACTATGGAGGAAGATCACATCTGTCGATGGAGAATATATTTTAGAATAATGTTGTAAAAACAGATTTGTTTTAAACAAATTGCTTTTCATTTAATAAAGTGAACTTTTTTTGGGTATCCCTAATATGTATTTGTCTACTTTGTTTCCTAATAATAATAATAATATCAGTCAACGAAATTCGTTTTCTTTTTCGTCATCCCAATTTGAATAAAGAACTGCTCACATAATGTACACGTCAAAATAACTTTGTAATCAAATAAATTCATAAAGGCCATCAATTACATTATAATTTATAACTTACATAGTTGGTCCAATGAATCTACATTTCCTTGAATGAGTTAAGTACGTCCACAGTACCGGTACATATTATGCTTAATGGATAAAAGAATTACAGATTTCCATGGTTTCAGCATGTAAAATGCCAAACTTCAATTTTTCATAGATCCATATATTGAAAGTTTATTTTTACAGATACGGTATTAGAATCAGATCTGGAACGGAAATTTCCATGGAAAATTTGTCTTTGTTTTAAATATCCAGTAGTTATTAGAAGAGCAAAAAATGCTTGTAATTCAACTGCATCACACTCTTTCCATTCCAAAGTACAGTGGAACCTCTTAATCTGTTCCTGAGAGCCTGACGAATATAGAAACAGTTTTTACCAAAATAAATAACTGAAATTCTATTAATCCATTCCCACCCCCCAAAATTGGTACATAAATAAATATTTTTTTGTCATAACTATCTTTATTGCACTGAAGAAACATGATGGTAGAAGCGGAAGAGGAGGAACGTTACTATTGTTTAGAAGGAGAGTATTGAACTTGTCCAATGTTAAGTGTTTCCATCTGTTCTTTAAAACCTTCCTGAAGTGATTAATCATATTATCATGAAATGCATTTATGTTTTGGTTGACTATGGCAACATTTGGATACAAGTCGGCTATCCAGTGTCGGGCGGTGGTAGTGACGAATATAGAAACATTTGTTTGTTATTGAAATGTAACGAATATCGAATCAGACAAACTGCCTCTTCATTGTTATATTTTACAATATAGTCAATAATTATACTATTACCTATGATGAGATTAAATTCATCAAATAACTCTTCTAGCATTTTTTCAAGAGGCAATAACTTTTTATCCTTCATAATATTACAAATATGACATATTTTTATTTTTTGATTCATAGTACAGTACAGTGTGTTATTATACTGTTATTATCAGATAACATTGCAGCAAAGTAAAACATATATTTCGGTACCTTGCCTGCTACACTAGAATTTTACTGTATTATAGGAGACAGTGCCTTTCCGGTATAGTAATAAACAAAGTGTAGTGTTCAATGTACAAATAAATATATATAAAGAGTAAATCAAGATGCGATTAGATAGCGTACAAATACATTGTAGAACTTAAAGTAAGTAAATGTATTGTTCAATGTAGAAAAAATATATAAATATGTATATAGAATAAAAAAGATGCAAATAGATAGCATATAAAATATATGTATAAAGAATGAAACAGAAATGCATTTAGATAGCATTAGAATATTCAATGTATATAATCTTCTAATAAGATATATCTTCATTATGTCCATTAACACTTTGTAGATTTTTCATGGTCTAATTCTGATGAAACACTGTCACTCTGCTGTTGTGGGTCCAACGGACACTCAAATATGGTTGCGTTACATTTTTTTTTTTGATGAACATAAAAGTTATAGATTGTTTTATCCTAAGTAATAGAAAAGATAATTAATCGATAAAGAAAGTAATGGAAGGATTTTAATCAAAGTTTTTCCATGACTGAATTATTGAAAATCTAAGTGACCAACCTTATCTAGTTAAGAGTTAAGCAAGTGCAATCATGTAATTTTTAGCAAATTTTTCATAATTTCAATGAAAATATGAATTTTATACAATTCTTGATTTTCATGCAGTCATTGTATAAATTTTCTTCTTTTATTAAATATTAGCCCCCAGTTAATTTAAAATTGTGTTCCGGGTTCAATATCATATAATTCTGTGTATCTGAATTAGTTGCATATTGTCCACTTATTTTTTAATAGCACAAGCGTTTAGTTTAGTTTGAAAAAAATGTGAATATTGATGTGACATGTATTCCATGTATTCTCTATTTCAGTCCGCTTATTGATTTTTCATATACATATATTAAAAAAGAAGTACTCTTACCTTCCTCTATTATTGCACAAAAATTATTACTGTAAAACCATGTCTAATTGTAATGCCTTTTGTAACACCTTGCCCTTTGTTATGGTGGATTGTAGTTTTGCTTCACATTCATAATCACAACGATTATCTTTGAAGATTAGAGTTCAATTATGTATAATTTTTGTGCTTGAGCAATAAATATAATAAAACTTGTCTTAGAAATAAAAATAAGATAATATTATAATTTATTTTACATACAGATCAAAGGAGAATCAATAATGACAAAAAAACCAAATTTGGTAAGGATTTGTTACTTTGGAAACCAAATCGTGTAATACAAAAGAAATATCATAATGGGGTTAGACAATGATGGAACAATATTTGTATTTGGTGTGCAAAGATAATTTATTAAAACTTTTCTGCATTGAATTTAAATTAATTTGTGGAAAGACACATTTATAACTTTTTACATCTTATTTAATATTAAAAAGTTTTCTACACATATACAACACAAAAAATACAATTTATGAATGAATACGTGTTTCGCAATTGATTAGATAATATTGGGTAGCGGAGCTACAAGAAGAATTTTAAAAAATAGAAAAATAATGCATCTGAAAAATCTATAAAGCTAACATCAGCTCTTAACAAAGAAACTAAGAGGGACCTCAAATACAGGATATTTGTTACAATTATGAAATTAATTCAGAAACAAACAGAAATTGTTAGTGTGGCTAATATAATTGAAAAGCGGAACGGATTCAGAACTGGATGTTCCTTTGAATTTATTGACCTTGCGGTATTACTATTTAAGTAACAAATGCCTTGGACAGCAAATATCAAGTTAATTGTTCACATAACAATTTTGTCTAAGAAATAATTTGACAATATCCAAATTGATTCTTTCAGTAAACCAAAGCTACTTTTGAACAGTCATAAAAATCTGAGAACTCTCTTTACTTTTGTAGTTATATCGCAGAAATCATGTGAAACCATGGGGATCAAAATATTATTTCATGTTAAAGAGATTTAAAAAAAAACTTACTGATGTTTTCGATATCATAATAATTAAAGAGGTCATGAAAACAGTAACAGAGTAAAAGAGTTGCCATTTTTTTTACTGTAATGGTATAAAAGGTAAATTTTACAAAGATAATTTATTTAATATGCATGTTTACTGCAGCAGATATAAGAATACACACAGTACAAATGAATTATAAATGAAAAATAGGGTTATATTTTGTGAAAAAATATGTTTTTTTGCACTTTGTTATTTTTGCATCCTTGTGTCTTAAGGTTTATTGACAGAAAGATATTACAAAATAAGATTAAGTCATAAATAGTAAACAGTTCGATATTGATGCGGTGGACGGATGATCCTAATTGTTTAAAACGGTAAGGGTGCAGCAAATGGCATCCATGTATCTATTGTTTACTATCATATGTCAGCCTAGTCAGTAGAAGGTTGACTCATAGAATCATGAACGGTAAACAATTTGGTGACATCTTTTCTAGTGAAAATCTTTTATAAAATAATTATTTAAAATCACATATTATTTGGTTGGGACCAGAATATTTTTTCATATTAGACATTTTCCACTGTATACATGTGGCCGGAGTTAAGTTAGTGTCCTGCGAGCCATGTGCTGCTGACTCTGATCTAGACCAGTGAACTATGTACAGTTTTTACAATATGAATTTTCCATACATTTAATTATTCACTACCCTTTGCAAACCTGTGTAATACACATTATCATAAATCCGGAAAGGATAAAGAAAAATATTAATAAAAAAAGCATATATTTTTTGAAAAAGTTTATGCTTTGTATAAATGGAGAATGACATAGACAAGAATTGGCAACAAGGCTGAACTAATATGTAAGACAGTGAGCTCACTACCTCGGGGCACAGGTGTTGCAATTATTATATATAAAAAAATGACAATAATCGGATGAATGAATAGTAAATGGTATTCACAATTTTAGAAAAATATAATACAAGCAATTTTAATGTTATAAAACTGTTAGATATAGGGTGGTGGCAGTGATGAATTTCTACAGGATGTTTTGTCAGAAGGTTTGAAAGTGCTGCGATGTGGAGTAGTATGGGCAGAAGAGATTATATCTACAGTCTTGTAATCTTGTGTTGATAATAATGGTGGTTTCTCCTCTTTTATTATAACTGAAAACTTGTCGGATTGGTCATGCCCCTCTATTGTTCCATTTTCGAAAAAGACTGGAATATCTTTGGAATGGAAACCGTGTTTTTTTTTTGTTATTCCTAAACTCATTGTACCCATTCTTCCTCGCTTGTATAAAACACACGCAATGAACACACCCACCAATATCAAAACGGTAATAAAGATAATGGGAATAACAATTAAGGTGTAAGAGAGAATACATGGACCAATAGCACGCCAAGATACAGAGGTCACTCGCAGCTCGGGTGACATGGCAGTTATTAATTCAAGACTTGGGCGGCCATCTGTGCCTTTTTCTAGAATCTGGAAAAAAGAATTAAACAGCATTTTATTAATGTAGTCTCTCATGATTCAACCTTCAGAGTTTGTTTACAAAATGGTTAGCCATTTTTTCAAATATTATTATCACTATCAGCTGTTGAATGAAGACCTTTTCAAATGTTTTCCATTCATATCTGTTCGTTGTTATTCGCTACCATGTATTTCTGCAGAAATTGTTGATTTTACATGTCCTTTGGGTTTCGAAGCGGCCTGTTGGCCTCTTGGTTACCATTAGATTTCCCTCGGGTACCACTGAATGTCTGCATTCATCCAACGATTGTCTGTCCTCCGAGCCTTCCCATTACCATTATATTTTCTTGAAATTACTTCAAAATTCTTCGATGTGCTTCACCTTGTCCTAGATACATTCATCCGAATTTTAAAGTCCTTGAATTGTTTTTATGTAATACATAAAGTGAAATTTTTTGATCATTTAGAGCCATGGGTTAAAGTAAAATGAAATTTGGGTAAAGATGATTGGCAAAAAACATTAAAAAAATGTTTTAAAGAGTACACCTATACCTCACTTTACGGAAGAAATACATTCCTGAAAAGTTATCCGTAAAACAAAATTCCATATTTGACAATGAATTTTTTTCAATTATTCAATATAAGTATGTGTACAATATTCTCGAGTGTATTTATTCACATGAAATACATGATGTGTTCCATCATGCATTTAATATGATTATTTATTTACCCTGTTTTTTCTAAGATCTGTAAAATATTTTTTAAAATGATAAAAAAATGTAATGAAAAAAATATTACTTAAAAAAAATTAACATTACTCACCACATTCATGAGTTGTAGAATATCATATCTGCCACAAAAGTGTTTTGGCAAAGTATCATTTGTCCATAAAAATTCTACGAGGTTTGATTCAATATTTACACCTCTGACTGTTATTTGATTTGTATCAGTATCTCGGAACACTTCTACCAGACCCTTCAAAGCTCGGATTTGCCAGTCCACAATGGCTGGATACTCTTTTTCTACATGCAGCTTCATGGAGAACTCATGGTTGACATCCTGGCTCTCCTTGTGCTGTTGAACAATAATATTCAGGGTGTTTGTCACGCTGACTCCTTGGTTGTCAGTTGCTTCTATAATGTACTCCCATTTAGATACATGGTCCTCCAATGGCCTTGAAACAAAAAAAAAATCGAATTTTTACATACTATCCTTAAACTCTACTCCTAAAATAATGGTGTCTTGTATTGTATTTTTTTATACACAATGTCAAATTATTCAAATTGTAGATAGTGATACATACTAATATATATTAGCTTAAATATGTACTAAAAGGATGATAACACTAATTAATAAACCATCCATTTTTTTCCTCAAATTTTTCTGGCATATGTCTACAATATTTGATGCCTCGTTTAGGTATCCCAGGCAGACAAGTTGGATTATTCGTACAGTGGGTTGATTTAATATTTATATTTGTAAATTATTAACGAGAACAAAAAAATGTACTGTAACTCACAATCCATAAGCTTCTTTTGTTTTGGGATTAAACTGCAACCAAGATGAAGATTGTAAGGGAACATGTCCAATATCATACATTGCCAGGTGCAGATTACTTGCATTCACTTCATTTTCAAATGAGATCTCAGGAATTATGTAGCTGTAAAGAGAAGCCATAAAAGAATTGAAAACAAAAAACAGTAATATTTTATATAAATTAAATTAATCAACTAGAAAGATATAAGGAAAAAAAAATATTTATTGAAAAAATATTTAGTTGCTACTGGGATTCGAACCAGGACCTCTTCCTATTCTTCCTTCCCTGCTCCCCAGATAAAAAAATGTTGCCAGTATATAAATTAAAAATGTTACCAGTATATAAAATATTAAAGAGAACACATTTTTGTTGTGAAGTTGCATTTTCAGAACATAGTTCTGTGGTATATTAACAAAAATTAAATAAATCAACTCGAAAGATATACATAAAAAAATCTATTTATCAAAAAAATATTTAGTTGCTACCGGGATTCGAACCTGGACCTCTTCCTATCCGTAGAAGCGGGGAAAGACAAAAGGAAGACACCTAACCTCTTCCACCCAACTTAGTTTTTCTGTTTTTCAAGCCATAAAATATTTCAAACTTCTCATCTACTCTATATATGTATATTATTTCTCTTTTTTATTATTGTAATCAAGCAGCAGTGTGTACACAGGCACAAACTTAAGCTACTGAGGATGCTAACTAGGTATACAATAGTTATACTAGGTACTAGGTAGTTATTTTTTTATTATTATTTTTCTGTCTTTTATCACAAATTAAACTATTTTATTAGAGAAAAAATTAAACTACATTATTACAGAAAAAAATGAGACATTATTTTGGCTTGCGGTCATAGAAATATGTTATTAAATTGTATTATATTTACATATCATAGTTAAGTTATGTGTAAATCTGTAAATCAAATTACAAAATAATACCAAAAATTATTTGTTTTTTATATCTAATTAAATTTAATTTAACCAAGAAATTACAGTTTTGAAGAAAAATAAAAGTCAATTTAGGATAATTTTATTTAAAACTCAGATTAAAATTTTTTTATTCACACAAGGCCTATCAATTCAAGGTAGATATGGGCCGTGGTCTAGAGACCTCTGATCAAGGAGTCCCCAGGCTATGGCCCTGGTGCCAAGACCGACATGTGAGCACCATAAATCCGGCCCGTCAAGCTGCCTTTATTTTTTTTAAAACAAAATAATAGTCAAATGTTTAATTTAATAGAAAAAATACACAATCATTGACATAAAACCCATACTTATAGAATAGAATTTAACATTGTAATAATAAGTAGCTGTGTTTTTCCAACTTTACAAAAATGTGTTATATTTTCTATTAAAGTTACAGTGTGCTAGGTCTTAGCCCGCCCAACTTTGTGAAACAGTCAGTGTGACCCTTGGACCAAAAAGTTTGGAGACCCCTAATATATTTGTAAAATACTAAACTGATTTCTGTACCTGAAATATTTCCCAGAAATTGTGATCATCTGTAAAGTTATGCGCTGTTTCTCTGGTGTTGGATTGGTTGGAAAATTGATAATCAATATTTCTGTGGTTACATCAAAGATTTCATGTGAGGATTCATTCATGTGAAGGTCAACTGTCAATGTGTCGGTAGACTTTGAAAATATCAAGTTATATATAAGTAAAATAATTTTTAGAAACATTGGGAAAAGCTGTTGTTCATATTGCACTGTTAGGGGACGAGACTTACATGAAACTTAATTCTATGAAATCTGAAATCTTCTAATTTGTGTTCGGATAGATTTAGTTTAAAAATCATATTATAAAACTAAATGAATTATTATGAAATTGGGTCATCCAACACACTATCACAACTATGGAGTGAGTAGATCTCTACAGAACCTTCTTTTTGAGCAAGCAATACTTTTGTAAAGCAACTAACTAGCTCAATTGAACACAATAGAAATTAACCATGGAAAATATTACATAAGCAAGTACATATTGATATCTTAATCTTTTCAATAATTTGCACTGAGTCTACTCTCAGCAGACAAAATAAGGTATAAACTACTTTAATTGAGGGCTTTTCTTAATTGCTATGGGAAATTTTGTTAGGAATTTTGTTTTGTTTGTTTAAAGTTTAACAGATTACTTTTAAATTAATTACTTTATGAAAACTGCACAATCACCTTTGGAATTAGTCAAAACAAATAATAGTGTGTATAGGCCTTTTAAATCATACACATGCATCCATCACATCTGAAATCATCTGATAATAAAAAAAACTTATAATAACTTACTTTATTGCCTTCTGCAGAATTATCAACAGAGATAATTATAGACCCACTATTATTTAATTTAACCTGTCTTTCTTTGCTATCTTCATTATTAGATTTTTCTGTTTTATAAGTTTTCTACGGCACAAATTCATACTAAATCAAAAGTAGCTGGGTAGCAGTAGTCTTTACAATTATTTACATATCTGTTTAAAAGTATATAAAAACATAGGATAAAGATAAAGAGTACAAATTGTGTAAAAAATGTTTATGTATGTTCTGATAAGTTTTTATCAAAATGCATTATTTTATATGAAAATTGTATCGGTAATTATAACCTGTAATAGGTGTGGAGGGATGACTTTAAAATGAAAAAATAGGTTAGTACACATAAGTTCGTGCACATTTGCATCACGTGCATGTTTCGCTATGGGTCTTTTCGTTGAACGGCATATTTGTAAACAAGTTGTGTCCTGTTTCGATTTGTACACTCAAGTGATCAATTTGTTGTTGGTTTTTGTGAAGATCGGAGGTAAAAAGAGCCCTTAGAAAATAAAAATATAGATAAGCAATACAAATGGCATTATGCGACGTAAGTGATCAGAAAAATCAACAATGATCATAGTGCTATTGTGTAAGGACTGCTCAGAAACGGTTTTGAATATTCAGGTCAGGACTTCTCGTTAAATTTGATAACAACCTTCCGAATCAAACAATTAATACAGTAGTGTATTGTCAACAGCTTTCACGTTTAAACTCTTTTTCTTTTAAATAGGTAATACATGTTTAAACTCTTCATTGACAAAAAGGTATTGTTCCACCACAATAATGCTAGATCACATACAGCACAGAAAACACTATAAAAAATTAAAGACTTTAATTGGGAGTTTCCGTCTCATCTCCCTTAGTCACCAGATATTTCCCCTAGTGATTTTCAATTAATTCTAGCTCTTCAGAATTTTATATTGGGACAAGAATTTAATAACAAAAATTATGTCAAAAATAAAGTTTCCAGATTATTTGCATCAAAACCAGAGTCCTTTTACACAAATAGAATTAAAAAAATATTTGTAAGATGGCAATAAATTGTTAATAAATAAAGGAAAATATATCATCAATTAAAATTTTTTTATTAATTTTATTTGCATTGTTTCCAAAATACGAACAAATTTATGGAGTGACCTAATAGATGTGATAAATTATACTGAAAATCAGACATGAATTTAAAAAGAAGTGTATTACCGTACTTTCTGTAGTAAAATTATTAACAGCAGGAATTTTCACAGTACCAGAATGTTGTTCTTCAACTGATCCCATTTTGATTCCTTCAAATATTCCACCTTTACTCTGTACCGTTAGGAAAACACAAAAAATTATGGATTAATCATGATTAAAAAGAATGTAAAATTGCCTAGAAAATAGCAAACAGTACTACTTTAAATTATAAGTACAAGTTCGTCTTGAATATCGGCAACTCGCCACAGCAGTCGCCTTTGTATCTTGACCATGCTCTCTCATTATGATCCCTCTACTCGCTATAGCAGCTCCATAGGGGCTGCGACACAATGATGAAGTAAAATGAATATTAAACTCATTATAAATTTTACTTTTTTGTGTGCATGAAATAAATTAACAATTAAAACATTACAAATAGATATTAACTAAATATAACTTTCATAAAATGAGGTCTACATTTTAGTTCAAAATACATTATTTTGTCAGTTGTTCTCATATTTGATGATTGCAATGCAGTACACGCATTGTTAAGTGAAAAATATTGTGTTTTAAATACTTTAAGGACTCTTTTCGGTTAACGGCCCTTACCTGGAACCTAAGGGGTTTGTTGTTCGAGACATATATATTGTCACCTAAGCAGCAACACCACATATCTAAGAATTGTGTACTTTACAGGAGAGAGACATAACTAGTTTTAAATGATTTTTGTAGAATTACTGAAGTATTACTTACCTTTCTAGAGTTGTGAAGAGGAGCAGATTCTTTCTAAACTGAAACTGAACTAAACTTAGGTACAATTCCCTTGACTTGTGCGCAGTTGACAGGAAGGTTACAGATATGTGTTGATTACATCTCTTTGATGTGCACGCCCCTAGTGGACGCTATTGTGAAACTAGTGATATAGAAAAATTCCCCGTGAAAATTCAAATCCAATAATATAAATATCTTAATTTGACAAAAAATTGAGATATGCGGTGTTACTGCTTAGGTGACAATATACTGTAAAAGTAAGTACAAAATTAAGTAACAGTAAAAGTAAGTAAATAGGACAATTTTTTTTTACATTAATTATTTTTTATCACTTGCCGCTTGGCCAGGTGGTCATAGTTTAACATTACACCACATCATATTGATCACAAGGTCAGAAATAAATGTGTTGTATTATTTGTATACATATTTATTTCTTTATTTGAATAAATTTCACACTACAAAATTTATGTTCACAGAAATTGGTTTAGTTTTGTGAAACAAGTTATCTAACAGAGACACCGTACATTAAAGAAGCTATGAGAAAATGATTTTTTATAATATGTTTTATTCTAAAAATGATGAATGAACTCAGCCAAGGGGAAATGCGCAAATCAAAATTTGAAATTTATGTTAACTTCTGCAGAATCTGGCAATTATATTACTATTATTATTATTATTCATCATTATTTTCATCCCCTTATTCTAGGACTAGTATTCGAAAGATGTGTCCAAGAAACCTCAATTGAGATCTTTCTATGTGTGGAAGTAGGGTTTCCATGCTGAACTGCTGCTGATTATTATTTATTTATGAATGTAGATAAAACTTCAAAATAACATTTTATATGTTCTAATATAAACTTACAATACATATAACCTTAATGTATATTTATGTATTTTGTTAATTTCATTTAATAATTGATATATATAATAATAATATCCATGAATTAATAAATAACTGTACATCGTGGGTGTGCAAGCAAAAGTTATTAGCTCCAATTTTGACCAAATTGAGTTTGACTGACAAAAGTTACGTACTCCACATATGTACCGTTTTTAAACTATCCACGATTTTCTATTACTCACATTTTTGTCAGGTAAAAGTCACTAACAGCAGTAATTATTTTTGCTTGTTTAAAATCGTGCAATGTGGTGCGGTTAACAGCTAGGGTTAGGTAAGTTTTTTATATTTCTCCTATGTATTAAAGTAAAAAATTGTGATTGTATTACTTTAATTAATTTAGCAAGAATTGAATTTGTAGATTTGTTGAATCTCCAAATATTGGCTCAAAAACTCATCAGAAATAAACAAATTAATGAAGGGTACGTTAAAGTGAACTAGTTAAAAACGAAAATTTTTAAATTTGAAAAAGAAAATTATAATATTATTAAGTATAAGTACAATCATGGAAATGAAACCAATTCTATTATAAATATTTGTAGGAGGGCAAGACCTCAGCTATTGTCTATTCTGAATAACGTATACAAAGATATATATTTAAGAAAATATGTGATAATTAAATGAAATATAACAGTGAAATTATGTAAAAGTAATGTTACACCGGAGGAATTCTATTGGTGGTGTAGGTCCTTTCCAAATATATCACAGTCATCCTGAAACAATTACATATATGTACTTGTTTACCTATTGAATGCTACCATATCAATAGTTGATATGGTATAAATTTGTTTTTGTATGCGGCCGTATCAATAGTTGATACGGCGACTTTGGTCCGTAATCACATAATATTCATTTATTTCATGGAATATTTTAACATACACTAAAAGATTCCTAATACTTTGACAGTGCTGACATCTCCAAATATTTCTGGAAAATAAAAACGTAATCTGTCACGTGTTTCGAGCAGCGGCTGCATTGCTGTACCGTTATATATGTTTTTGTATAAAGTTTATGTTTATTTATTTATAAACATCCTACGGGTTTATAAAACCATTTTTTGGTTTCATACTGAACAAGATAACCTTTTATCTCTGTCTAAGGCGATAAATCATGTGTAATTCGTCTATTTTAATGATTTAATGCGTATTGGGTATTTTAAAAAATGTACCACGTGTGAGTATTGGTATGTCAGGTCTGGAAGTATCGTTCAAAAGGTTAAGTAATGAAAGGTACAACGTAGATTGATTTTTTAACACGTTATTACTTTTTTTTACATAAATAAATAATTTAAATAAAAAGTTTTGTTTCATTTTACATACACATTAAAAATACTCAATAATTAACACTTGTAATTAATTAAAAATGTACTTCTCGGGTTCAATTACTCAATTATTATCTTAATTTATTTTTTATCGCTATGTGCAAATTTAAAAAAAATATATAAACTTTATTAATATTAAGGTTGACATGTTAATGGTGTACATGACATGTAGGTGTACATATTAAAAAAAGTATAAAAATTAAGATTTGGTAACCATTTTAAAAACACTAAAAACACAAAACATTGATTATCTCAGAATGGTGTGTTTGGAGTTAGTGATTTCTGTTTGCATGCCCATGATATGCTATACTGTATTTATGAGTAATATTATATCATTTTTCAGTTTTGTAAATAATCTTTCTACCTGCGATGATGCAAGGAGATATTTGAGTGAAAAATATTTTAAGATTTAGAATGTAAATAAATATTTGGGTGTGTTTTGATGAAAAAAACAGTGCATAGAAAAATGATGTACAAATGCTCTAACCACAGACATGATATTTTTTCCTTGTTTAGCAGGATGTTGGTACATTTTTTCAACCACTCTATCATATTTCTTGGCATCATCATCGTCATCATCAAAAGTAGATCCCTCTGGTCTCATCATTCTTCGTCTTCTGGAGAGAGAAGGTTTTTTATATCTGACCAACTTCCACCCTTTGACAGGGAGATGTACAACTTCCGAGATGGTCCCATCAATGACCATCTGTTCAATTTTATGAACAATGATACTGTATTGGATCCAAAGTACTCCACTGCATCCCACCTATTAAGAATGAACACAGAATTTACATAAAAATATTTTATAAATTATAAAAGGAGTTTAAATAAGAAATAATGGTCAAAGTGACACAATAATTTATAAAATAATGGTTAAATTGATTTGTGTAGTTGCAAGTGTATAGGATATTCTGTACATGTACTTAATACACATAATATAATTACTAGGTGAGTTGCTTACTGCCTGACCAAACACACATATCAATTTAAATTGTAAAAGTATTTATTATATTTTTAAAATTGGCCAAATTAACTTTGTGGTTAAAATTCATTATTTTTATTTTTAACTTTGTTTTATTAACCACGTATTGAGTAAAAATACATCTACCGGTTTCAAAAATATAATTTTCTGCTTCAGGATGTCAATAACTAATAAAAAACATATGTCATTGTTTCTTTAACAGAATCTATTATTAAAAAACAATAATTATTAAAAAACAATAATTATTAAAAAACAATAATTATTAAAAAACAATAATTATTTAAAAAATAAATTTAGTACCTAACTCAAATTGTTACTTGATGATGAAGAAAAATTTTTAAGAAAAATTTTAGAATACGACTTGTAGTTAAATTTGGTTTACACGCTTTATTTATCTCCAATGATTCCAATTTATTTAATTTATGACCAACACCGTTTCCAATTTATTTAATTTATGACCAACATCCAAAACTGACAAACCCAATTTTTTATTGAAACCATAAGCATTTTCTATTAAATGATTAGAAAATTTGAAAACTCACTATTGTTCAAACATCTCAAATGCTCCTTTACTCTTATATTAAAATTTCTACCCGTTTTAGCAATATAAAATGCAGCACAATCCTTGCAGCAAAGTTTATACACACCAAAATTGTTAAATTTATCATCTTTGTCTTGAGAATTTATGAGTAAATTTCCTATATATGTAATTTGTTATTGTAATGTTTAATTTAAATTAGCTATTAAAAATTAAAAATTAAAAATTTGAATGGAAATAAATAATTTGAAATAATCAAAATATTTTTTTTTGGGAGTTATATGATAAACTTCTACTGATAGATGAAAATTAAGCAAAAACATAAAAACTTTTTTTTTGTACATACAGTTATTACTATCTCCGATGATTCCTTGAAATGTTCCTGTTTTGCTCCACTTACTGAAGACATAAGGCCATCAACATGTTCAATATTATTATCCACAAAAATCTCATGAGGTTGAATGAAAAAAGTGTTCTGGAAAAACAATACTTTATATGCAAACTAAATTAGCATATAAGTTAAATACTTGGGAATCTCTAAAGGTTCATCTCCCAAGAGTTGAAAACTTTTCGGGAATCCAAAAAAAAAATATTCACAAAAAAAAATTGGAAATTGTAACTGTAAAAGATGGTTCCTATCACTGATAAAAATGCATTAAAGTTTTAGCTAGAAATTATCTAAAAAATAAACAACAATGGATGTATTTCTGCAGACAAGATCCAACCGACATGAGTCATTTAATCCAGTTTTTATGAAAGTTTCATTTGTAAAATATGTGTGATTATTTGATTATCTAAAAGTACATTCTACTTATTCATAAAATATGTGTTGTATTAAAGTAGTATTTAACAATTTTACAGGAATTAATAAATACAGGAAAAAAAACCTGTTGAAAACCATGGACCTTTTTGACAAAATACAAATTATGAGTTTGATGTTTATAACAATATTAAGGAGGTAGAACAGCTGATATGGAAAATAATATCTAAATAAATAAAAACCACTGCTCTTAAAACTTTTTAAATGTAATAATAAAATTAGTGAAATAAAAACAATGTATTCTTATGGAACTACGAGTTTTGTTAATAATAATTATTCTACATTACCATCATTGTTATCTAAACCATTAATTTCCAAACCAGGAGTGCCTGAAAATCCATCCAAATCTTCAACAGAATTATTATCAGTCAATTTCTTATACATATATTTTTTGTGCATTCTGCCATATCAGGTGTAATAAAGATATTTTTATTAGTTTGGGAAGTGGTATTAGGATAAAGAGACATAACATCTCTAATTTGAGCATGGGACGACGACCTTACTTTTTTATTTTAGGTAAATTTTGAGAAAGGGTTCTTCAAAAGATCGCAAAAATATTGAGAATTTTTTTCTGTTCACAATATTTTTTAAAAATTTGATGAGGAGAAAAGAAAATGATTGGTTCATTTTGTTCACTATAAAGAAGCTTTTACGATTGCATGTCTTCATTACATGTCTGGAGTGTATATATTCTTGAGTGCATTGTCAGTGTCTATTTTATGTTACTCAAGTCAGTGTTGTTTGGTATGAAACTAAGCCTTGAATTTAAAAACTTGCGGCTGATTGTTTCCAATATAGGATAGCCATTGAGAAAAGCTTTCAGTATCAACACTATTTGTATGTTGTAGTTTTGACTACTGCAGCTACCGCTCCAGAAAAACTTAACATTTTTAAAATTATTTTTCATATAAGACACAACGTCACCTCCTGAGCCCACCAATCTTCTACCCAAATATTTCAGAAACCATGTTGTTGCATACATATGTATTTGTTGAAAACGATATTCGTAGGTATACCTGGTAGAGCTAAATTTTCTATAAATCAAACGTAATGGTTGCAGTATCAGGGTCAGTTTTTGCCAATTTATTCTATAAGGACTTCCACATATCATGATGTTTAATTTGTTTAGGAACAAGAACGTTACGTTGATCCTTTACCGTAACATTTCTAGTATGGCAAAGGTATTGCACTTGTTGCGTGTATCTTTCGTGTAATGAAATATGTAGGATTTTTTTTATAGGTCAAAACAAAAAGTTAATTTTACTCCAACCAGTTTTTTTACTGTTTTAATGATGAATTCATCAAATTTAAATACAGTTTATATCTTTTTTGATTTGAAACTATTTGAAGTGGACAGTTGCAATTAAAATCAAATAAACACTTTGGTTCAGTAATTTTTCATAGAATTTATAAAATACATATTTTTGTTTTTCCATACTTTTCTTTCTTCTCTGGTGAATTCAATTCTATTTACTCCTTCTACTCTTTGGTTTTCTATTCATCATTGAAACATTTAAAGCAAGTCCTGCAATATTTTCAGTAATTGAACTATCTTGCTCTGTATTTAAACTACAATATATGGCAATGCTTCAACTGCACTATCACTATTGCATTTGTCTTTTAATTACTATGGCAAACTTAATAAAACACCAATTGTCCAATATACTTAAGTGCAAAAAAGATTCAGTGACCTGGATCTATTTGCAATTGCTTTGGATGCTTTTCAATTTTTTATTATTTTTGCAAACTGAATCCAAGCATCATGACTCTTTTTTGTATTGAGGTTCATTGAACCTGAAAAAAAGACATGAATAGAGGTTGGTAATATTACACACGTCTATATTTTACTTATAAAATGCTGTAAAGCGTTGCAGGATACAGAGGACCATTTTTTCTTCATGTTGGTGTATATAATTCGCTTTTATTTTAATTTTGTTGGTTGGATTCTGTTTGCAGAAATATTTGTACATCCAAATACTCTATATTCATTTTTTATATTAAACAATGGCAAGTAGATCTAAGGTGAATGAAAAATAAAGTGTATTACATAAAAATAAATATTTATGTAATCATATTGAAACTTTTTTTTTCTAATTCAAAATAGTATCTTATAATCTTTGAAGGAAGTGGCTATAGTGGGAAGAGAAAAATGTGACCACTCTCTTTCTTAGAATATTAAGGTATGTATTATGCCAAACCATAGTACTTACCTGCATGCCATGTTATAATATTTTAAATCCAATACTGCATTAGGAAGTAGCAACATATACTGTCAAATCCCATTGTAACGAAATTCAGGGGACCGAAAGAATTATTTTGTTATACTGAAGTTTACATATATGTACTGCACTGTATCCGAAAAATATTTTCAAAATATTATATAAAAAAGTAACAAAAGCATCATGAAATAAACAAGTCGCGTAGACACCATTTGGTCACCTAAACATGGCCTAGACCTATCACGTCCTACATTAGATCATTCATCATTTGTTTCTACATTTTGTAATCTGTACGTCAGAATATGTGCAGGACAATGATCAATCTGTGGGAAGATTGGTTCGTGTTCGATTATTAAAATATCTTATTATATAAATTTGTTTATTCTCACTAGGGAGAAGTCACCGAGAGCAAGAAAACGATACAAATATATAAAGCACAGAATGTGATAAATTATAGAAAGCGATACGTCGGGAAAAGCGGAATGAGTGTCTATGGTCTGGTTAAACCGGGTGTTGGATGCAGACTGCAGACTCCCGTGCATGTCAGGGAGCGTGGCCTGTTTCATTCTCAAACGTTCTCGGAACTTTCACCCTTCGTTTGCGAGTGATGATGTAATACCGTGTGGGAGAGGCGCATCTGGAAGATGCGCACAGGCCGCCACAAATCAAAAGAAGAATTTTCCTCTTTTGCCTTTACATTCTTGCATCCAATTTTTCTAACCATTTTTTGATTACTTGTTGTGTCATCCAAGATCGATAATCACATGGTAGCGATTGGATATATTTAAAGCAATGTGAATTTGCATATCCTCTGATGACCAAAGGTTTTTCCGTCCCAGAAGCATTGCAGCAGAACAAGGCAGTTAAACGGAGTTTCGACTTCTTTCCCTCTTTGCATGGATCTCCTTTAACAGCTAGTATACAATGAGGAAGAAGCTGATGAACAGCACCGTTTCGTTAGCATTTAAAATGTCATTAATATTGTATTCTGCTACAATTTTTTTAATTTCACTAGCATGCCATTCACTAACTTTCTTCTACGGCACACTGTTTTCCTCCCTATAAATTGCCTTCGATGATATTCCATATCGCTCCTTAAATCTGTTCAGCCATTCAACACTGGCTTGAAAATTATAATTTTTAATAATTTTCTAAATTCTAATGCTTTTTCGCAGATCAACGATCCATTGCACGTCTTGAATCCATAAAAAGGTAGCTTTGTCTATACCATAATTTAATGCCCCTCTTATTTATTTTATTTGGAGTCCAATTGTACGATCTTTAACTTTGTCTTATTAATTCATTTTTCCTTTAGCATAAACTGACATCGTTTTTAATTTTTGTCCATTGACACACAATGTTTGAAAAAAATCAATAAAAAAAAATTTGAGAAGTACTTGAAAGATTGACCAATGTATGTCTATGTGGTTCACACAACCACTGCTTGATCAAACCACATCCAACCACGTCGCCGCTCGGGCAAGTGCTGAATACGACAATTGCCGGTCAGACGTTGAGTATGTTTTATTCCATCAAATTAATTTAAATTTTGGCTAAAAAATTCGTTATACTGAAATATCTATTTGTTATTTCGTTCAATAAATTTAGTATGAAAATTCGTTCAGTCCATCAAAATACTTTGTTATTCTGAAAATTGTATTACTTTCGTATTCATTCTAATGGAATTTGATTTTTTTCAGAGTAATTAATTAAATACGTATAACCAATTGCGGTCAATTTGCAGATGAATCTTACAAACAGTGATGATTCCAAATACAATAAGTGATAAAATACATGAAATAGTTGTTGCAAAATAAATAAACAAATATTCATGTAAAATAATACATGAAAAAACAACCTTAACTTAATTAATAACAAATGCACTTACATAATCTAGATCCATAAAGTTAGCAATTTTTATGATTGAATTTAGTCGCCGTTTGGGCGTGATCTGCTGGAAGGGTTTATCAATAATTATTATCAGTTTAGTTTCATCCTCATCTAAGTGGCATTGATTTTCTCCTTGAGGTATTGTTTGAGATTCTTTCTTGTCTTTTACCTGATAAATAAATTATTTTTACAAATTAATTTCTTGATTATTAGAAATAAGTGGGGCAGTACAATCAGTAGCCACCCAGAACAAATGTTTTAATTCATTCTAAGATGCCTTTTGAAATAAAAAAAACTAATCAAAATAAAATGACATACAAATGACATCATAATTGATAAAAAGTATGTTAAATTTATGCATTTAATTAAAACAGATTCGATGCACAAATTTCTTAAAAATTATTTTTATTATCATTATACAGATTGTCTATTTTAATTATTCAGCCATTTTTGTAAACTTTTAAAACTCATGCAATAGACCAGTGCTCTGCAACCTTTCCTCACCTACGACACACCAAAATTCTTCCTAGAATTCTGCGGCACACTAAAAGCTAAAATATATAGGTATTAAATTGATACATAATGAAAAATTGTAAAATGTCAAATACATTGAATTTGACCGCGGCACACCTGTATCCGGCTCACGGCACATCAGTGTGCCACGGCCCACCAGTTGCGGAACACTACTATAGACAGGTATCAAAACTTTTACAGAAAAACATAATTTTTTTAATCAAACCATTAATTGTAATAAATCTGTGATTGAGAATGCTAGGTCTAACTTTTTAAATTTACAATTTTTACATTAAGCATAGGAATATTATATGTATACACACATATATATATATATATATATATACAGGGTGGCCCAATAAAAATGAGAACATCTCGTAAAACATGAGTTATTTTAAAACATAATATAATTATAATTCTTAAAATGTAATTTTTTTGCACAATATTTAGCTAATCAGAAATCACATTCAATGTGTCCACCTTATTTCTCAGCGACTTTTTCATTTTTTTATTATTGATATAGATACTAATTTTGATGTAATTATATTACATTTTCTGAAATATTTCTCACTTTTTTGGGCCATCCTATATATATATATATATATATGTGGAAAGAGATAAAAGCTCAATTTGAATATACATGTATTTAATCAATGAAAAATGTTGACATACAGAAAAACTTTTAGAATAAATAAAATTAATGGATCAAGTACATCTTATTACCATATCATAAATATAATTATAATCAATACCATATAATTATTATCAATATCAGAAAGTATTCTAATATCAACATTTAATAACTTTACAAAAAACAGAAATGTGTACATGTATGTACATATCAAAATATTTTTTGAAAAATTCAATCTCAATTTTTATATTTATTTATTTATTTTTATTTTATAATATTTCTCTTGTAGTTCCCACTCATAATCAATTTACTAAATATAATAAAATTAATGTAAACCAACATAAATAGTGAAGACTTCGATAGCGGGAGAGCAGTGTTGTGATTTCTGGCTTTCTGTTAATGCTGTAACGAGCACCCTATGCTCTCCTTGATCTTCGGGACTGGGAATTCCTCGTATCACCCCATGATCACCCACCCACAGCCAGGATGGAAGGGGACCATCCTTACCAGTTATCTAAATGACAAAGGTTAATTAAGAAGTATGGAAACAAATGATGACTTCAGACTGAATAATGAAGAAATATTTTTACAAGATAAGTGTGAATAAGCTTACTTTATAACCTACAACTTTTCCTGAGAAGGCATCCTTGGGAATGCGTAAATGAAATACATAGCCAACGTAGGCAGGCATATCTGGAACTCCCCATAGTCTTTGTATAAGACAATCATTATCATATTCTGCATTTTGATAGATACCGACCTATGAAAAACACATTCATCATTTGATTATGGTCGATTAAAAAGTGTCAGTGTAAATTAATCAGGTGTGCTAATAACACTCCGTTATGCAACTGATATCTACCATAAATTCATCTCATCCTCATAAGTTAAAGACATTATGGCTCTGGGTTGGTTATAAAATAAATGAATACTATAGAGTGGAACCATATTGATTTGAATTAACTCTAGAACATATAAAAGGTATTAAAATTATGTCTGGATCATTATTAAGAAAAAAAAAAAATAGTGCATGTATATGGAGGAGTAAATGAAATCCATATGTACTACTTATGTTATTTTTATTTAGATATATGAATTGTTACCAGGGGGTCATTATAGCTGTCAAATGCAAAATCTCCTTCATGATTGATTGCAGTGATTGTGATGGACCTTGTGGCCATCAATAGCATTAACAGAAATTGAGCCCCAGACATGGTGGTGGCACCAGATTTTGGTGTGATACTATCACTGTGTCTGCAGTGGTAACATAAGGAAGACTAATACATATATCTGAAGGAAGAGACACTTTTATAAACAAACTGTAACTCTTATAACTCGGTGAGCTGCAAAAAAAGAAAAAATACATACATAAAATACATTGGTCAATGAAGGTAGATGTGCGGTGTAGGAAACAGAAAGGTTAGTCAGTATGTTGAAAATGTTCTTAGGTTTTCACGGCCATTCAGAATCTTCTATGTATAGTTTTCTGGGCTAATCTGCCGTGTATATCTGTCCAACATCAGCCCTGATGATGGACCGTGCAATGGGATCCGAAATGTCGGCCAGAAAGGTCAGTTTAGAAAAAAATCATCACTTGTCATCACAAAATAATTAAAAAACTAAAAAATTACTTTCATGTACCAGTAAAAGCACCATTGTTTTTTATCGCAACAGAAAAGTTAGTTGTCTAGAGCTATAAAATATTATTTAATTCACCAACTTGGCTGAAAAATTGCTGTTATTTGATGTTTTTATTGCTATGTAATGCAAGTGGCAAGGACTACCATAAAACAAATTGTGATATAAGATGAGAGGTTTTGATGTTCTCCATATTCACCAGATATTGCACCTTCCGACTAGCACCTATTTTGGTTATTTCAACATTTTTTAATAGATTAAGGATATATCCAAAAAGATATTGATAATAACATTACAACTTTCATTAAGTCTAGATCCCGGAATATATCAATGGCATTAAAATATTTTAAATAAAAAACTTTCTTATAATTATAATAAAATAATAGGTTTAAAATATACTTAGACCTTGTGATATATCGTATTACTTACCTACCTATTAAAAATACTTTACTTGTTATTAAATTTTAGTACATTTATATATGAAATAATAAAAAATGTACTGATTTTGCCATCAGAAAATTTGGTCAATTAAAATACTCAACATTGTCTATACATCTATTTAAGAAAATTGTAAAATTCCAAAGAACATAACTTCTTCCACAAAACACTACATATATTCAAATAAAATAAAAAAATCATAAAAAAATATTTTATTTGATTTCAGTTTAACTTCAAAATAAAGTTATTTGATTTGTTCACTTTTTAGAATGTGGACTTACAAAAAAGTGAACCGAATATGATTTTTTGTTAAAATATTTATAAAAATCGCGATAATATATGAATCATGGAAATAAAATAATACATACTGAAAAAGAGATAAAAAAATAAAATCAAACATTTTTATTGATTTTAAAGTTATTTATATTGCCACCATATGTAGTACATATCTTTATAGTAGATTAATTTAATTTGTATTAAAATACTACAGAATTATGTTTTAAAAATGCAACTTCACAACAAAAATGTGTTAAAAAAAATTACTTTTTACATGAGAGCTTCTAGAAGAGAATCTGTCATTAATTTTTGTGTAGAAAATATAAGTTTGTGCCGTTATAAAAGTTTACGTTTTGAAAAGGAAGATCACTACTCAGATTAAAGCAATGATGGATGCTGTATTGAGAGACATTCCTTCGTTGGGCACATTGTCTACACATTGGTAACCGATTTTAAACGAGGATGTCAGAGCTGTGAAGATGCTCATCGCAGTGGATGGCCAAAAGACGTGGCGACTCCGGAAATGATTAGGAAGATCCATAAAATTGTATTGGAATTTTAAAATTATGGAAGATAGCCAAATTTTGCATGAGTATTTGTGTATGAAGAAACTTTGCGCCTGTTGGGTACCACGTTTGCTCTCAGTCGATCAAAAACATCGCTAAGTGGATGTTTCAGAGGAGTGTTTGAAGATCTTTAGGTGTAATTCCAGCAAATTTTTGCGAGTTGCATCACAGTTGATGAGACATAAATTCATCATTACACACCAGAGACCAAAGAGCAGTCTAAACAGTGGACCCGCACTGAATAAAGCAAAAGTAAAATTATCGGCTGGCAAAGTGATGTTTTGACTGTTTTCTTGGACGCTCAAGAAGTAATTTTCGTGGATTACCTTGAAAAGTACCTTTAAATAATGTTAAAAGCTTTTTTTGAAGAAACATTTCTCAGTGAGTAAAGCAATTGAAAATAAATATTCCTTGAACAAAAAAATTTGGTCTTCGAAATCTTTTCTGCCCGAAACAATTCATTGACATTTAGAATAAAAAGATGTACCGTTACCAGTGCTGAATGTCCACACTTCTTAGAATAAGCAATCTAATGAAGAAAATGGTTTTGCAGTAGATTCTCAATTAAAAAATAAAAAACTAATTTTTCAATTTTCATTTTCCAACAGCCTTCATCAGAAAATTCGAAAAATTAAATGCTTAAAATTCCTACGCTTAATAGATTTTTGTCGCACAGTATTTAAATTAATATTAAAACAAGTAGTAAAAGCAATAAAATTAAGTTTACTATGAGAACACACTGGTCTACACTGGTCGATTGCCCTTACTGAAATAAAAAATATATTTCTACAGCTTAGTTGATCAAACCAAAGAAAATAAAGTGTTTAAAACAAAAAAGATACTACATGAATAATACAAAATATTTACAATTTAAATTTGTAAATGTTTAACTTAAGTGCAGCGGAAATAAAACAATAATTTTGCTTACTTTATGAAGATAAACACACTGGTGTTAAAATATCAATATTACTGTGGTTTATTCTGGAGGTAGTTGCAACTCTATTGACACTGCACCGAGTGATGGAACCTTAAAAATGTATATAACTAAACTTTTTTTTTGTAATTTAAACCTAACTTAACCTAACCTTACTTTATGTAAACTAATCTAACTTAACCTAATCTAGTCTCCAGGTTTTAAAAAAACAAACATTTTGTTAATACTCCATGTCAAAACCATAAAAATTAATGTGACAGGAACAGAAGAAGAATAGAGAAAGATAAAAAAATAAATATATATGATATATGTGCATTACACGTGTATCTATCACCAGAACTTTTAAAATCGCAAAATGCGCCAAAACTATTGATGAGAAATGCCATTTTATATAATTGCACAGTGACTGAATCAACAAAACACCGTACCTACCTAGTTATTGAAGTCGATAAAAATGCACGAAGTCGGCCATCTCTTGTAATTTATTAATAAACTTTGGGGGTTAAGTCGGTGGTTAAATGAAATAAATGTTGTTTGCGTGTTGAGGTTTATTATGACAGTATGATAAAAACAAGGAAAACAGATAGAATGAAAGAAATGAATAAAGATGTAGAAGGTGCACTTGTATTATGAAATGAAATGAAGCGAGTCGGCGGTCTTGCTCAGCGCGGGCGGGCCAGCAAGACCGCCATTGTGAAATGATGATGTTTATCGTGTAAATATATAAACGCGAAGCGTTCCGAATATTTATACTGTGCGGCGTTCTATCCTCTACGCCGTTTGTGAAAATCAAAGAAGAAGGTGGTGATTAAGACAATGATGTTTATCAATCACCAGAACATTAAAATTTAAACATTGTACTAAAACTGACTAAGAAAGTCATAATGTGTCAATGAATGAAGTGAATGACAATTTTTCCTCAATAAAAATCTCTTTGATTGTGCAAATTGAAAGTGTCATTGACCCAAAGGCTTAAAAATTTCTTGCACTAGACATTTCCAATCCAAAACTGTTACGATGATACACTTTTCCATGCTCTTTAATATTTCCTAATAATCTTTGGGATTAACAATGACTTCCTTCTTCTTAATCTTATTTTCTATACTGGTGTAAACTCGATCGGATGGAAGGAACAAGTGCCTCCGATAGGGGAAATATTAGTTGAATATTCTTTACAGCGTGATTACCACTTTCAGGCCATTCCTATAAAAATTTAATTTTTATTTTGGCCTCCACATCCATCAGCCATAAATCGCACAGTACTGATTCATTCAAAATCAGTTGAACAAAGTAGATGGTATACAGCACTCGCAATCTCGTTTGAACCTTTTGAGTACTGGTCCTCTGTCCATGCAAATATGTGAACATTATCTGTAGTGAGTATGAAATGTGAATGGCCTATAACTGCTGTAAAATTGTAAACATATAGCTGCCATAAATAATATATTTGATCTTGGACTTTAGGTAGTAGTTGGTTCTTTTGACAATCAAAAGAAATTGTTATCATGGAATCATTTTCCTCTTGCAGCATCGAATAAAAGAATTTTACTCTTATTTTTGCACCCGTTTTTCTATAATTAGATTATTTTTTTCTGTGACATGTGTCCATTCGTGGAGTCCCAAATCCAATGTAAATCCTGTGTAGTAAACACCTTTTGAAAATATGATGTCTTCGAAACACAATTATTATTTGCAAGCACTGCTTCTGCATTATATATTTTACACAATTTACAAATATTCAGTGCAGAAGACAGATATTGGCGTGCTTTAATTTTATTGCGATGGTAATGTATTTCCAAAGGAATCAGCTTCATTATAAATTCTATAATTGCATTTTTTCGATGACAAATTTAGTCGTCTTTCTATCACCTCCTCGATTTTCAATGGGCAGAACTTCTGACTGGAAGTGTCTTTTAATGACACCTAGAACACGCATTTCATTGACACGTAAAAATTCAAAAACGTGTTTCTGTAGACTTGCATGTTCTCCTTTGTCATCAAATTTCTAATAGTGTATGTAACTGAAAGAGATTTCCTTTTTTGTTTTTCACTACTCATATTACTATTGCTTCGACTGCTATTAACTTTATTTGAAAAACAATATTTTAACAGGAAATTGTCTTGATACATTTTATTCGGCAATAAATAAAACTTTTTATGAAATTGCATCATTTCAGACATCCTCAAAGACATACATTTGTATGCTATTGAATTATGTCGACACTTTGGCGAATCAGGTAATGTTGGTGCAGACAAATAAGTTGAAATATAAAATTTCCTATTCGATTTTCAAGTTACAATTTTTATTACGATCCTATATGATTTTCATATGAGTTGATTACATCAAAAAGTGAAAATTAAACTTTTAGACAGTTAAAGTATGGAGGTGAAAGAGAGATTAATATAAACGTCTGATAATAGCTCAAGTTAAGTGCCTGCGAACTTCATATGGTGAGCATATGTCAACGATGTGATGTGTTGTATGTCACACATTGCATGATAGAGATAAAATTTAATAAAACTAATCTTATCTTCATAACTTTATAATATTATTTGTTTGCTTTATCATATATTATATTTTTCTAGGGACTCAACATAGATTGTTATCTTCAGTGCTTCATCAATTCCAAACTATGTACAGTAAATATAACGCGATATAACGAAATCCAAGGGACCAAAAAATAAAAATTCGTAATAACGAATTCCCACATATAACGAAAAAAATAAAAAACCTACTATATGTTACGCGCCGTCGCAAAAAAATGTTGCGCGGCTTCAAAAAAGATCGCAAATTCTGCAAACAAAGGAGGAAAAAGGCCATAGGGAACTGAATACCTACATATTTTTAGTAGTTTTGTTATTAAAACAGATAAGCAAATGGATAATCAAAGGAATTAAATTAAGAACAAAATCTATTCAACACCAATTGGAAGATATTTTTGTAAATTCCAGAATATTCCAAACACAAAACAATATTTTAATTGTGTTTAAATGTAGAGCCGCTTCAAACATACTTTTGGGCATGAAACATACAAAATAATTCAAAAATAACAATCTTACAGTTGAATCGCGGCATTTTTATAAAATGAGTCGTATATAAATTACGAAGGTATTTACCGGTAACGGCGGCAACCACTTCAAAATATATTTATAATCGTTAAAATTGTTCACTTAAAAATATATTTATAATCGTTAAAATTGTTCACTTAAAAATTATCGTTAACATTGTACACTTAAAATACACGAAAACAATAGTTAATAGAAATACAAAATACCGTACAAAAATACTTCATAAAATATTTTAACGAATTATTTATATTATTGACGAGTTCACACGAAAACAATTGTCAAACGAAAATGAATTTATGTAAATATTCAGTTCGGTCATGCAATAATCGCGTTAAAAGCTGAACAAACTTAACTCTACAGACGTTACACTGAGACTGACATTTCCAATAAGTACATACTGCAACTTTCGGGGGGTTCCTGTTAATTTTTGTATTTTACAGCTGTTTGGGTCTGGGTTGCAATCATATTAGAGGCGTATGCGTACGTAAAACGTGTCAGAGAACGCCGCAAGAATTATGTCAAATGGTTTTATGGGCCTGCTATGAACCCAAGAAGAAGTTTGAATTGTTTTACTACCTTGCCGGCCGACCGCCGCGCACCGCCGAAAAGGTCATAAAACCGATCGCATACGGCAGATGCATCGGCGCGGCTTTGTAAGTGCGAAATAATATTTTCATCTTTTAATATTTTTTTATTTCGTTATAAATTTACGTAAATGTATTGGCATTCTTTCGTGCGGGACAAAAATGATTTTGTTATAAATATTAACGGGATTTCGTTATATAAATGCATTTTTGTATGAAAAATTGGTTTTAGGGACTAAATTTCGATTTTTTTTTCGATATACGTCATTTTTCGCTATATCGGGTTTCGTTATATCGCGGTTCTACTGTAATTACGTTTAAAATAACCATGTACATTTTTTCTCAATAGTCTGCTATTTAATATCTTTAATAATTTAATAAAAGTGAGCAAATTTTTAAAAGATGTGGCTGGATTTAGGATTATTCTAACCACCATTGATTAAATTGTGATTAGTGTTACTCGATGAATAAAATTAAAGTTACATTTCATTACAAGATAATCTAAAAAAATATTGACATAATCAGAAAACAAAAAGTGTTTGAATAATGACCATTGAAATTTTTTATCTAATACAAAGTCATTTGGCAGTCAATTCAGTGATTGTAAAACAGCCCCAGTTCTAAAGATATTTAAAAAAACAGAATGTAATGTATTATTATCTAAGCATTTGTGCAAATATGCTGTCACGTCGTTCACAGCTTGTCATCCGTTACCGATGCAGTAAGGAAGTGAAGAGCATCCTTCGCTAGCTTGTAAACCTGTGAGCTCTGGTGAACCTATGTACATGACATTCAACTGTTTGCATGACCAATACAGTAACTTATATGGAATACTATATGCATTGGCACGTATTGTAGTATTTCTATAATGTTTGCTGAAGGTTGTATCCACGGATCTGTTCCTCTCCTGGTGTTAAACTGAGGCTGGAACACAACACCAACTCTTTGGTCTGCTTTCTCATGGAAGACTGGATCCCAAACCAAAGAATGGCATCAACAGCAAAGAAGTTCAGATTTGTATTATTATATATTTATATTATTTATTTTTTTAGAGCTATTGAAGTCTAATGTTGGTGTATTTAATTGTATCTTCATTCTATACTTTTTTTGTTCTATATGAATTAATTTATATATTAATACAGCAGGTCGTCCACACATAACCCGATTAGGCTGGAATAAACAAAATATTATAATATGTATTATTATATCACTCTTTTATGAAGAAAAAAAACATGTTACGAACATAACTTATTAAAAAAAATACAAATGTTCTCAAGCCACAAGAACATACTTTAATTTGTTGTTGATACGATTATACAAATCTTCACATATTACAAACTCAATGAATAAATTTTAAGATGTACGAAATCAACAAGTGAAGTGAATGTGTGGAAAAATTAAAAATTTTGCTTACTCTTTTGTTTCTACAAATTTTTTTTGCTTATTCAGAAATAGAAAAAAGTTTGAGTTGAGATTTACCACAGCACACAGATCCTTAAAAAATAAAATAGTTAAATAGGTTAAAATAAAAAATACATTATTTCCAATTATATATTTACTACAAAAACTGATACATCATGTATAGAATGCTACATACATATTCAGTTCAGTGGTGAATTTACTGACAAATAATCACGTACAAAAACGCAAAGATAATAACTCGACAGTAACATTTTATAACATACACTATAAAAAGTACAGTAATCATAGGCATTTGAAAATACATATTGATACATAAAAAGCAATTAATCCAAAATGATCATTAAAAAAATACCCAAACTAAATTACAGACAAAACATGTGTTATTCATATTCGAGTTAAACTTACATTAAAAATTCCTTGGTTAAATTTATATTCTACCTCTTCATTCATACACAATAATTTTAATTTATACATAATTTTGATTTTAAATAGGTGTAGTATTTAAATGGTTATACTTAATTTTCGTTTATACAATTATAACCTACTTTAATCAATACCACTGTAACAAACGAGTACCCTCTAAATAGGCCCTACCATACAAAACTAGATTACGTCAGACAGCCTTCACACCTATCTGATACAGATCTTCAACAAATAAAGGCACCTTATCTCTGTTCTGAAACGTCGACACATCAGAATAACATGCCTTGATTGGGTCCACATGTCAGAATAACATGCCTCGATTGGGTATAAAAATAAAACATTTTGCGGTTGGGTGTTTTAGTGTTTGTGAGAAAAAACAAAATTAATTCCATTTCAGAAATATTAAGTAAGGACTCCCTAATACCAGAGATTCGAATAAGATAGTATGATTGTAAAAATTAATGTAATGTGGAGATTTCACATAAAACCATGTGAAAACACTTAACAGTCACAAATAAATACTTTTACCGACTTGATATCAAACCTTAGGATAAAAATTGATCGCAGTTTTGCATATGAATTAATGGCAATAATATATGTATATATAAAACAATCTTACAAACTAACACATTAAACGATACGGTAATGTTATAACTATGACATTGGTATGAAAGTACACCTTAAACACTACTACCGTAATCATCGTATAAAAATGGTTAATTGTATTTATTGGAAAAAGTACATCGTGTATCATTCCTTTTATTTTGTACAGGATTACTTTTTAAGTCTTGTATATTAAGTTAAATGATATTCATTTTCGATAATATAAATTAATAATCCTATATTTCAACAATATACTATGCTTGAGAATATATAAGAACAGAAAACATTTGTAACTAAACTAATGTAGAATCCTAACTATACACCAGTTGGATTTACCACAATAATTAAATGTGTGCATACATTTAATGCACACTGCGTTTTGGAGGAAGACACCATTTATTTAGTCAACTAAAAGCAGATACCTTGATGTAATTTTTTATTAAGTTCTTTCATTACGCAATTGTGAAATATTTATTATGATTATCTTTCCACTAAACAGATAAACACAATTTACACGAGGATCAAATAGATCAATGGAACATCATTTTTTCCTTAATAATTATTAAACACCAAATCTAAACTGTTCGGCATTTTTTGATATGTAAAATCAAACATTGGTATCAAAAATTTATAATCAAAATACAATTGAGATATATTATTATAAAAAGAAATGTTTTTAGACAAAATAATAAACAGTCTCATATAACGAAATGCATAGCCTGTGACATAAATAACCTCAAAATATTTTTAGTCCGTGTAAGTAAGGATGTGATTATACATGCTGAAGCAAATTTTAATACCTTTGTTTTCGATGAAAATGTACAAAATACAAGCTTCAATAAATGTACACAAAACAAATGGATTTCTTAAAAATATCTCAAGTACAGTCTCTATCACTTCATTACGAGTTGTGTGCTAATAAAACGGATTCTTGTCAAAAAAAAAAAGAAATATATATTTCAAGTTTGAGGTAACGTCAATAAAACACATAAATTATGAACTGAAAATGTATTGGCCGATGACAATGTATTGTTAGAAAGAAAAAAATAGGAATTAGCACATTATGGCATACAGTCAAAGATATTCTCAAAAAAAAAAACATTAAATAAATTTGGTAGCATGTAACTGTTTATTAACCTTAACATTAGATTAGGGTGGAACGTAGGGGGGTGGTTTCCTATAGGTCGGGGTCGGTTTGGGGCGACTATTCCGGGCAGTGTCACGAGAAGCTGTGAAGGGAGGAGGGGGGTGATAAGGAGTGTGGCTAGGGGTAGGAGAATTACTATCCATGCCCTTATATTCTGGCGGCGGCAACAATGGCGGTTTCTCCTCTTTCATGATGACCGGACTCTTGTTAGACGGGTCGGGCTTCTCATCTAACTCGTCCTGGAATATCACCGGAATCCCCTTGGATCGGAACGCCTGTCTCTCTTCATCATCTCCCACACTCATTTTACCTGTTCTTCTTCGTTTGTACAGAACACAAGCAATTAATGCGGCAATTAATATCATACAAACAATGACCACTATGGGAACAATGAATGTTATTAAGTAGTCATCAGATTCAATGGGTTTGGAAGCGTCTTCATTAGGTCTCTTATTGTAATGGGTAATGTCTGGTGTCTTGATGAACGTTGTTTCCGGTGAACACATTCCTAATGGCTCCATGCTGATGGATATAACTGGAAAGTCTTGTCCCATTATATCATCAGCTCTCTGGGTTAAGATTGCATCATCTCCGACAAGGAATTTCCTAAGCTTATTAATCTCTTCCTCAGGACACCTGTCCACTGGTAAACTAGTGTTATACCTGAAAGTACACATTAAGTATATGAAAACCAGGTGATTTAAAATTCAATGTACTCATTTTTAACAGAGTAATCTAGTACACTAGAAAAGATCATAAACTGAGAGAATTAAACTATGATAATATTTTAACAACCACGAGACAGAATTCTCTGAAAGAAACAATCAAATGATGCGTGTGATGTGTTGTGTGATTAGACTTTGATCCTTGTCTCAGAGATTTGTCAGTAAATGTCAGTATGCATATAAAATACGACAGACCATGAATCCGCATTCAACCCTTTGTGTTTCTAATTTGAAAAACAGATAAGATAATTCTTTTTTGAACTTTGTAATTGCCAAAGAAGAATTAATTGTGTTCTTAAAGTTATGAGATACACAAGTATGTTATTTTTTCCCATAACTGTATGTGGTCTGAAAATGCGTAGTTTAGAGGGATGCGGTGATGAAGTAATGTCATATTTGGTAACAATATTATTAAATTTTATTATGTTGCATTGATTAAAACCCCTCTATGGCATAGCGCCGAATGTATCCGTCAAAAAAAACTTTCCACCATGGCCAGCGATGTATTTATTCGTTGTGATGTAATTAATTTATCTGACATGTCTTGTATTTTATCTTTGCTTTGAATAGCGACATCTACCGAAGACCTTGGTTCAGTCTCTAAATATAAACATGAACTTATATTTTGTTCCTGGGGGAGTCGGGCCGGGTCGGGCAATAAAGATGATTGGGTATCGGGAGTAAGGTTGTGAGGAATTTCTGATCCAATGAAGGAGAAGAGGTAATTTAGACAGTCTTGGTTGTATTAATGTAGTACATTATTTGAAAATTAAATTTATGCCAATAATGTCTCATAAATAAACTAAATAAATGCAAGTTGGACAAAAAATCAGACTGAAGAATGGATACTGTGGAATCATAGTTAGAATCAAAGAGAAATGGTTTTGAACAGGTGGGCGCAGGATCCAGGCTAGTGGGTGAACTGTGAGTATATTGGATTACTGATCGGTGCACTTTTCCATTCAAGTGTTTTTGGAAGGGAGATTAAGTAACAATTGGACTGGAAAGAATGCCATCAAGCGCTGCACACAAAATGTATTAAAAAAAAATCAGTGAACTCAGTAGTAAATTTTAACCATGATAAGTTTTTACTGTAGTAACTTTTTACTATCGCCCGTAGTAAAAATTGTTTGCAGGTTGTTTGAACATCAAATTTACTATTGTCAAAGCATAGAAAAGATGCCTATAGACGAGACAAATAATCATGAAATATAATTTATCTATGGATTTATTCACCTCTGCGTTCGAAACCTGTCACTTTGATGGTGAATTTTTTTTGGATTATGGGCTAATGTAAATTAAACAATGAGATCATATCATATTGAAAGATTAATTGTCGTATACTGCGACTTTCAAAGTATCAACGTGACAGATGTGAAAAGTTCGATATATATAATCATTGATTCTCATTTTTACTATCGGATATTGGAGAGTAAAATCAGTTTACTACGGGATGTACTTTCGAGAAGTAAATATTTTTTTACCAAAGATTCAACAACCTGTTTTTGCAAAATTTTTTTACTAAAGTAAAAAGTTACTACTGATCACATAACCAGCTCCAAGTCTTGTTCATATGAGTTCAACATTTGACGTCAAATATTCAGTCAGATTCACGATTCAGTTGAGATTTTTTTATTTTGGAACCTTACAGTATTTATTTGAACAATGCAAAAATTGTTAATGTTTTGTACTCCAGTTTAATTTGCAAGAAAACAAATTGTGTTCAATCACAAATAATGTATGATTGCACTTACCAGCTAACAACGGTCGGATCCGAGGTGATGCTTTTAATCAAAATAGAGGATGCGTCTCCATCACCAAAGAGCTGCTGAAGATTCTCAATAAATGACCTCATGATAAGTGGATATTTTAATAAATTTTGCGACGGAGGGTCCAAGGTCATCTGGAATTCTACAGTTGCTTTGATTGGTGGTGCAGGATGCACTTCCACCAGAAGTCCATCATTCGCCGTCAGTCCACCACTGTCTTCAGCAATCTTGAAATAAAATATTTTTCAAATAATTCTACATGACTATCGATGATTACAAAACAATACAACAATAATAATAACAATGATATTATTATGACAAAGAATTAATATAAAACTTGTTTAATAAATTTAATTACAATTTCAATCTGAAATAGATGTATACTTATATGAAATTCGCTATCTTTAAAAAATATTTATTACAGTGAAATCGAGATTTGATGTTTCCCCGCAATTTACTTTAAAATCCTAACGATGTTCACAAACAAACAAAAAACTATGAGCTTCAATTATGCAATTTCCGTAGTCGAAATGTCAAACTTGAAAATTTGTCATCAATGCACCGTGTTGGTGTAGCATAATCGGTTAATGTAATTTCCCTAGATAGGAAGAAATCCAGGTTAGAATTCCGGTAGCAACAACAATATTTTTCGATAAAATTTATTTTATACGTATATCTTTCTACATTCTACATAAATATTAGATATTTTTTGTCGATAAAGAAATTTTTTTTTATATAACACAACACAATGTTTCAAAATTTATTTAGTCTACTATATTTATAATTTATTTCGAAATATGAATGTTGCATGTAGCTTACAAGGAAATAAAAAATTTAAATAACTTACCCTATTACCAAAATAAACACTAATGAAATACCGCTGAACGTCGTAACGCTACAAATTTTTCACAATTGTTACAATTTGGATAATTTTACATTAATTTAAAACAATATGATGCAAAATAATTGACTAAACTCATTTTTTTCAATTTCTTGATTTAGACCATTTTCATAATAATGGGCACATATATTGCTGATAAAGGCTTAAAGAGGTTTGAATTAACCATGTGCACAATGCATAAATGTTAAAAATTGTTTGTTTGATGACTTGTCTATGCCAATAATAGTAAAATATTTTAAGGAGACTTACAAGTTGATATTCTCTTCTTCCAATATCTTTTTCCAAAGGAACTCCGAAGAATTCTTGATTCTTTGAATCAAATTGTAACCAATAGTGATTAGGAACAACAGATCGGTCTCCTCTGATGAGCGACATTTTCAGATTTCGCGCACTTCCATCTTCAGGATCGTAAAAGGTATCCTAGAATTAAAAAAGGAAATATACAAGATTTTTTTCTAAAAAGATGTAAAAATTTATTTTCATTTACAATTTTTAATGTTAAAATCAAATTACAATGAATACTTTATTTCATTTCATTAAAATAAGGGTTAGTTTTGGTTTCGAAATGTCACTGCGTCGTCATTCTTTATATATTTTTGAGGGTTTTAGAGTTTTAACAATTTAATAACATTAACATTCATTATATACAAGATTTATAATATAGATAAATGATAAATCTAGCAGATGGTGTGACACGGATTCATATTTATTAAAGGTTTACTACCTAATACATATTTTTCTCGAATAATTGTGTTTCCCCAATAATTTAAAATAATAGGGAAGAAGATAAGTATTGTCTATTAAATAAAAAGTCCACCGTTAAATATGTGATATGCAAGAAATAGTACTATGCAAAATGCCACTCAGCTCACCTCCGGCACCTTGAACACGAGAAGTTTCCCACATGTGGCATTGATATGATCAATTTGGTTCCTGGGCATGGGTCCAAAGTTATCAGGGTGGGGGGGAGGATTTAGAGTGGGGGGTGGGGTACATGCTCCTGTGCCACGCCATGATACAGACTTCACGCGCAGCTCAGGTGACATGGCGTTCGTCAGAGCGGCACTCGGGTCTCCATCTCTGTTGGATTGTAGGATCTGGAATCATTTCAAATAATAATGAAGTGCATACCATTAAATATAAATACATTGCACAAGACACTAATTTTCCATAAAAATAAGAAATTTGAGCAGTAAATTTACATTCAAGCAATCTGAGTGAGGAAAATGATATAATAATATGCAGAATGATTATTATTTACTAACATCCATTAGTCGAAGAATATCTGCTCTGGGACAAAAATGTTTTGGCAGAGTATCATTAGTCCACATAAATTCAATGGGATCCGATTCCAGGTCTACCCCCCTGACTGTAATCTGATCCATGTCGGTATCTCGGAACAAGTCCACTAATCCTTTCAGAGCTCGGATCTGCCAATCCACAACGGCAGGATATTTCTTCTCTATCCGTAATTTAATAGAGAATTCATGGTTGACAGCCCTCCTTCCCTTGTGCTGTTGGACAGTGATATCCAGAGTGTCCGTCACGCTGGCCCCCTTACTGTCAGTGGCTTCAATGATGTATTCCCATTTAGAAACATGCTCCTCCAATGGTCTTGAAAAAAAATTGATTTATTACATTATAAAACATAATAATAATGTTACATTGTACAATTGAAGTATAAAATACAGTTAAAAAGTGTTAAAAGTTAGAAAATAATTAATTTATGTGTAATTTTAGAACTCAAATTAAAGAGTTTGTTCACAAAAGGATCAAAATACATGCTAATGGAAAAAAATAAAACAAACTAACAATCCATAGACTTCTCTTGTTTTAGAATCAAACTGCACCCAAGACGATGATTTGAGGGGAATATGCTCAATATCATACATCGTCAGTTGAAGATTAGTCCCATCTTCTGCATCTATGAAGAGATCCTCAGGAATTATGTAGCTGTAAAAAAAGGCATATTGTAAGAATTTCACAAACTTACTGGTTGTCTAATGAAAGATAATATCACAACTTGCAAAGAAAACTAACACTATCCAAAAAGTCTGTATTTTACTTATGAGCATTTTAGGTTCTATAAAATTGTCTATGTGAAAAATCTGTATAAAATCAATCTACATATTTTACAAAATCAAAATAGAGAAGGTTTATGCATAATGCATAGTTTTTAAGCTCACACTAGATGCAATTCATAACAGAAAAATGTCATACATCCAACTTTTGATTTCAATGTGCGATTTATATGAACACTTGTATTAACTTAAAATTGTATTTATATTTAACTATGTTATTTTTACGTGAACCGGTTTCGATATTAACATATCTTCTGTATTAACATTGACTTGTATTAACACTAACTTTTTTTTTTAAATCACGTCGTTTGGATACACAACTGTGAAATAAATATAGAAGATAAAATTAAGCATAAAATAATAATAATTGGGCAGACATTTAACAATATTTATTACCTGAAATATTTTCCTGAAGTGACAGCAACTTTTTTGGTCCTATGCTGTTTCTCTGGAGGAGAATTAGTAGGGAAATTAAACTCTACTGTTTCTGTGGTTCTACCAAAGATTGTACTTGATCGTTCAGTTGTATTGATGTCAGCCAGTGTCGTGTCTTTAGAAGTCGAAGGTACAAAGAAGTCAAACATAGCGGTTTTGGAGACTTCCGATACTGGCGTGGTCGGCGTGGTGACCTCTTGATCTGGCTCTGTGGGGGACGGAACATTCTTCATCTCTGGAGTGGTGAAGTCATCTGAGATGATGGGCACCATGGTCAATTCATCGGTCTGTTTCTGTGAATAATAATTACAGATTAAAATGCAATTGCAAGAGGTATAAATCACTTGGAAAGAAACATAAGAGTAGTATTTTTAGAAGATATTAAAAGCAAGGACGTATCTTGAAAATGATAATAAATTATTACAAAACATAAATCATTAAAATAATCTTACATTTACATCCGTTCGCCCATTTGTCCATGTCACATAGAAATACAACAAATTTGGCATTGTTGTCTTTTAAAGAGCAAAATATTGCAAAATTCTAGCTAATAGATATCAGAAAACGGCAAAATAGTACATTTCAATCAATCATTTTATAACAAATGTTATTTAAAATATACCTATGCAATTTCTAAAGTTAATTATGCTGACTTCTAATATTGCATTGAAAAATTATAATAAATATGTTCTCTATTAAATTATTACTTTATCTAAAAATGATATCAATACTTGAGAAACAAAAATGCACCATTGCTATTAATCCTGTGAATACTCTATAAAAAAAATGACCAAAAATACACCCATGATTGTGAAATTAATTAAAGAAATTTAGTACTGAATCACAAAGCTGATTTTTTAATAATACTGCAATTTCAGGGTCGGTGGAAATGTATAAAAATAAATTATTGGGTGGATGAGTGTGTCGTATAGGAACATAAAAAAAACTTATTTAAATATGTTTAGATTTGATTCCAACAAATTTAAAGTAAAATAAAAAAACTCTTAAACAAATCTAAACATTATGAACAAACTGAATATATTTATAAAACATGTAGAATATAAAAAAATAATTTCAAAGCTAATATGAAATGAACAGAGGCTTCTAAACTTGGACTATATAGAGTGTACAAATGATAAGAAACTTCTGAAATGATTGCTCAATAATGAACCTGAAGCAAGATGAAGACTTAAAATGAGGTTGCAAGACAATATCAATAAAAACCTCTATGCCCATTCTTGGCATAAGTGGGAAGCAGTCTCATGCAGAGATCGATGGAGGTGTATTCTTAAGGAGTCAAGACCCGGGTTGCAGAGTCAGGAATGATGATGATGTATTATTACACACATTAGATTCATGGTACGCGGCCGAGGTCAGGAAAGTTCATTAGGTGATACTGATGTGAAACTAGCTTCAACCTAGTGTTTTAGCATGTGATAAAACACATCTAATTGAAATAATTAAAGTAGATTTATTATGTACTCAACTTTGGTTATTTTTTTCTAATCATTCTCTATTATACGGTAAAATTCTACTATATACATAAAATAAAACTTAAAAATTTGCAATAATAGTACCTATAATTATTGTTTAAATTCTTATCCAAATGTGAACTATCTATGTTAAAATGTGTATTGTCTATCTTATCCAAATGTGGTTAATTTTTTATTATTAATATGACTAAGATAACTAAGATATCACAAAATTGTTTAAAAAGAAAAACATGCAATATAAATTACCTTAATTTCTTCTGTAGAATTATCTACAGCTGGGAGAATCACAGGAACACGATGACTCAATTCAACATGCTTCCGTACACTGACATCATCACTGAAAATTCTCGTCTTATTTGTTCGCTCTGGTATAATTTGGATACCCTCATCTGTTGTCTATGAAGATGAAAATACATAAACAATTAGTTCTATAATAAAAATTATTACTTAATTGAGGATGCCAAAATTTGAACATGAATACGCAAAAGAAATATTGCTTTTAGGGAAGGTGAATCGTGAATCATATTTAAAAAAATGATTTCATATAATTTTTAAGCTAACTTTATAAAATAATGATATATTCATAATATATTTCTTTACATTTATGTCATATGCACATTCTAAACTGGTATAATGCTGCTTCAAGAAATCATTCAATTTTATTTTGACAGATATTTACATGCAACATTTATCTTATTATTATAATATAATCTGGTTCAGCATGCACAATACATGAATTTACAAATGGTGACACAAATTTATAAGAGGTATGAAAAACCATTTATCTGATGGCAAATACCAAAAATATATTTGGTAAATGCCATCTTAAAATATATTCTGAAAATATTGAAAATAAAAACTTGATAATAAACAATAATGATATGAAGATAAAATATTCCGTCAATATAAAATTTACAAAAACAAGCTTGGTTACTTAACATAATTCAATAAAATAATATAGCAAGACAGGAATTATAAGAAATATATATTTTACGGACACATTCCATTCTTTAAAAAAAAAACTATAAAAGAAAATTAAGGTTAACACATAATATTATATAACTTTGCTAAAATAAACAGAAAGAGAGCTGAAAAAAAGTAAATACATACATATTATATAGAAGTATTTTTCGATACATCAAATCACATTTCATTGATATCATTGATATAAAGTGAGAGTATGGCACAAATTGAATTTCCATGACAATTTTTCAGCCCTGTTTGCTAATATATAATATTTTATAGCAAATAAAAACTGTGTAATCGGGCAATACATTTACAATAAATAATATAGATAAAACAATAATATAATATTAAAAAAGTACCAAGATCATTATGGAAAAATGAATTTTAAAAGTTGCCACTATGATTAATATTTATAATGTATCTACTAAAATGTATGTGAAATTTAGCACTTGTTGACTTAAAGGTGACTACAATATGCTGGTTTATAAAACAGCAATACCAAAAATACGTGGCATTAAGATGATTTATTGATACAGACAATTCAAAATATAAATGACTGAAAAATTGTTCAGTAAATATGTATACTTAAATATGGCAGTTAACCCCTCTACAGTCAGTGGCTGATATATCCGACGCCAGACAATTTTCCATTACGGCAAGCAACTTACATATCAGACGCGACACTTCGCTTATTATCTTGAATATTAAAATGCATTATCGTATTTTAATTTTATCGTAATTCAAATATTTTAATACATTATTGTATTTTAATTTTATCCTAATTCGAGATAAATAAGAGCGGTGCCGCATCTTATATATCTTTCGCTGGATGTGGCGGAAAGTTGTCTGGGGTCCAATATATTAGTCGCTGGCCATAGAGGTGTTAAATATGTAATGATTATTTTGGATATTTTTTCTAAATGGAATAAATAAAAATAAATGTGAAATCTTAAATAAACAGTACAGAATATAAAACAATGATATTAATTTATTGACAACAACTACACACTGATGTACAAATATTACAATAAAATGGTTAAGCATGCTAGACGCGGGTACTGGAATAGCAGGATGGACTATCGAGCTAATCTAAACATAGGGCGGATATAAGGGAACCAGCAGACACGAACAAGAGACATAGACAACATCCATGCAAGATAAGATGTATAACGGACGAACCTGTTGGGTAATGGCATATGTAGTATATATTGTGTTGTCTTCGGTTGGCTGAGTCGTGTACGTGGCAAACGTGATGCGTGGCGGGTTAGCGACCCCAACTGTAGCGGGGGGGGAGGCCGTGGAGGGGAGAGGGGTGCTGGAAGCTTCCCCTTCCATCTGGGGTGTGCCGGCCAATGTGGTTATCTCGTCGGTTGGTATTATCTCAGTATCTGGCAGGATTTCTACTAACCAGGGAGTGGCCAGGGAGGAGGGGAATGTATCCACTTCACTCGGGGTGGTGTATTCCGTTACGGGACTGTATGTAATTGGAGATGGAGTGTGGTGTTCTATTTCTTCATCAATCACCAAGTCAACGCTGTCAGGTGTCACCTGCTCCATGTCCATGATGTTTGGTGTAGTGTTTTCAGTGACGGCGATCCTCGGGGTGAATTCCTTAAGGACAGTTGTGAATGTTTCTCCATGATGGTGTCTGTGATGATGTGGAGGGGTGGGCAGGGTGGGTGGAGGGGTGGGCGGGAGAGCGGGGGTGGCTGGGGCGACCTACCATCACGCATGCCATTAGAATTAGTATGGTGCTTTATCTATCTTAACTCTTATCATTTCTCATTCAATGCATCCCTGCTAGAGCTTGAGGAATTGAAAAATAAATATTTTCACAATGTGTAAAAAATGACAAATAAAGCTTTGTTAAGAATATTAACTTTGAGGCTATGGGATCTAGATTTCAATTTACAAAGTTTGGAGTTGTCAAAGTTATGAGTATAGAGTTGCGCGCACTTACTGAATTGACTATTAATAATTATAACAGAAATAATTATTAATATTACCTAAAACCAATCATTATATATTAAAGGACTTCAGAAAGATTATAATATAGATTGTTGTCGTCAAATTGAAAAAACAAGCTCTAACATGAATACACAAATGAACTATGTATGATTAAAAAATCCTAAGTTAGATAGAGGGAGAGTGAGAGAGTGAGAGAGAGAGAAAGAGAGAGACTCAGTTTAGAATTCAATTATTATTTCTCACGTTTTTTATGAAAATACTGAATGTATTGAGAAATCAAATAATTTGAAGAAAAAAATGTTCAATATTGAACATTTTTTTCAAGATAATTTATAATTAGGATAAATATGAAGTTTAAAAAATAGAGCATTAAATACGAATACATATTTTAAAAGTTTATATTTTAAAAATATATACAGTGAAACTCTGATTTTACAGTTTCTTATGAACAGAAATGTTGTAAATTAGGGGAAAGTGTAAATTAAAGTAATCATACTTTTAATACAATCTGATCACGAGTAGTTGTCAAATTGAATACAAATAGTTATACAAAATTTGAATCCAACATTCAAAAAGGTAATAACAAAAATGGAGGAAATTAAATTATTCAAAAATGAATTCTAAGTTTAAAACCACGCTAATGAGAAATTATTCATAATTTCACGACCAACAATATCAATTGATGGAAAATGAGCAACTTGAAAAAAAAGAAAGTCATAAATGGAGAATAATGTACTCTCAATCCTCTCCTGAATGACATCCTATTTGCTTTTATACCTCTTGAATTTTTCATTCTTATTGGATATTTTAGCATATTTTTTGCTTTCCTTTTTTGTTTCGCATTGTTTTGATGTTTACTTTAAATTTTATGATTTTATAATCATTTTTTACTAATTTTTGTATCAACTGCACTGTGTAATTTTCATTCATAGCATGATAAAAATAATACCCAGTTGTGTGTGAATTCCAATAATTTAAATAATCATAGCTATTTATTATAATGGTGTTCAAATTTCTAAATTTGATTGTACTTACAGAAAAACTTTGAATTTTTTTAAATACAGTCATTTCACAGTATTTTAATTTCAAAATTAATCAATCTTAAAAAAAAAATTGTGCTTCGTATGATGAAACAGAACCAGAAAATTTATTGTAAATTGTGGGAAAAGTAAAATCTGGGTTTCACTACATATAGAATAGAATGAACCTATAATAATTATTACTTAAAATTAAAGCGTTTGTCATTGTTTATGATCTTTATATTAAATATTATTTAACAGGTAATTATTGTAAGTGTTTGGGAGATTAAGAGAAATAAATATATACAGAGTATTGGATATGACTGACAGACAACGATAACATGTGAAAATGAAACAATTATCAAAAATAAACAATGAGACTAATAAAGGACAATATTTGACTTACAATGTAATATGTCAATGATTATGTTAACAGATCTGAGTTCTCAGGGTCAGAAAAGAAATATTATGTTTATTGGACTATGTATGTATTTTTGAAACATTAATATTAGCTAAAACTCCGAACAATATGTATAATAATCGGCACACACACAGCACATAGTGTTTCCATTGGGAAAAAGAAACAAAGAATGTAAATATTAATAAAAGACTTTGAGAGAGAAAATTAAGCATTTTGACAAACTATATTAAATCAATGTTTTTTTGATAGTCAAAGTGAAAATGTATTTAGATCGCATTCCTCTAAATAAATAATTATTATAGATAGAATAGTGATATGTACCTTAGTTAAGAACAAATCATCGTGCAACCATATAATGTATGGCCAAAATGATAAAATTTGAAAGATAATTAATTTACAAATGAAGCATCGTTGATGTGTGCAATTAAAGGAAGAAAAGAATTTAACTTTTCATTAAATTTAAATCAACGAGCCTCCAAGCATATACGAGAAAATTTATGATTAATGGGCTGAGGATAGAGGATTTTCTCTCGCTTGGAATGTTATACACAAAAACCTTTCAACTGTGAATTATTGAACCGAAGAGATGTCATATTATCTCTTTTTCACTGACTGAATAGGACATTGACAGACAGGAATGACTATGCACTCTAGATCTGAAAGATACCAATGTGGTAATCATAATTTTTTATCTATTCCTAAGTGCTCTATGAATTTAATTTGTATGTTTATAAATGACAAGTTACAAGTTATGCTCCACTTCTAAATTCTTACCATAATACTTCTTTAAAAAAAAAGATTTTTGGTTAAATAATGTAATGCAAATGCCAAAATAAGAATGTAGTATTTAGAATTTTTTTTGTGTATGTTATAGATTTTTTTAAGAAAATGTTTTTGGCAAAGAAAGGGCACACGAAGACAATAAGCAAAAGAATAATATGAAACTCAATGGATCTCACCTCATCTTCATTTTCATATTCATTGTCATATTCATCGTAGCCACTGTTGAACTCCTCATCTTCCTCCACTTCTTCATCATCATATGCGGATCCTTCAAGTGCTTGCCTGCGACTCCTAGTGAATGGAAGCTGCTTGAACCTGATTACCTTCCACCCCTTGACAGGGAGATGGATGACATCTGAAATGGTGCCATCAGTGACCTGCTGCTTGATTTGATGGACAAGAATGCTGTGCTTGGTCCAGAGTACTCCACTGCATCCCACCTGTGAATAGGGATAATTGTTTAATTAAATAGAAGATTTTAAAATAAAATATTGTGTTTCCTGACTTGTTTCAGGGTTTCAATTAATATTGACATCACACTAGGTAAGTCGTCGCACTTTTTAACCTAAATATTTAAAAAAATCAAATCATATTCATAGTAGGAAGAAAAAATATGTAAATTGAGTAATTGAAATACAATAAATGTACGCATGCATGATAATGGATCAAAATTTATTTTTCCTATAGTAATTATAGAGCTAAATTATAAACACAATTTTGTAATTTTTTTTAGTTTCAATACTCCGACTATCGTGCAATTTATTCACGAAATTCTTTCAGTTTATTTCCATCACTTAATCTTCAGAATGATTTTCATAAAAACATTTATTTACTGAGTAATTATTAAAAACATTGTACTTACATTACTTATAATTTAAATACAAAAAAAAAATACAACTTTAGATTTGGATTTCTATAACCTGATTGAATATTTTTCATAAATAATGTTTTCTCAAAAATGTAATTAATGGATTGAAAATCCACATATGTATCAAAATTAAAATATCAAACACTAGCTGTATGATATATCAGAAAATCATTAAATTTTTTATTAATAATTTCAGATGGCATAGAATGTACATAATAATGACATGGGCGAAACAAGTTTATTCTGGATGTAGAAAAATCAATTATATGAAAAATTGCATAAAAATAATAAACCTACTTATTTAAAAAAAAAACTGTTGTATAGTTTATTTTTTTAAAAGACTAACTGATACTAGCGCATACCTATGACTTTCTGTCATATAACAGTTCTGTTGTAGTGGCGAAGGCTGTGCGTACACTGACAACTAGATTTCTAAACGACAGAACTGTCAGGAGCACATTCAAACAGGCCCCCGACGCTTCTGTCGGGTAACTGTCAGGCGCCTGACTAACACAAAGTTTCAGATTACTAGCGATTGTGCGTTTGAGCAAGGATGACGCATTTTCTTTTTATATTTCTGCGGTATAAAATCACTGATATTGTTGCATGAAGGCGTAGAAATTTTGAGACGTGATGGAGAAATGGTCTGAGATATTTTGATGGCCTAGAATAGTAATGATAAATTTACAATACAGTTCTATTACGTTTTTTTACTTTATAATAAATTTTATTTGCAAACATTAAAAATGTAAAAATACCAACAAATTATTTACATACAGAAAATAATATTATACCTTCATTTTTGTTAATATTTTATTAATAAAATATATTTCATCATTAAAAAATAACAAGTAGATGGAAAATAAACTGTAGGTATTTTATTTACTTTACTTAAGTATAACCAACCGCTAACCTTTTTCCCGAAAATTAATATTTGTATTTTCGTAGGATATTTCCAGTCTTGTTAAATGTAATAATTTGTTGAAAACATGAATGTTTGTTCGAAAATATGAAAATAACTTTCCGCGGTAATCACAAAGGCTTTCATAAAGTGTATAAAATAAAAATTGCCTTTAATTAATCTTTCCCTATACATAGGATGTGCACAATTTACATTTTCTTTCTTAACCGATAGGGCACAGGTGGCTATGATCTCCATGAAATCCAATTTCAAACACTGTCGCCAGTGTGCACGGGCATTATGACTAAACTGCTGCTCAACTGTTGTACACCTAGCCCGAAGCTGACCAAACTATCTTTAGTGTGCGGTCGCTCTTGGTATAGTGTGAAATATACAGAGAATGTCAACAATTTCAAACAGGAAATGCAAAAGAATCTCTTTAATATTTCAGAATGTCTTAATTCTATTATCTGTGAGACGCAAGAACTTCGTATAAGAATATATCATTTCCCTTTATATTTTGTAACAAAACTTATTTAACCATATTTAAATAATCACATTTTGTAGATTACACAAATTAATAACATAAAATACGAATTAAAATTATTTTTCAAAAAACTTTAAGAAATCCACTTACAGTAAGTACAATTTCTGAAGAAGATTTGGAATGTTTCTTCTTGGCGCCTGCATCGTGATTAACTTCCTTATCTTCAAATACTTCATGAGGTTGAATTGAAAATGCATTCTGAAAATAAAAATTAATTTCTGCCTAAATTTTAAAATCAATCTATCTTAAAAAGAAAATATAATTTTAGAACATGTCAATAAATAAATAAAATTTCTGTTCTTAAAATACGAGTGTAATTAAAAAATAACCCAGAAGTACCATCATTAAAATCCAATGGCTATATTTTAGATATAAAAAATGGCATAAAATATTTGAACAAAAATGTATAAAATTACAATACTCACTCATACACAAAAACAAATAAGAGTACAAAAATTTGCTTGTTGTGAATTTATAATACTGGAGTAGCAAAACAATTTATTTGGAACAAATAAACTTACATAATCCAACCCCATAAAGTGAGCAATTTTCATGATTGCATTCAGTCGTTGTTTGGGCGTAATCTGATGAAAGGGTTTACCAACAATGATCACCAGCCTTGTCTCATCTTCACCCAAATGACACTGGTGCTCTCTCTGTGAGGTTGTCATTGGAGATTCTCTCTTGTCTTTTACCTAAAAAATTATGTATTATTAACCAATGCACCAATTTAAATATTGACAGGTAAATTAAAAAAAATATAAAACCATTTCAGACAAAAGTTTGGTTCAAAATACAAGATACAATCTTAATAAATTTTTTTAATGTTGTCTGAAAGCAAAAAAATAATTGAATTTCGTGAACCAATTCTTTACATGTAGACGGATAAGACTTTGATCTGTCATCTCATGAGATTTGTCAGATGGTTTGTCTAAGTTTTGTTCTGTATGTATTGTATTGTATTATGTACTCTGCATATAAAATACAATAAACAATCATTCAAAGCTCGCTCCGCGCTCAACTATGTACAACTATCCTCTTGCAATATACTTTTCAATTATTTTGTCTATCACAAACAATTATAATAATTTGTAATAATGGATTTAAACAATAGATTAATGAAAATGTCCAAATTATACTCACTACGAAAACTTTGAATGAAATTAAATGCTTCTAGCAAAACTTACTTCGATGGTGAAGATGTCAGTAGCAGGAGGGCAGTGTCGTGATTTCTGATTTTCAGGCAAGGCTGTCACGAGCACCCTGTGCTCCCCTCGCTCATCGAGGCCAGGAACTCCTCGTATCATCCCGTGGTGACCATCCACCCACAGCCAGGACGGAAGAGGGCCTTCCACTCCACTCGCCTAAAATTTATAAATGTATGAAAATATTAGAAGCATACAATCTGACAAGGGAAGAACCAAAAATCGTGGGTCCTATATGTCAAAAAGAGAAAAACATGCAAAGTATGAATCACGTAGCTAGTCTTGACAATAAGACGAGTAATTAAATTATATTAATATATACATAATTACCAAATAATAAACAAACTTAATCCAATGATTGTTCGCTGACACATTTAAAAAAAAAAAACAACTTATTTATTTTACAGTACTTTATAAAAACTACTCTACTTGTTCCGAATATTTATTCTTCTCTAATAATTTACATATCATCTTAATTTTCCTTATTTCAAATATCTTTTGACATCTGAACATTTGTCACTTTGCTTGCATATATACTACATCTTGCTTACTAGACTCTGTAAATCTGGTTCGCACTTCATCACTGCGGCATGTTGAGTTTTGGACCACCCGGGCCGGGGATTCTATTCTAGTAGCAGTTAACCAAAGTAGTATTTCCATAGCACAAGAAGATAGCATAATAAAAAAATATATATTCATATATATAAATCAATTTTTTAAAATATATAATTGACAGCTAAAAATATTAGAAGATTTAGTAAAAAAAATACCTTATAGCCTACAACTTTTCCTGAGAACGCCTCTTTGGGTATTCGTAGATGAAACATGTGACCTATGTAGGCGGGCATATCTGGCACCCCCCACAGTCTTCGCACCGGGCAATCATTACGGAGTGCTAACTTTTCGTTTAAATCCATCTACAAAAAACATCATAAACACTTATTTAAGAGGTATGCATAAATGTCAAATATTGAAAACAAAAATTCATCAATGTATGCATGCGTTTAACCTAATTGAAATAGTTTTCACGTGCTTTATACCTTACATTTACATTACACGGAATCAGTTCCAAACAACTTTCAATTTGGTAAGGTGAGTCAGGGTAAGTGGATCTACGTCTCTTAATTACCTTAGAAATTGGATTTCAGTGCTGCAATCTATTAGGAAATGTTATAAATCTATATTTGAAGAGACATTTCAGAGATGGTGTAAATTCAAATAAAACAGTTATTTGATGTTTCGCTTTGTGTATGCATTTTCAATCTTTCGTATATTTTGATAATCTTTTGTGCCAGGATCCTGATATTAGATAAATACCTTTATTTTGATAACTGTTCAAAAGTTATCGGTGAAACTTTGTGGAATTCCATGATTATTTTGTAAATTATATATAATGTTATATACTTTAACACAATGAAAAGCGTAGTGGAATAAAACAGTGATTTGACTCAATTTACAAAAAAAAACAACTTTATTTTGAGTTGTTGTTTGTGATGTTTAGTGATTATTTCCGCAGATTACGATTTATAAGACCAGATACACTTACCCCATAAATTTCACACTGTGGGGGAAATGCATCTACTTAGTGGTTGGTATGGTACCCCACATATTTGTGTAAGGAAACTTTCTCAACTAGTGATGCATAGGCAATTCCATTATTTTTTTAAAATAATTAACCAATTTCAAAAACAATCAATATGATATGTCACACTTCCCCCTTCTAAATAATTTTACTAAATATTTTTGGAATTCAGCAGGTTTTACCCGTCATTAAGGACCAAAATAACTAATTCATATTGTCATTAAACAGATCAGTAAAGACATTTTCATTATTTCCGACTAATTGTCTAATTTTTATAAAATGCTAAAATATCCGCTATCCTAAAAGGTTACATTTCGATTTTTAAAGACTTAAATTAGGAAATGGTTAATGATCCTCGTATCAAAATTCTATCAAAGTCATAGCATCATCTTATGAAGTTTGAAAACATTACAAAGTTTATGTTGATGATTTATATGTCACGCTTACCCCGATTCTCCTTAATCATTGAAACATGGTCTTTATTATTATTTATTCACTGAGGCCAGACTTCAGTTAAATTCGGATCATTTTAAATATAAAATTTCATTAGTAATTTTCAAATTTAAAATGGTCCTTAATCTTTTTGACAATATTCAGATTAAAAAAACTAGATTAGAATTTTTATATTGATGTAATGATTAAAGAATAAAGGTTACCAGTGGTTCATCATTGCTGTCGAAGGCGAAGTCTCCCTCGTGATTGGCGGTATGTGTTGTGGTGAGCGGCACTGCAGCCAGCAGCAGCACCAACAGGAGCCGAGCCCCGGGCATGGTGGTGGCACCGGACAGGCGCCGGTACAGCACTATCACCGTCGCCTGTGTCCGGATGTTGAGGGAGCCACTCTCATAAATACATATTTGTGATCTGCAAAAACACAGAAATTTGATAAGATTACTGTTTACGCATTTTATACTTCGATGGGTAGATCTGTTATTATAGTTTGAATATGTGCGAGGCTAGCCAGCCGAGTTTTAAGAAGATACAAGACTGCAGGGAGAGCGACCGTCGGTGGAAGGATCGGCGAGTAGCAGCACAGTTTCGCAAAGGTTGGTGTCTTTTTATTTACATAGATTGAATGATTATATTCAATAATACCAATAGAATACCCAGGACTAGCCATCAAAGGTAATTACGGCAACAATTACTATGTTACATAATATCACTCTAAAAATTAAGTGGGTTAACAAATGAAGTACGGATTGATAAACAAGGTGTTCAAGGGTGATAAAGAATATATCTGAACATCAGATTAGTTAATATGGATGACCAGCCATATAGCATAAATACAGGCAACATCTCCAGATATCGATATTCAATATAATATTTTCAACTTGAAATATAAATGAACGCAGATGTGAACACCATTGAGGATTTTAAATAAATACAATACATAGAGATGTTTGTAAGGTCACAATATTATTTACAAAATGTCATACCATAATATTTTTAGTACAGCATACTGCAAATAAATGGAAAAATAATTGCCTTGTTGTATTATACTAAAAATATATTTCTATCTTAACAATATACAGTAAAATCCCGTTTATTCGAAATTCGCCACAAGTCGAAGTTTTGGAGTAGAATGTGGTCCCTTTGAAAAGTTTTCATACTAAATTGTACTTATAAATCGAATATCGTTATTCGAAGCTATTTTTGGAGCCTATCAGATGAATTTGTCGATCTATTTTTCGCTTAATTCGATTTATTTGTCAAATTTCCGTAATCTGAAAAATACACGTGCGCTACGCGATGTCTTTGTCAAATGTTAAAGTCCATCAAAAATGGGTTGTATCCGCCCCTATACCGATTCACGACGCATAAAGTTATTTCGCATTGTTTGTTTTCTCATTCATTTTCAGTATATTAAAAAAAAAAGATAAATATGTCTTGTGCGTCTTCGATTTTTAAATCTTTATCTTCCTTACCGCGACGCATTAACTTAGCTCGCACGCTTTTTTCTCTCGCTCATTTTCTTTACATCAGAAAAAGATAGCAAATATTATCTTTGTGCCCTTATAGGTAATGTGTTGCTGGTCGGCGAATATCAGTGCTTGCCAATCTTCTGTTCTGTATTATTACAATCATTATTTTTGTTTACGTAGTGTTTGTATGTTTTGTTGTACGAACGCTAGTACGCGGTTGAGTTCCTCAGACTTTTCTATATAATATAATAGTCATTTCTATCTATTTAAGTTTAGTGTCAAAGCATTTTGAAGAATGTGGTTGCCATTTCTCTGATTTTCTCGTATCTTGTTAATTGTTTAATATGTAAAGACAATTATTTATATTTCTCTAATATTTAGGTGTTAGACATTTTAATATACGCGAATGCGTGGTTTGCGTTCCTCATATTTTTTCGTATTTCATTAAATTTAAATAAAAACATTTTTATGATTTGGACAGATAATTTTATATTCTCGAAAATGGCACAATGCGAAACTCGTATTGGACGCCAAAAGTTGCTAAAAAAATCGAATTAATACAAGAGATTGACAAAAAATATTATCCAAAACAAAATTAACAGAAGAATACGCGACCCCATTAATGACGTTGTCGACAATATTGTACATGATGACAGATAGAACTTTAGTGTTGAAAGCCGAGAAATATCACGGAGGGTAAAGGGGTAAGGAAGTGAAGAGTGAAAAAGAAAAAGAACAAGACGTCACAGGCGAGTGCGAAATACTGCCCCGACCACCACAAAAAAAGTTTTAAAAGCGCTTGAGACGTTTGTTGCTAACTTCAATACAGAAATGATACGATAGAGAAATGACGGAGTTAACAATTTCGACGATTGTCATTATTAAAAATGGCGCGAAAAGATAGTCCATTGTAATCGTTTTTTTTTTAAATAATGTGATGTGTTTACGGTGTATTTTGATAACTTGTTTGTTATTTTAAAATGTGTGGATAATAGGTATATGTAATTACGTCGAGTTGTAATGAAAAAAGTTAGTATGTAAAAAAAATATCGATTTTTTAATTTTCATTATCGTAACTTTTTTCATGATTTTCAGTTTCGAATAAACGGAATTTTACTGTAATTTCCTTTTTCTGAAAGTGAAAGTTTCCTGCGAATAAAATAATTCTATAATCATCTGGCAAAAATTATACTCTGTCACGCGACTGGGAATGAAAGAGTATTGCACTCTCAGACATTCTATTTAAATATGAATTAAATATATTAATTAAAAAGATATACATATAAAATCAATTTTATCTAAAAATATTGTTATTGCGCTACCGGGATTCGAAATTTTGTAGAGCACGATGCATGAAGCCTGGTTCCCATGTGTAGATGAATATAATATATGAAAAGGAATTTTAAATTTTTTTTTAACTTGAAAATTACAATCAATCAAGTGAGATATTTAGAGATATATAGATAATAAAAATGATTGCTATGATCGCCCAGCTTTGGTACATTAATAAAATACTTTCATGAGACCCAAAATACTTTCAAAATGCTGGTGGGCCATCTGAGCCTCAGCTTTTGTATCCAATATTTTTAAATACATCCTACCATACCTAGGTTGGATTATTTCTAAATTATTTTTCTCTGTTATATTAACCTTTTTCACCATGTAAAATATTCACCATAAATGTGTGAAGGAGGTACAAAAATAATATTTCCATGTTGAAAATACATTTCACTCAAAACTATTATTAACGAAATAACAAAAATACTTGGCAAAAATGAAATGGAATACGATGTTAAGGATTAGGATTCTTGAAAAATAACATTTCATCTAGAATCATGGCTCATGTTTCAAAGCTCAATTTCTGATTATTTGGCAAGAAATAAGCGAAAATGCGGCAAGAGAGAATAAATACTGGTGTTTGTTTAAATAATTTACATACACTTACCATAAAATACGATGTTGATTTACAAAAAATAAACATTAAACATAAAACATAATATAAGTACATATCTACGGATATACGTGTGCATGTAAGATAACCCCAGATTGTTAAGAGAAATACACAACGTGGAACTCTACAATTTGTATTATTCAAGCTCAGTTCCATCGATGAATATTTATGTATTATCCTTAAATAATAGCAGAATAACAATAGGACTATAAATCTTATTAATAGCCCAACCAATCAGTCACATTTATATATATATTGTCTCCTGGAATAAACGGCATAAACAATAATTCACATTCACAAAAAACAATAATTTCTTACAAAATATATTTATATCGATCCTATTAACGTGTATTTTTTAATGCTCATTCCGCCACTCAATCCGGCAATAGAGGAGGTGGAATCTGTCGTTTCCTTAATTTTTGCTTAAATACAACGATAAGATATATTTTCAGTTTTGCATAACCTTTTATATCAATTGAAATGGAAGACACCACATAGAGTAAGACTAGGCTGTAAGGATTTTGACTTATCTATCAAAAGCTAGGTGGGGCTTGTCGTCCACAGATGGCAAAATGATTTAAAATAATGACTTTACTTACAGCAAGTTTATAAGGTCCAAACGTGCTTTTTAAACTTTTAAAGTTTGGCGTGTTAACACGCAAATGGCGTTTAAAAGGATAATTATTGATAAACAGCATTTTGCATTGTTATATAATAACAATTACATTCATCTATCCGCTTTAAAATAATGGAGCAATGAGGATATTTTATACTTACTGAATTGTATGAAAGCGAAAAAATACAAATTAATTAATGTATCATTTTTAACCCTTCCAAAACCAAAACATAATTAAAACTAATATTTCGGTTAATACACGCAACATAAAATTAATATTTTAATTAATTCTCACGAAAATGTTTATGCTTAGAACTGACTAGTGAAAAACCAGTTTTGTAAAGCGAATCCTAAAACATTAATTATTTTTCAATTCGGTCGGTTGGAAAATTAATATGTTGGAAAAAATACCATTTGTGGTAAGACAAATAGAGATGGTACATTAATTTCACAAAAAAAATTATAACAAAAAGACGAATATATGATCTCTCTTTCTCACTAATTTAATGAACAGAGATAAGAAAAAAGGTAGTATTGTATAGGACTTGATAAATGCTCCGAATTATATTAGGATATTGATTCATTTTCATAATTAATGCTTAATGTTTAGAGTAAGTTTATAGGATTAATATTTTTATTGCCATTTAAACTAATAAAAAGCTTTCTTCACATTTAAAATGTTAAACATTTCTTACGGTAACACTAGTTGACAGCATGGCTGAATATGTGTATTTTATATCACGGTATGGTAAAGGTTAAAGACTGTCATAATATGACGGAATTATGTTGGGACTGAATAAAATAACACATCCATGTATCTCTTATTATTATTTGTGGTAACCTTCGCTTTACCGTCAGTTTACTCTGGTGTTCAATCCTCTGCTGCTTGTCTGGTTATCTCGTATACGGATTATTGGTAAGATAAACTCGGTCTTCCAGATAACAATTATCAGTTTATTCGATACGTAAGTACAGAGGTTAATATAATATATACCCTTCCAAAACAGTAATTGTAATTGGAATGAGCTGAGATGAGAGACCGCTCTCCGCTAATGAGGCGCCTTATAAAGCTCGCCTCCCCCCACTCATACTCACACTTTTATGGCGGACAAACACATACACACACACACACACACACACATTCACGCAATAAGTGACAGTTCTCACATTATTTGTTGTAGGATTGAGGCATTCGGGTATCGTGCTGACCAAGTATAAAAGTGAACATTATACAATAATGAAAATAAATGATATTATAAATTTTTTTACAACGTTATGAATCAGCATAAATGATTGTATTACACAACCACATATTCGCAATATCATATTCCCTATTGTTACAACAATATTAACATATAAACATGAAGCTTTGTACAATTTCTATTATGGGGTGCTGTAGTATCACCCCTGGGAACAATAATGAAAATGCAAAACAATGGAAATCAATGTAAGAACTGGAATGTTCATAGAATCGGACGACGCATGTCTGGTGTGGCAGATGTTCGATTTAAAAACAGGCGCTTCCTCGCCTCCGATGTTTGCGCAGCCTTCAGCAAACAGTGATGCAGCAGGCCGGTGCCGCTGCAATTCTCGACGACATTTTAAATTACACGGAAAATAAGTGAATATAAAACGAGTTAAAAAAATTCTATCGAAAAAGTGCTGAGATAAAAAATTGCTCCACTGCACTGCCGGGCAAAACTGATTGAATTTGTGGGCGAAAAGGCGAGGGAAACTAAATGACACCCAAACCTTACAAAAATATAGTTTTTCGTTTCAGTACAGGTACAAAAACGATTTACTTAATTTCGGCTAACTTTGAAAGCAATTCGAAATACCATTATCATTTATAAACCCAATTTTCTCTAATTTGCGTTGCTATATAAAATACCCTTACGTCCCCCGCGTCGCGTACCAACGAAATTATATAACAACAATATTTCAATATATAATTTTAAACAAATTCGATTTCGAATCCAAGAAAAGATAATAATTATTGATTCTTTAAATAGGTACAAAAACAATTAATTTCCTGACGGGTTATATCTATAACTAGATAGTAATAGTAATATAATATTTATCTAGTTGACGCGGCTATAGTATCAATGATCCCTCTGACGTATGCGGGTGTGCGCGCGCACACGGTTTGCAATCATAGCGCACACATAAAAATATAGCGCGCACACAATTTTCATCAAGACTTCTCCTTCATGTATCGCCTTCTATCGTGTGTTGATTTATCATGTATAAGATCACCAACACTTTGGAAATTGTATCACTTTCTATGGTCACGTAGCCAAGATAATCTCTTTCTACCCACACCTCTGCAGTCTTTTATCTTCCCCTGCGTAATGAGTTGTAAAATATCATATTTTTAATTTCGGAGAATGTGTCCAAAGCATTTACTTAATAGTTGTAATTAGATCTCTTCATTTATTTATGCACCTTAATATATCTTCTTTAGTAATGTGGTCAACTCGGGCCCTACCAGTAGCTATATACATACCGGCACGGTAATGTTTTTATTATTTTTCTCCCTCAGTGCACAAGAATAGTACTGGTCTTTAAAATTGCACAAAAAAAATTTTATGCGCACACTGTGTTCGAAAATTAAAGGGGCCAATGTATAGTATCATACCTTTCCTATTTCCGTAAATCGTTGATGCTTATTGTGAGAACTGTCACTTTTATATGTGTGTATGTGTGTGTGAGATCAGTGGTGGGGGTCAAGAACAGTAATAAATATCTGAGTTCTATAATTGTACATTCTGTAGATAAGTTGTTGTAATAAACGATAATTGTCACATATGTCTGCTGAGTTTCACTTACAAGGACTCAACCGAGCAACTCGAGAAGTACATATAGAAGGTAGAACACCAAAGGAAACCTGTGATAGTAATTCCAAAAGTGCAGATAATTTGCCCAAAAACAGGCTAGCCTAGTTGGGAAATGTATTTAAATGTGTGTAAAGATGTAAATATGATGTATTTCTGTTAAAATTAAAATAAAGTTCAAATAAATAAAAAAAAAAAATTGGAAAGTTACTACACTAATTTTCAGAAACTTGATGAGCGGTGTTATTTGATGACCGCATAATTCTTGTCGAGCACCTGGCTGCGATCCTGATAGCCAAAGAATGAAAATAGTTATTACATTTCCACGATACTTAGCCCCTAATTAAAAAAACGTGGTGATACGAATTTATTTTCTTAAAATGATTTAATCACTCAAAGAACGCGTTCGCAGCGTTTCGCTCGGCAACTATTCCTACCCTCGTTTGGTTTGGGAGAATTTTTTTGGAGCGATTTTAAAGCTTCCAAAAGCTTCAATACTCGAGCATTCGAGCGGCGTGCCCCGACATGCCGACGGTATTTATTTAATCCGCGATTCACGTTAAACTCACTTTAATCCCTTAACACCTCGGATACAAAGTAGCCAGAGCCACCCCGAGCGACGATGGTCGGATCGCTGAACACTCTTGGCGGGGCGAAGGGAAGTAAAGTGTAGAGCGACAAAAACTAAAGGTCGATTTATGGAGCTCACTCACGCACAACTCCGTACCTACGGGAGATCGAGTCGAGGTACGAACACCTGCGAATTTTGAATAATACCCAACATCGTACATAATGCATATACATACCTAGTACTTATGTATAATACAATATTAATAACTTTTCGAAATTTTCTTGTGAAACTTTGTGAAAGGCCATTTTAAATTATATTTAAAATAAAAACACTGTTTATTTTCACTAATTTGTTATTTATTATAACGTTTTGAATGCTGACGCATCACTTCAGTAATGTTACTAATACTAAACTTAAGACTAAAGAATGAACGTAGAAGAGGGGACGTAATATAATACGTCGGCCACGCACCTACATCCACCAAACTCTAATCCCCCCTGCCCCTCCACACCACAACCATAAGTAGTACGTAGTCTTTTAGTGTTAAGTTTAGTATTAGTAACATTACTGAAGATAATGCGTCAGCATTGAAAAAGTTATAATAAATAACAAATTAGTGAAAGTAAACAGTGTTTTTATTATAGCAATGTTCGTTTGCTGTTGGACCGAACATGAATCCGGTGAAATTTACAGCCGATCAAAAAAAATTTAAAACTAATGTTGACTAGACCTCTTAGAACCTCGGTAGTGACACCGCATAAATATCCTGTTTAGAAAATGTTCTCTTGTTATTTTAAGTTCATCTGTTTGTGTGTGAATACAGTCCGATATATGTTTACTAAACACCACTAAAGTGCTACCGCCTTTGATGCATTAGCAATCTTATTAATTTTTTTTAAATATCGCGATATTATTTTTGGTGGTGTGTTACATATGGTGTTGTACACAGCCAAGATACAAATTCTTTCAAATGGCGCCGCCAAACGGTGCGTGCATCATCCCGAAATTATCCAAAATATTAATCCCAAAAGTTTCAACATTTAAATATTGGGTTAGCGAGAAAAAACATCTATCAAATCATTTGGACACCATACTATGTTTTTGTCGTCAGTGAAAAAAATATCAGGCTCAATACGTGGTTAGCAAACAAGCAGAATTTTAATAAACACATATTTAGTCTGCTTAATATTTATGCGTATTCAAAATAAATATTTATGAAACAAAATTATTGCTTTGTCAGCAGGATTATAACATTGATCAGCAACGGAATAATATCCATGAGCTTAGATTAGGTTATGGATATTAGTTTTACATCTTGCAAACATTTTATTAAATTTGCCTCTTTATTACTTATATTGCTGCAAATGTATTTAATTAGCTAGAATATAAATAACTTTAGAGCTGCCTGATATGACATTATTTGCTGCTCAATCTTGTTCTACTTGCTGATCACAAGTGGCGGCTCAACTGACTGCATTTGCCGGCAGAAAAAATTTCAGAGCTAACTGACCGTTTAAATGATAGCCTTCATAAATTACTTAATTACAACCATACGAAGAAGACCGTCACTGTCCACATTCATTCATTATTTATGTTTCAAAAATTATCCTCCTAGATTAATCAAATCAATATCAACATGTCGCTGAAAAAATTATATAAAAATCTAAAACGTATAAATTTTGCCGTTCGCTAATTTAGTTTCGGTGATCAAGAAAAAGGATTAAAGGGTAGGCAAAAAATCGACTACACCCATTCCATATTAACAGCGTTCACCCTCCGCCGCGCCGCGAAAAGGTCGCCAGCGCGGGCTCGGTGAGAACTTACGCCGTCTCAGTCGAGTAAGCAAATCCAATATGAAACGTGAGGAAGACCGTCTGGAGGTGTGCAGCTAATCCATCGGAAAAGTCACTTCCAAGGGCGGCAACCTAGTGGGCCGGAAAATTCGGCAGGCAAATTGACAAGGTAATGCGGAGCCTAGACCCGGATCCATTGATTAGGGATTACCGGAAGCCCTTCGAGCATCGGGGATAAGAGAGAAATATTTAAAATATATAAGTTATTTCCTTCGCATCATATATTTTTTCATCGCTGTACTGCATACGTTTCAACATTACTATCCGTCGCATCACATCGCGTTCCTATTTGGTGGAGATAAAAAATCATTATTTGTTATACTTGACACAGCAAATTTGTGGCAGAGATTTTAAATACTCAAACCAACAGTTCAGTATAAAATTTAAACGTGAACCCTGAAATATTAATACGAAATTAGATATCTTAAAGTAGTTTTAATAGCCTTACAGAAGAATGGCTTCGAAACTGGTCGTCATAAAAAAAATAAAGCCTAAACGGTTGATTACCAAACGGTAGTTTACTCATTTGAACTGCCATCGAATGTATTAAATTTTACTTTTAAAATTAGCAATATTAACTTTGTGGTTAAAATTCATATTTTAAAGCCATAACATAGTTAGTTATGACATCCTGAAGAACAAAATGGTATTTTTCGAAACCGGTAGATGTATTTAAACTCAATTCAGTGATTAATAAAAGAAATAAAATAAAAATTAAAAAAAAGTATTAAATTTTATTATAGTAAATTTATTTTTGAAGTGAATATTCACAAGGTCGCCCAGTACTCGTAGCACGTAGGTATATTATGTAAAACGAGGATTATTATAATTAATTTAAAACTAATAATCCACTATGAATATTAATAACACTCTCATATAAAACAATATTATATAAAATAAAATAATTTTTGTTAACCACGGGATCAAATTTAATTATAAAATTGGAAATAAAATATACTAAACAAAAACAACAGGGGAATCATTCGCAAGGACATAACGCTTCAAATAATCATATAATATAATTTTTGCAAAAACACAAAATGATATGAGATAGCTTCGTAAACAATTGTTGGAAATGTTCACTTCTTCCGAGACACTCAAGTCTGTTCTGCGCTCTTCCCAATTTAAAGCTAAGATCTTCCTCAAGTAACTATTGTGGTATAATATTTCTCGAGTTAACATATTATATTTCAATATGTATATTAAATGCATTACAGGTAAAAACTGAGGAACAGAAAACCTCAGTGACTTACGAAATAAGCAGATCTCTACTGTATCGACCGTTTTGATATTTACATACGTAGATATCAAGTTTTAAACATATATGGTCATCATAAAAAATTGTGTCTTAAAAATTTAAATAATTTGGCTCGTGTTCGCAAACATGCCCTGATCCTCCCTCATCTGATAGACGGGGTAAAATCGTTTAAGATATTATTTCAATCATGTGAAATCACGTGCCGCGCAGTTGGATCACGAAAAGGTTTGATGAGGCGGGATGATATTAAGGGCGACAGACTGTATCATAAACTGAACATTACACCAAAAATGTATTTAGACGCAGAACTACTAGCCATTTCTCAATAATATGACTTACGATACTATATTTGTTATTTATTATTTATTTGATTTCTATCGCGATTCATTGCTGGCAAATTTTTTAATATATTCAATGACTAAGATGTTTGCTTTTCATTTCTAGAGTGGGTGTAGGGTAATCAGTTGGTCTGCGTTCTGATCTGCGTACGAAATGCAATAGACAACGAATGCTCGCGAATCGCTCCGCGCAATTTTTTACGAGTTTCGAAACACCCGTATATCTTTGTAGATACTCGTATGGTTACACCATATAATAGTTATGCAAGTGCTTTAGTACTATCCATTTTGTCACTTTTATTATTATACAGCCACTAGGAACTTATATATATATATATATATATATATATATATATATATATATATATATATATATTAATTTTATTTTTTACAGTGATACAGGAATTGAGATGGAGGGTAAAATCTACCAAATAATACTCTAAAAATTATAACTGTGTTTAATAATCTGTTACTATTTAAATATATACTATATACGTCATTATTATATATTATGTACATACTTTTATCTAGTGGCGCCATATTCCGATATCATCGCCCAAGACAGTCTATTTTTTAAAGCACAAGGAAATAGCTTAATTTGAAAAATAGTAAGAATATTAATTAATCATATGTCAAGTATTCGTATTAAGTTACTGAAGCTGCTTATAATATATTTAAGAAATAATAGATACGAAGCAATTTTTTATTATATTTAATGGAAAATATTTGGAAACCCGCCTGGCGCGGTTGTATCACATTTGTCGCGCCATGGTATAGGCCCACACTGCGGTTGTATCATATTTGGTATATGACGTTTGGATGTCGGTAAAATCGGGAGTATTCGTTATAGAACTCTCAAATTTGTACAGTAAAATTCCTTATTTCGTCACCTTAGCGACATCTCCAAGATACACTCGAGATTATTTTGTTAGGTTACCAAAAATGACATTTTTCGGGACCTCGTCCATCGATCTCAAGTCCTTATCAGTTTGAAAAATTGCCGCCATATTAAGATTGAGCGGCGCGCACGCGCAGTTTCGAAAGCGAACTCGTCGAAAGCGGACTCTGCTCCGATGCATTATTTTCAGTATACATTGGTTTAACGGAACATTCATTTATCACAAACTATTTAAACATTTTTTGCAAGTGTTAGGTGTGCTCTTTTTTCTTTTCGTGTCGTGTTTCGGAGTTGTTATAGTGAGTTGAATTATAATTCGGAACCAAAACTTTTATGTGAGTTTACATTTTGTGTGCGTTTTTGTGCGTGTTTTTGTCAAATTTAAATTTAATTTTATATTACTTTCCACTGTAAAAAAAGTATTCTTTAAAATGGAGCGGCAAAATTTGCATGAAGAACAAATTGGTGACCTTATTCAAGAATTAGACTCTGATTATGAAATGAGTGAAGAAGAATTAGAACCATGTGACATAGTTAGTGACGATTTATATACCGAAGCACAACCTATCGAGGAAGACGTTGGACAATATTTGCAATCTTGGACTTCTGGACCTCACATTCCCATCATTTATGAATTTGATGACTTCCAATCTGGCATAACAACCAACATTTTTTCTGAAAATTCATCAGAATCAATTTTTTTCGAACATTTCCTCAACTTTTCGATCATGTCAAAAATTGTGGAGGAAACTAATAAATTTTATTATTTTAATTTTAATAAGAAGGAACACGGGCCAAAATCACGTTCACATAAATGGAAAGATACCACCGTACAAGAAATGTATGTATTTTTTGCAACAGCAATGCTTATGACAAGAAATAAGCATTTGTCTATTGAAGAACACTGGAGTACTGATCCCTTACTCGCGAGTCCAATTTTCGGTAAAACAATGCCGAGAGATCAGTACCAATTGTTACTACAGATGCTACATTTCTCTGACCCATATGAATTAGCTTCGCAAGATAAACTCGTAAAACTTCGATTATTATTAGAACATACCCGTAAAATATTTAAAGAAACAATGGTCCCACATGAAAATTTATGTATTGACGAAAGTATTATTGTTTTTAAAGGCCGGCTTAAATTCAAACAATATCTTCCAAAAAAACGACATCGTTTTGGCATCAAAATGTTTGTTTTATGTGACGTAATGACAGGCTACATCGTTGATTTCATAATTTACTGTGGACAAGGAACGGAAATAGTGGATGATCAAAATATTGGAGTTTCTGGAGCTGTTGTCACTACCCTCTTAAATGATTATATCGGTAAAGGCCATAATTTGTGGTGTGATAATTGGTACACAAGTCCGACGTTATTTAAATACCTTCATACTAACCGAACGAATGCGTGTGGGACGGTGAGAAAAAATCGGAAAGGGATGCCAGATTTTAAAAAACTAAAAAAGGGAGAAATAGAGGCTAAGAAGAACAGTCCATTATTGGCCCTCAAATGGTGTGACAGAAGAGATGTGCATATCCTTACCACTTTACATGACGAATCTTTTGAATGCACTGGGAAAAACCATTATCAAACGGGTGAGCCTATACTGAAGCCAAAGTGCATAATCGAGTATAATAAATCTATGGGTGCGGTGGACAAAACTGACATGATGCTTAGTAGCTTATCATGTATGAGGAAATCTGTGAAATGGTACAAAAAAGTAGCATTTCACATAATTGATTTATATTTATTGAATGGCTATAATATGTATAAATTTGTCACCGGTAACAAAAAAACATTAGCTGAATTTCAGCTGAGCGTAATTAGACAGCTCTTAGAAAAATACTCTGTACCAATTATCAATACACCACATCCAACACCTTCAACAAGCCATACTCCACACAGAATTTTGCCCAAAACACTAGCCGACCATATGCCAGAACCCATTCCACCAACACTTAAAAATAACAAACCCCGAAGACGATGTCACGTTTGCGGCAATACGAAAATTCAGGAAAAAAAAATGTCCCTTACAAAATTTATGTGTGGTGCTTGTAAAGTGTCCTTATGTGTATATCCTTGTTTTAAAATATATCACACCTCAAAACATTTTTAAATCTTTACAGTATTCAGACTATTAATAAAAATGAAGTGTCTCTGCCCCTAAACTGTTCTTCAAGATAACGATTTTAATGATAAACATTTGCGTGTGATTTATTGGTGTTCCACTTGAAAAGGAGTCTGTAATATAAGGCGCGCGGCGCAGTGTTCCGACCTTGTACAACGGACCAACATGGCGACGTCGCTCGAGTGGTGACCCATCAGTATGAGATATTTTTGTTTATATATTCTGTCAATTCTAAGCATGTCTCTGTTTCTTTTAGTAAACAGAAAATATATTTATCTATTATTGATCTTCTCAAGCGATACCAATTATTTTTTACTCTCGTATTTATGATTTAAATTAAAGTATAAATATTCTTGAAACGGTGCCGCGTACTGAAAATGTTGTTGTTGAAAGATGACGCGTAGTAAGGGTTAAGGGCGACAGACTGTATCATAAACTGAACATTACACCAAAAATGTATTTAGACGCAGAACTACTAGCCATTTCTCAATAATATGACTTACGATACTATATTTGTTATTTATTATTTATTTGATTTCTATCGCGATTCATTGCTGGCAAATTTTTTAATATATTCAATGACTAAGATGTTTGCTTTTCATTTCTAGAGTGGGTGTAGGGTAATCAGTTGGTCTGCGTTCTGATCTGCGTACGAAATGCAATAGACAACGAATGCTCGCGAATCGCTCCGCGCAATTTTTTACGAGTTTCGAAACACCCGTATATCTTTGTAGATACTCGTATGGTTACACCATATAATAGTTATGCAAGTGCTTTAGTACTATCCATTTTGTCACTTTTATTATTATACAGCCACTAGGAACTTATATATATATATATATATATATATATATATATATATATATATATATATATATATATATATATATATATATATATATATATATATTAATTTTATTTTTTACAGTGATACAGGAATTGAGATGGAGGGTAAAATCTACCAAATAATACTCTAAAAATTATAACTGTGTTTAATAATCTGTTACTATTTAAATATATACTATATACGTCATTATTATATATTATGTACATACTTTTATCTAGTGGCGCCATATTCCGATATCATCGCCCAAGACAGTCTATTTTTTAAAGCACAAGGAAATAGCTTAATTTGAAAAATAGTAAGAATATTAATTAATCATATGTCAAGTATTCGTATTAAGTTACTGAAGCTGCTTATAATATATTTAAGAAATAATAGATACGAAGCAATTTTTTATTATATTTAATGGAAAATATTTGGAAGTATGGGTAATTACAGGGCTTACGACCTGTCTTCGGCTGGCTTAAGTGATCACTTTATATAAATATAAGGTTTATTATTCTCACCCATCAATCTCCAAATCTATGAAATTTTTTAAAGTAATATACATTAATATGTGGATTTGCTTCGAGTACCACTACACTATAGCCATCTATAGACTAAATTTGATAATTCATTTCCCTGAAACAGCATATATGTCACAATGAGAATCCAATTATTTTTTAGGAGAAAATTAAGTAATTACGTGTTATTGGACATATTCAAATATTCCTTATAATATATATACAATATTTAATAAATTGAAAATAAACAGAAGTAGTTGGCTTAAGTAAAAAAAAATAGACCTTAATGCATATGCCTAAATGGAAAAAGGGACCCCTACATACGTATTGGTCCCCAACGATTCAAGATTTTTAATATGTACATCGCTGTGTTAATTTGCAATGATTTTAATATAGTAATAATAATAGATAAAAAAAATTACTAAGAACATAATATAATATAAGAAACATAATAATTTTCCGGGTATAATACAAAGATTCGTATTTCTAATACAAATTAAATTAAATAATTAGAAGAAAGATATAAAGAAAAAAATCAATCCAACGAAAAACTAATTTGGTTGCCATTTTTGCTCTGAATCTTTCTAATTGATTAATAATTTAATTTGTATTAAAAATACCACAGAACTATAATACGTTCTGAAATTGCAATTTACAACAATAATAAAAATAAAATTATATTGCTACACTAGAGTTAATAGGAACATACAAGAAACTAATGCATGTAATGTAAAAGAGAAAAGTTATTGAAGTTACAACCTGGTTACAGAGTGAATAGTAAACTTATATACGCAATCGCATCTCTACACTGGAAAGTACCGCATCAGTAGATCATTCACACCATGGTTTAATATTACAAAAGATATCAAACAGGGTTGCGTAATGTCTCCAAGGTTATTCAATTTGTATATTGATGAAAATGAGGGATTTGATTATGCAGTATTAATGGCGAATATTTAGAGTCTAGGAAATGTCTCGTGATGAATGGAATACGAGTGTTAAAATAGTGAAGCGATAAAGCCGTCGGATCACAAATACAGCTCACGCCATCGTGAACAAAATTATTTGGAGGTTTGATGTAATCGTCGATTGTTTTTGTCATTCGGGCGGTGGATCGTAATTTTCTAATAAAACTCGGCGTGAACTGGCGGTTATCGCCGAGCCAGCGGTAACATTAGGCACGCGAAGCTAAGCCTAATATCTCGAGCATAGACGGGTTGAAGATTGCCATTTTACCGCGAAACTAGAAGACACACGAGCAATATTATTGTTTAAACGTTCTGCGGAAATTCGTAGCAAATTCATCATAGCTGAATCTCCGTCGGCTAGGCCGCCACTTGATGCTAAATAATTTGCGAAACAGCAACAGCAAAATGTAAAATCCGTATCACATAGTAATATAAAATAAACTTACTCTTATTGTGAAGTTGTAATTATTCAGAACATATGTCTGTGATGTTTTAAATACTAATTAAATGTATTAATTAGAAAGCTACACATATAAAATCCAACTCTATTTTTGACGACATATTTTCGAACCTATATGTTACACTTTTGTTACTGGTATTTGAGATTCCGTAAAAACAAAGTAGATGACTTTCAAATAATGGAACGATAGATGTATTAATTTGAAAAAGTGCAACATACATCATCGAGAATATGTCATGAAAAGTGTCGCTGTGGCATAGTTGGATAATATACATTCCCCGGTTTGGAAAGAGATTTAGGTTCGAATCGCGGTAGCGCAACAACAATATTTTTCGATACAATTGAATTTATATGTATATCTTTCTAATTAATACATTTAATTAGTATTTTATACTATAATTTACTGACAGGTGTCCATGTCGCATGGCAAAATGAAATAATCAAGATCTGCCGTCAAGTCTATCACATGAAAGTGTTCAGTTATCGCGTCAAACGCGTTAGTAATGTGGTATGGATACCGGTACCAAGAGGAGATGAAACTAAAAACTTATTCCTCTCTTGAGTGTCTCTGGCAACACGATCACTACTTTTAGAATCAGTGAATAAAAAATATTACCCGTAAATACTATTTTTTTATGAATTATTCTCATCTACCCTTGTTACGTGAGATCCGGATGACCGGTTAAGGGTGAAAGAAAGGTCGTATTTAGCACGCCGGGGAGTCGGTTTACTAATACTAGTAAATTATTTTGTTGATATATTTTCAACGATTTAAAAAAAATACGGTTCTAGTTATTTCTAGTTAAATAACAATATTCTAGGCGGCGAAAGATGGATGTTCAGGTCCGAATTTGCGGTATAAGTAGTGATTCAATCTGCGTTAATCCCTTCAATTATTTGAAAGTATGATAGTTGTCGGTCATTAGGTTCCAAGATTCAAAGTTTTCATTTACTTTACAAATCGCGAAGGAACGAAATAAAATTTGATTACATTTATTTTCGACATTTTAAAATTTCACTTGATAAAAAACGGTGGCTTCGAATTTTATTTTGTGCAGGCAGCAGGTAGTAGGTATGTATTTTTATTTTTTGATTAAAATGCTTAAGTGCAGATACTGAATTTATTAATAATAAGTGAACCTCTAAAAAATATTAAAACGGCTGTTTGACGTTTATTAATAAAATATTTAGTCATCATGGTAACGAGAATACTTTTACTTTTACTTTTTCGTCACATATCTGCTACGACATTTTCTGGGACTCGAGCTGCAATGTTTACATATCAAAAAATAACTGGCGTTTCAATGATTGATCATCATCACCCTACCGATAATAACACCAATTAATAATGACCAATGTTATTAATTACCACGAAGCCCACCTCTTTCTCCAAATGATGTATTTTGTACGAGTATAATCGAAAACCTCGACATTACCAGAGAGACTTATGTGTTAAGTAGTGTAGGAATTAATCCTACAACAACATTCTGATGAAAAACTCAACATGGCGTACGTTATTAGTCAACGCGCCTAGTTAAGGGCTATAAGAATGCTAAAACCTTGAGACGAACAAGCCTTTATGATTGTGTACACGTGTGTGGAACGTATAGGTTTTGAATATATGAGAAAAATATTCATGACACAGCTAGAGTTCCCGAACCTTAGACAGAAAATGAAAATTTGCCGCGAACATTCCTCAATGTCGCTTTTGAAAATGAAAACACGCGAAGAAAAATAAAATAACAGTTATAAAGTAATGGAGAAAAGCGACAAGATGATATAACTTTACATACAGACTTCGTTTCTATACTGCTATGGTGGGAGGGTCGGCCGGCAGTGGATTACCTTTTAAAATTCAACATTCATATTTAAAACATTACATTTTTTTACAGGAATCTGTGATTTAGATTAAGTTTTAAAAATTCTGTGAAAATTAAGAATTCACGAAAGGTATTATTTATATATTTTACTTTTATCAATCATTAACCTTTCGCATCTATATTTAAAAAAAAATCAATACAATCCACACTTAACCAAATAAACAACATTTAAATAAAATAATATTTTAAACTATAGAAATACATCCCATGTTCTAATATGATCAATTTATCAGCATTTTTTATATTTTGTTGTTCACTTTTAAGTTTCATTATTATAGATCTTGATCTTGTTTTATATAAATGTCGATAGCCACCCTCATAATTCAAGATCTTTCTTAATTGGAGGTGCATAACTCGATTGTTGTATTATCTTGTTGAATACATATATACATAAACAAAAACTTTGTGAAAAAAACTTAAATTTAATTATACAAAATATGTGATTGCGTTCTCCTTTGATTCTAAATCCAAAAAAGAGTCCTTGACTCTGCATAAAAATGAAAGGTATGACGTTGAAATTACGTATTTGTGATGTATTCAAATAAATATTTTTAAATATGTGTATACATGTATATATTTATGTCCTCATGTCTGTACAACTGTAAATAAACAAGTAAAATTATACTATATATCGCAAAGAAATAATTCAGTACTGTTATCATTTAATTTCTCGAAGATAAAATGTTATTTACGAACCACCCTCTCAAACAAAAGTACGCGGTATTTTCACATATTTCATAGAAGGTTGTCGCTGTCAGGTGTCTTGTAGATTAACATGTTTTCATGAGTAGGCACCTATCACAAGCCCTAAGTGACAGCCAGTCCCATTAATACATTTTATATATTATAACGCACGATTCTAACATAAAACGAGTAAAAGAGCTTCGTTTAGGTCAATAAAAGAAATTAGCAGTTAGGTATTATCGTGGCTGTATAATTTTACAATCCGTTAGGACTGGCTGTTCTGACAGTTTTGAATGGGAACTGAAATTTTCGAATACTTAGGAATAACTAAAAGGAACGTAACGTTATCCAGCTCTTGAATCACGCCTATTTATAAGCAAAACTATCTATAAGATAATCCCACATCCAGGTTTAATTTAAACAGGCTAATAAAATGTTTGATTTAAACAGGATGATGAAAAACATGTTTCAAGGATTTTTAACAACAGTTAAATTTGGAAAATAATAAATTATTTGTGTAAGGTGTTATAAAATACATATCGAATTATAACAGATTTATCTGGAACTGTAGGGTGAATATTATGTTCCAGGTCGATGTTGTTTTTGAATAACTAGGAAATGAAACATATTTATTTATCGATCATTTAGTTTAATACAATTATGTATGGAATTATGACCTCTGACAGCGGCACAAATACGTGCTCTTTTAATCATATTTTTCATAACATTCTCGCACATTTCACGTGTTATTTCAGCAAATTCATTTTGATTGTCCTGTAACAACGGAATTGTTGTTGGCTTATTGGCGTAGACCTTTCCTCGCAAGCACTCCCACAGAAAATAGACGGGAGGCCAGTCGATATGACCACTTTTTGACATTACGCGGCCAGGAAAAATTTCTCGCAAAATTTCAAACGTAACTCAGGCTGTGTGCAAGGTGGCACCGTCCTACTGAAATCACACGTGTTGCAGGCCCAATCGACACAATTCGGCCAGGAACATGTGACGATAGCGATTTCCAACATGTGATGATAGCGATCACCATTAATGGTTACACCATTGCCATTATTATTTAGATAAAATATTTTAACAACTTCAATACGTTGTTGAGGCGTTAGACGCTCCATAATAGATTATAATCAACTATATATTCTCTACGACTACCAAATGCGAACTGACAAATGACAATCGGTCTGGAACATAATATTCACTTTGTATTTGTGGAGATGGCACGACACGATCTATCACGAATTTTCGGAATGTTTGACAAAGAAATATTCTTTACTGCTTATTTTGCAATCGGGTTTCAGGCGATACACAAAACTTCACTTGGGACTATAAAAAAGGTAAAGATAGCTTTTTTGCGCTATATCATGAATGCATGTGCTGAAAGATTATATTTCAGCCATGAGGACCGAATGCACCCGTCTGGAGGATCGATTGAGCAGCCGTATGTAATTAATTTCAGTCTGGTGGGTGACGGAGCAATGCGGAGAAACAACTCGGCCACTGTATTCCTTGATTTTTTGTTTAAACAATAAAATAAAAGAGATGATGGTTCAGAAACATCCATGAAAAAGAAGCAGGCGCGAACTAGTCAAGAGAGCCCCGGACCCAATTAATATTCACCGTTTTTGTTGATTATCATTGATTGCATATCACTTGTGTGCATTACTTTCTACCTGCTATTGTATTTTTTAGCCTGCCACAAACGAATGCATATTGTAAAAATAAAAATATATATACATAGCAGAATTCAAAACACAACATTTGTTTTTTTTTAATGATGTATGACTATTATAATTCTGATACATAATTAAATTAAATTAATAATTATTAAAAACATATTTAGTTGCTACTGGAATTCGAATCTGCACCTCTTCCTATCCGGGGAAGAAAATTCGACTTTACAACAAAAATGTATTCTTAAAAATATGACTTTTATATTGGGACAATGTATTTTCTTCTTCCCGATGTACATACTCGTATTATATTTTTAAGGAGAGCACATTTTTATTGTGAAGTTGATATACAGATAAAATCAATTTATTGAAAAAATATTTTTGTTGTTACCGGGATTCGAACCATAATTAATCAATTCAGGCATCTCTTATCGGAATTTACTCAAAGGTGTTTGAGATTCCGTAAATATAAAGAAGATTGCTTTCAAATAATGGAACGACAGATGTATCAATTTGAAAGTGTAACATATAAAATCGAAAATGTGTCGTCAACTTACTATGTTAGTGTAGTGTAATCGGTTAATGCATTTCCCCGGATATCCCTTTTCTATCTTCGAATCCCGGTAGCAACAAATATATTACAAAGATATATATATATATATATATATCTTTGTAATTGATACATATTATATTACTAGGCAGAATTCTGATCTACAGCTATATGTGCATAAGAACAAAATAATAGACAAACACAATGAATAACAACTAAACAAGTATAATTAGTGAGAACATTAAGGAAGGAAGAGAATATTGTTTGTCGCAAATATTTAATGATATCATATTTTTAGAAATATGTAAGTGTTGTCCGTGCGACCGACTGCATCAACCGCAGGCGTTGATCTGTTGAAAAAATGAAAGCCTGCAACAGTGCAGCGGTCGCTCGGGTCACACGTGCGAACATATTATTTAGCATCGCAATCGGTCGCAGTTTGTGGTTAGTGCGTTAATTGTTGTACAAATGGAATAAGTGCAATTTCGCTTTAACCAATGCAATTTGTTAATACGATAATACTTAAAGAGTTAAAAATAGTTTATTTTATTATGAAATGCACATGGAGTTCTAGAATTCAGGAGTATTATGCAAACTGACGATAAATTATACGTTTTCAAAGTGGTGGAAATATGAGGAAGAAAGGAAGGCATTTACTTTTCGTCTGCCGGATGCTGGTTCATTTGTTGATTCCTCTCCACCACAAGAACAAGCGGTGCGGCGTGTATACTAACATTCGCGTAAACGATTATTATGTACTAGCAGAATTAAGGTAAGATTAATTAATTAGCTTTAGCGGAGTACAGCGGAGTGAAGCGACGTTCGTACAAAAGTTCCAAGCGCACTGAACTTGCTGCAGTCGGAAGACTTTAATCACTGTGACATCTTCTTTCTTCCTTATGCTTAAGGATACGTGAGGAAAAAAAGGGGAAGCAGATATGCAGGTTGAAATTTGGTAAACCGCGAAAAGAATGTATGCATGAGACAATAAGTCAAACGCCAAAAAAACTTTATAGAATTTATTTTAAACGGCGCTATCACAAAGTATGTACGCGATAGTTACGATGCAGTAAAGCAGTATGTGTGGAAATCGTGGACAATCAAATTGACGACCTTCTTTCTGGACGGTCCATAACCAAACTCAAGAAAGACAAGCCTATGAATTATATATGTACTTTATACCAAGTTATAAAGTTGATTAAAAATTGGAAAAGTGCCGTGAATTTATTACGTGTAGAGCGAATCATTGTACCGCTAATTGTGCACGTGCGTGTTCAATGAAATAAATCCTTTCCGGCACTGGTCACAAGAATTAGATATTTCTATTTTGAAGCTTGCATCGATATAAACATATTTACATAATGAAAACACATGAAAGTACTATAAGTATTAAATATTACATTTTATTTATATGCTCGCTAGGTACATATAAAGTACCTGTTTTGAGATAGGTAACCATTAGGATCCACTAGTTATTTATCATTATTTTTAATATTCCTGAAAACTGATGAAAAATAAGTAGAAAGTAAGATAGGACTAATTTAAACAAATTAAATAGTAAAAAAAAAAAACAGAAAAATCAAAAAGAGACAAGTGGAGAATAAGTAAAAAGAACAAAGCAAACATTTAGATATGTAAGTGTGAAGTGATTAACTTTATTCTCTAGGTTCGATATTAATCGAGTTATATTTTTTTTTACATCTGTAATAAAATGGCGAATCAGGCTGGATTAGCCGAGATGTCAATTTTTCAAAAAAACTTTGATCGAAATCTCACAAGTGCATACTACGAAAGTTATTGTGCGCTACTATAGAGCGCTATACAAAAATCATTCCGAAATATATTGAGTTTTTATGGAAGGGGGCGAGGAATAAATCTTATTCTTTATTCGTGACAAAATTATTTTCATGTACAAGTTTTGATAAAAATTGTCGTTTAGAATTTTACAATTTAAAATATTCACACTGTGACCGTGGAGACAGCCTCGGGCTCGTAAATTAAGTTACCAAAAAAAAAAAAAGTCGGTAGCTAAACAGTTCCATTACCGGGTAGACATTATTATGGTAATTATACACCCGTTCCACATTTTTAGCCACTCATACTGCCCGAGTGACAAGTGACACAGAAACAAAGCCGATGTTTCAATGCCGAGGACGCGTCTACTTCAGCGAAATAATAAATAAAATAAAGTGCAGAGGGGGTGGGAGATTAAGGAAAAATCGTTAGTTGTGAGACTCTCAGAATAAATAAATGTTTGATTCTCTGAGTGGCAAACCGTTGTCCGCTGTTTCAAATGTCTAAGGGCCGAAGGTAAATTATTAAAATAATGACCGGCGAAGACAAAAGGCCAAGAAGAAACACCTAAGCAAAATAAAAAACTCGTATAATAAAGGCATTGGATGAAAATGTTTTTTTCGTATAAAAATATATTCAAATATTGTCGATTTTCTTTAATGTTTTTGTATACTTGACTATGAGTATCGAAGCGTATCCAAATTCTTTTGAATAGACTAATTCAGATTGGCTCGACTTCAATACAAAAAATATCGTCGTCCAATTTCACTATCCCCTCGCTTCTAGGTTTATTTTAAGGAACAAAAATTTCCCAACATCTTTTGAACCACCTCTGATGCTGCATAACATTCGATACTCACACGGAAACATAATAAACAGTTTTTTAAATGATATTATATTATAATCAATGTTCTCTCTAAGGTGTGAGAGTTTGCGCGCGCGCTGTTTGGCGTGATAGCGCACATAAAAAAATACAGCGCGCATACAATTTTATCAATATTACTTCTTCATCGGAGGTTGGCGACCATGTTGCAGCACGTTGATTTATCCTGTATAAGATCACTAAAATTTTGGTCACTGAACCGCTTTCTGAGATTACACACCCAAGATAATCTCTTTCTACATAATGAGCTGTAAGAGATCACATTTTTCATTGTGACCAGAGTACGGAGCTTTTCTTGATAGTTGTTATTAGTTCTCTCGAATTATTTATGCGTCTTAATTCATTAGTACTCTCAACCCAGGCCCTCCCAGTAGTCTTATACTGGTATGGTAATCTTTTTCTTATTTTCTTCCCCAGCGCACAAATAACACCATTGGTACTTAAAACTGCACAAAAGATTTTTAATGCGCACGATGGAACATTTATTATAATACGAAGTTATGCTAAAGTTGTTTATCTAGCATAAATCTAAAATATAAACTTATATAAGTATATTGCACAATTTTTTGTACCAATGCTGTAGGTACTCACCCGTAGGGATCTTCAAAGTGTTTCTGGACATTTTATGTATAATAAATATTTTTAACAATATTAAAAATTACATTTCGGATTACGCGAACATATTTCGAAGGAATGGTTCCTGAACACACTTCTATATCAATTATAAAAAAATCTTTATAATTGATTTTTATTTTCCAAAGAGCAAACGAATGTAATAAAATACCAAAGATAACGAAGCCAGACAGTTCTCGTGCGGGGTCCATGTACGCTGCAAGCTGCGGCACGATTGCAGGGGGGGGGGGGGAGCAGGAAGGAAGAACACAAAGGACGGTGAACGAGGGTGCGAAATACTTGTGGGGTTAAAGCAGCGCCCGGGGAGCACTCGGTGCCAAATGTTATTATCGAGCGGATGGGCAAGTCTCGGTGAATGATGCCAGGGACAGAAAGTGTACTGCATTACAGACGGAACGATCGACAACGAACGACGAAACGGTTAAACGTTGGCCTTGAAACTAGGCGTATGACAGTTCACAAACAATGCAGACCATAAATATATATTTCTAACATATTATTTTAATTTGACGTAAATATTTTATTTAAGCTCGCATGGTGGTGACCAAGCGGCCGTAGGTTCGATCCTCAACCACCGAGTCCTACCTTAGAAATAAGTAAAAAAAAAAAATATTAAGAATATTGATGTAACATGTGTCCCATTGTGAAGTCAATCAGCAATATTTTTAAAATGCGAACTCATAACATGTATATAATTACTTTTTTAATGGGTTATATTTAAAAAAATACAAAATTCATGATACATGAAAATATATTTAAGCATATGTAAAAGCATTAGGGTCATTTGAAAAGTTTGCAACCTGATGTATAAATAAATATCGGTAATATATCTAAGTTTTAATGCGTGGTATTGCTACACCCATCTGAAGAACAACTGTCTAATGGTAAATCGATTGACCAAGTAGTCGGTTGTAAAAAGATGTTTAAATAAAGTAATATTAGTGTGGTTTGAAAATGAATAAAATTGAACATGCTGTGATAAAGCATTTTGTCAAAAAAAAGGTTTAACGCCCACGGAATTTTATAATGACATGAATGTGTTCGATAATTGTGCACCTTCATTTACAAGTGTACATAAATTGGCTATAGAATTTAAACATGGTCGCATGAGTCCCGCAGTGGACACACGTGGCACACATTTTAAAAAATATTTAAGAGCCCCGCCAGCTAAAGATGGGTGAAATTGTTAATACTGTAGACATCTCATATGAATGAATATTTCACATCCTAACCAAATAAGAAGGTATAAGAAAACTATCCGTGCCTCATTTGTTGACAGGTAATTACAAATGCTATCAAATGCAGCTTTGATTTGTTTAAACCGTTTTAAGAAGAATATCACGGATTTAATTCACCGATTTATGACCATTGATGAAACATAGGTCCAATGGAAATATAACTATTCTCTAAATAAGGCCACATCCATTTTGCCTGCAGTAAAGGTTACGGCTCCCATTTTGGGATTCAAAAGGGATATTGCGGTGATATTGTTAGTCGGTGATATTGCAACTATCTTCCAAGGGCCAACTGATAAATAGCAAGTACTACGCTAATCTCTTCGATCAACTGAACTAAAAAAATCATATTCATTAAAGAAAAAAAAATTTTCTTCAGAATAATGCCGGTCACCGTACACGTGTCCTTACAATATTGAAAAACGCCGAATTTAAGTACAATTTTGTCCAAACCAACTTAATCGCCTGATTCCATGTTCATCGTCTATCTGTTAACCAAATCTCAACAATTCCTCCGTGGCAGGCGGTATTCTTTTGCCTGGACAAATTATTTTGAATGTCGGGTTGATTCTATTTAAAAATAAAAGCATTTTCGAAAAGAAAAATACATTTTTTCATTATTAGGTCGCGAAATTTTAAAATGACCCACGTATACAATAATAGACGATACAAATTTAACGTGAAAACCTATATATGAATCGTGAAAAATATTATTATTGTACACGTGTATATCTTTAAAATAAAAAGTAATAAAACAAAACTTTAGGTGCTTACCTGATAAAAAATCGGCTGTCACCGAAAAAATATACAAACAATAAATTTACAAAAAAATGTCATAAGATACCTATCCATTTGACAGGGTTGAATACTTGTAGAGTAATTAAATAAATTCACAATTTGTGCGGGAAACTATTAGAAATGATTTCACGTTCATAATAACAAAATTATTAGCCCATATTTAAAAATAAATAAGAACACACACGACAAGATATTCGCTGGAAAATAATATTGTGACGGAATATTGGTCATCATACGAGACCACAAAACAGAACGATAAATAAATGAATACTCCGATAACAAAACAAAGCCATCATATTTCTGCTTTTCATAGCACATTTTGTATGGTGGGCAGCCTTTGAATTGTGGAAATATAAATAAAACAGTTTGGTGCTTTTTCGTTTGGGGTATGTTTTTTTTTGTATTAAAACAACAATGTGTAGTTTATTCGGTGTAATATATTCAAACAGCGAAACCCTTATTGTGATGGCCACGATTTTCGAGGACCTTGAAAAACAACAAAGCTTAATTCGGTCCTATATAAGGACCGACTATAAGCCCCCTTTCAACTTACGAGCGAACGGAGCTTAACTCCAATCCTACTCGTGTATCATATAATGCATATATAATACATTGACGACAGAACGTTGGCTAACTCAAAATCGAGTATGAATGATAAATAAATAAAAATAAAAATGAGTACGAATCTCGCCTTTAGATCTAATGATGTATGTAATATATATTTGATGTTTAAAATTTCATAAAAATATATTTATTAAGGAGAACACATTTTCAGAACATCCGGTAGTAACTAAATATTTTTTCATAGATTTCATAGATATTTTTCTGTATGTCTTTCTAGTTGATTAATTTAATTTGTATTTATATATTTATTTTAATAATGAAAACATACTTTGTTTATTGATTACTTAACATGTTTCGGGACCGATTGCCCCTTCTTCAGGACACAATGTATACTAAGATTTAAATTGCAAGGTTAGACATAAAAAAACTGTAAATATATGAAAGAGGGGGGGGGGGGAGGATGGTTAACTAATTAGGTACTATATACTGTGAAAATAATCCACCTTACAGCAGTTTCTAATTAGTTACCCATCCTTCTCCTCCCCATCTTTCTTATTCTTACTCTTATGTCTATACTCACAATTTTAATTTTAGTATATATTGTATCCTGAAGAATGGACCATTGGTCCCGAAACATGTTGAGTAATCAATAAACAGTGCTATAAATAATGTGTGTTTTCATTATTAATATAAAATGTTGCCACAAAATAAGTTTGCATTTATTGAAGAATATATGTATTGATTAGCAATTCTGTTTTACTAATTTTATATCTCGACCTCTTAGAAGTAGGCCGTAAAGTATCGTAACTAACAAGTTAATTTATAATTCTAGTTTTTCTCTTCTTTTTTAAAACTATCAACATACCCCTTTATAGATCAAAATAATTTTCTTCGAAATCGACAAAAAAAAAAAGAATTGAACCGAAACTTGTTCGCTTACCATCTTTCAGCGTTTTATAATGATTCCAAAACAAATACTTAAGTTTTTCATTTAAATTTTAAGTTAACAAAAAGTTTAAGGATTCTTATAAAGAAAAAACTGTTTAGCAACGCAAAATATTGTATTTTTAATCGAATACATATATTTTTAATTTAGTTGAATTGCGAAAAGAAAAGAAAAATTGTTACCGACTAGGCGGTCTCGGGTATTATAATTTTCACAAGAGTAAAAACTTTTTGGAGCTTCAATAAATGTTTTGAATGTTAAAAATATACCTGTATAAAATAATTAATTATAATTTCACGACTTAGGATAATATTAAATGTCGACATGTAAAATAAATCGAAATCATAATAAAAATGGATAGAACATTAACATTAATTCTAAGAAGGGTCGTAAAATTTATTAAAACTTTTAAAGATAAATGATTTAAAATAAGTTTTCTATAATTATCTAAGAAGGAAATAAATACATGAATTGAGATGGTCGTGTTTGAGGGAGGGTATATACTAGTGTGTGGTAAAGTATTGAACTGACCTCACCCACACGCTGACATAACATCTGTAATGTAAAATGTTAAACACCCCTTATCGCTTTTACCTTTGTTCTCTGTATTACAGTACATATAAAACGCCACCCTTGTCTAGACACGACGACATGTTTGCCCTTTCACGCTCTCGCGCACAAGGCCTGAGTACCCCTGGCGTTTATAATATACATTAACAGAATACTGCAGCATCCACAAACTATTTGCACCTTCCTTATTATAGACTTAACTATCGATTTCTTACTATTTTTCTCATACCCAAAGTAACACTTCAGGCAGAAAAGGAGAGGACCTTTGGATGAAATGTCTTTGAACCACAGACCACTGAATGAATAGACATGAAATAAAGTGTATATATACATATATATATATATATATATATATATATATATATATATATAGGAGAGGGGTTTGGAACATTAGTTGCGGAAGGAAGGGCATTCTGCACACATTCTTGGTGGAAACATAAATCCGATAGTTTATGACACATTTATGCAACAGCAAAGGTATTTACTCTTCTAAAATTGCATATTTGTGTAGACAAGATGTATTTTACATTAATGCATATTACATTATCAGCGTTTAAATTTTCGTTCGAATCGAGTCATATATTTAAAAAAATTCGCGTACCTATTTGATTGCATAAGTGGTGCCAAGTGATCACGTGAACGACTTTGATGGTCTGCGTTTTGGACACGGTCTTCAATGTTATAATTTTCCGTAATATTTAGGAAGAAATAAAATTTCGTAAGTGTCACAGCAGCCCACCTGAAACCCAGCCGAGGTGGATGCACCGTGTTTCACAATAGGCCGGAAACAAACCGCAAGAATGATGGTGCATCTCCCAGGGTGTGATGTATGCCGGTTAATTACCAGACAACAATAGCAACCAGAGACGGCTGTATGCTAATGTGGGCCGAAATGTTGTAAAGCGATAAACGGCCACAATTTCGTGTTAACTGGAGAATGTTTAATCGTGGTAAATATTTTTTGTGTAAAACCCGTCGTAGGACGGGCGCAAACGATAATACACAGTTATTAAATAAAATCAGATATCTCATAGAGACGAAGCTATTTTATTATATTTTAAAGGAATAATATATAGAAATATGAGGGGTAATTACATGGCTTATGACCTATCTTCGGCTAGCTTAAGTGATCACTTTATATATATATATATATATAACGTTCACCAATTCTCACCCCTCAATCTCCATATTTATCAAATTTTTGAAAATTCTACATATGTACATGGACTCGCTTTGAGTACCATTACAACAACGCCATTATACAGCCCCCATATTTCTATATATCATTATAAATATAATAAAATAGCTTCGTCTCTATGAGATATCTGATATTTATTTAATAACAGTGACTTTGTAGGTAAAAATTCAGTAATTGTGTGTTCTTGAACATATTCAAATATTGCTAAGATAATACATAGAACCATTTCAGCGAATTTTTAAATTATCACACCATACTAACCAGTAAATGAATAGTCATAAAATAAAATAAAATATAGAGAGGTTTGGAACATTACTTGCGGGACGAGAGGCATTATAGACAAATTCCTAGTGGAATCATTAATCCGATAGTTTATGACACATTTATTTAAGTATTTACTCTTCGAATAACATATTTTTTGTGTAAACAAGACGTATTTTTTACATTAATGCATATTATATTTGTATGCGTTTAAATTTTTGTTCCAATCGAGCCATATATTTAAAAAAAAAAAGTCGCGGAGCTATTTGATTGCGTAAGTGGTACCAAAGTGATCACATGGGCGACACCAAAATCATAATGTTGAAACAAGGAAATTGCGTTAGTTAATGGCTATATATTTGGTAGTCTGTGGTACAAGCAGCGATACAATTTTTTTATACTTAATGGAAATAGCTTTCTATAATATTTCAAAGATTACTTTCAGAATAAAAACGTCACATCAACGGATTCGCGTATTTCAAAGGAAACTTACACTTATCTCCAATGTAATGTATCAGTTTCCTGTCAAATTTCCCCAATCGTGACACACACGACATTGGTATTTTACGTACAACCGACTCAACACTTATTTTTTTAGTTCAATCTCAATTGAATAATTAATCTTGTACACATATAGATATTAAATCCAGAAAATACCAAACAAGACTATTCTACTTTATTCATGTAAAAAAAAAAAAATTACTGGTTTAATGGTTGGCTCTCTGGCCTTTTTTTAATTTTGAATAAAATAATACGACATGTTACATATCACCCCTTATGTAGTAGTAAAAGTAAACAGTATTCACGGCATCACGCATAACGTTGGGGGTTTGATTCTACAATTCTATATGTAACATCTAAAGTGTCAACGAATTTAACAGATTTCCAAAGGATGCCAGCTATTATACACATTCTATATTAAAAGTAATAGTACTTCAGTAATTCATATTGCTGTCTCATACATAAATAATGAATAATAAATGCAGCATTAAATATGAATTAATTATCTAAATTTACAGAATGCGATGTTGCCATAACTAAATGTTCCTATCCCAAAACAAAACCTTTGTATGATATTTCCGATTTTTGAATGCGAAACATCTCCAGATATTTTCAATACGGTGCCGCGGCCGATTAACATATTTAGTATTGAATATTGTTAATGAAATAATAAACAATCAATTTAAATAGCCGAATGGACAGTGTATACATTAAAAATATACATAAATTTAATAGCGTTCGATTAGTAGTTCATAGAGACAATTAGGAATACATATTACGATTTTTTTACATTTGCATTCTCTAATAACAACAGGTCCATAATTCTTTTGACGAAAATGTCGTCCCACCGCACAGTCAATTATGTGGACATTTTACATTGTGTTAATGTTGGAAAATTTAAAAAAATATTTTAAATCTGTTCATGAAACCGTATTGATACTAGATTCATTAGTACTGAGTCTAGTAAAATAGTATACAACTCTGTTATTATTCCTCACATCAACTACTGCAGCAGCATTTTATGAAGAAATGGAACAATTGTCAGTGTTGCAAAATAAAGCTTTGAAAATAAAATAAGAATATTCGGATCAGTGCAATGCTCAAAGATCTGAATATGACGACCTTTAAGCAGAAAATATATTTCAATGTAATGGTATTTATTTATAAAATCCTCACTAAGAAAATAATAATGATTTTTTTTTTAAATGCTTATATCTTTGACGTGGTTGAGTTAGGCACATATTTCTTGAATATTTTCGACTCGTAATGTAGTCAGGTATCCACCCGTAAAATATTGTGGACTGAGTCTGTTACACCCTGTACAGGTATCGTTGGTTAAAATCTATTCAATCCATTCTACATTTATAGAAATAACGTTACCTTGATTTGATTTGCGGTTGACTAATATCTGAAAACGTAATTGGAAACTGGATGGAACTTAATACGAAATATGATACATTTGTGTTCTGTAGGTATAATCCCGCTTTACTGAACCGTGTTTTAAATATCGATATAATAAATTGTGCAGGTACGTTATGCAACGGTAGCAATGTGTTGGATTCAGAATAACTAAGGAACAAGTCAGTAAAGAAAAAAAGCGGAAAAAATCGACTTGAACCGTTTTTATCCTTAACCATTCTAATATAAACATAATACCGCCGGTACGATGTCACGGTCGGAAATATATCTGATTCGCTGTGCGAGATTTTGTGAGTCATGTCACTATCGCTGAATAATTCTAACGAATGATATTCAAGCTGTATAAACAAAATAAGATAAGATGAGAAAAGAATTAAAACATATTTGTCATCTTTAAACGGAAGTCAGTTTTCAAAAACATATTTTACAATATTTATTATTGCCCGCAAAATCGCATAATTGTCAGCAGTTCTCTCTCATTTCTAATAATAACAGATGTGACATTATGTTCACTTTTGTAAATAAAATAAAACAAGTTCTATAATAATTATCTTGCAACATAAAAGTTTTATAACGGTTCATAAAAGTTATTAAAAAATCTGAAACGGTGCAAATATATATATTATTTTGAACACTTCTAGAAGTCAGTGTGAATTATGAATTATTATTAAGTATTTCGTTTAAAAATCAGAAGTGAAATGAAAACACATTGTTAGTGAAGTATTAATTAAATAAAATAATAATAATAATCTGCTAGAATAGATACGTCACTGGTGAATGATGAAAGTTATCAATTAACCTACATTATGTATGGTTTGATGGATACGTTGGAGACGTGGCAGTACATTTTATTTTGAAAAAAAATAATGTTATAATTATTACCATAAATTCGACGACATTAACACATAAATTCGACGACATTAAGTAGACATGTATGCATAGATTTTTGTAATCAAGGTACAATATATTTCTAAAATCTAAATCGTGGGTTCTTTTTATGATAATAATATTACATAGTAGCGATAAAATGCAAAATTGTGAGCTAGACACATCATGGCGAGCTAGGATATTTCCACATTAAAACGTTTTTACGTAATTTTAGTATAATATTCTTTTTCTCGTTTAGCGGCCTCACGACGGTATCACAAGTTCATAAGAGCAGTCACAATAGAGCACCATCCATCCAGTATAACGTTTCGCGGCCTCACGTGGGTATCGCAAGTCCATAAGCGCAGTCACAATAGAGCACCATCCATCCAGTATAACGTTTCGCGGCCTCACATGGGTATCGCAAGTCCATAAGCGCAGTCACAATAGAGCACCATCCATCCAGTATAACGTTTCGTGGCCTCACGTGGGTATCGCAAGTCCATAAGCGCAGTCACAATACAGCACCATCCATCCAGTATAACGTTTCGCGGCCTCACGTGGGTATCGCAAGTCCATAAGCGCAGTCACAATAGAGCACCATCCATCCAGTATAACGTTTTGCGGCCTCACGTGGGTATCGCAAGTCCATAAGCGCAGTCACAATAGAGCACCATCCATACAGTATAACGTTTCGCGGCCTCACGTGGGTATCGCAAGTCCATAAGCGCAGTCACAATAGAGCACCATCCATCCAGTATAACGTTTCGCGGCCTCACGTGGGTATCGCAAGTCCATAAGCGCAGTCACAATAGAGCACCATCCATACAGTATAACGTTTCGCGGCCTCACGTGGGTATCGCAAGTCCATAAGCGCAGTCACAATAGAGCACCATCCATCCAGTATAACGTTTCGCGGCCTCACGTGGGTATCGCAAGTCCATAAGCGCAGTCACAATACAGCACCATCCATCCAGTATAACGTTTCGCGGCCTCACGTGGGTATCGCAAGTCCATAAGCGCAGTTACAATAGAGCACCGTCCATCCAGTATAACATTTCGAATCAGTAACTCAACATTATAAAAATACCCTATTCAAACAGTTGATTTCATAAAAGAACCGGTATTAAAATAACTTTGTATAAAACATGCATATATATAGAATTTAATTGATATTATACTTTGATAAATAACATCGATTTTCTTTATAAATTAAAAAGAAAATGACTTATTTTAACAATGACAAACAATGTTTAATGGCGTGTGTATAAGGATCCGGGTGTGATCGAGGAAGAAATACAAATAGAAAATAATGCTCGGTATTTTGATAAAAAAAAAGAAGCGGTGTTTTTTACACACACATTTTTTCAATCAATTTTTAATGTAAAGTTAATTCTAAATTCAAAGCACGTCTCCTTTGTCAAACGCGAAAAAATCACACGTGATCTCGGCGCCACGCGTGCACACATCCTGCCTGATGACTCCTGGCTGCACCGGACGTGCGGGATGCGGAGTAGGCTCGGCACATTTTGAATATGGAAAAGAGCGTGTTGCCATTTAAACCAAAGGACGAATTGTAAAGAGATACTCTCGCCTAAATTTAGTGCAGCATAGGCGCGGCCGGCATTCTGATTTTACATCTTAGATTCACTCCCAACTTAAAATAAAACATTTAATTGATTATCAATTTATAAATATTCATTTTTTTGATAACCTATTCAGGACACGACATTTTATGCCAAAACGTGAACTTATTTGTTTTTATTTTAAATGCTGTAAGGGTAACATTTCTTGAGATGCCGTTAGTGAGAATAGTCATTAAACATAGCAAAGCATTTAAACAACCATAAGCACGTGCTTGTGGTCTAGCGGTTACGATACTCGCCTAGTGATCTAGTCGTCGGGGGTTCGAGCCTCGACTCTAGGAGGCTATAAAGTTAGTCCTATTTTCATAGCACAAGCATTTAGCTTAATTTGAAAATAGTATTGATGTGACACGTATTTCGTGTACGCATCTCTATTTAAAAATTAAATGGAACATTGAACTGGCATCATCATGAAAAAGGGCGAAACGGAAGTATCTTCCACTCACAATATTATGTGTACGAGTATACCACAACACTTTAATTAGTGATGATCTAACCGTTATTGTGACTGTGATTGTGCGTTTGGTATTTCTTTTATAATGACGATTGGTAACTGATATTTTACTGTTAGAGGTTTATTTTCCAGTATATCAGTGATTGCTCGCCGAGTTAAAATCAAACACAAATTTCACAATAAGGGTTTAGTTTATCACCAACATATTTATTTTTCAAGGAACTCGCTGTAACTGTGAACCAATGTGAGCCATTTTTAAAACTTAACAAATACAACTCCGACAACCAGGCCGGATGCAATCGCTTTTTATTCATACAAAATCTTTTTAACGTCCGTCGGGAAACGAATCGTGATCCTTATATTAATTAGCTAATGTACGCTTTACCATCAGATCACAGGACCTACCTGAATCCGTTTGACCAAACACGAAATAAGTGAGTTTTTTAAGAGACCGTTGAAATTCGAACATGTTATGCAAAACTAGTAAATATTAAATAAGATGGCAAAGGTACACATTAAAAATACTGACTATTCAAGTGTATACAATAAATATTTTTAGTTAAGTATTTCGTTTTGTAATTTTTAATAAAATATACATGTTTTTAATGATAAATTTCACTGTTTAACAGAACACAAACAAACGAAAATGGCACAAGTAGTATCTGCATAATATGTAAGTATGGTATGAACCGAACATGAACACCCAGATTGGCCCGAAACGCTCTGAGCTTCATCCGGAAAAAGCTCCAAAATATAAAAACAGATGCCGTCTAGTTCTGATTTCTAATACAAAATGAATATTATGTTCCAGGCCGATTTTGTGGGGAGGTCATTTTTTGGTTTGGCAGACATTTGTCAGTTCGCTTCGGTCAATGATTACAATTTATTACGGAGCATTGAGGCGGTAGCACCTCAACAACGTGTTTGAAGTCATTAAAACATTTTATCTAAATAGTAACGGCAACGTTGTAACCATTAATGGTGATGTTCAACAGGATGGTGCCCTTCACACACAGACATAGTCCGAGCTACGTTTAAAATTTGTCGAGAAATTTTTCCCGGCCGCATAATGTCAAAAAATTGTGATATCGATTGACCTTCTCGATCACCTGATTTGACGGCTCCCGACTATTTTCTATGGGGGTACTTGAAAGGAAAGGTCTACGCCAATAAGCCAACAACAATTCCGATGTTACAGGACAACATACAAAATGAATTTGATGAAATAACATGCGAAGTGTGCGAGAATGTTATGAAAAATATGGTTAAAAGAGCACGCATTTGTGCCGCTGACAGAGGCGGCCACTTGGCCGATGTATTATATAATTCTATACATTATCGCAATAAACCAAATAATCGATAATTAAATCCAAATTAAAAAATTGTGTTTCATTTCCTAGTTATTCAAAAACAACATCGGCCTGGAACATACTATTCATCTTGTAATAACAGATGGGGGACATTATTTTCATTTTTGTAAATAAACTGAGACGAGCGCTATAATAATTATCTTATAACATAAAAGTTGTATAACAGTTCAAAAACGTTATAAAAATTCTGAAACCATGGCATAGGCTGATCGTCTAGAAAATATATTGATTGCCAATTAGAGATTATTAAAATTAAGTGAAAATAATACATTTTGAGGTCTGGACAGCGAAGTTCAGGAAAATATCACTGTGTAATTCTACCTTCACGACAGATTTATAATAACGTATGCGTAGGTACATAATATGTAGATACATGGTATACTACGTATAATAGCTAGTCAAAGATGTATACGGCGGGAAGCTTGCTAAATACTGACTATATATGGCCGCGGTGACCATTACAGACAACTCGGGGACGCATTAGCGCATGCCTGTAACATGCGTTGGCAAGATTTGCATATGCAATACCATAAGACGTATACTACAAAACATTTTATGAAAGCCGCTCAGCATGGGAATATGGAAAACAAGCGGGCAGTGTCTACTCACCTCTCGAGTGCTATATTATATTGTACAATGCACATCAATAATGAGAATTATACACTTCAAAAAAAAAAAACAGTACAAATCTCGTCAAAGCTTTCTTATTACGCTTTTGCGTTAATTTAACTTATTAAACTTATTAATAAAATAAAAATAGAAAGAAAAATATAATTTAAAAAAATAGTTAACACTTAATCTCATAGACAAAAACATAAAAAAATAGATATCACTGAAAAATGTTACAATGGCGAAGCGTCACACGAGAGACTCACATTTCTGGGCTTTTATTAATACCGATGGTAAATTACATGTTACCAAGTAAATATATAAAACAGTAAATATTTTAACATTAAATAACACATTTTTTATCCAAATTTATGAATTATTAACGAAATGAATTATTAAAAAGTATGTACAAGAACAATTGCTTTATCAAACGGTACTTTTGGTTTTTTATACGTTCCCAGTTTAAGATTATGTTAAGTAAAAAAAAATATTGTATATAAAATTATATGTTTCTTAAATTAGCATATTTGAAAACGACCTTATCATTCTCACACAAATAATACATCAAACAGCAAAAACATTAAAATACATTTAATACACAATATACATAATCAACAGTGTCCCTTTGCGCATCGAGCAAGAGAGACAATAATAATAATAATAATCAACAGTGTCCCTTTGCGCATCGAGCAAGAGAGACAATAATAATAATAATAATAAGTCCAATAATCTCGAGAATTAAAACGAGCTAACACAATTATGTAAAATTTAAAATTTCTCATATGTAAATTTTTTCTTTATCAGTAATGCATAACGTAAATGGAAGGTGTTCTGCAACAATGGGTTAAGCATCAGAACTAAAAACATGAGTTAATCAAATTCTTGTAAGAAAATATTTAGTTTTAAACAGCTTATAAATTTGCAAAGTATTTTTAATACCACAATAATGTTAACCAACAATCGTTTAAACGGACATAAATATATGTATGTAATATTAATTCAAAAAGTTTAAGGTTTTATGGGTGATAAAGGAACATTAAATAAATATCTCATTTTAGTATAACACATTGTCGAAGAACACTATCCAAATCTTTTAAACATTGTTTAATACAATTGTTCTTATAATATATTATCTCTTATAATATATTAGCTTTAATTATCTCCGTTGGTCAATACGACCAATGTGTTTTTCATTTCTTTCAACTAAGACATCCTCTAGTGTATCATGGCTTCTTAAAGAATTTTCTTCCATTGATCCATATTGCCGGTCCTGCATTTCTAAGGGCCAGTTGTGTGATCAGTGGTAAACTTTTACTATAGTAACTTTTAACCATCGCCCGTAATAAAAAAAGGTTTGAGGGTTGTTCGTACGTCAAATTTACTACTATCGAAGTCAATCCCGCCTAATAATAATCAAAAATCTGAGAATGACGTCGAATTTGATTTATTTCAAATATTTACCATTGGCAATACATACTGCTATATACTTTATCTATGGCTTCATTCACTCATACGTTCGAAATCTGTCACTTTGCTGGAGAAAAAAATAAAAAATAATAGGCGTATGCATTAATTCATGCGTTTTTTTTTCGAAAATTAAGGCTTTATTGTGAAAAAATGGTTATACACTCAATGATCAAAGTATTGTCCATCGGAAGCTACAACATTTGCCCATCTTTCTGGCAGTTTGTGGATTCCATCCCAAAAGAACTTCTCCGGCTTGGTGGTGAAGAACGAATCAAGCCAATTTTTGATACCCTGTTCTGAAGTGAAGCGTATTCCGGTGAGGGCATTCTGCATTGATCTGAACAAGTAGTAATCAGAAGGGGCTATGTCTGGGCTATAAGGCGGGTGAGGTAGAACTTCCCACCCACTGTTCTCCAAATAGTTTTGAACCGGTCTTGAAACATGTGGCCGAGCGTTGTCATGATGGAAAATTATGGATTCGTGTCTGGTTGCATATTCTGGTCGTTTTTCCGCAATCGCTCTCTTCAAACGAATTAATTGTGTTCGGTAGAGGTCCCCTTTGATCGTCTGACCCGATTTCAACAGCTCATAATACAACACACCCTTCTGATCCCACCAAATACAGAGCATTACCTTCTAAGTTGAAATCGCCACTTCTAAACCGTGCAAACCACTCCTGGCACGTTCTTTCAGTTAGAGCATGGTTACCATAAACCTCTACTAAAATACGATGACTTTCGGTAGCACTTTTCTTCATGTTAAAGTAATGAAGAAGAACTCCCCGCAAAAACACTTTTTCTGGCACAAAGTTCGACATGTTCAAATGAATAGAAAAAAATGTTGTTTACACTTCAATCAAATGACATATACTGAAAAAGACGCGCAATGACAGTAGCTTTCAAATGAATATAGTCACGGATGAACACGGCGCGAAATAATACTAGTAACACCCTCTCTTAGAAAACCGCATGAATTAATGCATACTCCCAATATAAATTCAACGGCGAGATCATTGAAAGAACATTCATCACTAAAATAGCGGGATATTTAATGATTCATTGTCGTATACTGCAATTTTCAAAGTAACAATGCGACATATGACTTTTGAAACAGCTGTGAAGAGTCTGCCATTTTTAACTAACGATAGACGGTTTTACCACCGGATACCGGAGAGTAAAATTAATTTACTATTGAATGTACTTTCGACCAGGAAATATTTAAAGACAACCCGTTTTCGCAAAAATTTATAGTTTTTTTTTTACCAGAGCAAAAATTTAGTACTGATCACACAACCAGGGATAAGACAGATATGTCTTTGAAAACGTTTCTGCGCCCTTTGAATTTGAATTCAGCAATGACTTCGGTGATTGCTGTTCGGTCAACCTCTACACGGCCCAACCACTGAAGTTTACCAATTTTAATAATCCTTGAGGCGCGCTTATTTTATTATACAATATATAGACCAAGGCTAGGACTTAATAAAGTGAAAACGTCATATTGATAAATTTTGCAACATTAAACTTGATTTTGTTATCATTATATATTAAATTTAACAGAAAATATAATATATCTAATGGCTGTCCATTTGCGAGTTCATTACTTTAACTATTCATTAACAATTTAACGAAGGACGAGCTGCCAATAGCCGAAGCCTGAAGGAAAATAAGCTATACGCAACAAATATACTTGTCAGAGAGGGTTTCATCAATGATTGACATGTGTTATTAGTGTGCCAAAAATTCCTTACGAGCACATTTAAAAATAAAAATGTTTTTTTTAAGAGTTATATTATTATCAATACTAAAACTTGACTAAAAACTGACGAAGCAACATAAATATGACCTATTAATTATTAAGGAGAAGGTGAAGTTATTATTTATTATAGTTATAGGTGAAGGTGAAGGTATATTATAGGTGAAGTTAGTTATTCAGAACATGGTCTGTGATATTTCAAATACAAATTAAATGTATTAATTAGAAAGATATTTGTCATCAATTGTACAAGAAAATTTGTCGTCGATCCACCGTGTCGGTATAGCGTAACCGGATAATGCACGTTCCCTGGATTGGAAGAGATCCAGGTAGCAACAACAATATTTTTCGATATAATTAATTTTATATGTATATCTTTCTAATTAATATACATTTAATTTGTATTTATAAATACGACCTCATTGGTTAACTTTAAGACTCGAACGTAGTTTAAGACAAAATTAATTTGAATGTTAGGAATTTGCGGGTAAGAAGGCAAACCTTTCATTTTAGCAAATGTTTACTTTTAACTCTTGCTAAAAAGTGTTTGATTGAAATTCGTCGGTAACTTTTGTTTTAGATAGAACTCGTAAAATAAATGTTCGGTTTTGTTGTTGTTATACTACCACTATTGCTGTGTGGTAGAACTCTTGATGAAAACAATAAATGTAAAACTCTGTTGAACTCTACAATTTAAGAGTATCGATTGCGGCACATGTTTCCATAACTACCTGTCTGTTATCATTATAAAATCATTATACAACAGCAAATGTGTTGAAAATATACGGATTGCCAAACTCTGTCTCTAGAGATTGGGCGGTTTTATAGGAAACATTAGAATTACGGGTGTTTACATTATTATATGTTAATTAAAGTTACACGTAGAATCATATTGGATATGTAACAAAATACGTCACAGTAGAAATTCTTAAAGCGGAATATAACCTTTATTACATTAATGACATAATGATTATGAAAAAAAATTATTGATAAAAAAAAAAAAAATGAGATCGTCACTATAATATAATAATGTTACGCGTGAGCACCGTAGACACGAGTGTCGTTATGGAGTAAGCAGTATTCAAGTCTCGTAACGGACATTAACATGGCAGGTCAGCTGTCCCAGACATCCCATTCGGGTCAGGAAACTGAGGAAATTGAAATAGAAAAGTCGCAAGATTTCCGGCGGCGAGTTTGTTTCGTCCGGGAACGGGGCTAATCCCCCAATTTAGTCACACGCCTGCTTCATATATCTGATCACATCACATCCCTTAAGACGAAGGCACGTAGTTACCCAGAGTCTTCATATCGGGCAACGTGATCGTATATCAGGCTTCAATATTGATTAACAAATAATAAGATTTCGTATCTATTATATATTTTTATACGAAGCAGTGAAGGCTGACGAAAATTTTTATTTTATTTCCACTGATGGCTATAAAAACATTTTAAGGAAAATAATACTCCAAGCACTGTAAAGATAATACACGAGTAAGGAATATACGAATAATAGTGACATATATAATTAGTAAAAAACACGAGCACAATTATTTAAATAAGGCCAAACATATATTTTATGACATATTACACAAATTAATGTCGTTTATGACGGAATAATAAGAAAAATAATTTAAATAATATTTCTCGTGGCTTAAAAAATACATGTATAAAATATAAATACGTAACTTTTTGTAATTTTGTATTTAACGTTGGAAGATAAAATATAAAATAAATGTTAGGAACACCACGCAATGAATTTAAAACAATAATTTAGAGTCATAATTATGTTACTTGGAGTTCAAAGTTTCTCATTAATTATGCGAAAAAAGAAAGACAGCGATATTTTATTCCAATGAACAACATGAAGGAAGAACGATGAAGGTCAGAAAAAAAGTTAATTTAAAAAAAAATAAAATTAAGTTACGTTGTGAGTGATCAGATTGTTTGTAAAATGCCATTGAAGGTCGGGGGTTCTATTCCCGTCACGAAAGAAAAGCATATTAATTTTATTTCTCATAGCACGAGCATTAAACATATTCAGAATATTTATGTGAAATCACTGCGTTCTGTGCACGCGTCTCTTCATATATACATATAGACTGATAGAAACATAAATGAAAAAGTCATTGAACATTTCACCGTTCTCCATTAATTATAAATATATATAATTGATAAACAATTACGATGAAATAATTATTTTGGTAATCTATTTTTTATTTATTATCTTAGTTTAATAACCACAATTGAGTTTAAAAAACATCTACCGGTTTCGGAAAACACCTTTTCCTTCTTCAGGATATGTCATAACTAACTAAAAATATAGCATTGTTTTTCTATTTATCCAGAATCTATTTTTAAATTTAAAAAAAAAAAAACAACAATTATTTAAAAAGTAAATTTAGTACCTAACTCAAATTGCTCAAAATTTAAAAATAGATTCTGGATAAATAGAAAAACAATGCTATATTTTTAGTTAGTTATGACATATCCTGAAGAAGGAAAAGGTGTTTTCCGAAACCGGTAGATGTTTTTTAAACTCAATTGTGGTTATTAAACTAAGATAATAAATAAAAAATATGAATCTTAACCACCAAGTTAATATTGCTAATTTTAAAAGTATTTTGGTAATCGTTTAAAAAATCTAAAATTTGTATTTATCCAAAACACCGTACACACCGTATAGTTAAGGTTCAGAAAACAGTTGGTGGGATCCGAGTCAGACGAGCGTGCTGTCATTCAGGCTTTAAGCACGATTTAATTACGCGCTAAGCAATATTCTTGACTAGCCACAGGCATTTCGCACACCAGCAACTGTCGCCGAATCATTAACTTTGCCGATCTGTTACTTTAATTAACCAATCTGTGTAGTCATGTATTGTGACAGCTATCTTTAAAAAGCAATAAATAAAAATATAGTGTAGTCATTTTTTATTATTAAATACAAAAATATTTTACGCACTGTGGTAACTTATGTAATTTTTTTTTAAACTTTTAATACATTATGTCTTTTACTTTTAATACATAATTATGTCTTCTCATATAGTTTTAAAGCATTACGTTAATTGAATAATAATTAAACTTCCTTCGTTTGTGTTTTATTTAATCTAATATGTCTTTCTACGAAAAAAAAAAAAATATACAATTGTTCTTCAAACACCCTAGCAGTTTTTCGTGTTTATCTCCAAATAAAAAAATATAGAGGATGCTGAGTTTGCAACCAGTACACTCAATTACGTGACCAGTCATTTTCTGAAACGTATGAAAAATCTCTTATGAGTATAAGTTGCGATTATCAACCAATTACAATACATTTAATGATATATAAAGTAACAAAGTAAGTAAATATTAGCAAGTAACAGAACCATGGTTGTTTTTTTAATAAAAATTAAATGTGTCAATAAGAAAGATATCATCAATTTATTGAAAAAATATTTTGGTTGCCATCGGGATTCGAACCAAGAACTTTTCATATCCGGGATAACGCGCTGACCAAATAATGTCGACCTAGTAAGTTAACGACAAATTTTCGAACCTATATTCTATTTTCAAATGGATACATCCATTATTCCATTTATAAGCAATCCACTTCATATTATGGAGAATCTCAAATACCTTTGAGAAAAACCCGTTATAAAAAATATTTTTTCGATAAATTGACTATATCTTTCTAATTGATACATTTAATTTGAATTCAAATACCGCAGAACTATGTTCTGAAAAATTGCAACTTCAAAAAAAAAACCAAGGTTCATTTTATACATGAGAACAACATAGTAATATATAACTAGTAAATATTAATCAGGTAATTAATTTCAAATATCTTTAGATATAATATTTGGCATCTGTTATCATTTAAACATAGAAGAAAAAGCGCGTGTACTTTGCACGCAAGAAATAAGTTTTATTATATGAGAAACTATTCCTGACTTGGAATAGTTTTAAGTGTTTTAGGAATAAAAATGTTTATATTTTTTATTTATTATCTTAGTTTTATTAACCACAATTGAGTTTAAAAAACATCTACCGGTTTCGGAAAACACTTTTAAAATTTAATTTAATTTAATTTTTAATTAAATACAAGTCGAAATATTAGTGACAGATCGTTAATCAATTGTAAGGTAATTTTTAATCTAATTAGGAGCAAAATATTTACCACAATCCTTATTACTTAATTTTTAAAACACTTTCATTCATTCAGGATGGACGCACACTGACTGTTGATGGGGGAAGAAGATAGCGGCATTGGAATGGGGAATATCTTAAATAATGAATGTTTATTAAATTAAATTGGTTATTAATTACATTTGATTTAGTATTATTTAATCTAGGACCTCTATTGCGTGACCTGTCTATAAAAGATGAATAGCAAATAAGAATAATGCATTTTTGTGAATTATTTTTCACAACGGGCCGGTGAAAGGAAACGATACAGTTTTCTAGAAACACTATTTAGAATTTTTAATACACATATGTAACAAATTTTAAAGCAGACCCTATAAATAACAAAAAAATTACATAAACAGCCCTCATGCTAATGACGGAATAAATAACGCTCACCCTTCAACGCAAGGAGCTTCAATTTGAAATTAAATTAAGTTTTAACAGAATCCGGAACACACAGGTAAATTTTCCAGGAAAAGTAATTTTACGCTGCGGTTCAACGCTTCAGTCGGCCGATTCTTCAAACGGACTGTTTCACAAACTGCACACGAGAGGACCGAGAAACGATGAAGGAATCCCTTCGACCGCGTCCCGGGAAATACACTGCCGTTTGGAAAATTCTGGATCAGGCCGTACAGTCGGCAGGGGGATGAAAAAAGGTACAGGGAGTAACGGAGGAAACGTTGGCAGAAAGGGCCTGGCAACAATATCGATCAGTGCAAAGGGGAAACTCTTGCCCCGAGGAGTAAAGATGCTCCAAATTAAAAACGACCTCCCTTAGACGGCTAAAAGCAATTAAAAATTAAATATTCATTCTAGCGATTTAGACCTAAATGAAGGTTTCAAAAAAGATTATACCAAGATTTCGGACAACCCAACATTATTTATTGAGACCAAATATTTAAGGATATGTCTGTGGAGATATTGCTATCGCTATTATTCTAAAAATGTACTTCCTGCAGACGCTTTCAAGAATCTCTAATTTAAGGGAGAATTTTCTCCATTTACTGATTTATCAACATCTCCAAAAGGTCCGGGGGGTCTCTCCATCTTCATGTTTACCAAGAGAGGTAGAACTATTCCTATTGTGCTAACTCTAAATCAACATTGCCTAATAATGTTGACAGGGTTTTCTTGGGTCCTCGCATGTGATTTATTTTCTCGTTCTTTACTTTATTTGAGTCTTCCTTTCTTAACTTTTCCAATAGGCACCAAACCTTTATAAGATGTAAAAAGAATTCGAAATGATTTAAAACTAAAGTTAATAATACGTATATAAAAAGCAAAGACTTTCTGTCTATCCGTTGACCAAAAACTTGAGAACGGATGAACTGATTTAGAAGCGGTCATCTCCAGCGTATTGGACTAGTTTGAGTATTGAGTTTTTTTTTTTGAAAATTTGATATTCTTTCTCATGTAACAGTATAGATGTCGCTGAAGCTGAGACTTATTTTTGAAGTAGGGGCAATATCCTTTACGTGTATATATGAAATTTATTCGAATTATTAACATCCATAGATGGCGACACTGTGTAAAGTGTTCACTTAAGCCAGCCGATGACAGATCGTAAGCCCTGTAATGCCCAAGACTTCCATACTTCTCATATAAAAAATAATAGCTTCGTCTCTGTGAGACATCTATAACTATCGATACGAAAAAAATAAGGATATATTAATTTGAAATAAATGTTGAATAAAATGAGAATATGACAAAGTATGCACGAATTGAAATCGTCAACAATGAGAGGTTGAAACTCATTGTGTTCAGGCAGGATGAGGCAGGGAATGTATGATTATGATTTTTCCGTCGATTAAAAAAAACATGCATTTCCAAGCACCCATTTCCATGATCCCCGAGGGTTAATATTTCCACCCTTAGTTTTACACAGGTAGTGGGTGAACACGGAGGTTGGGTCGGAGTAGTCAAACGCAGACAAATGTTGTCTAAACAAACAGTCGACAGAAAAAGGAAAAAATACAAAGCAAGGCGCGAAATAAATAAAAGGTTGAGACCATTTTCTCCCCAAATGCAAAACTGTTTATCACAGGTGAATGGAAATGAAAAAAAAGGTTTGGGAATGGTGTTTCATCTTTTTTATTCAGATTGTAAATAACGAAAAATATATCCTTATTATGCCATTTTTAAAAATGGCTGAAGTCGAAATACATTTAGTTATGTTATAAATCATAAAAGTAAATTTTAATAAATTTAATATAAAATAATTTAATTACTTACCGGTTTTGCACCGGCAAGTAGCGCGAGATTTGAAGAACGCTTCAATGCTACAGCATTTCTTGGCTTAATTCATCTGTTCAGCAGATTTTCATCAAAATAAGCCCTTACATAACGATGGTAGAATTTCTGTCTCAAGTGTGCACATTCTTAGTACCTATATATACTTACATTATGTAAACGATCACGAAAAAGAAAATATTTTTCAACAGCGATACATCGAATGAAAACTAGAAGGTGCCCCGATAGCCTAATGTCGCTAGCGAACTTTTAGCACATTAATCTGAAGTATTCCTTTACACCGCGCGTCTTATCAACGGAATATGTTAATTAAGACCGAGGTGACATAATTTCAGGCGTTGGAATATTACTCTTATTAATTATAAAAGTAAATGAGAATACAGAAATTGCTTATTTATGGGAGGTCGACATACGTAAGTTAGATTCACATCAAAAGAGTGGCGTTACCTCGAAACTTCGTAATACATTTTTAGGCGAGATGACTTCCGACTTGACTTAATTATGTTTTCTATCAAGATTGCCGGGTTTTTAAAAACAATTTAAAGTTCACCATATTTATTGGAAAGTAACAAATAATTTAGTATTATGATAATTATGGGAATAATGAAAAAATTGAGCTGTTCTGAGTTCACTCTTTTCGGGTAGAATTGATTTATAAATATATATATGTATATATGTTGTGTTAACAATTTCCTACTGTTCAATAAATCAGAATGATATGCTAGAGACATCTATAATTCATAATGCACATCTCGTTTATAATGTTCAATTATTTTATGTAGATGGCGCTGAAACAATTATTCCTATTTATAAAATAGATTAGTTCCATACCGGAAGGTAGGTACGGTAACAATTGCTACCGCAATATTATTCCAACTGTAATTGTGCATAGGATGGGTGTACATGGTACCCGTGGGCTAATAATACAATAATAAAAAGAAAAAGTACAATAATAAAAATTTAAGATTGGAGAAAAATTGTTGCGTTTTTATTCGAATGTTTAAATAAAAACTGACGGCTATCCTGACGAACGTGTTACGTCTTGGCCAATCAGGCAGTAATGTAAAGCAGAATCGAAAAATATATGGATTTATGACTAGTTTCTGGGGCGCGAACACCGTCGGTTGCGTAAGCAACTTTGATACATGCCCAGTATACGACTCAAATGACAACGCGCACAACGAACTTCGTTATTTCGAAGTCATACGATACACCGAACAAAAATCAATACGAAATAACCATACACACGTCTCTGAGCGGAAATCTACTTAATAATCTAATAATAAATAATACTTTATAAAGCGGTAAAATAATTTATATGTCAAAAGCAATATTTGAACATGTTCATGATCACACAATTACACATATTAACATATTATATATATACATTTAATTTTTTTTTATAGATTTGGAGGTTGACTGGGTGGAATGGTTAACGTTACATTGTATAAAGTGATCACTTAAGCCAGCCGAAGACGGGTCGTAAGCCCTGTAATTACCCGTACTTACATATTTTGTCATTAACAAAAAATAGCTACATCTCTATGAGATATCTATTACATATTTGTTTTATATGTTAAAACATTCCTACTATTATTATTTATCTTATAATTACTACTCTTATTAACAAAAACATAAACCGGATTATTTATTTTCCAAATCAAGTGCTGCCGATAAAAGGCTCGCGGCGAGACCATAATATGATCTTGCTTTGTTATATTATAACAAGGTAGGTGTACGTAAGTACATTATTTGAAAATATGTTTCCAAATATATTACAATTCTATGTACAAAACTTAATGTAATGTTGCCCATAGGCTACTGCTATTAACGTAATAATATGGTAATGTGAGTAGCACGCATTATCGAAGGATTCTATCAAACGAACATGAAGTAGAATCGAAAATGTAACAATAAAAACACAAAATTAATATCTTTTCTTTCGCGATTTGTCCATTTACAAAAATATGTATATGCATAATTTTCCCCAGTGCATACTTATATATGTGCCTATTATTATGAAAGTGGTCTAAGTCAAGAAATTAAAAAAAAAATATATATTTATCAATTATTTTGCGTCACAATATTTTAAATGAATATAATATGATGCAAATTGAAACAATTGAATTGTATAATTTGAAGCGTTATATTCACTGTATTGTTACAACGTTCAACGGTATTCCGCTAGTGTTTATTTTGATAATAGAGTAAGTAACTTCAACTTTTAATTTTTTTATTTCCTTATAAGCTACATGCGAAATATAAACATTAATGCCGAAATAACTTATAAATCTAGTAGACTAAATCAATTTTGAAACATTGTGTTGTGAAATAAAAAAATATATTTTATTCAATTCAAACGTAAACCTTTAAATATCTCGAAACGTAAGAAACATGACTTAGACCACGTTCATAATAATGGGCACATATAAGAGTAAAAATGAAACAAAGCTCGATTAATCATTATTTTTGCTACGGTTTTATTCTTAAACTCATATTTATAGCAGTCCCTACCTGGCGCAGCCAGGGATTCCAGTTTTAGTTAAATTTACAATAGGGATTTAGGGGGAGGAGTCTATGGTTAGAGAGAGAAGGGATGGAGGCTATCTACTGCGCAGGGTCCAAAAGAATAACTATTCAAAATTTGGTTTAGAACGGTCAAAGGGTTGTAGGATTGCATAGAAACAGATAAGAATATTAGATGGTTTTCTATAAATATATAGATTAATACTATTCCTAAAATACAAGAAAAACACGAAATAATACACAAATTGGATACATAGAAAGTGACTAGAATATTCACTTTAATAAATTATTGATGCTTTGATAGAATATTTAAAAGCACGAGTCACTTTTTGGCTCGGGTTTTTGTGGCTCGATAACCGCGAACCATTAGCTGCATTAAGGCGGAAACCCTCGCGCGCGCCCGATGGAACCCTCCCGAGCGATTCGGGCGAGATACGAGATTCTACTAGGGCGGTATTCCACGCGTGTCAAAGATTAACTTTCACTCTCTGTTGCCTTTAAAACATAAAGAATTAAAATGAAATATTTTTTTATGTACATACCGTAATTTTTGGCGGCTTGGGCCATGGGGGTAAATAACAGTGAAAGTTATAACTTTTTTGTTTTGTAATGAAGTGCGCTATGAAATGCGAGCACAGGTGATGTGATTGGCATATTTAAATAAAAATATTTATTTATATGTATGTTCACGTACATTTTTTTAAACTAACTTTATATGCCACAAGACTAAATATAATAATATATATGAGTAGCTTGTTGGTGTAGTGGTCGGGGGTTCGCGCCTAAGTTAGTCCTATTTTCATAGCATAAGCATTTAGCTTAGTTTGAAAATAGTAAGAATATTGATGTGACATGTATTCCGTGTACGCATCTCTATTTTTTTTAAAATAAAAAATAAAATATCCAGTGTGTGGCTTTAATACCTTTTATGAAGTAAGGTGAATCGGGGTAAGCGCGACATATAAATCATCAACATGAACTTTGAAATGTTCTCAAATTTCATAAGATGATGCTATGACTTTGATAGAAGGATCATTAACTATTTCCTAATTTAAGTCTTTAAAAATCGGAAGGTAACCACCTTATTGGATAGCTGATACTGAAAACATTTTATGAAAATTGGACGAGTAGTAGTAGTAGTAGTATTATTATTCCTGACAAATTGTTAAAATAATGAAAACGTCTTAATGACAATATGAATTAGTTATTTTGATCCAAAGTTCCAAAAAAATCTAGTAAAATTGTTTAGAAGGGAAAAGTGTGACATATCATAGTGATTTTTTTTGAAATTGGTTAATTATTTAAAAAAAATAATGGAACTCTCTACACATTGCTAGTTGAGAAAGTTTCTATATAAAAATATATGCCGTACCACACCAACCACTGAGTAGAGCACAGGTGTAAAATTTACGGGGTAAGTGTATCTTGTTTTATAAATCGTAATCACAAAACTAATACTAGTACATCACAAACTACAACTCAAAATGAAGGTACTTATCTAATATCAGTGTCCTGGCGCAAAAGAGTATCGATATATACGAAAGATTGAAAACGCATACACAACTCGCTCGTTGACATTAAACATTTGACATAATTTGAAATGGTATTACAAGCAAACTAATGTTTGGATTTGCACCATCTCTGGACCGTCTCATCATATATTAATTTATAATATTTCTTAATACATTGCGGTACTGGAATCCAACTTCTAAAGTAATTACGAGACTTAGATGCACTGCCTCTAACTCACCTTATACTGATTCTTATAATTATGCAGCGCTACTTTAGTGTGCAAATGTTTAATGTATGATTGAAAGCGTGTGCAGCAATATTTTAATTAGTACATACATTTTATGTTATAAATATATATATTTATAACATAAAAAAATTTAACAATACTTAAACGTGATTATATACATACAATATAAAATTATTTTAAGTTTGCTGGCAAGAAAGCCTGCAATTAGTTTCAGAGGGCATGAAGAGTCTAGAAGTTTATCTAATAGCGTGGTTCCCCGAGCCTTAAGTATGGGGGGTGAGAACAAAGCTTAACAGAGGAAGTTAAATGATGTTTTAAAGACGTACGTCTCGGCAAGAACCGGTTAATCTTTCACGAGACTGCGGTCTTAATTGTAATGGGGTAAAAGAAAATAATAAATTAATTAAGCATTGAGATATTGTAAATAAAAATATTAAAAAAATTCTTTGTATAATGCTGGCCAAATTTAATTAATTATCGGGCCTTAATTTCGCGGATAATTTATAAGAAATTTTAATATAGCTGATGATTATTTACGAGGGCATGGTTGAAAAATTCACAGCTAGCCTCTACCGGACTATTGAAGGATCTCATTTTTTATTGTTAATTTAAATATTTTTAATACTAATTAAATGAATCAATTAAATCTGTCAATCGAAAAAATATTTTGTTGCTACCGGGACAAATACCACAGAACTATGTTCTAAAAATGCAACTCCATAACAAAATGAGTTTTCCTTAATTAAATCTTTTTATTTCTACTGGCAATATTTGACAGCGCTTGGAATTTTCGTTCACTTTTGACAGCTGTTTGAATTTGTTACGAATGATAATTTTCAGCTGCGCTCGCTTCGTGATTAAACATTTTTTAATCTTGATTTTTGAAATATTCAAAAAATTAAATTCCTTCTAATAATTCGGCTTGACTTTGACATTAATAAGATATACAAAAAGGTGTAATTTCCAAATTGCAAAGAAAATCGAGGATACGTTTTCCAGCGTGTAGTGTGACTGTCATGTCATATTAGAGCTAAATTGCGCCAGACAGGTACCTGCGGTAACTTCCGTAGTAAGAATGCTGCCTGCAAGAATAGCGTCCCTTCAAGAACAAAAGGCAACGCGGAATAAGTACCTACCCCGTGCCGTTTAGAATATAATGCAGAAGACAAGGTTTTGCTACAGTGTGAGAATAGCACATACGTAGATATAGGTAGTGGTCCATATTCTCAAAGAATCTCAAATGTGAGTATATTCGAGAGTTTCAGAAGTTGGAAGACAGAATTCGTGGGGGAAATGTATTTTTAAATCAAGTACACCTTTATCGTGGGTCACGTGCATCGGAAATATGACGGGATTTTAGAAGATTTTAAATATTCATTGTTCAAGATTTTTGGTTTGTACAGCATCTTTAAATTGTCACACGAGTGGCATTCCTGTATAAATCACCATTACCGTTATCATTGTTAAAAAAAATACACATTTTAAATATCACACTCATAACATTATCGAAAGGTAGGTACTACACATGCCACAAGATCAAACTCATGACAAAAAAAAATGTTTTACGTAAAATCATATTTGGAATAAATAACATTACGTGAAAAGATTCCTACTTTATAGTTGTCGCTAACACGTGAAGAGAGGTTTATATATATAATATATATTATCGTTTTTATTGTACTGTACTCGGCACTGGGGCGTAGTAAGAAAAATGTTTGGGATTAGTTGGACCTAAGACGACCTAAACAAACGAAATCTCAGTACAAAAACACGAGGAGACCGCGAAGAGTTTTGCTTCGGCTAGCAAAGATTTGTCTTATGTGGAGAAAAAAAAAAAGCGAAGAAAAGAAAGAGAAATTGGGAAATAAATGATGTCGAAGTGAGACAAAAATATTTGCGAGCAAAACACAAAGATACGGTAGGGGATACTAATTTACCAGAGAAATACATTTTACGATTAATGAAACGAATGTTGCGCGTCACGGTAGTCGAGTGTGGTCTATTTGTAATCTCGGCCGCTTCAGAGCGTGGGACATGGCACGCTGTGAAGAAAGGCCGCGAATGCAATAATGTGTTAGTGCACGCGGCGTTCTACCTGCCGGGGGATGATATCGCGTGTGCTGGGTTGGAGATGACAGATCACATGCGGAGTGGTAATGAGATATGATGGAATATTGTGAAAAATTGATACGGGTTAAAACCGTGCGCTAGAGATTGAAGAAGAACTAACCTGTCACATGTAAAATGATGGTGTAAATAAATAACTGTCTAAATTGTGTTTTGTTCTAGAAAATATAATTCATAGTAAAAGCTGGTACACCCACTTTGTTCAAAATAGGGATATTTATGCCCTCTTTTAGATGTTTGTATTTCGTATCTTCATCTTTGTTTAAAATTACGTATATTTAGAAAAATCTTTAAAGCGTCAAAAATGTATTTCAGTAAAACGTATAGATCGTAAGATTTATGATAAAGATAAAACTTACGTATCTGTTGAAATAAAATAAATAATTGATTCTTAAATTATCTTAATTCTATTTCATTTTATCACTAATTGATATTGAAACAGCAAAAGTTGTGAATCTTGCCTTCTACAAAGGATGGTATAAAAGTAATTGATTCTTAAATTTTATTTTAAATTCTGTGTTTTTTTTTTAAATAATTTATTATTAATATGGCGGGGTAGGGAAGAGAAGGCAAGGGATCTGAGCATTAGTTCGTTCAAAGTATATCATAATAATGTATAAGTCCCAAACAAATGGAAAACCTTCTCTTCTTAACAGCGTAAATAGAATAATTATTTTCTCACAACGTTAGTACAAATACCTTTTACAATAGACTCACACGAGGGAGATCTTACATACAGGCTGAATATTATGTTGCAGGTCGATGTTGTTTTTGAATAACTAAAAAATTAAACAAAATTTTTTAATTTGGTTTTTATTTATCGATTATTTGGTTTATTACAATCATGTATGGAATGTGACATCGGCCAAGTGGCTACCTCTGGCAGTGGCACAAATGGTTAAATATTTTTCATAACATTCTCGCACACTTCGTGTATTACTTCTAAGTACCCATACGAAAAATAGTCGGGAGCCATCAGATCAGGTGATCGAGGAGGCCAGTCGATATCACGACTTTTTGACATAATGAAAAATTTCTCCCAAAATTTCAAGTGTAGCATCGTCCTGTTGAAACCACATGTGTCATAGGCCCAATCGACCCAATTCGGCCACCAATAAGTATTCCAACATGTGACGATAGCGATTACCATTAATGATTACAGCATTGTCATAATTATTTAGATAAAATGTTTTAATGACTTCAACACATTGAGGCGTTAGATGTTATATAATAAATTGTAATAAACTACTTTCTACGAGTACCAAATGCGAACTGACAAATGTCTGCCAAACAAAACCGGCCTGGAACTTAATATTCACCTGCATATGACGATGCGCGATATATTTCTTACATGTACTATATCAATAAATAAGCTTACGAAAAGAACAAACATCGATCTGGTCACTGAACATGGTAAAAAGAGAAGAAGGGTCCATATCAATCAACGATTTGATACTGCTTGGTGTTGGTTGGTCGAAACGATAAATAATCACCTTCCACTCCAAACAGTATTTTGATTCTGTAGATTGCTGCACCGTCACCGATGTAAGTTCAAAGGGCAAATAAGTTAAATTCAGACCATAAAAATACTTACAACACTGACTACTGATGATGGAACTATTTTTTTTAAATAAGAAGTCTGACGTAATAATATAATTGATATAAAATAATATCAGTATTTATTATATTCACAGACTAGTAAATGAATAGACATGATATGAAGTGTATATATAGGAGATGGGTTTGGAGTTTTTTAGAGTTGCGAGACGAGGGGCATTCTACACTTATTCTTGGTGGAAACATAAACCCTATAGATTACGACACATTTATGCAACAGTAAAAGTATTTACTCTTCGAAAATTAAATTTTTGTGTAAACAAGACGCATTGTGTAAACAAGACACATGAATGCATATTAATATTGTCAGCTTTAATTTTTTCGTTTAGTTTTCATCAAGTCATATTTTTAAAAAAAGTCGGGGAGCTATTTGATTACGTAAGTGATACCAAAGTGATCACGTGGGTGTTACCTAAATGGAAATGTTGGGACTAAGAATTTGGATTAGTTCATGTCTATATATTTGGTATCTATGATTATATTATATATTACGTTAAACAAATGTATTTTTTAATCACATAAAGAATCCAAGAGTTTGATACCTATTTATTTCAAATGCATTACATAACTCAAATAGTAAATCTTACTAAAGCTAAGAAAATGAGTCTTTAAAGAGGTACTTACAAAAAAAAATCCGAGTAAAACGTTTGCCGCAGTTTGCCACATATATTTTGGAACGGTAATACAATCTTCTTGTATTCCTGAGAGAATTCATTTGTCCATTTACTAATACGTCCACTAGGAAGGAGGGATTTACAGAAGCACTCCGGTCTAAATCAGCTTGGCGGTATGTTCGTCTCCATTACCGGGAGCGAATCCTCAAATGACTTTCACGAAACGGACATTGATCGAATCACCCCCGAATGAGCTATCATTTTGGATTGATAATAATTCAGAACCAAAAACGGGGGGAAATATTACACGGAATTTTAGTAAAAGAAATTATAATTTCAAATGAAAATTACTCATTTTTATGTGCCTATTAGTTATTTAAATAAGTAGGGGATTTGCAGTTCCGTTTTGTGATTACTAAATTATTAAAAATAAATTAGATAATCAATTTCCAGTAGAAAATCCATCTATCGAAAAAATATTTGGTTGCTACCAAGATCTACCAAGACTTGGAACTTTTCCTATCCGGGGAAGCATATCGACCAATTAAAATTTTGTGAGAACTGTCACATTTTTTAATGGATATGTGTGTGTGTGTGTGTCATGTTAGTGAGTAGATGAGTGGTGGGGAATGAACCTTTCAAGAGGCCGTCTCTGGGAGAACAGCTCTCTTACATCACAGCTTCTTCTGAATAACTAGTCAATCTCTGAATGTATAATTTATATTACTGTATCAAGTGTTGTAATAAACGTATTATATTGTTACCTGGAAAGACTGAATTTCACTTACAAGGAATTGGGACCCAAGTAATTAGACAGTAATCAGATGATAGAACCTCGAGGAAATCTGGTGGTAATCGAAGATTTATCACAGTTTTCGACTAATCTGGAACATATATATTATTCCGTATTTAAAAGCAATAAACTTGTAGAAAAAACTTATTATTTATTCATCAGATTCAATAAATTCAGCTTACATGTATTGCCAAAGTAATAAAAATATGAATAGTGTTTTTATATAATGATGCAATTTAATTTATCAAATAAATTAATACATACAAGTTGTAGTATGAACGACACTAAAAAAACGTGAAATGAATTGGAGCGTGAACTGTGTTAGTGCACAATATTGGAGTGGCATGCCACAGTAACCTGAAGTACCCACACAAGAGGGAAGCTATTGATTCATAAGGATAGTTCACGCCCGGAATCTCAAGTACCTTTTGATGACAGTGATAGTAAAAAAGTTTATCGTCTTTGAATCTGTACAATTATCGCTTATTGCTATCATCGCATCGAGTGTGACATTTTTATATTTGATAAACATGTTACTATTTAAATATGTAATAAATCAATGTCTAACATATTATTAATAAAGAGTATACGTTACATATCTCGGACACATGTACCATCATATAATGTATGTCCTACACTTCTTCGAGTAGGTGTTACAAATACACTAATATTATTAACACTAACTATTCTTATACGTATGTTATATTCGACCAGCGAACCTCCTACAAAATTTTCCGATATTATTTTAACTCTATTTCAAACATGCTATATTTATTTTTAACTTTCTGGGTTAGCCTCCGTTAATATAATACATATATTAATAGAGAAATACATTTTTATTATTTTATTAATGATACATTAATTTAACAGGTATAAAAATCACCATTATATTATTATATGACAATTTGGAACAGTATCCAACTATGCACGTAGCCAAGATGGTAGAGAGCTCGTTTAGCATGTGAGAGATACCGGGATCGATATCCGACGCCTCCAAATAAAGGTGAAAATAAAACACAAGATAAAAGTGAAAGTAAAATGTAATGAAATTTTTTAACGCGCTATTTCTAACTTAGCAATTGTCACAAATTTCACTAGAACAGCCTCTGAAAAATCATTATATGTTAAAAATTATTAAGTCATAACCAAGTCATGTGATTGTTAAAAGTTTTTGCGAAAACGGGTTGTTTGATGGTTAGTAAAAAAATATTTACTTCTCGATAGTAGATCCCGTAGTAAACTCTTGTTATCTGCGATATCGGATAGTAAATCAGTAGTTAAATATGGCGGACTTTTCACAGCCGTTCCAAAAGTCATCTGACACATTGATATTTTAAAAGTTGCAGTACACGTCAATGAATCATTCAATATTCCGCTATTTTAGTGATGATAGTTCGTCCAATGATGATCTCGTTGTTTAATTTACATTATTACACATAATACGAAAAAATGTCATCACTAAAGTGACAGATTTCGAATGCCCAGGCGAATTTTTTTTAGATGATGCATAGAATAAAGCATATTTCATGATTATTTGTCACGCATAGGCACCTCCATCTATACTTTGACAGTAGTAAATTTGATATACCAACAACCCGCCAAGGACTTTTACTACGGGCGTTAGTAAAAAGTTACCATAGCATAAAGTTACTACTGATTACACAACCGGTCCTCAGGCGGCAATCTATAGAATGCGAGACTATGTTTTTGGGGGCGTTCTAACCAAGTAGCAAACACGGAAAAGGACACGGACACGTTTGTGAAATATTTAAATCACTAAACACACCGAACCAAATTTCACGACAATGGTTCACTACAGAACGTTAGATATTATCGAGTGTACCAATCACAATATATAATAATATTTAAGAGCCGCGGGCCCTGAGTTATTCATTCCTCTCTATAACGAAAGATTGTCACGGGCCATTAATTGAAAGTCCAATATAATTTATGTTCCAATATTACAATCGTGGGTGTGGCGCTCAAATCAATGGTTTAATTTAGGGACGGACGTGTGGCGAATTCTAAACAATTCTCTTTGCGAAACCATTCGGCACCCGCGGCGGGCGGCGCGGGGTGCGGGGCTGGGCTCGCGAGGCGGGTGAGCAAGAATGTCCGTGGGCTGCATATCAAAAGCTCGGATTTAAGATAAATGTTGTATTGGAAAACAGAAAATATTGTATGTATTTGGAAAAATTTGCTGTTAAAATAAATGAGATGAGAACAAAAGCAATATTATATTAAATAAAATAACAATCACTTTGTAAGAAACCACGAAATTTATTATACGTCAACCGGTTTCGCTTATCTCAAGCTTCATCAAGACGTATTTAAAACTAATCATAAACACAAAAATAGTGCATTTATATATATATACATAAAGAGAGAGATAGAATATAAAACTACATGCGAAAGAGAGAGACAAAATACATACACAGATAGACGGATTATTAAAGGAGGAGAAAATACAATGTTGATGGATATAAATTTCGTGGTTCCATACAAAGTGATTGCTTTCTACAAAAATATATAAAAAAAGAAGCAATATTATTAAAAGAGCACTGAAAAACATTAATTTTTGTTTTCAAAACATACGATGAAACAATATTTTTATTTCTAATTGGCCTCATTAACAAAAAATAAAAACAAATAATCTAGCATAGCAGTATAAAATGTAAAAGTGACACGTATGGACTTCCGTAAGATAACATTCTTTTGCACATTACATTTTATGGATCAATTAGTGTGCGTCCGTCCCGACGAAGATAATGAGTATTAAGGAGAACACATTATTGTTGTGAAGTTGCAGTTTTCAGAATAGTCAACTTACTGTGTTGGTGTGGTGTAATCAGTTAACGCATTTCCCGGTTAGGAAAGGATCCAAGTTCGAATCCCTGTATCAACAAAAATATTTTCGATAAATTGAACTTTCCTATATATCTTAGTAATTGATACATTTAATTTGTAGTATTACAGATAGTATCGAAACCGATTGATGTTATATCAAAGTGGTTTATATAAACAAATGCTATTAATCATTCAAAATATGAAATTTGATATATCAGTTATGTAACTGACCTGTCTTGTCTCAGCGCTACAATTGCGCACGCAGATGATGCACAGCATATGAGTGAATGATGATGAAATTCTGTTAAATGCTCGCACCGATAAATAATCATTTTTTTATTCACCCACGACAGAAGTCAAAAGTCTGAAAGAACTTTTCAAAACATTACGCAGTATCCACTTATCTAAAACTCGTAACAACCAACTAACTGTCCGAAGAAAAATGTCCTACTTTGACAAGAGAAAAGTTTAGATGGGAGATAGATTGTTTGCAAAGTTTGCTCAAGAGTCGTCCAACAAGTGGAGTGCGCGATGAAAATATAACCACATTTATCACAGTCGAACGGTATGGATACGAGTGAGACGGAGAACATTATCATCACGGGTCAAAGATAAATATTATGTTATGGATTGCACAACGCATAATTTCTCAAAGGTAATAATAATAATAAAGCTAGCAGATAAGTAATCGGCCGCTAGGCCCTGCGGGCGGCTATTGTGACCGCTGCGTAGTCAAAGTCTCAATAGCTATCGCCGCTTGCTGGGCCCTGCCTTAGCCGCTCGCAGGTTCTAGCAACAAAAAGCGATCGGGTGTCGCCGATTGCTTTCTGCCTTTTGCATTGACAGAGAAGTAATCGGCGATAACCGATATCATATAGCATTCTGTATTGCTGTCCCTGGAATTGTTCAAATGGTGTTTTTACGTACTAACTTTGAAATATATGTATCCATTTTAAAACATTCTTAAAAAATACGAACAAAACATTTATATTGTTATAATTTGACAGTTCTATCATAGATAAGAAACTGACCATAGAGTGCGACGCGATATGACCATGAGACATAGATGGGATGGGATTTACGTACTGTTTTTGAATATATAAAAGAGAAAACAATAAACTTATCTTAACCTTACTTAAAAAAACACGTTATTTTTAACCACGCTGGCACCTCACACACCTGGCCGTTTAGTCAAGCATCCAGAAAGTCATAGAAATAGATGGGGATACGAAATATTATTATGGATACAATAATAAATACATGAAAATGATAATAATAATATTACCGTCAGTTCGAGGAAATAAACAATGCAAGCGTGTAAAATGATGCTAATCATTATTTAATAAAAATTCGGGGAAATCAAAACACTTACCGTTTCTAAGGGATTAGCCAGATGTCTGAGGAAGTCTGAAAAAAGAGAAACCACATTATAAATTAAAATAAGATTTATAGGCTCTGATAGAAGTCTTCTGAAATTTATTTATTTAAATGATAGACATTACTTTATATAACTCAATTTAATATGGTTATGTGTTTCAGTGATTTTTAAAACAATTTCCATAGACTGGTAGGTATAATGATGATACCACAAAATCATAAGAAAAAGTGCTAATTTCAAAACATGTTTAAGGTATTTTCAACTCAACTTGATAGTTTATATTATTATGTAAGTTGACAATGAAGAAGAAAATAAAACGTGCTAGGCCTTGCAGGCGGCTATTATGATAGCTTTGCGGCCAATAATGGCCGCTGCGCGACCAGGGCTTCCATAAAATCTATATTTCAATGCGGAAATCCCTATTGCATAGTTTTAACAATAGTGCATTGTGCATCCTTATTATATTGCTTTAGATGAAATATAGATTCTACGGAAGCCCTGGCCGCGCAGCGGTCACCGTGGGCCATGTAGCGGCCACTATCGCTACTATAGGCCCCGCCTAGCAGCATTGCTTTTTTACAAGCGCATTCTGTATTGCCCTTCCTGGAATTGTATAAACAGATCCAAGTCCAATAACATATCCAATAGCGGTAGTTATAAGTCATTGATAAAAGATGAGGAAGTGTAATATTATTATTGATGTTGTACTCTAGCTATTGTATATTAAGGCGGTGTTCGCACGTAGACTTTTAAAGAATATTCTTTATTAAAAGGCGATAAAGCAAAATAAAATACAGACCTGTATGAAAGTGGATGAAAATTGGTATCATGGTAATAAACGATAATTGTTAGCAGTTTTGAACTTTTTCGCTTACAAACTGCTATTCTTAAGCCGAGATTTGATGACCAGTTTCCACACTTAATTTGTGGTGTAGTCACCAGTTACAAAATACGCGCGTAAAATCTATTACGTTCATATTTGATGAGGAGTCATTTATGGAGGTGTATAAGAATTTGAAGAGAGCTTTCGTCATATCAGCAACGAACATTCAAAAGTCCGACCGATTGCTTTGCTAGCGTTCTTTGAAGGAGTTGAAAAAAAATTGGTTTCAATGACGAAATTTTTGTGATAACACTACATGTGATTTATGTTTAATAATTTTATTAGTTGAAATGAAAAAAAAAAGTTTATTTAACTAATAAAATTGTTAGTTATGACAAATGTGTCCGAATTAATGAAATCTAAAATATTTTTGAACTAAAGAGATAAGATTCAAAAGAACGTTTACAGCTAAAAAAAACTTACATGTATTTCTGGTATAATAAATAAATATACCATTTGACAACGTGCAAAATAAAAAATGAACAAAAAATTTAGGATAATTAATTTAACAAGTAAAGAATGTTGGTCTTATTGGATAATTTAGAAATAAGTAAAGTAATTTAACCATCATTCCAAATACGCTTCAAGTTTTCGGATCATTAAGTTCATTGTATTTTTAATCGTACTTATTGTATACAAATCAGGTACTAGAATATATTTTTGATAAATTTTAAACGTTTAAATTTTCGAAACAAAATATAAATTTATGTCAAAGTTTATTTTTTATTACCATGAGTAATTTTTATAAAATTAATATAATATAAAAAAAACGTTCAATTACTAATTGAGCGAATGGAGACATTATTTAAGATTTAAACTCATCTATGAAAATTTATAATTACATAATAATCATAATGCATTTCAATTAAGTTCCAAAATCGAACATATTGGGTTAAACACAGTAGGTACAGCAAATTAACATAAATTAAAATGATTACGAAATCTATTAGTGCGGTTTCTGTGACTGCCTAACGAGAAAAAATCTGGTTTAATTATAATTTTGTTGATGTGGTGTCTGTAAAATAGTTTGATTTTATTGATTTAGTATATAGAAACTATATAAATCATCAACAATGAAAAATATTTCAACACAATATTATCCGTGTTACGGATTCGTAATTTATTTATTTATTTGTAACTATATAATACATATAAAAATTTGTTTGGACTGTGCCCGTCTCACTAGAGAAATTCTGTGTCGAGACGGGCATAGTTTACAAGCGATTGTTCAATTAATTAAAATTGCAAGTAGATAGATTTATCAACATATAAAAGTTGTATATGAAGAACAATTTTAAGGTGGACTTAATTTTTGGATCACTTTGTAGCGATAATTAATAAAGGTATGAGTCAATATGTTTGGGCACGAATACTGGCTCTACCCATATTACGAATCCAAGTTTTAATATAAAGTTTCATGTTCTTGTGACAATTCAATTGATTTAAGTCTTTTAGCATTCTATTAAACAGTTTAGGTCCAATATATTTGTAGTTCCTTTGACCAAATGTAGTATGTGCTCTTTGGGTTTGAAGGTTATTTGTATTTGTTCGTGTGGAAATTATGTTTTGTGTTGTTTTAAAATGTGTCTGTTTGTATTTATATATGTATTTGAGAGTAGTATTAGCGTATATTTGTCTAATATCAAAGACATTGAATTTATCAAAAATTTCGTCAGTGCTCGTTGTGATTGGGGATTTGAGGATAACTTTTAATATAATTTTTTGAGCTGCTATTATTGGATTAATTGCAGACATAGTCGCTCCACCCCAAGCAATTATATCATGCTCTATGATTGATTGACAGATAGCGTAATATGCCATTTTAAGGAATTTTATATTAAGGAAATTACTAATATTTCTAAAAAAATATATTGTTTTATTTTATTTTATTTGCAATGAGTTGTGTATGATGATTCCATTTGAAATAAGGTTAAATTAAACATAATTCAGTTCGCGTCAGCGAAAGTTCCGAGGGTCGGGTTTCAAAACGAAAATACTGTCGTGTAAATCTGCTGCATTGCGAGTGAATGCAGCCTAATTCACAATCAGATAGAATCAGCTAACGAATCCTACAGAGAGGCGAGAAAAGCTCACGGAGACGGAAGATTGGGAATAAATGCGGAAAAATAAATAAAGTGTGCAGTGAATTTGATTGGGGGATGAATAGTTATAAAATACGAAAGTTTTCATGAAAACTAATTCCAAATAAATAAATGGTCTGTAAAATTAATGACGAATGGAATCGAGATGTGATAAATTGTAAGGAAAAAATTAGTAAGCAATTCAATATTAATCTTTAAACAAAATGTTTTTAATACCATTATTAAAGCGAAATTAGTGACAAAGCTATAATTTGACTAATTATTAATAACAAACTGTAATAACACTGCTATTTTGTTGTAATCGTACATAATGCCTCCATTTCATTCCATTAAAAATAATTTTGTATCAATGATCTGTAACAATAACTGTTCTTATAATAAGTTAATTTATCACAAAATGATACAATAAAATGAATACAAATTAAATGTATCAATTAGAAAGATACACGGGAAAGATCAGTATATCGAAAAAATATTTTTTTATAAATTGAATTTTCTTGTATATCTTTCTAATTGATACATTTAAATTGTATTAAAATATCACAGAACTATATTATGAAAAGCTGCAACTTTACAATAATAACGTGTTCTCATTAATTAACTAAGAAATTAAATATTTTAAATTAAATCGTATTTTATTCGAGAAGTTAGAACATATATTATGTTAAATACTAAATTAATGTATTAATTATAAATATATACATATAAAATCAATTTTGTCAAAAATATTGTTTTTGCGTCACCGGGATACGAACCTGGATCTCTATTTACAATCCGGGGAAGTACACTACCAATTGTGTTATAACGCCAGTATTTTTCATGTCAAATTTTCGAACCTATATGTTACATTTTTCAAATGAATACACCTGTCGTTCCATTATTTGAAAGCCATCTACATTATTTTTACAGAATCTCAAATACCTTTGAGTAAACCGACTGCAGACACCAGAAATATCAATTCATTTTTATTAAATTTTGGACACATTGATACAACATATATTATTAAGAAAAACACATTCTTATTGTGAAGTTGTAATTATTCAGAACATACGGTCTGTGATATTTTAAATACTAAATTAATGTAAATATTTATAATTAATACATTAATTTAGTATTTAAAATATCACAGACCTATGTTCTGAATAATTACAACTTCACAATAAGAATGTGTTTTTCTTAATAATCATATATTATGTACCTACTCGATAATTACAACAAATATATCAAATAATTATAAATGCTACTAGGGAATTGAATCCAGAACTTTTTGTTGCCGGCAGAATGCAAACGAAGAATGAAAGTAACAATAGTAGAATATAGAAAGCATTTTGGGGTAAAGTACCGTTAGCAACTATATTTTTACAAAAGAGTGGTGTGTTTATATTTTTCTACATGAAATATCTAAAGTGTTTCAATAAAATATTTCCAGAATTAATTTTAACTAAATTATGAAAAATAAAATAAAAAACAGTAAAATGTATGGTTAGAAATTTATAAAAATAATCACTTTATTACAAAACCCTCCGTCAAAGGAACAGAATAACATCGACCGGATTATAATAAGGACGCCAATGCAATGTATAAAAACAGCCGTTGAGAAAGCTTTAAAGATTTAAAAAAACTTTCAAAGTGTGTCTAGAGGTGGACTTACGCGACGTGCACCAGAGCTTTGAAAGACTGCGCCGTGAATAAAAAAAATGAAACGAGTATTACGCTTAGTGCTCTAACGCGGCGGCAGTCTGAGTACCTTACGTTCATTATTTGTTTGGAATCGTTGTGAAGGGGTACTTCACTCTTCTGCTGCTCTTAAAATAGTAGGGGAAACTCATTCAGCTCGTTGCGAGAGCTTAAAGCTGATAATCGCGTGTCTGATGAATACCAATTAATGCAAGACTGTTCTAAACCACACATAAATAAACGCAATTTGAAGACGATGGAGCAAGTATTTAATCGTATATCGGTTAACTTGCTGTTAGTTCTAGTTTAGATAACGAGGGATGACCAGAAAAAATATAATTATCCAAAAATTCGAATTAAGAAAAAAGTAATTAGCGTTGTTAAAAAAAACACAAGTACATACTTATTATTAAATATTGCACATGTATGAGATTGTCAAAACATAAAGTAATTTAGCGCAGTGCACATAAATAAAAATATAAACAAATTAAAAATGAACCAAACACGTTTCCAACACTTAGATTAACTTATTGAATAATATAATTTTAAACAAGTTGAAAATAGGAATACATTTTAGAATGTTTTGTTTGCACGAATTATTTAAGTTTTAAGGACTAGAACAATTCTTCATCCACATCATTTTGTCCCTCAATAAATCGTCTCACTTAGTTGATATGAATTAAAGCTTCGTCGGAATTCGGAAGCTTCTTAATTTCGGGAATATCTGATTCTTTATCCGATGATCCACTGATATCGGCAACAATCTCATTTTCGGGCAATTCTATGTTGGGTCGATTGATACTCTTAAATTTTGTCGATGATAATTTCGAATTAAACAAAGTAGTTCGAAATATCAATGTTTCTTTTGAAACAAAATTCACGGGATCAACAAAAAAATTCGAATTAACAAAGTTCGAGATATGCATGTTCTATTGTATCTCTAATTTTACAATATTTTTCTTCTTCTTAAGAGACATTCCCTTGTTATTAGAGCTCTCGGTAACCTCTGAATCCGCCCTCTCATATACGAACTCCAGCAACTGCCGAATAACCGTTTTTCACGGCTATTCTCTTATTTTTCTGCCATCTATCTGTCCCTCTTTCACTGCAGTTTAGAAGTATATTATGCTGGAGGAAATCAAACATTTTTAGCGTCTGTTCGTTATGGTCCGCATGACGTTCATTTTCATTCTATTTCTTCAAAAATATCGAAATTTTGTTTATTTTCAACTCATCCAACTAATTTTCCGCCCTTGTCTTCCTTCTTTCAATGTGGTTAGGAATGTGTTATGCTAAAAGTTATGACGCAAACATTCTCCGCGTCTGTTCGCTATCGTCCTCAGGACAAATATATTTGCCAGTTTTATTTCGTTTTCTTTCTGTCTAACAATTTTCCAACACTCTCCTCCTGCACAACATTTCGAAATCTTAGTCAATAACTAATAGTTAGTTATAACCTTCAAATGTTAATATTTAAATAGATTTTCTTTTAGTTTCAAAAATTTTGGTACTCAGCCGATATAAGCGATAAAATCATTAATCAAATTAATTAATCTAATAACGATAATTCGTTCGAAAATAAATATCAGAATGGTCTCATTTACTGTTTTTTTAATCTTAACGCGATACATACAACCATAAATATTTATTATCAATATGAAAAGTTTTTTCCAATACATACTTTCGCCTATTCTTATCTTAATGGTATCTTGAACAGTATAATGTGCGCGTGTCGGCCACCAGGGAAATCGAGCAATTTCTTCGCTGTTCCTCTAACATATTCATTCCTCATAGAAAATTTCTTTCAAAGATAAAAAAAAAAACTACCGCCTATTGCCTTCACACTAGCGCTTGGCTCACAATAGTCGAAATGTTAAATAGAACTTTCTAATTCAATTTTTATAACACTTAGGCAGAGTTTACTTCGGCAGAAACAAGTGTCAAAGAGCCCCAGGTAGTAAACGAAATAAAATAAAAATGTACGGCCCGTTGGTTTTCGGATCTTGCGGTGAATTTTATAAATACGCGAGCCGAAGCCACCTCTTGAAAGAAAACAGATTTGAAGTTTTTCAACCAACCAGGCGTGAGGACTAGCCCTGTACTGAATTTTGATTCGCCTACCGCCGTGAAAAGGTTAAGAACAGGGTGCCCAGGCGTATTGAAATGTTCAGGACTGTCCGGATAAAGCTGATCGTATTCTTATGATGTAGTAACATTTTATATTATTGAACAGTGAGGTCGATAAAATAAAAAATTATTTATTAATTTGTTAACGCCCTTATGGGCTTTTACAAAATAGGTTTGGTATAAAATTAAAAAAAAAAACACTTGAGCAGCTACACAGTATCATGGAATACATATACAAAAATAGAAATTTAAAAATAAGCAAAACAAACTATAAAAATAGAATAGAGAAATAGAAATTTAAAAATAACCAAAACAAACTATAAAAATAAAAATTCAAGACAGAAAAGACAATTAGTATCTAAGTCAGTTGTATCTTTGACTCAGAACAGCATCAAAAACATCACTCTTATATTTAAACATTAAGTATCGGAATATATCGACAAGGCAATAATCGTTCCCGAGCCTGTGAAGTCTTTGTATGAGTGCATTCCTATAAAAATTAGTATATGATGAATTTACACGGAACAGCACCGACGACCTGGTACTCCGTGCAGGAACGTGGTATACAATCAGTTCAATTAAATGGGGCGTCCAGTATGCCATTTAGTATTTTAAATAAAAATAATAAATCACTTAAAGTTCTTCTACACGACAAGTTGGTTAAATTAAGAGTGCTCATTAGAAAATCATAATTCAATTGTTCAGCAGGTATACACAGTTTGAAGTTAATAAACCTTAAAAATACATGCTGAACCCTTTCTAATTTCGATTCGTGCACTTTATAAAATGGAGACCAAATAGTTCAGTTAAATTCTAAATTGCTACGAACCACAGCTGTGTATAAAACTTTAAGCGATTTGAGTGAATTGTCATCTTTCACCGTTCTTAATACAAAACCGAGATATATCATAGCTTTATTCGTGATTTCATTAATGTGTGGAACGAATGACAGTTTTTCATCAAATAATATGCCAAGATCTTTAATTTGTGATACTTTTTTAAGAGTAACGCTGTTCATGCCGTCATGAAAAACAATGGGTTTTTTGATTCTGCAAAACGTTATAGATTAGCATTTATCAATATTTATAAAAGTTTGTTGTGTATACATCATTCAGGTAATTTGTTAAGGTTAGATTGAAGAATAAGACAGTCATTTATCGACTCAATTGTTCTGGATACTTTAAGGTCATCAGAAAACAACAATATGTCGACTTTATCAAATGTAGCAACAATATGGTTAACAAATAATAAAAATAAAACTGATCCTAAGTGTGAGCCTCGAGATACACCACTAGAAGCCTCAAATTGAATCGACGTACAACCAAAGATTTTCACACATAGTATCCTGGACGATAGGTAACATTCAAACCATTTTAAAATATTCCCACTAAAATATACCCCAAATGTGGAGCAACACAACAAAAAAAGTTAAATAAAACATGGAAATACAAAAAAAATTAGTTTTCATTCGAAAATCATTCGATTAGTCAAGAAAGCTATAATACTAAAACAAATTTCTACATTTTGAGCCTTAGTACCAACTCGGGCTAATGACAATATGGTCATCCTCGTTGGGAACCGATTTTTTTTCTGCGGGTAAATAAGGCACATCACCAATACACATCCGGGTCGTGATTGTAATCTTTTAAAATTATTTTCGTAGAAATCGCCACACAAATATTTTTTTAAATATCTATAATATATCACAAAAGACAACGAATGTTTGATAAAAAAAAAAAAAGAAATTTCGACCAGAATTGACCGTAATTTTAACTACCTTCAAGAACTCTCTCAAAATAAAAAATAATTAAAAAATACGTAATATTTTACTCTGAAAAACATACTTAAACTTTTTCATGAACAAAAAACTATATAATGTTTATGGGGAATCAAATTACTGTAAACTATGAATAAAAATATATTATTGAGTCTGACATATTTTTTAAGTGAGTAAATAATAAATATTGGAACATTACATCCAACAATTTATATCTGTTGGTCTACGTGTGCTGAAAGTATTATTTTATAAAATTTACACGCACAGAAAAACCTATCACATTTTTATCAATACTGGATTTTAATGCTAAGTTTAATACATGTATGTTTTATATGTTCTCTCATCAAACCGTTAATATTCTGAATCTATATATATATATATATATATATATATATATATAGATTCAGATTATATATATATATATAAAGATGAGTGTTTGTGGGTGGGTACCCCAGCCACCCACAGATGTTTGTTTTTGTATACAAATCTACAGTTTTATTCCGAGCTTGATAAAATTTTGCACACTTGACTTTAAAAACAACAGGAAGGTCACTGTCTACATGAGATATCGAAAAACTACCCCCATCCCCCTAAATGAAGACTGTTCACTCTGCGTACAGACCGGGCAACGCCGGGTACTTCAGCTAGTAGTTAATAAATAAATAAACCATTCCATTTGCACTTGAGTGTCTTTTAATGAATTTATTATACATTCGATTCATGTATTAAAATTAAGTGGATAACTAATTAAGCTAATCTATTTAGTAATGTAATGGTAAAAGCGTCTAAATGAATAGCACTAATGTCACAATTGTAAACAAAGAGTAGGAAAAAATCCGAGTGCGTAATTTAGTAATAATCTAGTTTTATTAGTAAAATTGAAGTGAAACTTCTTAGCTTTAGAATATAATAAGGTTATTCGTTTGATAAAACTCGGCATGTTAACAAAAGATAGATAAACAACATTTCTTTATTCAGACATCAATTTCTTTAGAATATAAAAATGAAATTATAGGCTTATAATTTGGTACGGACATTATTGAGTGTAATTTATCTAAATATCTTGCAAACACCGCGTAAATTGTTACTGCTATTGTAGTTGATAAAACCGGATCATTATTAATTGTTAGGTTATGTTAAGTCACATTTATTATTCAATTTTTTTCCAGTAAAGATAGAAGCGAACAAATTGGGCAAATGACAAAAAAAAAATCTATATAGTGAATTGTTTGAAGTCCGAAGTAACAAAAGAAGAGACGTCTGAGTAATAAAACTTCGGATTCTCAAGGAAAAAATGTGCGCTTATTGCCATGTTTATTATTAGTTGGTTTTAGTTTCACGATTTAAAAATTGAATAAATATTTTTTAAATATTTCTCAAAAGTAAAACGGCGCAGCAACGTGATTTTTTTTAAACGAAAGAAGTCTTTTTGTAAAATATTGTAAGGTGTATTTTTGATTATCCAAAATTACATAATTTTCGCTTCAAATCTGCGTGACGACGTACTTTAATTCCGATTTAAACTATTACCCCGTGGCCAAAGATCACTCGGAACGAGAATTATACGATAGGTAAAATATGTATAATATAAAACATTAAAAAAAAAAAAATTATAAAATCTTGCCATATATACAAATTATCGCCCTGCTTTAATCAATAATAGTCATTAGTAAGCGTCGCGCACTTGTAATGCTCGAACATTTTCAAACCAAAACCAATTTCACGATTTTAATAGTGGAGTTGGTTCGCAGTTCATATTTCCAAGTCAAACTTCGTAAAAGAGAATATGAGTTACGGAAGCCGGTATATTATTCGCCACCATCGCGAAATGCAAACAACTACGACTAGAGTACGAGTCAAATAATAATAAAAATCTGCAGTATACTTGGTCCACTGAAAAATCTAAAGGTACGCAATATTTCTTAAAAAGTAGAATTTGAATATAACCCTTGAAGGCGTCACGCTACGCCTAGCTTCTAAAGCAGGTATCGGCAACCAATGACCCGCGGGTCACCCATTTGATAATTTCAAGTGACCCACTTGAGTTCCGCAAATAAAGTATAATAAAAAATTATAAAACATAAAATGATTGATTTTAAAAGTTCAACATTGTGGACGGACAAATTCAAGGCAAGATTTAGAAAACACGGAAGATAATAATTTTCTCATGATATTGTGTTAGGGTCACTTCCTGGGAAATTTTCACCTTTGAAAAAAGTTGGCTTTACCAGTTTGTCCACGTTCGGTTCTGCGTATAAATATGAGCAAATATTTTGATACATAAAATTTATTTTAAGTAAGAATAGAAGCAGATTAACTAGTGAAAATTTACACACTTGTATTCATTTTAAGGTGACTAAGTATGAACCAGACTTGACTAAATTGATGTCACAAATTCAGCATCAGGGGAGCCATTGATAACGAAGAGAATGCTTATAAATAAAGTTCATAAATTATGAATGAACTAAAACTTGACAATTATATTTGTTTTTATAATAATTTAAAATAGAATTTTTGTTTTTTTATGTTTAGTTTAAAAAGAGTATAAAAGCATATTTTAATAGTTTTCTCAATAAAATGTATCTTGGTATTCTCTAAAGGATTGTTTTAAAATGAAAATACGCATTGACCCGAACCGTTTTTTTAAATAGTCACATTTTGGTTGATTTTGACCCGCAGCCAAAAAAGGTTGCCGACGCCTGTTCTAGAGCATGGGTACCCAACTTCTAGGATTCTCTGGGCCACATCGAGCCCACAAGCACTGTATTTAGTACCTATTTAGTGGTAATATTAAAATCAAATGCAGTTACCTAGGCAGGATGGGCGCGCACATATCTGGTGCTGAACGATCTACTTTTTTTAATACTATGTATACATAATAGCAAAGTACCATCCGCGAGCCGCTGGTTGTTGGGTTCTCATGTTCTGGAGCTAGTAGAAAGGTAGGTACTAAATTCCTCCGATGCTCCTTCTCCCACAACACATTAAAAATGAAATTGATCCCATTAAGATAGCCCCTATAAAAAAGCTATCTTTTTTGGCAATGCCCTCATCATTTTGAATTACTAAAATACTATCGTATAGATGCTATTGTACATATAATTTCCATGATAAGTTTATAAGATAGACGGTGGATATGAACAGGTATCGATTAAAATCAAAATAATAGTTTGAAAAAAATGGTATTGTTGGTAAGTACAGGTACACACGTCCATAAGACAATAGATTTCTACTATATTTATATAATAAGGTTAATAATAAAAAAAAAGGATTATGAATAAGTATTCTTCCCGTTATTTTTAACGTCTGCAAACATAATTAAAAATCATTTTGATGCTCTTCTGAGTCAAAGATATAATTGATTTTGATACTTAGCCATTCTGCGTTAAACCTACATTTTTATTGATTTTCTGTCTTGAATCTTAATTTTTATAGTTTGGCTTATTTTTCAATTAATATTATTAGTATTTTTAAAACAGTATACGTATATTCTATCAACTTCTATATTTATACATATATTCCATGCTACTTGTGTAGCTGTTTATGGTTTTTATACCTAACCAATTTTGTAAAAGCCCATAAGGGCGTGAAATAAATAAATAAAATACAATATAAACATTTTAAATCATGAAAATATATTGAATTGTATGATGGCCGAAAATCGCACAAAAATAAAAGGAGATTTATATTGCCTCGTTTGTTATTTGAAACGGAATAAATTTTTCACAATTTGGTTTATTGCAATAAATTAAATTCGGTCAAAATATGTTCCACGTATTTTCAAACTACTACGCGCCGTAATACCCCTCGATGGAGGCCATAAATCTTCTTACAATTTCCTCTACGCTTTCGACACCCTTCCTACCTCGTCATTTTCAGATCCTATCCACACGCACATCTGTTCGTCCATCACATTCTATTTCCCACCCGAGTTGGTTTAATACATCGCTGGATGCTATTTGTTCAGCCTGGCCACATGAATATGAAACGAGAATAAAAAGTTTTACAATAAAAGTGAAATATGAAAAATACCTTATTCAATTAGTAGGTAGAGTATAAAAATATGACAGATAATTTGACACTTGTTTTTTTCACGAGTGTATTAAAGCAATTACTAAAAAGTTTATAATTAAGAATAAATTAAAAAAGATACAAAAGAAAAATATCCATAAAGAAGAAATCAAATGTCCCGGTTAGTAAAATTCATTGCTAGAAATTTGGAACTTAGCTCTCAGAGTTGGAATTAAGTAGACAATCTTAACTTTCTCTTTGACACATCTGTCCGAGGATATTCTTTTAAAAAATACTTATTTTCATTTTATTTAATAATTATTACAATTTTCAAAGTACGTTTTTCCACAATAAGGTGAGAATTGTAATAATTGGAAAACTTTTAAATACACAGTGAAAACTTTTAACTAATCAGCATATTACTAGAGTCTTAATAAATTATTGTATCAATTGAATAAGTCATATTATTCAAAATATTGTCTTACACTTTATCTAGTATATTGTTAGGTAATTGGTTCAATTTCTGTTAAACTTTATTATGATTTTTTTTTCACATCGATTAACTGTCGGTTTTCCAAATAAAATAAACTATTTTTTTTACATAAATTAAAAACCTTCGTTAGTTTATCTGCAAAAACTCAACTCCATTCAGATGATGAATAAAAATAAAGAAAAATCTGTAAAATTCTAATCATAAATCAATTTTATCGAAAAATATTATTATTGCTACCGGGATTCGAACCTGGATCTCTTTCCAATCCGGGAAAGGATATATTAATTTGAAAAGTGTAACATACAGGTTCGAAAATTTGTCGTCAAAAGTACTGTGTGGTGTAGCATAGTCTGTTAATGCACCTTCCCAAGATTGGAAAGAGATCCAGGTTCGAATCCTGTTAGCAACAACATATGTACATGTATATCTTTCTAATTAATACATTTAATTAGTATTTAATATATGATATATTTAATGAAAACACATTTTACTGTAAAGATGCAATTTTACGACATCCTTATGATATTTAAAACAAATAACTTGGAAATACATGTAACATAATATAATAACCTACATTGTAAAATTGCAACATCACAATAAGATATGTTTACATTAAAATTTTTTTTTATAAAGTTACTTATTTTAAATAATATATTTCTTGAATAATGGAGCTCAGCCAGGATAGAATTATATTTTAATACAGAAACGTACTCCATAGTGTTTATAGTATTATATATAAGTACACAGAGATATTTCATTATAAAAAGTAGATTGATACAGGTGTTTTTTAACAGGTTTTCTGTACAAAAGTTCTGGCTCCATAACATCGATGTAAACGCGAATGAACAATGGTTTTTTCTTCTTTATGACATAAACGGAAACCATTTCTATAGAAAACACTGCTGAGTTTTAACAATAAGCTAGTGACACACTATTGAACAATGTTCACTGTAGTAGTTGCACATCATTTGACGTAGTATATAATTTAGAGTTCGTTCATCGTTTCTTTGTTGATTCAAAGAAAAAACATTGCTTATCTAAATCTGCGCTTGTGTGAGGAAATAATAATAAAAGTATATATCTCTTCGAATGCGGACGAATTTTTCCACGGGTGACAAAACGTTATTTTTAAAACATATAATTATACGTATTTAGTTGATTAGTGTCACCAGCACGTGTGCGTGCAGCGGTGCTAAAATATCCATCACACGTTTGAGAAAACAGTAAAAAAAAGTGTTGAATCTCCATCCAGCAGTACGGATAAAGTATTTGTGACCGACACAAGTCACCGACTACAGTAAAATAAATAAAGCACGATGAGGGTAAGGGAATCCTCCGATAGCGGACCAGGATGCGTGCACTCACGGAACTTCAAGGATAGCTCGACTCACCTGTTTGATGAAGCCGTCTCTATGATCTTCCGTATGTTCACCCAATGTATGAAACTGCCAAGGTACAAATAACTCTGATGAGTTTCAATGTTCACAACACACCAAAATCGTAGCGGTATATGTAGTAGTGATCCAACACGAATAATCAGGTGAGAACACTTCCTCTCCTCGAATTCAAAAACAACCTGTCGAGCCAAAGGAACAATGTGTACTGATTGGGAATGGGCTGAAGAGTGGGAACAAAACTAAAAACTGATAACAATAACACTATATTTTACAATAACATTTATTTATAGTTATGGAAGTATATGTATGTATATGTATATGACCTATAATTTTTTTTTATTACGAATACGGAACAGTATTCTTATCCCGTTTTACCAAAGATGAGATAATTTCAGAAAGATTAAGGTAGTTCTTTCGCTAAGCTATAGAAGCTATAGAATGATGTCATGTCATGTTTAAATCATTCATGCAGAAATTTAACAAAATATCCAGAAGACTATGCGATTGCGATGCTATCAACGTGACAGACAAGAAAGTAACGCGTACCGAATTCAAGACTTTAAAAAAGTATCTATGGCGCCACGGTTAGAAGGTTGATGACACGTGACGTAATTGGGAGCAATAAACAATTATTGAATTAGTCGGGAGTGTCGAGAGGGGCACACATTGGCGCGCTGTGTGCACGCGCGCACGCTCCTTGTAATAATACGAGGCGCTTTTTTTAAGTACCGCATTTTTTTCTTTTAAGGAAACACATAATTTTTACATTACTTTCTTCGGACGCTACACACCTTTAACTACTTCTCAACATAGTCGCCACTTGTCATAACGGGACAATACTTTTTGTATACCTTCGTCATAGAACGACGCTGCCTGGGATGAAAATCATGTCTTCGAGTTCATAATCGTCATCAAAAGGCTTGGAAAATATGGAGATCACATGGCGCCAAATCAGGAGACACTTTAGCGATGAACATTAGCTGGTTTCATGTTTCGTGCATTCAAGAAACGAATCACGGACCGCATTTCACAGTCGGCTGGCAGAACTGTTGTCTTGAATATTTCAACCACTTACGACATGATGGTAACACTATATGAATATCTCTAACGTTGCATGTGGTGAGCCAACAGATGAAAGAAACCCCTGTGTATGCGCAAAATCGCAATCGCAGAGCTACACCGGGAATATCCGGCAATGGTACTTACTTAAAAAACGCGCTTCGTACTTATCAACTGTCAGATGACGTCGTTTTCTTAGGTACTGTTAGCTAAAGGGGGCCATAAAGACCCCAAGAACTGAGAGAAAAATTTCGCAAACAAATAGCCGAGGGGATTTGAGCAATTTAATAACAATTTATGGAGGAAAGCTGACGTAATAGGCTGAGATTTTGGGCCAAGAAGGGTAGCGGAATTTCAGTGTTGAATACGGAAATTTCTTTTGAACAATTCTATTATGTAAGCATTTTCCGATGATACGTTTCACTGAAATGCAATCTTGATATTATATTTGTCAGAAATAGCTGAGAGAGGAAAGCTTTTGTGTGCTAGCAGATAAGAGCGTAATTTTGCAAAAGTTGTTGTAGTTCGTCGAACATTTATGAAGTGCCTGAAACATCCGAACAGCGCTTAGCGTTCCGACAGCGTTCATAACTTCGCCGTTTTCCGAGATGTTTCCCCTGTCAAAACAGCGAGCGGAAAATTCACGGAGCTTTTCGTGTTCCCGGAGTTGCCTAACAAACAGTATCACGCCAGAAAGTCCCCCAAAGCACTCAGAACTAGTCAAGTACTCAGGCTTTCAATTTGTGCATATATTTAACATTTAATATCAACGATACAATGGATGTTTTACAACAATAATTTTGTATTTGAACAGTATGAATTTTGTAAAAACGCGTTACATATCTGAAACGCATGTATCATACCACCCCTGCATAGAATATATTTTTCTGATTCCATAAATATATTCATAAATTCAGTTAAATAAATTTAATAAATTCTTCCTTGCTCGCAGCCCGGTCTCTCACGAGATAGGTGTGGATGCTAACCACTATTCTGCCGAGAACTACGAATAAGGGATGAGAATAGATGTTTACAAATATCTTGAACTCTGTATTATTACCAGGTTTCTACAAATTTCACCAGCGGTAACTATTTTTCAAACGAAATCAAATGTCAGTAATAAAGTATATATCATAAATAATAAATAATAATATATCAAAAATACAAATCAACGTATTTTGTTTTAATACAAAAAAAATCAGCATTGTATACTTATATGACAATTTGACACCATTAAAATTAGGGAATAGCAAGATGGTGGTTATGGATATCTAATAAAATAAATATTGCAGGCGCCTAGTATTCATCCTGGCACCGGTAAAGGTGAAAAAAAAACATGTCAAAAGTATTAAAAAAATTTAAAACGCGCTATTGTATCTAATGAATAAGCTTATTCTAAATTGATGGATGTAAATAAAACAATGTTGTAACATAACATATAGGTTCGAAAATTTGTCGTCAATGCAATATAGCAACAACAATATTTTTCGATAAAATTGATTGTAAATGTATATCTTTCCATCAGGTTATATTTGCCAGCATAATATATTTTAAAGTTAGAACATCTGCGCACTAGATCCGCTTATTTCTCGATTCATTTCGACATTGTTACCAAATTATATATTAAATTAATATTGATAGATACGCGTGTAATATGAGGTCTTGCCATGATACAGTAATTAATCAAAACTTTGCATAAACTAAAATGCTTTCAGATTCAAATAATTACTTGAGAAATTAACCAAACAGAATATATAATTACCATTTAACGAGAAAATTGAGGATTTCTTAAGTACCTAGTAATAAATATGATATTATCATTCGAGAAATAAGACGTAGTTTAGATCGACGATTATAATACTACACCGCCTAAATCTCTGCAGATTCCTGTCTCCTGATTCCTTTGTCTTCAGATCGAAAAGGTGATAACATGGTAGCAACAAAGGAGCTCTCGCCAACTACAGACTGTCTTCCAATGCGGGTCTGTCGAGTCTGAGTCGGGCAGCAGCTGTGGAAATATTACTACGATTTTAAACGGGAGGATTTAAAAAAAGATAAATTGTATTTTTAACATCGATCGAAGCAGAGATGTGATCTGAGATAATTTGGCCAGCTGTAATAAAACTGAATGCTTTGTATATACACTGAGCAAATTGACACTGATACATTAATATTAAACCACTTAGAACTGAGACGAGCAAATTCGTGAGATGCAATGGTATCTCCGAATATAATTGTAAGAGTGAGTGGTACGAGTACTTCTACCAAAATAATTTAATTATAATGTAGGCCATCATTATTATTATTTACACTGATAAATATTTCGAGGTAAGTTACTAGGATTGATTTGGTAGTTTACTGGGTGCAAACTTGATAAAATGTATCGACAGAAGATTAACGGTCCCCTCGATTAAAACGATTTCAGCTATAGACAATAGTAAATTGAAATAATCGTTTAAATTAAAATAATATCAACATCATCTATTATCTATAAAAAAATATTTTACGTCAAGAAAGGTGTGTTTGACCAGAGTGAAGCAGAGTATATATATTTTAGAGTGTAGGTAATTTGATAGTCAATTTCTCAGTTTTCATCGATCGTGAAACCAATTTTAATAGAGTAATCTGAAGATAGAGCCACAAGGCATTTATAAATTCGCTGACTTTAATGCCTGCAGATACGGCCGTAAATTAATTATATTTTCATACAGCAGGTCCAAGTCTTATAGTATGAACATTGAAATCTTATACATATTATAAAATAATGTTTTTGTTGATTAATTTTTCTTTTTAATATTTGAGCATGGGCAGGGTTGTCGTGTCTCTTCAGCCGACACAATGAAATGATACTGTCGGCTGTAGTATATACGGCATTTTTAATAGCAATTTTTGTTTTAAATAAAGATGCGTACACAGAATATGTGTTACATCAATCTTACTATTTTAAAATTAAGCTGATCGTCTGTAATGAGGCTAGCATCCTCAACCACTGGATCAGTAGGCGTGTCTTAGGGCCGGTTATGTGATCAGGACTACCTTTTTACTAATGCCCGTAGTAAAAATCCTTTGTGGGATGCTGATACATCAAATGTACTACTGTCAAAGCATAGATGGAGATGACTATAGAAGTGACAAATAATCATGAAATATGCTATGAATTATCTAGGCATTTGAAATCTGTCACTTCGATGGTGCAATTTTTTCGTATTACGTATTAAACAACGAAATCATCATAGGACGAACTCTCATCACTAAAATAGCGGGATATGGAATGATTAATGGTCGTATACTGCAACTTTCAAAGTATCAACGAGTCAGATGACATTTGGAACAGCTGTGAAAAGTCCGCTATATTTAATAATCGATTCTCGTTTTTACTATCGGATATCGCAGAGTAAAATGAGTTTACTACGGGATGTACTTTCGAGAAGTAAATATTTTTTACTATCGATCAAACTTGTTTTCGCAAAATTTTTTACTTTAGTAAAAAGTTACTACTGATCACACAACCGACCCTTGAGGTTATGTTAGATTGTTAGGATCACATGGTCAATAAGCACGTCTCTTCCGTGCCGGGTTAACAAATAAATCCCTTTTCATCACGCAACATCAAGAATAACACAAAAATGGTATCTATCTACCATACACATCGATAAAGACGAATATGATGTAGGCCCTATTTTGCTGTCCCCAATAGTGCAAGTACATTACTAACAACAATAGAAACAGAAGGGTCACCGCCGGGTGTCGGTGGATCTTGATTGTTATTGGGAGATGGAATAGGTGTGTAGTTATAGGGGTGACGACCAAATGGCGCCGGCTCCCCGCGTTCGTTTATCGATGCGATCCAATCAAATACACGCTGACGTATTTGTGGACACACTGTCGAAAAATAAGGCGGTCGAGTGGTGACGGGCGGATTTGGGTGAAGTCGGACGGAATGTATTTTTAGAACGGACTAGTGAAATAAAAGAAAACTTTGCCGCACCTTTAGTGTACGACCGAAACAAACTGAAGGTACATGAAACAAAACATTTAATAACAAAAAAAAAAAACTAAATATTCTATACGTAATTTTTAATGACATACTATTACAGAGGTAGCATGTTTACAATAATCTAAAAATATATTTAATTTATACTACGTCTACAATATTTGTACTGTTCTTCAAGGCCATGTGAAAAGAATTATCGGAATAACAAATTAGTGTTAAGCTTCTACATTAAGTTAAGCCTAGTTAATAGTAACTAATCCTAGACTAATACTAATGCTCGAGACCGTACAAGTGAGGCGGGTTAATATAAGTAAATACAAATGAACAAAGAAAATATACTTTGTAAATATTGAAAGGGTTTTATATTAAATTCAAAGCTCAAAAGATAGGTGTGGACCTAACCAAGGAGAAACACGTGTAATTATGGAGGTCAAGGGAGCAGAACTCGTGGGTTTAATTTATTAAAGTCAAAAAAATACAGCAAGTGTTGTGTTCAAGCAAGAAAAAATATTGTAAAAGCTCGCTGGTTTTTCTTTTCCCGAAATATTTATTAGTCGGTGGGGCATTAAATCTGTCTTCTGAGCAATGTAAGAAACCACACCAGAAATATAAAAGTCAAGAAATAGACACGAATATTTTACTGAATGTTTGGACGTTATTGACAAGCGTGCACAAATATATATATAATCATGTAGAGCAGCGCAGGGGGAACATCAGAGAATCATAATTGGAATAGATGAGGTTCTTACTCCCGCGATACAGAGAATGAAGATAGATCTTGATGACTAAATTAATTCATTAAAATTGATATGCTCTGTTTGTTAAGAGTTCAATTTCATTTTGAGGTTGAGGTGTAGCAGAACAAAGCCATTTAAATGATATCTGAGAATCATCTATTACAGAGAAATGTATATCGTTGAGTACATTACCCTAAGTATAATATGTACTTCTAACATTTCATAGTAAATATCTTGCGTGCTGAGCGGGCCGGGCCTTATTTGGGTGATAAAAATTTCACAGAAATTAATAAATTGTGGTAACGATTTGATCCGATGCCGGCGTATTAAAAATATCACAGACCTATGTTCTGAAAAATTGCAACTTCACAATTAGAATATGTTCTCCTTAAAAATAAAAATATTAAGTAATTAATATTAAATTTTAATATAAATTATTTTTAATATTATGAGTTCAATTTAATACACCGTCCGGTTTCGGAAAATATAATAGAATTTCCTTCATCAGGATGTCAAATAAACTAACTAAAAACCATATGTCAAATTATTCTAAAGTTTATAAAAACTATTTAAAAAAATATATATTACATATTTTAAAAATAAATCCAGTACCTAACATACGATCCGTATTACATATATTACGATACGTATTATATATACGATGATACTTCATATTTGTAGGTTATTTACTTATTTTACACATTCTTTCTTCATATTTGTATGCTATTTACTTATTTACTCTTAGTTTACTTAGTTTTTTAATATTTTATAAATGGAACATTGCATTTACTTTAAGTTTTAGATTATATTTATATGCTATTAATTGCTCTTTATATAATATTTTTTTTACTTATTTTACTTATTAGTTTTTATATACAAAATGCATTTGTGATTTACTCTTTAAACATATATTTTATATGCTGTCTAATTGCATCTTTTTTTATGCTATATATATATATATATATATATATATATATATATATATATATATATATATATATATTTCTACATTGAACAATGCATACACTTACTTTAAGTATTACAATGTATGTATATGCTATCTAATTTCATCTTGATTCACTCTTTATATATATATATATATATATATATATATATATATATATATATATTTATTTGTACATTGAACATTATACTTTGTTTATTACTCTACCGGAAAGGCACTGTCTGCTATAATATAGTAAAATTCTAGTGTAGCAGGCAGGGTACCAAAATATATGTCTTAGTTTACAGCAATGTTATCTGATTATAACAATATAATAACACACTGTACTGTACTATGAATCAAAAAAATAAAATATTATTATTATATTGATTAAAGTTGTGAAAATTGACTCAATGATAAAAATATTATTGCAAATAGTTTTAGGATAGGACTTTAGTTAAATTTAGCTGGTTATTTATAATATTTTGGTTACTTTTACACGCTTTACTTGTATTAAATAATTCTAAATTAATATATTTAAGACAAACATTGAATATGTGTAAAACAATCTCAAATTTTTATCAACAGTATGATAATTTTATAATAAATGATTGGAAAATTCTGATAACCCAATTAACGAGGTGAATATATTATAATATAACATGATAAACGTAAGATACAATTAAATTTAAATTAAGTATATACTCATAGTTTATTGTGTGGGATGGAGTAGACTCCACCTCTGATATATACAAACATTATCCTGGCTACTTTGCTAGACTGGCATCTGTGTTAAAGTAGCCAGTTTTACTCTTTAAACATCCTAAATACTCTTTGACTTGGGAATTTTTCTAATAATTTTGTATCATTAAGCAAATTTCCACAACTTTCATAGTAACAATTTAAGTTAGGTCTTAGAGTAATTTTATAAATAATAATTTGACACATGGTTTTTAGTTTGTTTATTTGACATTCTGATGAAGGTAATGGTATTATCCGAAACCGGTCGGTGTATTAAATTGAATTCATAAAGTGATTAAAAACAAAGATAAAATAATTATATTAAGCAAAATAACGATCACTTTGTGTGAAACCACGAAACATTTGAAATGGACCGGTTTCGCTTAACTCAAGCTACATCAGGACTGAATAAAAAATAAAAAAAAAATAATATTAATACATTAAATAAATCCTCGACACAAGAGTGTTGACTTCAAAACCTTTGAAACTATTATAAATAGAAATGAATTATTACATTGCGAACGTTAGTGAAAAAACTGATCAGTTAACCGTCACGCGGGAATTGAAGAATGAGAATTGTGACGCGTTATATTCCCCAAGGCGTGCAAGGTGAGATGAGGCGATTGATGATAACGCATATTCTGTTAGTCAAGGTTCAGACAAACACCGGTTTGTCAAGGCAATGTCGCAGTCAGTGGGAAGATACTTAGAGCCGGTTGTGTGATCAGTAGTAACTTTTTACTACAGTTAATAAAGTAAATTTTTTTGTTAAAACGGGTTTTGATAGTTAGTAAAAAAATATTTACCTCTCGAAAGTACATCCCGTAGTAAACTCATTTTACTCTGCGATATCGGATAGTAAATCGATAGTTAAATATGGCGGACATTTTACAGCTGTTCCAAAAGTCAATCTGACACATTGATACTTTGAAATTTGCAGTATACGACAATTAATCATTCAATTGTTGTTTATATTCTTGATGATATTCTTTAACCATTATATTATTGTTTACGAATGTATTATATAAATTATTACAGTATAACTCCCTCTCCAAGCACAAGAGTTAATCTCTTTTTTGGAGAGGTATTCGATTAAAAAAAATATGTAACTTTAATAATGTATAATATACTCAATACTCATATTATAAAAAGTTTCATAATAAAAAATAAATAAAAATATCCCGCTATTTTAGTGATGAGAATTCGTCCCATGATAATCTCGTTGTTTAGTATATTAATTGTATACATTGGCACATATTACGAAAAAATTTCACCACCAAAGTGACAAATTTCGAATGCCTAGGTGAAAAAATCCATAGATAATGCATATTTCACAATTATTTGTCGCGTCTGTAGACGTTTCCATTTATGGTTTGACAATAGTAAATTTGATGTACCAACAACCTGCAAATGATTTTTACTACGGGCGTTAGTAAAAAGTTACTACTGTTCACACAACCGGCCCTAACAGACGCGGTGGTCACTCGATCCGCGGATCGCCACTCACTAGACTGTCAATGTGTAGAGGAATTCATTTCCTGCGCTCGGTACATACAATCGCATAATGAACGAGAGAATTCATTGAAATCATTATAGATTATTCTTATTTTCTCGTTGCACTTTCTTCACGTCTCCTCTCTAATACTAATTTTATTCACATTTATTTACAATCACGCTATCAGAATGGCAATTTTGAAAACGTGCTCTGCAATTATTTTTATTCAAGGTTTATAATATTTCATTGTTTATATAGCACTATTATAATCAGTTAATATCTCGGAGAAACCACCAAGTTAGTCCTATTTTTCAAAGCAAAATGCTTAGCGTAGTTTGGAAAATAGTCAAAATACATATATATTATAATATATATATATGACATGTAAAATACATCTAGGTATTTCTATTTCCCTCGGGAATATGTACACAACTTCACATTTATTAATTACAAGTATAAAACTAAACTATAAATTATTTTACTTCATTAATTAAAAAAAATACCAAGACAAAACACTTTGTTTAACTTACTTACTTACCATCACGCCGTTTTACTGCGGGGGTACGCAGAGAGCATAGAGCGCCACATTCTTCTGTCCCGACACACAACTCTCGCCTCATCCACATTCATACATCTTCTCATACAAGCTCGACGATTATTGAGGCTTCTAACAGGACCATCCTCCAGTATCTGGTTTGCCTGGTCGTGCGTCCTCTACTTCTGCTGCCATCAACATTTGCGTCATATATCCTTCTTACCATTCTCTCCTCATTCATCCGTTCCATATGACCAAACCATCTAAGTGATCCATTCTTAATCTTATTCACTATACTAAGATCAGCTTTACATTCTTTCTTTATGTCTTCATTCTTTACTCTGTCATAAATGGATCTGTCACACCTAAGTGATCTCATTTTCACTGCATTCAGTCTACTTTGTTTAAACCACTATTTATTGAAACATGTTTTTATACCTATGGTAACTTCTTCAGGAAACATTGTATACTAAAATTAAAAATATAACCATAGATAAAAACAAAACTATAAAGTATAAGTGATAATTAACTAAGTAGGAATTACTATGAAAACAAACTTAAAAGGTGACTATTTGCAAAAAAATTAGGTATTTATAATATTTAGCTTGCTATTAACACTTTTTCTTAATTTAATTTAATTTCGAATTTATCTAACTGTAAACCCTTAGTATTTGTTGTTATTTCATATATATATATATATAGTTCTTTAAGTGTTTTGTCTTATAATTCATATAATATGGCCAAAAAGTAATTTTGCTAATATTGAAGAAAAAATGTATCGCCTAGTGTTGTGTAACAAATCCAAACACAATTTAATTGCGATATTTTATAATGTTACACTAGGCAGAGATAAATTGTGTTATGTTTAATAATGTTAAACTAGTTATAGAAAACTAATAATACGCTTTTGTGCATCAACGTGTCCATGTAGCACGTAGAAGATGTAATCACGTGTTTTATCAGTTTCGATTAGAATTGTGTGATGTTGTTAACCCGGTTATCCTCATAATTGTTTATTAATAGAAATGTACAATGCACCGTGTCAACACGCTCGCCTAAGGGATAAAATGAATTATTCAACAAATACCTACGCCATCTACCGTGAAATTTACCATTCGAATACTCAATGCATTAATAATATTAAAATATTTTACAAAATGTGTTTGATAGTTATTCCACGTTTACGATTTTTTATCACAAATATATAAGTTTTTTTTTTTTTTGGGATTAAATAACTAATGTTAAAACTTATCCATTCGAATTGGATTCGTTACCTGCATACACAATACTCGTATCGGAAATATTACTGTTATTTTAAATAATTACGTAGCATCACATAGTTTTAATTTTCAATAGGCTTGTTGACTATTTTGAAAAATGCGTGTTTAGAATAAAAAAAGTCACATATCTACATTTTTAAGGAAAATGACACATTCACTCAGATGAAATGTATCAATCTCCCTTCGCGTGACGCAGAAAGTCATTGGCAATTTATACAAGTGTCCCAAAAGTATTTTTCATAATAAAAATTCTGTACTAAAATAATGGATGTGTTTAATATTAATTAAATATTCCTGGGAATTTATTTCTTAATAATGATGTTTTCTAAATGTGATCCGTTATTTCGCTGGCGCTCTTCTAAATGGGAGGTGAAATTTTTGAGAACTGCTCGGCACGTGTTCTCCGTGATCGCTGCCATTTCTTCTAGGATATTTTAATTGGCTCAGAGAGGGAGGAATGTTACTGTATACCTTTGATTTAAGGTAGCCCCATTGATATCAATTCAGGGCTATGTGGAGGCCAGTTTATGTCACTCGTCGGGATATCAATTTTCAAGGAAAATTTCACGAACAACTGGTAAGGACACGCTCCATAGCGACTTAATTCCCAATGACGCGGCTAGCGATCGGCATTCATCGGCAAAATGAAAAGGACTTTTGGGACACACACTGTATATAAGAATAAAGAGAAAATATTTGATAATAACAGTGGAAACAGGTGTACGCACAAAGTAGTATCATTCCAACGAGTTTTATTTGTGTTACTTTCAAATGCACTGTGAAATCAATTGATTTATCATGCTATCCATTAATACGACTTGTGCAAAAGAAAACAACCGGATATATCTGCAATATACTAGAGCGCAAGAGTTTCGGTGCACTTCACACGAAAGATATAAATAGTAACATTATTAAGTTGAGAAGTAGAGAATCAAGAGATATGTTAACTCTCTTACACTATCTCTTCAGCGTTGAGTTAATACGTATATACATATATATATTGTAAATAATCGTGAGCTTACTCTTTGCAAACTAGTGGATTCCGGAATTTCGCGGTTTGGACCTTTCGCGAGTAAAACCTTTATATAGAATTTATATTATATCGCTGGAATTAGTTTTGGCTTGTCATGGTCGGGTTTAACCATACTTTTTAGTTTCTGCTTGTTCTTTACCCATAAATATGTAAGTCAAGCGTTAACCGAAGCCACGAGGGAAAACGTTGCTAAAAAGCAAAGTTTTAAATATGTGGCATAATATGTCTGAACGCTAGAGATAGACTAAATAACCTTTTATTACATATAAATATAAATAAGGAAGTCGCCGTAGAATTTGAGATATTTTACACGAATCTTCTTACAACGAGTGTCTTTATAATCCAAAATAGCAAAATAATAAAAATAAATAAATAGTGGTTATGTACAACGCTTATTAAAATATCTAACCACAGAGATATTTATTCAATTACAAATATTAATTACCCTTCATTTAATTTATATTATTGATTACTAAAATGGTATTTTATCCCAAGAAACTGGAATGCCATGTTATTCGTTAACAGACACGACCCACGATATCTAGCGTACATTACAGTATGTCCTACGCTACGAGACTATTTTGTTCGAAAAATATTGCTGTGTAATAATAATAATTATCAGTAATTATATATATATATATATATATATTTCATTTTACATTTTTTTCTTCTCTATGAGAATCGGAGACTCGTGTATAGAGGAGTATATAATTTGTGTGTCTGCTAGTCTATATACATATTTTTTGGTTTCAGATTCAAATTTATAATAGTCTGTAATTGTTTTAATTGTAAAGGGAAAATTATTAAAAATTTTTATGCCTAAATAAATATAGTGATTTTGGGTTGCAGTATATTTAAGTTTTGGAATATCAATTTTGTCTCTAAATCTTGTTAATCAGAAATCGCTTGTAATATTTAATTTTATTCTGGTACTTTGAATTCTGTAAAGCGTTGGGCACGTGGGTAGTAATTTTTTTTATCATCATTTTTTGAGTAATTTATAATTGTGATCCATCCAAATAATACCGTATTGCAAATGTGACTGTGCAAACGCGTAATATATTATTTTTAGATTTGTAAGAGATAAGATGTTTCTGAATCTTAAAAATATGTAGGTAGTTTGCCTTATTTTGTTTGTAAGATTAATATGTTGTTTCCATTTCAGTTTGTTATCTATTATGATTCCTAGATACTTGATACAATCTTTTTCTTCAATTGATGAACATTGGTCACGAGAGTCTTGAGTTCAGGCTTTGGTGTGAATTTTAGTATTAATTTCAGTGTTTTCGTTCTGTTGAATAGTAAATCGTAGAAAGTATGTTTTATCAGTATTAATTGATACTAGGTTACTTTTTCATGGTATTAACATACTCATTTGCAGATATATTAGCGTCAGTTCAAGTTTTTTCATTAATTATTAGTACTGTATCGTCCGCATAAGATATTATTTTACCAGGTTTTTAAGTTTAAATATATCATTAAAGTATAAAATAAATAACAATGGTCCAAGTAGCGTGCCTTGTGGTATGCCAAAATCAGTAGTTTCAGATGTGCTACTCTTTTAAATGTCAAATAGTTCTAACATAATAATGTATTAAAACACGTTATATTGTAGATTTATGAAAATATTTTGATAAACAATAGTGAGTATGTATGTAAAGAGAGTTTTCCTACACATAGTACCTAAGGGTAAAATAACTACTTAGATTTCCACGGCCATTGAGGGATTTTTGTGTCCAGTTATTAAGTATCAGTGTATTTCTTCGTTTCTCGGTGTATTATACTAAAATACAAATTAAATGTATCATTTAGAAAGACATACAGTAAAATTCAATTTATCGAATAAATATTTTTGTTGCTACCGAGATTCGAACCTGGATCCTTTTCTATCCGGGGAAATGCGTTAACCGATTCCACCACACCAACAGAGTAAGTTGACGACAAATTTTCGAGCTTACATGTTTGCTGTTCTTTTAAATTGATATATCTATTATTATTAATTTAAAGCGATAACTTTTTATTACAAAAAACCTCAAAAATCTTTGAATAATATTCGCTAGGAGACGCCAGAAACTAAATCAATTCCTTTTTATAAAATTTTGGATAAACAGCTAATATATTAAAGAGAACACATTATTATTGTGAAGTTGCTGTTTTCTAAGAACATAGTTGTGGTATTTAAAAAAAATAATAAGTTTAATTTGTATTAAAATACTACAGAAATATGTTGTGAGAAAACTGCAACTTCACAATAATAATGTGTTCTCCTTAATATTATAGTAAACTTAATGATGGACCATGTAACTGAATACGAAACGTCAACCATTTAAGAGATCGGAGATTCACCCTAAAAACCTTAATGTACGCTTTAACAGTGCATAAAAATATTTTATTCCATAAAACGAATTATTTGTGCATCACAATAATAAAAAATGGACGTTAAACAAATAAACCTAACCTTGCTAAATTGTTATTATTTTATTGCGTAAATAATTCATTCTAAGGAACAAAGTATATGTTTTAATGTATGTATTGATAGATCCCAATAATAATCATCAATTACAGAAACGTCATCCTTACGTATTCTAAATTGTTATTTTTTATTTTAATGTGTACATATTTTAGCTTAAGTTCGCCGTCAACAATAATAATTATGTAATAGAGTAATCTCAGAAAAATTGTGACAATAAATTGACCAAGCAAATACCTCATACTGATTACCACGATGTCATTTTTCATTAATTTTAATTTAGATTATTGAATATTGTTTTTAACTACTTAATGAGTTGCATATAAACGTCATACATACCTAGTTACGCCACCTACATATAGTACAATGCTAAGACAACCGTTATCTGACAAATTATACCTGAACTGTTTACTGTATTTACACATAAACGTGAGATGTACCCATTAGTTTTATTTTATTTATGACTCAATATGAGTCGCTGACTTTCAATACCGGCTATAACACGTTTTCATAATATCGAGAAAATAAAAAAAAATCGCCACACTTTAATTCCAGGCATTATTACTTTTTTATATAAAATTTATTAATTACTTCTATCTAAAATAAAATTATTATATATTTAAGTAAATTACTGTATTAATTTGAATCCAAATACGTATTTGAGTATGATATAAAAAAACATGGCAGGTTTTGAAAGTGATTTCACGTTATACCGTGTTTTTGTTCAGCCTAAGATTATATTTATATTGTTAACTAACAAAGCGTATTTTTTAAAATGAAACATACATTTATAATCAATAAAAAATTCGAATCCAATGATATATCAATCCCTCAGAATAACAAGGTTTCATCCCACACTGTTTTGAGATAATGAGCTCAAAAGTGCTGTTTAAATTTCAACATATATTCATGTATATTTTGTTTTGAGTATGCAAATATGATCAGTTTTAACTTATTTTCAATATTATCAATGACCACCATGAGAAAAAAAAAACATAGTAAATTAACAATAATGATCCATAAATTGAAATAAATAACTGATGCAGTTGGAACTTTCAGCTCTTACTATTTCCTTTAATATCCATTAAATAGAGTTGGTGTGTATGGAAGAAATAATGCATTTGGAACCCTTTTCACGCAATAACTTGTAATACTTAATAATAAATTAGCCTAAAATGTTAGTTGGAACCTTGTTATTCTAAGAGGTCGATATATAACTCAAATTTGTTTAAAAAAATTAAGTATAGCGGATTTTGAAATTTAGTGACACATATATTAATTTTTTACGATTATTTTTACTGATTTTATATATTTTTTAAAAATAATAATTGAAATAATGTAAAAGCATCTTATTTTAGTTCTTGCTTATCCCCAGTCGCGTCGCACAATTGAGGTTAGATTTGGGTATTAGTGGCACTCCTTAGGAGCACAGCCGCGCGGTATCCAGGGGTTTCCTGTATTCTGCATTACAATGACGATGGCATCATGAAACGTGACCTTTCCGTCGCGTGAGTCATACCTTCCTACATATTGTACGTTTTATGCTAATAAGGATTTACCGCACATTAAGAAGGCATCCCGCGTGTGTTGCCTACACCGACCGATCTGAATGAAGTATTTTCCAACATCAGGAGTGGCGACAAGTATTATTCATTCCGAGCGAGGCTCGTGATCCGGGAAACAATAATACGCTTCCATTTACAATTTATTCATGTATCTAGTAAACAAATTATTATTTATTTGTAAAAGATATATTTATTAGAACCGACGGAATATTTGGTTTTGGTTTTGACTAATTTCACCAGAAACATAATAATTTTGAATTTAACATAACTTATCTTTAAATTTCATTTTTAAAATTTATATTCGTGTATGTACGTTACATTTTATTACTCAATATTTTATTTTATTTTAGAAATTGTAAATGTTCATACTGTGTATAATACATGTTTAATTAAGATTATGATATTTTATATATAAAATATATATATTTTTCATATAAATAAAAAATATTTTTGTAATACGTTATGTTGCTAAAGCAGCTTCACATACAATGCATATACATTGCATTAAAAAAAATGTTTCTGAAAACGTAAGCAGTTTCTAATGGTCTCTAATACTCGTAATTATTTGTTAGATGAAATTAGGTGGCGAGAAAAATATTAAAAAAAAACCTTAATAATGCAGTTCCCATAAGAATATCGTAGTTGTGATATTTTCCTTGGCTTTATTCATATTTTGTTAAAAATATTGACGATATTGATCTAACAAGAATTTCATGTACGCCTTTTTATTAAAAAAAAATCAGGGTGTCATTATTAAAAGTGGTGTATAATTTTGTTAAGCGAAATTTTAACTAATATATATTTTTTTACAAAACCAGGTTGTTGCAATATTTAAAATAAACTACACCTGACTACGATTAGGTTCAATACCCAGGAATGAAGGAATGACGGAATGAGAATCATATCATATAATATTATATCGATCACCGATGATTCGTCGTCAATATTGATTTTGATGAGAAAACTGACAAATTTTGCACTAAGTGATTTACGTGAAATAATAAAATAATATACTGAGCGTAATATACCCTGGAGATGGCGTAAGCTGCGGGATCAGCTCAAGCCTGATGTGAATATTTAATGCCATACGTGGGATGAAATGTCGGTTTTTACTCGAAATTGACAACATTGTTAAATACAATAACGAATAGCCACCAAAACCTATATTTTAAAGTAATCACTTTGCTGTTGAACATTTCAAGAGTTGAACTAAAAATAGAAATAAAAAATAATTTAGCATTTTTGAATTTGAAAAAAAATTGGAAAGTACTTGTAGATTAAAATCGATTTATTTATTTCTATGAGTTTATTTTCTATAGACAAAACAAATCTTGTCAAAATTTCTTAGCGATTTTTCGAAAATCTTTTTTGTTAGTGTTATCATGTTATGTGAGTTATTCATTTAAACAATTAACCATGTTGATTACTTACATGTTGACCGGACCGCTGATATCACCATATCTTCGTCAGGACTAACGTGCGCTTATCCATAAAATAAAATACGAATAAAGATATCCACCGGACGGAGGCGTGGCCGCAATCGTGATTGTAGGGAAAGATGGTGAGTGCAATTTATTTTATTCTAATTGAAATAATCTGTCTTTTTATCAGTATAAAGAACGGAACAGCTTTTACAATTGAGTTAATGTAAATACACATTGAATGGTTTAATAACAGTTTTTCTGAGTTTTTAAATCACATATTAAAAATAGGCAACGCTTTTGATAAAAAGTAGACCACGTTGACATTTGACATTAAATTAAATCATCCAACACTAAAGTAAATACAATTGATAATCAATTAGATCTAACTAATAGCCCTGTATTTAATATTTTTATATTTCAATGCCTTTATTTCACCCCCTTCTTTTCTTCACGATTGCGGCCACGTCCTTGTGCAATAGCTGATTTCTTTTCATATTGCATTTTTGCGGATTAGTGTATTTTTATCCTCGATGAAGATACATCGGTATCGAAACCGGTCGACGTTTAAGTAAAAAAAAAAATTGTTAATACAAGTTACTTGTAACATGTCTAGCCACAAAATTAAAACTTAACAATTAAAAATGTTAATACAGAATCCTAATTGTAAACTTATTAATTTTTCTTTTTCTTTTTCATAGCATTATATTTATTTTGTAACTTTAATGTATAACATAATATTTATTATCTCTATAGCGAATCGGGTTAAAAAAAACCTGATCACGCTAGAATAAACACATTATTATTATTATTAATGTAAACAATTAATAATGTAATAAATGTCCGCTGGTAATTTAGAAAATAATAATATTAAAAAATCAAATCACAATTCCGTGATTGAATAATACCTACAACTGATACGGCAGATAGTTGTACGGAGTTTGTTCAAAGGTGCCGAAGAAGTCACTAATCAAAAGCGTGTAAAGGACAGTACTGGGCGCGAAGCGAGCTATGATTCACTGCCGCATGTATTTTGTATGCAGAATAGAATGATGAAACTGGTGCATACAACCTTTATCGACAAATCTTAGAGAAGAAATATTAAAAGCACGCACCTTTAAAACACCACCATTCGAGAGTTACCTATACAATTTAATTTTAGACATTTGACCTACAAATTGTGTAAAAGATACACTATGTCCAAAGAACTTAAATAAAAAAGATTAATTCTATCATGCGAATAAAGGAAAGTGATTAATGCATTTTACCTATAAATCATTGTTGGAATATTGCTTTGTGCCTAATAAACTTGAAAATAATTAACTTAAAAAATTATATAATTGATTTCAAGACAATGACTAGAACTGTACGAACCTAGTTAAAAACAGGACACAAAATAAATATACAATCGAATAACTTATTTTATTAGTTTAAAATAAAATAAGTTATTCAATGGTATTTATTTTGTTAACATGTTAAGCTTCACATTAAAATCACTCTGGTAATGAAATCGTTCGAATTGTACTCACATAGATATACACTAAATGTTAAGCCCTCGCATATTTGAACTAAGAAAGCGTAAACCGCTACGTAACGACATTAAAACATTAAGCTTTTATGCAACAAAGAACCAAACAGAATATTTTTTACATAACCGCACCAAGCTACTAAATGTGCTTATATTTATATCGATATTGTAGGTTTCTGGGTTTGTTATACGCATTTAACGTTTATAAAAATTCTGTATTCAGAATCTGAAATAAATTTTTACAAACTCTTTCGCTTGTTCTGTGCTATGCGTTTGTTCTCTGTTATTGAGGTGTCGTAATGCAGAATGTATCCGTATTATTAAATTCTATTGAACCACTTTGAATGAGCAGGAATACAAATTAGCAAATAAATCTAAATTAATAAAAATAAAGTTTTCATTAAAATGAGATGTATTCACAGACCACCAAATAAATAGACATGAACTAACGCAAATTTCATTTTAATTTCGGTGGCACTTACGCAATCAAAGAGTTCGCGACTTTTTTTTTGAAATGTGACTCGTTTGGAACGAAAATTTAAACGCTCTTAACGTAAAAAATACGTCTTGTTAACGCTAAGATTTAATTTTCGATGATTAAACACTTTAACTGTTGCACGAATGTGTCATACTCTGTTGCATTTATGTTTCGTTAGATATGTGTGTAAAGTGCCCGTCGCTCCACAAATAATGTTCCAAACCTCTCTCCTATATATACACTTCATAATGATGGATAATTTGTAAGCGTCATTTTCGTAAAAACTTTCACCTCAAGGACGCTTAACTTTGTGTGTGTTTTAACAAATTAATTAATTAATTTTATACAAAACGGTATCGAATCATATATATATATATTTACGGGCTGACGCTCCGTCGAGACGATCGGACGAATCTCTTGGTGTAGGGCTGAGTCTCAACGGATCGTAGCATGACGCTTCTCTGTCGGGCACAACACCCTGCCAGGTACAAAGGTCATCTGCGGATGATTCCAAGTTTCGATGTCGAAGTTAAGCTTGGTCAGAGGCGGGACATTTAACCGTGTAGCGCAGTGCTCGTCCCGCCTCGTCGGGCTTCGACGGAGGCCCCCGCGGACGGGGGCCGCCTAATAGATGTCACATTGTTTAGAGAGCCTTTCGACTCGCGGAACTCACATCACGTATCACCGCCCGATTTACCCAAGCGGGATACAGGCGGGATAGGATAAGGCGTTCAGGCCTAATCCTGTGGATGGTAGCATAATACCACTGGCCGGTCGACCGAGTGCGTGAACCAAATGTCCAAAACTGCCGTTCCTCTCGTACTGAGCAGTATTACTATCGCAATAATCGGTCATCAGTGGGGTAAAACTAATCTGTCTCACGACGGTCTAATTCCAGCTCACGTTCTTTTTGATGGGTGAACAATCCAACGCTTGGCGAATTCTGCTTCGCAATAATATGAAGAGCCAACATCGTGTAATATCATGTCTATTCATTTAGATGTATTACAGTTTTAAGAATAAAGGAAGGGATGAAGTGAAAATAAGCAAAATGTACGTCACTTACCCACGCAGTGGTGAAATTTGCGTAGAGTATTTCTTTGAAGTGGCGTTAAGATGTTTTGAAATGTTGACTCGGTAAATTACCTGTGGACAAAAGTAAAGTAAGTAAAATGCGCACGAACATACAACAAAAATTTACATAATGAACGTTTTCATAGTTTTAAATATTTTAACTCGGTAAAAACTGGCAAGCAGCATGAAGTAGAATGTATCAAGAGGCAACATTAAAATAAATAGTGGACCATAGTATATAATACGTAATGTGATTAATTATTGCAAGCAATAATTTGATTTGGCGACCCGGTAAATTTTCTAAAAATAATGATTTGTCACTTTTTTTAAATCGTTGTATTTATTGTTAAATTATTGAAGTATATTGTGAAAAAAAAAAACATTTTCTATACAAGTTATAGTTATTATTATACTAATGACTCTTTAACGCGTGTTCAGCAATTAAATCGACTAGTACATTATTACCAATCTTATTTCATATGTTGCTCTCTGTTGACATTAACACAAAGCTTTTAATCTATTACTATTAAAATTTCTCAATATATTTTTACTCAGCCCCATGCTCTCATTGTTATTTATAGTACAATATTTTAGAAAATGAGATAGTTTATTACACAATGCAATCAATTTTTTGTTTTTTTTCCGGAATAATTTTAGTAAAATGAAAACAAAAATCGAGTCGTCGACCAACAGGGATCTCTCGCGGTGTTCCTATCAGAACATATCCGACCCTGATTATAAATATCATAAATTATAAGTTTAAAAAAAAAAAGAAAAATCATGTTGTGAAGATGCAATATCAGAATTTAAAAAAAATTATAAGACTTGCCTCACCGAAAAATAAAACGTTGTTAAATATAGTATAAGTGAAGGAAGTTATTAAAGCACAAGAAAACTTTAAATGCATGCTGCAGAACTAATGAGTTTCATTAAAAATAGAGAGAAATAGAAATATTCCTTCCGAAAAAGTATTAAAATGTACCTACTATCTATTATCCCATTGCAAATTATCGACAAAATAACTATATTGAAGAATTCTTCTGTTCATGAATGAAAATATAATAATATAATATACAAGCCCACGTAAAATGCGAATGTGTTGCAGTCTATACGAGGCGATCATTGAGATTAGCAAGCTTAGATATTGGAACGAGCATATCGGTGAGGTTACACATCGCATAAAATACGAGAATGGATAATGCACGAAGTATCGCTTCCAAACTTACCGGGTAGAGAACATTCGAAATACGACTGGACCAACGCCAAAACTTGGCCACTAATAATGCATGTAGTACAGATAATAAGAAATGTTCGCTTCAAGAGCCTTTCAGTGCCAACCAATTTTTTAACAAACAAAAATATCTCCAGGTTACGACGGATAGAGAACAAAAAGAGTAATTTAATTTTGAAGGAATTATTTTCAGGCTAGGTTTAAAACTGGTAAAAATATTTTCACGTTCATACATTTATTTTGTTAAGCCTTTCGAAGGGAAGCATAATATATCCTAGTCTCTTTCTTTTTGTCACACTATCTATTGTGTTGTCCTGTCGCGTGTCGGTAAACAGATATAGCTCTCGAAAACGACGCGAGTGTTAAGAGTTCTTAAAACTATTGAAAAAGCAAAGGTCTCAACATTATTAATATCTGTAATGATTAGGTCAGAATATTATTTATCCGCATTAATTATATTTTGTTTCCAATGAATACTTATAAGTTTAAAAATACCTATAACCAAATATGATACAATTTCATTGAAATCAGTACTATTCCTTGTTTTTGTGGGTTAAGAGTGTTGTCTCTAAAACGGATCAATTCTAAGTAATACCCGATTGCAATGGTTTAGGATGTCATCCTACATCCGTGACTCCCTCGACAATTCTTCTCATTGTTTTGCTTCGTGCGCCTGTAGTGGTAATTATTAGATTCCAACCAGAATATTCGATATTTGAATATATTCGGCCTTTTTCTACTATTCTACTTTCGAATATTTGTGTAGCTATTCGAATAGTATTCTTACTAATTTCTAAGGATGGAATATTAAACAATTCTCAGGATTCTGATTTGGACGTGGAAGAGATACCTGTTACTTGTGCGAAGATTTCATCGACGTCCGAATTGCAGACTGAATTAAGAAGCACCATTTTATCCCTCGTAGAAACTACCAAATGTTTGTTCAAATTAGCTAAAAAAAGATTTGAGATATTTGGAAAATTTCAAAAAAAGGACAGAAACGTTAGACCTACTATTTAAAACACTTAACAGCTAAATTAACGTCAACCGCTACTGAGCGGGTATTTTCAACTGCAGAGACGATAAAAATAAAATTTAAAATACGAAACACTCGACGTGTTGTTATTTTTAAAACTACAGTAAATAAATAGTTTATGGTAAATTTTCTCGATTTCTCAATGTACTATAATAATAATATAGATAATATATATAGACAATATACACAGATAATATAGACAGATAATACGATTTCTTTGAAATATTCAAAATTTATTTCATACTGTTGTCATACTTTAGAAACTATTCGAATATTTTTAGTTTAACTATTCGATATTAGATAGTTGATAAAGTCTAATAGTTAAAATCTCTAGTGGTAATCGTGTCATTTCGCTTTTTTATTTCATCTGTTGATCTTGTAGAGGATTCGCCATCTCGCTCTTTTGCCTTCAGCCGTTTTTTCAGACTATCTTCACTTGTCGAGGTATTCTAGACGAAGTGGACAGTTTGTATTTGATCTCGAGCTCCTGAAGAATGGACAAGTTTGTACAATACATTTAGTTATCTTCGGAATGGCGCCATCATGTGGCGCCAGCACTACATCACAAACGCATTCAGCATTACGTATTGTTTTTGTCTCAGGGCTGGTCTATATACCCAAAAAACACAAACAAATTTATCAGACGCATCTTGGTACACCGAAATTAAATTCAAGAAATTATAAAGAAAGAAAAGATAATTTGTAATATCGATGATATTAAACCAAAAACCACATGCACTCGTATTAATGGAAAATCAATTTTCATTGCCGTTTAAATTCATATCCAAGACATTGGTTGTAAAGACTTGTAGTGCACAATAATTGTTCACTGAATAATTCATGCTGAAGTTTGCTATGTTGACGGCGCTGGTACGAAAAGTGTACAATTAGCAAGGCTGCATAATTTTAGTAGTGCACATTTAGCAGCGGTGAACTGTAACACGGAAGTATGAGCGAGATCGCACACAACAGACTCGTGCAACAAACATCTGAAAAAAAAGTTTTGCGGCGTCCAATAATGATTTGTTCGAAAGTCTCAGTTGGATACCTGTCATTGTCAATGCGAGATTTCTCGTCTCTAGATGGTGATAAACAATACCAGGTTCAAAGTTGTAAACTGTTTCGAGTCTTTGATTTTTGTCCGGTGGCGGCAGAGAGAATAGAAATCGATGATTCTAGAAATTATTAATGTCGTTATGGAAAATGGAACCGGTGGAATAGTCGTGTATAAAAAACTTTGATAATAGTCTAACTAGAATTAAAAGGTAGAATTAAAAGTATTCGTGCCAAATTTTGACAGCAATTATTTCCATTTAATTATGTTAACGTTTTTTATAAAAAAATATATAGGTTTATATATATTTATTTATGTAATATTTACGCTCATACGGAGTTTTACAAAATTGTTTATAAAAAACATGTGCAGCTCGTACAAAATTATAGCAATATAAAGTTAATTGTTTTTAAAAATGGTATATTAGATGTATCAATTGGAAAGATTACAGAATATAAGCTCAAAATTTGTCGAAATGTATTCGATTTCTATAGCGAAATGGTGAACGTGCGTCCCCGGATAGAAAGAGGTCCAGGTTCAAATCTCGGTAGTAACTAAATATTTTTTCGATAAATAGATTTTGAGGTTATTAATTTAATTCTTATCAATTTTATATTATTTATCATAAATGCCTACACATTGTACATACATAAATACATGTTAAAATCTATAGGACTTCTTATATTATATTACATTCTTTATAGAACTAGACTATTACAATTTCTTGTGTCTCAACTCAATGGTGACGGATAAATTGCTACTTCACATTTTATATTTATTTTTAATTTTGATTATGTAATAATGTACTGACAATATAATTTTTCTTTTCTTTGTGTATTGCACTTCTGTTGTAATTTTCTGTTATTTTACAAATTCTGTTAATGTCTGAATAGGGCGTGTATAATAAAAAATAAATAAAATAAAATGTAAAGTACCACTAAACAATAAGAAATTTCAAAAAATTAATTCAAAATAATAAAAAAATGCTCTTTTAAAATTACATTATATTGCTCTAGGAAAGGATCCAGTAACAGTGCACATTTTCTTTATTTTATTTTTATTTTATTTCTTTACCAGTAAGAAAAAAATATCTAAGAAGCGCTTCTTCGTGGCTTTTTAATTCATCAAATCTAATGGCATTGTATGCCTTATATTATGTACCAAATTGTATCAAAATAAGTTATGTTTTATCCTTTTATTGACATTCACCCAACAGTTATTTGAAGAAAGGTCATTTAATGAAAAAATAACACAACATCTTAGAACAAAACAGTTACTAGTTTAGAACAAAACAGCTATTAGGTTAGAACAAAACAACTATTAGGTTAGAACTGTTAAAAGTGACATAATGTCGTCCGTCGATAATCATTACGAAAAGTGATTAAAATGTAATGTAATTGTATAACAATGCAAACATTATTAATTTATGTTCTTTTCTCTTTCTTTAGAACATTTTCTTACTCAACTTAAATAAATGTCGGGTACAAATTGTAATCGACAATGTTGAAATGAAAAATTGTCATACAATAATACATTCATCATACTCAAAAATAATTTTATCAGTATAATACGCATTTAGGTAAAAAATGAATCATAATTTACACTAGGGCTGCGAGATTCAGAATTATTGTATTTGCATTAATTAGTTAAGTTAGGTTGTATTGTGTTAGGTCACTTACATTTACAGTAATAATTTATACATTCAACATTAAAAAATAAGTTGAAACACTATTTTATTTCACTATATTTTATTATATTAAACGTTAGATCGTTTTCGGGAACATCTTTCGTAACATACAAATTGTATTTTATTATTTATATTGGTTATAATGGTTATTATTGGTAATGGGAAGATGTTCCTGAATACGTTCTAACGATTAATATAACAAAACAGTGTTTCAATTCAATTTACAAAATGATCATGGAATTCCACAAAGTTTCACCATAAACCTAAAAAATAATTAAAAAATGAGTTTTACAGAAAAATTAGCCGAGGCTGCGCAGCGGCCAACGTTGACCGCGAATCGGCTACTAAATTGCCATCATATTCCCAGTAAATGTTTAATACATTAATACAAATAAATTCATATAAGCATCTCCAAAATCTTTGCTCGATTTCTTTTCTAATAATAAATTATTTGGTTGCCATGACGATGGATCATATTGTTTAACGGCAGTCAGATTATAAATTATAATATATAATTTGAATAATTATAAATTATTCAAAGACGATATAAAACAATCGTTTTTCTTTCTCTCGATAATTGTGCTATCGTAGTCATATAAAGCGTCAGCTGCGGTACTATTGAAATGGTCCAAACCTGTGTCATCACTAATTGACTTTTGTAATGCTAAAATAAAATGGACAGGACATAAATAAATAAATAAATCGTGCGACTTTCGGAAGTCACGTGACCGGAGGGTCAAGCCGTTGACAACTTTCGTTAGCGTGCGCTCATTTAATTATAGATAAACCCAATATTTACGAAAGTCTGTATTTACTTCATAGCATACCGAGAACGCCAATTAATATTTTTCTTAGCTATGATTCTGTATTAATACAAGTGTAATCGTTATAATCATAGGTCATGAACGAACAAAATTAAGTTAGTCATTTTGATAACTAGCCCAAATCTAAGAATATTTATTATCAAATAACACGATCCCTTCGGTCTAGTTCTGATCTTCAAGACCCCTTCTCACCAAACTAATGGTTATTTAACTATCTAAGGTGACCTTTGGAACTATAGAACTTAGAAATGGTGAGTTGGATACTGTCGAATCAACTAGCACCATGAGTAGTCCATCGCTAAAGACAGCTGGCGCCATGCAGCGGGCCGAGTTACTTCTCTGTCGAACCCCAGCTGGACGACGTCTTTCATTATAACTTTCCATCTCGTACGTGAATTGTCATCGTGTATTTTATTGTAATCTCTTTACTTTAATAAATAAAGTGATTTTTGTTCACGGCAGTCAAATTTCTTTTATTCCTTACTGTAGAAAAGGGGAATATTGTACAATATGAACACTAATGATGACGTGGATCATCATCATAATGTCCTTCTGATCATAGCCTACCTCCAGACTCGTACGTTATATGGATAATAAATAAAAAATATGAATTTTAACCACAAAGTTAATATTGCTAATTTTAAAAGTATTATATGACTTCAGTATAGCGCGGCTGCAGCGTCACATATCTTTGGATTGCTAATCTAATACAAAGTGGGGCTCACGCTTGTTAAACTGGATCACATAATACCCATAATTATATTTTTGGCAATAATTAGTGAAATCAATATTTCAATAGTCGAAAAACGCACAGAATCTGGGTAAACCAGGACCGACAAAATTCTAAAAGACGAGAATCAAATAAATTGGTGACGAATTTGAGAATATGCATCAGGTTTAAAAATTGCATTTACACGATTATAGATTGGAAAAAGAGAAAGAAGGGATGTGAGCATAAACTAAAAAATAGCCCACAAGCATGAGTGTCATCCAAACAATCACTGGAAGTCGTAAACATAAATAATTTTAGACTTATCAAAACCAAATAAGTACTTTCAATGCTATTCTAGTTTGTCTTTGAATAGCGCCATTAAATATTATCGTCGTAGATGGTTGGCGACTAAAAACCGTACGGACACAGCATGCAACATCTGCACTTTGAATACAAAATGAACAGTTGGGTAGAAATATGATCCTCTGTGATTTACAATGGCAAACTCGCGTGCGTTTAGTTCCTCAAAATGTAGAAAAGCTATCGCAGGAAATTATTTCTTCACTGTCTCATTTGACAATGATGATTTAACTGACAATTTATTTACTACAGCGGACTTGGGAAAAAATATTTTTTAATTATTTTATAACTTTTATACACGCAACGTACAAAAGAGTTTGAATTATTGTGAAATCGGCCCCACATCGCTCGAAGTTAAACGATTTAACTTAATCATACATTTTGTTAAAAAATTACCTAGTTTTCAACAAATAATAATATATCATACTAAAAACAACGAGCAAACTACTGAAAACCCATGTGACCAACGTACCTCGTATTTTACTACGAATAACTGGTAAACACTATTATTTGCAATCTGTAGAACATACAATCAACAGAAACAATATAACATTAATACGTATAAAAACATTTTATAAAATATGTATATGGTTTTTAAGCAGATAGTTATCGTTAAAAAAAACAAAAACAAATATTTTTTCGCCAATGTTTAAAAAATACAAGTAACATTGTAGTTTTGAAATAAAAAAAAAATATATTTCTGATTTAATTAACCATTAAATTATTAATAAGAAATAATTATTGTGATTCAGCTGTTGGCCGCTTTCGATGAATGAGCATTATGGAAATGACGCACATTCGCGCCTGCAAACAAATGACGACGCCTAAATAAATAGAGTTTTGAAATTATAATTCCAAATAATTTAGCGCGCGACCGTGCCGAAGTCGCCGTCGCGCACGAGTTGTTCGATCTTTGTTGTCGTTGAAAAATGAACCGTGACTATGAAGGCGCCAGTGAAGACGTTGCAGCTTGGCCGGGTGACTCGCCGGCGCGTGGTATGCGGGCGAACCAACAGAATGAACTGATAACAATGCTATATTGTTTGTATTATGATATGAACGAAAAAATAATCGCGCGAAAAAAATACTTGAGGAATATTAATTTCCTGAGTTTTGTTTTCTTTTTATTGCAACTATTGGGAATTCTTGGAGCTTTTAATTCCTAAGATCCAATAAAATTGTTTAACATAGAGCCAGGGTACGAGAATTCGCTACGTTGCCCATATAAAGGAATCCAATTCCGGTATCTTGACATTATCGTAATTATGAATCTCGGGATTAGTATAATATTATGAAACACTCGATGCTGTTGTTTCGGGCATCGAATTACGTATACAGTGAGATCGATCGTTTTCCCGCGTGTGTTCTTTATTTCTTCTAGTCTCGAATTACTTTCATACAAAACACCCAAAAATAGATCGCATGGATCGTTTCTCTATGCATCATTTTACAGCATTAATTGTTTAAATTACGCAGTACACTTCGTAGTTAATGCTTCGTTTCGATGAACGCCACTCGTAAACAATGAGCGGAATACAGAGAGAGAAAGAATGGTGTTTCTAACTGCCGCTTGACATTATACGATACAAAGTTTCAATTATAATTTTATTTTCATTTAAACATTCATTTACACGTGAAATACGTATCTTTTTTAGAATATGTACTGAATTTTTAAGTGTGAAAAATGTTACTTTTTTCTATATTCCCGCATTCATAGTTTATTTCAATAGGTCCCGTCAAAAACGATAGAGGTTTTACTGTATATACATATATTTAGTGTCAGTCAGTAGGCGTCTGTGGAATGTGGGCGTTTTAAGGTAGATAGCTAGTCAGCAGCTAGCCATAATCTCCAGATGGATTTAAGGAATGCTTTCAAAAATACACAATGTGAAGTTTTCGTTGTAACTTGGCATCATCCGATTAATACCACTATTTCTCTGTATCAGTTTTAACAATGTAGCGCAGTAACGCAGCGACGGATATTCTGTAGTTGATGTTTAAAACAATTTTCTTGATATTTAACAAATGTTAGCATGTCAACAGTGATTGTGTTCCAGAGAGATGGAAGTATGATTGGATGGATGGAAGGTTGTATATTTGGGACATGGGTTCTCTAAGGATGTTAATGATGAGAAAGATATCGAAAAGAGGGTGACAGCGTGAGGGTGAATTTATCTAATAAAATCTATATATGTTGAAGTGAAGAATGAACAAATTAGGAGCGAATAACTGAGAGGAAAACACGGCACGATCAAATAAACCAGATATTGGAGGATTGCCCTATTAGAAGCGTCAGCAATCTGCAAGATACATATACGAAATAGGTATGAGTAGTTTGTCAGTGGAATGAGTGTGGCGCCTATCCTCCCTGCCTCCCCTGCGGCGACAGCGTGCTGATAAGTTAGTTAGTTACTTACTTGATACATACTATTTTAAGTTAGTATACATAATATGAAAACTTAATCTCCCTCTTAATACAGACGAGTCTAGCGTTAACCCAGTGTTAACAAAATTACTTATCAAGACACGTAAAGTTTATTTGTCTCCCAAAATGTAGTACAATGTGAACATAATTATGATTAAACTACACAAAAATAATATATTTTTATTTGATGGCGACCGGTTATCATTAATAACACGTTTAACAAACTCCATAATAATAATTTTCAGTCTAAAGAAGGAGAGGGCACTCCTGAACCGGTCGGCCACAAATGGCATTATTTTGGTAATAACTGATTGAAAAATTTAAGGTTCGGGAAGTCCACAGTTCGAATATTTCAATCTGCGGCAAATAAAATAATTATTTTAAATTGTTAACTTTGTTTTATTAATCACTTAATGACTTAAAATATATCTACCGGTTTCGAAAAACATCATTTTCTTCTTCAGGATGTCAATAACTAATCAAAAACATGTTATTATATGATATTTTTCAAAACCGGTAGGTGTATTTTAATTTATTAAGTGGTTAATAAAATAAAGTTAACAACTTAAAATAATGGATTTTAACCACAAAGTTAATTACACCAATCTTAAAAATATTAAAAATAAATAAAATAATGATCGCTAACGTTCGATAACCGGACAAGCACTAGGACAAAAAGAAGAAGAGGTTAAATACATTATTTTAAATGTTTGAAAATTATTGTATCAAAATTACAAAGTGTTAAATTATTGTTTTTATTTTAGTTTACTATGAATACATACTGAGTAGTCAAGGTCTCCAAGAGCACAAGTTTATGGCCGACCTTACAGCCGTCCTCTGTCGTGAGCTGTTTCCCTACACGGAACCTCTCGCTGCACCCTTTAAAACATTTCCATTCGTTTATCTGGTCAATAAAATAATATTAATTTGATTATCATGGGGGGTAGTAGATGTGTCCGAAATGTACTTGTTTTTTGTTCGCCTGTTTCTTCTTTATTCATAAATATTTCGTGCATTTTCATACACACTAATTTTACAGCGCTTGCCCTTCTTGAAAATTTGTGTATCTCTGATAATGCTTTCGTTTGCCTAACGATATCGAATCCGTTTAGTTTGAAACATAAATCCTTCTCCAGGATTCTCGTTTCTTTTTCGGCAATTCATCATCCTCTCATCACCATTTCTCTTACTGATCGCGTTTCCACACCGAGTGCCGAGAGTAAATAATGGAAACGATTAAGATAAGAAAGTAGATGACACGTAATAGACAGCGGGAAAAATAGCGGATTAAGACAAGACGTAAAAAAGAAGCTGGCGGAAGTGACAAAATACAAGCAGATCCGACAGTTTTAAACTCTGGCACGATAAAACAAAACAAATTCGATAATGATTGTGAATAAAAATAAATAAGAGTCACGTGTGCGTATCTGACTACACGTTCCGTAAATATATATTGTCTAAATTCCTAATGCGTAATTAATTTAATATGATGCACTCCATATGTTACATCAGCCGGTCATTAGTCTATATTTTAGTCATCAATCTAAATTTAATAACGATGTATTATATATTTAACGTTACTAGCAGATAAGCAATCCTATTGTGGCCGCTTCGTAGCCAATGGTGACCACTGCACGATCAGTGTATCGTGTAGCGATATATAGTGATATAGTAGCACTGTTAGCTGTCAAAATGAAAAAAAGTGACATATAGATGATGATATGAGAATCGCGGATAGACAATAATAAACATAAGAATTGTATTTTATCAGTATAATGTGCATTATATTATCATAACCAATAATAACTATAACATCTAGCATCGCTTTGACATTGGGACTAAAAAAGTACTCTATTATATGATAAGAAATCTTTCTTACCATAGACAGCATAGATAAGAAAAGATGACAGATGGTCAATATAATCTGGAGTCTTACAGAAAAACGAGAAAAACCCATACAGGTATTTTAAAACGAAAATCTTCGCTAAATACAAAGACGATGTTTGATGCCCGATGGTGTATTCGCACCCACTTAGAGCTTTATGAGATCTTTAAAAGCACTTTCACTCTGTTCCAACAGTAGGACACTCGCCTATTGATCAACTGGTCGTAGTCCAGCAAGACTTTAATAACGAAACGAACTAAAATTCAGAAACTGGTAAAATAAAAAATATAAAAATTTACATATATTTAAAAAAAGATTTTTATAAATATCGGTAGGTACTCAGCGTTAAGTAAAACAATTATATGATAACCGTTCCGAGGTTTTTTGTGAAACTTTGTGTCATATACGTACACAATCATCTTGAAATTAAGAAATTTTCAATCGCTTACGCAATTCATCCTAATGCTTCGAATATTTTAACAGTATAGCACCAAAAAGAGAAACGTCGAAATGAAAAGCAAAATTTCTTTTTGTTGATGAAAATGTATGTAATTAAAACGGTAAGATTTATTTTCCAAACTTCATCGGAACATTAAGGCTCGACCAATAATGATTTAATTAACATTTTCGATCTCAAATGCAATTATCACATCACGTAATTATACATACATTGAACATGAGGGATTAAAATGACAAACAATCATGTTACATCAGTATTAGGCAGGATTATTATTAGTAATGTACGATGCATATTAGTATTTTTTACTCAAAGTACACCTTTTTAAAATAAAATTTAATCAGTGAGAACTATAAAGCAAAATATGACAAAAATTACTGAATTACCAACTGTTTTTAAATGAGAAATCAACAATGTAATATAATGTAATTGTACAAAATGTGAATTCTTGAAATATAGAAATATGTAATTATAAATTATTGAAACAGAGAACAAATAAAACAAAATTAATCGACCTAATATAGGAACACGCTATTTTATATAAGGAATAAAAAACCACATAGAAACATAATTCCTTTTGAGAAAATCTAAAGAATAAGGTACATAAATAAGTAAATTAGTGCGGAAAGGAAAGCCTTTTAAGTTGCATAAGCACAATCCTTCACAAAAAAAATAACAAAGCTTTTAAAAATTGCGTTTCGGATTAACCGCTTTGTTCGTTTTTGAAAACGCACGAAGTTGAAGGAAAATGGGGAAATTATTTCAGGAATTTTTTAATTTAACCCGTCTCATTTGTAACTTTGATGTTGGAAGTTAAATTAGCAGATGGCGTGATGCTGCTACGTGAACGGGCTTTGAGAAAGCTCCAAAACACATTTCAGAAGGAAGTCTCGGTTATTTCAGGCACGCCACCGCATGAAGGCTTCACTGATTTCTTCAATAAAAAGATAGCATCTTGGTTTTCTTCACTAGAAAGTGGCACGAATCACGTTCTATAGTATTTTTTCATCAAGGAACACATGTTCATAATGTGTTCATTTCAAAAGAAATAACTTTATTGAAATATTATTCATTAATGTTCATTTTTGATTGTTTACACTTACATTGTACGGTTTACAATATCAGGACGAAAAAAAAAATTACAAAAATTTGATAAACGTTCGTTTTTACTACTCCAAAAAAGGTAACGCGTTTTGTCTCTACAAACCTTTCATAAACGAATTATTTATTAAATTTTCATATTATTACAAAAAATACACAGGGTTTTATTATTATTGTTACAAACCAATGACAGGTAACCAAATTAAAATACAAAGAAAATAAATAACGTTACACAAAAATCACCTATCACCTACTCAAAAGTTTCCACACAAAAATTTTTTATACGATTTAAAAAAAAAACTTATGAATAAAATTATTAATTTAGCAGTACAAAATTTTCACCCAGAAAAAAAAAACATTTAGTATTTCAGCTAATTAGCTTCTTACGAAAGTTCATAGGAAATTTGTGAAATATATGAATTATTTATTATATACGTAATATATCACGCCTGTTAAGTTTAAAAATAACTTTTGAAATTAGCAAAATTAACTTTGTGGTTAAAATTATTTTTACTACAAATTCTAAATTTATTTTTTAAATAATTGTTGTTTTTTTAAAAATAGACTTTGGTAAAGAAACAATACTATATGTTTTTAGTTAGTATTGACATCCTGAAGAAGTAAATGGTATTTTTAGAAAATGGTAGATGTACTTAAACTCAACTAGTGGTTAATAAAAAAAAGTTAACAAACAAAAATACTAAAAATAACTGCCTGAAGTCTCCGACCTAGCTTGGCGACATTTCAGACCCTGCAATAGACGCCATAAAATCGACCAGAGAGGTTGGATACATGGCAGCATAGCCCAGAAACTACATAGAGGATTCTAAATAGTAGTAAAAACATGATATTTCTTCTGTGATCGTGAAGATCTGAGACTTTATTCCTCCCGAGGCTATCGAGTTAATCATATTATTTTATTTTTTTAAAATAAAAACACATTTTGTTGTGATCCTATCCGGTAGCAACCAAATATTTTTTGAAAATGTTTTCAAAAAATATTTTAAATAAACTGATTCATATAACAAGAATTAGGAAGACTTAAACGTATTTAAACACAAAATCAATCTTCGGGTACATCAAACACGGAAGTATATGGTAATATTTTAAAGTACATTTTTAGAAAATAAATGAGGAAATTCCAAAAAATCTAATTTTCAACCAATGGAGAAAATTTCAAAGCTTAAAGGCTCTTCTCAACAAGTCTTCCCGTGACACGGGGATGAAGGTTGTTAAAACGTATATATCCTGGAATTCCACTTTTCTCTTCCGAAGGTTCAGGGTTCAGGGAAAGGATAAAATATGTTATTTTAAATTAAGTATTCACCAAACAGTGTGAGAGCCCCGATCCCTATTTGGCCACGGCAACACTGAAAACAAAAAGAGTTACGATCAATATATCTTCATCACGCGTCAAGTATTAAGGCATTATGGATGTTACACAGTTCAGCCAATGTAACGAGCATGTAGAAAGGCGAAACTGAAAACCACTAAAGCGCCAATTGATGATGACACATTTCTAATTGAATATTACGAAGTTGCTACTCGCTTGATTTAAGACGTAGATTATAAATGGACGCCCACGTTTATAGTGAAAATCGTGAAAAATATAAATATAATTATTTTAGTACCGTTTAATTTAATTTCATATATCTATATATTTTACCTACGAAAATTGTTAAGCGAAATTTAATATTTGAATATTATTGACGTTAACTATGTAGAGCTTCATCATAATGGATGGATATAAATGAAACAATGTTATATCTCTACTTGAGTTTATTAGCACTACTCGAGTTTCGAGAGAAACAGTAATTCTCATTGAAAGATGAAGTTTTATCTTTTAAATGCCATGAGCGTGTTAATACGCAAAACTTTGCATGTTACGTCAAGCCATTAGCGTAATAACACGTACTTGTTGATCTTGTACACTATTTTAAATCATTTTGCCATTTGTGGTATGTTCCCAACTTTAGATAGATAAAAGTATCTATCAAAAGCTGTGAACTGTCACACACCTTTACCCTATGTGGTGTCTTCCATTTGAAATAAGGTTGGCGGTTAAAAGGTTAATAATACTTCCTCTATCGATGAGAGTTACTGTTTCTCTCGAAACTCGAGTAGTGTTAATAAACTCAAGTAGAGTTATAACATTGTTTCATTTATATATATCCATTGATATTTGAATGTCGTAGATATGTTCATAATTTGATAGAAATAAACACAGGATATAAAATATTCTTCAGAGTGACCGTATTTGTAGAAAAATAAGGATATAATTATAATAATTTCTCTGTCAAGAGGAAACCTCAACTAGTATTCATAATAAGCTTAAAAAATTGATTATTTATTTTCAAGGACAGGCAGAGATTATAACTTCATACTTTTATACCTTGGTATGTCAGTCTTACTTCGTTTACTTCTCTTCTCTACTACTTCGTACACATTCAGTTTTCAAAACACAATATCACTTGACATTTAAGAACATATGTGCACAAATCAATAAAATAAAACTTTTATTGGTTTTAAATGATTCAATAATTATTAACATTAGCAAAATCGTTACATTCTCACAAAGGTCAATAAATAATATATACAAGTGTAATAATATTTTTTGATCACGTCATTCACATACAAAGGTTCCTGAAAAAAATGTAAACAAGTTTCTTGTTACAATGTGAACAAAAAATAAAATAAAAACAGACGAAAAGCAATACTATCGGAAAACATCACGTGATCACAGTGTAATCTGAAACAAAATCCGTTGATTGACACGGTCCGTGACCAAAGCTGCAGGGGATGGAGTAGACAATCAGTGCAGACTGTTATATCAGTGATGAAAATGGACAACGCGGTACGGAAAATCCGAACTCGGATTCAGCAGCAATTAATACGTACCTAAGTAAACAATGACATTGTGTCGCTGCACAAAGCAAACCAGATGAAAGAGTTGTTGATTTTCATTCAAATCGACAGATAGAATGCAATGTTTCCAAAGGAAAACAATCTTTAATTTGATTATTGAGTTGGAATCTATTAGTGATGAGCACAAAGTCACGAACTGTTAGTCAATCGCTGATATCTTAGCGTCACACTCACTATCAGTGATTTATCATTTAAAAACGTCATGATTCGTGAATTGATTTTCTTAATTTTCCGACAAATAGCACTATTCAAATTTTTCACAAATTGAACCGCAAAATTTATGAAGGAATTACATAATCATAATCATAACCGCCGCCATCTAGTAAATTCTGTTATAAAGTTTTACGCATGTATGCTGGGAACTTGATCCGAAAAATATACACATTTTTTATATAAAGATTCCATTATTTTCGTGATGATATTTAAATTAGAATTGCATTTATTCATTATGCTAGAATATATTATTAACACAAATTATTTTTAAAATTACCTATGCTTGGACTTTTTTTGTTTTTTTTTATTTATTTCATGAATTGTGATATCGTGCGGGCATGGACATTAGTAATGAAATAGTGATCACAGTCACAACTTTCGATCACTGATATTATCAAATATCAATCACAATCACATCTGTGAGAGTAGCATTTTTTCTCATCACCAGAGCCTATGACAGGTATGAGTAGGTGATGGAAATCCAAAAACACTTAATAGTTCTACGATGAATGCTGAAAAGAACATAGAAATTATTCAAAGCGCAATAAAACATGGCACATTTAATTGTAAAATTAGTTGTGTTAAAATACTCCGGTTATAAAAATGGAATGAAAGTCCTGGCGTCACCTAGCAGGTTTCGCTTAAAATTGAAAAACATGGTTGTATTTTTTCTACTGAAAAAAATAGATGTGTCGTTGAAGACACAAAATAAATCTGACGATATTAACAAATCTAATGTAGCTCAGATGAGAGAGCATATTACCAGCGATAGGAAAGACCTACGTACTGACAGCAGCTCTGTATTTTTCGAAAGTTCTTAAGAATCACAACTTCACCAATAAAACGTGGATTTGTCATTTGATTGTAATAATACAACTATGATATAATTAAACCTTAATTTGACAAGAATAGATCTATGTCAAAATAAATGGAAAAAGTAATGCGGTTTAAATGCTTGCTAATTCAATATCTTTTTACAAGAATTACGGAAAAATATCACCGAAAATGCCAACTTTTTGGAAACTATAAAAATATTTTTTAATTCTATATTACTATATGACCTACGCATTATAACCACTGCGGCATACATTATCTAATAGAATAAATATTATATCTCAATTTTATACATTTTATCACCTTGAATTGTATACATGTATTTTAATTTAGCAAAGTTTTTTGACATATTGACGTAAATATTAAATCATTCAATATTTTATATTCGATCCTTGATCTCTGTTTGTTACAACAAAAATATTCTAACGTTGTATAACAATCCGTTATACAACGTTATGTTCCCTATTTCAATGTTGGAATCTCATCCCCCCCACTCTCGCTGCGTCTCCCGCCCGTCGGATGATCTATTTACATATTTTATTTATGCATCAGTTATTGTGTGTCCGTCCTGATGAAGATACAGTAGTGTCGAAACAGGTCGACGTAAAATTAATCTAAGTGGTTCAAAAAGAATTTATTACTTTTTTATTTCCAAATTTCAATATAATCAAATATCTAACTGTTATTGTTGGGCATATCATTTGGTGATAAACTTGGCAACAACGTCACTCCCGTTTTTTAAGAAGAAACTTGATTATAGTTGCAGGTCTGACAATATCTGTTCGCCCCCCACCACAACATATACATCAAGGGTACATAATGCGTGCCCCGAGACCTTCCAGCAGGCTTATTTGCCTGAGAGGTATTCTCGGCAGATCTAGCAGACCGGACTGGATCGGGTCGATACTTAAGAAGTTGCGCCGAATGTGCGTGAAGTTCGAACCGCGTCGAGACACCGCATGCAGCCGTGCTATCTACTGTATAAGTACTGTACTTTTGCAACTGTATAATAATTTATTCTTTATGTACATAAATATTTATGTTTTCTATAATAAGTCCCGCTTAGAGTAATAGTCAATGATCCCCGTAACTCTACTGGATTAGATAATAGCACAAATATTTATGACACCATAATAGCCCTCTTCATTCCTATGATGCGAAGCGTGCCGAGCATTAGTCTGGTGCAATAGACTTCCGAGTATTCAATCAAAAGTGGCCACGTGGTTTACGATTCGTATTGAGTGGGGCAATCAAATGGACCAATGGATAAATAATGGCATTTATACTAACGTCCAATCAATCTCTGACCCTTTGTACGTAAATTAATCAAGCAATTTTTTTTATTTATAAACTAATGTATATCAAGAACGATGAACGTAAATATAATTAACAAGTATAGGTAGTTAGTAATTAAATCGAATTATATATCGATTTATGTAATGTATTCGCTTACGTTTCTTGGAAATTAAAATACTCGAGAACAGATGATAGCTTGCCTTCGATATTTCTAAAACAACAATATAAAGAATGACAAGAAACAAAAAAAAAATTACATGCAGTACCTACAATATTTACAAAATTAAATAAATTCGGGCAAAATAAACATTTATTTGTTGAAATAACGGACCATAAATATGTTAGGTAATAAACTCGAGAAGTAAAATAGATAAGCAACCCATATATCAAGAGAAGTTGACTGTTGATGAAATAGACGCAGATAATCGAATAGATGCTAACGAGGTCAACAGAAATACAATGCACAATAAATGAAGCATGTTCCGGGCCAAGTATTAACAAAAAAAAATTGTTTTTAATACGGTTATATTTATTATTTCTTAAAATGATTTTATGTATACATAATACCAATATACAAAACAAAATTAATTTTAATATAATATATAACTCATAAACGTATTCCAAAGCCAATTTTCTTTGGTCGTACGAAAAAACAATAAAACTAAGACAGGACTAAAAAAACACAAAAGGGACGAAGCTGGGATTTGATCTGCAAACTTTTTAAAGTTCACGAGCTTCACATATACGATCCTATATTCAGTTAGAGTAGAAGGGAAACATTTTCAGCCCCGTACAACCGCAGACACTGCGAAGACAAATTGTTTCTTTTTACAATGTGGGAGATTTTACCGAAAATTGTGGGACCACTTTGGATATGCGCGAAATGGAAGTCGTGTCAAAAAGCCAATAAAAATTCAAATGAATCCGGCTATGGAAAAACTTCAGCAGTCAGAGGATTACTACGGACAAAGCTCGGAAGCGCTTTTAGTCGAAGAACAAGTTTGAAGATCTGTAAGGAAGGAAAAGAATTGAAGAGGCGTATGTTAGCTGCTTGAAGGAGTTCTCATCAGATTGATAGTCGTTTGAAAATAAATGTGACGTTTGAAATTAAAAGAAGTGAATTTCCCTAATTCAGCTTGGGAAGTTTTGCACAAACTCAAAACAATTATATATTATACTAGATGACACATAAGAATCGCGGATAGACAATTTATATGGTAAGATTTCTCCCTTACCATAAACAGCATAGATAAGAAAAGATTACAGACGTCAATATACTTACCAGTCGTCTGGTACGATTTCGCTAAAATACGTTTTTTTCCATTTCAAATTGAATATATATTTACGTAGGTAGTGTTATTGAATATATAAAAGAGAAAACATTCAAGTAATCTTAACCTAGAGATATGTACCGAATATATCGATTTTTTTCTTATTGGCAATGGCACTTACATCTTGTCATGTACATGTATAGATCCAAGTTCAATAACGTATCCAGTAGCGGTAGTTAAAAGTGATAGATAAAAGATGAGGAAGTGCAATATTATTGATGTTGTACTCTAGCTATTGTAGACTTCTAAAGAATATCCTTTATTTAAAAGTGTTTTTGCCCTACTCACCTCTCAGAGACCTGGCCGTTTAAGCAAGCACTTTACAGCCACAAATGACACTACTCAAGACGCCACATCCAGAAAGAATGAATTATATATTTTTTTAATTAAAAATAATTACATATATATAAATATATATATATATATATACATATATAAATAATAAATAGAAACATGTTACAATGAAATATTTACTTGATACCATCTTACGTTTGCCAAAATAATTAAAGCCATAATGATTGGAGAAAGTAGCAGTATCACGTCAATATGCTAACTTGAAATAAAAAGAAAAAATAAGGATTAGAACATAAAATGAATTAGAAACCTTTGTGAGAAATACGAATAATCTTAATTACCGAATAATAATATCTTCAAATAAAATCAAAGAAAGCCAATTCGGACAACCGAATTGCAATACTATTTTTATATCACATCTTTTAAGGCGCGACTTGCAATAATAATTCAATTTTTCACGTTTTTTTACGAAAATGTGGGTTTTTATTATTCATTTATATCAGAAGTTATTCAGTAGATTAGACTTTTTTTTCAACTATTACTTAGATTGGACTTTTACATTAATATAAAATTAATAAACGGAATGTTATTTGCCATAATTAAGACCATACAGACATTATAAGAAAGACCGCGACCATTAGATGCATTTTCCGCGTGCTACGAAATTGAGTTAATACCCTAAATTAATTTATAAACGAAATATATTTTCTAATAATCTTGAAGCCAAGATTACGGAGACAAATCTGTAGGAAACTAAATTAGCAAAATATTTAAAATAAAAAGAGTTATAAACCATTCAATTTGCAGTACATTTGGTAAATTTTTGACGTTTGTAAAATATTTTGTTTTAGTAAAAACATACGTTTTTAAATAATATATTCAACTACTATTTAAAACTAAGCTTAATATCAGAAACACAATAATCGTTTTTTAAATAATATATTTCCAGTCTTATGAAATACGATATTATTAATTAGCTCTCAGTGATAGTATGCCATTCGACGAGGCCACGCCGGTCGTGGTATCTGCGCTCCGATAGATTTTAATTAAATTTGCCCATAAAACACATTTTAATACAAATTTTTACTACAATATGAATGAATATTACACTTATTCTCGATACCAATATCTCATTTTTGTAAATTGTATGGTTTTGAGCTGATTTTGTACGAAAACATTATAATTTTGACATTTAAATATTAAACATACGTCAAACTTCATGTCACCATTTGTAACGTTCTAGAAACTGACAATTTACGCAATGTTGCTGTGAAATATGCGAAGACGTGAAATTTGCGAAGCCGTGATTTTTTTGTTGGGTTTGGTTCTCATTAAAAGTCAATCATATATTATTATACACATTATTGTTCTGAAATTATTGCTTCCTGTGACACAAGATGCCTAAGGTCAAAAAGTATTCATTGACACGCTCTAGGAAATGTTCCAACAAAATTTAAAATGGTTAGAAACTTCTTGGAATTTTTTTTTCAAAAAATCGCAACGTAAGTTGATAATTTTTACCATTTCTATAACAATTATCAAATTAATCAAAATTACTCCCACAAATCGATATTTGGGTGCACAGGAACGAGTATTGAATATGCAAAAGAACGTAAGGTTTTATTTCTTAATTCAGTTTAAAGTTTTTAGTTTGTGTGGATCAAATTTTGTTTTGAATATGTGTAAAGAAAAAAACAACGAAATTCTGAATAACTAATTATTTAACAGTGAATAATAATATTTCATTTATATTTTAATATTAAATATATATGTAATGTATTATGTGTATTAAAACAATAAATAAATATTAAAAAAAAAACAGTTTTTTTATTACAAAATATAGTATTAACATAAATAGATTTCTTTTCACAAATTCAGCCAGCTGCTTCAAAAGTTATCAACATTATTTTTCAGTTTGAATTTACATCAATTTTTTCCTTATAAATCAGGGCAAAATTGTAATATTTTACAATCATATGTTTATCGATACAAACAATGGTTTTTATCATAAGCATAATAATTCTTCATAGTATAAACATAACAATTTTTAGGTTTAGAAAGTTTAGAAGGAAACGTAACAATTTTTAGGTTTGAGAACTTTAACAAATTATTTAATTTTCGCTTGATAATTTCAAATGGCAACACAAAGTATTGAATGCTGAACTGAAGAAATGGCTATTTTCTGATAGCTCATTACCTAGGAATTTAAGAAAACCAACAATTGTATACTTGTCCTTTTCTATTGATACCTTTCACTCTAGCAATATTTACGTAAAAAAGAACGCACTTTTATGTTTATTTGATATTATAAAAGAATTAACTATTAGTCTCATCCTGAAAGGGTATGCAAAATGTAAAAATATCTCGAAATTCAAACTGGAAAATTAAAGTCGCGCCTTAACCAGCAAAGAAATAATAAGAAATCTTTATGGAGGTTTACCATTCAATGAAGTCGATAATACAGACGGTTTTAAAATATTAAGTGTTCAGAGAGAAGGGCAGTGAAATCTCTATATATCGTTTTCGAAGGGACCAATTGAAATAAACTATGAATGCGGAAATATAGAAAAAAAGTTACATTTTGCATATTTAAATGTTTAATACATAATCTAAATAATATTTAAGATATATTCTAGAAAGATGAACGTGTTTAATTAAAAATATAATTAGAAAGCTGCACAGAAACAAAAACAAATTAATTAAACTTTGTATTGTATAATGTCAAGCGACAATCAGTAGCAGTACTCCCTTTCTCTCAAATGTTTCGCTCGTCGTTTACGAGTGCTGTTAATCGAAACTAAGGATTTAGAAGCGACGTACATTGCGTAATTTAAACGATTAATGCGATAAAATGATACATAGAGGAACGATCCATCTATTTTTGGGTGTCTTGTATGAAATTAATTCGGGACTGGAAGAAATAAAAGATACATGCGGAAAAACGATTATTCGAGAAACGATCGATCGAGATTTCACTGTAATTACTAATTATGAAGAATCAGTACCGCAAAATTTCGAGAAGTAATTTGCAAAGAATTAATGTTACAAAGATATAACAGTTAAAATGTAATTTTATGATGGTGGTGATGATATGATCCTATAGATACACTAAATTAGAAATACTGCACATAAGCTCTAAGACAATCAGTCAAACACAGATGCTGTGGTCCAATGGACGTAAAATTCCGATTACCTATCACAGTAATTAAAGATTATTCGATATTGTTTGACATAATATACAAGATAATGTTATTTCAAAGCACTGAAATGTATATCAAACAAGCTGAGACATTAAATAATTTAAAAGTTTTATCAACTGGGATTTTAAATATTTTATTTTCACTATGCCTACTCAACTTTGCCATCGAATTTTCATACTAAGCAAATACATTTCTCAGTTTTGTTATATTTTAATTAATACTTTTTGTTCTCGTGCTTCAACAATTTGTAAACATAAACTATTTTTAAAACTTGTCGGCGTGTTCTTCTGATTATATTATATGACATGTACGAAAACAAAAACTACAACTAATAGTACATCTCCATATACGCATTATCACAAATGTGACATTTGAAATAAGTCTAGAAATCAGGGCTGACAAACGACCTTTGAACTAAATTACAATACGGCATGTTTTTAAGCCATTAAGGCGAAGTCAATACTTAGTCAATCAAAACACTTGAAAAGTTTGAATCAACAGCAAATGAACTCGAGGGCCATAAAGCCCGGAAAAAGGTTAATCAATTTGCCATCGGGGTCCTCGTCATTGAAAACAGAGATAATGGATTTTAGAAATGGCCCGATTACAAGGAAGATTAGACAACCGAGGTTAATTCTTCTAGTACAAAATAAACACGACATATAGTTACATGTTGTGTTTGTGATAATGTGCTAATGTCGGAACGGATAACGACTGATGGCAACGGAACAGGAAACCGGGACACCTCAGCGAGCAAGTAAAGCGCAACGTGTATAGAGAGGCGCGGAACAACAGGGGGCGGGAAATGCCGAGGGGAAATGCCAGCCGGCGATAAAGCGACGTCAGGCGTCATTTTCCGGCGGTGCTAATCACGCACCCCTCGCTGACAGCCTAAGAGTGTCGTACATAATAGTTCGCCCAACGGAAATAGTCACACGTCAAATGAAAGACAGTGGCTGCGTTTAGCTAAAGGGAGTGACGCGAGTTTTGCTGTGAAAGCGTGCTCATCAACCAGGGCCTAATTCGAATAGGTGACTAAAATCTAAATCTTGATTAAGTGATGATAAATAACGATAATGTATGTTTTAATACAAATTAAATTAATCGACTTGAAAGATATACAGAAAAAAAATATTTTAGTTGCTACCAGAATTCGAACCTGAACCTATGTTCCGAAAAACTGCAACTTCACAACAACAATGAATCTCCGTTCAAATTTAAGTTTTACATATTCTATCATTGTCAAAAGAAAACTAGTATAGTGGACAAGACAAAGATTGAACTTTCTGTGTATAGTTTTCTAGGCTAATCTGCCGTGTATATCTGACCTATCTGGCCGACGTTTCGGATCCCATTGCAGGGTCCATTAGGTCCACAGAGCTGATATGATGTATGAGTGTCAGTGTTGTGAGTAAGTACTGGCTTGCACTACCGTATCGAAAACAGGTGTTGTGTGAAGTGAGTAGTGTCGTGTTATGTTAAGTTCTATCTACTGTCGGATCACTATCTGTGAGGATTCTTCGACTCCTATGTTTTTGAAGTACCGGATACTATGAGGTTTTTAATTTTAAGCCGTCATCCCTATTTATGTTCACTGGGTGTTTGTATATTTCAATTGCTTCTTTGACCAGACGCGCGTGATGATTCTTGGGCTTTTCTAGGATTCTCGGCTCAAATGCAAAATAGCGGCATGTATCTAGAAAGTGTTCAGCTAATGCCGATTTTCCTGGATGGCCGAGTTTACATGCCCGTTTATATTCGTCAACCCTTTTGTCCCACGTATACTTTCTTACAGTGTTGACAACCGAGTCTGTAAACACCGTCCGTTTCCAAGGGAATTCGATCCTTCGTTGATCTTAGCAGGTATTTCACTTTGGTGTTTGTCCCGAAAACCGTCTTTATATCTCGTTTTTTGAGGTCTCTTGCTATTCTGTCTGTGACATTTTGAACAAAAGCCAGGAAGGCGATGCTTTTGACAGATCTCGTTCTTATGATGTGCTGCTGTATCTGTCGCCTTTGGTAACCATTGCATTCCAGCCCTTCACACAGTGCTTGTCTCTCCTCCTGCAGATATTCTTCTTGACAAATCATGTTTGCTCTCGTTGCTAGAGTGTTCATAAGTCCTCTTTTATGTGCTGAATGGTGGTGAAAATTTGAATGTAAGTATCGGTTTGTGTGGGTCGGCTTTCTGTATACTTTGTGCCCGAGACTTCCATCTGTATTTTATATATCCCAGAAAACTATACACAGAAGATTATGAACGCCCGTGAAAATCTAAGAACATTAATTTCAGTCAAAACCGGCAGAGAAGAAAACACCGCAATTACCTAAGCTAAAGGTACGTATCATGCAAACACAATCTGTAAAAAAAAAGAAAAAAGAATTACAATTAATAAAGTTAAATACATAAATACACGTTTATCGAACTAATTTCTTGCTGATTTGTTTTTCATTGCTAATGTTTCTAGTCGGATTTTCAATAAAGAAATGATGTGACTGATTATTTAATATGCCGTCGCATAAAAGGAGTTTCATGATTTTACTAGATCTCGGCAGACAATACAAAGGCGCGGTCACAATTATCATGCTTAAAAAAATTGGTTATCTAAAAATATATGACAAACTGTAAAAAAAAGGGGATACTGAAAAAATCATAAAAAAATCATATATCTTTGCCTTATATGCCTATGTAGCGTAAGGCTAAATTGAATTTATCGACCAAGAATGAAATATACAAATGACGAAGTACCACGGTGAGTGCAAGCACGGGAATAAATTCGCATTTCAATACACCCCACAAACAAAGGGAGAAAAGGCAGGGAGTATTAATCATTGCGGCTATATTTCACATCGGTATTTACCAAACGGAAATTGTTGTTCTATGTCCCTTCATTTGGAAATTTCGAGAATTCGGTCAGCTGTGATGAAAGCACTTTACTGTGTGACGTCACGCGATAGCGGATAAAGCAGGAATGCCAAATGGTGACCCGTATTGTTTATCTGGACAACCGACAGTAATTTAAAGAATTGACCACTTTAATTACAATTAACGCGGTCAATAAGTATCGACAAAAACTATCCAGTGATTTAGAGGCAACCCGCGGCTCTTTGAAAATGTAACTATTATACAAAATTGAAATCACCTCGTTACATTACAAAACTAACACCAAGGGAATTGGATGTCAATATTTTTCTAAATTAAATAAAAATCAAGAAACTTATAATTAAGCCTATCAATATTTTTTTAAATAATAAATATCCAATACGCCTATCTGAATTTATCCACAGATTTCAGGCGTTTAGAACTTTGATATTTTTATCGAAATCTCTTAAAGTTCATACTGCCGAATAAAAAAATTAACTGGAATACCTGATGACTAAGGATTATGTTTAAAAAAATCGCTATTTTCGCGAAAAGATTGCCGACCTTACCTCAATTTAAAAATTAGGATTTTACCTGTTATCTACCCATCGATATATATTTGCTGGGTTCTAATTAGTATATAAAATGGAACACTAGGTAGCAAATACATTTTCAAACTGTTTAAATAATACAATACATATATTATACTAACCTAACCTAACCAAATGGACTACTGAATTCAAGTGCGTATGCAGGAGCGTGCACTGTATACAAGCAAAAAAGCTGTGCATTACTAAATGTTCTGGACAATAAAAATAAATTTTTATCTTATGAAAAGACCCTATAAAATTCTAGCCGTTATTACCCGGATTAGCGTAACCCATGGCTATATTTTGAACAGTATGAATCATTCGTGTTCAAATTCGTTGCCATTCGTCTCCGCATTTTGCTAGAACGCACACGTCGGTTGCGTCTAACTTGTTTGTTCAATCCCTATGAGAAACGTATTAAACTATATATTTTCTTACTCAACCCATTGGGCGTCTTTAAGGCATTTACATTATATTCAAACAATTTGTGCATAATTTTGAAAACTCCGTGTGAAAACATTTTTACATATTTGCTTCGCTAACTAAACTCTTTTCCACAATGTATTTCAACGGACAAGTTTTATTTTCAATCATCTGTGGAGTGTGAGATAGTGTAATACATATTCAAGTTGATTATTATTTTAAGTAAATACATCAGTACATACAGACATATATTTTTATTAATAGTATAAATTCAATCTGTTTCTGTTTTTATGAATTGGTTTTTAGTTAATTAAATGTAAGTTTTAGTGAAAGTAGAAATATAATTATTCGTCATAATGAAAAAATAGACAGAAACCGTAATATTTTTCAACGTCTATTTGATATAACTTATTTTCTTGCAATTCAAAAATTACTACTTCGAGGGCATACTGAATCCTCGCAATAAACTTCAAAATAAATCAGCTGGTTCAACCCGTTCTCCACACAAAGTGCAATAGACAACGTTGAAATTAATGATTAATTCTGTACTCTATCGCAACTCTTCGTGTTTCGAAGGTAAAATATTATCCACCGAAGCGATGTGGCCCAAAATGTAGGTCGCGATAAAAACTAATCCACGGCAAAAAGACCCAAATGATTCATTATCACACGACGGTCGTAAGATCTTGGGAATATTTATTTATTCTTTGGTTACTGATCGTACAAAAGAAGTAAAGATTGAACTCATCCGATTGTATGTAGTTATATTTGTATTTCATAAAAAATGTTTAGAAAAAGATAAGCCTATATCTATTGTTGTTCATAATTTGGAAGAATAACGATTTGTTAAACACACTGTAAAAGTTATAGGCAATAAATAAATACATATAATATTAGTTAATCATGACAAGTAAAGGTCTAAATTTGTATCTATTTCTTGATTATCGCATTGCATGCCGTGACAAAGATATTTAAAAAGTATTATGTAGAAATGTAGATCAATGTGTCAAAATATATCGCCTCTCCTACGTAAAGTACATTAACTAACAAATAGGTCATTATTAGTTGTTCTAGTATTTCGCATAAATCTGATACATTTTTAAATGGCAGTATTTATTATATATCGTGTACAATATAAAGTTATAGAATATAATAATTATAAAAAAATTACTAACACTTATGTATTATTTTACAATTCTAGTACATGTCTCAGTATTCTTTAACGAGTAACTAAAAAATCCTCCCTTAGACAGAGATGCATGGGGATTAATGTAATTAATTAACATGACGGTTAGGTGGTGTGACATAATTATTATAATTTTCACAACTAAACTTTGTATTGCACACACGTCTAGTTATCACCTGATGATTAGAGTGAGCACACCTCTCGAAACTACAGCAGTGACAACAACCCAACGTGTGTGTAGTACAAAGTTTTGTTGCGAAAATAAAAATAATGCGAGCATTGCACCGACATGAACACAGTTTTTAAATATGGAAGTAAAAACCTATCTAGATACAATACCAATGAGGTAGCCAATTTTTGAAAGCAATAGTCATCTGGAATGTTATTTCACACTTGTAATATTGTGGCGGCATTCTGATTCTCTATTTTACGATTGATAATTTTCCAATTCATTTACATTTCTATTCAAATACGATTAGATTGCAAGTACATTTTCTAATTGCATACAGTTAAGGGGGTCATTATTCAAATTATACAGATCTATTAAGTCTGAAGAGTTGACAATTTTCAGAAATAATTAAAGAAAACCTGAACACGTTAAATTCTACGGCGCACCATCGAAAATCTCAGATCTGTTAACTTAGGCATGCGTGCCACGTATATACCATAACAGAGATACGGTGTATAACCATAATGTTCAGATAAAGAAGAGAAAAATACTTATATATCTTCCAACACACTCTAATTTACCAACTTGATATGATCTCAGAAAGCTCGACATTTTTTTCAAATTTGTTAAGGTGGGAAAATTTACAAGAAATGATTTTCAAACATGGCTAAAGGGGCACTTTTACGCGCGCGTGCGACGTCATTTGATTGTTCTCACTCTTTGGATAAATGGCAAGTTACGGAAGGAAATTAATACATTCGAGAGAAACGTGCGAATTGGAAAAGGGGGAGGTTACTAATACTAAGAATAGCACATTTGCACATCATTTGAATTTACTTTTAACAGAACTGCAAAAAAAAAGTCGATATTTTTTCTAAAATACAATAATAACTAGTTTTTTTCTTTCAACGTGCAGCATTTGTCGAGAATTTTTTAATGAAATTCTAAATAATATTAAATTTAATACATAGTTACAAATAATATAATGGAAAATGGTTACATCGTTCTTCAGATATTGTTTTATGTCTCGCAACATATTATACTTTCTATATTAGAATAGAATACATGTCTCATTATCTTTTAACAAGCAACTAAAGAAAGCCCCCCTTTATACAGTCTTTCTGATTATGTTCACCTCGAGTTTGTATTCTTTGCTTATATTTTTACTTTACTATCAGTTGTTAAGGAATGTAATGGCGTGAGAAATGTACACTCCAGGAATGAATGATGTCCTTGAACAGTACATTACTTTTTCAAAAAACCTCTCCCTATCTTTTACGACTTCCTAATGCTAAATGTTTAACGTGGAATCGTCTCGGCTTCTTGACGACAACGAATGAAAAATAAGTTAGTAAAAAATGAGAAGATGACGAAAGCTATTATTACGCCTTAGAACCAGCAGGATCCATCTTTTATATACCCTTTGCCGAGAAAACAAATTTAACTAGTGAATTCGAAAAAAGTACAGAATATTTCTTTAAAACATTCCACCATTAATACTTTTCATAAAAAAATTATTTATGATTTTTTTTAAAACTAGAGATGCGTATACGGAATACGTGTCACATCAATATTGTTACTATTTTCAAACTAAATACATGTGCTTTGAAAAGTAGGACTAACTTGAACGAGGCTCGAACCCCCGACCACTAGATCACCAGGTGAGTATCGTAACCAACACACGTAACAAGCGCGTCACTCTATTGAGTTAAATATAATTTTTATATTCATTAATATTTAATGCCAAACAATTATTTATCAATCCACATGGTTAATTATTTATTTTGTATTGTTTGCAAATCATTGCTCAATACAACGCAGCGCTTGTAATAAGAAATATTGTATTTAAAATTAATACTCGTATATCGGAGGATTTCAATTATTATCGGGCTCTCAACTCATGGTTCCCCCGCCTGCGCCAAGTACAAGAACAGCGTAACTAAAAAAAATCATAACATTTGATCGAACCGGTTAAAACACTACTTTTGGAAATATTAAAGGACTTATTATGTTACTCTTTACGTCCTTGGTAAATGGACCATTTAGATATACATAGGATTTAAGTACTTTAATTTTAAATATATTCGAAAATCTTAAGAATTTATTTCTAATATCCAGTACAATTATTTCACACAGCCAGTTTTCAAGAATTCACCATACCCTTGTAATATACATATTTAGTACAATTTAATAACATTACAAATGAGTGACAACAAAAAGTGTGTGTTTGTATGCTTATATATGTGGGTGTGAGAAAGCGTATTATATACGAATATGTAGAAAATAATTTACTTAAGTGCTAAAATACAGAAGGAATGCATTTTATATCTTCAAAAAATACTTCGACACGTGAATTGTAACTTGATATAATTGCATTATTAATAAAATATATTGATTAATTAATAAAAATTTCAGATTAGCCCAGAAAACTGTACACAGAAGAATTAATAAAAACTATGCTCGTGATTGAAAACACGTATAATACTGTATGGGAAAAATTGTCATACATTAATTACAAACATATATATGTTTGTATATTTTAGTTAAACATAAGTTTAAACTAACGATATTTATTTCACCATAAAAAAAAGTTAAGATTTTAAGAAATCATTAAGAAGTTCATATCGCATATTTCGTTCCTAACAGCATAAATTGATTTTTAAAGAGAACACATTATTATTTGTGAAGTTGTAATTTTTTAAGAACATAGTTCTGTGAAATTTTAATACAAATTAAATATATCAATTGGAAAGATTTACATACAGATAAACTCAATTTATCGCCATTTAGTGTCTCCTAGCGAATATTTCTCAAAGGTATTTGCAATAAAAAGGTTTAAAAAGCTTTTAAATAAATGGAACGTAAATATCTGCAACATATAACATCGAAAATTAGTCAACTATTTACGAGACTGACGTAGTGTAATTGGTTATCGCACTTCCCTGGATAGGATGAGATTCTCGTTCAAATCCCGGTGGCAGCTAAAATATTTTCTCGATAAATAGAGTTTATCTGTATGTATTTCTTTCTAATTGATGCATTTAATTTGTATTAAATTGGTTTTAGTTGCATCGCAAATTTCTTTTTCTTAAAAGAATGCATTCATATGTAAATTTGCATAAATGTATGATTATTTTTTGCTATAATCATCAATTTTTAAAAGTATCTAGAATTTACGCAATATGTATATGATTATTTTTCTATAAACATCAATTTTTAAAAGTATCTAGAATTTACGCAATATGTATATTATTAAAAGTTTTATTTAAATTTAGACATTTTTAAAGTTTTTATTTTTTATTTCCTCTGGTATTTCATTAAAATATCTTAATTCGCATACGTATACTTACATTATATATTTTTGATATTTGGCCGTGTTTCTGAATCGCAGTCTCTTCCTCCTATATCATGCTCGTGCTCATGTTGATTTGCAACATTTTTTGTAATAAATTCTACCGATATGTTTCCAGTGAGGATATAAAAAATAAATAGTATAACATTAAATATATTATCTGTTTTAAGCTCATCCATATTTAGTTTTTTCAACTTTGTAATATGTATCATATCAAATAACTGTTCGAAAAAGTCATACCCGAGAATAAAACAATTTATTTCTGTAAAGATATATGGAAAGTAGGCGTCACGATAAACGCGAGCATTAAGAATTAATAGTTTAAACAAGAAAATTAACAATTACATAAGTTTTTAGTAACATCTGATAAATTGCTAGCTTAATAAAACGATTCTTTATCGCGCCCGTAAATCTCTCCTTCGTTCCCCATCTTCCCTAGAATGATGGCGATATTAATGATAACGCCGAGAGAGCGCAGGAATTCCTGGATATAAATCAAAGTGAATAGGTGTCGGTGGTTGCTGAAGGTAGGGTATGGTCGTAAATTGTATACCGCAACCGTAGATCGAATATCACGTACGGCATTATTTATAACTACGGTGGAATACGCGGTGCAAAATGTGAGCCGATACGCCGTGACTGAAGAAGACAAAGGACTCCCCCGTAGACGCCTGTTCACCGTCGAAGGGCAGATAAAGAAAAACAAAAAGGCAACATCTCTAGTGCGAGCTGCGTAGAAAATAATGATTCCGGTACAGACAAATCCAGTAAGGACTATTACGAAAGGGAGATGAAATACAGTGGAACCCCAATTTTACATGCCCGGAATTCACGTTTTCCCTATATTTGCGTGTTATTTCTGCAGTACCGTGTCATTTCAGTACATTTGTCTTTCCGTCTAAAATTTAATGAAATTCGTTCAGCCAGTTCGCTATTCGCCATAGAGCCAATAGTATGTTGATCATTTGCTTGTCGTTCCTATGCATTTTTCATTCTCATACCTACGTCATTTGTACGTTTCGTTTTTCAAGCTGGAAATAGTATAGATGACATTTTATTTTATTTTTCAGAGAAACAAACAGTGTAACAATAACAACTGATAATAGCATAATATATAAAAATAACACCAGTGAAGTTTCTTCGGAATTAAATAACTAGTACATAATAAACTAAAAAATAGCATACTCAAACTGATAAAAAAATATTGATGGCTGGGAAAGAATTTATGAATAATCCTTGCAGACTTTACTTAAACGTTGATTCCTACGTAATAACATCGGACGTAGTGGAAATTGATGAAATAGTGGAGTCGTAAAAATATAAACAGTTCCCACAAGACATATTAAATGCTTCAAAGTTGGTGGTACATAACTAGTATTAGTAGTACATTTAATTTAATTTATAAAAACATGCAGCAAAAAATATTGTTTGATTTTTCAATTAAAAATTAATTGAATGTTTTTTTTAATACTTACCACCCAATTCACTTTTTTTTTGTTGGTCCCTCAAAAACTTAAAATCAGGGTTTCACTGTATTTTGTAGGAAAAAAAGAAAGAAAATTGATTCATAACCGAATAAAGTATAAAACCTCGGCTATTCAATCGACATAAATAATTGGCGGGCGATAAAAAACCTTTAATATAATTTATATTCTATTAAAATAAAAGAATTGTCATTGCAAAAGAGATAAAGTAAGACCTAAAACCTTTTTTGAAATGTCTTCGTCGTTATCTCCGAAGACCCTTCCTTTAAAACTATAAAACCCATTCGTTGGGGGGGTTTGAATAAAATATAATGAAATAACTTGGCAAAGAAATGAAAATATTCTCGAATTAAGCACCCTGTCCAGTGATTTAATGATAACATATTTCCTTAATTAACGCCCGCCAGGAAGTCTCGAGGAACGGGGGAAGCAGTAGCCCCGGAAAGGGTGGGTAAATACAGCAAAAAAGCGGGAAAGATCTCGGGACCTTTAGGATTTTTACCTCGTGTTAGCTTACATTTTCATAATGCATGTCGCAATTAACAAAAAAAATGGACCCAATTAAGAAAATGAAGAGAGGAAACAAACAGAAGTGAAAAATAATACTGTTTGCACACTTGAATCAGCGAATTAAAATGTTCTGCTTGAAAAAATTGCCCAATATATATTTTATTAACTATTAAGGATTTGATAATTCTGGCGTCTGCAGTCGGTTTACTCAAAGGTATTTGAGATTCTGTAAAAATAATGTAGATGGCTTTCAAATAATGGAACGACAGGTGTATTAATTTGAAAAATGTAACATATAGGTTCGAAAATTTGTCAAGAAAAATACTGGCGTTATAGCACAATGGTAGTGCACTTCCACGGATTGGAAATAGAGATCCAGGTTCGTATCCCGGTGACGCAAAAACAATATTTTTCGACAAAATTGATTTTATATGTATATATTTATAATTAATACATTAATTTAGTATTTATTTTATTAACTATTAAATCTTTACAATGTGCACGCAGCTGCTGGGCGGTAGCTTGTGCGTGAAAAGCAATATTAATTTAAATACCCGGAAAATCAAAACCCCAAACATTGTTTCCATAGGCGGACATCCTGACTAATTCAAATAAGTCCTAGTACTATTAATATAAATGAATGTGTGTTCACTTTCCTTATTTGCTTCAATGAACCATTACATTTATTTAATTAAATTCGTAATGCGCAATTTTTTTGTACAAGTACATATCAAATACATTACATTCAAAATTAACCCCGCATAGCCGGAATTTGCAACATGCCTGCAGGTTCTAAAAATAATTTATAAATCTAAATTTTATGACCTACTAAATTTGGCACGGGTTAAAAACAGAACACTGATATATTTACAAATAAATATGATACACTAAACATGTTGACAATATGAACGTGATTTACTATATATTTTATTTATTTACTTGATGAAAAAGAAATATAACAAGGTCCCTTAATGACCTCAAAGACATGAAAAAATAATGTAGAAGTAGAACAAACAAAAAGCATTGAAATAGAAGAGCCAAGTTGAAATTTGTTAAGATTGAGGAAAAAAAACAAAAAAATACCTTAAATAAAATTTTAACAATGCCATAGTTTTCAAGTTCAATGCGCAGAATTCATAACGTTATTTATTTTTGCAGCAGAGGGAACTTGGCTGTTGGAAAGCACGTGTCACACGTTCGAACGTGTATAAATCGAGTGCAATATAATTTCGTTTTAAAAACTGAGCTTAAAAGAATGTACAAGCGTCATGAAGAATATTTACAAATTATCATTAATGGATAAAAACTCATTATAATAAATATAGGCCTAACCGGACGAGAAAAATAACCGAGATTGGTATTATCTTACACAATTAATTTACAACTCTCTTCTGGTAAAAGCAATATAGCTGAAATTTTAAAATGTGCGATAATTCATACAACCTTATGAAATTTGAATTGATTTCGAATATTGATTTCTGAGAGTACAAACATTTTAATGAAGGCTTCACGGTTGATGAAACTCAATAAAATGTGTATATTGAAAAAATCATTTTTTAGCAAATGTATAATCTAGACAAATTATAGATATCTCATAGAGACGAAGCTATTTATATTATATAGATATTACAGGGCTTATGACCTGTCTTCGGCTAGCTTAAGTGATCACTTTACACAATATAACGTTCACCAATACTATCAACAATCAACTTCCACATCTATCAAATTTTTGGAAGTTATATATATGTTATCATGTAGCAACATTTCAAGTACAACTTCGCTGTCGCCATCTACGGTTTGATATTAATTCTCCTGAAACAGCATAGATGTCACTAATGAGAATATTATTTTTTAGAAATATGAAAGCTATATTCTTTATCTTATACATGACGAATGATTAACATACTATGTTAAATATATAATCGTTAATTGACAGAGTCAAACCACCCGGATATGTAAAAATTTGAATAATTCGTCCAAAATTTAAAAAAACCTTTTTGATAAGGGAGCGGGGAAGATTTACGAAAACTTTAAACATGTTAACAGTTACTTACGCGCCGATAATTCGTGTATGTCGCTAGACGGGTCAAAAACTCCACATATTGTAAAGCTGCGTATGTTACGTATACAGCAAACAATACATACATAGCCTTTTCCCAGAACGGGTTTTTTTCTTTCGGTGACAATTTCCAAGTAAAGGAATTGTCTCTGTCGGCGTTGAGAAGTACTTGATTATTTAAAGAGCGAGGTTGGAGGGTTAAAAATGTACTGCATAAGTATAAATGAATATATTTCATCTAACCAACTCAGCACTTGGAAAAAGATATGGTAAAATATATTTACTTTACATTTTTTATATAACTACGTGGTTTATTTAAATGAATAAATACAACTTATATTCATTATTATTCTTTTTTAACACTTACAAAACGAGGAAAAATGCTTTTCCCATTATTGATCACAAAAAACCGTAGGAAGATACTTTATTTACACCTTTACATTAACCATTATTAAATATTTCATTTTTTGCAGTTTCTGTTTTCGCCATTGAGTATTTAAATGTCATGGTTGATAGAACGAGTTATTTGATAAATATAATAGTTTTTAAACACATAACATTAATAATATACAATACTTTTTAATATAAATGTAAAAAAGGAAACCCAGATATTTGTTGATGGGGTGAGGCATCGACAAGAGTGCACGAAAATATGATTGCCAGACAGAAAAAATATTTTGAAGACTAATGTAGGTATGGCATTTTATATATTATCCAACATAATGTTCGAGAGATGTATGTATATATATATATTGAAAATTTAATTATTGTTATCAGGATAATATGTTATATTTAAATTCGCGCGGTACCGCCGAAGGCCACCTGTTTTACCAAAATCCAGCACAAGCAGTCATTGGCTAGGGGACTGGACGAATGACGGAACAGAGATTGCTTGGTTGGAGGGAGAAGAACTTAAACGCGAGCTGGCGAAGTGGGCAGAGCGAAGAGGGTTTTTTCATCAGAATTTTTTATCCTTCCAATTCATGTAATAATATAAAACACTCATGATTTAATTATTGATGTTTATTACTATAAGGTAGTTAGTAAAAGTGTCAAGCGCTGATGCACTTGTAGCAGTAGATTTGGTGGTCTAGCCGCATGTAGGCAGAGCGAGCGCCGGAGGAATGGAGAAAGATTATCGCAACAAGGCATTGTCAGACGCGGTGAATTCGGGAGATATCTGGGTCCCGATTCACCCGCGTCAAAGAAGAATCACCCGGTGGGATCCGTGAGGAGATTACCGGCTGACAGCCGCTGGAACGAGTCGAGACCTTCCAACTTGGCCTCACACAAGATGGCGTGCCTTTGATGTCAATCAGAGGCAAGATAAAATTTAAACCCGGACGCGTCTCGGCTTGAGGACGGCCACCACCACAACCCGTTTGGATGAGAAAAGTATTTGTGAAATTGTAAACCCTGTAAAGTGTCTCCCTGTCACCACGAGAAGTGGCGAAGGTTGTTCGGAAGTGATGTTGGTTAAAAAAGAAGATGAAACGCTTTTCGTTCATGTAATTTGCCGGGCACTTTGATGTAGAACCAGAAGTATATTTTGTATTAGAAGTTAGACGTGTTTGCATCGTTTGATATCGCTTCCATCACACACACATCCGCAGACTGAGCTTAGCCGGTGGCGGTGCCCTGGCGTTCGATCCGCTGAAGCCAGATCGCAACGTAACAATACTTCAAGGAATAAATAGAAAATAGATCGAAGATAGTGAACACGACAATTAATTAACAACACGGTAGACACGCGTACATATATGCCCTCTAATGCCTTCCTGGGTTTTAAGCGTAAGGAAATTAGAAAGGAAACATTGTATACGAATACAAGTAATAAATAAAACAGTCCACTTTTAATGTCAGAAATAAGAAATACGGAAACGAGAAGCAGTAATATTTATAATACGAATTATGTAGGTTGGTAATTATTATTTAATGATTATATATTTACACGATTTTAACCATCTTTGAAGTTTTTTTTAGAAATGTCATTTCGTACGCGAATATCGTTTTTCAAAATTAAAACGTTAAACTATTTTTTTTAATGTTTCATGAGGTTGGTAATTAAAATGCGATTGTGGTGTTTAATTAATGTGGAAGAAGATCCGGTTCAGTAAAAGGTTTTAGTTTTTAAACACCAGTAAGATGTGAACAACCTTTATACTCGTCCAAACACAGCGAGAATATTTAAGTCTTTACGCCTGAAAAACCTCATCAAAGATTAGTCAAAGAGTTGATTCGGAAGATCCGTTCGGAGGATACATAATTGATGAATTGTTAAGTAATAAAGTAGTCGTAGAAATGTAAGCATGCTCTAGTATAAAACAGCGTAAACGATGGATTTTTAAAACAATTCGGATGATTTTTCAAAGTCAGTCTTCAGTCTAGAATATATATGGGCGGTTTTGGTTCTTAAATAATGAGAATTGATAATTAACTGTTTCTATTGTAAGCTTCTCTCAGAGCCAGAATCAATTTATAAAACCTGAGCAATAGAAGGTAAAAAAAATTGTCAAGCTGCTTTGCACTGTCGCAATTAATAATACGATTTAATAATATAATGTATAATTTGGAAATTGGTAAAAAGAAAAAGCATCTACCGAGTTTGTCACTATCATCTCTATCGATCACAAGATTTCTCAAATTAATAAATAATTTTTTTTAAATATGATAGTAAGTATTTTTATATACAAGTATAATTTGACGGTACATAACATGTTGGCCATAGTTCACAATACAACAAAAAAATATTCGATAGAAAGTAGATACTCGATGTGAATAAATAAATAATTTATCGTTTATAATTTTATCTTCTGGCGTATTTACAACTTTATTTTAAATATATTATATAATACTCATTTCAAAGGCGAAGTGAAAATATGGATAGTAACAAAAAAATCTTGATTATTTAATTGACTTATTAGAAAATGAATAGATTCGATCGCTAGACAAGCTAGCGAGAAAGAGAGACGGGAAAACTGAACCGATGTGCAATATTTAGATTTGAAAAAATTCTAAGGATTATCATTGGAAGCCTTCCTCACACGCGCCGATCCGGTTGAATAATTCAATTTGTAAGGCCGGGCACAGCGGTTATCACGAGAATATGGTTTTTATAACGCAAAATCGATATTTTTCAACCATCTTCAACTAAAGTGGGTGGGTTAAGGGGTCAGTTGGGAAAGCGGAAGTATTTTACAAGGAGTAACACTTCCGGCTAGAGGTTACAAACAAATTGAAACACTAAAAATGAAGTGAAGAATAGTGGTGCAATCCTGCCAATAGTATGTAACGCCGGAGATTTGTTAAGCGGCCATTAACAAACTACAACCCTGCTTAAAGAAAATTTATCAACATCGATTTCATTTCGACATCCAAGAAACATTTTTAATCTCTTACCAGAATAATTTAATAAAATGATTTTGAGATATTTATCGTTAAATTTTTAAATTTATTATTATTATTTGAATTTATCTAAAATTTAATAAATTGTGTAATTTTTTATTATCACCAAAAAATAATAAAATGCTCATCATTAGAAATACAAATTTCTACAATATTATTTTAAGTTAATAAAATAAAAACACTATTTAAGAACTATAAAAGATTTAAAAATTATTTTTACTGTTAGTAATATAAAACACTGCTAAAAACATTAGTATTACGAGTATTCAAGGTTATGCCCAAAAAACCATTAAAAATACAGAAAATAATTTATTTGCCGTAAACAGTTTCCCAAACAAACACAACTTTGATACAACGGTAAAAAAATAAATTTGCTAAATATTTTAAGTCTAAAAAAACAAATATTTTTAGATTTAACATTTAAGATAAACAAATATGTAAATTTAACAAAAAAAAAAATACATTTCTGTTCCAGAGATCAGTAAAATTTTATAGTAGTATATTTAGTTTTTAATGAAAAAATTGTAGTAGTTAGAAAGTATTCACTTTAAAATTTAATTTAAATTTAGAAGCGCTCTAGTGATCCCTATGATAAATCATATTTATTCAAATTTGCATCATAATATTTTTAAATATTTAGTATTTTCAACGTTATTTTTACGACTTTAAGCATTTTAATATATTTGTTTAGTCTTATATTTTACACGTAACAATGTTAAACAACCCTGTTTTTATGTCCATACGAATGGTAGCACTTAAGGTTTCCAGATGCCGGAAGTACGGAAAATTTAATTATTCAAGAATTTGCTTTATCCGATAGATATCAGAAGGGACACATGTTTGTGGCCCTTCCCAACATACATATAGATAATTTGCCAGTTAAAAATAAGTCATGGAAATAATAATAAATAAAATAAATGGTGTCAAATATTTCAAACTTTATTTATTTCAAATTTTTATTTATTTATTGAAAATAATACAGATATAAGTATACTGTTGGTATTAGACACAGAAAAAAATAAATGGTGACAAATAACTTATATCCTAACATATTTCACATGGACGAGAAAACGACAAGAAAAAAAAACATAGTTTGCAGTAATGGCAAATAATGAACAAGAACTACAGAGTCTAGTGAGTAGAATATACGTTGTATGCAAGGAAAGCGACCTCATGATGAATGTTAACAAGTCGACAGTGATGGTATTCGAGAGGAAGGGAAACAAGACATCGTGCAAAATACTTGTAGGTAATGAATGTTTGGAACAAGTAGATGAGTTTGTGTACTTGGAAAGTATGTTTGATAGAAACGGAAAGGCAGAGAATGATATCGAAAGGAGGGTCACTGCAGGGAATAAAGTGAACGGCGCTTTGAATGGAATTATATCTAACGAAAATTTGTCAACCGAGGCAAGATTAGCGGTGTACAATGGAGTCCTGGTACCGACACTGATACATGGAAGTGAGACCTGGAGCTAGCAGAAGAGGAACAAAAATAGACTGAATGCAGTTGAAATGAGATCACTTAGGCGTATATGTGACAAATTTATTTATGATAGAGTAAAGAATGAAGAAATAAGGAAAGAATGTAAAGCTGATGTTAGAATAATGAGTAAGATTAAAGAAAGGATCACTTAGGTGGTTAGGTCATATGGAATGGATGAATGAGGAAAGAATGGTATGAAAGATATGACGCAAGTGTTGATGGCACCAGAAATAGAGGACGTCCCCGGAAGACTTGGCACGACCAGGTAAACCAGATAATGGAGGATGGTTCTGTTAGAAGTCTCAACAATCGGCGAGCTTGTATGAGAAGATGAATGAATGTGGTTGAGGCGAGAATTGTGTATCAGGACAGATGAGTGTGGCGCTCTATCCTCTCTGCTCACCACCGCGGGGAAATGGTGTGATGGTAATATTAGAAAATAGAACAATCTGAATCATTAACGACAGTAATGCACTATTGGGCGTGATGTTTTCAGATTTTCGAGTTCATATTCGCTTTTATTTTGGAAGAAGTTCAGAGCGTTCCGGACAAATCAGAGTGTTTTATTATATTAATTACACAGTCACAAGTATATACTGTTAAATGACTCATATGATATGGTACCGGGTGGAAAAACTTTAAAATTCTACCCAAGAACACAAAACCAAACACACAAAGGCATAAGAATAATCCAAAGTGGCCATGTCCGGAAAACATAATTGGTATAATAAGACAGGTTAGGTAGGTACACTATATAATAAATATCCCAGAAGATTGTTTGCCAGGGATCTACCCGTACGTCCGAATCGTAAAACAAATGTCACGTACTGGAGAATGTGCGATAGCCAATGAGTGAAGATTATATCGTAAGGAGAATGTGTTCTTGAGGTTAGTCCGGATTGAAAATAAACACAATAGGCAACCATGAAGACATGACGTGAATATGATTTTTGGAGAGATAGTCTCCTCTTTAAACTTCAGCCTTATTATTTGGGCTTGTGCGTAGTATCGAGTCGAGCATTGTTTCGTATTGTAAATGTATTTCGTTATTTAGGATTTTATTAATCTCTGGTGTACAATAATAATTATTTTTCACTGTTCGTGAAAAGATTAAGCGTAAACAAAAAACGAAAATTCAGATATTTTAAACACGTTTTGAAATCACTGAAAAATAAATTTGTATTATGGAGCCCATCGTAAGTACATACTGAATCATTATTATCGACATTCTGAAAACAATAAGCTATTAAAGCCCACCCCAGCTTAACTTATTTAAAAAAATTAAAACTGTTTTTTTTTTTTAAATAACGGGGCGGTTCTAATTTATTCAGATGTTTTCGATATTTTTGAGAAAGTATATAAGTATCGTCAAGGGCAGGTTTATAATATACATTTTTAATCATTGACTATTTCATAACAATAAAATTTGAATTGTAGCAGCGATTACATATTAATTATATAAACAAATAATAATTAAAATTTTATGTTTCATGCACATCAATGTCATCATCAAATAGAAATAAACGATACAGTTTAATATTATGTAGAAAAAAAATATTTTTTTTGCAAGCATACAAAGGTTTACGAGAAATCACAAAAGTTCTTCCCGCAGTGTCCCTAGTGTGGTATAACATGTGAAAATAAACCTACATAAAATATATCACAGTTTGTATCGTGTCTTACTCATGTTGTAATGTCTTCCGTATATGTAGCGGTATGTTTAAATATTTGATGTCCTGAAAAAGAACTGAAGTAATTTATAAATGAATAATCAGAAATTCTCAATATATTGCGTGTCTTTTATAATATTTAATGGACGTTTTTAGTCGACGTAATGGAGTGGTGAATCCGATTAGATACGAATCAAAATAAATAATATCAAGTAATAAGTAAATGATGTCAAGAATAAATTGACACGCGAGTAAAACCAGTGAAGTCGCCTCCGTTTTAAAGTTCCTGAGTCTGATTAACCATTTAGTCTGCTGGTACAAAACGGTTTAAAAGAGACATTTGATTACACAGCGGGAATGAATGAGGTGTCTACTATTTAAGATGGAATATAAACTATAATTTTGCGATTTCGGCTCGACATAGTATCTGTTTTGATTTTGTGCAGTTTCGCTGACGAATATTTGCGATAACGAAAGCCATTGATGTGTTATGTGCCCGTAAAATCATACAAATGCGCAAGTAATGCGCCATTTTTAAACAAAATTGATCACTTAAAAAAACACACTAGTTTCAAAGATTATTGACTGACTGATTTTGTAGGAACTTCCGATCCGATCTTCATCGAGCGCGAAAAAGATTGGGAGATGTTAAAAAATTACTAAAGAAAACACATTCTTATTGTGAAGTTGTAATTATTCAGAACATAGGTCTATGATATTTTAAATATTAATCCTTGATTGGAAATAGAGATCCAGGTTCGAATCCCGGTGACGCAAAAACAATATTTTTCGACAAAATTGATTTTATATGTATATATTTATAATTAATACATTAATTTAGTATTTAAAACATCGTAGACCTATGTTCTGAATAATTACAATTTCATAATAAGAATGTGTTTTCCTTAATAATATATGTTGTATCAATGTGTCCAAAATTTAATAAAAATGAATTGATAATTCTGGCGTCTGCAGTCGGTTTACTCAAAGGTATTTGAGATTCTGTAAAAATAATGTAGATGGCTTTCAAATAATGGAACGACAGGTGTATTAATTTGAAAAATGTAACACATGGGTTCGAAAATTTGTCATGAAAAATTCTGGCGTTATAACACAATTGGTAGTGTACTTCCCCGGATTGAAAATAGAGATCCAGGTTCGAATCCCGGTGACGCAAAAACAATATTTTTCGACAAAATTGATTTTATATGTGTATATTTATAATTAATACATTAATTTGGTATTTAAAAATTACGTAATTGATCGGTACGCTTTATAAGTATGTTCTAGTAAATTTGAAACAAAGCAATCAGTCAAGTGAAACATGTCAGCTCAATTTGAACGGGTACAGTTGTAAGTTAGTGCAATTAGGAAACAAAACTAAATCGATAAATTAATTTGATTACACAGCGTATGCTATTAACTACTTCAGAGTATTGGGGTGTTTGGTTTCTGTTCAATTATGTAATGATCAATTACGACTGCTAATCCTTCTTCTACATACCATAATACGAAGAACAATGAGTGTAACAATGTATCAAATATGCAATAGCGGTGAATGAATGTGTTTTTATTAACAAATTTCGCTATTCTGTAAAACTACATCTACAACTGTACTTTTTATGCAGATTATCAATTTCAATATCAATGTCTTAATATGTAAATTGTATTCGCCAGCCCTGAAAATGGTAAACGAAACAGACTAATTCTGTATAAATACTAAGATGAATATTCAGAGACGAGAAAGGAAGGAGGATACAGGGATTTCTGATATTTGGAGCGAGCATTGAAAGAATAACCAGACCGGGTTGATACAAAAACATACAATATACATATTTTGAAAAATAAGTACATGTGTTCGATCTTGTTTATGGATCGCCGTACGAGCGCATGTGAACATGACATACGAAGATCGGTGGTTCTCGTTTATTACCTATCCATTACCCCCCTCTCCCTATAACTAGAACACGATTTTTCTATGGTGTGTTCTCTATGGTATTTTGATTGAGTTGAAGTCGTACCTTAGCACTGAAAGAAGCGTATACCATTTTGGGAACATCGACTGCCGCCAAATTCATCCTGCCGTTTGGGAACGAATTGTTGGCTTGTGTTAATTATCGTCCTGCTGTGTGGGGCTTGTGTGTAATCGGTTTCTCGCTACCGTGCGAACCGATTAGGTGCTGTACATCTTGTCATTGTGCATGGTGTTGTTTGTAACTTACGCGCTATCACCGAAAGTGTATAAAATAGATTAATTCCATACCGAAAGGTAAGTACAGTAACAATATTATTTGATGATTTCAAATATATAATTGTACGTACAAAACGTAAAAGCACATGGTGTCCATGAGCTATTAGTAATATTGAATTATGTATGGGCAAGGTAACGGAGCATAACGTCGACCATAGGAAAAAATCAAAGATTCAGTTTCCATGTTAAGGTAGTAAATTTGCGTTTCACTTATTTCCAACAAGTGAAGGTTGAATTTCACCATCACATTTTACACCATCTGTAGCGAGATATGCAAATTTGGCAGAATTAATCATTGTCGGTGGGTAATTATTTAAGCAAAACGGATCCAGTTAAGTGAGTAGGACCGCCCGCGCCTGAGTAGAAAGTATTATATGTATTTATCAGAATGTGTCTTCATATTTTGTATAGCAATAATGTAAATATTACAAATTATTCAATATTTCTCTTATTACGTACATCGATACTGCAAGATATTTACGTCATGGTACAGGAACTAGACTAGTATTTATTACCTCTTTGGTGAATGTGTGTCAACATATGGTAGGTATTGTACATTGTCATTTCCCGATTTTAAGAATCAATGAATACATACATGTCACATTATCTATAAACAGATATAAAGTGACACAAAATTTCCAAAAAAAAAAAAAAAAACGACTACACACCACATCATGAATATAAGGCTCTAACGAGAATATGTATTGTGCACAAATATTTTGAGATAGCAATATATATTTTCATTGTATTGTTTGAACACCGGAGCACAGCCGAATGAAAATAATGGGAGGATAAAAACGGGGTGAGAACTTCTGATAGCATCAAATGAAATGTTTAAAATATATAAAACAGTAGATAATTGATAAAAATACTATAACATATCAATACCTAAATACAACCCTAAGAAAATACTCATTCAATTGCGAATTCATTAACACAATATATTATGTATATTCAGTATTAATACTTCAAAATTCCTTTTTAGAAAATATAAATCAATCGTAAAGACCACCCCCATCATACGAGAAATATGCATATCGTGCTTCAGCTGCTATTGTATAATATGCCGATATATTTTAATCCTAATGTAGCGAGGCCTATGAAAACCATCTCAGGGTGAATCCAACCTGAAAGAGCCGAGCATCAAGCTGAAGGTTGGTGACCTAGTGAAGTTGCTCGACAGATATGGACTCCCAAGTGAAACTGGAATAAAATGGCGATAAAATCCGTCCAACCGTTACTACCTAACGACTCCACGATGGCGTTATTACTACATGGAATTTGCCTTATACGAAATTTTCTTACCGCTGAAATTTTGTATTAAAAAAAATTACACGATGATATTATTATTTTTATATGTATACTCATTGTTAACAGTAGGTGGGGGAAACTGCACAGCTCGAATAAAGAGAAGAAACGCCATCAGGTCACGGCATGCTATGGACAATCTAAAATATAATTTGACAAAATTGAAGCATAAACAGCAAAATTAGTCTTTCCAATATTTTTTCAAGATCCTGAAATATAGACTCTAAGAAAACTATATCTCAAAAGGACAATTACTATAGAAATGCCTTGATCATAGAGGTATTGAAAGTTGAGCAGTGTTCATCTTCAACTATTTACTTAGCATCACGCCGTTTCCCCGCGGGGGTAGGCAGAGAAGATAGAGTGCCACACTCCTCTGTCGTGGCACACAATTCTCGCCACATCCACATTCATAAGCTCGCCGATTGTTGAGGCTTCTAACAGAACCATCTTCCATCATTTGGTTTACCTGGTCGTGTCAAGTCTTCCGCGGACGTCCTCTATTTCTGGTGCCATCAACACTTGCGTCATATATCTTTCTTACCATTCTCTCCTCGTTCATCCGTTCCATGTGACCAAAACACCTAAGTGATCCTTTCTTAATCTTACTCACTATACTAACATCAGTTTTACATTATTTATTCATTCTTTACACAGTCACAAATTAAATAGATTTGCCACATATACGTCTAAGTGATCTCATTTCCACTGCATTCAGTCTACTTTCGTTCATCTTCAGACAGCTCCAGGCCTCACTTCCAGGACCAGGACTTCATTTTGCACCGCTAGTCTTGCCTTGGTTAACAGATTCCCGTTAGATATAATTCCATTCAAAGCGCCGTTCACTTCCTCAACAATACGGTTCCAAATCCTCAGATATTATGGCCACGTTACAAAAAAAACATGAGGACAACATTGGAAGAATTGGTGACTCAAGGAACGGTAGAAGAAGCCAGAATACGATGGACCGACGTGGTCAAAACGTTTCAGAATGCACAAAAAAAAAACCACCCACTGGAATAGGTGGAAACAAAATCAGTTTCACGATTACGACGCACTCATCAAGAGAAAGACGAAAAAAATAATGTATATACCTCACAAGAGTTTTATGACAGGACTACTGTATTTTGGAGATGGATGAAAATGGCGAAAAAAATTAACAGCCCAAAATTATTATTATCTCACCCTGATTCATTCTCTCACCAGACCCACTTTTCGGACCAAGTCCACTTACCCGCCAGAATCTACATTACCACCCTTGATTTGACGTTAATTTAATCTCCTACCAAACCATTTAGGGCCATCATTTCATGTGAAGCAAACTTTGGAGCAAAAAATAATATCATGTTAGAGAAATTAGTTCATACGCCGCCGACATGTTGACTTTAAGTTTACCGTTTTGATTTTGTGGCCAAAACCCAAAATAAGTATGTTTGCGAAGTTGTAATTTATGACATAAATAATAATTTGTTATTATATAGATTATTCTATAGGTCACAGATCACAAATAGCTTGTTTAAGCAATCCGCGACTGGCCGCAAATTGTTTATTTTGGATTGTTGTTTTTGACATCTCAGTAAACATGACGTATCTAAGGCGCCTACCGTTCACACCGAACACACGCGAACTATCGCTAAACTATATGAAATACACAGATTTGTTAAATTGAGAGAAGTCGCCAGAAAAAGCGATAATTCTTGGAAAATTCGCCACAGAGAATCCTAAAAATAGCCTATCAACGCTAAACTAGTGATCGAGTGGTCGAGGATTTGAGCCTCGTCCCGAAGACCACCAAATACATGCTATTTTTTACACGTACACTTATCTGGAAACGTATTACATTAATATTTTTAGGATTTTTCAAAGGAGGCTAAGCGCTCGTGCTATGAAAAATAGGACTAAATTGGTGATCTCCCTTGAGATGAGCATCGAATCTCTACCACTCGGTCACTAAACAGGCAGGCGTCTCAGTGCTAAATTAGTTACGTTCGGAATGGGTACACGAGAACCAAAAAAATATTCACCCGAGTCGTTAAAAATACATGACTTGATAATGTAATAATCGTTAAGATATTTACGCCCGATAAAGTTTAGGGATGAAATCAATACTCGCGGCGGGGAAAGGCCATTACGGCGTTAAGTGGCGATTGGACTAATTGAGCGTAATGATTTCCCTTCCATTCTATGAAAAATTGAATAGACGGATGAAGCACCAAAAAAGGTCGCAAAATGAGTAGCTGATTTGCTCTGCCATTGAGAATCTAATCAAATTCTAAAGATTGAATAGCCAAAATACTCTCTCTAAGCAGTCGCTTAATTGGATGTCTTTAGTACAAAGCTCCGAGATTACACAGATCAATGAAATACCAATAAACCAAGGTACAAGTACATCGGTAAGTGTATATTGTGTATATCGACCTACAAATTATATTACTACCGTATAGTAGATATCTCGAAACCACCCTTCGATGAAAAGTTTGTATATATATATAAATGCGTATGTGTGTGATACCTCGTCTGGGTTAGATCGTGTTTGTATGGCACTATAATAGAGGAATCTGTTGGCACTCCTAATATCTTTGGCAATGCCACTGCCCAGGAACGAATTGAAGGGAAAAGGCTGGTAGAATATTTGCAAAGACAAAAGGGGGCGCAGATCTTTAGTAATAAACAACATACTGCAATGTTAATTGTTGTGTTTGTAAAAGTCATAAAGATTAAATACATAAAAATAGAGGAAGGTGAGTTGTAATTTCTAAAGTATTGTTAATAAAATAGTGTGAGTCAATTGTCAATATGAATCGATTTTATTAAACACCATCCGCAATATCGCGGCGGTGACCCGTGACAATAGTTACAACAGTTACACCAGTTACACAGTTAAATAATACTTTTTGCTGAGGGTTTTGGCAACAAAGCCGATACTTATTTTCAATACCCTTGTCCGCCACGCGAACAAGTTGTCAATTTCTATTGTCTTTTGTACAAACCTAATTTCTACTGAATTATGAGAACAGAGGCAGTATTTTTCTACTTCCTAATTGGTGAAGTCCATATAATATCACAAATTAACAAATTAATACAATAAAAATGGTAAGAATTTACAAGATTTTTCAATAAAATGTTTTTATTTTATTAAAACTCACACCTTGTCTCAAGATGCATTACAGCTGGTAAGATGCTATATGAGAAAAGAGAGATGTTATTTCACCAGGGCGATATGAAATATACAATTAATTAATTTATTAACCGTTAGAATGCGGCGCAGCGCAAAAGCGCTGCGAGTTTCAGTGTGTTTTCGGTGCTCCGCGGGAGTGCACGTACGCTAACCTCGCGCGTAATTTGTAATGAGAGTGCATTCTTATACATTTAAAAATAACTTTTATCGTTTTTTTATATATTTTTAAAAAAATAACCATGTCACGTGCTATTATTTCGAACGTTGATTCGATTCCTAGTGATTCTACGGGGAGTGAAACGACAGATACAAATAGTGATGATAGCAGTATTATAACGCCTCCTCTTCATCTACAGAAACAGAAGAAACACAATGTTGTACGTGTATTTGGCAAAACATAATTGTTGAGCTATTTTTTTTTGATTTTTTATTTTCTAAAAGAAATAAAATACAATAATATTGATATCACTTTATGTTTAATAAACATTAATAAACAATAAACATTTTATCTTTATAATGCAAAAATAATTAATAAAATTGATTGATATTTGTCTAAGTTAGAGTGTTTTATTTGACACCATTATTTTTTCCTCTAAATTAATCAATATGTGTATAGCAATTTTCATTTATTTTTGCCAAAATTGCTTAGCACTAAAACGGTTAAATTATGACTTCAAATATCGAGGGCGCCGAAACCATGAAACCAAACATGAAAATGCGTTATTATAAAAATTTTAATTGCCATATACATAATATTTATCAATAAGTTTACGAGTCTTAAGAATGTCAACTTTTAGCAAATTTGACATAGAATTTAGTCTTGTTAATTTGGATGCGATTTGCGTTTTTGGCTAAAATAAATTAAATTTCTCGAGCAAATAAACAAGAGCCTGCGCAACTGAATGTCATTACAAAAGCAACATTTTTATAAATGTTAGTAAAAATTAGTTTTAAATTTATCGACTATAACAATATAGGTAATACGTCCATAATAGCTAACATTTCAAAGGATGCAATCCTTAATATAAATCGCAGAAACCGTACGTAAATATAAAATTTTAGATATAGATTTTTGAAATTGTTTTTATTACCAATTTATTTTGTTGTTCATTATATTAGAACATAATTAACCGTTTAAGTGCTAAGCAATTTCCGATACAAACGATCGCAGCGCTTTTGCGACGCGTAGCATTCAAACGGTTAAAAAGAATTTGTAACTTTATATTTTGTACTGTTAAAAGAAAATTGTCATCATTTGGATATGTAACTTGTGTGATTTGAAATAATATTTAAAGATGAACAAAGTTGCATCCATAAATCATTTTAGACAAATCGCGGACTTGTCACCATTGTGCTCTACATAATCGTTCATTCTAGAACATACAATCTGTGAATTTCTTAAACGAATGGTCTTTTTTAATATTATATAAAATTATTTATTTCCTTTCTTTGGAACCACTACGTATTAATCGCTAAACCATAATTAAAAGTTAATCCTTTTAGTGTTTTTTTAATAGTAAGTATGTAGACGATGAATGATCGCACTCGAAAATATAATAATTAGTAATAAATATTAAAGCGTAATCAAAACAATGATACTTTAAATTGTCCCAACTATAACAAATCAGAATCCCAGAATACGCCGCGCCATGCTTGCTGCATACCTGCAATGCTACGATCGAACCCGTGGCCCCCGTTTGCACAGGATTACACGGACAATCAGGCGCGCCCACACGAATGTGTCTGCTGCATTCTCTGGTTAAATTAGCAATTGGACCATGACGGTATGCCCTTTAACAAACAGCAACGGTGCGGGGAATATCGTTCTACTCGCATACCTACAGCGTGCCATTGTTACCAGTGGAGCAGCGACTACCCGGGCAGACTGGGCTGCGGAGGGGATTCGGATTATGCATTTCAAGAAACAAAACATCAGTCTTTACTTCTCTATGTATTATGTTCAGATTAAAACATCTACCTCTACAGTCCGTCAGACATAGCTGGGTGAAGTAGTCTTGGATCCGCCTTCCGTAGTGCTTTAATGATTATCTGCCATTATTCTTGATCTTCTACTACTTTTAAGGCTGCGGTATTAGGTTTAGATTAAAACATCTAACTAATGACATTCGCTTCTTATCTTAATAACTTCTCCACGATCTTCTCTCTATACGTCCATACCATTCAGTATTTTTATTTAAACAAATTTCAGCGTCTTTTGGGCGAGGCGGACAGTATGTCTTTGGCATCGAGTGAGAATGGATAAGTGTGTGTGGCATAGATGCCCACTGTATGCGGCGCCAGCACATCCAGCATATTTCTTTCCTTTTACCTCGGCATCCACGACTCAGCTAGAAGTTTCTTTATTACAGTAGTTATTAAGCGACCCTGCCGTGTTTTGTTTGACTTAGTCATCAGTTATGGCAGTTTTCGCCACTATCGGGATAATGTGCCTAACAGGCACATGGCGATTCGTTTGAATACCGTCCTCTGGATTAGCCACCAGGCTTCCGAGAATACAAATATCTGCCTGATGCAAAATATTTCTTAATTTTTTTCATATTATTGAGGTCCCGATTTATTTGCCTGCCTGCAGACCGACAAATAAATTTTTCGCTACGCCAGTAAAATTGTTACATCATAAAATATCACAAAATGTGTACAGAAACAGAAAAATAAAGAAAAACAAAGAGACGGGTATGGAAATGTGGATAAAGAAAAGATTAATTGAACGCGAATATGCAAGAAAAACGTTTAATTTATTGGTTCGCGTAAGGCGCTATGTCGGAGAATGACATCGGGCCGGGCTTGGGTTTAATCTTCTTTATTTGTGGATTAGGCAAACTAAGGGAAACTCATTGAATAATAATTACGAATTGGAGCGAAGAGCTCGGAAAAAGAGAAAACGGAAGACGCCGAGATAGGTATTTATAAGGATTAACAAGAAGTAAAAAATCGGATCTCCGTAATCCCCTACACTTAATTACATAATATAGTACAGTTCTCTTATTCACGTTAATTCTATAAAATAATTAAATATTTAATTAAATTTATTTACATTTAAGCTTAAATAATGGGCACCTACATATCAGGCCATGTCACTTAGAATTATTTCTTCTATTTTGATTTTTATCGATTGTTCGATAGCCGAATCCGTTGATGAAATTATTTATACATCAACTGTAAACTTAATAATATAATTGTGTAGTGACAGTTTAAAATATAATAGTGACACTGAAGCGAGATGTCGATATTTTAATGGTGCTTCATATACGTGTCTATTTTACTAAAGGCACCGATTGGTAGGCTTAATTCCAATTGAGACGATTGTAATAATCCATTGTCTGCAATGAGAAGTTGAGGTCTTCAGACGAATTTGCTCACACTAGTAATTATTGTAAAAATGTATCGTGTTTAATATTGGTAGCAATATTTCACGAAAATCACTTAAAATTTACATTTGAAACCTCATAACGGTGATAATAGTATACAGTCAGATGACGTGAGATTTGAAATATAGGTAGAAGCGTGATACCCCGGCAAGAGTATTTTTTACAAGAATGTATAATTATTATTATTTATTACTGCAATTATTCTCAAATGTCGAAGAGACAAAAACATTAATATTTAGTTACATACATAGATACTCAATTTAATATAATATGAATTAATAATATCGCGGATCGCCGTCGGGTCAAAAAGGGTGTAGTGCTAAAAAATATATATTAAAGATATTTGCCCGTTATTATAAAAATGATCTAATTAAGAAATTGAAAAAAATGAGTTTATTAATTATTTCGAGTCACGTTGTTTTAAATTAATATAAATAATGTAAATTGAAACAATTGTGAAACATTTGAAGCGTTATACTCGGTGTATTGTTACGACGTTTAACGGTATTCCGCTAGTGTCTATTTTTACAATACAGTAAGTCATTTCAATTTTAATTTTATTCATTTCCTTATAAGCTACATGCATAATTTATGTATCGAAATAAATTATAGTCTACTGACTAAATAAATTTTGAAACATTGTGTTATGTAATATAAAAATATTTTTTAATCGATTCAAACGCAAACCTTTAAATATCTCGAAACGAAAGAAACATGACTTGGACCACTTTCATAATAATGAACACATATAACTCTTACGGTGCATGCACCTACACGGATGAGACTTGAGTATCGAAAATGCGTAAAAGATTCGAATAATGTATTCAAATTTTTATTTATTTTTATATCGAGCTTATTAGCTGTTTTAATCAATTCGAAGAATTATTTAAATAGTGCACATTTAAGATTATGTATATTTATTACTTTATAAACTAACATCTACATATAAAAATGTGTAAAATGTTTGCTTCAACACGGGTCTCTGTATATGATTTAAACCCTTATATGATCAATTAAAAGGGTTTTGAAAAACTTACTAATAATCTTAAAGAATATTAAATTAAAAGGAAATATTGCAATCCACAGCGTGCACTTAGTGTCGACTCGAATAGCACCAATTAACAAGCCGTTAAAAATCACGGCACCATCACTTAACGCCAGCAAATTCGCGTATATGTGCCGGCACATAACTTTTCGCAAGGCAAGGACCTACTCTAAATAATCACGGCATATTAAAACTTAAAACGCTCTCGCGGCGCTCTAACATGGTGGAGTTTTACGCTAGAAATGTTGGTTTAAGATTTTATATTATATTATAATATTATTTTCCAGGCCGATTTTGTTTAGCCGCCATTTTGGTTTGGTAGACATTTGTCAGATGGCATTTAGTAGACATAGAGAATAGTTGATTCCAATTTATTGTAGAGCATCTAACGCCCCAATAAAGTGTTACGGTCATTAAAACATTTTATCTAAATAATAATAATAATAATTCTGTAACCGATAATGGTGATCGCTATCGTCACATGTTGGAAAACTTTTGGTGGCCGAATTAGGTCGATTGGGTGTGTAACAGGACAGTGCTGCCTCGCACACAACCCGAGCTACGCTTAAAATTTTGCGAGAAATTTTTCCCGGCCGCATAATGTCAAAAAGTGGTGATATCACGAAATTTGACGGCTCCCGACTATATTCTGTGGAGTTACTTGAATGGAAAGGTCTAGGTCAATAAGTCAACTGCTGAAATAACACGCTAAGTGTGCGAGAATGTTATGAAAAATATGGTTAAAAGAGAACGCATTTACGTTGCTGCCAAAGGAGGCCACGTGACCGATGTCATATACCATACATTATTGTAATAAACCAAATAATCGATAAATAATAACCAAATTAACAAATTGTGTTTCGTTTCCTAGTTATTCAAAAACAACATCGGCCTGGAACATAATATTCACCCTGTATGTATTCGGGTCTCAGAGAAATACTTCAATTCTAGGATTATCTAGCAATGTTGGAATATATCGTAACAATGTGTCATAAATCTTTTGATGCCACGGCACAAATTTTCACTATTAGCTCGAGTGAATTAAGTACCCAGGCATGAATTAAACAAAGGACTAATACTCCGATAATGCTACAGACAAAAAGGGGATTCGGTTACCATAATGCCGAACAATAATGATATGTAAAGCGCTACCGTATTTGGCAGAAAGCAGGGAACGGTGTACCGTGGAGTCTGTGCCATCGTGGTTTCATAACTCCCACAAATACACAGCAGCTGATTTCCCATTAAGGTATAACCACTCCTGGGTTTCGTCCAAATGGCCAGATAATCTCGATTCACCCGGTTTGTTCTGAATAAACGGAACGAGAACGAATCATTTTGCATGTACGGCGATGTTGTTGATATTATCGTCACAGTTACCATTTCTAGATTCTCGTGTAATAACGTTATACTGTCGGACGCTGCGGTGATTTCAATGGCAAACTTATGCTGCACCACTTTCATACGTTTACTCGGTAAAGTGTAACAGTAAATCGCTACTGTTACATGCCTCTTGCTAGTCATAGATCAGCTTCTTGTATTGCAAGTTTGGGGTCTAGTCGTCAGTAATAATTTGTGTCTCAGTTAAAAGTAAAAAAAAATAGCATAATCTAATTTCTCGTCAGAGGCTTAAACTACGTTTACCACGGCCGTTAATACTAGGTGTGTGGATATTAAATAATTATAATAAAAGTATACACCACTACTGGTAATGTTTGTAATGTAATATAATAATCGGTTAATTTAATCTCTTATGGATAGGTATATAATGTTACCTATCGGCACGGTTACGAATTTTTTTAAAAACATGTTGAAACAAATTGTTTACTTCGATTCCTTCATTTTTAATCTGATCGTAATAATTAACGATAACCACCCATCCATAGAAATGTACAGAAGTAAAACATAATCACGAAATCTCCAGTCATCATGTATAAAATTTAAACACCAAAGTTTCATTATCGGCAAACAAAAAACTCAAGTCTTGGCTCATAGTTCTTTTCTATTTCTTTTTTCACATTTCTTAAAACCGTTATTATTGTTTTACATATTAAAAAAAATATTTTTCTTTTAAATTCAAATCGGCTAATAATAACATGTTCATTATTAGAAGAACACATTCTTATTGTGAAGTTGTAATTATTCAGAACAGACTGTGATATTATAAATACTAATTAAATGTATTAATTAAAACAAAGTATAGGGTGTTCATCGGAAAAATTCAAGATTAAATTGTAATTGCTCGTAAACCATCAGGGTGAGGTAAGTGGGAGGAGTATTGCGTGTGATTTGCTGATTTGTCAGTCGCAGTGAGTCACTGGTCGGGAGCGCACTGCGTGTTCGCGGTTGAGCAATCTTTAAAGTGCGTTGATTCATTGGTTCGTGCGCGTTGCGCTTTTTGTAGTCACTTAAATATTAGAAGAGTAAGTGATGGGCCGAGCACGCAACTTATCTGGTGTTGGGTTCAAAAGTTCAGACAAGAAGGGACAATGGTTAACCAAACTCCTCCGGGACCATCAACGTCAGTAGAGACGCCAGCACATGTGGCCCAAGTTCGACGTGAAATTATGCGCAATACGCGTAAATTGATAAGGAAGATTGCAGCCTACACTGGAATAAAAAAATCAACAATGAACGTTATTTTGAAAAAACTACAGTTTCACCCATACAAACTGCAAATCGTGTAGTTTCTCAACAAAAATGAATATTCTTTACGTGAAACCTTAACGAGAACGATGCTGGAATGTTTTGGAACAGCACGAACGTTTGGCAACATATTGTTTACTGACAAAGCACATTTTCATGTCGATGGCTATGTTAATAAACAGAACATGGGATATTAATGCCTCGATAACCCAAGGAACGTCATTAAAAACGTTGGCATTGTTCAAAAACGACAGTGTGGTATGCAATTTTTGCCCGAGGGATAGTTGGCCCTTATTTTTTTAACCAGCAAGAGACAGTCCCTGCTGACGTGTATTGCCGAATGATCGACGAGTTTTTGGTACCGCAACTAAAGCTGTTTCCCGGATTCAATAACAGAACACAATTTCGGCAAGACGGGGCCACTCCACACAGCTAGAGTTTCAAATTAATCAGCAAGGTCGGAGACATACCCTGGGCACCTCGGACAGCAACAATCCTCCAACAATTCAGACCCTACAAGAAAATATCCGCCGTGAAGTTGCTGCCATTGAACCAACGCTTTGCTCTCGCGTGTTCGCAAATTTAAGAGTCCGATTGCAAGAGTATCTTGAGAGAAATATACGGTATTTAGTCGATATTGTTTATAATATGTAAAATCGGCATCGTTAAATTCCATTTTATATAAATAAAATATGAGAATAACATTGTAGTCTTTTAAATTATTTAATATTAAACCTGAATATTTTGCCCTGGACACCTTTAGATGGCTTTCAAATCATGAAATGATAGATGTATTCATTTGAAAAAAGTGTAACATACAGGTTCGAAAATTTGTCGTCAAAAATAATGTCACCGTAGCATAGTTGGATAATGGACCTTCCCCGGTTTGAAAAGAGATCCAGATTCGAATCCCGGTGGCGCAACAACAATATTTTTCGATAAAATTGATTTCATATGTATATCATATCTTTCTAATTAATACATTTAATTAATATTTAACAACTTGTTCGAACGATTAAAATATTGGTATAAGATAGAAATAGTATACATACATAGGTACATAAAAATACGGTTAATAAATAACTAATTAGTTTATAGTCATGGAACATAATAATATACGAAAAAAATTAGATTAATTACTTTGAAAGATATATTAAAAAAACATATCATCACATCGAAAAAATATTTAGTTGTTAGTGGGATTAACATCTTTCACAACGATTGCTCTAAATTGTTTTAAATATCGAAGAACTATGTAACTATAATAACAGATCTATCAAAATAATTTTAAATACATATTAGATGTTGTACCATAATATTGTTAAATAAAGAAAAAAATTATTCAAACGTTTAAATAAGTTTATCACAGCCTGACGTGGAATCGTTTAAAATACGAAAATATTAAGAAATTATCACACAGAAACGGCATATTGCCTATAACTATTACATATAACCTATAACCATTAACGGCATATTGCCTATAACTATTACATATAACCTATAACCATTACCGGCATATTGCCTATAACTATTAAATATAACCTATAACCATTAACGGCATATTGCCTATAACTATTACATATAACCTATAACCATTAACGGCATATTACCTATAACTATTACATATTATAAATGAAACATAGATTATATTATTTTATCATATAAAAGTATTAAAACGTTTGAGAATTATTTCACATCAGTTGTAGGGTTTATTAAAATATATATTACTAAATTAAATATATGAGTAACAATACAATGGGTTTAAATATTTATCGAGACAGTAAATAATAAATGTTTTGATTAAAATAATAATCAATCCTAGACTCTGTTCCTGCATCCGCGTGCAAAATTACCTCTAAAGGGATCTGTAACCTTTTGGGTAGTATATTTATGTAAATTTTGCACCTTTGGATGTTTTCGCAATTTTCTTCGAAGGTACTGCGTCAAGGGGATGAGGATTTAAATTTCAGGGAAAAATACGACCGAGAGGTGTTTTAATATATTGTAGCTGGCGGGCGATTTTCCTGTTTAGTTTATATTTCGTCAGAACGAGGACTAAGCATTACATGTTCTAAGTTGTTCTAGGACAATGTTATTTCTGCAAGAATGGCAAGAAAATATCACATATTCTCGTCACCACCTGGGGATATTATCTGTCCTGAATGATGTGGCGTATGTTACTATTTTCCTTGTTTCTAGTCGATGCACGCAATGTGACATATGACAAGTATTATTCCACGACAACTGTACATACGATAGGTGCACCAAATACAACTGCACACCTAAACAATCTAGTGAATTTAATATCTACTTTAATAACAATGATAGTTACAAAACTAAACATTATAAGACTATTAGCAGCGTAACTTTGTGACTATGTAATTGAATGAACTTTTGTTATATTTTTTTTAATGAAATCGGTAGGTTATGAAATAAGCAAAACTTATATTATACTACGTAATTTTTTTTTATAGATTAGTTTAGAGATTGACGTTTAAAACTATGACGGTAAAGTGTTCTACATACTAGGACGAGTCCAGTCTACTTGAGGCCATACCGTCTGATACTTCTACAAGTGCGTTTGTGGTATCCACGTTAGTAATCGTTTCGAAAATCTCCAATGTGACGTTATATTTCTTTCAATTTGTGTCTAATAATACATGTTAATATATGAATTTTTACATACCATCACCACGTTCCCCTGCGGCGGTAGGAGAAAGGATAGAAAGGCGACATTCTTTTGTCCTGACAATAACTCATTTTAACTACCACTATGAGATATTTAGTTGTAAATAGTACTCATAGCTTGAGCTAACAGCAGATGTTGTAGATAGAGAAAGATGATTACCTGAAACAAAATATATGAAAATGAAACCAACAATGATTAAAAATGAATCGGTTATTATTTATTATTCTTTTTTAATCTTGGATATATACAAAATGAATATTATGTTCTAGGCCGATTTTGTTTGGCCGACACATGTCAGTTCGCGTTTGCTAATCGTAGGGAGTAGTTGATTACAACTTATTACGGAGCATCTAACGCCTCAACAGTGTTGAAGTTATTAAAACATTTTATCTAAATGTTTTAATAACTTTAACAAATAAAATAAATTTATGGCAATGCCGTAATCATTAATGGCGATTGCTATCGTCACATGTTGGAAAACTTATTGGTGGCCGAATTGAGTCGATTGGGCCTGCAACACACGTGGTTTCAACAGAACGGTACCACCTCACACACAGCCAGAGCTACGCGTGAAATATTGCGATATCGACTGGCGTCCTCGATCATCTGATTTGACGGCTCCCGACTATTTTCAGTGGGGGTACTTGAAAGTAGTAATGGTAAAATCGTTATTTTGTTCGATTTTAACGATGATGGATAACTGATTAACGTAATTCTTCGAATAATGACTGATACACTAGAAAGTAAGTCTCCGAAAGTTAAATCTTGGTTACCAATCATCGTTAAATCTCAGTTACCAATCATCGATACAATCACAGTCACGTAACGGTTTACCATCACTACTTGAAGGGAAAATGTCTACGCCAATAAGCCAACAACAATTTCGATGCTAAAGGACAATATTTGAAATGAAATTGCTGAAATAACACGGAAAGTGTGCGAGAATATCACGAAAAATGTGGTTAAAAGAGCACGCATTTGTGCCGCTGCCAGAGGTTATATTCTATAGATAATTGTAATAAACCAAATATTCGATAATAAAAACCAAATTAAAAAGTTATTCGAAAACAACATCGGCCTGGAACATAATATTCACCTGTAGCTGTAGCTGACACGGCTATATTGCGAAATCATTGAAGAGAATAACCATGGAAATAATGTGACAGAAATTTTTAGGTAACATCCATTATCGAAAGATTTTATTTATTCATTGAACAAAAGAATTTTAACAATTGAGCCAAATCAAGATATCGGAAAACGGATAATAAAATATTTTCGATTTCATTAGATAGTGTGTTATTTCTTTATTGTTTGATACATAAAGGTAGTTATTGTTTAATTGAACGAGAACGTGAATTACGGAAAATAACCGCGCCCCCTCGAATAGATCAATGAAGACAACAATGAAGGTTTCAATTCGTATTAAATAGATAGTATTTAAAATTCGAAGCAATCCATAATTTCAAGTGAGGAAAAGAGATTCTAATTGTACGCCATTGATGAATCGATGCCGTTGAATACAACGGCCATCCAATAGGAAGCGAATAGAAAACTCGTATCATGCTAGAAGAGTGCGATCACATTGCGACATTTATTACTTCGCAAATATATATAAATGTACATGTGTATAATAATAATAATGGATAATTTGTATAGCGCCATTTTCGTAAAAACTTTCACCTCAAGGGCGCTTTACACAAACTGTTTATAGTTCTACAATTATCTTTGTTTTTTTTTTAAATTAAAAATCGTTATTTTCACTTATGGAAATGATTTTTTGAAAAGGTGTATTTTTAGTTTCTTCTTAAATAAAGTCTCTGATGCACTGTTCCTTATAACAGATGGCAAAGAGTTCCACGCTTTTGGGCCTGCCACCGCAAATGCCCGCTCACTTTAGACTTCTGGCAACGGTTGGTCGGTTCTACAACCCTTCCTGTAGCTGAAGTAGAGACTGACTGACTTAAGAGTTTAACGTCTACCATTCAAATTGTCTGGGATACAAAGTTCTTGAAGATACAGAGGCGCCATGTTGTGTGTCCCCTTGTACATCAACCAGCACAATTTAAATTCAACTCTTTCAAGGAATCGGAGCCAATGTAGCTGATGGAAAAGGGATGTTATATGAGAGAATTTGGAAACTCCATATATTATCCGTGCAACCGCATTTAGAATAGATTGCAATCTATCCAGTTGAAACATTGGCAGGCCAGCATAGATGCTGTTACAATAGTCCACACGTGACACCACAAATGCATTTATAAGTAGACGGACTGCCTCAAGACGTATGTTCTAAGTATACATATTATTTAGAAATTTAAAAAGATAGAAAAAAGTTTATATTAATTGTTATTATCACTTCGGTCCACTGAATAATAACATTTTATGCTCCCAATCAAAGCTACGAACATAATGTATTATAGAAGTATTATAGCAATGGTATAAATATTTATAACCTTATGTAAAATATTTTTCAGATATCTATTCAATTTCACCGTGATCTAACTTGTCTATCCGATTGACATACCTACAAATATCTTTCATGATTTGGTGAGAAATTTGCATTTAAAAAAAAATATTTAGCAGAAATCTCGAAATATTAATTGTTACTGGTAAAATTGACGGATAATTTAATTATTACGATTGATTTTTAAATTATGATCAACACGGTAACATGTTGCTCTTTCTCCTGTACTTTGAAAACTTATTATACTACAATCGAATCATGACTTAAGTACTTAGAAATAATCTGAAACGATACGATAACGATAAGATGCGTACATCATAAATTACACGCTATCTCCAATTAACTTTTGTTTTTCTTTGAAATTCAAGACATGGCGTAGCCTAAATTTTAAGAAATAAGCTAATAAACTTTGTTTCATCTTTAGAGTATAATATGTTTCTGTTATTTCGAGTACATAGCTTCGACCTCTAGAGAATTTTTTTTACAGAATAGATTTTTTTAGATAAATTTGTAATTCTGTTGGTACGCCTAAAATACATAAATAATGAACTTGGGTCAGTAAATTCTGCGCATGATTGAAAAATTTCCATCAATAATAAAAAAGAAAAAAAAAAACACAAGCCAGATGTATTTCAAAGAATATATTTTATTAAGCGCCTCATGTTTTCATTACTTAACTTAATCCTTCAGTCCCGTCTTCCGGGAATTTAATAAAATCTCTTCTAGCTCCGGGACACTTTTTCATCTGTCCCGAGAATTCTAGTACAGCCTCGTCAAATTAATTTTCAGCGAACATTTTTAGAATTTACTTTATAGACGTCTCTAGTTAAAAGCTTTCATGATTTAATGAGGTAAAACGGCAAACACGTGAGAGTAAAATATTAAGTTGGATGCCCCGCGCTAAAATAATTATGTAGTAAAGGAAAGGTACATTTGTATCACATCTTCACACAGACTCAGATAAAAATGAAATCAATTTCTTTTGCTTGCGTTAATTTAAGATTGGAAAATATGAAAAAGTGTCTGGTAAGTAATAAAATAAATAAACGATAACTAGATTTATTAAAAAAAAAAAGGAAATGCGACATACAGTAAACTCTCGGCTTTCCAGGGTCGCATTAACGGGGGTTACGTCTAATAGGAAGAGTAAAAAATTCAGAATTTTTTAAATAAAATTTCGAAATATTAAAATTTTTCAGTTGTTTATATTCATTATATATGGAACAGACCTAATACATAATATTTTATGGGTGGATACCTGACTAAATTACTAGTCGAAAATGTTTAAGGAATGTGTAAAATCTTCTTCGTTAGGAAAAATATTAATGTTTGAAATTGTTACAAAACCACATTTATCCATTATTAATGTATATATTTGATTCAGGCCCTAAACCATCCAACAAAAATAGTCTGGCCACTTGAAATTCGACGATCTTTAACTTTTTGTTTTCAATATATAATTTGAAATTAACAAAATTAATTAATCAAAATAATTGCATAATTACGTTTTTTTAATGCTCTGACATTTCTCTGACATGGTTGAGATTGGGCACATATTCCTTGAAAATTTTCGACTCGTATTTTAATCACGTATCCACCCATAAAATATTGTGAACTAAGTCACCTGTATATATTTAATATATTTTCAAATGTGTATTTTTATTTATATTTTATTTTTAACTGGGTCATATTTTTCAAGATTTCACTGTAACTGAAACAAAATAAAGTCATTCCAATAATTACAAATACGTTGTAAGAATTTTAGTAAAAACATATATATTGAAAGAAATACACGCTGCTTTGTAAAGTAGAAATTGAAAAAAAAGGTTATATCTCACGATTGAAAAATGAGTAAAAAAAAATCTCACAAGCAACGTTCCAACTGAATCAAATTTAAAGTTGACTGTAAACACCCTATGAAGGGGAGGGTGGGTGTTCAACATTACGTCATACAAGCCTTAGCAATTAAGGATATTATTTTAACGCTTATTTCTGAACAACGCACAGGGGGACTCTAAAGAAATAAACGTATTTTTATATCAACGGGCACAAGTACCACGAGGTTGTGTATAATCTGAACGTGTCGGTGTATTAAAATGAAATGTATGAAATTTTAATCTCCACTTGACGACTAATTTCTCGGTGGCTGGGTCCGAAAAGCCCAAGTCACGTGATCCCTAAAAGGCTTTAAGCCGGAAAATCCGAGGCGAATTTAAGGGTGAACTTTTTAATCCTTTTGAGATCAAACGTAATTCTTTTGAACTTCGTTTCGTCGGAATCATTACAAAAAATAATGAATTATATTAGAAACTAGCAGATAACCAATCGGCTGTCGCTGATTGCTTACTGCTAGACCCTGCGGGCATCTATTTTGACTGCTTTATGGTCAATGGCGGCCGCTGCGCGGTCAGGGTCTCAATATAATCTATATTTGTTCCGTAGGTACATGTACTTAATGTACACACTTTTACGTTTACTTTATTTAGGTCAAAGTTGACCAAACAACAACAAAAACGAAAATGACAAACGTCCGTAGCTCTACGCTGAGGTAAAAAAGAAAAATATATAATATACGATTTTCTTTTATATCAATTTATTAATATGATTCTTACTTATAAGACGGCGACAACAACCGCGATAATTAAAAAAGAGCAAAAGATACTCGTACTTTGAAAGTTGCAGTATACGAAAATTAATCATTCAATATCTCGCTATTTTGGTGATGAAAGTTCGCCCGATGATGATTTCGCTGTTCAATTTACATTACCGATGATTTTTCGCCAACAAAGTGACATATTAAAATAAAAATAAAATAAAATGTATTTGATGATTATTCATACTGCTACACTATTAGGCGGGTTTGACTTTGACAGTAGTCAATTTGACGTACGAACAACCCGCAAACGTTTTTTACTAAGAGCGATGGTAAAAAATTACTATAGTAAAATTTTACTACGGCCAAAATTTACTACTGATTACACAACCAGCCCTTAGACAGCACATATTAGGTTTAGGGTGTCAAATCAGCAAGTATTGTATTTTGGATATTTATTTTATTTTATAGGTTATCTCCTGCTCCAACTAACAGCCCCTGCACATTGTAGTAATAATGTATAGAATAATAATAAACACACCCCATTTTTGTTAATGCGCCCATAAGGCATACATCATGATGGAAGAGCAAGGGGTCCAAATGGACTCGGTACTTGGAATGAAATGATATAGAAGTCAAAAGTCAAGGAACACGTACCTATTGGGTTTTAGTTTTTAGGGAGCAGTTACACTCGAGATGAAAGGACAGAAAGGATGATATTGCATATGCTTTATTTATCCAGAACAGACTTATCTAATTGGGACTAATGCACCTTTATATTTAAAAAAAATATACATCGGGTCTATGTCATTGTTGATGGATAAAAAAAAATATGCATGCGGAGTCGCTGTACAACGATTTAGAAGTATAGAAGAGAAAACGTTAATAGGAAAAGAGAGGATAAAAGCAAATTGAATATTATGGAAACATTATCACTAAGATTGAAATGATAACGATGCGCGTCTGGCGTAGAATTGATAAAAAAATACTATTACAATATTAGTATATAATTATTATACGAGTCGAACGTGACTAAATAAGGAATAATTTTGCAAATAAGGACCAACCATTAAATGGTCGGTTATCGTAAAAATCAACGAGCTTGCGGAAAATAATGACGGAAATAAATTAAGAAAGCGAAATATAATAAGGTCATGTAATGATATGACACGTGCACATCCTACTCTGTCTGACTACCCCTATCCAATAAGACGTGATGATATTATATACACGAAGTACTCGTATGTTAGATGATACGAAAAAGCTTGAAAAGTGATGTACCTCATCGCCTGGTAGGAAATGCACACATGCGTTGTATTTAATATTCGGACTATGATACATTTATTGTTTGACTAATTTCGTGATAAATTGCTCCGATAAATTGTACCAAAAAATAATTTGTATAAAATATCGTTACGATAAATCGAGCATGGGATACTAATACGTGATCTTATTTAAGTGATTTGTTGTAAGAAATGCATCTGGCAGTTTATTCAGTACGTATGTGCTGTGACAACATTTATCCTTTAAAATGGGATAGTTTTATTTGTAATCGTTGATCTTTCGGAATTTCAAAAAATCTGACAAATTACGCACAAAAAAGAATTGTTGAATGGCAAGAAATTGTATTTGTATGTTTTATGTGATCATTTTAATAAACATGATATTGAAATAACTTTATTTTTTTAGCGTTCACAATACATACCTTTGAATTCTAGGATAATTCATATCATACATAATTCCTTCTTCAATATTAGCAAAATTATTTTGTGGAAAGATTATATAAATGATAAGAAAAACGCTTTGTTTAAAACCACTATTTATTGATACACAGTATGTTTCGATACCTGTGGTATCTTATACAGGTAACAATGTTTACTAAAATTAAAAATATTAAGATTTGGTTATTGTTTGCAAATAGTCACCTCTTAAATTTGTTTTCACAGTAGTTTATAATTAGTTAGTTACCCACAATATATACTTTTATAGTTGTTTTTATCTGTGATTGTATTTTTAATTTTAGTATACATTGAAGAAGATACCATAGGTATCGAAACTTTTTTATTTTATCAATAAATAGTGTAAAATACTAATTTAATGTATTGATTAGAAAGATATACATATAAAATCAATTTTATCGAAAAATATTGTTGTTGCTACTGGGATTCGAACCTGAATCTCTTTCCAATATGGGGGAGGTGCATTAACCGACTATGCTACAGCACAAAATACTTTTGACGAAAGATTTTCGAACCTATATGTTACACTTTTCAAATGAATACATCTATCGTTCCATTATTTGAAAGCCATGTACTTCATTCTTTTTTTCGTCAAAAGTACTGTTTGCTGTAGCATAGTCGGTTAATGCAACTTCCTGGATTGAAAAGACATCTAGGTTCGAATCCCGGTAGTAACCGCAATATTTTTCGATAAAATTGATTTTATATGTATATCTTTCTAATTAATTCATTTAATTAGTATTTAAAATATCACAGACCTATGTTCTGAATAATTACAACTTTACAATAAAAATTTATTCTTCTTAATAATAAATAGTGGTTTAAAGAAAGTGTTTTTCCTTATTATTCACATTTATAATTATTCATTATTATTATATTTCAGATAATTTGGACCAATTTATCCGTCACTTGTACATCGTTCGATCTTTCAGTTTTAAAAAAGAATTCTTTCAAGAATATTCTTCAAATATATCAGTAAGATTTGGTAAATAAAGAGATAAATTGTTCACATTTGATCGAAAAATCTCGCCGTATATGTACCTATTAAACTCGTCAACGTCAAAATATTGCCTTAATCATGGCCAGAAGTGGCACGTAACACAAACAAAAAGTGTCACGTGCAGCCTTGAGGTACAATACATTTAATTAAAATTTGACACGGGACACTAAAATATTTGATGACAATGACGAAATGATAGTTTATTGGTGACACGAACGTGCCCATGTGCTAAACATTTGTGCGCATGTGTGGGAAGATGTCGAATCACCAGGCGATGCCGGAGGGCCGGCGGCGAACTATTTCTCATTGTTTGTAAACAATCCCGACCCGCGAGGCGACGACGGCCAAGGAGTACCAGATGTACCGCTGCTTCGTAAAGAAATCCTCCAGAGTTAGGTATCCGTATTTGGGCAACTAATAGGGGCGTTCTGTTTGAGTATGCACGTTAATGTATAGCGGCCCGCAATAAACTCTAAAACAAGGAGAGTATATTACTTTAATTATTCACGAAGGTACCTACCTAGCATATAACTATATATATATACAAGTATAAAATAATAGAGCAATGGCGTAGTAACAAATTTCCGGGCCCCAGATCATTTAATTAAAATTATTTTTATATGTTTATGTATTTACATATTTTAAAAATAGTTGTCACTAATAGTAGACTTCTTAAAACGGATTTATTTGGTTGGAAGATAGGTTAGGTTAGGTTAGTTAACACTACACGACGGTAATACGAAATTATTTTATATTTAAATTTAACTAACTAACTTACTCGTGGGGGTAGGCAGAGAGGATAGAGCGCCACACTCGTCTATTCTGACACTACATACATCTTCTCATAGAAGCTCGTCGAATATTGAGGCTTCTATCAGGTTTAATCACCATCGTCCGCACTCCACACTTTGCTATACATATAAGTGATGTTACAACTCACGTTCTTAAAAGGCGGAAACAGGTTCCTGCTATAACGCGAGAAATCTTATATAACTAGATGAAAGCCAGTCAATAAGAACAGAAAAAAAACATATTTTCAAATTTACACATAAATTAATATTGGACATGTGGTAATTAGGTATCTAGATTGGGTACGCTATACTGGTACTGGGCTCAGTTTATTCATTTATTTTAAAAAAATACGTATAACATTCAGAGAGTCATATCATGTGATCACTTTACATAAATATAATGTTCACCGTTCTCACCCATCAATCTCCATATCCATCAATTATTTTGAAAGTTGTATCTAAGAACTAACGAATTATCAAATTTAGCCCATAGATGGCGATAGTGTAGTGGTACTCGAAGGTAGTCCACATATAAACATATATACAACTTTAATAAAACTTGATTGGTGAGAATGGTGAACGTTATATTTATATAAACTGTTCACTTAAGCCAACCGAAGACAGGTCGTAAGCCCTGTAATTATCCATACTTCCATATATTTTCCATTAAACACAATAAAAAAGAGCTTCGTCTCTATGAGATATCTATTATTTGTTTGATTATAGAATTATTTAATTAGAAATATGCGTGCGTATTATTATTATTATTAAAAATGTGACGTATAAACGTCGAGAATTATATACATTTGTATGCGGTTGATTTTTGTCTGTGGATAGGAATCGTGATTTGTGAATTGTTTTTTTTTTTTTGCTGCAAATAACTAAAAATAAGTTCGCGCGCAAGATTAGCGGACGAGATCCGAGTAAAGAAACGAATGACCGAACTCGAGAACGGCCGCCGTACATAAGCCGCGAGGTTATAAAATTATTTCGGCGCGTGCACACCTCGGCCGGAGCTTTTATCGCCGGCAAGTGAGACTTGAATATACCCAGATGTGCCGCTTTATTGGCTAACAAGCCGGGCCTGCCGCACTGCTCGCAGCATCTACACACTTTGACCGGTAAGCACAAAACTTCGCAAAGAGAGAAGACAGAAAATAAATTATTACTGGCACAAAGCTTATATTCTGCCGCAGTTTTCAGTAGACTCGCTCAAAAACTGGGGAGCCCTGGGCGATTGAGTAGGTACCTACAATAAATGCGTTATTTAACATACTATTCGCAATTAAATAGGCGAGTACTAACTTAATTGAACCATTTGTAAAGAATTAGAGAAATTCGCGAAAGGCACTTCTTACTCAAACATTGCTAAATTATATTGTACATTGTTACATTCATAATTAATTATATACTGATAAATACCAAAGGGTGCCGATCCGTAGGAATTTTAAGTAAATTGTTGTAATAAAGTACTTTTCAAACGAAAAACAATATTTTTTTATATATGTGCCCTTTATTATGAAAGTGGTCTAAGTCAAGAAATTGAAAGAAAAAAAAATAGTTTATCAATTATTCGCGTCACATTGTTTTAAATTAATATAATAAGAAGCAAATTGTAATAATTGTAAAAATTTGAAGCGTTATATTCAGTGTATTGTTATGACTTTCAACTGTATTCTACTAGTGTTTATTTTGATAATATAATCATTTCAACCTTAATTTTTTTATTTCTTTATAATAAGCTACATGCAACATTTACATATATAAATAAATTATAAATCAAGTAGACTAAATAAAATTTGAAAAATTGTGTTGTGTAATATAAAAATATTTTTAATCAATTCAAATATAAGCTTTTAAGTATCTCAAAAGGAAAGATACATGACTTAGATCACTTTCATAATAATGGTCACATATATAGATAGCACATCACTTACATATAACAAATTTTTTAACACAGCGCAATAATTATGTTAATACAAAAGTCTAAATCAACTCAAAGTAAGACATAGAAGCAAGATATCTTTCATTTCGTGAAAATAGTGCAGCCAAATACGTTTTGAAAAATTCCACACGTGAAATGAACATATTCAGCGTTTTTATATTTGAGGAAGAAGCTCGCCCAAGCGCTTCTTTAAACGTTTGTTATTTTTCAGACGATGCATCCTGAATATACAATATATTTTTAGATAGATTATATCAATAAATTAACGTTAAAATCAACGATGCTGCGACAGGAAAAGTCAGTAGAAAAGGGGTTTATCACGATGACATATTATCACCAACACTTCTCACGCTGGTCGTGAAACAGAGTTTTAAAAAAACTCAACTAAAAAGACACTGAAGTTACTGTAGATAAAATCAGGCTTAACCAGTTAAGATACGCGGATGACATAGCTGTCATCGGATCCAGCATATGAGAACTACAACAGATGTAAAACGATCTACAGGGTGAATATTATGTTCCAGGTCGATTTTGTTTAGCTGCCATTTTGGTTTGGCGGACATTTGTCAGTTTGCATTTGTTAGTCGTAGACAGTAATTGATTACAATCTATTATGGAAAATCCAGCGTCTCAACAACATATTGAAATCATTAAATCATTTAATATAATAATAATGGCAATGCCGTAACCATTAATGGTAATCGCTATCGTCACATGTTGGAAAACTTTTTGGTGGCCGAATTGGGTCGAAAGAGCCTGCAACGCATGCGGTGTCAACAGGACAGTGCCATCTCGCACACGCAGCCCGAGCTATGCTTGAAATTTTGCGAGAAATTTTTTCCGGCAGCATAATGTCAAAAAGTGGCGATATCGACTGGCCTCCCGACTATTTTCCGCGGGGGTACTTGCAAGGAAAGGTCTACACTAATAAGCCAACAACAATTCCGATGGTTCAATATTCAAAATGAAATAGCTGAAATAACACGCGAAGTGTGCGAGAATGTTATGAAAAATATGATTAAAAGAGCACGTATTTGTGCCGCTGTCAGAGGTCATATTCCATACATAATTGTATTAAACTAAATAATCGATAAATAAAAATCAAATAAAAAATTATACATCATTTACTAGTTATTCAAAAATAACATTGGCCTGTCAGGTAATTTTCACCTGTATACTGGATAACAAAAAAAAAAAAAATATTGAGACCCGAGTTACAAGTTCATATCACATAAAAAAAAATTTTTCACGGTGTTAATTAACACGTAATACTATATACATTTTGCAGTGAAAGTACTTTACGGTAAAACGTATAAGAGGTCGGAGTATCCCTTTTTCCGTAAATCATCTAGGGCATTATTCCCAACTGCCATTCCAAGCGCGCTATTTGCGTTAGGTCTAACGGAGGGTTGGCTGTGCTGATACTGTTCAGAGACCGGAATAAAATAGCTGTAAAAATATCACCACGTTAAACCTGGCTATGTTGCTATCCTCTTGGTAACCGGGCAATACTTACAATAAATAGAGACGTTCTTCTCTAACATTTGAAAATACCTCTATCAGCAATATAATATAGGCTCATTTAACAACATACCGTGACTTTGGGAAAACAAAGGCGACATTTTGGTCAAAACTGACTTTTTTGTAATAAAATTGCGACAATGATTTTCTCTTTACAAACAAGTCAAATTTCCCAGTAGTTTCGGAAATCACAAGAAAACAAAGTAGCACTTGTCATATAGAGCAACTACTGTTGATTTGAATACAAATACAATGTATAAGGTGTAACAGACCTAGTACACAATATTTTATAAGTGGATACCTGACTAAATTACGAGTCGAAAATGTTCAAGGAATATGTGCCTAATCTCAACCATCTCAAAGATATAAGCATTATAAAAAAAATCGTAACTATGCGATTATTTCGATAAATTGAAATATTTTATTGATTTCAAATTACATATTAAATGCAAAAAATAAAGGCCATCAAATTTCGAGCGGCCAGAATATTTTAGATGATTTAGGGCCTGAGGCAGAGATACAGATTAACAATGGATAAATTTTGCAAATATTTATTTCGAAGACTCAAAGCTTAACATGATTTTGTAAAAATTTCAAACAATAATATTTTCCATAACGGTGCAAAATTTGCACATATTCCTTGAACATTTTTGACTTGTAATTTAGTCAGGTATCCACTTATAAAATATTGTGGATTAGGTATGTTACACCTGTATAACGTGCCAGAATCTTAAACATTATATTAATACTCTAAATTATTTTTGTAAAAATTTCACCTCACGAGTGATGAACCGAACTCTGCCGAAATGAAAAATTAATATTCAAAACTTTGAAGCTCACTACTCAATTTGATGTAAATGTCAGATGATATCTTGTTACAAGGGTACAATAAGTAATAGTTACAAACGTGATTGCTGTGCGGTGCAATTCGTACCGCAGACGAAGTAATCAGCGCTCTATCTATAAATTAATACAAATGTATTTAAAAAAAATACTCATTAAAGTAAAGCTGCATAGTGATAAATTGTTAATTGAATATTTATTTAGTTGTTGTGATTGATGATTAATTGTTTATACACTTATTTGGGTTTAGCAGTCCGTCTAGTATAATTTTTTTTATATATTTCTTAAACGCGCTTGTGATCTAGTGGTTACGATACTCGCCTAGTGATCTAGTTTAGTTTGAAAATAATAAGACTATTGATGTGACATGTGTGATTTCTTGTACGCATCTCTATTTAAAAAAAAAATGGAATAAAAAGCTATTTGCTACTTAGAGGGCTAATTTATACACCGATCAGAACTCAGCAAACAGCGGAGGGCAGATAGCAGGGAAGATTCCGCTAAAGATTGAGCGAGTGGATACTGTATTCATACCTAAAAATACAAAGGAATATTTTAAACACTAAATTAATGTATTAATTATAAATATATACATTAATTTAGTATTTAAAATATCACAGACCTATGTTCTGAATAATTACAACTTCACAATAAGAATGTGTTTTCCTTAATAATTAACAAAGGAATATTTTCAGGTCTTGCGGTCAAGGCATAGACATGACGAAATATTTATTAAGAAAACTGTGCATTTGATAATTTGTTTACATAAATGCATTATTTTAAGAATATTGACATCATCCAACACACAAATGCAGCAGAAGTGCTTTGTCGAAAAAATTGCAGCAATTTCCATATAAGGTACCATATATACTGTAATAAATAAGCATTGCATCGCAAAGCCTCGATGTATCCGCCACCATAAAACTGGAGTCATGTTGAAACATATAACGGGCATTCGATATTCTTTATAGACCATTGTAGTGCCACGACACACGATACACGACACGACAGACTGATGGCGGCGCATTCCTGCCGAGTTGCTTCCCCGATAGTTACGTGGAAATAAAAATCCCACTCTTGGATTTTTATTATTATCCGCGATACCCGTAGGTCCCATTTCAGGCGGTTCCGTTGAATGATTTAATGATATTTCAATCGGAACCTGAGTGCACATCATTTTACTAACATCGATATATTTTCGGTTTGTTCTGCGCGTAATTTTCCTGGTCTCCTGTAATGACTTCCAAACCCTTTGCAGGTTTTTTTTTATCACGCTTAATATGTCGTCGTGTTCAGTTACGTGGAGGTTCGCAATGCCTCGCTGAGTTGTGTATTGTGAGCACTTCAGTAGATATATTAATTATAAGGCAGGTAAGGAGACAATTTTTATAAACTTTTTCTCATTACGGATCAAAAATACGACAAGAGGGATGTGCAATTAGATGCGTGTACACGAATGTGTCTTGAATTGATCCTTGAAGATTGTCTTAAAACTCGCGTAAACGAAAAGAGAGCAAAGTCTCATCCGTGAACAAGCACCACAAACGTTGAAGTCGGACTGATGAGTTACTTACGATTAAATAAATATTTTATTAATTAATATAATAACTTAAATACTAAATTAATGTATTAATTATAAATATATACATATAAAATCAATTTTGTCGAAAAATATTGTTTTAGCGTCACCGGGATTCGAACCTGGATCTTCATTTCCAATCCGGGGAAGTGCACTACCTTTGTGCTATAATGCCAATATTTTTCTTGACAAATTTTCGAAACTATATGTTACATTTTTCAAATTAATACACCTGTCGTTCCATTATTTGAAAGCCATCTACATTATTTTTACAGAATTTCAAATACCTTTGAGTAAACCGATTTGCAGACGCCAGAATTATCAATTCATTTTTATTAAATTTTGGACACGTTGATACAACATATATTATTAAGGAAAACACATTCTTATTGTGAAGTTGTAATTATTCAGAACATAGGTCTGTGATATTTTAAATACTAAATTAATGTATTAATTATAAATATATACATATAAAATCAATTTTGTCGAAAAATATTGTTTTAGCGTCACCGGGATTCGAACCTGGATCTTCATTTCCAATCCGGGATTATATTTATAATTATATTTATAATTAATACATTAATTTAGTATTTAAAATATCACAGACCTATGTTCTGAATAATTACAACTTCACAATAAGAATGTGTTTTCCTTAATAATATAATAACTGCCCAGATGTGTTCGAACTGAAAAAAATATTGCAAAATTTTGAAAATCTAAAAACAGATGTTACCTCAAAAGTGCATTAATGTCATCTGAAACCAAACAAAGCACTGATTAATCGTTTAGTAATAATATAAATATAATAGATTGTTTTTTAAGAAAACCAGTCTACATCATTATAATTTTATTAGTATTATTATTACATGTGTTCTCCTTAATAATATATAAGTTGTATCAATGTGTACAAAATTTAATAAAAATTGTTAATTCTGGCGTCTCCTATTGGCTTACTCAAAGGTATTTGAGATTCCGTAAAAACAAAGTAGATGGCTCTCAAATAATGGAACGATAGATGTATTAATTTGAAAAGTGTAACATATAGGTTCGAAAATTTGTCGTCAATCCGCTGTGTTGGTATAGCATAATCGGATAATGCACGTTTCCCGGATTGGAAGAGATCCAGGTTCAAATTCCGGTACCAACGATATTTTTCAATAAAATTGATTTTATATGTATATCTTTCAAACTAATACATTTAATTTGTATTTTAAAGTATTATTAGGTACTATTTTTTATATAAATAAGTCTGCGTCAGGCAAGGGTAGCGGTTTTTGTTTGTATTTATGAAATATTTTAATAATATCGTTTCATATATTCTTTAAATTGCCTAACCCTAACGTAGTTATTAAAAAAAAGCCATTTTGAGATAGACAATTTGCCTAGTAGTGGAGTGAGTGATTGCCACAAAGATTGAATTTAAGAGTAATTAAAAATATTAAGTACATTAATAAGTATCGTTGCTAAAACCGTATTGTACTGATCATCGCACACATTCATTTATTTGTTTTATGTTTCAATATGACATGGACAACATTAAAAATAAATGTTTATTTTATGTTGTTACTACAAGATACAGGCCGTGTAAACGTCCCCATACAAGTAAATAAATATTCTTTAAATTGATTGAAAATTTCTTACAAACAATCGAATCTTTCTTTAAAAAAAGAAAACGTTCAATAGAAAAATGTAAATATTTGAGTAAAATTATCCAAAACATGAAAAGTTATTGAAAAACAGTTAGCAAACAAAGGAGAAAAAAATCACAGTTAAATGAAGTAAATATTGTGATATAACTAAATTAGTCGACAACACAATTTTGAAAACTCATACCTATCGTTTGGCGGATAATTATGAAAATTTCTTAAATTCGATAATTTTTTTCAATATTGTAAGTAAGGGCCGGTTGTGTGATCAGTAGTAAATTTTTACCACGGTTTTAATATAGCAACATTTTACCATCGCCCGTGGTAAAAAACGTTTGCGGGTTGTTGGTATTTCAAATTTACTATTGTCAAAGTATAGATAAGAAATTTCGCCTTACAGCGTGGCAAGACAAATAATCAAGAAATATACTTTATCCGTGGCATTATTCACCTATGCGTTCGAAATCTGTCACTTTGCTGGCGAAATTTTTTCGTAACATGTGCTAATGTTTATTAAACAACGAGATCATCATCGGATTAATTATTGTACATTGCATATTTCAAAGTATCAATGTGACATATTTAATCAATGATTTTCGGTTTTTATTATCCGATAATCGGGAATAAAATTAATTTACCAACGAACAAACAACCCGTTTTTGGAATTTTTTTTTACTTTGGTTGGTAACTGTTTTACGAATTTCAGTGATTTTTAATAAATGTAATAATATTAAATACCCAATTGAGCTGTCACAGCCGACGGTAGTAATGTTGGTAAACGTAATTTCAATGTAAAGCCATGTCTACTAGTCGCAAACATCCCCTGGGGAGCGATCAAAATAAATAATTGTGAGTTAACCGGTAATAACTAGTAACTGAAACTTAACATTAAAATGGCACGCGAGGGAAGTAAGGATGGAAATGGTGTAACTCAATGACGGATGTTAAACGACCCTAATTGGGGGGCATTAGGGCGAATCTGGAGCAGTCTGGTTAACGTTCCGATACCGTTTTTATTAGAGCGTTGGCTAAAAAATAATTGTACATGCGAATGTCTTGAGTAATAAATCACACAACTTCGTCATTTGAACTGTCTCAGGTCTGATTTAATGGACTCGATACGAGTCGTGTACAATCAAAAGTACAACTATCTAGAATACATAATTTCAAATAACGAACGAAAACGTTTTTTAGATTTAATATCCAAGTTAATATTGTTAATTTAAAAAGTTTTTTAGATTTTAAGCAGTACGTATTTAACTTGATTAATGGCACTAATCACTCTTAAATGGTGAATTGCCTATGTAAAAGAAGAAGAAGAAGAAATAGTATGTATAAAAGTGTCGTATGTCCAAAAAAGAAAATTTAAAATTTTTAAAAGTTTAATAACAAAACTGCTATTAATATGTCGTAGGACCTTAATGTTTTTATTGATAAGTATTGAATTGATGTACTTATGAATGGAATCGACACGTGATACTACGTAGGAATCACCAATTCTACTGTTTTAAAAAAAAACAGTAGAAGCTGTCACAGAAGGGATAAACTAACTTAGAGAATCATGTTTACTTCACTGTTCCAAAATTAATTAATTAATCATAAAATTAGTACTTTTACACATTTTTATGGGATGTGTAAATTAAAATATTATGTATATCGGGATTCCAATTGCTTTACACAATTAAATAGATATTTTTGATCCGTGAATAGTGCTACATTCGACATCAACATGTGGATGTGTGGCAAGCGAAGCACGGTTCGGAACACCTGCAGAGCGGTTAATGAAAAGACCCACCGCTAACCCAGGACCGTTTACTCATTCACCGCCAGGTTGGAAATTTTGTATGCTAATCAGGCGATCCGTAGCCCGGCACACAAGCGTCAAAGCAACGACGCACGGCCGCTAAACAAAACATCCCTCATTACACCTATGACAATACAAAACTAATGTCACGTTCGAAATCACCCCGTCTTTATTTTTAATGCCAACTACCTTAGTAATTACGAACAACTCCCTCAGGCTGGCATCGCGCGCGGTTTCAAGTTATAAAATCGGTCGTAGTCTATGGTTTAGGTTAATTTTCGCTCGAAGCTGTCACAATACGCAGCTTAGCTAGCTACGACCAGCGAAGCTATATATTAAGGTTCCAAAATGTAACCGAAGGGTAAATACTTTATTTATTATTCAATCACTAGTGCGCGATTTACTGTAATTTGTTTTAACCTAATTGCATGATGAACGATCTTTTCAGGAAACAAGATGTTTTCCTTATGTCTACATTACTTCTCACTACATTATTTTTTTTTACAATTCTTTCAACCCTTCTTTCTTATTTCGTCGGTTTGGGAAATAGAGAAGGTAACAACGTGACGATGAGTCACTGAGATGCTCTATTTTGGATGGTTGACTAGAGATACATGATTTGGGTGACGACGACATCTGTCCCGTAAGAAATCCGAGGAATACGATGGAACGCCGCACGAACTAGAAAGGATTTTGAGGTTTTGCCATATTGTGTTAAATTTTGAATCTTGTTTTCACCAGCCTGCATTGAAGCTCTTCGAATTCACGCTCAACCCGGCGAAATTTTGATTTGGATTGTATTTGTTTTAATTAAACCTGTTTATTTGATTAGATTCTATTCTACAACGTAAAACATCTATTCATTTATTTCTTCCAGGTATCAATAATAAATTTTCCCAGTTTAGGACGAAGGCAGAATGTGACAGATCAATGTTGGTATGCGTTTCTGAGGTAAAGAACTCGCCATTCTTATGCTCTCCACTGACTAGCTGATGAGGATAGAACTCCGGTCTTTACCCTCACACCCCATATAAAAATCTTTATTGTGCAAGATATACAACGCACTGAATAATAATAATAATACAATGTTAACAAAGATACAGCAATAACACACAGGCGCCGGGGGACAGAGGGGCAACTAGGGGAGTACACAAAACACTCCCTCATAGGAAGACAACAAGGGAAAACAAGACGGGCGCAAAACAAGACGGGCGCAAAACAAGACGGGCGCAAAACAAAAAGAGCGGCTGAACGTACCCGGCAGAGTGGTATCGAGTCACCACTCGCGTTAGCCACACGCTGCAATGCGCATGAAACACAGAACGCAGCCAGCGGCCGCCGTGCATCCGCGCGGTTTACAAGCTTCACTTTCTATTTCCGACGCCAAGCTCCACACAGAAGTGTTCGCCACGAACTCCAGATTCCATCGCACCATTTTAACCAATATATTTGAATAGTTTCTTGTAACCTTGCTTCAATAAATTCAGTGCAGACAGTAAGTATGTGTTTCTGTTCGAATCACCTTTACGGTCATTATTATTTGTCTGCCTCACATATAATCAGGTTAATCGATAGTGTAAAACTGACTTTTAAGTCAGCTCACATCTTCTGATACAACCTAATCTTCTCATATACATTTATTTACGCCCTATCCCGGAATCGTTTTGAGAGTTGTTTACTCTCGTTTCGATTCTTCAATATTACTTTTTTTTTCATTACAATCAGTTATTAATATCTTGATACCATAATAGGTTGGCTCCGGTACCATCGTACCAGAGCCATACCTGTACAATTTGACGTGAGACTCGTTATCACATTAAATTCAGAGGGCCGCCAGAGAGAAGCTATAGAAAACGTGCACCCCCCAAAAGGGGAGGGTAGACTTCACATTATTTATGTGTTGCAGTCGCAGAACTCGGTCACAGTCCGGCAGAAATTCACCCTGTCCATGTCGCAAGAGGTGCGAGGGAAAGTCAGTAAAATGCTCCGTTAGGTCTCTCTAGCCACTGCTCTTCCCGACATCGTCCATCCCAGCAACTCCCAGCGGGAGACTCATACCATAAAAAATTCCGGAAGTGTCAAGATTCCTTTAATTTCTTAATAAGTCATCGTTCCGAGGGATCCGATGACCTAATTTTTCTAATCCCGCAATCATGATCTCACGTGCATTATTCATAATACACAGTCCCCGAGGACGTGCTCCGACGTCTACCTCACCTGAGCACATGCACACCACGGTTCATGGACAAGTCCTAAGTCGAAGAGTGTAATAGTGAAATACCCATGCCCCGATATCATCCGCACCTCGTAGTGGTCCAATGCCGGAGGACCACCCCCACCTTTCATTTTTACCGCCACGAAGGGGAGAAAGGTGTAAAATCATCTACCCTGCATGGCAGTGTCCCACCTTTCTTGCCACTTTCTCAATGTCATTATTTGCATTCGAGCAACCAGAGCCTGAAATTGGTCATCTGAGGGCTTTGAGAGTCGTTTTAAAATGATTGACCTCCAGACGCTTCTTCTGGGAGCGGCGAGCCAAAAAAAATTTTTTTTTAGATAACAAACATTCATTCCCTAAAGATGGATCACTTTTTATTCCTAACAGTTATGCATTATTCGATTGATTGCAGATTCGTGCAAGGTGGCACTCTAATAAGACACTGATATGACTTTTTATAAATAAACGTCTTTAGCAGAGAAAGCAAACACGGGTGACCTCAAATATTGTTGTACGAGCGATAACGTTATCATGTGACTTCAGGTAGCCATGTAATTGGTAGAAATTTTCAAGTTCTGTATTTGATTTCAACTGCGTGTAGAATTCTTAATTTATCACCACAGAAATATTTGATTCACTTTTAATCCACATAGATACAAGATTTGGGCACCAAATGTTTAATTTTAATCCTAAATTACAGCAAAAAGAAGCAATATGGCATATTGAGTTCATTTTCGATACATAATCGATAGTTCTGCATTCGATTATTACAACAGACTATACCCCCTTCTTAATTCCTACAAAAAAATTACTCTTGTACAAAGCAATCATCAGTCCTATACTAATACGCGAGCCCCATTTAGGGATCAAGTAACACAAAAATTTTAGAATCCAAACAAAACTACATCCTTAGGAGAATCACAATCCACTCTGATGTATCAGAAACATAATCATTCACAGACTCAAACATACCCTCACTCAAACGACACACACACACGATATATCGTCTAAATTTTATTCTAAATTAATTTCCCTCCCAAACCCTTCCATAAACTCCCTCGGCCTGTATGATCCCTCATCCGATCCCCATCATCTTCGTCCAATTTCACTTATTTACCCTGTTCTTGACCCTATTGAAGAACAAATTAAAATAAAAAGAATCTATTAAAACTTTCACTAAAAATATAAAAATTTGTAAAAAAAATTCAACAAAAATATGGGGGTATATTTTTACTTGCAGCTCCTTAAATCTCGGCACGAACGTCACATGATTAACGTAAAACACAGTAGCGGACTGTTTACGTGCAGCGTGTAATCAATCTGCAGTTTCGACTGCCCCTTGAACCGCCTAGCTGTCATCATCATGTCTCTTTGTCTCAAGATCTTGTGAATCCAAACAAGCTGATCGCATTGAATTGAAACACACGCTATACACGGCGTATATACCCAATCTAAGAAATAAACAAATATTTCCGGAACCGGAAGACTAATATACATTTTTTAAATATCAACCAATTTCCACGCGCATTTTTTGTTTGTTTACGCGCTCCCAAGCAATACATCTCAACCGTCAAGCCAATCGATCAATTGTAAAGGTCAGGTTGTATACATAAAAAAAAAACCTTACAATAAATTAAAAAGTGGAATAGACTACCAATATTTTCTTACAAAACGGAAAGAGTGTGATAAAGATAAGAAGAAATAATAAGATTTTAAATTGAAAGATATGGCGTTATGAACACAATGTTTCGGATGTACGGAACGACTGACGCGGGTATGACCATTATTTTTCACAACTTACAGATAACAGGCGGCAAAAGAAGACATTGCAATAAATACAAAATAAATATTTACGTACAAACATTATTACCATCTATGAATGATTGGAACAAGTGGATGAGTTTGTGTATTTGGGAAGTACGTTTGATAGAAACGGAAAGGCTGGAAAAGATATCGAAAGGAGGGTGACTGCAGGGAATAAAGTGAACGGTGTTTTGAATGGAATTATAGCTAATGGGAACTTGTCAACTTAGGTAAGACTAGAGGTTCACAATGGAGTCCTGGTATATCACTGAAGTAAGGAAGTGAGGCCTGGAGCTGGCAGAAAAGGAACGGAAGTAGACTGAATGATTACTTAGGCGTATATGTAGCAGATCCATTTATGACAGAGTAATGAATGAAGAAATAAGGAAATAATGTAAAGCTGATCTTAGTATAGTGAGTAAGATTAGGAAATTATCACGGTGATTTAATCATATGGAACGGATAAATGAGGAGAGAATGGTAAGAAAGATATATGACGCAAGTGTTGATGGCACCAAAAGTATAGAACGTCCGCGGAAGACTTGGCATGACCAGGTACACCAGATATCGGAAGATAGTCCTGTTAGAAGCCTCAATAATCGGCGAGCTTGTATGAATGTGGATGAAGCGTGAATTGTGTGTCAGGACAGAAGAGTGTGGCGCTCTATCCTTTCTGCCTATCCCCGCAGAGAAACGGTGTAATGGTAAGTTATTATTTGCTTACACTATACATATTCTTTTGTAAATAAATATTCTAACTGAAATATCGATATCCATTATTTCCACCGCCGGACAATTGTAAATCAGGTTTTATTCAGTATGTTACGGCAGAGGTAGTCAATTAACCAGTATCGAAATAGATAAGTGTGTAGGGGTTTTGGTTGTAGAATAATATTGACTCGTGTTATCTTAATTGTGTAATCGTATCAGAAGGTTTTGTGGATGGTGAGACTGAAGCCCCTAACTATCTTCCAGTCTCACGCGTGTTAGTGCACGTCGCAATGTACTCGTATATGCAAGTGCGTGTGTAATAATTTCTGTTGTGTCTAGAGCAAGGTATTTAAATAAAAGAGCACTTATAAAAGTTTGCAATTATCGCTTGATGAATTACAAAGGCAACTACGACGAGTATAGAGTTAAAAGCGCTCGGCTAACTTAGTGGATTCATCCGTCACGATGTATTGCATCTGCTGATAGGTCAGTTTGGTTTCGGCCCAATATGGCTGTTGAGCGAGTTCCTACACGGCTATATCTGTGGGGCGTGTGCAAGATTACCACAAGTATACATTTTCTATCAAATATAAACGCAAAACTGTCGGTATTATAAAATATACAAATATAATAATGTACAATATATAAATATTTATATTTCATGTAACAGAAAATCAAATGCTATATTTGTTTAGTAGGAATGGTTATTCCATGATTCGTAATATTAAATGACATATTAACATCCGATTGCTTTCTCTTAGATTGATATAGAACAAAAACAAAAAAACTCACATGATAAAAATAATGTGTTAATAAATATTGAAATGATATTAATCTTTAATACGAGATTCAGAAAATTTTAGATAAAAGGGATGATACAGCGAAGGTTTCACGAAGGTGATTCTGCAATACGAAATAGAGATAAAAAAATAACAAGTGGACACCCTCACTTTAACACCAGCAAAAAGCTAGCAAGGCAGACAGAAAATAAAAATAAAGCAAAATAATAACATATTTTTAGCATCTGTGTAGCTATAAAGGTTGAACACCTCTACATTATTAGATGTTACTGCGGCATGTGGAAGCCGGATCACATCAGCACGGGCGGCCGAGTCATGTACCACCGAGAGCGGAACAAGGTTCATGGACCAGCGAGCTTTTACAACTTTTCAGCAAATGAGCGGACTTAAAAGAGCGAAAACGAATACACTGGAGAGCCAGTGCATTTCGTATACATACGTCTTTACTTTCTCGCATACGCGGGAAAGAAAGTATTTTAATATTACTACATAGCCTTTGATGTTGACATATTTATTTGGAAATAAAATTATCTGGATAAGGGTGAAAAAGCAAACGAAATAGAATGTCAAAACCAAAACGTGTGTAGATCTCGCACATTGTATTGAAAAAGCCTATACAAATCAACAACTGAGACACTATAAAATATCCAGGAGAGACTATTGAAGTAGTATTTATGCTGGACTATGGTTAAAGTTTTTTTAATATCTGTTGCAAATTTTACATTGCGGTTTTTATTAATTTTAATATAGATTATTGGGAGAACACATTCTTATTGTGAAGTTGTAATTATTCAGAACAGACGGTCTGTGATATTTAAAATATGAATTAAATATATTAATTAGAAAAATATTGTTGATGCGCCACAGGGATTCGAACCTGGATCTATTTCCTAACCGGGAAGGTGCACTATCCAACTATGCTACAGCGACAATATTTTTAGCGACAAATTTTCGAACCTGTATGTTACCTTTTTTAATATTAATACATTTAATCGTTCCATTATTTGAAAGAGCCATCTGCCTTATTTTTACAGAATCTCAAATACCTTTGAGTAATCTGATAGCAGACGCCAGAATTATCAATTCATTTTTATTAAATTTTGGACACATTGATACAACTTTATTATTAGGAGAACACATTCTCATTGTGAAGTTCCCCAACAACAATATTTTTCGATAAAATTGATTTTATATGTATATTTTTCTAATTAATATATTTAATTCATATTTTGAATATAGATTATTTTAAACTATTTAAGTTAGGTATTAGATTTATTTTTTAAATATATTTATTTTACATTAGAATTTTAATAGCATTAGAACAATTTGACATATTATGCGCCCATTGTGATGAAAGTGGTCGAAGTTTATCTATTACATCGCGTCACATTGTTTTAAATAAATATAACATGATACAAATTGTAACAATTGTGAAAAATTTGAAGTGTTATATTCAGCGTATTACTACGACATTCAACGGAATTCCGCTAGTGTTTATTTTGATAATAGAAAGTCATTTCCTTAAACTTTTTATTTCTTCATAAGCTACATGCAACATTAATACGTCGTAATAAATAATAAATCTAGTAGACTAAATAATTTTTGAAACGTTGTGTTGTGTAATATAAAAATATTTTTCAATCAAATCAAACGTAAACCTTTAAATATCTCGAATCGAAAGAAACACGACTTGGACTACTTTCATAATATGGTTTTAATTAATATATTTGACATCCTGATGAAGGAAATGGTATTTTCCGAAACCGGTTGGTGTATTAAATATAACTCATAAAGTGGTTAAAAACAAAGTTTTAAACAATCTACATTAAAAGTATTTATACTCGCGTGAATAATTCAGATCTATTCTGCGATAGTGTGTGCGTGTGTGTATATACGAAAATGATGCTAAAAAATATATGGAAGAATTTTATTATTATTAAATACTTTATCTTCTACCAGCGTAGGTAGAAACGATCATGTCAAAAAGCATGCCTTCATATTAAATGTTAATATAAAAAAGGAAAAAATGTGCAGATCATATACCAATAGGATATACTATACAGTCATTCACAACAGGATATATATAATATTATGTAAGTTCTAATCTTGTAATGCCACTCCAAACGTGAAGGGTTTATTGTCAGCTTATTGGCTCGGCTGATCGTACCGTGTCGGTTGCACTCGAGTGTATGAAACGATTTTGTTGTGTATAGCTTCAGCAGTGTTGTGTAGAATATAAATTTTATTAATTGAATCAAATTCCGTGAACAACCATTCTTTTATCCCAATTGTTACCATTTTTTAAACACGCTTGTAGCTACGAAATGTTGAATGAAAAATATAACAGTTTTGTTAAACAATTATTATTATTCGGTTAGAAAAATGCAAATATTTCATAACAACGTTGTTACCATAACATAACAGTGAGCAACCAGAATGTGAAGTATTAATAACTCACACGAAGTGGGTCAGCATTGTATAAATAAATATTTCTAAAGGAGAATGTCGCGTGGTGGCGAATACCACACAAATAAATACTTTGTTTGTTTACTATAGATAAAAATATAAACAAAAGTAAAAAAAACTTCACCAAATATGTTCTGTTTATAGAACTTTCAAAATGTAAAATTTAAGAATAATAAATCATGGGAGAACTAAAATAATAAACTACGGCAGGGTTACCCAACACGTCCAAGCCATTTTATCCCCGGACATAAAACACGTACTTTCTTACTTACCACCCACATCCAATATTCCAAAATCTGTACATACATTAATAAATAAGTATTCATCGGTTACCTTGTACAATAACCATTTTGCTGAGAGAACCCTATCTGACTGAAGATACGGATTTATATATTGCTTTTATTTTATGTTTAATTATTTTCATTAGTTCGACAAGTTCCCCGCACACGAGTTTGTCAGCAGACCGCGAACTACGCCAAATTAATATTACACATTTGTAACCATCACGACGTTTCACCGCGGGATAGGCAGACAGGAAAAGCGCCACACTCTTCTGTCCTCACACATCTCTCTTTCATCTCATGCACTATTGTCGATTGTTGAGGCTTCTAATAGTAACATTTATCAGTATCTGACCATGACCAGTTTATCTGATCGCTCTAAACGCTTGCGTTTTATTCTTTCTTACCATATTCTCCTTATTCGTTCGTACCACGTGACGAAATCGCCTTCCTCAATTGCTAAGATCAGCTTTACATACACCCCTATTTTTTTTGTTATTTACTTTATCTTAAGTGGATTTGTCACATGTTCGCCTGGGTGGCCTATTTAATTTCCATTGCACTCAATCCACTTTCAGTCCGTTCAGTTTCACTTTCAATAATTAGTTGTGGTACAAGTAATCTATTGCTAATCTCGTCTCAGTTGACAAGTTTCCACAAGAAATTACTGTTGTCAAAACACCATCAATTTATATCCTGAAGTATTTATGTTCAATATTTTATCAGCGGGTGTCTACGATCTGTATAATATTAATATTCCCACATCATTAAACATTTCAGTAATTATTAATTCATAACAATATACATATATTATATGATATAACAATTTTATAATCAATGTCGAAAATTGTATTGGACAACCCTGACAATAGCGTGGAGCAATACATTCAATTTGGGTTATATTACGCACAAATTTATTATATTATTATACATGGTGGTCAAAATAACAAATGTATATAATTTTAACAACTTTTAAGTATATGATTTAGAAATAGACATTCGGAGGAATACTTGTTTGAAAGAGATTGGTTTACTTGGTTGGACTATTTATAGTATGCAAAAATGAAATATGAAAACAAATAATAAATCCAGGTCAGGATGATTATTGAAAAATAGTTCCAATTCACCAAATAGTCCAGTTCATAGCGTTAGTCGTACAGACAAGAAAATAATATAATCTATATGTGAAGTAAATTACCATTTACTTGGGGAAAATATTTTTATTTATCTGTGTAAATAATTCTGTCACAAAGAAATAATTACTTTTTACAGTGAAAAAAATAAGTCATTAGTAATAAACGATTCGTTGTCTGTTTATAAATCATTTGTTGACACAATTTATAAACAAGCAACTTTCATAAAAAAGACATTGATAAAAGATTTAACATTACTACCGTAGTAACTATGAAATTAGATACCGTAAAATCACACAACTTATAGGAACACAACTTTGTTCCAAATTTCCACATTAAACTTAAATCGCTTAGATTAATTTGTAAATTAACAAACAACGTATTTATGATCGGTTTTAAATACGTCCTGATGAAGCTTGTGATAAGCGAAACCGGTTGACGTATAATAAATTTCGTGATTGCTATTTTATTTAATACAACATTTTAATAATAAAATACAATTTACATTTGAAATGGAAAATAATTCGACCCTAAAGTTTTTGGATCCAACGTTGATTAAAAATAATAATAAAATTGAATTTAAAATTTTTAGAAAACCAACTTTTACTGATACTATCATACACAATGAATCTAATCATCCATTATCACACAAACATTCAGGGTTCCACTCCATGATACATCGTTTAGTCAATATTCCTATGTCAACATCCAATTTCAATATTGAATTTAATACAATTAAAAAAATAGCAGTTAATAACGGGTATAACACAAATTTAATAGACACTATTTTAAAAAATAAATTAAAAGAATATAATAATCAGTTTTTATATAAATCACAGATGAAACACAGTGATAATTGGCGTAGGATTTTATACATAAATAACTTTCTGAAACAAATATCTAAACACCTACCACGAAACATTAGACCGGCATTTTATACAAATAATAGTATAGGAAATTTACTCATAAATTCTAAAGACAAAGATGATAAATTTAACAATTCTGGTGCCCATAAACTTAGTTGCAAGGATTGTGCTGCATTTTATATTGGTAAAACGGGTAGAAATTTTAATATAAGAGTAAGGGAGCATTTGAGATGTTTGAACAATAGTGGGTTTTCAGAATTTCTAATCATTTGATAGAAAATGGTCACGGTTGATAAAAAATTGGGATTGTCAATTTTGCATATAAACGGTGTTGGTCACAAATTAAATAATTTGGAATCGTTGGAGATAAATAAAGCATGTAAAACTAATAAAAAAAAAAGATAAACAACCAACTAAATTTAACTAGGAGTCCCATTCTAAAATTTTTTCCTAAAAATTATTCGACTAAATTTATATTAAGTAACAATTTGAGTTAGGTACTAAATTTATTTTTTAAATAATTGTTGTTTTTTTTAAAATAGATTCTGGTGAAGAAACAATAATATATGTTTTTAGTTAGTTATGACATCTTAAAGAAGAAAATAGTATTTTTCGAAACCAGTAGATGTATTTAAACTTAATTTAGTGGTTAATAAAACAAAGATAATAAATAAAAAATACAACATTTAATTAATTACAAACAACAATAAATCAGAGACTGATTAAAAATGATGTCCTTGTTTAACATTCAGACACCAGACAATTAATAACATACGCCTTATTTGTAAGCATCCCAGGAAGATTGTCACGACACTCACACGCCACCATGATAAATAAGAGCAATTGAGTTGGCGGACACATAGCGAACACTTCTTTTGATGTAATTTCTATTTGCAATGTCACAGATCTTTCAAAACTTGTTTTACCTACATTATACCAAATAATCAGCTAGTTTGAAGGGTTGAAATAACAATGAGTACTTGCGTATAATATTGTATACAAACGAAAAATAATTAAATGAAGTGTATTTTTATTATTTCAATAGTTTTTGAACAACCGCCATTTTGAAAGAAGATGGTGAATCAGGCTGGATAACGAACTTTTACTTTTTCAGAAATGTTTAAATAAGTATACATATAATAAAGAAATATAGGTAAACTTCTTAAAGAGAGTATGACATTTTCTGATCGTGATTGATTTTCCTCTGCATTTTTGTCAAAATCTATTAGGCAGAGAAAGGACACGATAATTTAAAATAAAGAAATATCATGTTATATGTTTCCGGATCGAAATGTCGACAAGGCAGTTCTTTCGGAGACCTTGATATATCTGTTGATACGGAACAATCGGTAAAGTTTAGTGTCATACTACAAAGCGTCCGCGAAAAATTATATTTAACGTATTCGTATATATATGTCAACTCATACCTCCTCACGTTATATTCCCCCTCTCTCCTACCATCGCTCAGACAATTTGAAATGCAAAACGAAACTCCCATTCGTACATATTAATATTTATAGCAAAAAAAAAAACTCAAATTAAGTGAGGATTACGTGAATATGAGACATTTCTCAAAAAATATTTGGCGAAAAAAATTCACACGTGTCCGTGGAAGGGGGAGGTGACACACGAGGCATAATAATTAAGGAACGAAGAAATGTGAAGGACTTTCTGACGTTAATGTAATCTGTCAAAAATTTAATGTGCCCACAAAAAAACAGCCATGTTTATCACGGCTCTCTATCACAAAAAGTAATAATTATACTTTTAAAGAATTAAACATATATAATAATGTGTTTATTCCAGCGTGATCAGATTTTTTTTTTAAACCTGATTCGCCATAAAGATAATAGATATTAAGTAATACATTAAAGGTTATGAAATAAATATGCTGTGAAAAAGAAAACCAAGGAAAATATTAATAAATACAAAAAAAAAATTAAAAAGTTAATAAAAAGTAAAAAGTTCACACATATATAATTATTACTTATATAACATACATTCTGGTAATTAAAATGGTTTTAATTTAAATTATGTTAACTAGTTTTGGTGAGCTCATTAATATTGTTGACAAGTGGTACATACAGTCCACAGATTTAATTTTAATTACAATCCTTGATCCAATCTTCAATTATGTACATAGGTATCTACGTATGTAGAATATAAAAAATGTACAAAAAATAAAATATATCAATTGAGCACGCTTGTTGGTGCGTTAATGCCAAACCTATGTGATACAATTTGTAATAAAATCTTTAACATTTTCCTTATCCTTATGATGTAAGCAACATATGTTTGGCATGTGAGCTGATATATCAAACATATAAACACGAGAGATACTGACGAGAGGATGCGGTGTACTGTATGCAAATTAACACATGATGTATACATTTATAGCGTAGGATAAACACATATGAAAGTAAAACGATGATATTAGAATCATTGATTGTTCTATTCTTTTTTTTTGAAATATATCATTTTCAGATATAATTTTTTATATTGATGATATTAGATTTACGAGGTAAGGGCTACTTTCGGACAGACAGGGTTCTAAGAGGAGGAATATTCATTAATTAAGATACGTTGTAGAGGAGAAACACCGGAAAGCTCAGTCAAGATGTATGACTCTTTCACGACAATATTCTCGTGCACACACAGTGGTTATACTAACTGGGTTGGGTTACCCGCCTCACAGCTCAGACCCGGCCAAATGCGATTAAGTATTTATTTTTAAAATTGAAATTGTACTTGCGTGGAAAAAAATTATACAATCTATTTTGCAATGGGAAGAATATTCAAGCTAAAGAAATAAATGTAAATATTATTATATCATCCAAATAATTTTTTTTTATGATTTTTGGATGATATAATAAATAATATTATTATATCATCCAAACACATTCACCGTTCAGGCCGGAAACTGTTGGTAGTCACACAACAATAATAAGGATAGCCCATGGGGCCTTGAGTTTCAACATTTACTTATAATAAGTGAATAGAGTATTTTTGTTCTCGTTCTTACGATTCTCTCGCTAGAAAAATTTCGGGGATAAAACGATTTCTGAAAACAAATTACAATTTTGTAAAATAGTAACATTTTTATAACAATACCGCTGGAAACCGCAAGACTCATTTTAGATACATTTCATGCTTACAGAGTAGACAAATACAATTTTATACTAATAGTAACTGATTTATGAAATTTTTTATTTTATTATCCATTTTTTTATATTTTATACGGGCGGATTATATACATACAATATATATGTAAATAATACATAAAAGCTATTATTGTCATTTCCTATTTGCCCTCAAGAATTTTTAGATATTGAAAAAAAGAAAAACGTAGACGTAAAGCACCTCGGATAAGTATGAGTATTATATATTACCAAAATCATAAGTACAAATGGAAAAATAACATTTTTTCATTCAAATTGTTTTGATGATTTTCACGTTATCGAATAAATCACTAGTTTACGGATTTTTCCGTAAAGGCGAAAAGGTAGGTATGTGGGTAGGCGAAAAGGATCATATTTCTATTACCCTGAAAAGTGGGAGTGGGCACCATTTTACCCACAATGACTCATACCCGACATTTTTCCCACAATGGCTCAACTGAGACATCAGCAATCTATCAACCTCATTCGGAATAATCGATCGATTCGGAGAGGAAAGCCGTGTTAACGTGTCACATTTTTTATGACGTTCATTGAGTATGTTCCACGCCACAACATCTGCGCTCCGTGGCTTTGTGAAATTCGAGTCGGGGTAAAGGGAGTCTGTCCAAGGAAAACTTTTGACTCGAGAGTAGTCCAAGTCAGTGCATAATTGTACTCGGTCATTAATGAATTGATGATCTTAATAAAACCAAAAAAAACAATATTTATTAACTGTTACGCTACTCTCAAAGTGAATTTTTTCAGTATATTAATTCAATATTTTGAAGACTTGCGTTAACAAATACTAATTAAAATGAATTGGTCTCTCACACAATTGATTTACTTATTTATAAAATAAAAAATTTATAATATGCACATTTAGTGAAATGAGGTCAAGCCTTCATGATTGAAATCATTGATGATGCATTCGTGGTGTTAGAAGAGCAGAACGAAAAGATACATTCAAAATTCCGGCCAGTAATTTAACAAACAGATTTCAAAGATAAAAAATGTCGAATAATAAATGTTTTGATCTTTTGCCGGCGAAACAAAAAGTGCTGTAGAAAAAAATAGTATTAGTTATTATAGCAAAAACAACAAATGTAATAATTCTTTGTCAACAAAATTTTCAAATTCAATTTACTATAAATATACAGTTATGCATATTGTATTGCTTCCATGTATTACATATCGACACGCGAGCATATGATTGAGGAGTAAAACTCGCCATATACACTGCGAGCCGAATGACTACCTGATGTACAGCCTCAACATCAAATTGTCTGAAGGTCTGAAATCGATACGATAACGCCATATACGATCAGACTTCAGTCGGGTTATTGGTGCCGACCGCCTATCGATATGACTTCGTTTTGCTGGTTGAACCATAGCTCTCGACAGTTGGGGTGATTTTTTACCTCACAGGACAATGTGGTAAGACTTTCTACTGCTAAGAGTACGCATTTAACATATTTAAATATTAGATTTTTCCTTTTAGGCCGATAATTGATTTTAAAATGTATGTATTCACGCGATCAAGGAGTATTTTATCTTTTTTTAAATTTTTTTTTTTTTTTTTTTTTTTATTTATTATCTTAGTTTTTATCTGTATTTAAAGAGTTTATTTTATTTACTTAACTGAAATGTATATTATTAAGGAAAACACATTCTTATTGTGAAGTTGTAATTATTCAGAACATAGGTCTGTGATATTTTAAATACTAAATTAATGTATTAATTATAAATATATACATATAAAATCAATTTCGTCGAAAAATATTGTTTTTGCGTCACCGGGATTCGAACCTGGATCTCTATTTCCAATCCGGGGAAATGTACTACCTTTGTGCTATAACGCCAGTATTTTTCTTGACAAATTTTCGAACCTATATGTTACATTTTTCAAATTAATACACCTGTCGTTCCATTATTTGAAAGCCATCTACATTAATACTGGCGTTATAGCACAAAGGTAGTGCACTTCCCCGGATTGAAAATAGAGATCCAGGTTCGAATCCCGGTGACGCAAAACAATATTTTTCGACAAAATTGATTTTATATGTATATATTTATAATTAATACATTAATTTGGTATTTGAAATGTATATTATTTATTGAAAACTAGTAATATTATGTGTATGCCTGTTCTTGGATAATTATAAAGTTTTAAACAAAGACTGTTTGACGAAAAGCTTACAATGAAGAAAAAACGTATTTATTACGAAATTTCCAGAATGATACGGGTTTAGTGAGATTTTACACAAATAAAATATGATTACTTATCATAATATAATACAGTTTAAGAAAATTGAAGTTCAAATAATCAGATACAAGAGGGTTATCGAATGTATCAGATCAGACTTTCAACTCCCAATAAAGCTCATTAAATTATCAGTTTTATTGAAAGAGCCTCGATTCCCGATCCAAACTCTTACAACATTAATTTAATGACAACTTAGTTTTGACCGTGTACAATTTAGTCGAGAAACGAACCAGAGTCGGAACTCTGTATCGTTATCTTTATCTTCAAAATTAAATTGTTAAAAGTTCATTTGAATCTTGAATCAATTTGAAAAAAAAAATCTAATTCGACAAACTTAATCTGGACGTAATGAAATTGCTACATCCCACTCAGTTGAAAGTTTTAGAGTTAGGTACTTTAAGAGAAGGTTTGGAATAACTGAAATGAAACGGATAATTTAATTTATGTATCTAAAAATATAATTTATATACCTAAATATTGTGGCGTTCGAACAAATGTTTATAGATGAAGAAGTAAAACACAAATAAAAGATGTTTGATTTTTTTTAATAATAAAGAGTATAATTAAAATTATGGTTAATAGTCGTCTCATTGCTTTGACAATAATCGAATGGATTGTTAAATTCATAAATTAAATACCAAGTCAATAGTTAATTATATAAATGAGAAAACATGTAAATAATTTCATTAAATTTATTGATACACTATCAAAATAATAAATATAATGCTGGAAAGATATGCTTAATAGTCAACAAACATTAATATGATAATGTAATAAGTGTTTCCGAAGCAATTATGTTGCACCGTATTCAAAATCGATATATTTATATTAGGGCACGTACACATCGTACACATATTCTTTACAAAATTATAAAAAAAATGTACTGAAATAAAATCGATTTTATAATTAAAAAAAAAAAAATAAGAACCGACTGAAACCCCGAAATATATATTTGAATTCAATTTCGGATATTCGGATGAATTCTCGTTTTAAAATACACACTCTCTATTTTTTATACGCAGGTTTATTACAAAGAGCTCATTTGAAAGAATGATCGCATTAATTTATATCAAATTGTTTATCTCCTGAGGCGAACCGAACCAATTTCGCATAAATATACAAAAATTTGAATAAATCTAGAACGCGTCCTACATATAAAACGTTTATTAAAAACAGTATGTAAACGTTCTTCGCTTTTTTTTTTCTTACGCATTCGGTAGACCCAAATTCGCGTACAGGGCTACAATCCCGAATACATTTTTTTGTATTTTCTGTCGATTTAAAATGAATTTCGATTTGTTTTGTAACGCTTGAACGTATTGTGTCGCACATTAATAGTGTGAGTTAATTCCTTAGCAACTAACGTCAACAGCAGCGTCGACAGCGGGGCCGCCAGTAGCAGCACAATAGAGCATTTGAATTCCAGCCACTCGGGTGAAATGTTCCGTAAAAGCAATAATGTTCGATAAGCGTTATCGATATACTATCCATCTTCAGCCAAGCTTTCCAATCTTTATCATCAAAATTAAAGTGTATTATATCGTATTCTTTTACAAGAGTTTAGATATCTGTGATATTTATTGTACATAAATTAGCGCCTTTATTTATATTACATAAATTAGTCTGAATCTACATAAATACACAGTACGGATTTTTTCAAAATATATTTTTGGAGTTAATACATTGCGTGTGCGGTTATTATTAAAATAAGTTGTAAACAACTACAATTATTAGGAAATAAATCTAAAATAAATTGTGACATAATTACTATATTTTATATTATCAAGATTACGACGCATCCTAGTATTCCTCAAATAAATATTTCCTTTTGATTTATTTCACAAAAATAGTCAATAGAATTTTAAAAAGGTTCACTTTGGTGGTTTGGTCATATCGAACGGATGAATACTAAGAAAGATATATGACGTAAGTGTCGATGACACCAGAAATAGTGGACGTCCGCGGAAGACTTGGCAGGACCAGGTAAACCAGATATTGGGATAAAATGGTCTCGTTAGAAGGCTCAATAATCAACGAGCTTGCACGAGAAAATTTATGAATTTAGATGAGGCGACAACTATTTGTCAGGACAGAAGAGTGTAGCGTTATATCCTCATTCGTTATAAGTTAGTTAGTTCTACTTGTTTATAGCTCATATATGCACTACACGCTCCTGGTTAATTATGTTTGTACGCTTTTGTAATTTTAAATGAACTTTTTAAATCTGTATATTTATTATAATAAATTTCTTAGATTATAATAGCTTACGGACTTGAAAGGGTTATTATTTCATAAGATTAAAGAAGGTAAATAATGTATTTCATAACAATAGTAATGTTTGAACAAGTTCTTAGGTTGTCGTAGTCATACAGAACCTTCTATATTTGTTCATTTTCTTTGGTATTATTCTATGGTATTTCCTCGATCTTTCATTCAGAATATACACAAAACAACTACTATTTGAATTTTCTTTATTCTATTCTCTCATTATATTAAATTGATTTGAAACAACACACCAGTGTTCAAAGAATAATGAGATATATACGGTTTTCGTATTGAGTTTCATCTATTTATCAACTGATAAATATCGCGTTACAATCACGGGTAGATTTGGGAGTGTTATTGTATAATTTATGATATTTACATTAGACTAATCCAAATTGTATTGTTTTCTGAAATACTCAAATTTGCCTAAACATTTCTCTAATTATAATAAATCTAAGAAATAATATTTAAAGCAAAATTGTGCTGCCAAATCTGTTTGGTTAATATTAAGTCTAATTAACGTGAATTGAGTCTAAGAAATTAAAAATAATGGTCATAACCACGAAGCAAAATACTTTTAATATTATGTCACTGATTGGTGCAGAATTATTTTGTCGGGGTAAAAGTCGAACTGGATGCCTGGACGCGTATGTCATTAAAGAATTATGTGATGACGAGGAAGTGCTGACTAAGAGTCCCGATACCCTATCACTTTTGGCGGTCCATAAGAGCTAAAACATGAACGGTTAGTGGTTGACATCTAACCAGCCACAGTTTTGTGGTTCGTACTCTGGGATAAACCGTTATAGATCAGAGTAGCTGGGGTAGAAATGAGAAAATTAATTGAACGTAGTTACGCAGAAAGCAGCCAGGCACAGAAAATTCAAACTGAGATAAAAGTACATTTCTGAAAAGCGCGAATAATCAAATCTATGCAAAAATATAATTCCTTACTTTTAAAGGATGAATAATATATAGGTATCTAATTTAGTGTATCTATTGAAGAGATTTAAAAATATATTTTAAAATTTTTGATGTTTTAACATACTAGATCCCCCCTTTGCAAAAACAAATGTTGATAGATATACGGAGCGTCGACCATCTTGGATGACATAGAGTGTTGTTGCAGGGAAGCTCCCTTAGAAATTGTGTTAAATAGTATTTTTATTATTTTACGTCCAAGAAGATATACAACGTTGTGGCATTCATAACTCGGATCGGCCCAAAGCCGATATACAATGTTGTTGCAGGGGTAGTCTCATATTATGAAGTCTTTTACATTTTAAAATGGGTTTTTTGCAATCAACAAAATATTCGGAAAGTGATTATTATGAATTTTTGTATGAAAGCGGCCAGGGTGTTTCTAGCAGAATGTAGCATTGACCTACTTACTGCATCCGATAACAATATTTTTTTCAGAATTGTGGCCCGCTGCTTTCTACATAACGACGTTCAATTGTTCGTGTGTAAACTTCCACATCAGTGGCATACTATGCATAACCCTAAGACAAATATATGCAATCAAATAGTTCCGCGACTTTTTTTAAAAATATGACTCGATTGGAATGAAAATTTAAACGCTGACAATATATGTATTAATGTAATAAATACGTCTTGTTTATACAAATATTTAGTTTTCGAAGAGTAAATACTTTAACTGTTGCACAAATGTGTCATAAACTAAAATATTTATGTTTCTACCAATAATGTGTGTAGAATGCCCCTTGTCCCGCAACTAACGCTCCAAATCCCTCTTCTATATGTACACTTTATTTCATGGCTATTCATTTACTTTAAAATTAGTTTGCTTAATGCATTAAAAATTATATACTTATAGATGTTCCTATATTTATATATATATATATATATATATATATATATATATATACATACACGCATATATATACAATTTATGTCCAAGTTATTAAAAAGTTGGTGTAGTTTAATTTTAAAGGGAAGTAATTTAGCAAGCAAGGATAAAATAGATTATTTGAACGCGTTGGATGTGTGAGACAGTTTAAATTTATTTGTTCTAATAAATAGGGCGATTTAACCAAGTTGTTTAGAATTTTATAAAAGTCGCATAAATTTTATAAAAAATGTTTTTTTATTTTTTAAATGGCGGATTCACCTAACAGCTGAGGATGCTTTAAAATGAGATGAAAATTTGTATTAGTATCGTCAGCGTGAAATAAGTTGAATGCGTGCAACTTAATCAAAGATGGAACATCTTGTCGAAGTTTCGATTAGGCGCCACGTGACCATATATTAGTGCATGCCTTATCTTAGAAAGCATTGCTACATATACACCAGCCACCAGCGATCGCTTTTTGGAGGTATGATTGCAAAGTGGCTCGTGTATTGCTGGGACACTTGGCGGCACCCAGTGACGCGATTACAGTTTGAGAACTAGCGCGACGTGCACTGTGACAGGAAGGGATGTGCAGTGTCCATTAGACGTGGAGTGCCACGACGCCGATCGTCCCGGCCTGATTCTAGGCGTAATGCGCTGGCTGTTGAACCCGTGGGACATTAATGGCATGCCGACTGGAACTCAATTCATTAGCGTATTCTGCAATGCGCCTCTTAGATGGAAGATTGAATGTCTCGCCTCGGTTTGTATTTGTCTAGTTAGAAGATACGATGACGCGAAATAGCGATCTAGCGCCGGAACACATATCTCCGCCGGCAACGGGACCAAAAAAGCAATAATGCAATTTTAAACATGATAAAACCACAGCTGACGAAACAATTTATAATTTAAATGATGATGACGCACTTAAGATGGCAGAAGATGAGTACTTAACTGCGACGTTGTTTTGTCGACACAAATCCACGCTAATTACAATACGTGTTTTTATTATTAAATTTACTATTATTATTTAGACAAAAATTATGTTTAGTAGAATGGTATAAGGACATATACATTATATTTTTTATTTTTTATCTTTGATGAAAAAACAATGCTATATATTTTTAGTCAGTATTGACATCCTGAAGAAGAAAATAGTATTTTTCGAAACCGGTACATGTATTTAAACTCAATTCAATGGTTAATTAAACAAATATAATTAATAAAAAATATGAATTTTAACCACAAAGTTAATATTGCTAATTTTAAAAGTACATATACATTAATTTATATTTAGTAGAAATCTAAATTATAAAAGTTAAAACTACCCCCCAATCATTGCAGATTTTGATGTGATGACATCAAGATCTCAATATTTATCGACGGCATGTCAAAAATATATTAGAAAATACTGGCTGAAAATGTACCCTTAATAAATGGTGACATAACATTATAATAACCAAAACAAGACTACACTAGACTCTCAAGTATTCGGGGATGGCAGGGAAAAATATTTACCCCCATGAAAAAAATGTGAGTAAACCTAAAACCAAAATTATAAATTTGACGGAATGCGTCTGCCCACTTGCATCAAAAATAAACACTGAATCTAAGCGCTATGAACAAGTCGTCAACTGGGGTTTTCAATATAAATGCAATTTCACCAGTTATATTTTCCGGTACACGTCGTTAGTCGGATAAAAATAATTTTTACATAATGTTTCGAAATCATAATTATTAAAGAAATTATATGAATTATAATTTTCGACATTTTTGAGTTCGCCTTCTCGACTAATGCGACCACGGATAATCGAGAGTCAAGTGTACGCGCCATTAGCGGATACATAATTACACTATTTCCTTGTCCTTATCCTTGGCGCGTAATTACACTAGTGGAACTAAATTGCATGCAGTCAATATCGGTTAGACTGTAATATGTGTATAATTTTAGACACAAATGCATAATATATTAAGACTTTTTGCCATATGGCGCGCGAATCCATAAAACGAAAGGAAACATCCCACATAGTACCAGTAAACTAGTACATACATAGATAGACAAGAGTACGCTTTATTCGGATCCACATTACTCAAAAATATCGCGTAATCAATCCATTTTCACACCCAAGTGCACAATGTGAGTAATTTAAAAGGATTTCTTACAGACTTGCCACTTCTTTGGGGGTTGAAAACTTTTAATATCGGTTGGAAAATGAATACTTAAAATGATTTATCGTTTGAATTTGAAGCTAGTGGCAAATATAATGTAAATAAATATAAAACACTTATTTTTTTTGTTTTTGAGAAAATTGAATAGATTTTCTTTAGGATTCAGGAGAAATACGATTGTAATGAATAATGACAAGATTGTAGAATGAATGTATTGAAAATTTTGGCCTATTTTTTTTTTACATGCCAGATAAATCACAGAAAAACTGATGGCATACAATACGAAGAGATATGCGGTCTAGTGATGGTAAAATTGTTATTTAAACCTTTATTTTAGCTGTGACTGTGATTGTGTTCGATTGTAACGATGATTGATAACTGATTAATGTAATTCTTCGAATAATGACAGATACACTAGAAAGTAAGTCTCCGAAAGTTAAATCTTGGTTACCAATCATCGTCAGAATCACAGTCACGTAACGGTATACCATCACCAAAAAGTATTTATACTCTATAGCAATTAAATAATTGTTTATGAAGCATATTACTGATGCTCTTCTAATCTAACACCTTAATATTATTTAACATAAACAATAAGTACGTAATGAAAGTAAAACTTATAAGTAGTAAACAAATGAATTCGACCGAATTTAAAAATTACCTCCCGGTATACGATAAAATAAAGTACAAATTAAATTAAAGCAAAAAATACACAATTAAATCTAATAATGCAAGGAAAAACAATAAAATACATGAATTTTATACATCCCCAAATCAGAAAAGTGAATTAGGGGGGCGGTTATGATATTAATTAATCAAATTTTTAAAAATTTTAACGTATACAAAACAATGTGAGGGTTAGGATGCAAGCAAAAGCAATACACATTATTTTCCATTGCAAACCTTTTAGTCACTTATTATTAAACATTACACTAACATTATAGAGCTGTTGAATTTCCGGGAAATGTTGGAGACGGGTGGCGTTGGATAATTAAAAAAAAAATTTGCATTTCAAGTGATCGGCATTTTAAATGCAGTAATTTTTAACGGAAACTTATCAGCCGAGGTAAGATTAGCGGTAAACAATGGAGTCCCGCTACCAATATGAATGTATGGAAGTGAAGCCTGGATATGGTAGAAACGGAACGAAAGTAAATTGTATGCAGTAGAAATGAGATTCCTTAAAAGATCATATACATGGTAAATCCATTTATCAGTAAATAATAAACAAATTAATAAAGAATGTAAAGTAGGCAAAAGGATTAAAAAAGGCTAAGGTGGTTCGGTGGAGTAGAATGAATGAATGAAAGAATGGAAGAAAAATATATGACTCGAGTATCGAAGATGGTCCGGTCCTATTACAAGCCTCAACATTCATGACAAGATTGAATGAGAAGATAAAATAACGTGGATGAGGCGCGAGTTGTGCGTCAGGACAAGAGTGTGGCGCTCCATCCTCTCTACCCACCCCCGACGTAAACCGTATGATAGTAAATTATTTAGCTTTGAATTTTATCAGAGAAAATTGAAGTAACCGATGAGGATATCGATCTTTACCGCGACTCGTGGCACAGAGATATACAGAGTGAGCCATAAGTTTTTACACTTTTTAAATCGCTTCTACGCGAGAACCGCGCGAAGAAGGGCACGCGGGAGCTTGGTCCTTGGAAGTTTAGTCGCAATGGACCGCTTCACGGGGAAGAACGCGCGTTCTACGTAAAAGTAGTTTTACAAAAATAACGATTCTTATGTGATTGTTCGGCATGGCGGATCGTAAGTTTTTGCATTTTTAAAAATTCAATCAATTAAAACACTACAGGTCGTATGATAATGAATGTCTATGTCACTGAAAGTGCACCACTGGGAAAATCATGTATTGGTGTAACCTAAATGTCGACCGTCCCGCCGCTGGCATTCCTCGAATCTGACACCTAGTGGGTTATTTATCATTTATTATTATCTAAATTAATCTTGGTATCGCCATAGCAGTAGACTGGTTAACCTGCGCGACATTCTCTTCGCTTCTCCTGCTCCGTGGCGGCGGTTTTCTTATTTAATTGTTCGTTGAACCAGTCTGCTCGAGCTTCCCGAGTCACGATTTAATTAAATTAACACTCGGACATTGACTTAACACTATGCGATCGGTATTGAGCGCGAAACAGGCGACGAACATTCACATAAGAATCGTTGTTTTACGCAGAATGCGCATTGTTTCCTGTGAAGCGGTCCATTGCTACTAAATTTCCAAGGATCAAACTCCCGCGCGCTGTCGCCCGCGTACCCTCCTTCGCGTGGTTCCCGCGCAGAGGCGATTTAAAAATATGCGTATATTATTTTCTGTGAATTTCTCTCACAGCACGGACGTCACGACGATTCAATCGCGTTTGTATAGTATTTCAAATAATAAAGTCATTATTTTAGTTTATTTAATTTGGGTCATTCTGTGCATGGCACACATAGTACATAAATGTAAAAAAATTACAACACAAACCACTTAAGGGGACTATCAATAAACAGCACGATCCGGCGAACATGTCTAACCTCGCTAAAGCGTATTTCACAGCTCGCCTCCCTCTAAATCGTCAATCAAATGTCAGGTTAGATTTATGGGGTTGATATTTCATGCGCCTTACAAAAGAGAGCAATGTGATTCATAAAGCGGAGTCAAGGAAGGAGGTATAAGCAAAGCACAAATCTTCCGGGAAAAAAAAACAAAAAATTCTGCGTAGTGCAAAATTTATATTTACAACATTTTAATGGCTCCAGGCATAAAAAGTTTCATCGTTTTAAGGAAGTCATAGATAACACTTCCTTAATCCCATGGAAATAAATAAATTATTTATTTGCACTCATTTCTACTAGCTAAATGGAAAGTTGGCTAATAAGATAGTGTTATTTCTAATTTTTTAAATTAAATAGCTGACGGATTATACAGCCCAAAATAATATTAAGACACTTCTTGTGGCCATTGGAAGCCCGTGACTACAAATTTCACTATCGCGCATATTATAGCATAATGTAAAGTAAAAAAACGCTATTGTTGGGAAACCGGTTGGCGTTAAATAATAAAACTTAAGTGCTTATATACAAAGTTGCTTCACATGAATTATTAAATCTATATTAGCTTTTAACAAACGACCCACAAAAACAAGGTGTTTTTTTGCAAATTAAATGTATTTATATTCCGTGTAGATTTAACAATCAACAAAATTTTGATACTACCGAACGGTTGTGCTATCGCTCACCAGCAGGGTACAGTAATCAAAATACGCACAACTATAAATTAAACAGAACAAACTCTCGGAAATTATTCAGAACACACATCTAACAACAAACCTAAGAAAGTTAAATACCAACATAATGGTTTCACAAACTGTCAGAAAACTTAGACAAATCGTATTCGCTTATATTTAGAGCTCTTGACACTGTAAGGTTACTAGTCTTTTAGATACTAACTTCTGCAAATGGGTCAGAAAATGGTTTCGTTTAATACGAAGGGCGGATTTGGATATCTCTAATTAATGCCTTAATGACTTAACTTTTTTATATAAATTGTTGTATTTGTTATTAACATTGTAAAGTTCTAATACATATATAGAAACTGTAATAAAATGGACACTTGCCACGGGCGTATAAAGCTGAGCTTAGCAATAATTTCAGCGAAATAAATCTAAACTACATATATATTTGATAAACATATGTGTTGAGTAGGAATGTGTGTTTAAGTCAAGGCGCAAATAATCAAATTGTTCAAGAGAAAGAAATCAAATAAATTGCCTGGTGGATTGCCTATTTAAAAGAAGAAGAGGAGAAAGAATTTAGAAATAACAAATCAACTTGTTTTTCTACAACTAATAATACTAAAAATATCGGAGAGATGTCAATATATTACATGAAAAAAAAAAACTATTTAGAGAGTAACCCACATTGTTGCGACAAGACTCGCCATTAATTGTTAATTATTTGCGGCGGCCGCTTTTCACCGTCATCGTTGCACAATTGATTGAAATGTCCTTGCGGCGAGTCGGCGACACGGTGACCGGTGACCGCCCCGCGGGAACACCAACGCATGCACGGAACAGTCAGATAATCTTTTCATATCGAGTGTTTGCGTGCAAATATCTAAATTCACAAATACAGTGAGGAGCAAAAGTCTTGTGACACCAATGGAAAAAAAAACCCACGTTTCGTCTAATTCTTGAATACCTCGTATTGAAAAATTAAAAAAATATTTCTTGTGAACTGTTGACTGACAATTTTTATACCGGTTACTACTTAAATTTACAATACTGTCAAGATATGTATGAAATTCTCAGGTAGGTATTCTATAAAATTCAAACAACTTTTAGAAACGTGTGCAAAATAATTTCTTTCACACATTTCACAGCTTCGAGCTTCGCTTTCGTTATTTTGTAAAACAAGAAATGTCTCTCGCGCGTGCTTAGCGCGCATGCGTGCTATTCGATTCAGTAGGTTATTTACATAACATACATTAAAGTAAATATTTACTTTACAGTAAATATTTATTTTCATGTAACGTATCTTCCATCGAGGACAACGTGTTGCGGAGAGCACCATCTACATCATCTTATTATTCGCCGGTAAGATATTATAGATAGTGTAAATAATTTCAAAAGTACATATTTTGATACCCACCGCAGGAGTTATAAATACATCACGTTATATACTACAATCTGACCATTCTCCCGTAGAAACACTTTTATCTTGAGAGCCGCCGAAACGGTCGATAGATTCAATTCGCTACATATAAAAAACACTAGATAATGTTCACACGAATGAAGCGAATATTTTGTATTGACCTTTGGAGATACGATCGTGACAAAAATGTATCCATTGCACTTGCTACACACTCTTTACATTTATTCGAATTGGGCCGTTTCAAATCGAACCAAATTAAACGTTGATAAAAAAAATAGGGAGCATCGGACAAGGCAAACAAACAAAGAAGACCGAACCAATTGATGAAATAAAACAGTGTATTAGAATGTAAAGATTGTATAAAAAAATCAATTAGGACCAATAGACGATGGTGATGTTGTGCAAATGGACGTCCTTAATTCAAGAGATGTAACAGATCAATTAAAATATGAAATGTATCTAAAATCTATATACAGGGTGCAACAAACCTAGTCCACAATATTTTGTGGGTGGATACCTGACTAAATTACAAGTCTAAAATGTTCAAGAAATATGTGCAAATTATCACCGTTACGAATAATATTATTGTTAGATTTTTTTACGAAGTCAAGTTGAGATTTAAATCTACTTATTTCAAAATAAATATTTGCGAAATTTATCCATTATTAATGTGTATCTTTGATCTAAATCATCTGACGAAAAATAGTCTGGCCGCTTGAACTTCGATAATATTTAATTTGCTGTATTCAATAAATAATTTAAAATTATTTAAATATTTAAATTAATCGAAATAACTGCATAATTACGATTTTTTTTAAATGCTTGTATCTCTGACACGGTTGAGTTTAGGCACATATTCCTTGAACATTTTCGACCCGTAATTTAGTCAGGTATCCACTCATAAAATATTGTGAACTAGGTCTGTCACACTCTGTATACAAGAAGAAAAAACGTACGCAGTATATACACAACATTTTATAACGGAGTGGACACAATCTATCTGGAGGGAGATTCGAATCCTAACAGCATCCATCCAAGATACACCCAGTATCACAGAATAAGTATTTAGTACGAAAAATTTAGATGACGTGTTCCCAATGCGCTCACATCAATTGGAATTTACTTTCTGTAGCAAAAAATACAAATAAAAATTAAATGACCCAAAAGAGATGCGTCATCGTAGAGAAACAGAAGCAGTGTCTAAATTAACCGCAGCGGACGAAATGACTGTTGAGCATTCGAAGGCGCGAGCACATTTGAAAGAATAATTATCTTAAAATACTGAAAACCTTAATAATAAATATTTCTTTCGCTGCATGATGCCATTGTGCGGCCGCGCTATTTCTGTATGCCGGCAATGTCAATGGCCCAAACCGAGTGCACGCAAGCCGATCGGAAGGCCCCCGGGCACGACGACAAAGGTGCCAACATATTGAAACGATTCTCGAATACAGAAGAAAAACGAATGTATTATTTTTCATTGCGTGTCTTCTAAAGAGTTGTTGAATGTTCAGCCGGGTGTCGCACGCCAGAATACGTGCATTTTCACCACATCGTGGTGATGTGAACAAAGGCATTGTAGGGTGATTACGAAAACAGCAAAACCAAAATTGAATTATGAAATTGTTGATGATCATACACGATATCGATCAAACAAGAAAAGAAAACTTCCAGCTGTATCTAGATGATACGTGAATAAACTATAACATTGTAGGTGATGCCTACAGTTTGTGCGATGAGATTAAATACTCGTAGGAAGCGAGTATGTTCGGACAGAAGGGATGGAATGTAGAAGAGAACTTTAGATAAGTAGTGAAATGTGACCCATTTTGATTATTATATACGTCTAAAGAAATGCGCTGATCTATATAACCCGACAACGCTGGAATAAACATATTAATATTATATGTGCGACAGTGAAAAGCCAAAATGTGGTGGTAAGAATACGAAAGCCATGGATATGTTTGTCAAAAAGAACATGCGAAAAATATTGAGTTAAAACATTATAAAGTCAATAAGTAGAGAAGATACATTTTTAATAGGTGGTCAAAGTCAATAAGTAGACACATTTTTCAATAGGCGGTAAAAAGCTCTTTAATGTCGTTTTGCAGACAATACCGCACTGACCGTGACCAGCTAAATGGCACTTATCCACAAAATTGAAGACTCGGTGCTGAGTTTTTAAATAAACATAAGCAAGACGAATATACTAGGAGGAGATGGCTTTGACCAAATGCAAATAACTAATGTTCTTGATGACTATGAACAAGTCAGTGATTTTAACTATTTTTATTTATTATTTATTGTGTTTAGTTTGTAGCACTTCATTTTATTTTATAAAATAAAAATTAACATGCAATTTTATAATATAAAAATCATAAAGACTGCAATGCCACATATATCGGACAGACGGGAAGGACTCAACTAGATTCATTGAACATATATATGCGTAGCTATAAAAATAAAAATGTAGATTACAAATTTGCAGCCCGTCTACTTTGAAGAAAAACCATGTCCCGCTTGGTAATAACGTGCCAACACCTATGCATATAGAAACCGAAGGTTTTAGATTAAATTTGTTTGAACAATTAGAAATTAACAAAAAAACGAACTACGCAAACATAACTTTAATCAATAGTTAACAAAAAATAATCTTCTCCCTCCACTTCTTAATATATCCAAGAAACTTAAAATCAAGACAAAAACAAAAATAATCTATCAAAACGTAGTAATCTCGAATGTTAAAATAAATAGAGGCACTTACAAAAAATTTCAGCTAATCATTTACAGAAACGGAGAAAATTGACAATTAAGCTTAACATTATATTTTATAACAATAAAGCCATTAGCAAACAGATGTTATGTTCATAAACGAGGAAATTTTTTTATGATAAGTGCCTCTTAGAAAGAGAATCTTAATATACATTGGTTTCAATCGAAACCACCTAATTACCCATAGAGGAAGAGGAAACTAAAATCACTTAAAATAAGCCGATTCAACGTGGTATATCCACATTATAAAAATGCTTTACGTAAACTGGCAGAACTAAATAATAATAATTATTAAAAATAGATTTTTTAAATTTCATAAAAAGTAATTAAAATTTGGAAGAATCGCTCCATTTCAAAAACAGTATCTACATATTTCTGAATGGAGTTGAAACATGGATCCCGAGAAGGAAAGAAACATCATCGACATCTTCGAGACGTGGCGATGAACTGCGAGACGAATGAATATCTTCATTCTTCGGAAACTCCGAGAGAAATTGAAAGAAAGAAAGAGTGTGTATTAGACAAAGCACCTTGAGGTGAAATTTTTTACGAAAATGGCAAAATTTTTCCAATATTATTATTAGACTTCTTTCATATTTAAGAACTGCGTTCTTGCCGGTGTACATTATTCAGAAGTTACCTGTAGATTACAGTACATTTTTTTATTGTTTAGTTACAATTTAAAAACATATTGATGATAAAATTGATATAAAAATGTATTAAAGTGCTGTATTCTGAGCGCGCAACATTGATTTACAACATCTATAAATATGTCGCCCTTCACAAGCTACTTTCACGATAAATGTTCCAAATTTACATTTTAACAATCAATTCGAAGTAATTTTGTAAGAACACATTTTCCTTAAGATTGCCGCAAAATCGTGGTAATTAAATATTTGCAAACAAAAAGTTTCAGATATCCGCACTCGGAGCAACTCTCGTTAATTCAGGGAGGAATTACAATCTACGGAAAATTAAGAATAATTGTGTTCTTATACGGGTTGTTGAAAAACAATACAAAATTAAATTAGTTCTCGGAAAGATAAAAAAAAAAGTTATCACAAAGAGCAGACTAGTCGCTATAGGAACCATTTTAAAAGTAAAGCTCCAAGGCCAATTATTTTATTATTAAGTATCAAAACACTCAAAGGGTAAGTAAAACAAAATACTGTTGTATTTACAAATTGTATTTAAGTACGTTATTCGTTATTTAATTACTGAATATATTTTGACTTTACGGAAAATTAGATTCGGTATCGCTGATACATATTTCAAAAGCCGTTCTATTTATACAAAAATATATAAAATGTGAAATTTCATGTTAAAGAAAACATACAATTCATTATAAAAGTTATTTCTTTAATTTTTAAATATAACAATATAAAATATATATTAAAAATCAAAATATATTCCAACTGGAACAATTTAAATATTAAAATGTAGAATTAGAATTTGATTAACAATGTAAAAAGCTAATAAAAAAAATCTTACGTATATAATTTCTACACGGCAGTGTAAAACAAACTGCTCTGAATTATATTACGTGAAAATGGGCGGTTAATGTGTTAAACAAAAATATTTTTCTATTTTATTTTCGTTGATATGAACATATTTCAATAAACATGGATACAAAAGCACAATACGTCAATAAAAAATTGATAGACAATAGAATTTCTTTATTCAGAAATATTAATTTCTTCACAATCTAAAAATGAAACTATAATAAACTAAAATATGACAAAAACATTTTATAAAAATATCTCTCAAATACTACATAAATTTTCATGTTATTTCTATTGGAATAATAATACTCCTTATTGTACATTTTGAAACAGTAATAAAATGTTTTCAAACTCATTTATTTAACAAACATTGTGAAGATGCAATTTACAGTTTGAGTATTGAAATGCACTCTATTATTAATGTTGTATGAGTCAGATCACGCAAATACGAGCAGTCTGTCAGAACGAAGCGTCCGCGGGTCTGGTTCAGTCCGCGCGCAGTGAACATCGTTCGTGGGGACGTTAACACTTACAGCCCGGTAGGTCAAAACAAAACACGTCCGGCGGTGGTGGGTCATTTTAGACCCACCTTAAGTTTTCGGTTTTTCAACCGTTTTGTGGGAGATTTTTTATAAATATTTCATTTTAAATATGATTTAATGAAATGGCATGATGTGCCGTAATGTTTCTGCTAAAAAATTAAAGTTAAAAATTAAAAAATATTACGAATAATGTACATATTCTCATGCATCAACAGACGCCCTACACAGCCAAAATACAAACATCCACTGAGCATGTGATCTTCTCGTCGGAACCCGAGCAGGTAGTGTCATAAAACTTACAGGTAGGCGCAACGCCCCTCAAATAATTATATTATTGGTATTGTCTAGGGGCCGCCAGACGAAATTAGCTCAAAACAAATACATGGACGCATACCTGGTATCCTTTGTCTACCCGCTCAAAATGTTGACAATATATGTTTTGGCGTAAGCGCTGAGATTCAATCCGACTGTTTTAGGTCAGTTTTTGAGCGTTTTTTTCACATTTTTATCAATAACTCATTTGAATCTCGCCCGAAAACATTTATTTGTATCTCAAATTATTTGAAAATATTTAATAAAAGATTAGCTAGAAGGAAAACAGCATTAAACGAATATTTGTAGCGTAATTCATATTTTTACAAACACCCGGGTCAAATCTGACCCACCACCGCAGAGTGTGTGTTAAATGTACTTGAATAATAAACTGTTGCGAAATGAGACAATGAGATAATAATGAGATTGCATCATTGATTCTCGTCCCGGTGTGCAGCAAACCGTTCCATCAATGACGTGTAATGGTTTTCGTTTCGTCTACATATAAAATTTTAATGCTATTTTCTTTATCAAAGGCGCGTAGCCTTTCTCTAAATGGTGGTTAGAACTTCAGAATAATTGAATTAATCTTTGTTACGCTTCAGCTACGGAATGATTTGTGCATTTTAAAAATCAGGTCACTCTAAAACTGGGGCTAATGAAACCCTTCCACATTACGTGTGACCGGCCCTCCGGTGAAAGTTTTTGTAATTCCTCGATAAATATCACTAAGAAATCTATTAGCTTTGTGTTTGAATACATTTCGTGTTTCAATTTCACGCCTCCAAAGTGCCAGAGACCACTCAGCCACGCCATCTCGTGACGTCAGTTACCCTAATGAACACAATAAGGTGTTTTAAAGACATGTTACTAATATCACTTGCTACACGGTTACTACTGCAGGTAGGCAGGGCGGTTGAGCACATGATGTGACTATTTTGCAGCAATCAAGATTTGATCCAAGTGTTCTACTTAACTGGTTCAAGGCGAAGGATAGTGAAATCGTGTCGGATAATGAAATAAAACTAAAGCCTGTCGCTAGAGAGAAGCGAACCATTCACTCCTTGCGTTGACGGTGCTTGAAAATGATGGAAAGATCATTGAGTATTGAATGCATATGAATAAAAAATAAAATTACCGGAATAGATATCACATCAATAATCTTACTATTTTCGAACTAAGCTAAACGCTTGTATATATTATTATGAAAATAGGACTAACTTTCTGGTCTCCTGGAACGAGTCGCGAACCCCCGATCACTAAATCACTAGGCCAGCATCTCAATCACTAGATCAACAACCTATTATGAGGAAAGTGGCTGCTAGAGAAAAAAAAAACAGTTTATATTAAAAAGTTAATATTTTACTGATAAAATGAGATACTAATTTATTTAACGAAAAAAAAGATGGCACCGGGATTCGCATCCGGGACCTTCTATTGCCGGTAGTATGTCAACACGTTTATTAATAGTTCCATTTTTGAAAATGAATTGTTCTTGGCATTTTTAAGTGACCCATTGTTTATTTATTTACTTCGATTAAAAAGCACAAGAACGATATACTTTATTTTTATTTTTAAAAAGTGTCCAGCAAATATAATATATATTCTAAAGGATCGCAATATCAGAAATAAAAGTGAACTGAATACCATTAATCAGTTTGTATTCCGTTCACAAGAATATGAAACATTCGCTAGTGTAAGCCGGCGAAATGTGAACACGTAAAATGACAAATGCAGGCAGTTGGCCAAAGAATGCCCCACCATAAAACTAAAAAGATAAGACGAGGTATGCGTAGTAGATATACCACAAAACTGACTTCGAATTTATGACTTCGACGTGGATTTTATTTCTGCCTAATGCGTAAGGAACGATAAACAAGCCCGCTTTAGAAACAAAATACAAATATATGTTTCAACACGTTGAATTTAATGAGCAAACGTTCTCGGTTCATAAACAGGATGCGTTCGTTTGTTCATTAATTCTAGAAATCAATACGTTTTAAGGGTGGCTTAAAATAATTAAAGTCACTTACTACACAGTTAAAGTCACTTACACAGTTACTTGAAAGAATTTTAAGGTTGAGATAATGTTTTATTTAATTTTAGATAGAATCCAATACGCTATTTTAGAATTTTATTCCAATAATGGTGTATGCAAGTATGTATGCACAGTGGAAAAAAGCCCCCTAAATAAGTATTGTATATAAACAGTGGCGTGCAGTGGGTATTGACTTGGGTTATGCTGTTATCATATAATATAATACTATATAATATACTATATGCTACATTATACATAGGTTTATGAACTTTCGTTTAACCGACATCTTTAGGGAAAATGAATCCATCATAATAAAAATGCAATATCCTAGAACGCAAAGAACAATCATGAAAACAACACGTTTAGTAAGATAGTAAAATTTGTGAATTAGTAAATGAAGAAGTAGATGCTTCAAAACCTTTCAAATGTCATTCTGTTAGGAAACAGAATAAGTGAGGACTTCATACAACATAGATCAGCTGATCCATTTCTGATACTGCCGAGTGGAATTTTCAATTCAGTGGGTAGCAATCGTAGTAGCTATAAATTAATAATAACCCAGTAGAGTATTCTACTGGTACATGGTGGACACTATCGTAATTATAACATATGGATTATTTAATGTATATTTGTTTGCCATAATTTTTAATAATGCACAGCTTTTCTGCTTGTATAAAATGCACGCTCCTGTATATAAGATATACAGGAGATTACTGCGCGGTTTATCTATTAAATAGTAAGAATAAAATTAGTCTCTTGTCTCATATGATAATTTATAATGACACTTTCGTGAAGAAAACATAAGTGTTCTTAGGCATTTATATGCACTTACAATTTTAAAAATACTTGATTCGTATTATTATATTCACTTGACGACGATGGTCTAGTCTCTAACCATTTAGCGGAGTGCCGCTACCATACAGGGTGTAACAGACCTAGTCCACAATACTTTATAGGTGGATACCTGACTAAATGAAAATGTTTAAGGGATATGTGCCTAATCTCAACAATGTCAGAGATATAAGCATTAAAAAAAATCGTAAAAATGCAATTTGAAATATTTTATTGATTCCAAATTATACATTGAATATAAAAAAATAATGATCATCGGATTTCGAGCGGCCAGACTATTTTTTGTTAGATGATTTATAGCCTATCAAGATGTAGATTAATAATTGAACAATTTCGCAAATACTTATTTCAAAGTACGTAGACTCTAAGCTTAATACGATTTTATAAAAAAATGAAACAATTATATTTTCTGTAGCAGTGCAGAATTTGCACATATTCTTAGATATTCAACCATAAAATATTGTAGACTAGGTCTGTTACACCCTGTATATATCGATAATGTTTTCATATTTTTTCGTAATAACGTGAGAAACGATGTTTCATAATTTATAATTCAGTTTCACACGTTGAATTACTATTAACACTCGGAAAGGTATCCGATACCGATTGTACGGCGCGAATTTTTTGGGCCCCATCTAACGTGGGCCCCGATGCACTGCATTGACGTAGTAACGCCACTGATCCAGCTGAATTAGCCCAAAAATGGAAGTAATACCGTTTACGACGGCGACAGAATTTCATTTAGAGACTTCTCCAGCGAGTTATAGTAATAATGCATTGCACGTCATAATAAATAATGATAGTGAACCCGATGACCTGAGAATTAAAATATGTATATAGTAGTTTGTTGTGACAGATGAACACATTTATCACCACGCGGTTCAGAACAGGGCGATGGTTCGCGCTCGAGTCAGACGCTTCGTTATTTCCCGTTTTGAATGCCTACTGAAGTGTCAATTCCCTCGAGTCAGTCAGCTACACACATCTTCGGAGTGATGATGAATGATTCGACGCAAAGAGAGGTCGACGTTAACGATAATGAAATGAAAAGGGTAATGCGGGGGGCGGTGGCTGGAGGCGCATATATAATATTTTGCTAATATCCACTAATCATAAGGTTGTACCACAAAACACGTAGAATCTTTTAAAAAGTAAGAAAACTATCTGATTTGATGATTTTAAACATAAATAATACATAAACAACATTATTAAAACTGCTTTACTTCTACTGAAAATAAAAACTGCACGCGTTTGTCCATTGTAATTTAATTTTAAAAAAAAGCAAAAATATTTTACTGTCGTATTAATTTGTTTTCCAAAGGGAACGTTTATACAACAATATATTATTAAAAACACTATTAAAGTTAATAAAACAATAAATATTACCCGGGGAAAACATGATTTAACAAAAGTTTTCCTAAATTTCTTCCCAAAGGTGATTCCGCGAAGTTTATTTCGGGAGATATTCCCGCCAGGTACTTTTAATTCTTTATCTCTCTCGTTTAAGCTCACGACTTATAAAACGAAAACGATAGAAAGAACAAAAATCAAACAACACTAAATGGAAAACTAGAAGACGCAAACTTTATCAAAAGAAAAAGTTAGCTTAACAAGAATCATCAGAGTTTGGAAACGCCCGACAAAATAGAGATTGCGTACGACCAAAAATATCGTTATATTATAAACAACAATGACAATAATATAAACATATTTTTTAGCAAAAAGAATCAACTTCAAATAACAAAAAACCTAAATTTTCAAATTAAATCGATACCGGTATTGGTTTACAGCCCCGGCATTGCAATCCCTACGGCAAACCAATATCGTTCTTCAATATTCAAATATTCTTTTTTGTCAGGGTTTTATTCGGGGCAGAAGCGGGGGTTTTATCTGAATAATCGCGACGGCATAAAGGCGCGAGTACAAAAGGGTTTTGCATGCCTACTCGGTCAAAAACATGACTTTTCTTTCATCGAGCTGAACCCGTGCGTACTAAAGTTGCCAAAATAATTTGGAAGGGTGCCGCTGTGAGTTACGGTTGAAGGGTAAAGGCAATGATGCTCGGACCTAATACATATCTACTATTGAAACCGGAAAATAGCGCCCACCTACGAGGTGAATGCTGGCGAATTCGGAAGGTTCAAGATTACCAGAGTAGAATGTTCACAATATAAAAGACTCGGTCTATAATATTTTATCGATGAATACGTGTCGAGATTTTAAGTTGAATATATGAAAGCTAGGATAATAATTTCTTACCTTTACGGTAAATATAAACAGAACTATTTATTTGAATATTCGGCTATTTATATTTTTCACAAATGTACATTTATTTCATCTAACATCATCGAGCAACAATGATAAAATTAAGGATGAATTATTGTTCTTCATAAAAGCGCAAAATTTAATATGTGAGCAAAAATATTGATGAAAACTTATTACCATTTATTTAACCTAACTCTTTAATTCATAAATCATAAAGCTTGTTGGTGTAGTGGTTATGCCCAGTAATTTTTTTCATTACATTGCCATGCATACATTTAGTTATCAAATTAGTATATGTAAGAACACGTTGATTTGTACACATTTATTGCAGAATATATAGATAATTTAAAATTAGGCGGAGTAAAACTGATGGATGAATTATTTTATTGTTAATAATCATAATCAGATTTTATAAAGCAGAAAACCTGTTTTTTGTTTGATGCGCTCTGACGTCGTGAAATTTGCACAGCTTATTCCGTCTGGAATTTTAGGTCGACTCAGATGACTATTTCCAGCTCGCTCCGTCATTTGTATCATCAGCTATGGTGTTTTCAAATATCCATTTAACTGTCAAAAAATGAGATAAGACGTCATATATCAAATAAAATATGCACACAACGGAAAAAAAAATGAGACTCACAGTTGTTCATTCATTATTTTAAAAAGTGTAATAAGTACGCATAATAAACGCAACGTTTGGACTACTAACAGTATCGCTTTGGTTCGCTAAAACAGATCAGGAGTAAAGACAAAATTATGTAGAGCATAGAACAATAAAAAAAATTAATGAAAGTACAGCGCATATTCGTACATATAATTCTCCAAAGGTACGGCCATGGTTTAGCATTTAAAAAAAAATCACAAATAAAGTTTCAAATAAACAGCAAATGCCGAAAATCCACTACAACATTTATGAGAGAATTTTTGCACCTTGATTTCGAGAGCAATATCCTGTTTTTTGGCGCATAGAATAGGCGCGGCTGATCCGACCTATTTCTACTTTCTACCGCAGCACTAATAAATTATGGGTAGGGTAAAATTTGGTTTATAGTGATACGGTTTTTCAAAAAATATTCCGGTAGATGTACGAACGGATTTATAACGTTTTGTAATCACGTAATATTTACGGAATAAATATCGTAACTGATAACCATCTTCAAAATGGTATTTTTTAAAAAACATTTTCGTCTCTAATTATAACATCTTACGCGATCATTAAGATATGTAATAAATTAATTTAAAGTATGATTAACCAATTTTCTCTTAATAAGCACGGTTGACTCATGTCTCGTTATGTGGTGGTGAATTAAGTACATACATGTATTATACTGGCAATACGCGGTTAGTCTGTGCACGTTAAATTTACATATTTTTTGTTGTTATTTAATGAATGAACGTAATTTTTGTCTATCTTAAAACTCGGTACCGCAATACGTAACTGAATAAATTAATAGCTTCGTCTTCTTCTAATCTTCAAATAACTTACGAGTCCAATAATTAAATGCATTCGCAACGCGAGACACCTCATCGTGCGGTGTGAGCCGTTTCTGGAATACAGAGTTATGCCATCTGAACCAGAATAGATGAACACTCGGGTTCTTGTTGCACAGGGAAATGCAAGCTAACTATCAGTGTTTAATTATAAATAAAATAAAAATTATAATCCAAAATCCATTTTATAATTACGTTATTTGGTAAGCGAATATTATGGCATGTATAAAGTCGGTAGTAAAAAAATTGCTGTTTCTGTTTTCAGAAATATAACCTTAATCGTTTTCTAATAAATAAATATTGAATCGTAAATCAAACGTAATAAAATTAGTACAAACACATTTCCAATGCAATAAAGAAATATAAATTTACATTTAGATGATATAAACCAAGATTAGTAGGTGAACAAGACACAAAAAAAACCATTTTATTTTACTAGTTTAATCTTTAAGGTTTTATATGTGGCAACATTCTATTAAGAAGTGCTAAAGATGTGGAAACACCGAGCACGTATCTATACCTACAGAGATTATCTAATATTAGCTCTAAAACTAATCCCCAACTCTACAAGAACCTCTTCCGACCAAAGCTATCAGCATTATAATGTCATTAACGTTAATGTGTGCGATAAGAACAACTATATACAATAATGCAATTTAAATATAGCAGTTCTTAAAAGGATCTTTTTTCGCAGAAATTACTTTATAATGTAGATGTAATGCAAAAAAATACACAGGGTGCAGCGATAGAACTTTAATTGTCCACTTAGTAATGTAATGATAAGAATGAAAAAAAAATTCATTTCAAGTTCCAAAACCTACTTCGGTAGACGTTCTGTTCGTTATGTGATGTATCTCGCATTCCTGTGAGCTTGTACAAGACATATCGTATACATTAGGAACCTTTTAAGGGATTAATAATATGAAGTGTTGCATGTCTCAGAAATATGTATCATACCACCCCTGCATAACATATGTTTTTTCATACATATTTCTTCTTCGACGGTGACTGTAAAGATACTAAATACCCATAAAACGTTATCATATATAATATTACAGTCCAACCGCAAACCTCCCATAACATGTTCCAAAATATTACCTTATTAGCCCGAATATAACGCGATATTTTTTACTCAAAATATTTTTCTAAATAAAACGTTCGCGTTGTGTTCGGGGTTTAGGCCGTGTCCAGATGAGCGCAGCACATCATCAATCCAGTCTCAGGGGAATGGATTGATGGTGTGCTGGTGTGACCGCCCTGCAGAAAGGTTTTAAGAAATGTTGCATTTCCAACAATCTGGATACGAGTGAGGATGACGGAGAGGAAGACGCCATAAATGATGCATCGAATAGTAATCATTCAAGCGACACCGCTGATAATTCAAGCATAATACAATTTATCTAATTAATGTTCGTTTAATATTTAAATTTTTTCTTTCATTCCTTGCTCCAAATATATAGTTCGCGTTATATTCGAGGCCGTGTTATATTCGGGCTAATACAGTAAATAAATTACTAACGCTATTTTAAGCGCGCTATTTGTAACGTTTTATTTTTGAAGTACCTACTGGGGGAGCCTCCAATAAAACATGATATGTTCAAATATCAATTGTTTTATACGTATAATACATTTTAGTATAGTGCATGTATGCGTGTTAGTTTATTTATAAGAAATAAAAATATGTTAAAAAAAAAATATCAAAAACAAGAAAATGCACTTGTTAATATTAATTAAGAATAAATAATTACAAAACAAAAATAAAGAAAATTAGAAATAATATGTGAGAAATATCTTCCAATAGAATAGGTACACGTTTTCCACCTAAACGACACTAGGTGCCTATGAGACAGACGCACAGACCACCAAATAAACAGACATGAACTAAAGCAAATTTCTGGTCCCAATATTTTCTTTTTGGTGTCACCCACATGATCACTTTGGTACAACTTACGCAATCAAATAACTCCGCGGCTTTTTTTAAAAATATGATTCGATTGGAATAAAAATTTAAACGCTGACAATATAATACCCATTAATGTAATAAATGCGTCTCGTTAAGACCAAGATTTAATTTTCTTAAGAGTTAATACTTTTATTGTTGCATAAATGTGTCATAATCTATCGGATTTATTCGTTGGATACGTGTGTGTAGAATGCCCCTCGTCCCCCAAATAATGTTACAAACCCCTTTCTATATCATGTCTATTCATTTTCTAATCTGTAGAAGAAAATAAATAAATCCACAAAATAATTTTATGAAATTCAATTATTGATTATTTTAAACAATACCCCGTATTAACAACTTTTAATGAGATCCATAAGGTACCTCTTTTTAATGCCTACAATCGTATTTTTTTCAAAAGGAATCAATTTGAAACTCAAAAGGCGAAGCCATTGAACAGTATATTTTTACGTCATTTTCATGAATTTCAGTTGTTGTTACATTGAGAGGTTTCAGTTCAGGAGCTGCTGGCTGCCACGTGACCCATATGCACGTGGTCACACCCGTTCCCCGGTCTTTATTTACTTTATTTCATGTCTATTCATTTACTGGTCTGTAGATAGAAGCAACTCTTAAATGCTTTATATATGTAGGCGAGAAATTTTGTATGACGTGTGACGTTCGTTATAACGAATATTCGTAAACCGACTGTTGTTTTTAAAATACCTATATAATATATATTATCTCGCGGTATTTTGTTGACTCGCGGGACTCGTGCATAACAAGCTAACAATTAAACAAAAAAAAATACAGTTTAAAACCGGTCAGGTTTTTTTATGTCGATCGCTCAATTGTCACAGCCCGTAGACATTGTCGTTCTGGCATTTCAAAGTTAAATAATACACAACTGTCAAAGAAATTATGATTTTTATGCGCAAAGAGGATTTTTTTCACGAAATTGTATATCCGTCTTCTTTTAATAACAAGAAACAAAAAATAATCCGGTGTTGTACGAGGTTTGGTTTCTCAGCTACTACTGTCATAATTTTAATAATAAACGTCCAACCCTGACGTGTCGAGTGTAATGTGACTGTACAGTAAGTGTGACGTGGCAAACTATTTTCGTCGCGCTCCGTGCCGCCGGTCTAATTTATTTCAATGTGATATAAGTAAACTAAATAACAAGAAGTAAGATTTGTTTATAAATTACACAATTCTGTTTCTATTTGTTTGGTAACGGCATCAAAAGCTCATAACTCAAGATCACGGGATATCGGAAAAAGTGTAAAACACGCATACGCAGAGTTACGCGATTTACCTTTGTGTGGTTTTTACACAACTACCGTCGTAGCAAACGTATATTAATTTAAACATATAACTAAATTTGCACGAGTATTAACCATGTTGATCACTTTGACGTCGACTGGTTTCGATACACTGTATCTTAGTAAGGACGGATGTGTTTTTTTTTTCTTTATGTCAGTATTACCATTCATTGGCCTTAATCACATGCGACACATGCACCTTCACCCATCTCAGCCGTTGTGGTTCTCTTCCAGAGTTTCTTCGTTCTAAAGTAGTGTCCAAGATAATTACATTTTCCAGGCTAGCGTTTAATTTGGCTGGAAAATGTAAGTATCTGTTTACTTCTTAGCTTGGACGTACTTCCGGACTACGTCTGTCCTGAACAAGGTACAGTAGCATCGAAACCGGCCGACTTAAAAATAATTAACGTGGTTAATAAAAACTGAGTTATTTGTTTAAATTATGCCTAACTGTAAAGTTAATCCGAATGAGATCCGTCCAAGCAGTGAGACCATGATTTTATTTCACATGAAAACAATAATCATATTTTAACAGGGAACTCTTTTAAGGTAGGTACCGACATAATAATTATAAAAAGAATGCAAAAACACAAAATATTAATATTTTTATATTTACATTTTTAAGATTAGCCAAATCAATTTTGTGGTTAAAATACATTATTTTAGATTATTAACTTTGTTTTATTAACCACTTAATGAATTCCGGTTTCGAAAAATATCATATTCTTCTCCAAGATGTCATTAACTAATCAAAAATATATATTGTATTGTTTTTTTAGCAGAATCCATTTTTAAAAAACAATAATTATTTAAAAAATAAATTTAGTACCCAACTTAAATTGTTACTTGATGACACAAAATCATTAGAATAATTTTTAGGAAAAAAATTTAGAATGGGACTTATGGTTAAATTTAGTTCATAATATTTCGGTTAGTTTTGCTCGCTTTATTTATTTCCAACGATTCCAAATTATTTAATTTATGACCGACACCGTTTACATGTAAAATAGACAATCTCTAATTTTTATCAAAAGTATGACCATTTTGTAATGATTAGAAAATTTTGAAAAACCACTTTTATTTAAACATATCAAATGATGTTTGAATTAATGACATCCCGAAGAAGAAAATTATATTTTTTCGAAACCCCTAGATCTATTTAATTCATTAAGTGGTCAATAAAACAAAGTTAACAATCTAGCATAATTTTTATATTTATTAAAAAAAGATTATGTTTTATTTGAAGTGGAATATAGACATTACACAGGAAATAGTATAGGGAGTAGGATAGAAATACAGTAGTATTCTCACTTCATTACGCAATAAGTAATAACGTAGTGTGAAATGGCATAGAGCGGGCTATATCGCTCGGACGACAGACAATCGTTGGACGAATGCAGTCATCTAGTGACACCCGAGGGAAATGAAGAGGCCGACGGTCGCCATAAATCACGCATAACTGACGAAATCATTAAATACGTCGCAGCGAATTATGGAGAGAAGAGTGCGGATACCTGGGTAGGTCTTCATCCATCAGTGGACAGAAAAAGGATGATGAACGTAGTGTAATATACAAGATTGGTACTTTTCACCACAAAGTGAATATTTAAAATAGCCCTGTTTCCCCCCCTCCGCATTGAATCATTCATTTGGGGTGAACGCTAAATCAATCAAGATGAATCCTGAATGAACAAAATACTGCAGTGGTAGAGTTCAAAACGACAGAATGCCCATTCTCCTTCAAAGTAAAAAAAAAATAATTCGTTCGTTCTCAAAAACCGAATTGAGCTGGCTTTACAAGTATTTACAGTCGTGTTATACGGCGGTAATGAATGATACAATATTCAGATTTGTACTAACAATCAAAAGGTCCAAAATAATGATCAATTTGTTTTCCCTCACAAACACTAAACAACGAATACACGCGATACTTCAGTAATACAAACATCACTGTGTCACATGATTATTATACCAATTAGACACGCGATGTATCCCCCTTAAATTTTCACATTACGGGCAATTTGCTGAGAAGCGACTTGATTAAACGAAAGCAATCATTTAGAAAGCAAAATTACCGATCACTGGAACCACGACACACGTGGATACGAATTACAAATGACCTGGTCGGAAATTATGCGGCTATTGAAGACAATTTATATTAAGTTTTATCTTAACAGAGATTATTCAAAACTTTGTTTTTAACCATTTTATGATTTGAATTTAATACGCCAATCGGTTTCGGAAGATAACATTTCTTTCATCAGGATGTCAAATTAACTAAAACCAGAGAGAAAATAGAGAAATGTTTCACACCCAAAGGCCAAGTGCCAAGCGAGCCCACAGAGAGCAATTATAAATATACAGAGTATACACCATACACGGCACTAGCGTTTGTTACGAAATATAATAGTAGATTAAGAAAATTTTCATTTAAAAATGATCGCAATATGAAAATATTGTAAATAATTCAAAATTAAAAAATAAAAAGGCCGAAGTTAAAAAATCTCGCAGCCGGTATTCGCTCCCACGTTCCCAGAGGGATTCTGATTTTTAATCAGACGGCCAATGCGTGTGTGTATATTACCGTATTTATAATGAATGTACACAATGTAAAAATGAACGAAACATTTACAATTAGGTTACACAGGCTTTTTTCAGATGACAAACTCAGTGAGAAAATATCCAAATCTTTATAACAATGTCCATTAAAGCTACGACACATCTTGGACAAAGGGTATATTGGTAGGTAATTTTTAATACAAATTCATTAGTAAATTAATGGAAATTTTTTGTGATTTTTAAATAATAAAAAAATCATTAATCTAAAATTAAATGGTATGCGGCAGCTTCAATAAATCTCCTCGGATCCGGGGAAATCTAGTAAAATACATACACAAATATATGTAAAATGGTTTTCAATCGGAAATATACGTATAGGAACAGAGGATATTCTTATCTTGCGAACGCTGGTTACAACATATGTGTTTTCGCACTATGAATGAGAGGATTCATTTCTGTAATGCACACATGACTTAACGCAAACAGTATACATTATTGTGTAGGCACCGGAAAGGTTAGTGGAAGCCCGAGTTGTTTCAAATGTGATGAAGGATGTTCTCTTTGATAGATAAAAAGTTTGGCGCGTCTTCAGAACTAACACCTAAACACATTATTATCTGACTCCAGATAAGTCAATAAGGGGATCGTCTTAAAAATAATGGTTGTGTAAGACTAAAAAAAAAAAAAACTTTCGAAACAGTGCCGGTTCGATAGTGCCTGACAAGTAACTAACTTACTTCGTACTACTTTATCAAGAACTTGATAAAATGGTACGAATAGTATAATCAAAGAGGAAATCTAAGGAATGACAAAACTCGATTAATTGAGGAGTTCAGTATTCAATCGGCAAAAGTAGACGACGATGTGTTTGAAAATGATTATCTGGCAATAGCAGCAATTTTACAATGCGATAACTGCTAACTGATCGAAAGCATATCAATTTAAAAATCTCCGTTCTGATTGTAAAATCAGTCATAAATATTTACGTATATCTCAATTTCGTCAACTGGATAGTGACGATTTTGTTTCTGAACCTCTCAATTTCAAGAAAATCTCCAGCTGGTCCTCTAGAAGTCTACGAGTGCGTATGTGTTAACAGATGAAATTTTGCTGTCAAAGGCCATACAGAATTCATAGTCTATTATATAACACGCACAGGAGATTGACCAACTAACACATACCTACCTCTACCATCAAATCTCCGAGTTTCAAAGGAAACATATTTTACGTATATACGCAACCTCGAAAGGTGTTTACGAATGAAATTTTGCTTTCTAAACTTGCTTAACCTTTCCCTTACGGTGCTAAAATAAAAACGCGCGTTCCAGTGCTGTAAACTCAGTGTACATGTTGACTTTTACGATTTTTCAGTCAGATAAATATTATACATTTATTACTTATATTAATCATTCAAATAATATCGTGTAAAAGTGCTAACAATGAGAAAAAACATTGGTCATCACGAATGACAGAATAAAGACGCATAAGACACGTCTGACTCGGCCGGCGCACGCTCCGCCACTAAAGTGACAATCAGCATCCGGCTCCTCCCCGCACGTACAAATATACGTATTAACAAATTCACATCAAGTTCATCGAGAAAACATTCTTTATTGTTGTGTATAATAAATACTTATATATTGTAATTATTTTATCCAATACATAAATATATTACGGAAGAACACCTAAAATATGAACTCTATATTTAGTATATTTATAGTGATATTCATATAATTAGAGGCAATGTCAACTTTAGGTCATCGGAGGGAATAGCAGCTGGGTCATCAATTTTCAACTGTATTTAGTACAAAGATCAGACTAACCGACGTATATCGCCTTTAATCGGCAAATTTTCGAGGGCATGCATTGCGTTTCATTTGCGAACACGCAACACAACTCAAACGTCAAACACTTTCGCTGAGGGAGGAAGGAAATGCCCTGAACTAGGGTAATATAAATAGTTCACAATAAGTTATGTTATTTTAACTTGTGCATTACTGTCCAACAATATTTTCAATTGGGGACAAATATTTGCATTGAATCATTGTGTCAGGATTTGAAACAATTTATTATGATGTGTATTAATTCAGACGACACAAGACACAAGTAATGTAAAAAGCATGCGACAAAAGACTGGATCCGGAATTACGCATTTCTTTGATCAGACGAGTTAAATAGCTCGCCGCGTCATTAGTTCCGTAGCAGATCAAAGAAGTTGTTTATTGACTTCCGTACTTAATCACTGATGTTGGAAAACATACTCAAAACAATTTAGCTTCTAAACCACTGCAGCGTAGGCATCGGGCTTTATCATTCATGTTGCCAGAGCAGAAAATGAAAAAAAAAAACATATTAGTATTAGTAATAATGTTACTCGGAATGTAAATAACGAATACATTCTTGAATTTAGTGACCTTGCAGTCATGTAATACAGAATTCATTTTGACAGTTTTCAGCGACAAATTAAATAACTGATATGAGTTCGTACCGGTTCGCGCGAACTGGTTATTGGAATTATAAACCTGTCGCCAAACCAATATTTGACATAATTAGCACCAAACCATTTAAAATATTCGAGGCGATTTCTTTTGAAAATTCCGCCAATGCGTGATGACGACGTGATATAAATGAAATGAATCAACTAGAAATATACACAGAAAAAAATCTATTTATCGAAAAAATATTTCTCTTAAACATTATATGTAGATTGACACACAACCTACAGAGCACGGGCTTCCTAATTTGGCAGTTAAATAAAAACATGCACTCACTACAATACCACTTAATGAAAACGATATATCTATTATTTTAGGAAAATTGTGTCGAAAAGATAGTAATGTTATAAAAATCAACTAAAAACATTATAAATTCTAACTACTAATACATCTTGATCTCCCTTTACCACAACGATAGCTGCAACCTCCCCATCCTTTCTCCCAACTTTTTTCTTTGGCTTTATCTTCTTCTATACTATGTACCTAAACATTTCCGTGGATTATCATAATTAGTATCATCTGTTAAATTATTATGTCAAACTAATGACTGTCAAAATCTCTTAATAAAATAAAATTAATAAAGGAGACATTTTTATTAGTAGTTAATCTAATAGATCAAAATATTTTGTCACCATTATCCGTTAAAAATCTTAATTAATGATCTATTCGGTTTGATACTCATAATTACTAAACCCAACAAACTTTATTGAACAACTCGCAATATCAAATATCAATTCTTCCTATCGAAAAACCAGAGCCGCCACCGAAACACGAACCCGGGACATTTACTTATTACCGGTAGAGTGCTCTCACAGCTGACCTATATCAGCATTGGAATTGTTGTATGCATCTTACTTAAATGGCGCATCTATTTTTTTCCAGTAAAAGACAACCATCTTTTAGAATGCAAAGTTTCTCAAACTTCGAACGAAATCTATTAGGTAACTAATTGAACAACCGGTCCTTATTAAGACACTAAAAAATATTTTGATAGAAATTAATAAAAATTTTGGTTGATTAAAAAAACGAATTAAATTATTAATCAATTAAAAAGATATACAGAAAAAATCTTACCGAAAGAAAAAAAAAACTGGTAACCGCCGAGATACGAACCCATAAATTTTCCTGTCCACCATTTCTTCAGATTAACAATTTATATTTCCATCAAATTTATGGTTTATATTATGTATTCTTTATAAATGATACCTACACCTATTATTTAATTCTTATCTTTCAAGCAGAAATAATACAAATATGTTTGGTTCTGTTTATTAACATATTTCTCACACTGACTAAATAGAAACTACGCACACGAACGTTCGTTCAAGGAGCCGTAGACATTTCAAAACATGTAAAAACAAACTGAGAGTACAGATATAAAATATATTTAACATTATATTTACGAGTTTACAGTAAGTAAAAGAACAGCGCTGCGGCGAAGATAACTTTAAGGCGCATCGATTTATTTTTACAAGGGGAATATCTTAAAATAAATAAAATGAAGGTAAACATGCCAAAGGCACGAAAATAAACTAACAAGATAACCTTTTACAAAATTTATCCTCGAATTTGATACAGTAGACAACATTTAACGATGGTTGTTGGAATATTTAGAGAGGGTCACCTTCATCATTGAAAGGAATGAGAAAGAACCGGAATTGGAAAGTGCGTACACATTATGGATTACAGAATTATTATAAAAACTGTTTAAAAGTCGGAAAATTCACGCTGGTTTGTTTTTTATTTTATTAACAGTATCAAATAACATATTTAATCTTAATGAAATCACGATTTATTGGTATCGATTTCTCAGAAATATTTATTGTGAATGCGAGGTCCAGAATCAAAAGCAGACGCGTCCATTTTACCTTTTTCAAACCATTGTACCACAGGTCACATGACCAAATGCTGCCGTCTTATTGGCTGAAAACATATTTGTCTGGGTTTGAATTAATCATCTATTGGACATGTCTGTGATTGAAGTAACGAGCCAATTTTAAATGCGTTTTCATACGAAATTCGACAATATTTGTCTAATTACAATTGGCCAGTCTTATAAACAATAATTTGCTTTATATTTGTACATAGCTAACTCAAAAACTATAAAAATTGGACACTTCTGATTTTGATTCTATACCTCACATATGTAGTTTTTTTGTGTATCTGTGTATATTTGTAGAATAGTTATAATTATCAAGGAACTATGTTCTGAAAATTGTAATTGCATAAATAAAATATGATTTCATTAAAATTAATATTACGATAATTTTTTCTGTAAATAATACGGACTGCAAGTCCTGGCGCCGCTTAGTATGTTCATCGCTACCAACGGAAAAAAATAGATCTCACTTAATAAACGTATGTATATGAAATTTGCCAAGTTCCATATGGGTCATTATAATATAATCAGAAAAACTTTTTACCGGCAACAGAAAGTTCCGAGTTTGAATCGCAGCGATGACTATATTTTTTCAGGATATAGAGTTTGCCTGTGAATCTTTCTAAATGATTTATCTAAATTTGTTTTTAAATAACTTATTGTTTATTGTGTTATTCGTGTGATATTAAATCATAAAAATTGTATGATTTCACTTCAATAACAGTTTTAATGTTTTGTTGGATGTTTTACCTCAACACGACTCTTTTATGCCAGTGGTTTATTTTGTCTAAATCTCCACCTTGTACTTTAATATATCTTCGTGGAATTACTTCGTTTAATAACCTAGATAGTGAAGGATCTTTAAGAACAGATAATTACAAAATATGACAATATATCTGCGGAAGGTAAAATTAATAAATATCTATGGATATTTATTTTATATTATTATTTTTAAAATACTGGTTAACCGACTAAGTTAACTTATATTTTTCACAGAATTTTTAGAAATGTGACATAGCAACATGATTAGGTTTTTCTATTACAAAATACATGATATAAATATCGTATTTCCTCAATTATAAGACGCATGTTTTTTTCCTATTTTGGTGTCTCTGAAATCGGGGGATGATAATCGATGGCGTCTTACATCGCTGTAAAATTTCTCAGTCGCGATGAATCATCACCGATAACTAGAAGAACTTAGTCGAAAAGTGATTCAGAAAAATTTGACAATCTGAAGACATTTCAGACTCTGATGGTGACTACATAAATAATATGCCTATTTTTAAATCCTTTTTATAGTGATTGTATGACTTTATCTATTATAATAAAGTTTACATGTTTATATTTTTTATTATTTATATATGGTATAAAAATAATGAAGTCTCTTATAATCGAGGAAATTCGGTATATCATAAGTACTTATTATTGATATATTTCTAAATCTGTGAAACAAAGAGAAACATTATTCAGATTTCGTTATGGGTTAAGAAGAAAATAATATTACACAGTACACGTAGAAAAAGTTTGTTGAAAGAATAACTAATCAGTCCAGGGTAGCTGAGGATGGTTAAGGGCATCGTAAACCATCACGCTTATGGCACGGCCACACAGAACAAAAAATTCTGTACACTTACGATGGTTCGATTGGCAGTCTTTTGCGTCAACCAAATTAATAAAATATAATTTTTTTAGTTTTTTCTAATTGAATTTACATGTTATTTTCCACGATTTTTGTTGTGTGCTCTTCGATAATTCAAATATTCATAAATAAATATTTACACGAAAATGATTGATCAATCAAATAAAATAAAAATTACTAAAATACAAAGAGAACGCTTCCGAAGAATTTTTATTTATTTTTAACGTTTTATATTATTAGACTGTCGAACATTTGAATACATTTGTTCGTCAGTGAATGGGGTATGGTCCCATTAACCCACAAACCAACGTGTGAAAATATGTATAAAATATAATATAGGACAACTTGGGATAAATAAATGGCGACAACAATTACAAATTTATCATATATGTACTTTAAAATGAATCATTTAATATTTAATTCTGATTTCTATCAACAACGAAGAGATTTTTTAAAGAAGTAATAACAAGACTTAAAAAAAGGGTCACTTTTTTACCGGTTTTTTATCTAACTTTCTAACAGTGGAGATAATCAGTTGGGAAGCAATCAAAAGCGTAGACCTCCATAATAAAAAGGTTTTTATTTTTATCATGACATTCTTCAGCGATGTGTTCCCTGAAGCTACTGTATTCTCTGCGTCCCGTTTCTCGGTCATCTTGTGATAAATAATTATTGTCCGTGGGCATTATCATGAATTCGGTGAAGTCAGTTCTATGAATAAGTATCGTGTGGACACTTGCGGGCATGACACGATACATCACTCATAAAGATTAATATATAGTTTAGCCGTACAAACGTGATACGAATATTTTATCCTCGTTTCTATGTTGTTCCCTATAGATCTTGAGATTGATCTGCGAGTTCCTCCAGATATCTTGCAGTCTAATCGATGACAGTATAGCTGATACAAAATAAAAATTCGAACATAATAACGAAATATACATTGAATTTATAATCCTTCACAGGGTTGACATCTGATTAAATTATGAGTTGAAAATATTTAAGAAATATGTCCCTAAACTCAACCATTTCAGAGATGTAAGCATTTAAAAAAAAATCATAATTATGCGATTATTTCGATTAATTGAAATATTTTATTGATTTTAAATTATATATTAAACACAAACAATTAAAGGTCATTTAATTTCGAGTGGCCAGACTATTTTAAGTGATTTAGGGCCTGGAGCAAAGATACAGATTAATAATGGATAAATTTCGCCAATATTTATTTCGAAATACGTAAACATACAGATTAACATGATTTTGTAAAAATTTTCAACAATAATATTTTTCGTAACAGTGTAGAATTTTCACACATTATTTGAACATTTTCAACGATTAATTTAGTCCATGAAATATTGTGGACCAGGTCTGTTACACCCTGTAGAAGCTTGTTTACAGTAGATTTAAGTACTCTCGTAAAAAACGTAAATCGCTGGGCGCGCATAACTAGACTACTCGTTATTATTTTCCCACAATAATGAAGTAACACATAAATAAAGACAAGATTTAAACATTTTTCTCTCTCCAATCGTACTGAAATATTTATAAATTTTTGTTAGAATTTTTCTTTAGAATTCAAGCTTCAATAACAATAAATTACACACTAGAAGTAAGCAATATTATTAGCAAAAGTAATAATTAAAAATGTAATAACTTGTATAATACCAATATCCCAATATCTTTTTGTGTCTCATGTGTAGGGATATTTGAAAGGAAACTTCTACATTGCATTGGAGTAAAATATCAATTCCTATGACATTTATATATCGTGCATGATTTTTTTTTTTGTTTTGAAGGCATGCACATTTTCAATTTCTGTTGTCAGAAATTTGATAATTGAAATTAGTGAACGGTGATATTTCCGATACGAATATTATGTAGGTAGGAAATAACGAAGCTTTATTTTAGAAATGTCCCATCACATTATTCCTGTGAGTCCAGTTAACGATAGTTTATATATGAAACGTAAACTATTTTTCTTAACGTTGTAAGTCGTTGGTTATTATTTATTTATTTATTTAATTTCCATCAACGCCTTTGTGGGTTTTTCATAAGAATAAAAATTTCAGTATAACAGTTTAAATATAACATAAAAAAACAAAAACTAAGTACAATTTACGTGCAAATATTTCTTCAGTTCAGGTATGCTCCTGCAACGAATAATGTTAACGAAATTCAACTTGTTACCAAGCCGATGCATCCGCGATATTGGCGAGTTAAAAGCATAATTATTTATATGTGTACCTACAAAGAACACTCCATATTGTCTCGTTTGAGTTGGTACTTTATACGCTATTGATTATTTTATATAGATATACTACATCGCTCACATCTTTTCACCAGCCAATTTTTTTCAAATAAAGCAGACTCATTAAATAATCGTAATTTATATTTTCTATCAGAATATGCAATTTAATATTGAGAAATTTATGTTGGACTCTTTCGATTTTTATAATATGTGAGCCATAATAAGGAGACCACAGAGTGGAGTTAAATTCCAGCGTACTTCTTAACAGTAGATGTATATAAAGTAGTTGGAGAACGGAGCAAGTTAAAGTTTTTGGCTGTCCTTAACACAAATATAACAATTTTTCGTCAAAGAGCACACCCAAATTTAGCATATAGATCAATATTGTTAATGCTGTATTAAAAAATATTTTGTGGTATTTAATTAATACCGAAGAAGATCCAGTTCAGAAAAAGCGACGCTTAAACGACGTCTTAAACATTAGTAGTACAATATTGTTAATAACAGCATAACCTAAGTCTGCGCCCACTGCTCAATAGTATCCGAAAGAAATGAAAATAAAATTGATACCGGAAAAATCAAATTGTTATCCCGAACAATCCGCACGCAAGCAAAATGTGAAACCATTCGATAATAAGAAATAACATTTCCCCGAGTGACTTTCAACGCTGGAAGCGGGACACGGGTGTAAAATGTCGCCGTAGAACGCGAAAGTTTCCGGAACGGCGGCGGGCGGGCGGGCGGGCGGGCGAGCGGGGGTGGGAGGGAGCAAACAGCCAACTTTAACGTAAAGTATTTTCTCTGCCGTGTTTTATTTTCTCTGAAAACAATTAAACCGTAAAAACAGCTCTTGAAAGTTTTTCTCTTTTTCTTCCCATCCCGGGAAGCTGGATGGTCAAATTGTAAGACTGTACTCGAATCATAATAGCCATCTTACTAAACAAAAAATTATTGGTGTTTTAAGGTGAACTGGTAGGGAAGAAGTCGGGAACCTAAGTCTCGGTCTGCACCCAATCACATTGCAATTGTGAATAATTTCTTAGGTCTTGTAGTAGAGATGACCAAGTGCATGCCGGTGAATTACAAACAAAACTGACGAAGATATAAAAGCTCGCATAATGAGTAATTCAGTCTACAAAAATAGCTGAAGTCGAACAAGAACAACAAAGGTAATAATGCCTGATAAGACCAGTGCTTACCTACGCGTCAGAAACCTGGACTCAGTAGTAACACAAGATATATTTGAAAGAAGAATCCAAAAGTCATAAAATTAAGAAGATTTCGATGGTTACGCCATATAAAACGAAGAAACGATGTGCTACCCCAAAATGGCGGCTCAATAATAAACTTGAAAGAAGACGAATGACAAATGGCGAGATAATATATGTAAATCCATTCTTAGCTTTAATTGGCAGGAAGCATTCCAATGCAGAGACCAGTGGATATAATTCCTGAGGAGGCCAGGACCATACCGGGTTGTAGTAATACCGTCTTCGAAAAATTTTGGAGGCTAAGACGATAAAAAAAATATTGAGCATCATTTCGGAAAGCATCCCATTCAGTACATTTTGTAGAGATTTGAACAGATACAAATCTGTTGGGGCAATGTCCGGAGAGTAAGGAGGGTGTGATATAACAGACCGACCACAAAAGTCTTAATCGTTACGTGGTGAATTAAGATTACACTTTCAAATCGTTCATTTTGGAGTTTAATTTAAATACTTTCAAAAACCGAGTACTGCTTCATTATTGACGAACTACATGTGGTAGGCAAAGTAAGCAGACGTACAAACAGAGACGGTTTTTCAGAATAAATAATAAACCCCTTAATTATAACGGCATTTATATTTATGAATCAACCCAATACTTTGGCAACATGTAAGCGTGAAAAGACTTGTTTAAAGTGGAAGGATCCTGCTCGAGTCATTCAAACGCTGGTCGCACTGTGTGAAGTCTTCCAGCAATAGAAGCTTTCAGCTATCGAAGAATGCGCCAGATTTAAGATGGATCGAATCAAATGAGCCAAACAAATTCCGCTGTAGTATCGGGACCTCGGTACTTGCCTTCATAATCCGGAGACACGATTTCGATTAATTTTTTCCTGTAGTATTTGACTTCCAAAGACATTCAGATTCAATGTGTATTTAAAAGAGTTTGATTTTTCGTATGAATTATTATAATTTATTCATTTGCTTTCAGAAGGTACCCGGATTCATGGTATATTTAAAGAAATAATTTGATTCCAGAAAGTATCCGGTTTCGAGGCGTATTTAGAGGGAGGATTTGATTTCGGAAAGCCTCCGGATTCAAGACACATTAAGATGATTGTCTTCAATTGAAATCCAGTACATTTTTCCGGTCCCAAGTAATATTTCTTAATGTATAAACATAACCAATTTCCATCTAATTAACAATTTTTTACATATTAGAGTATTACGTATAAAACCGACACTTAACGAATTAAAAAAAGTTAACTTCGGAACGAAAGTGTTTCTATGTTAAAGCATCAAGTTTGTAGATCTTTGGACTTTGGATTAATACAATTTTTCTTAAATAAATATTCCTTGAGAATTTGTAGAAATGAAATTTCTAGCGAAGACCTCCTCTAAGAGGGAGGATTTGATTTAAGCAAAGAGTTTAAGGCGTATTTGTACAACGTAAGAAAAGGTACAACGGATAAAAAATCATTCGTAATAAGCAGTCAGATCACCGACAGCGATTTTGGGCACGTTGCTGTAATTGCAGCCGAACATTTCACAGTTGTCTGAAGTTGCTTCATTATAAACACGAAAGGGGGAAGGGTGGGAGAATAACGAATTCAAACGTCGAAGATTTCGTACAAAATAAAGTTTAGTGTAAGGTGGCTGGTATTGTTCGTGGGAAATACAATTTTATACAGAATTATACGCCTTGAAATTTTCGGCGGTTTTATTTGATTTATTGTTAGTTTAAGAACTCTTCCCTAAACCACCGAAGGTGACTAAGGGCAGCGAAGCATCGCAGGGCGGGTTCATGAAGTGAATGAACAAAGAAAAAGAAAAGTTTTATGTATAAAATGTAATTTTATCGGAATTCAATTTTGGCATTTATTGGAAACTTTCCGATTGGTTTACCAGTTTACAAGTGCGTAAAGCAATCAAACGCGCGTAGGACGCGCAAGTTGTCGGCGTATGCTAGTGCGTACTTTCTTAAACTAACTTCTAATACGATCGTGTCTATTTATTTATTATGTTTTTCTGTGCTGTGAGCGCAAACACAATTGGAAAAAATAAGTAAAAACAAAATATTCCCTTTGAAAAGTGAAAATACAAGTTAAATATTTTGTGATTGTACGTGTAAACCATTGAAACAGAATATACAGGTTTGCCGAAATAATCAGCTGGCACGCGGAATTCAGCTTGTATTCAATGCAGCAGCTCGGCTAATACCTAATTTCCAGATTGCTCCAAGAGATCGCCTGTACTAGTTTAACGAAAATAGATAATAAAATATATCCGATGGTACAAAGCTTTCAATCGAATTACATCATTGTATATTTCAAAGATGGACAGGCGCGACACTCCACGGATCGCATATACGGCAGATAAACTGGTAGCTCCAATAATACCAAGCAGAGCTAAGCATTGTGACCGCGTGCGTGCATTAAACTACATTGTAAAATTTAAAGGGTTACTAAAAAAAAATATGCGAGATATATATATTTTTAAAAAATGACGCCCTGGCAGAGATATTTATTCAGAAAACGACACCTAAAACTGCTTTTTCACAAATGTGAAAATAAAACACTAAAAATGTTCCACAAACTTACCCCGGAAACAGTAAATATGATCCTCTTTATTATTAGTAGTAGATTTAATTTTAATAGGTCAGTTTGTTTATTTTTATGGTAGGTACGGGTGACTTCATTGAATTTCTTAATTCTCACCAACATGATGTAATGCCTTAGTGAGCTAAGAAATGCTTATTTTTAGCATGCTTGTGTAGGCCCATATTTCGAACGATTTAATCTCCTTCAATACTGCTTCATTGAGGGTTCAACATTCCACTTGTAGCATCACACAGCAGGACTGATAAAACACACAACATCTCACTCGACGAAGCCTCGGCTTTTTCTTTTCTACACGCACGATCTCTTTGGATTGGTCCCAGATTTCTTGCAACGCGATACAAGTCATTCTATTTGTATCCCGTTTGTCTGAGTCTGAATGACTGGATTTTCACTTACAAAGGCACTGTTATTAAACAAATAATAGATAACTCATAGAGACGAAGCTATTTTTTTATATTTAATGAAAAATATATGGAAGTATTGGTAATTACAGGGCTTACGACCAGTTTTTGGCTGGCTTAAGTGGTCACTTTATATAAATATAACAGCCGGCCGAAGACAGGTTGTAATCTATTATTTGTTGATTTATAATTATTAAGGAGAACACATTCTTATTGTGAAGTTGTAATTATTCAGAACACGGGTCTGTCTATGATGTTTTGAAAAAGTGTAACGTATAGATTCGAAAATTTGTCGTCAAAAATACTAGCGCTGTAACGTAGTTGGTAATGCACCTTCCCCGGATTGGAAAAGAGATTCCGGGTTCGAATCCCGGTAGCGCAATAAAAATATTTTTCGATAAAATTGATTTTATGTGTATGCCTTTATAATTAATACATTTAATTAGTATTTGAATTATAATTGTTTATTTTACATTTGATTTTCACCTATTATCCTTTTGGTATAAACCTATAAGATTATATAATCACGCACAATTTTCACAAATAACAAAAATGTTCATGTTTGTACAGAAGTCACGCTTGCAACCACGTCCATTCGTCAATACTTTAATATGAGTATATAATATTTAATGACAGGCATTAGATAAGACCAAATTGTTTACATTTCAACGAGCAATGAGTATATGGTACACGCTTTCTAATCTATATTTTGGATGTAGACACGTGTGTGTGTGTGTGTGTGCGTTTGATTATTCACGGCAGATGGTAAATAATAATAAATGTGAGGAAGTCAGCACTACCGAGGTAGATTTTATTCTTTTAATTGCGCTGATGCACCTCGGAGAAGCATCGTATGATGGGAAGTGATGTCACATTAATGCGACTATCTAGACCAGGGGTCGGCAGACTGCGACTCGCGAGCCACATGCCGCTCTTTTCATAGGCATTTGCGACTCTTCAACTCCGGCTCATACTTTCATCTACAATCATATTTGATACATGGAATAGTTTGTCTGCAACATATGACGCAATAAAAAAACTAGCATTTGCCATCCTCACAATCTTTAGTTCTACCAATTTATGTGAACAAACATCAAATAAAAATGAGTTAAGAAGCAAATTAACTAAAGATAATTTACGATCATGCCTCGGAAGCGATGCAAGGTCACCGTTCTAACTAGTAAACTTTCAAAGCCCAAAGTGTTTAATAATATAGGTTTTCTTGTTTTATAAGCTATATTATATTATTTTTAGTTCAAGTCATTGAAGACAATAACCGGCGACTATTGAACATATTATAAAAACCATTTTAAAAAAAAACCAAACTCTCAGCATATTATAAATACCCTCCATATTTTATTATATAATAATAGAGTTTGAGAACCTTTGACCGATTAAATCTATATTCTCCAGATCTAATTATTAAAGCATAAAGATGATAATATTATGGAAGGGAAGATATTTGTGTGAAATATCACCAGCATACATATTTTGTATTTGCTAACGTACGTAATTTATATATATGTGTATTTATAAAGATTTAGGTGTAATTTGGATTGTAAAAAATTCAAATTATTAAAAAAAAAAAAAAAACAATTTACTCTCTCCTATTAGTCGACAAAGCAATTTAACCGGCAAAATACATAAATATTAAATTTTGTACAAAGAATTTTTCACATTTTTTCAACTTTCGTTATTTATTCGTCTAATTGTCATACTTCAAAACGCTATGCCGAGAACTTGACACATACCGTTTAAAATCATTCTTTATTATATTTTTACACATACAGTTTCTCGATATTATGAATACGCATTGTTGATACTGATTAGTTAAAATTAAAATGTACATGAAAAATATTTCGTTAATTTAAAATTATATATCATACATGTATTATAATTATACTTGTCGAAGTGACACGACACAATTTGCGAATGCATAAACAAATTTCTTGCTGATTGCCAACGTCTACAAGAAGTGCACTTACCGCAAGTTTCAGTATATTGTCGACAATCTTTAATCGATGAAATAAGTTTAATTCTCTTTCAACAATTCCTAATTAATGAAAATTACATTTACATAATACAAAATTGTTCCAGAATGCACTTCTTTGCCTAAGAAAACCCACACACAACCTACACAACTGGTTTATTTATTTCATTCAGACTCGGACAAATTACTTTCAAAGGTGCATCACTGTCTACAAAATACACATTGCCGTGAATATAAAAACAAAACGATAAGAAAATTTATTAGATGTCAATCGTATTTTGAACTCATGTAGTATTCAGTGATGTAAACAGAGCAAGATGCTCGGAAAAAGCAGCCGGTGCGTATACCTTTACTACAGATAACCGTTCGTACCTTACGCATTTGCACATGGCAACTACGAAGAGATTTAGTGTACAAACTACGGCACTTTGAAGAAATTAAATGTGTCAAATATAAACATTAAACATACCTTAATTATCTGGTGATGTAGTCCTGAGATAGAAGAAACTTAATGTCTTTATTTATCAAAATTATAACCAACGAGCACCGACGACACACACTCCAGTCACAACTGAACTCCCGTTTATGAGGTTTGTGACTTGCAGCGGCTCACAGCCACTCCCAGCCCTAGCTAGAATAGAGGTATATATCTTCCAGCGCAGCTGTGAAAATGGCGATGCGCCGGTTGTTTGCTTGTAACTTGCGCCATCTAGTAATAAAAGTACATATCTGTGTCGATAACAAGGAATTCTCATTTTTTTTAAATGGTAGTTGTCTAAGGCTAATAATTTAGTTTCGTGTTTTGCAAATAGATGACTCAAAATATAAATAAATCACCAGCTTCATTACACCGATAAATTTTAAAAAATGTGCATGTACAGAATATGTTAGGTTAATGTTATAATAAAATATAACTAGTTTAATCCACCATAATATACGTAATATTAATTTTGGTATATTATTTATATCTTAATAAATATAACCTTTGTAATAAAGTATCCACAATTCATTAATTAACCATAAGTATCGGTATAGGGGATTACATATTCAAAGTCTTAACTACACCAATATCAGTGAGGTAACTGCAAAAATTGGGCCTCAATGCAGAATGAAAAAACGGGCCTCCTAAAAAGATTTGTATGGTTTATCTATTAAATAGTAAGAATAAAATTGTTAAGGAAAACACATTCTTATTGTGAAGTTGTAATTATTCAGAACATAGGTCTGTGATATTTTAAATACTAAATTAATGTATTAATTATAAATATATACATATAAAATCAATTTTGTCAAAAAATATTGTTTTTGCTTCACCGGGATACGAACCTGGATCTCTATTTCCAATCCGCAAAAACAATATTTTTCGACAAAATTGATTTTATATGTATATATTTATAATTAATACATTAATTTAGTATTTAAAATATCACAGACCTATGTTCTGAATAATTACAACTTCACAATAAGAATATGTTTTCCTTAATAATATATGTTGTATCAATGTGTCCAAAATTTAATAAAAATGAATTGATAATTCTGGCATCTGCAGTCGGTTTACTCAGAGGTATTTGAGATTTTGTAAAAATAATGTAGATGGCTTTCAAATAATGGAACGACAGGTGTATTAATTTGAAAAATGTAACATATAGGTTCGAAAATTTGTCAAGAAAAATACTGGCGTTATAGCACAATGGCAGTGCACTTCCCCGGATTGGAAATAGAGATCCAGGTTCGTATCCCGGTGACGCAAAAACAATATTTTTCGTCGAAAAATATTGTTTTTGCTCACTGGGATTCGAATCCCGGTGATGCAAAAACATAATTAATTTAGTATTTAAAATAACACAGACCTATGTTCTGAATAATTACAACTTCACAATAAGAATGTGTTTTCCTTAATAATATATGTTGTATCAATGTGTCCAAAATTTAATAAAAATGAATTGATAATTCTGGCATCTGTAGTCGGTTTACTCAGAGGTATTTGAGATTCTGTAAAAATAATGTAGATGGCTTTCAAATAATGGAACGACAGGTGTATTAATTTGAAAAATGTAACACATAGGTTCGAAAATTTGTCAAGAAAAATACTGGCGTTATAGCACAATGGTAGTGCACTTCCCCGAATTAAAAATAGAGATCCAGGTTCGAATCCCGGTGACGCAAAAATAATATTTTTCGACAAAATTGATTTTATATGTATATATATATATTTATAATTAATACATTAATTTAGTATTTAAGATATATTTTATTTTTAGAATTTAGAAAAAGCTGTTTGCCTCCTCGTTATAGAGTTGTTGTTGCAACAGGAGTAGCATCATTTTTTATGCTTCATATGGTGAGAAATCTCTCTGGAAAAGTTGGATCATAATTTGTGTTAAATATTTTTTTGTTTAGCATTTCAACAGTAGGTAGATATAGTTTTAGAAAACGCAAATTAAAGATTTTCACAAAAGCATGCAGTGGGATAATTCCATCAGAATTTGCAATGGCCGATCCAGTTACTTTCTGCTGTGCTGTGCACATTCTTCACACGACTCTCTCTACAATATACTACTGAAAATATTTTTAAAATCTCTAAAATTACAAACTTGAAACATGTAATATAAATTAAATTTGGAAGTAATTTTAATAAAATTAAAATATTTTGTATGAAAATTAATTTTGGGAATAAATTCAATAAAATTTAAAATATAAACAAAAAAATAAAGCAAGTATTCCTTAATTGCTAATAAAATACATATTCTAAAACTTTAAAAACAGAAATAAACATTTAATTACTAGAATAAAACTTGTTCGTTGTAATTTTGTATTGGAAATTAGTTATAGCAAATCACTGGACCAGGTGGATTACTCCTATCGCAAATAGTACAACATCCCATCAGTTCATAAAATCATTAAAATTCTTTTCAACTATTTTTTATAATACTTGAGGTCTAAAATTATTTTGAATATTATGTACTCATTATTATTTTGAATTCGCTAGATGACAGTTTCAAAGCTTAATCGTTATCATAACTTCCTCATCGTCGATTGATTTTAAAATCTAACGGCAAATTATTCCTTATGGAACTACGAAAACGTTGATGAGTTTATATACCTAGGTGCTCTTATTTCAAAACATGGAGGTTGTGAAACAGAAATCCGAAGGCAAATTGGAATGGCAAAATCAGTGATGAACAGACTAATGAAGATATGAATAGATTAGTACATACTAAAATAAACCAAAATCCGTCTGCTGTAATCTCTGGTATTATCCATATTACTGTATGGAATGTAAACTTGGACACTAAAAAAGAAGGAAAGGAATATGTTAGATGGTTTCGAGATGTGGTGCTGGAGGCGAATGATGTAACAAGTGAATGACGTATCCTGTTTAAACACGACCATCTATATAGTTCAAGACCGGGAGGAATGAAGAAGTATTGTGCACCAGGTACCAGATACTTCTGGAAACCATGATGCTCAGCAGTGAGCAGACGAAGAAGAAGTAGATTACAATATATTATTTAAAATATTTCTAGCGATTCAGCAATACACTTTCAATATCAATACTGTATTGCTTATATGACACCTAGTGCGTTATCATCGCTGTCAGCCTCACTCGTTGATAGAATATTGAATACCAGATTCTACAGAAGTACACCATTAGTATAGAGTATAGATATATTGAATACCAGATTCTACAGAAATACACCATCAGTATAGATAGATATACTTGATTTGCGATATACATTCCAACAATATAATTAGACACACCAAATTTTGATTTAATTCACTATTGACGGCGGATGATTGCCTCTCAATAACTGTACCGCTACGGGACCGCGAAGCGCGATAACCGCGGCTCGAGAAAGGCGCTGGGCGAAAGTCTATCTTGTCCGCTTCACGGAAATATTTCGCCCGGCACTTCGCGCCGCTGGAGTCCTGACGCCCCTTTGCGCGGCGACCGGCCGAGTGGAGGGGGGATAGCAGGCCGAGGCTGGCCCAGTAAAAATTACAAGTGATATTTTATGTTATAACTTGTTGTAAAAAATTATCATGATCATATAAGATGTAAAAATAAAAAGAGTTTTGAGAGGGCGATCGCCCGGAGATAATATTGAGTTCAATAACAGAATACAATTTTAGCAAGATGGGGCCACTCCATACACAGCTAGAGTTTCAATAGAGAAGCTGAGGGGAATTTTTCCCAATAAAGATTTTCTATCAGCAAGTACAGAGACATACCCTGGGCACCTCGGTCAGCGGACCTTACACCGTGTGACTTTTTTTGTGGGGATATCTTAAGTCGAGAGTTTACAGCAACAATCCTAGAACAATTCAGGCCCTACAAGAAAATATCCCGCGTGAAGTTGCTGCAATTGAACCAACGCTTTGCTCTCGAGTGTTTGCAAATTTAAGAGTCCGAATGCAAGAGAAATGGACGGAATTTAGACGATATTGTTTAAAAAACGTAAAATTCGCATTGTTAAATTCAATTTTGTATAAATAAAGTATGAGAATAACATTGTAGTTTTTTTAATTATTTAATATTAAACTTGAAAATTTTCCGCTAGACACTCTTTTGAACATAATTTATTAATACTTTAATTAATACAGTGTAAAATAAGCTTATTGACTTAGAAAAAAACTATTTAATTAATTCTAATTGCTATTGGCTTGATTTTTTTTGGATAATTGAATTGAATAGTGATTCTCCATTTGGTTGGATAATCTCTAGCCTTTTTTGAAATAGTTTTTATTATCATATTTCGAGTTGTAATTATTGGTTTGAGATGTATGGATGTCCCTTTTGAGAAATAACAAAGAAAAATAAATTTCAAGACAAAAGACAACCGTTTACACTATTTGCAAATAAGTACTGTTAAAATGGCAAGAACTTATGCATCAGCCTGATATATGTTGCGCAATCAACATTTGTGGTGGTCACGAGGAGATGGAGGGGATGTAAACTAAATTAACACGTCTTTCCATGTACAAATTCACACATTTATTTACAGTACAAGGAAATATGAAAAAAGGAAAATTATTATTGATACTTAAATCTAACCTTAATTAATCGCGGAAGTACTAATTGTTTAATTGTTTTTCCCATTCACTTTTGTCTGTCTTCACATTCATGGTCAATTGCATGGCCACATGTGGTCCGCCATGGGTACGTGCGACAAGCGGGATTTGGAGCTTACCCCTGGTACAGTTCACGGACGCGGGCTCCGCAGCTTCGCTCGCCATGTGGTTTCATGGTGGGTGGCCTTCGGTCCTCCGCTGTGAGCGGTGGAAATATCCGCCGCTTGCCTCGTGTCCAAGGCGGGGTCCGCGGATATCTTCCAGGAGTCACATCGCAGCTTCTTGGCAGTTTCGTCTCGAGGTAAATTCGTGGCGTCCCAGAGGTGCGTTTGACAGTCGTAGAGCGAGAGAGACAAGCTTCGGCTTGGCAGAAATCCACTCCGGCAATGCGCGGGGGAGGGGCTAGCTACGGGGTTCACATGCATCCGCTGTGGACGCATGTTATGAGTGGGGCGAGGAGGGGCTTGCATTGTCCGGCGCGCGGCCCCCACAGCAATATTAGAATAAAGCTAGTTATTAATTTAAAATTCGCGCTGAAAATATATTCGTAATACTTGAACGTCACACGTGAGATGCGACCCTAACAAACCTTATATATAAATTTTGTTTGAAGTTTAATCATGAATAATCTATGGTTACTTCTTTTTATTTATGGTTGTCAGCATGTAAGGTTGTCAGTTAGTCTATGGAATTAACAGTATATATTTTCAAAAAGTTTTGTTTTGCTCATAGAATAGAGGTATATGTTTTGCTCTTTGCTGTTTGCTTTACGCATGGTTAGCGCAAGATTTTAAATGAAATGTTATAGTCTTATTCGACTAAGAGAATAACGAATTAAATAGTAACCTTAAAAAATAATATTCATATACAAAATTTTAGTAAAATGGATTTTCCTCTCCACATTGAAGTAATTCAAAAGTCATCTTCTAATGCCTCTGAAGAAAGCATAATTAATTTTATAAATCCTTTCTTGGATAATTTAGCATTTATAATGCCAGGAACGACGTTTCGACAACAAGATTTTGAAGATTTCCCAAATATTCAGCATCATGTGACAGCTATTAATTTGTGTGCTATAAATCAAAACAGAGAAACTGTGGATAAGAGAACAAAAGAAATCAGATATCATGTATACAAATTAGATACAGTTAAATGTACAACTGACTCCATGGAAGGGGACAATGAAGAGGATCTTCCTGCATTCAACAGTTGGCAACTACCTTCGGAGGAATTTGTTGGATTATGGGATAATCTTATTTATGATTCAAATGTCAAAGAAGACACCCTAAACTTTGTAGAAACCACTTTACTTTTCTCTGATAAATGTATTGATTCCAATATCATAAACTGGAACCGAGTAATGCTATTTCATGGACCCCCAGGCACAGGAAAAACTAGTCTATGTAAAGCATTGGCACAAAAGCTTTCAATCAGACTAAGTAGTCGATATTCAAGAGGACAACTGATAGAAATCAATAGCCATAGTTTATTTTCCAAGTGGTTTTCAGAAAGTGGAAAACTTGTGTTGAAGTTATTCAAAAAGATACGCGAATACTTGGAATGTTCAGAATATTTAGTGTGCGTATTAATAGATGAGGTTGAGTCCCTCACGCATGCGAGGACAGCATCATTTTCTGGTTCAGAGCCTTCGGATTCCATTCGAGTAGTAAATGCTATCTTGACCCAGTTAGACCAGATCCGCGAATACCCTAATGTTATTATCTTAACGACATCTAATATGACCGGAGCCATTGACTTGGCATTTGTGGATAGGGCCGATATAAAGCAGTATATTGGGCTACCATCTGTGGCTGCCATTTATCAAATTTATCTCTCTTGTATCAGTGAGCTCATGAGAACTGGAATAGTTACACCAATGGAACAAATATTTTTTTATAGAACTTTGGAAATGTGCTCTTTTGAAGAAAATGATTCCACAAAACAAAGCTTAGAATTATTATCTTTGGCAAAGTACAGTGTGGGTCTCAGTGGACGAAGTCTGCGAAAAATACCTTTCTTAGCACATGCATTGTTCGTCAACTCCGCTACAGTCCATCTTCATGTATTTTTGAAAGCGATGAAGGAAGCGATCACAAAGCATTTTGCAGATAGTGAGGTTTTTGCGCCAAACTGTGGAAAAATTAAAAATGCTTAATAATGTATACAAATTATTTAGCACAGTGACATTATTAGCAATTACATTTTAATTAAAACAAAGCTTGTTTAATTAGGGAGACTTATGTTGTGTCATTGGTATTTTCATTTTTCGCTTAATTATTGAGGTTGTATTTCTTCATTGATACAGTGAGTAACAAAATTGAGCAGACACCACTTACTTAAATGAACTCAAAGTGACATATTCATCTAAATATTATTTAATATATTGAAGAATAGCCAAAAGTTTATGATCTATCTATGCTTAAATATATCCCTTATATTTTTGTTTAGTTTGTACTTGCCAAGATGATTTCTTTAAAATGTATATCCATATTAATAGATATCAGTATAATGTACTAGATATTAACAGGGCCAGCTAGGAAAATTCTGGGGCTGGGTGCGAAGTTTGGGCATGGAGCTTTCTTATTTATTTATATCTATCTACACATAAGGGTTGCATACATTGCCTGAATATTTTATAGCTTAAAGTATTCATTATATATCACAATGAATAAGCTCTTTAACTTTCCATATGTATCACAAATAACATCAATGCGCAAGTATAATTTAATAGCATTCAAAAGCATTTAAAAATATACAAATATGTACATAATAAGGTTTAGAGACTATATATTTGAATTACACTGGGACTGAATAAGTTGACAAAACTCTATGTTTTTCTTTATTTATATATTACGAGCGCAATTCCTCAGTATGCACAGGGTTAGGTCGATAAGCATCCACACCCTTTAAACCTTGTTCACCAATAAAACTTAAACGTGAAAAATTTCTTAAAAATAGCCAATTCAAGAACGAGATTGAATTATTTTTGATTATGTTTGCATTATATTATTGTTGTCAAATATTTTTTCTACGATATTTAATATTGGCAGTGTTGATAATCTTCATTTTTGTTATAAAAATAATATGCTGCAGAAACAAATGACCAGACTTTTCATCCAAAAATTTTTCCAGACAGACCGGACACTTCTTTATCTTTCTCATTGTACGATTTGTGTTAATTTCACCAGTGTTTTGTCATTACATATTATTATCGATTATATTAACAATGAAAGGTTTTGGTATATTATTTATTATAAATACAAATTAAATGTATTTAAAATATCGCAGACCTATGTTCTGAATAATTACAACTTCACAATAATAATGTGTTCTGCTTAATAATATTATTTATAAACTTTTGTATATTATTTGTTCCTTCTATTCTCCCTTTTTGTCAAACCTGAGGACAACATTTCATCAAATCATTGAATGCTTCCAGGAAAATAAATCTCGTTAGTGTTGAAGATTGCTATTTAACATGTTATTAATGCTATGCTGTTATTAAAAATGTATTTTCTGTAAAATTTGACTATAATAATATTTAAGCATTAACTCAAAATTGAGACAACTCTATGTATGATAAGCTAGTGTGCCATAATATACTTTTTATTTATTCTCTTAAAATGATATTTCAGTAATAATAACTATTGAACTCTTTGAGTAGTGTACAATTGAATGGGGGAGATTTAATAATAAAATAAATATCACTTAGAAAGATACAACGAGCAAATCAATCTTTTGAAAAAATAAAGTTGGTATTAACGGGACTTGATTTTTCTGAATAATTGCAACTATACAAATAAAAATGTGATTATATTTAAAATATAGATTTTATAAATAAAGATGTCAAACATCTCTAGCGTAACATCTGAATGACGAGAGAGATTGAGCTGTAGAAGTGGAAGTTAAGTGTGAAGCTTATAAAAAAATTCTATCGTTACAGCAATCAGGTAAAGAAGGAGGTCTTCAAAATAGAGTAATCAGATTAATATTCGATATACATGTATTATACTTATATACCTGAGTCCCGCGTTATGTTTTTTAGATTCTGACAGAATATTTGTTTGTAAATTTGTAAATAAATCAATTTGGCTTGCAAAGCTAGGCTTTTATTCATAAGCGATTTGACTGTCCATTTAATTTATTCCTGCAATTTTATTTTATTTCTCAGGAATCGCGCTATTTTAGTTAACTAATTTATTATTTGTGCTATATCCGCAATTCAACATTATCATTATTTGTGATAGTTAATATCTCATCGCTAATGTAATTATACATGTTGCGCAAAGGATGTATGGTTTACATTAAAGTCGCCGATCTATGCTTCACGCTTGGGAAGACGAGCAAGTGTCACTGAAGAAGCTGATTAGCTGTATTATTGAAAAATAATCCAGCGCTCAATTGGTTTGTGTGTTCCTAGTGCTGCGATGGATGCTTCAATTAGCTTTGCTTGTGTTCGTAATAGCGAGGCTCAGAAAAGCGCGACAGAAGCCTGTGAACTCATTCTGTCGGCTATGCAGAAAGGATGGAAAGGCATAAGAAGAAAAATGTGTGTACTCGTTTTCTGTTGGCGCACTGCAGCGGAGAAGTCTGGTGAGAGAATGAGATTCCAGCCGCAGTGCACCTATATTTATTTTAAAATATGGTCAGACCAATGGGAGAAGTTTATAATCTCCACTTTTGCACCAGTTGGTCTGCTTGTGACATTACCTCTGCCCGGCGGTCGGTCCGCCGAACTAGAGCGACACTGAACGGGCGCGACACCATGTCGAGTCACTTATCAAAATATAATACAAATGTGAAATAAATCACAAATAATTGTGGAATATCGCGGGCATTAAACAATTATTATCCAGATCTAGCTCGCGATATCCACAACATAATCAAGGCATTTATTTCATGCAGAGGATGGGCGAAATTTTTATTTGCATCGTCCCATACATAAAATTAATAATCGGTAGCCCTTTCGATTACCGTTGATTCTTCAGGCTGACACTTTGCGCTTCGTGGTTTTTTATTTATAAACCCGCTCGGTGCCTACCGAGTTCATATGAGGAGGTTGGTCCCTCGCAGGGCTACTCGTTGGCACTCTGTGCCTAATAGACTTACTAAGCCCACTTGCTTGCGCTCAAAGCCCGGCAAGCTCACAACCTCACAAGTGGCTAATCCATGAGCGCCTGCAGTCTCCAAAAGCGGGCCTTTTCGCAGCCACCCGTCGGTGCTTGGCGCTCGGCAGCTCCTCGCGAGAGGACACCTTGCTAGGCCCGTCGCAAGGTGAAATACTGTGCAGAACAATACACATATATATTGTCCATTTACATTACAAGACAAAAATTTGCTGTGACCAAATAATAATATGAATAAATATGATCAAAGTTTCCCAACAATAGTTTTGTTTGGTAAATATTAATTCTAAAAAGGCAATAAATAATATATAACTTTAACGCAAATTCGATTTTTCCATAAATCAATTAGCGCGTTCAAGCCGAATGATACTCTTTCCCACTTTAGGCGGCTGATTGATCTATTAATGTAGTTATTTTTACCCCTCCCATCAGACGAGCTAAGCGAGAATGATCTTCAAATAAAAGAGCAGCGTGTGTGAGGAAGAAGAAGATAGGGAATGAGAGCAAGAACAGGAGGAGTTTGTTAAGAAGTTAACTATAACATATCTCGAGCAAGCATTCAATCGCATTGAGATAAAATAATCAATCACAATGTAGTTATCTCGGTAGTTAAAATAAATAGAGGCACTTACAAAATATTTCAAATAATCATTTACAGAAATGGGAAAATTGACAATTAAGCTTAACATAAAATTTTACAACAATAATGCCATTAGCAAACATAGATATTATACACATAAACGGGGAATTTTTAATGATAACTGTAATGCCTCTGAGAAAAAGAATATTAATATACATTGGTTCCACCGAAACCACCTAATTACCTATAGTGGAAAGGGTAACTAAAATTATTTAAATAAGTTGATTGTACATGGTTTAACCGCCGAAACAGCTGATAATAATATTATAAATAGATTTTTTAAATTTCATTCAAAAATCTTAACCATTAGACCAACATGTACTCTTTGCTTTTATTATTTGATATTTTTATCCTTTAATTTAACTTATATATATTTTCGAACTGTAATATGGTGGATTAGAATCAATCCTATTTTTTATTGTATTCGATTTATGCGATTTCACTTAGTGCGAGGTAATTTCAGGCTGAATTAATCATGTTAGATGAGTTTTTTCTGTACACCAAATTAATTTGCCAGAGAGTGTAAGAAAATATAAAAGATGACAAAAACAAACAAACATACAAGAAACACTCAAATTTTGATAACCGAAAAGTTAAAATGAACAAATATTAATATATATTTATACAGTAAAACCGCGATATAACGAAACCCGATATAGCGAAAAATGACGTATATCGAAAAAAAAATCGAAATTTAGTCCCTAAAACCAATTTTTCATACAAAAATGCATTTATATAACGAAATCCCGTTAATATGTATAACAAAATCATTTTTGTCCCGTACGAAAAAATGCCAATACATTTACGTAAATTTATAACGAAATAAAAAAATGTTAAAAGATGAAAATATTATTTCGCACTTACAAAGCCGCGCCGATGCATCTGCCGTATGCGAACGGTTTTATGGTCTTCTCGGCGGTGCGCGGCGGTCGGCCGACAAGGCAGTAAAACAATTCAAACTTCTTCTTGGGTTCATAGTAGGCCCATAAAACCATTTGACATAATTCTTGCGGCGTTCTCTGACACGTTTTACGTACACATACGCCTCTAATATGATTGCAACCCAGACCCAAATAGCTGTAAAATACAAAAATTAACAGGAACCCCCCGAAAGTTGCAGTATGTACTTATTGGAAATGTCAGTCTCAGTGTAACGTCTGTAGAGTTAGGTTTGTTCAGCTTTTAACGCGATTATTGCATGACCGAACTGAATATTTACATAAATTCATTTTCGTTTGACAATTGTTTTCGTGTGAACTCGTCAATAATATAAATAATTCGTTAAAATATTTTATGGACTATTTTTGTACGGTATTTTGTATTTCTATTAACTATTGTTTTCGTGTATTTTAAGTGTACAATGTTAACGATAATTTTTAAGTGAACAATTTTAACGATTATAAATAAATTTTGAAGTGGTTGCCGCCGTTACCGGTAAGTACCTTCGTAATTTATATACGACTCATTTTATAAAAATGCCGCGATTCAACTGTAAGATTGTTATTTTTGAATTATTTTGTATGTTTCATGCCCAAAACTATGTTTGAAGCGGCTATACATTTAAACACAATTAAAATATTGTTTTGTGTTTGCAATATTCTGGAATTTACAAAAATATCTTCCAATTGGTGTTGAATAGATTCCGTTCTTAATTTAATTCCTTTGATTATCCATTTGCTTATCTGTTTTAATAACAAAACTACTAAAAATATGTAGGTATTCAGTTCCTTATGGCCTTTTTCCTCCTTTTTTTGCAGAATTTGCGATCTTTTTTGAAGCCGCGCAACATTTTTTTGCGACGGCGCGTAACATATAGTAGTTTTTTTTTTTTTTTCGTTATATGTGGGAATTCGTTATTACGAATTTTTATTTTTTGGTCCCTTGGATTTCGTTATATCGCGGTTTTACTGTATTTATATATTAATATTGGGGCTACCCAACGCATTAGTTAGAGTGAAACAAATAATATGGACAATAACTTAAAGTTAAGACAGATGGTATCGACATGCGCAGGTGCAGTGATAATATCACTGCACCGAAAACAGTATTTTTAAATGTTATTTTAAATGTCTTAGAAATTTGAAAAACAAAAAATGACAAAATTTTCATCACTATTTTCGTGAAGATTACATAAAATAAGAATGAAATCGTTTTCATAATTATTGAGTTATCGAGTTTAAGGCGATCTATGGGGAGTGTAAATACCCCGCTTCGGGAAGGCAAGGTTAAAAGGCTTTCTTGTTTTTTTGAGATTCATGTTTTCTCATGAATCTTGAGATTTATTACAGGACCATTCTCTGGCTTATGGTAGATAACATTTTTGTTTGCTAAATGCCTTCAAAATTGCACTTGTTTACGCATGTTAGGTACAAAATCACTTTTGTCACTTGAAATTTTCAGGGGTGATGTATTTCATACCAAATTCACAGGTTCACTAGTTTTGAACATAAATTCTGTTACAGATTGGTGTGTTAAATTTCGTTGAAATTGCATGGCTCGTTCAATGTTGTGATCATTTGTGATAAAATGATTTTCAAGTTTATTGATTAGTTTTAGGCTTTCTAGGATTGAATTTGCTGTTATTGCACTTCCTTTTTCATTGTCACTACTTTCTTCTGAATTAACGTGATCCTATAAAACAATCTCAAGTATTTCCTCCTCATAAAGAGCTTTTGTCACCTGTCGATTCTGCAACATTCTCAATTGTTAGTTCTTCAACGCCTTCTCGGCCAATTGTATGTACCACAGTTGTGATGTCTGAATGCAGTTCTGTTGTATTTGTGCTAACATGGTTAGTTTTAACACAACCTGGCCAAATTGCTTTCTAATAAGCATTCAAAGTTGATGGCTTTGATTCAGATAATGCCACACCAACATATTTCACCGAGTACATAATTGAATTTTTCTGTTGATGTTGTATTATATGAAAAAAAGATACTGTGTTATTTGAAGACCATGTAAAAATAATCTGTAAAGCAGAATTATATTCCGGCCCACAAGGCTTTCTCCAGTAAGTTCTCAAATTAAATAGGATTATTGCCCCCTGATTGTGACCTGTTGGTGTCTTTGACATTTTTCCTCCACTTTTCTCTGCAATTTCAGTGCAGCACAGTTCGAAAAGCCATTGCACTAGGATAGTCAGTAGCGTCTTTGGTCTGGTCAGTAAATCACGTTGGAGATTACCTTTTTCCTCTATGGTGTTCCATCTTACCACCAATATTTCTAGATTATCATACTCTCTGAAAAATTGAAGAATGTATCTTGGACAAATCGTGGGTAATCTATCTTGGACCCTAGATTGTTTTAAAATTGAGGTGTTAATAGGCATTGTTGTCCAAGAGATTCTAAGCATTTACCTCCAGTGCCACATTTCAAAGGCTTCAAGTTTCTTTCTCTTTAACTAAAGGTTGTATGTAGGTTGTTCTCTCTAAGGATGTAACCAAACAGTAATGCCTGGAGGTTACTGTGATTCTAGACCAGCATTGTCTAACTTGCGGCCTTTGAAAGTATTTTTACGGCCTGCGTCTCATTTAAAATTTTTCATAAAATTAAAAATAATTTAACTGTTTTCCAACTAATGTGTTTTTTTGGCCAAAACTTAAAAGCACTAACTGAAGGAACTTAGACAAAAATATAAAATATGAACATGAAAACTATGGCCACAATGTTTCCATTAAAAACCTTGATTCTGTTTTTTTTAATTATTCTTAGTTACAAATTATTTTTTTCGCATAAATATAATTTTGAGGTGACGTTGTGATGATCCACATGTAACCAACTGATGGAAAAAATATGAATTCCGAGAAACTTCTAGAGCAGGGCGGGGGAGAGGTGAAGACGGTCGAGGGTTGAAAAACGAAAGCTTCACGACAGTCGGGTCCGGGCGGGCGAAGAGGTGGGGTTCGAGCTTTCGGAATCGTCAGATGGGTGTCGGTCGGCTTTGCGCGGGGAGCGGGGAGGGAAGGGGTAACCTAGAGCGGACTTGGGATGAGTTTACGCGGCCGCGAGAGTTGTTAGAGTTTATCTAATGTGAAAGTGATAATCGATTAACTTACGACGGTCGCGAAAGTGTTGGCGGACAATTTATTCGATCCGGATATTATCGCGGGAGACGTGTGTTAGTGCCCAGAAGGACGTCGGCAGCGAGGACCTGATCGAATCTTGATGAGTTTTTTTTGCATGCCTTTGTTGACTATCATTCTATTTTACCGCATTTTTAATATATGTTTTGATTCTTTATGATTGCTCAAAATTATAATTGAACGATAACCACTTTGGTTGCTGCAGAGCTCGGTTTTGAATAATATAAATTGGTGTAATCATGGAGAAACAAAGTATCAATGTGTATTTTAACCATTTGTTATATTATATATTGCACGATTAATCCACAAAAGGAATTAACAAGCTACTACCATTGTTGAATGATTTCGGCGATATTACACACAACAAAATGAGGAACTGCATTTATTTATTTATCTATTTACTTCCTTCGGCCAGCGAGCTGATCTGAATATTCTGATATGTAAGCCTGCTTGAAGGAGTTCGAACGTGAGCGAAAGGGTTTAGGCTGACCTTCAGGGCGTCTGGTACCTATGGTGAAGTATAGTTTGGCACTGATATATGGGCGAGTCGCGTTGATTTCGAGACCTATCGCTGAGAGAATTTAGATCCGCCACTATGCCTTGTCGTCACCTACAAGAGGCTACAGGCTAAGGTGACGATTCCGCGGCGGTTTCGGTTCTCTCAACATACGTTATGTGCGCCACAAACTGTATGTAGCTTACGAGCGTATCAGGTGGGTTCCTGTAGGATTTTCCGAACACCCCGTACCTCAGTATAGTTGAGGAGGATGATAGTAGGATCTCTAGAGGTTAATACCCCGAGACAGTGTTCCTGAAATGTGCTACAATTAAGCCGCCACGTCGGCAATCCACACACATACACACGCACCCGCATGCAGTAATAATAATCCTAACTATTTGTTCCTGGCCTTATTCGAGATGCATTGTTCGAGACACCGAGGATCATCCTGCAGATAAATTAAACTATTCTTCTGACACCATTGTCACATGACCTACGTGTTCAGACGCACCCAAGGAATTAAGGGAATTTCCTGATAATCGTACTGTCATGTCACAATCATCACAATTAATTACCTTCAGTGGTGGACGCGGCCCGGATTGGCCACTTTCCTACCGATACTGAATAGCTGTCACAATCATCACAATTCATTACCTTCAGTAGTGGACGCGGCCCGGATTGGCCACTTTCCTACCGATACTGAACAGCAACGTATTGGAGATACAAGGACCTCGGCCATGCATCTTGAATGAGTCATAACAAATGATATTGTTCACTTAGACATTGGCCGAATCAAAACTTTGGATTATCATCATCATCATCTTTAAACTTTTGAACGCGTTGGGTGACCAGGGTTCGGGGTTGGAAATTTGTCGTCTCAGACGTACAGATTTCCAATTTGGGGTTTTGTACAGGGGAGCCGAACGATCGCCACAGACTGGTGTCTGGGGAACTTATCATGTAACCACGGAACATATTTGTCAAGCGAGGCAGGCACTTAGCATGTCGCATGTCGTTTCACATGTCCACATAATTTATGAACAGCTAGGCGACACCACGAAGCGGCCACAGTCACGAGTACGAGTCTACGACAAGGTTGGTGTCATACGTATAATTTCACCCTCACTTTACATTTTAGCTCCGAATAATGCGTACATATGTATAATTTCTTCCACACTCTTACATTCTAGCTCTGAATAACACGTACATAATTAATACTATAACGGGCGCGCTCGAATATCATACCGCTTGACGGGAAGTTTTCCGTTACTTAGTCGTATACCATAAGATAATCGGTATATTTATTTTAAATAATTGCTCTATAGGTATTTGAACGGCTATAATATTTGGATATTTGTAATCTTTAGGTATTTGAAAATTGAAAACGCGGGTTAAACGAACTAGGAGCATTACGGACATAACATAGGGAATATTCTTAACCGCTAGAACGATCACGTTGGCCAAATTTAGATATTAAGCGAATAGACTAGCATTAAGCGTAAAAAATTAATATTAAGCAAGGTAGAAAGCTAGATCTCCACACTGGCGACCGGGAGAGCTCGCACGTAGGAGAATACCGAATCCATAACAGGGGCGTGTCTTGCGAGCAGGACGCCCGCACAGGGAAAGCGTAAATTCCGCGTTAAATTAGAGGAGAATTATTATTTATTATAAAATTCTATATAAATAGGCTTAGAAAGTCGAAATCATCTCGTTGGTGCCTTGGACCAGGAGTTATATTATTTATTATAAATTAATATTATTAGAAAATAATCGGAAATCACCTCAACGTTAACTGACTTTTCAATTACTTTTTTTTTGGTCTGGAAGAAGCTTGAAAAAATGGCCCTTGGGCTAAGAGAAGTTGGACAGTGCAGTTCTAGATGATTTGAATTCATTGAATTATGTACTAACTAACATTACGATGTTGTAAGGTATGAGGAGGATATTATTTTGTTTTAAATTATATGGATGTAACCAAAAACAAATAAAATATATTTAACATTCAGCATTTTGTCATCAAAATAATATGTGAAAGATATCTATTTATTTTTCTTCCTGCAAAGAAAGAAAACTTTTGTAGCTAGCTAACTATACAGGAATATAGGTATGCTTTCATGATGTAAACTTTCTTACTTCGTTAGGTCGAACCGATTAAATGATAGTACAAAATATAATTGATCACTTCGAAAACATTTTTTTTCAAAAATATCTTATGCTCCAAAAGTTTGTTAATAGCTTATACATAGGTATATCATTCCTTTCGAAAGTATTTTATTATAAACATTGCAAATGACTATTTGAAAGTGCTATTTTTTTTATTCATAGGAGTTTCAAATAGACTGACATAAACTTACAGATAAATTAAAAAATGATAGAGATTTTAGTATTGAATATTTTGTTGTAGGTTGCGAAGAACGAGTAAAAGTATGTAAAGCAATAATTATAAACGTGGATGGTGTAACTGCCAACGGAGTTTAAAAAAAGGCAAATACAACTTCAGTTGAATTGAGAGCAAAATCCACTGGCTCTAGTTCTAATGCATTATGTAGGGATATACTCATTGCTGTAGTTGTAAACTTCACAGAGGTTTTACATTAACACATTCTTTCTGTGTGTATAAATTAAACCTTATACCATACTATTCCTGTACTGTGCTTTACTGTACCATGAATTAGATAAGGGAAATTGAATTAAATGAAAATGAATACTCTTATACTCTGGTATAAGAATCTGGCATTCGTAGTATACATTGTAGCGTAGTTTTGTAATATACATTGATTGTGTAATTTTGTAATATTAGAATTATTAAAAATCAGTGTACCTTTGTACATGTTATACTAAAATCGTTAAGACAATTATATATTAATTAATTATACATTTGTAACGTCAAGCTTCATTTTTCAAATACAAATTTCATTTTTACTTTAGATTTATTAAATTTTTTGATTCCTTTGATCATGGACTGTGGGAATACAATATTTGAAGATAATTACTTCTTTACAAAGGATAAAATTCTCAATATCAATCATTCCCTGGTTAAATATTTACACAGGAATTTACATGAAATGTATTTTAAAATTGCTGTATTGGATACATTAAAAATAAAAGGATACATATTATTACCATCAAACAATTCATTAAATCCCACTCCTCACACACTTGATTAAACTAGTTATAGTTTACACACAATTATTAAAAACTGTTTACACCTGAAACAACTAAAAAGCATTTTGCACCCTTTAAAACATTTAATATAGCACAAAACTTTTTTTATTATTATACTCTTTCATTAAAAAGAAATAGGTTAATAAAACTTGTTTACTTAATTCACACTTTTATTTCTTCATTGGCATATAGATTTAATGAGTTTTGTATTATGGTATTGTGCTATGGTAATTTAAATAGTGATGACTTAAAAAATTTTGTTTTTTGACAATTCTCTTGCCCAATGACGCCAGATAAAAGGGAGCTTACTGTAATATTTTCTTCTCGTGTTTGTTCCGCTTTTGAATGTTAGTGATCATGCTGGCGATCATTATTTGTTATATGTTATTTATTTTCAGCAGTTTTAAATAGTTGGACTTTCCAAATTTAGAAGACAGAATGTCCTCTATTTTCCGGGATCTCTTCTACTCATAATGAGATGAATGATGAGATGCCGGATCTGATATTTTCCTGGATGTTTTGTGATATTTTAAAAATACTGCGATTTCTAGGGTTTATTGTTATAAGGATTTTTTTTTTTTTTCGTTTTTATTGTTTTATTTTATTGTCATTGGTGGATCCTATCACCCCAGCTTATTTTTAGAAGTCATTGGTAATGGTACACTGTATAATATTTTCACTCATATACATTGTTTAATATTTTATTTCTCATATTTTATTTAAAATGGTTTATTGGAACATATAATGCTGTTAGGAATATTTATTTTTAATATATGGTTTTTATAGTGTAAGTGTAGTTATACATTTATAACAATGGAAAAACCAACAAATGCATTCAACAAAGATAAATGTTGGTAATAATATAGAAATACAAAAAGACAACTAATATATTGTTATTTGTATGCAACACAGTTAACACATGAATTGTTTAGATATAAAAATAATGTTGTGTTTTGATATAACTAACATGCTATTTAAACCATTTTATACATAAACTTAGTTTGAATTTCATTCAACAATTAAGACTATCTCAAAAGCTGTAGATTGCTCTATATTCACTAGTTTTAACTAATCAAAATAATGTAATATGTATTACTCAAAATATCTTGAATATTGGAAAGAACACAATATGATAATCTTTATTCAGTTGCTCATAAAATTATTTATATCACAAGACATTAGAGTTATTAATCTCATAGCTACATGGCACTGTAAATACTTACAGTGGAACTTCGCTATTGTACAATTCATTCCAGGAGACTGTTTATTTATTAGGTGACTATTTATTAGGTACTATTATAGGGTCCGAGACATGAGTTCCACTTTAAAAATTCGTAATGAGTTATTTTTTCTGTTCACTTGTCATTCTCACTGCTTTTCTTTTAAGCTTGGTTAAATCACTTTGAAAATCTTTTTTGGACCCATGATTATATTTATTTTCAATGAAAATATTATAAATAATCAAAAATATAAATAAAATAACACAGGTTCCATAAATCTTACGTTACAAATTATGTTAAGCCAACGCGGAACTGATCATGTTACTCGGATAGCGTAGTATGAATTCCGAACATACAATGGAGTAGTCAAATTTAATTAAAAAAATAAAAGTAAAAGTTGAACGAATGCCGAGTGAGAGGCGCGGACAAATGGCGGAGTATCACTATGTATGATAAATTAAAGTAGTAAATCAAATTTGAAGTCACGTACTGTACTAGTATGTATTAAAAACAAATACATAAAATGTAAAGTCATTATACCTTAATGGAAATTGTTCAACACAAGATTGAGGCAAATAAATGTTTTTCTTATGTCCATGTATCGTCTTGTTATGTTCGTGTCCTGAACTCAATTATAGATGAATTACTAGAGAAAGGATAAGTTGTAAACATAAATATATTTGTCTTTAAATAACACCAAATGCAATTACATTTTGGATTATCCATCAACCTAAATTTCAGTTTAACATATTTGACTACAATTACCAGTAATTAAAATACAATACATGAAAACTTACTTTTCTCCACCTAAATAATTATTTTATTTTGTATTATTAATGACACATCCTTATAAACAATTGTGGGGAAGACCCATCAAACTCAACACTGTTCTTTCATCTTGAATGGTTTCCTCAAAATGATACAAGTATATTGACAACCCTATCCAGTGGCGTAACTAAATAATTGGGTCCTAATGCAAAATGGAAAAAGGAATCGGCTCCAATACGAAATAGAAAGGCGCTCTGTATATATATATATATATATAGTATTTTATACAAGATAAAATAATATTAACTACGCGATTTTATTAATTAAATAGCAGAAGAAAATTATTCTCTTGTGTCCTACAATATTCATATTTTCATGAAAAAAACAAATGTACGTTTTAGACATTAATATTTTGCTCTTGCAACTGGAAAAATATAATTAGTTCGCTTTGCGGCGATTATCTGGTTCTTAACTCATTTAATGATGGAGTATTACTGTATACATTGATAATTTAAAAAAAATATAGATGCGTACATGGTTTACATGTAGACCAGTTTTCATTTAGAAAGAACAATTGAATTAATGTGTGTAACAGCCCGTTTCAAAAACACCTAATACTTTTTATTTTTTTAATATTAATTTTTAAAATACTAAATAAATACATAGTGCCGGAAAACTAGCAGGAAATAGAATACACAACACACACAGAGCTTATGTATTTTATGATTTCTGTCTGATGCCGTGTATATGTGAATATATAATGTTTTTAGGAATATTTATCTTTAAAATATGGCTTTTATAATGTATATTATAAATTTCTAACGATGGAAAAACCAACAAATGCATTCGAAAAAAACAAATGTTGGTAATAATATAAAAATACAAAAAGACAACTAATACATAAAAACATAAATATAATCTTAATTTACAAAATTCAAATACAGTTAATACCCCGAAGTTATGCGATAGGTGAGACAGACGAAAATCGCTTAACTCGAATTCGCGTAAGTCGGGGTACTTTGCATATAAATACATACAATTTTGTTTAATTGGGACCAAGGACTAACAAAAACACTAGTTTAGAAGAAAATTTTAAATAAAATTGCAGTTCTTTATACATATTAATACAAAATATTAAAAAAATAAACGATTTACGTAAAAAAGTTATTTCAATGCCGGTGGCTTCATAAAATCTAATAAATTAGTCTGACGACACAATGCCTTCTTTTTTTCACGCAGAATTTCTTCGTAGCAAGTTAATAATTTTTTTATTCCTTTCTTTGTAGCTATAATGTGTTCTTCGTTGGAGTCTATGTTTTATAAAATTTTTAAGCCATTTTCAATTGAGCTGAGACCTTCTGTCAAGCTGCAATTGTCATGTACTTTTTTGGTGCAATTGGGTCTGAAGTGTCTTCATTGTCATTTTGCTTACGCATCTCTATGCGCTCATCGATTGTTAGCTCCTAACTAAGTGAATCCAACAGCTCGTTGATGTCATTAGCAATGACTTCCAAATCTAATTGTCTGCTAAGATTAACAACTTCTTCTACCACATGAGCGATATCAGTTTTTAGAGTTGTTTCCATCTTAGAAATAATACCATGACGTTTACGAAAATGCTCGAGTTCAAGGATTGAGCATTTTTCACCGCTTCAAGAATTCTTTTTTATATTTTATTATTATTCTTACTGTGGATTCCGGTAGCTCAAACTTATTTGTCAATTCATAAATTTTCATTCTGCTATCAAAATCTATTATAATCTTATGTTTACATTCCAAATCTATCGTTTTCCTTTTCTTATAGTTGCAGGAGAATCAGATTTATTTAGTTTTTACAACATAGTTTTTTTAAGGGTTTAGAAAACGTATAACAAATCAATCTTAACTTTCATCGATCGTTGAATTCTAATTGTGCACGTAGAGTCCGCGCGAAACACATCCAACATGTATCACAGTAAGAGAAATACTGAATATAGCGGGCGGCAGTCTAGCGGCAGTACATTCATACAAAATAATACATTTTTGAATCGTATGGTGAATTGTATCTCAATGAAATTATATTTTTACTAATCTTGCGTGTACATACATAAAGCACTCACGAAAGTATTATTTGAAAAGTTTCTTTAGTGAGACAAAACTTTTGAGGAAATTTGTACAAACCAGCGTCAAAAAATGTGCTTATTGTAAACGCGTTGACTGCTGAGAATACGCCAGCCGTGTTCATGATGAAATGGGCAATTTAATAAATTATTGGGAAGATTACCGGAAGAATGAGGCGAAACCGTAGGTCAGTTCCAATGTTTCCTATTAATGTGTGGAATATGTTTGACAGAGTAAACAGTGATTTGCCAAGGACGAATAATTGTGTAGAAGGTTGGCGTACGACTTTTCAACAAACTATAGATTGTCACCATTGTCAGTGTACAAAATTATACAGCATTTTATAAAATAAAATAGAGGTACCTAAATAGAGGTGTGTTCGTTCCATGCAGGACATCGGCGAGCAGAAGCACCAAAAAAAAAAATAGACGCATACAAATATTAGTGCAAAATTATAATAGAAATGACATTATCAATTATTTGCATGGATTGTCGTATAATTGAGAATTATAATATAGTTATTTGTTGACCGTTGGTTATAATTAAGTACTAACTTGTTGAGAATTGGTCAATTGATAACAAATAGCTATGTACTATTGTTATTACTTTATTACATCTTCAACGTTTTTGCGATATTTACTTAATTACAATTATAAATATAGGAGTGTATAACCAATATAATTATGTTTTATATAACTTTATGACAAAGTAAATTATTAAAATTAATATTTATTTTAATATTTAATCAATAAATTATTGAATAAAATACGTCTTTTTCATTAGTTTGTATAACGTTTGCCAAATTAAGTTTTATTAATTATACAGAGTAATATGTGTGAAAGAACTAAAATGTATGAATGTAGGAGCAAAAATGGGCGATTTGATTGTATGCTGTTTATTGTACGCCGATGATGCAGTACTAATGGCGAATAATAAACAAGAACTACAGAATCTGGTGAGTAGAATGTACGATGTATGCAAGGAAAGCGACCTCGTGATGAATCTTAACAAGTCGAAAGTGATGGTATTCGAGAAGGAGGAAAGTAAGACACCATGCAAAATACTTGTAGGTAATAAATGTTTGGAACAAGTAGATGAGGTTGTAAATTTGGGAAGTATGTTTGATAGAAACGGAAAGGCTGAGAATGATATCGAAAGGAGGGTGACTGCAGGAAATAAAGTAAACGGCGCTTTGAATGAAATTATATCTAACGGGAATTTGTCAACGAGGCAAGACTAGCGGTGCACAATGGAATCCTGGTACCGACACTGATGTATGGAAGTGAGGCCTGGAGCTGGCAGAAAAGGAACGAAAGTAGACTGAATGCAGTGGAAATGAGATCACTTAGACGTATTTGTGGCAAATCTATTTATGACAGAGTAAAGAATGAAGAAATAAGAAAAGAATGTAAAGCTGATGTTAGTATAGTGAGTAAGATTAAGAAAGGATCACTTAGGTGGTTTGGTCATACGGAAAGGATGAATGAGGAGAGAATGGTAAGAAAGATATATGACGCAAGTGTTGATGGAACCAGAAATAGAGGACGTCCGCGGAAGACTTGGCACGACCAGGTAAACCAGATAATGGAGGATGGTTCTGTTAGAAGCCTCAACAATCGACGAGCTTGTATGACAAGATGTATGAATGTGGATGAGGCGAGAATTGTGTGTCAGGACAGAAGAGTGTGGCGCTCTATCCTCTCTGCCTACCCCCACGGGGAAACGGCGTGATGGTAAGTAAGTATAATCTACAGTTTCGTTTATCCCTTCTCATTTAATTAATTCATTTTATAAGGCATCGATGGCGACGTCACGACGTGTAAAAATCTTTTTTTACAACATTTTAGTCCGGACACATCGTTTATTGGAGCACATATGTTGGGGGAGCATTTGTCCGGGGCGCATTTGTCGGAGTTCATTTGTCGGGGCGCATTTATCCGGGGCGCAATTGTCGGATAACCCCAACAAGTATATCCATCAACTGGGGAAAGTATTGATACCAAATGAAAATGGACGCAGACCATTTAGATCCTTATCTAACACGGGTCTCGATACGATGCATTGCTGTAGTACGCCATCTTATATTTATTCTAAATACAAATTAAATATATTAATTAGAAAGACATACATATAAAATCAATTTTATCGAAAAATATTGTTGTTGCTACCGGGATTCGAACCTTGATCTCTTCCAATCCGGGGAACGTGTATTATCCGATTACGCTATACTAACACAGTGGATTGATGACAAATTTTCGAACCTATATGTTACACTTTTCAAATTAATACATCTGTCGTTCCATTGTTTAAAAGCCATCTACTTTGTTTTTACGGAATGTCAAATATCTTTGAGTAAACCGATAGGAGACGCCAGAATTAACAATTCATTTTTATTAAATATAGGACACATTAATTAATTTGTATTTAAAATATCAAAGACCTAATAATTACAACTTCACAATAAGAATGTGCCCTCCTTAGTAATTATATTTATTCAAATTTATATGTAATTCTATCTTTAAATCGTAAATATATGAGCCTATAAATAACAAATAATGATTTAATAAATTAAAAAAAAATTGTTATGGTTGTGCTAAAGCCAGTTATTTAGTGTGTCTAAGCGTCGCGGCGGTAAATAAATATTACAAAAATGTATAGCTAAGTGAAAAATTATTTCACAATCTAATGCAATGATATTGTAATGCATAATGTCACTGCGCCGTCTGAGGGTGGAATCCGATAACATTTCTCCCATATTACGATCTGCGTTTCTTAAAGTTGGTGGACGATTGTGTAGGGCAGTCAAGTCTACTTTTGACTAGTTGACTATTTTAATTAATTTTTAAAAAGTACATTTATTACTTCACTGTACATGGTGATGCCTCAAAATGATTTTAGAGAAAATATACGATCAATTGCAATATTTTTTACGAACCGTTGCCACGCGACCGTGTTAGTTATGAAGAATACAGGCATATATTTAGTAGAAAACATACATATTTTTATTAAGGAAAACACATTCTTATTGTGAAGTTGTAATTATTCAGAACATAGGTCTGTGATATTTTTTTAAATACTAAATTAATGTATTAATTATAAATATATACATATAAAATCAATTTTGTCGAAAAATATTGTTTTAGCGTCACCGGGATTCGAACCTGGATCTTCATTTCCAATCCGGGGAAGTGCACTACCTTTATGCTATAACGCCAGTATTTTTCTTGACAAATTTTCGAAACTATATGTTACATTTTTTCAAATTAATACACCTGTCGTTCCATTATTTGAAAGCCATCTACATTATTTTTACAGAATCTCAAATACCTTTGAGTAAACCGACTTGCAGACGCCAGAATTATCAATTCATTTTTATTAAATTTTGATATAATCAATAAGAATGTGTTTTTCTTAATAATATATGTTGTATCAACGTGTCCAAAATTTAATAAAAATGAATTGATAATTCTGGCGTCTGCAAGTCGGTTTACTCAAAGGTATTTGAGATTCTGTAAAAATAATGTAGATGGCTTTCAAATAATGGAACGACAGGTGTATTAATTTGAAAAAATGTAGCATATAGTTTCGAAAGTTTGTCAAGAAAAATACTGGCGTTATAGCACAAAGGTAGTGAACTTCCCCGGATTGGAAATGAAAATCCAGGTTCGAATCCCGGTGACGCTAAAACAATATTTTTCGACAAAATTGATTTTATATGTATATATTTATAATTAATACATTAATTTAGTATTTAAAAAAATACATATTTTTATTTAGTATTATAATTAAAATACATTAGAAATACTACGGTTGCATCGTGATGTGATTGGAAATGTTTTGTCATCGCTGCCTGAAAAAATCTTTTCTGGCACTTGTTGCAAGTTTTTAAACAATCACCATTTTGAAACAAGCTTGCCGATTAGACCAGATAACGAACAAAGCTGAGATAAGTACTGGGTGAGTTTTGGTGAAAATTTGATATGAACTACACGTGTTAACTTGTCTACAAAATCCGTTATGTTTATGGAGAGTGATTTCGGAGTCTGCTGTTCATGATCCAAGAAAATGCAGAGAAATTTTGAGAGAGGTTAGTGTAAATAATTTTTAAATATATTTCTTAAATAGTTTCAAAGCGTATCGAAAATGGTATAAAAACATATTTGAAGTGTAATTTTATATACGAATCATAACTCAGCAAATAGTGGTGGACAGATAACAAGAAAGATTTTCGTATCTTCGACTTGGAAAATAATTGTCCTGGCTTTAGTGCTGCTACGACGAATAATTTCCATAAAATATAGGTTAGCATATAATTTATTATAAAAAATGGCAGTAGTATAACACAGTACAACATAATTTAATCAATTAATGTAAATTCAAAAATATTCAAAATAACATTTGATAAATATTATTTGAAAGGTTGACAGTATATTATTTCTTCACTCTCTCAGCTGATAATTTAAAAGCCGTCTTTAAATAATAAAAAAATACTGTTATCATATGTAGTAAACAAATATAAATAAGGATTTCTTGAATAAAAATTAAAAAAAGTTGTTGCTGACCTAGGGCTTAAAACCACGCTCACCATATACGATTCTGATTTAAAAACCTGGCGTCTTAGACCAAACGGCAATTGCAAGTAACTTATTTTAGTGCGCTAAAATTATCGTCTATTTTATGTGATACTTAGATTCTATACTGTAGCACGGAAAAAAAAATATATACAAAACAAATTAATGGGATTCCGCATTCGTAGCGCATTTAATAATATACGTAGATAGATATTCATTTACACTGTACCTATACCTACATCTGTAAATGTCAGAAAGAAAGTTTCTTGGTTATTAGGCGTCCTAAAGAAAGACCATTGCTGTCTCAACGTTTCGGATAAATCTCATTACTCTTCTTCAGGGGCTGCCTTATCAGTGAAGTGTCGCTCCAAAATGAACACGAGAAAGAAATACAAAATGCGTTATCTCTCCGACACATACAGTTATATATATATATAACTGAATGTGACTATCTGCTCTCTGTACAATCCTACACCATTTGACCGATTTAAACCAAATTTTACATTTACTCTGTAGGATCTTGCGCAAAACATAGGCACCATCACCTCGCCCTCTGAAAATCCCAATGCCCTCCTCTCGATATAAATGGGTATTATATATATTGAATGTCATCTCTACAAAATTTTGCATAGTTATTCTTTAGGACATTGCGCAAAACATTTGCACCCTCCCCTCTGCTACCTTAGCCCTTCACCGCAATGTAAATATGTATTACATTGAACATTTTGTCCAGTTGCACTCTAGGATTCTGAGCAATATATATTTACTCTACGCCATTCTCCCAGATATCGCACCCTTTCCCTGCTTGGAATAAATGTTGCATACAACATTATTATTTAGGTCCGCGCAAACCAAAGGCACCCCGCTCCTCCTTTCCCCTAGACCCCTATTTTAAATTATAACTGAGTCTGAATCCTGAGCAATGCCGCGACTGGTAGTATAAAGCAGTGCTCCGAAACCTTTTCTCACTTACGACACACCAAAATTCTTCCTAGAATTCCGCGGCACACCAAAAACTGAAATATATAGGCATTAAATTGATACACAAATTTTACATTATAATATTATATATAATATAATAATACATTATAATATTATAATAATTATTCTATACTATATTTTGAAAAATAGACAATATTATGAAAAATAATTTGTCATTGTATATTAAATACATAATGAAAATTTGTAAAATGTCCAATACATTGAATTTGACCGCGGCACACCTGTATCCGGCTCACGGCACACCAGTGTGCCACGGCACACCGGTTGCGGAGAACGGGTATAATGTATTTTTAAATATTCCTAAATATAGTTAATATAAATAACCAGATATTTAAATCTAAAAATGAATATCTCGAATTAAATTATGTAGCGAGTTGTTGAGGTATTTAAAATTAACTAGCACATAATAAATCTGCGGGCGGCTATTTTATTTTATTAAGTTAGCTGTCAAAACGAACAAAAATGACATAAGAATCGTGAATAGACAATTTCTATGGCAAAAAAGTGACAGATGTCAATATACGATTTCGCTAAAATATGTTTTCATTTCAAATTGAGTATATATTTACGTACTGTTATTGAATATACATTTAAATAATCTTAACCAAAAGATATTAAAAACACGTTCGTTTTTACAGAACTGGCTGTTTAATCAAGTAATATACAGCCATGACGCAACTGAAGCCGGTATCCAGAAAATCACAGATGTAGATGTAGATTACCGATATTAATTATCTACATGTAACTGCTGAAATATTCCAAAGTAGATACTTCAGTAGGTAATGTTTCTCGCAATACTCAAATTATTCGGAAGCACAGACTATTAAATATACTGACTGGTCTGTGTTTGGAAGTAATAAATACTTCGATGCTAAAATTTCAAACAAAACAAGAAAATAAAGTACGAAAGTTCTGAATCGCAATCCTGAATGAAGGACCGTGGAACGAAAAGCGGCGAGTGAAGGGGGCGACCGGGGAATGGGGAACGGGCGTGACACGTGCACATGGGTCACGTGGCAGCCAGCAGCTCCCCGGCCAGGGCTCTGCTCATGCCGGTAGAACTGAAACCCCTCAGTGTAACAACAACTGAAATTCATGAAAATGACGTAAAAATATGCTGTTCAATGGCTTCACCCTTTGAGTTTCAAATTGATTTCTTTTGAAAAAAATATGGTTGTAGGCGTTAAAAGGAATTACTTTATGGATCTAGTTAAAAGTTGTTAATACGGGGTATTATTTAGAATAAACAATAATTGAATTTTATAAAATTATGGATTTATTTATTTTCATCCATATACTAGTAAATGAATAGACATCCCATGAAGTGTATATATAGAAAGGGGTTTGTTACATTATTTGCGGGACGAGAGGCATATTATACACATTTATCCGACAAAACATAAATCCAGTAGATTATGACACATTTATGCAACAGTAAAAGTATTTACTCTTTTAGGACAAGGAATTTACGTTAGTTCATGTCTATTTATTTGGTGGTCTGTATTTTCAACATATGATACATAAAATAATTTATGATTATAATTCAATTACAGTATAAGACATTGCAAATTCTATTAATGATAGACGTATTAACGTATTTTAAATAAATAAATAAAGCGGGCATTGTCACTAAAATATGAAAATTAATTATAATAATGAAATAAAAAAGTTCATGATACAAAATAAATTATTTAATATGTACGCTTGGTTTTTATATATATGTATATATGAATATGCACGGTTTCAATATACAATTGTTGTTTAATAAGCTTTTCGAATTAGATTTGGATTTGACTATATATATAAATGTTGGAATACAATGAATAAGGAATACGTTGAACAAAAATATTAATCATAAATACTAATTAAACGTATTAATTAGAAAAATATGCATATAAAATCAATTTTATCGAAAAATATTGTTGTTGCTACCGGCATTCGAACCTGGATTTCTTTCCAATCCGGGGAAGGTGCTAGAATGCAAAATGACAATGATGAAGGATCTCATATATTAACACGTAGTTCATCTGTAGAAGAAGTAAAAAGTAAAATAGCAGACCGCAAAGCTGTCACTCGGGCGAAAAAAATATTGAAATTTCAGATGCTGAAAGAAAGTAAAACATTACATAAACAACATAAAAGTAAGTAAAGAAAGTATCACATTTTGGTGAATGTGACGACGATGGTGACGCTGTTTACATCTTTTGCATTGATTTGTTCAGCCGATCCGAGCCAGGGGAAGGATGTCTTAAATGTTGTATATGTTTTTTATGGGCATAAAATTAATATGCTGGTCTACCTAAAAGGACAAAAATGTATACCTGTGGCATTTGCAAAAAATATTTTTAAAATTAATTATCTACACAATTTTATTAATTTATTTTATAATTCCAACATGCACACCTTCCTTGGCTTTTAGTCAATTTAAATATTTCTGATTTGCAATCAGATAGGTAGGAAAATGTAACTAAATGATATTAAAGGTAAATAAATATATATGTAATTTTATTCCAGTGAACTTGGATAAAATGACTTACTAAAACCTTTTAGAAAATGCTAATAATTTTTTAATTATAATAGTTATTTTATTTTATATATTTTCCTATTCTTTTAATAAAAAAAAATATTTTTTATCAATTATGATGGAACTTGTATTTTTGCTTACCTATGGCATTTTAGGACAGGTTCCCCTACTTTATTATTGACATATTCTTAACATAATTTTTAACAGTTAATCCACTAATTCTCATCTCAATTAATTTTCGATCCAAATCCATCCACCGAACTGATTTCCTGCCCCGCCAAAATACTCATTCCTGCAGTTATCAGTGATTTTAGATTTTTAAATGACTCCACAGCCCTGTCAGGTGTGAGGTGTTTGAAAATCGATCGACTACAACTCTGGTTCTGACTTTATCTTATAGCCCGATTCCAATTTCGTTTAAAATACCATAAATCAACGACTCCGACTTCACAGCCCTGGAAATAATTACTCTTTGCAATTGAAAAAACCATAGTCAACTAATATTGCTCACACATTTACTCCGTTTATGTGATGTTTTTATTTCCCGGCAGTGGTGTAACAATGCAGTGGATTAGGGCCCACGTTAAATAGGGGACCAAAAATTTCGCGCCCTGCGATCCATTTGGCACTGATATTTTTTCGATACCTTTCCCGCGTTAATAATAATTTACAGCATGAAATTAAATTAAAAAATTAAAAAAAACCGTTTTTCACGTGGGTTACAAAAACAAATGAAATAATTATCAAAGAATACAGCAGCAGAACTGTGGGTCGGGTTGGAGACCAGACCATTGCTGTCACCCTAAAGCGAGGCAACTCGACAACATATAAATGCCTAAAAACACTTTTTTTTAAAAATGAAAGTGTGAATATTATATGAGACAAGATACTAATTTTATTCTTACTGTTTAATGGTTAAACCACGCAGTATTAATATTAATATATTTTTATATACAATCCTTTTTTCCATTCTGCATTGGGGCTCAATTTTGGTAGTTACGCCGCTGTTTCCTGGGTTTTCATTTTGTATGAATATACCTACATAATGTGATTGAGATGAATATTTATGAAAAAAGAAAACAAATCAGTATCAAGGAGAAGAAAATAAGTGCGGTAGGTACATAGTGCCTACTTACAGACTGTCGAGGCGGGACTATTCAAGTGAAATAATTGCAATGAACATTTTATGAACGCTATAGTGAGGTTAGATGTTAATTCGGCTTTCCCGATACGACGACAAAACGACCCCGACAAATAATTATTCTCGATAAATCTGAAAAGATTAATAACGGAAATTATTAAATAAACTTCTTTATCCGAGATATATAGGAACACGTTTAAATGAAATCGTTTTATGACTCCTTAAAGATCCCAGACACGATGTAGGAAAGTATTAGCACTTATTTTCACGATAATTTATCAAAAAAATAGTAAAAAAAATTTTTTTAGACCAACTGTCTGTCGGTAATTTGATTAAATATCTAGTGTTTTGAACTTCTTAGGTTGTAATTGTAAATATATATTTATTTAACAAATATCAGATATAAGTGCCTTTGTAGATAAAAATCCAGTAATTGTGTGTTCTTGGACATATTCAAATGTTGCTGATATATTTATTTAATTATTGCAAGGGATAAAATATAAGATGGACGTTTTGATACCGTTCGAGATGCGTTGAAACAATGTACGAATGATTTTTGAATACGTGAAACTTTTTTCTCATTATTGGTTATTTGGTGATAAAAATGCATCAGTCAGGCAGTTTTGATTTACGAAAAAATACAATAAACAACAAATGATTTAATGTACTCGGCATTAATTATGTACTATTTTTTACACAAGTTTTCATATAGACGCAATTTTAGTATTAAGAAATTTGATAGAGTGTGTATCCCAGATAAATAGATAACTTACAATTTAATGTGTATGATATAGCGTGTTCAGCGGAAAAAATCCAATATTAAATTGTAATTGCTCGTAAACCATCAGGGTGAGGTTAGTGGGAGGGATATTATTCGACGCACGTGATTTGGGGATTTGCCAGTCGCAATGAGTCACTGGTCAGGAGCGTACCGCGCGTTCGCAGTTGAGCAATATTTAAAGTGCGGTGATTCATTGGTTCGTGCGCGTCGCGCTTTTTGTACTCACTTTAATATTCGACGAGTAAGTGATGGGCCGAGCACGCAACTTATCTGGTGTTGGATTCAAAAGTTCAGACAAGAAGGGACAATGGTCAACCAAACTCCTCCGGGACCATCAACGTCAGCAGCGACGCCAGAAGATGTGGCTCAAGTTCGACGTAAAATTATGCGCAATCTGCGTAAATCGATAAGAAAAATTGCAGCCTGTACTGGAAAAAAAAATCAACAGTGCGCATTATTTTGAAAAAGAAACTGCAGTTTCACCCATACAAACTGTAAATCGTGCAGTTTCTCAACGAAAATGATTATTCTTTACGTGAAACCTTAGCGAGAACGATGCTGGAACGCATTGGAATAGCACGAATGCTTGGAAACATTGTTTACCGACGAAGTACATTTTCATATCGATGGCTATGTTAACAAACAGAACATGAGATACTGGTGCCCCGACAACCCAAGGGAATGCCATCAAAAACGTTTGCATTATTAAATATATGTTAAACATATTGTTAAAATGTAAATATAATTTATATTGTGTATATAATTTTAATATTTAAAAACGATGACTAATTAATTAAGCATACAGCAATATATTGTATATACTGTGTAATATTCTCAGAATATTTGAGAATCTGACGAGCAATCAATAATAATCATAAACATTGAAAACGTTTGTAGGTATCTGTTACAGTAAAACTAAAAAAAATCATTAATAAGAAAAACATAAAGTGAAAAATGCAATTAACATATTAATAGGATAATAAGTATGATAGCCAGAGTAATCATAAAATAAGTAAGAAAAATAAATAAACACAAATCAAAGATCAGCATAACCTCTTGTTTTCTTATACAACACCTTTTCCTACTTAGGACATGTTCAGATGTATCAAAAACTTATTGTGTGCGTAATAAGGCTATCAGAACAAAATTATAACGTACGTTCTTTGTGAAACACCAAAGAATGACGTTTGCGTATGAAGAGTATCACACCGTGCAAGAAGATCGTAATGCGTATTTTCGAATAGATCTGTGTTCAATTTTAGATGTGTGAATCTTAGATCTGTGTTCAATTTATACCCAATTTACAAAACAAAAGATACTTAAATTGATCGATTTTTCGATGACATTTTTTGAAAGAGAATAAATAAATTTACAAACATCGCTTTCTACTATTAAGTAATAAATGAGTATGACAACATACAAGAACACTTGATTAATTTATACTTAACGTCACGTAATTGAACCACGTGATGTTAAGTATAAATTAAATAGTGTCACCCAGTTAGAACCCTTTAGAAGCATTAACACTTAAATATCAGCACGGAGACTTGTACTAGTACATGGTTACATTATCATTTACATACGCTTGCATGTCTAAAGCGAGCGACAATTTATAAGAGATGCTGATAATGTACAAACTCACAATGTCACATTCATTTTCACAGATGAGTTAACCCTGACACGACAGCCAGTACATTGGCAGTAAATACCCGAGGGCTCGAACCCACCCTTATTGACTGAATCCTTCCAATTGTTTGGAGATGTTATAATATTAAATTTAAAACGATTTAACATTTTAAACTAAAATAGTACCTACATGATATTACTCAACTGTGACAAATTATTGTCTAATAGCTTGGGATTGAATTTTTTAAAATATCGGTAGATACCTAGAACCATGTTGTTTTTTATCTAATTTCTGCATACATAAAGAGTATAATGGTTATTGATAGAATCGGCGTTAACTTTGTAGAGTTTCATCATAATGGATGGATATAAATAAAACAATGTTATAACGTTATAATGTTACTGTTTCTCTCGAAACTCGAGTTGTGCTAATAAACTCGAGTAGAGTTATAACATTATTTTATTAATATATATCTAGATAATAATTGGTTTAACTCTTTGCTTGGTCGTAGTCGTGGTCGCATAAAACTATTCCCCTTGGCTGTGCCTAACTTACATATTACAGTTTAGTAATCTTAATAAAAAATATAAAAATAATAATAACACAAAAAGTTTGAGCATTGGCGAAAGGATGTGTTTCATAGTTATAATATTATATTCGACACTTGACATTAAATTGGACAAAACATATAAACTATCAACTTAATATTAAGTACGAGTGTACCGGTTTTTTGTTGGACCAAATACCCCAGCGCAATAGTTATTACGAATTGGCGTACGTCTTTAGCAAGAGAAATAGAGGAATTACTTTTCCTCTGTATAGTTATTTAACTTTTCAAATGAAATATTAAATAAGTTTGAATAAAATGTTTTATTGTTTCCCTGTTGTAAAAATAATTTTCACAATATTGTCTAAATGGATGTTCGATTATTGAACTGTATTTTTACCACAATTAATTATGTTCACAATTATAAACGACCGCCCTCTCTAAGCAAGAGATGTGCTACCTCCCGTAGAGAGGTAGCATATCTTTTAATAGTATTGCTTTATGAATATATATGAAAAAGGAATGTAATATGTCTAAAAAAATATCTAAAAAAAATCAACGCATGTGCTGCATTATGCAATGGTCGCTTCGAAGGGTCAACCTTCTATGGATGCCAATAATTATTATTAATCCAATATCGGGTGTTATCTATCTCTTTCAAGCAATTTCACAACTTTGATATAAATTAAAGAGACGGGTCTGGTCACCCAGATGGAAGATGTTAGTACTGCGAGTTGTCATCTCGCAGTTTAAACAAATCTGACACATTTAGCTGCCTCCCCGCGGGCTTCATCAATATTCATGAAGGACTAAGTGAGCGGTACTGCAGACACGGGGCGAGTAGTTGGCCATTTTGAAAAAATCATTTTTCGGTCATATTACAACAATTTCGCGCATCGGTGAAGATTTTTAATGCCAAATTATTTCAAACAAATAAAAATTTATTTCATCTCTTGATTACGGCGTTTTTAGCATCATTAGAATAAAATGCATAATATGGTATAGACACGCATTTCTACTAAAAAAATTATATTTCTTAGATTTGCTTTCCTTCTTCTTTTACTAAAGCAATATTGATTTGTGATTAGCGTACCTTATCAACAGTACATTAATGATTCAATGATGGTGAGCTGATGCACTACGTGTTACGGTAATATTGACACGTTGTGTGAAAAAATGTACTAACAGTTGTTACTAAATTATCAAAATAACTAGTGTATATCCTCGATTTCTATTTTTCAAAAATTATTTAATGTTTTTATTAGAATCTGTATACTGATTTTGAATTAAAAAATAAAAACACATTTTTTCTTAAAGATAAACTGCATCCACCTGCGAACCTCCTATAAAATATTCCAACATATTTCTGATATTGTATTTTTAACATTCTAGGGTAGATTCAGATAAAATATGATATATTCTACGTTAAAATGTCGTTATAACATCACGATAAAGCTTCTAATGGCCATTATCGCAACTATTCAGATATAAAATTAAAATTAATTTTATCTTTTTATTTCAACAACTAATTTTTAATGCAAATTAAATTAATCAACTAGAAAGATATACAGAAAAAAATCTATCTATCGTAAAAATATTTAATTGTTACCGGAATTCGAACCTGGACCTCTTCCTATCCGGAGAGGTGTGTTCTCCACTTTCTTTATAGCAATCGAATACATTTTTGACAAATTTTGAAATTATAATATTATATATTATTATGTAATATTTTCAATTGACAAATCTACTCATGTAATACTATGTGAATCTTAAATAATTTTGATTAAAACCGATAGGAGACGCTTGAATTAAATTAATTAATCCATTTAATTTAATTTGAAAACTTTAATACATTTTATATATATATTAAGGATACGACGTCAAACAATAAAGTTTCGCCATTTACGTTCGTAAAGTTTTTATTCAGGATTATTTATCATTGTGAAGTTGCATATTCAGAACACAGTTCTGTGGTATTTTTAATACAAATTAAATTAATCTAGAACGAAGAAGTATTTTTCAATAAATAGATTTTTTCTGTATATCTTTCTACTTGATTAATATAATTTGTGTTAGATTAGTATAAGTTATCTTACGATTTACAATAGGCTTTCATTTTTTTATGATAGGTTACTTTGGGTTTCATCATGTTATGTTAGGTTAAGTTAGATATAATTAGATAAGATTAATACAAAGTCACGCCAGCAGAATAATAAACTGACTGCAGTTTCTGTGTGTGCACCTGTCTTGTATTCATTTGTCTTATATGAAACTGTCATAGAATCATTGATTTATGATTGTTCAATGTGTACGAAATAGGGTTCTCTCAGGAAATAATTACTGTAAAAATGTATTTTGTTTCCTAAGGGCGGCAAGATGGCTGATGTAGGGGCCGGATAAGCCGATATTCCGACCGTGGCGCGTTTAAAGCGCGTATCGGGATGTGAATATGACAACAGTCATCTGAGCGTGAAATTAAACTGCGTTTGGACAGACAGTGAATTTAAATTAGTATCGAAAATGCTCGACAAATATGCAAAATTCATTCGCGACAGCAGGTTATCGTGTTAGCGCGGGGTGACAGTAGTATACCACTAAATGGAGACGTTGCTACAAGAGTTACGCGTTACTTTCTGGAGTTAAACGTTACGATTTCTGCGGACATTACAATTATTTCACATTTAAATAAAATTTCAGATATTTTTGTGTTAATTTATTATTAAAACATCTGATAAATATTCATTGTGAGATCTAATGACCGAAAAGTGGATAATATTTAAACACAAAGAAATAAGACAGCAACGACAGTAACAAATAGGATAATTTAAAAAAAAATTATATATTGAATACAACATAAAAATAATATTTAAAGAATGCCAGTTTTGTTATAAATAAATATTTTTAATACGAAAAAACAAATTATTATACAAAAAATATTATTATTATGTGTTAACAGAAATAACAGACTGGTGACAAATATGGTATAAATGGTTTAAAAAAACAGTACCTATAAATGACAAATTAATTAAATTTATGAAGAATTATAAGATAATAATTATAATTGTAAGATTAAGAAAGGATCACTTAGGTGGTTTGGTCATATGGAAAGGATGAATGAGGAGAGAATGGTAAGAAAGATACATGACGCAAGTTTTAATGGAACCAGAAATAGAGGACGTCCGCGGAAGACTTGGCACGACCAGGTAAACCAGATAATGGAGGATGGTTCTGTTAGAAGCCTCAACAATCGGCGAGCTTGTATGACAAGATGTATGAATGTGGATGAGGCGAGAATTGTATGTCAGGACAGAAGAGTGTGGCGCTCTATCCTCTCTGCCTACCCCCACGGGGAAACGGCGTGATGGTAAGTAAGTAAGTAAGAATTATAAAATAGATTAAAAAATTAGACAACAGGACACTATCAATATTAATGTTAAAATATATTAATTTTGTTTAATGATGATAAATATATATATAAATAAACCCGTTACATGCATCAGATACACGTATCATACCATCGCCATAGAATATAATTTCCAATGCATATTTCTTCCACGTTGGTATTTACAAAACATTTTAGAGTACTCTTGATAAAGTTCCTTGTATTATAGTTTACCCGAGAAACTCCTATAAAATGTTTAAATATTTTATAACTCTCCAGCGAGCCACCGATAAAACATTCTATATTAAAAGAGAAACACACTCAATATTCTTACTAATATTATATATTATATAATGATTCAATTAACAATTCATAGGTAATCAATTTTATCGAAAAATATTGTTGTCGTGCGTCGGTTAGGAAAAAGATCCAGAGATTCGAACCTGGATTCGACATTAATACATTTAATCGTTTCATTATTTGAAAGGTAACATATAGGTTTGAAAAATTTGTCGCTAAAAATATTGTCGCTGTAGCATATTTGGATAATGCACCTTTCCCGGTTAGGAAAGAGATCCAGGTTCGAATCCCGGTAGCGCAACAACAGTATTTTTCGATCAAATTGATTTTATATGTATAACTTTCTAATTATTATATTTAATTCATATTTAGAATATCACATACCTATGTTCTGAATAATTACAACTTCGCAATAAGAATGTGTTCTCTTTAATAATTCATAGGTGTTATCTTCAGCAATATATTCTTAAAAAATCAGCGTTATATTATTGTTATGTCAATTTAGCCAAATGTTGGAGTAGTTAAGCAGCAGTGCGCTTGTTTGCATATTAGAGGTACCGGAATCGATACCCGGCGCCTTCAAAATCTTTTTGAAATAAAGATGAAAATAAAACATACAGATAAAACTGAATAAACTGTTAGAAAATTAAATTAATATTCAATACAAATTGTACTAGGAGAGTTCCTGAAAAAGCATGTTCTAAAAATGCATAAATTCAGTTAAAATAAATAATTTCATGCAATTGTCAGAAGATTTATACAATAATGCTATTAATATTCGATAGTTATAGTGCTTTTGTAAGCTTCATTAAAACAAAATTCTCGAGTAAATTACCTTCAACCTTCGGTTCATACATTTACTTGTAAACCACTAATGTATTATTTTATATTTAACGTGTAAATTGTTTTCTGGAGCCACTGTTTTCTGCCTGATTGAGCTAACAACAGATTGTACCAAAACTGATTAACGAACTCTGTTGAACGTAAAATCGGGTAATCTTTAACAAAGTGCCATAAATTGGGGTAAGTGGAGGTAAATTCCCAGAAGGGATACTGTGAAAGTTCCCGTAGATGAACTATCAGAGTTAAACTGTAAAGAAATTCATTTGTTGTGTAACTTTGAGCGGAGTTACTCAATTAAGGTACGTTCCGAGCGGCGAATAAGAGTTTTCAAATTGCCTCGGGGGTCGCTAGGCTCCGACAAGGCAAATACAGGCAAAGGCTAATTATCTGACGTTCAAAATATCCTTTGTGGCTCTATTTTTATGAGAAAATCAGCAAACGAAGTAGCAAAGGATTGACTCTTGTGTTAGAAATTAATCTTTCCCTAATAATGCTGAGGATATTTATTATTATTAAATCTAACCGGTTGGCCGCACAAGGATGTAAATATATTTACGTTAAAAATTTACTAGTAGGTTAGGTTAGATTTATAGCGTTTTTTTTCGTGCTTAAACAATTTGATACATTTTTTTTTCAGAAGGGCTTGGCCTTGATGCAAATGAAACAAGTAAACTGGTTAACTACATAATTTAGATATCTCGTTTTTTTTTATAAGTGCGTTTATGAATGCCCTAGGGTTTGAGACAAGCCGAAAGTAGAGGTAAAGAAAGCTCAATGGACATAGGTTGGCTCAACATTATCTTCGTTTGAAATGCAACAGCCATAATTTAGATAAACAAGTATGTGCTGACCGGTTGGTGTAATCTTCTTTTTATATAAAAAGTATTATTATTTTTTCTAAAAATGCAACACAAAATTAAACATCTTCACGTATACAATAATAATATCTTGAATTATTTTTAAGCCATTATTTATTATTTGGTAAAGTCATGTAGAATTTTAATTAATAATAATTTATGATTAAGTCAAAATGCACACGTCTTATCTGTATCAATTTAAATTATTAAGAAAAATATTTTTTTAATCGTGGGAAAGTTAATAAATTAAAAAAAACATCTTCAATGTAGCATTTTTAAAATTACGAATATGCGTTTATATATCTAGATAGCAAAATTGAACCGAGCTGGTTAGAGAAGTCACTAGAAGCTCTTCTAACGTGCATTCCGCACCACTTCGGCGACTATAAAATAGCGTAGCATAATATTGGTGCTTCAACTTCAAAATAATCTCTTTCTGATGATTCGCCTTTCTACGCTTTCTTTCATTTTTGAAAAGCACAAAGTAGAGAACCCCCTAACCTGCCGTTCTCCGTGGCCCTCTCGGCCCACCCCTGCCTCGGATGAAAGTTAACGTCAGTGTGTTGTCAAAGCGAATTAGTTTTTTAACGTAACATTTTCATCTAGTCGACGTTGGTCGGGCATCTTTGCATGCTAAAATTTTATTTTAAAGATTGCTACCGATTGCTCGCGGCGCCGAACGGAGCAAGCGAAAATATATTAATTAATTAAAAAAACTAATAAACTTGTAGAAACCAGTTTGATTTATTTAATGTCGATACCACCGTGTGTTTGTCAAGATGAACGCACTCTGACTGATCCATTTAATTAAATATATAAAAAAATCAATAGTTCTATTAATTAAAGTGGTTTTTACAAAGTTTGTTAGTTTTTTAAAATTAATACACGATTGTGTCTAATCACAATTTTAAACATCAGAACATATTTTTTTAAATGTAAATATTTTAATTTTAATAGAAAATAATTATTTTGCTCATTGCAATTTACACAGGCTAAGCTATAGTCCTATAATGAAGATTGTCGAGAAATAATAATTGTTGTATTTATTCGGCAGCCACTTCACTAGTTTATTTATTAATATTCCATATGCATTTTTAAATTCTAACAAACAAAAATAGCAAAAATAAACAATAAATAGTGCAAATAATGGACAACTGTAACAGCAAAGAGATAAATATGTGAATTGAGTTCATTTAATTTATTTATTTATTAGTAACTATATAAAACATATAAAAATTTGTTTGGACTGTGCCCGTCTCACTAGAGAAATTCTGTGTCGAGACGGGCAATGAAAGATATTATTAATCTAATACATTTTTAAAGTAATTATTAGATACCACGATAACAATTATGAATTGTAAAACTATTTTTAGATTTGTTACTGACGTATTATTTCCTGTGCACCGTTTCCTGACGGAGGATGCTAACCATTACGACTGTCACTTGTTTACTGTGGCGCAAAATAATTCTATTGAACTGCACCTGAACCAGATTTTTAAATTATCTGAAAGAAATTCCGTCTTCTGCCCCGAATGACATTTATTCCTGTAAAATTCACTTACAAATATGAAGAAAAGGTAATAATAGATAAATGCACAAAAAACTAACTTATCATAATAAAAATTGATGTTAAAAATATAAATATTTTTACGCTTTCAGAATTAAATTATCGTTAAAAGTTTATTATTATCTCTTTAAATGAGTCAAAGATAAACATATATTTTTTTTTTCAAACTACATATTTAATAATAAAATTGTCATTTATTGGTAAATGCATACCTTACTTAGTATTCATAAAAACAATTTTTAGTTCAAATTACATAATTTTATCAGAAAAATATATTTAATATTATGTTCATACGCAATGACCCCCCGAAAAAGACAGACAGCGGCTCTTTCAGGAGATACAAGCGGAAGATGAAAATGGGTCTAGAATGAAGAAAACATAAGAATATTAACATAATCTACATTTTAAATTTTAATCATGACATGCATAATAGTACACCATCGTGGAGAAGGAAATTACTTCATACTACGAGGGATCAGAGAAAACTTATTATTGCTCTGTTCTAATAACAACATTTTTCTTTGTTAATTTATGTAAGAATATTTTAAATGAAATTTAACTGAATATCTGACTGCTCATATATTCTGCGTTGGGACAGGCTTTCAAGTAAATCCACGTTAATATAAAAATATTACGGTTAGTTAGCTTAGATTAAATGTTAGTCACAGTAGTTAGTAGTACCTACATCACAGCAGAAACCGAGCACGCCTATATTAGCATTTTGGTTGAACGTTTACTCAATGACGTAACTATGCCAATGCACCCAATGTGAGGCATTGTGGCCCAGGTTAGATATTGGCCCAAATTATAAACTTTTAATAGTACTTATCGGTACTTTTCCCAGCGCTAATATGAAGTAATCATTTTTAAATCCACCACAGCACGAAATGTAAAAATCATTTCTCACGCGTATTACAGAAACACTTTAAATGATTGTATATATAATATATCGATGTGTATAGTAGTTCCTGGCAATATATTGAGTTAGGGGCTAGACTATCGTCGTAAGCAAAGTAATTGATAACCCGTACTATCAATTAATACTGATAAAACATACTTTGTACGATTTACTCTTCTGCAGAAAGATAACACTCAAATTAATATTAAAATTCACACCAAAGCCTGTACTCAAGAAGGCTCTTGTGATCAATGTTCATCAATTGAAGAAAATACTGTATCAAGTACCTAGGAATCATAATAGATAACAAACTCAAATGGAAAGAACATATTACTAATCTTACAAACAGAATAAGGAAAACCGCCTACATATTTTTAAGACTCGGAAACATCTTATCACTTTCAAATCTGAAAATGATATATTAGGCGTTTGCAATACGGTATTATTGGATGGAGAGGGGCATATAAAACTGCAATATCATAATTAGAAATCACTCAAAAGTGATAATAAAAATTATTCTAAAAAAAAAGACTATCCAAGTACACAACTTTTCACTGATTTCAAAGTATTAAAAATAATAGACATACACAAAATATTCAGTAATCCAAATTTTTAAAATTAAAAATCAATTAAATATTAGAAGCGAATTCCGATCTACAAGATTTAGAGATCAAGTTGATATTCGAAAGCTAAAATATTCCGTGACCCAAAATCATTATATCTATCAAGACATTAAATTTTTTAACAATCTCCACATCATTACAGACTATTATAAATTTGTATGTGAAGTAAAAAAATATATACAAAGGCCAACTAAAACATAAATTCTCGTAAACACTCCTTCTCTATACACGAGTCTACTCTCATAGAGGTGAAATAAATAAATAAATAATTTAAAAAGTTTTATATATATATATATAGTAAATATAATAAGTAGGATATATATATATATATATATATATATATATATATATATATATATATATCTATATCCTCCTTATTATTTTTAAAATGTATTATATTATTTTCTAATATTAAAATAAAATAATGTTTTTTTTCCACTTGAAAGTGCCTACAAATATAATTTTTTTTTTGCATGAAAGTGCGAGTAATATTAGTTGATATGAGATCAATTTTGTATTTAATAAATAATACTGCTATTTAATATTATTGTATCTTTTATACAATATGCATATTCAGGGGCCCTTTCTTTCCATCTTGCATCCCAAATTGTTTTAGTTACGCCACTGTGTCTACTCCAATTTTCTTTTCGTGTCACCCATTGTCTAAAATATTTTGATTCGAGTAATAGTACCCCTTTTTTATATATTACTACAGCAGTACAAAAGGCTGATTGAGCTTCGGTAACCAATTTAAAAAATAACAGCCCATAATGAAGACGCTGGATGGCTATCCAATCGGGAAGCAAATGCTTACCCGATTGTCAGAGAGCTTTGGAAAGCAAAGAGGGGAGGCTCATATGTAACACTAGATGCAGATCGACAAAAGAAAAAGAAGATTAACAATTCAGAATGATTTGAAATGCACAGGAGAAATCTCGCGATTCGGTTTGGTGTACACTTTTCTTAATCTTGATTGAATCCATGTGGACAATGATTATGTTATTAAAAATTCTTCCTGCACGTCTTACATGACAGGTTTATTTATTAATAACTATATAATATATATAAAAAATTTGTTTGGACTGTGCCCGTCTCACTAGAGAAATTCTGTGTCGAGACGGGCAAGCCCTATTTCCTGATTGCTTGCCCCTATTTTCTGATAATTCGAGTCTTAATTCAACGTATAATTGCTTATCGTCTCGGTGACCTCTGATACTTGTAAACTGAAAACACACAGTCTTAGGAAAAACTTTATTATGATATATAATTAATTTGACACGAATTTATTCGTTGATCATCAAAAATATCTAAAATTTATGGTACAGATAACTTTGCTAAATAGAAGCGCTTCAGTTTCACTGTAAATTCATGGGCAGTGGCGTAACTATGTCAATGCAACTGATGCGGTGCTTTGGGGATCAAAAAGTTCGCACCCTACAATCACTAGTTTTGCGAGTATATATATATATACCTTTCCCAGCGTCAATAGTAATCCACAGCAAGAAATTAAATTTTAAAATTTAAAAAAATAATTTCTCACGTACATTGCAAAAACACGTGACCAGTCCATTGCAGTAAAGTGAGGTATTTTTTAAATTGCAAGTGACTTGCAAAATGTAAATATTATTTGAGACAAGGGAATAATTTTGTTTTTATTATTTAATGAATAAACCATGCAGTACTAATATTAGTATATCTTGCATGCGATATGTACTTATTTAGAGGGTCCTCTTTTCCATTCTGCATTGGGGACCAATATTTATAGTTACGCCGCTGTTCATGGGTACAATCTATCTTCTTGCTGCATTATTTGCTACTTTAACACAGACTTTAGTCTAGCAAAGTAGCCAGGACAACGCTGTATATATCAGAGGTGAAGTCTACTCCATCCCACACATTAAACTATGTATTATGTATGTTATGTATCCACCTCTGTAACTACAAAAATATGGATGTCAAAATATATATAAATAAATATATAAATATATAAATATTATTAAAAAAAAAAGTATTTTTATAAATTGCTGAAAATAATAAGGTTACAAAACGAGTGTTAAGATAGCAATATGAAATTCTGAGAACTCCCACCAACCTTCGTCACGAAACCAAACTGACTGAATATAAAATATTAAAAAATTAATGGGGAACCTTTCGAAGTAAACTCCTTCGAATTATTGTATCGTTGTAAATTGGCAGAGTTTAGAGAGTCGGAGGGTTGTGCAACGATGGGAACAAATCTTTCATTATTTACTGGAGATGAAAATATTTGTCTCATTTGCGAGGGAATAACCGCAAAATCCCATTGGATGATGTCACGCTATGACGTCATACGTCAGTAACAAATCGGTTTAAACAGAATCACGAAATAATTGGAGAGACTTTCTATTATATAAGCCAAAATGAAAATACCGAATTTATTAGGCGTTAAAAGGAAAAATATTACATTCCACAAAAGTATATAAATTGTTTAAACCGTTTTCTTGATTCTCTTAGTAAGGTATGAATATTTTTTTTGAAAACAAGCGTTTTTTTATGTTTATGGCAGTATATTAGATATTTTAACTACTAACTACAAGAAACTGTAGTATGCAAGGTGGCCCAAATGAGTCTGAAAGGTTGTCCATAACTTTTTTGGTTTTATGTATTTTTGTTTTTTCGTTTTGCAGGTTATAAATTTTTTTTGAAGATATATGATGGCTACATAGAATGTGCAATAACGTGTCAAAATTATAGAATTTTTTTATTATTTTGAAAAGTCTATTATCTCAACTCAACGAAAATTCCGTCAGAATTTTAATACCAGGACAGCTCCCAGTGGCAATATGATTAGGAATTTAGTCTCCTGTTTAGAGAATCAGGGATCAGATAAATCTTCCGGGAAAAAGTACTTATTGGTCTATGTGCATTAAAGCAGTCGTGGAGGCTGTATGACATAGTGTAAACGATGATCCATCTGTTTCTACTCGTCGTCGTTCTACTCAATTGAGCATCTCCTGAGCATCCCTACAACCAATTTTGAAACTGAATCGAGAATAATCCGAATATATGGTTCCAGCAAGATATCGTCACAGCGCATACAGCAAGAGCCACAATAGAGCTTCTACGTGACCGCTTTGGTGAACGAATAATTTCAAAAAATTCCGATTTCGCTTGACCTCCTCGGTCACCAGATTTGACGGCTCCTAATTTCTTTTTGTGGGGCTGGTGTTTGTCAATAAACTTCAAACAATTCAACAACTTGAGCAGAACATTTATGCTGAAATAAGAAATTTGGAACCAGAAACTTTACGGTTAGTAATGGAAAATACTTTTGAAAGAGCCAATGCAAGAAAATGGAAACCATTTAAGAGAAGTCATATTTCATACTTAGTTGTAAAAATTTTTCAAGAATTATATTTTCTTAAGAAATTTAAAAAAAAACAAATAAAAGTTATAGTTATTTTTAACTCTTTAGTTTTATTTGGGCCACCCTGTAGTAACTGAAGTAGAAATAAAAAATAGTTTTGTACTTCTTTGAAAAGGAAGCGGTTTTATCGGAATCAGTTGGCACTAAAAGATCAAGCACTGATGATTAAATACAGAGTTTCATTAGTTAAAATATTTATATTTAGTCAATAGTTTGAGAAATTCTGAAGTTACTGTAGATCTCATTGATCAATGTTATTTTTGAAAATAAATGGGTATATACGGTTCTTAATTGATGAAGCCTTTGTTGTGTTCAGTGAAGAGATTTGAATGGCCTGATGACCGGTAGTTATAACCCCCTTTTCTACTTCCTCCCATCTCTTCTTTTACGCAGCAATCTATCAGATGAAAAATGAAATAGGATATTCTGTCAGGAATAGTATTAAGAAGATAAAAAGGAGACTTTACATCGTCAATAAATTAACAGGAACTACCTGCGATTGATACACTTTTCGCATAGCAATAATTCAATACTCAGTATGCGGATACTGCGCCCCAGTTTGGGTTTACAGATCACACGCGAGGAAAGTAGTCGGCCAGTAAAATGCAGAGATGCTCACGATTAGTGGAACACGGTCTCCCCCGCATTTGTGGCTTTAAGTGCGAGTCATACGCAGACACTGGATGAAGACGTGTACTCTCTCAAACAACGAAACACATTCCTGAAAGTAGGCGAGGCAACTTCAGTAGACGCTGTACCAATCTTAGATACGCACAAAATTAAAAAGGCCTATAATAATTTATAAATTTAATAATTTATTTGATACATCAATAACCGAAGAAAATGGTCGGATTGTTAAATATTTGGATCTCATCATTGATTTTTTTTTACTTGGCACATTAATAAAATATGTAATAAACTAAGAATTGTAGGTACTTGAAAAAAAAGTTTGTATTTAAAAACAGATTATCTATTTTAATAAGGACCTATTAAGATTAATATATAAATCTTTAGAGATTTCTGTAATATTACATGGAGTCATAATATGGGGTAATTCTTTTAAAACTTTCATAGAACAGATAGAATCTCTTCAAATTGAAATTCTAAAATTAATAGTAGGTAAATCTTTTTCATATAAAGATAGCTTACACTAAATATTACTACGCAGACATTTACAAAATACCTATTAGGTACCTATAATTTACAGTAAATGGCTCGAATTGATCTATGGTGAAGACTAAGCTAAAAGTATCTGTTCCAAAAAACCTTAAATAAATTGCCCTTTCAGATGAAAATCGATAACAAATTTTATGATGTAAATAAATCCTGAAAAAAAAAGTTATATAATGAAATATTTTTTTAGAATTACTATTTAATTTTAGCAAATACTCACTGGTATTAATATTTATAAATGTAAAAGAAATCTGTTGATAACTAAGTTTAGAATATTTATTTGTGCATAAATAAATAAATAATTTATTTTAAAAAACAGGAGACGTTATTAATGCATGTAAATACAATAATGCTTACTTGTAAGTATTGTAAATATTGGTATCGGTAATAAAGAATTGTTAACCGACACATTTCTTTTACACCCGAGCCCGGGAGTACTTACCCAGGAGTGTCAGCCCACAGGCAACTGCCTCCGTGTGATTAAATAATTGGTATGTATGAGGTCAGTAGTTGAGTACTTACTAATGTGACGAAAATTCCGTTAAAATATATTACACGAACAATAAATTTTGTTGTATATGGCTTCAGAATAAAGTTAATTATTAAATTAGTGAAAAAAATTATTCTGAAATGTTGTTTGACGACATAATTAAATTTGTTTTTCAACTCAACCTTTTATAAATAATTGATCATATCGCAAACAAGGGGTGAGATTAAACAAAAAATATGAAAAAAAAGGAGAGAAAACAGAGAATGGTCGACGTGGCCCAACCCTCCCTAGTTGAAAAGGAATGAAATTTATACGCCAAATTAAGGACAATAATTCAATCAATATCGGAGAGTTTCACTTTTGGGCAAATAGGAAATAAACCGTTGGCACTGCGGTCAATATTGACTCTCCGATCAGCCCGCGGTGGTGGGAGGTCGTGCATGCTTCGCGACTTCTCAACTTGGTGACTCCTCGACTCCACATCCAGCGCAGTTGCGAAACTCCGATGTCGTTTTATTTGATTCACGTATTACATGCTAAATATTCATGACCTTCCTTAAATAACCAGCAGAGTGCAGAAAACTAACACTGTGAAATTTCTAGGTTTTTCATAAAATGTAATAGATTTAGGTAAAGCGTGTACATATATAATTTTAATTGTTAATGATCATGAATTCTTAAACCTCGTTAATTGTTTATAATTATCTGATTAAAAGACGTACTACCGGAGAGCAGTAATTAAGTAGTAGTAGTAGGAATAATATTTGACAATAATTTAAAGTGGAAGGTTCAAGTAAATTTATTTCTATTTAGTATTACAGTCATTAAGATAAGAAAACTTATAATATACCTCTTCACAAGATTTACAAATATTTTATCAATAAAAATATAAAAAGATCATATATTTTGAATTTGCCTAGTCCATTTTACAGCATGATATAATTGGTCGGGGTAATATATTTCCTGTAGAAAACAATACAAAGAATAATCATCAAAGTAAATTTAAAAAAAACTTACTTAAAAATACTCGTATTTTCCAACTATAGAAAATTTCAAATATTATGTGTTAATTAAATTTATCTTATATGTCTTACTGCAAATACACATAGTATACTTTAACGATAATATACCGCTGGGTTGTTTAAGTAATATACCGATCTACCATGTAGGTAATTAAGTACCAAGGTCGTACGGAAATATTGTGATACCCAAACTGAAAACTAGTACCATTGCGCTTACAATTGGTTGGTCCAACGTGTGAGAGATCTTCCTCTTTCTCTTCGCCCTTTGACGTGGTTCATCTCAACAAGCTCTCCAAGCTATCTTTCATATTCGTAAGAGGCCCAAAAATTTATTGATTCGTCTTATTCAAATGGTTCACGTTCAGTTCCTGAAGAATATGTCGCGCTATATATGTCTCCAGCACTACATTTCAAAACCATCAATTTGTATTCTTTATCATATCTTTGGAGTCCATGATTCCACATCATATAAAATATAGAATGTACCACAGACTGTACAAGCCCGATCATCGCTGTTTTGGATGTACTGCGGTCCATCCAAATTTAGTCACATTAATAAAATAATTTTCTTACTTTTACTAACATTTTTTTTCCTTCTATCTAACTAATATAATAATGTAATATAATGACAATTCCCCACTTTTCAAATACAAAATTAAATTCTCTTATTGGTATGTAAAAGGATATGCGTTACTACAATAAGTTAATCATTATTAGAATTTGAAATATTTCGTACTGTAATTGAACTGTAAAAATAAATAATTCAAATAAAAAATATTTTCACTCTTTCAATATTAGCAAAATTACTTATTACATATTACATAAATAATAAGACAGAAAACTTTGTTTAAACCACTATTTATTGATAAATCAACATTAAGATGATAGATAATTTGTTAAACAAAAAGTACAATAAAAAGTTCATCAGATCATATGTTTACCCACCAATAATTGATAGTGGGAAGCAGTGGAGAAAAATCATGTTTTTAAATAAACATACTTAAAATTCAATTATAAAAAAAATATCCCAAATAAAAAATTAAATAATTATATTAAATATCAAGGATAAAGATGATATTTAAAAAAAATCGGGAGTATGCAAATTAATTTGCAATGATTGCAATAATTTTTATATAGGTAAAACTTGCAGAAATTTAAATATTAGAATTAAGATGCTCTTGAGATGCCTAAATAGCAACAACTATTCTGAATTCGCCAATCACCTTTTGGAAACAAATCATCTTTTGACATTAACAAGGGTTTAGAAGTTATACATACAAATACTGGGGTTTACAGTTAGATAAATTTGAAATAAGAAAAAGTGTTTATATATTAAGTGTTAAATAACCAAATCCTTGAGCAAATAGTTACCTTTTCAATTTGTTTTCATAGTAGTTCCCACCAATTATACTTTTCTTTTTTATCTATGCTTGTATTTTTAATTTTGGTATGATACATGATTTACACCATAAATATCGAAACATGTTGATTTATCAATAGATAGTGGTTTAAACAAAATGTTTTGTCTTATTATTTAAACAATATTTAAATTTAGTTAATATTGTACAATGATGAGATTTGTCTCTAAGATTCGACTCGAGTGAGCACGAAGCGATCTAAGAATAATTGCCGCTTGTGTTTTGTTCGCGGATAGAATGACGCACATCCAGTACACACCTGCTTTCATAAACAATCAGAGATCAACGTCTCATTAAGAGATTATAGTGGATACGAGCCATAAGGATCTTACTGTGTTATCCCGTTTTTAACGGTGAGTACGTGTTGTAAGGAGTGTTGTGCTTATTTATATGGCTTTGCCAAACTATGGAATGAAAGGTCCCTTAGGTTAAGTTAACATATTATTTTTTTATGTTAGCTTATTATTATTTCACTCATACGTATAGCTTAATCTAACCTAAGTAGCATATGGTCTAATGATAGCGTAGATGTATCAATATATGTGTCGTGTTGTATGAATACATCTTTCTATATTTTCTTTATAATTCAAACTCAATTAGTATTAATAAATGTACTATAAAAGCTATTGAAGAATTTTAACATAACAAATATTATTCTTTGTTGCAGTTTAATTTGCTTAGTATTATTTGCAAAATTTATTCATTAACATTTAATTTGTATTAAAAATATCACAGACGAATGTTCTGAATAATTACAAATTCACAATAAGAATGTGTTCTCCTTAATAACACTTGTTTAGCTGTTAGTGATTTTCTATTGAATGTCATTCTATTTCATTTGATTAACCAATAAATATTGCCATATATTGGCCAGTTGTCTATGAATACGTGCGTTTATATTCAATAATAATTTATTTTTGAAACATTTACATGAAATAGCGCCTAAACTTACTACTTTGATTTGATAAAGAATCTTTAAAATTTTCTATTTAAATAACGACTCACCCTAGACCGATCCTTAATTGGTCATAATTGAATATTTTTAACTGATATTAAAACGATACGTTCACAAAATTTTCGACACGATATAATCTCTGAGATAGGAAGATTGAGATTCTTTCGAGACAATTTCCTGGTTTCATAGTTCATCGTGAATACACAAAGTCTCCGAGATTTTCTGTATCGCACCTCACTCTACGTTTGTTACACATAAAATGTCAGTTCATTGACCATTGATGTTCTATTCGTCGGTTAGGTGAATTTGAATCTCGCAAGGAGCAGTTAAAATTCATACATATTATGCTTTCTGTTTATCTATCATTACAGAATAAATAGTTGTAGGTATCTGCTGTTCTAGATTTCACAATGCATGATTTTTAACGAGTCTATTTTTGCACGTCGACAAGAATTTGGATTGGATTGTACCTTTTCATAAATACTAAAGGTAGTAAAAGTGAATCAATGAATTTTTGTACGCAAAGAAGCTAAAATTTTATGGACATTTCATATTTATTATATGCACAAAAATGTTTTAAAAATACAAATTATATTAATAAATTAGAAAGATATATGTACAGATTTTTTTTATCGAAGTTATATTTATCGAATAAATATTTGGTTGCTACAGGGAATCGAACCTGGGACTTTTACTATCTGGGGAAACGTGTTACCATTTACTACATCAACCGATCACATTTATTCCTGGTCATATGGTCGGTAGTTTTAAGTAGGTAATCATAAAACCTTTGTAAAAGATAGTAGTAATTGATAACTAAATAAGCAGTTGCTCCGCTTCTACCTCAGTTATTGCATTTCAGCGACGCTCAATGTAAACACTAATAACTAATTAGCAGTATTTATTGTAGCCCCTGTAATAATGTTGGCGACGTCGATTCATATTAAATATATTGATAGAAAGCTTTGATCAAGGTTATTTGCACAACATCAATTTTATCTCGTATGAAACTTGAACAGAACGGGGCGATATCACACACAACGAGATTCGGCATTGAAAAAATCAGTGTTTCAAACACCCATATTGCATTCTCACTGGCCAACTAAATTCGAAGGAAATAGTCCAGCCGTGAGTGGAAAACTAACTAAATAGCCGGCGGGCGTGTTGGCGAGCCGATCTCCCGGGAACCGAGAGCGCCGGCCCCACCGCTCCCTTCGCGCGCCCCCGCCGCCCGACACCCTGCACCCGCTCCGGCGCTAAATTGGTGAGCTTCGTTTATTTTTAGAAAATTGGTTTGACATGCGGTATTAATGAAAATGTGATATACGACACCGAGTCGGTCGCAACGGGAGTCCGTCCGTGACCGATCTAGTATTTGTGTGTAAGTACGAGAAGGGTGTTTTTTTTATCACTTCTTTGGAGTTATTGGTGTTAATTGAGCGTTATAAATCAATTGTCAGTACATCATGCTAGTGAGTGATACATTAGTCGGATAATCTCGACTGACAAGTATACAGGATGTTGTCTACTAAAATGTATCATACACTTGAATTTCTTTGTTTTTTGTAAATGTATATTTGAGCATATTTTGATGAATTAATTTATTACATACTAGTGTATTTATAGTACCTCCTTTCATATATTAAATCGTTTTTTTGGAGTTGGTCTCTGAATAAATGTCTTCCAGATTTTTAAAACTTTTGACTGTAAATTATTATGAGTTATTGACTAAATATTCCAGCAATTTTTATAGTTTCTATACTTTATTAATTATTACTAAATTAAAGAAAATGACTCAAATCAAATAAGAATATTATAGTATTTTCCAGATAGATAACATCCAAGACTAGTTATATTCCAAACCGTAGAAGGACGACCATGGAAAAATTATATCATAAATTGTAGATCTCAAATATTATATATAGTTTACATAATATGGCTCGTTAAAGAAGACTTATTTTGACATTGAGGCGTCAAATGCGACGAAAATATTGCGATGTGCGCTGTTAAAAAGCGAAATCGCCCACATTTACGAATTTTAACTAATGTTAAAATAATTAAGCTTAATAATGCGCTATGCATTATATATTTGATATTTAAACCAAAGTTCCTTTTACATTATCAAGCATTTTCTAATAATTATTTATTTATTGATATTATTATACTACGCGCCAAGGCTGCGGTAGGCTGAACTCGCAGTCAATGAATTTTAATAGTGGTGAAAAAAATACGATTTTATAATAAACTTATAATTGCGCATATTATGAGCACGTGGTTAAAAAAAATAATTGTGGTAAAAAAATTGATTATTGAAAATAAACCTGTATGAATGTATGTAGTAATTAATACAGGCCTAAAAAAATGGTAATAAAGAATGACGAAGAAACTACATTAACAATATTAATGGACCATTATTTAATAAAAGGGTTTTGAAGCGGGTTGATAATGAATATTAATAATTATTATATTAATTCAAAACTAGTTTATTTTACATTGATTTCATTAATTGTTCTCTTCCACTGAGATACTTCCGTATAGTCCAGGCGGCTGCATTGTTGCTGTTTATTTATTAATAAATAATTACAGTAGTCTATTAATATTTATTAGCAATAAATATAAAATTAATAAATTAATTTTAATCATTTTAATAATATTAAAATATTCCCAGCAAATGGCGCACCTTTCACTATGACAGGGAGACCGTTACTATCTTGTGTCAAAAATAAACTAAACTTTTGCACAAAGATTTCATTTGTTGATTGCATAAACGTGAAAAGTATTCACGCCTTGCAAAAGCGTAGTTCTAGCTCGGCAAAAAAGGAAAAATCATGCCCAAAACCTTTTAAAAGTCTAGACATAATATAAAAATTGTAACAACAGTATACATTGAATATTATTATTTTTACTATATCTTTTACTTTGTATTTATTTCCACATTTATTTTTGCACCGTTTTTTAAAAAAAATATTTCATCGCTTTAATTATAATGTTTGCATTAGCTCTTATAATATTCTATATATAAATCCAAAAAGCACTGTTTGCCATAAAATAGTAAAATACTAGGGTAGTAGGCGGGGCATCGAATGGAGTATTTTACTTTGCTGCCAAAATTCGCAGCAACTAGCAAATATCAACTACTCTTGTCTGTTCTCTTAACCAAACGTTTCTGGAATTATGGAAACTAATAAAATCAATTATTTAAAAAAATTACGATTCTTTAATTCTTCTGCTTAATTCAGTTATCATTGAGATAAATATATGAACACATGTAGTTATTATATTATATTAAACTTTCCTTACACGACTGAATTAATTACGTATCTTAAATACTAATTAAATGTATTAATTAGAAAGATACATATAAAATTAATTTTATCGAAAAATATTGTTGCGCCACCGAGATTTGAAAAAGTGTAATACATAGGTTCGAAAATTTATCGTTAAAAATGATGTTGCTGTAGCATAGTTGGATAATGAAGCTTTCCTGGTTTAAAAAGAGATCCAGATTCGAATCCTGGTGGCGTAACAACAATATTGTTCGATAAAATTGATTTTATATGAATATATCATTCTAATTAATATATTTAATTAGTATTTAAAATATCTCAGACCTATGCTCTGAATAATTACAACTTCACAATAAGAATGTCTTCTCCTAATAATAAGAATTACGTACAGATAAGAATTGTTAAAAAAGATAATAAACTCGACACCTATGTAACACGATGGTTGATACTAATTAAATATACAATTTTAGGAAATCTTAAAAGTTCTGTAGCTACATGTCGAGCACCCACAGTGATAATTAAAAAGTATATATTATTATAAACAACAAATTTTCGCGATGCTTCAGACCAAATAAGTGGTATCCATCCACCATCCACCATCCACCATCCACCCCCTTATAACAAACAGTCGAAGCTTTCTCGGGTTACATTTTCTAATTTTGTAATGGAAAGGAAAATAAAACGTTAGAGAGTACTTTGTTGGGCGGAATGGCGGGCCGCACTATTGGCTGGCTTTACTGTTATGTCCGCTCGGTTTAGGGGTCTACCTCACCTGCGGGGGCCTGAGTAAGCTGGAATGCTAATGTCTTCAATAAGATATATACTTCATGACAGTGATAAACTCGCTAGCGCTTATAATATCATTAAATGAAGGGGAGTTAATTTTTTGAGCAACGTGACAACAATTCAATATATTCAATTAACTTAATTTTCTACTATACATACGTTGAGTTAAACTTTTGCCACTACTGTAGTTTCTAGAGCTGCAGTCCCTCTTAATATGGAAAGTAGGGGTTAAGTAGTTTCTTACTTACTTACTTACCATCACGCCGTTTCCCCGTGGGGGTAGGCAGAGAGGATAGAGCGCCACACACTTCTGTCCTGACATACAATTCTCGCCTCATCCACATTCATACATCTTGTCATACAAGCTCGCCGATTGTTGAGGCTTCTAACAGAACCATCCTCCATTATCTGGTTTACCTGGTCGTGCCAAGTCTTCCGCGGACGTCCTCTATTTCTGGTTCCATCAACACTTGCAGTTAGTTAATACAAATTAATTGTGTATTCCGAAATTATGCTGAATGAAATTTCTGTGTTTCAGTAAAATAGATAGGCATTCTGTGTATGGAATTTTTATTTAATTATTTCGATTTTAAATAATATTATTAAAAAACGCTTTGTTACACTAATACAAGAGCGCTAAGTGAGTTAAATAAAATGGACACTGAATTATGAAAAACACGTAAAAACATTGTATAGTAAAAATCCCAAAACTACCAAATTTATGTGGCTAAACAAAAATAGGGAAATCGCAACTTATTAGTGGTGAATTAAAATTATATATCGACCAACCATATATAAGAGAATTCCAAATTAATAAATTGAAAAAAAGTGAGTAATATACTAAAATATGAATAGACATGACAAGCATATAATTCTTCTCTATACACGAGTCTTACTCTCATAGAGAAGAAATAAATGTTAAAAGAAATTATATATATATATCCTACTGATTATGTTTAAATGTATATTATTATATTTTCTAATATTAAAATAAAAAAATGTATAATTATGCCGTACTTATTTTAAAAATTTAATTATGTAACGTAAATTATATTTTTTATAACCATTCCGGTCACACGCTGGAAATGTCACTCTTCAACTGGTAATGTAGTAATTTATAATAAATGAGAGAATTTGTGAAACATTATTATCAAATTCGTTTAAGAATATGAAGAAGTATGATGTCGATGGGTGGAAAAAGACCGAATAACGTAGAGGCAGAATATTAAGGAGGCCAATATTTGATTTAAGTCTTACAATCATTAAAGAAGTTTTTGAAGTGATATTAGTTGTAGAAAAATTTTCTAATTCATTATTCATACGTCATATATAGATTAAATTAAGATACACAAAAAGATTTCTAGTTATTATTTAACTTTAGTTAACATATCAACTTACTAGAGGTCTTATTCTGGAAAATCTCTGAAGCAAGATGTGGTCAAATTATTTTGTTTCCACATCGAAATATGTTACATTATATATGTATATTAATTTAAGTTATTTGTTTATAAAGAGTAAATTCAATTAATTTTTAATATTATTAAGGAAAACATATTATTATTGAAAAATTGTAATTATTCAGAACATAGGTTTGTGATATTTTAAACACCAATTAATATTTTCTTTCTAATATGTATTTTCTTTTCTTCAGAAATTGGTTTCAGTATACCGTGACTGTATCTTGAAGCTAAGCGATTCAAAGATTACCTAAATATTGTTATCTCTTTTTCAACAAAACTAGTCGATGAAAAAAATAGTTAATAAAATAATTAAATAGATATTGTATTCATCTACAACATGCCATCTATTTCATATTTTAAGATGATATGGAAACAGGACAGTTTAGATATTGAATGAAATTAATTTTATTCAGGGCAATAAATCAGTTAATATAAGTAAAAATGGGATTCTATTGTTGAAATTAAATGTCACATTAAGCAACTCGTGTATTTGCATGTAAAAATGTTCTGCAGTCACAGTTGCAGTTACGAATGCGAGTGGTGAGATGCTATGTGCTTATGGTATTATATTATGGGATGAAAGTATGGACACTTATCAAAGAAATGACAAGATGACTTGAAGCATTTGTGATGTGAATCTATAGAAGAGTGCTCACAATCAGCTGGGTAGACAATAATTTAATAACAATAACTGAATAATAAAAAGGTTAAAACGATAGAAATGTGAAAACAAAATATCTTGGACTTCTTATGAGAGATCTAGAGAAGTATCAAATTCTACATCTCATAATGCAGAAAAAGACTTCTTGAAAGTGGGGATTGAAACATGGAGAACATCATGGCTAAAGAACCGATGAGGCGATGATTTTGCTAATCTATTGTGGAGGTTTTCCGAACAAAATGATGATTGGTAATGATGTCGATTGGGACATACGGCCATCCAAAAAACGCTCTCTCATGGTGATGATACTAAAGTTGAAATATCGTTTAGCAGACGTGAAAAACAAACTATGTACCTAAAAGTGATATAGAATAATTTAGTTGCACCTTTCACTCTATAAATCTATTCTAATAAAAATGAAATATGTACATAAAATATTACGTGTTGGTTGCGTTTTTGGAATTTGACAGAGCTAGGAAGGAAGTTTCAGATACATTGGGAGAATCGATTGATTTGTTATAAAAATATTTTATTAATATAAAACAAACGTTGAAGGTTTGGTTGCAGGCACAATTTTACATTCCATTAAAAAAATTATTATGTAATACTTAATATACCAACGCTATTTTTTTTGATTGCGTGTCTCAATAGAAATTTTTTAATCACTGAATTTTTATTGTTAACTTACTATTATTTTGTCGAGAAATTGCACACGTTACATAGTAGTTTTCATGAATCAATTTTTCAGAATTCATCTGGTGGATAGATAGATACCTAGTTGCTTGGTTTTGACGTCTCGCAGCGAAGGGTGGCTTTGTTGTTTCGCAAGGTGAGCTTTTGTTTTTCAGTTGGAAATGTCAGAGTATAATGCACACTTCCTGATTGCATTACTTGCCAATTGCTCAGTTGGTGGTGCAGACGAAGCGGTGTGGGAAGTATCACCGTTGTACTTGAAAAGGCTCTCTGACTTATTAGAACACAATCAGGTCTGCCTTGGATGCAGCGCTTCCGGGGAGGAAGGGTCATTAATTTAATCATTGGGAGCAGAAATTGGTTTTTCAAATAGTGCATTGGAACATAATTCGCTGAAAGAAATATCAACTTTTTTATTCCATTTGAATGAAAATACAAAATTATTTATTTCTCATATTAAACATTCTACTTACAACTACATGTGTACAAATATCTCTATTTTTTTTATTAATATGTAATATATTGTCATATTGTACGTGTATGAAAGTGATATTGTAATAAAGAGAAAAAATAGATGATATGATAAGATGATAAAAATGATGAGAACTTTTTTCGGAAAAAGTTAACTGTATTTTAAAAATATTTTATTTTATTATGTCTTTATAAAATCATATTATCACCATGCACGCGTATTTGCAAATGCTTTAAAAAACATTAAATTAATTTCAATTCTTTTTTTATATCTACCTATATGCAAACAAAAGTAATTTACTAGTAATATGCTGTACGCTTAAAAATATATATATATATATATATATATATATATATATATATATATATATATATATATTCAGTTCAATTCTACGTAGACAACTACATGGTATTTATTAACTTATTAATAATAAGATAATTTTTATTTTCAATATTTGGATTAATTTCACAAGTGCATTTCACAAGGACATTTGTAGTTTATTGGTAATTTTGTGAATCGAGAGTTATAATTTATCAGTGAGATCATATGATTTGTAATTCATCAGTAAGATCATATGATTTGTAATTTATCAGTGAGATCATATAATTTGTAATCGCAATCAAAATCAGATTTGAGGTGAAATTTTTCTTAATTAAAAAAATACCGTTGTAAAACATACAGTACATAAATACATACATTAATAGTATTTTTTTGTTGGTTTTGATTGATGAATTGGTTACTGAAAATGATATTTAATATAATTCAAAAGGTGAAATATTTTATTACTTACAAATATTAATCTGTTCTGAATTTTTTGGTAAAATTATATATACAAAATTAATTTAAAATTGGTTAAAAATAGTATTAATTTTTACCCAATGAAATAATTTCGATTACCTAGTCTTTGATCATGAAACCAAACAAAGGAACTACTCCACCCGGTATTAAGATAAATCTGGCATCTCTTCAGGTCTACTCCTCCAAAGTACACTTTCTTTCCCGGAGTGTTAACTCTTAAGGGTATATTCCCACTAAATAAAGGGCATTTGATGGTAGGGCAGCCATTTCGGCCCCATTACCCCGCCTCTCCCCACGTGGGTCGACACGTATCCTTTTGCTATTGATATTGCCCCACATTCCTCTTCATTTCCGCCGGAAGCGCCCCACACTTCCTTGGAAGACCGAGGAAGTACAGCCTCTAACACAGTGAGTACCGAAAAAAATTAAATGAATCTTGTTTTGTAAAATGAAATTTTTGAAAATACACTAAAGTTGATTAAAAAATGTTATACAAATGTTATATTTTGATTGCAATTTATTAGTGTTTTCAATAGATTATGCTAAATATTCGGAGATGACATTTTTGTTATTATTCGTAAATTAGTTTTAAGAAAAAAGTAGGAAATATATATTTTGATAGAATATATATGTTTATACCTACATGTATTTGTTAAATTTAAAATATCTATGTATTTCGAGATAATAATACATTTTGAAATTCTTTAGAATGTAAGTTTATTTTTATAAATACGTAATGATGTTATTTATCAGGTAAGTAATCTATTATATATACATTCGTTAAAATTTTTCTGAAGTTCCTTTCTAGAATCCTGAATAATCTATAAACTTCTCAACCTACTCCCTGGACACTTCACTTCACCCTGCCTGGACCAAATTTTGCATATGAATCCTGTACAACGCCGGGGATGGATTGCTAATAGTATTATAAGTTTTTCTGCCAAATTACACTAATTACAACATTACTTTTTAACCGGTTTACTAAAATTAAAAACAAATATTTTATTATACTAAAAAGATTTATATTTTATTTTAGTAAATAGAGAGCCCGTTTCTCTAATAAAAATGTTTTATTAAACTATGTATAGTTAGTTATACATGATTTCATCGATTAACAGTTTACTAATTAGTTATTACACTTAACGTAATTAGACTTCGCTGATATTGAAACCCACGCACCACTGAACAGTATTATTCCCATAATTATCTTAAAATGTATTTACATCGTACCTTAATATTATACTAAGACTATCTATCAAGGTCATTAACGACCTGTTAATAATCTGATACATGAAAAAAAAACTGTTTTTATCACAATTATTTATTTATTAATTTATAATATTTATTAACATTTATCTTCACGATTTGTCTCCGACCAGACTGGCGCTGACCTGTCGCCAGCATCGTTGCACTGATTTATTTATTTAGGTATTAATCAAAATACAGGTTGTTGAATAAATATTTATTCACCCGGCACCCGATGAGTTAACTCCGCGGGGTCGGCGGAGGGGAGGCCAGGGCGTGGGGGTGAAGCTGTCGAAATGTCCCGCACTTCTTAGCAAATTAAATTTTAAGTAGCGACACGGGACGCGTTTTGCAAAGCAGACACATATTTTTATTTCGCCCGGGCTGTGAAAATCGATAGCGGCGCGTTTCTCACCCAATTCGTATTATGATGTAAAACTCCTCGCGGTTTACATGCGGAGTTATCTGCTGAGATCTCCGCCGTTCTTTCGGGGGTTTAAAATTAAAACATTTTAAACTCTAATCTATGTTGCACTTGTGATGCCATTTTACGATACAAACGTATTTAATCAACGTTTGACGTTGGTCAAACAATATTACTGATACAAAAATCAAATTAAACATGAAATTTTCATTATCTTCATTTTTAACATATACCGCGCGGTTACCGCAATAAATTTCATCAATTTTTGTGTTAAAAACATCAAATACTTCTAACATTTTTAATTTTTCTCAGTTTTATCTTGTGTAATCAAAAATATTTTAGAGGCGTTGATATTCCGATATCTTTCACAAGCTAAGTTCTAGTTAACTAACTCTTGTTATTCTCATATTTGATCCTACTGTCAAATTGTCATATAGAAATATGCTACGGTAAAAGTGATTAATTGATTAGTATTAATAATAACCGGTAATCATTAATAACAACCAAAAACGATGTTAAAGTGATAAATAAAATCTATTATTTGCATTGAGATTCATAATAATATTATAATCCACGTCTTTTGGTTGTAAATTTTTAAGATGAATTTTTATTCTAGTATCCAACAACACTCAAACAATAATTCATCAAGTAATGCTTATTTATATATATTTTATTTGCGGCATAGTAAGTCAATATCACTCGCAATAAGTAGGTAGGTTCAACACCAAACAATACATTTAGTGATTCAGTAATTAATGTATTTCTAATATTTAAAAAGTTTTCGTGATTAACTTTGTGTAAAGTCCATTGTAATGAACTTTTGGGCGTTTCGGTGAAAAGTGAAACCAATATCTTCCCAACACCGCTCTCATACTGCCCCCTCCCCCCCCCCATGTAGCCGATAGTCTATCTTCTAGTTTTAAGATTTAGTTTATTACTGAAGATGACGAATTGAGCGTCGAAAACGTTTTAATTTTTAATTAAAGTGTGATGTGAAGTAAACAACGTTGTGTTTCAATTTAATAATTAATTCATTTTTTCAATAAGTTAATAATTTTGTTAAAAGTTTTTTAATGTATTTCTGTAACTGCCTAATTCTTTTATATTTTTAATAAACTTTTTCTACGGTGATCGATCGAAACATTTTTATTTATAGTTACAGTGTATGTACAGAAAATTTTTTATGAGCTTGTTTTACGGAAATTTCACTGCAATGAAATTAAATACATCAAATGGTTGGATGCAAATAAATAATTAATTTTTAAGCTTTCACTCAATACAGTTTTTAGTACAAACTGCAAACAATATGCAAGAAAAGTAGGAATCTTGGTGGTAGACCTTAACCCTTTAATTTCATTAGTTTTACCATCGAATTTTACTTTTGAAATTGTAATGTCCGGTATTGTGCTACAGGCGTTTAAAATGTATTTAACATATATTAGCTGTATTTTAAATGGCAACCAAAATAGAACGATTTAAAATATTGTAAATAATAACTAACAAAAAAAAAAATTATAAATGTGCAAATTTGGGCTGTAAAGTATTTTGTACATATATGAAATATCAAGGGCAAACATGAATCTACATATTATGTATAAAATAAATACATATTATGTATCTATTTTTCAGAATTCTGTAAAGCAATTAAACAATTAACACCAAGGTAAGAAGAAACTATAATAAAAAATGTATACATCCTTTATCATTTGCTTCAAAGTATTGTTGCTTGTATTTTTTGTGAATTTGGTTCGTGGTTTATTTTTGAATTTAAAATCCTTACATTATCAATCCGCATTATGTTTTTTCAGAGAATTATTAGCATAAGGGATTTGAGATTAGTTAATAAATTAACTTGTCATGATATTATGATTACTTGAATTATTTAAATTTGTTTTAAAAAAATTGTGTCTAAGGCATGTGAATTGCGAGCGTTGACAGGGGTCAGTATAACTTGCAGAAGTAGACTTAAAACGCAGGGGCCCGCCTCACTGGACATTATGCCGGATCCATGTCTCGAGGCAAATTATAATATAGCCAAATTATAATATATCAACCAGGGCTGTGGAATCGTTTAAAAATCTATCGGTTTCGACTTTGACTTGAAATATCGTATATTAATGACTCCAACACCGATTCTGACTCCATAGCTCTATCAGAGACTTTTAAAAATACTTTAGGTCTGACTCCACATCCCTGAACATGAAGTTCGCGTAGCAATACAGATTTTAGGACGATATTTCAGATTGTACTATCAATATTAGCAGGCGTGGAACCTAGAGCTCCCGAACCAACCCGACAAAGACCGAGCGTACACCCAAATACCCGATGGTAGAACCAGCCAAAGCGTTTTCTTGTTTTATTTTTAAAATTCTTTCCTTTTTTATTTTCGCTTTCTCATTAACTCCTGGTTTTACTCCGAAATTCTAGGGCCCTCTGAAAAGCAGGGCTCACGCAATCGCGATTTACGTGACTATACGATTTACGTTACACTACTGTATACAGCATCACAACAGCTATTTTTTAAAACTAAGATCGGCCTCATTGAATACAATAAATTCTATGGTATTTATATTTTACAGTTAAACCTTAGTTTACGAAAGACTGTTTACGAACAAAAATCCTGACGAAAAATTACTTCAGTTTGCGAATAGAATTTTGGTTTACGAACAGGCAGGCAGTCTCAGAACTCACTACGGAAGAACTGGGACAGCTTCTTGATGAGCAAAAAAGACAGTGATTGAAGAAACATTATTTTCAGAGACTGATGAACGAATGAAAGATATTCTTAGAACTTTGATCCACGAAATATGTGCGAAGTGGATTGAGGTGCAAAGTATTTTGGAAAAATATCACCATGATAAAACTTTATTAAATCGTGTTATAAATATGATTAATGATAATATTATATCTCATTTCCGCAATATTGTAAAAAGCAAGAAGAAACGAATATCATTGGATTGGTATTTCGTGAGACAGAAACCTGATGAATTTCATGTACCCGATGTTTTCATGGAAGGAGAGTCCTCTTTTAAAAAATAACACTTGACCACCTATTTTGTGAGATAAGTTAAAAGAAAGTTTGTTTTACGTTTATTCTTTTCGTTTTATTACTTCCAATTTTAAATTTTAACTATTATTTCATTCAATTTTATTACCATATTATAGAATTTCAAGCAAAAAGTAGAAAATAATGGTGATAAAGAGTCATTTTCATGGGGTTTTAAACAGATGAATACATTTGACATTGATTCTTATGGAAATAATTGTTACGGTTTACGAACAACTCAGTTTTCAAAAAGTTTTACGCAACGAATTTTGTTCGTAAACCGACTGAATATAATTTAAAAAAAATAATTTTTGGTCTATGGTCTTAAAGCTCTTTCTAATTCTTATTTTGTGAACTGAAAATATTAGTAAGTACGTGTCAGATATATCTTCAAGTCGGTTTATGTTAAGTTGATTATTTTACCCTTAGGACAAGAAGGGTTACATTTCTTTTCCTTCTTCTATTGTCGGTGCCTTTATTTGTCTCGCTTAAGCCAGGCTTAACTTCGCAGACACCGGAGAGGCAGCCCCAATAGTATGCCAGTTCTCGGTCCACGAGCAGCGAGGCAGGGCCGGCTTGAGCACATAGGAGGCCTCGTCATAGACATATGTAAAGTGAAGATTGGGTGTCACCCCCAAATAAATATTGTATGTGGTTTATAGATTTATAAAAAAAAAACAGACATAGGTAAAGTAAATTTTGGATGCCATCTCCAAATAAATATTGTATCTATTTTGTAGAAATATTGTTCACACATTCTATGTACACTTAACGTACATTGTTATTCGCTACCACGTATTTCCTTAAGCCTGATGATTTTTTCAGTCCAGCTATATTTAGGATGACCGATCGTCTTTTTGATTCCCCTCGAGTACCACTAGAGGACAGCAATCATCCAACGATATGTCTGTCCTCTGAGCGATGAGGCCATTTCATTTTATTTATTTTTTCTATCTGACTTCTCTTTTGTTTTTTTCGTAGTCATACGTGAACATCAGAAGTATCCATTGAATGAAAACTTTTCATTGTATACACTATGAAATACCACTTTTAAAAATTATTTTCATTTTCATTTTCAAAATGGGCTCCAGATAAGATTTCACTACCCAAGTGACTGTGATTTTATTTGAAGAATAATAATTATTAGTGATATCAGCAAATTAATTTTTATTAAAAACCCAATGAGTTGAAAAACGTACAGAATATACGAATTATTCTTTTCATCCGTATATAAAATTTAAAGAAACTTTTTTATAAGGATGTACATTACAATTCCAGACAAAAATAAGCCCCACGTCTCATATGTTACTATTATGTTGGGTTGATGCATAATTATTTACAAGTGATGAGCTCAAAATTACGGACCATCAGATAATCACTAATATTTTGAGTCACACTCACCATCAGTGATTGAATATCTGGGAATATCGTAATTCGTGATTCAATTTTTTTTTTGTTAAAATTCTTTTGGTTATATTAATATAGATTATCACTTAAATTAGTGCCATCTAGTAGCTTCTGCCAAAACATTTTATGCATATTTGCTGAGAATTTAACCCGAAAAATAAATTAACATTTTTTTAAGCATTTTCATTTTCATTCTCTTGGTAATGATATAAAATTAAATTAATATTAAGTATTTATGCTAGAATATGTTATTTACGCAAATAATAGAAATAAATAGGCTCAAAATTATGTTTTTTTTATTTCGTATATTGTGATATCGTGCAGCGCGTATGCATTAGTAATGAAACTGATTGTAGTCATATCGGATGCCAATCACAATCACACCAGTGAGTCGAGAGTTGCATTTTTTTTCATCACTATTATCCGCTGTTATTATATTGTAACATAACAAAAAACAAAAACAAATTCAAAACATATTATGACCAGTTATCGTTCGGGGAAGCAGTCATCATCAACGTCAATTACTGCTTCCAATTTGCTTGGAAGACGATCGATTCCGTGGGCAAAAAAGCACAGATTTGACATCCTCCATCAACTCCTCCAAATCATCATAGACTTTGCCGACTTGCCAATTTTTCAGAGAGCGGTTGATGTGGTAGTCCGTGGGGGCCTCGGTGGGAGAGTAGGGCCGATAGGGGAGCAAATCCATCTCTTGCTGGCGACGGGTTCGATCACACGGCGTTCGACATGAGGGTGAGCGTTGTCGTGGTGGAAAACGATTTTGTTCATTTTACGCGGTCTTTTTAACTGAATGGTAGTACACGTTACTGTTGATGTTATACTGCCTTTGGCCATTTCTGTCCGGGATTCGCCACTCCTGACGCTCATCATTGTCATTCCAGTCAAATTCAAAATATAAAACGTCGCAAAAATCGGCGGATAATTATGCATCAACCTAAAATTACCCAACACTTATTACTGATGCATTATTTTATAGATTATGATTGTCAGCCAGACTTAACACCTGTTAAAAAAATCATGCGGCATCTAGTTCGATCGACAATAATTAAGTAGTTACATTTCTTGCCTTTGTATCTTTCTGCATATTAAAGAAATATTAAAACCGGGCGGCTTTACAGCTGGTCTCAGTTTGCCGCCTTTCTGTATGTTCGGCCCTGTTTTACTGCGCCAGTAAATCGTTCAATCATTCTGGCAATTTCTCCTTAATTGAAAAATAATAAAGTGACACTGAATACGGGATGTCTAGTTTCAAACAAAACTATATTTTTTTTTAGTTTTAATTTTTTTTTAATTAACCTGATTTGTTTCGTTAAAATAAACTAGTAAAAATAATGGACGAGTTTGACTTTGAGGCTGGAAATTTACAATCTTGTGTACTGACCCAATGGTTAAATGTTAGATTTCCGATTATCTCCGCTGACCATTAGCCACGTCATAAAAACTTTAAAGTAAGCCAAGTTTGATTGTATTGACAACACTAGCTGTGTGTTAGCTTTGTTACGTGGTTCCAAATACTGTTCTAAAGTGCACGGCAGCTAAGCGCCGTTGAATGGGTGTGATGACTAACTTGTGAGATGAAAGGTAAACCTTCGCTTGCTCGCAGACCGGCCAGACGTCCCCCGGCAGATTCCAACTGACAGCTCGTCGCCTGCACCAGCAGTCGAGGCGTTTCACTTACGCGGTTTTTGGTTTCTTCTTATTGAATTTATTTTGTAGGTAAACACCTGAAAGTAAGTAGTTCTTTGCTTTCTTGTTTGCCTTAATTTGCCTAATCTGGAATTCTTTGTTGAACCGACAGAGATTATTAATCGAAATCTAACCCATAGGTAATACACAACTGCATCATATCACATCTATAACAATACCAAGAGAACTGAATTTAGTATTAAGATACTTATATTATATCAAAACCGTGATAACATCGTAATATTCTTCTTCTTCTAGTGATGTCCACTTAGTTGCAGAACCACAGACAGTTTCCACTGGATCCAAACTGACGTTTATCCTTGGAACTCTGAAACTGGTCCACTTCCAAATATACCAAATCCTAGTATATATATGTGTTTATGTACCACTAGATACTGGAAGATGGTCCTGTTATAAGCTTCTATAATCGACGAGCTTGCATGAGAAGATGGATGAGGACAGAATTATTTCAGGACAGAAGAGTGTGACGCTCTATCGTCTACCTACCCCATGGGGAAACAACGTAATGGTAAGTTAGTTACTTTCATTATACAAAAACCATGTGTTCAAAATATTTTGAAGTTTTAATAAAATTGTCTTAATTAAACTCTAGATTTTTTGAAAATGTTTTGTCTTTATTAATAATTAAAATAGTATGTATATTTATAAAAAGCATTTTGTTATTCTATTGTATGTACACACGCACATGCATATTTATATTTGTCTGCAATGTTTCAAGTTCAAGCAAATGTACGAAACATTTAATTTACATAAAAAATTTCTAGAAAGTTCAAATCAGAGGCTGATTATTTTTTTTGATTTTAGACGAGTACCTACCTGTATTTAATTATTTTATAAATAAAGAAATTCGATGATACAATTCTCTGTCTACGTCAATTGTTTGCAATTTCGCATAGGTCTCTCTCCCTGGAACAGCTAGGATTATTTTTCAATTTCTCGAATGTTCCATCGTTCTCTGCTTACTTTGCGAGGCGGGGATGAATGTAGCTGTGCTAATATAGAGTTGCATTCAAACTATCACAGTACGTATATTACGAAAACTTTCTTCTAAACAAAAGCAATGCCACACGGTAAAATATTTTACAATGCATCAGATTCTTGCAGAAATTAGCTGTAGCTGATGGCTTTCTGGCTTAAAGTGATCGCTCGCAGCTAACGGTGTTCGTTGCGCGGTAACGGTCAGTGTTTCCGTAAACCCTATTTTTCAATAATGTAAACATAATTGATTATAAAAAAAGGTCGAGCGGTCTACCACAGAACAACCTAAAGTAAACAATTAACACAAATTAACCTAATTAGATACAGTGACAGATATAGAGTCGCGCAAATCGCAATTGCCACGCTTTCATAAAAAAAATAAGGCCTAGAAACACAGTTCTAGCTCCAAAAGTACTGGCAGATCCAATTATACTCGGCTGCCATCGGATGTTCATGACTTCGTGTACGTTCTGACTTTCTCGGGCATATAAACAATATCACCAGAAAATAATGCACCCCAACTCAAGTAGACTAGGATAAGAGTAAGTACTGGTAATCTGTCACTAATTTTTACCAAAAATAAACGAAAGTTTTGTACAAATAATTTATTATCTTTATATACAACCGTCTAAATGCAAATCTGAACAATTGTGACCGTAGACCGTTTTACAACAAACGTGAAGTTCTGGCTTTAAACAAAGCATGCCGGAAACCTTTTAAAAGTCCAGATATAATAAGTATAAAAATTAATGTATAGTTTTTGCATGCATAGTTTTATTTAAACTTTTGATATTTATTTCCACCTTTACTTTAATTGGATCTGTTTAATGGAGTCTTAGTTAATTTATATTATTTTTTGTCCTATTTATTCAGATTAATTATTTTTATTTACAACGATACATTTACACTATCTACTAGACCGGAAAAGCACTACTGCTATAATAATATACTAGTGTAACGAGTAGGGCACCGAAGGAAGTGTTTTACTCTACTCCCAAAACCTTTAGCAACAATTCTATGTATGTAACTCTTCACAATACTTTCTATCTAGTAGTATAAAATAAATTAAAGTTATGAAGCGGAAATTAAAATAATAATTGGAATGGCTGAAAGTGTGATGTCAAAACTAGTCAATATTTGAAGAAATAGTTCAATCACAAAAAAAAAAACAATGGTTTGGCTGGTCAAGGCGTTCATCTTCTTTATATAATTTTATCTCTTCATGCTTCTAAGTGGAAACTTGAGCCTTGAGGTGATTGAGGCGTAAACTGAAAGATAAACAAATGCCTTAATCTTGGAAGAGCTACATATCCGGCTAAGCTTTCCATAATCGGTTTACGATGCATTCTACAATTCTTCGGTCACATTAACGTAAAAAAAAAACGACAATCTGGAGATGCTGATGGTCTTCTAATTGCAAGACTGACCAGGCCAAGGAAGCTACAGGATTATTCTTTACACCGGCTCTTAAGACTGTGGAATGCAAATGTAGATGGAGAAAGATCGAGTAACAGGACAACTAGTATCCTTAGCCAAGAGGAAAGTCACGTAAAATATAAAATAAATAAAACATTCGTTTGGTTCCTTTTTCATTACGACGGTCTTGAAAAAAAGTACCTACTTACTTTTTTTTTTGTAGCATAAAAAGTACAAACGAAAAAATAAAGGTAATTACGTTACTAGACGTGGTCTGTTCTAAAGCAATCATCTGTACAGTTTTTAAAAGATGTAATTGTTTAGAGGTAAGTAAGTATAATGTCGAGTGAGTTATAAAAAGTTATGTAAAAAAGTACAATCTGAAGTTATAAAATATTATTGAAAAAAAGTTATAAAAATATTATTGTCTGTAATATGCAATAGTTGGAGACAAAAATGTGTAGGTAGTTAGGTTGGCACAACTGACAAATTAGATTCATTTTGCTTTTTATCCACATCAAGCAACCACTTTGCTATTTTTGGTTTGAAGTCGTTAATCACTTTAGACCCTTTAAGATCTAGTGGTAATTCGTTAAATATTCGTGAAGCACAAAATAAGAAAGTTCGTCGAGCGAATTTGGTATTAAATTTTGGCACTGAAAAGTCTACCTAAGTTTGACAAATATTTATGAAAAAAAAATAACTCAGGGTCAGGACACATTATTAGTAGTCACGCCGATAAGCAATGAACGCTGAGGACACGCGCGTCTGATTTCTTTAACTTTGGAACCCACGCACTTCTGTACTCGCGCTGTAGTTATTAATGTCTCGTTTAATTTGCAACTTTATTTTATAATTTTCAACGATAAAAAAGTCTATCTGTAACTTAATACCAATTAAATGTATTAATTATAAAGATATACATATAAAATCAATTTCATAGGAAAATATTGTTGTTGCGCTACCGGGATTCGAACCTGGATCTCTTTTCCAATCCGGGGAAGGTGCATTACTAACTATGGTACAGCGACAGCATTTTTGATGAAAAATTTTGGCACCTTCCTCGGATTGGAAAAGAGATCCAGGTTCGAATCCCGGTAGCGCAACAACAATATTTTTCGATAAAATTAATTTTATATGTTTATCTTTATAATAAATTCATTTAATTAGTATTTTAAACATCATAGACCTACGTTCTGAATGATTATAACTTCACAATAAGAATGTATTCTTCTTGATAATATATAAGTTGTACCAATGTGTCCAAAATTTAATAAAAATAAATTATTAATTCTGGCGTCTGCTATTTGAGATTCCGTAAAAACAATTTAGATGGCTTTCAAATAATGGAACGACAGATGTATTGATTTGAAAAAGTGTAACATATAGGTTCAAAAATTTGTCGACAAAAATACTGTCATTGTAGCATACTTCCCCGGATTGGAAAAGAGATCCAGGTTCGAATCCCGGTAGCGCAACAACAATATTTTCCTATGAAATTGATTTTATATGTATATCTTTAAAATGAATACATTTAATTAGTATTTATAACAATACCCTTTCCCTAATTGTTTTTACACTGTAAATAATTGTTAAAATGTTTTTATATTTTACTAGAGCTTTTTATAAAATTGATATTACCGGCTGATAATATGTGTATTAAAAATAATTAAATTATTATAGAAAATTTGCATTAGTCACATATGCATTTGTTAATAACAGTCGTAAACATGTTTCGTCCAATCACGGTGTACATCCGCGAATAATGATTGACAGATGTTTATGTCGCTAATATTGGCGCATGCACGTCGCTTTTCAGGGAAAACCTATTTATACATGTCGTATTTTATTGCATAAAATTATTAAGCAATCTCGTCCCGAGCTAGACACCTCGCAGCCGTGTTATGGTACGAGTTCAGCGCATCGGATAAAGTTCTCGTATAATTGTGAAACCAGTCACCAGTCACACAGCCGTGACTCAATCTGTGATAAGCTACAATTAGTGTCATCTGGCGGTAACTGCCGTTGCTCAAGTTCACCTGCCGCCCGCTCAACTCCGAACGTACGCTAAAAGCAATTTGTATCATCAAGATAATATGTTGTTCACACGGTGAAAGTTTCACATAGTAAAGCGTGAGTTTGTACGGAATCACCACGAATTGCGGAAATAAAATAAACAAACGATTATTTAAATTTTAACACAAACTCGTGGAAATATTTTGTGGAAAGAGTGTAATGTAATTATTTTCGCATCAGTTTGTTATTCTCTTACGTGTTTCCAGACGTTTCCTGACTAATCCGGAATTGATTATAAATGTATCCGTGATGGATAGTGACCGTACGACAACTTTTTAATTGAATGTAAATCTACTAGCAAAAAGTAATAAAAATGCTTTTGATAGATACTGGCCGCTGCTTGCTGCTTTTGTCAATGTTCAAATTATAATTCACAAAAAAGGGAAGTAGTCTGAATCGGCTCCACCGATTGCTTTTGCTGGGTTGAAATTATAATATTGCAAAAAAAACGATAGTCCACCACAGTAAAACTTAACGTGGCACACGCGCACATGCTAATTATGACGCCGCCTAGCGACAGATTTTTAGGATCTTGTTAAATTAAAATATTAGCGTTTTGGCTGAATATTTAAAATGAAAAAAAAAATTGGATAGCTGGTAAGATTTGATCTCGCGCTTCCAAAATCTGAGTCTTGGCGTTGTTGGCCCACACTGTTACGACCAACTTGATTGTTTTGATCAACCTCTATACACCACATATACACCCTATTTTTGAAATTTGATGGTTCATTGGTCACAATTTATCGTATTGCTTAATTTACGATTGACGTGAATCATCGTTGAAATGGTTTTCATGAACGTGGAGATCATTCATGTAAAATGATGATGTTCTTTAGTTTTAAATTATTCTAGCAGCCTTTGATGCCCTAACTTCTCGGTTAAATTGAAACGAAGTGATGTGTCGGAAATGTTCGTTTTTTGTACTTGACTTCCATTCTTCTTAGTTAATAATTAATGCAAACTATTTGTACAAATATTAATAATATATATATAAAAATTCAGGACGTATTCAATAATATAGTAATACTACGGCATTAAAATGACATTGACATAAATATGTAAAAAATGTTTTTTCCAAAGCACTCATGTCTTGGAAAATAAAAATGCTGTGAAGTTGTGCATCAACCCATTAGTTTAAGAATATTAAGTAATAAAATTGTCAAGTAACCATATTCACATTATTATTATTATTTCTAATATTAAAATGAATTACTCAGGGCTGCCTACCTCAGGGTTCGGATCAAGAACCTTAAACCTCACCTTATGCTGCATTAAAAGTTATTTCATACAAAGTTTAGTTATGGTAGCTCTTATAATGTCTAACTAATTAGCGAACAAACTAACATTTTCCATTCATATGTTAAAATGAATGTGTAAAAGAATACTTAGAATTTATATGTAATCAAAATTAGTGAATCTAATCCGAGTCAAAATCAAATTGTGATTTTAAGTCGAGACCAAATGGTATGTTGGCGCAGTGGATGTTTCAAAGTTAATTACGATTTTTTATACAAATATATTTATCAACTGTATATTTTAAGCATTGGATCGGATGTAATTGACAACATAAATTCTATCACGAATATTTGGATATGAAATATAAATACTGAAAACTGGACAGTGATCCCGGAATTGATTCCTTATTTAAAATATAAATACATATAAAATTCAGAAATTTTTAATTTAAGATTATATTCCTTCCTCAATTTTTATAATTTTTAATAATATTGAAGAACGTATTCATTTTTAAAATAACGCCATTTTACTAGAAAATCTATGTGTTAGTTGTACACAACGCTGCAGGTTTATTTTGTTTCAACTCTGTGTAACTCGAAAATAATATTTAAAACATTTTTAAAATTATTCCTATAGTTTCGTAATGCAATTCCATCCCAGTAACGAAGTTTTAATCCGTATGTAAAATTCAATGATGGAGCAACACATATCCTATTTCTGATTACACTCAGATAAACAAGGGATACCCGGGCACGTGGGACAATAAGAATCAGGACTGGATCGAGTTACTGTACAAGCAAACATTCATTAATATAGCTTCAAAATATATTGATTGCAAAATCGTTGACGAAAATTCCCGACATCGCAATGTACCTCATATTCGTTGTTAGAGAGATGTCTTTTGGATTATTAAAATTTGTTTGAAGCAATGTTGTAAAAGTGAGGTCACGAGATGGACAATCACATTAAAAAAAAGTGGAGACGCGTACACGGAATACATGTCACATAAATAATCTTACTATTATATAGAACTGGCTTGATGGCCTCCTGGAATAAGGCTCGAACGACCGACCACTATATTACTATGCGAGTATCGTAAACACTAGATCACAAACACGTCGTATTGAAACATGGTTCGATTCTGTAAATGAATGGAACAATATATAAACATTTAACGATTTTTTTACGTATTCGCATTTCAATATGCCACCCTTGATCATCGTAGGCTTCAGCTTAATTAAATGGAAACTGAGAAATCCTCACTCGAACTAGTATGTCAGCCAAAAGCTAAATCAAAGGTAAGGATATCAATTACACAAAACACATGAACCATATTCTACATTACGGAAACACATATCTGGACAATACAGATACTAACATCTTACTAGCTAATAGAGCCGCAAAAAGACCTATTACATATAATTAAACTGGCAAAAATTGATAGCTGACTTAAAAAATATGTATAATTAAAACTTGATCACCAGTGTGAACAATATGTACCTTCTTAACTAACTAACTTACCATCACGCCATTTCCCCGCGAGGTTAGGCATATTTCGCCTCATCCACATTCATACATTTTCTCATATAAGCTTGCCTCGGTTGACTAGTTCTCTTTAGATATAATTCCATTCAAAGCGCCGTACCTTCTTAATGTTGTTCATAATATCAGGGATCGTGCAACACAGAATACTACTTGATCTAAAATATTTTACCTTACTTAGTATATTAGATATTTTATCAACCACACTAATTAATTTATTTAATTATTAACCGATTTAAATTATAGCTATATTTTCAAAGATTGTTCTCTATTCTTTCTAATGAGATCTAGTGAAATCATTAACCACTCTATCACAATTTTGCTTATATTAGCGACAACTAAAAACTGGTTAAAACACAATGAAAATGACAGCTGATAGTTTGTCATTTTTGAGTATGACACTCGTATAAATGATAAGATGGCGATTTTTAATATTAAATGTGATATATCGTCACGATGCTGATGATGAGGTCGATTTTTGTGCGGGTGTTGCCAGAATTACACCCAAGTTCGTGGTGACAATAGTATTTATTCTAGCTAATTCGATACAAGGCTGCGGGACTACAACCGATGTTTACTGGATCGCGGATCGGAGCTAAGAGCGTGCGCCGACCACGCGTCCTCTTGCCAACCTAACGTGCGCTACTCATCCGTCACCATAAATACATTGCATAGAATTATAATACCTACTCTTTGTGTGAATAATGATGAGTTATTTTAAGTTTACAATTTACATATTTAGAAATTGAAGAAATGTATTCATTCAATGGAAGCGCGAGTCGTAGTGATGAAATTTTTTTTTTTGTCTTATGCGTATGTAGATTGACTAAAATTGAAATGAAATTTTTTTATGAAATTATGAATTGAAAATAAAAGCCTTCATAGAAGATATTCAACTGTCTTTATAGATTATTCATATTTTTTATCCCTTTGCACCCGGGCGCGCGCGTGGTGGCCTTCTCAGTCCGACCCTGACGAGGCCGCACTCATCCCACCCCTCATCTCCCGACTCATCTCATCAACTCCACTTCTACCTCAACTTTATCCTCCATCACTTTAATTAGATGAAGTGCGATTGTGTCCTGTGTTCCCGAGTAATATTGAGTGCAGGGGATGGCTGGAGTGAATTGTTGTACTGTTTTAGACGTGTTGAAATATCCTCAAAGGATTGCACTTGTGAAACTCTAAATTGCATTCGTTGCAATTTTTTATTGTGAATAATTGTTCTTTTTTAGTCATATTGTTCATAAAATAAATAGCGAAGAGTAGATGTTAAAAATACAAATATGTAATGACTATTATTCTAACGAAATTCAGTAATTTAAAAAAAGTGTTTTATTATTAAAACTTTTGTATATTTAACAAAACATTATATTTCAGTAACTTAAAATTAACATTAGTTTCAGATATTTAAAATTAACATTCAATTCATAATCGTTTATTTATTTTGTCTGTATTCTTATTTGTATCGGAGACTGTCGTGGCTGCCATTACTTTATATGTAAAGAGCTCAACATCGGGAACCTGATTTATTTAAACAAAACCTAAGGTTGTTCTCATATTGTTCATTATTTCAGTTGTAAGTAGTTTATGAGAAGTATTCTAGTATCAGCTATTGTTAAAATAGTTATATATATATTTTCAAAAACACAGTGTAAAATATATACTTTTATTATAATTGGTTTAACTGATCTGATTTCGTACCGTGTTCTACTTGAAGTACGTATTATATCGTTAGAGCTATTTAATGTGAATGTTCCAAAAATAAATTATTTTATTAACTTGCCATTATAAAAGAATCACAGGCTCAGTAACGAATTCAGTGTTGATATTTTCTTTAGTTCAAATAAATATCATCTTAGTGGAATGATTTTGATGCTTTTAGAATGGGACTCGTAGTTAAATTTATTAAATTTTTTCCTAAAAATTATTCGACTATTAATATTAATATTGCTAATTTTAAAAGTATAAAAATTATTCGACTAAATTTGTATTAAGCAACAATTTGAGTTAGGCACTAAATTTATTTTTTAAATAATTGTTGTTTTTTTAAAAATAGATTCTGGTGAAGAAACAGTGATATATGTTTTTAGTTAGTTATGACATCCTGAAGAAGAAAATGGTATTTTTCGAAACCGTTAGATGTATTTAAACTCAATTCAGTGGTTAATAAAACAAAGATATTAAATAAAAAGATTTATTTATTGACTAAAACTGGTCACATACAAAGCTAATTAGTATAAAATATTCCTATCCAAGAAAGTTTTTTTTCCATTGTGCTAGCGTGATTGTTATTATATAAATCCGTAAAGCCATAAAAATACTCAGCGAAGGTAACAATTACAGGAAAAATATTGATTGCATAAAATCGGGCAGCCTTACCGAAACTTTGTTAAATGTTGTACAAAACATTTGAACAATACTTGTTTCTGGTTGTTTTAATTATTTTTTGAACAAAAATGCAGAGAAATTCCTTGCATTTGTTTATTTTTTGTGCGGGGTATAAAACAATTAAATTGTTCTTTTCATTTATACTGTTTGGCAGGTTTCCTTCAAATCAAAAGAAAACTTTGTACGTTAACAGAAACAGGAAATTGGTTCTACGAAGCCACTCAAAAGTAATTCAATCGTACTCCATCCAAGGCGAACATGTCTACAAAAGTTAATAAATATGCGTGAACACATAATGAAATAACATTTTATTTAAGTTTGTACATTTATATAATTGTATGTAATGACGCGTTACATGGATGATACTTCTCTCGGTGATTCGTCTCGAACGCGCGTAAAAGAGAGTACAGATTTGAGAGAACCGCGCGTATTTTATTTGCAAAGTATAATGACGCAACCGGTACAGGATAAGTCGCTTGTTTCGAAACTCGCGAATCTTCATTGTCTATTGAATTTTGTATGTGCAGAATGTTGGCCAATTACTGCAATCGAGACTCGATAGTAAAGTTTCATCAATGTATACGCAAGAGTATGTTCGCCTCTGTGCGGAAATAATTAATTTCTCATCCAGTATGAAGCATTTTGACGAATTGAATGCAAGTGTAATCAGTTAGAAACAACTCGTTTTTGTGCGTAAAAATTAAAATTTGACATGAAATAATTCATCCCTCTGGGAGACTTGTTTAAAGTAATTAAAAAAATTTTTTTTAGAGAGAACCAAGGTTAATTGCTCATATATTTACGGATTGTTCTTGAGGCCCATATCTATAGAAAGAGACATGAAGAGATAATCTCAGAGATTTAGTTGAGACACATCTCAATACCACGTACACGTGTTGTGATATCGATTTGGGGATAAATTCAGAAATTACCTTGAGATTGGTAGAAAGAGGTAAAAACTCTTACTAGTACACAAGGCATTCGATCTAACAGCGAGATTGGACATATTGTATCATTATAAACGTTACCTAAAATCACCATAGATCCCCAAAACTTTTTTTTATGTAAATGCGTGCACGGAATACATGTCACATCAATATTCTTAACTAAGCTAAAGCTTAAACTAAGCTAAACGCCTGTACTATGAAAACAGGACTAACTTGCCGGTGCGGGCGCCAACCTCCGACCACTAGATCATTAGGCCAACGTTTTGACTACACTACACCAACAAGCTACTCAAGCTACTTTACATTTTGAAAGTTACACATGATTCATTAAAAATTAACATTGACAAAGTATTAAATTGCAAACATTTATTTCATTTTAACTGTTACTGAAGATTTTAAAAATCACTCAACTGACGAACAGCAATGACATCTGTCATTTGACGTACGACGTACGTGAAGTGAGTCACAAGATGTTGAATCTTTGAGTTATGGTGTGTACATGGGGACTACGAACGCCATTTATTGTGAATGCAGGAGGTTTGGGACAATTCATTGTAAAAATAATAGAATGGACTCGTTTATAGATAAATACAGAAAATACATTTCTTTCTTCTTTAAAACGAGTAGTGAGGATGAAATAGAACATTTAGTTTCTTTGAATGATAGCATATTGAAATATTTTTATTATTATTCAGGATGATCGTTCACAGGTAGCTCTAATCAACTGAGCATTCGTATTCAAATTAGGTAAGTGCTCACTTTTCATGTGTTTAATAATTATTTGATTCGATATCAGAAGGTACATGGGGGGGGGGGGGGGGTAAATTAAAACAAAAAGGTCACTTACAGTTGACGGTGGTTTATATTCAGTTATATAGAGTTTCGTTTTAATTGTTAAATAGTTGAAGTAAGACCGAAGGTTACAAGTTAAGATAGTGTACACAGGCACTTGCTGCATGCTACTCGCCGAAAGATGCCATTATCTAGTCCGTTATCTATTACAATAGATAATTCTGTTAAATTCTAAAAATATTGGTTTTAAAAATTCAATTAGCGTGTTGATCTATAAAAACGACACCAATTCCTGGAACAAAGATCTAATGTAATTTTTTTCTTGTTATTACATCACGCTGAATAATTGTTTGAAATTTTTTTAGATAGATTTATAAGGACGTCATCTATGTGTGCTACTCTGTGTTTGGTAGCATATCGGAGAAAGCAGTGGCGTAGGGAAGCTTTTACAGTACCAGATCAAACAAAGTGGATTCCAATCGTTCGGCCGTCTTCAGTTAGGGAACTTGTTACTCTCGAACGGCCCTCGATAACGGATTCGAACGTAGGGAAAACGACACCATTTGTGCGGTTGCAATTTTTAAGAGCTATCATTACGCCATCTTGCTGGAGATCTACGCGAGGGATAGCCGCGGTGGTAGGGACCCTGTTAACTGATTTCCCGTGGGCGCGATCGATTCGACACACGATACGGGCATACGACACGCCGCTGGCTTGCGAAAGAGAAGGGATGCTGAACCAACGGTGCGCGATTGGCGAAGGACGAAAAATCTTTTTTTTAAAACTTTTTTTCGACGATGCTTAACTAACTAAATAACGTGCAATTTCGGTTGTTGAAGCTTCCAATCGTTCTCCAATATTTGGTTTTTCTAACCAAGTAGGATTGGGAATTTCGTTCCTGACATAATCAGATAAACCTATTCTTGTTATGTTTGACGCTCACTTCGTAAATCATACTCTCCTCGTTCATAAAATTCGTATGACCAAACCATCTCGGTGATAATTTCTATCCATCAATTTTATCGGTTTTTCTACAAATAGTTCTAGGTTCGTAATTTGAACATTCTACGCGCTATCTCTAATCACAGATTTTCCACAACATTCAGCCTATTTACGTTATTTTTTTTACCAATTTCAGGCTTCACTTCTATACACATGGCATCAGAATTTAATTGTTTACTGTTAGTCTTGCTTCGCTTGGCATCAGAATTTATTTGTTTACTGTTAGTCTTGCTTCGTGTAAAAATATTCTATTAGCGATAATTGCATTCAGAATACTATTCACTTTATTTTGTTTCCCGCAGTTACCCTTCTTTCGATATCATTTTCAACCCTTTCATCCCCAGTAAACATACTTCTCAAATACACTAAATCAAATACTTATTCTTAGTATTCATTATTATTTACCATTATATCACACTTATATATGTGTTATGCTTTAACAATAAACAACTCTAAATACTTATTTCGCAGACATGGAATCAAGAGTGCATAATGGAGGAGAATGTGCAAACCATTAGTTATGTTATAATTCTATAATATTGCATGAAATAAATAAATTTTCTATTTAAATAACGCCACGAACTTACAGGATAACCCATTACAAGCGACAGATTAGCGCTTGTGAGAAGGATAGCATATTAATAGGTGTTGAAGCACCCCAATCTAATATACCCATGATTGTGATTGTCAGACAGCAACGACCAGCTCAGCAAATTGAAGTAATCTAATAACAATCAGAGACACAAAGTTATACCGAACGTTTGTTTAATTCTGTTGAATAATAATGCAGAATAATAATATATTATGTACTACACAGGCTTAATATAAATGCATTTTATCGTGTTTTTCATACATGTGTGTATTACATAAATAAATAGAGGAAAGTATTTATACATTTATATAAATTTTTCGAAAAAAAATTGATTATGCAGCCTTTAATGATATTTTCATATATTTAAACACGTATTCATACTTCTCTACAGTAATAATTATTAAAGCGATGAGCCGCTTCTAATGCCACCTTCTGATTGCTACGAATGAACCTAGTAAGTTAGTGATGAGAGAGATATTAAGAAAATAGAGATACATAGAAAACTAACAAATATAGAATAAATGAAATGATTTATTTATTTTTGAACATCTAATAAATAGAAAGATATTTTTAAAATTAGCGAAATTAACTTTGTGGTTAAAATTCATTATTTTTATTTGTTAACTTTGTTTTATTAACCACTTATTGGGTTTAAATACATCTACCGGTTTCGAAAAATACCATTTTCTTCTTCAGGATGTCAATACTAATCAAAAACAAATGTTGTTTCTTTACCAGAAACTATTTTAAAAAAACAATAATTATTCAAAAAATAAATTTAGTATCTAACTCAAATTGTTACTAAATACAAATTTACTTAAATATTTTTTAATTTTAATAATATCAAAAAGAATTAAAATAATACTAAAATCATTTCGTAAAAAATTAATGAAATAATTTGAAGAAATGTATTTTACTTTTTCATTGTTCGTTATTAAGGTGATAATTTTTTTTCACTTGTATTTTTTCAAATTAACATAAAACACTAAGTTAAATATTTCACTTCATCGACTATTCAAATCAATTTTTTTTCTCCGTGATTCCACGTCAACAATCCTTTAAAGGTTTGCCGTCCTTATTCAGGGTGTGAGGAAGGAAGGGGTATGGGATGGCGCTCCACGGTGGCCTCCGAAAAGGAGGACGAGGATGTGTGAGCGGAATGGGGCTTAGGAATAGACATAGATGGCTATAAGTGGGGGGTGGGGGAGTAAACAAGGAGGCACCGAAGACTTCATCACAGAAGTGTCATTTCGCAACATTGCAGCGCCTAATGCGAATAGAGTGATTAAACTCGCGAGACGACCTATTCGTATTTATTTTCTTTTTACAATATCCATTATAAAGTATGTAGTAATTTTTAAATGATCTAATACGGTCCTATCCTCTAAAATAATTGTTTTCTTCAGAATGTCAAGAATCAAATTCTTGAAAAATATTAATTACTCATAAGTGGGTCTGTTCCTGTCCAGTAGCCGCTGCGTGGAAGGATAGTATTAAAAATACTCCGTTTTACATATATCTTTTGTTGGGAAGTAAAAATGTAGAAGAGGATAAATCCATAACGAGAGTATAAAATGTTAGACTTGGGTTTGCCTTAACTTCATTAATGCCGCATCAGGCTGTGTCCGTACGAGCTAATGTTATCAAGGAACGTAGATGGCGGAATCTTTTAAATTATCTGCTGCTACGGCGTGCAGACTTTCAGACACCCGCTAGTGATAGGGGTGTATAAGCTTTTGAAGAGATGTTGTTTTAAAAAGTTTGTGTATTTGGGAAGTACGTTCGATAGAAACTGAAAGACATCGAAAGGAGGGTGACTGCAGGGAATAAAGTGAACGGCGCTTTGAATAGAATTATATCTAATGAAAACTTGTCAACTGAGGTAAGACTAGCGGTTCACAATGGAGACCTGGTACCGACACTGATGTATGGAAGTGAGGCCTAGAGCTAGCAGAAGAGGAACGAAAATAGACGGAATGCAGTGGAAATGAGATTCCTTAGGCGTATATGTGACAGATCCATTTATGACAGAGTAAAAAATGAAGAAATAAGAAAATAATGTATGTTAATGTAGTGAGTAAGATTAAGAAAGGATAACTTAGGTGGTTTAATCATTTGGAACGGTCGAATGAGGAGAGAATAGTAAGATAGATATATGACGCAAGTGTTGATGACACCAGAAGTAGAGGACATCCGCGGAAGACTTGGCACGACTTGGCACGACCAGGTAAACCAGATGCTGAAGGATGTTAGAAGCCTCATTAATCGTCGAACTTGTATGAGAAGATGTATGAATGTGGATGAGGCGAGAATTGTGTGTCAGGACAAAAGAGTGTGGCGCTCTATCTTCTCTGTCTACCCCCGCGGGGAATCGGCGTCATGGTAAGTAAGTAAATTGTTTTAAAAAATTTGGAGACAACGTTCGGCTTTCGTAGTCCCACCTCACATGTTAATGTTACACCAAGTCGCACCGCTATTCGTCTCGCACATGTTACTGAGATTTATCTCAACCAAAATTCCGAGACTCTTTTCATCGTGTCTCATTCCGAGTGGACACGGACCATAATAATCTTTGAAAGAAAGTCCATTTAACTAAGTTTCTTCTCTTAACATTTCTCTGAATCCTATCTCGCCCGCATACACGCTTTTCTTTGTAGATTTATTACATTTCCTCTTTAATATTATTATATTATATTTTTACATTATACTATAATACTCTTTTAATTTTATGAATAAAATAACACATTTATTTAAATGTAGATATATTTACAGTCTCAACGTAATATGATATAACGTGAATGTTCTGTTTTGCTGTACAAGGAAGTTGCACTCGATATACTTTAAGGAGGCTGGTCGAGTTTGCCGATTGAGTTATCCCTGAAGTCGAGTAATCTTATCAGACCAGTATAATAATTAAGTGTTATAAAATTAGGTTGGGTTAGCCGAAATTTAACTATTAAAAAGTAAATCATAAAGGATTTTAGATTACATACAATTTATTTATTATGGTCATAGTTTGGTTTTCCGTTTCATGTAAAGAAATCTTCGCCACAGAATCACAAAATCTTAATCGGTTTATTTTTAATTCCTAAAATAAAGTTCTACAAATAACCTACCACTACCTAATCAATTATTAAAATACGTTTTTAAAGATTCCTAAAACAAAATATCTATTATAGTAAATTAGGATGTAAAATGTGGATTAAATAATTAATTTGGAATATTCGGAAAAATGTGCAGTAAAAATAACAAAATAAAAATTCAAGAAAATGTTAGTGAACAATAAATAAATAAATAAATAAATATGTTAAATTATGCAGTGGATGATATCTAATAAAGCGATTCTTACTACTAATATGAACATGTGCGCACAGCGCAAATTTTAAATCTGCACATAGAAATTATGATAATATAATATTACTTTAATTTTTCTCTAACTGGGAGTGGTGGTCCTGAAATAAGTTGGTGACAAAAATATAACGTATAACTTAATAAAAAAAATATAAATTAAGCTTACTTTTATGTCTATAAACACCATCTAAATTTAGAAAATGATTTATTTATGTAGTAGCTACATAATTTCATGGTCTATCTTATATATAATGTTTAAAAAAAATGCACATAAAGTGGAAAGACTTAATGCATTTATGTAACAAAGAGAGCCAGGCAGAATATTATATCAATCTTTAATCGATATTTCAGCAATAAAACAGAGTAAATAATCATTATATGATTAGATTGTAAACTATAAGCGAATACTAATACAGATGTGCAAAGGCGACCATGACAGTTCACCAATTTTCGATAAATATTTCCACAGCACACAATGATTGAAGTTCGTCAGTTCGTTCAGCGGAATCAACCATCAACCACCGACCGCCGACCGCCGACCGCCGACCACCGACCGGTCAAAGAGCGGAGGACATATTGGAAGACAAAGTTTTTTAATTGAAACGGGGAAGTTTGATTTATGTTTCCGGCGAAACAAATAATGCCATCAGATATTAAATATCGTATTTTGAATTCATCCCCATTTCGTGTTTGATGCATTTATAGGCATAAGGACGCGAACGCCAGTATGGAAATATCGTCAAAATAATTATCAAGTTTCGTATAAATAAATAAATTTTTATAGTAATTTGTATTTAATTACGCGTGTTTTTCTTATGAAAAATCAAATTAATATCAATAGAATAATCAAAAATCAATTAATTAAAGTCATTTTCTCACATATCTTATCATTATATTGATTTTATTTAGTCTACATACTAAAATTTTTTTAATTGTAATTTTTAAAAAATTGAAGTTTTTAGACAATATTTGATTACATTTTTGAATTTTATTTTCACTTTGAAAATGTTTTTTCTTAAATCGATTGGTTAAATACAAAGATTATTTTTAAGGATAAGATTTTTTAGAACATAATTCTGTGATTTTTAATCCAAATTTAATGAATCAACTAGAAGGATTGCTTCCCAGAAAAAGTTAAATATTTTGTCGATAAATAGATTTTTTTCTGTGCATCATTTTATTTTTTTCATTTAATTTGTACTAAAAAGTAAGCGTATTGTTTAATTTTATTAACATTGGTGCATACTTGGTATTATTTTATTAAAAGGTACGTATTATTTTATTAGTACGTGCATTTTGTAGTAAATATTTAAAAAATCATATAAATTTCTTCGCGCCAGCAGTTCGTTGAAAATTAAATCGTCGGTGGTTCCTTGTTGCGAGGATGGCTTATGTCTGCTGTAGTTAACTAACGCTAATTCCTTGTCCCAATATTTTCATTTGGTGTCACCCACGTACTTGGTACCTCTTATGCAATCAAATAGCTCCGCGACTTTTTTTAAATATATGACTCGATTAGAACGAACATTTAAACGCTGACAATATAATATGCATTAATGTCAAAAATACATCTTGTTGACACAGAGACTTAATTTTCTAAGAGTAAATACTTTTACTGTTACGTAAATGTGTCATAGACTATCGGATTTATGTACCCACCAAAAATGTGTGTAAAATGTTCCAAACCCCTCTCCTATATGTACACTTTATTTTATGTCTATTCATTTACTGGACTATGTTTAAAACATATATTGTGTACCCTCATATGACTGAGGAGCCATAAATCCATTTTTTTGGGTTTGCCAAAGCAGAGGTTTAAGTGTGTTATTGCTAGGTATAGATTGTATTGTGCTGTATCACCCACTTGCACTAGAATAATGGAGAGCTTGGTCCAATAGCAAGAATGATTTGGTGTCGATGACGGAAGCTCTTTGCTATTTTACAGCCTTTATCCGGCTTATGCACAAGGCCTTATATAAATCTTTAAGCAGGAATTTTTTCCTATATTTCTTTATTTATGATTGAATCGCCAGTCTTCAGTCAATCGTAAATATAAATCAGACATTAATTGAAACTGTAAACTAGATATTCTTTTTTTTCGTCTTCAATTTGACTACGTCCATTGTTGGACGTAGACCTTCCCTCTTTGCCACTTGCTGATTTTTCTACCTCTTTAGGAGATGGCCGACTTTGCTCTTTCCAGGACTACGTAATTGCCAGTTTTGACACAATTTGTTACGCACGAATTCATGCTTAGAATGAGAATTGGACGTTGCCAGGTAGCCTCACATTTATTCAGATTGAACGTAATAGATTCCCCAATGTATGGGTGTGGTGCCGAGGAAGAAATCCTTGACCATATCTTTTTTGCCTGTCCACTGCGAATCACAGGTTTTTTTACAGTAATCTCATCAATGGTAATTTTCAACTCTCGGTTAACTTGTGTCACCTTCTTTCCCTTAACTCGCCACATTTAATCTATATAATAGAACATTTTTTGAACGACAATGGTATTGACTTGTAACATAATATTTCCTATTCTGTAATATTATTGTACTTTTTTCTATAAAATAAAGTTTTAATCACAATCACAAATCACTCTTGAAGGGTGGATTGCCTATTTAAAAGAAGACGAATTCATGCTTGTACAATATGGGTAGAAAACACTTATCGTAGACACGAGAGGCCCATAGTTTTTCTCTTCTCATCTCTTTCTGCCTCTTCTGGACTGTTTTTCTTTTATAGTTTGTTACTCGTCATATTTATTTAGTTATCACGTTTGTTTTATTACGGTTACTTTAATTATTGGAAATATTTATACCTTGCACATGTTTTTATACATTATACTGAGGACAGACCTAATAATGATAGATTATACTGTAAACTGATTAAACTGTTTTTGAAAATATTGTTTGAAGAATATGCTAATCAGGCAGGGAATGTTATGGACGATATAGGGGCAATCCGATCATAAAACTGTCCTGGGAATGCGGTGGAGGTTCTATGGTATTTTCTTATGGCTTAGATTTCCTAATGTTACTTAATCCAATACGCTTTTCTGCTAGATACATTGTGATGTTTATTGAAATCTAATAAAACATAGTGAAACAATACTATATTTTAACGGAAATTAAATAAATAACATTTGAAACAAATTTATTTAAGGTGTTTCTTAGCGCCTTATTTCCTGTGAAAATTTGTACTTGTTGGCATCTGACTGCATGGATTTACAAATGCTTCGCTCCGAATTGGCTCGTTTGTTTAGCAATAACTGACGCACGGCGAGTTCGGTGGATTTGATCAGAAGGGAAGCTTTGCAGCGCTCGTGTTTCTATCGGGACTCTCTTCTGCGGCAGGCGGCAGGGGGAGGGGGGACAGATAGGTTCGGGAATACAAAAATATTCTAGGAAATGTTAACATGGAAACTCATTACCAATTGATCATCCAGCCTGAGGACATTGATAATAAGCACGAAAAGGGTAAGAGAAAGAATTATTCATAGCAGTATTTCAGAAGTTCGTATTTTCGAATAGATGGAGACGGTGATCCACGTCTTCTGAAACACAATAATGTCATAGTCCATTTTCATAACACGTGAATATGGAAATTGCATTATTCAACGTTTCACAACACTGGAATTCTGCGCGTGTCAATGAAATCATACACCGACAGATTTCAATAAATATTTTAAAACAAAAGTGGACTTTGAATCTGTCGCAATAATTTTTGAATGTGGAATATTGTCGATGGACACAATAAATCTTACTTTAATTATTTTAACTAATAAAATTCATAGTTAAAAAGAGAAAAAAAGGTAAAAAAAGAAAGCTATTATCTACTCAAAATATCATATTAAATATATAAATTATTTTGTATTTTCGATGATTTTTTTAAAAGAAATTAAGGTTATAAAAACAAATAATTTTCGGACGGATTATACCTAGTAATATTATTCAGTATTCACTTATTTATTTACACTGTATATTTATATCTAGTTTTTGAAATATCTATATCTAGGTTTTTAATTTAAATTTATTCAAACTACACTACATGCATCATATTTTACACACCTAGATATAGAATTAAAGATATATAAAATGATATGTTGAGTATTTATTTATTCATTCTTATATCAAGCTTATTATACTATTGTTCACTTTGTTTTGTTGTCTCATAAGTTGTAAAAAAAAACCCGATAGTGTATGTAAAAAGATATTTATTTTGAACGAGGTTAAATAATCACAGGAATGAAAAAACGCAGAATACGTTTAATGTTTGAATTTGATATTTTTACAATTTAACAGGACGGGGAAAATAATCAAAACACTTTAAATTTAAAAAATTGAACATCTCGGTTCAAAGTTATTAAATGTGCGATATCGTGTGATAATGCCCGCTACTTACTCTACCAAACTGATTTTAGTGACTGGTAAGAAAAGTGAGGCGGAGCGGTGGCACGGATGCTATTTCAAGGTGAGAGACTAGTTAGAAGTAACGGAAGCGTTTTCGTCTCGCATATTTATTACCAATCGTAGGAAAAGTTTAGGAGGTACTCACCGTCAAAAATGTTTTTACATCTGCCAAATTATCTTTTTTTTTATCTTACTTTTATATATTTTATTCAATTGTGTGCCAATAATTAATTCGCATCCAAGTTTTTTAACGGCTAAAGTATTGTTATTTTAAAATTGATTGTATCCATGTCGTATGTTATGTACGACACAGCGCTGGACATTATTGACAATTAACACCATAGATCAAGTCATTTCAGTTAAGTGATGCATTATAAAAACAAAAAGTAATATAATAATAGTAATAATAATGTGTTTATTCCAGCGTGATTAGGTTTTTTTAACCCGATTCGCCATAAAGATAAAATATATTACGTAATACATTAATTATTAAATAAATATAATGCTATGAAAAAGAAAACCAAGGAAAATATTAATAAATAAAAAAAAATAAAAAATTTAAAAAGTTAATAAAAAGTAAAAAGTTCAGACATATATACACACAAAATATAAATATTACATATATTACTACTTCAGTCACGGTCATTGTTGTATATGTAGCTATTTTGTAGGCGCTGCCATTCTCTGGTCAGGGAACCAGCTATCCATGAGAGCATAATGTATCTGTGATGGATAAAGACGAATCTGTTAGCGATAGCCATAAACATCATCTACATCGCTATTGTATAACATTGTATACTTCGTCAATTTTGACGTCTTCTACGTTTGAGTGACATGAAACCGAGGCACAAATTTCAACTATTGGTTATACGAATGTTTTTAATTGGTTATCTATGGTTGTAAAAACAAACTATAATTAGTGTGAAAATCAATGTAACAGTAACACGGAAAATATGAATGAGTTAAATTATTGAGTTGTAATATGTAATAATGATACTAAAAATATTTATAGACCCGTTACAAACAAAATTACTATAAACATTATTAAAATGATATAGAAATTCCTATAAATATATTTAAATAACTACATTCAAAATGTCTTTAAACATTATTAAAATTTAGCAAATAAACATTGAAATGAAAAAATGTTTCTATCCGTCAACAGATGTCACCAAAAGAAGGCCACACTTGAGTATGGTATTATTGCTCACTACATTCGACGAGCGTTCAGAACGAAATTCTGAATCCCGAAGTCTAAACTGCCAATTTAAGGTCTTCACCTGTTTCAAGATAGAAGTAATCTAATCGTCGATAGCAGAGCCATCATCAGTTTTCTCATTCGAATATGAAACCAATAAATTAATTACAGCATAAAACACAATTTTATATAAACATAGCGCCTAATTTGTGTATTATCGATGAACCATGGAAACACTGAGGCTTAAACCATAACGTTTTTATTCCGAGATCTTGATTAATTTTGATTACCTATAGTATTTGTGAAACACTAACCTGGATAGGTATTATCGATAATTAAGGCTTTGTGAAATTCCATTATTCACGGTTTTAAAATAATATAAACATTATATTATTTAACGAAAGATAAATTGCTAAATTGATAAATCAGATATTTAGATTTTGTTTTATGACGTTGTTCCGAAACCGGTTGGTGTTAAATAACACAATTCAAATGGTTATCACAATATTTATTTATTTTGTACATGGTGTATACGGCTTAATATAATATTTTATATTAACTATAAAAAGACAGCGATTTTAAAAACGTCTTTAATGAGTTGAGATTGTGTTAATTTATTTTGTTACTAAAACTCTTATAATTGACAAAAAAATAATATTAAATACTAATTTTATATGTATATATTTATAATAGAGTAGCTTGTTGGTGTAGTGGTCAAGACGTTGGCCTAGTGATCTAGTGGTCGGGGGTTCGCACCTCGTTCCAGGACACCAGCAAGTTAGTCCTATTTTCATAGCACAAGCATTTAACTTTGTTTGAAAATAGTAAGAATATTGATGTGACAGGTATTCCGTGTACGCATCTCTATTTTTTTTTAAAAAATAAAAAAATATAAGTATATACATATAAAATCAATTTTGTCGAAAAATATTGTTTTTGTGCTATTTTAGTTTATTTGAATTGGAAATAGAGATCCAGGTTCGAATCCCGGTAGCGCAAAAACAATATTTTTCGACAAAATTGATTTTATATGTATATATTTTTAATTAATACATTAAATTAGTATTTAAAACATCACAGATCTATGTTCTGAATTATTACAATTTCGAAATAAGAATGTGTTTTCCTTAATAATATAAGTTGTATCAATGTGTCCAAAATTTAATAAAAATTAATTGATAATTCTGGCGTCTGCAGTTGGTTTACTCAGAGGTATTTGAGATTCCGTAAAAATAATGCAAATGGCTTTCAAATAATGGAACGACAGATGTATTAATTTGAAAAAGTGTAACATATAGGTTCGAAAATTTGTCATGAAAAATACTGGCGCTATAACTCAATTGGTAGTATACTTCCCCAGATTGGAAATAGAGATCCAGGTTCGAATCCCGGTAGCGTAAAAACAACATTTTTCGTCGAAATTGATTTTATATGTATATATTTATAATTAATACATTAAATTAGTATTTAAAAGACATATATTCTGAATAAATACAACTTCACAATAAGAATGTGTTTTCCTTAAAATAATATTATCATGAAAAAATCTTTTTTTAAATATATTTTACTCTGCACTGTGGTTACGAGAAGATAATATAAATACAAAGTTACCAATAGGACCATCTACGGGGGTGGTCTATTTGCAGTCCATAAATTTCGTCGACAAATTATATTTTATCGGAATAATATGTGGGTCACTTTCAGCAGGCTTGCGAATGTTTCGTTAGTTTAAGTAATGCGCATCAATGAGGTTTTATAATTTATTCACCTGATTAACGTAGTGACTGAAATATTAATTTTATATGCTAAAAATACTAACGTACTTAACTTCTAACCGAGTGCATGATGACTCATGTCATGATGTAAACATTCCCTTGTCGAAATTACGATCCTGAAGCGCTTTTACGATAGGCAGGTTATTACGTACGTATAGATGATAACGGCTTCCCAAACACGTTACGTTTGCGTAGCAATCTCATGGCAAAAGAAGACGTGTGGCGTAGACCCTGGACACTGGGAAGTCGCGATCCACGGTCGCGTGCAATGGCGTCCACAAATAATTGCACTGGGGAAACGTGAAAATGCGAGTGGAAAAGGGCCACCACAATAATAGAGAAAAGAAAAGGATGAACATCCGTCTCTCAGAACCTTTCTGCTCAGCGGATCCACCTGCACCTGGATGTGGAAGATAACGCGATTCAATGGTAGGGCTCCTTAACCACGCGCGGACTCATAACCGATAAACCATGACAGACGTCATTCTCGTAAAGAGCGACTGCCGAAAAAGAAGAATAGATAAAATGTGCTTATGGTCTAGTGGTTATGATATTCGCCTAGTATATATATATATATATATATATATATATATATGTATAATTAAATAAAAGAGATACCAATTATTTATAAAAAATCTAGTAAATAAAGTGCTCTTCGTATTTGTTTTATTGAATAAACTTAAGGCGAACTTTAATTTTTCCAGTTTAAAATTCGAAAAAATTCTACACGAATTACACATACTTTCAAGATGAAGCTAATAGCTCAATACTTATAAGTATCAGAGAAATAATAATTAATGATGTTATTTATTACGTAAATCATGCGAGAGAAGAAGGTTTGAATAGAAAGAGACGACAATGAAATTGTTGATTTTCTCGCATTTGATACAAGTGTCAAAAATAACTCGTATCTAGAGATTTATCCAAGTTCTTCATATTAATATTATGGAATGATTGTTATAATTTGAATTAATACATCAAAAATTAAATAATTTATTGGAGTACCTAATTCATATATATATAAATATGTTTTGAAATCAGACAAAGTACCTGCATATATTCTAATAGTCGCTTAAATCAATGTTCTAAATTTAAAATTATTATGACAGCTTCATTTTATTATTTTGTTTAATATTATCGATTTAAAACGGCACGTTGTCTTTTTGGTATTATATTTTTTCATAGTTACATACTATTTATGAGACAGACAGCTAGTGTTTAAAAGATAACAGTGTTATTTATAAACAAAATATTTAATTCCGACTTAAGTAAAAATAACGCACTTAATTCTTGAACAAAGTAAACATAATTAAATGTTTACTTTGTTCAAGAAGACGTTGTTTTCTCTTAAAATCAGTAAAAAAACATCCAATTTATGAAATTTGCTACAAATGTTGTGAATATATTAATTCATATTGTGGATAAAGTATGCGTGAAAATATATATTTTCGGCATTATTTAAGGAAAATAACGACAACACGGATTCGACATCTGTCTCGCCGCTCAGGACCAGCCGGAATGAAGTGAAACACTTAAACAATTAATAGGATCGATATAAATAATATTTAGTAAGAAATTATTGTGTTTTTGATATAAAACATAATTTTGAATAGTAACTGAAGCCTCAAAACATGTGAGAAAATACAATATATTAGTATTTAAAAACGTATGTTTTCACTAGAACAAAGTATTTTGAAAACGTCGAAAATTAGTAATATGGCTTGCAAATTGAATGGTTTATAACACTATTTATTTTTAACATTTTGTTAATTTGTCTTAATCGAGATTTATTTCAGTAATCTTGGCTTCAAGATTATACGAAAATATATTTCGTATGTGCAAGAATTTTCTGTATTAGGATAATTTTGTAGCATGCGAAAAACGAATCTAATAGTCATGGTCTTTTTTATAATCTTTGAATTGTCTTAATAATGGCAAATTACATTAAATTTATTAGTACTAAATGAGTGTAAAGGTCTTATCTAAATAATAATTTTAAAAAAAGTCTAATCTAGTTTTTAACTTCAGATATAAATGATTAATAAAAACACACATTTTCATTAAAACGTGAAAATTTTAATTATCATTAAAAGTGGCGTCTTAACTTAAATAATATTTTTTTAAACTCGGATTGCTTTTCTATATATATAATATGAATCCATTTTTTTCTTTTTGGAATACGATTACCTAATTACCCTTTATTTTTAGTTTACTTTCAAAAATTGTAAAGCACTGGATTTTTTATTTTATTATTTTTAAACTTGGTTCAGTCATAATTTTAAATAAAACATGAATTACTCACAACGTTATTTTACTTTGGTTTCTGCAATGCAATCGTTGAAGTTATTTATTAGCAAGAGATAAATGTAGGCATGGTGTTCCTGAACAGCTCGACACTTTATAAATTATATTTTGTTTAAAAAAATGTGTGAATCGAAATATCTTAATGATTAATGACGTCACTAAATTAATTTTTGTTTTTAATAAGCAATTAATCATTTAATACTACGAAGAGGAATTTATATATTTTTTTCCATTTAAAAAAAGTGTATTACAGAAATAATTAAATTTTTAATCTATTGCTGTAATGATAAAACAATTAGGAGTGCAAGTTACGAGAAAGTTGAAAAAGATGTAACATTTGAATACTATAAGCGAGTAACGGTTACATTCGAAATCGTCAGGTGAGGACTCCGGCCTTATCAGTTCCGTGACCCTTCGGTTGCAACAAAGTAACCCCAGGTGACAGCCTTATCTCCATTCAAACTTCCCCTGCTGTACAATCGCGTGTTTCTATGAAAATAATCTCAAACTAGTAAGTGTATCGATTTTTATGTTTCGCTTCCTACATGTTGTAGCTTTGACTACAACTGTATGCTATTCGTTACCACAAATGCGAAATTGAATACTAAAAAATCTGCGCAAAATTTTACACTTTTCACATTCACATTCTACATCTGTCAATTATACAGATACATTAATCCACTGTGTGGACTTCTTTCGATACCCAATAATAAAAAAATATAATTTTGAACTGTTTAATAAAAAAATAATTAAAAAAAAATTTGTTCAAGTTTAGGTTAGCAAATATTGTTATTGTAATTATAAACTAAATATTCATACTGTTTTTTTGTATATATTTTGATGTTTTTTTTCGATAACTTTATTAAAAACTCAGGGTTTCAAAACAAATCTATAAAAATATCTGGTATTTTTAAGTGATATCACAAAATAAATTCAGGTGCCCGATACAAATTGTAATAATACTAATTTTTGTTAATTTTTTTTCCGGAATCACCATTTACATAACTCTGTATTATTTATTTGTTTCCATTAAGATTCCGTAGCACAAAACTTGAACATGAATTTCACAAAACTGATATTCAGCCTTATTGAGAAATACTAATATATTTTAAACTTATCTTATTATTTCATTGTAAATAAAACAAGAGAAAAATACTACCCACTTCGATATGGATTCTGAGCTAATAAGATGGGCGGAGATCAGATGAATTGCACTGGTGATGTTGAATAATTACAATAAATAAAAATGAAGTACTCATAAGAGTTTATGAGGGGTTGGTAAGATTTGTAGAAGTTGGGTGGCAGTTTGTGAAAGCGTTGTGTAATATTGCGAGATGTAAAAGTCGTTGATTGATTTGTGTAATGTTTCAAAACTTTCCCATCAGGCTTCATAAATCACATCGTGCAGCATTCCGACTTCTCTTTAGTACATTTTAACAAGTAAACTAAATACTTAACTTATAACCGTGTAAGATTGGGTCACTGTTTATTATGAACTTTATTTTAAAAAATCTATTAATTCACATTCATAAAAATTATACGTGACGTGAAAATAAAATACAGATAGAACTGAATAATATGCAATCTGATGGTATTCTGAATATATTCATTTTTTCTTCAATATTCGCAAAATTACTTTGTGGCAACGTATTACATAAATTATTAAGGAGATCACATTTTTATCGTGAAGTTGTAATTATTCAAAACATAGGTCTGTGATGTTTTAAATACTAATTTAATGTATTAATTATAAATATATACGTATAAAATCAATTTTGACGAAAAATATTGTTTTTGCGCTACCGGGATTCGAACCTGGATCTCTATTTCCAATCCAGGGAAGTACACTACCAACTGTGTTATAGCGCCAGTATTTTTCATGACAAATTTCGTAAAAACAATGTAGATGGCTTTCAAATAATGGAACGACAGATGTATTAATTTGAAAAAGTGTGACATATAGGTTCGAAAATTTGTCATGAAAAATACTGGCGCTATAACACAATTGGTAGTGTACTTCTCCGGATTGGAAATAGAGATCCAGGTTCGAATCTCGGTAGCGCAAAAACAAAATTTTTCGACAAAATTGATTTTACATGTATATATTTATAATTATTACATTAAATTAGTATTTATTATATAAATAATAGGAAAAACATTTTGTTTAAAACCACTATTTATTGATACATGTTTCGATACATATGGCATCTTCTTCAGGAAATAATGAATACTAAAATTAAAATACAAGCATAGAAAAAAAAAACTGTAAAGTTTTAAACAACACAACTTAAACATTACTCTTTCAGGCAATCGGAGCCAATGTAGTTCGTGCAGAAGGTATGTTACATGCGAGAATTTTGACGCTTCGTTTATTATCTGTGCTACCACATTCAGAATACACAGGTGTATCGGACTTAGTCCACATTATTTTATGGGTTCAAGGAATATGTACCTAATTTCAACCATCTCAGAGAAAACATTTAAAAAAATTGTAATTATATTTAAATATTTTATTGATTTCAATTTATATATTGAACACAAAAAATTAAAGGTTATCCAATTTTGAGGAGCCTGAAATTTTTTTATTAGATGATTTAGGGCCTGAAGCAAAGATATAGATTAATAATGAACAAATATCGAAAATATTTATATTGTAATACGTAGTCTTAAAGTTTAACATGATTTTGTAAAAATTTCAAACAATAAAATTTTTCATAAGGGTGCAGAATTTGCACATTTCTTGAACAATTTTGACTCTTATTCAGGTACTTAGTCAGGTATCCACCCATAAAATATTGCGGACTAGGTCTGTTTTACCCTGTATAACAATTTGACATGAAAATTGTTTGGTGAGCTAATATAATTGATTTGTTGCGACATTTAATAAATTTTTCATGTTCTGAAAAATTATAATAATTAATTAAGTAAGAAGCCACGGAGAGAACGTTATTTTATCTCTTAAAACTAGAATATTAAATATAATAGTTTAAACATATTTTAAATACACAGAAACTTTAAAAAATGAAAAAAAGGCAATCAAATCAAAAAAAATTATCTAGATTACTCGGTGACCGATTATATTATTAGCAATATTTGAATATGTCCAAGAATACACAATTACTGGATTTTTATCTACAAAGACACTGTAATTAAACAAATAATAGATATCTCATAGAAACGAAGAAATTTTTTATTATATTTAATGGAAAGCATTATTATATTTAAGTTGTGGATAACTAATTAGGAATTACTGTGAAAACAAATTTAAAATGTGATTATTTGCAAAAAGGATTTGGTTATTTATAATATTTAATTTGCTATCAACATTTTTTATTATTTCTAAAATTTATCTAACCGGTAAATTCCTAGTATTTTTATGTAAAATTTCTAAACCCTTGTTAATATCAAAAAAATGGTTTGTTTCCAAAAACTTATACTTTTGTTTTTACCTATGCTTGTATTTTTAATTTTAGTATACATTGTTTCCTGAAGAAGATACCATAGATATTAAAACATGTCAATGTATCAATAAAAAATGGTTTTAAACAAAGTGTTTTTCTTAATATTTTTTCATTTTTAGTTGCTATCGGGTTCTTTGGGCGGTTGATGGATCTTCTGTGTTACCACTTTGTGGTTCATAGTGGACAGCTCTCGCTCGAAGGTATTAATGTACATTCTACTATCAAATTAAATTTCTAGCATTCATGCAAAGTAGCCTAAAACTACTTTTACTAAGCTAATTCTCACTCTCTTCATTGCACCCCTAAATAATCTATTTACTGCTGTATGCAGGGGTCGTCGCTTATATATCACAATTGATTTAGAACACTATTATTCTTTGTGGGATGCCATACAATACTCGGTATTCAGGTCGTTTGGTTAGTGTATTGGTATCAAAAGAATGGATTTAGTATTAAAAAGAACTACCAATTTCTCTTTAAACTGCATTGTAGAAAGATTGTAAAGAAATCCAGTTCCTCCGATTTATCTTGAAAGTAAGGACTGCATCAATCAGATAATATATCCGACGGTCAACCTCACCAGATGTTGTATTTTATAATAAAACTTTCCGGGAACCTTTTAGGTCGGATGTTAAAGTAACAGCTACGTATCAAATATTTATTTAATACCTAATTTCAATGATAGTACGTATAAAAATAACTTAAGAGTGAAAGGGTCCAACTCTATTGAAGATACTGTAAGCATTTTGTGATTCAATATACGCACTCTCCTACCGCGTATATACCTGCCTACTGCCTACGTCCCAAGTAGGCAGGCTTCACGTCGGAAAAGCGCATGTCAGCTCTACGCCGCTAAGTGCGCAGGCGTGCAGGGCGTGGCGGTTGTTGCCGAACCTTCCCCTCGATCAGTCCAGCGTTGGACATCGTCCGAGGCAGGCGCTGCTCTGGAGGCCTCCCGTCCATCCCCAATCCCGTCCATATGAAAACTTGCAACAATTTTCAAGTTGATTATTTATTCAACATATATTTTCCTCAACATTCTGAACTGATCCAATCAAATTTCTTTCGCGTTTCAGCGATTTTTAATAACTTTCCAAGCAAGTTTTCCGATTCAATTTCCCGAGTAAAGTTTTGAATTTCAAACTTAACTGCCTCGTCGCAAAATGCGGATTTTTACACTTTGAAATTGAGTTCAACTCGTTTATATTCTTTTTTAAACTTGTTAACTTATGTGCTTCGAAGAGATAATAATCAAAAATTCATTCCGTTTTGACAAAATATGTGCCGACGGCAGCTGAGCGCAGAAGGTAAGTTTTTAAAAATTTTTCTCCGGTAATTATACGAATATTACGCTACATATATAGTAAAACTTTGCCGTTTCTGGCTTTATTATTATTTTATGATTAGTTTATACATGAAAAAAATTGAAGCGTGGAAAATGCATTACACTCATTTATTAATTATTATTTTTCAGCATAAATTATTGAATACATTTCAATATATTGCAACCATTGCTAACCAGAAGTAAAATTAGAAAATTAAATCTTGGAAAGACAACCACAATACTAAAAAATAAAATATCTTGAGATGTTTTGTTCATTCGATACAACAAGAAAAATATTATTTAAATAATGTGTCATCAATAAATTAAAGCATTGCTTAAATACGTTACAGAGAATGTAATTATTTGTAATAAATTATTTATTGATAATATTTATTTTTCGCTAGTAAATTATTGTAAGATAATTTTTATTAACTCAATTACAACATTTGAAACGAAATTGTTCTCATGAACTTATAAGAATGAAATCTGCATTCTTTCAAATTATTAATTGTAAAGATTCAATCGAGTTGAATTTCGTCTTCTTGGTGTATGAGGGGGAGTGTGATTAATATATCTGAAATCTACGTTCAGCAGCGACAATATTAAAAATTCTTTGTGTTACGTTTGTGAAGATTTCAGGATTAGAGCTTTACTTGAATTTCAATTTATTCGTAATTTTCATTTCAAAATTTTTTGTTAAATCTTTGTGGTTTTCATTTAATATACTCGGAGAGAGCACTAAGCAGGTAAATATATGTTATGTAGATATTATATCGTAGTCACCATCTTGAATTCCTGCTCTTATTATTTAATGAAGCATTTGCAATATAAATTCCCTTAAAACGGTGGAAGATTGCGTTTATTTCAGATACGTGGTTTAGGGGTGGAATTTTGCTACATAATATACTTATATCACATTTCATGTTCATTACCGGCACATTTCGTAATTCCTCGTCTTTGATCCGGCTAATAAGGTATTCTTGCAAATTTTGAGGTGGTGTGCCGCAAATGATAAATTCATTTGGAAGTCGCTTCCACTATTTTGAATTATTTAATAATGACTGAAAAATCTAGTCAATGTATTATTCAAAAGGCAAAAGAAATTCAAAAGACAAAAAAAATTCAAAAGGAACTAACTGTAAATACATCCATTATTAAAAATATTTTAAAATTAATTAGTGCTCAGAATCTTCAAAATGATGGCAACATACACTTTTTTAATAATCACTAACTTTATTCACAAAATAAACCCTAAAAGATGTCTGGAAAATTTATTTTAGTAGAAAATATAATTATAAATAAAAATGAAGCTGCCTTTATACCTAACTACTATAACCTATAAAAAAATCTCAATTTTTCATTTTTGAACTAGCTTATGGCATGTTTTAGCAGCAGCTGCTTCGGCTGCGTTGAATTATTTTATTGATAATGTTTATAAAGCATAATTAGTTCATCAGAGAAATACGATTAAGCCTAAATAATATTTAAAAAAGTGGAAATTATTATTTGAAAATATGGACAATTTTAAAAACGGCTAAATAAATTTCAAATTTATATGTATATCTTAAGAAATAAATAATAATAATATTATAATAATGTTATCAACACGTATAGATGTTTAAGCAAAATGTTTCCCAAAAATTTGAATAACGTTCAAATGAACCCTTAACTTCATTATCAAAGGAATAATAAATTCTAAGATGACACCCCTTCAGGATCACGTGAGGCCTCAGTCAAGATTGCGAACTTAACTTCTAGGTAACGTATTAAATATCAAATGAGGGCTTTACGGCAGATTGTTCCTGCATTCCAGTCGACATGAATACCCGTGAGCTAGATTTTTTCTCGTCTCTGGAGGGTGGAATAAATTTGCAAGTGAAATTTAATTCATATTCATTTAACCTCATTTCCTTTGATACGAACTCTCAGATAAAGCTAAGGATAATGTTTCTTTGTAACACGAGTGTTTGTTTTAACGCTTATATAAATAATTCCAAGATGTCGATAGATGCCTAGGTATGCGCAGTTATTTTTGCTCTGAAAATTCGGCGATGTTAGATTTCGAATAATTTATTACATAATACTAACAATTTAATTTTGATTTACATACAAATGATTGAACAACTCTAATTCGTAATAAATCCAATCAACTGACTAGATAACCACGGATTCGATTCCGACACGTCCGTTTCCACACGGAACTAATATAAAAATGGTTACGAAATTGAAATTTCATCATTAATCCATTTTTTTGTCTATTTATAACAATATATATAAATAGATACGATATAATACAATAACAAAAATAAATTTTGCTTATGTATTATACCGTGTCCAGCTGATATAGTAAAATATCAAAATAAAACATTATAAAAAGCGTTCTCTTACCAGGATTATTGAAGAATCGCATAAATGCGCTCTAAAATCTAATTTCCCATTGTACACTTTCCGCAATTTCTCATAATGGATGAAAGTGAAACATCTCATATATCAAAACATTAAATAAATTAGGATTCATTTTAAGATTTAAATTAATCAAATATTACTAGAGGTTGTCCTATAATTATTACAATAGTAATAATCCACGCTATTTAATAATTCACTTCACAAGCTACTATTCCATAGTACAGATCTTAAACTTAATCGTTAATTAAGAAGACATACCGACGTCAATTTTTTCAAATACATGAAGTATGCTGATTTAAGTTATCTTTAGTTAGCAGGTTTTACAGTCACGTTAATCTAAGAGAGTTCTCTTATTTTTAAATTTAAGTTGAGGGGCTGTTTCGTCATCTCTGATTATGTTACGATAACCCTTAATTAACGTCTAAAAATAATAAGCATCATAAAGTAATGATTAATTTTCTACGGGCAAACTATTTGAAAATTTATAGTCAAATTAAAAAAGAAACCAAAATTATGACTAAATTATTGAAGAAATATTTACACTGGGCTAGCTAATTAATAGTTTTATTTATTTATTCATAATTTTACTTTATATGAATTTTTAAGTTTATATCTGCAACAAGAAGAAAGCAATATTATTAAAATAATTTACGATAATATTTTTAATAATTACAAGACTAAAACTAATGAAACTATAGGGTAACTAACGTAGATAACTCACCCTCTCTTTGTCAGTTACAAGAATAGTTCTCTAACATGTACTGCTGGAGGTATATTATTTATAATATTCATTACAAGCACATTGTAAAGATCATATAAACCCAAATACTATAAAATTGATTCTATAAATTAAAACTAATTTATGGGATCTATTTTATCTGTTCTTCGTAACTCAAGACATCCAACAAACTTGGGACTTGTAGAATATCCCCTTCAGAACAAGAACTAACAAAACCAAAAATAACAAAACTTCCATACGATCCACACATCCACTTTAATAGCATTCCTGAAAATTGTGTTAAGAAATATTGCCAAAAATTATTTTTTAGCAATAATTATATGTTTTATTTCTTGTTTAACCGTTTGAATGCTACGCGTCGCAAAAGCGCTGCGATCGTTTGTATCGAAAATTACTTAGCATTAAAACGGATATTGTTAATATTGTATTTAATGTATTTATACTTTTGTGTTAACTTAAATTACTTGACCCCTCTACTTTTGGGTCAGGATTGAAGTAATTGATCCGCAATTGTCTCATTGTGCTGAAGCAATTCAAACTTCTCGTTTCAATCGTAATTGCATCTCTGATCGCAAATTTCTTCAATTCTTTTTGTGGACGTCTGAGAGGTTTTCCCGAATAGAGATTTGCTCTATACGCATCGTCGAAATTCTTATGATGCGTACACGGATGCACGTATCAGTTGCGACATTCTATTCGGCGTACAAAAAAATAACGATGAATCATAGCTTGCTTCGCGCTCAGCTCTGTATAGTTCCATACGCGCATTCGAGACTAGTCTCCGTGACAAGTTTTATCTGAATATATGTGAGATTAGAGTGCATGTATAATCAGTGGCGTAACTATGTCAATGCGGCCAATGCGGTGCATCGGGGCCTGCGTTAGATTGGGGCCCAAAAAGATCACATCCATCGCGATCCATTGAAATGTTATTTTTGTGAGTATAAATACCTTTACCAGCGTTAATAGCAATCCACGGCAAGAAATCGAATTACACTAATAAAAAAATCGTGTCTCACTTGTATTGCAAAAATACGTGAAAACATTACTGATTATATGTACAGTTAAGTCCCCGCTAATACGTCGGATTAGAGACCAGTCCATCGCATTTTTAAAATTGCAAAGTAAAGTGTAAATATTATATGAGACAAGAGACTAATATATACTTATTTAGGGGGCCCATTTTTCCATTCTGCATTGAATTAATAGTGTTCTGTAATAAATAAATAATTTAAAATAAAGAAATATTTTCTCAATTCGAAGCTGACAAACGCTTTTAAGATCTCGGCTGACCACCACGCAGTTCCGTTCAGTTTATCGCGACACTTATCCATTAGTGAGGCCACCCGCCACCCTCTGACTGTATCCACACGGCCGGTTAAGCCTGCCGAGTGAATTAAAGTCCAGGGATAGGACAGACGTTGAATAGGAACCCAAACGTGTGGGTGAATAACCTAAATATGCTATGTTTATTTAATGCTCGCTTTGGTTTGCCATCCCGCTGATGTAAGCGCAGTCATGAAAAGGGTTATGGCCAGGCCCGGCTTCGTTGTTTCGGCGCACCGGGTTCAAATTGAGAAAATGGTTTCAAAATAATGCTCCGAGAATTCGCCTCATTCAATTGCGAATTAAACAACAATTTTAACCAGCAATATTATTAAAAAGAGTTTCACAAAATGTAAATTCTGTACATCAAGTAAATATTTTACTTGATCTATGTACCTAAAATTTGAACATGAATGAAGATAATTTAATGTAATAATGTGTCACTTCAAATATCGATTATCTATTTAGTTAAATAAATACTTTTATTTTGGCTACATGCCTTTTGAATTCATACGTATACTCTGCTAGATCTTTTACAATACAATAGTTCTATAAAACATTAATAATTTTAGGCAGTAATAAATTCATCATATATTTATACCACAAGACGCAATTTTAAAACATACCAATTGTAAATAAATAAAATACTATTTTTTAAAAGTAAGTAACACGTTTCTGACAGTAAATGTATAAAATAAAGTTTAGTACTTAAAAGTTATTCGATATTCTTGTGGGGGGGTTAAAATTTGTTGCATAACACAAATTATTCATAAATTTACTGAAATCTATTACGAAATTTGAAACTTTGATATGTAACACGATATTTCAGTTGAGTAACAAAAAAGTGTGTGTATTTGTTGGCGCGATGTGCTGGCATAATTTAGCTCAATGTTGTTTTGATGTCGATGTATATTTAAATGTACTGAATTTTGGATATCATTTGTGAAAACCTATTCAACAGAAGCATTTAATGATGAAATATTTATATCAAACTAAAGGGTGGCGAAAACATGTAATATTTATTCTAAGGTATGAGTTGAGCGGTCGAGAGTTTGCCGTCCTCAGTATGTGGCATGCCGGACAGATGACAAGGTGGCAATTATGTCGCCGAGCCAGCCCTGGCGGGAGGCCCGGTTATAAAGTGAAACAAGAGTACAGTCATACCGAAACATACGGGTAAGGCCTCTGTGAATAATTAAAGAACAGGTGGTGATGTTATCGCCGTTAAACCGGGGACGTGTTTGACGCAGGCCACGCGACAATACTTGCAGAGTTCACATTGCTCGTCGGTTATAACATTATTAAAAATAAACTTTCAGCGTATATTTATGTGTAACATTTTTTTTTACAAATTATAAATATATTGCTTTTTACACCACTATAAAGGATCATTATGGCATCACTACCTGTTTATATATAGCTGGTAATATAGGAAAAAATATTCACACCTAGAGTGTGAATTACGAGTTCAGTAATTTAATAAATGAATTAGAGAAAAGTATCACATTACAATCTGACAAAAAAATTCCATTACTATACATATATAAATAGGTATACTGTCATGAGATATACAACGCGGTAAAAACACAAAAGTTTTCCCTGAATGATCTTGTAAAATTAATAATAAGCGAGCTTATTTCATTGGAATGATTAAAAAAATCTTATTTAAATGGCAAAAAACTGATCATATAAAAACTTTATATTAAAAAAATAACTGTACATTTCGTAAAATGAGAGAAATAATAAAAGAAATCAAAAAATATTAGTTATAAAGATATACAAATTAAAAAAATGGTCGCAAAAGATAAAACGGTGAAACGCAGTTATTATTAGGATTCGAAAAGTTATTTGATGATATGGCTATTTTCCATTTAGTTACCAGATATGAGTAGCTAGGATATAATTCATAAAGGTAAATCCGTTACCACATTCGTTAGTTTAGATAAATTTGATCTTTAATCATATAAAAAAATGTTTTTGAATGATAGTTTCTAGTAATCGGGTCTACTTACCTTGAAAACAACTATTTCATATTTTGCAACTCAATACCTTACATCAATCGGTGCTGCGTCAGAAAATAATATTTAAAAATACAAAATAATATGAAAACACCGTTATGGCATCATAAATAGAGAAAGAAAAACCTGGCTTGACCAACAGTCTGGCTGGATACAACAATCAAAGAGCATGCAGGTTAGACAGTTATAATTTAAAAATTCTAGCTTACACACAAAAATACCCTAAAAAAGTTTTAATATTATTGCGTCTAAGTGTATATTCTCGTATAATTAAATTTATTACTACTCCTTCCTTTATTCTTATATCTTTCTAAGATATAAACATAGGAAAATATCACCTACAGAATAACGTCCCTTATCAGGGAATATATAAATAATATTAAAAATAAATTAATCAGTTTCATACAGATCAGACTCAATTGATTAGTATTATAGTTTTATTCATTAGGCCCGAAATACGAGAACATCAAGATCGAACGCCACCGTGAACTTTGAGAAATTTCAATTATACAAACAATTAATTATATTTTTGACATACCAAATTGATTTATCATCACGCCACATCTCTTCTGTCCTGACACACAATTCTCGCCTCATCTCATACATCTTCATACATTCATACATTAAGCTCGCCGATTATTAATGCTTCTAACGGGACCATCCTCCAGTATCTGGTTTACCTGGTTGTGTCAAGTTTTTCGCGGACGTCCTCTATCTCAGGTGCCATCAACACTTGCGTCGTATATCTTTCTCACTATTCTCTTCACATTCATCCGTTCTATATGACCCAACTTTCATCATTTTACTTACTATACTAAGATCAGTTTTACATTATTATTTTATTTATTCATTATCAACTCTGTCATAAATAGATCTGCCGCATATACGCCTAAGCGATCTCATTTTCACTGCATTCAGTCTACTTTCGTTCCTCTTCTGCCAGCACCAGGTCTCACTTCCATACATCAGTGTCGGTACCAAGACTCCATCGTGTACCGCTGGTATTGCCGCGTTTGATAAGTTCCCGTTAGATATAATTCCATTCAAAGCGCCGTTCACATTATTCCCTGCTGTCACACTCCTTTCAATATTGCGTGGCGTTACCAAATTGACTAACGAAAATATAGATTAACTTTCCAGTACTGCCTATACCGGATCCTAATTAATTAGAAATGTAGTCGAGTATTAACCCACATTAAATAATCTATTAAAACTGTATACAAAATACTTCGGTTATCCTTGAAGCGTAAATTATTGTCATAATATTTTTTGAAAAACTGGTTAAATTTTGAATTTGGTTTGGGAATACAAATCTACTCACTAAACATTAAAAATAATTTCAAAGTAATTTTCAATACAGTGATAAATTTATAAATCGTATATGCGTACTTTTGTATATTGTAGGTACTTGAAAACTTTATTGGATTTGAAATAAAACTAGTAAATTAGCAAACGAATACTTATTTATTTGGTAATACGCTTTGATATTACATTGGATAATTTTTTGTGGGAGTGTGACCGTTTTATTGGATTACAGTATTTAAATGGTTACCAAAAGAGTCCATGAATGTTCAGTAAAATACAGAATGTGGCTAATGTGAACGTAGCGTTATTTTCCGATAACGTTCAGCGGAGGTACAAATTGGTGATATTTATCGGTTAACATTGAACCCGCATTGTTAGTCCTAACTCCTTGTTAGGTTTTAATGGTGTTGTGTGGGGGAAAAGTTTTTTATGCATCAGGTGATCGGTTTTTTATTTACATTTAAAAATACTGGATGGGGAGAGTTAATTCGCATTCTGCTGTACTGAACAATTAATTGTGGTATCATTTAACTTACGGGAATTATTTATGTAGGATGTTAATGACATTCGAATTCAGTTATGCTTCAAGTTTTCTATTTTAAATTCGTCTTGAAATAGTAAGGCACTTATTAGAATTTAATGTTTTGGGACATATGTTTATTTGTGTAAATACATGTTTATTATAATGCACTATGCCTTCCTCCCCCCCCCCCCCCGGCCACGTCGCCGAACAGTCTATTGGCGACCTTGAATCAGTACGGTTATACGTGTATGGAACAGTTTAAAATATTATACATTATCCAGACTCCGCGTCCAATGATGAAATAGTGAGTAAAATATACAGTTCACATCTTTGGAGATGAAGCAGATTCCAGATTGTGGTGAGTGCCAATTTCCTTCCTGTTCTGAGATTATTTCGGCATCTTTGCTTTTTATGCAATACTAATATGTCACGCTATATATTAGATTATATATTTGCAGCGACGAACACTAACCGTGGACTGGGACATGCAATATAAATTCAATAGGTTGTATTGGCACTAGAGATTTTGTTCATTTGAGATTCATTTTAATTGGAGGTACGTGGTCTGGGTAGGTATATACATTTTTAAAAGCATTTTGTTGTAAAATTATACCGAAGGATGTTATTTTCTGTTCTTAATTTTTTTTACATTATAACTATTATTCTAGAGAAATTCTTTAAATGAATAAAAATATTATAATATAAAATAGTACAAATTTTATAAGGTAATGAAACACATATATTTAAATCTATTTCAAAACAGAGTTGGAAACCTTCACAACACATCAGTTCAAACGAGTATGTTTTTTCAGAAGACTACGTCGCGAACGAAAAAGAAAAAAAAATGCAAATTATTATCTTAAAAATATGCACGGCTTTATTTCATTTTATAAATTATTTCGCTAGATGATTCTAGTTATACTAGCATACGAGCTACGAATTATTTACGCAAGGAGTATATATTGTATATCAAATTAATATATTATGTAGGATTATTTCGCAGAAATTATGTAGATAATATTATTAATAATCTAAAGAGACCATCAGAAATCGCTGTTCAACATTTTGTTTTAATAGAACGAGTCGTTCGATAGCTTTTAATATATGTGAATTATTAAAACATATTTTGGTTACCGAGAAATTAATAGACTGCTTCTGAAAATTTGCTCATAAATTGAATGCAGTGATAAAGAGAGGGAGTAAGATTTCCCAAGCAGGGACGTATCCGGCTAATTACAAGTATTTTATATTATTTGCGATTCACGACTACACTAATTTTATAATACAAGTCAAAATGATCACATTTTCATTGCAACGATATCAGGAATAGTAGTTTTATGATAATAAACATTGCTCAGGCATTATTACACATTATCTTATACCAAAAGCATATTTTCGCATATCGCATCGTACAGTGCATTTCGAACATAAAAAGAAAATTAAATTCTCTCTATCTAACATATTTTTCAATTTGCTGTCGAATTTTTAAGAACGGTTCAGGGATACCTATACATTAAAAATAGCTTAAAATATAAATATACGAGTACTGTTAAATTTTTATGATTATATCAGAAAAACAAAATTCTTAAAAAATGGATAAACAGATATGTACTATAACGCAATAATACATGATTCAGATTAATGAAACGTACTTAAATAACTTTAAAAACTAAACTTTGTTCATATACGAAAAATTCTGATTTTTTTGCAGAGTTTATAACAAATTTCAATTAATAACTCTCATGAAGCCAATTCGAGGAGATTAATTAATTAACCAATTAAATTCGGGAGATAATATACTGATTTCTTTTATTGTACTTTGATTGCGGCGGGGTTTGAGGTCAAATTCAAATAAAATAAAGACAGTGGACATTCATTTCACTTTTTTAGAAGGAAAAGATGAAAATGAACGGGTCCGTGATTTTAGAAGAACAAATTTATTAGCTTGAAAGTACAAGGAGACATATTTCGGACGATTTTTTGCGAGCAAGTACGGCTCGCAGACGCGACCCACTCCGCGGAATTATATCGAAAATTTAACCAAAGTTTTCAGTGAAATTCGACAGGCGGCGACCGCGCGGCGGCTAATGGCGGAATAGTTAACTTTTTCCGTGACGTGATAATAATCGGGTCTAATTGGGGAGGAATAATTGAATTAAACTGAACTCGGGTGCGCCGTGGGCCGCGCTGACCCACTTCGCACCGCGCCGGTCCTGGTACGACCACACTTAGGGTAATTAAATATGGGCAAATAAAGAAATACGTCGGAAACACAGTTTTAATAATGTTCAATTGTGGTGCACACGTTATACTAGATTTTCTAGAATAAATAGTATCAGGCATCAAATGTAATCATCGCGACATTTTAATACTTTACAAATATTTTGTTCCCTTTTGACTTGTGTGAAGAGGTGCTTTCCAATACAGACCATGAAATGATAATAATCTTATTTTGCGAGGTATTGAGGTAGTTTTTGAGTATTCCGTGATCAGTTTCTGTTTCTGAAAACATCAATTTTATTAATATATCCCTAAACTATTTAAATTCTTTGGTCTATTAAATCGGGGGCATTTGTTATTAATCTGTTTTATCTACATAATTGTTATCTACTAATTATAATTATATAGAGGTCTTTTATAGAGATTAATAAATAAAAAATTATCTTAAAATTATTATTGTTCTTACAACGTATTAACTTATAGTGAGAATGATTAAGAAAAGATCACTTAGATGATTTGGTCATATGAAACTAATGAATGAGGTGAGAATGGTAAGAAAGATATATGACGCTGGTGTTGATGGCACCAGAAATAGAGGACGTACGGGGAAAATTTGGCACGTCAAGACAGAATAGTGTGGCGCTCTATCCACTCTACCTACCCCCGCGGAGAAACGGTGTGATACTAAGTAGTAAATATAACGAATTAACATCGAATTTACTAAATATATGCCATAAGTAAATTCAATAAATTTTATTTCGCTTTTCAAGGTTCATTATAACTAGAGATATGACCCAGAAAAATATTTTGTCATAAGAAAAAGTGTTTCTTGGTAGAATATTTTATTTGTTAATCGAATACACTTTAAATAGATTATAACAGATTCGATGGATTGCAGTCCTACCATGAAACAAATTTCATGTACAATTATGTTCTGGTGTTATTCTACGAATTGAAAAATTACGTAGAATAACAAATCTTTGGTAGGTACTTTGTTTATTCTGTGCGAGTAAAACTCGCGGTTCATTTCAAGAAGTAAGCAATGCATATCTTAAGAACACAAGGTTTCCCCACCAAGCGAAACTTTCTACTAAGGTAAGCCTCGCCTTTTAGTTTGTCTGGAGTCTGCGTGGAGCTACGAAAGTTGATTACTTCATACCTAGTTGAATCCACTTAAAATTACAATCCCGCGAGACTACCAGCGCAGCCTTCTCTATTCCCCATCTTAGGCTTTCCTACCATCTACCTGCCTGCATTCTGGTGCAAATATACATATAATCGTTCATATATATACACGTATATACGAAGTGTGACATTTTCAATCTTACTTCCCTTATGCATTTATATACAGACTTAGGGCCGGTTGTGTAATCAATAGTAAATTTTTACCATGGTAACTTTTACTATAGTAACTTTTTACTAACGCTAGTAGCAAAAATTTTTGCGGTTTGTTGAAACATTAAATTTATTGCTGTCAAAGATGGATGGTCTACGACAATTTCGTCTCTCAGTGTGGCAAGGCGAATAATCATGAAATGTGATCTATTTTGGGCTTAATTCGCCCTGCGTTCAAGACCTGTCACTTGGGTAATGAAATTTTTTTGGATTATGAGCTAATCTATATTAAACAACGTGATTATCATCGGACGAACTCTCATCACTCAAAAAGCGTCATATTAAATGATTAGTTGTCGTATACTGCAATGTGACAGATGACTTTTGAAACAGCTGTGAAGAGTCCGCCATATTTAACCATTGATACTCGTTTTTACTATCAGAGAGTAAAATTAGTTTACTATGAGATGCACTTTCATTTGGAGCTTATTTTCCGGAACACCAATGAGTACCTGTCCCACGTTCGGTTGGATATCAGATATATTAGAAAATCTTTCATCTTCAACGCAGCTTCGTTCTTTCAGCGCATTTTTTTATTTCGGAAATATACTGAAATCACAAGAATCTAATTCAGATAAGTAGATGGGATCATTCGATTGGGTAATTTCTTTTTTGTCCGTAGAGTTTTTCAAAATTGAGCAAATTGTTCAAAATTTTGATCGGCCATTTTTACTCGAAAGTGCGCACTTAGATATCTGTTACCTTTCCGATAGCTAACTGACAACTGACTATCATATTGAAATTTACGCACATATTAGTACGAACGTGTTCAAACAAGAATACTTACGTTGTTTCTATACAATTATGTTATCTTACAGGCGACACGGGTTATTTTGCGGCCATTCGGGAATCAACTTGTCACACCTTGTATATACAATATATTATATGGATATGTAAGGTGGTGTTTGCTATTGTCATCAATATGATAAGTTTGATCAACCTTGTGCATTTCATTCTGTATGATGGTAAAATATTGTTTTTCTACCAAAAAATGCATACTTGGTTTTTCTTTTTTCATTTTGGTCATTTTACTTCATGATACTTTATCTATTTATTATTAAGGAAAACACATTCTTATTGTGAAGTTGTAATTATTCAGAACATAGGTTCGAATCCCGGTGACGCAAAAACAATATTTTTCGACAAAATTGATTTTATATGTATATATTTATAATTAATACATTAATTTAGTATTTAAAATATCACAGACCTATGTTCTGAATAATTACAACTTCACAATAAGAATGTGTTTTCCTTAATAATATATGTTCTAGCAATGTGTCCAAAATGTAATAAAAATGAATTGATAATTCTGGCGTCTGCAGTCGGTTTACTCAAAGGTATTTGAGATTCTGTAAAAATAATGTAGATGGCTTTCAAATAATGGAACGACAGGTGTATTAATTTGAAAAATCTAACATATAGGTTTGAAAATTTGTCATGAAAAATACCGGTGTTATAACACAATTGGTAGTGTACTTCCCCGGATTGGAAATAGAGATCCATGTTCGAATTCCGGTGACGCAAAAATAATATTTTTCGACAAAATTGATTTTATATGTATATATTTATAATTAATATATTAATTTAGTATTTACTTTATCTATTTATTTATATTTTGTGAATGTGTGACTAATGTTTTTTGTAAATTAAATAAGACATCATCTTCTTCCTTCCTTCACGTCAGTATTGACTAATAATGGGCTCACGGCTCGTAATGCATCTCCAAAATTTTGGGTCCTGAGTTGTTCTCTTCTGAGGGCCTCTTCAATCTGATGGAATGTATTCGTTCACCGTTCTAGTACTCTTTTAGATCTTCTTCGTTATAAAGTATGCTAATAAAGGAAATAAATAATGAATAAAAGATAATCTAATGGATATGTACCGTAAGGCTATAGAACTACCATATGCCTCAGCTAATAGATAAACCTATATAAGTACCTTAAAGAAGGTTAAACCCTTAATTAATTTTTGCTCACATGGAATATATCAGAATCCAAAGTTGTCCGATTTCGAATTCGAAGTTCATTAATAAAGTCAATCAAACCACTTAAGTGATCGTTTCTTAATCATTCTTACTATACTAAGATCGGCTTTACATTGTTTCTTTATACCTTCATTCATTACTTTATCATAAATGGATCTGCCGCGTATACACCTAAGCGATCTAATTTCCACTGCATTCAGTCTGTTTTCGTTCCTCTCCTGTTAGCTCCGGGCCTCACTTCTATACATCAGAGTCGGTCTTAAGACTCCATTGTGTACCGCTAGTCTTGCCACGGTTGACAAGTTCCCGTTAGATATAATTCCATTCAATGCGCCGTTCACTTTATTCCTTGCAGTCACCCTCGATATCTTTCTCAGGCTTTCCGTTTCTCTCAAACATACTTCCCAAATACACAAATTCATCTACTAGTTCAAAATATTCATTAGCTGTAAGTATTTTGCACGTTGTCTTGCTTTCTTCCTTCTCAAATACAATCACTTTCAACTTGTTGATATTTATAGTAAGATCGCCTTCCTTGCATACATCGTACATTTGACTTATTATACTATAATTCTTGCATACATCGTACATTTGACTTATTATACTATAATTCTTGCATACATCGTACATTTGACTTATTATACTATAATTCTTGCATACATCGTACATTTGACTTATTATACTATAATTCTTGCATACATCGTACATTTGACTTATTATACTATAATTCTTATTCATTGTTCGGCATCATCGGCGTACAATAAATAACTCACAATCAAATCGCCCATTTTCTTTCACACAATTATCCATATACAAGTTGAACAGCCAGCAATGGAATCGTTTAATTTAACACTCCGATGACCAAAAAATTTCTTGAAGTTTTATTATTCTTCAAATAACTGAAACCAATCACAAAAACTTCAAAATTTAAGTTATTTGGTCAACGAACGAAAAGTGACAAGAATTTGATGAGTTAATCAGAAAATTAAACATCAATACTTGATTTAAAAATATAAAGATTTATTTTAATATTTTTAAGATTAATAAAATTAACTTTATGGTTAAAATACATTATTTTAGATTGTTGACTTTCTTTTATTAACCACTTAATGAATTAAATACATCTCCGGTTTCGAAAAATATAATTTTCTTCTTCAGGATGTCATTAACTAATCAAAAACATATATTATATTGTTTCTTTAACAGAATCCATTTTTAATAAACAATAATTATTTAAAAAATAAATTTAGTATCTAACTTAAATTGTTACTTGATGATACAAAATTATTAGAATAATTTTTAGGGAAAAATTGTGGTTAAATTTAGTTGGTTGTTCATAATATTTTGGTTAGTTTTAGACGCTTTATTTATTTACAATGATATCAAATTATTTCATTTAAGACCAACACCGTTTACATGTAAAATAGAAAATCCCAATTATTAATCAAAAGTATGATCATTTTCTAACAAACGATTAGAAAATTCTGAAAATCTACTATTCAAACATCTCAAATGTTCATTTACTCTTATATTAAAATTTCGACCTGTTTTCATAGGTTTATTTGATCTAACACTAATTTAAGTATTAAATGTATAAATTGGAGCTAATTTAAAAATTATACGCAACAAAAATTAAGATTGAATAATTTTACTCTGCCGCGTTCTATGATAGTGTTTTTCAGGCATTATATTATATTGTTTCCAGACACACGTGTGGAAGTATACATTATTATAATAAAATAAAAATTCAAATGAGAATGGTGGAAGTGATGCGCATGAGTTGGTAATTAAAATGGATAACCGGATTCCTTGTAACCCAAGTAAAGCAATAATAAAATATTTTATGTGGGTTCTTCATTCACGGAATTCTGAAAGGAAAACGTTTATCGTCAGCCAAAATAATAATTTCAAATTACAATGAAAACAATATCCGAACGTATTCCTAATTAAAATACTCAGAACTCGGAATATATTAATTCTTTATTAAAAATACTTTTTTAAATCGTTTTGTATTTTTTTTTTTTGAAAAACACACTTTAAACTTTCTTCGGCAGTTTTAATCCTCCGCTGCGGTTACTTTTTACCGAGGAAAATAATTTCTGAACTTTTACAATTCGTGAAATTCATAATAATATTATTAATATCGCTTTAATTTAAAAAATACCAAAAATAATATAATGCTAACCGGGGTGCAAGAATGTTATTATTTTCTTTGAATATTTGTAAGATAAAGACGACAAAGACTATAATTATGTTTTTAATTAAAGAAATTTGCAATATTTAGAAAATAGCTTGTGTTGTGCTATTAATGTATGCAAAATATAATGTACTTAAGTAATAATAAATAGATTTTTACTATAGATGAACAGATTCATAATAATTTAATTTAATGGTACATAGGTACTTACGTGATCTTTTACCTGGATTCTGCCTAATTTACAAGCAATTGAAAGAAATATTCTTATGATCATTTTATTGCTTCTTAATATGTACAATTATGAAGGGATGGCACCAGGTGTCGCCTCAACGCAAATAATGCTAAATGTCACCCTAACAACCCCTAGCATCCATTTAATATTACGATAGAGCATCTTTTTACTTAGATACTAAAATTATTGTTTTTTCATAAAAAAATGTCATTCATAATAAATTACACGAGTTAAGTGGATGATTTTTTTCATAGTTTTACGAAGACATGAAGATTAAAAATTTTTGTTTTTTAAAAATCATCTGAATAATAAGGCTGATACAAAGAATAATTGTGTTTTGCTCCACTCTTAATAGTCTATAAAGTTAACAAGCGCCTTCACCAATTTTAACCATAGTCTTTTAAGTCAACTATCTCATAACATATATTTTTATCAATTAATTTTAAAAGATATTAAATGAATAGTGTTTTAACACGAATATACACTCACAAATTTATTTTAAAATATATTAAATAAACAATGTTTTAACATGTGCTTTCACCAATGTATTTAATAATCTATTAAATAAACATGTTCATTCACTAATTTATTTAAAAATCTATTAAATTAATAATGTTTTAATCTTCACCTACACCAATATCTTTAATATCGTACAAATATTATATAATACCATTCTTATTCTTAGGTAAAACAGTCAAAACATTCCAACACAATTTAGTATTAATGTTAAATGTACGATTTACAATTTTTTTTCAATAATTCGTACATACGTGCCTTAAGATCATGTGGACACATTTATTTTTCTCGAGAAAAATCCTCGTACGTAATTCCACGTTTGAAGCATGCCATATCAATTCATAACCATTCCCCGGCCAAAGTAAGAAAAATCTTCCTCGGCTGTCCGAGTCCCGAAATGTTTGCAGCGAAAGAATCACATAATAAAGGAAACTTCATAAATTTCCGGAACATACAGCGGCCATACAGTGGGGAGACAGTGTTGCCAGATTCTTGTAACATATTCCCGAACCCTGTAGGGTGTACAGCCGATTAGTATTTCTAGGTCACTTTATTTAATGATAATAAATATTTATATTTCTTTTAATAACATACATTTTTCTTACACTGTTGCATCACGTTCTGTGGAAGGTGCAGTTGATTATTTTTTTTAATAATTAAGGGGATTTTAACAGCATAAATATTCATAATACAATTAACAAAATATATAAGATATGAAACTAATTATGAAAATCCATAGATGTGTTCAGGTAAAGTAGTAATGAAGTACTTAATACAAGTGATATAGTAGTTTTTAATACAAGGTAATATAATATTAGAAGAAGAAGATAAATAAGAGAAAGGGTGGAGAGGTTGAAACTATTGTTTTGGTAAAGGGGGAACAAAACGTGTTTGTAGGTAAAATGATTGGTTAAAATTGAAAATGTAATGCTTCATAAAAAATATTTTAGCGTAGTAATGTTGAAATAGTTCATTTCTGTCAACTTCTCATTATAGTATTTGCATGAAAGGTGAATGAATGAATTTTGTGTGTAAGATGTTCTACTTCTAGGAACATGAAAGAGTACGGACTGCCGGGTCGATCTAGATAGTATGTGGAAGGATACTAGTTCTAACTGGCTGGGACAGTCAATATGGTCTTGCCGTAGTTTAAAAATAAGTATTTTATCAGCAGGTGTTCTTCAATATTCTAGAGTTTTCATATTGTGGAAGTTTTCTGCATCTAAATAGAAGTTCAATGATAGTTTAGATCTAACATTAATATGTCGAAGAAACTTATTTTGTATTCGTTCTAATCTCGCAATGTTTGTAATCTGCCATGGGTTTCAGATTTGCGTTGCGTACTCTTAAGTGACTACGAATGAATGCGTAATACGGTATTTTGAAGCAATATGAATGTTTGAAGTGTTTGCAGGTTCGAAGTATGAATCCTAACATTTCATAGGTCTTGGAGGTAGTATAATAGTTCTATGTATAGTTTTCAGCATCTATACTATACATAATATACCTCCAAAATGTGAAATAAGATATATATTAGTGTATACTTTATCAATAATAAATTATTTTCATAATCTATCATATATAATATATCAGAGAAAATAATAAAAAAATCAGTAAAAAACATTTTTACTTCAGGGCTCAGTGAAGCTGGTACGAATAATTAATAAAAATTTAAATAGACAACAAAGTACTTAATATGCGATGTAAATTTAAAAGTTTTGCTCTTAATATCCTATCGTCTATTAATCACAATAATTTCTGTTAAATGTTTCAAAATTTATGTTGTAATTTGTTTAAAAGATTTCTAATAAATATTAAATACATATTTTTAAAATGACTGAAGCAATACATTTTTAGGAATGTTTTAATAGATAATCTTTTGGTCACACCACATTTGGCGGAAGTACGGGAGAAATCTGTTTCCCCGCCGAGCACTTGTCACAGCGCGCCGACAGGGGTACCAACATATTGTATTATTCAAAGGCAATTTGTTTTATTCGATAGCTATTTTCCCTTAATATTACGTAAAGTGGGAAGTAACTGTCAATTATGTGAGAAATATATTATGTCAAGTCTTTTGCCGTTCATTGGGTAGTGGAAACAAACTTTTTCCGTTGTTACAAGTAATAGCCATTTGAAGTACGGCTTGTATAAAAAGGTAAGGAGTATATTAGAAAAATGATGTATAAATTTATCAGTATAGTTTTGTTATTATTTATTATTAAAAATACCTAATATCTTACGGAGTAAGAATTTTAATACTTAATACCTAATTCATGAAAAGCTAAGTAGGTACATTTAAAAAATGGTTATACATATTTTTTTATTTGTAGTGTAGATATTTTTCGGCTTAGTATTTTAATAAATTGGATTTTTTTTTATCTGCTTACTAAACTAACTCGTGTTAAAGTTTTTAATAATAATAAATAATCATAATTTATGTTTTTTTATAATATTGATTTAATATTGACCATATATAACAAAACACAAATTGTATGCCAGTAAATTAATTATCTTCAATAAATATTTACAATTAAGAGATTCCCAGTCTACGTTCGGTTTTATGGTATTTACGATTTTTATCTGGTTCTAATGCTTAAAAAATTTGATTTCATTTTTAAAAATAGACCAACAGAAACGAGCTCACATTATTCGTGACTCTCGGTTTCTTACATACATGAATCGAAAAATATATTTTCATTAGAAACCTCGACCCTACCCGAGATCATTTCAACTAGCGAATCAAATAAATTTTATTTATTCTTGTATATTCTTATTTTGATTAATAATATCTCGGATTGATAAGGCTCATAATATTTTATTTTTCAAACATTTTACCGAACGAATTAATATAATAATAATAAAAAGCTTGTTACTTTCAAAATACATTTATATTTCTTTACATACAGTTAGTCTTTAGTATTTTACGTAGCTCATCCCCTATGGGTACAAAACACTTATATATAGCATATAAATAAAATCACATTATTTAATTTATTAAAATCGACCATTTGTAAGCAATTATATTAATAAAATTTAGTAACAGTATATCTTTATTTAATTTTCTTGTTATAAGTATACATTGTTAAAGATTGTATTCTGCGACTTGTATCGGCCAAGAACATCCCCTAAAACAGAACGTAAGAAGGGATGCTCGCTCGGGAGCTGATTACACATCTCGGCGGTGGGTAAACTTCGGGCTCACCGGATCGTGCAAGCAGTGCGGCGATGCTGCTGGCCACTTAGTGCATTAAATCTGGCTGAAGAATCTCAACAGGAAAAGGGAAAACCCCCCGGGGAGGATGCTACACTACCCTGTTTGTTGCGTATGTATGCATAGCTGCCGCGGGTGACCATATTTTTATAAGTAAAGAACAGAGAACAAAAGTTAAACTAGTTAGTTATGTATTTTACCTTGCTTGATGCGCAGTATTCTTTATATTTCCCTGTGCAAGCTGCCATTCAACATCATATATATTGTAAAGGCGTTATTAATAATGCGATAAATCATACACTACAGAAACAAAACAGTCCATTGAAGAAAATGAGTAGCACAAACGCCAAGGAGAAGAAATTCATACATATTATTTATTCATTTATTTATTGTTAATATTATTAGGAGAACACATCCTTATTGTGAAGTTGTAATTATTCAGAACCGAATGTAGTTTTATATTACACTTCTGATGATTTGATTATTTGAGACAATCCGAAGGTAAAATATTTGGAACAGCAGTCCCGGGACGCGACCTCTCACAGTCACCTCATATTTTTTTCAACTTTCACCTCCATGAAATATTTATGCGGTCGGGTATGTTATGCTTCTTATCCCCGTGCCGCCTGAGTAACGGCATTATCCTCGCCGGGGAACACCCATTGTGCCTTTTAGTTTCATACGAGGCCGAGATCATTTATTTTCCATTCTAGAGCCGCTGAGCTGACTCTAGGTAGATAACGCTACTTTGGATTCTTAATGAAAAAAATCCGCTCGATACCGGTCGCGAGAATCAGGTAGATTTCGTCTGTGTGTGGACGTATGTTTTTAATATTTTTTGTATCGGATAAAGGCACGAGAAGAAAAATTAATAACATTTTTGAAACATTTTGAACCGCCATTTTGCAAAAAGATGTCAGATCGGGTTGGTTAATGAATTTATCAAGATGTTCAGATCTTTTTTCAGAATAGGTTTTTTGAAATTCAGCAGTGAATAGAAGACGGTTGATAATAATGAAGATGATTATTATATACATACACCGTTTTGGAAGAAATGAAAAAATAATAAATAACATTGCGTCAAATAAAATATATTATTATTGTACGATGTTCGTGATTCAATTTCCTGTCAATACAAAACCATTAAATCTATTTCTACTTTGCGCTTCCTCTCGCAGTTGAAAAAATGGGGTTATGCAGGAAGCAACTTAAGAGTGCATCCTCTTTTTTTCTAAAACTCTCGGCTCCGCTCGCCACCCGGCAGCCGGCAGCCGGTAGCCGTCTGCTCCAGCGACCTGCGGTGGCAGCTTCCCGCGGCCTGGTACCTTATAACTGGTGTATTCCCATTATGCGACATCTACGAGCCAATTTCCGGAACGAGAATTTTACGGGAATTTGGTTGCGCCATCGCTGTACCGGTTTGTTTTTCGCGCCGCTTTCCTCGGGAGACCTCCGCGCCCGGTAACTTCGTTTGGCGTTTGAGGACATTTCGGTTGGCGGCAAACAGACGTGGAGGGTTATCGACAAAATATAAAGTTATTTAGATGGAAATCGGTTAGGGAGACATTTTTATCCAACGAATCTTAGGTAAATGTAAAATATGAATATTTAGAATGGCAATTATATGAAACATATTTTTTCAGTTTCTTCACAGTTTGTTTACTACCAAACATATATTTTTAACACTCTAAAATAAAAATATTATTTTATTTTTTTAAATAGCTGACTTTTATGAAAAGTGAAAGTTCTGGATTAATTTAAAAAATGGACGATTATCCGGTGTCACGCATGGTTACCGTCATTTTTATATTTTAAAAACAAAAGAATGATTAAAATATGTCGCCTTCAAATAGCGGAATGTCCTGAAGTCTTGACTAGCAACTAATATTTATTCAAAACTACATTAGAACTTAGGTAGATAATAATGAATTATTGTAATTTTATGATAAATTTATTAAAATGGAATGAAAATTTGTTATTTCTAGAAATCAGGACTACCAAAATTATTATTAATAATAAAGCGTTATTGGGGTCACGCCTGTTTTTAGATTTTCGAGATTTACAATATTTATTTTTGGTTCGGATAAAGTTTCAAGTGTTCCGATCGTTTATTATATTAATTAAAGAATATCATGTACGTAAATTGCTGGCGTCCCAATTCTATTTGTACTATTTTGAAAATGAGGTAATTTTCATCAACCGAAATGTCCCCCATTTTACATTTTGTCATGGAAACGGATATCTTCGCACGACATAAAAGGGAAACACACCGCCAAAGCCTTAATAAAAATATCAATATATATTTTCCTGTCAATAAAACAAATTGCCCATTAGGCGAGAGCGTCTGTCGGGGAGTTTCGCCTCACCAGAGAGAGTGCCTCACCTCTCAGAGCTCACTACAGAGAGTGCCATACGACAATATTTGAAAATCATTATCGACGTAATAAAAAGAAGCTCGCCACAATGGCGGCTCTCCTTTATACCAGGAATAAGGTGACACCATAAAGGGGCCATAAAAAGAGTGTGTCGAACCCCAGGCCGCCATTCCGGGGCTTGCTCATCAATCATTTAGCGACGGTTTAGCGATAACAATAGCCGCATAGCCTTTTCGATCATTACAATAAACAAAAAAATCTCTTCGGTTAAAATAAACCTCAAATTTCAAGAAACCATTTTAAAGCCACCATCATGTTATGATTACTTGATCGTATCTTTATCAAAACACACCTCTAATTCAAGACTGTTATTGTTTATAAATTCACGTTTTGCATTAATTCTCTCTGGAACTCATTGTTTCCCAACAAACATGATTTTACTTTTAAAATTAGCAATATTAACTTGGTAGATGTTTTTTAAACTCAATTGTGGTTAATAAAACTAAGATAATAAATAAAAAATATAAACATGATTTTAATTCAAAACGAACATGACCAGTTAAATGAATCAAAAATATATTAAAAATTAGTCTTAGAAATATTTGAATACGTCCAAGAACACACAATTACTGAAATTGTACGTACAAAGGCATTGTTATTAAACAAATATCGGATATCTCATAGATAAAAAGCTACTTTTTATTATATTTAAAATAAAATAAATACTTGTGTACATTTTGCATTAAATATAATAAAAAATAACTTTGTTTCTATGAAATACCTGATCTTTGTTTAAAAATTAGTAGTTCAGACCGTGTAATAAATAAAAACTCTTTTGAGGTAATGTAAATTTTATATTATTCATTAATAAATTTAATAAACGCGCCGTTAGATTGTTTCTATATAATGAAATAAATTTATGTAACAGATAATTAGTTGATTAATCCTACGTTTCAATAATTTACAACACGCAATTTATTATCTGCAATTAACAAGATAACGTACTAATTTAATGTTTTGATTAGCTAGTAAAAAATACGTTTTCTGTCAATTACAGCGATGAATTATATTTCACAATTCAGAAGATTAAAATCTTCTGAATTGTGAAATAGTTTTGTTTCTGATAATAACTGAAATTAATAATATTAAGCAGTTTTAGTCGTTCATATTAAATATTCGCTGTCTCTTTAGTAAGAAAAATTTCTATGAAATGTAAAAGTTTCTCCCGGAACTTTTCTCAAATTGATTGATTCCACTTTTGCGCCTTTCTCCCCTTTCATTTGCGCGGGAAATGTCTCCGCTGCGACACAAATGTAGGGATTCCCCATTCTAATGCGGATGATTCCGGCCGTTTGGCGAAACCCGCTCAAGTGCCGAAATAAGAATTTCCGATGCGTAAAGCGAGGGAGTTTTAAAATTGGAATGTCGTGAATGTCTTCTGGACGGCGCGCGGGAACAATGGCGGGCGAGGAGGCCGGGAAGTGACGACACACCCTCGAGATTATTGAATTAGATCCCTTTCAATCATTAATGCTTTGATCGGTCTTGTTTGAATTTCCAAATAATTGGCGACGGTGTCAGTTGCGAGATGTGCTCAATGGGGATATTTGTATAAGTTGTATCGTAGAATAGCCGAAGAAAAGAGGTCTCGCAGGAAGTACGTAGGTGTTGGATCGGTCAGTGAACACGCGTGCCCATAAATCTGAAGGTCGAAGTTTGTGAGATAAAAAATAGTAACATTTTACTTTCACTTTTATTGAAATAAATAATAGAATATTGTAGAATTACAAAATATTTTTTTGGTTTGCTACCCCTAGCACATCGATATCCGCAACCCTCAGTCGGTGTGAATGATTGGCTCTCTTCTATTACCAACTAGTCAATACCCGACAAACAACTTTTCTTTGACGATTATTCATACAATCTGAATGTACCCAAATCCTTGATTTAAATCTCTTAAAGATTGACTTATCACAAACTCTTTAGAAAAAACGACCATGGCTGTAAATTAATCGATATAGATGGCAAAACTTATCAATCAAGTGATGCTATTAACATAGGTTACATCAATGCTAAAATGGCAATCGAATTAGGACGATTTTATCTCATCTTTAACTCATAACTAACTATTAATTGTAAAAAAAATTATAGCTACATATTGTATTTTAAAAGTCATCTAAGTATGCTTACCGAATACGGATACCGGATAAAATAGACTAAAAGTTGATCTACCTTATATATATGAGTATGACAGCTGGAAAATAATCTAGATTTATATTTAAAAAAAAACGAATCCATTTATTTAAATGTCATGGACGACAAATGTACTAGGAGATGTTATTAACTTAATTATTAATTATTCTTAAAAGGTTTATATGTTTATTTATGATAATGTTGTAAAATAAATTAAGTATTATAAAATAATTGATTTTACATGATTTTTAAGGAACTTAATATAGACTCTGAGAAGAAATTTAACACAAAATAATAAAAAAATGGTTAGCAGATTTTTCGCTTTAATTGGCAATTCAATATTTCACCAATCAGTTTACCATTATTTATCTATAATTACTATACTTGATTATTTGAACACGATACAAGATTTCATGTGGCTTATTTCAATAAAATATGTGTAATTTAATTTAATAATATAATTTGAGGATAAATGTATAATCTCTGTTTAACGAAAAGTCTATAACCAACCCCATTAATCACACATAAATATTGCGGAAAAATATGAGAACTCAAATGTCTAAAACCAAACCCTTTATTCGAGGATCGGCGAAGCCAACCGAAAAGGTGAAGGGATCAAAGGGCGTTCGCTCGCAAGGGATGAAAGTGCGCGGCGAGCGTCACGCCGCTACATTGCCACCTCGCTTCGTAACCCCTAAAGTCTCTTTAAAAACTTTATTTTATAATAAATTTCTCCGTTTATTGAATACCGGTGTGTAGCCTTTATGCGATAAGTTTTATAACAACTCGGAGAATAACGGGAGAGCTTTCACTGCACGTCTGGGGTGGTTTTTGCACCAACGCTCCGCCTAGATATTGGTTTCGAGAAAATAAACTGTCACCTGTACTGCGGTTACATATTTCAATCCGGGCAAAGTTGCTCAACTGAATTGACGGCGATTTTCTTCTATTTATTGAGAACAATTTGAGCGATGAAAGGGAAGAATGAACTTGCACAAAATGAACACAGAAATTTTATTTCACTCAAATAGAATACTTGCAAGTGTAAACAATATTATTAGACTTTTATATTATTCTACATTTTATATTGCGGTTATTTTAGACACTTCTGTACTATATTATATTGTATATTATGTTTTTTAAGACCTGAATTATGTTGTGTTATGCGCATTTGACTGCTGTAACAGAGCACGCGTTCAAGTGAAACATATGTTATTAAAGAAATAATAAATATCTCATAGGTACGAAGCTATTTTTATCATATTTCATGGAAAATATATGGAAGTATGGGTTATGACCTGACCTTATGACCTGGCTTAAGTGATCACTTTATATAAATATAAGATTAGATTTTCATTGTGACATATATGCAGTTTCAGAGAAAATGAATAATCAAATTTAGTCCATAGATGGCCATAGTGTAGTGGTTCTCGAAGTAAGTCCACATATTAATATATATACAACTTTCAAAAAAATTTCTAGACATGGATAATGATAGGTGAGAATAGTGAACGTTATATTTATATAATGTGATCACTTAAGCCAGCTGAAGACAAATCGTAAGCCCTGTAATTACCCATACTTCCATATATTTACTATGTAATATAATAAAAAATAGCTTCGTATCTATGAGATATCTATTATTTCTTTAATAACAGTGCCTTTGTAGGTGAAAATCTAGTTATTGTATGTTCTTGGACATACTCAATTATTGCTGAAACATATGTATTAAAAAAATTGTAAATCTAATTTGAAATGTAATAAAATAGCTTAAATCATATTTATAAAATAATATTGAGGTTTACCTACAAATAACTTAATTGTGATTATTGTGTACAGTATTATTACTGTATTAACTAAGAGTCATCAGTGTTTAAAGTCAGTAAGTGTTTAATTTGACTGTTACTTATTGCGTTAAATCTAGATAAAGTTTACAAGAGTTTTGGATTTATTTGATGACTTGATAGAATATGAAAAATAATATTTATGACTTTATAGTAAGCTTAATAAAATATAGTATTCATTCCGTTATTTAAATACCGAATTTATTATTAAATACAAATAAAATGTATTAGAAAAATACACATATAAAAACAATTTTATCAAAAAATATTATTATTGCTATCGGGATTCGAACCTGGATATCCAATCTGAGGAACGTGCATTAACCTATTATGCTACAGCATACAGTATCTTTCTAATTAATACATTTAATTTGTATTTAAAATATCACTGACCTATGTTCTGAATAATTACAACTTCACAATAAAAAGGTGTTCTCCTTAATAAATTTATTATTCCTTAATAAAAAAATTGTTTCGTTTTGAGTCACTTGTCATGACTGGGTTCTGGACTCACCATTGGTAGTAATTTGCTAGCAACTGCAGTGTAAAGATCTGTCAATAAACCTGTACTTTTTAAATTTATTTTTATATTTAAATACATTTCCGTTTCATTTATCAAAACTCACTTATCACTTTAAGTGCCCAATACGTGAAACCTATTAAATTTTTTTTCTGTTAATAATAAATACTAGATGATTTACCAATTTAATTATGTCAAAGGTGGCGAAGCTACTGATGATTCGGTGATCTAGCTGACATAGGTAGCCCAACAGCTAATATAAAATTCTGTTATTGGTTCAGGTGCGTATTGTTAAGGGCTTAATTTATCAATATATGGGTACAGATATTACTTTTGGTCACAATTCAGAAGCCTTCACAGACGGACGAAACAGTATTAACAATTCCTTTTGTATTTTTGTTCTTAGGTATATTCTTGACTATTGACATACCTTATTACCGCATTTCTTTTATATCATCTTTTTAATCTAGAAAATAAAATAATATATTTATCTGGGTCGCAGTCAACAAAGTGTTGTTTGCCAACATAATAGCCAACGTCCAACGAACGGATAAGTTACGAGAAGAAGTAGAAAAAAATGATGTAATAAAAATACCTTTTCATTAACATTAGGTTGATGCATACTTATCCGCTGTTTGTTAAAAATTATATTGTAACATTAATTATATTATAAGATAACGAAAATCGAAAACAAACTCAAAACATATTATGTACAATTATTGTCATTCGGGAGCGTAGTCACCGTAATCGTGGACTGATCGATGTTGAAGTTTTCAGTCAGTGTCGTGGTGGTGCAATTTTTATCCTCTACCATAGCCGCCAGTAGAGCCTGGTCATCAAAATCCGAAGATCGACCCTTTTCTGACTTGTTGTCTAAGCTGGTATCGCCAGTTTTGAAGCGAACAAACCACGGCATGCCTTTTTGCTAATCGTTCCTTCGCCGAAAAGATCGTTGAGATCGCGAAATGACTCTGCAACTTTCCACCCTTTCTCCAAGTGGTACAGCATAATGTGGCATATATGTGTATGGTTTTCGATACGTATTTTGATTTCATAACCCTATCAAACAATTATATAATGACGAATGTCAGTTAAATGTCAAATTCAATAAACAAAATTGTGGATTCAAAAATTCAAAAAGCAAAACGGCATCGACTTAATAATATGTTTGTAAATCATTTAACATACTACCTACGGCTGTTTTTTGTCTTCGCTTTATTATGTTCATCTGGAGTCAGCTATTTTCATAACGGCCCGTATCCATGGATGAGATTTCTCTCGGAGATTCGACTCGAGTTCGCATAAAGAACAGTTCAAGGTTCAGTTAGAAGTAATTTATGAATCATCACCCCGCATATTTTGCCCGCCAATTAGAATGAAGCAATTAGTACGCATGTAATTTTACTGAGTCTCAGAGATTAAAGTCTCATAAAGAGATCACCGTGGACATGGGCCATAATTATTTTGCTCCATTTTGTTCTGTTCTGGGCTGAATCCTTGGCCACATTCTAATTTATACAATCACGACTGACCGAAGCTATCCATGGTGGTCATTGTATTCTCTCTTTTCGGTCTCGATATTCATGTTTTTATGAATCACGTGATCTCTCTCTCTTACGTATCACACGTTCATACCACCTAAGTCAGCCCTTTCTATTTTTGTAGGAATAGGGGCTACCAAAAAAGAACCATTGATAGACATTTGGAACTTTATCCAATCTTGTCTCTACAAGCCCATTTCAGTATTCTCAACACATTTAGTTGGCCTAAATGCTGTTTTATAATATTTGCTTTTGTTTTTATTGGAATCTAATTATTTTATGATTTTATCATATAATATTCTATTATCACATAAGATTCCAGACAAAAACCTCAACTTCAGTCTGTGTTGATTTGGCGCTCTTCATTAAGGTATTTTTAAAATATAAATATGATAATTTTTATTTTAATTCATTACGCATGATTATCAAAGCATCAATTACTGTTATAAACTATACTAAATAAATCATTTCAAGGAATCTCTTATACTGAAAACGTAGCCTATGGTAAAATAATTTGTGATTGATCTTGCCAGCGTTTGAATGTTAAACAGTGCTCATTTATTAATTACCTGAGAAAATTATACAAGGCAGTAAAGTTGTATTTTTAACATGTTGAATCTATTGTCGCCTTTTCTTATTGCAAATTCTGGTGAAATCCTTCGAAAGCTTGCTATCGCGGTTTAAACGAGTGGCATGAACGACATGAATGCCTTCTTATGTCATAAAAACATCGTTAAACTTAATACTCCAAATCTAATAGTGTGTTTTCTGACTCATTTTATTACCCTTAGTAACTCTTGGCTTTCGTAGACTTTCATTAATACTTTTAACATTGACATAACCACCGAACATTGCAGTAAATGACAAAACGTGTCTGTGGCAACCATAACTCTCCTGTTTTCTGACTCATTTAATTATTCTTAGTATTTGTTGTATTTCGTAGTATTTTGATATTACTTTTAACTTTGATTTAACTACCAAACACTGACTGCTTTAAATGACAAAACGTATATGTGGCAACTATAACTCTCTTGTTTTGATTAATTTAATTATATCTTTAGTACCTGTTGTCTTTCGTAGTCTTTCAATAATATTTTAAATATTGATATAATCATCACTGTTGCCGTAATTTTAAATGAAAATACGTATATTAGGATAAGCAGAATGTCATTTATTAATTTAAATTTATTATGTCATAACTTGAATTTAAAGATGATTTTTTTTTTAAATATTGTTAAAATATGCCCATCAAAATTGTGTTCTTTTTACAATAATATTTTACATAAACATTTACACGCATGTACCACACTCCTGACTCTGTTATAAATATAAAAGGAACATCTTGGGCCGACCTGAGTGCTGAAGCAAACATTGCTTTTAAGTTGTTTAAATTTTGGTTTAATGAAAATTTTATTTCTTGAAACACAGAAAAAGCTTAGAAAAAGCTATTATATTTACCTCTTCAATATTAGCAAAATTACTTTGAGGCTACATATTTATTTTTATTTATTTGACATTTTTAGAGTTTTTTATAACATGAATTAAGTATTTTACATTTTTAAAATTATATGGTTTTTCTTTCGCTTACCTTTCCAAAAAAGAGACCAGCTTTTGTGCTTGGAGAGGATGTTACACTGTAATATTTTTTACATTATACCTTACATATTCTATTCGTTGTCTATTTGTGTGCTTCTGAAGTGTTCTGTAATTTTCCAATTGTGTGTTCCTGAAGTGTTCATTTAGTTTCTTTCTAAACTCTTTTGTATCTTTTATTTCTTTAATTTGTATAGGGAGGCTATTGAAATTTTTTATCCTTAAATATATAGAATTTTGCTGATAGTGTTTGGTGTTACATTTAGGGATTTTAAAGTTATTTTTAAACCTTAATAATGTGCGTGATATATAAATAATAGATAAAACATTTTGTTTAAACCACTATTCATTGATAAATCAACATTGGGATGTCTAAACAGCAACAACTATTCAGAATTCACCAATCACCTTTTGGAAACAAACCATTCTTTTAACAATAACAAGTGTTTAGAAATTATACATACAAGTAATAGGGGTTTATAGTTATCCCCTCTAATATTTTTATAGTTTTGTTTTTATCTATGCTTGCTTATTTAATGTAAGTATATATTGTTTCCTGAAGAAAATACCATAGATATTGAAACATGTTGATTTTTTATAAATAGTGATTTGAACAAAGTATTTTATATTATTATTTATTCAGTATATTTAACATATTGAAACTGGTTTGTCGTTTTGTAGGTAGTTTTTAAAAAGATAAAAAGATGAAATATATATATGAAGAATAGAAACGTGTGAAATTCTCTTCTTTGCGCTCCCACTTCAGTACGTAAAATTTACCTGAATATCGATACGTTTGAAATAAGCTGTTTCTGTTTTAAGAAAAAATAAAGTCTTTTAAGATCTACTGTGGAATCCTTGAATTGGAAGGTTTAGGCACTCGCATGATGATTTCATGGTTTTCAAGTGGCCATGTACCGTTGGTGCTAAATCTTTAACGAGTATTTGAAAGACCCGCCCTGAATGCACAATGGCTTTGGTAGCGAAGCAAAATCTTAGCCATTATTTATCCCATAAACAACTTCTAGTGTCTAATAAAACCTGCAAGCTTACGGAGAGTGCATTTAAGTAACATGAAGATGTACGGTAGAGGTGATATTTTTGTTTTGAACACCTTATTTTCTGTCAATATAAAATACAACAATCGCGAATGACCAGGAATATAAAATATTAAAAGTAGGTACGTAAGTGGAAATCACAAGAGTCAGAATCTTAGTTTAGTTTTAAAATAGACTTCAAATTTTGTTGATTAGGAAGAAGTAATCGGTCTAAAGGTAATATTTTTTTGTGCTTCAAAATATGTAATTTTTACCCATGAAAACAATTTAGAATAATATTGACGCTATTTTGCTGTACATTTCATTTTGGTAGACAAAATCTCGAAATATTTCCATAAACATTATATTTAAAAATATATATATTTAACAGACCGTGTGTACGGAATAAGACATGATGAGAAATCTGAGTTCTAGATGAGATAAATCTTACTACAGTGTATATGTTTTGAGATTTTGATCTGAAGATAAACTCAGTGATCACTGATTGAGGTTGGTAAGACTTAACCACACGTACACGGCAATCGATTTGATAGCATGATTTGACACGTACATTCAAATGTCACCTAAAACCATAGGTATGTACGACTTTGAAAAGTAAGTAAGTTAATCTTAATCTCTTATTAATGAACTTGTTATAAAGGTCACTGGGTGTAATGTTTCTCAAATAAAATGCAATATTAAGATTAAAGTTTAAGTCTTAAATGTATTATTAATGTATATATATAGAATGTATTATTTTTTAACACAAAAATCAGCATTATATACTTATATGACAATTTGATACCCCATATTACGGGGGAATATTCTATATATATATAGCATTCGCTTAGTATGTAAGAGGTGGTAGGATCGTTATTCGGAGTTTTTTAAATATTTTGATTTTAACAATGTTTTGGTGCTTCTGGTATCGATCCCGGTGCCAGTCAAACGATGAAAATAAAACAGGATAAAAGTGAGAGTGAGAGCTGAAAAAAATCCCACGATAAAAAAATATGCTTTACTTTAATGCATGTTCCGTAAGGCTGAATATTCTCAACCATTTTTACATTATTACACAATTATTTAACGTCTATACGAAATCTCTTGCATGCTATTTTGGCTTCTACGGATTCGAAGAAATTCTGATTATTTTTATTGCATCGCGCAAACATGTACACAAACTCGAGAAGTATCAAAAATGGAAGAACTTTTTCAAATCATCTTCAGGTCAAGAATCCGCAGCGGGTGGTATTGTCATTGTATCCGCAATGCACGAGAAACCCTTCAGCGAAAAATATATCTCCACCGGTGGCATCCAAACTCGGCAGTTTTCCCAGAGTATTTTTACTCAGTATACACGATGTACCAGCCACCGCGTTCTTCTGTACAACTTGTCAAATACTTGTCAACATTCTGTAGCCGCCTGTGTTCCGGGAAGTATTTGTCAAGAGAAATTTAAATTCATATACGCGTGTTGTCAACGAAAATTGAGATTGAAATAAACGGGGGAATTCTTTAGTTTGCATGAGTGATTTTAATGTTTTATTGCAAAGTTGATAGATGCATTTTGGTATTCAAAAATTGTTCTAACTGTGCAGTACAACATGTTTTGATTTAAAAGTTAATTTAATAAATTTGTTAAAGAAACATCCTGTATCGACTAACCTATGCATAGTCTGCAACTAGTTACAAGTTTACTTAGAAATTAAAAATATTCTTTCTTCTTCAGTCATTTTCGTTTCTTAGCTAGAGCACGTGTCCACCACAAAACTCCTCCGTTGACTGCGGTTCACCCGTGTCAATCCCACGTCCCATACGTTTCGCTGAGCACAACCTGTGTACAGATGTTTGCGCAAAAGATACACTCGATTCAGTCTTGCTTCAGGCATCTGCAAAATAATAATAATTAAAAAAAACACGAAAAATCCTTATAAAAATGTGTAATTCTTTTTCAACATTAAAATAAATAAATAAATAATACGGGTGAATTTTATATTTAAAAAAAAACCGTCATATAGGTAGTTCAGCAATTGGAACGAATGTGAAATAAATATAAAGAAATGAAAATATCTCAATATTTTGAAAAGAGTTTGTCGTTGAATTGGATTTCTTATAAGACTTCGTATGAAACTAATATTTTAATGATTCGAGCACAACATCGACAAGAAAGTTTTCTCATAAAAGTGTCTGTCAATGATATCCGATAAATGTTTACAATTTTCCAATTCATCTTTTCCTTGGAGTTTTCTAAGTGGTTGTTGGGTTGGCGGAGGGTCGGCGGGGCGGCGGGGGGAAAGGTTAATCCGAGTCCCGGTTTTAGAAGTTCAAACTGAAAATATTTAACGTCTTCAGGAAAAAAAAAATGTGTTAAGGTTCAAAGTTTGTCTATTTGTTGTTGTTGTCTGGATCGAACTAAAATGTTTACGTCTTTTTAAAGATGTTCAGAAAATTTTGTTACAATTTTCGTTATCTATATATTTTTATTACATACATATTTACATTATTTTGTTTTGCACGAATATTTCCTAATACCAGTAGAACTTAATCCTGCTTACGTTTGTAATTGTGACAGAATTTGTAGACTTACTTAGTAGAACAATTAACCGAGGTAATGTTAAAATAATGTATAAGGTAAAATATACGTACACACACATATATATATATATATATATATTATTTTTATATGGAAAGTATCGTTAGTTGGTTAGTTATAAATTAAAAGAGTAACGTTATAAATATTGCATTAATTTTCAATATTACACCCCTAATTCTGAAAGTGAGATAAGTTATATAAAATATTGTTTTTCTAAGTATCCAAGAAATGTAGTTACAATTTTATATCACAATTTAACTAATTTTTTCGCAAATAAAATGACATTTTATTGGTTAAGATTTTTAAGGTAAAAACGTGTATATCTATATCTCCCATCTCTAAAGTAATTGACTTTTGTCATTTCTTTAAAAAATGCAACAAAATTGTAACCATCCAATTTGAGATAAGTGAAGCTGTAACGCTTGGCTGGCAGGTGAGCACCAACAACCTGGCTACATCAATAGCCTTCTTGGAAAACACTCCACGTCACTTGTCAACTTCGCGGAATAACATCTCTTGGTGCAGTATGCTTTAGGGTCATATTCCCACGTTACCGAAAGTTTGCATTTGCGAGGTATCGTTTCCTCACCACGCATACGATAAGTAGTTTAAGCTGGCGTACTCGCCAGATGTTTCGATATGGGAAGTGTTTCTATGTCAGGTAATTTTACTACGCTGCCGGTATAAAATATATATATATATATATCAAAACGTAATTATTCACATCTGAAAAAAGTAACAATTCCATAATAAAATAATATTCTTAACATAATAATATCTATTGATTATTTTTACGTATTATATGTTTTTTTCTGAGTAAAATATGTAGGTTCGCGGATGAAGGCGTAATATATAAGAATGTTTTTATCTTTGTAGACACCAACGTGGAAGAAATATACATCTAGGAATTAACATATCTTATGCAGGGGTGGTATGACATACATGTATGAGACACGTAAGGTGTTTAAAAAAAAATATTTCGCGCATGTTCGTATTATAATTGTCTAAAATGTAATGCCATCTACGTATTACGTACGTATATTTCAACGAGTTTAAGAATAATAGATATATCATAGTCTTGGAAATGATTATGTGCAGACCAAATACTTATCTTTAAACTATTGCAAGGCCATATTAGCTATCCCTGCTAATAAAAACTAATATCATTCCACATACTTCATACATTGATCTGACAATTCATAGAAGTAGAACATCTTCATTCATTCATTCATTCAACTCTTCCATGTTCATAGAAGTAGAGCATCATACACACAGCACTCATTTATTTACCGTTCATGCAAATATATACCATAATGAGAAGTTAACAGAAATTGACTTTTTCAATATTAACCTTACTACGCTCAAAGAGTTTTCTTTACGAATTATTACAATCTCAATTTTACCCAATCATTCTACCTACAAACAAATCTTGCTCTCCCTTTACCACAACAATAGTTTCAACCTCCCTACCCTTTCTCCCACCATTGTTCTTTTTTTCATCTTCTTAAATTGCTATATTACGTGCCTGAACATTTCTATGGATTTTCATAATTAGTATCATATGTTATATATTTATTATGTTAGTTCAAGTATATTTATTTACTCTGTCAAAATCTATTAAAAAATTAAAGATTATGTAATAATTCACGATAGGGTTATGATCCCATTTGCTCGATACATAATAATTATACGAAAGCATTTTGATATTTCGTGCGCTTGGAACAACTAGGTACCATTTGTCATATAATCAAACTGAGATACCCGTTGAAGTTTAATGGGGTGAATTTTTTACAAAAATAACGTAATACAGTTTAGAGTAAGAAAATAAACTTATTTCTGACTTCGTGAATGTTATCCATATGTGCATAACGCAGGCTACAAAATATATAGACATGAACTAACGCATATTCCTCGTTTCAATATTTTCAATTTGGTGTCACCTACGTGATCATTTTGGTATCACTTACGCAATCAAATAGCTCCGTAACTATTTTTAAATATATAACTCGATTGGAATGAAAATTTAAACGCTGTCAATATAATATGGATTAATGTAAAAATACATCTTGTTTAAACAAAGATTTAATTTTTTGATAGTAAATACTTTTATTGTTTCATAAAAGTCAAAACTATAGGATTTATAATATAAATCCTATAGTATAATAATGTGTGTAGAATTCCCCTCGTCCCGTAACTAATATTCCAAACCCCTCCCCTACATGTACACTTTTTTTCATGTTTATTCATTTACTGGTCTGTGATAATATAACTAATATGTTTTATTTGTATTCAAATTAACTGTAGTTATTATTTGTAAAAAAATATTATAAATGTTACACTAATATAACTTTGCCGTTTTGTTATCTCCTAAACTATAAGAAATTTGACATATTTGAAAACACAGATTTGAAAAGAAAATTACATATTGTAAGAATTTTGACAAAAGTCAATTTGATAATAATATCACATACCTTGTTTCTAAGGTTTCTGCGGGTTGTCAATTTTGCGAATTAGGAGAGATTACTGAAAAAAAATTGTTATTCTATATTTGTAATTGATACTTTAAAATAAAATAAAATTTAAAGAAAATATATTTTGTAACTGTGAGTAGATGATATTAAATAAATCTTTCGTCAAAACAAAATAAAACAATTAATCACATATTTTTGTATTGGATATAAGACGCATTTATTATACATAATAGAAAAATGTTAGTATTTTATTAATAGATACATTATATTAATGTATTAATTATGTCGTAGGAGATAGTACATAGTTTATTTAAAATCGACTATAAACGCATCAGTCACTGAATGTCACATATCACACGGTTGGCATTAACGAAAAAGCAAATGATTAGGTCCATTGACGTTCCGTGTTCCCATTCGTAAAGGCCCGTGTCCACAGAAGACACGATAAGATAATCTCAGAGATTTTGTTGAAATACATTTCAATACCATGTACACTTGTTGAAATTTTGATCTGGAGATAAACTCGGAGATCAGCTTGAGATTGATAGAAATAGACAAATCCTCAAACCTAAGATTCTTCAGACCACGATATTCGACACGTGTTCACAAAATTTGTCTAAAACCATCATCTATCTATCTATTCGGGAAATTTATACATAAGGTTTTTAAACATTAATATTCATATAAGGTAATAAAATAAATATCAAACATTTATTCCGTTTTAACTGCTGGGGACATTAAAAATCACAAGGAGCGGGACGGCAAATGTCTGAGACATGGTATGTACACGAGGATTACGAAAGTACGCTGATGATGGACAGTGTGCCATAATGTAATAATGCACTAAACAATCCACATAATAGCATCTAAATGTCCGTATCCACTACAACGACCAGAGAGATTTAGATCGGAGAGTCAGTAACGGAACGTGTGTACTGGATGCATTATTCTAATCTAGGAGAAAAACGCATGTGGTGATGATTCATAGATCGCTTCTCGCTGAATTCTGTATTGTTCTTTATGCGAACTCGAGTCTAATCTACGAGAAAAATCGCGCGAACACGGATGGCACTTTACTCTAGCATCTTGGAGACTTATCGGTAAAAGTCGGAATGCATCAGTTAGTTATTCCAAATTATTTTGCGTACAAAATACGAATAACAACTCTCGCCGCACTGCACTGGCCTTCGTGCGAGTTTCGAGACAAGTTTTATACACGTAGCACGGTGATTTGGATCGTGTACTTTTAAACATTTTTAAACACTCATATAGACTTTAAATATTATAAAGTTACTGGGAACCTATTTATTTATTATTACAATATAAATTAATAATTTGTAATTATATCACAATTTATTCTTTCACATCATAGATAATATATTTTTTCGGTAAATAGCTTTTTTTTGTGTATCTTTCCAAGTGATACATCTAATTTGTTTTTTATGAATCATTACATGAGAAGATTTTTTTAATATTTATTTTTGTATTTATGTATGTGAAAAAAAATAGTACAATTATACACACAAATTGCAGATGAAATTTACTTCAAGAATTATTTTTACAGAATGATTAATACCTCAAAACTTACTTGATGGTGATTGGTTTATACGGACGCCCCTTGAAATTTATTAGCCAATCAATGTATCCGAGGGACAGTGGAATATTAATGATAATTTGTATTTTAATGCCAACAATAAAATAGTGAGTGTTTCCGCGTTTGCCTTCCAAGTACTCACAAAATAATCAAATGCAGGTGGTCGAATATAAAATTCATTATTTTAAACGAAAAGAAAAGTTATTTATTATTCGTCTGTTCGATAGAAGAGGCAAGAATTGTATCAGAATCAGAATTCTTTCTTTCTCCTCTCTGTCTACACCCGCGGAAAACGGCGTGATGGTAACAGTTAAGATATTAATAAAACATTAATTATATATTTCGACCTACGGTTAGGTACAAGCTTTCAAATAGACGCAAGCTTGCAGCTGCAGAGTAAATGAATAATTAACTGTATTATGAATCTTTCATTGAATACACACAGTACGTTCAGGGAGGTTTTCTGACATATCGTCTTACACCCCCTTTTCCAGCCCTGTACAAACGGCTTCGGCTTTTACTCAGTTTACGTGGAATGTGAAGCGTATAATATGATTTTCTGTCAATATAAACGGTAATAAAATGTACCCTCAGCGGCGACGAAACCTTATTCCGTAGAAGGAACTTAAAATGAACGCCGTATTGCGTACGTTCAATATGCTGTACAGGGCGGTTGAGAAATCATTTCGAAATATTAATATTTGGCTAAGCAATATTATTTTTTTAAATTGCATTTATATTTAAGCCAATGTGTTGTTTTTACGACAACCGGTTTCGATACTAACGTATCTTTGTCAGGACTGGCCTACAACTGATATTTCATAAAATTTATTCCATTACAGAGTGTAGGCAGAGTCTTGGTATGATTGAGGACGTGATTGACAGAGGGGTATTGAAATAGGTAATATTTTAAATAGCCTACGCCAATTCTGACAAAGATACGTTAGTATCGAAACCAGTTGAGTTAAAAACAATACAGTGGTTTAAACGAATAAATATAAATACAATTTACAATTTTGTCTAACCACAAAGTTAACGCTACAAACATCAACAATATTATTTTTAACCAACAGAATATCTCTAGTCTACATTCATTGGAAAATAACTGTGACGCAATACTTATAAGAAAATTTGGATCACGAATCGGATTAAATAATAGTCCGATCGAGTTGATGTAGTAAAACAGTAGTTGTAACTTGTAAATTTGATGAATTTTTATAACATCTGGAAAAGTAAGATGGATCAAAAAAATCGTATTGAAATTTTTAAATTTTTTAGTATGAACGAAAAAAGTAGTTTTTTTTTAAACTATCATTAAATATCATAATAATATTATGCCCCAACTTAATATTTATTAGGTGTGCTACTTACTAAAGGTAATTAATTAAAAGAAAGTAATGTGTTTATTGTCAAAACTGTTCACTAGATCCGGGCGTGTCGAGCGTTTAGTGACTTGGTTATTATAATCATTTACCTTTTCTAAAAATATTCTCGATAACTTCACTATTTTAATATTTAAGCTCAATAATTGAAAAATATAAAAATCACAGAGCCTAGCCAAGCATCGAGAATGATATTTCTTTTGTTTTGTATTGAGAGAAACAATTGAGGGAGGCTGTACGCTGGGGAAATATAGCCCCGCCCGTGGCTGTTTATAGTAATAATATATTTACTATTAAGGAATATTGGAGGACAATATTCGACGTGAAAGAAAAATGTTTTTCCCGATAAAGATTTTCAGGATTCCGTATTTCGCTCACATCAAATTGTGGTAAAATTTTGCAATTATTTTGTAGATTAAAATATAAAGATATATTTAAAAAAAATATTTTTATTATTCAATACGTCATTAAAATTAGTAAAAGAATTGAGTTTTTAAACATTTTTATATAAAAATACTGAATCAATTAAAATTCGAAACAAATTGCAGTATAGTAGTAACGCAAGCATGTTTCGCAACCTTTACCAAACAAGTACCAAATTGCAGTCAGAAGTAACGCAAGCATGTTTCGCAACCTTACCAAACAAGTACCAAATTGCAGTACAGAAGTAACGCAAGCATGTTTCGCAACCTTTACCAAAACAAGTACTAAATTTTTCAAATTTATTGTCGTATTCAAAAATAAATAAATAAGTAAAAATATTTAAAATGATATCTATTTGTATTTAACAACAGCTATTCGTATTTAAAAAAATCAAAATTTATTAAAGTTACACATTAATAAAATTAATGCGTTTTTTGTTTATTTGAATATATATGAATTTATTTGTTTTTTTCTTCTTGTTCTCGTGCCTTATTCTTTCAATAGACTTTGGCTGTCATCACTTTTTATACCATAGATCGGAAAAGCTAACTGACTGGACTGGCCAAGCCACTGCCGTAGGTTCATCGGCCATGGTATTCTCCTTCTTCCAGGGCCCCGACTTCCAGAAATCTTCCTCCTTATTATTTCTCCGGATGTCTTATCACATCACTGTTCGAGACATTGAAGTTTTCTGTTTATCCGAACATCTTTATTCGTTACTCTATCCATCTAGCTAACTTGGAACATTTTTCTGTAGATTAAAATATCAAATGCTTTAAGTCGCTTTATTATTTCTTCAGTAATTTGTTGATATGTAAAGGATACAATTATTTTCAATAATAATGGTAAGAGGTTCGATACTCTTAGTAACCAACTAAATTAGAGTCAGGTTTCTTAACACTTTGACTTTAATTTGGTTCAAAAATATTTATTATATTAAATAACTAACTTACCATCACGTCACTTCTCCATGGGAGTAGACAGAAAGAACAGAGCACCACACTATTCTGTTCTGAAATACAATTCTCGCCTCATCTGCATTCATATATCTTCTTATGCCAGCTTGTAGATTATTGATCAACTAGACCGTCTTCCGTAAAAGTCCTCTATTATATTTATATAGATATTTTTGAAATATAATCTTTATTTAAAATAATTTCATTTAAATTATTTATTGTTATCTTATATTTATAATTAATGTCATTATTTTCATAAGCTATTTTGAATCCATCTTTAGGTATAGGCTTCTCTTAAACTCAGCCACCAGTTCCTGTAGTGTTCGGTTCTCATCCATGCAAGGCCGGCATTTCTCTTCACATCATCAAACCAATGCCCGACTATGATTATCTTTCAAGATCTCCAGGTTCATCTCTTAGGCGCAAGCCATACGCATTTTGATATAGTCAGCCGTGTAAGAGCTTAATAGTATACGTTGATCATACATGTAAGCTACAGATGTTGAGGAATCTTCTTGTTCTTAGATTTTCAAAAGGCTACCAATCCAGATCTCATCTATTTTAAACATATCAACAAATATTCACTAGTATTCGCAATAAAAAAGGTGATAGCTTTTAAATAAATGTAAACGTAAAGTAAGATGTATCAATTTAAAATATCTGCAACATATAAGGTCGAAAATTTGTCGACTATTTACGAAGCTGAAGTAGTGTAATTGGTTATCCCACTTCCCAGGATAAGATCCGGGTTTAAATCCCGGTGGTAGCTAAAATATTTTTTCGATAAATTGATTTTATCTGTTTGCATATCTTTCTTATTGATGGATTCAATTTGTATTAAAATATTTTAGCTTTTATTGATTAGATTCTATTTTGATTTTGCGATTTTTAATGTCCTCATATATGTTTTGTTCTAGAACCACGATTATTGTTTATCGTTATACTTTAAGTTGATCACTATTTTTATATAATGATTTAATTGTGAAATGAAAAATTAATTATTATTTTAAAAGAAAATCCTGGTGAACAATTCGAAAATTATGCAGAGTGGGTCATAAGTTTTTGCACTTTCTAAATCGCTTGTGTGGGAACCGCGCGAAAGAGGGGACCCGCCCATGCCGAACAATCACACAAGAATCGTTGTTTCTTTTGAAAGCGATCCATTGCGATTAAATTTCCAAGGACCAAGATCCAGCGCGCTGTTGCCTGCGTGCCTCTCCTCGATTTAAAAAGTGCAAAAACTTAGGCTCACCCTGTATATAAAAACTAAGGTCAGAAATGTGATGTAAACGTATTGTTTACAATATGTAATAATTCTGTAAAAAAATTACAAAAATAAATAATTATGTATGAAAAATAAATAATCCATCATGTATCCATTAATTCTGTTATGTTCATTACGTTATACCCATCTGTGTCGCGCAGAAATGTATGATACACGTATTATATATTGATAGCTATCCATGTCACGTGGTACTCGTAACATAAACCAAACAAGATTAATAATTTAAAGAAATGATTAATTTCCCGTTATTATTGACGGGTATTTTTAGTGTGTGTTTGTTTATCACACCCTCTTATTACGCACCATTTTTTATTTCAATTTTAGTATGACGTAGTAAATGTGATATTATAAAGCCTGAAGAATTGGTACGTGCTTAGAGTAATAAAGCCTTCACGTGTCACGTATTTAAGGGGAGCTACCCATCTACCTCTGCATTCAAATATTACCTTCAGTCTCTTGCTCTTTCCCTCAAAATACGAATCTTCGAGAAATTGGGGTGAATTTTTTCATTTACCTTCTAACTCATTTTAAATTAAAAATAGGGCGAACCTCCTTCCCTAGACTTTTCAATACATTAACAATATAAAATCCCGAGATCCCGTATTCATTCTCTTTCGTTTTATTTATAATTTGATATTCTAATTTATCAGTAAAATAACCGCATTCATTTACTGATACTCTTTAAATTATTGAAATAAACAAAATTATGTTAATGAGGGCATATATGTAAATAAGGATCCAAAAGAAGCGAACGAACCCATATAATGTCAGTTAATGTCCCAATTAATATCGGATATGTAGTTAATTGAATTTTTTATGTCAATTGAATTTTAGATTTAATTAAATTTACATACATTTTAATTTAAACCAAATTTTATTGGTGTGATAAAGGGAATTTTGTATTTTTACACAAATGTGTATATATAATATTAAATATACATGAAAATTATAATAGAAATAAACTTTCCAAAGAAACAACGATTCCATAGGTATTATTAGCAAAAATTAAAAATAAAAATATATGCTGTGGACACGAGAAAACGTAAATAAATATTTTATTTCCAAACTATCGATACATCATTTGGAATTTCCAAGGAAATACAAATTACATTGATATTTCATACCCAGTAAAAGAGCGTCTCAAATCTGCGACAAGATATAAATTACACCTCATTCGAAACTTAACACGCCGTCTGAGATCACAGTTTTTCACTAAGATATTTCATCCCCTATAAAGATAGGACACCCTCCCGAATACGGTGGAGTGACTCGACTGCCTTAACAAGGATACTGCGTAACAATTTTTTCCCTTCTGTTTGAGTGATGTACGCAGCCACCACCTCAAGCGACCACCCTGGGTTGCGGGTGACCATAAAATACATAAAATATGATGCTGTTAAAAATTCTTTTACATTATCAATTTTACAAATCACACATTTTTCATAATAAAATTTACTCTTTAATATAATACCATACATAATATATTAACCATTTTCATGCAATAACAGCTATCTTATGATATACACCCTACCATATATAATAATACACGTACGAGTAAGAAAATATGAATTAATTATTAATGTTAAGGTAATAATCGTCGACCTTGTATGAGAAGAAATATGAATGTGGATGAGGCGAGAATTGTGTGTCAGGACAGAAGAGTGTGGCGTTCTATCCTCTCTGCCTATCCCCGGGTGGAAACGGCGTGATGATAAGTAAGTAAGGAAGTAAGGTATTTACTATGTTGATTTTATTGAGAGATTTTGACAGTGTAAACATATAATAACAAACATTATAACTATTTAACATATGATACTAATAATGAAAATCTATAAAAATATTTAGATACATAGGTATGTTTAGATGCAGAAAATAAATGAAAAGAGAAAAAGAGGGAGAAAGGGTGAGGAGGTTACAACTATTGTTGCGGTAAAGGGAGAGCAAGATGTATTTATAGGTAGAATGATTGGCCAAAATTGAGATTGTGGTGGTTCATAAGAAGAACCTTTTGAGGGTTGGCTCATGTTGAAAAAATCAATTTCTGTAAATTTCTCATTATGGTATTTGAATGACCGGTGAATGAATGAATTTTTTTTATGTAAGATGTTCTACTTCTGGGAATGTGGAAGAGTGCGGATTGCCGGGTCGATCTAGATGGTACGTGGAGAGATATTAATTATAATTGACTGGGACAGTCACTATGGCTTTGCAGTAGTTTGAAGAGAAGTATTTAGTCAGCACGTGTTCTTCGAAGTTCTAGGGATTTCATATTGTAGAAGTTTGCTGCGTCTAAATCGGAGATGAATGATAGATTAGATCTAATATTAAAATATCGAGTGAACCTATTTTGTATTCGTTATAATCTTGCAATATATGTAATCTGTCATGGGTTCCAGATTTGATATGCATACTGTAGTAAGTGACTACGAACGAATTGATTATATATAAATATTCTCATTAAAATTCTTTAAACATCTTAAAGTAAAAATAATTATGGAGGAATTATAAAAAATAATTTATATAAAAGTTTAAAAAAAGAGACCTGTTTTATACGTACGTTTCTTTCTGTCTTAAAATATATAAATAACTTAAAATAATAATAATAATGTTTTTTTTATACCATTAGAGCACTCTATTCGGATTATGTGTAAAGATATATCTAGGGATTTTTGAAACGTATAGAGTACGTGAATATAGATATATTCTCAGTAAAATCTGTTTTTTGATATATTTTCATTTGAAATACAATATTTCTATCCGAGTAATGTTTATTTTTAATAAACACATTTTCAAACAAATCTCATAAATGTACGTATACACTTCTAAATAATAATATTTTAATCTTATTATCAGAAAATTGCAGAGGAATTCACTTTTTTAAAAATTTGGACGTGTATCCACACCATCCCCTCCCTATTAGCCGCGGGTAAACCTTTATAAAAGTAATATGATGAAATGTGAGATTTATTATACGGTGGAAGGTGAACACTCTTTTTGTCTGAATTATTGAGCGCTAAGGGGCGGGGATCTCAGGGTTGCTGGCCCGGGGTAGCGCAGGTTCGGAGTCGAGGGCTGTTTGTTTTGGGTACGCTTTCTGGCACAACAGCAGGTGAAAAACTAAAAAATCAGAATTGAAATCTACTTATGCGAATTAATTATAACATTTACAAGAATGATTTATAACCTATAATAAAAATATGATATGTATATTAAGTACACGCTTAAGTATGATTTTACGCTGATTTTTAACAATGTCGAACTTAAATTATATTAAAAGTTGTCTTTTCTTTTCTTGTCTTTCTCTTCCATTATTAAAGATCTTTTTCTTTTAACAGACCCAACTATTAATCAAATTAAATGTATTAATTGTAAAGATATACATAAAAAATCAATTTTATCGAAAAATAATGTTGTTGCTATCGGAATTCGAACCTATATCTCTTCCAATCCTTGGAACGTACATTAACCGATTATGCTACATAGTTAAACTTTTCAAATCGATACATCTGTCGTTCCATTATTTGAAAGACATCAACTTTATTTTTACGGAATTTCAAATTTTAATAAATTTTGAGGTTATTGCACGTTCCCCGGATTGGAAGAGATCCAAGTTTGAATCCTGGTAGCAACAACAATATTTTTCGATAAAATTTTTTTAGATGTATATCTTTCTAATTAATACATTAAATTAGTATTTAAAATATCACAGACCGTCTGTTCTGAATAATTACAACTTCACAATAAGAATATGTTCTCTTTAACAATTATTAATATCCTACCTATATATAATATACCATCTCACATTTTGATTCATCATTTTTATTGGGTGAGTTACTACTCGCTTAAGTAAATTTATTATAGTTATTGTATTTTAAAAATGTGAAAAATAATCGAATATGAAATGGACCACTAAATAAACTATTATGAATTCTCTAATATGAAATAAAATCTTTATTGAATCAAAACTAACGCCTCCGTCGTTTCAATAACAATATCATAATACGATAGTCTAATAACAATGTTTTTGTAATAAATTAAAAAAATACGTATTATAATAAATTAAAAATCTTTTTCCATTTTTTCTGGGTGGATCTGAGATATTTTTTAAATAAAAATAGAGATGCGTACATGGAATACGTGTGGTATGAAAATAGGAGTAACTTGTTGGTCTCTTGGAACCATTAACTACTAAACCACAAGTACGTCGACACTAAAAATAAAAGAAGAAGAACATAAAAATGTAGACGCGTAAGGGGCATGGCAAAACACACGGACAGTTCTATTTTACAATATATAAATGTTAAACAACACCAATATTTCACATTACAACTAAGCATAATGATATACTTTGGGCGTATTAAAAGATGCAATGAAGAGACTGACCATACGTATCCAAAATACTGGTAAAATCCTGCCAACTCACTTCATGAAGTTCTCAGGTGTGTTGTAGATCAGAGTAAATGTCGCCAGACAGTTTTGTGCTGTGTTGTCGTTATCATCACAGTGACCGCGATTAGCCATTCAAGATCATATCAAAGGAGACGTATTGAGGTAATAAAAATAAAAGGTAAATTATTTTTTATTATATTTGATGGAAAATATATGGAAGTATGGGGTACAGGGCTTACGATCTGTCTTCGGCTGGCTTAAGTGATCACTTTATATATATACACATATAACGTTCACCGATTCTCACCCCTCAATCTCCACATTTATAAAATTTTTGAAAGTTGTATATATGTTAGTATGTGGACTCGCTTCGAATATCACTACACCATCGCCATCTATGGATCAAATTTGATATTTCATTTTTTCCTTTTTTTTTAAACAGCATAATGTCATCACTATGAGAATCATTTTTTAAAAAAATTATTTTAAAGCAATATTCTTTATTTGTAAAATGTTTTTCTAGAATTCGCCTGAAAAATAAATATTTTTCAATTGTTTATATATTTTGTTATTTTGACCAGTATATTATATTAGCAATATTTGAGTAGAGCAAGAACATACAATTACTGCATAATATATATATAAAGTGATCACTTAAGCCAGCAGAAGACAGGTCATAAGCCCTGTAATTACCCCATACTTCCATATATTTTTCATCAAACATAATAAAAAATATGTTTGCCTCTATGAGATATCTGATATTTGTATAATAACCGTGCCTTTGTAGGTAAAACTCGAGTAATTGTGTGTTCTTGGACATATTTCAAATATTGCTAAATATGTTATTGTTGATTGAATCATCGACATATAAAAAAAATCTAAATTTCGCAATTTTATATTTTTTTATCAAATAAGTTGTTTTTAAAATCATTATGTAATTATATTAAATTTTGTGTAGAAATTGTCTTCAATCTCCAAACAATAAAAACAAAAGATATTTGTTCTTCCATGATGGTAATTAAATGAAAGATGGCTAGAACCATATAATACAGAGTAGACGCTTCGTATAAGCGCTCAAAGGCTTTATAAAGTTGATATTTAAAGTTCATTTTTCATTACTCGGTCACGGTTTGTATAATTACGCTGTTATTGTATTTTATTATAATATCTTCCTAGAAAGCGTCATATAGTTATCAATGATATGGTCTCCAAAAAGTAGTTTCAGGAATCTTTGTTGGCTGCTAGTTTTCATCGCCTCAGATTTTACCATCATTTCGTTGGACTCAATCTTGTTTAAAGAAGCGCTGACATGTATTAGATATTTTCTAGGAATATTCTCAAAACATTCACGTCAACTCAAAGACATCACCTGTTTATTTACTCTGTGCGTGTGCGTTAAAGACAGCACACTTAATTAAATACATGGCAGGATGTACGTTATATGCGAGAATGAGATCGAACTGAAAAATATTAATAAGATAATACGAGGTAATTGAATCACTAAAAAGATATATAGAAAAAATCTATTTACTGAATAAATATATCATTGCTTCCGGTAAACGAGCCTAGACCTTCGCGATAGCATCCAGGGAATCACGAGGCCGGCGATCCATCGTCTGGGCTGCCGCGGTGGAGTCAAGCGCATATCTGATCTACGAGGAAACGCGAGGCGTGCTCAAGGTGTTCCTTGAGAACGTCATCAGGGACCGGTCACTTATACTGAGTATGCCAAGAGGAAGACCGTCACCGTCATGGACGTCGTGTACGCCCTCAAGCGAAAGGGACGTACCCTGTACAGTTTCGGAGGTTAAGAACGTCCTCCAGCCACGACCACCGCCATATTCAGATAGATTTTTTTATGTATATCTGTCTAGTTCATTAATTTAACTTATATTAAAATACTACAGAACTGTATTCCGAAAATGCATTTTTACAAAATTGTTCTCTTTAATAATTAATAAGACATGTGTACTAACGAGCATAACTAGTGATGGGTTAAACCATTATTGTGACTGATTGTAAAACTGGTATTCGATTGTTACGATGATGAATAATTGAAATATATATATAATTTAAATTTCTATTGTAATGAATAATAAATTACCGATCGAATACAAATCTAATAGTCACAATTAAAATAACGGTTTAGATTTTTTCATTACGTTAACATTTTTTGATATTAAAATTGAATAAAATTCGAGTCTCACCTTTAAATGAACATAAAATATTTCGAATACTTTTGGCTATCACCTGTTGATGAATCCGGTACATTTTCCACGAGAAAACAAAAATCTCTCGACAGCGGAGAGATTTCCAAGACAAACAGAACGTAAACTAATTCAGACATGCTTTTAAACGTAATAAATTGCTCGGAATATTAAATTCACCGACTCGCGGTAAAATTTTTCATATTTTCATACAGCTGCAGAACGCCCCGTAAGCCACTAGGATTGTCGACAGAAACAATTTGCCAGAATTATAAAAATGTAAAAGCAGAAAAAATATTCACAAGAAAAGTAGAGGGGGGTTTATTCTAAGTAGAAAAATAGGCGGAAAATTAGTTCTTTGAACGCCTTGGATGATACGGTTTTGAAAATACTTTTAAAATAAGACAATGTTGTTTTTGAAAAATCCTCCTAGTCAAGTCGAGGATCCAAATTTCAATTCACTGTTTTCAAATGATCTGTTTTCTGTTTTAAAGTAAATATTGGTTTTATTGTTGTATTTTGTAAAACGCTGTAAAATTAGTTTTTATTTATTGTGTATTATTACAAAAGTACAATTTGGATATCAAATATTTTACAAAAAATATTTTTCTTTTCGAAAGTTAAGAATCAACATTTCCTAAGTAAACAAAAAAATATATTTTTCACTTAACCAAAATTAAAATACAATTATTAGTATTGTACAATTTTTTTTTAGGTAATTGTACGTCAGTAAGCTTACATACAATTAGGATTTACCGCCTGATTAGGTTATGCAGTACCACTGTAGATTTTTCATTGATGCAGTTTATTTTCATTATGTAATATAGGTATTAGATTTTTAGTTTTTAATTGACACATAGGATGCATTCCCTATTACGGCTTCTGCCCGTGGAATTTGACATGATAAGATAAAACTTAGAGATTTAGTTGAGATAAATGTTGAGTTTTTGAACCGAAGATAAACTCGGAGATCACCTTGAGATTGATAGAAAGAAACTAAACGACCCTTAAACACGTCTTTAGATTTGTCAGTGAGACAAAACATAGCCTAGAACCATAGATGAACCAAATGATGAATGGAACATTAAAGACCAATGCATTGACATTTGATGTTTGACGTACAATAAGCGTAAAGTGTGGCACGAAAATCTCTGAGATTTGGTTTGTACACGGTGAACTATGTAAGTTGAGAGTTGTCTCTGAAAATAATCCATGTTTCAAGTCAAAAATCTCTTCAGTGGAAACGGGCCATAAAGATAAATAAATATACATCCATGTCATTAAAAAGCTTTCACAATTTCGTTGTATATACAGCCAATAAGTGTTGTCGCATTCTTATTAGCCGTGTTTTTCCATTTCCCCGAGGATTTTTCCGGCACTGGCCGCCTGGGAAATAGCAACTTGGATCACAAACTTACGGTGACTTGGCAAGCCCGTATTGTATTATGATTACATTATTTTCCCTCTCGAAATACGAAAAACCGCAATTAACATCCTGAACAATTTCACATTTAAAAATACAATATAATATTTTCACATTAAACAAACCAAAGTGAAGAAATTCATTGTTTCGAACATTATATAGAGATCTTACCATTTATTTTTTTCGAGAGAAGTAGTACAGGTCCGCAACAGAATTATTATAGCACTATCTGTTTACGCACAGAAAGATAAATAATTTTATGGAAATACTGATAATAATATACATATACAATATGTAAATAACGTAATTATTTATTATTATCAACAACACGATACATATTATACAAATATTTTTGAACGTAGTAAAATATACACAATCACAGGCCAGTAAATGAAATAAAGTGTACATATAGGAAAGGGGTTTGGAATATTACTTGCGGGACGAGGGGCATTCTACAAACATTCTTTGTGGAAACAGAAATCTGATAGTTTATGACACATTTATGTAACAGTAAATGTATTCATATTTTGAAAATTAAATCTTTGTGTAAACAAGACGTATTTTTTACATTAATGCATATTATACGAGTATTGTCAGCGTTTAAATTTTCATTCCAATCGAGTCATATATTTAAAAAAAGTCGCGGGTCTATTTGATTGCATAAGTGATAAATATTGAAACAAGGAATTTGTGTTAGTTTTTTGTCTATACATTTGGTAGTCTGTGTACGTAATACATTTTGACACGTACCTACATACCTACGCCGACTTTTTTTATGAAACTCTGTAATAATATATCTACACGTGTAAAATAATACTATAGTTTTATAATGATATGCTTCACCTTTACCGTAACATTTTACTTTTTATGTACTATTATTAGTGTCTGTAGACTCCGATGACTTTTTAAATTATGATTTACCCATGTGATGAGCATTTGTAAGCAGTTTGATGATTACATTTTTTCAGTAACATTTCACAAATTCTGTTGAATTTCATAAGAAATCCTGTCATAAAAATTTTATTATTCTGTACAATGAAAATATAAGCTAGTTCCTAATCTATTATAAATAATTTTAATAAAATATATTTTCGACAGGGAATTCATTCAGTTCAAAACGACGTAATTTTCTTAAAAAATATTTTATATTACAAGAAGATGATATTAAACAAGGCAAAAGTAAAGTAAACCACTATCTCAAAATTATAGTTTGTTTTCTATGAATTACATACGTACGTAAATAATATTCAGCATGGCAAAAGCTTATATAAGATGAAACCATATATGAGAAATTAAAATAATAAAACACTTGTTTTTTAATTCTACTCGGTTAATTGACTTGAGACGCGTTTCGCCTTGCAAGGATATTATCAATCAAGGTGAAATCAATTTATTTCAAGAAAAAAACCAAGATATAAATATTTTAAAATTGAAATTAGAGTTTGTTTTGTATCACGTGTATCCTTACTTATAGAAATTTAAAATTTAAAAAAATCTAATTATTATCTCAATATTACAGGCTTTGTTTGCCTCAATATGAATTTATTCTAGTGAACCAAACATAGTTCATATGTCAATTTTTGATTGTGATAAATAAATAATTTGGGTATATTTACGAGATATGAGATGATTCGTTTTTAATTTTCATAAATCCATCTTATATTATATATAATATAATAATAAAATTATATAACCTATTTGACCTGTGTCAGAGTTATTCAAAATTGTCAATGGTTTAGAATCAATATGTGGAGTTTTGCTCAGCGCAACGGTGTGAAATTACGCCCCAATTTTTTACTTTCGAAGACTCTCGATTCCCACCTCTGAGAATCGCAACATGACGGGCCCCTTCTCCAGTATAGGATAGCTTAAAAAGAAAAACTTTCTGTTAAGGAATCAAAAGAATTGAATTATATTGAATAGGGCATTTATCAACAATAGAAGCATTATTCACTGTTTCTCTCAACACTCTAATATGAATGCCGCTTAAAGTATCGTAAGTTGGAAGGATATTTCGGAGACAGTCCCTCGGTGTGCTATGGTATGGGGTTGTTGTTGAGGGAAAGAGAACCTACGGGGCGACTGCGCCACTGAGCCAAGGGGTAATATCAGAAAGGAGAATTGAACGTTATCCACCTAAGAAATTCTCTTCAGATCTGAGGTTTGCATGTGTTAATTAAAGTTGCGCAGATTTCCATCTACCTCTTACCTTCGAAGGATACAACTGATAGATAAAATTGGTTTGAAGTAATTATATCTTAGTGCAAGACAAAATAAATATATAGGCATTGAATAAATGGTGAAAATGTGGATCTTAAATGAAGCTCGGACGAATATATTACAATTCCAATATATAAAATAATATATTAAAATAAATTCGAATATATTAAAATTTTCCAGTGTGTAATTGAAATTTGACAATCGTTATGGAGTCTGCTAAAACTTAGTTTTGTGTTGAAACTACATTAAGCCTCAATCGACTTAGCAATAGAAATTAACTGTCAAAAAAATTATTAGATATTTCATATTATGCAGATGACGAAATTGGAATTAAATATAAAACTTTTTTATGTTCATTGGTTATTTAAAAACACTACGTTCTAGTTTGTATTAAGAGTATTAACAAATTAGGTTATTATTGGTACTAGCTCAACCATAATATTATACATTATTTTATTTTATTTTTTTAGCATAAAAAAAATACATTTAAAATAAAGGTAATTGCTTTACTAGACAGGTCTGTTCCAAAGCAATTACCTGTACAGATTTTTCAAATTGTATTGTATATTGTTAAAGTAAAATCATAAGTTATGGAAAAATACTTATCTATAATATAGTTGATGGCAAAAATGTGTAGGTAGCTAGATTAACACAACCGACAAAATAGTTTCATTTTGTTTACTACCCACAGCAAGCAACCACTTTGTTAATTTTGGTTTAAATTCATTTATCACTTTTGACTCTTTGAGATCTAGTGGCAATTTATTATATATTCGCGGATCACAAAATAAAAAAGATCGTTGCCCAAATCTTATACAGTTATTATATTCATAGGGGCCATCTTAATTAATGATCTGGTACATAATAAAACATAAAATATAGAGACATAAATAGAAATAGAACAAAAACAATGCATTAGTTGAAATCATTGATATAAAAGCTAACAAGATCTAATATTCAAACTAACTAAAATTGTTATATGCTATCGTAATATAGAGGTGGAAAAAAATATTTTCAAACACGAAGGCTTTTTGAATTAAGGAAGTGCTTTGATTACTCGTATTAATTGAATGACATTAAAACTCTTAATCAATCTTTTCTTTTGAATAAATACGCGAGGGAAAAACCTTCCACCAAATACTCCTTAAATTTATTTTAATAAAACTCATCTTTATTCATTTTTGGCATCTCTCAATCGGTCGCCATTTAGAGAAGGGCAGACAAAAAGTGTCCCGACATGGCGTGCACCCGGACCATTAAATATTTAATTAGGCAAACTGGATGAAATAAAGAGGGCACCTATCTTTATTGGCCCCCGTCACGTCATCTCTCTAAAGCGACCCCAGAGAGCCAAAAGTCCTTCGTATCGTCATTTCGAACTCTTAGAAGGGACGGTTCAAATACACACTTGTCTCAATTTATTTACATCCCCTGTATATTTAAATTACCTTAGACTCGAGGCAATTTACTTAGCGTGGCTTTTCTCGGAGATTTCTACTAGTTTTCTTTATTCTTTACTTGCCGGCTTACTACTTATGTTTTATGACGTCACAAAGTTCCTTTACTATTTAGGTTTAGAGAAAACTTTGTAATATCTACATTTTAATTTACCATGCCAAATAAAAAATCTTTTTTAATTCTCATTTATTTAATATTAACCAATTTTTTAAATATAGAATACACAAATAATAGTAGTAATTAATCGGCTTAAATAATGTTTAATAAGTTATGTCAAAATTATGACGTTTATTTATTATTGAAAGTTTTTTATTTTATTTTTGTAAGTTAAATACACGAAGATGCAGTTTCACTGATACCTGTTGCTATTGTCTCGTGATTATTAATATGTTTTTTGAATCATCATATTTTTGTCTATTTACTTGTCTTTATCAACCTATCAAGTTCTATTGAAGTAGAGAGCATATTCCTCTCCCACTCTTTCGACAAGCTTCGGTTCTGTGATTAATTTAGACCTGCTACTCTTGTGCTATCATCCATCCATTAAGCTTAAGAGTTTCCGATATTTATTTGGCTTGTTCTTGGCTCCAATATTTATATCTGTATATTTATCTGTACCATGGCCACTTGAGTATGATGATTACAGAAGTAGAACGATATCTGTAGCCTTATACTATTTAAATAAAAATAGTTGTACAAAGTGAATATTATATTTCAGGCCGATTATGTTTGGCCGCTATTTTGGTTTGACATATATTTATTAGTTCGAATTTAATAATCATAGAGAACAGTTAATTACAATTTATTATAAAGCATCTAACATCTCAATAACGTGTTAAAGTTATCAAAACATTTTATATAAATAATAATGGCAATGCTGTAACGATATCTGTAGCCTTGTACTATTTAAATACAAATGGTAGTACAAAGTGAATATTATATTTCAGGCCGATTATGTTTGGCTGCCATTTTAGTTTGGCAAATATTTATCAGTTCAAATTTAATAATCATAGAGAATAATTAATTACAATTTATTGTAAAGCATATGACGTCTCAATAACGTGTTAAAGTAAAGTTATTAAAACATTTTATCTAAATAATAGTGGTAATGCTGTAACCCTTAATAACCCTTAGTAATCGATATCGTCACATGTTGGAAAACTTCTCGGTAGCCGAAATGGGTCGATTGGATCTGTAACACATATGCCATCTCATACACGGCTCGAGCTACGCTTGAAATTTTACGATAAATTTTTCCCGGCCGTATAATATCAAAAAGTTCCTAGAACGTTATGAAAAATATGGTTAAAGAGCACGCATTTGTACTGCTGCCAAAGGCGGTCGCTTGACTGATGTCATATTACATACATAAATCAAATAATCAATAAACAAAAACCAAATTATTGTTTTTTGTTTCTTTTTCTAGTTATTCTAAAACAACATCGGCCTGGAACATAATATTCACCTGTATAAATGCGCGCCATTAATTTCCTAGCAAAAACATTAGAGAAAAGAAATACTGTTAAATATTTAATTGCAAAGTCAGTATCCATCATAAATTTAATAAATCTTGTCCGCTGTCAGTGTGATGCATTTACGGGTGCATTCATACTTCAGTTTCACCTGTCTCAGGCGCACACTAACTCTGGAAGGTGTTCAAGTCCCCTTTTTATTAAATAAAGGAAATCCTCCGGGCTGGCGAGACACCCCCGAGCCCGAGTGGCCTGCGGATTGTGCGGCGGGCCGCGGCGCTCGCTGTCTTACTTAGAGTTAATTGAGATTTAAGGACGCCACTACCCAGTGTACATAGTTCCTCCCTCTTCTCCTCCTCCGCGACACCGAGCAACAAATTGTCGTGGTCCTCCCCCATCTTGCCTGCGATTCTCCGATCGTAGCATTAGGCAATTTGTTTTATTAATCGCTTTAATGTAGACGTCGGTTTATTTGCGACACCATTTGTGGCGTTGGAGATGTATATCGAAAGAAAATAAATTTAGATTGGTGTCGGAGCCGACAGGCAATTTGAGAATCACTCAAGGAAACATAACATTTTGCTTCAGTGATGTATTCACTTTCCTAATATTATTAAGTTTTGAGAGTTTCATGGCCTTCGCGGATATTTTCAGAAGTTGAGTGTTTCTGGGATACTTTGTCGCACGCACCAATCTAATCTCTTTATTGGATGTTTTGATTCCCATTTTGGAGTTCATAAACATGACCCTTTGAGGAAAATTAATCATAGTACTCCTAACCCGATGATTTAGATACCACGATTACGGTCGGGTTTAACACGCAAGACGCCGTATAAGCTTGGATCTGTAGACATTTATTATATATTTACTTATTTTGTCTGCGTAGATGGAGCGAGTTAATATATTATATAATACATTATTAGCTTTGTCTTATCTAGATATTTAATAAGCACATAATTAGTATGTTTAGTAAAATATATTTATTATTAATAAAAAGTAGCACAGTAATAAGGCTGTAAAGAAACCACCCTTGGGCTGTTTCGATCCGAAACAACCGGAGTAAAGGATACAGCTGTGTTTAAAAAGTGCCGTGCTGTGAGACGTGAGGCTTAACTAAATATAAAGCCGGGTTTCCCTCACCCCTGCTAAAGGAATTTAGTCATTATATAAATTAAGTTTGCCATTTCTTTTGCCGTGGCAAGGGGAAGAGTAATGAGAAAGCTGACTAAAAATAAATGGGATCGGGTGTTTTACATTGATGAGCAAAGCGATCACTTTTGAACTTCCATAAAACAGGATTTACCTACTTTATTATTAACTTAGAAAAGTTGATTCTTTGGGGTCGTGAAAATATGAGTCTGTTGGTCGCATAACGAAACAATACAGTTCATCACCAAATTGTGGATATTCTTAGATTGAACATAATATTAAAATAGTTAATTTATCAATTTAATAGATGCATTTGAGGCATAACCTTAGTGGTAGAGTATTTTTAGAAAATAATGAATAAAAAAATTAGTTAATTATTTCGGAAAAGTAAGATTAATTGTTATTTTGCATTATTTGCTTGTGGCACATCTCGCTCTGTTTTGTAAGCGCGTGAACTTATGTGAACGTATTATAGAAATAATAAATATGCCGACGTGGAATAAACGACACCTTCTTACTAATTTTTTTTACGTTCCATATTAAAATTAATAGTATAGTGTATATTTTAAATAAGTTAATTTTCTTTAATTCTGTTAAGAATTGTTAGACACGTAGCACTAATTTGGTGTAGCGATAAGACTCACGAGCATCAAGAATTCTTTTCCTGGAAGACCACCGAGTTGACCCTATTATTTATAGCACAACCGCAACACAAATTACGTTTTTTCGATTCACACAATTATATTAAAAAATAAATTAATATCAATAATTGACATGGCGGCTACTTTGTGGTTATTTAATTATTTTTATATTTGATTATTTTAATTCTATACAACATAATATTTTCTAATATTTCGCCTTGACTGTCAATCGAAACTACTGACTAACGACCGAAACCTTCCCCCTCTTCTCAAGCCCCGCCCCATTGCCCGAGTAGACTACAATACTGTATTTGGTTTAGTTATCACCTGATGTTGAGAGGGACTGCATCTCTCGATATTAATAGTGAAAATAACCCAACATATGTGTAATACAAAGTTTTGTTGTGGAAATTAAAATAATAAATTAATAGTTTCTGATAGGTGGTATTTGGCACCCTTATATATAATATTTAAATGGTTTAATATAGAGTAACCCCGATATAGTGTTGTTAAAGAATAATACATTTTCTAACGCTTACATCAAAATTAGAAGTTTCATTTTTTTATAAATAATAAAAAAATATATATATTTTTAATGATTTATTTATCTTACAAATAAAATAAAATACATGATACGTTTTAAAATATATGTTTAAAATGCATAAAAAATGTAACGGATAAAAATAGGTGTTGCAACATAAAGCCATTTTTTTAGAGTTAGAGGAATAAACGAAAACGGAGGCTTATCTTGACAGCATTCAGAGTTTAAGGAAGCGCGGAAAATACCGTGTCGAGACATCTCCATGATCGGGGGTTGGCTTCCATTTCCCGCTCTCGCCTGAATCGAGTCAATATTTGATCAAGCCCCTGAATGAAATACCAATTTACAACGCGGATTGTCGAACCGCTTGGGCGGGAAAAGTTCGCTGTCAATCGGCTTCCTGGATGCGGGGTGACAGCGACCGGATATCCGGTCCTTCGTCATCACCGTGCTAATCTGCCGGACAGTGGTTGGGAACCTTGTCATCCTTGGCGGCTATTAACTGGATGACGGGAAAAGGCGCTAGTGATTATTTTTTGACGTGGGTTGAATATTCCTTATTTAAAAATATATAATATTTTCGTTGTAAACAAATTTTTTATACTACATTGTTTTAAATAATATTAATTTTAAACATATCTGAAACTAAAAATTAAAACCCCAGAATAGAATTCTGGTCTACAGTATTATAATTTAATAAACAATTAGATGAGTGGATGAATCTGATCTATCTAGGTAGTTTGATAAAATACTGGCTCTTAATATATTTCACTACGAAATTATACTATAATTTGTCGTAACAATACAGCTGATTACAAAAAAAAAATCATAAAAATATATAAATAATTTCAATAAAGAGATATTCCACGTTAGTAATTTTTAATAGTATGAATAAGTAGCTTTTTCTCTGGCAAAGAGGAAAGGATGCTACAAATTCCCATATACATCTTTCTTACATATAATTCTTAGTACATATTAATTTATCAATATGACGAGCATACTCGCAAATGCAACAAATAAAACATGAGTTTAGTAATTTATTATATAATAATCACAGACCAGTAAAAGAATAAACATGAAATAAAGTGTAAATATAGTAGACGGAGGTTGGAACATTAGTTCCCGGTTATTATTCCGCAAAGAATATTCTACAAATATTCTTTGCGGAATAATAAATCCGACAGTTTATGGCACATTTATGCAACGATAAAAGTATTTAACTCTTCGAAAATTAAATAATTGTGTAAACAACACGTATTTTTTACATTAATGCATATTATATTGTCAGCTTTTAAATTTTCTTCCTAATCGAGTCAAATATTTTCAAAAAAGTCTCGGAGCTATTTGATTGAGAAAGTGGTACCAAAATAATTTGGTGGTCTGTGATAAAAATTATATTTGAAACGATAATCCATAAAAATAATACTTTCAGTATTGTTAAACTTAGTAAAAAATAGACGTTCATGCAAAAATGTACTATTTTTTTGAAGTTTACTCATTTTGTCAGATTATCATTTAATCTATTACATTGTGTTAAAAGTTAATATAAAGCAGCAAATATACTTTATAATAGTACTTATAAATTAATGTTTATGTTCCAACTAACATATCAAATGTTATAATTTTTTAATACCTGTTTTGAACCCGCATATTTAAAAAAATACTATTCCTTACAGCAGTAACGCAACAGTACCCTAAATCAGATTTTCCTTAATCGGCTTTGAGTCGATTCGTTTACTCACATTTATGAACTTCGATATACATTTGGATAATTCTTCCTAGAGGTATAATGTAGGCCGCAATCCAGCGAACCTTTTAATGATAATTGGTGCTCGTGTACACATCAAACAGTTTAATTAAAAGTTATATTTCATTTGCGGCGACCTCCCGGAAATCCGTTTGTGTTACAGATAATAAAACGATTTATAATAAATATGCAAATCACGGCAGGAGAAAGAGTTCGTCACTCCTTTCGCCCCAGGCCTGGGGACCAGCTCTTTAGGGAAGATTGACAAGTCGGGGCCTTTCCTTTGAGACGATTTTCCTTTGAGGAGACGCGGTGTTTGATCGCTGGCAGAATTATACCAAGTCAGCCTCAATAATTCCCGTCGACGAAATCAGGGCGGTCGGTGTTTGGAGATCTGAGAAATTAAGCGTTGCATGCACTGTTGAAAATACTTTGCACTACTGAAATAAATCATTTTTTAACATATTTTTAACGTTGACAGCAAAAACATTGTTTTTTAGTCATTTTAAATAAAATTATATATTTAACTACGTGAATCAAAATATAGTATCATTTTGTCACGTGATGGAAAATACTGTCCAATTGTTTGGTGTTTTTTCTGTATCAGCATCAGAAAATTGGAGTGGCATCCTTTGATCACTTCCCGGGAATTCGGGATTGAATTCCCAAGATACAATCACCTACTCGTAATTATTACAAGAAATGTCTTTATTTAAGAATAAAAATGCATCGTGTCTCATCTGTTACTATTTTATGATATCTGTCATATACTTAACATTTTTTTATCTCGAGTATGAAGAAAACACTAAATAATTACTGTTTACAGTTTATTCTTATTTAATGAAGGGATTGAAATATTTTCAAACAGTATACATAGATATATTAAATAACGATAATGAATAAGAATTAGTGAATTTTTATTCCACACAATCATCTAAATATACAAAATCAGTTTACAAATAAACTTATTTTCCAGATTGATATAATAATAATATCCCAAATAAGCATTGCATAGAAATGTTTAGGCATTTCCTTGATTTATAAAATTAAAATATCATAAAAATAAATATGATTCAATTACTACATTTTTTGGTTACAATTTACTGGAATATTGGTACGTGTTATATCCGCTACTGTAATACGGTGTGTGTAATGCGTTATAAGTGATTCGCTAGGTTAGCAGGTCTATTAAAACATTACTTAATAAAGACAATCATTAAAAATTTCATAATTTATGCGCTGAACCTAGCCTGTCGTCCTTAAATAGACTAATTTTTTTTTGATAATATATCATAATATGTTGGTACTATATTTAAGAATAATTTAATATTAAAATCGAAATGGTAGTGAGAAGTATCGGCCTGATAACAGTAGCTGTAGAATTTTATATTCAAGTATGTATTCAATATGTTCTAGAAATTTAACTGCTTGACGTTATTTTCTAGAACATATTTATATCCTACGTAGACTTTACTACATACTAAAATTTATTTTTAATTATTAAGACGTGTTAATATTAATTATATATGTTTATTTAGAATGACTATGTACAATAAAAATATTTTATTTACGTTTGATTATATTTAAGGTAATTTAACGAACCTGTGAAGACTACACATGCAATATAAAGCAATAAAATATTTCACATACACTCTTTAAATGCCACATATGTTCAAAACACCGCCGAAAAACAGACTGTTATATAATGTGGGATTCAGCATTATGGGCCGTTATACACGTACTCATAAAGTACAAATTAGCTCGTATCGTTCCGGATACATACTCGTTTCATCTATAATTTAATGAAACTCTCGTCTTACACGCTATGTAAGCTTTCTCAACCCGATGCGAATAAAACGACAGGGGGGTTGCAATTTATGTTCTTCATTTGACATATAATAATTAAAGGAAAACCTATCGATAATTAGCGTGTACATAATTAAAAGTTGTTTATTGTGATGGCTCTTTTATTACAGGAAATAATTACAATTTTTTAGTTAACCCTGGCATGCCTGGTGGATTGAAATCACATCGTATGCCTGGTGGGTCTGGTGATACCGTAATTGAATATATTTTTTTTATATGAAGTAATGTTCTAGGAATGTTAGATATCACATTTTCTATTATTTTTATCATTATATTTATAGGAAATAAACAAAAATAAAACTTTTGATTTATTATTTAAATTAAAATAGTCTCTAAGAAAATAGAAACTAAAAATAGACTCTATATCTCTCGTATGCCTGATCGGGTCTCTCAGGCTCGCACACACTTTACGCACGCACTACTCGAACGCGAACGCGCTGCGGACTGCGGTAGGAGCGACAAAGTGACCGCTGGTCTATGACGCAAAGCTCCTCAGGAGCGCGACGCGGTACGTTTCAAATTTCAAAAAATATCGTCAGATCTTCTAAGTGTCGGGTCTGACAGATCCTACTATGCCATTACGCATGCCAAGGGTTAAATCAGCTGGTCTAAAAATTAATTACGAGACATGAGTTTTTATTCTTATAGAACTAATCCAATTTCATTAAAAATTAATATAACATAATTATTCTAAATTTTTTTTTTGTAAGATTATAACAGCTTTAGTGATATACAGTATATATAATAGTCGATTTTTATATTAATAAAACGACTTAAATTAATAAATATTAATATAATGTAGGTATATAATTTAAAGTCATTTGTTGTGATGTGTCTTTAATTACAGGAAACAATTAGGTACAATTTCTAATTAAATAATTAGATCTTAAAATTATTTATGAGACATGAGGGTCAACCCTTATAGAATTAATCCGATTTAATTAATTACTAAGATAACATAATTATTGTTGTAGTAAATTTTGTTATAGGATTACGGCTAATGAAAATGAGTAAAAATATTGTTTTATTATTAAGGAGAACACATTCTTATTGTGAAGTTGTAATTATTCAGAACAGACGGTCTGTAATATTTTAAATATTAATTAAATGTATACATTTTATAAACATGAATATAAATGTATTAAATGTATAATTGTATGTTTAAATTAAAAAGATATACATTTAAAATCAATTTTATTGAAAAATATTGTTACTTTTGAAATTAGCAAAATTAACTTTTCATATTCATATTTTTAAGTGGTTAATAAAACAAAGTTAACAAATAAAAAAAAATATTGTTGCTAATGGGATTCAAATAATTGAACGGTATATGTATGTATTAATTTGAAAAGTGCAACATAAAGGTTTGAAAATTTGTTGTCAATCCACTGAGTCGGTATAGCATAATAGGATAATACACGTTCCACGGATTGGAAGAGGTATAGGTTCGAATCCCGGTAGCAATAACAATATTTTTCAATAAAATTGATTTTATATATATATATATATATATATATATATATATATATATATATATATATATATATATAAAATCAATTTTATTGAATCAAATGTATTAATTAGAAATATATATATTTCTAATTAATACATTTTATTTGTATTTAATTGTTGTGTTTATTATTTTTAAATACCAATACTCGGTTAATTAAAACGTAAACTCGATATTCTGGTAAACATTTAGTTATTGATAAAACGGAAAAATTCTCAATTGATTTAAATTATCAACAGTTTTCTCATTAGAAGATAAGTATGAGCAGGTACAATGTTACAATATCTATAACCATAAGTGCTAAAGGGCGGTTGGTGTTTTGTCTGTCAATGCATAAGAACGTCGGTTTAGCAAATAAGTCTATGCAATAACTTGACGTCCAGCATAGGCCCGTCGTAATAGGCGTGCATGATTAAATTGACCTTCGCGCTTTTGTAAGCGCACGTGCCGACCCTTTCCGTGAAGAGCCAACAATTAACCGCGGTACATAAAGTTTTGTCAACCAGAATACGCATCGCTCAGCGCGCCCCCAATTATTCGTGCATTTCGGCCAAAAAAGCGGTTTGCAATACAAAAGACTCCCACCGCGTAGTGCGCGAAGTTAAAACTGATTCTCACCTTTCTGTCCCGCGCGCGTCTACTGAGAATTTGCCACGCGACTCTTGTAAAAATCAAATACGTCAGTCGTAGAGCAGATTTTAAAAGGGGACGGTTTTCGAACCTGATACCTGGACTACAGACATGTAGGTCAAGGGATTCATCTAATGTCATCATCAAGCGCGATCGAGGACAATCTTCGGCTAGTTTAATTCAGGCGTGACCGCCGGATTAAAATCATTTGAAAACAAGCGTGCTCGTTGCTCTCGTCTCGCATCTTTGGAAAGCTCGCACGTCGAAAGGTAGTACAAACTGTGCGGTCGCGGAGACATTCCGATTTGGTTCCATGCAATCAGTGCGTTCATGTGATCAGTGATTGTTCGAGAATAACTACATTTATGCATTTACACGTGCTTAATCATGCTATCTATTCGTCGGACAGAACAATTCCATCTTGTCCGTGGCGTTGAATAGAGCGTTGTCGCGCGCCGTGCGGAGCGATCACAGTTGATTGCTTAAAAGATAGAGCACCATCAACCACTGCGGCTATAATTAAAAAACGAGTGAATTAGGCACGCATACGACTTGACACCGTAGTATGCGGTTCGGGACGCACGCCGGAGTTCACTACGTCGAAGAAGAAGAGGTTTCCTCCACAAATCAGAGGGCATCCAACACCAGCAGATCGTGAGTTCAATCTTGAATGTTTACCCTAGTCTCTCCCAATGTCACTTCAACGAAGTCAGGAAGGTCCGCGGATGCGATTCCCACATGAAATAACCAAACCCCTCTGATTTTTCTCGACCATGTGAAATCTCATTGTCATGTCTATAACTCCGTGTGAATTCTTATTGTCATGTTTATAACCCCATGAGGAATTTCATTGTCATATCTATAACACCATGAGGAATCTCTCATTGTCATCTCTATAACTCCATGTAAAACCTCTCATAGTCATGTCATTAATCATTGTACACATTTCTCAATAAACATCGCCCATGAGGCCTCTAAGTAACATTTCCATTATTTCATTGAAGTTTATCCTTTTGGTGACCCTCGGGGCAATGATACTGTTTAATAACGGACCAATACGTCCTGAACGTCCGACTCTGTCAAGTTGCTCATGATGTTCTCGTTGGGTAGTGAGTTTACGAAGAAAAGGAGGTAATAATTTTCGTAACAACATAATATAATTGAAAAGTGTCTTCAAGGTGTTGCCTTGTAATACAGTACGTAGTACATAAACATTTTTAGTTGGGATTATTTTATCTGTATGTGAAAATAATACGAGAAACGTTATCAAATTTTATTAATTTATCCCCCCTCCTTTTTAAAGTACATTTTATACTATCGCTATATATAATATGATAGCGCAAGACATATTTTTTTTCGATTAAAAAGATATTTGTTTCATTGATTTTTTTTATGTATATCCTGGGAACGAAATTGATAAGACAAATATCGCATCAGTAATGTCGGCAATACTTTGATTGTGTTTGTGGGGCAATAGATGATATAGGGCGGAAGGGGGTGATTATTTATTCATTCACCGAGAAAACCATCAAGCCTTCGGTTTGTTTTCGGAAGCCTCCAATCTTTTCACAGCTGTCGTCTTTGAGCTGTGATGAAATTATTTATTTGACAAGTCGGATGAATATTCTATTGCTGTAAACAGTTCAAGTGGTTGTTCATATAAACGTTCTCGTTATAATTAATTCCGAGTATTCCTTGTTTGGATCTTGAATGGGAATAATCATTTTGTAAATTTATTTGCTTGAAAGATTAGATTTCATTCTATTTTCGAAGTTTTCAATTTTGTTTCGATGTGATTTTTAGATCTAAATTCGCGCCCCCTTCCCCCAAAACTTTCGTACTAGAGTAATCTCACAAAAAATATGCGAGACAATAAAGTTACCAAAACAAACACGCCATACTCGTTATCATGGTGATTATATATTTTATTAAGTACTCATAAATTTACGTTTAGATACTTTTTCGAAATTCACATGTTCGAAAGGCCACAACGCTCGCATGGTTCGAATATTAAAATATGTCCTTTCATGTTGCAGTAGGTAGATAAAAAACATCTTCGTGAATATAATAGCTACACGGTAACAAGCTCAAAATTTTAAATAAAGCAATCCATACTTAGTACCCACCCACACAAAGAACAATGCTGACAGTAAATGTAATAAAATAGCATTCCTTCTTTCCCAGTGACCGGTGACCATAACACACACATACACACACGATGTTCACATATAACCATGAGAGTAATAATTGAACTTATTTGATTTTTAATTCAAAATTAACTATAAATACTCATAATAACATGTTATTAAAATTTAAAAGTGTGAACAATCAAAGCGTCTACAAAAAATGTGAAAAATAATCTTAATAAAAAATGTGACGGGTATAAAATAAACAAGTAAAATCTAATTAAATTTAAATTGCTATGAATATAATCAATTGTATAATCAAATTATAGATATCTCATGGATACAAAGTTATTTACATTATATTATATGGGAAAATATGGAAGTATGGGTAATTACAGGGCTTACGAGCCGACTTCGGCTGGCTCAAGTGATCACTTTATACAATGTAGCGTTCGCCATTCCACCCATAATCAACCTTCACATCCATAAAATTTTTGAAAGTTATGTATATGTTGCCATGTAGAAACACTTCGAGTCGCTACAACTACAACTTCGCTGTCGCCATCTATGATCTGAAATGTGATATTCATTTCATTGAAACAGCATAGATGTCACTAATGAGAATCTTATTTTTAGAAATATGGAAGCTATATTCTTTATCTATATATATAACAAATGATTAACATATGCCAGAATACGCCTAAAAAGTTAATTTTAAATTTTATATATTTCTTATTTAGACCAGTATATCATATTAACAATATTTGAGTATGTCCAAATTTTTGTAAGAACACACATTTACTTCCATATTTTCCCATATAGTATAACATAAATAGCTTCGTCTCTATGAGATATCTATAATTCGTTTAATAACAATGCTTTTGGAAGTAAAAATCCCCCACATTGTGTGTTCTTACAAAAATTTGGATGAATTCAAATATTGTTAATAATTATATAAGCATTTATTTTACACTTCAAAAAAAAGGTATTATATTAACTATTTTAAAGTTTTCATATTTCAATAATTATACAAAATACTTTGTTTAAACCGCTATTTATTAATTATTCTATATGTTTCGATACATATGGTATCTTCTTCAGGAAACGATGTATACTTAAATTAAAAATACAAGCGTAGATAATAAAACAAAACTATAAAATGGTGAATAAGTAAGAACTAATATGAAAACAAATTTAAAAAGTGACTATTTGCAAAGAGGATTTGGTTATTTATAATATTAAGCTTGCTATTAACACTTTTCTTATTTTTAAAATTTATCTAAATGTAAACCCCTAATATTTGTACGTTTAATTATAAACTCTTATTAATATCAAAATAATGGTTTGTTTCCAAAAGATGATTTGAAAATTTTGAAAAGTTATTTTTATTTAGGCATATTAAATGCTCCTTAATTCTAATATTTATATAAAAATAATTGCAATCATTCCAATTGATTTGTAGACCCCCGATTTTTTTTAAATATCGTCCTTATCCTTGTTATTTAATATATAATTCTTTAATTTGTTATTTGTGTAAAAATCTGGTTGTATAGAATTTAGGAAATGTAAACATGTAGAATAATTAAAAAATAGTAATTTAAACTACTACTATTTAATTTAATTTAAAAAGTATTTTGTGTAATTATTAATATGAAGTGAGGCCACAAAGTAATTTTGCAAATATTGAGGAAGTTTTCAAATTTCGTTTATCAACTCTAATATTTGTTTGTATTATTTTACTGATTTATTTATCCTTTAATAAAGTATTCTATTAATATTTCTCTTTTATTTATATATGTACTTATATTTACTGTCAGGCGATTTTACTCTTCTACCTACGAGAAGCATTCATCTAGAAGAGGAAAACGCCTAAAAAGTATATGTAAATATTTAGTAAATATGTGTATTTATTCGTATTATGTAAGATATACATAAAAACATTGAATAAATAAATAAAAATTGTCCTTTCGTGGCTTGTAATGTTATGTAATGTAGCAAGATATATTGGTGGAACATTGTCAAATGAACCAACTTCGGTAACTATCCTAAACTCGATGAAGCCTTTAACAATTAAACCACATAGCTGCGCTCATTGAAAAGTTCTTACGTTGAATGACCCGTACTGTATACAGCGAAGGTAACTCGCTTCAAGTGCAATATGGACACTATATAAATAGAAGTTTAGAAAAATAATTTTTATTTTTTATTTTTACAGATCGGATGATAATGCAGTCTGCAGTGATTTCTGGTAAGCGTTTAATTTAAACATAATTTTCTTTTACATTTGGGAAATTCAGGCATTTTGAAATAAGCGTTAATAACTCAGGAATGATTTTTGAAAGCTACCTTTTTTCTATAAATTTTATGTATTAGACAAATCAGACATAACAAATAAAAAATATTTTTAAATCATTGATTAGTCAAAAAAAAAAAAAAATTATATTTTATTATTCACTTGAAGCCTCTGTATTTATAAATGAAAAATGAAGTATTATAATTGAAAATCAGATAAATGTATCTAAGGGCACGATAGTTTATTAGGTCGGAATCTATCTTCTGATTTCTTAAATAAATTGAAAATTTATTAAAATCTACATTCGTAAAAAGAATTTCGACTTTCGTCAAATTTGTGATCTTTCAAACGGAATAAAAAATAATCCAGAAACACGGTGACGTAATCCATATATTTTTTTAGGTCTAAATGAATATAAAATATTAATGTGATTTCAAAATAACACTTTAAATCATGGGTGGCCAACCTTTTCAGCAGCCGGGCCAGATTTTAGAAAATAGATTTTCTACCGGGCCGTACAACAAAATATCTTTTATTATTCCACGGCTATCCACGCAAAAGTGGCGTTCGCGCTTTTTTAAATCAGCTTAACGTTGTGATTGTTTGTTAATACGAATATACCATAGAAGAAATTGTCACGATAGTTGAATGAATGTACTGAGATACTTCCATATATGAGATATGATACGAACTACGCACGTTGGAATGTACTTTTGGTGGTCTTATGTACACTAAAAAAAAAGTGTGCATATGCTCCGCGGGCCACAAGTAGACACGCGGCCCGCGGGGTGGCCACCCATGCTTTAAATCATTAATGTAGATTTTTAAATATTTTAATACGTCATGTTTTCTGATTTATTTCATTTTTAATTGATACGTAAGTAAATAAAATAGCTAATTTTTATGAATTAGAATATATGACGAGTGTCGGGACAAATGACTGAATTGCCCTGCGAACTCGGTGTGGGCGGCGGTAGTCTGTATCTTGGTGATTCTCTCGCGGCTGAGTGGTCGCGCGAGTTATGAAGTGGTCGGTGAACGCCGTAACATTTGGCATCGTTATGTTTAGCGGAATAGAGATTTTGCGTGGATCAGCCTCTCTATTTCTTAGTTAATTAAGAGAAAAGCTATTTGTTCAAGTACTAACTCGACAAATGACGAACAATTCATTATCATGAGCCTCATAAATATGTTGCGTTATTTGAGGCATAACATTTAACATTGAGGCATAGCGGTAAAGGAATTCTCTACTTTTATGCACAGTGAACAAATTTAGCTAAAGTAAATTTATTTTATTTTATGGCAAGGTAAGAATGATGTACCTATATCGGGTTAACGAAATGTAGTTCACTTTATCAATTACGATCAGAACACAGGGAATTAGTTTGAAGAATATAAAGTTTACCCCATTAAAATAACCCACAAAAGCTAAATACACGAGAGCGTCGTTATATTTTGAATTATAAAACAAAGGCATTTACTTTAACGATTCCTTTGAATTTTTATCGCCCTCTTTTATGGCTTATTTATTATTTGTTTATATCATTCGCGTGATGTTATGACAAATGTAAAATACATAAAGCACACACCAGTACACAGTACACAGATACGCGTCAGACTTACTTCACCATTTCTTGTCAGTTTTCGTTTCGCACCATTGATTATTTAGATACAGCCCTTGAATGCGCCACTTTCGGCGGAATCTTCCTGCATAAAGCATAAAGCCTTACTTCTAAGAAGGTGGTGAACCGCGCAAAGTTTCTGTTTCCTGCCTATTTATTACTTGCTTGTGTGATGACAATTTTAACCGCAACACAAAAAATATTTTTTATTTATTTATTTTCCTCTTTCAAATATTACGAGGCGTGTTTATTAAGTACCGGAATTTTTTTTTTAAAGAAACAACATCTTTTTTACAACACTTTAAACTACTTCTCAACATAATTGCCACCATTATTAACAGGGTACCAATTTTTGTATACCTTCATCATAGAACGACGCCGCCTGGGACGAAAACCGTGTTTGTACTCCGTCTTTGAGTTCATAATTGTCATCAAAACGCTTGCCACCAAGGAACCGCTTCAGATGAAGGAAAATATGGAAATCACATGACGCCAAATCAAGACAAAACAGGACACACTTGGTCATGAATGTCAGCTGGTTTCATGTTTGGTGCATTCAAGAAACGAATCACGGACCGTATCTCACAGATCTATTGTCTTGAACATTTCAACCACTCACTACAAGATGGCCACACTATGTGAACGTCTCTATCGTAGCATGTGGTGAGTCAACAGATGAAAGAAACCATTGCGCATGCGCAACATCGCAACCGCAACGCTACACCGCAAATATTCGGCAACGGTACTTAAAAAATGCGCCTCGTATTTAAAATTTATTTAGAAATGTTTAATTTTAAATGTCAAAAGCTACGTATTCAGGATTTATTCTCGTAACAATAGTATTTTGCGAAAAATTAATTTTCACAGTTATTTGTTTTATTTCTCTTTTATCAAAATGTTTGTTAGCCCCTAACAATATATCTTTAAGGAAAAAAGTACATTACTATCGCTGAAATAAATGTGTCGCCTAACCAATTATTATTTACATAGCAACTCAATTTTGAATATCTTTATAAAACAAAGATCAATGAAATTTTTAACATAATCAGAACGTTTGAAATAGCGCGTTAGAATATATTGGAACATTTTTTAGAAGGTTCGTGGGCGAACTGTAACGTTGCTACGGATAACTTATAAAATCGCTTACGGATTACTTATACTTATAAATTACGGATATCTTTTAAAAAATAACGAAAAAACTAACAAGGAAGACATTTGTTCTATATATTCTATGTAGGGGTTGTATGATATATATAGTGAGACGTGTAGCGGGGTTATTTAAGCTCAGTTCAACGTGTACTAAGAAATATTAAGATATATATTTTTTATTTCGAATAAAAGCACGTAACTTGTCATTAATTGACGTTGTATTAACTGTAAAGAACTTTTTTTTTGAAATATTCAGCTGCCGAGGCAGTAAAATAAAAAGAACAAGAAAATATTTTCAAAATCAATTCTCACATTATATAAAAAAAAGTATCATTCACATTGGTACAATTTTATTTCGGAAAACATTTTTATTTTATTTATTTATTGTGGGGTATACTTCTTTCGAACCACCTCGTATCAAAACGTGACTTGCGAGTGATGCCGCCTAAGAAATTTCTTGACATTTCAAGTGTACATAATATAAGACATTTTGCGTTTCATACTTTTATGCACCTGAATCATTCGGAAGACAGAGATAGGAATAAAAAGACATAATTCCATTTCTATTCCCGTCTTTCCCGAGTAAACTTCGGGCAATAAAAACGACATCATAGATATACTGATGCTGCTTTTATAGGTTATAGGAGCTTTTTTCGTTTTTGTAATATTTTACACGCGATTGGTGGATTTACATTCGATTTTCAGGTATTATTTGATATTTTCTAAAATTTGACACGAGAATAAATATTCTTATCTATATATGTACGTATATGCAAAATTTATATTATAAAATTAAATGTACCTATATATTTTCGGGTTAGTTGAAAATATATACTATATAGGTACCCACATATTGGATGGACGTCAGTAGATTTGTCATTAACTTGTTATGTTTTGTAAACATATAACTGAATATCGTGATGGTGTAGTGGTTAAGCCACTCGACTGGTGATGTGGTGGTCGGGGGTTCGAGCCTCGATCCAGAACACCACTCGTTCCAAAATCAATATACTGATACTATAAAACTTGACTATAATACTGTTTTTTTTTTGTTTTTCTCATTTTAATTTTATTTTTTCGCAATTATGCATTTTTTGTAAAGTTAAGTAATGATTCTAATAATTTAAAATATGATGATGTTGGTACTATCGTTAAATCAATCATATATATCTACGTGTAAAAAGGTCTTTAGAGAGACTTCAAATTAATACTTAGATCTTTATAATAGCATCAATGATAAGTAAAGCTAAACTAAAGATTATTCCTGTCCAGTCAGTCGTATCTAGTTGTAGCCTTATTATTCTTTCTGTAATCGTTATTTATAGTTATTTACAATAAATTTTTATTTATATGGATCGCTCACCTGATTGGATTCATTATCAAAATCGTCAGTCTTCTTCGTGGTCAAGTAAATGTGGCATTGACGCCTGTAATCTGAATCTTAAAACTGCGTTGGGTTTAGAATAAAATACAACTCACTAATCGCCATGTCGAGGGTTTAAAATCACAACCGACATTTAGATTTTTAATATAGATACACAGATTATAAATATTGCCACCATTTGGCGGAATATTATGTTCGAGTTTTAATTTACTTTTTGGACTTTCCCATTTTAAAATTCTTAAACAAAACATTTTATGATAATTTTATTTTATTAATTAAAATAATACTGAATCAGGATTACAACATATGAGTAAATAATAAATTAATTTACTTTTATGACATTTATTTAAGAATAATTAGATAAAGTTATTTTTTTATATAATTATCTTAATACAAATTAAATGTATTAATTATCCGGATATATAAGTTGTATGAATGTGTCCAAAATTTAATAAAAGTGTACTATTAATTCTGGCATCTCCTATCGGATTACTCAAAGGTTTTTGAGATTCCGTAAAAATAAAAAAGGTGGCTTTCAAATAATGGAAAGATTGATGTATCAATTTGAAAAGTGTTCAAAAATTTGTCGTCAATGCACTGTGTTGGTGTAGCATAATCTGTTAATGCAATAACGGTAGCAACAACAATATTTTTCGTTAAAGTTGATTTTATATGCATATCTTTCTAATTAATATATTTTATTTGTATTTAAAAAATATCACAGACCTATGTTCTGAATAATTACAACTTCACAATAAGAATGTGTTCTCCTTAATTATCTTAATTCCTAATGAAGTAGGAAAATCATCGAAATATTTTACAACTGCATAATTTTAAATGTATTGAGCCGTAGAAATATTAAGTTTAGGAATTCTTATCGAGTTCTCAGTCCTTAACCGATTAAATATTGTAAACCTATCCACATAACGGTAAAGAAGTTCATTGGGACTTATCTGCGCCAATCTGAATTATTTTTCATTAACAGAAATGTTTTATCGCAGACGACGAACAATAAAACTGCTCCCGAGATTTAATTGTATCCTAATACGCGACAATTATACCGACCTACAACACGCCACCCTCAGTGGGGCGGGGGTTGGGGACCGCAAGGGTTGTAGCGGGATGCTGGAAGCAAATAAGGGGTCTCATGAACCCCCTGCGATTTGCATTTTAAGTGTTTTCCAACGGGTGAGACACCTCGGAACACATTGGGCACATTTCACTGTTCTACATGTATAAGACAGCGGGTAAATCTAATAGTATGTTAAAGGGAATTTAATATTGGGGGACGCCGGCTTCGCTCCGTCGCGCGTCGCAACTGTAAGTGCCCCCACGGACGGGGACAATTTTTTAAGAAATTTTCTTTAAAGATATGAGTTTTTTTAAATTAGGCAAAATATTTTAATACATATGTAATATTTTTTTAAATATTCATCTTTCAAGATGTAATTGATATTTTTGCTTGCTATTTTGTATACAGAGAGCCTTGAAGTGCAATTTTTTTGACTAGCAGAAAAGCAATCGGCTATCTGATTTATATTTCAATGCAAAAATACGTTATATTGCTTCAACAATGCACCATATTGTGTGCTATGTCTTTATTTCTAGTAAGAAAAAACAAAATATATTTAAAATGATACATCTTAAGGGCGCGCTTTCAAAAATAGTTCATATTTTCGTGTTTTTTTACAAAAATGTGAGTTTTTATTATTTATTTGTATCAAAATTTGATTTAAAATAGTGGATGAAGCCTCAAACCATGTAAGTAAGTATAATACATTATTTAAAGTAGTTTGTATTCACTAACACAGTGTTTTAAAAACGTCGAAAATTGATCATATATACTGCAAATTGAATGGTTTATATTTTATTAATTTTTAACATTTTGATAATTTGTTTTAATGTTGATTTGTTTCCGTAATCTCGACTTTAAGGTTATTAGAACATATATTTTGTATATGCAAGAATTTTCTATATAAAGGCGATTTTGAGGGACGCAGAAAATAATTTGAATGGTCTTTCTTATAATGATAGTATTTTCTTAAGTATAGCAAATAACATTCAGTTTATTAATGTAACATTAGTATAAAGGTTATATCTAAGTATATAATAGTTTAAAAATAAGTCAAATGTAGTGTATAACTTCAGATATAAATTAATAATGAAAACCCGTATTTTAGAAATAAAACACGGAAATATTCATTATTTTTGAAAGCTAAGCTTTAAATTGATATGATTCCAAGAAATATTCACAGGTGTTTTTGTCAAATATTAGACATCAATGACGTCTATTGCACAACGCGGAAGATTGCAAATGAATATTAATATTCATTATCATTTTTTGCTAATCTGTACTGCCATCTAGCGGATATTCAAAGAAAATGGATGACACTAATATAGGATGCAAATGATCTAACGGATCCAGAAGATGCAATAGATACCAAACATTATATTATAACAGATTATATACCCACTAGATCCACGTTACTCATTCGGCCAACCATTCGGCCCCCCATTCGGCCACCTATTCGGCAACCCATTCGCCCACCCATTTGGCCGCCCATTCGGCCACCCATTCAGCCACTCTTTTGGTCACCCATTCGTTATGAAGCAAACCAAGTATACTCTAAATTATTATACCTATGCTTATTAAAAATTGATTTTTATTTAGAATTAAAATTATGACCCCTATATAAACTATCTCTCTCACCCTACATGAGAAAATATTATCATAGAGAGGCACACCATACAAAGATCAAAGTAGGTACATAAAGTCTGATTTTTAATTCAATTTAACATGTGTATTTTTTTGCAAAATAAATGGGTAAAATTATATTTTGATACAAATTAAATGTATCAACTAGAAAGGTATACAGAAAAAATCAGTTTATTGAAAAAATAATGGAGAACGGTTCATCAGTACTAATAGGACGGACATATGATTGTATAAAAATAAGATAAACACTTAATTGTAATTAATTATTATTGTAATTATATAAACATAGTGTGTGTACATATGTGAAGAGAAATAAACTCTTCTAAATAGCAATGCTCAAGAATTTAGAGATATCATTGTAGTAATTTATGACATTAATTGTAGTAATTTATGACATTAATTGTAATAATTTATGACATTAATTGTAGTAATTTATGACATTAATTGTAGTAATTTTTGGCATAAAATGTCATTTATAACAACCGATGCAAATTAACAAAGCTGCCAAACTGACTTTGTTTACTTCATTTTTTAAGTGTAAGATTTTTACTTTGAATTTAATAACTTCCATTACTCTAAATTAAATACTATTTTTTGAAATTTCAGTTTATTAGGGATAATTTTATTAATGTGTAATAAGCACATAGATATTAACGAAAAAAAAACTAAAATAATGTACTACACACATTAATGAGTTTTGTTTTTATTTATTTATTTTATTTTTATTTTACATTTATTTATTTTTGAGAGGTGCAGTTCCTCTCACAAAATATAATAACTATTTACACCTGTATATCTATAAACAATAGTCAATTGTGCGTAATGCAAAGAGCGGTTTACATAAAAAAAATAATAATCGTGTTGCACCACAAAGTAACAACTATGACTATAAATGAAGCCCATAGTTTTTGATGAATAAAAGTTCATAAAAATATTTTTTCTTCGTATCATAGAAAAATGAAACGAATATATTTTTGACATCTTCAATGTAACAATCTAAATCATAAATTAAAAGTAGTTCACTGCTCCGGGCACCGCAGTACCCGCAGGGAAAAGACCTAGATGAAACATATTAACGAATAGTTCAATCGAGCAAGTCAAAAAACAATTATTTGAAACGGTTATTTAATAACAAACCCGGGTCACGTCTCGTAAGAACTTAAAAGAAATAACCGGAGAAGGAAAACAAAGATTGTTTCGAAAAACAATAAACTGTTAAATGCTCCGCATCAAAACTTCTCTAGGAGTGGGTCTCCCGCGGGACGGCGGTCCACGTGAAATTCTATTTTCTCCGCATTCTGCAACTACTTTTCGATTTTTACCCGCAGTTCCAAGAGAAGCTATCATACATTTAGTATTATTCTATTAATACTTTTTATTAATAAGAAATGTACAATATGAATTAAATGTGCAGTCAGTACTTTGAAATAAGCTGTGCTTACATAGAATTTATATGAAATAAATTGAAATAAAATAAGTATCACGCACAATTCCTATCACTATTATAATCATGTTATTTAGATTTTAATATATCGTAATATTCTGTCAAACAAATATTTAATTTTTTATTTATTATCTTAGTTTTATTAACCACAATTGAGTTTAAAAAACATCTACCGGTTTCGGAAAACACCTTTTCCTTCTTCAGGATGTCACAACTAACTAAAAATATAGCATTGTTTCTTCATCAGAATCTATTTTTAAATTAAAAAAAAAAAAAACAACAATTATTTAAAAAATAAATTTAGTATCTAACTCAAATTGCTGCTCAATATAAATTTAGTCGAATAATTTTTAGGAAAAAATTTTAGAATAGGACTCGTGGTTAAATTTAGTTGGCTGTTTAGAATTTCCTGATTACTTTTACATGCTTTATTTACCTCCAACGATTCCAAATTATTTAATTTGTGACCTACACCGTTTATATGCAAAATTGACAATCCCAATTTTTTATCAAAACCATGACTATTTTCTATTTTCAAAACAATGCTATATTTTTAGTTAGTTACGACATCCTGAAGAAGGAAAAGGTGTTTTCCGAAACCGGTAGATGTTTTTTAAACTCAATTGTGGTTAATAAAACTAAGATAATAAATAAAAAATATGAATTTTAACCACCAAGTTAATATTACTAATTTTAAAAGAAATATTTAATTTCACTTTATTTCTTTAAACTTATGGTCACGTACGGCATTTCAACATTTGAAAGTACTGACTGCAAACGTGTAGTACTAGTTATAGAAAAAACCGTCAGTACGAAAATAAATCGTATTTTACAATTTTTTCTGTTTTCAATGAACAAGATAAATTAACTTCATAATTAGACAAAAACAAATCAATCAATTTATTAATTAGATGAAATCAGTTTTAAAGTAGCAACTAAACTAAAATATAATTGAATAGCTTGTTGGTTTCAAGACGTTGGCCTAGTGATCTAGTGGTCGGGGGTTCGCGCTTCGTTCTAGGACACCAGCAAGTTAGTCCTATTTTCACAAGCATTTAGCTTAGTTTGAAAATAGTAAGAATATTGATGTGACATGTATTCCGTGTACGCATCTCTATTAAATAAAATAAAATAACAATATGATGTATTTTTAATCCAGATTTACGTTATTACCAAAAAAATGTTTGATCCTTTATGTTTTATAAGGTTTATAACTCATGGACTTTGATATTTATACGCTAGTTCATAAAATCTTATTTACTTAATTTAATTTGTAACATATTTTTCTGTGTTGATCTCTGTGTTAAAACATATTTACATTTTATCTTAATGTCAATCTATGGAATGAAATTACACACGAATTAAATTACATTACATGTTACATTTAACATTTAAAAAATTCGTATTTCGACATAAAAATTCAGTTTTTATTTTTTGTGTTAAATTTCATACCTATATAAGTAATAAAATTACCTGAAATACATTGTTTCTTGTGTAATTATTATTTTGTGTTATTTTTGCTGTGTAGTTTCTCTCCGTGTAATTGAATCATCTCACCGATTTAGGACTCTATCAGAATCGCATTAATAGAGTACTGATACTAGTTTTCCTTTTGAAATTAAGAATAATCTCAACGATCAAGAGGATGTCTAAATTGTCACATACTTTTTTTAAATATATAAAGTAGAATTCTTAAATTATTGTGATGGGTGATCTGTTTGAATTGCGTATTTTAATAACGGTCTCCCTCCGGCGCGCTGCCCCAAGAACTGTTGAATGCAGCCGACCGTTGTGTATGGCGTCACAGAGGCGGGGTGGACCACCCTCTCGAGCGGTTAAATGAAATTATAACCAAAGTATGCCGCAGCACGGAAATTGGCTTCGTCGATCTTAATTTATCGAAGTTTTTATGGTTTAATTAACAGAATTTACTTAGCGTGGTTGCCCCCCCTCTCTCGCTCTCTTCTCTCAATAAAAATACGGTGCCAGTTAATAGGGGTGGTTTTTCCGTTTAAAATTAAAACGGTTTAAATTCAATGAGTGTAAGAATTATGCACTATATTTTAACTGGTAAAATCATTTAAAAATAATAAATATTTAATTTTAAATATTGGGAGAAAATACTTATTTTTATTAAAAAATGTTGTAAACGTGGAATAGACAGTGACAAGGGTGCTTATACAAATATCAAATTTTTGAAAAAATGTCTAAGAAATTTTCTCTTTCCAGAAAAATACAACATATTATGAAATTAATCTAATACTTATAATTAAATTTAATGAAAAAAAAAGCATGTGATAATTAATTTTACAATTTAAAAAAAATATTCTGAATTACCAAAAGAACAAGATTTTAAGTTTACCAATAAGATAAGTATGAATTGTATTCAATTCAGCAATTAAGAGAATAATACTTTGTAAATAGTTTGTTTTAATGACTCCTAAATCCTTATGACATTTGTGAATGAAAGTGCTTTTTATAAATAATATAATTTTGATATGTATACTAGATGGATAAAATACACTTTTAAATCGTAACCTTATAAATTACAAATGACATGGTTAATTTAATTCCGCTGAAAATACTACTGCGTTTTCCATTGACTTGTTGTACTCGGTTGCTTGACAAATAAAACAGTTGATTATAATAATTATTAGTAAAGTATTCGAGGTTCTCCTGGAGAACTACCAAATTTATTTTACGTAGACAAACGCCTAGTTTGTTTAGTTTGGAAAATAGTAAGAATATATAACACCTATAGATATTTTTTACATGATTTTTTTTTTGTTGTTTTTAACCACTTTTATGAGTTAAATTTAATACATCAATCGGTTTCGGAAAAAACATTTTCTTTCTTTTATTTCCATGAAAATAAATTGTATTTATTTGTTTAATACGCCTTTTTTTCATTTAAATTATATATTATACAGTTGTAACAGACCTAGTCCACAATACTTTATGGATTTATCTGACTAAATTACAAGTCGAAAATGTTCGAGAGATATGTGCTTAATCTCAACCTTGTCAGAAATATAAGAAAAAATTGTAATTATGCGATTATTTCGATAAATTGAAATATTTTCTTGATTCCAAATTATATATTAAATACAAAAAATGGAAGGTCATCGAATTAGATGATTTAGGGCTTGAAGCAAAGCCTTAGATTAATAATGAAACAATTTCGAAAAAATTTATTCCGAAATAAGTACACTTCAAGCTTAACACGATTTTGTAAAAAATTCAAACAATAATATTTTCCGTAACAGTGCTGATTTTACACATATTCTTTGAACATTTTCGACTGGTAATTTAGTCAGGTATCCATAAAATATTGTGTTTGTTACATCATGTATATAAGATAATTTAATTAGTTTAAAAAATGTATTTAAAAATAAAATTAACGATTTTTTTCCGCTTGCACATTAAATAGGATATATAATCCTATTTAATGTCCTCCGTGAATCACAATACGTGCTGCATAATTTTCTCGCGTGATATTAATTTTTTTTTTAAATTTAGTGGAGTATAGTTTTTAGACACTGTCTAATCAGTGGTTTTATGAGTGATTCTTATAAAATAAAACGATGTGAATTACCACTTGAGCAACAGCATTGTGAATTGAGCAAAAACAGTGGAAGACATTTGAAATGTCAATAGTTGTACTTTAGGGTAGAGTACAGCGCAGCCGAGGTTTGTGTTCCGGAGCACAACAAGTCGGAGTCGGGGGGAAGGCCTCAAGTTTCAATTACTCTCAGTGTTCACCGGCGCGCCTGCTACGCGGTGGCTAGGCAACCGCTCAACAGGGTCTTCTCGATAAACTCGTTTCACGGCTGTATTCTTCGACATTCCGGTCGAGAAATATAAATTTACCGTTTTTTCCGCTCACAATTTCTGACTTAATTGAAAGAATGTTTGGTTATACGGGGTAAATATATTCATGCCATTATGTTTATTGACGGATAAATACCTACAAAGGATAAAATAAATAAAATACGTGCATTCTTTAACAACACAAAAAAACATTTACCTTTGTTATCGCCTTTATAGGCTTTACCTGGAGCATGTAGAGCAAACATCCAAATTGAAAAATAAGAAAAGTAGCATTTCTGAGAAATAATCAATATTACATTTCACATTTAGTTATATTTATTTTAATATAAATTACCGCATATTAATAAAATAAATGAGATATTTGTACCTGGGCAAGAGTCAAATTGTTATCAAAATAGAATAATTTAACGGACTTAAAATTCAGAGAAATTAATGTTTGAAAAATGAATTTTTCTTATACATGGTTTTAAATAATAAATAAAATAATTAATTAATAAAGAAAATGTATTTTTTAAAGGTATAAATTGTCTTAACCTTTACCATACCGCGGTATAAAATATCCTACGCAGCCATGCTGTCAACTCGTGTTATTGCAAGAAATTAGAGTTTTGTAAGCACTTTAATGGAAAAAAAATGCTTAGTTAATGTCATAGTTACCATAAATATAATAAAAAATGATAAATATAATAATTTAATACGTTTATTTTATTCTCAAATGTTATTCTTATAACACATTCGTCAAAAGACCCATCTAACATGATCTTTATCTTTATCTCTTTTTATTTAAATTAATGTGTGATCTTTCTCATACGGTACAAGTGATATCTTTAACGCAGATAGCATGCAACGCGTCAATTTTATACATCATTAAATTTAAAAAATAATATTTTTATTATGATTCGCTTTGCATAATTCATTTTCTAAACGCAAATGATTTTTGTAGGACTACGTAAAATGCAAGTTTAACATTATGTATATTTATAGAAATTCGATTTAATTGGCTCAGTAGACCCATGTTACTGTGTGGCTAGGGAAGGGTTAATTACGTAGTAACGGATAGTTTACTGGTGTACTATGTAACGTTTAGGCCCGAGCTAAATTTTTAATCTGTTAAATAGATCAATTTAAAGGTTTTAAACAACATAAATAACTGAATAAAATTAAAATATTACTGTTTAAAAAAGTATTTCGTTATAACCCTTTATGGTGCAAATGAATAATTTTGGAATTTAATTTGAACTAACGTATTTAAAAAAAAAAGATAATTTTCGAGGAACATCGCAAACTTTACGCAATTGGATCAATTTATTAACCAAAGAACATTCTCGACAATGTATTGAGATACTAAGGTTAACTTTATTATAGGTGATATTAGAAATTTAGGCCTTAATAATTTTTTTAACAATTAAACTTGGTTTTCATAAATAAATAAAATAAATAAGAAATAACGTTAATTTACATTAAGAAAATATTGTCAAGAAAAAAGTAATTGATAGTTTACTAGTTTAGTGTTTAGTTTAGTTTAGTTTACTAGTATTATAATACTTATGGTACGAAAGTTGTCAGTTAAATATACAGGCTTGATTTATATTCAATAATTGCGTGAAGTGCGCACCCCTGGCTTTAACATAAATACATATAATATACATACATATTATATCTAAACGAAAACGGCTTTTATAACCTGTATCTTATTGTTTATCAAAAATAACATTTTGTTAGCTTAATTTGTTACTTCAGATCCATTCCACATGCAAACGATCTCATGTAAACATATTCATAAACACATACACTATATACCTAATTGGTCACGTAATTAATACCACAATACATGATGTGTTACCAGGATATTATGTGATGCGTGTTATGACACGGTAAATATACATAATACGTAAACACATCTGATGTATATAGGCATGCATGTTATGTATAATATTACAACAATTTTAAATAAATTACCAATTTATGCGTGGGACTGAGAACATATTTAAAAAATTGCATTCGCTTTATAGCTTGCATAACTTTGGACTGATGAGTAAATATAATAATTTTCTCTCATTAACCTAAAACTGCACTTTAATCTATTTTGATACGAAAAAGCACTTTAAATTTATTAGTGATATTTCAGTGTAATTTTAAGGTAAATATTTCAGTGTAATTTTAAGTTAAGTATTTCAGAGTAATTTTGAATCAAAAGAAGTTACGAAATAAAAAATACTGATTTTCCGATTTTCATGAATGATAGACGTTAATAAATGTATGTTTGTTTGATTTTGATTAGCTTGAGATAAAAATATAGAGAGATATAAAATATATAGAATATAGAGATATAGAAAATAGAAAGAGATTGAGACTTGAGATAAAGCATTGGAATGATAACGCATTGCGTGCTGTAATCGCTGTCCCCCGTGATAAGTGCCTTTCACTGAAAGAGACGGATGTGAACAATACCTGGTGTAATATGCATAACACATTTTTGTCTCATGATCAAGAAGTAGTCATGTAAGAGTTTTTTTTTGCAGAGTTTTTTACAGGCGACCATACTGCTTAGATATACCATTAGATTTGTTGCAGATTTTCATATTATTTTTTTTGTCAAATTATTAACCTTTTTATTTCAAAGTGTACGATTCTCTTCCATTTTTCACGCAGTTCACGCAAGGGGCAATAGACACATAAAACAATGAAATCAAACATTCGGTGTATATTTTAATTTTTACAACTAAACTGGTCATTTTCACTACTATGGTGTTGAGAGGTGCAGTTCCTCTCATCATCAGGTGATAACTAAACTAAATACAGTATTGTAGTCTATTCGTGATTTAATTTAGTTATCACCCGATGATAAGAGGGATTGCACCTCTCGAAACTATAGTAGTGACAATAATGTATGTATAGTACAAAGTTTAGTTGTGAAAATTAATAATTTACTTGTGAAAAATAGTTGTTAAGCTTAATATTATAAATAACCAAATCTTTTAAATTTGTTTTCATATTAGTTCTTACTTATTCACTCATCATTTTATAGTTTTGTTTTTATCTATGCTTGTATTTTTAATTTCAGTATATATTGTTTCCTGAAGATGATACCGTAGGTATCGAAACATGTAGAAAATTAATAAATAGTGGTTTAAGCAAAGTATTTTGTATAATTATTAACATTTTTTCACTTTACGATGGTATAATATCAATTCTCCGTGGCAAATTGAGTATCGAAGCTTTTACATTCCAATATGATCCCTTTGCATTTCCTCGAAACATAAAAATCTCACCGTGAAGCCACCGAAACATCTGGAAACAAACTTTTCCGGAAACGGAAAGCTCCAAGGAGAGTAGGCATCTGTCGCCCTCCCCCTGCACTTGTAAGCGGTCTCAAACAAACCGGAAAAAGGCTTTATATCAATTGCAAGCGATCCGTTGTTCGCCAACAATACTAAATGTGTTGGTGCGGGAGATTTTTGGGACAACGGAAAAATGTCTGGAGTACGTTTTTTATGTTTGTTTAACATTTTATATTGTATTATGTATTGTATGCGAACTGTTTTTTCATCATTCATTCAAAGAAAATATTTTATTTTATGAAATAATGTAAATATCCATTAGTTTCATTCCTCCAATCTATTATTGTTTTGTTAAAATAGACTGTATTTTGAGATAAAAAATATTATACATAAGTTTTTTCATGAATATTTCGGCAATTGATTAGTCCGTAAGAAAATTTCTCTAAAGTACTTCTTTTCGTTCTTCAAACGATTCCTTTGTGACACCTATATTGTGACATTTTGATATCCTTGACGACTCTGCTCCATCTATCTCTGCATTTCATAGTTTGGAGAGATATTGCAATGGATAGGTAGTAGCGTCCTTAATCTGGACGGTTGGTCGAATTGGAGATCGCTCTGCTCTTCAGTCTTTTATATTTCCAGTCACAATTAGTTTTCCAGCGATGTGTCCGAAACATTTAGGGATTTGTGCATATTGCTGGAAACTTCTTGATTTTTACACTAAATAATAAGCTTAACAAATGGCTGTACGATTGAACTTTGTAAGAGTGGCTAGAGTAGACAATTAATGGATCTATCTAGTGTAAGAGTGTAACTTTTACTGATGTCTGTGTTAACCTAAATACGAAAAGGTCAAATCGGAAGTACTTAAACAGTATTGAACTGAAAATGAATTATGAATATAATCACAACGAAATGTAATCAAAAAGAGTGAAGAGTAATTAATTGCAATTGTACATTATTGTAAAAGTGTAATTTTTACCCCCGTAACATAACATTTTATAACTTTATAAAAGGGTAATTTTTTTTTAAATTTGTCATTATTATCTCTATGAAACAATAAATAAAAGACTAAGAAAGCACAATTTGAAAATGTCCATAATACAAACAATTAAAAATGATATTTGAATAATTTTTTGCAAATTTTACATTGTGAATTTTATTCATTTTAAAATAAATTATTAAAATCTTTATTTTTAACCACTTAATCAATTAAAATGGTCATTATTTAATATCAACATTGAATTATAAATACCATTAAACAAATAGCACTTAATAACGGGTACAATACAGAATTAATAGATAGGATTTTATTGAATAAATTAAAATAAAATTTACTAGTCAATTTTTATGTAGTTCACAGATAAAACATAATAATAATAATGATTATTGGCGTAGGATTTTATTCATTAATAATTTTTTAAATTAAATATCTCACAAAACATTAGACCGGCATTTTACACAAAGACTAATATAGGAAAACTTCTCATAAATTCCAAAGACAAAGATGATAAATTTAATAATTCCTGTGTTTATTACAAACTTAGCTGTAAAGATAGTACAGCTTTCTATATTGGATAAACAGGTCGAAATTTTAACATAAGAATCAAATAGCATTTAAGATGTTTAAATATTAATGGTTTTTCAGAATTTTCCAATCATTTATTAGAAAATAATCATACTTTTTATAAACATTTGCGATTGTCTGTTTTATATAAAACAATGTTGGTCTTAAATTACATAATTTAGAATCATTAGAAATAAGCAAAATGTGTAATATTAACCAAAATATTATAAAAAATCTAAACATTTTTTTTTCTAATAATTGTGTATCGTTAAGTCAATTTTTACATCTTTCATCATCGTAACAATTTATGTTAAATACTAGATATATTTTTTTAATAATATATATATATATATATAATTTTAAAAACATTAGAACAATTTGACATACATAGTTTTAGTTAGTTTATTTGACATCCTGACGAAGGAAATACTATTTTCCGAAACCGGTTAGAGTAATTAATTATAATTCATAAAGTGGTTAAAAATAAAGTTTTAAATAATCTAAATTAAAATTATAAATAATATCTTTTCAATGGTGAAGTATGATGTTAATAAAACGGTACATTACTCCTAACAATGAAGTTAATTATTGAGGTTAATTTTTTTACCGTGAATGTTAAAAGGTAGAGTTGTATAGGGCGAGTTTGCCCTCATTATCATGTTATCCATAGAAATAATTATAAAGTTAATTAGAACTCTCCCCAATTTCATTCATTAAAGAGTTTTGTTTGCTCAAACAGAGGGACACCGTTTAATCACTTGAAAGTGGGTTTCCTACTTTTCATCCGCATTATGAAAGAGATCGGATTATTTTCAAGGCACGATTTTTATTGAGAGATTAAAATAAAAGGTTGTACTGTGTTGACTTTTGATATTTTAAGCGTAAAAATATTTTTTTATAAAATATAATTTAAGACTCAATTATGACTTCATTATATTATGTTTGACATTGCGGTAAAAAAAAGCTTGATACTGAAGTAGCCACAAAGTTTTAGCGTATTAGAAAAGGGCTGCCATAATTTTTCTTCTTTTAAAATGTGGGATTTTGATGAGATTACTGATTTAATTGGAAATAAATGTTTCAAATTACAATGACGATCAATGTTATCGACGAAAATTTTAATAAGTTTAATTTAGTTTGTTATATCAATATATCTAATATATAGTAATAAACCAATCTTGTCGTTAGTCTCTCATTTTATACCAAGAGATGCAAGTAAATATATTAAGCTCGAGAATGAAAAATCATTAAATATTAATTTAATGTATTAATTATAAATATATACATATAAAATCAATTTTGTCGAAAAATATTGTTTTTGCGCTACCGGAATCCCGGCTATTCCGGTAGCCAAAAAATTGATTGATATGTATACATTTATAATTAAAAAATTTATTTTATATGTATATATTTATAATTAGTATTTAAAATATCACAGACCGTCTGTTCTGAATAATTACAACTTCACACTAAGAATGTGTTCTCCTTAATAAGAAAAATCATTAATTTACTACTGGTGGGATAAGATTCCGTGGATTGTATCGATTAAAATTAATGGTTAGTTGATGCAATCCGAATTGAAAAAAGAAAGGAATATTGGCAAATGGGACTGGCCTACCTTGATCTCGGTCCTGGGTTAGACGTCAAGTTTCACCTCTAGTTGACTCGCACTTTCGTAGTTAAGAACGGAGATATCACTCCACTCCTAATGTTATAGTACACCGCTTCTTTTTCGTGGTCTGTATTAACCGCTCGGCGCCGGAATGCAATTTGATTCCATGTCGGCGAAATTCCTAGTGATGATAGAGCGGGAAAGGTATATTATTGTTTATTAGACAAACGGAATGCACAGGGAGTATTCAATTTCCGTCAACAACTATATTATTATATCATTCTTTTATGCGGTGTTAATAATTATGGAAATGAATTCAGTCTACTTCGTCAGATCCACTTATTTATTGAATATTGAGTAAGTGAAATGACGTGGCATGACGTAATGTATTATCTTAAAAATATGTATCTGTCTATTTATAACAGATAACTACTTTAATCGATTGCAAAATTCTAGTTTTCAATAGACTTATATAGCTTCTCTCTGGCAGCCTTCTGAATTTAATATGATAACGAGTCTCATGTCAAATCGATACATATTGTACAGGTTTGACTCTGGTATGATGGTACCAGAGCCAACCTATATCAGTCAACGACTGAATGTAATAAAAAATGTAATAATTGTTACATATAATAAAGGAAAAAAAAGTTAACTATGAAGGGGGCCATAAAATTTTAGTAACCAACTGCCGGAACGTAACTAACTGTTCAAACTTTAAAATATTTTCCAAAAAAGCTTTGAAGATTCTTTAAAACGCGTTGCTTTGTTGAGTGGAACCGAAGCGAGAGTAAACAACTCTCAAAACGATTCCGGGATAGGGTAGGACCCTTTGGGGTTTCTTTTATTCAATAGACATTTTTAGTGTAATAAAATATTAAATTTTCACAGATTTTATATTGGTCCCATGTAATATTATGGAATGGTGAACATCATACTGGAGATGAGATCGCAGATCACTTTAATCGAGGATAAATATTGTTAAGCCTCGTGTAAACGTTAATTTGACATTTATGAGCAGTGTTAGCAATCGATGATATGTGGCGAGGGTCACCGATGACAACACCATTTTCAAACATTCAAACAGTATGTTAATGCTAGGCGTTCAGGGATTGGTCACCGGATAATTTGCATTGATTATAATTTGGGAGCCCTACCATACGTATCCTTACGCAACACACGCGTGTATTTAAATAATACTACAACCATTCATTGTACTTAACCGAGACCAATATTCATTTTTATTATTATAAATCTTTGCACGCCAATCACATATATGTATCCTGCCACTTCTCCGAAGAATATTTGCATTTTTTCTAATCTATTGTGCGCTATCTAATTCGCTATTGTTCACAATCTATTGTGCGGCTACTTAAATTGCAATATTGTGATCATTTGGATATAGCGATTGACTATAAGCGACGACCATCCGAGCCACATTAAATTATTACGACTATTTTCATATTTAAATTGTTGTCGGATATTTAAAAAAACGAAACTTGTGGTTGTCGAAAAATTTCAAATCCAATCAATGTGTAATGCTGATTTTTGACATAATTTGTTCAGAATAATTATAATAAATGGCATGAGTTGTATTAAAAAAATACGTACAAGCCCCCAGAAGTGGGATCGTTATATAATAAAAAAAAAATAATGTGGGGAATAAAGTGAACGTTGCATTAAATGTCCTGTTGTTATAAATACCCCAGAAAGTTCCGTAAACACTTATACAATTTTTAAACTTACTAGAAAATTTTTATGTAGTTACAGATAAAACATAATAATGATTATTATTGGCGTGGGATTCTATTAATAAATACAAATTTGAATTAAACATCTAAACACCTACCACAAAACATTACTCCGGCATTTTATACAAATAATAATATAGGAAAATAACTATAGGATAATAGATATAGAATAATATAGGACAAAAATGATAACTTTTTTCTAAATTAGAAAAACAGGTCGAAATTTTAACATCAGAGTCAAAGGGTATGTAATATGTTTAAAAAGTAATGATTTTTCAGAAATTTCCATTAATTTATTAGAAAATGATCATACTTTAGATCAAAAATTAGGATTGTCTGTTTTACATATGGATAAACAATGTTCGTCGTAAGTTAAATAATTTAGAAACATAAGAAATAAATAAAATGTATAAAATTAACCAAAATATTATATATAACTTACTAAATTTAGCCGTAAGTCCTATTCTATTTTTTTTTTAAAATAATTTTGTAACAAAGTCAATTTCCACAATTTAATTTGTTTAAAGACATTAGAATGTGATAATAATATTTTTGATTAGTTAATTTGACATCCCGAAAAAGAAAATGGTTGTTCCCGAAACCAATTGGTGAATTAATTAATATTTAAGTAGTTAAAAAAACAAATTTAAAACTAAAAAATATACATTTTTCGTCAGATCCGGCCTGAAATTGAAAATCGTCCATCGAAACACGATATTAGAGAAGGGAAGCCGCCTTCCGTTTTCAATATTCACACCTTGTTTCGCACTTATGAATAAAAAGATTGGACTATCCCACTCTGCCCTCCTCCCCTGCCTGCCCCCAGAGCTCAGAGCCCAGAGCCAGTCCTCGTTAATAAAGTGTCTCGGCAGTGCCAGCCATGAATTAAACATTGGTCTATCTATTATTATTTGTTAGGTCCCTGGAGTTAGTTCGCTTTATTTTTCAGACGCTCATCTCCTTCTCGTCGAAGGGGGTGCGTAAGTGTTTCTCGCTCTGGTGCGCGATGTCACGGCCAATCTCCTCTCGTTTTGGAGATGGAGTGAAATGGATAGATGAAGAAAAATCGTGTTTGTGTGTTAAAATAATTTAAACTGAATCTGTAACTTGGCGCGGATGCATTACTTATCTCTGAAATAAAATGTAGAGGGTAAAGTAACGTAGAAAAACCTGTTAAAAAGACTTCAAAATGACTTTCTGCGCTATGTTTAATAATTGCCTACCTTATATTGTAAATTAATAAAAAATTTTAAATACTAAATTAATGTATTAATTGTAAACATATACATATAAAATCAATTTTGTCGAAAAATATTGTTTTTGCGTCACCGGGATTCGAACCTGGATCTCTATTTCCAATCCGGGGAAGTGCACTACCATTGTGCTATAACGCCAGTATTTTTCTTGACAAATTTTCGAACCTATATGTTACATTTTTCAAATTAATACACCTGTCGTTCCACTATTTGAAAGCCATCTACATTATTTTTACAGAATCTCAAATACCTTTGAGTAAACCGACTGCAGACGCCAGAATTATCAATTCATTTTTATTAAATTTTGGACACATTGATACAACATATATTATTAAGGAAAACACATTCTTATCGTGAAGTTGTAATTATTCAGAACATAGGTCTGTGATATTTTAAATACTATTTATATATTTCAGTATTTAAAATATCACAGACCTATGTTCTGAATAATTACAACTTCCCGATAAGAATGTGTTTTCCTTAATAATAAAAGATTGTTTTTTAGAAAAGAAAATTCTTAGTATTTTGACACCGTTGTGGCTATTTGCTGTTAATAATATAATATTTTATTTAGGTATATGTAAATATCAACATCTAGAGTTACATAGTATACACATATCACTCAATTTGGTGACGTGTTTTGATTGTATGCAATATTGACGTGCTTGTAGTCTAGTGGTTACGATACTCGTCTAGTGATCTAGTGGTCGGGGGTTCGAGCCTCGTACAAGAAGGCCATCAAGTTAGATCTATTTTCGTAGCACAAGCGTTTAGTTTAGTCTGAAAATAGTAAGAATGACAAGAGATGTGACACGTATTTCGTGTACGCATCTCTACTTAATATATATATATATATATATATATATATATATATGCAGTCGAACTTGGTTATCTCGAGTACGAAGCAGGTAGCTAAATTTGATCATTATAACCGTTACTCGTTATTACAAAAAATATTTAATATCTAATTACATTCAATTACATTATTTTTTAACAAAATTCAAAATACTGCTCTGTTTTAAAGTTTAAAACTTGCTACTACTTACTGCGCACACAAAATAAACACCCATTGTTTTTTTTTCTAAGAATTCACAAACCTGAAAGGAATCGTAAATAATAAGGAACCTTGTCGGCAGACGCTGCGTTCGATTTTGTGACTTCTCAAGAACTATGATTTTTTGACTGTGTAGTGTATTTTGTTCACTTGTTAACAATATTTTTGTACATTATATCAGTGAAACGAATATAACAGTGAAGAGTTGTATGAAAACAGGCTTGAATCAAAATAATAATAAGTATTTCTTCATTACAACTGTGCTCGATATAACCGAGGACTGTATATACTTAATATGAAACACTAAAATTTATTCCACAACACTTATGATTATTTCCCTGTTTCATCTTGCAGTAACGAACGGGATGACATTCTATCGCCCGTAGATTTATTCAACGACAAGGATATCGACAATCAAGTGCCGAGGGTGAAACTCCTTCCGCCGGTAGGGGGCGGAATACAAATAAGAAACGGTCTTACAAACTCTAACGCAATATTTAACTATTGTGCGCCCGAAGAGGGAGGAAATTCTACTCCGCATGTTTGATTCCCTACAAGTTACCGCGGAAACTTGAAATTATTGAAATACGCTGTACTTCGAAAATAACTTTTCAATTTAGATACAGAAACATCACTTATATATGTTTTGGTATTTACAAACCAAAGTTCGATTATGTTTTTCAAAAAAATGTCGCAATTCAATCAATATTTACAATGTTTGTAAATTATTTAAATGATTCCAGCTATATAAAAAATATAGTACTTTTAGAAAAACCTATATCGTTTTGAGCCAATTTTTATTTTATTAATATTTAATAAATAAATATGTAATAATGACGTGGTGTAGTTGGATGTCGCACTTCCTCGAATAGGAAAAGATCGTGGCTCAAACCCATGTGGCAGCTAAAATATTTTTTCGATAAATTGAGTTTATCTGTATGTATATCTTTTTAATTGATGCATTTAATTTGTATTAAAATATCACAGAACTATGTTCTGAAAAAATTACAACTTCGTAAAAAAAGGTGTTCTCGTTAAAAATATATATATATATATATATATGTTATTAAAATCGGGAGTCCTGACAACTCTGCTATACAAGTGAATCATTTACTTTTACCTATATCTTCTCTAATTTATAAAATGTTTATAAAGTTTTTGAATTTTATTTATTTATAGATTGATAGGTTTATTGAGTCATCTGTATATACTGTGGTATAATATATGAATATTTTGAACAAACTATTAAAATTTTTTGGTTTAATATTTATATGGTTAAAGAAAATAATAACAAAAAAATAAAAACTAATAATATATATAAAATAAGAGCAACAAATACGCGATACAATAACATTATATTGGGTTACTACTTTTTATTACATATATACGTCTTTCAAAAATACACCGAAATAAAACATAATTAAAGAATTGTGTATAGGAGTTTGTCTGGTACTTTTTGAGAGTATTTACGATATATAATATAATACACAATTTCTAGAATTTTATAAATAATTTTAAAATAATATTTTTATCATCATGATATGAAATGAGGAATTACAATGATTAAGTATAGCACAAACCGTCTTTGGTATTAGGTTTCGGGGATCGGTCTTTAATACCTCGTATCTTCATAGAATAAACACTGTAACTTGTTTGTTTGAAAATATTAATATTGAGACATTTTTTATCCTCGTATTTAAAAAATCTGTGTATTTATCGGGTTATTTGATTCGCTGTAGGCTCGAGCTCCAACATTTCCATAAAAAATGTATATTTTAATATAAAAATATGATACATAAACGTCTACACTTTTATTTAATAAACTTCTAAATGTTCTAGATAAGCTGGGCACACCTATTTATTTGAAAGATATCAATCAAGAATTATAATTTACGTGTGCTTTTATGCATTTCAAATCATTTAACTTTTAATATACGACACACGAGAGTTGAATAAATTCAGGTATTTTGAAGGTTTAAGAACTGGCGGGAGATCGACCCGCATGCTTTGTCCTCTTATTATGTAGATCGTTAAAGATACCAAGATGGTTTATGCTTACCTGAAATTCAAGATAATCTCCTGTGTACAAAGTTTTCGTAACCCTTTTACTTAAAGGTCTGACGGTAGAACAGGTTGTGAGAGGGAGGACCAGGTTATGAGAGGTTAGAGGAGATTGTGAGAGGGTACAACTTGAGAAAAAGATTGCGAGTATTTTTATTGCTGGAATATACAAATAATATTTAACTATGAAGTTTCTTGAGGGTGCAGAAAACTAAAGCTTATACTAGTTTGTGTAAAAGTAATTCATTTTATTGATAAAAAAATGTATAATTTTTTATTTATTTCAACTTATCAATGGTTTTTTTTACCTCACAGCTTAATTATGCAGCCTGTTTTTTGCGAGTGCCTTTAAAAAATAATAAATATACATCTGAATTTCTATTTACTGATTTTATAACTTAAAACTTTTTTTAAATTATTAGTTAGCAAAGGAACAAAATAGTTATTATGGATTTAGTTACATACTACAAATATTATTGCATTCTGTAAATCTGATATCGATTACAACAAACATTCACTATGTTTTATTACTGGTAGGATGGGATGTCACGCATGTGAAACAGAATGAATAAGAGTTTCCTATGGATACGAGTATATTAAGTACAAAATTAGTACGTTGCTTCTTGGTACATGGTTCCATATTGTTCATAAGATTGTTATTGCCTTGTATCAAACTGAAACTGCTTAATCGTAGAAAAAAATTGTTAATAATTATAATTATAAATACTTTTAACATGCAAAATATAACTATCTAGAGTAACTTAAGTGTATCTTACTAACTAAATTACCGTCACGTCGTGTATCCACAGGAGGGATGGCAAAGAGGACCACACGTAAAATACTTGCCTCATACATACATCATATCACGTATACTTGTTAATTGTTAAGGCTTCTGAGAGGACAGCTATCGTACATGTATTGTATAATATCTTATATTTTATTATATTCTAGAAATAAATAGATGCTTCTGGTGCTATCAACACTAGCGTCATGGTAAGAAAGATATATGACGCCAGTGTTGATGGCACCAGAAGTAGACGATGTCCGCGAAAGACTTGGCACGACTGGATGCTGAAGGATGGTCCTATTAGAACAATCGTCGAGCATGTATGAATGTGGATGAGACGAGAATTATGTGTCAGGACAGAAAAGTGGTGTGGCACTCTACTCTGCACACTACCGCGGGGAAACGGCGTGATGGTAAGTAAGTAAGATAGAATATTCTGTTAAATCAAACTTAATTGAATTGAGAAAGGATCCCTGGCCGTATGGAACATACGACTGATGAGAAGATGGTAAAGAAAGTATTAAAATCAACAGGGTATTTGTGAAAAGCTGGCATGATTCGTAACACTAGACATTGTAGGATGACCCTGTTAGAAAGTTCAACAATCGAAGAGCCTGCAGAGAAGAAACAAGAGTACGGCGTTGTACCTTATCTGCTTACTCCTGCAATAAAACAGAATGTTGACAAGTTAGTTGCATACTACTAGGTATAATACTTTTACTATATTATTTATGCTAGATAAATCAAGATCAAGAAATCATGCTTTTAAAATTGCAAAAAAATTGATGTTGTAAATCAATCATACATACTACTACATAGACAAGGGAAATGCTATTTACGTTGATAATACTTGTGGTCACCATTCACACTTCTATTGTGACTTTAAATATAATTCTATAGACAGTGAATCTGAAAAATTCTTATATCTTTCGACTTGCACCATCTAACACACTTGTCGTGTATATTTTGGTTCACAACAGTGTGAATTAATTATTTTATGCATATGAATTGTCTAAAAGAATAATCCAAACACTCTGACCGTCGTAGCAGGCAGTGTGGCAATCTCCCCTCAGCCGCCGCGCCGCAGGTTTTCGTGAAGCGGGGCGAGCCAAGGGCGCCATTTTAATTCTCCCCCAAACTTCTCCTTAATCAATGTCAATTCCCGTCCAGCCGCCAGGGAGTACCTGAGAATTAATTTAAATTATCTCCCCAGCGGTAGTGATAGTGAGAAATGAATGATAATACATTTCGCCTTCTGTCATTGCCTCTCCGTCCTCAGAATCCTTTGCATCTTTCGGTGGACCGAAATGAGACCTTCGCTTATCTTTTAACCGCGGCCAGTGACGGCTTGGAATGTTTTTAGTTGGAAAAAAACGTTTAATATTTATTTTAATTGAATATAACATATACACACATTACATAACTTTATTACGTATTTAATAAACAGTCAAAAATAACGTAAATACGTCATTAAAACTAACTTACTGTCACTCCGTTTCTCCGCGGGGATAGGATAGAGAGATAGATGTAAAGCCACACTATTTTGTACTTCAAGCTATTATGTAGGCCGATCTCAATATTCACCTGATTATGCCAAGTCATGTATTAAGTATCGATAAAATTAGACAGAAATTATGATTTAACTGAAATTTCCCCACTTTTGAGTACTTAATGGTACTGGTAATACGCATATTACTTGTGTATAACTACTTATTGTATTTTTTTATGTACATTGAATTAAATAACAAAAATATAGATGCTAAGACTTATTAAGAAATATTCGGTAAAATCATATTGAATCATTAATTATTAAGGAAAACACATTCTTATTGTGATGTTGTAATTATTCAGAACATAGGTCTGTGATATTGATTGAGGTCCGGATTGGAAATAGAGATCCAGGTTCGAATCCCGGTGACGCAAAAACAATATTTTTTGACAAAATTGATTTTATATGTATATATTTATAATTAATACATTAATTTAGTATTTCATATTGAATCATAGTTTTTATCTTTCTTTATGTAATATTTAAAAATGAACTAATATATTGGCTAGATTACATTTGGTAACTGAATGTTTATTAATTTTCCCAACGGTTCTATCTTTGTACTGGGTGCCATAAAATAAAGAGTATATAATCCTTATTTTTACATGTTAAATATTTTAAAAGAATTTCAACGTTTTCACTTAAAAATCTCCCCCACTCTGACAGGCAAATGTCTCGTGAAACATGGCTTATATAACTTTTGTTATATTTCATCTAGCTTTGCTTAAAATAAGACGACTTGTGTGAATAAGATATGGATATAAGATTGTTAATTCTTATTTTTTTATCGCAAAAATTCATTGATTGTAGAATTCGTCAACATTTTTATAAATAAAGGAAATACGGTTTCGTTAATTACTTTAAATTACATTTCTAAGTATTAAATGTAATATATATTATTGCAATTGTATTAATATCGAGAATGTCAGTATTTCCTTAATGTGATATTTCATCACACTATGGAGTGAAAAACGAAATAGCAGTTAACTAAAGGGCGTTGAAAAAAACATTACTTTTTATACGAGGTATTTTAACAAAAGGAAAATAACTGTTTTTACCCTTCATTGCTTTGTAAAATGTATGGTTCAAATTAGTACACGTCATATCTGATACAAAGGGAATATTAAAACCACTTTCGAGTAAAATATTTTACAGAAACCAGACGAACTCTTTTATAATTAATTTAATATCATATTTTTACTCTGTTCACGGTATTATTTTACTACGGTTCACGGTATTATTCTATTCCCTTAAATATTATATAATAATGGATTTATCAATGAACGCCTTCTCATATAAAGCGACAAATTTGTTGATTGTTGATTGAGAGAGTTTCTACATATAATAAGATAGTATACATTTAGATACGATGCCCGCCTGAATAAAATATTCTAATTTTCAAAGCCAACAATGCCCAAAAGTAAAAAATTAAACATATCTAAATACACAGAGAAACAACTTATTACTATATTAATTACTTTATAGATTATTTAACTTTGTTTAGTAACTTAATTTAAACAAAATATTATAAATCACTAACTAAATTTAACCACAAGTCCTGTTCTAAAAATTTTTCAAATAATTTTGCATCAAGTCAATTTCCACATCTTTCATCATAACTATTTAAGTTAAGTACAAAATTATTATTTTTAAATAATAATTATTTTAATAAAATTTTTTTTAAATAATTTTTTTAGAATATCGTAAAAAATATTTTTTTGCTAGTTAATTTTACATCGTGAAGAAGACACTGGTGTTTTTCGAAAAAGATTGATGTTCAAAAATTACTCAGTAAGTGGTTAATTGTAAAGAAAGTGAAATAATTTATAAAATAATGATAATGTTTTATTTTTGATGAGAAACATTATTTTTAACCTGTCATTTAAGGCTCTTAATTTACATTTTTCGGCAGAAATGTAATGTGTTACGTTACACGCTTTCACAAATTTTATTAATCTTATCAAGTTTCCTCTAGATGCTAGGTCTTCTATACCTCATTCTGATTTGTGGCTCTTGCTAGGGTGCTTCTCTGAATCTTATACTTTGGGCACTTACCAAGAATGTGGTCCACATCTTCCATTACATTACACTCTGAGTAAAGTGGCGAACTGAACAGATTCATTCAAAATTGTATTCTTACAAGAGCGTCTCTTGATCTTATTCTACATAATATTTTTAATTCGTCTCTTGTCAAAATCAACCGCGAACGATGATTTTAAGTGACTGGCGTATTACTCCTTAAGATAAACATTTTTCACAATTGGAATGTTTATCTTTATATCTAGACGTATTTTATTTTTATCAGTTGGGTTGATGTTATCTATATATGATATTTATAGTTAGAAATATCTAAAAAATGTATATATTATCTCGACAACAAAATTTTTTTATAATCGATTGCAAAAATTCTTGTAGGTGTTCATATAACACAAATTTGAATTATATGGTGCTCCGATTATTTTTCTAACTCTTACACTCTTAAAAATTATGTTGGTATCTAGAATGTACAATTGCAATTGATGTATAATTGCATCCAAGTAGGTAGTAGTTAAATCTATACTAAGTAAGTTAAGGAAAGCTATGGAGAAAAACTTTATATAACTACAAAACCTGCTCAAAAGATCATTCGATTTCTTTCTTAGTGCATATATTTTATGTCTTGCTCAGAATACAATTGACTTTTAGGATACGTGTATATGACGTACATACAAATTAGCCTTCGATTCTCGGATTTTTCTGAGATTCGGTGATCAGTAAAGATCGGCGTGCATCAGTCGGACAATGCTCTGCGTACAAAATGCAACAGATAACGAATGACTTCGAACACTCGGATGATTCTGTAATACCCTTTACACAAGTTTTGAGATTAATGTAGTATCTGTACACACGCACCTTTAGGGTATGAGAGTTGCTATGGCGTGCGAGGACGTGTGAAGTGATGGAGTAAAAGTATATTAATAAGCTTCCGTTGGATGAAAGTTTATTCCATAAAAAGTTTTGTTCTTGTTCTTAATAGTTCTTATAGTGCCCAAACTCTCATTCTCCTTTATAATATAAATTAGAATTAAAAAAACGCGTTACATGTATCAGAAAATAAATTGTAGTTTGAAATAAGTAAATAATTAAAAATTAAAACCGTGAGGGATGAGGATACTAACAGCTGCTATTAATCTTAAGCTCTTTACTAATACTAGCTTCATACGAAGTTCAACAGGGATAACTATTTTTAAATAAATTTACGTATTAAAATTAAATATGAGTGTTAATAATGTATACCTACGTACATACAAAAAATAAATCAGTGCAGTAAATTTTAAAACAAAAAATCATTTAAGGCAAATATACACGTGAAAAATTGACACCATATTCTGTTAGGGAAATAACAAGACGATAGCGCACTTGATCGGCATGTGATATATTGGGCTCAATACTTAACGCCCTCAATTTTTTATTTATTTCAAAAAGGTTATGGAAATGCATGGTAACGATTTGTAGTACCAGTAAAGGAGAAAATAAAACACAAGATAAAAGTGAAGTGTACACCAATATTATTTTCCTGGGGACCCTGCTGCATGGCGTTGTATGTTAAATATTAATATGAGTAAGACTGTTATTTTCGTCGATTTTTTCGCCTCACAAACCGTAATATACGAGTTCCAATTATTAATACGTAACTTTTCCTAATTGGGAGCACTCAGTAATTTTATTAATTACTACTGTACTAATCCTACTAATTATTTTTCCTTCTCTGAAATAAGTTTTATTAAAAGTAGTCGTACTATAGGTGAGGACTATTATTTACACACACTCTGTATAGTGCCATTATTAAATTATTATATATGTAACATAGAAGATAGGACTTTTGTTTTAATTGATTATATTAAATTCATTTATTATCAGTGATAGTTTAAATAGTGCTATTTACCAAATTTTAAAATTATTTCTTACAAAATATGTTAGTACTCTTTCTATTATTATATAGACCGGGTTTAGCTATGAAAATGATATCTTACATGTATGTAATAGCCGTCAAATCGACTATAATTTTAATGTCTACATAATGTGGTACTTCAATACTTTTTGTTTATTTATAAACGGAAGAAAAAATGTGTAATTTGATACATTTTTTCAATAGTATCTCAATTTAATTATTGCAATTACAATAACATCAGTATATATTTTATACAGTATATATAAAAATTCAAGTAAATTTAACCACAATTCCCATTCTAAAATTTTTTCCTATTTATATTCTAATTATTTTGCATCATCGAGTAATAATTTAAGTTAGGTACTAAATTTATTTTTTAAATAATTATAGTTTTATTATGGAGAACACATTTTTATTGTGAAGTTGTAATAATTCAGAACAGACGGTGTGTGATGTTTTAAATACTAATTTAATGTATTAATTAAAAATATATACATATAAAATCAATTTTGTCGAAAAATATTGTTTTTGCGCTACCAGGATTCGAACCTGGATCTCTATTTGCAATCCGGGGAAGTACACTACCAATTGTGTTATAGCGCCAGTATTTTCATGATAAATCAATGTATCCAAAATTTAATAAAAAATGAATTGATAATTCTGGTGTCTGCAGTCCGTTTACTCAAAGGTATTTGAGATTCCGTAAAAATAATGCAGATGGCTTTTAAATAATGGAACGACAGATGTATTAATTTGAAAAAATGTAACATATAGGTTCGAAAATTTGTCATGAAAAATACTGGCGCTATAACACAATTGGTAGTGAACTTCCAAGGATTGCAAATAGAGATCCAGGTTCGAATCCCGATAGCGCAAAAACAATATTTTTCGACAAAATTAATTTTATATGTATATATTTATAATTAATAAATACATTAAATTAGTATTTAATTATTGTTTTTTTTTAAATAGATTCTGTTAAAAAAACAATAACATATGTTTTTGATTAGTGAATGACATCCTGAAGAAGAAAATGACATTTTTCGAAATTGATAGATGTAGTTTATTTCATTAAGTGGTTAATAAAACAAAGTTAACAATTTAAAATAATGAATTTCGCTAATCTTAAAAAAAAAAAAATGTTGACCATTTTTGTATACACTTTTATTAAATGAAACACTATTTATTATACTTTACATAGTATTGATCCTTCACTCAGTGTACAAGGCATATTAACTCTTAACTAAGTCGGTATTATTTTAAGTTATGTAATAATGAAAAGTAAAGATTTCTCTCCACTCCCATATCGTACGAAGGTGGCAGCGAGTAGCACCAGGCACCTGGCACCTGGCACCAGCCACCGGGCAGGCTCGTGTCATGTGTCGCTAATCTTCTCCTATTACACCAGACAATGTACGAGATTATATCGGATGTTCCCGCACTAACCGGCCCAGCCCCACGGCAGTTAATCTTGCGGGAGGTGACCTCTCCGACCCTGCTAATTCATTAGCAGCCCGGCCCGTATCATTAGCCGAGGTGGATGATGGTTACAATATCTCCTCGAGCATGGCGACCTAGTGAACCTTAGCTGACGATAGGTAGATTGTTTGTATTCGAATTCAGTCATTGTTTCAATTTTTTATCCATTAATCATTCGTTCAATAAATTTATCTATCCAAAATTGTAAATGTGATGTATGTATGTCTACTTGAAAAAATAAAAGATTTGAATTATAACCCCAGATAGATAGGAACTATTGGTATGTACGCATATAATAATAATAATACCATATAATTCCAGAGTGATCAAGTTTTTTTAAGACCCGATTTGCCATAAAGATAATAAATATTGTATCTACCCCAGCGAGGAAACGGCGTGATGATTGTTAGCTAAAACAGCCTCAGAAAAAGTGATTTCACTTTTTTTTCCGAACAATATTTATTGATAGTAATTTAGTATAAACAGTATTTAGAATAAGAATAAGTTTGAAATACTTAGATTTTGTCCCGTACGTAATGCCGCCAAATCGCTAATTGTTTGAAAGAATATTGGGTAAAAAACAAAAATAAGTTTTTCTATGTTGAGGATACTTAGATAAAATTTTTTGTATACAACCAAAAACTTCAGCACGACTCTTAATAATGCTCGAACGAAGGCAAACCAGTGTCCTGAAATTGGATACTAATAAAAGTTCAAATTGGTTTCATTTCGTTTCGGTTTAATGTATGTGTACAAGTCTCTAAACCGTTTTATTACCTAGATCCTCGTACAGGAATAAACTCAATGCTCACAAGATATTGGCTACAGTTAACGCATGTGACGTAAGGTTTATATTGAGGTTGGCGTGAAGGGATTTCGCGCAGAGCGAGATGGCTGAATGTGCCGCTATTTCGCGTGTGTAACGTCTTATTGCCAGATATAAATGCATCGTATGAATAGAGAAAAATGTTTAATATAATTTCAAACCGAAGACGTGATGTGTAATTCATAATGCACGACTCTGCAGAGAGATATCGGTGTAATATTTCTCGCATGCTAGTACGAGTACCGTAAAAGTTTTTATTCTTAATATTGACCGAATTATTATTTTTGAGATTCTTCACAAAAACATGACTTTTATTCGCATGGTTTTCAATTGTAAAACAAAGCGCAATTAAATAAACATAATATAATGTTCATTCATGTTTCAATTGTTTGGGGGGACTCTAAAAATCGATGATCATGGTGGTGTTCGTAACAGCGGTAACAATGCAATAATTACCCGTAAGATTAATTTTAAATTAAAATATTATTTTTATAATCTAATCGTTTTAATGATATTTATATTATACTCAAATTCATCCTTGAAGCATCAACAGCATAATCAAGGACCATTGGCTCGATAATAGTACCTAAAGATGCTACTACAACCTAACACCCTTACTATGATATGTTGGTGTACTTGAAAGATTTTCTCATTTCCAAAAGAACTTAAGCAAACTATAAAATATACAAAGATAAAATGTATATGTGCATGATTGCTACATTAAAGTAAAAAGGTAATATATTAATGGAAAAAGTATAGTATGGTTTTATGTATTTGTATTTTATTATTCTTTACTGTATTTAAATATTATATTTTAAGTACAAATTAAATGTATTAATTAGAAATATATATATAGAAAATCAATTTTATTGAAAAAATATTTTTGTTGCTGCCAGGATTGGAACTTGGATCTCTTCCTATTCGGGGAAATGCATTTATCGATTATGCTACACCAACAAAGTATTACGACAGATGTATCAATTTTAAAGTGCAACATATACGTTCGAAGGTTTGTCGTCAATAAGAATGTGTTCTCCTTAAAAATATTATAGATCTCTCTCTCTCTTAACTCGAGATTTAGTTCTTATAGAGACCGGCACAAAATTCATTGAAATATATAAAACTTAACAAACTAACATACCTTCATGCCGTTTCCCTGCGGGAGTAAGCAGAGAGGATAGAGTGCCACATTCTTCCCTCCTGACACAATAATCGTCTCATCTACATTCATACATCTTTTCATACAAGCTTGACGATTATTAAGACATCTAACAGGACCGTCCACCACAACGTCCTCTATTTCTGGTGCCATCAACACTTGCATCATATATCTTTCTTACCATTCTCTCCTCATTCATCCGTTCCATATGACAAAACTATCAAAGCGATCCATTCTTAATCTTACTCACCATACTAAGATCATAGTTTCGAATATATAACTAATCTTAAAAATGTTAAATTATTAAAATAAACAATCAATATAACATAGCGCAAATGTTTCTTAAGATTAGCTTTTAAAAGAAAATGAGTAGAATGACTGAAGAATAGTTTCCGGTCCAGTCGCCGTCCGAGTGGTAGAACTTGTAATTAATTCCACTAAGGTGAGATAATAATTCTTCAAGTAATCTTCTCTATAAAAATATTTTAATCTTTGTAAATGCATAGTTGCTTTGCAATAATTAATTTATTTGTCCAAGACCGCAAAGATAAGCTAATGAACATTTCAGGTCTGTAAGAAATTCTATAATTTCATATTGAAACAAAGCGTAGATTGCAGATGTAAATGTTTTCTAATTCTCAGTTATATTATACCCTTTTTAGTGACCGATCTACCATTTGTCTCATCGCACGTTGACGTTTGAAATCGAGTGGTCTACCGCAAGGTTCGAGAGCATTCGTCAAGTGTAAAACTATGCTGAGGGATGAAGGGTGGGTACAACAGGAGCGACCATTTTGAAATTTAATACGAGAAGGATTTCAAAGATTTCAGCTGTTGAATTTAATAAAACAACACTGCCTGTTTCCTTTCGTTTCTGTGACGCAAGCTGAAACTTTACATTCGCTATTTTTTAAACTAGTCATTTTTATATCTGCAAAAGCGATTGTTGTGTTATAGATAGTTTTGGTAAAAAATGCAAATTAATTCATACACGTATATTAAGAACCTAACATTAGATCGTTGAGAGCCGTATTCTAAGATCATTTACCAAGTAGTATACTGAAATCCTAAACCTATTAAATATGTCTACTATTAAATTAAACTAAGATTAAAATGTAAAGAATATTTTAAATGCTATAACATTATATTATAGTACCAACCCGCCGATAGTATTGTCTATGGTTGTCGTGTAGTAGCAATGGCAACAGTACCGCGCGAAAGGATCTTGGTTTAAGCATTTCCGCTGACAATAAGGAGAAACGTGGTCGTTGAACAGTTCAGGCCCTATAAGAAAATATTCGCCATGAAGTTGCTATTATTGAACCAACGCTTTGCTCTCGCGTGTTCACAAATTTAAGAGTCTGGCATTTACACGATATTTTTTATAAAACTTAAAATCCGCGCCGTCAAACTCCATTTTGTATAAATAAATATGAGAATAAAATTGTAGTTTTTTAAATTTATTTAATATTAAACTTGAAAATTTTCCACTGGTCACATTTTATATACATAACATAATTAATTGTAATTTTTTTTTTTACACAAAATTACCTAAACTCAATGCAGAAATCAATTCTTGTGTTTAAATTGGGGAGTATTTAAGTTTTAAAATAATGTAAAGGTGCGTATAGAAGTAAGATTTAAATATAGAAATAAATTAATAAATACATATACGTAAACATAATCAATTAGAACTTGAAATTGCTGTTCAGAGTTTTCAGGATCAGGATGAAGTACTGCTAAGCTGATTTTTTGTTAATGCTTCGGATGATTAGGATTACCCATGAACAGAAAAGGATGACGATCATGATTAGGATCCATCCGCTCGAATCATCTTCATATGGAAAAAATCCTATTTAAAGATCACGCCGTGAACGACGTCAATTTACAAGTAACCCCAAAAACTTTGATATTTATTAGACAGCAAAACTTATCCAGTGAAATTCAACCTGTTGTGCTGAAGTGAAATTTTACCACACAAGTCTGATTAATTTTTTTCTACCTACTAACGGTATTGTCAAACAGGAATGAAAGTTGAATAATGCAGCTGTGTTTGAACATGATAAAAATATTCCATTCATGCTGCTGATGAGAGTTACTTAGGGTATTAAAATGTAGTTTTGCGGAGTAATTTCTCGCATTAATTAGATAACGTTTTTCTCTTTCTTTATTTGTGTTTTAATTATATTATTTGGGTAATTATAATGTTGTATAATCTATTTTTAATTTTTTTATATTTCCTTGAGAATGACTGTCGGAAGCAGGTGGGAGGCAGAATGGCCAATTCTGTTCATAGTACCCGCAAGTCTCATGTTTTATCTTGGGTAAAACGTCATAATGCTTCAAACGTTTTTTATAATGAATTATTCATAGTAACTGTATAAATTCGTTTTAAAGTAAGTATAAATAATAATTATTAAAAAATTTCTGTAAAAAATAATACCCACTGGTAACCAGTGATCTAATGGGAGATAAAATCAAATTGAAAAAATAAGCGTCTTTTTATCACTTTGTAAAAACACAAAAGCACGCGAGATCCAGATGAAAGAACAGAGCATCATTCATTTCTGTCTCAACATACCTTTAGAACTAACTATTATATTTAGTGTGTATTTAATTACCTATATTTCCAAAGGTAACCAGACCTGTAGCATTACATTAATATAATATGTTACTTCTATCCTGAAGGATTGTTTGTGTTTCGCTCAGCTAACCTTAATCGGAAATTGTGAAAGTTCACTTATCGGGGTATGTTGTTACTGTTTGGTTAAACTCCGAGTGTTTTTACTTATTGACGGGGTTCGAATACCAGCGGAGAATCCCGTTTAAATGTTCAAGCAGGCAATTGTGAATGCGTGCTCCGTCAGCCGTAACAGATGCCTGATATTACGATATTGCTCGAATATAATATCGGAAATATGTCTATAATATGAAAATCTGGATACCGGGTAGAAAATATGCTTCTTTTATTAACTTGTGTATTATGAGTAATATGCTTCAAGAAATATACCAATATCGGGAAATGCCAGAAAAGAAATTGCAGGGTGAAGTCAATAAAGAAAAACATGCTTAGCTAGATATTTTAAATTTATTTTCGACCATTAATATTTGTTTTGACTATGAATCATATTTAAGAAACGAAGTGCGTCAGTATTGAAATTTATCCTTTTACGTTCTCTACGGTATTCCGTTTTCATAACATAATAGAACAAATTAATACTGGCACATAATGATATTAATTTATTTAGAAAATATATAATAACAAAATGACGTGCACTTACGATACATAATTTTATCATCAAAAGTGTGATTAAATTATTTAAGTATATATTTAAAATGTTCATTTATATGAATGTAGTGTATGTGTAAGATACGAGCAATGTGAGAATCGTAAGCTCGTAATTTACAAGTTCGTCTCGCAGAGAAATGAATGTAAAACACTGTTGTGTCACTTAACGATGTCGTTACCAGACATCCGTCGTTTCATGTCGTAAAAGTCTTGTTGTATTCGTGTTTCTAGTAAGTTGATTTACTTGTTTTATATATATTTACAAATTTCATCATCGTATTAGAGTATTAATAAGTAATTTAGTTTTGATAAATCTTCATTAGGAGTATATATGAAATATATATAACGTCGAGAACAATATATATAACAATTCGGCCACCAAGAAGTTTTTCAATATGTGACGATAGCGATCACCATTGATGGTTACAGCGTTGCCATTATTATTTAGATGAAATGTTTTAATAACTTTAACAAGCTATTGAAACGTTAAATACTTTATAATAAATTGTAATCAAATATTTTCTATGACTACTAAATGTGAACTGAAAAACAGCTGCCAAACTAAAATGGCAACCAAACAAAATCGGCCTGGAACATAATATTCACCCACTTAAATTATTATCAGTATTTATTCCTAAATAAAAAACATGTTCCTTTAAATAATTGAAAATTGTGAGATAATTTATTGACAATTTGAATTTTTATAGACAAATAATAAATATAATTTTATCTCTTGAACGTTGTACACATTCTACAGGAGCATCGGGCCTCCGAGACTAGATTCTATGATCGATCGGAAGCAACAGGGTGATAGGCTTAGGGGATGAAGGAAATGGCGCCATACAACGTAATGCGGGCCAGAAAAGGATAGCGTGAAAAAGCGATTCTAAAGGATTTTTAAGAGAAAATATTGTTAGCGGGAAATTTCATACTGAATCGTAATATTAAATGATGTGTGATATATTAAATTATGACAAAAATACAAGTAAAAATCTTAAGTGAAACTTCTAAGTCTCATAACATATAAAATATATATTTATTTTTTATAAAAAATAAATTATAGGCTTTTGATAACTAAATACGATTAAAATATTCCAGACTGTAACCTGACTAAATATCTTTGAGATTCTGCACATGTTAAGCTTTAGGAATATATTCGGTTGTTTTAATAATTTGTTGGTTAAGTGATAAGTAAATGGCAACCATAAGGATTGTTTGATCATTTTATACAAAGCATCAAGCCGCGCATTTTTTTTTACCTTCTTTACCTTATGTGGTTCATTCGCACGTTTTATCTAGTAACGTGCTTTTAGTCTCTCTGCATTTGATTTTTGACATAATTTTTTTAGTAATGTTATAAACGAACATAACGGGAAAATGTTAATATGGAACGTAAAGCACTAGAAAACAGTAGTAAATTCTTCCTGTAACTGAGGTATTCGTGAACATTGTATGTACGTTCATGAAAATATAAATTATTTTGATCGAAATACGGATAATGTATTAATTAAATAACATGTATTGATTGCGACTGCAAATGAAATCTCGTTAGCCGCGAGTACAATATATTGTGCGGACTCAGAAATATGATATATCACAATTTTACAACGAAATGTGAATTTTTTAAATGAAAATAGTCTTTCGGTAGAACATTTTAATATGTATTTTTGATTATTTTTGTTTCAAATTCAGATCATTGTTTGAATTTCTATACCATGGCTAAAGAAGTTTCACTTAAAAAATTAATACATTTTGTTTGATAAGTAGGTTTGCTTGTTTGGTCACGCTGCAATATCCTATTTAAGGTCGCATATCGATCAAGAGGTTGGAGTTCAATCTTCGTCCTGGGAGGCCACCAACTTAATTCCGTTAGTTTTGTTTAAAAAGAGTACGTTACTTTAAGTACTTTTGAGGTTTTTGGCTCAATTTACATTAAAAATAGAAAAAATAAAAGAATTTCAATGAGTATTTTTTCAAACTCTAGATTTGAATTGCTAATTTTCAACATTTAGGAAATGTAATTATTATAGAAGCAGTATTTTCTTATCCAAATAAAACAATAAATTTACATTTTGTTGGTTCCGATTCCAAGGAATAATCTGAAAAATAAGAAATTTATATTCAAAATATAATTGAAAAGACTTATTTTATTTTTCATTTTTTTTCTACGAAGTCCATTATCAGCATTATTAAAATAAGTTTTTCGATGTCCGGAAAAAAAAACAAAATTTGAAATTCGTCGGACCGAAGTAACGCCAATGGAGTAGATTTAATGAGGTTGGATTCGTGAAAAGCACGTTCCGGTGTACGGTACATAAACGCTGCAGGCTTAAGGCTATTTGCCGTGCGTGCGAGAGAGATGTAACCATAAAATCTGCTTTTTCCTCCCACCCCTGCGTAGTAAGAATGGTATTCCGATTCAATGATATTCGGTATCACTCTTCAGAAAAAGTGATTTATTTGATGTTAGTTTGCATTGGGGCGCGGTGGAACTATTCCGAGCCCGCAAGATATCCGAGGTCCCCGCGACCGTGACGTCACGGGACGCGCGCCGCGTCGGTAGGAACAGATTTGAAATGTAATACGATGCAGATTTTTTAACCCGTCCGTAACCGGTTAAGTAATATTAAAAAAAGGCTTGGTTGAGTTCCAATTTAAAAAATTTGTAATTAAAAAAACTGACTTACTCACCTTAACTTTCAGGGATAGGCAGAGCTGGTACAATGTCACATTCTTCATCCTAACATTTTACCGACTCGTGTCTCATTCACTTTCATACACGCTCGTCGATTTAATTTATAGTTGATTTATTTTTCGTATACGCGTATATAAAAAGTACACACTCATATATATATGTATACATATGTATATATATGTACACACAAAAAATACAATTTTTATAACAAAATTTTTGATCAACATTAGTGTTGTGCATTCCCAAATAATTAGTGATCTTGAATTATGGGGGCTGCTTAAATATTTTAATAAAAATATGAACGAAATCTTTGATAGTACAATATAAAATTTCACAACGAATTACTATTATACTGAGAAAAATAAAGAGATCAAATTAGAACATAGGAGAGAATACGATATGCATTATTTATCTATTTTTATTGAAGATATTTAAGACACTTCAATTTCTTAAACACATTTATATTTGCTTACAATTTTAAAAAAAATTGGTAATTGGTTATTCTGCCTAAGAGCAAATATATTATGCATGTCTTTGTCTTATTCTTACTTTGGACCATTTCAGAATAACACGCTCATTTGTTTTACTCATAGTCTGATAATAATGATGTATTTTAATTTTGTCCTTTTTGAAAAATTAGTTAAAAGTGGTTAGTCTACTATTTTTAAAAATTATGCATAGTATTTTTTATTATAGGATTGACATAGTCTTGTAGACAAATTTACATACGGTTCTAATTTGATCGTTTTTCACTCTATCGCACATAAATTGGACCATACAAAAAAATGTACGTAAATTGATCGATTCCCTTTAATGTAATAATTTAGTAATTTTTCTTTATATATGAATATATAAACAATAAATTCATTACCTTTGACTTTAATCACTGTGAGTTTATTTTATTCAAAACAAAGTTATTGAATTATTTATTATTAAAATGAATAATCACAACGAGTTTGTGTTAAATATTAAAAAAATATATAATATTTTAAATAAATTTCTGTAATTGGCACGCAAAACTTTTTTTTGATTCTGTGGTTTGGATATCCACTGTACAATTTTAAATTTTATTCATTATTATATAACACAGATATTGTTTACATGAGTGACACGTTTTCTCCGCCAAAGTGACAAGTGAACACTCACATAATCACTAGACAGTTGTCCAATGTGGAAGAAACTTTGTATCATCATGGTGACAGAGTACTAGTTGGCATCGAAACGTTCCATCGCCTATATCGCCTTTTTCACAATCGTGCATTATTCTTTTGGATTTTAGACATGATTCTGAAAATAATTAACATTCTTAATACTTTTCTATGTCAATTTGCTGTTGTAGAGATAAGTAACGTGACGTGAAGTATTTCAAAACGAAGATATTTTATAATTTGAATATTATCTATAATATATGTTTTGTGGATTAATGTTTGATGTTTGTGTGGGCATATGGCAGATGAATCAGAATGATTTGCTGTGGTGTAAGTGACGAGCGTCCCAATAATCACACATCATTCACATGATCATTTGAATATGATCGTGAACTGTATCAAATAAGTGAGTGTGTATGATCAGAGCAGGTTAAGAAACAAAATATGAAACAACTTACGGCTGGCACAAGTTTATTGTTGAGCATAATTACAGATTAGAGAAATACAATATCCGTACAATGAAAAGCTTATCTAGCTTAGCTTAAGTGTTTCCTGGTAATGTTATTTGGAAGGCGGCAGCGAGAAGAGTGGCTTTCATGAGCCGGCCTTTTGAACTACTGTTAATCGCATGGCTATTATGACGTCGGCATTGGGTGTATTTTTATAACCGTTAGGAACTCTGATTTTACGCAAGGTGCGTTCGGGGATCGTCGGCGGTGATGATGAATACAGAGGCCATTGACCTCCGCATATTTTTTGCCCTTTTGAGTTTTTAATCACTTGCGGTGTTAACTTTGGTTTTAGAGCTGGCCGATGTAATTCTAGACAATTTTTTTCAGACAACACTACACTGTCCATTGGAAAATTTTAATATCCTCTCCATTTGTTTGTTAAGTATATGGTAAATTATTTTATTTACTATTTTGGAGACATGTGTCTCTAATTATCTCTTCTATTCTAGGAATCGTAACATGTTTTCTACCACAAGCTCCTTCTCAAACAGGTCCAAGAGGTACAAAAAAATCAAGTTATGGTTTTATTCTCTTTAAAGTGCTTTGCGAAATTTGAATTAAAATGTTTATATTGTGAATTGTTTTGAGTCTAACAAATCACGAATTTCTTGTACTTTACATAAAAAAGTATGTCTAAAATTAAAATTACAATAAAGCACAAAAATAAATAGATAATATTTATTTTCAATGTAAAACTTTCACATAAATCTCTAACAGAAAAAAATCAAAATTTACTCTATCGACTATATGGCATTAAGCTGCTGTTGACTTCAAGTAAAATGCAGCAATATAACTTTACGAGTGTAAAAGTGTTAATAGAATATTGAATGTGAAAAAATAATAATATGACGAATAATTTGAAACTAAACCAATTATAATTTATACAAATATTTGATTTTTTACACCGAGTAATAATTTAGGCAGGAGCTGCAACACATTTTAAGAATATTTCGATACGGAAACAAATGAAATATCTCGGGAAATTAATTTATTACTGGATTTCGTTTGAAGCTGAGGAATTAAGAAGTCTTCAGTCAAAGGAGCAAGAGAAAGAGAAACATTTAAATATCTACATATAATATATAAAGGGAAAAACAGGGAGCTTCGTTACAAATTTCTTTTAAATTTCTTTGTCGAATACTTAAAGGCTTTTTGCGTTATTTAAGGAGTTCAAAAGCGACGATTAACTGTTTTATATAAACAGTCGGAGGGATTACAAAGCGATGGAACACAATGCTGGAAACATTTACAACGAAAATGGATGGTTTAATGCCTGAAACATTTCCCGCTAATAGTAGGTACACGTAACAGGTGAGCCTCCTTATTGTGAATCGTTTTCTTCAGATTAATTTTCTGATATATAAATACACAGCTTTTACTCGCGCCCGATGAATTTCGTTTGAAGTTCGCGGTGAATGGTCTGCCTTGTAATTATAGGAACGCTCTAGAAAAACATTTTGAACCGTTGAAATCAATTTTTAAATACTTGGATACAGTATAAATCACTTGTATTTTCATTCTCTGACCAGAGAATGGCAACGCCCAAAGAACAGCTACAGATACAATAATGGCCTTGACTAAAGTATTGATGTATACGTGTGAACTTTTTATTTATTTATATTTTCTGTGGTTTTCTTTTCATAACATAAATAATATTTCGTAACTTTAATGTATTATATAATATGTATTACCAAATTTAATTTATTATTATTAAAACAAAAACACAATCACGCTGGAATAAATGTATTATGATTATTATAATTCGATCACTATAAAATATTATATTACAATTCTAAAATTAAAAACACCCAAATCTTTGTCAAAAAAATGTAACTCTCAGAGTTTCTTTAAGTTTTTAAATATGTTCGTTAAAACTAATTTTCTTGAAGTTATATTACATTATTACTAGAAACACAGAAATACACAATATACACATTTCTTAAGTCCATAATTTACGTCAAATGGTTCGAGCTGATTTTGTAATTCTCCGACGGGAGAACTATAATGGTGAAAGGGCGCTAATAGTAGTCCTTTAAAAGGCCTTAATGCGTCGTCTCCTAAACCTCAAAAAATTTCAGATTACCTATTATATTATTATTCACTACCTGTTATCTTATTATTCGTTTATAAATTTAAATGAAATCTGTTGATAGGTGCAGCCAGTGGATTATTTAAACTATATAATATGTACTTAAATAAATAATTTTAAAAACAAGTAATTTAATTTACTTGTATAAAACACATCACTATTAAAATTTTGACTTGTTTTGCTTAGATCTTATAATACATAAAGTAATAATACAAAATAACTTCAATGTATGGAGTGAGAAGGCAAAACGAAACCTTAGGACGTTGATGGAAAAGATAGATCGTCAACACATTATTTCTCATCATATTTCACTGAAATGAAAATAGTATTATTATGTATTGCAATTATTATTTAATTTCTGAACAACAATGCGTTTTGATTTTAATATTGTTAAAGCATTTCTGTGCTCAGTAACCGGACTTTTATTATTGTTTCTAAGTTTCTAATTTCCATATTTTTTAATTTTATAATCCTTTAAAATTTACTTTATATAATCTTAACAAAGTAATTGATGTAAGGATAGAAAATAAGGTTATGTAAAAAATTAAAAACATTTTTTGTAGTATCGTTCTTCGGGAATGAAATGTGTGACCCTTGTTTTAGTCACCTAATGCTTTATTATTAGAGCATTAGGTCACCAGAGAGACGTCACATACTGAGAGAATAGCTGTCTCCGTTTACGGTTGACATTCAACACATGAGAATAAATATGTTTTCCAATTTGTTTGGTTTATACCATCTATTGATTATACCTCTCACGTCAGGACTCTGCTTTGTTAACTAATTTCCTTTCATAATTCTTCATGTCTGGCAAATTAATCAGGCTTGTTCATTGCCTAAGAGAGAGTAATAAAAAATAAAAAATACTTGCTTTAAGTATTTAAAAAAGATACGGTGTAAAAATGATCAGTAGAAAAAACTTGTATAAAAGAAGTCACACAAGACAATATTCTCAAACAAGCTCGAAGAATAAGTAGATTCCCCATCCTTGCAGACCGCACTAAGCCGAGGATGCGACAATTTTTTTCGAGTAGTGTGCACAAATAATTCTGGAAAAGCAATTTGATTCCGTACAAAGAGAATACTCCAGGATAATTCCTCCATGGGGGTGGGGCCCCTGTTTGCCGGGGGGCTAAAACTCCGTCGTAGACTTGACTTATGCGATTTTCTTTTTCGTCGCCGCATGGTGCAACATCTGCCATTGTTTGGAGGTGCACTTATGCCTCGGCAGCCGAGGGCTGGAGGATATAAAAGGTTGAAAGGAATATTTCAAATTTTCTTCGGAACCGTTGTGAAAATAAGTCTGTTAAAATATTTTTTTAAAAAATGTCAATGTTAAATCAGTTTTTATATATTTAATAATATGGTGTAGCTACATCGTTAGCAGTGGCGTGTAGTAGGTTTAGATTAGGTTATGCTATTATTAACGATATTATAAAATCATATATAATATATGTACTACAATATATGTTATACATAGGATTATGAACTTTCGTTTAACCAACGTCTTTAGACAAAATGAATCCGTCATTAATACGACCCTTTTTAATAATTTACTTGTAATTTTAGAGTACTATTAGTATTGTTTCTAATGTTTAAGTTTTAACGTAAAATAATACCTCCTTACTCATATAAAAATTAATATAAAAATGTGTGGACGTTTTTAAGAACACTTTTTATGAATGAACATGATTATTTTATTGTTTATGTAATAACTAAATGAAATAATTATTTTTAATAATTAGTTCTGACAATTGCTTTTTGTTTTTCCCAAATCAAAAACAAATTCAGGCACCGAATGCACCTTGAATGCAAGAAACGAATGAAACAAAAGAATGCCATGAAATCAACGCGTTAAAATCAGTAATAGTAAATTAGTAAAAGAGGAAGTAGACACTTCAATGATTTACACGTAGTTGTAAGCCTTTCTAATGTTATTCTGTTAAAAAACAACATAGGTAACGAATCCATACAAAACAGATCAATCGAAAGGAATTTTCAATTCAGTAAATAGTCAATTATATGACTTGAGTAATTCACTAGCTTAAAGATAGAACAGAGTAATGTGAATAGCTCCATGTGGCGAATGCACAAGAAGCACCATGACTACAGCGGTGAGTTGTCGTGGTAGTTTTTTAAACAAAGCAATTAATCTCTACTAGTACACAGATGGCGCTAATTGTAAAAAAAATGTTTCCGCTTTTTTTCTTATATGCACTGCACGCCCCTGATCGTTAGTAACAGGTTGTTGAAAAATAATTCATAATAAATTCAATTAGATGATATCTCTAATGTTAATATCAATGGGGATCATTGTGATTTATAAATTATTTATGAAAATTAGAGTGCCGTAATGATTTACGACTCATTTTTTTAAAGATTTTTTAATATTTTTAATGTAAATACATTTCTGTTGTGAAGTTCCAGATTGAGAATATAGTTTTGTGATATTTTGAATACTTAAATATTACAATTAAATGAATCAATTAGAAACACACAGAGATTTTTTCTGTATATCTTTCTAATTGATTTATTTAATTTGTATTAAGTTTATTAATTATTTTTTAGATTGATCTTCGTGTTGATTTTTTTCTCCATTTAGCATTAAATTGCTATAAAATTCTCAACATTGTTAATTCGGTTGTAGCTAATAATAAGATGTCTCGGACAGTCTGATACATGATTTTTATTAACTTGACTATATCATACTGGTTTCACAATATATATGTCCTGGACTTGTATCTGTCTCTATGTATCTCTGGTGTCACATTTTGTATCTACAAATCTTATTTACATTATCTCTTTATTGTGTAGTCTTACAGATTCCTTTAGAAGTGGAATAATGTGGTATATTTCAAAATATAAATACAGTAAAAATGTAATTCACTAACTAACTTCACGCCACTTAAATAATGATAAAGTTCGATCCGTACCAATCGTTTCAATTTTCCCTTCATAAAAATGCACAAATAATATTTTAAATAATGTCGTTCTAGGCGTGTGTGTAGTAGCTAGGGATTCTGTATTCTCGACTTTTTTCAATTCCCGGGACCCGAGAGTCAACATTTTCATGTCCCGGGAATTCCCGGGAATCGAGAGATATTATCTGTGGATATTAAATCGAATAAAAATTGTTCGACAATAAAGCTAATTATTAGTAGCTTTTTTTAAATGAAATTAAGCTTACATTGATTACAATTTTTTTTTAAATTTCATTTCATCTAAATTTTGTTTCGTTAAAAAATGGCATGATTTTAACTTAATATTGATATAACGTTTTACAAAGAAACATAATCCCCTGTTTGAACAAATCGTCAAAACTATTCCCTTCAGAATCTTTCTAGCTGACCATATATGTATTATACAATAATTTACACATGTGCACCGCTCGCCTGCTACCTGCTGTATCGCAGTGGTCTGCAAATAAAAATATTTTTTCGATAAATAGTTTTTTTCTCTATATATCTTTCTAGTTGATTCAATTCATTTATATAACTTAACTTGTTTAAAATGAATAATATCACGAAAACTCAGAGTATCGAGTCTAGACGTTTTTTTATTTTCCCGGGACTTGAGACACCAAAAAACCATGGGATTCCCGGGAACTTATTACCGGGTTTGTCTCAACAGAGTATCCTTAGTGGTAGCCCTTTGTGAACATTCACAGATAAATGCCTAGTTTGATTTGTTTGTTAGAAAGTTGGTTGCGATGCTACAGTAATAAAAATAAAGCAAACTATAGGAGGCACACAGTAACTGAATAACTGAGAGTTTGGGGAGCCAAACATCAATTATCAGCGGGGTTAACTGGTTGCACGCGGCGCGTGGGGAGATAAAGCGAGCGCCGGAAAGGTTAAGCCATAATGGCCTAATGTATATCAATTTACTCGATTATCTTTGTTTTTATTTCGTCTGCTGGCGTGAAACCGCAGTTGGAATATAAGATGTTAAGGATTTATATAAGAATTAACGGTTAGCAAAGGCCACGGTGGGGAGTGGCGGGTGGCGGGCGGCGGAGAAATCTAGAAAGGCTGAGTCAGGCATCAAAAATTCATAGCGTTACCTACTCTTAACACGTTAGGGGGTTTCAAGTTAAAGTAATGCTCAAGTTGTTTTATTTAACCTGGTGGTGGCTGTAGCGTTTAATTAAAGCGGTGTTTATGTCTTCGTTAAGTACTTAACTACCGTAATAACCGATCAATGTGTTTATATAACAAAATCGTATCAATTCCGTTTAAGGCTGTGTATACATGGAAGAGACCTTAATCTCTCATCTTAGAAATTAGTCGGTAAAGATTAGTACGTGGTAGTTATGCAATTTTAATCGGCGTATAAATTATATTCGGCAATGAGTCGTCGCAGTCAACTCTCTACTGACTTTGCGTACTTTTGAGACAAATCTCATCCGTGTACACGTTGGAAATTATCATGTATTTATGTTACACATAAATATATATATATATATATATATATATACCAACTACCAAATGCAAACTGGCAAATGTCTGCCAAATCAAAATCGACCTGGAACATAATATTCACCCTGTATATAATTACTTTTTAAAAAAGGAATATTACATGAATTAATTGGAAAAATTACAGAATATATAAATTTGTAGAAAATGTATTTAATTGCGATAGCGAATTGGTAAACGCGCTTCCCCGGATAGGAAAAGGTCCAGGTTCGAATCTCGGTAGCAAATAAATATTTTTTTCGATGGATAGATCTTTTCTGTATATCTTTCTAGTTGATTAATTTAATTTATATTAAAAATACCACAGAACTATATTCTGAAAATGCAACTTCACAACAAAAATTTATTCTCATTAAAAAAAAAAAAAAAATTATATATATATATAATATTTGGTATTGGAACTGTCAATAGTAAAGTCATCACTAAATAGGATCTGTACACTCTCAATCTTCATTACTAAACTTAAGACTGGTCTTGATCAAATGTACCCAATAAATATATATTATTTAAAAATCAATCTTAATTATTTTAAACATCCAACGTTTCGCACCACTTTGACTATACTATTTTAAGTAAATTAAATATTCAATTTGCAAAACTGGGGGATTACTCAACATTGTTAATTGTTTTCACTTTTTGTGAGCTTGAGATTTTTTATTCTCTATGGTGTGTAAGCAAGTGAATAAACACCCCAGAAGGGTGAGGTGGAGCTAGACCCAGCTCCCGCGCGCCGCAGTCGAAATACATTTATTAAAGAGAAACTCGTCCTTAAGTTTATGTTCGAAATGAAAGAACGACCCAAAAATATTATAACGGCCAGGTCGTACCGCACACTACTGGAAAATTCCATAGGAAATTCACAAGGCGCGGACAATACGCTGGGACTTTATTATTTCGCACTCTGGAGCGAGGAAGGCGAGCTGGTCTCCAGAGACCAGGGTCGGGGGTGTCTATTTGTCCACTTAATTACACTTATTTAATTAATGGACATTAAAAATATACTACGCTTATTCTACCAAGAAGCAGTTCTAACATTTTACTGGTTTGACATCGAGTTAGCTCCATTATTGTTATTTTTTTGTTTTTTTTCCGGACGAAGGAAAAAAATGGACCAAGAATCAGGCGACTCGCCTATTCATTGCGGCTCTCTTTTTTCGATGGCTCATTTAAGACTTTTTCATTTTAAGTTACACCATTCACTGCATTTAATAACACAGAAAAATAAAAAATAAACGAATGTCAAAATCTTATTTTTCTATTAACATTGAACAAGCAAAAGCCAAGATAATTGTTTGCGTGACTCAGGAAAAAAAAGTTTGTATCCTTATCTATTGTTCTTGGATAAGGTTTACTTAGATTTTTTTACATGCAACGAAAAAATGTGGTACTCTTTCAAACAGGCAAATAACTTATTCTCGTATTTAATGCAACACAATTTAATTAAATTGATTTATTACGCAACCAGTGAAAATTTCATCATTTTTGAGTTTGTATTATAATAAAGGTAGGAACAGCCATAAATTCATAAATATGTATCTATTTAATTTGTTTACATGAATTTTAAGTGTTTCTTGAAAAAAAAACAGGAGACACGAGGTAATAATATTTCTTTTCTGAACCTTCAACCCTGCACCGAACTGAAGGGAGAACTGGGGAAGAGAGAAAGTGGGAATAAAGTCATGAATAAGGGAATGAGGGAACACAAAATGAGATCACGGGATCCTGCCAGGGGACGGATTAAGAATAATAGGAGAATGACTTTTATTTTATTAAGTAATGAATATAATCTTATTATCTCGATAATATTAATAGGTAAATAACATTCTCTGGCTTCCCGGAATAATATCCGAGCAATAACGATTAGTCCATTGTGTCTGTTTATGGACGGACTCCACATAATAATGATTTCACTATTTACCTCAAGCGGCATTGTTTGCAAAAGTGATCGAATAATTGTACACTCGGTTAAATTACAAAAATTGAGTCGAAGTTTAATTGAAAAGCATTTAATAAAAAATATATCGATTATTAAATTTTTTAATCAATCTACCATTTCATTTGTGAATAAAGTCTGCAGCGTCTCGCAATGTTACATTTTATTTGTTTAAAGTGTAAAAGTAAATGTACTTAAGTGAGATGATAAAACGAGATACGATATTAGAGTAAACAAACAAAATAAACATCTTATTAAAATATTTAATAAAATAATGGAAAACAACCATATGTATATCAATTGAATATATTAATACACAAGAAAATATAAAATATATTATTAGTATTAAGGAGAACACACTCTTATTGTGAAGTTGTAATTATTCAGAACAGACGGTCTGTCATATTTTAAATACTAATTGAATGTATTAATTAGAAAAATATATCTACTTAAAAAATCAATTTTATTGAAAATATTGTCGTTGCCACCGGTAGCATTTTGGTAGTAGTTTTTATAAATTACATATATATATATATAAATAGTAAATAAGTAGAGATGTGAATTAGATGAGATTGTGACGAAAATTAATTGCTCTACTCAAATTTTCTTATAAGTAAAATATTCAATTAGAATTCATTACTCCACATTATTTTTGCTGTTACACAAAACTGTCAGACTCACGCTTATGATTTTGTGCACATTATGCAAAGTTTATAATATCTTTAAAGTGATCTTTATGCAAATGCTCGAACAGTAAAACGACTCCTGCACGGCCCCGCCAGGAACACAATAATATTCTAATAAGCAGATCTATAATGGATGCAGAGAACGTGGATGCATAAAGTTTAGTAGAAAGCCTCTGTTAAACGGTCTCCGCCGAGACGTTAGGGTAAGCCTCGGAATGCGCGTTGTCTTTACGACTCAATTTTACTTTATTTACAGCCACCGTCCCGTAGACAATCGTGTTGGTATCCCGCGAGCTTAACTATTAGAGAAATATCATGAAATTTTTCGAATTAGAAGATTTCCGGGAACATGAAAAACGTTTGAACCACTTTATTTTTAATAATTGAAAGTATAATCAAAATATAATTTTAATAATATGAGAATATTCAGAAAAATATAATGTTTAATATCTCCATACTTTATCAGTAATTCCAGCAGAAAGTTTCAATAGAAAATACGTACCTAAAATAATAATAATAAAATAAAAGCATGTGATTTTTTTTAAATACTGTAAATATTCTACATTGTTTACATTTCAGCTTCACATTAGTTCTACACAAAAAACACAAATTTATAATATATAACATGAAAGTATACGAAGATATTTTTTAAAAAACAAATAACTTTATGAAAGATATTAAAATCTACATATAAGAATATACAAAACATAGTGCGTACTCGAATCAATTACGTCTCATGATTTAGGTACCGTTACTATTAAATATATAAGTAAGAGGCAAATCAAATGTAAAATTTTGGTTTTTTATTTTTATTTTTTATCACTGTGTGGTGTGTTATAAAATTAAGACTCAAAATAATTTATTTATCAAATGCAGAAGATATCTTAAAATCATTTTTCTTACGGGTATTTGAAGAAATTATGAATAAAACTGGTTAAAAAGTTATGGGAACTGAACAAAAATATAATTTTCTTACCTCCCGGAAACCAGTCGCATTCAAGGTTTATGCCGGGATTATAGATATGCTAATTTGAATGTTCGGTCAATAAGTAATATCTCTGTTCGTAGTCGCAGGGATTACGTCCCGACGCGGTTGGGGTTAGTGGAAAACCATAAGGGTGGAATGATTTGGAAGTTTTGACAACTTCGAGTTGGATGCAATTGCAGTAGTTAGAACGCGGTCAGCTTGTTCCTTCAGACAATTGCTTATATCTACCCCTAAGCCATTTATTTGTATGTAAACTTGAAGCATAATTGCAGATAAATATGAATTATTTACTATTTATTGAGAAATACAACATTTATAAGTTACAAAGTTAAATAAATATAAAATAACTATTTAATACAAATTAAATGGATTAATTAGAAAGATATAGATATAAAATTAATTTTATCAAAAAATATTGTTGTTGCTACCGGGATTTGAACCTAGATCTCTTGCAATATTATTTATATTTATGATATTTCGTAAAAACAAAGCTTTCAAATAATGGAACTATTGATATATTAATTTTAAAACTGTAACATACAGGTTCGAAAACTTGTCGTCAATCCACTATGTTGGTGTAGCATAATCGGATAATGCACGTCCTCCGGATTGGAAGAGATCCAGGTTAGGTTAGGTTAGGTAAGTTGACGACAAATTTACAAACTTATATGTTGCATTTTCAAATTGATACATCTATCGTTCCATTATTTGAAAGCCATCTTCTTTATATTTATATCTTAGACATTTCTAAGATATAAATATAAAGAAGATGGCTTTCAAATAATGGAACGACAGATGTATCAATTTGAAAATTTGAAATTGCAATTCTTTAGAATGCTAAAGAATTGCAACTTCAAAATAAGAATGTGTCCTCTTTAAAAATTTATGAATCGGTTGTTATTAGGAGAAAGTAAGTATCAAAGTTAATAAATATGAAATCATAATGAGGAACAATGAAAGTTATATAAAAAGGGCTTATTTCAGAATACAAATGAAGGAGTCATCTGTTTTGAGATTACAACAATTTTGCAATATTTTTAGTATGTTCAAATATTTGTAGGAACTAATTACTGGGTTTTATCCCCTGGGGGATTGTCATCCAGATTAAGATGTTTCACAGAGACGAAACTATTATTTTTATATAAGAAGTATGGAAGTCTTGGGCATTACAGGGCTTATGACCTATAATACTAAATAAGTGAAATGTTCCATCCTGATATCATATATACAACTTCTAAAAAATTGATAGTTGTGGTAGCGTGGGTAAATAGGTGAACGTTACATTGTGTAAAGTGATCACTTAAGCCAGCTGATGACAGGTCGTAAGCCCTGTAATGCCCAAGACTTCCACACTTCTCATATAAAAATAATAGCTTCATCTCTGTGAGACATCTTAATTACAATAATTTTATTTCACACGAACGAAATCCTGAAGATTAATTAAAAAATATACTTATTAAATTCAGATTTTACAAGTAAGGTCTCTGAGTGAACTGTTACTTTTAAATATATAATAACAAATTGTTTTTTTATTTTCAATATTCACTATAGGTACACATTAAATTTTCTGAACTGAATTCATTAAAATTGTTCCAGTACAATAAAGTGAAATAACACTACTATTTTCGGTGGAGAATATATTATTTTTAAATATTAAATTAATGTATTAATTATAAATATATACATATAAAATCAATTTTGTCGAAAAATATTGTTTTTGCGTCACCGGGATTCGAACCTGGATCTCTATTTCCAATCCGGGGAAGTGCACTACCTTTGTGCTATAACGCCAGTATTTTTCTTGACAAATTTTCGAACCTATATGTTACATTTTTCAAATTAATACACCTGTCGTTCCATTATTTGAAAGCCATCTACATTATTTTTACAGAATCTCAAATACCTTTGAGTAAACCGACTGCAGACGCCAGAATTATCAATTCATTTTTATTAAATTTTGGACACATGATACAACATATATTATTAAGGAAAACACATTCTTATTGTGAAGTTGTAATTATTCAGAACATAGGTCTGTGATATTTTTAAACAATATTTTTCGACAAAATTGATTTTATATGTATATATTTATAATTAATACATTAATTTAATATTTAAAAATATCACAGACCTATGTTCTGAATAATTAGAACTTCACAATAAGAATGTGTTTTCCTTAATAATATATTATTTAATTAAAATGATTAAATTGAAAATTGTAATTATTTGATTTGTTCATGGATCGGTAATCTAATAATTAATGGATTGTTTCTTAATCGATTATTATCATCAATTTCATTTGATTACAAAACATAACTAGCATTGTTCGAATATAAATTATGGTTGAAGGTTTGTATTCTATATTAAGTTTGTATTCTCACGCAAGCATCTCATCACCACAGCCACCTTAAAGTGCCTTAATTAAAAAACCTTATTCTTAAAGAAAACAAATGATTATCTATGGTTATAAGTCATCAGTGACGCATGCATTGTCTATTAAAATAAAACAGTAATTGTTTTTCTTGATTTGTATATATTCCACAATTTATTTTGAAATGTACATCAGCAACCTTATTCTCGGTATCGCTGTTCACGTTGCATATAATTATCGTAAGCAGTTCAAATGTCGCGTACGTAACACAGCAATGGATACTGCACTTGGAATGTTTATGTTAACTCAACATAACCTCAATACATGCTAGCGGAAGTATTCTGCTGGTGTCTACTATCAAATATATGTAATGCAATATAGTTTTGTTATTCTTGATTATATTAATTTAGAATAATGCAATTAATTAGTTTCGTTTATTTTAAATAAAATTATCAACAAAACACCGTTTTCTTAAAAATTATTTAGATAATTAAATTTTTAGTGTTTTTGTTAGATGTATAGAATTGCCACAGCAAGAATATTAATAAGATGATGTAAAGTTTTTTTTTTTTTTAAATGTATAGAATTTTAAAATGAAATAAAACACATGAAAATCGTGGGAATGGCCATGGTATTGGCTTTATTAGAAATAAACTTTTATGCCATGTTTAGATATGATTTCGCACATGCAGAGCGCAATCTGGAAGTCCAATTTATGACCACTTTTAGGAGCAGCTGGGGAGTATACCGGCAATAACGCGACGAATGTTGGCTTCCAAGTCGTCTATCGTCTCTGATTTATCGGCGTAGACTAGCGACTTCACATCTCTCCACAGAAAATAATCCAAAGGTGTTAAATCACACGATCTTGGAGGCCAATTCGCAGTTCCATTGCGCGAAATTATGCGCTCATCGAATGTTTCTTTCAATAAATTGATTGTGGCACGCGTTGTGTGGCATGTTGCGCCGTCTTGTTGAAACCACAGCTCTTTCACATTAATACCATTCAATTGGGGAACAAAAAAGTCAGTAATCATGAATTTATAGCGCTCTCGATGGCGAATCGACTCATTCGGGTCCTCCTCAATACTACGCTTCATTGCAGCAACAGTTTTTTCGGTTCGCACCGTACGACATCTTTGCGGATGCGTATTATCAATGCGTGGTGCAAAAACGATCCATGGTTATTCGAATTACTTGCTCGGATGAATAATTATGTCGACCGTAAAATGGACGTAGCACACGGTAAGTTTCGTGAACTGAACCACGATTTTCGAAATAAATTTGAACAATTTGCAAAAGTTGTTCTAGCCTAAGTCTATTCATGGGGAAATGGCAAACCAAACTGAGCACAAATCAGCTATCAGGTATCAAATTGGCTGTCGCTGGAAAAAATGTTGCCAATTCGAAAAATAAGCCTCTAAAAAAACAGTCTGTATAAATAAATTATTAATGGTAATAATTTTAACTATTTTATTTTTAATAAATTGCTAGACATCATGCGAGACTACTATCATTATTATGACTGGATACTACTTTTAGTCACCATTATATATTGGAGAGAAATACTTCACCTAGGGGACCTAAATCCAAAGATACAGATTAACTGAAAAAACGATGCGCCATAAGATCTTCTCCGTCCTATCGAAGGTTTGCGATCACGTTGCAATATGCTGATTTTTTATACAAGATTTAGAGACATACGCAGTCAAAAACAGAGTCTTTCAACTTCTACTTTTACTGTCTTCTATTTTCCCCTGCATGAGTCGTAAGAGATCATATTTCTCATTGCATAGGATGTGTCCTAAGAGTGCTGTTTTCCTTCATTTGATAGCTGTTATGTTTCATGCCGTAAGTGCATACATATTCATCCAATATTCAACTACTTTTTAATATTTGTTATTATACATTATATGTGAGTATATTTATTTTTTATACATCTCAACATAAATTCCGGAATACAGATTTCCTACCTGAAAATTCATTTATCTCGTATTAGTAAATACTTTGAATTGATTATAATTTGTGAGCATCTTGCATCCTAATTAGTTTGTCAAATTTTGTAACTATTTGTCAGTTTCAATCTTGGAAAACTTTCGTTGCTGCGGTCTTTAGTCAAGCGTGTACGTCATGGCTTATAAATATACTAGATACATCACGTAGATACATGGGTAAACACGAGATGTTAATATACAGTCACCCCTCGTGTTTCACGTTGCCAGCCCTTCCACACTGAATTTCGACCAAACTTCAGGTATTTGCCTGCAAATATATATTTTCTCTTTTCGCACTTCCAACAAATATCCTCGGGCGGGCCGTGTATGTATCCGCGCACTATACTAGCTACACTGCTAGTTGCTTTATCGTCCTAGTAGTAGGGGCTTGCGACATTAAAAGTTGACTCGTCTCAACGGTTTCAACAATCAACAAAATATTAAAATATGTATTTTTTTATTTATCGCTTTAGCATTGACAGAAAGACTGAAAGAAAATTAAATTTTATTGAAATAAACAATTGATGATAATATATTATAACTAATATGTTAATATATTATATATAATTATAAATTAATAAGCTCAACGAGATTAATGCTTGTAAGGAGAAATGATAAATTTTTTGAAATAATGAGAAAAACACCTTATTTAAAACCATTATTTTCTGATACATCAACATGTTTCGATACTTATATTATCTTCTTCAGAAAACAATGTGTACTTACTTATAATTAAAAATACAAACAGATAAAAGCAAAACTATAAAAGTATAAGCAGTGGGTAACTAAATTAGAAACTATTGTGAAAACGAATTTAAAAGGTGACTATTTGCTAAAAGGATTTGGTAATTTATAATATTTAATTTGCTATTAACATTCTTTTTTTAAAGTTTAATAAGGCGTACGCGAAAAAAAATTAAACGGTATTAGGAAAACCTCTGAGATTATACTCTCATAATCGTTAGCAAACAGTTGTGAACTCTCTAGCGAGATTGAGACCCAAGATTCTTCGTTTTCATTCTTTACATAGAACAAAATATCTCGAGCAACCCTCTCGATCAAACTCCACATGATAACTGTCTCGGGAGTTTTGGAAAATAAATTATTTCGGAAAAATACGTAATGTGTTGTTACATTTAGAATAATGATATCCTTTTACCTATTCATACATAAAAAATGTATATGCGTTATCAAATACAAGTGCAAATGACTTGTCACTATGTCAAGTAAATCTTGATTACAGAAACCTGTGTAATCGTATTTTTACTAAATACATTTTAATTCGTATATGTTTATACATGTAATGAAAAAATATCGTGCTAATCTTGCTTAATCTCAAAACTATTTGCGGTATTCCAGAGAAAGGGCGAATATTTTTTACAACTATACGCAATAATTATTAAAGCAATCGAATGTGACTTCTTCTTCTTCTTTTAAACAGGCAATCCACCCTTCAAGAGTGATTTGGGCCATTAAACAAGTCAAAATATTATTAGAAAGCAGTACAACAATATTATAGAATAGGGAATATTACGCTATTGTCGTTCAAGAAATTTGCTATCACACAGCCCAAATGTGGCGAGTTAAGGGAGAGAAGATGACACAAGTTAACCGGGAGTTGAAAATTACCATTGACAAGATTATTGTAAAAAAACATGTGATCTGCAATGAACAGGGAAAAAAGACATAGTCAAGGGTCTCCTCCTCGGCACCACACTCACACATTGGGGAGTCTATTATGTTCAATCTAAATAAATGTGAGGCCACCCGGCAATGTCCAATTCTCATTCTAGAGATATTTGATATTATTCTGTTATTGAATGTGACTAAGCGTGCTTATATTACTTAACAATACGCAATATACTATAAAATAATTCATATCGATAACTGAAAAATGTACTTACCAACCTTAGATTGCAAGAGTGAATAGTTCCAAGATTGACGAAGAAATAGGTAGATTCTTTTCGTTCCAATTCTGTTTCAACACAAAACACAAGATTGAAACTGAAGTTCTCCTTAGTAAATGGTGGTACAAAGTAATACATATTAGGAAATATCCTTCAGAAAATTCGGAACAATTACGGTGCAGGAAAAAAAATGTGCAAGTGTAAAGTATGAAAGATAATCGTTCACAAAAATATTGCGTTGAACAACTGACACCTGGAAGCAAAAAACGGCTGTCTCTTTTATCGTGCACCCGAAATAAATGTATTTTATGAGAAATTTCAAAAGACAACAAATTTAATGTTTCATAATACATTAAATTTTAAACCATCTACAAAAATTGCAGTTAGGTACTGATTTGATCTGAGAATATTGTTTTTTTTTTTTTAAATTTAACAAGAGGTTCGTACGAACCTACCTTTTCATATCCTCCAACCTATCCCTGATATATATATATATATATATTTTATTATTTTTTAAAATTTACAATGTAGTACTTACATTTAATTTAAAAATAGGTCAGGTAATGAATGTTTCACTTACCCTTTAGGAATTTAAGTCTCACCGATCATGTCTAGCTTTGTAATATTCTCTCAGGGTAGTATATAATATATTAAATATTTTAACGTTAACGTTATCGTGTCAGGAGATTACACACCTCCCTACCCACATACGTATATATATATATATATATACATATACATACGTGCGAATGTTTATACACATACGAAACCATGTTATGTATGAAAGCATTTTCCTAGTATCAAATGCTTCGCTTCTTAGTAATTCAAAGAGAGGTAGAATAACATCTTTACAAGGGTTTGTGGTATACTATAATATTAGGCTTTTAGAATGGAGGTGAACATGTTTTCATTTCTGTGATCTACGAAAACAGTTTTGTTTCTGTACTAGGCGAAGGTAATCTTAACCAATGGTATTTTTTAAGGAGATACGTAAGGCTCTACTTGGTGGCTCACCTGTCTCAAAGAACTTTGAAAATCTGACCAATTTTATAATATATTCAATTAAATTTGATTACTATAACTATTAAAACAGTCGTATTTACTAACAAATCATTACGTATTAAATTAAAAATATTATTTACTGATAAACATTGTTTCTTATTTTTGAGAGTTTTTGATAATGGCACAGAAAAAACTACAGAAAAGTACTATAGAGGGTATAACAGATCTAGTACACAATATTTTATAGGACTAAATTAAGAGTCGAAAATATCCAAAAGAATATGTGAAAAATTTGCACCTTTACGGAAAATATTATTTTTTACAATATTATGTTATGCTTTAAGTCTACGTACATCGAAAAATAATGTTTTCGAAAAACATCCATTATTAATCAATCAGACCCTAAATCATCAAACAAAAAATAGTCTGGTCGCTCAGAATTCGATAAATTTGAATTTTTTGTTTTCAGTCAATAAAATATTTCAATTAATCTTAATAATCTCATAATTACGATCTCTGACACATATTTCTTGAATATTTTATCCACCCATAAAATATTGTGGACTAGGTCTGTTACACCTGTATATATTTAAAAAAAAATTCCAAGTCATAGTTGAAACTATGTAAATTTACTACATTGACGTGTGTGTATTGGCTTGGGTGAAATGACTAACAAAGTTTTAATGTCAGTGCCCCAAACTTTCAAGACGGCCAATTATAAGGGTTTTTTTCTATTCCACTAGTAGAATGAGAAATTCTCTTTATTTGTTTCTGAAATATTTTTTAAAACTTTTATAATACAACTAATTTTCAGAATTAACATACTCAGATTATTGAGCGAAGTAAATGGCAAACCGTGATTGAGCTATGAATCACAATGCCTTATTTTGTTGTGTACAGTTTTCTGCGCTAATTTTGCAGGATCCATCATGGTGATAGACCCTGTAATAGGATCCGAACGTCGGCCAGATAGGTCAGTACACAGTAAAATCTGAACGACCGTGAAAACCTAAAAACATTTGTAACAATTTTAATTAGTCACATTCTCTATTCAACAATAAAGTCATACACAAATATTACATGTCTGTGGGTCGAATATTTGCATTGGATATGATTTTATTTAAGTTGTATAGTTTGTAACAAAATAAAAATTTATTGATTTTCATGTTCGGTCAACAGAAAACTAATATCGTGACTTTGGCCGATGGGTTTCATATTTATTTGTTTGATCGGCGTATAGTTTCAAAAAGTTTGTAAATAAATAAATAGTGTTATTCTGGTTTTAGTCGCTTTGAGAATAAATATGTTATCGAGATTTTTAAATTTGATATTTTACCTAGTTAAGGAGAGCACAGTTTTACTGTGCTCAAAATGCAACTTCACAGCAAAACTGTGTTCTCCTTAATATATAATATAAGTGGTTTAAAAAAAAAAGTTTAATAAAATGGATTAATTAATTAAATTCTGTCGTCTCCTATCGAGTTTTACTCAAAGGTATTTGAGATTCTTCGTTATATATAAAGGGGATTTCTTTTAAAGAAATCAACATATATATATAGTTATGCTGATCACTAACTCACTGACTGACTTACTGACTAACGCTTTAGCATCGCATAATGCACACACACTTTCATAGAATATGTTTTGTGAAATGCATTTGAATTTTTCACCAAAAGATGGCGCTAGAAATTAAAGAAAAGCTTACAATCGCTGAAAATTAATTTAAAAAGAATTCATTAGAATTAAATAAAAGAGCGATTTTCATTGCTATAAAATTACATAAGAAAAATTTGACAAGTTCTGTGTTTGAATGGTCTTTCTTTTTTGGTTGATATGACATTTATGTGCAGTGTTTTTTTCTCACTTATAATGAATGAGGACGAAGATCATGCTTCTAGAAAGCGTCGCTCGGTTTATGAAAGACAGAAGAGGTGGCGAGCAAATCAAAGTCAGGAATCGCGTGCGAAAATTCGTGCCATGATGATGATACTGCCTCTCATCAAGAACACATCAATCAAATGACACTCGAACAATTAGCCGCACATCGTGTTGCTCATAACGCATCACGTTATGGGACAATCACGTCGCTGATACTTGAGTACTTGAAAAATGATCCAGAAAATGTTGCGATCAACAGAGCTCTCCATGACATTAACTGTATTCTTAAGCAACCTGGATTATCATGTGAAAAATCTTGGCTCACAGGTCCCAATAAGAAATGTTGATGATGATCAAGCTTTTGACATTTCGGAAGAGGAACGCCATGCTGATGAAAGAATGGCAAAATTCAATGAGAAACAATTTGACGCATTTAATCGAATCATCAGAGCAATTCAAAATACAAATTTAAGAATTCGATGATTTTATCTCGACAGCCCAGGTGGCTCTGGAAAAACTTTTCTCTACGAGACACTTTTAGCATTTATTCGAGGTCGAGAAGAAATAGCATTGGCATTTGCCACAACTGGAATTGCATCAACATTACTCAAGGGTGGAAGGATAGTTCACAGCGGTTTCAAACTTCCAATTCTATTGCTTGATAGATCATTCTCATATATGCGACTTAATTCACTTGAAGCTGATAATTTACGAAAGGCCTCTCTCATTTTAATTGATGAAGTCACGATGTTGCCGAAAAACGGATTACGTCGCATCGACAAGCTTTTGAAAGATATTATGAAAAGCGATGCGAGTTTTGGAGGCAAAACAATAGTTATAAGTGGAGATTTTCGACAGACGCTTCCAGTCGTTCCCAGAGGCACACGTACAGAGATCATTGAATGCTTCTTTAAATCAAGTCCACTATAGAATGATTCTAAACAGCTAACTCTTTCGACAAATATTCAGTTAGGGTTAAAATGAGCACAATAATTGGCTTCTCAAATTAGGATCAGCAAAATTGCCTCGGGTAGCAGGAATGTATGAAGAAGCAATTATTGAAATTTCTACGGAAATGATATCGACTGGAGACTTGATTGAGACAATTTTTGTCAATTTGCAGCACATGTCAATGCAAAAACTTTTAAAACGAGTCACTGTCGCGCCAACAAATGCGCAAACATTAGAAATGAGTGGGAAGATAATCGATTTGATTGATGGTAAAAACAAACATTAAAAACAATTTTTTTGTCAAACATTTTTTATCATTTCATATATATAATACATATATACCAGAATTAATTTTCATTTGCACAATATTAAAAGAAAAAATTGAATTTTGAATAAGTATTTCGTTTATATTACATAAAAGTGTTTGTTATATCCATCATTTTTTTACGGGCACCTTAGGCTCTTTACAACCAACTAGTATTATACAATATAAGATCAAAATGTATTCGATTGCTATAACGAAATCGGAGTACGCGCTTCCCCGGATAGGAAGAGGTCCAGGTTCGAATTCCGGTAACAATTAAATATGTTTTCGATAGATATTTTTTCTGTATATCTTTCTAGTTGATCAATTTAATTTGTATTGATATTATTAATATTAATTAAAGAGAACACATTGTTATTGTGATGTAATTATTCAGAACATAGGTCTGTGATATTTAAAAAAATACAAATTTTTTCTCCTTAATAATATATAAGTTGTATCAATGTGTCCAAAATTGTATAAAAATGAATTATTAATTCTGGCGTCGTTTATCGGATTACTAAAATAATGAAACGATACATGTATGCACTGTGTTGCCGTAGCACAATCGGTTAATACAATTTATCCGGATAAGAAGACATTCAGTTTCGCATCCCGGTAGCAACAACAATATTTTTCAATAATATTGATTTTATTTGTATATCTTTCTAATTAATACGTTTAATTTATATTTAAAAAAAAATATTGTTAGTGCCTATTTTTTAATAGATACAAATATTATTGGATTATAATTAGTCAAAATTAAGTATATATAGTAATTTAAAAAAATATATGTCAACAAATCGTTGAAACCGCTATAGTTAATTAACATAAATTGTGTTGTTTTCTATCATCTTTTAATAATAAAATTCTTAATTTTTTCATTTACGTAATCTACGTGCACACAAAATGTATTAAAAATATTGTGCATGAACAGATCGTTTCAGAATTTTAGAATATCTGTTGCGTTTCAAAATATATTTATATGTATTATCAAATTTTTATATGGAAAATTGATTGAAAAATTCAATATTCGTTTACATCTTAATAAGTTATTCTAGAAGATGAATAAGAAAATTTAAGAACCTATACTCTAACCCAATCTATCACTATAAACTAATAAAAACATTTAAACGTATCACTACATGTGTCATTCTTTCTTTGGGTTTGGAACTTTGTGTGTAATTATGTATTTTAATGCTCTTTGTCCACGATGATCTCTCAATGAGACTTTGATCTATGAGCGTCGATAAAGAACGTATGTACTCGATGAGTCATTTTAATCCACGAGCAAAATACGTGCGGTGATACTCTGTACGATTCGAATTTCCGAGAGATATCTCATTCGCGTACACGGTCCATAATAGAAGAATCGGTTGTTTTCCATAATATAATATGTACTCGTATTATCAGAATATGATGTAAAAATATGTATAAACCAATATACAAACAAATATATGTAAAAATAAATGAAGTAGATTTCGATTTATTAAATTTGATGCGGGTCAGGCAAGGAAGGAAAAGCAAAATTACAAAATAAAATCCGAGTAAAACAAGAAATATAATTTACCTTTCAAATATACAACATTCCCTCTATGTTAATTTATTCCCGTTTGTATTTTTAGGGTGGATGTTTTATCCAAAGTATATTTCATCGAGGTTAACAATCCTGGCCCGCTATTAGCACCCGAATTTTCGATTATCATATTCATTCAAGCAGCCGTACTGTAAACATGGTATTGTTTTCACAAAGGGCTGCCATCCTTCCCCCCCCCCCCCCCGGTAACCAGAAGGTTATTTATGAAAAAAACGTTTATTGTAATTATTTCGAAGTAAACAAATACCCTGGATGCTGTTAAATTATAACCCTCTTATTAATACCTACAAACATACTCGTACGTTGCTACATAGTCTAAACAACTGTGCAATCGTTTCATTAGCTAATTTCATAATTATATATTCTAACTTTAGTTTCTGTATTCTATCCCTTAAAATAAAAGTTTTTAATGTTTTTAAAAACAAAGTAATTTTATTTTGTTACCCTTTTTTGTACGAAGAATGTCTACATTTCCAGCCGAATTAAAATACTCTAATGTGAGAAAATTGTTAGTGTATTAAAGCTTATTAAATCAATGCTAAATATTTGTAAAATCTTAAATCTGACGGAAGTAAAAAGGCTAGCATATTTTTGTATTTGTATTTTTAAAGAACAAGCGCTAGAATGTAAAAATAGCTGTCCACGTGAAATATGTTAGGATATAAATAATTTGTCACCATTTTCTATCATACAACTTATATATGTTATTATTAATAAAATAAAAAAATCGTGATACATATATCTTTCAATGAAAGTACAGATAAATATAATCACAGTTTTCCTGCCTTTTCAATACTGATACCGGCCTTAACTGTGGTGATCTTAAGGCTGGTGTATAATAGAGAATGAAAATTTGAAAACAATAAGTAAATCTGCAAAAAATATCATATTTGGTAAATTTTAGCCAAACTTCTTTGTTTAGCGAAAATACATTTATATGAATATTAGATTAATTTGTATCACATCTTATAATTATAAATTTAAATTAGATCGTAATATAAATATTCGTAAATGTAGGGGAATATTTGAAGATAAAATTACTATTTTTAATAAAATAATGACGAAATAATGATTTTGATGGGGATTAGATGATAAATGAATCTTTATTTCTATCTACAGTACAAATCAAGTAGACTTTAATAAATACTCAATGAATCAGAATAATGCAAAATCTACTTTTTAACTGAGAAATGTAAGAATATAAAATTACATCTAAAATAAAAAGCACCTCAATTTGTTCAATCTAGTATTTATTTATTTCTCTGCCCGGCACTTAAGATACATTTTCAATTAAATAAACAAAATAAAAAATACTGCAGAATGAACTGCCTTCGAACGCCGCAATAAACTACAATCAGTTGCGCACTTTAAAATGTCCGATGTTTTCATTCCACCCTCTCGAGGCGACCGCCTTTCTGGCGGAAATTGCAAAGGTTGTCGGGGACAAATTTCCCGCGTCCATATCTCACGGCACCTTCTTCCGGATCCGGTGAGACAAGATGGCCCCCTCCAGTTGATTTTCCCGCTTTTTTCGCAGCGCGTCGGACTAAATTGCCCAGGCCATAAATCCCAATTTAAGAACGCGTTCGCGGCTATAAAATGCTTAAGAGCAAAACGCTGGCCTCCGGAAAATGTCGGGGACTTTTAAATAGATCACCTGTACCGGGACGAGCAGACTATGGTCGTAAACTTAGACTATTTTAATTTATTTGCCTTTTAAGAATGGTTCGTTGATTAATGGAACTAAATGTTAATAACATTTGAAAAAGGACGCTTTGGTAGTTTTAATGCTTGCATATTGTTTATCCACTAGAAATATGAGATAAAATATTTTTTTTACAAAATTAGATCGTTTACGAAATTCATGTATCTGAAGACAATGTATGTACTTAAAATAAGCGACCGAGTGAGAGATATGTGCAGTATATTTACTTGATATCGTATGTGTGAGTTGGATTTGTTGAAGTAAAGAAATATCAATTCGCGTTACTTATATTTTTTATGAAAAATAGTAAGGTTAACAGAACTATAAAAATATTCTCACGTTTTCACGGCTCTTCAGAGAGAAGATGGACCCTGGAATTGGATCTGGAAAGTTGGCCAGACGGTTTGAAGAAATATAAAAATTGTTTTTCAAGTCAATAACCGTACTCGAATTATAATAGAACAAAGCATAGATGAAATGTCTACAGGTGTGACAAATAATCATGAAATATGCTTTATTTATGGATTTTTTGCTTTTCCATTCGAAATCTGTCACTTTGGTGGTTAAATTTTTTCAGATTATGTGCTAATATATATTAAACAATGAGATCATCATCGTACAAACTCTCATCACTAAAATAGCGGGATATTGAATGTATAATTGTCGTATACTGCAATGTCGGATGACTTTTAAAACAGTTGTGAAGAGTCCGCCATATTTAATTATCGATTCTCGTTTTTACTATTGGATATCGGAGAGTAAAATGAGTTTACTACGGGATGTACTTTCGAGGAGTAAATATTTTTTTACCAATGATCAAACAACCCATTTTTAAAAAGAAAAAATTTACTTTAGTAACTTTTTTACTAAAGTAAAAAGTTAAAGCACAACTGGCTCTAAGATGTATGGAAATTATATTTGGGCTTACATCTCATATAAAATTAATCATCCACTTGACATGGACTCCAAAACTATCTAACTCTTGGCTCTTTTATTTAAATGTGAAAGCTTTACCACATCTTAATAGGTTTCAAAACATAAGTTATTAAATAGAGCACGCATTATGTGAAGTTAATTTTTGTTATGTGCATTCCATAGAAAAAGCACTTTTATTGAAGCATCCTATTAAAGCAAGTTATCTGTGAAAATGTTCTTTCAATTTTTATCTGTATTCTAATTCTGTCTATCTTCACAGTAGCATTTGACGAGAACATTCTTTATCGCATCATTTTACTGTTGACAGAATGCAACTAGAATCGGTAATAGTAGTTCTTTCTCAGAGATCAAATGTATTTTGAATTCAATAAACAAGGAGATATCATCTAGAATTTTGTTATATCTTCTATTGTCCACTAAACTAACGAGACTAAAGCTTTTTTCTATTCGCTGGATGAATAATTGACTCATCATTTTATCTTCATAATTTTCTTTCCCTTGTTCAGGAAGAGTCGAGGATCTAAAGTCTCAGGGTGCTCCCATGTACTCCTGTCTTGCATCGCTTCAATACATGCTGACCAATCATGATCCATTCTCTCTTTGTTGGTGTTACCCCAACTTATTTTGGGGCAACCTACCAGCTATCTTCCCAACGAACTGGCCGAGAAGATACCTTGGCTGTATGCGTTCGTGCATTCGTGAGTAATGATTGTATAAAGATACTAGGTGCAGTGCACTGTCAGAATACAGGGGCGCAGCTAAAGTAAGTCGACAAGTTCAAATCATTGTGGAAAACTCTCGCGACGTGAGATAGGGACTTGAGTACGAAATGGATTGCTACCGATAAGCTTTTATGATTAAAAATATATTGTGTTTATCCATTGTTGTTGAATACATTACGCTTAATCAATATTATACCTGTTAAAAAATTATTGTTTTGTGTGGACAAAAAAATGTATTAGATATATGAATTGGAATCAGACAGTTAGATGATAAAAATGTAATGGTTTCCTTACGAAACATAAAAGGCGGTGGATTTATATGTAAAGATAGGAAAAAAATATCAATATATTTCATTCCGCGATTCGTGCTAACTAGCTGATGCATCCATCGATACTGCCAGTTTCATCAAACTTACTTGGGTTATCTTTTAAACTGAATTTACTTACATTACTGGATACTTTTAGACAAATTTAAAATAGATTTCTGGGTAAAATAGATATCATAATACGTTTTAAAGTAACAAAGTCAATAATAATAAATTAATGATTTTTTTTGGTTTGTAAATAAAGAGGGCAAAAGCTATTCAAATAAATAGGTATGTACTGCGAACATAAAAATTCAGAATGTAATCTCATAATGATATTCTTTACCGCTTTTAAACGTTTTGTGATATCTCGGTGCGTAATGCAAAAACGATACTTCAAACAAATCTTTAGGATCCACCAAGGAAAATATGTTTTTGGGGGAATTCCCAACATTGTTGGAAACATTAATTCGACATGGAAGCCACGGAGAGGGGAAGTTGTCGAATTATAGGAGGAGCTTGGAACATAGCTGCTCAAAATGTGGGCCGTGTATTTCATACGTTTAATTTATATATTTAAAGTTAAAAATATAAATTATTCTTGAAGGGTGGATTGCCAAAGTAAAAAAGGAAAAAATAAGAAAAATATATTAACTAACTTACTATCACGCCAGCTCCCCGTGGGGTTAGGCAGAAAGGATAGAGCGCAACACTATTCTGTCATTACATACAATTCTCACTTCATCCACATTCGTACATCTTCTCATACAAGCTCACCTATTATTCAGGTTTCTAACAGGATTATCCTCCAATATCCGGTTTACCTGGTCATGCCAAGTTTTCCGCGTACGTCTTCTACTTCTGGTGCATCATATTTCTTTTTTACCATTCTCTCCTCATTATCCATTCCATATGACCAAATCATCTAAGTGATTATTTCCTAATCTTACTCACTATACTAAGATCCGCTTTACATTCTTTCCTTATTTCTTCATTCTTTACTCTGCCACATATACGCCTAAGTGATCTCATTTCTACTGCATTCAGTCTACTTTCGTTCCTCTTCTGCCAGGTCCAGGCCTCACTTCCATACCAGAACTCCATTGTGTACCGCTGGTATAAGCATCAAATATTAAGATAGATAGAATGACAAGCCCTTGCCACCGGCAATCTGTACCAGGTAGGTCGCATCGCGGGAGTTGTTCTTCGCCATCTCAGCGGCTCGCTGCAGTAGCATTGCAAAAGACTGAATAGTTTATGACGCAGTATAAATTTTGCATTGAAATTGATTCAATATTATAAATTAATACAATTAAAAATAGATAAACTCATCAATACGAGTTTATGTGAAAGTACTTCGGTTGAATTTGTCAAGTCGCATAAATACCTTGGCTTAATTATTGATGAACACTTTAAATGGAATTTGCAAATAAATAAAGTTTGCTCCAATCTCAGGTCATTGTTAGGAAGATTCTACAAAATTCATTACGTAATCCCAAAGCCAGTTTTACGAATGTATTATGTTTCTTTGGTCGAGTCATTATATGGGATCCGATCTTAGGGTCACTCTTGATACTCAAATATAAAACAAATTCAAAATTTTCAAACAACCATAATGAAAAAAATTGTAAACCTGCAAGCATTTAAATTGAGGCATAATCTAAAATTATTATATTCTTTCGTAAACGTTCTTCCTGTACACGGGCTGTTATTATTCCTTTTGATAAAATAAAATTATAACAACGATGCATTAAATAGGGTGGTTTCACGAGAAAAAAATACAAGAGTTGTAGCAAATCTGAATTTAACAATTCCCAAAATCACCAAGTATGGGTCGAGGACATTAGAATTTGTTGTTCCTACACTAAAAAATACACTACCTGAATTTTTAAAAAAGAGTACACTGTCTTCCAATTAAGAAGAAATGATAAAAAAAATGGCTTATCGATGATAACCTGTCTCACTTGTAAGCATGACATAAATTGTTTTGATTATATTAATTGTAATAAAATTTATATGAATGTATCTGCAGATAAATGTCTAGCAAGATGTTTTGTGAGTCTAGTTTTAATTAAAAAATAAATCAACTCAGTATGTGGGTACATAGGGTTGGTGTCAGAATGCCTATCTCAGATGTGTGGGGGAGGTCACAGACACTTTAGTCACATAATTTACACTTTATTCACTATACAGGAGAAAATCGTCATTGTTACACGTAAAGGGTTCCCGATCTTTCCGTGGCCGGACCACTGCATCATCTCGTCTTCTGGAGGTTACCAGTGGACCAATCTTGACGTCAAAGCGTGAACCGTGTTATCCTCGCTTCCATTCTCGCTCGCAGCCTTGCTTCCGAGTCCTTCCTTCATTGACATTCACGGGCAGAACAAGGCCCAAATATCTCTTGTTCTTGCCGTGAATGTAATACTACGCGAAGAGTCCTTCCTTCCTTGATACACACGGACAGAACAAGGCCCAAATATCTCTTGTCCTGCCGTGATTATAATATTCAGTCTTATTTGTCGCCATTTCTCGACCTTTTACACCAATACTCAGATCACCAAGTCCCCCTTCTTCCTCCGACCTCGCTCTACCGGCCGCGCCTGCTCGCGTTGGAAGATGTCGCTTTCGGTCTTCACGCGCATTTTCGAATGTTACAATATATATATTGTAACAGTATTTATATATATATATAAAGTTGCGAGAATATGAAATATAAGGAAAACACAAGTCAATTCAAATGACACAAGAAATTGTTCCTAAACAGATTATTGTTTTTGATGTATATAAATTATTTCTAAAGATAACAATTTTTTCAGAGCAAAATAAATAATGTTTTCAAATAATAATAAATAATTTAATTTAAAAATGCTTTTTAATAAACTAATCATTTTATGTTAGTTTACATCAAACTAAATTTTCGTTTCTAGCGAACAAAATACTAAAATAAATAGGGCAAAATGGCGCCTAACCCTTTCCACACAATTCAGGTTCACAAATAAATCGTTTTTTCCGTTTTTCAAGCCTTAGATAAAATATTTCAACGTTCTTATTTATTTCTATAAATATATTTTCTCTTATCTATACAAAAAGGTATGCTCCCGCGAGAAAATAATCGATACTCTAATTAGGTACTTGCGTTCGTTCCGAGACAATCTTAAATGCTTAATTGGATGATTTAATAAACACTCTGATGCCCAAAAATACTTCCTCATAATATATGATCTGATATGTATGAATTTCACAATGTGATGATGTAATAAGTGTTATTTTTTATAACCTATCCGCGATTCTAACATTTTTAACTATAAAAGAACCACAACAGTATTGCAAAAACGATACCCAATCCGCTGCTTATCAACATTTGTGGATTTATTACAATACCTAAGATGTTACAATACCTACAACTGTACGATGTAATGTACGAGGGCAAGTCAAAATTATCTACATTTTTTGTTCTACAATTTATTTAGACAGATTTTACAGAAGCTAAACTCGTCATCGATGATTTGATGGGCAGAACCATGACCGATGTTCAAAGAAGACGCTACCTTACCGATGGTAACTCACCTATTCGCTATATCTCGAGCTTGCTGAATCTTGTCGTCCGTGGTGGAAGTTGACGGGCGTCCTGCTCCTTCTTCATGTGTCACACTCGTCCGGTCACTTTTAAACTTCTCGATCCGTAAAAAAACACTTTTATGTGATAAAGCACTGTCCCAGTATTGTGATAAAAGTCTACGATGAATTTCAGCCCCATTCACATCTACCGACCAGAAAAATCGGATCACTGCTCGCTGTTCCTCCTCGGTGCAAACTGTTAGCGGAGCAGACATATTCACACTAATAGCCGGAAGGTAAATGACACGATCGGGATCAAAATTCGCAGTCGTACCAACTCTAAGCACGCATGCGCAAAAGGCAGTATGACAACCTTGAAGGTGTGTTGTGGCGAAAGTGTAGGTAATTTTTTATGCATATAATAGTCACTGTCTTTTCCTCGAACATATTAAATGACTAAATTGATTTATTTAGATTATAAATCATTATGTTAAAAAGAGGTATTTTCGTGGCACGAACTCATTTTGAGAATCGATGTTTCAAGTTATCGTGAGTTGGTTCTAGAAGCTCTTAGCGTCGAATGAGTGGGTAAGAGGCTTACTCCATCTCGGCGCGCCGGAGGGTGGAGACTTGAAAAGCTGATATTTCATGTAAACATTTTTGAATTGCTGCTGCGGTCCGCGGAGATGTCTCGGTTGGAAATTAAAGCGGGGATGATTTTAAGTAACTGGAAATGTCAATTGCACTTCGACAAACAATCTACAGGGTGGCTGGCTGATATCGTAAAATAATTATAATAGAACGGCTTAAAAAAATCTAATTGTCTGGTGTTTACAAAAGTCAGTAAATAAATTAAATAATCTTTATATAACCATTACCAGGATCAGCGTAACCTTGTATATGACGTAACCCACGACTTTTGTATAACCGTAACAACTGTTGTAACAACAATTGTTGTTGTAACAACTTCATGTGCATACTCGTCCGCATTCTGCTAGCACTTAGGTGTTGTATGAATCTAATTTGTTTTTTTTAACTTTATAATAATTGTACTGAACTAAATATTTTCTTACTGAAAGAATGTTGGCATTACGTCTACGAATTTTTTGCATTTTTCAAACAATTTGTGCTTAATTCTGTTATCTTCGGAAGGGATTAATCCTTACTGAAAACTGCGTGGAATGACATTTCTACGTATTTGTTTTACTTGACAGACTAAATGCTTTGTTTTCATAGTGTATTTCAATCTACAATTCCAACGTCATTTCGTATTTCGGTTTTTGCATGAATAAAATTGATATGTTATAATTTATAATTAATATATACTTATAATATAAATAATATTTATAATTATAATTTGTAGAGCTAGTTATTTAAATTTTAAAAAATCAATTTAATGGAACATTCAAAATCCGTTGTCCGAAGGAGAAATCATAGAAAATATTTTAAACGAAATCGAAAGCAGAATAGGTTTGGTACTGAGAAATAAAATAACTTGTCTGTTTTAAAGTAATAAATTTACAATCATTTTCTAAATTTAAATTGATAGAACTTTCCAAATTAGAAAAAATTATAACATTTTTTTGATACCTAGTGTATCTATTGTATACTTAGTTAGCATTGTCAGTAACAGCATAACCTAGGTTTAAGCCTACTGCACGCCACTGGTAGTAATGTCACCAGCAGGTCAGTAAATTTGGCTAACTGATTAATTAAATATGTATTTAGACAAATTCTTCGTTTTACATAAATTTAACATTATTATATTAAATAAATAAAATTAATTTCGACATGAATATACAAGTATTTTATGCAATATATTTATTTATTGGTCCCATATTTTCTAGCATAGTGAAAATAATATACATAGATTATTATTCCATCCATTGTATTTCAATATACATACAATTATAAATTTAATAAATAAAATTCTAATTAGTCGGAAAATAACTAATATATTTTTTTAATTTTCCTCAATTCCAAACTTGTGACGTGAAATGGTATTTCGGATTCTCTCACTAGTTTGCTTATATTTTTTAGAACATTTCTGTACAAAATAATTCATTTGTTGCAATTCTTACTGAAATGTCATAATTGTTATTATTTATTGTGAAATCTCTGGGCATTTAGAAAAATATTAAAAATTATTATTCTAAGAATTGGTAAGGTTACGATTTTTTTAATTTGTCATCTAATAAAAATATTCATTGAATGCTTTCTTTAATACGCATTGTTTACGAAATGATATAATATATCCTTCTTTATAATTATTATATTATTAAATAAATATAATAATATTTCTATAAAGTCTTTTGGTACAGATATTGTTTTTTAATATTTTCATTCTTTAGAGATTCATACAGGAATGAATGTTAATTAGTTTTTTTAAGCAATAAAATTTTGTTCTTGTACTAAAATAATATTGCTAAAGTTAAAGTTTGCAATAAATATGAAAAATGAAATAATAATATTTTTCAGCTAATTTGTGTTCAGTTTGGATTGCCATTTCACCATGAACAGACTCACGCCAGAACAACGCTTGCAAATTGTGCAAATTTATTTCGAAAATCATGCTTCAGTTAGCAAAACTTACAGTGCGCTATGTCCATTTTACGGCGGACTTAATCGTCCATCCGAGTAAGTAATCGAATAACCATAAGTCGTACAGTACGCACCGAAGAAGCTGTAGTTTCTTCAAAAATGATGCCGGCCAGAACGTCATAGTGATGGAGATGGAGTGATGGTTAATGGAGAGTGGAGAGCGTTAGAGATCCATGATTACTGACTTTTTCGTTCTCCAATTGAATGGCATTTCTATACGTAGTTTCAACAAAATGGTGCAACATACACAGGTCGCGCTACAATAAATTTATTAAAGGAATGCGTAATTTTGCGTAAGGTACCTGTCAATTGGCCTCCAAGGTCGTGTGATTTAACACCTTTGGATTATTTTCTATAGAAATATGTGAAGTTATTAGTTTATTAGACGACTTGGAAGCCAGCATTCGTCGCGTTATTATCGATATACGTCCCCAACTGTTCCAAAAGTGGCCGAAAATTGGACTTAGCCGCGGCGCCCACGTGCGCGAAATCATATTTAAACACTAGTGGCATAAAATTATCTTTCCAATAAAGAAAATATCATGGCCTTTATCACGATTTTTATTTGTTTTAAATAATTTTAACCTTCTATACCTCTAAAAAAAAACACCTTTTAGATCACCTTATTAATATTCTCGCTGTAGCAATCGAAAAAGTATTATATTTTTAGTTGGAAAATTTAAAAGCAATGTATGACTATGTATTATGTACCTAGATATTTTTCCATCGTTAACGTGAAGAAGTTTGCGATTCCTAACAAATGGTGTGTACGTCTCGCGAGAGCGGCTTTGTGTTCGAGACAAGAAAGTGTCGAGTAACCTTAATACCTTTAGGATAACAAGCTAACACCAGATTGGAACTTGCTCATATAATGACATCGTCTGCAGTTAACTGAGGCGTGTAAGATAATTGGCAATTATTCCAAATCAGACACCTGCTGCTTCAGTTTCTCGCTAATGTTATTTAAAGAAGTTTAGTTAAAAATAAAAATGTTATTTTACGAAGTGGTTAATATTATATATTATAAAATGACCTGTATATAATATATAGGTATATTAAGGGCTTTAAAATTATTCATGTATTTATCAAGTTATGCAATAAATTCGAAAAAAAAAATTTTTTTTTTTGTTAATTACTGATATTGCTTATATATTAAAGTGATCTCACTTACGTTGTATGTATGTTTTATTCTTTGAAAACTCATAACTTTGTTAGAAGGGACGAAATAGTGACCTAATACCGCTCCGGGAAATTTTCGAGATAATTTATCACAATTCACAATTTGGAAAATCGTTTACGTGATTAAAAAATAAGACAATGTGAGCAAAGTATTTTCTATCAAAGTGGGTAAATCATAAAAATAAAACAATGTGAGCAAAGTATTTCCTATCAAAGTGGGTATATCATAAAAATAAGACAATGTGAGCAAAGTATTTCCTATCAAAGTGGGTATATCATAAAAATAAGACAATGTGAGCAAAGTATTTCCTATCAAAGTGGATATATCATAAAAATAAGACAATGTGAGCAAAGTATTTCCTATCAAAGTGGGTATATCATAAAAATAAGACAATGTGAGCAAAGTATTTCCTATCAAAGTGGGTATATCATAAAAAATTCAAAAAAAGGATTTATCGCTATGAAATCTCAACAGATTCAAAAATATATATTTTTCTTATTAAAGACGTAAGTGAAAAGTTCTATGTCCAGAGTTAATAAATTGTGGAAAGACCAAGGTACATCCAAAACAATCAAGATCAGGTTTACATAGTCTCTGATGCATTCTGTACTTAAATGATGTGGAATCATGGACTCTGATGGCAAAAAAGAGATGACGTATTGATGACTTTGAGATGTGGTGCTGGAGACACATGTTGAGTATATTGTGGGCGGCGAGATGCAAGAATGTATTCATTCTTCAGGAACTGAACATCAAGTTCAGACTCTCAAACCATTTTTCTAAGTCGAATCCTTTCATTTTTTAAGCATCTTAAGAGAAGAGAAGACAGATAGCTTGGTGGATCATGTTGTGGTGGGCCACGCAAAAGATGGAGAGGAATAGAAAGACCAGTTGTATTTACTGACCAAGTAGAAAATGCAATCTTTGGTGATAGCCCTAAGATCTGCATGATGCTGAGAAACGTAGAGAATCATAGTCAAAAACATAGGGAGTTCGTGGAGATCTCGATCCTCAGTCACGAGGGATCGATGTGGATGTTGATGAAATGCGCATTTCTACCGGCTATTTGATCGATAATTACATTATTATCAATCTAATTAAATATTTCTTTCTCTGTTAACATAAAAATAAATTTTTTTAGTCTACTGTCACTTATAATACTTATTCGGAATCCTATTATTAGTGGATTCGTTTAGGATGGAGTTTTAAATAATATTTTGTAAAACAAAAACAAAAATTTCTTTTCGCCGAGCCTATTCGCCCCTGAATATTATTTTTTATCTGAAACGATGATCGAAATAAAGTAACTAATATTCTCAGATTCTTCTAACGTTAGTACATATCACTTCTGCTGGTCAGATAATAATTTATGACAATATTAATCTTGTGGAAGTCCATTGTTTAGATTTATATTTGTCAATCGTAATCGCTTATTGTTAAGTACTTGCCATCTTAAGTACATCTTAAATGTCAAAAGTCCAAGAGAAACTCTTTGTGACAATTATATAAAAATTACAGTATGATACAATTTATATACGAGGCATGTACATGTCAAACGTTAACGCAGAAAGGCACACAGAAAGAAAGCGCGCCTGGCGCGCGTTGCCCTTTATATCTCCGCACACACGCCCACAGTCACTCCGGCGGTGCGGCGCTCTGACACACATATATATACATATTCAAAGACATCACATCCTCCTCCTCCTTAATTGCACCCTCACATGCCTCTCTCCGCCACTCTAGGATTTCACCCATGACGATGGCTGGGGGGATCATGACGCCAGGAGCACGATGTAGGTCTGCATCTCTGCGAAGTACCCTGTCCAGCATCTGAAACAGAAAACCCATGTTAAGCCTTCTATCGACTCACGGGCTGGTCCGGCTCTACAGGAGTTAGCCTGCAGTTTCAGCCTGGGTTCGAACCTAATTCTTATTCATTAAACCACGTTATCTTCTCGCATTTTATTTGATTCAAATAATGTTTCCAAATCTGGTCTGTACTATTTCAACCTACTGTACTAACTGAACCAATCTTTTTTACAATTTCTCCCGATATCCAAGAAATCTTATTCACGGTTCTGTAATCCTTTACAAGACATAACTAACCAATTTTAAGATCTAGCGTCCTTCTTCCCTCATAATAAAAACTTTGTTCCTTTTGCATACACAATATTTTTTTATAATATCATCTCCCAACTTCCCTAGGTATAAAATCAAAATTGCATATATACGCATTCAAAGACATTCTCATTAACTCGACGATGTTTATGAGAATGTCAACGATGTTTATGAGTTCCAGTTTCTATCTAGTATTGACTAATATCATTTACATCAAGCATAGGCTACCTTTCAAATAAGTTTTGGAAAGGTATTTTTAAAAAAAAGTAATAATTTTTTTTTAAATTATAATACGTAATTTTTAATAAAATAATTGATTTTGTGAATGTGATAATGTTAATATTTTAAGAAATATTTGTTGTCGATAATCGCAGAGCATTTTCTAAATGAGGGTTTTGATTTCTTTTTTTTACTGCATTATTCATTTGTGAAAAAAAAATTGCCACTGAAAAAAATAATATTATTTTTATAGAAAAACAGTAACAATAATAACTGATAATAACATTCTATATAAAAATAACACCAGTGAAGTTTATTCGGAATTAAATAACTAGTACATAATAAACTAAAAAATAGTATGTGTATATTTAAAAAGAAACAAGAGTGTTCTTAAATTGAACACACAAAGTGGAAAGGATAAGGAGGGCAGGAAAATGGGATGCAATATATACAATTTATGTTAATAGTTATTAAAAAGTTGGCGTAGTTTAATTTTAAAGGGAAGCAATTTATCGTTGAAAATTTCCAAGTTATTAGAAGAATTTACGACATTATTATATTTTGACGTAGAGCGGATCACAAAACAATTTTTTAAGTAATTAATTCTGCCAAAATTTGGGTAAAAAAGATTATTTGATGGTGTTTGATTTGTGGGACAGTTTAAGGTTATTTGTTCTGATAAATTTAAAATTTATTAAAAATTTTATATAGGGAAAATTCGGCGAGCCAGACAAATGTGGCCCGCGAACCCCAGATTGCCCATATCTGGTTTACGGGATATTATCATTGAATATTGTTTTTGTAACCTGATAACAAATTTAATTAGCAAGGTATTTATTATATTTCATTAGAGATCGAATTTTTCTTAAAGTTTGATAACAATTGATTTGCCAGTATTTCAACTCAAAACAAAGGAGCATTAAATTAACAGCTATACAGTTTAAAATCTAGGACTGAGATTTAGTGTATTTTTTAAAGAAAAAGCAGACTAATGGGAATCAAAATTTGATATTTGTAGTGTAATTTTAAAAAAAAACATGATAAATAGTTATTCGTAAGTTATTGAAAAAAAGAGAAATAAATGAGAAGATACTTAAAAATAATGTTTAGTGTTAGTTAAGTGTATATATGCTGTAACAGACCTAGTCCACAATATTTTATAGATGGATACCTGACTATGTTACGAGTCGAAAATGTTCAAGGAATATGTGCAAATTCTGCACTGTTACGGAATTATTGTTAGAATTTTTTTAGATCGTATTAAGCTTGAAATCTACGTATTTAGAAATAAATATATACGAAATCGTTCAATTATTATTCCATATCTTTGCTGCAGGCCCTATAAACAAAAAATAGTTTGGGCCGCTCGAAATGCGATGTCCTTTAATTTTTTGTATTCAATATATAAATTGGAATCAATTAAGTATTTCAATTAATCGAAATATAATTACGTTTTTTTTAATGCTTATATCTCTGACATAGTTGATATTAGGTAGATATCGCTTGAACATTTTTGACTCGTAATTTAGTCAGGTATCCACCCATAAAGTATTGTGGGCTAAGTCTGTTACACCCTGCTAATTTTTTTTTCTAAAAGTTATTTTTTTATAATTTTTGTTATAAAATAAATATTTTTTTAAATTATGATGAAGTATCAAATTAAATTTTAATATAAACATTTTTACTTTCTTGTCTGAATCCTAATACACAAACAAATATGCGAAATGTGATCGCTACCCTTTTCACTGCTTGTAAAGCTATTTTCTCAGCCAATGCACATTGCCGGAGCGGCACCGGGCGTTATAACGCCGTTATTCATTATAACGGCAATCGTAACGGCCTGTTACATTTCCGACGCCAACGCGACGCCTGATCTACTGTGTGCTGGGATACGATATACGAGCCTTCAGCACTTCGTACTTCTACCATAATTTTATCACATTTTCTGCAATAAAGATTTATTCACATTATTTATTCTTTACAGTATTTCTAAAGAGATTTAAGAATACTCAATGATTATGTATTCTCTCTGTATTGAGGTTTAATTAAAATATATCGTCCTTGTTATAGCGATACATGGGTACATAAAATACGCTTTCTCTATACACCCCTAATTATTTTAAATTTCAGTAAAATTATATATTTGTTTAAATTAACTTAAAACAAAATTGTAAAATATTCAAAATGAAATGGCAGGACAACATAAATAAAAACCTATATATTCTTGACATCAGCCATTGACGGTAAGCAGTTTAGTGGAGAGATCCGTGAAGGTGTAATCTTGAGGGGGCCAGGATCCGCACTGGGCTGTAGTACCAGGGATGAAATTGTAACTTTGTAAAAATATTTCTTTTTGTGTAAGAATATACTCAAAATACCTACAAAATAATAAATCTATTTCTAAAATCAATATAAATTTATTGGACAAAATCGTTCGTATATTTCTTAACGTAAAACAATTTCTATCTATTCATATAATTTAAAATTTTTTTAACATCACTTTTAAATATCACAGTAAACTGTTTCACATTAAAACGCTAAAATGTAAAATAAGATCAAATCTTGCATTCTGTGAAAGTAGAATTAAGTAATGAAAAATGAGTTGTGGCACTTTTATTCGGCGGCAGCTCTCCCAGTGGGTGCAGGCCGCTCCGGGGATGATAATCGCATTAGAGGTTTCCATTTCATCGCTTCACGTTACTCTTACTACACCAGCGCTTTGTGAAACATTCTGATCATGCTGTGGTTTTCAATTACATTCCGGAACTTGTAGCCTTTTCACACCGGGAGACTTGTTGCCCCGGCAGTGAGGGGGTAGTATTAAAACAAATGCGTTTTGTTGTCAATTGTCGAGGAAAGTTACGAAATCTTTTTAAAGGAAAACTTTTTTAAAACTGTCTGTGTTATGTATTAAACTAATTGTTAAAATTATATTAAAATAATATAAACTTTAATACAAATTAAATTAACCAATTACAAAGATATGCAGAAAACACTATTTATCGACAAAATATTATATCTGGACCATTTCTTATCCAGTGAAATTTTGTATTAAAATAATTAAATTAAATACTATAAACATTTTTTAACTACTTACTACTTCCACTTTATAAGTTTGGATAAGTCAACCAATAAGAACTACAGATAAACAAACTTTAAAACTTAGAAATTATAGTTGTTCATTTAAATTTGAAGCATTTAAATCATTTCTAAGCAATTTAAAACATAAAACTTAGTCTATATATCTCATATACCGGCTGAAGTACTCGTCGTTGCCCGGGCTTTACACAGAGTGAAGAGACTTCATTTAGAGGGCTGGGTGTAGTTTTTATTCGAGATCAGATGTAGGCAGTAATTTTCTTCTTATTTTGAACGTCAAGTGTACAAAATTTCATCAAAGAATACCAAAATTCTGCTTTAAGGGGTAGGAAAGAAGGATTGTGGTTGTTTTTCGAAATCTCATGTAGACAGAAACCTTTTTCTTGTTTTAAAGGTTAAGTGTGCAAAATTTTATCAAGCTCTGAATAAAACTGAAGATTTGTATAAAAAACAAACCCGCAGACAAAGTTGTTATGCTTTCATTAATAATAATAATTTTATTTTTTGATTCATAGTACAGTACGGTGTGTTATTATATTGTTATAATCAGATAACATTGCAGCAAAATAAGACATATTTCGGTACCCTGCCTGCTGCACTAATATTTTACTGTATTATAGTAGATAGTGCCATTCCGGTATAGTAATAAATAAAATGTAGTGTTCAATGTACATACATTGTAAAACTTAAAGTAAGTAAATTTATTGTTCAATGTTGAAATATATATATATATATATATATATATATATATATATATATATATATATACAAAATAAAATAAGATGCAATTAGATAGCATATAAATATAATGTTCAATGTATATATAATGTAAAAATATTTAAAGAGTAAAACCGGATGCAATTAATATCATATAAATATAATGTAAAACTTAAAGTAAATGCAATGTTCCATTTATAACAAAATTATAAAACTAAATAAAGTAAGAGTGAATAAGTAAATAATATACAAACTTAATGTAAAAGTGTGTAAAATAAGTAAATGACATACAAATATGAAGTAAACTTATGTCAAATTGTATTGCTCAATATAAAACGATTGCAAAAAGATCAGTTAAATAGCATACAACTACAGAGAAAAGTAAAAAATGCAATATTCAACACATGGTACTGTTGTAGCAGTTTTAATCTCAAGTTTGGACTTTTAAAAGTTCTTGGGCGTAATTTCTCCCCATTTTGTGGAGCCGAAAGTGCACTTTTCTCGAAAAATATGTAAGACTATGGTTGCAATTTTTTGATGTATTTTTGATGCTAGAAACAAATGGAATCTTTGTGCAAAAGTTTTGTTTAATTTTGGCACAAGATAGTGACATTTAGCCTGTGTCTTTCCAAATTTGAATTACGTGGTGAGTATAATCAAATTACAATGACGGCATAAAAAGTATTTTTTACTCAAATATTACATAATTTTTTTTTTAAAGAAAACACATTTACGCTGGAAGTTGCATTTCCAGTACATAGTCCTGTGGTATTTTAATATAAATTAACTTTTTTTTTTTTGCATATTTTTTAAATTGATTAATTTAATCTACATTATTAAATTAAGAAACAAATGTTTCACGAAGGAATATCTAAATACGTTGGACCGTTGGTAGAGAACTTTGTATTGTAATATTTTAAACATTGTTAGAAAAATTGAAAATCAAATTTCGCAGGCTAATTTTTTGACTAAAGATGTTGTATTTTAGTATTAAAAATAAACAAATTTAGACAGGCAACGACTATTAGTAAATGTTCAATATAATATTATTATTATATTAAGTTATAGGTAAATGGCAAAGGTCTAGATTTTTGTTTTCCCTTAGGGCAAAGTCAATACTAGATAATATAATGAAATACTAGATGTGATTAATGTATTATTAATAAAAAAATAAGCAATTAAATTAAATAATATCAAATTCAACTTTTTAAAATAAAGTAATGTACTTACTTAATATCGAATAACAATAATAACTAAAAACAGTGTGGGCTATTTCTAAAATAGTTTCGAGATCACTTTTAACCTAAAATTTAGCTAGATCCTGAGTGAATATTACAACTTGTTTCTTACTTTTGGCCATTATGTTTCTTCGTACAGATTGACCCCCTGGAAGTCTCCTACAAAGCTATTAGGTCTTAGGGCAGCTGTTGCCATCCATCATCTCTTGACAATTCTTCTCTTCCTTTCAGGCCTCCCCTCAACCTTCTCTCGGACACCCCTCGGACCACCCTCGGCCGATCCTAATGGAGGGGTCATTGTCGCGGTGGTTGAGAGTTCCTGAGCCGGAAATAAACCAAGTCAGATATATGGGAAAATCAATGAGCACACGACGTCGTGTAAGTATTTTTGTTCCAAAGACAATTATTTCATACTGATTCTCTAATTTCTGATGTGCTAATTTTTTCACTACTCCTGTATTTTTTCTTTTCATCATTAATTAAAAGTAAATACTACTAGCTATTAAGAATTCTATTAAATTTATTACATTTTTTAATATATTTTTTATTTACATTATGAACACACGATACCAAAACGCTTTTACAGAAAACATTAGTACAAATATTCTAAAATCAAAAAAAAAAAAATTAAGACTATTATAAAATTCTGTTTTCAGAATATTGAATATTGATTGTGAGGTTTATAGATGCAATAGAAATCTGTTGAATTGTTTTTAAGACCGATGTTATATTGAATATAATAAACAAATCCGTATTTTTTTCCTCAATATCTTCAGTAAATTACATACATTTTAGTAATTAGTGGAATAAATATTGTATAACAAATTATCCACTGACTGATACTATAATAATTCTATTTTATAGACCGTATAAAAATTTGTTCATAATATTAAATCTTTCTTAATATTTTATATTTTTTTGTGTAGGTAATATAATTAGTTATTCTACAAATTAGCTAAATAAAAATAGTATTAATTTAACATTCATAATATACGAAGAAGTATTAAATATTTAATGAATCGACTGGAAAAATGTGCAGAAAAAATCTATCTATCGAAAAAATATTTAATTGCTGCCGAGATTCAAATCTGGACCTTTTCCTATACGGGGAAGCGTGTTCTCCGATTTCGCTATAGCAATCGAATACATTTATTTTGAACTTACATTCATTGAAACATCTACTATTCAATTTTTAAAAGCAATTCCCTTTTTGTTTCGGAGAATCTCAAATACATTTGAGTAAACCCGATAGAAGATGCCAGAATTAAATTAATTAATCCATTTCATTAAATTTTGTAACTTTGTTGTGAAGTTGCATTTTCAGAACATAAGCCTATGGTATTTTAACACAAAATTAAAATTAGAAAGATATACAGAAAAAATTTATCTATCGAAAAAATATAAAAATATATGAAGTTATTATTAATATAGTATTTGTTGCATATACAGAAGTAAAATAAGAGCGAACTAAAATATTTAATTAAAAAATAAGATGAAAACAGAAACGCTAAGAAACATAATGGGCAGAATAAACATTAACTAAGTTAGGGAAATAAATAACAACATGTAATTAAACAATCAAAACATCAACATATTAGGTAGCCAATGTTATTAATACTATTATACCCACTGAGATACAGAGACACCTGAACGCTTACTTAATTTTTTTTTAATTAACAGTCTAATAAATTTTCATTAAGAAATAAAAGCCAATGTCCCATTTAACATTGCGATGTTGGACTCAACGTATTCATACCGCTTAAACTCAGATATAAATTTATTTTGGTAAAAATAAAATCTTGTTAATTATACAAAATAAATAAAATATGAATCAATACAATTATTTCATTTGTATAAGAAAGAACCTCCATTGAAATAAATATTTCAATCAAATTGCGCATTACGTTGACAATAATTATAGAATAATAATACATTACAGTAAATTTGTGGACAGGCTACGAATAAATAGTAAATCTTTCCACTTGATTCCGATAACTGTACGAAATATGCCAATAACAATTATTGGCATATTTCATGCCTTACTTGATACATATTTTACGATACACCTGATACATATTTCACGATACACCTGACACATATTTCAATTTTGGCGTGTAATGTTTTCAGCGCACTCTGGACCATTGGTTACAAAATAAATGGACCGTAGCCCGCAATTGAATTGGAACCTATTAACAAATATCGCAAGTTTACCTGATTTTGAGTACCATGCGCCGCCTGGAATTACACGTTATATGTTAGTGAAGCGCGCTGTTTGGATAAACTGCAGTTAGTTGTTAGTTAAAAATTTTATGGTGATTGAAATTGATTTGCTCCTCATTTCTACCGAAGGAAGGTAATTAAAGACTAATTTATAAATGTAAATTCACATTTTATTTAAATCGGTGATTTTTTAATAGAATATTCTGTAACTGAATACGAAATGATTCAATTTATTTAAGTATTCACAATCATATATCATATATTTAGGGGCGTGCACTTTACACAATCAAAAAAACTGTGCATAAATATAATTTTTACAAAATAAATTGATTATGTAAATCTACGCGAACATAATTCAGTCCTCATGTTAATGTGTTAACTATCTACTAGATCTTAGATACGAACTAAGCACAACGGTGCTCCGAATACACGTCTTCGCTTTACCAGACGTGTTACAAAACGCTGGAAGTGTGTATTTGAAGCGGACTTAACTGTATGGATTCCAATACACTTTAAACGTGGTATTATTTAATATTATTTAGTTTAGTTAATAACTTGTAAAACTTCCCAAAAATAATATTAATAATACACACTCAAACTTCTGAAAGAGTGAATGATGAATACAACCTCTAATAATAATACCCATCATTTTACACCATCAGTATTAGCAGCATAATCTAAGTCCATGCCTAGTACACGCCGCTGCATATATTGTTAACCTACATTTTTACAGTGATAGAAAAAATACAAGTACGAGCTGTACCACTTATTGATAAATGAATCATTGACAAAAAAAGATTTTCTGGTCGAACTTCATAAGGTCTGTACTAACTAACTAACTTACCATCACGCCGTTTCCCCGCGGAGGTAGGCAGAGAGAATAGAGCACCACACTCCTCTGTTCTAACACACAATTCCTCATTCACATTCATACATCTTCTAATACAAGTTCATCGATTGTTGAGGCTTCTAACAGAACCGTCCTCCATTATCTGGTTTGCCTGATCGTACTAAGTCTTTTGCTGACGTCCTCTATTTCTGGTGCCATCAACACTTGCGTCATATATCTTTCTTACCATTCTCTCCTCTTTCATCCATTTCATAAAACCAAACCACCTAAGTGATCCTTTCTTAATCTTACTCAATATAATAACATCAGCTTTACATTCTTTCCTTATTTCTTCATTATTTACTCGCCATATATACGCCTAACTGATCTCATTTCCACTACATTCAGTCTACTTTCGTTCCTCTTCTGCCAGCTCCAGGCCTCACTTCTATACATCAGTGTCGGTACCAGGACTCCATTATGCACTGCTAGTCTTGCCTCGGTTGACAAATTCTCGTTAGAAATAATTCCATTCAAAGCGCTGTTCACTTTATTCCCTGCAGTCACCCTCCTTTCGATGTCATTCTCACCCTTTCCGTTTCTATGAAACATACTTCCTAAATACACAAACTCATCTACTTGTTCCAAACATTCATTACCTACAAGTATTTTGCACGGTGTCTTGCTTTTCTTCTTCTCGAATACCATCACCATCGACTTGTTAACAGTCATCATAAGGTCGCTTTCCTTTCATACATCATACATTCTTCTCAATAAACTATGCAGTTCTTGTTCATTACTTGCCATTAGCACTGCATCATCGGTGTACATATTTTAACAAAAGTTAAATTAACTTAATTTTGTCCATTTGACACCCCTCACACAAGAAACGATGGGATCGCCCAGTTATACGTCATTTTCGCAGGTCCCGTGACCCGTCAATGGATAAAGTAGTTCAAAATATCACTATTTTTTAAATCTCACTGTTGTTTCTTGTCCCACATAATTTTTGAAAACGGCTTCAGATAGAGCAGAGCGTCCTCTATATGGATGTATATGTCTATAGTATAAAGTATATAACAGTGTTAAAAATTCGGTTTAAAAATTTTAATGGAAAAGTCACTAGTTAAATAAAAATGGTCATATTTTTGTACTTATTCAACTTACAGTTTTCCTATACACATCATATGATAGCACGTGGGCTGACACAAATACTCGTAGATAGATAGTTCATAAATTTTTTTATTAGTACTACAGCACAGTTTAAAATAGTATGGAAAAAAATATATTACTCCGCTATACCTCCAAACACTCATTCCCGAGGTTAATACAAAGAGTAAGGAGACAGGGAGCAATTGGATAGACGCGAAAAACACACGAGTAGGTATTTCTAAAAAAAATTAGGATCCGAGCAAAAGTATTACATTTAATGTTAGAAATCTGCTGGGTTCAATCGGTGTAAAGGAGGAAAAAATATAGTTTCTATGATACTTATTTAATACATTACTATAGTATGTTCATCGAACTGTCGATAACGAACTAAACGATAACGGTGAGCAGAAACTTCTGGTCAAAAGTAAAATATTTAAGTTCCAGAAATTTAATTAATTTATTATTTTAAAACATTACTTAGCGTTGAAAAATTAATATTTCATACATTAAAATAATATTAGTTGCTCAGATTGCAGATCATTAGAATCAGTATGAATAATATAACATCATGCATTTTTTAATTTTATTGATTTATTTGCTGCTTTAAAATTATTATTTGGTTTTATCTTATTATTAATAAATATTAGGTATTGTTTTTCTATCTTATCCAAACCGTAGTGCTAAGAGTCGTGATATGTACATTTTTGTATTATATTCGAACCCTAGGCCAAATTCGCACCCTTCGCTTTGGAACTAGGACAGTAGTGTGTCACGTATTTAAACTTTGTTTATGTTATAATTTTAATATCCTATTCATTTATTTCCAACAATTTTTTTTTGGTTTTTTTACAGTGTTTTTAATTGCACAACCATAAAAAGTGTATTCTGTGACATATTGTTCCCCCAGTTGTCTTAAAATGTTTTTATATTGTACCTTAATGTCACGCTAGGAGTATCTATCAGAGACATTAACAACCTGTTGATAATTTATATATGAAAAGTAAATAAATAAACACATATAATAAATAATCTTCCATTGTAGGTTCATAGAATTATTAGGAAATATAACGTGTATACATCAAAAGTACTAATATATATTTAAAATATTACCTATAACCTATTTAGTTCATACGAAGGTAAAATATACGAGGTGAGTGAGAGACACAACCAAATTTTTACAAAACTTTATTTTATTCTGATGCCACACACCTTAAACTACTTCTCAACGTAGTCGCTACCATTATTAAAGCACTTGTCATAACGGAGTACCAATATTTGTATATCTTCGTCATAGAACGACTCCGCCTGTGATTGTAAGCATGTTTGTACTCCTTCTTTGAGTTCAACATCGTCATCAAAACTCTTACTACCAAGGAACCATTTCGGATAAAAGAGAATATGGAAATCAGTTGGCAGGACAAAACAGAACACACTTGGCGATGAATGTCAGCTGGTTTCATGTTTCGTGCATTCAAGAAACGAATCACGGACCGTATCTCACAGTCGGCGGGCTGATCTATTGTCTTGAACATGCCAACCACTCACTACAAATAGCCACACTATGTGAATGTCTCTAACGTTGCATGTGTTGAGTCAATAGATTATGGAAACTATCGCGGTTGCGCATCATCGTAATCGCAGCGCTATCCTGGGAATATCCGCCAACGGTACTTACTTAAAAAACGCGCCCCTTAAATGAACATACTTCTTTCAAATTTAATTAGTAGCGATTTTTGTATGTACATAAAATGAGGCCAAATATAATTTTTATGAAAATTTTTGACATTTTAAGAACATTCTATCTAACATTAACGGTTACAAATATTTGGTAATCTTTATGGATATAAAATAAATATAATATACTGGTAAAAAATAATTGATTCGTATTGTGTAGTCATGGTGGGTAGCGTTTGTGCTCCAGGTGTCTAAGGGCAGGTACATCAGGTACATCCTATCAGATAATCTATTTCTTGTACCGTACACCCAGTATCAGGTTCACAACTACTTGAATGCCTTTCCTGAAGCGTTTATCTGATTCTCTTATAGACAAATACATCTAAAATTGCAACAACAAAATAAATAAGTATTTTTTAAATTAAAAAAAAAATAATAATCTTGTGTGATCTAAACGTAATTTTACAATGATTGTAAATTGTAAAACTATGATTATGCACTATAATTATGCAAGATAAATCATCAGATAGGTATTGACATCTTCAGGCAATATTAATTTCAGTATATTAAATTTAATGACGTTTGGGACTCTTCCTAATTTAAAAAGTTGTACTAGTTATAAGAGTTTTTTAATGGGAATTAGAGAAAGTACCTCTGTGTATAAACATAATAATTATAATTACAACAGTATTTGTCATACTTTACAAAATTAAATAAACCATTGGAGATTTATCCTTTTGAGTGGTTAATAAATGAATATATCCTGAGAGCTGGGGGTCCCTTTGCGTGCTTCTTGATTGTACACCTTTAGGAAAGGTCTAAATAAATAAATTAGACGTAAGAAAATACTAATTTATATATACATACTTATAAATAAAATAAATTAATATCGAATAATAAAAAATCAAAATTTAAAAATATTTACCATATACAGTGGGTACTCGTGTATGTAATACAGTAGAAATGCTTTTATATGAAACCATAACGACCGAAATATTTTTTATATTAAAAGATATTATGTCTTCCGGCCCAATCAATAGAAAGTTAAGTCGTAAAGTCATAAACTGTACAGTACGCAATTAGACATGCGGGCGACAGGTAATATAGGTAATGTTTATATAATGTTAAGAATTCATGTATCCAAAAAATCTTATAATTTTTGTTTCATGTTAAAAGAAAATAAATCTACGAAAATTTTTGTTAAAAACATAATATTTTTTCATGTTAGCTGTTTTTTTATGTTGAAGTTTTTCCACTGTTTTTACAAAATAGTATATATACTTTACCTGATGTATAATATAAAATAGAGTATGTACAAAACATGAACTCTCTATAGAAGAAAATTAAGGTACAGAATACCATAGGAAACATGGCGCAGCAAACAATCTACTCTGAGAGAACAAACTATCCATTCCGTAGGTACATATGGGTTATCCTTTAATATAATGATTTGGACATCTGATCGACTATCCGAATCTAAAACTTTTCACTCTTCAATATTTGAAAAATTACTTAGTGGCAACATATTATATAAATAATTTAAAAAAATACTTTGTTTAGATATTTTAGATGTCTTAATAGCAACAACTATTCTGAATTCGCCAATTATCTTTTGGAAACAAACAATTCTTTTGACATTAAGGGTTTAGAAATTTTAGATATAAATACTAAGGGGTTACGGTTAGATAAATTAGAAATTTTAAAAATAAGTAAGCGTTAATAGCAAATAAATTATTATAAATTGTTCCCGTAAATGCATTCGACAGCTGTGATTCCCGGATTTCCTATTGATAACACTACGACTAATGCTGTAACCAAATTAAAATTCTTATTATTATTGAAACTGCCCGATTATTTATTGTAAATACCTTCGAAAGCTGTGATTCCTGAGTTTCCTATTGATAATATGGTCAGATATGAAATATGAACACTACCACTGACCTTTGATTGAGCGCGCTGATGCTCTGGCGTCGTAACTGGTCCGATGTTGCCGTTCTTCTTCTGGGTAGATTTCCGACCGGCCGAAACGCGCACAGATTACTGAGATCTCTTTACCGTACGGTGTACTGGATGCAATTGCGTTTTGTCGTTTTCCGCGCTCTCCACTCTCCGATAAAGTTGGCAATATTAATGCACATAAATGACCAATACATCAACAAGAAATCTCAGATGTACCAGTCGAAGGAACAAAGGCGCATAAACATATACAGCCACCTTTTAAATTTGTACTTTTTTTAATCTATACTTGCATTATTATTTTTGGTATAAATTGTTCAATATATAGTGGTTTTAAACAAAGTGTTTTTTCTAATTATTTATAAAACTTGTTATGTCAGCACCGAAGGGGTATCGATTACATAATTTAGACACCATGCAAATATATTTATTAAGAGTTATTAAATGAAGATTGTAGTCAAATGCCAACAATGTTGAGAAATCTCGCTTTACATTTTAAGAGACGAACTCTTTACTCTTCTAAGCAAACATATTGCCATTACACGCACACTTCAGGGTCGGTGTTTGCTTTGCCCGTTAATTTGGGTTAGGGTATCACATGTTACACCGTGTAGGAGACCTCCATCATCCTGCGACTCGCACGGACAGGACCTACCTCGGAGCCCTTTTCCGCTAATTAACACATCAAATGATACGTCACTTGTGCCTCGGGGTATCTAGCTGCTCGCTTTAAATTAGATCATTTGTGAGAAGTTTGATAAAATTTCTTATGGGGCGAATGAATAATGAGAAATTTCATAGAAATTTATGTTAATGTCTGGACTCACACTACAATAATAAATAGTATATTATTTTGTAAATATTTTGTCAGGATAAATTTTGTGACTTTGGCATCATTTTAAAATTAAATATTTAGAAAATTATAGTAAAATCCCTTTGAAAATAACTAGGTACGGTACCACCTGAACTAATAAATAAATTTATAAATAATCTAGACGATCAGTGATGTGCAGTAGGCACAAACTTAGGTTATGCAGTTACCAAAGATGCTAGCAAAGTTCACAATAGATACACTAGGTATCAAAAAAAAGTTAGAATTTTTATTCTAATTTTGAGAACAATTCTATCAGTTTAAATTTAGAATATAATTGTAAATTTATTACTTTTAAAAGACAAGTTCTTTAATTGCTCGGTACCATACTCTGTTCCGATTTCACCTTCTGACAACGGATTTAAAGTGTTTAACTTATTTAAATAACTTCCTTTACAAAGTACTATGGCCAAAACTCATCAGAAATTATTTTATTTCAATATTGGTAATAATGGCACTTAATAATATCCAGAAAATTGCCAACTCGCTTGCTTGACAGATAATAAATTATAAGCTCTAACTTTTATCAACGCAAACACCGAAATACGAAATAACTGGGAGTGAAGTTGAAATCGTAGGTATAAATCATACACTATAAAAACAAAACGTTTAGTCTATCAAGCAAAACAAATACGTAGAAATGACATTTCACGCAGTTTTCAGTAAGGATTAATCCCCTTCGAAGACAACAGAATTAAGCACAAATTGTTTGAAAAATGTAAAATTCGCTAACGTAAAAATGCCAACATAGATTTAGTAAGATAATATTTAGTTCAGTGCGGTTATTATGAGGATTGAAAGAAACATGTTAGGTTCATACAATACTTACGTGCTAGCAATTTGCCAACAAACATGCACATGAAGTTGTTACAAGTGATTCGCAATTTTTAAAAATAATCCACTCCAAGACAAAAGTCGTGGGTTACGCCATATGTGAAGTTACGCTAATCGGGGTAATAATGTCTAGAATTTTATAGGATCTTTTCATAAGATAAAGATTATTTAATTTATTTCCTTGAATTTTTAGCAATGCACAGCTTTTTTGTTTGTATGCAGTGCACGCCCCTGGTAAATACTATGAACAATATCAAAACAAGACATATTTTAAAAATCAGATGTCGATTCGAGGAGTAATAATTTACCTCGAGGAGATATCATCACGTACTTAGGTTATGAATTCTAGAGGGGTTTCCCGTACGCATTAGTAACTAAGAATATCGGTTTGTAACGAGCGCGGGGGGAAAAATACTGTTTTCAAGTAAAACCCAGAAATCCCCAGGGAATGCGAGAGATGGGAACATCATGTTTCGAGCCACGTAACCGGGCGGGTGACGTCAGACATCAAATTATAAAGTGACAACTCGGCGGCGTTGGTGGCGAAATATTCACCGGAGGGAAATTTTGAATAAATTACTCATCTGCTTTATATCTTTTTGAATAATTTCCTCCCCCTTAAGATTAGCGTAGTGCAGCCCTGGAAAAAACAGCTGATCCGACGGTCATGAATTAATATTGATACAAAGGCACACAAAATATTTCATCGCTACATGAAAATATTTCGGTGTAGAATAATATTATAATAATATCATTACAACGATTGAAGTTTCGGGATATTACATAGAGTTATAATATATTTACTAAATTGGTGGTCCTGTAGAGAACCTGTATGCTATCCAACCTACACGGATACTCAAAGATAGAAGCTTTGATCAATTGATAAATTGAATATAAGTAATGCATTAATAACGAGAAGTCTCAAATAGTGTGCATACTTAATATATGTTCTAAGAATACAGATAGTTTTCAGAGTTTTCAAAAGAAGTTCAAGAAGATTTGCGTAGAAAGCAGATTGAAAAAACTTCAGCAATCATAAGCTTAATAAGATTGCAATGAAAATTACCTTAATAGATTGAGGTGAACAGTGACAGTGCTTCGACTTCGAGCCGAAAAAATGGGGGAAAACAAATTAAAATGAATATATTTGAGGCGAATTTTATAATACAATAGTTTTTAATAGGGTGTAACGAAGATACATTTCGATTTAACTGTTAAACATAGATTTGATGCATCGAAACAGAAACAATAGGATATTATATGATATAATAACAAGATAAGTTAAGATTCAAGATATGAAAATAGACCATCAGTTTTCAGTGCATTAATCAAAAACAATAACTTAATTATGGAAAATCTTATTTTTAATTTTGAATTTCCGGTCCTGGGAAATGCATGTTTAATTAGTTCTCAGAATTTTATTTCACTTAAGTGAACGAATAACCGTGTACTGTAATAGACAGAGAAAATATTACAATTTTATGTTTGTAAATTTAATTGATTTAAAACAGAGATTTTTCAAATAAAATCACCCTGCTACAAAATATCCTATTAGAAGTCAAGAATATTAGTTGTTAATGCAAATATTTTTTATTTGTGTCTACCGACTACTAGGATTTAGACAGAAATGAAAGCGAATTATTCAAAAGGTGAAGTGGAACCCGAATATTATGTGGAAATCTTCAAAGCCCTATATTAGCGAAAAGGGGGGAGAAGTAAAAGAAAAACTCTAGTATTCTGTCAATAGTATTAAATTAAAAGTCACCTTCAGAGAGGCGGGACCCCAAAGGGGAAATATAAAAAGATGCTCTTTTATCTTTTACGGTAGAAATATTATTTTAGGCGATAGCTGCTCGGATTGTTTGGATGGGTATTATATTGTTCATAAATTAAATTACTTTACTATGAAATTTATAATATAGAGCACAAATTTTTAATGCAAATAAATTTAAACGTGTAGTATAAAATAATATCACCACAATTAATAAATTAATGAGATAGTTATGCTTAAAACGTGAGTTTAAAAAAAATCTTAATAGTTAATGTCACTACTTTTATAAATTTAATAATATGAAAATGAACTTCTTATTTCAACTTATTATTTCAAAATTATCTAACTCTTTCACAATCCTCTTGGCAATATATATTTCATCTGCATACTCTGGACGTCGATAAGGCTGTTATATTCTCCGACTCGCAAGCAGAGGCTAATATGAAAGTTTGGCTAGACAATGAGATAATCTGTTCCATCAGAAGATGTCTATTTAATTTGGCCAGCAAAAATAAACAGGTGTCAATTTTTTGGATTCCTGTACATAAAGGAAATTAATGTGCTGATAAACTGACCAAGGAGGCCATTCTTTCCGGAGTTTCCCTCGTTAATTTCATATCCTGATGTATGCTGCTAAAAAAACGTACAAATTCTATCTGGACTGCACTATGGATTGGATCCAAATAATCATAAGGGTAATCGGCTTAAAATAATTCAAATATCTATTTCTCGCGCTCCCAGGTTCTTTAAAAGGAAAGTCTCCAAAATAACAATATATCAAATATCTCCAGAATAAAAATTGGGCATTCCAGGTAGCTTCACATTTATTCAGATTGAACTTAGTAGATCCCCCAATGTGTGAGTGTGGTGCCGAGGAGGACACCCTTGACCATATCTTTTTTGCCTGTTTATTGTGGATCACAGATTTTTTTTACAGTAATCTCATAACTGGTAATTTTCAACTCCCGATTAACTTGTGTCATCTTATTTTCCTTAACTCGCCACATTTAATCAATATAATAGGAAAAATTTTGAACGACAATGGTATTGACTTGTAATATAATATTTCCTATTCTATATTATTATGGTACTTTTTTCCTTAAAATAAAATTTTACTTGATTAATGGCACAAATCGTTCTTGAAGGGTATATTGCCTATTTAAAAGAAGAAGAAGACAATATATATTTAGTACATATGTAATATCTGGTCACTGAGAAGCCATGGAACTGTGATATTCATGAAAATTGAAAATATACAAATAATGTATAAAGCCGCTTAAGGTTTTCTATAATAACTATCTATCGTTTGTTCAAAAACAAAGCAAATTTCCTTTTGCGAGTGAATTCAATTTGCCGTCGCAGACTGTTAAATCTCCACAGCCCGTCTCGCTTAAACGAAAACCCCCGTATTAATCGCCCGCTTCTTTGGCCGCAACAAAATGAATTTTTTCTTCATTCTTTTATTATTTTATTTGGACTGGCACATAACTTTATAACGATGGCGCATTGCTCGGAGCTAACTTCACTCGTTTCGTTTACTTTCCGGGGTCTTTGTTTCTGTGTCGAGTCCTCGGGCGATTCGGGGAAGATTTTTAGCAACCTTATGTACAAACATGCCTCAAAACGCTAAACAACTGCATCAATTTTTAAGTTGCGTAGCTCCCTCGCGGGGGGCGGGAGACGGGAAGTCATTAATGTACAGGATGTAGGATCAAAGAGGAATCGGATAACACGTTTCAGTTATCTGAAGATTACAATTTTCCGGAGAGGATCTTTAAAAACGGCAAACCTAATACGAGAAACCTCTTCGTACTTTTGGTATTGTTAAAAAAATCATACGTTGCCGAGCGAAAACGTGCTAGAAATATAATATTTTTTAAATAAGCAATATGAATAAGCTTCAAAAAGGGAGGCGTTATTGATTTTCAAGATAACTTTTATCATCAACAGTAAGCCCTTATTGAAAACTCTGATAAGCAAAACCAATGTTTGTTTTGCCGCGCCATTTCTAATCATGATTCCTCAGAAATCAATACCGCGCTGTATCGAAAACGATAACAAAACTTTAATTATTATATTTATTATTGATATTGACAGCAATTAAGTAATCCTCACAATAATTTTTGTTCCAGATGAATAACGGAAAGGGGTGTTGCATCACCACCTGCGATCCGACTGCGTCATCGAGGCTGAATTTAAAGTTGTACGGTATAGTACGTTTATTATAAATCGTAGCATAAGTATCAACATTTCTTTGTTACAGATTATTTAATAAACTTTATTTTTATTTCATTTTAAAAATAAAGATAAATGTATTTTTGACTAAGAAAACGATTTCTAAGCACTATTAAATCACGTAAGTTTTAAGTAAAGTTTAAGCCTCCTACTTTTCATTGTCTATCCGCTTGGGGTGCGTGGGGTGTTAATTGATTTTTTTTAAATCCGTGACACCAAATATATATATATATAAATATATTGTAGTCAAAACAAATTATTAAAAAATAAATACTTTAAAATTATAACATAATTAAGGTATGCCTCGAAAAATAGTAAAATAATGAAAATACGTAATGATATTGTACTATAGTACCTAGTCCGTTATAAATGGCATATCTCTCATGCAATGTGCACGCTACAAGCTAAAGCCGGATCAACTGAAGCTTGTGTAGGTCGTCGGCTTATAATTGGTGGCTTAATAATATGTTATGTTTATTCCATTATTTGATAAAGTTTGTTTTTAAGCACAGGGGTTGAGCCCAAGGGTGTGTCGCTTATGTAGGGAATAAGGGAATAAGTTACATTCACAGTAAAAGGATTAATGTGTGAGCGCATAAATTATATCAAGCTCATACACTCGTACATATACGACGTAGGACTTTATAATGTAGGACCCAATTTGGGGACTTAAAATACGCGAAAAATAATGTATAATTTTTAAGTCGATGATTGTATAGTTGTTTTTATTAAAGTTTATAGAATACTTTTTGCTTATTAATAAATTAATATATATTTTACCTAATAAAAGTATTATAAGCATTTGTGTAATATTTGTTCTAAAAAAAATTAATGATCCAATTTAGATGCAATTTTTTTGTACATACAGTAATATGTATTTTTTAGACCGCTGTGTAATGATGAAGAGGTAAAAACAGAGATTCGTATACAGAATACGTATTACATTAATATTCTTACTATTTTCTAAATAAGATAAGCACTTTTGTTGTGAAAATAGGACTAACTTTCTGGTTTCCCGTGGCGAGGCTCGAACCCCCGACCACTAGGCAATTGTATTACCATTATACCGAATATTGCCAGTTTCCTTGCTCAAAGAGATGGCATTGAAGCCAAAATTGGAAATCATCACATAGTACCACTGCCAAGTAAACCTGTGTCTTAGATATCTCTTTTGGCTATTATCGAGTGCAGTCAAAATGAACGTTGTTATACAGAAAGCAGTTAGTCTTAGAAAACTCAAACTGAAATATCACTTTTGTGAAAAGGGTGAAAAATCAAATTCACACAACAATTTGAATGTTCTTTATCTTTAAACATAATAATACACTAATACTCATCTAAAAGACAATCTTCCAATGATAATTTTTTATTTTGATGTACGTATCCTTTCATGTCCATTTGTGATATAACATGACAGAGTTCTTGCCTCAGATATTAAAAAAGCTATAATAAAGAATCTGAACTGACCACATCTGTAAATATTACATTATAAAATAGAGCATTCATTAAAGGTACCGTACCGTAGCCGATGAAATGGATATCTGAAACGCGACTTAAGAAACTTGATGCCGTAGAGTAATAAACGCTATGACGCGCCCTAATAATGATACTGAGTAATGGATTATGTTTAAATAATAAATAATAAAAATGAAAAGAATATAATTTTTATTACGCTGTGATATTCTATAAAAAAATATGATTAATTAAATTTGATAAATATGATTTTCCCGACAAGTGAAAAAATTGAATGACAAATACTATTAATTGTACTTAGAATCTAGCTGTTTATTCAATATTGCAGTTTTCACCAATAAATTATTTCGCGATAATTCAAAATTTCTATTGTTTGAGCTAAAACAACACGTATTTTTAAGAATTATTGTTGTACCCATAAATAATTTATTCAATATATTTTTACTCACTACAAATTTATCTTATCACAGTTAAATGATTAAATTACTAAAATAACAATGAAGTATGTAATATAATTGTTATAATAATAGCTCGCGAAAAGTATTTCTGCATTGCCGAAAGATACAGCAATTTTTATCTTTCATCGGGTTGCAGTTATTATTAAGATTACTATTTTTTGAGACAATTTGAATAATTTATTTATTTACAGTTATTTTTTAAAAATATAATTATGTAACGGGAAAGTAGATGTGAAAAAGTATTACAAGTTCACCATTCCCTTTACATATAAAAAATTCATGACATGTTTTCAAAACAAGAAGGGTACGAAGAGTATTGAAATGTTTTGCTTTCTTGTACTAACTAACTTACTATCACGCTGTTTGTCTTTATCAGGAGAAGGAAGAGAAAATGTTTTCCGATATTTGGTTTAGATAAATCAGATAATTATACAAGGTATTTGGCGGATGCACGCTCTGTTCTTGTTGCCTTTAACATACTTTTCCTCTCTCTCATACGTTCCACATGAACAAACCATATCAGCGACCCTTTCTTAACATTTTGAATGTCATGCGCGTGTTAACACGCCAAACTTTGTATGTCATGCCAAGCTATAAGCATGTTAACGCGTACTTTTGGACCTTGCAAACTCGCAGGGATTAAAGTCATAATTTTAAATCATTTTGCCATTTGTAGACGACAGGTCCCAGCTTTTGATAGATAAGTCAAGACCCTTAACACCTAGTCTCACACGATGTGGTGTCTTCCATTTCAAATAGAGTTGGCAGTTAAAAGTTTAATTCTATCAATTACGCTACAAATAGATCTACAATAGCTCTTAATTTGTTAATTCTTTATTCTATCGTATATAGGTTTTCACCAATGCGCCTATGTGACCGCATTCAGTCAACTTTCCATCGTTTTTGGTAATTCTTTCTTTAATTAGTGTTGGCACCAAAATTCCACTATGCACCGCCACTCTTGCTTCATTTGATAGATTTCTATTGGCGATAGTTATCACCATAAAGTGGGCAGGATATAATCAATTTTTACAATATCCTATGCCAATTTTCGCTCCTACTTCTAATGCCTTCAGTTCTTTCGCATATAATTGTCCATTATAAAAGTTGAAAAGCCACGGTAGCACCTTTAGTAATAGCAAAACATAATGGGGATGATCCATTAATTCTTACACAAGTACTACTTCCCTCAAACAGGGATTATATTTTTGTTAAAACGTACTATATATTCAAAATGATACTTAAGACAATATTCGAGTTCCATTCTTAATTAGAAATAATCTCGTCAGTCGCTTTGCTCAATTTTGAAATTTTAACAGGTTTCTTAAATCTATTTTATTTTTATTTGAGACCCAGTAAATAAAAGTGTTGTATTATTATATGTGTTTTCAAGACCATAAATTGTATTGTACAGAATATTTATATAAATCTATTTAAGACAATGCATAATGAGGTAGTGGGGTAAAATTATTCGAATAATCTTATTTACAAAACTTAAATAATTTTTTAGATATCTTGAAATATGGCGGAGTTACAGGTGTTAAGAAAAATCATCGGTTTATACTGTTTTATCATGTGACGTCACATCTTCCGAGTCGACAAGTCGGTACTCGATGCTCCAGCGTGCGAGTATTGATGTAGTGATATCACATCTTTCGTACGTACTAGTGATGTGGCGTCACACGGTAATCCGAGTGTTTTTCAACAAGTCCAACTTTAAATGCCAATATCTCCGAAAGTAATATACATTTTGAAAAAATTCAAAAAGTATGATAATCTGGATTTTTTAAAAATATACTACAAAAGCTCATTTCTGACATGCTCCACTACCTTATTGTTACTGGAACTGGAATTTTAGTTTTGCGATCTACAGTGCACCCTGCCGGTGAGAAGAAGATGAAGCCACGACGTGCAGTATATTACTTGGTTGGTCACGCGTATTCTTGGGGAATTAACACACATTCAGAGATGTTATTGCTTGAGAATACACGTAGCTGACAAGTGACAACATCGTCGCATCGAAGACACTCCGTACAACCTCTGCAATGTGCAACAGATGGCCATCGGCGTCGGCTCAAAACCTAACGACTGCACATTCGTTGACTGAAGTCTCAAATCTGCAGGCATTTGCATTTTATTTGCGTGTCTCAGGTGTTGGGATTCTTTTAGCGGTCTGCAAATCATCGAGTGTATGTTAAACTTAACATTAAAGTTTTCTGTTTATTAATCATTTGATATATTAACATATTTTCGTTGCATTTTTTGCAACCCTGCCCGATTTTACTTAATATTCTGTAAATTAATTTGAGTTTGTATTCATTTTTAATTACAAAATAGAAGTCGCACATTCATAGTATTCATAGTGTAGTAAGTGATTCCCTATAACCCATGAAAACTACAGTGTGTCCCAAGTCTTTTTCATTTTAGTTCATTCGCTGCACTAACGCAACGAGTGGGAAAGGGGTACGCGATCGCTAGCCGCATCCTTGGGAATTTAGTCGCTATGGAGCGTGTCGTTACGTGAAATTTTTCCTGGAAAATTGATATTCCGACGAGGTGATATAAACTGGCCAATGTACTTAGTAACAATCCTCCCTATCTGAACCAATTAAAATAAAATATTCGAGAAGAAATGGCAGCGATCGCGGAGAATACGTGCCGAGCGGTTCTCAGAAATTTTGCCTCTTATTTAGAAGAGTGCCAGCAAAATATTTAGAAAACATAATTTTTAAGAAATAAATTCCCAGAGACTGCACTACAAAATAAACATTTTTTATTAAACCCATCCATTATTTTATTAGAGAATTTTTATTATGAAAAATATTTTTGGGACACTTGTATATTAAACTTCTCCTCTTCACCCCTTTTCCGCGAGCGGTCGATATTGTCTCTTTTCGATGGGAGCGCTTGTTCATAATTCTAAACAGTCGCATTAGCGATTCTTGCGTAGTAACACGTGTCGATTCCCTTCAAAAGTGTATCAAGTTGACGTCTAAAAATTAAAATAATAAGGTTTTTAGACAAATTCTGGTCATTTCGGATAACATTGGACCACTTTTAAATGTTTTATGGTGATATTTTTGTTTTCGGAAGAAATCAGCTGCAACTACATATTTAAATTAATAAGTATTTTTTATTTATTATCTTAGTTTAATAACCACAATTGAGTTTAAAAAACATCTAGCGGTTTCGGAAAACACCTTTTCCTTCTTCAGGATATGTCAAAACTAACTAAAAATATAGCATTGTTTTTCTATTTATCCAGAATCTATTTTTAAATTTTTAAAAACAACTATTATTTAAAAAGTAAATTTAGTACCTAACTCAAATTGCTGCTCAATACAAATTTAGTCGAATAATTTTTAGGAAAAATTTTTAGAATAGGACTCGTAGTTAAATTTAGTTGGCTGTTTAAATTTTTTGGATCTAACATTGATTAGAAATAATAATAAAATTGAGTTCAAAATTTTTTGAAAACCAACTTTTACAGATACTATCATACACAATGAATCTAATCATCCATTATCACATAAACATTCAGGGTTCCACTCCATGATACATCGTTTAGTCAATATTCCTATGTCAACATCCAATTTTAATATTGAATTGAATACAATTAAAAAAATAGCAGTTAATAATGGGTATAATACATGTTTGATAGACACTATTTTAAAAAATAAATTAAAAGAATATTTTTTTTATTTAAGAATCAGTTTTTATATAAATCACAGATGAAACATAATGATAATAATGATAATTGGCGTAGGATTTTATACATAAATAACTTTTCGAAACAAATATCTAAACACCTACCACGAGATATTAGACCAGCATTTTACACAAATAATAGTATAGGAAATTTACTCATAAATTCTAAGGACAAGGATGATAAATTTAACAATTCTGGCGTCTATAAACTTAGTTGTAAGGATTGTGCTGCATTTTATGTTGGTAAAACGGGTAGAAATTTTAATATAAGAGTAAAGGAGCATTTGAGATGTTTGAACAATAGTGGGTTTTCAGAATTTGCTAATCATTTGATAGAAAATAGTCATGGTTTTGATAAAAAATTGGGATTGTCAATTTTGCATATAAACAGTGTAGGTCACAAATTAAATAATTTGGAATCGTTGGAGATAAATAAAGCATGTAAAAGTAATCAGGAAATTCTAAACAGCCAACTAAATTTAACTACGAGTCCTATTCTAAAATTTTTTCCTAAAAATTATTCGACTAAATTTGTATTGAGCAGCAATTTGAGTTAGGTACTAAATTTACTTTTTAAATAATAGTTGTTTTTAAAAATTTAAGAATAGATTTTGGATAAATAGAAAAACAATGCTATATTTTTAGTTAGTTTTGACATATCCTGAAGAAGGAAAAGGTGTTTTCCGAAACCGGTAGATGTTTTTTAAACTCAATTGTGGTTATTAAACTAAGATAATAAATAAAAAATTTGAATCTTAACCACCAAGTTAATATTGCTAATTTTAAAAGTAAATTAATAAGTGTTCTTACAACTTAATTTTGGTTACAAAATCTACGAAAATATGATTAAAACCCTGTTTTTATGGGTGGTCCAATGTTAAATTGTTGGCTGGGTAATATTAGACTTAAATATTTTTGGGAACCTAATTCCTTTATTTTAGAATGGGACTCGTAGTTAAATTTAGTTGGTTGTTTATAATTTTTTGATTATTTTTATTTATCTACAACGATCTAAAATTTTTTTCTAAAAATTATTCGACTAAATTTGTATTAAGTAACAATTTGAGTTAGGTACTAAATTTATTTTTTAAATAATTGTTGTTTTTTTAAATATAGATTCTGGTGAAGAAACAATAATATATGTTTTTATTTAGTTATGACATCCTGAAGAAGAAAATGGTATTTTTCGAAACCGGTGGATGTATTTAAACTCAATTCAGTAGTTAATTAAACAAAGATAGTAAATAAAAAATATAAACAATAATTATGTGCCACATTCTCTTTCTAATCTTATTATAAATCATAGTAGTTTAAAACAATCATCCATACATAATAAATTATTTTCAATGAGATATGTTGTCCCATACTTAGCCAAAATTTAGACCTTTTATAATATCGACTATATCCAATGTTAAAATGTGACGCTTGACTGGCCTTATACATCCAGCAATTTTAAAATTGTTCTGAAGAACGTTAAATAAGACTTTTCCCGTGCTAACTTTGGTTATGTGTCTTGAGAATAATTCTTTCTTAATTTATTATGCAGAATTAACGTACAATGTCTACAGATTTTGAATCTCAGCACGCATGTGCTTTCACAGTCCACAAGGTTTTCATTACTGACTAATAAATTCCTGAATTTCAGGATAACCAAAACATTCTTCAGAGAAAATAAATGACAAGTTTTGATTTATCTTATTCGTGAACCATGAACTTGGGAGCGGTTCTAAATCCTCAATATTCTGATCACATCAGAGTTATTAACCAGGGCGAGGTGAATAGGTGTAGTCAATTAAATTTTATCGAGGCCTACTCACATTGATTACTGAGTATAGTTGTACTTTATCCCTTTCAACTCAGAATTATTAAATTGAAGAACCCAGCAACTGTATATTTTTGTAGTATTCTTCAAATACAAATTTGGATGGTAAATTAAAAAAAAATCTAGGTATATAAATATAATATCATAATTTATGCTACAGTCAAACCTTACATGATGTACACAAACAATAAAAAAATATAACATAGTGCAAAATATAGGAAAGAAATATTCTAAAACATTAAAATGATAGTTAAATTTAAGAAAAAAATATTATGCCGCAGTGTTGACATAACAAAAAAAAAACTAATTTCAATAGTCTAAATAAATCGAGTAGATTATTATTGACGTAGAATTAGTAATATCATCAGAGAATTGACACCACAGTAAGATATGTGACTAGTTAAAGTTGGTGGTACTTCAAACTATATTTTCTTGTTCCGGATAGACGACAATGACTTTCTCGGCATATTGATATCTTAGAAACAGTACTTATTACATAAGATTTTTAATAAATTAACCAATTTCTTTTGTTCCTGAATGGTTATAATTGTAAAATTCAGAGATACCCAGAATAACCAAAGACAATATTCTCTGGACGTGTCCAAAGATGAGGTCATGTCCTAACCTACTCTCAATTAGACAAGCTTTATGGTTTAAGAACGCATAACTAAGTGATATTATGCTTGTAAACTAAGTGTGTAGTTTAACATTATAGTTTTGAACAAAACTTACCTTCTGGAGCACTAGAAATATACTACATGAATTGAAAATAACCTTCAAATACACGACACTGCTTTTGCGTTTTCTAATAGTTTGTTTTAAAATAGTTTTGACAAATCAGTGTGGTGTTTCTGTTAACTATAGAAAACAATTTAATTGGATTTGTTTTTTATATCAATTTCCAGAATTCTTTCTATTCCTCCCAATATCGCTAGCAGAAAAAAAAGCACTTTCTCGGGTTTTATCCAATGTTATATTGAAATACAATATTACCCGGAATGATTGTAGTCCCGTTAATATAGTTCTTTCTCGTTTGTCGCTTTCCTTCAAAAAAATATTTTTTTGACTTACGACTTTTCTACGGGATGTGCGAAGTAGTGATGGGTAAACCGTTACGTCACTGTGATTGTGTCGATGATTGGTAACTAAGATTTAACTGTCAGAGACTTACTTTCTAGCGTACCAGTTATTGCTCGAAGAATTACGTTAATCATTTATCAATCGTTACAATCGAACAAAATCACAGTCACAATAATGGTTAAAATAACGGTTTAACTATCACTAGTGCGAAGTGTTGAAATTGGGATTTACAGGATAACAAAAGTCATTTTTTGAATCATAAATCTTTAATATGTATTTTTTTTTACATAACATACCATAAAAAAATGTTCAAATAATAATACTTTCTAGCGCTTAACTCATTTATTTGTCTATGTACATAAAATTCATTTTTGTTAAAAAATTACTCCAATAAAATGATCTTGTCTTGACAATCCCCCATTTACCTAATTCGTTTAAGATTTAAAATTATTTTTCGATATAAAATGAGCATAAGGCATATTAAGTATTTTAATTATTGTGATGTGAACAATCAAAACTATGTCACTTGTATAAAAAAAATATTTTATGGAAATAAAAAAAATTATATTTTGTGATGTTTAGAAATTAATATAAGATAGATACCACAGATATTGTGGATTTTATATAGAATAAGTTTAGGTCAGTGATGTAAAATGTGATTGAATATTATAAACAATGTATTTCTAATATACAGATATAACAGACCTAGTCCACAATACTTTAGGAGGTTACTCCTTTTAATAATAAGAGTCGATAATGTTCAAGTTACCATGTCCTATTCTCAACCGTTTCAGAGATACAAGCATTTTAATAAGTCGTAGTCACTGGAGGGTTTTGATCAATTTAACACATTAAATTGATTTCAAACAATATATTTAACTCAAAAACTAAAAGATCATTGAACTTGGAATGCCCAAAATATATTTTCTTTGATGATTTATGGCCCTTATTAGAGGTTGAAGCATAAATACAGAATAATAATGGATCAATTTCACAACTATTGATTTCAAAGTTGATATCTACATTTTAAATAAATTTTATAATGATTTTGTAAAATCCTCAAATAATAATATTTTTCAACGGATTTCGATAACTACGTTGAAAAATTATTTTGATAATTAATAAACTCTGCTAACATTACTTGAATTAAGATAATAAATAAATAATTTTATCCATGTCCATGTAAGTAGGTGAAATTTGCAAAAAATTGACAAAATATGTGAAATTGAAAAAAATAAATAATTAAACGACGATATAATCATGAATATTAATTACCGTTTCATATCAAATTTCTTCGTTTGAGGTGCGCGTCAACGAGAGGAGTCATAAAAAATTCCTTTTCTCCGCGTATAAAATGCCGAGATAGCATTTAAATGAATGATTAATTCCAAGTACCTTTAAAAAATCGAAACTTTTTTAAATAAATAGTTGAATTTGTATCTTTTGTTACTTTTCTAATTTCATATATTTTTCTTACATTTATGCCCGAATTTTTTCTCATTTTCATTTAAAATTTTATATTTTTTAACAGCAAATCTGCGTCAAAAGGGAGAAAATAATTATTTTACGAATATTTGACGTTTTAATGTTTTTCTGATGCATTTTATTGTCTTCATTATTATAATAAAACAAAAATAGTGCACATTTATACGAATAATATCATGCAAAAGTTCATTTTAGAAATAATTAGGGAGAACTCCTCTAATAAAAATAACTAGTACCTAAGTGAGATAAATTTCATTAATTATATTACACTTAGGTATTAAGATGGATAAAATTTTTTGTTGAAGCATAGCACAGAATTAGTGTTGAGTCATTAATTTAAACGATATCTATACGTATTTTCTAGAGATCAGACGAAACCAACTGGTATAAATCGACCACTCATATACCGCTAAATTTCATTCACAATAATATAAATACACCAAAAAAAATATGAATAACTAAAATGATTGAAATATGAAAAAGTGTAAATAAATAGAGAAGTAATAAATTACGTCCAACTATAATAATTAATATTTTTAGACTTACATCAGTATTACTCTTTAGTTTAGAGCCAATTTTATATATTCAAGTTATAAAATAGATGATTCTCAAATATTGTACCTACAATTTTTTTTTCTTTTAAAATATAGTATAACACTGTTATGTCGCTTTCACGTGAAGTAAAAAATTACAATAGATAACAATTGGTTGGACTGTCAATAAGAGATTGGTTAGAATGACAACCGTTTACCCGACTGTGCATCAGTTTTTGTGTCATTTCGTATGAAGACAATGAATCTGAGATATCTTCAAAATAAAATAATCTTAATTTCGTATTTTAATACATTTATTTAATCGAAAAAGTTCATAATGATTACGTAAATTACTAGAAACATAAATAATTTAATTTCGTTTCGTTGGTTTACATCCATTAAAAGTATAAATTCAATTCCGTTGATTTAAAGAAAGAAAAACTTGAAAAACTAAAATATCCAAATTAAATAATTTATTCAATGTACCGCCATTCAAATTGTATACAGTCACTTCAGTCCGTCTAATGATTGATATCATACAATCGATTGTTCACAGTAGTATCATTTTTAATATGAGTAAAAGTTTCCATAATGAATTTTTTCATTTGATTAAGGTTGGAACAAGGTTTTATGTACACGAAATTCTTGATACGACTAGAGATAGAAATCCAACGGAGTTAAATCTAGAGATATCAATGGCCAAGGATGGGCTCCATAGCGACCGATCCATATTCCTCAGTGAGGGCTTGGCCATCTTCTACAATTGAATGAGACGGTGCTCCGTCGTGATGATACCATATTTCTGTAATCTGTTTAAGACATACTCTGCGGTGATGGGTCAGATTTGACCCGGGTGTTTGTAAAAATATGAATTACGCTACAAATATTCATTTAATGCTGTTTTCCTTCTAGCTAATCTTTTATTATTTTCAAATAATTTGAGATACAAATAAATGTTATCGGACGAGATTATAAGAAAAATGTGAAAAAAAACGCTCAAAAACTGACCTAAGACAGTCGGATTGAATCTCAGCGCTTACACCGAAACATATATTGTCAACATTTTGAGCGGGTAGACGAAAGGATACCAGATATGCGACCATGTATTTGTTTGACTTAATTTCGTCTGGCGGCCCCTAGACAATACCAGTCATATAACTATTTGAGGGGCGTTGCGTCTACCTAAAAGTTTTATGACACTACTTGCTCGGGTTCCGACGAGAAGATCACATGTTCAGTGAATGTTTGTATTTTGGCTGTACAGGGCGTTTGTTGATGCGTGAGAATATGTACATTATTCATAATATTTTTTAATTTTTAACTTTAATTTTTTAGCAGAAACATTACGGCACATCATGCCATTTCATTAAATCATATTTAAAATGAAATATCTATAAAAAATCTCCCTCAAAACGGTTGAAAAACCGAAAACTTGAGGTGAGTCTAAAATGACCCACCACCGCCGGACGTGTTTTGTTTTGACCCACCGGGCTGTAAGTGTTAAAGGTATTTCTTACAGCATTCTTGGCAGATCGTGAATTAAAAAACGTACAGTTGGCACTATATTCATGGCCCATACATTTATAGAAAATCTATGCTGAAATTTTTATGTGCGAATCGCTAGAGGACTATTTTGAATTGTATAAACCAAATCTTGTAAATGTCGCTTTATCCGTACACAAAATTCTCATTATCACTCATAAATAATTCATTTTGTCTCTGCATGGACAAAAGCCAGCGATAATATTGGAAACGAAGGACATAATCTGTATTAAGTAAATCGATAACCTTTGTTAAATGATAAGGACGCTGATGGCATATTTTAATAACCTCGAAATATTTATACGGCTTACTTGGAAGTAACGGATGCTGAATGTGGGGTTAATTAAAAAAAAATTTCAAAATTTCCTCTTCAAATGTAACATTGTTCACTGAAACTGCCTTTGAAAATATAAAAACCGGGCTGTCCTGTCATCGGGTTCACCTGATCATGTTTTCGACGTCTTATGCGTTCCACACAAAACCTAAATTATCATTTCTATTTGTAAATTGGTTTTACTTTTTCTTGCCTATCTTTTACAGATATATAATTTCGAAAGCATACAGTCTGCTTTAAGTATCCATTAGAAAATTTGACGATTCGTATTGTTACAGAAATATTGACACTTTTAATTTCAACATCTCGACAAAAAATTTAAACGTTATCAGCTTAGTTTTGAGAATCGTCGGAGTAGTGTGTTTTGTAGACCATACATATTTAGAATTCTAAAATAATGTACGACTGTGTACTTTGGATAAAAAGGGCAAAGCTGGACGATAAAAATAAAACTTTTGACATTTAAAAAGGATACCTTTTGAAAACGAAATTAAAAAATAAAATTACTTGTAGAATTTGAAAACTACATGAGTTATTTCTTTTTGTTTTGGTTTTTAAGCAGCTTACTTTAGGGGAAATCACAAAGATCTGGTGGGGGGTCTAACCTTGGAGTAAATAATGATTGAATTGCGATATAAATTGATTTGAGATTTTTTATGGTTGAGAATAGGACATGGTAGCTTGAACATTTTCGACTCATATTTTTATAAGGTATAAAACCTCCTAAAATATTGTGGACTAGGTCTGTTATAACCTGTATACGTATAAGTCTAGAAAAAAGAAAATAAAATTGCTTTATTTATTACATTCAATACAAAATAATATATTTAATAAGAATACCTGCTGTATTGTTGGGAGCTGCGAAATAAATGTGAGATATTAATATAATATTATTATTTTTGTTTCACGAGAAAACACGAAGACATCATCGGCCGTCAGAGGATGGCATTTTCTTTGACATTGGGAACATCCATACACATCATACAAGGAAACATCATCAAGTGTGCAAAATTCACCAAAATAATATAAAAATGATAATGTATTTAAAAAAAAAAAATTACTTTTGTAAACATTCTGGTTTAACCATGTGATTTAATTAAAAATGAAATATAGTGATGAATACTTATTTACTAGATAGCATTACTCATATTGAATAGTTTATACCACAGAAATTATAAATACATGTAAACCTATGTAAAAAAAAAATGTGAATATTAATAAATATGAAATACGCCAATAATCATTATTCATGTCTTTTAATTTGAAAATGCCTGTAAATTTATATAAACTAATTTAGGAATTTATCTTGCTTATTTGTCCTAGCAGGAATATGCTCGCCTAGTGATGAATACGTCGAGGTTTAAGAGCCTCAGTTCGGAAGACCAGCAAAATAGCCTTGTTTTTATAGTTTTATATTACATTTTTAAAATTGTAAAAATGTGGATGCAACATATACACTATGCGCACATCACTGGGTACATAAAGAAAAATGACAAAAGGGAACAATAAATCACTACGATATTAAGAATCAAAGAATAATAAATTTTTTAAATCAATGGAGATCATTGAAAAAGGCTTTATTTTTACAAAATAGTGCTGACCCATAGAAACTATGGGTTGAAAAATTTAATGCCATTATATTCTTAGTTTACGCACGTTCATCAAAGATTATATTCAACGATGATTTAAATAACATTGTTAATTATTTGAAAACGGAAAATTTATATTCACACTTCATTAGATTCAGCCTATGTCAAACATAAGAAAATGGTATTCACACAATTTATATATAATTATATATTATATATGATATAACTAACATATAACTATCCTTTCAAGAAGATACAATTTAAAAATGATGTGCATATTAAAATACGTTTTCTGATCAAAATAATAATGATAGATAAAATAAAAATTCTGTACATAACAATTCCTAGCATTCATTACAACAATTCATTAAAAAACTTAGTGAAAGCAATAAAGACACCATCATGCTGAATTGTAATAATTAAATAAAAATATGAAAAACGTTTGTGAAAGGTCAATTTACCAAATAAAACTTGAATGCGGTCTATGAGAAAGGTTTTTAATTTCAAGCACCTGACCGATCAAGGAGAACACATTGAGCAGAATTTAGGAATTGTATCATAATGCCACACAAAGCAATATAAAAGTACATGGTTATATTTCTTGTACGCAGAAATATAAAAACATAAGAAGTCTCTAGTCTAATTCGTCCAGAATGTTCTCCGGGGAAATATTAGGTGTAGCAGCAAGTTCATCTTTGTGTGGGGTGTCAGAACTTTCTTGAGGTGATTTCAAATGGTCACCTGTTTTACTAACATTTTCTAAAGATGCATTTGTTATGCCAGTTTCAGTGATGAAAGCTTCTGATTGAGGTAATTCGGATGAACTATTTTCATCTGTTTGTGATGAGATTACTTGTGAATGACGTCCGTCCTCTGCGACGTGATTTACTTTGCGATCATTAATATGATAGTTCAGCTGTTTGATTCCTTGTTTACCTCCAATACAAGGAAGGCTAGATTCATTATTAGATTCGACAACGTCATAAGAATTTTTCACGAACCCTTCAGATTGTTCGTTATTAATGAAAGACGCTGAAGATGATGCTGGTGACCTGGGTGACCAAGAAAAACTCACAGAAGTGGTCGGGGTCGCCGGAACAAGAATGTCAGCAATAGATTCAATCGTTCTGATCAAAGAGGACTCTTGCAGTTGTGGCGTGTCCCATGAAGTTTGTGATGTGGATTGCGTTAATGCTTCTGCAGTCTGAGTTGTGGACTGAGTCAACGATTCTGCAGTCTGAGTTGTGGACTGAGTCAACGACTGAGCCGTTTGCGTAGTCTGAGTCGTTGACTGAGTCGTGGTCGTTCCTGTAGTTTGTGTTGTGGATTGAGTTGTGATGGATGAGACAGTTTGCGTGGTAGACTGGACGGTATCCGCAGGAGGAGTCTGGGTGGCCATGCCGGCGGGGGAGGGGGGTCCAGGGGCGGGGTGAGCCTGGGCTCCGACGCCCTGCTGGGTCCGCAGTAGCATCCGTTGGAGCTGGGCTTGTTGCATTATAACCGGCAGTTCGTAGTGATGAAAAAAGTAAACCATGGAATGCTAAAACAAAAAAAAAAAGTATTAATAAAAGATGGACAACAAACTCAAAACGTATTATAATATTTAAAATAGGAATTACAAAAAAACACACAGGGAATGAATAAAAATACAATAATATAAAATTACAGTAAAAATATAACTTGAAATTATTACCTAAATGAGTCATATAGCAATTCTTAAGGAGAACACATTCTTATTGTGAAGTTGTAATTATTCAGAACATAGATCTGTGATATTTTTTAAAACACAAATTAAAAGTATTAATTAGAAAGATATACACATAAAGTCAATTTTATCGAAAATATTGTTATTGCTACCGGGATTCGAAACTGAACCTGGATGGATAAAAATAAAAAAGATGGCTTTCAAATAATGGAACGATAAATGTATAAATTTGAAAAATATGACACATAAGTTCGAAAGTCAATACCCTGTGTTGGTGTAACACACTCGGTTGATGCTTCTCCGGATAGGAAGAAATCCAGGTTCAAATCCCGGTAGCAACAATGTTTTTCGATAAAATTTATTTTATATGTATATCTTTCTAAATAGTACATTCAATTTGTATTTTTAAAAAATATAGCAATTCAATTAAAAATGATCCGTTTGTGTAGAAAATAAAATAACCGAGTTCACTCCTCAACAGAATTATAGTTATCAAAACTATGTTTTATAGTTATAAATAGGTACTTCAAATTTATTAGCAACTACATATTCCAAGACACATGCAACCTGCTTAATGCGTTCAACAGCATACTCGACTAAACTAGAATATGACTAGTTTATGATAAGTATAAGTTATATTTCCTATGGTAAAACTAAGTAGGAACAGTGAACAACCACCACTGGGGGACGTCAGCAAACCAACGCACAGAAAAAACGCAGCCACTGGCCGACGGCCGGCCGCACGTAGCCATCAAGCCTTCACTATTCTCCCGGTCTTGAGTCGATAGCAGCAATAACTCCGAGCTCTGTATCACAAATTATCGCATTCATATTCTACACGAGCAGCATTAATCATTGCAACATTTCATCATTATGCACTAACATATAATAAATTAACTGTCGTCATGTAAGTACTGATCGTTTAATTTCCTCATGCTCTTGTCACAAATATCTACCGCTTTCTATACCTAACTAACCAAGGTGAATACTACGATATACCCGAATGATAAGCCAAAATTTGGAAGCGGGTTATCATTCACACATCTTATACAGCACGTACATTATCAAACCCCATACATATATAAAAACCAGGATATTCTATATTTTTTCATTGCACGCGTGCTTGAAGCAAAGATTTAAAACTATTAATTATCTAATAAATAAGACTATTTATATGATTGCATTGATAAGTAATGTTGCTGAAATCAAATCGAAAGTCAAAGTCACGGCTTCTATCAACACAAAACGATATAATAAATATATATTACACTAATAGAAAATCATAATAAATTAATTCGTTTCTAGGAAAATAACTTGGATATTGTTACGAAGATTAAGTATAAACTTCAAAAATACCAATTTCACCAAAGTTCACAAACCTTGTTCAACAACTTTCATTAATTAATTTAGGTAATTATTGATTTCGGTAAGTAATGGGTATTGATCAAAATATAAAACAATCATTGAGGGATTTATACGGATATACAACATTAAAAGAAAATCCATTTAAAAATATTAAATCACACTTTGAAAAACGAATTATTATTGTGATTAAGATATTTTATATTTATATAAATAACTTTTAAGATAATGTTACGTTAATTATTACGTAATTAATAATTAGAACGTAACTCCGCGCTTATCGCCCACTGATATCCGATGTAAGAATGCATCGTATAGTGTGGGAGAATATTAGACTGTCTTACAAGTGGTCACCTGTAATCTTAACCTAAATACGTGGTCTTCAAATCATCGAAAGTTTAGTATATTTGGCTTCAATGGCACAACACAGAGCGCTGCAATGTCCAAATTTTAATTAAATACGGAAACTATTATGTAATAAAAAAATTGCAGAAATTAAGTGCAAATACACACATAACGGTGTAAATATGATACATACATGTATGTACGTATCATATATACGCACAGAATATTATTTCGGATAAAATCTCCAAACTCAACCGTTATTTTATATATATTTTTTTATCTTAAATATCGCTATATATTTTTTATGTTACAAGGTTATAAACGTCATAAAAATGAAAACTATACCATTACCGAAAATGACTCGATACACAATTGAGAGCATTGAAATTACGAAAAGTCAGTATAAAAATTTCGGCAAGATTGGTCTACGTTGCAAAGTCGGGAAAGAAGTGGGCCGAGCAGGTAGTGCAATTTAACGTTTCTGGACTTTTTAAATTAAAATGATCCAAATATCTTAACAATTACCAAATTAATTCAAATGGTTGAGTTTGGATCAACCGTTATATACAGTAGCATAATACATAGGTCAGTTTTATAATTATTTAGTTAATACAAATTAAATGTATTAATTAGAAAGATATACATATAATATCAATTTTATCGAAAAATATTGTTGTCGCTACCATAGTACATTGACGACAAATTTTCGAACCTATATGTTACACTTCAAATTAATACATCTATCGTTCCATTATTTGAAACCCATCTTTTTTATTTTTACTGAATCTCAAATACAATATTATTTGATAAAATTGATTGTAATTAATACATTTAATTTGTATTAAAAACATCACAGACCGTCTGTTCTGAATAATTGGAACTTCACAACAAGAACGTTCCCTTAATAAGTATTTATTTGATGACTAAACTTGTCACACACGAGCACGAGCATTGCCGTATAAAGAATGTAATATAAGTAACAAAATATCGGCACGCACACAATGCACGAAAAAAACATAGTTCCTTAACAATCTCCTATATTATATGTTATAATATAATGTACTGCTTTTTATGTACATATTATATTACGCACAGGAAACAATTTCAAGGAACAGAATGCAGAATAAAATATGTAAACACTCACTAAAAATGCGCAAAAAATTGACTACTAAATAAATCAAACCCAAGATGGAATAAGTAACTTGGAGATAGAAAAGTGTATTTGAGAATACACCCCTTACACGAGGGTTTGAGAGCGTGTTTGCCAATATAAAAATATATTTGAGAATATATCTGCCAATAAGAGCGTATTTAAGAGTTTTCTTGTCAATATAATAATGTATTTGATAGAATATATATTGTACAATTCTTAAATGTTCTCGATTACAAATAATACGTGTAATTAATAAAAATTACTGTAAATCTCGCAATAACTTAACTATAAAAAATATTCAATAAGCTACAATTTTGAAAATGCCCGGATACAAGAGTTCATTAGCAGAACCCCTTTATTCAGATTTGAGAAACAGCGGCAATAAATGTTGCAGGCGCGCAAAAAATACGATCGGCGTGAAAAAAGTTTGCGAGACAAAACTTGTGTGCGTCTTTATGACATGGTCGTAGTCAGGAGTCCTCAGAAATGTCAAAGTTGCCACGTCAACTTAAATATAAGATAATTTCAAGGGGAAGTTTGTTGCGCGAGGGCCAAGTTTCTTAATTAAAACTTGTGCCGGGGCGAAAAAAGTGTGCCAAGATGAAGGGGATCCCCATCAACTTCTCTGCGCGGCGGCAAGCGACGAGACGAAATGAAAAATCATTAATATTATTTGCTTATTTTTGGTATTTTTCACTTTTTAACCCGAATATTGTAGTATTCAGGGCCCTACTTAGTATTCGCCAACTTTTGGTGAAAAATAATTGATTTCGTAGTTAAAATTACAATTTGCAGCATTGTTCGGATATAAAGTGATTTGCTAACTTTTATATTTTCTCCGAGACTCTTTCTCCATTCTTATCCTCCAAAAACATACCTTTATGGAGATGTGACGTGCTTGTTGGTCTAATGGTAAGAAACTCGCCTAGAAATCTAATGGACGGAATTCGGGGCCTGTTTTCATAATGCTTAGCTAAGTTTAGAAAAATCAAGAAAACTGATGCGACACGTATTTCGTGTTTAAAAAAGAACTGTAAGACGATGTGGCAGCATTTGTAGAACCACTGATTGACTCGGATCCAAACAAATAACGTAATAACTATAAAGTCAACGTGATTTAAATAAACTATTGTATAACGATTTAAAAAAATTCTTTCGTATATGATTAACTATAAAATCTATCGTTTATCCTAACTAAACGTCTTGAACATATGAATTATACTTAATGCCGAGTGTTTAAGTAAAATAGTTACTAGATTTTATATGAGGATAATCTTGCAAACTCACCATTTTATAAATCAAATTCAACAATTTTTAATTATTTCAATTATTTTACGCAATTTTCTAAGGAGATTATTTCAAAAATTTGATTAATTAACGTAGTTAATTTTGGATAACAATAGTCTTGCATGGTTTTGATGGTCGGACAAAGCGTACTGTAGTTTTTCTGCAACCATAATATTCTCCTGTTGTGACTTAATATCCTCCGATAGAATAAATATTGAGATAATGTAAACCTGATCTTAGCATAGATAGTGAGTTTCAAAAAGGGTAGCTTAGGTGCTTTAGTCGTGTAGAAAAAATAAATAAGATGAGAATAATAAAACAGATATATGAAGCGAGTGTTGTTGGCACACGAAATAATGGACGTCCACGGAAGATTTTTCACGAACAGGTAAACCAGATACTGGAAGATGGTACTCAACAAACGACGAGCTTGCATGAAGAGGAATGCGGATGAGGCGAGAGTTGTGGATCAAGACAGTGTGGCGCTCCGTCCTCCGCGGGGAAACGGCGTGAAGGTAAGTTAGTTAGAATATATTATTCGCATTTCAAACTATTAAAAAAAAATTACAATACGATACACTACCCCTTTAACAGTATCACTTTGCGTAGGGGCTTCAAAAATATGTAATACTTGTGCATGCAATTTTACGCGGGCCGACTAAATATTTCTAACCTTTTTGGAGCTGTCTCTAGAATGAAGCAGCAAATTTTATACATTTTCAAAAGTGAGATGTCACATATTGCGGTCCAATTTTTATTGAAAGAACTTGCAAAGTTTCTAACGTTGTGGAATCTGTAAATTGTTATATTTGGAATTCCTGTCAAATTAAATAATAATTGTGATGTAAAAATATACGCAAAATAATGCGTATAATTAGGTTTCATAAAATTCACAAAAAAAAGTTTTTTTTCCGTTTACAGTGAATATCTCCAATATAACTTTGAACACGGTGTAAAATATTAAGTGGCTCTATTCGATGAATAAATAAATACTGTAGATATTAAATAGAATTTCTTCAGCGATAGTTCCGTTTTTCGTAGTAGACATTATAAATTAGCGTTAATGTGTATTGCACAATTAACCATACAAAGTTTGAATTTTTATACACTATAATTGTATGCATACATGATATTAACCGAATTACATATAGTCAAACAAATTAAGATACGGGGGTGGTTCCACATCCGCCCACCCGCCCACCCCGAGTGTGCAGAGCTCAAACAGCGATTGAGAGAGGTGAATTCGGATGCATCCCGGAACGGGATCCGGGTTTGGGGATTAACCGCTACCCACTGGGGGGAAATCCAATTTGGGTGGTTGACTCTGTCGGGGAAAGTTGACAGACTGCTGCAGCAGAATACCCGAGTTTAGTTATGTTGGGGAATTCCTTGAGGTTATACCTCTGTGCAATTCACCTGGATCCCGATGCAGGATAGGAGTGTTTCAATTTTTCGTTATGGCAAAATATTTTTTACATATTTAGTTATTATGCACAAACTGCAGTTTGTAAAATTTTAAATAATTGAACAACCTATTTCCAATACTTAAAAATGAAAATAAATAAGGGTATGTAAAAATCAAATATAACTTTTTCTTACATACCTACACATTTACACAATTAAATTAAATACTCCTAAAATTTTTAACTGTTAGTTTGCAAACGAAAAAAGTGTAACTAACTAATTAACTAGCTAACTATCTAATTAATTCGAATCCTGTTTACTTATAATTTAACAACTGCTGTATGGGTACTGCATAATAGCTTTATTTGGGATCTATTGAGGAACAGGCAGTAATGTACGCCTCCATAGACAATATAGACAGAAAATAATTGAAAATCATTCTGGTTTGTGAGTTATCTATCTGACAGTAGCACGAATGCACATTGGAACTTTACACTAAAACAGTAATTAACATTAAAACTTTACGCGAAAAGAAACAAATATATTTTATGTTACATAGAATACTGACAATTTCCAACGCGCACAATTATAACAGACTTAATAATTAGGATGATAATTAAATGCATTTTCATCATTAACATTAAATTAATTCAATTTGAATTTTCACTGAAAAAAACAAAAACACATCAATATGATCGCTAACGTTCGATAGTTGCATAATTCTCGGAGATGAAGAAGAAGAAGAAGAAAATCCTTGTTTGATGTAAAGCATGTGCAGATAACATTTGTAGAATATAAATTCAGTTTAGGGTAAAATGTATTTCAATTAAACATACAAAAAATATATCAAAGAATGACAGTGAACAATAATATTTTAAAAACGGAACAATTATATGTAATTGTTTCGTTTCTAAATGTATGCCAGCGGGAAATATTTTATTGTACGCGAGAAGTTACCGATTGTAAGCGTTAACGAACAAGGCACATCAATTTCTCAAGATTTGATTTTATTGTAATGTTAATTTTCTAAAATAAAACTACTTCACATCTTTTCCAGCTGGATGGATACCACAAATCAGGAAACTTCCATAATTACATTCATTCCACAACTCTATTATTGTTAAATAAAAGGAATTATTTGATATGAAAAAAAAATCACCCTCCTATAATCCAGATCGAGCGTGGAATGAAGCGAGACAGCCCTCGGGGAGTCAGAAAGCGCACCGGTAATGTAACCTTGATTAGGTAATACAGAGATTACGCTAGAAAAACCCATCAATTCTACCTTAGAAAGAAGAGAGATAAAATATTATGTGAACCATACTGGGAACACAGATTCAAAAACAGAATAGAATTAAAATGAGGCTTGAACGAGGAGAATTTAACTAAAAGGCACTAAAAAAAATACAGATTTATGCATCAAATAAAAATCACATAAAACAATATAGGTTTTTCTATGTTATGAAAAGAAAATTTTACATAAAATGTCATATGTATAAAAATAATCGTTGTACTCCTCTTATAAGATAACATTAAGATATAATGCGCAGGTTGATTCTGTGAGAGTATATAATGTAACATATTATTTTAGATTACTCTCACAATAAAAACCTCCGACATCTACCTATTATTAAAGTCGTAAGCTATATTCCGTGGTGTATATATGTCGCGTTGTAACAATATCCGTCACACACGGAAAGTGCTGTATCTAGCGAGCCTGCGAGCCATTTGGGTATTTTTGAATTTTGCCAGATAGCTGAAGAATGACATAAACTTTTTCCCCTTGACACTTTTTTCTTCCTCTTCTCCTCTATTTGTTACAACCGTTTAAGTTTAGTGAATTTCTTGCTATTATGTTTTTAATTTAGCCTAACTTTTAGATTTTCGCTCACAACTCTGCGAGTTTAAAAGCGAAAATTATTTTATAATATTTCCGCGATGGCCCGCGGCCGACGGTATCGCCGTGCGTATTTTTTTTTTTTACCTCTTCTACTTTCTTTACAAACTCTGATTAAGTGAATTTCATATTTTTGAGTTTTCCTCTGCGACATTACGACCAAAATTTTTTTTTTACTATTCAAGATATGCAAAGCGATAGCGCGGAATTTATTCTGGAGGTTATAAACTCCCATTATTTCAATTTCATTTTTAAATTGTAAAAAACGCGTTTTTTTTTGAAAAATGTATGAACCTGCCTAGATGCGCCAAAAATGCGAAAAAACTGATACAAATTACCCCGTTTTCGCTAAATCTCGCGATTGAGTGAGTGAAGAAACAAATGAACCGTTTTTTTTTGGTTATTTGACATACTGAACGATGACAGACTTGCGATTTATGAAAAATGTCGATTTAACATGAGAAATGACATATTTTTAGAATTGTAAACCATTTATATACACAATTCGGTATGAAACGTTATATAATAAAAACCGTATTGATGTACGGATTTTCGTGTTCATGCACCCTGAAGAATAATATTTACCCAATACGAATTAAAAATAGTATTTTTATTAAATTATGTTTATTTAATATTATTTCATTTTAATCAAAAATGTCACATGAAAAATAAAACATTTTAGGTTTAAAATCAATCTCTCTAGACTAACAGTATGAACCGTTCATTTATAAATATTGTATTAACAAAGATATCAGTGTATGTGTGCACCATGCAGTAAAATATTAAACAAAACAGAATTAAAAGCATTAGTTTTGTTTAATTATGTATTAATATTATTTAACGACATTGAATGAATAAAAATTTTATGTCAATTTTAGAATAGACATAAAAATACATTTTTCCTTTATAACAAACTATGTTAGAGCATAATCCGGACTGTGAATTTCTGTAAAATATTAAAACGAAATGGATTGGCAGAATTTTTCTACATTAAAGCATTATTATTAAAAAAAATACTTTTTCAATCAATTTTTATATGTTAAAAAAATTTGGTCAGCTTTAATTTAAACTTCATAAAAACAACGATAGATGGCGCCGTTTAAGAAAAAAGTATTCATTACTGTGTAAGTAATACGAATAACATTAAAATATCTAAATAGAACAATTAGAGTTTGAAGATTAATTATTTAGATATACGTTATTATATTTTATTTTAAATATTCATTTATATTAGTTATCCAATTTGTAAGGCATCATCACTTTGCTTCAATCTCGGTATTTTACAAATACTATTTAATTATGGCGTCCAAGTATTGTAAAACGATTTTTTTTACGAAACTTAACGTAAAGTAACAATTTAAAACAATTACGAGCAAATTAATTAGTATATGTAGTAGGTACTTTACCATAACATTAGTTCCGTTCGCATTGTAATTAATTATAATGTTTGAAAATGTCATAATGTTTGATTTTTTGTTATTATTTTCAATATGATTATATATTTTTACTTAATTATAACAACATTGTTCGTTTGCATTTGCTTTTTATTAGTTTGATAGTGATTATTATGATAGAGAAATTCCTACAAAATGACCCTTACTGATGATGACAAAGGAGAGTGAATGTAACACGCATACAGAAGATATTTCAGAAGCTTCTCCAACGTATGTCCAGATGCAAGATTCGCAACAAATTCTTTGACGTGGTGTTTATACAGAGCAACAAACTTTGAAAAACACTATGAATTTGAGGATTACATTCAGGGATTAATATATTCAAACGACGAACAATTAATGAATTTTTACAATAAATTACATGTTTTTAAAAATAATGTTAAAAGAAATGTAGCTTTAGATAAATAGTCGTATTATTTTTTAATAAATTAGGTTCAATAATTATATTTTTTATCTATTTACACGAAAAAAATCATCATCATCATCATCGTTTAAATCGCCACCTTCTTTGATTTTCACAAACGACGTAGAGGATAGTACTCCGCACAGCGCAGATAATTGGAATACTGCCTAATATTATTTTTAAATTCAAAATAGTATGAATATTTTGAAAAGAGTGTTTTGCGTCGTTCAAGTCTTAATAAACATATCGTGTTTGTAATATTTTTTCAAGTAACGTCGATTTTAAGATTATTATTTATTTAAATGGATATAAATATAATACGCTAATAATTTGAATTAAAGAGATACCCCGTGGACACATAATGATTTTGTCTGTGAGTTTTAGGTGAGTACTCATGTTTTTAAACCTTCTGGAAAATGACAAAAGTGAACTGTTTCTATCTTACATGTGTTTGTCATATCGTTTTTATATAGAAATCCCGGTTTTAATAATAACATTTTCGAGTAAAAATGAGTAACGCCTGGTTGACTGCAAATGAAATAGCATTAGCGTTAGTTTTAGTATACAACAGGAGTTTATATATTATTATAACTCTATTTATGAATTTACACTGGTTTTTTTGATTATATTGGTTAATTTAAGTGCAATTTTTTCTTAGTAAATCAGTATAAACTGCTTACTTACTTATTTACTTACCATCACGCCGTTTCCCCGCGGAGGTAGGCAGAAGACTAGAGCGCCATACTCTTCTGTCCTGACACACAATTCTCGCCTCATTCACATTCATACATCTTCTCATACAAGCTCGCCGATTGTTGAGGCTTCTAACAGCACCATACTCCATTAACTGGTTTACCTGGTGGTGCCAAGTCTTCCACGGACGTACTCTATTTCTGGTGTCAACAACACTTGATTATATTGGTTAGTTTGAGTGCGATTTTAATTTAGAAAAATTCTACAAGTAGGTGAATATGCAATATATTTTAAAATATGAAACATTTCTTCTTCTTTTTCTTATTTTCCTATCAAAACACTTTTTATAATTTTATTAAGTGTATTGGATATATATATATATATATATATATATATATATATATATATATATATATATATATATATATATATATATATATTTTTCTTCTGCAAATTGACAACTGAGTACTGCGTCTCTGAAAGATACATCTGATACCGGGCGGTAGCCGGTATATGGGTACGCTAGTATTGTTATTAAACGTATAAAGATGTAAAACGATAATTTATCATGAAAAAACTCGTCACTTAAAAGATGTGTATGAAGTTAATATGTAAAATTTAAAATCAATCGTAAGTACCTGAATAAAATCGTATTTTTACATTTTTTTCGACCTTCTGTTGTTAATTTTTATAGATATAAAAACTGAAACATTTCTATTAGACCCCCCAACATAGAAATAGACGCAAAATTTGAATTAACTAAGATAATTATGAATTATTTAAAAAATAATCTACCATAAAGGCTATATGATTTATTTCAATCATAGATATAGTACGATTTTATTATATTTGGATGTATATCAACCATATAGTATGCATATTATAATAATAAATGTGAGATTGTTCAGATATTTATTAATAAATGTTATATTAAGACTACTTTCAAATATGTGTGCAAAGTTTGATGCTGTATGAGTAGAAAATGATAAGAAAGATTAAGAATGATCAGAAAGAATATTAATTTATTTAATACAGTCATTATTATTCTCATTTGTTCATGTAAAAATCAGGATCACGGGCAAAGCCAGGCAAGGACCTTTAGTATTATGTAAAATAAAATAAATGAACGGGTAGCTACAATAAAATACAAGCAGCCAACATGTTTTTTTAGTTTTATTATTTAACAATTTATAATAGGCATAAAAACGCATTTTTTTAAATACAAAAATCAATTCTCGTATTTAAAAAAGTGGGGCATTGTCATTACATTGATAAAGTGCACCCAGAAGAGTTAGATAAAAAATATAGAATTGTTGGTTTTAATAACTTGGTAGTCAAATATGTACGTGTATAAATTCAATATCTTATTCTAGTTAATTTTCACTTTTGATTAAGTTTTTTTTTTAAATTCTCTTCCAACTTTACTATCTTGAAGAGCAATTCAGAATTTAACTCCTCGATAGAAGCGGTGCTGGACTACAAGTGTTCTTATTGTGCCACTTTAGGTTTCGTAATATACCCGTCAGATATTGCTAAAATAGCTTCTTAACGGTACATTATCATTAAAGTATACTTAGTGCATTTGCATATTTTGTATAAGACTTATTTTTAATAAATTTAAAAAAAACACACTAATAATATTGCGCTGACCACGAACATTGGTTATAGAGGGCAGGAAATTCGAAGACTAATTGACGAGAATATAGAACGACAGTGACATCAAGCAAGCGATGAATTGGTTCACACTCTATTTAAAAAAAAAATAGATTTGAGTACACGAAATACATGTTACATCAATATTCTTTTCAAACTAAGCTAATAGCTTGTACTATGAAAATAGGACTAACCAGCTGGTGTCCTGGAACGCGACGCGAACCTCCGACCATTAGATCACTAGGCTAGCGACTTAACTGCTACACCAACAAGCTATTGCGACAAGTGTAAAATATACGCATTCAAAACGTATTGCTAGAGACGAAATTTACGTATCACGTCAACAGCGTAACGTACAAATGTCTAAATCCTGAAACAAATCCAACTACAGCAACCTCTACATACAGCCTAGAAAATTATATTATCCTGTGCTCAACTTTGGGCCGAAAAAACCTAGAACAGGTACGCTGCATCTGGCTGGAGACCTGGAATCAGCCGTGGGGGCGACCCAGACCAGGAGGCGCATTACGAACCGAGACTCATCTGACTGAGGCCACTATATATCAATACTGACATAGAAGGAAAGAAGAAGAGGACATTTTTGAAATATCGGCATACTTAAATTAATACTTTGATGCCTAATCTTTGAATTATCACTACAGAAAATAGATTTGAATACCTACCTCAACCAATAATAATAATATACAGTAAAATGGGCTGGGCAAAGACAGAACTTACAATTTAAAAAATATTTATTGATAAGAATTACAATTCCTAACTTAGCACTTGAGAGACAATAATAAAAAAATTACATTATCATAATTTTCGTTTTCGATACATTGATTTGATAGAATTTTTACATTAATGTGTTAATTTAGAGAATCCTTTTCAGATTGCATTGCAATAACATAATTGCAAATATTCCTTTTGGGCTATTTTCGGTATAAATTCATATTTTTGCAATATTTTGAGTACGTCCAAATCTTTGTATGAACCAATTACTGGGATTTATCCCCTGAGGGATTGTCATCAAGATATAGATGCCTCACAGAGACGAAGACTTCCAAATTTATCTTTTCATATAAATACATAATAGCTTTGTCTCTGTGAGACATCTACATCATATTTTAGTGATTTTAAACGAAAATGACACACATTTTATTAATTTCAAAAGTTATACATGATGTTAGATTTTTTAGCAATACTTTATATAAAACCTTATACTCCTTGTACAATATTTGTAATAATAATAAGATAATACAGGTGTAATACAGGTGTGATGAAAAGAGCAGACCATTAAATTAATTTTCAGTGTGACAGAAAACTCTAGTTATGGACAATACTTATGCATGTACTAAGTATGTTTTCTTAAGAATTTGAAGCCAAGGTTACGAGGATAAATATGTACTAAAGGAATTAAGAAAATATTGAAAATCAACAGAGTAAAATACTGTTACATTTGTACACCATTATCTGAGTTTTTGATGTTTTTAAAACGCTTCGAATTGATATACAATTTTAATTAAAATATTGCAAACTCATACTCTTCAACTGCTATTTAAAATTATGTTTATTATCAAAAATACATTATTTTGTTTATCGATCATGTGAATATTTTTTATTTTTTTGTTTCATAACGTCAAAAGGAGCGGCCACAATACGATGTGAAATTTGTTGCTCCATTATTTTTTGGAGAAAAATTAAATAAAAAAAATAGTGTATTTTTTACGCTAATTTTTGGCCACAACATTCTTGAAATAAGTGGCAACATTTGTAAATTATACGGTTTTAACTAGTGATGAGCTAAACTGTGATTGTACGTTTGGTATTTCATTTATAACGATGATTGGTAACTGATTTTTAACTGTTGGAGGTTTAGTTTCCAGTATATCAGTGATTACTCGCTGAATCACAAATAATCAGATACTTATCATCGTTACAATCAAACACCAATTTCACAATCACAGTCACAATAACGGTTTAGCTCATTACTAGTTAAAACAGTTTTTTTCCAATATACAGATAATATTTATGTACGTTATTTTGATAACTTGTCGCGGTTTAATATAATATATATGTATATATTTAACATTGATGTCCTTAAAACATAATTATGATATACTAAGCAATTTTATTTAATACCTTGTAAATAGCTTTATATGTAGGCACGTAAAAAAATTCTCTATGCTATGTATAATATCAATAACGTAAAAGATAAATAAACAAATACGAAATATTAAAAAAAAAAAAATTCTTGTATAGATTTAAAAAATCTGTTGTGTCTTTATCTAAAATATAAATAAGAAATAATAAATTTATTTAATATTTATATAATAAAGTGACTGAATAAAGTGACTCTTTATTAAAATACTTTTATTTAAAATTAAATCAGAAAGCAAATCTCCCACAATAATTTGAATATGAAACAACGCTGTATTGATATTACATTCCATCCACCAAAATTAAAACCGAATGTATTTCAATATTAATTTTTTTTTTTGAATTGATTGTTTCAAATGGCAATACACATAGGTATCACGGATACAACAATATTTGTTTGAAAGTTAAAGAAATATGTATTTTACATGTTCCAACGCTCCTTGTAGATATTGCACACAGGTAAAAATGAAATAATATTTTTCATAAGAAACAAAAATAAATTAAACCTATATTTAAAAAATCTGTTTTTATTTTAATTTAATTTATTAGTAACTATATAATACATATAAAAATTTGTTTGGACAGTGTTATAAAGCAAATACGACGGCTGTATGATAAGTATCCGTGTTAGGGAATGAAACGTATTAATTTTTTAAAATTTATTTCTCAAAATAGTTTTCTTTTAGCTCGATATACTTAGTAATCAAAGCATTTGCAAAACTCATTAGAAAGATATATATAATAATATATATAAGTAAGCATATTTAGTTACCACCGGGACTACTATATATATATATATATATATATAGTAAGCATATTTAGTTACCACCGGGACTCGAATTCGGAACTTTCTCTTACCATTACCCATTACTCTACGGTAATCATTTAAGTTTACGATGAATTTAGAATTTATGTGTTGTCTTTATATTTAAGACATGTATTATTTCCAATAAAATATATAAAAGAATCATTATATACCCATATTATACGAGTACAATAGTATTTGTATTCAGGTTCATAAGATTCAGATAAGCATTCACGTCTAGAGCGGTGGAGAATTTAAAGCAGATCCTAGCAATGCGAGAATCTGCATCGCCGGTCCAATTTATCATTGGTCAATCTTCGGGTTAAAAAACCTGATATTTGAGATAATACGGTATCACTAAGTAGGTAGGGCGGCAGTCGCCGGGCGGAAAGGCGGCAAACCTGCGCTGAATTATAAACAGGGCGCGTGAAAAGGAAACGCCACGGGACTCCCGCCCCTGCCCCCTGCGCCGGCGAGGGCAGGTGTTAGGGGTTGAAAAAAAAAAAATTATCGCTCCGAGGCGAGTCACGCCGCGAAAAGCGTTGGAGGCGCAAACTGCATTATTGTTCGGCTCATGATGAATTAAGGTAAGGAATACGGCACACAGTACCCCTCCCCAGCAAGCTCGGCCGTGGTATCTCTGACACGCACACAACTATTTTTTATTAATCATTATTTCAAATGTGAATTCATCATTTAACACTGACCTGAAATCGTTCATTTATAAAAAAAATTAGGCAAATATGGATTCAATATATGATTCAATTGGGTAGAGATCAGTCAGAAGTATCGCTGACCAACATTACACATTTTTATTATTTTAATTTTTTATATCTCTGTCCAATCTTACTCTTTCTTTTTAATTTTAATTAAATAATATCACAACACGGAAAAAACTGTCAACTTTAATACAAACGGTAGTCTAGCAAAGTAGCCGGGATAATGCTTTATATCAGAGGTGGATACCTACTGCATCCCACACAATCAATTAATAAGTGTGTTATATTATTGTATGTTCTTTTTCTTCTGTTGTATAAAAAACTTCCGTTGTATAAAAAACTTCTGTAAAACAAATGTCAAGTAAATAAATATAATAACTGTTTAAAGGTTTTTGGTGAAACTTTGTGGAATTCCATAATTATTTTGTAAATTGAGTCAAAATACTGAACATAGCAAAAAACAATAGCTACCAAGTGAAAACCATCAAAACTATTATTAACAAGAAGAAAATACAAACATTAACATATACATACTTATATTACAAAATACCAAAAGTCAACGACGAAAGAAAGCCACGGAGAAGAATAATGTATGTAGGAAAACTTAAAACAGATTTATTAAATTTCTGTAAAGATAAAACATTTAACCCTGCCCTATATACAAAAAACAATATTAAAAAATATATTTTGAATAATAAATCAAAAATACGCCAAGAAGAAAGAAGCGGAGTTTACAAGTTGAGTTGCAAGGATTATAACGTATTTTATATTGGACATAGCGGAAGAAGAATAAGAAAACAATTGGAAGAACACAAGAAAGTTATAAAAAACTTCAGCTGTTTTTTATAGCTTTCTTGTTCAGAAATGGCTGAGCACGCAAGAATGGAAGGCCATTCATTTGATAATAAATAGTAATTTACAACATATACATAGTTGCGCCAAAGGACAAAAGTTAGACATTATAGAAAATTTTGAAATATTTAATAATAAAAATAACAATAAAAACATAATAAATATTCAAATACCGCCCATTAAATCCCCTCTCTTATCCATTTTGACTCCACCACCACCCGCACCTTCTTTACCTCTAAACACACCATATATTACTAACTGATAGTGTTTTTAATTAGTTGAATTATAATATTGATATTGGGAAGATGTTCCCGAAAGCGTTCTATCGTTTAACACAATAAAAAGTGTAGTGGAATAAAACAGTGTTTTGACTCAATTTACAAAATAAATATAATAATAAATTTTTGAAATAGTCAATGTAACCATTGTGTAAAGTGACCACTTAAGCCAGCTGAAGACAGGTCGTAAGCCCTATAATTAACCATACTTCCATATATTTCCATTAAATATAATAAAATAAATAACTTCGTCTCTATGAGATATCTATATTTGATTAATAACAGTGCCCTTGTAGGTGAAAATCCAGTAATTGTGTTTTTGTAACATATTCAATATTGAATGAAGATGTGTTTGTACCATAGTTGATAAAAATAAGAAAGAGTTGCTGAGATGATTTGGATTTGTGGACGTATGAGTGAAGAGACGATGATAAAGAAAATATATAAGGTGAATCATCCGTGAAACACCAACATGATCAGGAATGCCAGATATGGAGGACGAAAGAAGTTTCAACAATTGACGAGCATGCACGAGAGGATTTCATGTAGTAGTAACGTAGTCACAATTTTTATACAAAAAGTGTCTACACTTTAAAATCATCCGAAGATTTTATTGTTGTTAAACTTTCGACTACATCTTGTGTAAATCCTTCATCTGCTGTCGTGACAATAAATTCCATAAAAAGTCGTTAAAGATAGCTAAGATCACTTTCAAGAAAACAAAACATTCGTACATCTAAAGCCTTCATAGAGCTGCGCAGTTGTAAAACTAAAGCGAGACCCGATGGGAGATTTGTTGAACAACTTATTTTAATTTTCTTTTACAGTGTCGTAAAAACAAGCCACTCAAAAAGAGAAAATTATTTTTTATAACAGAAGAGTGCTTACTTTTCTTGCTAAGGAGAATTCTTAATACACCTGACAAATTAAAAATAAATGTAATGAAATATAAAATCTCTCTACAGACGAAAAACGAACAATATGCTAAAGACCTTTAAGTTAAACAAGGAATTTTAAATCCGGCACTTCAAAACAGTGCAATCATTTTAAACATACAAAAATAAATTACGTTAACAAAATATCAAATAATTAAAAAAATAAATAATAAGTCATAAAAAAGGGATTATTTCAACCTTTACCTTACGGTACTAAAATAAAAAAGCGCGTTCCGGTGCTGTAAACTCAGTGCTCATATAGACTTTTGACATTTTTAAGTCGGATAAATGTAAAATATTCATATTTATCCGATATATATATAAAATGAGTGAACTAACTACATTTCTAAATTTCATTAATTCATTTAATAATAAAATACAATTTACATTAGAAATGGAAAATAATTCTACCCTAAATTTTTTGGATCTAACATTGATTAAAAATAATAATAAAATTGAATTCAAAATTTTTAGAAAACCAACGTTTACAGATACTATCATACACAATGAATCTAATCATCCATTATCAAACGAACATTCAGGGTTCCACTCCATGATACATCGTTTAGTCAATATTCCTATGTCAACATCCAATTTCAATATTGAATTGAATACAATTAAAAAATAGCAGTTAATAACGGGTATAATACAGGTTTGACAGACACTATTTTAAAAAATTAATTAAAAGAATATAATAATCAATTTTTACATAAATCACAGATAAAACATAATGATAATAATGATAATTGGAGTAGGATTTTATACATAAATAACTTTTCGAAAAAAATATCTAAACACCTACCACGAAACATTAGACCGGTATTTTATACAAATATACAGGAAATTTACTCATAAATTCTAAAGACAAAGATGATAAATTTAACAATTCTGGTGTCTATAAACTTAGTTGCAAGGATTGTGCTGCATTTTATATTGGTAAAACGGGTAGAAATTTTAATATAAGAGTAAGGGAACATTTGAGATGTTTGAACAGTAACGGGTTTTCAGAATTTTCTAATCATTTGATAGAAAATGGTCACGGTTTTGATAAAAAATTGGGATTGTCAATTTTGCATATAAACGGTGTTGGTCACAAATTAAATAATTTGGAATCGTTGGAGATAAATAAAGCAAGTAAAACTAATCAAAAAATTATAAACAACCAACTAACTACGAGTCCCATTCTAAAATTTTTTGCTAAAAATTATTCGACTAAATTTGTATTAAGCAACAATTTGAGTTAGGTACTAAATTTATTTTTTAAATAATTGTTGTTTTTTTAAAAATAGATTCTGGTGAAGAAACAATGATATATGTTTTTAGTTAGTTATGACATCCTGAAGAAGAAAATGGTATTTTTCGAAACCGATAGATGTATTTAAACTCAATTCAGTGGTTTATAAAACAAAGATAATAAATAAAAGAGATATTTACATAATTAGATGCAATGTCAACACAGTTTACATCATAGGAGAGGAAAGGTTAACAAAATATTAATCGCACTGTAAAGTTTTCGAATGTGAGAAACACGTATCACGTAACTATAGAAGAATCAATTAAAAAAAAATAACCACCTCGACAATAATAGTCGGTATGGTGGCATTTAAATATTCAGCGCGACAAGTTGGTAGAACAATTTATTCGAAAGCTCTGTTGAACAAGTCACAAAGTTATAGTCTCCTAGAACAAGGATAAAAGAGAGTCAAGCGGGACAACTTTGTGGGGGAAACTTTCCGAGATGTGGAAAAAAGTCTGAGAACTGCCGCAGTATAATAGTTTTAGCGGTCGCGGCCTGCGACGGCATGTTCGCGCGAACTGTTATTGTACGAGCGTATGAAAAATAAAAATAATAAAAACCATAACTTTATAGATAAATAAACTTTATTTACAGTTGTAATTGTATACAAATTAAAATAATTTACTACATTTTCGACACGTTAATATTGTATATTGGGTATTTTGAAGATAGTTTACTTTTTAAAGTATATCGTGCTAAATAAATTAATAATAAAATATTCGCAATATTTGAATATGTCCAAGAATATATTTACTAGATTTTCACCATGTATGGAAGTATGGATAATAATTGGTGAACGTTATATTTTTATAAAGCCAGCCGAATACAGCCCTGTGTTCGGCTGGCTTTATAAATACTAAATATAAAAATTACAAATTTAATTATTTTTAAGTAAGCCAATAATCCAATGAATCGGTTTCTTTCTTCATAACGGAAAATATTTACTAGGTACATATATTTATTTTTTAAGCAAAGTTAGGCATTATTTTATTGAGTAAATAAACTAACACGATTTAAGAGAAACAATGGAAACCACACCAGCGATAGTTCCCAGTGACTGATATATCGTATTTCCGCAATTATAAGACGCATGTTTTTTTTACTATTTTGGTGTCTCTGAATTCGGGGTGCGTCTTGCAATCGCTGTAAAATTTCAGTCGTGATGAATCATCCCTAACTATTAGTAGAACTGAGTCGAAAAGTGATTCAGAAAAATCTGATAGTGATAGTACATAAATAATATGACCAATTTTAAATCCTTTTTATTGTAATTGTATGACTTTGTCTGTTATAACAAAGTTTAAATAATGTTTTATTTTTTATTATTGGTATATAAAAATAAAGGTGCGTCTTATAATCGAGGCAATACGGTAAATATCGTTCATCAAATCTTTGATTTGAAATTCATAGGATTCGGTCACATTTCAGCAATTTCAGCTGTCCGCGCGAACACGTATCTGGAAAAAAAACACGCTTGGCACGAATTGCACATTGTATTATAAACATTTTTTTTTGTCAAATTTACTTTTTCACGGCAAGATTCCAAAAGCTAATGCAACTAGAGGAAAAAGCTTTCCCCATTTAATTCCTTATTTCAAGTTAAAAATTATTAACAAATTGCGATTTACAAATAAAATTAATGTTTTAGTCGTAAATATTTTGTAAAGATTTAAAATGATATTTTTCATAATATATTTAAACTAACGAAAAGCCACATTTTCAGAGGACAGAACCAGGTAAGTTATTGAAAATGGGATTTTAACATAAATGGCCACTACGGAATCGAATCATGTTGTTCGTAACCTTTAACGTAGTTATAACAATACGAGCCACTAAACAATTTGTTGATTAATTTGTAAAGGAAATAATATAATATTATGTATTTATGTATAAAAATGTAAAAAAGTTCAATACATCCGTGTAAGATATTCAATTTCGTAACTCACAACTGTACCAAAACAATTTAAATGCAATCATGTTAATATTTTTACTACCCTGAATTTTTCCAATGAGCTGTCATTACGATTAAAAAATTGTACATATTTCATTGATTGAGGTCGCGAGTATTCGAGTCGTTTTAATTAATTATAAGTATTTACACTGGCATTGCTCCTTTTACAGGGACGCAAACACCCAATTCATTACGCCACGTTATCGCCCGGGACATTTACACCCCCGGGGAAGGGGCTGGGAACAATATATTGCCAGACAACCCTTAACCCACTCGCCGCTAACAGAAATCAGCGCGAGTAATAATAGCGGCGTAGGGGGATAATAATTGCTATTTGATACTGCGGGCTTCGGGAGGTTAAATTCAACGAGCATGTGGTTTTTATGTATTCAGTGAATTTGTCAAAATTTCTGGGTTTCAACGAATATTATTATTTTACTATGGAAAGGTTAATAAAATGCATTTAGATTAAAATACTAAATGTTACAAAAAATGCGTGGTTGTCTCAGACACATATATCATATCACTCCTGCATAAACTGTTATTCTGGTTCGAAAACATATTCACGAATTCAGTTTAATAAATAAATATTATATAAATTTCCCCGGTGGAAAATCAAACCCCGAACTTGCATGCGAAAAGAGGGATACTAACCGCTGCATTGCCGAAATAATGTGACGTTTTCAAATATCTTAAACTTATAAAAAATTAAGCTTGTTATAAAGTTCAGCAGGTGTAAATATTTTAATAATAAAATTCAACATTATTATATTAAAATTTGATCATGAATCAATGAATTAAATTCTAACAAAAATATTAGCATTGTGTACTTTTTTACATGACTATAGTCTTATGGGGAATAGCAAGAAAATAGAACGGTCACTTAGCATGTGAAAGGAAGCGGAATCGATACTCGACGCTTCCAAAACCTTTTTGATTTCAATACGGTTTTGGGGACGCCTGGTACCGATAAAGGTAAAAATAAAATACAAGGCAAAAGTATGTGTATCTAGTACGAAATTCTCAATTTTTTCTGTAAAATTTTAGTATACTATAAAAATATTAGCACACGAGTAATAAAATGGGTGACACCAAAATTTTGGTTCATATGTTTAAAGGCCGATGCCTTGAAAATGTTTTAGAATCTGAGATATTTATACAATAAGTTGAAATAACACTGTGTTAACTGGTACATTTCTATCAAATAAAATATATTATCAACGCCAATAGTTTTATAGTTTTTACGTCAGCAGATGACAAAAAAATATTTTTATTAGACATAAACTAATGATTGTTTAAATGTAAAAAGGTAGGTACTTATATTATTAATACAAATTAAATTAATTAACTAGAAAGATATACAAAAAAAATCTATCTCTCGGAAAAATATTTAGTTGCTACCGCGCTTCCAACCTGGACCTCTTCATATCTGTGGAATCGTCTTTGTTCAATTTTCCTATAGCAATCGAATACATTTTCGACAAATTTTGAACATATAATCTGTAATATTTCCAATTAATACATCTACTATTCCTGGTAGCAACAAATATTTTTTTCTGTATATCTTTCTAGTTGATTAATTTAATTTGGAATAAAATATCACAGAATTATGTTCTGAAAATGCAACTTCACAATAAAGATGTGTTCTCCTTATGGATGTACTTTCATTTTTTGAGTTTGAAATTCGAGTACGCAAATTACACACTCTTTCATGTATCACCTAAACACTAAAGAATGTTATTTGTTACGTAAATCCAACTAGACAGGAAAGTTAGAAAGAGATGAAAATAAAATGGTTTATTTTCTCGCATTCGAGACAGGTGTTAAATGTAACTCGTATCTTAGAGTCTTAACCACGTTTTCTTATATAAATATTATGGAATAAAATAAAATATGTGTTGTAATTTGAATTAATCCATCGAAAATTAAATAATTAATTGAAGTACCTAATTGATTCACATGAAATTAGTCAAAGTATATATATATTTTTAGACTGACGCATAAATCAATGATCTAAATTTAAAAGTATTATGTAAGATGCATTTTGTGGCTTTGTTTAATATTAACGATTTAAAACATAATGTTGCAGTTTTGTGGTCTGTTTGTTTCATAATTATGTAGTATTTTGCCTCGTTTAAGAGACAGCGGTGTTCGATATATACGAAATAAACAATTGCGACTTACATATAAAAAACGTACATAAAATGTTTACTTTATTCAAGAAAACGTTGTTTTCCCTTAAACTCAGTATAAAACTGTCTTATTTGTGAAATTTGCAACTTATTTTGGGAATAAATACAATATTACTTCGTATTATAGCTAAAATATGCGTGAAAACTAAAATTTTCGGCATTTTTCGATGAAAATTAAAGTCTATCACGGCCGCTCAAACCGGCGATACGAAATGAAAAAAACAATAAATAGACACATTAGTAAGATCGATGTAAATATTATTTTATAATAAATTGTTGTGTTTTTGATATAAAATTTGATTTTAAATAGTAGCTGAAGATTCAAAGCATGTGAATAAATAAAATTAAAATATTTTTAATACTTTGCTTTCACTAAAATAAAGTATTTTTAAAATGTTCTGCAAATTTAATGGGCTAAATTTTAACATTTTGTTAATTTGTTTCAGTGCAGACTTGTCTTCGCTGCTTCAGGATTATAAGAAATTTTTACATATTTAAGCAATTTTGTGGCACTGGTGGCGGTTTTTCTTATAAAACTTGTATTGTCTGAATTATGCCAAATAATATTTAGTTTATTAGTATCAAATTAGTGAAATGATTCTATCTAATAGTTTAAAAAAAAGTCAGATATACATAAATAGGTAATAAATATCTACATTTCGTAAAAAAACGTGAAAATATTAATTATTATTGATAGGGAAGCCTTAGCTTATATTATAGTAAAGATTAAATGAACTGATCTGCGATTATAAGAAAAGCGAAAAAAAACATTTTCAGTAATACCTAACCACGCATTCCCCGTAATAAGTCTTTTGAGAGGGTTAAAATTCGTGGTGTTAGCGGCCGTGCGGCGGAGGGGTGGGAGGGAGGGAGGGAGGGAGGGAGGGAGGGAGGGAGGGTGCGGGCTGGCGGCGAGTGAAAAATGGACCTCGATTCCGTACGGATAATAACCGGCAAACACGCCATTTGCATACTGAGACCGCGGGCGGACAAATTAAAAACATAGCGGGGTAAGAGAGGCAGCGTCTGCAGTGTCGCCGTGAAAAATAGTCCCCGGCGCGAACGGGTTACTCGCCCGACTGGTTCCAAATCCACAAGACACGACACGATTGAATATTACTTTACAGGAAAATTCAGCGAAAACTTGGCTAGCGTATCACGAAATGGGTTGAAACCGGCTGGTCACTCCATATTTCAGGCGGACTTAGAAATTAAAAACATATTATTATCTTTACAGACTTATAAATCCAAAAGTTTGGTTCCCGCCCGCGCTCTACCAGTAGGACAATGATGACATTTTGACAGACCTCCTATAATGTTGACTCCTGGTATCCATCCTACAATACTGTCGTACAGCAGGGCGGCTGTATCAGAAAAGTGTGCTGTACATAGTGTTTATACATGTGCTATTCTAAACATAAGCCTTTCATCAGTGACATCTATGTTGTTTCAGGGAAATAAATATAAAATTTCAGACCACGGATGTCGTCAGCAATATATGCAACTTACAATTTTTTTTTTGATAGGTATGGAGGTTGATTGTGGGTGGAATGGTGAACGTCACATTGTGTAAAGTGATCACTTAAGCCAGCCGAAGACAGGTCGTAAGCCTGATGTAATCAGCCATTGTCGTAAGCCTGATGTCAATCAGCCATTGTCTTCAGAACCCATGTCAGATAGGGACGCGAAATATTAACGTCTTACAATGTATTTGGAATCGATGTCAGTACTTTTCCCACCTCCAATATGGACTAGCAGAACATAGAACGCTATACATCTATATCTTAAAGCAAATCTTTCGCTTCTCCTACGTCTACACAACTTCCTACAAAAGGTTTCCGAGATTATTCTTCAAAATTTCCTTTATGTCATATGTTATATACCTAAAATAATAACAGTTATTTAACAAATAAGGTATGCAGCTTTTTTCGGAATGAAAAATTTCTCAATGACATTTACTTTGGTTTATACATAACAATAATACATAACAATAATAAGTTATAACAAACGATGTTTTCTATTTAACAATATAAACGTAAATTTATTATTAAATTGTTTTATACAATTTCTATGAAATGCTGTTGAGTAGATATAAGTTCAATACATATCATTGATACATAAAAATTAATATAGCGAACAATTAATACATACAAATTGTTGCTAAAATAAGTTTCTAAAAATTGTTGCTAAGGTGACAACTGTACACTTTGAAGACTAGTGTTTTACGAGACGGAGTGGAAACGGTGAGGGGGATACCGGGAGGAAGGAACACTTAGGACTGTAAATTTAAATTTCAGTGGCAGTTTCCGGTGCGGGAAATGCGGCGTCATTGTTCGAATTTCAAATTATCTAAATAGTACGCAAAGAAGTAATAATTTGACTGTACCAATAAAACGAGAAAGGTTGAAAAAATTTTTTTTTCATACTCGGCAGTTTTGTTCAGCAAATATTTATTAAAAAAAAAACTTTATATCTAAAAATAAATATTATTCATATAAAATATTGAATTACAAGACTCCCTGGATCGGTATGCATCCGGGCCTCCTCAAGCATATGCCGCAAATTGCTGACGCCAAGATAGGTCTTTATTAATATTGTCATGGCACTTCATTTTGTATCTACCCATTCATCGTCTTCCTTCACGTTTCTTTTTGAGTAATCATTTCAGGAAACAAATATCAAATAACTCATACAGACAAAGCTATTTTTTATTGTATTTAATGGAAAATATATGGAAGTATGGGGTAATTACAGGGCTTACGACCGGTCTTCGGCTGGCTTAAGTGATCACTTTATATATATAACGTTCACCAATTCTCACCCCTCAATCTCCACATTTATCAAATTTTAAAACTTAAGCCTGCCGAAGACAGGTCGTAAACCCTATAATTACCTCATACTTCCATATATTTTCCATTAAATATAATAAAAAATAGTTTTGACTCTATGAGATATCTGATATTTGTTTAATAAAAGTGCCTTTGTAGGTAAAAATCTGGTAATTGTGTGTTCTTGGACATATTCAAATATTGTTAATCATTTCAGGAATTGCGCATCATTCGTACGCTTTATACTTCGAAGCTTCCCTAATTTTATGATTTTTTGACATTTGGTTCACCAATTCGAATGGTAAAGTTTCTGGTTATAAAATCAGCGCCACACTCCGTTTTCTTCGACAGGTCCAAAAATTCTCCAGATGATTCTTCATTCACAATAAATAATGTAATATAATATGCTAATCACTAGAAGAGACAAAATAACGTGAATAGCTAATTAACGTAAATAGCTCTGGGGAAGCCATATTTCAAGACGCAGAGATGGACAAAGAATATGCTCGAATGATATTCAAAAAAGATAGGCAAAAATCGGCCTAAAGGACCCCCAAAGTCTCGGATGAATAGATAGAATTAGAGGAGCATGCAATTGATTAAGAAACAGGCAGAGCCATGGGGGGGTGGGGGGGGGGGGGGGCTTTAATGTGTTCCACTGCTATCAGTGGTTCGACAATTGCTAAAGATGTTGATTAATGACATTATAAGAATCGAGATATAAGTAACGAAAAATTAAAATTAGTTTTACCCTTGTTAATGTATGTATACGTATGTACGCGTGAATGTGAACAAATGTATGCATATGTGGGCGTGTTCGTGTGTAAGGGTGCGTGTATACGGTTGAGATTTTAATCTGTCGTCAAGATGTATCAATTACCCTATTCTACTATACAAACATGACGTAATCATAAGAGCTAACGAACATCTGCAAGTTTCTATCGGCGAGGGGCTATGCGCTATTACGACAGAATTGAGAACAAGACAGAAAGTCGTAGGTATGCGCTGCCTCTAATTCTATCCTTTACCCGCTCTCGAGACAACTCTCATCGCTATAAGAGTACATTTTGTTTACTATTTAGATGCATTCACGAGCCGCCACATCGTATTTGTTCTAATGTCCTTTGTCGCTCCAGAATTTCTTCGCTCAGAACCGCTAAATAAAATGATGAAATAATTACGAAAAATTAATTGTATTAAATAGAAAGATATACAGAAAAAAATAATTAATTGAAAAAATATTTTAATTGCTACCGGGATTCGAACTTGTCCGGTGAAATGCGTTACCAGTTACACCACGCCAACCGAGCAAGTCGACGACAAGTTTTCGAACTTACATGCTACATACATCTGTTATTCCATTTTCAAAAAGCTATCACCTTTATATTGAGACAAATCGCAAATACCTTTGAGTAATATACGCTAGGAGACGCCATAAATGAAATCAACTCATTTTTATTAAATTTATATAAACTTTGATACAACTTACACAATTTATTTGAATTAATTTGTTTTAAGAAATGTAACTTCACGATAATAATGTGTCCTTAAAAATAATTACTACTATGGTAACTACAATCGATCTACATTACACACAAAATATAAAAATCCAAATTCACTGACTTAAATAATGGGGTGTTACCAGCGGCGTGCACTAGGCATGGACTTAGGTTATGCTGCTAATATCGATAAAGTAAAAGCGACGGGTATTATCATTAGAGGTCGTATTCATCAATCACTTTTTTAGAAGCATGTTTTTGTGTAAGTATACCTGTGTGAGTATGTATAGTATATTACTTTTATAGTTATTAACTAAAAAAGTTAAAATACGTCATACTATAAAATAATTCCACGTTTAAAGTATATTGGAATGCATATAGTCAAGTCCGCTTCAAATATACACTTGTGGCGTTTTGCAACACATCTGTTAAAGCGAGGACGTATATTCAGAGCATCGTGCGGCGCAAGAGTTGAGTTTAGTTCGTGTATGTCTGGGACTGATATTGCGAAAAAACAAATGCGCAGCTTCGTTTGTAAATTTTAAATTCTTCCGCTAGTTATACGGTTTTAGTTAACACGTTAACATGAGAACTGAATTATTTTCGTGTAGATTTACATACTCAATATATAATATATCAAATAAACATTTAATTTATATTTATTTTGCAAAGATTATAGCTATCTACAGCTTTTTTGATTGTACAGTGTGCACGCCACTGGGTGTTACACATACCGATTTATATAGAATATTATTTTTTTCTAAAGAAAAACTAAACTATATCAACATGCAAAGACAAAACAATCCATTGTGTAGAATTTTCTGTGTGATTACAGAAGAATCTGTATAAGAAAAATCCGCGTAAGGGTAGAAAGTTAGTTTTGCACACAGAACAGTGAAAATAATACACTGAGTAGAAAACGAACCGTCTTCGAAGACTAACTGGGGAACGAGTCGCGAAGATGTCGACTCCGTTTGCTGCTTCGGTGCGTTTTGTATCCGGCGCGTATAGTCACCGATGAAAACTTTGGTACTAGGAAGAGTCTTAGCGGTAGACGACGCTCGGAGATATAACATAAATAACGCAAAAAGCAGCCGGGAAGCATTTCTCATGGCTCAGATGTTTCGGTGGGTGGCAGCAGAGAAAGGGAGGTGGAGTACGGAGAGAAGGGGGCATGACCAAGAAACCCATCACACCAGGAGTTGTAATATGCGACTGTATTACAGCTATTTAGTTCAAGTCAACGCGCGACGATGAGAAATGTGCAAAGCGTTTCTAAGATTTGGTACAGTCAAATTACGAATTAATTTAAGTTTGCAGTTACAGTTATATATTCAGGGTTATCCAATAAGTGTGATATAATTTCAAATAAGAATAGTAGCCATGTTTATTAATATTATGACAGCTGTCATTGTTATTTTTATTCAATATAGTCTGCCATTATACCGTGGAGCATGTTTCAAGTTATTAAAACTAATCATCAAAATCAGTTTTCTACTCGGCGAACCTTCGTGAATTTTATGGTCGACAAGCTATTCGTCGAATTGTGAAAGGGTTTAAAACAATTATTCTTTACATGATGTGAGGACATCGGTAAGGCGAAGAAATTTCACGAGTAAAGCCAATATTGCCGCTGTAAATAAAAGTGTAAGGTATGATTCAAAGTTACCAATTTCTCGACGTTCACAACATTTAGGCTTATAATATGGCACAACATGGCGTATTTTGCGTAAAGATCTGGCCCTATACCCATACAAGTTCCAGCTAATGCAAGACCAACAACAATGGAATAATTTATGAATAATTAAATTGCACCAGATTTATGTGAAATTTATGTGACTGAAAATAGAATCCGAAGAATGCACTGTATTAAACGTGGTCGTGGTGCACATTTGAATGAAATTATATACCAAAAAGTTAATTTTGCTGATTTCAAAAGTATGCTAATTACAAATTAAATAATATTCCATTCTTAATGCCATCGAATGATCTTTCAAATTAAAAATAATCATTGATATCATATTCGGTTATTTAAATTTAATTCCATTTTAGAGTTCTATCGCGCTTGTTGGATAATCCTGTATATTAGGTTGATGCATGAGTTCTCGCTTCTTGCCATTTTAACGATACTTATTTGCAGATAGTGTAGACGGTTGTATTTTGTCTTGAAACTTTGTTGTTTTTTGTCATTCCTCAAAAGGGATGATACCCTCTTTATATATACTCCTTATACTCTTTATACTCATCTATTCCGTTAAACAGCCGATCGTGTAACAACCCCAAAAAATAAATTAGCAATGGCCCTGAATAAAATTCATTTACGACATTGCATACTTTATGAGTTCAAAAAAGGAAGGAGTGCTACTACCGCAACTGAAAATATATGTTCTATGTGAGGTGAAGGTGTAGTGAAAAGACGAACGTGTTCTTTTTGGTTCAACAAGTTTCTTTCTGGGAAACTATACTTGGAAGATCAAAACCCGCGCTGGACGTCCCATCGACATTGAAGACGAGGATCTGAAAGCTGTGGTGAATGCAGACCCTTGATTAACTTCAAAATAAATTGCGGAGGTTTAAAATTGACCAATCAACCGTTATTCGACATCTCCATAGACTGCATATGGGGTCCATTTGATAAAAATAAAAGGTGTCATTTTTAACCCAAAAAACTAATTGACTTGAAATGGGAAGTTTGACAGCTTCTCCCATTACCATTTATTCTGATCTCTGGAAAATGTTCCAATGGTAAAAAATTTAGTTCAACAGAGCAAGTCAAAACATCCCATGATGAGTTTTTTTTGCCTATAATCCGAAACTTTTTATAGGGATGGAATAAAAAAAATTGACTGATAAGTAGAGATATATCTAACAATGGACATTATATATTGGATTGAATAAACGTTGTTTCTATAAAAAAAAAAAAGTCTTTATTGTTTAAAAAAAATGACTAGAACTTATGCACCAACCTAATATATATCTGTAAACAAACATACAAATCATTTTATTTGTTTTATCATGCAGTAGACTATACTGAGAATGTCTGTATTAAAATAGTCATATATTCTAGTAATTAATTTATATTGATTTAAACATACACTCGTAACTAGCTGAGTTTGAGCCAAGCGGAAAAATTGAGTTAAGGCTTGCCTTTCAAAAATAATTCATATTTCCGCGTTCTATTGTATAATATATGATATAAATGAATAATAAAAACCGACATTTTCATAAAAAAAAACGCGAAAATATGAATTATTTTTTAAAGCGCGCCCTTAACGGTAATTTTTCCACTAAATTTCAGGTCACGAATTTTAATGCACTGTGTATTTCAAATATTAGCCGTATTGAGAAAATTAAAAACATTTAAGAAAATGGCGAACTTTTTATGGTATTAAATGTCTCAATTAGAACAATTGAGACATTTAGACAATTAGACATTGAGACAATTAGAACAATTGAGACATTTAATACCATAAAAACGATCTAAGTTTTCGTAATATGAGAAATATAAGATCGTAATTTTAAACTTACAAATGAAACATTTGAAGAAACAAGGTCAAAACGATCGACGACTAAATGGATGATCGTCAAAAATTTAGTGAAAATAAAAAGAAAACCCTTCCAAATCTTGTATGGAATCATCGTGACGCTGTCCCGTAATATATGTTAACTCGCGATCACTAAGTGATAACATTTTAATTACTCGCGAAATTTTTATTTCAGGAAGATCTCCTAATATTTACATAGCAGGTATATTGCTTCAGCTTCTACTGTTGCTTGTGACTAGCATCGTGTCGCGATTGAGTGTAAGCAGTCAGTATGCTGTAGTATATTGTCTCGCCCGTCATTACTTTACATTTAATTGATCTATTAATTGTATCCTCACCCACTTCTTTTCTCTCTACCTACTCTACTTAATACTTGAACTATTAAATTTGAACTTGTAAAAAATGTTGACACATCAATGATTTTCAGATTATTAATTAACAACCCCGGTTAGAAACTGCCTTTAAGGATTATTTTTAAAGTGAGCACAGTAAATCGAGCAGACAGATTAATTATATTTCAAATTTTTCAATGTTCACACAATCAGTACAACAAATTTATTTTCAAGTTTAACAAAATTTGTTCGTTGAAAATAAATTATTTTTATAACGCAAGTACCTATGTAACTTTATGTGGAGATTTTAATTTTAACAGGATAATTCATATTATTTCCAAATTAGAACATCTGTATAGTAGACGTGCTAGACGTTATTCATTTCATCGTTGCTGCCAAATTATATATTAAGATTATGTTGCTATACAGGCATATGCGATACACATTTCACAAAAGGAAAAATATGTAGGAAATCAATAAAATACATACGACGTCGGAAAACATAAAAGTTAGGAAACACAAATTGGGCGTGCAAAATGAGTAAGTTTTAAGGGCTTTATAAAATATCACCGAAATATTTGTAGAGCGTGCGGGAAATATGAGTGGAGCTATGACGTGTGACACGTGGAAGAGTTGTGAAATAAATGGACCGCCAGGCGAGTAATAAGATTTCGGGACATCATAATCTGGCAAAGGGCAATAACTCAAAAAAGACACCGGAATATTTCACGGGAAGTAACTTTGTTAAGGAGGTCCGAAAGTTTAGGTGCGCGCTCGCTACCCCTCCATTTTATTTTCCCGCTCCGGAGCCTCAAATAGTTTTGTGACGTAAAAATAATGTCGGGTGTTACACAAAAAATGTAGACTGACGTAAAACGCGACAACTCGAAAAAATAATATAAATTATTAAGGAAAACACATTCTTATTGTGAAGTTGTAATTATTCAGAACATAGGTCTGTGATATTTTAAATACTAAATTAATGTATTAATTATAAATATATACATATAAAATCAATTTTGTCAAAAAATATTGTTTTAGCGTCACCGGGATTCAAACCGGTGACGCTAAAACAATATTTTTCGACAAAATTGATTTTATATGTATATATTTATAATTAATACATTAATTTAGTATTTAAAATAATATAAAAATTAATAACATTAATCAAAATATGAAAAATAAATTGTTTAATCGGAAATGTTTTAAATCACGTTAAACACTTTTTTAAATAAAGATTACTTAAAACTTTATTTTTAATTACTCGATGAATTATATTTAATACATAAACTGGTTTCGGAAAATACCAATTCCTTCGTGTCAAATTAATATCCTGATGAAGGAAATAGTATTTTTCGAAACCGGTTAGTGTATTAAATACAACTCAAAAATAAAATGCTTAAAAACAAGGTTTTCAATAATAATCTATATTAGAATTAATAAAAATCATAATGTAAAATTTGCAACAAATATTAAAAACATATTTATTTTATTAAAAACAATTTTTTGTGTGTTACATAAATATAACTATAAAACAATTAATTTTCGGTCGTGGGGTTCGAATCACAGATTCGTGGTCATTAGTGACCACAAACTCGAGATAAAATTATCATCATGCGATTCCTGAATTCGATTTCGATATTTCCGGATCCCGGAATTATAAAATGCTCATTAGATCATTCATTTTATACTTATAAAAAAGGTAAGAAGAACAAATATAATGTATGTAAGATATTCATATTTAAGTAGGCAAGAAATCGTTGAACAAAAAATAACAAATAATAATGCAAGATCGACAACGTATATATAACAATTTGAATGAAAAACATTTTTATTATTTTGAATAGAATGTCCGAAGGAATAGTAAAATCAACCAATTCCATTATTTAGTCTTAATTTAATTTTTTGTTACCTAGAAATTAAAACAAAACTTTAATCTTGAAAAACCTAATAAAATTAATTAATTTTGAATATCTTGCGGTATTAAAAAGAAATACCACCTAGTATATAGTGAAAAACCTAATATATTTTTTCATATATGGTTCAAAACGTTATTTTGAAATTAAAATCACAATGAAAAAACATACATATTAATAGAGGGAATATTGTTAAAAACATAAATTGGATTCAGGAAAAATATATGAATAGTTGCAAGTGAGCAAAATTTTTGATCTGTTTACAGTACAAACATTTTCTAATAAATATAACAATTATAATTTGAGTGTTGAGTTGTGAAGAACATGATGAGACTAGTAAAGAACTCAACATTATAAAAAAAATGTGATGAAATAAAAACTAATAAATATACGTAAGTATAATTTAAATACGTGCATTTGTGCGTCAACATTTCTGCACAATAATAAAATAATATTTATTATTTAAAAACATTATACCAATGCACAAAGAGTGCATTGATTTCGAATGGAAATATGCCAGTAGACTAGCGTACATAATGGAGTCTTGGTATTAACACTGATATATGGAAGTAAAGCCTGGCGCAGACAAAAAACGAATAAAAGTACACTGAATGCAGTAAAAATGACATTACGCAGTAAATAAATGGACCGAGGAGTTTTACATAACTGAATATTTTTTATTTTAATATTAGAAAATATTTTTATCAAAATAAAATCAAAAATATTTTCTAATATTAAAATTATATATATATATATATATGTTATTTTATATTATATTAGATATTATATTATATATATATATATATATATATATATATATATATATATAATATAATATCTAATATATATATATATAATATAATATCTAATATATATATATATATATATATGATTTTGGGTTGCGGTATATTTTACTTGTGGAATATCAATTTAGTATTTAAATCTTGTAGATCAGAATTCGTTTCTAAAGTTTAATTGATTTTTAATTTAGTAAATTTGGATTATTGAATTTTTTTGTAAATATATATGTATTATTTTTGGTACTTTGAAATCTGTGGAAAGTTGTATATGTGAGTATATGTGGCAAATCCATTTAAAATAATGCAAATAATTAAAAAAGTAGAAATAAATGTAAAGTTGGTATTAGTATAGTGACGGGATTAAAAAAAGGGAGATTATTAAAAAAAAAAAATATATATATATATATATATATATGACATGAGTATTGTTGGTACCGGAAATGGAAGACATCCGTGCAAGACTTAGCATGACCGGGTAAACCGGTTACTGGAAGATGGTATTGTTAAAAGTTTCAACAATTGACGAGCATAAGATATACGAATGTGAATAAAGCGAGAGTTGTGCGTCAGGATAGAAGAGTGTGACCCCCTTGGGAAAACAATGTTATGGTAATTAGTTAGTTACATAAGAAAAAGGTTATGTAGTTATACACGAGGGTAGGTAGACCTCTCTACATGTATGTACATATTAAAAACCTTCACAAGAACAAGATATTTCTATTCAAAAGAATACTTATCCAATTACATAAGTTAATATAATTAAAATATGTCCAAGAACACACAATTACTGGATTTTACCAACAAAGGCACTGTTAATAAACAAATATAGGATATCTCATAGAGACAAAGCTATTTTTTTTATTATATTTAATGCAAAATATATATGGAAGTATGAGATAATTACAGGGCTTACGACCTTTCTTCGGCTGGCTTAAGTGATCACTTTATAATTATATATATACAACGTTCATCAAGGTCGTAAGCCCTATAATTACCCTATACTTCCATATACATTTTCCATTAAATATAATAAAAAATAGCTTTGTCTCTATGAGATACCTGATATTCGTTTATTAACGTGCCTTTGTAGGTAAAAATCCAGTAATATAGCACCAAGTGGTTAACTAATAATAACAAAAACATTAGCGATTTTTTTTTTCTTTCAGTAAAGTTGTTTTCATATATCTATCTACATGTGAATTAATACATCGCATGTTTGTCTACCGAGAAAAGCAGTTTCATAATTCTAATTTCTAAAAAATTAAAATATACAATAAAAAAAACGACAATCTTATACCTGCGCCACAAAACAATGGCTGGAACCAAAGCACAAAGTTTAGAAATCGCTGCAAATGTGTACAGCGGTTGCTTGAATTTTCAACAGGTACGAAAATAAATGTTCCAGCGGAGAATCGGGTTAAGGGGCAGTTCATCTCAACCCAGAGGAAGTGGAAGCGGAGGATCGTGATGGATGGTCGCCGTGCCGCAGGAAGGGTGGCGAATTTTTTTTTATGTTCGAAAGCCGATATGGCAGCTTCACAAGTTACTGCATCATTGTACAATACGCTCAGTGAGAGCCGATAACACTGCGTGAAATGGGATGTGAGTATGTACGAGTATGTGAAAGGACTCTGATGATTAATCCCCTCGTGCCCTTTGTCCCGATGCCAGAGCAGCTATTATTTCGAGGAATTAGGCATTTAATCCGAAGACACGTAGGCCCGTTAGTATTACATACATAGCCTTTGAGGCCGCGAGGCTACCTACAGATCTGTAGTTTGGAAAATAAAAACTGTATTCTATTGTTCTCGAAATTACCTTTCAGATTTTTTCAAACCCACTGCATTTTAAAATAACACCCAAATTTGTAATCATAACGTTAAGATAATTTTTTAAGGACTTAGGGAGATACTTTTGAATTCAAATTTTCACGTTTTTTAACGAAAATATCAGTTTTTATTAATAATTTAAATGTTATAATCATTATAAATCGCACGATGTGAAATGAAAAAACCCAATAAAAAGCACACATTAATAAGATCGATATAAATATTATTTAGTACGAAATTATCGTGTTTTTGATATAAAATTTGGTTTTATATAATAGCTGAAGCCTCAAAGCATTTAAGTAAATAAGTACACTTAAGTGTTTTAAAAACGTCGCAAATTGATAAAACGTCCTACAAATTTAATGGGTTATAACTCTAGTAAATTTTAATATTTTGTTAACTTATCTCCGTAATCTTGGCTCCAATAAACACAGTTCGTATATGCAAGAATTTTTCATATGAAGGCAATTTTGTGGCACGTAGAAATGGTAATAATGTAATGGTCGCGGTCTTTCTTATAATGCTTGTATTGTCTTAATTATAGCAAATAACATTCAGTTAATTAGTTTTAAATTAGTGTAAAGGTTCTAAAGAATGTAGTAGTTTAAAAATAGTCCAATATAACTTCCGATACAAATACATAATAAAAACTCACATTTTCGTAAAAAACGTGAAAATATGAATTATTATTGAAAGGTAAGCTTTAACCTTTGCCTTACCTGGATAAACAGCCACGAAGTAACGAGTGCCAAACTGCTGTACTGCCCGTTGAACCGGTAGTGATAGGCGTAGAATGAGAAGTGGTATAAGTAGAAAAATCTGAAAAAAAGAAAAATATATTTTTAAAAATGTCCTCAATAACTTTCAACAAACATGACAATAATTATGATAACTCCTTCTATCCTATTCATGTCCTTCCCGTCTCATTTTGCTCGGAGTTGCTCAACCGTCTTGAGGTTTCGGTTTTGCTTTTACAAACATTAAAGACATAAGACATAAGTTTTAAAAATGGAGCGTTCCTGAAATCAATTTTTGATATAATATCAAAATAAAATCGAAAATGAAGTTCGCTAGGTAGAAAATGTAAACGAATAAGATTTGGTTTACTAAAAAAATATGTTGGAATAAGAAATACAGAGCTAACATAAAGCAATCTTTATTTTTATTTCAAACTTTCGGAACTAGCGATATGATTATATTATAAAACCACTTGGAACCATTGTAATGTAACCCATACAATAATATTTTTAAAATTATTATTACGATCCTATATTTCAGGCTTCATTATGGGGAATAAATTGCTAGATTTAGTTTCTTTTTTAATTTAATCAGAATCTCAGAAGATACAGGATATGAGAAAAATTCCATTCCTATAATATTATAATTAGTTCACACGTTTATCCTCGGCAAACGATTTAGACTTTCTTAAATCCGTAGATCTTGCGTAGAAGTCACAAGAAAAAAAATCATGTTAAGTGAATTCGTTTGAACAGTAGTTAACTTAGCGGAAATATTTTTGAACTTATCTTTAATAACCATAATCCCTTTGCTACTGTACTCTTAGTAGGTTTAATCTACTATAATAGAATCTTAAAAACTAATTCACGTGACTATATGAAAGAAAACACATTTAAGAAACTTGATACATAATGTTTTCGCAAGACAAGACTATATTATATTTCAAAGGAAAAGCTTTCACAATAAAAATCCTCCCAGTGACAACCTACCTCACCTTGGCATCCCTTCAAAGCTGGTTTACACAGAAATTTTCAACAATATTTATCACATAAAATTTTGTAGGGCTTTTCATATATAAATAATACTATTTCAAAGGGAATTAAAAATATTTTTGAAGAGCTTCGATGATCTGGATTATTGTTTACTTTTTAATCTTTAATTCTCGCGAATCATCGTTTTTTTATAAAAACGGGTGGAAAATATATGTCAGTTTACAATGGTTCAATCCATGAAATATCATCTACTAGCAACTATATCCAAAGATAGAAAATATAAAAAATAATAAAACAATCAAATGTGTAGCGCTTATGCGTTATTTAGGTGTAACATCTAAAATTCAGAATATAATTTTAGTATTGACATGAACAAATCACTCCGATGTAATTTACCTATCAGTTTCTTTTTATTAGTCTAAAAAGAAAGCGTTAGTAATAGTGTTAGACTTATATTTATATTAGATCACATGTGATTAATTTATTATAATGGTATCACTTTATCTAGAGTAAAAACGTTCACTATTACCGCGGAAATAACAGTTTATCCTGGTTTCATGATGTAAGGTATAATTAATTGGATTTGAAATATTTTGGAACATTTAAAGATGTATTTTAGATTATCAAAAATGATATAATTTTTGTCTTGAAGACCGATCGATATTACTACATCGTAACTAAAGAAGGTTCACTTTAAAAATTATCGTATTACTTAACTCAATAATACAAAACATTGTAAATATTATTTAGTTGTTTTAAATTAATGGAACACATTAAGATAAAAAATTACTGGACTGAATACAATTTGGTTTCCTAAATTGGACAAAATATGGTCAATTTACACGGTAGAATTAGAAAAATATAATAAATAATCTTATTCAAAATATATGCAACTATACTTTTATGTAGCATTTAAACAAATGTCACGTTTATGTCCACCTCGAATAGTTTTTTTCACGCTACAAGACGCCACAGCTGAACACACATATAAGGACACCACCCCGGGAGACCGGGGTATAGAACACCCTCAGTGCCTCCCGTCTCCTACCCCTAGGCAGCCACCTCTGCCCGGCGGTGTATCGGTATAATATAACCATCATTCAAGCATAAGGCGGGCAGACAATGCGAGTCACGGAGAAACAAAACAACTGATATGATTGATTTTTGTTTTTCCACGTGCGATACGACGTGTCTTAGTTGGTTTACATCACTTTATAACAAAAGCACTATTTGTAAGAGTTATTCAACAATGATATTGATTTCATATTATATAAACAAGCATTTTTGGGTTAACTTAAAGTGAAATATTTTACAAAATTCATATTACACAATTAATTTAGTATTTTACAATTGCACAACTAATTAAAGAAAAATATAATAACGTTTATGGTTATACCTGTAGTTGTACAATATATAATGACAGTAGGTTGATTCATAGATAAGTCAGTACCTTTAAAAATAAGGGGTTAATTATATGTTTTGAAAACCTGTCTCTTTTGCTTAAAGTAGGTGTCGTTACGAAGTATTACTTATGGTAAAAATCGTTGTATAAAAATATGAAATTCAAACCGCAGAATAAACGATTTAAAAATGCGCCTTCGTCACGTAGTGCTTGGAAATACGCAATTACATGTATAGGGAGAAATAAATAAAGAGTTGTTGAGATTTTCGTAGACGATTTTAGCACACCTATACTCACGGACCTTAGCAACCATATATTTCTACCTACTGAGATCAATGTAACATCCACTGAAGAGTCATTCCGTGTGAAATCACCAAATTTTAAAATAAACGGTTGCTTGACCATTTCAGATATATTTTTTCCATCGGTAACCCCCATCAGTGTGTAGCTCAAAATAATTTTTATTTTATTTTAATCTGCCACTATCTGGGATCTAGGCTCAATTTTCTTCGCAGCGACAGGCAAAAACGGGACTTTGCAGAGGTTTTGAAAAAATGTATTGATTTCCTCCCATAAAACATAAAAAATTCTGGTTTTCACTGACATAAAGAAGACACAATAGAGTTATAGAAAATGTATAGAAATTATAAATAATCATATATAAATTATGATCTTAATGTATGCCAAATTTGGAAGAAAAATCGCCAGTTTTGATGACCTTTTAAGGTGACTGGGGAGTTAGAACCACAAGATAGAATTTTTTTGTTATAACAATGGCAAGTAAAGTTCCCAGCTATGAAGAATTAAATTTGAGTTAGGAACCCTTTCTGCCATTTTTTGACATTAAAGTTTCAAAATGTTGAATTTTTATTGATTTCAATGTCAAATATCTCAAATGGGGACCAGATAAAAAAAGGTTTTCCCCCAAGGATACGTGTACTCGTACTTAACAAAACCTGTAAGTTTCATTTTGTGGTGCAAACTGGTTTAAATGTTACAGTTTCCGTACATTTGTAAGTTATAGTTACATGGATTAGAAGTTACAGTTTTCATACATTTGTAAGATACAGTTACACGGATTAGTTATGCAGATAAGAAAAATAGCTGCTGCGTATATCTCTGAGCATCGCCGATAGTGTAATTAAAGTATGAAAATACAAATTAAAGTGAGAAGCAAATAGCTGGATTCTAATATAAGAGCTTTGTAGTAAATGATTCAGATTCCATTATAACAAATTATACACCACTGTTTGACAAAATTGAATTTTTAAATAAATAATTCATTGATCTTTTAAATAAATTTGTATTTGCAAACTAAATGATCAAGTGAACAAATAATATGTCATACTTTTAAAATTAGCAATATTAACTTCGTGGTTAAAATTCATATTTTTTTTATTTATTATCTTTGTTTTATTAACCACTGAATTGAGTTTAAATACATCTACCGGTTTCGAAAAATACCATTTTCTTCTTCAGGGTGTCATAACTAAATAAAAACACATATTATTGTTTCTTCACCAGAATCTATTTTTAAAAAAACAACAATTATTTAAAAAATAAATTTAGATAGATTTAGGTAGATGTATTTAAACTCAATTCAGTGGTTAATAAAACAAAGATAATAAATAAAAAATAATATGTCGTCCGTGATTCCTCACTTGCATAGTTCATTTTTTAACATGTGTGCTTTCGAGAAATGGAAGAATTTATATAGGTACTTATCATTTTAGAATTTAGAAAATGTATTTCGTCTCGACACATAAATTTCGCTTCGACTACATTATACATATTTACATTCAAACATCCAAATTGGCGTTTGATAACATAATCATCATTCTATATATGGTTGTGCTAATTGGTTGTCAATTTCTGGTGTTAAAAAAAAATTAATAATTGATTTAATAATTCAGTATATTGTATTGATTATACCGGCTAATTTAGTAAGACAGAGACGTTGTTCATATATCAATTTCAAACAAAACGTGAGTATGATAACTTGGACCGGTGTATAAGCACAGTACACATAACGCACCAGGACTTAGTCCTATTAATAGACACTGTTGAAAACAGAACTAACTTCTAACTGGAATTTTAAAAGATGTATATAATTTTCAGGACCAGAAGGTGAATACGTAATACTCGTCAATAATACATAAATACACACATAGACACGGCGTAGTTCCACTGAAAACCTCGAACATAACAAAAAAAATACATATACTTTATACGAATCTAATACGGTTGTTGCTATTCATATTTGTTCGAACATATAAATGTTGAAATAGCCAAGAAAATAATATTGAGATCACAGTGGAAGAATAATTCGAAGTACTTCAAGAAAAATATGTTTAGAAAAGATTTATTGATATCGATACACGGAAAAGCTGTTGAGAAACAAGGTAAGCACATTGTGAATATAATATGAGCAAGTCAACAATTTTAAACAAAAGAAGTAAGAAAATTATATTATCATGTTTCTGAATATACGTTCAACGATGTGATCATGCTTCCACATTTCATAGGCTGCAATGTGTCAAATTAAGGAAAATTTGTTATATGTATCAGTTCATGGAGAGGATGAATACGCTTGATTGTAAACGTATATTCACCGCCATATCCCTATTTGCGTTCCAAGGTAATTGGCAGGAATAAATTCATTAATGAGTAAGGTTCGTTTCCTTTCAAAATTATACAATGAAAACACATCAATCTTATATATGTTTAACAATGTTTCTTCTCTGTCAATAGTATTCATAAACTGATACCGTTATTGTAATTTAGAGTTTGAACCGTTCTCTTACTTAACAGATGAATTGTACAGAAACAAATAAACAGTTGAAGATGATATTTTAAGAACCCATCCCGTAAATTTTGAAATATGTATCGCTGATGTCATTATAAAATAATATATAATTAAAATATTTATTTTTACTTGTAACGAAATAAATACATAAAATTAAATAATAAAACAAACACGAAGCTTGTCTCAGACACATGTATCATATAAAAACCCTGCTTGGAGCATGCTTTTCTGGTTCGATAAATATTCACAAATTCAGTTAATTAAATAAAAATCTTCCCGGCGGAGACCGGAACCAAACCACTGCACTGCCGACAAATACGAATGAGTCGTGAAAATATACGTTAATAAATATCTTAACCTCTTTATTAATAATTAAAGTTCACCAGGTGTATATATTTCAAATAAAATTTAAAATTAGTACAAACATTAGATATTAAAAGAATACATTAAAAAATATATAAATGTATCTCTTAAATTCCATCACAAAATAATCTGCATTATTTGACACCACAGGCTAATGGGGGGAATAACGAAATAGTAGAGCACTTACTTAGTATTTTACTTTCACCTTTACTCGGTGCGGGTAAAGGTGAAAGTAAAACATAACGTAGTAGAGAGAGAAAGTATATATAAATGTTACGAATTGTTTTAATGAGGGTTTTCTAAAACAGTGCACAGAATTTTATCGGGGTATCCACTGAATAAACATACATAGGTATTTTATATTAAAATAATTCCGTGTTTAGTACATGACGATTAAAAAAAAAAATGTTTAATACATTCATCATTATGTTATATTATTATTTTTTTTAAATTTGTTCCTTATGAATATCAATAAAGTAAAAATAGAAAGTGTTACGAGAACGCGAAAAGTCTACACCTCGGGAGCAGAAAAAAAAAGAGAAATTGAAACAGCGATAAATCACAAACAAAATTAGCTTGACACCGATACACAGAATTAGGGAACCGAGCGCAACACGTGACTTTGTCGATAGCAAGAGAAATCAGTCAATAAGAAGCGAAGAAATATTTTAAAGAATTTTTCAAAATCCTCTTAACGCAATAGAAAAAAAAACTTTCTAAATATCCTCGAAAATGTAAAGTTGATTTACGTACATATTCTACGGTTATTCTATAACAATGCCGCAAATTAATTTAGAGTATGCTTATAAAAGAAGAATAGCAAAAATTTTTTTTTTAATTTCATCTTTTAAAAACGTGAATTGTTTACTTTATTTTTACCCGTATATGATGTATATTTAGCAGACATAAAACAGTTTATTAAATTTTCAAAATATCACCACATAAACAGGTGTCGGTAAACGATCCTTCGTAACACATAAAATTATATATTAGACTTAATTGACATACATGTTTGTGTTGAACAGAGGTGATTATAAAATATTATAATATAACATGATAAACATAAGATATAATTATATTGCTATTAAGTACAACACTCGCAGTTCATTGTGTGGGATGAAGCGGACTCCACCTCTGATATATACAGCATTTTCTTGGCTACTTTTCTAGACTGTCATCTGTGTTAAAGTAGCCAATGATTATAAAACATGGAGATCTTCTTGTAAAAAATGACATATTCATTTATATTTCTCTATTTATCTTTTTACTTTGAATACTAAATACACATTAATGGGTAAATTAATTGGCGGTTAATCTATATAATTTATATACATAATAAAAATATATATAATATGTTTATTATATATATAAATTATATAAATTTAAAAAAATATGTATATTTATTTATATACATATTTTATATTATATAAATAAATATACATATTTTTAAAAATCAGATCATTTTTATCGATAAAAAATTTGTACTCAGTATACTATACATTTATTCAATCCATATTACAATATGGCATCATTAATTGGGGATCAGCTTATAATACTAGTCAGATTCCAGTAAAAAATGTACAAAAATTTATCATAAAAATAATATTAAAAAAACCAAAAGATCACTCGACAAAATTACTTTTTGAAGAATTCCAAATCGTACTAGGTTTAAATTAGTATTTTCATGCTCAAAAATCAACACATCATTTGCACACCACTATGTCACCAAGGGAAAAAATTCTTTAACAACTTACCCGAAAACATCAGGAAAATTAATGATAACAAATAAATAATGATAAAAAAAAAGTAAAAAATGTACAAAAATTTATCATAAAAATAATATTAAAAAAACCAAAAGATCACTCGACAAAATTACTTTTTGAAGAATTTCAAATCGTACTAGGTTTAAATTAATATTTTCATACTCAAAAATCAACACATCATTTGCACACCACTATGTGCATCAAGGGAAAAAATTCTTTAACAACTTACCCGAAAACATCAGGAAAATTAATGATAACAAATAACTAATAAATGCTATTAAAAAGCACTTCAAAAAATAAACATGTACCCCTAAACTTATAATATTTTTATAAGACTAATGCTATTATTTTATTTTATTAGATAGTTCTTGTAAAAAATATTTTTTATTAATATACACTCCACTTTTCTACACAATCAAACGCTTTCAAGAGAAGTGTATTATGAAAAAAAATAAAATCGTACATTAATATTTTTGTAGCAAATAATAATAAAAAAATTTAAAAAATTATAATGCATTAATATGAATACGTATATTATGGAGTGTCGGAGAACAATTACTTTTACAGGTGCTCGCCCCTTGATGCACGCGAGATGGACACGGAGCCAAATAAATCTCGAGCGAAAAATCGATAAGGAGAGCAAGAAGTGTTACCTGCGTACTTTCCCAGCCCGCTCTCGGGCCCGGCCGTCGGGGAGTCGCCGTAATATCGAACATTACTAACACCGTGGATTTTTGTGAATAGTACCCCTTCTAGAGCATTCTCTAAATAACTGCGATCTGAGGGAAGGTCAGATAAAAGGGAGAATCGCTTCTATTTGTGTGGTTGTTCTACTAATTTTAAAGCTTTACTTCGTATACTCGTATATACATCCATACCGTGACCTTATTTTCCAGCAGACATAGATAAAAAATAAACGATGCAACATACATATTACGTACGTTATTTTTTTTTTACAACTTACGTACGTCATAAAAAAACGTAATATATTGTATTAGGTTGTGGTCCCGAGTGGTAAGTAAACAAACAAATGTATCAACGTTATACATATACATTACATTATTTAATTTTTATTGTAATACAATGAAATCTCGATCGATCGTTCCTCGAATTACCATTTTCACGCATGTGTCGTTTATTTCTTCCAGTCTAGAATTAATTTCATACAAAACACGCAAAAATAGATGGCATCATTTTACCGCATTAATCGTTTAAATTACGCAGCATATATTTTTACACTGGCTTGTTTTAAAATTGCCTGAATTTAAAAAGTGAGTCCTGCCATGATCGAAAGAGAGGATCTCTGTTTTGCGTCAATAGTGATGGAACTGACATAAACCAATCGTCATTGGCAAATAGCTGAAGCCCAGGTGTTTTAAGATTACCAAAACTTTACCCGAAAAATATGACGTAAATAAAAGGCATAGATGACTACGAATATTTTAAATTTGTTTTTAAGGGACCTTGACACAGAAATGTTTGTTGCGTGACACAGAAATGTTTGTTGACAACTGTGCAGCTCACCCAAGTGATTCTAGAATTGAAGGAGACGGGAGAAGAGGTTGAAGATGTTGGTGAAGAGAATCCTTCGCCCGTATCTTTATTTTCAGAAGCATGCACGGCCGAAAAATTTTAACATTTTTTTAATGCAGATTCAATAACTGATGCCGAAAAAAATGTAATTTGCAACACCGAAAAAATACTGTTTTTTTTACGGCAATGACACACAACAGCCAAAAAACAAATGATTATGATGAAGGTTTATGCATGATACAAAGTTTTTTTTTTTATTTCAGTGCAACATTCTAATTTTATTTGTATTTAATACATTCATTTACGTGTGAAATAAATAAATAACTTTTTTGTAAATTTCCGCATTTATAGTTTATTTTAGTGGGGTCCGATAGATATAGGATTAACTGTATAATATAATTATTTCTGTATAGATAAGTATCAAAAATAGTAATATAAAAATAAAAAGGCTAGTAAGAGATTCACAATACAATGAAAAAAAAAATCTATATTTATCCTCTGTATAAATCGGTTTATTATGTCTGACCACAAAGTTAACGCTATAAACATCAAGAATATATATATATATATATATATATATATATATATATATATATATATATATATATATTTCATTTTTATGATATTGCAACAAAATTTATCACGTAATAATAAAACACCATAAATGTGTGTCATGTGACGTTGGCCCTGAGATCAAAGATCGAGATATTTGTAGCGCAGTATTTTAACATTTGATATTTTAAATATCATAAAATTTAAAAATAAAAAAGATGTACGTAGGTGTAATATAATATGTAACAATATATATAGTTTTTACACATTTTCATGTTGTGGTATTTTGGAAACAAAATATGTATCTGCGTATTATAGTGCATTGTACCATTTCCAATTGGTACCAGGTACTATGGTCATGCTCTCAAAACAGAATAATTGACAAATTAAAAAAAAAAAACATAATAAATGTTTACAAAATTATTTCTTCTGATACTAGATAATAATTCGTTTCATTAATCAATAAAATAAATTGAGATAAAGAAAATGTATTATAATTTTGATATCATGTACACCTAATAAGTTTTCTTAGTTACGTAGTAATTACCATTACTTTACAATCAATCAATAATAATAAAAGCCCAGATAAGTGTCTGTTATCCGTGTAAAATCTTAAAGCAAATCTCACCACCACATTATATATGTATGTAACTTTTCACCACATCTGTTTTTTATACTTTTATCTGTAAGCGCTTTTTCAGTGTTTGAAAATTCTGGTGATATAAAATCGTTCTTCTATTGCCGTATCCACCAACTCGTCTTACTATCACGTCTTATGACACATAAAATGCAAGTTTTGTAATAAAAATCATAACGGTGTACTACGATAAGATTTGATTTTGATTGTTAAAATTATTATAATCAGTTTTTGCTTTGATCACGATAATTCACAAGCGAGTAACCACGTGGTGTTCTATCCACTCTGCTCACTTCAGTGGTGAAAAAGCTTGTGGCTTTATCTTCACTGAAGATGCGGGATCATTACCAGTTATGAAGCAAGGTAAAAATAAAACACACCGTAAAAGTGAAAGTATATAAAAATGTTACGAAATTTTACACGCTATTTCTATTGTGATTTTCGTAACAAATATTACTGAGAGAGACATTGGTAACATAATAATATCGCAGGATCTTCACTCGTGCCTAGAAGGGAAAACAGACCACAACCCGTGAATAACACGCCCGCTACGTACATTGTGGTAAACGATTTATTGGAGTTTTATAAACCCTTCCTTGACCGCCAGCATCTAAATGATATCCTTAAAACAACAGAACCCAACGTGGCAAAAGTCGAAAGGTAACAAACGGTGGAACTGACAAGAAAAATCTTCTACTTAGGAATACCTATGTGCTGGCCCGCGGGCACACCCCCTCGTATCGCTCCGTGCCTCTGTCTCGTTCCTCCGCCCGGAATGGCGTAAGGATAGAAGAGCATTTCATCCTTTTCTAATAGTGGAGAATCGCTCCAGGCGGGGATTTCCCATCCCGACCACCGATGTTACAAGGACGGGAGCCAAATTGGATATTCTTGGTAAACAAAACGTCGTGAAAAAACTAACCCCTGCTGCACTGATTTTTATATTGCGCAAACGATTTTAATTTTCCTGAAAAATAGTTCTTTACACTGTCGTCGGTGGGGTCACAATATATATTCGGAATATATTCAAATTAGCATACAAAAGCTAACAAATAGGCGTGTAAAATATAAGTATGGATATTCAGTAAAATATTTTATTCAAGCCCAAACCACCGTATTTAGGTACAACAAAAAACTTCTACTCGAATAATTAAAAGTTTTAAGTTATTAGACAGAATTGAATAAAAAAAAATCAGCACAAATTAATTATTAATTAAATTAATTATATTTTTTATTTATTATCTTAGTTTTATCAACCACAATTGAGTTTAAAAAACATCTACCGGTTTCGGAAAATACTTTTCCTTCTTCAGGATGTCGTAACTAACTAAAAATATAGTATTGTTTCTTCACCAGAATCTATTTTTAATTTTTTTAAAAAACAACAATTATTTAAAAAAATAAATTTAGTACCTAACTCAAATTACTGCTCAATAAAAATTTAGTCGAATAATTTTTAGGAAAAAATTTTAGAATAGGACTCGTAGTTAAATTCAGTTGGCTGTTTAGAATTTCCTGATTACTTTTACATGCTTTATTTATCTCCAACGATTCCAAATTATTTAATTTGTGACCTACACTGTTTATATGCAAAATTGACAATCCCAATTTTTTATCAAAACCATGACTATTTTCTATCAAATGATTAGAAAATTCTGAAAACCCACTATTGTTCAAACATCTCAAATGCTCCTTTACTCTTATATTAAAATTTCTACCAATATAAAATGCAGCACAATCCTTGCAACTAAGTTTATAGATGCCAGAATTGTTAAATTTATCATCTTTGTCTTTAGAATTTATGAGTAAATTTCCTATACTATTATTTGTGTAAAATGCTGGTCTAATGTCTCGTGGTAGGTGTTAGATATTTGTTTCGAAAAGTTATTTATGTATAAAATCCTACGCCAATTATCATTATTATCATTATGTTTTATCTGTGATTTATATAAAAACTGATTATTATATTCTTTTAATTTATTTTTAAAATAGTGTCTATCAAACATGTATTATACCCGTTATTAACTGCTATTTTTTTAATTGTATTCAATTCAATATTGAAATTGGATGTTGACATAGGAATATTGACTAAACGATGTATCATGGAGTGGAACCCTGAATGTTTATGTGATAATGGATGATTAGATTCATTGTGTATGATAGTATCTGTAAAAGTTGGTTTTCTAAAAATTTTGAACTCAATTTTATTATTATTTTTAATCAATGTTAGATTCAAAAAATTTAGGATAGAATTATTTTCCATTTCTAATGTAAATTGTATTTTATTATTAAAAAACTATTATAAAACTAAGATAATAAATAAAAAATATGAATCTTAACCACCAAGTTAATATTGCTAATTTTAAAAGTAAATTAATTATATACTATACGACTACATTAAAATACATATTAATGTTATTATAGTAAAATTTTATTAATAAATGACAACATAAAACGATTGTTAAGATAAATTTTTGAAAATGTCAGTAGCACCGCCGAAAAATGAAAAGCCCGGTATGCAAAATCAATGACTAACTTATTAATTGTTGCACCTATTTACATTTCATTCCATCACCCCATATCCCTTCGGGATAGGCAAATCGAGCGCCACATATCTCGCCCCCTACAGATACTCATCACCTTTATTACAGTTCATCCTATTCTTCATACTTTTCGCTTCACCCTCTTTAAATAGTTGATTGTAACATACGTCCATGAAACTCTCGTACGTCATATTTTCCGTGCTTCTCTACACTCGGCCATAATAATAATAATAATTGATAATTCTTATAGCGCCATTTTCGTAAAAACTTTCACCTCAAGGGCGCTTTACACATAAACTGTTTATAGTTCTACAATTATCTTTGTTTTTTTAAATTAAAAATTGTTATTTTGACTTATGGATATGGATTTTTGAAAAGGTGCATTTTTCTTAAATAAAGTCTCTGATGCGCTGTTTTTCATGACGAAGGGCAAAGAGTTCTACGCTTTTGGGCCTGCCATCGTAAATGCCCGTTCACTAAATTTAGACTTCTGGCAACGGTCGGTCGGTTCTACAACCCTTCCTGACCTGAGAGTTTGACGTCAACCATTCAAATGGTCTGGGATACAAAGTTCTTGAAGATACAGAGGCGCCATGATGTGTGTCGCCTTGTACATCAACCAGCACTATTTAAATTCAACTTTTTCAGGGAATCGGAGCCAATGTAGCTAATGTAAAAGGGATGTTATATGAGAGAATTTGGAAACTCCATATATTATCCGTGCAGCCGCATTTAGAATAGATTGTAATCTATCCAGTTGAAACATTGGCAGGCCAGCATAAATGCTGTTACAATAGTCCACCCTTGACACTACAAATGCATTTATAAGTAGACGGGCTGCCTCAAGAGGAAGATGTCTCCGAATACTTTTAATCTGTCTCAGTTGATGGTAGCATGCACTGACAGTTTTACTGATTTGTGTATTCTCTGAAAGATCTGAATCAATGTGCACGCCCAACAAGATGTATATTTTCTTGGTCATTCAGTCCTCACTCAACTCTTTCTTATCCGCATTATTTCTCCATTGCGACATCTGTAATTTTACTTGTCAATCTTTTCCCATTTACACTTTCTAAACGACCAGATCTCAACTGCATTACGAATTATATATTTTGAGTTTACTCAGTAAAAAACCGTATTTTTCAATATGTACACGAAATGCAATTGATAATATATGTATTTTCATTTATTTTTTAAATATATTTTTGAAAAAAAAAACAATTACAAAGCAAGTAGTTACCTATTACTAGGCTTCTTACCGAGTCTTTTCGACTTTATGGGATTAGGCAAATTATAACATAAAATAGCCGGCAAGACATTTTATTATTAGATGTCGAAATAAAAATATTATGTGACAATGAACATATTTTTATAAAGAATAAGAAGATTTCAACGTTATATTTATTTTTTATTTATTATCTTAGTTTAATAACCACAATTGAGTTTAAAAAACATCTACCGGTTTCGGAATACACCTTTTCCTTCTTCAGGATATGTCAAAACTAACTAAAAATATAGCATTGTTTTTCTATTTATCCAGAATCTATTTTTAAATTTTTAAAAAACAACAATTATTTAAAAATTATTAAAAGTAAATTTAGTACCTAACTCAAATTGCTGCTTAATACAAATTTAGTCGAATAATTTTTAGGAAAAAATTTTAGAATAGGACTCGTAGTTAAATTTAGTTGGCTGTTTAGAATTTCCTGATTACTTTTACATGCTTTATTTATCTCTAACGATTCCAAATTATTTAATTTGTGACCTACACCGTTTATATGCAAAATTGACAATCCCAATTTTTTTTAAAATAATAAAAAATAAAAATAATAAAATAAAAATATGAATCTTAACCACCAAGTTAATATTGCTAATTTTAAAAGTATTATATTTATTTGAAGAATTTATAATCGATAAATTGAAAATATAACTGAGTCGTAATTTTTAAGATACTTAACATATTTTAAGCTATACCAAGTCACGTACTCCAGAATAACTAGTCTCGCCTTATTCTTGAGACGAGCACGGAATCGTTGTTTGAAATGTACATACTAGTAAGATACTTAAAAATCAGGTGATTATGGAAAATAGCGACATGGTAGAAAAATTGATAATTAATAATACTAATAAACAATTTAAAGCATAGCAAGGTGTTATAAACAAGAAAAACAATAACAAATATTGTACTGTTAACAAGCTGTTAATTGTGCCTATTAAAAATCAGAAAAGGTATTTGCGTAATTTTTAAGTAAAAAATAACAGTAATATTTAAAATGTAGTAGAGTTGCCAGACGGATGGCAAACACAGACAGACAACCGCAAAATGCAAATACGGAGGATAAATAATATGAAAATTCAATCAAAATTCCATCCTTACACGATGGTCGCGTATCAAACGCAGTCCGGCGAGGGAGAAGGGCGCTTCCTCGAGGGAAAGAAGAAGCCGAGAAAGTGGAAGGAAGACCGGAAAGGGATCAAAGTAGGCACATCCGGACAAACCCAACACGTACGGGACAGGAAACCGGCGGCGCGCGTGGAGCATTCGGGGGCGCCTCAAAGAAGATGCGAATGAGCTCCGGCAAAGTGGCGCATAATACAGTAAAGGAAATCAATCCATCATCTGATATTCACATTGAGAATATATGTATTGAAAATCTAGACCGTTAAACATGCACAATTTGAAACAATAGTGTTGGATAACCTTGTATTGTTGGAATATAATAATAATCATTTTATTTCAGTAACATTATATATGTCCAGCATACATTTTTCTAAGGCGTGATTTAAACGGAATGCAAAAACAATTTAAAAATAAATCGCAACATTATTAAATATTCTTCTGATCATTTAATTTTCGAAGAGTAAATACTTTAACTGTTGAATAAATGTGTTATAAACTATAGGATTTATGTTTTCACAAATAATACGTGTAGAATACACCTCGTTCCGCAACTAATGTATACTTTATTTCATGTCTATTCATTTACTGGTCTGTGGTTGCAAAACACATTTTCTGTGTAAAAGTAAAATGTATTTTCTAGACAGGTACGTGAGAGATAATACTTTTCTTTTCTTTATTTATTCAATTTCAGAGCGGAAATTAATGTGTACATGTTTTTACATTATCAATTGAAGGTCAGATATTATAGATGTAATAAATCCTGTGCATAAATCTAATAAAATTTGTGCATAAATAAATATAAATAACTAATAACAAATCTTGATGCAGAATAAGCGAATGTGAAGAGGACCACATCGTTTTGCAACCGAGAGTTCAAACTGCCTTCAAATCAGTGCAGACTCCGGCAATCTCCGAGGTTCACGGTGCCGGTATATTAAGGAAGTTGCCACTCCGTAAAGTTTGATTCGCGACCTAAAAATCTCGCCGCGCCCTCGGTGGAGCCGAACTTCCGCGGCAATAATAGTTGAGACACTGCTCCTTCGGGTACTTAGGCGATAAGTGAAGAGGTTACACATAATCACCCTACCTAGTGTTCCAACGAGCGTCTCTACTTTACAACGATCTTGATAAATGTTGGATTAACACTTTAACTTTTGAGCACCGAAATCAAAAAAAGGGTAAAAAGTTGCCCTATTCAATTTTGCGTTTTATTACAGTTTGATATAATGGTATATAGGAATGATAATGTCGAGGTGTATGTATGGCCAGAACAGGTGGAGAAATACGATAAGATGACTTAAAACCATGTCGGGATCAGTCAGCGATATAGAAATTCACCAATATAGGAATGAGTAACATATCGACCCCTCCTACGTAAAGTATCGTAAATAAAAAATGTCAATTTAATAATTCTAGTATTTCGCATGTATTTGATACATATTTACGTGGTAGATTTTGTTTTTAAATATATTATATTCTATGATGTAGATACTAATAAATATAATATTTTAATATTAATATAAATGTATTGATTAGAAAGGTATACGTATACATATAAAATCAATTTTATCGAAAAACATTGTTGTTGCGCTACCGGAATTCGAACCTGGATCTCTTTCCAAACTTGGGAAGTGCATTATCCAACTATGCTACAGCGACATTATTTTTGACGACAATTTTTCGAACCTATATGTTATCCTTTTTCAAATTAATACATCTATCGTTCCTTTATTGGAATTATACGGAATCTCAAGCACCTTCCCCGGTTTGGAAAGAGATCTAGATTCGAATCCCGGTTGCAACAATAATATTTTTCCGATAAAATTGATTTTATATGTATTTCTTTCTAATTAATACATTTAATTAGTATTTAAAATATCACAAACCTATGTTCTGAATAATTAAAACTTCACGATAAGAATGTGTTCTAATAATAATATTTTAAAAATTACAACCATTTAAAAATGTATAAAATAAGTGCAAAATACGACAATGAATAAAAATGTCATTTTTAACTCATAATACTTTATGTAGGAGGGGTCGATATGTTGTGGTGAGAGAAAGTGTTGATTATGTCAAAATGTAGCGGTGTATGTGATTATAAGAAACATCGATGCGTGGAGCCAGGGCCCTGTATCTCCCGGCTGTCCACTGTGTTCAGATGAGTAAGTGAAATCACGGTGTGTGTGTGTATGTGGCTGTGGCTAGAGCAGGTGAAACAAATAATAAGTAACTTACAGTTGGTGTCGTTTATTGAAGATTGTTATACAAGTGGTTTAATTAAGATAGTTCCACAATTACAAGTAAATAGACACAGTAAGGACGTGAAGCGTCTGCCGGTTGGTGATCTGGTCAGGAAGTATTTGTCGTCGGTTTGCGATTCGGTACTTGGTGTACCTTTAAGTGATGCAAGGCTGGTTTACCAACCAGGTAGATGTGAGGCGCGTTCAGGGCCTCCACAGCTACAAATATTGGTACGAGTATGTACTATAATGTTATTTATTACATTTCTAGCTACAATGTGAACGAAATATATATTCTTATGTCCACATTCTATAATCGAGTCCTTTTTGAAATCTCATATTATTATTCATAAGCGTCCACCGACAATGACAAATCGGACGCGACCTATGGCGCGGACGCGTACAATGCTTATGTGGGTTCCGAAAGCTGTTTCCTTAATAAAATTTGTCACAAAAATGTAGAAAATTTTTACTCTCACTTTTTTGTGTATTCTTTTCACATATATTTTAAATGACAGCCTCGGGGATCGATCCCGATACTTCTAACACGCTGAGCGAGTACTCTACTGCCTGCGCACTTAGCTGACTGCTATGGTGACCCTGCACGCGCCCCACAGACATGGCCGTGTAGGGACTCACTGAACATCTATATAAGGCCAAAACCAACCAACCAATTAACAGACACCACACTTCGGATGGACCCTAGAATCTAGAAACCACTTCTCCGAAGGTCTTTCTTTCATCCACACCATCGAGCGAGCCACTCTACCGTTCAACCACATAAGCCCATTTAAGTGTATACCGGCTGTGTATAATTCATCCATCAATAAACGCAAACCTTTGTAATACTCTTTCAATTTTATACTTTGCTCTAGACGAATCATAAATACTCACACACGCACACTAACACGCGTGAGACTAGGAGATAGTTGAGGGTTTCAGTCTCACATCCACAAAACCTTGTGATACAATCCTAGTTTACAACCACAACTCCTACACTGCGGTGCCGAATTGTAGCGTAAGTATATAATGCTGATATTTTATTATTAGATACATGATTTTAATGCTAATAAATTAATTAATTATTTACAACAGTAACGTTAGTCTAGTGTTCTAGCTGAATACAAAATTATTATTTTTATTTTTTATTTATTATCTTTGTTTTATTAACCACTGAATTGAGTTTAAATATATTTTAATACATCAAATGATGTATTTAAACTCAATTCAGTAGTTAATAAAACAAAGATAATAAATAAAAAATATGAATTTTAACCACAAAGTTAATATTGCTAATTTTAAAAGAATACAAAATTATTATTTTTGGAATAGAGAAGCTAAAATTTACAGTAAATCTTTTATTTTGCCTACGACCTCACAATTTTTAAAATTTTGTCATCATTATTATGGTTATTCATAAATTAGAACGTAATTAAATTTGAGACGCATTGTTCGCCAAGTTCTAGGTAAGCCAGGGACCATGAAGCTCGGCGTTGAGCACACGATGAAGAATACATTTAAAGGTTTATAAATATTTTATTTTTGATTATTAAATATTTAATGTGTGTCATTTGACAACCAGATCAATTAATTCCGTAAAGGATCGTGTACTCCATACATTTTTTTAAACTTTGAACGCCAATATCTCCGAAAGTATTGGACATTTTGAAAAAATTCATAAAACATGGTAATCTGGATTTTTTAAATATTTTTTTTTTAACATATACAAGCTCATTTCTGACATGCTCTACTACCTCATAGCGCCTAGCTAGTTGCAAATCTGCCGATAATTGTCAAGGTTGTAGTATGTTATTTGAAAATTTAAATTTAGACAGTCTAGTGTCAAAAATAAAAAGCAATATAAACATAATATCAAGTTCTGCGAGGGCTCGCACTTAATCTTCAAAATATCACCAAAGTATCAACAAATAAAATCTGTAAAACGATTATCGAAATCGTCCGAAACGAGACATAATTGAATAGTCACTGTATTTTGTTGGAAAACTTATATTATTTATTAGAACAATTTCCAACTCCCTGTTGGCATCGAGCACTGGAGGTACTTTTATAAATAGCAACATAAAAACAACAAGGGCGGATGTTCTTTCATGCAGCTAATGGATGGAGTAAGAAGATACATCTGGGGGGAGGGGTGAAATCTCAGCGGGGATGCGAGGAGCGAGGAGGTTCAGGACTCGCGCTGTGTGAACATGACTTCCTACGCTTTGCATAAAGAAATGGAGGAAAATATTTATAAATTCAGTTACTCACCTACGCAGTAGGTAATACAGGTGAAACGGGACTACTGCAAACTATCTGCTGTTACCATACATGATTATATAGAAGGAAAATAGAATTCGTTCTTTCTATATAAATTCACAGACTAGTATATATAAAAAAAATGTATTTAACGTTGTTTAAACCACCGTGTTATTTTTACGTCAACCGATTTCGATACTAACGTATCTTCGTCATGACTGGCGTACAACTGAACTATTTCATACAATTTAAATGACACCCATTACGGGGTGTAGGTGGAGTCTTAGTAAGAGTGAGAAGGTGATTGACCGGGAGACATTGAAATAGGGAATATATTAAATAGCGGGTTGTTTGTAAGGTATAATTGGTTGTTAAATATATTGGACTTAATGTTGAGTGATTTTTTGATATCTAGACTTTCTAAATTATTCAATTTAAAACCTTTGTTATTAATGTGTAATAAAAGTCTTAAGATAGATCGATAGAGGCCTTACACCCCGTAATGGATGTCGTCTAAATTTTATGGAATATTTCAGTTGTACGCCAGTCCTGACGAAGATACGTTAGTATCGAAACCGGTTAATATAAAAACAACAGTGTTTTAAATAATGTTAAATGTAAATACAATTTTAAATTACGTCTAACCACAAAGTTAACGTATAAACAGCAACAATACAGTCTATATGTACTCATTGTTATGAATGTGGTCAAAGTCATGTTCTTTAGTGTCGAGATATTTAATGGTTTGATTTTGAATTGATTAAAAAATAATTTTATATTACACAACACAATTTTTCCAAATTTTATTTAATCTACTAGATTTATAATTTATTTCGACATATACATGTTGTATGCAGCTTATAAGGAAATAAAATCTTTAAGGTTAAAATGACTTACTCTATTACCAAAAATAAACACTAGCGGAATACCGTTGAACGTCGTAACAATACACTGAATATAACGCTTCAAATTTTTCACAATTGTTACAAGTTGCATCATATTATATTAATTCAAAGCAATGTCACGCGAAATAATTGATAAACTCACTTTTTTTAAATTTCTTGACTTAGACCACTTTCATACTAATGGGCACATATGTATATCATCAACATCATTATTGGTCGTTTTCTATTCACTGCTGTATGAAGGCTTCCCCAAGTGTCTTCCATTTTTCTCTGTTCTTGTCATTCGCTGCTACGATTTCCGCAGAATTTAATGATTTCGTCAGTCGGTCCCTTGATCTCCCTCGGCTATCACTGGGAGACGACATTTGTCCAGTGATTGTCAGTTCTCTGAGTGATGTCGCCTGCCCATTTCAATTTTATTGGCATATTCAATAACGCCAACTACTGTCTGTTCTCTTATCCGCACGTATATTTTCTTATATTTATGTGATATCTTTGACACTTTGGTAGGAATTTCTTCTTATACTTATGTGATGTCTTTGGCTCTTGGCAGGAATTTCTTCTTATATTTATGTGATGTCTTTGGCTCTTCGCAGGAATTTCTTATTATATTTATGTGATGTCTTTGGCTCTTGGCAGGAATTTCTTCTTATATTTATGTGATGTCTTTGGCTCTTGGCAGGAATTTCTTCTTATATTTATATGATTTGACAGGAATTTCTTCGGATATGCTTCCTGTTATGGAAATTTGTTATCCTTTGTAGGCATTGTCAATTTGTCCAATAACATGAATGACCATCAAAGCAATGAATGCATAAAAATTCGACGAAAAAAGATGGTTGATTGCTTAATATAAGAGATCTCTTATGCGATTATTTTATCGGTATTTTTTGTATTTATACTACTCTATTAGTCATAGTTATACGTAGAAATGTGATATTATACCATCTGATGTCCATTTAAATAATGTTCTGTTAATTATTATAGCATTTAAGATAGTTCTGACTGAATGTATATATTGGTTGTATGATAAGTACTGATGGCGCCACTGAAAATCTGTATACCATTGTTTAACGCCATTCTTTCGAACGGTACCTGCCAAAATTTCAGATAGATTTATCGAGTAGTTTTCTTTTGATAGTTGTTGAAAGTGGGCAAGTTTGTGTTTGTTAATAACCATGAAAAAAAGTAATAGCGGTCAGTGATTCGAATATTTTTTTGAATGGGAAGACGTGTGAGGAAATCAAAGTGAAGTTGCATCCCGTTTATAAGGACCACGCACCTTCGATGACTATCATCAGATATTGGTTTAATGAATTCAAGCGTGGCCGAACATCCATTTTTGATGAAGAGCGTCCAGGTCGTCCGAATCGGACTACGGAGGATATGATCAACAAAATCCAAGATATCATGTTAGCACACCGCCGGGTGAAAATCAGAGAGATTGTTGACAATGTAAACATCTCAATTGAACGCGTACAAAATATCCAACACGAAAAATTGGACATGAGAAAGCTGTCGGCGTGATGGGGCCGCGTTTCCCCAAACAGAGGCCTATTTTGCTGAGTTAGACAAATAATATTTTTTTGGATGGATTAAAAAAGTTGGAGTATCGCTAGACTATGTTGAGAAATAAAAAAAGATTAAATAAATTTTTTTCCCCAACACGGGTACCAACTTATCATACATCCCTCGTAAATTACACAGGAATACCCCTTAGTAGTGAGACCATTTTGATTCCACCACTGACATCAATTTATTATACTTGTAACTGAGATCGCGAACTTAGTCGAAAATTTGCATCTCATTTACATTTATATATATAAATGTATCAATTTTTAATAGAAAATATCCTAAGATAAAACTTAGACGTCAATGGTGTACATGCGAGGTATAGAATTACAATCGGACATGTCCAATTTTTATGGTTCTTGAGTTAGGAATGTAAAAATATAAAGTAAATTAATGTCTACAAGACTAGCCTATCGAAAATAGACAAATATCACCGAATTTCGTATAAAAACGCAAATAAAATTGACATGTCCAATAAATAATTAATTTAAATCCAGATAAACGTGTTTTCAGCCAATAAGACGACCGTATTTGGTCACCCGGCCTGTGATTACTGGTTATTTTCATTATCATTCCAAATATGACAGTTTTGGTACTATGGTTATTTTCATTATCATTCCAAATATGACAGTTTTGGTACTATGGTTATTTTCATTATCATTACAAATATGACAGTTTTGGTACTATGGTTTTATGCATTTTACAAGTCTACTTTTGAGTGTGTACCTCACACATGTAAAATGCAAACAAATTTCTAGAGTAATTAATCATTAAAAATGTATCTAATATCATTAATATCACATCATTGTCATATTTAATAATTTAATAATAATACATAACTTACAGTAAATATTATGAAAATACTTGCACTACATTTTCATAACAATAATAATTTTATTTCATATAAAATTTAAGAGATAATTTATAATTGAGACTGAACCGTTGATACTGAAACAAAAATCTTTATGAGTATATATAGCTAGTATGAAAATATAAAAATATACGGTAGAGAGAAAATTAATTAATCTGTGCTTAAGCAAGGCTCAGCGAGTTTTTCAAAGATTGGAATACTCTTAAGTTGCCTTGAAGCTCAATGCTTTTCTCTGGACTGAGGTTTAAATACAAAGTGGAGCATTCTACCGGCGATCCCCAAACTTAAGTCGATATAATTTCCTTGGCAATTAACTAAATATTTTTTGCCGAAATTAAAGACCTCTTGGACGTCCGAAAAAATCTGGGACAAAAACAAAAATTAGTTGTAGTCAGAAGCTCAATAATAAAATTGAAAAGAAGTTGAGATTGCCTCAGCAGACAGAGAAGACCGGAGGAAGTGCTTTAGTTAATAAATAATTCCCATTACGTTTACAAACAATCACGTTTACCCTAGGTGTAACACACAGTGGCCTAACTACAAAAATTGGGCCCCAATGCAAAATGGAAAAAAGGGCCCCTAAATAAATTTTGTATATAAGATATACGAATATTAGTACTGCGTGGTTTATCTATTAAATAGTGTGAATAAAATTAGCCTCTTTTCTCATATAATATACACATAATATAAGTTTACGGCGATAATCTAGACCCTAACTCGACATATTAGCGGGGTACCGAAACTACATATCATTTTCATTTTTAGTGCCGATAGATCGGCATTTATTTTTAAAACAACATTTCTTTAAAGCTTGCATCAATTCAAAAATCCTTAAAGTAACCAAGAAAGTATAAGTATTAATACTACATTCCATTTACATGCAAGCCTGCTGGCCGTTTCCTACCTCGCTAGGTATATATATAAAGTACCTGTTCTGAGAAAGGTAGCCATGAGGTTCAATATGCTAGATTATAAATCCAAAAGGAGATAAGTAGAGAATAAGTAAAATGAACAAAGAAAAAATTTTGATATAGACTAAAGACACGTAAGAAGCAAAAGAAAATAAAGAAGCAGGAATGTTTTCACATGTTTTCTAAATAACGTCAGAAACATTGTTTTATATTTTATAATTCAATTTCCTGCGTTGGATTACTATTAACACTGGGAAAGGTACTTTCAAACATTAATGCTAATAGATTGTACGGCGCGACCTTTTTGGGCCCCAATTTAATATGGCCCTCAATGCACTGCATTGGCGTAGTTACGCCACAGGTAACACACTTAGTGCTCAATATTTCAGTGGTGGATACATATTAAAAATATGAATCGAAAATATTTGAGCTGTCTGTGCCAAATCGCAACTATCTTCAAAGTATTAAAAAAAATCGTAGTTATGCGATTATTTCGATTAATTTAAATAATTTATTGATTCTAAACTATTATACATATTAATTCTACTCAGATGAAAATTCGTACGTCATTCGACCGTATTTTATTTATAATAAAAACTCAATAGGCAACCCTATTGTTTAGATTAGGTTATATTCTAGTTACTTTGTGCAAACGATGCAGTGTCAGTACGTTATTAGCCAGTATATATTTTTTTATAGATTAAAAAATGTTTTAGTTAAAAACCTTGCGTGGCCGCGCAGCGGTCATTATCAATTGTTCACTAGGAGAAAGCGACCATTTATCATGACACATTACTGTGAACGATTAATTCAGTTCATCAACACGGTAAGGCGTCAAGGACATTTACCGGAATGGAAGATTGCAGTCAATGAAAATATAATCCAGATGCTCCGATCCCCGCGAGTCGAGCGAGGGACCTGAGAGTGCGGGGGTTGCAGGGGAACACCGCACACATCCCGACAGCTTCCTTTTGATTTATGCCTCGGCTCTCCCCCGCCGGCGTCAAATGTTGATGATATTAGACAACTTTCGGATATTTTATACGAGCATTCGAGAAACTCGTGTCAAGGATTTCACGCAGAGGTTGGTAAAACGTTGCTCAACAAGAGACTAGATATTTTTTCGCAAATTTCAATTCATAAAAATAATATTTTAACTTATTTTATTTTATTTATATACTTTTAAAATCATTATTCCGATAATTTATTCTATATAATTTTAGGTTTTTTTTTCTCAGTGATAAAAATTGCACCAATCAGAAACTAAATGTATATTTCTGTATAAATTTGAAAGTGCAACAAATAAATTAGAAAAATTGTTGTTAACTTATAATGTTGACGTCGTATAATAGGTCAGCGCACTTTCCCGGATAGAAAAGGTTCCTGGTTCGAGTCCGGGTGGCAACAAAAATATTTTTTCAATAAATTGATTTTATCTGTATATCTTTCTTATTGGCACATTTAATTCGTATTAAAGTATCACAGAACTTTGTTCTGAAAAACTGCAACTTCACAATAATAATGTGTTCTCTTTAATAACATATAGTGACATGTTAAATATAGTGATATGTTTATACTACGTTTATAATATTCTAAAAAATTGTACTAGGAATATATTGCCTTTGCTTATACACACATATTTATATTTATTTTAAGGTAAATTATGTACCGTTGTAATTTTGTAATGCTAATGCGAAAACATCGTTATCGCTACATTAACAAACATAAATAAATGGGTAAAGCTAAGAATAATATTACGATGTTTTTTTTCAAAAATATTAGTATTTGTTAAGAAATAATTAAGTATATTCACATAAAATACATGTTTTATAACAAAGATTTTTTTAGTCAACAATAGTTATGCACCTCCAAATAAGAATGACTGAATTATTGTTTAAGTATACAAAGAACAAAATAATATTTTAACATCATTTCGTTAAAAATTGTTTTAAAGTTCGGCGAAATATATTTGTATCAAGATCTTAGAATAATAAAATATTTTTCTAGTTCTCCATATCTAAAAAGACGCAAGAAGATATGGGAATATTTTTACTTGTCATATATCAAGCGACAACTCTTCGACGATAAAACGACGACAATATAGTAGTTTTGGAGATTATGAAGCTTGGAATACATAAATAAATAAGACATTACTATTAAGGAGAACACATTCTTATTGTGAAGTTGTAATTATTCAGAAGATAAGTCTGTGATATTTTAAATATATGTATTAATTTGAAAAAATGTATCATATAGGTTCGAAAATTTGTCGTCAAAAATACTGTCGCTGTAGCATAGTTGGTAATGCACCTTCCCCGGATTGGAAAAGAGATCCAGGTTCGAATCCCGGTAGCGCAACAACAATATTTTTTTATTATATATTTATATTTTTAAATAATTCAATTCAATATTGTATTGATTTTATACGTATATCTTTATAATTAATACATTTAATTAGCATTTAAGACATTATTATCCGTAGAAACTATTAATTTGATTACAAATAAACCTTAATACTCTTTTCCCAACTCCTCTTCAGATATAATTGTCATCAAATTACACTACTACATACAGAATACACAATTACTTTACAGAAGTAAATCTAACCTATTTTATGTATTCTGTGAAAATCTGTAAAGGTTTGAATAAAACAGATTAGATTTTTCAATTCGCAAGTCGATAAAATCCCGAAAATAAATCTACTAAAAATTACATCAAATTTGTGTTTTTAAAATTATAGATACATACATTGTTTATCTTTACTATTATAGACAGATCATGAGAAGGGAGACGTCTTAGAAATCGGTTATATTATAATGGAGGGTCGAATCAAAGGTCCCGAGAGGTCGGGAAGGGCCGCAGCGTAGCTAATTATTAGTTCATAATCGTAATACCATCTTGGTAAAGGGTAACACGTCGGTTAAACCAGGTCTGGATTCGAGATTTAGCAATATAGGTTATAGAGCGTCTTCAAATAACTTCGTAAAACCCTGCATATAACAAGTTTGCGGGTTTGAAAATAGTTGTATAAAATTTGCGACATTAAATAGATTACTAAGAAAAATAAGTACTTCATTTTAAAAAGGAAAAGTATGATAAGTACTTGAGAAAATATCAAGCTCTGAGGAGCCTTAAATATCTATAAAGTGTGAAAAAAAAATTTTTTTTAAGAAATGATACATTCATGTCATGAAAAATGAAAAAGGAGGACAATTTACTATGAAATCAACTGAAGCGAAGGACAATTCAAAATAAAACAAAAGGTCTAAAACTTTGAAAGCTCTATATAAAAGAAAATATTAACGTCATAATAAAAAACATGCACATATCATACTACTCTTGTGTAGAGTATGTTAATTCCAACATATTTTTCCCTCGTTTCTATCTAAAAAGAATACTAAATACCTATAAGAACGTTCTTCTATATATATATATATATATATATATATATATATATATATATTTAAATAGAGAAGCGTACACGCAAAACGTCTCAACAAATTTTCATTTATTTTGAAAATGTACACGCAATACGTCTCAATAAATTTTCAACTATTTTGAAAATAGGACTAACCGAATATCGTAACCACTAGACCACAAGCACGTCATTACAATCCACTAGCGAACCTCCTATTTATAGGACAACATCATTGTTTTAAGCGCGTAATTTCTAACGTTAGAAAATTCTTAGTGTTCTGGAGCAGCTTCAGATAAAGCACATATTAAGTCAATAATCTCGTAGCGTAGTATTTATCGGTTTAACAATTTATCGCAGACTGCTGAATATATAGACATGAACTAACGGAATTTCCAAGTGATAACTTTGGTACCACTAACGCAATCAAATAGCTCCGCGACTTTTTTAAAATATATGATTCGATTGGAAAGAAAATTGAAACGCTGACAATATTTCTATGCAATAATGTAAAAAATACGTTTTGTTTACACAAAGATTTAATTTTCTAAAAGTAAATACTGTTGCATAAATGTGTCATAAACAATCGGATATATGTTTCCACAAATAATGTGTGTAGAATGCCCCTCGTCCCGCAACTTATGTTCCAAACCCCACTCCTATATGTACACTTTATTTCATGGCTATTCATTAACTGGTCTGTGCAATTGATCTAATCGGAAGAATGAAATAAAATTGCAAAATTACTTTCAATGAAAACGTCTCTTTTATTCGCGGTTGGTCTGAGTTGAGTATATAAAAAGTGAAACAGTATAAAAGAAAAAAAGGAAACATCTTGAGATGAAAAGAGAACAATATTTCAATTTGAAGAAGAACATGTCCTCCTTTTGGGTACCACGTGACACACGCTGTGAAAATTTCACATCACGTGTGAATGCTGTTCGTCTAACGGATTCATCTTTACACTATGGAGTATAGACAACGATCACGTTACGACGTGAATCTTAATCGTGCAATAATGTTTTACGGAAACGTGATGCATGTATGAATAATATAAAAGAGTAATGTCAAATTCGGCGAAATTTGTCCCGAGCCGGTGCTGTTGTGATGTTCACTCAGAGGGTGCGGCTAAGGGTAAAAGCGATTACATGTTAATTACGGGAGTTCAAAGCGCTTTCGTTCGCCTCTGCGACTTACGGTGTGAATAAAGCCCGTGTTACAAGGAACGGAATCGTGCATAGAATCTTGGTCAGAAAAAAAAAGAAAATTCTATTTAGAATTGCACTATAACAATATCAATATATATGCATAAAAGATACATACAATTTTACAAGACAGATTATATATTATTTTATAATAATTGTTAATAAAAATGGAATGATACTAAAATCTACTTAGAAATCTTCTCAGGTTTTCGAGGCATCTTCTGTGTACAGTTATCGGCCAGGAAGGTCAAATATACACGACAGATTAATCCAGAAAACTGTACACAAAACATCTACTTAAATTAAAAATTGATATACCACCATCTTACCTAAAATTTAAGGTAATTTTTTATTTTCACTGTTCTGTAATTATCATTTTCACTGAAATTTCACGTATTCAGTTATGTCTTGGGGAGGTAAAAATAATACATGATTTTTTAAAAAGTAAAATCAAATTTCAACTAAATGAAATGTTTTAACTCGCTCTATATCATGTTTCGTAGATATTCAGATACACCAGTGTTTGATATACCTGTATCAAACATCCCTTTAGATTTAAAAATCCCTTGCTTCTTGCATATGAATTGAGGCGTGTTCCCAGGTTTCCGATTAACGATAAGCACACATATGATTTTATTTTTGCTGTCTTTCTGATTCGATGTTCTTATTCATTTAGCTGGGTTGTCTTCTTTAGATTTCTTAGACTCTGGTGGTTTATTTGGACTGTTGGACTGGTCGAAGCACGGGATGTAATAAAGAATGACGCCTGTCGATTACCGTCTCCTTAGCTTTCCGAAAAAAAGGACGGTAATACTTACACACACACACACATGCACATTATTATAAACCAAGAAACCCAGTGGTGCCAATCGAAATAACAAGGCGCATAAACAATATGTATATACTTTTTATATAAAAAAATTGTTATAAATTTACATAAGGTGAGTTGAGGTAAGACCATCTATGGGGTAAGTGCATTTAAGTTTCCCAATTACGTTAGAAATTGGTTTTCAGTGCCACAATCTATTAAGAAATGTTATAAGTAAATATTTATATATTGAGATGGTGCAATTCTAAACATTAGTTTCCTTGTAATACCATTTCAAACTATGATAGTTGTTTGATGTCAACAATGTCAATTATTTTAACAATTTGTCAGAAATAATACAACTAGATGCATTTACCCCAAATTTGGGGTAAATTCATCTAGTTTACCCCAAATTAGTAAATGGTTATCATCTTATGAAAATTGAGTACAGTTCAGTTCAACAAGTTTATGTCGATGATTTATATGTTGCACTTACCCCGATTCACCTCACCCATTTTAGAGCGATATTAAATGTTTATTTATTGGAAATATTTCATCTTCAATAAAGTTATTATTCCGACGATATTATGTTTCATATAATTCTGGCTTTACACAAAAGTCTTTGACTTCTGTGTTAGCAGCATATTGGTGAAAATATACACAAACATGATGTCACTAAGTAGGTTGCGATAATTTTGAGTACAAAAGTTCTTCAATGAAAACGGAGTACAGTGAACGACCTCACCCACCGTCTAGATATAACAATAACAAGATATAAGATCATCTAATATATTTTTAGGTTAATTTAGACCGGACATTTTACTGAGAAGTAAAAAGAGTTTGGTTCCAACGCTAGCGAAACTATCACAAATATTGTCTTCATTAAACATTACGTTGGCCGTTTCCGCGATCATCAGGTATACAGTGGAACCTCTGTTTACGAACGACTGTGTTTATGAACAAAAAACTTAAATTTTAAGCCTTAATTTTAACAATTAAACTTCATTGCTTTTATAGGATTTCAAGCAAGAAGTAGAAAATAAAGATGATAAAGGGGCATTTTCTTGGGGTCTTAAACGGATTAACCGTTTGAATGCTACGCGTAAACTTTTTTTTTAAATTAGCAATATTATTAACTTTGTGGTTAAAATTCATATTTTTTATTTTATTTTTATGACATCCTGAAAAAGAAAATGGTATTTTTCGAAACCGGTAGATGTATTTAAACTCAATTCAGTGGTTAATAAAACAAAGATAATAAATAAAAAATACATTTTACATTGATTCTTATGAGAATAATTGTTTGGGTTTACGAACAACTCGGTTTTCGAACAGTTTTATTGGACGAATTAAATTCGTAAACCGAGGTTGCACTGTATACATAATAATACGATATAATGAGACTTTAGAACTGATAAACTGCACCCGTCAGTCAGTCCTTGCCTCTTAGTAGTCAAGTATCGCACTAGAAAATGGTATGGCGGCATCCCTATGTATGTTAGATGGTATACGAAATATTTTGTGCCGAATGAATATTTAATGATTTATTTATCTGCGGATATTTCTGGAAGATTCGAGCGAGAATTGACCAATTCCCTCGTATAATAATTTGACCATACGTGCATGACACGCTTAGCGCGCATCGTTATGGTTTGCGCCCTGGCTAACCGCGGACATATTACGCGCTAATAAGGTAATGTACCGCGTGTAATGTGATAGGTGTGTAATTGGGCGCACCTAGCGGAGGCCGCGATAAGCATCGTGACGTTAGCGGCGTGTATAAATATGCGGACGGTATCAGCCGTCAGCCATCGGCCATCAGCTTGCCATCGCGACAGTTCACCGGACATGTCATTACTTGTGAATACACCGCTAGATAGTCGTAGAACCTACTATTGCAGGTATTTATACCCTTCAGAAAATGTAAAATACAACAATACCGTTTTGTCACAGAGTGATTTTTGTAAGATAATAAACTTTACCAATTTTAAAAAAATGAGTACAAAAAAAATTGAATTGTAAAATCTCTTCAAAATATATATATAACACCGTTTTTCCCCAATTATGATAAAATAAAAACATTTTTTTTATTACAGCATTAATTTGTCTTAAAATGCGTTCCTTTTCAGGAATTTTAATAATTAATTGAGCGACAAATAGCAGACAGAATGTTATCATCCCAGCTGGCTCAGAGTGCCCGGACCGCCCGGGGCGATGGGTGATATTTTTAATTCAAATAAAAATATTTATAAGAATATTATTTTCAATTAAAATTATTAAGCGATACAATTCAAATACCAAACATGTTTGAATTGCAATTTTTAATTCCAGTTAATTATTCTTAAATAACGAAAGACTAATCAAAATTACTCGTGAAATATGACTAATGATCGGTACATTCTTCTCGTGGGACGATGGACCATAAAACGAGCAACCTCCGCTGTCAAGGTATAACACAAGTTTAAAGACGGTCAAGCCTTTAAGATATTTGTTTCCCCGCATGCAAATGATGGTAGGGCAAGCAGGTGTGTACATGATTGGACTTATATTATAATATTAGTTATAAACGCAGACTACCAAATATATACTCATGAACTAATGTAACTTCGTTGTTTCAATATTTTCATTTTGGTATCACCCACGTGATCACTTTGGTACTACTTACGCAATAAAATAGCCCCGCGACTTTTTTTAAATATATGACTCGATTGGAATGAAAATTTAAACGCTGACAATATAATATGCATTAATGTAAAACATGCGTCTTGTTTACACAAACATTTAATTTTCGAAGAGTAAATACTTTTACTGTTACATAAATGTGTGATAAACTATCGGATTTATGTTTCCACCAAGAATATGTGTAGAATGCCCTTCGTTCCGCAACTAATGTTCCAAACCCCTCTCCAACACATACACTTTATTTCAAGTCTATTCATTTACTGATCCGTAGTTGTATATAAATATAAATAACTATTAATCAAACGGAATAATTATAATTAAAATAACTATGTGCTTCATCAAAAATAATACATTAAACGATATACCTACATCTTGAAAAAAACTATGCATACTATAATATCTGGGAAAAATAGCAAAATTAAATATCGTTATCTATTATATATGTCGTACAATAATAATAATAATATAATATTAACAATGATAAATATAAATAAAAAAGACCGGAGGTATTATAGATGTGGTTATATCGTCGTAGGCTATACAAATATATAAATGTATATAAACATATAGATCTTCTGGTTTGATTATACTGCTAATGAAAAGATAATAAGACGCAAGAATAAGTCAGCAGAACTAATAACAACTATCATACGAAGGAAAACTGGATACTTCGGACACATTCTCCGCAATGAGAAATATAATCTCTTACAACTTATTATGCAGAGGAAGATAGCCGGCAGCAAAGGCGTAGATAGAAAGAGGTTATCTTGGCTGCGTAATCTCAGAGAGTGGCTCAGTGCCGTGGCGTAGCAACAAATTACCGGCCCCACGGGCAAGCATGTATACCGGGTCCGTATTTAAATTTATTAAAGATGAAAATACTGGCAGCTATTTTTTTTATTTAAAATTTTAAACTTTTGCCATTAGATACCTATACGCATTTAAAATAGTTGATATAAGATAAAAATAGCTGTTATTACTACTAGAAGTCCTCTAAAATGGGTTACCTTTGTTAATACTGGGTTGGTTTAACTTCGTTAATGTTCGTACTTGTACTGGATGGTACAATGAAATTATTGTATAGTTTAAATTTAAGATATATCTACTCATTTAATCTAAACTGTAATATTTTATTTGGAAAACAAACAGTTGATCCATATAAACAAAAATCATAAAACAAAAATTTAACCAATTAGATGTTTTCTCTGAAATAAAAATATATTTGATACAATGAAGATTCACGTTTTAATTTCATTAAGTACATATTGTACATATGCATTCATGTTATGACAATGCAGTACCACTTACATAGTTACTAGTGGAAATAAATAAATAAATTAATAAAAATATGGTAACGTGAACATGTTTAATAGTTGTAATTTATATAATTTTTTTTAATTATGTACAAGTACTGTAAATATTATAATCTATCTAAACTCGGGAGGAAAATAAAAGAAAAATATCTGGAAACACTGCACGAGTACTATCAACTCATTATAAATGTTTTGCAATAAATAAATAAACGAGGAAATATAGTCAAATATGATCACAATTATTGTATGTAATTAATTTTTTAATTAGAATTTTTAATTAGTTATTTAATATCGAAAGTGATTAACTGCAATTTCATCATATTGAGATATGATTTTTCTGCTCATTTTAATTTTGCATTTCTGTACACGAGTAGGTGTAGTAACTACATGCAGATTTTATTATTACTTTTGTTTAGACGTTTTATTTACTTGGTCTTATTTAATATTTACTTTAGCCACATTTCACAAGAAATCATTATTTATTTTATAGTTAGGACTCAATTTATTTTAAGGAATCAACTATTGTAGTTAGTCAAAAAATTAAAATGATCGTAGAAAATCGAATATATTCAAATGATCATGTATCCATTTTCCTAAAGAAAAGGAGTGATATTTTTAATATTTTATGCAAATTTAACTTTATTATTTATATTAATTTGAATATAGATTATTTTATTATAATTATTTTGGTTTTTAACCACTTAATTAGATATATTTATATTTATTTATAACTCATTAAGTGGTTAAAAACAAAGTTAAATAATCTATATTAAAATAAGAGATAACGTTAGAAAGTATATACTTTACCATTAAAAAAAGTTAGTCAATTTTCGTTCTTACCTGACGATCTGTCATTATACATACGTAAATGGTCAACCGCTCAATATTTCATTCACATAATACACATACGTTCATTTATTTGATTTAAATGTGTATATTAAACAAAACAAAATTATACATAGTATTTATATATATATATATACATTTAACAATATAATACAATAATTAAGTTATGCACCCCCGAATAATCTTGAATTATAGGGGTGGCTATCGACATTTATATAAAACAAGATTAAAATTTATAATAATTCAATGTGAAAATTAATAAGAAAATATAAAAAAAGTTGATAAATTGATCAGATTGCCATCTACTTTGTTTTTTACGGAATCTCAAATACCTTCGAGTAAACCGATAGGAGACGTCAGGATTAACGATGAATTTTTTTATTTAATTTTGGACACATTGATACAACTTACATATTATTAAGAATAACACATTCTTATTGTGAAAAATAAAGTAGACGTCCTTCAAATAATGGAAAGATAGATGTATTAATTTGAAAAGTGTAACATATAAGTTTGAAAATTTGTCGTCAATCCACTGTGTTGGTATAGCATAATCGGATAATGGTATATAGCACATTCCCCGGATTGGGAGACATCCGGGTTCAAATCCCGGTAGCAACAAAAATAATTTACGATAAAATTGGTTTTATATGTATATTTTTCGAATTAATACATTTAATTTGTATTGCAAACAAAATGATTTTCAAGATACCGCAAACGGTTGGCGTTGTTTGAGAATAGGCATGAACGTTCGTTCAAGTTCCCGCAGGAAACTGAAACTACTAGATAATAGTGAGCATTTTCAGAACCCGTTCCCTGCCCCGGGAGGGGAGAGGAGGTCCTCGAGGGTAGACCAAAGGACTGGAGATAATTTTGCCAGGGCTGCCGTGCCACCCAGACCCACAGCCTCGGGGCTAAGGCTGTTTACCGGAGTGGAAGGCACATTCCCTGCCGCGAGAACCTCTCCGATCTTCCTATCCTGCGTACACGTTGCCACGATCACCTAATGTGCAGTGTCGTGTTACAAGTCAGCGCACAAGTAATGCTTCAATATTATGAGCGACAAAATTGTGTTTTATGGGTGTACGTCAAAATTATAAACATTCATGAATAAAAAAGGTGTAAATATTAATGAAAAATAACCGACATATTTAATGTCAATTTCCCGATTCCAATTATGTTAACGATTTCTTTAGGTGAAGATGGTTACAACTGGTAAAGCGGTAAATAATTTATTTAAAATGTGATCCATAAACATTAGAAACTGGAAACTTTCTTACAATTATTCGTTATATAGGTTGTAACCGACCTAGTCCACAACACTTCATGGATGGATACCTGACTAAATTACAAGCCGAAAATGTTCAAGGGATATGTGCCTAATTTCAACCATGTTAAGAGACATAAACATATAAAAAAATCGTAATTATACAATTATTTTGAAAACAAAAAGTTAAAGATCGTGAAATTTCGAGCGGCTGGCCTATTTTTTGTTAGATGATTTAGGATCTGAAGCAAAGATATAGATTAATAAATGAACAATTTCACAAATATTTATTTCAAAGTACGCAGACTTCAAGCTTAACATGATTTTGTAAAAATTTAAAACAATAATATTTTCTTAAGTACTAATTAATGTATTAATTAGAAAGATATACATATATAATCAATTTAATCGAAAAATATATTGTTGTAGCTACCGGGATTCGAAACTGGATCTCGTTCCAATGCGTCTGCCATCGGTTTACTCAAAGGTATTTGAGATTCCGTAAAAATAAAGTAGATGGCTTTCAAATAATGTAACGGTGGATGTATTAATTATAAAAATCTAACATATGTATTCGAAAATTTGTCGGCAAAGGGACTGTCTGCTGTAGCATAGTTGGATAATGCACCTTTCCCGGATTGGAAAGAAATCCAGGATCGAATCCTGGTAGCAACAACAATATATTTTTGATAAAATTGATTATATATGTATATCTTTCTAATAAATACATTTAATTAGTATTTTAAAAAAATATCACAAATCTTTGTTCTGAATAATACAACTTTACAATAAGAATGTGTTCCTTTAATAATAATATTTTCCGTAACAGTGCAGAATTTGCACATATGCATTGAATAATTTTCGATCTGTAATATAGTCAGGTACACCCGTATACTAAACTGCACAAGAGTTACAAATTAAGTTATGAATGGAGTAGATTTTGTAGAATTTGGTGGTTCTCAATATATAATAAAATTATATATATAATTTATTATATATATATATATATATATATATATATATATAGTTTAACATTATTTTTTGTATTTTATTGACCATATATTTATTGTTTTTATCTTGCACTCATGTCACAATTAATTGCTAGCGAAATATCTTAATTGAATCTCTAATATTTATAAATAAAAATGAAATTTCATGAGCGTAGCGATCCCGTATTTTTATATGAACAGCAGTGTATAACAATTTTATAAAGCGATTTGGTAGATGTTGAAGGTAAAATAGTTTTAAATTCTAAGTTTAAGACCAGCGACAAATAGGTTAAACCGAATCGAAATTTAGTTTCAGAGTATATAGAGTGCGACTCGTATCGATGTGAATGACTTAAGACGCGCGACTTAATCCGTGAAATTCCGCGAGATCAAGCATACAACTAAGCCCATTTCTGGTAATACTGTAATGAAACTAACATTATTTTATTCAAATTGTTGTAGTGATGTATAAGATCGTGTAACGAAGTTAATATCTACATTGTTTGAAATGTTTGAGAATTACTGAAACGACTAAATACATTTTTCGAAAATATCAGCTAGATTAATACACCACAACCGTTGCGGCGGTTCAGGATATTAACAGATTCAAATAAATTATCTACATAAAATATAAATTAAATTAATCACTTACAAAGATGAACGGAAAAACTCTATTTATCGGAAAAATATTTAATTGCTTTCGAGAACTATATTTTGAAAAATTGAAACATTACAACAAAAGTGTGTATTTATAAACAATACGTTACACCAAAACCGGATAAGAAATTCAATAAATGATTATAATTTTATTCACACGTAATACGATTCGTGATATGTGGGATAATGGGAATTTTCTTCAATCTTATTAGGATAGTGTCAGAAAATAAAATGGATAATTGAAAATTTTTAAAAATGTAATAGATCGAGTGTTATTGAACATGTTGCATAACTTCACGAAGGACCATTACTATTAGTAAATTAAATAAATTGATTTCTTCATATTTAAGTTTTGAAGTAATTTGGGTGTTAAATTTATATAATATTAATTAATGAATTTCCCGCAAATGGTACCGAACTAACTTGTTGTTTTAATACATCTACCTCTTCCCTCTATCTTTTTTGTACCTCTCAATACTGAATTACAGTATTCTACACAAAAAGGAAGAAATAGTGAAAATTAGGATCAAATAAAAGCCGCGGTGTGTAATATACGTGGGTATTATTTTACATGGGAGGTTTCCAGCGCTGAAAGCCTTAGGGTTATTTAGAATTATAAAAGGTCGAAATCTGAATATTTAATATGTGAGTTAGAGTCAAAAGTATGTATCAACACCACTTTCAAACTAATATAATAAATGTAGTAATCCTCAACATAAACAAAATAATCACCTTTTATAAATTGATTAATCGGAGGAAGAAGACACTAACTCCAAATAAATAATTTTTGACTTCCACTTTGGTTTAGTAAATAAATAGTTAGTTAAAATAGTAAAAATATTGCGTCAGCTGGTAAAATTTAAAAACAAATAAAATAAATTCAATTATTATAATTTATAACGGTTATTTGAAATTGGAAGCTAACTTTCTAAAAATACCCTTATTAATATTGTAATTTAGTTTTATGACTATATCTAATATTCAATATAACGCTGCCAGTTTAGAATACAATATAATACTATATTTATAAAACCTATTTTTATAGCATTGAATAAATATTTATATTAGGTATATTCCATATATCTGTAGGTATTACATCCTGTAAACCTATATACTGCACTGTATAATTTTAGTCAATATGTACATATATATATATGAGCTTCTTCGGAATATGCGAGAAGTTAAAAAAATAATATGTGTGTACAAATAAATAAATAACATACATTTAAATCTTCACGAAAAAAATGATAAATTGATCCAAGTGCGCAAAAACTAAATTTGCCTAAGTATTCGTGCACAAATACGCGAAAAATATCAAAACACCTGACGGTTTAATAGCCGAGAAAATTGGTAAGATCAAACACGATCATTATAGAAATCAACACGCCATTCATGCTAATTCGAACTTAAGAAGCGTTCACTTGATTCGACACCACTTCCCTGCCGCACCCGAGCAGCTTACATGTTTACTTGCGACTTACAATGGGAACGGAGCATATGCTTGTAAGCCCCTAATGGAAACTATCACTGTCGCGAACCCAAATTGACAGCTTAATGAAACACCAAAGGGTATATATAATGACAAGCCATTGTAAAGCAATCAAATAGGATTCAGCGAATGTGTATGATACATCTCTCTCCAGCAATTAAACGGCGGCAAAGGGTGGAAGACTAATCAAGAAATTATTAGAAGGAAAACGGGGATGAAAATGGACCTTACAATACGAATAAATTTATCGTACTAGAACAATTCCACGCCCATATATATCACATGCTGAAATTTTTTTTAAGCTGCTGAATTTTTTATGGTGTACATCATTTTAATTATAATTATAAACTGGGAAAATAAATTATTATATAATAAAAACGGCAATTCTGAGTATTTTTAGATTACAAGTTAAATCCCTCGTGTTTCTATGTTTAACGTGGTTATAATTAGCAATTCATATGAAAATGAGTGTATTTTAAGAGTATTTCTAAATCAGCAGACAATAGTTCAGAAAGAAACTATGCAAGTTTAGCAAGTTTTAGAAATTATCTAGTACCTGTACGGTTAAAAAAAATATCAAACAATTTAAATAACCTTTAGTGTATTGTTAATTTATAATTTTTTTTTGTAAAAATATAACACCTATTTTTTTATTCTACTCGTTAATTTACCTGATGAGACGCATTTCGCTTTGTTGGGGCATTCATTATAAATCTCTTGTGTTCTAGTAGAATCCAAAAACAAGTGTTTTATTTTCACATATGTGATTATAGAGTTCTACAAACTCATCTCAGAAATAGCGAAACTGGAAAATCATTTTTTGTATTATTCTATCTTATTAATGTGACAAATATTTATTACCTATAATTTAGTCACAATTCATATTGTTGCAACTGCGATAATACAATGAAATTCATATGTACGATTAATATTCTAAACGCGACTATCTCTGCCAACGGATATTATTTAGTGTATTTCATTGTTATTGGTTGATATCCAAATACAATGATATGCATACAATGTGTTGTTAACTGTATCAAAAATAATATTTTTGAGAATGTGTAATGTGATATGTTATTATTTAAATAAAAATAAAATGATTATAACAAGCTATTTTAGTTTGGGGAAGAGCAGCAAATACAATATTAGAGTCGCCTAAAAGAGCACAAAAAACAATTCTTAAGGTAATAAATGGTCGTCCCTTTAGATATCCATCAGATCTTATATTTAAATAGTACAATACCCTAGATATAAGACAAATCTTTATGTTGAGACTCGTCCAATTTTTTCATGCTAACAAACTCACCCCAAGCAATAAATCATAGAAACAACACAAGACAAACAACGAACTTCTACACGCCAGTTCCGAGGGCAACAACGACATTCTATCAAAGATTCTACATGTTCTTAGCTCCGAAACTGTACAACACACTCAGTACCAACTGGAAATCGTTAAACTCCAATAATCGTTAAAAACTCCAATAAGATTACGCAAATACGGACCCAATCGAGTAGAGAACAATCAGAAGCACGGCTATTCAACATTCTAATATAATCATTATACAGTCCCTACACTAATAATTCACTAGTTTTACAACACTCCATTTTTATTTAATTTATTTTTTATTATCTTTATTTTTATATCTATCGAATCAGTAGTTTTGGTGTTATTTTACACTATTATTTATTTAAGACGAAAAAAAATGGCTACTTTAACACAGACTTCAGTCTAGCAAAGAAGCCAGGACAACGCTGTATATATCAGAGGTGGAGTCTACTCCATCCCACATAATAAACTACGAGTTGCAATATAATTGTATCTTATGTATATCATGTTATATTACAATATATTCACCTCTGTTACAACAAAAATATGTATGTCAATAAAGTCTAAATAAATAAAATAAAATTTTGGATAGTGAACATAATGAGTACAGATTAATAGAATGCTGTTAAAAGAAATAATAGGTGTACCAAAAAATAATATCGTTTTCATCATTTACCATTTTCAACACTTAGTTTTTGACGCTTTGACTGCCACCCTTACACGACGTGTTTTGTGTTATTCTGGTGACTATACATACCAAGAGTGAAATGTTATTTATAAAACTGAAATTTAACAACCCTATTTACAATGGACTAATTTGTACCAAACGAAAAATTTATTCAAAGTTTGATGTTATGTCATTTCTAGAAGAAAAAGATAGCATCAAAGGCCACTAAACACGATGTACTGGGAAATGTTTTGGATGTTCTCAAGTGTCAGAGGTGGTTCACGAAACTTCCATCAGGAAATATTGATTTAAAAAATGATGACGTCGTACTGGCAGCCGAAATCAAAAACAATCCACCATTATCTAATGAAAAATTCACGGACAAACTCGGATATCATGGGGGCAAGGTGTGGAGACAAGGAAAATGTACACCGCACGAACGAAGCGAAGAACACCTAGGCGATCGAATAGACCAATGTGAACAACTTTTGTAAATGGAATCAAGAACGCCATTTTTACAACATCTGATAACTGGAGACGAGAATGGGTGCTATACTCAAACCAAGGACGCAAAAGCAATGGCTTTCGAAAGATCAGGTAGCGAAACCCTTCGCTAACCTCGGCCTCACAACGAAAAAAAAACCATTTTGTCGGTCGGACTGCAAATTCATTTTGTAGCTCTCAAACCTGGACGATAAATGCACAATTGTATTGTGAACAACTGGACAATTTAGCGGCAGAAATTAAAATATATATATATATATATATATATATGCATTCAAATGTTGTATTTAAAAAAACAACAGTCTCTTTTGGTAATATGTATATCCCACTTTTCACTGTAATACAATTATTTATGAGCAAATTGAAAAAACAAATCAACGTTATATTATTAAAAGAATCGGCTTAGTTTAATACTTCACCTATTGATGAGAGTTACTGTTTCTCTCGAAACTCGAGTAGTGCTAATAAACTCAAGTAGAGTTTGTTAAACATTATTTGTTTTTCTCCATTTCATAAAATTAAACATACGTTCAGAAATCAGTAATATAAATATAAAAAAATGAACAGTCAAGAGCAAAAAAAAATATTATAAAATAATACGCAGTTACAGCATAGCGAATATTTTAGTGAAAACGTAAGAAAAATGTAATGTTTAGTAAGTGTAGACTAATTTAAATTACAAAAATGCTTTTTATTTTTCTTCAACTATATATCGTTGGGAAACATTTTAAAAAGCAGCACAATAAAAATGCATGTTCCTTTTTCATAGCGTGCACGAGTCCCTAAGCTTCCTGAATAAATAAATATATTAGAACTGAGCCGAGCACGTATGAAAATTAATTACAGAAGTAGTTCGTCTGCACCATGTGCGGTCATTAGAAAATACCGTAATCGTATTTTAAAAGGTGCCAGCGTGACTACTAGGATTGCTACATCGCCATTTCGCTTATTACCTCATCAAATTAATAAACACTATATAAAAAATAATAGATACAAAATACAAAATACCAAGTACACCCATATATAACTGAAAAAATATGTAAACTATGAAAATTAAACCCAAATAATACTATATTTTTATTTATTATCTTTGTTTTATTAACCACTTAATTGAGTTTAAATACATCTACCGGTTTCGTAAACTACCATTTTCTTCTTCACGATGTCATAAATAACTAAAAACATATATTATTGTTTCTTTACCAGAATCTATTTAAAAAAAAAAAACAATTATTTAAAAAATTTATTTATTACCTAACTCAAATTGTTACTTAATACAAATTTTAGAATGGGACTCTTAATTAAATTTAATTGGTTGTTTATAATTTTTTGATTAGTTTTACACGCTTTATTTATCCCCAACGATTCCAAATTATTTAACTTCAATTGACAATCCCAATTTTTTTTCAAAACCATGACCATTTTCTATCAAATGATCAGAAAATTCTGAAAACCCACTATTGTTCAAACATCTCAAATGCTCCCTTACTCTTATATTAAAATTTCTAATCATTTACCAATATAAAATGCAGCACACTCCTTGCAACTAAGTATTGTATTTAAACTCAATTAAGCGGTTAATAAAACAAAGATAATAAATAAAAATATGAATTTTAACCATAAAGTTAAAATTGCTAATTTAAAAAGTATCAAATAATACTAACAATGTTACTTTATAAATGAAAAAGAGCGATTCATTACTACTTATACTGGCGAAATTAAAAAAAAAACGACTTAATGGAATTAAGATATTTCAAATAAGCGTATGCAATTTCAATTAGGTCATAGCTCCAAAAAATAAATTAAATAATAAAGAACAGTGGTCATATTTTCATAATTTATAAATTTCAGATGTCCCCGAAAGAAACAGTATATTGTTAAGGAGAACACATTCTTATTGTGAAGTTGTAATTATTCAGAACAATAGGTCTGTGATATTTTAAATACTAATTAAATATTTATATGTATATCTTTCTTATTAATAATGTGTTCTCCTTAATAACATACGAGTTATATCAAAATTTTATAAAAATGAGTTGTTAATTCTGGCGTCTGCTATCGGTTTACTGAAAGGTATTTGAGATTCCGTAAAAAAAAAAGTAGATGGTTTTCAAATAACGGAACGATAGATGTATTAATTTGAAAACATACAGGTTCGAAAATTTGTCGTCAAAAATACTGTCGCTGTAGCATAGTTGGAAAATGCACCTTCCCCGGTTTGGAAAGATATCCAGATTCGAATCCCGGTAGCGCAACAACAATATTTTTCGATAAAATTGATTTTATATGTATATCTTTATAATTAATACATTTAATTAGTATTTGAAACAGTGTATCATTGATTATCATTAAAATTACAAACAAAATGCATGTTGACATTACGCATCATGGCGTTGAATGCACACGGGTGGCAGCGCATATTACTGAAAAGGAATGGTCCAAAGAAATTCTCTTATAACTATTCAGATGAAATTTAAAGAGCAATTTCATGGCATGAATCAAGAAAAACAAAGGCATTACGACCAATGGCGTTTGCTTTACCTGGAAAACTATGCAAAATTTTCTTGAACGAGTAAATAAAACATTTGGTCATAAAGTTAAAAGAAAATCCAAAAATAATAATTTGAAATATAACACTATCATATATTAGTTGGACGCAACGAAGAATCTCCACAAAATGCCATTTGACAAAAAAAAAGGTATAATAAAATTGAGGAACCTTTGTGATAACTTCTTAATAAGTTACATACATTTTATAATTAAGTTTTATCATATACGCTCAACTAAACGCAGCCACACAAAACTACACAGACTATTTTTCTAAATTCACTTTGACAGTTCCAAATTCCAAACGCTATTTTTAAAAAGCGAAAAAACGCAACGGATATTTATATCATATAAAATATATGTGTGTATTATATCAAGCTACGTAATGGCGTTATTATTACATTGGTAAATCGGTAAAATTCAGAATTTAATACCGGTTTACCGTTAATTATAAAGGTTAATATTATGGCGTTATATAATGATACAAAACAACATACTAAATTTAACATATTAAATGAAACCGAACATTTTAATAAAAACAGATCGTTACATGTTGATATTTATGTTACACAACGATATCTATCATACATATAATTTGAAAAAAGGTTTAAATGTAATATTATACATTGTGATATAAAATAAAATTGAAAAAAACATTTTAATAAAAACATATGGTTATTTATTTTACAAAAATATTACTTATTACAATGTAAAAAAAAGTCGGCCAGTATGACACTAAAAAGTATTTGTCGGAAGACAGAATAGCCGCCAATCAAGTACCGTAAGATTAACTAGTGATTTTTGCATAGTCTTGGATGCCCAACGGACGTGCACACATTGAATAAAGCCGGAGAAAATTACATGATAATACGGGTAAACGAACCATACAACAAAATACTCAACGATCTTGCTTTCTGAAAATATCGTCACATAACATCGTAGTTTAAAAAATTATTATATAACAAGGTACATTAATACATAAAAAACAATTTACTGAAATTACCGGTACATAGAAATTTATTTACCGAAAACCGGTAATGCATGGCCTAGTTATTATTATTTATGTAATGTAATAAATATTATCAAATCTCAAGGAAGAAGTTGTTTTAAGTTAATTTATCTTGTAATAATAATTTAAATCAAATAGTAACTATAACTTATTAATTAAAACATTGGCATTTTGAATACGGATGTCCATCGGTTTCAGATTTTTTTTCGGTTTTCCGGATATTACATACATTCTCCGCATTTAAGTCCCAAAGACTCACCCCAGTGAAGAAATATAAAGTTACTTTTGGTTTCATTGCAAATAATTTAACAGAGTGAAAGTGTCAATGCAAGATTTGTCCATTCTTAAAATAATTAACAAATCTCTTTATTAATCATTATTTAAGAACCTGTAAAATTGAGAGTATACCTTAAATGAATTAGAGTCATGTTGTCATTTTGTATATGTACTTGTTTTGTTAAAATAATTGTAATATAAAAAGTCGTATTTAAAAAAATATCGGATCTCTGAAAAATCTCTGAACGAAATTGAAAATTAAAATTAGCCCAAGATTTCTAAAACGACAGTCGAAAAAGTATGTAAAAAAATTCGAGGGCAATTCAAATACAGCAAACAATTTGAAGTGACGAGATCGAAAATGATAAACGACTAAAAAAGATGATTGTAAAATTTTTCCGAAAATAAAAAATACCCTTCCAAATTTTGTAAAGAAATCATCGAGGAGTTAGCTGTCTGTCCCTTAATGTTTTCGCGCCGATGTAAAATTATACAACGCAGACTGCGAGTGTCTGGATTGCAAATATAGATAAATTTATAATCGTAAAAATAAGTTAAAAAATATAATTTTGTAAAAAAAAATCAAAACGTGCCAGAAATGTATTACAAAAATTGGAATTAAGTGTGCCAGAAATCAAATGAATCCCTAAAAGAAAAATGTATTACAAAAATTGTAAAACGTGGTGACGGTTAGCTAACATTTTCTTGTAATGGGATGGGAAATCTGGTTAAAATCAATAGGATGATGAATTCTAAATATTAAGTAAATATAATAATATATATATGAATGTTTTTAAAAGTTGTACTTCGTTATTCAAACCTTTTTTGATTGTCTTCTCAATTTTGCTGGTCAATGCAAAATATATCTGTACTCATTCGAATATCTTTTAATCAACGAGATAAATAAACATTAAAAATTATTTCTGTATCAGGTACTGGATTCTTCTGCGTAAATTTGGTTGGTTTCAATACACGGCCCACGGTAAAATAACCCAGAAGAAACTCTAGAAAAACAGTATTATCTGACGGCCGTGAAAATATAATAATATGATTATTTTATTTTTCTGTATTCCTCCACGTGTCGCGCCGACGTCGATGGCTTTGAACGACGTAAAGGGCGAGGCCGGTAACATTTGTAAACAATTAAAGTAGAAAGCGAAGACCCTGAAGTGGTCGGAAGTTTCGGGTGCCCAAGGGCGGTGGCGCAACACTCCTTTGTATCCGCTGCACGGAAGTTTCACTAAAATTGCCACAAAAGTTCGCAAGAGATTGTTTGAAATATTTTGAAAACAATTATTAATGTTGATACAGGGTATCAATAGGGCCCAGTGAAAAGAGAGAAAAGAAGTATGTATTTATTGACAAGAATATAATGTACAAATAGGAATTTATTATATTTACGCCGATATAGGCCTATTACAAAATTATTTATAAAAACATGCGCAGCTCGTACAAAATAATATACCATTGTAAGTATAATAAAGCAGAAGTACACAAGAAACATCGAAAAAAAAAATATATATATAAATATAAGTATGACAGATCGTCTCCACAATATTTTATGGGTGGATACCTGACTAAATTACTAATTGAAAATGTTCAAGGAATGTGTGCAAATTCTTCACCGATATGGAAAATATTATTGTTAGAAATATTTACAAAATTATGTTAAGCTCTAAGTGTATGTATGTACTTCGAAATAAATATTTGCGAAATTTATCCTTATTAATCTACATATTTGCTTCAGTCCCTAAATAATATTAAAAAAATAGTCTGGTTAAAATATTTCAACTAATCAAAATAATTGCATAATTTAGATTTTTTTGATATGCTTACATCTCTGACATGGTAAAGATTATGCACATATTCTTTGAACATTTTCGACTCGTATTTGAATCAGCTATCTACCCATAACATATTGTGGACTAGGTCTGTTACACCGTTAAAAAAGAAAATAATTTTGAAAATTGACAGACACAATTTTTTTTTTGTGGAAGTACATAATATTAACTTGAGGAGGAGTACATATGTGAATAAGAAGAACAATATACTAGAAGAACATAAAAAATACTTTAATTAATTATATCTTTATCTCAGTATTGCATTAAAAACATGAATCTTATATTTAAGCATTAAAGATCGGAATATATCTACAAGATCATAATCATTCCCAAGCCTGTGAAGTCTTCGTGTGGGTGCGCCTACTATAATATAAATATTAGTATATGAAGCATTTACATGAACAGCCCAAGCGACCTGGTTCTTTGCGCGAGAACGTGATACAAAATCAATTCAGTTAAATTAAGGGCGTCCAGCATGCCATTTAATATTATAAATAAAAATAATAAATTACTCAAAGTTCTTCACACGACTTCTACACGAAAAGTTAGTTAAATTAAGAATGCTCATTAGAAAATCCATATTCATATGATCGACGCGTATACACAGTTTGATATTAATAAACCTTAAAATTTATATTGAACACTTTCTATCTCGTATTTTGTAGAATGGAGACCAAATTATCGAGTTATATTCTAAATTGCTACGAACCACATCCGTGTATATAATTTTAAGAGATTTAGTGAATTGATTGACATCTTTCACTGTTTTTAATACAAAACCAAGACATTTCATAGTTTTATTCATAATATCATTAATGTATGGAACGAATGAAAGTTTTTCATCAAATAATACGCCAAGATCTTTAATTTGAGATACTTTTTTAAGAGTAACGCTGTTTATGCCGTCATGAAAAACGAAGGGTTTTTTTAATTCTGCATAACGTTATAGATTGGCATTTATCAATATTTAAAAAAAGTTTGTTGTGTGTACACTATTCGTATAATTCATTAAGATTAGATTAAAGAATAAGATAGTCATTTATCAACTCAATTGTTTTGGATATCTTAAGTTATGTAAGGTTCTTAAGTAAGTTGAGTGGCTCGATCCGTTGGCCAGGGACAGCGCGTGACCGGGGTGTCCGGTATAGCAGTTGTACCGAGCAATGCCTTCGCCGCTACCAGCTGGTGTGGATGGTCCCGGTCTCGGCTTCTCGGTCTAGGGAATTAGTAGTAGTAGGTCTGAACCAGAAAAGTAGCCGCGCAGGCAGCAACTGAATGCGGATGGTACCATCTCGACCTCTTGGTCCAAGGAAGTAGTAGATCTAGACGGCGAGAGTACCCACCCCCTCAGGCCAGACCGTTCTATGAGCAAGTAGTTCTCATTCACCGCCAGGTTGGCATTTATTTATGTGAAGTCGTGGTGGCTCCCACAATGAGGCGTTCACGTAAAAGGCGGTCGGTAGATAATTTCAGCGCTAATTCAAACAATTTCATTTATTACACATTATTCCATACTACGCGATGGCCGATTTTGAAGCGGTGTTTCAGCCACGTAAATAGAATAGAATAGAAATGTTAATAACAGACACGAAACACAAAACATAAAACTGTTCTTATTTTTAATATTATAATATACAACAAATATTTGCGGGTGGTACGCATTAACTTAAGCGATAATTTATAAAACAATTTATTATTTGCTTGAGAGATTGGTCAGTCGTTTTCAATTGATGACGCAAACTCGCAATACCTTAAGGAACGCTAATAAGTCATCATAAATGCGGCTTCAAAAATTGTATTAATCCAAAATGAACACGGATGAAATAGAAAATAAAGATAATCGCCAAGAAAACTTGTCGCCTTTTGAAAACAACAGCGGGCAAGAAAATAAAATCATATTATTAATATTTTCTCACAATTCTCAGATAAATCTTCGGTTCAAAGGATAGCTGATTCAATGCGCCTCGGGTCAAGTGTTATTAACTCACTCAGAGGCTTAACGTTGCTCGAGAAGTCGCGGGGTGGAAACGTATTTTTAAAATGATTTTCACTACCCGCCCTTTCAAGAAGGGAGTCAAAAAAACGCGAAAATTCCGGAAGAACGGGAGAAACGCATCCTTCTTTGAGTGCTTTAATTCATTCCCGTGGACAAAACAAATAAAACAGAGTATGAAGTAAAAAAAAACGAGAGATTTTCATCTTCCGGCGTGGCTCTCGAGCTCAGGTGAGTTAAGTGGACGGATCTGATCTCCATGTTTAAAAAGCGGCTCACTTAAGGCTGAATTAAATAGTACAAATTTATAATATTTCACTCCAGCGTTCGCGCCGGGACGTGAAGAGAGATGGAGGGCAAAATGCAAATATGAGGAGTAAAAAGGACTTTCAGGTCCTGACACTGCCGCTGAAATGTGCAAAAATTGCTGGCAGATAAATTCGAAAATATCGAAGCAATCTTTATTGTCGGCCGATAACACGGTGGGAAATAAATCTGCGTCTACTTTTTTATTCTATTTCGCTCGCCTAAAACATAACGCTTATATTTTTGGAAGGTTTTCTCGTTTATTCTAATGATCATAATATGCCAAGTAAGTTCAGTAAGTAGGTGTACAATTACAAATACATTACTATGAAAGTTCGCAACAAAATTCACCATTTGATTTCCTTTAAGCCGAACCCGTTCATTTCGTTTGCAAGTTTGCACGTTGTGCATGCTTCGATTGAAATTCCTGGCTTTTTGAAGGTGCGAAGTATGTACCTCCGGTCTTACCTGGGTATTCCATATTAACTTGCGACGGCAGAATAAATCGGGTCGCCATCGGGATCGGAGCTCCTAAGAACGCTCTCTAAAAATAAATTAAATGGCGAACACGCAAGACTCAGAGATTATCGGTTAATTTTCGGACAAGAACGGAAAAAGCACAAGAAGAATCAGTAGTGCAGCCAACATATCGAGCGGTCTGGATTGCATCAGGAGATCGGCCAGATAAACAGGTTAATGGTTTATCCGCATAATTCTTAAGTAATATACTTACATTACCATTAGAAAACCCAGGACAAAGAAATAGCTATCGAATGGTGTTTACGCGGTCATATTTATTGGTAAAAATATAATAAAAATACAATAAGAAGCCCTGTCCCGTATAATGCATGTGATTGTCGCATTATATGACTATACACACGAAGCATTTGAATGTATTTGCACCTATAATAATTTTACAAATACGGGCGGGCATTTAAATAGATAACTCTATAGAAACTGTGAAATTCTTAGAGTAATAAATATCGCATGCAGAAAAATAAAACATTCATCTTAGTATTTAACTTTTTATAAATCAAAGTAAATGTATCAATTAGGAAGATATACAGATAAAATCAATTTACCCAAAAATATTTTGTTACCACCGGAATTCGAACCGGGAGCCCTTCCTATCCGGGGAAGTGCGCTGACCATTACACATTATCAACATGGTAAATTAACGGCAAATTTTCAAACCTATATGTTTCACTTTCAAATTGACACATCAGTTATTCCATTTTTTAAGAACAATCTACTTCATATTTGCAGAGAAGCTCAAATAGCTTAGAGTAAAAATAAGAGACGCCAGCATTAAATTAATTAACCAATTTTATTAAATTTTGGAAACATTAATACAACTAACATATTTTTGAGAAGAACATATCAGTATTGTGAAGTTGGAGTTTTTCAGAACATAGTTCTGTGATATTTTTAATACAAATTAATTATCAATGTATCAATTTATTAAAATGTAAATTAATTCAAATGTATCAATTTGAAGGATATACAAATAAAATTAATAATTAATAATTCTATAATTCTGGATATAGTTCTGTGATATTTCTTATGTGTATATGTATCGATTAGAATTATATAATTATTAATTTTATCTGTATATCTTTCAAATTGATACATTTATTTATATATTATAAATATCACAGAACTATGTTCTGAAAAACTGCAACTTCACAATAATAATGTGTTATAAACAAATAATAATTCTAAATATGAATTAAATATATTAATTAGAAAGATATACATATACAATCAATTTTATCGAAAAATATTGATGTTGCGCCACCGGGATTCGAACCTGGATATTATTCCAAACTGGGGAAGGTGCATTATTCAACTATGCTACAGTTAAACAAACGACACATTTTCGAACCTATATGTTACCTTTTTGATATTAATACATTTAATTGTTCATTATTTGAAAGAGCCATCTACCTTATTTTTACAGAATCTCAAATACCTTTGAGTAATCTAATATCAGACACTATAATTATCGATTCATTTTTATGAAATTTTGGACACATTGATACAATTTTTCATTAAGAGAACACATTCTTATTGTGAAGTTGTAATTATTCAGAAAATAGGTCTGTGATATTTTAAATATGAATTAAATATATTAATTAGAAAGATATACATATAAAATCAATTCTATCGAAAAAATTTGTTGTTGCGTCACCGTGATTCGAACCTGGATTCCAAACCGGAAAATAATAAGTCAATTACGAAGACACCGATACATATTTATTTATACATATTTTAGTGTCGTAGAAATATAAATAAATATATGTACCTTCTTTTTAAACAAGGATCGCTTTAGATTATAAAAATCTGTCTTCGGGTTGAGTGTAATTTCCGTAGTGAGTGAGGCTTCACGGCCAGTGACAACGAAAATGACTTATGCGTAAAGCCATTGCCATAAGAAAATTCGTCCTTTCGGGCGTGAAGTAATCCGAAGACATTTCGCGGACACCCGTCGCTGAGATGTGCCGTGAAAGACGATTATTTTAACAAAAATTATGAAATTACAAATCCGTTCTTGGAATAAATATAAACAAGTCGAAAACACGTCATGAAGGAAGTGTCTCCTTGATGAAAGGAATTTTTTGAGATGCGGATTATGAGGGCCGCTTCTCGGCGCGGAGACTAAATATATTCATGTTTTATGTCCGCATTAAATTTAATCTTTTAAATATGACTTCATTTAAGATTAAGTACGCTGAGCATATTTTTTTTTTTTTTTTGGAAAATTAATATATATTTATAATTGTTTTGGTAATATAAGTGTGAGATGTAACATTAAACTACCGAAGATTTAATAGTTACAAAGTTAGCGCGGTCCAATGTAGTCCATGAGCGTTGACTATTTACTATCTATCTGTGATGAGATTTTTACAAACAACTATAGGGCTACTTAGTGGAATGAACTATTTTAAGTGTGTTTAAATTTTGTAATTAAGCGTTCTCCAGGGTGTTTAATTTGGTGCACAACCTTGACAGACGTTTGCAATCCTTTTGCGCAGCGCAAAAATTACAATTTGATGTAGTCTGTCGGCATTTGGAATTATTGAACCATATTTCTCTGAAGAAAACCGTGCAGTCACCGGCAACAGAAAACGGTATCGACAAATATAGGTAGCAGTGGAATTTCCTAGTGACGATGGTGATGTCCGTAGTAAGCTCTGGTTACAGCAGAACGGCACTACGACTCACATGGACAAACATCGATGAAATATCTGCGACATATGTATCCTGAGTAAGTCTTATCCCGATTTAGAGATTTTAACTGGCCACTCCTGGCCTCACAGCCCTCGATTACGTCCTAGGGAGATTCAGATTTATGATTTCATACTGACTTTAAAACCTCAAATACATATTGATAGTTTGCTAGTATTTTGTACCCAAGATATTTTATTTGTATCTTCTCCATAATAATTTACACAGTACCGTCACAATCACATAACCATTGAGTAACCGTGTATAAATCTAACTACAAACATCTTAAATATAAAGATGAGAAAATATGTGCCTTTTCTATTTGATAATTCATTACTGCTAATACCCATCCGACAAAACTAAAATGTCGAATAAGATTTTTAAATATTATGCGACAATTTTCGTAATTTTTCAAATCTGAGATAAAATTAGCTTAAATCTATGATGCAGAAATAAGTGATTATGATAGATTACATAAAAATGATATCCAAGTTGAGTTCTCGAAAATACGTGATTGTATATAGCCAATTGCCCCCTGTATTGAACGCAGGTGGTGCAGGTGTCGTGGGTAAATGACTCGCCGGCTCGCTGCAGGGCGGCTGCAGGAGGTGGGCGCTTCGGGCTGTCACAACCATTCTCGGATTCATTTAACGAAAATACTGAAAAGCATAACATCGCTTTAATTTCAATAATATAAACAATTATTTTTTGCAAAACAGTCTCGAGTAAAATTCATTATTTATTTTATATAACTGTTGCCGTAAATACTTCGATAGCTAGTTCTGGGTTTTCTATTGGTAATGATGAATACGGTAATTCAATTTATGTAAATTCAAATTACACAAACCTTTGTGAACCTGTGCTGGTTGAGGCCGACGTCGCTATCCTTGTAGTCTGATGGTCCTCAAATATGCTGGTCAGCCGCCGAAAACCTTCACCCAACCGATAATCCGAAATTATATATACTAAATGTTTTCATTATCGCCGCCGTAAAAAGTCCGTCCGAATCACAATAACTCTCTTCCCAGAAGCAGCTTCGCTTTTGTTTTCTGTTTTTAAATCCACACAAAAAGAACACACCTATTCAAAATTTTATATCAGGCCTACCTATCGAAGTATAAAAGCGCGTAAACAATAACTATCACTCAGTGAGAAGAATAAATATTTATATATTGTTTTGTCAGATAAATGCAAATGCGGTCAAATGATAGGAATTATTCGGAAGATAATTTGATGTACACATAAAGTGGGATCTTTAATTACTAAAAAAAACCCATATTATTTAGTCCTAACGCATCGTCTTTGGTGCAGTACTTCACAAATAATTTAAACTAAAAGTTATTTCAGTAATTGAATGGAATTATATACATAAGTTAAATTAAACATTGTAATAATAGCAGTATTCTTATATCCTAAAAAAACCGAATGATAAATAATAACGGAAAAATGTGACGGGGACAGTCCATTAAGTATTGAATATCAAGGGAAATAATAATAAAGTGTAATTTTGTAAGATCGCTTTTAAATAGTTAATATGAAATCTTTTCATAACCAAAGAACAAAATATTTAAAAAATATATTATTTTAGTAACGAGAAAAAATAATTAACGCAAAACTAATATTAAAAAAAACTACGACAGATCGGTACCGTACATAAGTACCTTATATTTCAATTTAAATAATACGATTGTAAATATTACACATACTTAACACTTATAACATTTGGTCAAAGGAACTACAAATATTTTGGACCTAAACTATTTAATAGAATGCTAAAAGACTTAAATCAATTGAATTGTCCCAAGAACATGAAACAATATATAAAAACTTGGATTCGTAATATGGGTAGAGCCAGTATTGGTGCACTCACCCAAACATATTGACTCATACCTATATTAATTATTGCTACAAAGTGATCCAAAAATTAAGTCCATTTTAAAATTGTTCTTCATATACACCTTTTATATAGTAATAAATGTAATTCTAATTAATTGAACAATTGCTTGTAAACTATACCCGTCTCGACACAGAATTTCTCTAGTGAGACGGGCACAGTCCAAACAGATTTTTACATAGTATTACATACTTACTAATAAAATAATAAATAATTAAAGTCGTAAAAACCTACACTCGTACACAAATTAATACCGAATCGAAAAGAAACCCTCACTGATTGACTGTTTAGTATAAGAAAAAAATAAGAAATATTAATAAAAAAAGTAAAAAAAAAACAATAATGTTTTATTGTTGAATGAAAATAGTTTTTCAGAAACATTTATTTTAATAGGAATAAAAAGTGGACTGGGAAGAAATAATTACTGCCTACACTTATGCTTTTATGAAAGTGTGAATGTCTCATTTTAATCTTATGAAAGTCTCATTTGAACGATGACTAAGAACGCATCTTTTCAAAAAATCATTACCGTAAGTTCAAATAACTATGTTTAATTTTAAATACAAAAATAATATGTAGGACTATGAAGAGTTCAAGCGCCCTTGAAAAGAATTTTTTTACGAAAATGGCACTATTAAAATAATCCAATATCATTATTTAAAACAAGTACAATTCAGAAGATGGAGATTCTAGGCTCAAAGCAAACTCTGCCTCAAAGATTTAAAGAAATAATAAATAAAAATATGCAGCGGAATGTTATTTAAAATATCGAAGAGGAATGGGAATATTGGAGACGTCTTTATAGAGATACTCAATTCCATGATACATAACAAATACATTAATTTTTATGTGCATGAGTAACTCACTGCACATCGCAATTTACCGGAAAATCAAAGTTATCAAAATTAAAATAACCGAATAAGCAAATTTTATGATAAAAATAATTAATCAACATAAATTTATATAAAATAAATTTAAGACCATCCGCATCCCTGTTACCAGTACTGAGATGAAATATTATATTATATTAACTGAAATTTATTAAAATAAAAATTTGTTTAAAATTATTTCGTTCGCTAAATCGTAATGGAACTTCTCACCTGCAAGAAGCTGTCATTCAGCTAACATATCGCGTTTAAAGAGGAATATAATATCTCAGAAAACCCGATCCGAGAAAAACATCAAGGATCATTGACGATTACATTAATGCACCTCAATGACGTTTTATACATAATCGTATGGTGTTTGCTCCCACACTAACCTTTAAAACTCAAAGCACTAATTTTATTAACTTACTTTCACGCTGTTTTCCGCGGGGGTAAGCAGAGAGAATAGAGCGCCCCACTCTTCTGTTTTGACACACAATTTTCGCTTCATCCACATTCATACATCTTCTCATACAAGCTTGGCGATTATTGAGGCTTCTAACAGGACCACCCTCCAGTATCTGGTTACCTGGTCGTGCCAAGTCTTCCGCGGACGTCCTCTATTTCTGGCGCCATCAACACTTGTGTCATATATCTATCTCCTTTACCATTCTCTTCTCCTTCATCCGTTTCATATGACGTAATTTTTTATTAACTTATGAATATCTATTTTAATAACGTCTTTGATGCACTGTTTCTTATTGTTGATTGCAAAGAATTCTAATTTATTATTATAGTTCGTATTTATTTTTAAAATCGCAAATTTTTCAATTAAAAACCCATTAAAGGACGAGCAATGCAAAACCGGATTGTTTAGAAGGCAGACACTATCAACTGATACTGTTTGCTGGAAAAACAAATAATATTTATCCTTTATTTTTTAAATTCCATGATTAAATAATTTAATATAAGTTAAGACTTAAATAATAATAATTTAATATAATCAAATAAAAGTTCAATATCAATAAAAAACGAATTTGCAGTGCGAAATTAGCACAGGTCATTCATCATTCGTCGATTCGAATCATCGCTATTGATTAATCCGACTGTCTCAACACAGATTAGTCTAGTGAGACAGACACAGTACAATGTCAAATATATAAAGATTCTCGCATAGATAAAGAAATAAATAAAATCGCCGACTCGATGAGTGCGGCACCGACGCCGAGTAGGCGACTAAACGACTACTAACGGCATATAACTAGAGTAGTGACTATAACGCACTAAACTAATACCAATCGAGTCGTCGATTCGATGGCCTGACGCCTCTCGATGTGTTCTAGATATTTAGTTGTAACTGTTACTAAAACCATTCAAATACCTCGAGACAAACGATTATATCTCTTATATGGTTTTCTTTTGTGCCGTCTTGTTTCCCGAAATGGAGTGCATCTTCACTTCCCCTCTGTAAATATTATTAACTAATAAATCGCCCTGTCAATATGCGGGGCGCTATCGAACAGCTGCCCAGTAGCATTAAAAAATGCCAAGCAGTAGGCGAATGAGTAGGACCGAGATAGGAGTCTTGAGCTTATTGGATCGGTCCTGGATAAGCAATGGGTCCGCCTTCATTGTCTATATTATATCGCAATATGTACAATAGCTAATAACGATCCGTTAGTTCACAGCTCGGCCACAATGTTCCGGTTTATGCGACTTGAGTGACGGAACGAGGTGTGACATTATGCTTGATTAATGTACCTACCTCGCATATCTAAATCACTGTCCAATATAAGTGAGATGGTCACGTTACCAAATAGAAGGGTAGCAAACATCAAATATTACGAATACGTATGTGAGCTAGTTCCACTACTCCGCTCTCGCGCATCGTCTAGTGACGCAAACACGCGCAATGAAAAGTCAACATTTAATCACTCTATCTTGGATGCATCCGCAGTATTAGATTTAAAGTTTATATTGGAATTCTAAACATTTTTCAATATGTTTTAATTATTTTAATTTTAGATTGTTAACTTTGTTTTATTAACCACTTAATGAATTAAATACATCTACCGGTTTAGAAAAATATCATTTTCTTCTTCAGGATGTCATTAACTAATCAAAAACATATGTTATATTGTTTCTTTAACAGCTGTTTAAATAAATTTGGTACTTTTTAAATAATTATTGTTTTCTTTTAAAAAAGGATTTCGTTAAATAAAGAATACAACATATGTTTTTGATTAGTTAATGACATCCTGAAGAAGAAAATGATATTTTTCGAAACCGGTAAATGTATTTAATTCATTAAGTGATTAATAAAACAAAATTAACAATCTAAAATAATGGATTTTAACCACAAAGTTGATTTTGCTAATCTTAAAAATATATTTTTTTACTATTTACAATTGATATAATTGCCCTAATCGGTATTAATATAGGATAGGCACTGACTAGAATAATTGTGAATAAGGAAACAGTAATATATATATATATATATATATATAGGATAGGCACTGACTAGAATAATTGTGAATAAGGAAACAGTAATAATTATATATATATATATATATATATATATGTCTCTGAAATAACCCGCCAACAAACCATCACGCTGTTTACTCGCGGGGGTAGGCATAGAGGATAGAGAGCCACTCTCTTTTGTCCCGACACTTAATTCTCACCTCATCATCTTCTCATACAAGCTCACCGATTATTAAGGCTTCTAATTGGACCATCTTTCACTATATGGTTTACCTGGTCGTTCTAAGTCTTCCGCGGACGTCCTCTACTTCTACAGCCATCAACACTTGCGTAATATATATATATATATCTTAACATTCTCTCCTCGTTCCATACGACCAAACCACCCAACCACTTACAAAACCACAAGTTTTCAATTGATATTCACGCACATACAATAATAATTGTATACAATAATACATATATATCATATTAAATAATATGTTGGGAAGAAACAAAAGTTAAAATTATTTAAATTTGATAGCAATTTTTGACAATAAAAAATCATTTACCAACAATTGAGTTGTTCTGCATCTGTTTATGTACTTGTAAAGATTGGTGAAATTAAACTGCTACAGAGATATTGGAGCCTCGAGAAAAAATTATTGTAAATGATGTTTTTTGAGGTATAGAACTTTAAATGAAATAAAACACATAAAAATCGTGGTAATGACCGTGATATTGACATTATTGGAAAAATAAATTTATGCCATTAATATTTTAATATGACTTCGCGCATATGGGCGCCGCGGCTGACTAGAATAAAGCACAATCTGGAAGCAGTTGGGGACATATATCGGCAATAACGTGACGAATGTTGGCTTCCAAGTCGTCTATCATCTCTGGTTTATCGGCGTAGACTAGCGATTTATATCCCCACAGAAAATAATTCAAAGGTGTTAAATCATAAAATCACAGGTCCATTACGCGAAATTATGCGCTCATAGAATATTGAAAATGGACGTAGCGTACGTTAAGTTTCGCGAACTGAATCACGATTTTCGAAATAAATTTGCACGATTTGCAAGCGTTGTTCTGGAGTAAGTCTATTCATGGTGAAATGGCAAACCAAACTGAGCACAAATCAGCTGTCAGCTGTCAAATTGGTTGTTGGAAAAAGTGTTGCCAATTCGAAAAATAAATCTCTAAATAAAACACTGTATATGCAATTTGCAGCACATTGAGAATTTCTAATTGAAGCACATTCTAAGACGCTCTATTTGACATGTACGAGGGCACTTCCACATTGATTTAGCTTGAATACTTTTCGAACGTGCTATTATAGATATCATAGTGCTTATAATATAACCACACTCTTCATACCACCGTTGCACAAATCTCATTTTTATACTTGTCTTAGTTGTCAAATAGCGTCCGAGTGAATAATACGATCTGACCTTTTTTAAAAAGTTGAAAATTGACACGAATACCAGCCAAAATCAAAAAATGGCTTGATTATGTGTATGGTGATGTTTCACCTTTTTATGTGATCATTAAAAACCGGGTCAAAAATTTTCGTTCTGGTCGGGAATCTGATGATGATGCTTCACATGTAGGGCCCTCAGTCGACGTGTTAACGGTATAAACAATTCCGTTAATTGAAGCATAATTGGAGGTGTTGAGTGACCGCCGATTGATGGAGGGAAATTGCAACAATGGAAGATTTTGCTAAAACTACAGTACGAGTACATCGTTTATTAATGATTATCTTTATACGACTAAGGTCAGTAAAATATGGGTTCTGAAACATCTTTTTTCAGTTCTGAAACCGGTACGTGTGCTTTGTTCTACAGAATTTTTGGAGCTGTGTCGCGGAAAAAAATAAATAAGTTATCAACTTAATTGTTACAGGCTTAAAAAAAACATGGTCTTCTACTATTATCCTGAAAGTAAAAGAGAATCGATAGAGTGACGTTACAAGTGTATGGTGGAGAACGTAAGTTCATTTGAAAGTAGATAATAATAAGTTTAAAAAAATGGAATATCAGTATTTTTAATTTTAACGAATTGAAAATGTTGTCCGAGGTGAAAATATAGTACAATATAAAAAACCAATGAGAGATTCCTGAGACTTTAAGACGGCACTGAACTTAAATCAGATAGAAAATAATGATAGGTTTGAGCTATAAGATTAAGAATTAACGCCAGAGCTTGTGTATTAGAATCGCATGTAGATCAAATTGATAAATCTGTGTGTATAAATGGTTTTGAATGTCCATTAAAATGATTGGAGATGAATTTAAAGTAACCAATATAACTTACAGATTAACACTCTAGCAAAACGTCACAGTTAAAATATTCTTTCAACGTAAAATCCAGGATAAATTTTTACCGTGTGTTTTTATTTTGTCTCGATAATATTTTTTCAACTCTTCCACCATCGCAGCTTATAATGGATATAATGATAATTTCGACGTTCGTTAAAACAAACCGATAGTTTTAACATCCCTGGCGAGGCGCGGTGGCGGGCACATAGGGGTGGTCGTCGGAGGGGCGGGGGAGAGGAGAGCGGGATCGGACTGTAGTGAAGTAATTTAGCCCCGGCCCAGCGGGGGGCTCCACCCCGGGGGTCGCTGATGGCGGATCGCTGTCGCCGGCCGGGACGCCGTCCCCCCGACCCCTGACCCAGCCTCGGGAACCTGCGCCGGGGCACCGACGCTCGAACTTACGAGTTGACGGATATCGAAAGACGAATCGGGTACAAGTATTTTGTATGTATTGTATTTATACGTCAGTAATTATTATTATGCTTTTAAAAAGGAGAGCGTTCCACCTAACAGTATGGCATACAGTTCCAATTTTTTCATGAAACTGTTGTTTCTTTATCTTTTCGAGCGATCATTCTTCAATCAACAACGTATTTTATGTTCTCATCGAACATTATATTATATTCCCAAGGCTTCGGGTAGATCGAGGAAAAGTTCTAGTGTAAAGGTATAAAAATATCCGGATTTACATACGACCCAGATTATCTGGTAAGAGTAAGAAACAAATGTTTGTACAATTGTACAAAAAATTTGTACAATTTTCCATAGATAGCCTTCGACATCAAAAACCCGGAAAAAATTAACAAATAATTATTATATGCAGAAATTTTGATACAAGAATTATGGAGCATTTGAGATGTCTGCATAACAACAAGTATTCTGAATTTTTAGAAACAATTCTTTTGACATTAATAAGGGTTTATAAATTTTAATTCAGATACCATGGATTTACAGTTAGATAAATTAGAAATTTTAGAAATAAGTGTTAATAGTAAATTAAACATTATAATTAACGAAATTATTTTTTCAAATAGTTAACTTTAAATTAAGTTTTTACGTTAGTTTCTAATTAGTTACCCATCACTTGTATTTACAGTTTTATTTTATGTATATGCTTGTATTTTTAATTTTAGTATACATTGTATCCTGAAGAAGGGACCATTTGTCTTGAAACATGTTGATTTATCAATAAATAGTGGTTTAAACAAAGTGTTTTTCTTTTTTATAATTTGAATAATTATTGCATGAATTTTGAGAAGTAAATTAACAAGTAATTTTTATTTTGAAAGTACCAAGCAGAGAGGTGCATGTATTAGTATTAGTCTCTGTTTACGACACACAATTGAATTCCTTTAACTAAAAATTTTTTTTTAAAGCAAGCCGCCTGCAATCCCCCTTTCACCAAGACATATTGGGCTTCAAACATCTTCAATAAAATATACTGTGAGTCACTCGGGGAAAAAATCGTCTTCTTTGAAGAGAGCAAACAATTTTTGAGCTATCCTTCTAGCAATAAAATCTTCAGCATGGGCATCACATTTACTTTGAGCTGGTTACGTAGCAATTATTGAATATATATGAAAGGAGGCATTGGAGATATTTGTCTTTAACTACCTAAAATAAACTTTTAATATACAGATTGTGATTACAAAATATCTAAAATCAGACGGTAATAAAGATAAAGAAATATAATGTTTTTATTATTATATATACCAAATCTGATTGGCTATTTTTAAGTAGTGCATTTATCAAGGTAACATAAAATATATAAAAGAAATCAAAATAAAAAAATATAGATCTTACGCCACACTCTTCTATGAAAATTTTATTATTGATAAATAGATTATACTTGAAATATTACATACTAATACAAATTAAATTAATCAATTAGAAGGTGTACAAATTAAAAGTAATAATTTTATTTAAAATGTAATAATTTTATTTAAAATGGAATAACATATTATGTATCAATTTGAAAGAGCTGCAGCACATGGGTACGAAAACTTATCGTTAACTTACTCGGATGACGTGGTAGCGCATATTCCCGGATAGGAAAAAATCTTGATTTAAATCCCGGTGGCAATCAAAATATTTTTACGATAAATTTTACTTTATCTGTATATCTTTCTAGTCGATACGTGTAATTTGTATTAAAATATCGCAGAACTATGTTCTGAAAAACTGCAACTTCACATTAATAATGTGTTGTACTTAAAAATATTATATAATTATTCATTTATTATGTATATTATACTACTCATACTATTACTTATACAACTTAAAAGTTACGAACGATTCGTAACTGAATAAATATATCCGATAAAAAATACACAAAAAAAGGTTTTTTTTTTTAATGCATGCATAAATGAATGTGTTTTCATAATTTTAAAACATTTTTGATATAGAACCCGAACGTAGATGATGATGAGGAAGACGTGAAAATCAAATTGAAGGCATCGGTTGTAAAAACCGGAACTCTCGGCTCGCGGCGGGGTCTCTTAAAGCGTCATTCCATTAGGTGTCGCGCCGCGCCGTGAATAATGCTCCCGAATCGGAAAACGGCACGTGTAATTTACGGCGACAATCGGCCGCGGTAGCGCAAATGCACGGTTCGCACCGGCGTCACGCGTCAAGGGTTAGGGTCGACATTAATAAAATTATTTCACAATAGCCCTAAATGCGCATTCATAATTAGAGCGCCCCGACACAGCAGAAACGCGGCTGTCACGCGGAGTCCTCGACACCGCGTGAAACAATTCCGTGATGCAATTCTGATGAATAAAAAAAAAAAAACAACATTAATCAATTTAATTCCAGTCATCTTATTTAATTATCATAATATCTAAACCCATCTTATTTACAAATAATTTACACACCTAAAAATATATTTTTTTTACCTTATTTTCTCCAAATTATATACATTTTTAATACTCTTTAAATTTACCTAGCTATTTAAAACATGGATCTGATGTCAAAATATTCACATATATCATGTTAAAATATAGTTATTAAGGGGAACACATTCTTATCATGAAGTTGTAATTATTCAGAACATAGGTCTGTGATGTTTTTAATAAAAATTAAATGTATTAATTATATGTATTAATTATAAATACATGTATTACTTAAGTAGCTTGTTGGTGTAGTGGTCAAGACATTGGCCTAGTGATCTAATGGTTTGGGGTTCGCGCCTCGTTCCAGGACACCAGCAAGTTAGTCCTATTTTCATAGCACAAGCGTTTAGCTTAGTTTGAAAATAGTAAGAATATTGATATGACATGTAATCCATGTACGCATCTCTATTTTTTTTTTTTTAAATTAAAAGAAAAAGATATACATATAAAATCAATTTTATCGAAAAATATTGTTATTGCTACCGGGATTCAAACCAGGATCTTATAGTGAAAAGTGTAAGATGTAGGTTCGAAAATTTGTCGTCAATGTGTGCTGTAGTATAATCGGTTAATACACGTTCCCCAGATTGGAAGAGATTCAGGTTCGAATCCCGGAAGTAACAACAATATTTTTCGATGAAAATGATATTATATGTATGTCTTTCTAATGAATACATTTAATTTCTATTTAAAATATAGCTGTATAAAATATTCATATGATGACCACTACGCCACAGCAGCAATTGTATTTGAAACTGTTAAAACATTACATTATTTTATTATAATGAGACATGTTATTAACGAGTCATTAATTACTCAAATAGATAAGTTACTTTGTACATGAAATTGTAAATTAAAAAGTTGCGTAAAGATATTAATAAATAAACACTGACTTTTTGCATTTGAGTATGTATTACGAAATAATTGTGAATTTATGATAGTGAGATTACACAGCAGTAAAAAAAAATAATAAATACGAGAGCACCTTTTCAGAAAAATCTATTTTTTCAGCAAAAATATTATAATCTGACTGGAGGTAGGGGTAACATCGGTGTTACAGATATATCGTGTGTCTGATTTAAAAAAATATATATATAGTCAGATGAAACATACAGCTGAGTAGTACAGTGTGTCCCAAAATTTTTTTTTCATTTTAGTTCATTCACTGGACCAACGCATCAAGTCATAGAGTGGCGGGGGGTATGACGATCGCTAGGATCCTTCGGAATCCATCCTTCCGAATCGCATCCTTCGGAATCCGGTAGCTATGGAGCGTGTCCTTGCCAGTTGTCCGTAAAATATTCCCTGGAAAATTGATATACCGACGAGGTGACATAAACTGGCCTCCACGTAGCTCCGATTTGACATCAATGGACTTTTTCCTATGGGGCTATATTAAATCAAAGGTATACAGTAACAATCCTCCCTCTCTGGACCAATTAAAATAAAATATCTGAGAAGAAATGGCACCGATCACGGAGAATACGCGCAGAGCAGTTGCCAGAAATGTCGCAGGACCTTTGCGACACTTTTGATTTAACGACAGTTTCAATATATGCTATATATAATTAAATTAAATATAGTCGGGTGCCAACGAAAGGACTGTACTTCTCGAAACAGCACTCGTGACAAAAATAAAACTCAGCTGAGTGTGTAATACATAGTTTAGTTTATCCATAAATAAATTAAAATAATCATGTCGTATTACAAAATATCACCACATGACAATTAATAAATAACTTATAACCCAAATAACTGATTTTGAGTAATGCACGAGTTAACACGAATAAATCACAAAAAAAAGTAAATAATAAACAGCTAAATTTAATTAAGACCCTATTTTCAACAGAGGTAAATTTCACAATGTGTTTGTGTTAGTTTAATAGGTAATTCGTAGTAATCGACTGATAACGTATCATTTTAACTTCTGACAGTATATTTGATTGATTTTTTTTGTGATAGATGTCATATTTACAAATGATTTTCTTTAAGAAAAGTCTATATTTTATAAAATATTTATTTGACATATATACAGGGTGTAAAAGATCAAGTCCAAAATATTTCATGGGTTGATACCTGATTAAATTACGAGTCTAAAATGTTCAAGAGATATGTGATTTATCTCAACAATGTCGGAAAGATAAGCAATTAAAAAAATCGTATATATGCGATTATTTAGGTTAATTGAAATATTTTATTCATCAGAAATTATAATTGAATACAAAAAAATAAATGTCATCGGATTTCGAGCGGTGTGACTATTTTTTGTGAGATGATTTAGGGCTTGAAGCAAAGATATACATTAATAATGGAGCAATTTCGCGAATGTTTATTCCGAAGTTCATATACTTCAAGTTAAACATGATTTTGTAAAAATTTCAAACGATAATATTTTCCGTAACAGTGAAGAATTAGCACATATTCCTTGAACATTTTCTACTCATAATTTAGTCAGTTCCGTAAAATATTGTGCACTAGGTCTATTACAGCCTGTATGTCTTTGTTCAGCGTAAAATAATAACAATATTGATGCATTGTATTATTTGAAATGTGACTATCTTCGAGTAAAGGTTCTTAAGCAATATAATTATGTTTTTATTATTTTTCAGATTTTAAAATGTTTTGTTAAAAATAAAAAATTACTTCAGCCAATAAATCTAAAGAGAATGATGTTGATCTCACACAGTAGCATGATGCATTTTATTTTCATTTAATGTAATTCATTGAAGTAATGCAATGCCAAATTTGATATCACATCCCAAAATGTTACGCACCTTTTTTAGCCAAAATATACTTATTGAGAGCACGCAAACTATTTGGTTATATGCAATATAAAAATATTTTTTAATCAATTCAATGGCTAACCTTTAAATATCTCGAAACGAAAGAAACATGACTTAGACCACTTCCATTATAATAGGCACATGTATAATTTTTATGTTTACCGGTAAGTGTAGGTCAAACACAAGTTAAATAATTGAATTCCATTTTTGTGATTTTAACATAATATATTTATTAAAACTTACTAAATATATTTTTTAAATCCGTAATGTCATTGTTTTCAATTTTTCATAATAGAATTTACCTAGAAATCTTGGAAATAGTGTCATATCTTGAAAATAATATTTTTGTTAAAACATACCCAAAACCTGTATTATAAGTATCACAAATAAAAATTTTACGATTTCTGTGAAATAAGTTTATTTTCACGACCAATCCAAATATAGGGTGTCCAGCGGAAAAAATTCAATTATATTCAATTCAATATAATTGCTCGTAAACAATCAAGGTGAGTTAAGTGGGGGGGGGGGTATTATTCGACGCGCGTGATTTGCTGATTTGCCAGTCGCAATGATTTGACCAGTTTTGATTTGACCGTGATTTGCTGATTTGCCAGTCACTGGTAGTCAGTGCACCGAGCGTTCGCGTTTGAGCAATATTTAAAGTGCGGTGATTCATTGGTTTGTGCGCGTCGCGCTTTTTGTATTCATTTTAATATTCGACAAGTAAGTGATGGGCCGAGCACGCAACTTATCTGGTGATGGGTTCAAAAGTTCAGACAAGAATGGACAATGGTTAACCAAACTCCTCCGGGATCATCAGCGTCAGCAGCGACGCCAGAACACGTGGTTCAAATTCGACATGAAATTATACGCAATCCGCGTAAATCGATAAGGAGGATTGCAGCCTTTACTGGAATAAAAAAATCAACAGTGCACGTTATTTTGAAATATAAACTACAGTTTCACCCATACAAACTGTTATTTTGAAAAATACGTTATTTTGAAAAATAAACTACAGTTTTACCCATACAAAATGACTATTAATTACGTGAAACCTTAGCGAGAACGATGCTGAAACGTTTCGGAACAGCATGAACGCTTGGAAACATTTTGTTTACTAACAAGGCACATTTTCATATCGATGGCTATGTTAATAAACAGAACATGAGATACAGGTGCCCTGAAAACCCAAGGTAACGCCATCAAAAACGTTTGCATTATCCGAAAACGACAGTGTGGTGTGCAAATTCTGCCCGAGAGATAATTAACCCATATTTTTTTAACCAGCGAGAGACAGTCACTACTGACGTGTATTGCCGAATGATTGACGAGTTTTTGGTACCGCAACTGCAGCTGTTTACCAGATTCAACAACAGAACCCAATTTCTGCAAGATGGGGCCACTCCACACGCAGCCAGAATTTCAATGGAGAAGCTGAGGAGAATTTTTCCCAATAAATTAATCAGCAAGTACGGAGACATCCTGGGCGATTTTTTTTTTTTTTTGTAGGGATACTTAAGTCGAGAGTTTACAGCAACAATCGTCGAACAATTCAGGCCCTACAAGAAAATATCCGCCGTGAAGTTGCTGGCATTGAACAAACGTTTTGGTCTCGCGTGTTCGCAAATTTAAGAATCCGATTGCAAGAGTGTCTTGAGAGCAATGGACGCCATTTAGACGATATTGTTTATAAAACGTAAAATCCGCATTGTTAAACTCCATTTTGTACAAATAAAATATGAGAATAACATTGTACTTTTTATTTTATTTAATATTAAACTTGAAAATTTTCCGCTGGCCACCCTATCTATATACGAAACATTTAAACGGTAACAAGAAAAAAAAACGTGATTTTACAGCTCTCCTGAAAAACTTCATATTTTATTATTTTTTATGCTTTTAGTTTATATTTTATATGTACTTCAAGTACTAAACATGAGCAGTTCTGACAAATTAATTATAAAAAACCGACACACGGTAGGAAAGCTCGGAAGAAACCACACAATCACCTGTCACGCCCAATCTTACAATTTCAGGTAATAAAAATTGTCATGAAATAATGAATACGAGTGCTTGACAAGTTGAACTTTTAGCAGACTGCTTACAATTTTTTTTATTGTTCTTTGTCTTGAACCTTAATTTTTATAGTTTGTTTTGATCATTTATCTGGTTTTTTTAAATGTTATATATGTATATTCTATCAATTTCTATTTTTATACATATTTTCTATCAATTTTTATATATATATATATATATATATATTCTATTAATTCGTATTTTTATATATATTTTCTTTCACGTTCTATTTATATATATATATATATATATATATATATATATATATATATATATATATATATATATATATTCCATGTTACTTGTGTAACTACTCATGGTTTTTTTATACCTAACCAAGGGCATTTATTAATAAATAAATTTAAAAAATCCGAAAAAACAGAATTATATTTAGACAGAATACTGAATCCAAGGGCGCCTAAGTGTTGTAACATTATGAGCGTTACTTTAAATAAAAAGGTCTCAGTTAGTACAGTATCGAGTCATACGCTATTGTAAATGTACCTATTTTACATATTAAGGCACCATTTACATACACAAGGCATAACATACTATATTGTATACATTAAAACATTTTGTAACATTACAAAACTTGGAATGGGATTTTATACTAAAATGCCCATTCTCCTTTTATAAATAGGAATGGCACGTGGATAATAAATAGCTTAATGAAATAATAACCTAGATATACATTGGTACCATGGTAGTACCTTTCCATTGCCTATTATCGTAAAATGAAGTATTAGCCCATAATATAATAATTAACGAGACCGGCAGTTATTCTTATAATAATTTAGCGTAGCACATTATTTATGCCTATGATTTTCAAGAATGCATATCAGCTATATGAAATAAGAATTAAATGTATTAATTAGAAAGACGTACATATAAAATTAACTTTATCGAAAAATATTGATGTTGCTACCGGGATTCGAACCTGGATCTCTTTCCAATCTGGGGAAAGTGCATTAACAAACTATGCTATAGCAGACAGTACTTTTGACGAAAAATTTTCGAACCCACATATTACACTTTTCAAATTAATACGCCTATCGTTCCATTATTTGAAAGCCATCTACTTTGTTTTTACGGAATCTCAAATACCTTTGATTATCCCGATAGCAGACGCCAGAATTAACAATACATTTTTATTAAATCTTGGATACACTGATACAACTTAATACATTTAATTAGTATTTAAAATATCATAGACCGTCTGTTCTGAATAATTACAACTTCACAATAATAATGTTCTCTCCTTAATGAAATAAGAATTAATAAAAAATAATTATGCAATTTAAAAAAAAAAAAACAAATATTAAAAATTAGGTATAATGCCTGAACGGTGTCAACTGAGAGATAAACTCTGCATTGAAATAAATTTAAATAAACGATATTATAACCAAAGAGCAGAAAAGGGATGTAAATGTGTATGTATAAAATAAGAACGCTAAATTTATATGTGCAATATAAATACGGTAATATCTACACACCTCGCAGTCGTGGAAAAGTAGTTAAGGCGTCTGACGTTTAAGAAAAATTGAATTGTACACTTCTTTAATGTTAAGAAAACTATTTTATGGCCACATATTATATAAATAATAAGACAAAACACTTTGTTTAAACCACTATTTATTGATAAATCAACATGTTTCAATACCTATGTTATCTCCTTTAGGAAAAAATGTATACTATACTAAAATTAAAAATACAAGCCTAGATAAAAACAAAACTATAAAAATATAAGTGGTGGGAAACTATTATGAAAACAATTTTATTTATTATATACATTTTTTAGAAATCGTAGATACAGTAATAATATTATTTAAATGTACATAACAATGTTATATTATATATTCGAAAATGTGATTCCAAATATAATTGTACGTACAAACCGCAAAGGCACACGCAAAGCGCAAAGCGCCGAGGAAAGGTTTCATCAGATATGTTAATAAAACGACGGTACACGTAACATATAAAGCTGGTATGGGGTGATAATTTATGCGTGTCTACGTGATTGGTAAGTATTTTATTTTTCAATCCGCATAAACCAAAATAATTTAGTATTTTTTCAACCTTCGTTTTCTCCCTTAGCTGCCAAGCAAAAATGACACTTTCTATGCGTTACAACGTACACTGTAACACGAGGTAATCTAAAAACTCTTTCAATATATAGTCGTTTGTTCATGTTAGGTTGATACAAATATACATTTTATCATCATGTCAATATTTGGTAAAGGTCAAACGAAAAAAAGGTAATAGAGCCTAAATCAAATCTTTAAAATAACCTCTAAACAATAAATAATCACACAGTCTTTACAAAAAAAAAACCGACAAGTGACATATCTTATTTAAAGACCTCCGAGCATCACAAGCTTACAAACACATTACAAAAGGAATTTCGGATGAATTTCTCAACAAATTGGAATGTAATCCACCGAAATGTGATATTATTTTTTTCGATTTATCCCCGCCGGCCCCGCACTCCCCGGGCATATTTGTTTTGTGTGTAGAAGAGACAATATGAATATAGGAAAATGACAGTTCCAGCCCGCTCCGACGGCGGGTCCGTCGCCATTGTTAGCATTGACGTTGAGATGGGTAAAATGCGCACGGAGGTAGCGCTGGGGTGGAGCGGGAAGAAGGCGAGATAAGGACGGAGTAGGCCCCGCCAGGGAGGACCATTTACATAACAAGACGTCCGCTTACCTTGTCCGGCGTATTGACCGAGTTATTACGGCGGTAATGATGCAACAAACGCTCCGAGTAAACTAAGCGGTCGCAGGTCGGCGGTACAGGTATTAAGATGTATTAGCGTACGAGCACGGAGACAGCCCGCGCGTGGACTGAGGTTACAATTGTGTAATATTCGTGGGAGCCAGGATAAATTATTAATTAATTATACAATACGAAAGCATTTAGGTGAAATTATATCATCGTTGACCGTACGAATGTTTTCAGTTTTTTTTTTCAGATACGGGAACACAAAAATTAAATTAAAATAAACAATAATCAATTTAATTATTTATCGAATGTAATAAACACCAAACAAGTTAAATAATACAAAGTACGAGGGCGAGTCCAAAATTGTCTACACTTTCGCCATAAGACACCTTCAAGGTTATCATACTGCCTTCTGCGCATGATGACGCATGACGCACAAGACGCGGTCACGTGTGCGAAATTTGATCCCGATCTCCTTATCATTAGCCTTCCGGCTATTACAGTATAAACATGTACGCTCCGCTAGCAGTTTGCACCGATGAATAACAACCAACAAAAAGTGACACGATTTCTCTGGTCGGAGGGTGTGAAAGGGGTTTTATCACATAAAAGCGTTTTTTGTGGATCGAGAAGTTTAAAAGTGGCCGGACGAGTGTGACGCACGAAGAGGGAGCAGGACGCCCGTCAACCTTCACCACGGACGACAAGATTCAGCAAGCTGGAGAGAATTCTGGCGAATAGGTGAGTTACCATCGGTGAGGTAGCGTTTTCTTTGAACATCAGTTATGGCTCTGCCCATCAAATCATCCACGACTGGCTTGGCTTCCGTAAAGTCTGTGTAAATAAATTGTAGAACAAAAAATCTAGATAATTTTTAACTTGCCCTCGTAATTCTAAAACCAAATTTAAAAAAAGAATAAGAGAAAGTCATAAAGGAATTGTTAAAAAATTATTATGAAGAGTAAATAAAATAAGTAACAAAAAATGTTAATAAATAAATGTGTAAATAAAAATATATTGATATAATCTTGTACACGTGTGTCGTATTTAGCTTTATTGAATGGCACAGGGCGGTTTTACTAGTTAGACGTATCAATGTTCAATATTTAAAAAAAATGTGAATATTTTAGATATAATCAATAATAATAATAATAATGATGGATAATTTGTATAGCGCCATTTTTGTAAAAACTTTCACCTCAAGGGCGCTTTACACATAAACTGTTAATAGTTTTACATTTTTTTTTTTTTTTAATTAATAATCGTTATTTTTACTTATGGAAATGATTTTTTGAAAAGGTGCGTTTTTAGTTTTTTCTTAAATAAAGTCTCTGATGCACTGTTCCTTATAACGGAAGGCAAAGAGTTCCACGCTTTTGGACATTTATAAAATTATATAATATATGTTATAAATTTATAAAAAATGGTACGACAACAGTACGTTATATGAAATAAATCACCTATTACAAGTAATGAAACAAAGTTCAAATAAAATAATCTAACCTAATTTAACCATAAAAAGTAGAAGTAATAATATACACGGAACACCTTTGAACATATGTAAAACTATCCGTTCTGAATTAAAATGGCGAAGAATGCGATAATGCCATTAAAAATTAAAATAGTCACGTTCATAAAAAATATGTTATTTTAATATATTCGGCGAACTATTTTGGAAGCGAATAACTTTGGGATAACCAATTTGACAGCGAACAATTATGAACGAATAATATTCCGGATACCAAATACATCATACATAACTAACTGAACTTGAATGATTTTACACAAATCGTAGGTTTCTAAAACACAGAGATGTCTGAGAAGCAGCATGTTTTTAGCATTTTTAAATCGAAAATGTCATGAGTGTAAAATATACATGATATTCAATTCTACAATCTCCTGATCCGAGGAAGAAAATAAACAAAAATGTAGGCTGTTTAAATGTACAATATATTATTCATGAAATATGTAGATTAATATTAAAATTTCCAGTAAGCACAAAAACGATTCGATCCAAAAGACGAAATTTGTTCACGTTGCGCCAAAAAGAATTTGAAAACAAGAATAAGAATACAAGACAAAAACAATAATTTGAATAAATAACGATAAAACGATTTATAGATATTTACTGCGTTTTCGTAAATAAATACTGAAAATTTGATGAATTCATTTTAGATACCTAGTGTATATAAGTTTCACTTCACTAAACCCTGCTAATCCGGAGACCTATATATAAAATTAACGTTAACTCCTTTCAATTCGGGATTAGTTTATAAGAAAACAAAGTTTTCATTTGTTTGTCTACCAGTTTGCAGATTATTGATTAGCGAATACGCGTTCGGTCTAACAATTCGCGCGATGGATTCCGAGACACATGAGTCGATTTTAGATTATATTTAGTGACTATAGTGGCTACAAGCGTTCTTAATTGTTACACGTAAACATTTCATTTGTGTCATCGTCGCCTTTTATTTGAATACGTTACCTGATGGCCATGAAAACCTGCAATTGTGTATATACCTTTATCGGTTGAGTTACCCAAAGAAATAAGTTATCACATTTGAGGTACCCAATTAACATACACTGTGCTTTCTGAACACCGTTCTCTATGCATTCAAGTACCTACACTTCGAGATGTCGTAGTGTAATTTTGAACAATTGTTCGTGTTATTAAAAGAGCATAAGTTTGAGAATTTTTTATTAATTTTAATATTTAATGTCAGCTAATACAGTATCTAATTGCTCCTCAAATTAGAGAGTAATTAATTTTTAAATGTAGGTCCATCAATATTTATTGTTTTGTACGCGCGCTTTACAATTTTTTAACGTTTAAATATTTCTAAGCGTTTTATTGTGATGTGTTTACATCTGGAATAATGCAAGAGTAAAATTGAACGATATATTTCTATTTCATTTTTAAGTGAACGTGCCTTCATACTTTTGATTAAAAGGTTTTAGTTTCCGTTGTAATAATTTAAAAGCGCTCTATTTTAGATTTGATACAAAACTATTTTGCTTTTGGGGGTATATAAAATAAATGGAAAAATGTGAAAACAATTCAAACGAAGAAAGTTTAGCGGAAAATATTATTGGATCTAGAAATATTATTAAATAGACTTATTAGCAGAAAAAATGTTTCCTGTCACACTATCCAAAGAATTACAAATTAATAATAAAAAAATAAAAACCAATTAATATTCATGGAAGATATGAAAAACAAGGTAAACCAGAACAGATGGGAAAATAATCCGATGTACAGTAGAGATTGCAAAGCTTCCAGCAAAATTGTTAAGTAAAATTATCATGAAAATTCATTATTAATATTTAATAAATTTATTTTTATTTTTTTATATATATATTGACATACATATTTTTGTTCTAACAGAGGTGAATACATAATAAACTGGGGTGATTTTAAAACTTATTTGATTCTTTAGGGGCAATATACTCATAGTTTATTGTGTGGAATGGAGTAGACTTCACCTCTGATATATACAGCGTTGTCCTGGCTACTTTGCTAGATTGAAGTCTGTGTTAAAGCAGACAGTTTTTTTTTCGTGCTGTTGTGGTATTATTTAAGTCATTGAGAGGAATAAAAAGAGAATTACAAATATGTATAAAAAAAGCAAAAATAAAATTTTAAAAATGTAGTGGGAGTATTGTAGGACTATTGAATTATTAGTGTAGGTATTGTATAACTTATATTAGGATGTTGGATAGCCATGCTTCTGATTCATCTCTACCTGATTGAATCATATATTGGGTCCATATTTGTGTAATCTTACTGGAATTCCAGTTGGTACTGAGTGTGTTGTATAGTTTCGGAGCTAAGAACAGGTAGAATCTTTGATAAAATGTCGTTGTTGCTCTCGGAACTGGTGTGTAGATGTTTGTTGTTCGTTTTGTGCTGTGTCCATGATTTATTGCTTGAGGAGAGTTGTTGTAAGCATGGAAATATTGAACTAGTCTCAACATAAAGATTTGTCTTATATCTAGGACATTGTACTCTTTATATTTATGATCTGATGGATATCTAAAGCGACGACTAATTATTATTACCTTGAGAATTGTTTTTTGTGCTTTTCTGGCCGACTACAATATTGTTTATGCTGCTCCTCCCCAAACTAAAATAGCACAGTGCAATTCATTAACTTTGTTTTTAATCACTGTGAGCTTTAATATACATATTCACCAAACAGGTTTAGAAATATATCACTTTCTTATCAGGGTGAAAAATAACTAAAACCATATAAATGTCAAATTATTCTAGTGTTTTATATTCATTTATTAAAAAATATTAGAATATTAATTTTAAAATTATTTATAAAAAATCTAGTACCTGTTAAATTGTTACGATGATGAAAGATGTGGAAATTGACCTAATGATCCGCAATTATTGAAAAAAAAAAATAGGATAGGACTTATGGTTATGTGTGATTTTTGGTTAATTTTTCACCTTTTACTTATTTTCAACGATACTAAATTATTTTATTGCGTTAAATATAGATAAAATAATATTTATTGTGGGCAAGTTGTGGGTTCAGTGACGGGTGTCTAGAAGGTGTAACAGTTCAATTTGTATGGCGAAGACCAAATAAATGTAATGCTGAGACCTGTAGTGAACATGCGAAATATTCTCCTGCAACGATGTTAACCTTTCCCTAGCCACACAGTAACATAGGTCTACCGAGCCAATCAAATTGTATTTCTAAAATATATTATTAAACTTACATTTTACCTAGTTCTAAAAAAATCATTTGCGCTTAGAAATGACAAGTGGAAAACCAATTATGTAAAACGAATCATAATAAAAATAATATTTTTTTAATTCAACGCTATATAAAATTGATGCGTTGCATACTATCTGCGTTAAAAATACCACGTGAAAAAGATCACAGGTTAATTTAAATGAAGAGAGGTAAAGATGAAGATTATGTTAGATGGGTCTTTTAACGAATGCGTTATATGAATAACGTTTGAGAATAAAAGGTACGTATTCAATTATTATATTAATCATTTCTTATTATATTTATAGTAATTATAAAATTAACTATTTTAAAGTCATTTAAGGATATAAAAGCATTTTTTTCCCAATTAAAGTGCTTACAAAACTCAAATATCTTGCAGTAACACGAGTTGACAACATGGCTGCGTAGGGTATTTTTACCATGGTATTGTAAAGATTAACATTATGCAGTCAAGTTTTGTTTTGTAGAAGGAACAATGCACCAAAAATTCTGTAAGGGAGTTCTAGAAACAATTATTAATTCACAACCTTCTACCACACGTTTGGCCTAGTGTCCAAGAGATCGAAACTCGATCCTCAACCCGGAAGACCGGGTGGGTATTTCCAGATTATTAATATGATTATAACGAAAGTATTAAAAAAATGTTACAATTCGTCTTATTGACGAGTAAATTTGTTCATATTATAATTACGTTACCAACTACCAGAATAAATAAATTTTAAAACGAGTATTGGACTTAATAATAAATCTATGAATATAAAATTAAATGTATGTCTCTTTATATAATACTACACCCTTTGACTGATATAAACCAAATTATGCGTTAGAAGTTATCCTTAGGACACTACAGAAAATAGGAATACCTCCTTCCCTAGTCATCCCCACCCACTCCCTCCCACTCACTCCCTGTGATATAAATGTATTATATATTATATTGAATGCCATCTGTCCCAAATTTTGCTGAGTAACACTCCAAGACCCTGAAGCAAATGTAATCGTCCCACACTACTCCCTGACATCCCACCATCCCCCTACCAAATTTTGCATACACACCTACACTCTTTAGGCAATTCCGACCACAGATTGTTTATTATAAGTTATGAAATATAAAAAACTATTATAATTAAACCAACGTTATTATATTTCTGAAAAAATGAAGGAAAGTTTTTGTTTACGCGCTTTTATAAATACTTCGATAGGTAGGCCTGATATAAAATTTTAAATATGTGTGTTCTTTTTGTGTGGATTTAAAAACAGAAAACAAAAGCGAAGCTGCTACTGGGAAAATATTTTTTTGCGATTCGGACGGACTTTTACGGCGGCGATATAAAAACATTTTATATTATATATTTTTGGATTATCGGTTGTGAGAAGGTTTTTGGTGGCTGACCAGCAGATTTATGACGTCGGCGTCAACCAGCACAGGTTCACAAAGGTTTGTTTATTTTGGATTTGCATAGATTGAATTACTGTATTCAACATTACCTATAGAAAACTCAGAACTAGCTATCGAAGTATTTACGGCAACAGTTTTGTTTTCGAAACACTCTCACACCACCAGCAGGACTTTTCTATTGCCGATAGACTAACTACAAATTTAATAATACTATTTCATTTTAACATACAGATCTATACAATAAATGATACACGGATGCACAAGTACTCAAATATATAAATAATCCTTTAAGCTTAACTGTAATCACTAATAAGTTCCCACAGTACAATATTAGTGAATATCTTATTTGACTAATTCCATTGCGGTAATTTAATATGCCATCGTGTACAGTTTCTTTAATCACATTTTTAAGGTATTTAGTTATAAGATAAAATAAATGTATTACGTTATGTATTGCATGTGGTGTTAACTTTTATATGATATATAAAATCTCAATAAATTATGATACATTATTATAACGAGTTCCTACGACCCTCTGCCATGAAAGTAATTTTAAAGAAATAAATTAATATAAATATGTATAATATTGTAAAACCGTTGTGATATATTTAAAACATTTTTTGTACCATTAAAGTGTTGCTTCGTTACCCAGAAAAGATTAGCCGTCCGTAAAATGAAAAATAAAAAATCCCCTTCACGGAATTGTCGCACTTTTTCTTCGCTTTTTTGTATCATGTTGGGAAAAATTTGATTCCCACAACGTCGCCGAAACCGGGAGCTTCACATTTCAGATTTCTTCTAAAATCCTCGACGTCTGGGCGGCCGGGGTGGGCGGCCGGGAGGCGGGCAGAGCGCCGAGAGGCGGTGGGCGGAGGGCCCGGCCCACACACTTGTAGGATTTCCGCCTTTTTCCTATTCCACACCCACCGAGCCAGCCCGGCGGAGGGACGCGGAGGAGCGCGGAACCTCGCGGCGGCGGAGGTTTTAAGTCCGTTCTGGAAACGGGGCTTACCACCTGCAGACCGTCTACAGGTGAGTTGTACGTGCGATTCTGCGTGTGTATTAAATAAATAGTAGCCGTCGGATATCAGACCAATCAAAAATATGTTATAAAAGGTAGGACCTCTGAACGTAAACTCTAAATCAACGGTTTTAGAAGTCATATTAAAAAATAAGTATGTTTTTAATACTTAAGTAATATTTATTTCCATTTAATCTGCTAAACTGATTAAACTATTTAAAAATTATATTTTGAAAGCTTGGGCCTTTTATCGAGGATTTTACAATTTAGGTCTATTGTTGCCTTTCAAATATTATGTATTTAAAACATGCTAATAAGTCCTAAAAAAAATCTACTTTCGCTTTTTTGAGAAAACATCTCGTTTATATATTTATCATAAAACAAATAACTAAGATCTAATAATTTATAATCAATCACGAAAAACATATATCGACCCCCCTACGTAAAGTATTGTAAGTAAAAAAATGGCATTTTTAATCGTTCTAGTATTTTGCACGAACATATTTGATACATTCTTAAATAGCTGTAATTTTGTAATATTATGTGTATTAAGATCACATTATAGAATACAATATATTTTTTGAAAAAATCTATCACGTAAATAAGTATCAAATACATGCAAAATAATAGAACCATTAAAAATTAAATTTTTTACATACGATACTATACCTACAACTATTTAATTAGTAAATTTTAATTACATTTAAAAAAAATTAAAGATTAATCGATTAAAAAAATATACAGAAAAATCTATCAATTGCAAAAGTATTTAGTTACCACCGGGATACGAACCCGGAACTTTCCATTATCGAGGAATTGAGTTATAAATTTCGCTATGTTAACCATTTAAGTGTGCGAAAAATTTGACACTTCAACAGTTATTTTTATAAACGATACATCATAACACAATTTTTAAATAGCTATCAAATTTATATTTTGCAATGAATCTCAAAAACTTTTGACACGAGGAAAAATCAAACGATTTTATTTAATTTGGAAAATTTTCGACACCAAACATTTTACATTGTCAAGTTGCAATTTTAAATCATTGTTTAATGATTTATAAAACAAATTATACGAAACAATTACTAAGTATACAGAAAAAAAAGTGATACAAGTGATACGGTTTACAAAGCTCGCAATATCACCCGATAAGGAGATAAAAATAAACTGATAAACATTAGACTGGCTACTTCAAATGTCTTAGCGATATATTTGTTCTCGGTACCTTTCTTCAAAATACTCCCAGCTAAGAACATAAGCTACTCGGGTTTACCATACAGTAAGAGAGGAAATGAGAAACTCATAAATCAAAAGCACGCGAAAACATTTCATTCTAAGGCAGCACACCTCGGCGCTTCCCTCTATTATCGGGATCGGTTTACAAATACCGAATTTTGGAGATTTTGAGGGCTCTCCTCAAACGGGTAAATATGAAAAGTTTATCAATCCGGGTGGGAGGTGGCTGTTGAGAACAACAGATAGACGAAGGCGGTGGGGATACGGAACACTTGAGGATTTCCCGTTTATACATACAAAAAAAATACAAAACGCGTGTATATAACGAAAAAACCATATGGATAAATGCTTTCCGTACAACAGTGTTTTCCAATCTTTTTACTAAAGAGGCACACTTGATCTTCTGTCATTCTTCCATCGCACACTAAGCAACGAACAACAATAGCACATTACAGCTTGAAATTGACCTTGGCTGATTCAACTTTCACTCTCCTCTGTTTCTAGCTATGCTTCGCCCATCACCGACCTCGAGAACATCCAGATTTTTCCGGTTACTCTCCAGCAAAGGAGCCGCTGATTCCCAATTGTCCCTTTGGGCTTCGACGACGTCAAATCCTTCATCGACAGAGTCCAAGTGTCTACTCCGTATACAAACACTGGTCTAATAAGCATCGACAGAGTCCAAGTGTCTACTCCGTATACAAACACTGGTCTAATAAACATCAAAATAAAAATAATTTGACGACACAAACATTGTCAACTCCGTGCGATTGACAAAAGTTTTCACTTTATTCAGTAATGCGCACATTCGGTTAACTGAGTTGACATTTCCTCTAATTATGTGAATATAGTTCATATTTTAAGTATTCCTCCGTAATATATTTATGTATTGGATAAAATAATTACAATATATAAGTATTTACCATACGCAACAATTAAAAATATTTTCTCGAAGAACTTGACGTGAATTTTGTCGATACAGGATGTGTACGTGTGCACGAGGCGCGTGCTGCCGGATGCCGATCTGCACTTTAGTAGCAGAGCGTGGGCTGGCCGAGTTAGACGTATCTTTATTTTGTCGTTCGTGATGATCAATGTTTTTTCGTATTTTTAGCACTTTTACACAATAATTTATATATATATATGCAAAAGTCTACATATGCATTGAGTTAACAGCATCGGAATGCTTGTTTTTATTTTAGCACTGGAAGGGAAGGGTTAACAACGCAGCTCGCAAAAATTCGGCGGTAGAGTACGGGCAGGACAAGGGTAAAAAATAGACAAAAATGGTTAATTGCGCATTAGATCGGCCAGTTTCCTGACCGTGCTAAACTAATACACAAGTAGTCATCTGCATAGGTGTAGGTTATGTTATTATATACTTTAAAGGTAAACTTAATAAAAATTGCCGACACACTAGGACGACACTCGCGGGACACCCTATGCAAAACATTGCCTTAGTCAAGTTCCAGATTATATTAAAATATCAGTGCTCCTTATTCAAAGAATACAAATAATATGCATATGTACTCGTACATATGATCACACAGTATTTCTAAATAATAGATTTCTGCATATTAATTAATATCTCAACAGGCATCTCTTCACATTCTCACGCATTCTTTTCACATTCTAGATTATTTCGTCTGATTATTGCAAGTATCGCTCGTATTCGTTAGTATTTCGATGCTAATATACGAGGGCCAGTCAAAAATTATCAACACTTTCGCCATAATACACCTTAAAGGTTGTCATACTGCCTTCTGCCCATGCGTGTTTAGAGTTGATCCCGATTGCATCATTTGCCATTTCTAAACATGTTCGCTCAGTTAGCAGTTTGCACTAAGGGGAAACACAACGAGCAGTGATACGATTTCTCTGGTCGGACGGTGTAAAAGGGACTTTATCGCGTAAAAGTGTTTTTTTGTGGATCGTGAAGTTCAAAAGTGTCCAGACGGTGTGACGCACGAAGAGGGAGCAGGAAGCCCGTGAACCTCCGTCACGGATGACAAAATTCAGCAAGCTCGAGAAATGATTCTAGCGAATTAACTTTTGCGGTTTACAATTTGCAATTGCAATTTGTTTAATATTTAATTATATAATGAAGTTATTTATGCATAAAGAAATATTAACTGATCGACTAAGCATGGAATGAAAAGCTGATAATTTTTGAGAAAACGGATGATTAGAAGTATTTAAGTGTATTTTTATTCTCCCTTAGATGATATTAAATTAGATATATGTTCATTATATATGCTAGAATATGTTTTTATTTTATTTGTATTGTGATATCGTGCGGCGCGTGCGCATTAGTAATGAAACTGTGATCACAGTCACAGCTTTCAATCACTGATATTATCGAATACCAATCACAATCACACCAATGAGTCAAGAATATCATTTTTCTCATCATTAGTGTAGCTTTCCTTGATAGTTGTAATTAGTAATCTTAGCTTATTTATGCGTTTGAATACATCTTGTAATGTGATCAACCTAGGCCTTACACTGGTATGGTAATATTTTTTTTATTTTCTCCCCCAGCGCACAAATAATAATAGCATTTGTATTTAACCTTTTAAATGCCATTAGCGCGTTAACACGCCAAACTTTGTACGTAACGCCAAGCTATAAGCGTGTTAATACGCACTTTTGGATCTTGCATACTTGCAGGAAATAAAGTTATAATTTTAAATCATTTTGCCATCCGTGAATGACAGGTCCCAGCTTTTGATAGATAAGCCGAGACCCTTAAAGCCTAGTTTAATTTCAGTGCCGATAAATCGGCGTTTATTTTTATAATAACATTATTTTAATAGCTTGCATTAATATAAAAATCCTTAATACAAATATTATAATTCATTTCATTTACATGCAAGCTTGTTGGCTGCTTCCTATCTCGCTAGGTACATATAAAGTACCTGTTTTGAGGTAGGTAGTCATAAAATTCGTTAGTTAGAATATATGTTGGAAGTAAGGTAATAAATTAAATTAAATGGTAAAATACAGAAAAATCAAAAGAAGCCAAGCAGAGATAATAAGTAAATTGAATAAAGTAATGTTTTTGATACAGACTAAAGATATGTATGAAATAAAAGAAAAGAAACAAGCAGGGAGCAAACAAAACATGATAAGTACGAGGTAGGATGTAACGACAAATCGAATTATTAACCCATCGGTGGGGTAGAGTCTTCTTTGAACATTGGTCATGGACAAATCATCCACGAAGAGCTTGGCTTCTGTAAAGTCTGTAAATAAATTGTAGAACAAAAAATGTAGATAACTTTTGACTTGCCCTCGTAGACATCAGCCCTCTTAATATTGTTATCAGTAATTATTATTTTTCTCGCACACCGCGCACACACTTTTAACTATGAAACGAACAGATGATTTTTTCTTCTGTAACTACATATCGAAGAAAATCTATTCATATGTACTTTGGACTATCCGTGCACACATTAAAGAAATAATATAAATTTACATTTTGATGTAGAAACAGAGAAATCCTGAAGAATGTGGAAGGAGAAACAGGGACAAATTACCCATCAACAAGAGACGAAATGTGAACAGATCCTCGTTATACATATGGTGCCCTAAATAAAGTTCGAGTCGAATTGGGACATGAAGTTAACGCAATTGTAAGCGATTTCAAGAGCTGACGTGAGATATAAGCTCGATTACACTAGATGGAGAGACTTTTCTCACCTCAGATTTGATTCCCAAATATATAAAATCATCTATCTTTTTTCATTTACATAGCAATATTTTCTTCATTCGTTTCAAGGAATAATTAATTCTTTTAAAATTAGCAATATTAACATTGTGGTTAAATTCATATTTAAGATAAGATAATAAATAAAAAATATGAATAATTAATTACCTACATTACAAACAAGAAAACAGTACAGAATTTTTTTTTATGGAAGATATGTTTCGTATTGGATACATCAATGATTTTTCATTACAATTGTTATATGCCCGCAGCTTTGTTATAATCTCCCCGCCATTATATACCGAGTCAGTCAACACAGTTATCTTCTGTTCTCATTCTAACACGAATAACTCATTGTTTGTATAGTCGAGTCCAAAAGCCTAATGTATTTTTTTTTTCATATATTTCTTAAATAGTTACAAAATGTATTAAAAGTGGATAAAAAAGTAAATACAAGTGGATGGAATAAAAAGGTAATTGGTATCTAAAATGCCATTGTATATACCAATTAGAAACCGGCAAACGGTGGTGCGTAGATAACAGAAAAGGTCAGGTTAGATCAGATTCAAAATATCAAAATAGTGATAGGCAGTTAACATGAAAGATCCCTAGGGAGCAATGGAAAATATTTTCTAGAAATATTTACGTAACTAGAGACGTACATATATATCTGTCGACAAAGAATTGACTAATAAGGATAGTACATAAAAATACAATAACAATAACTTTAAAATACTTATTCGTTATATCATTTTATTTTTGGTAACTGAATTAATTTTTTTTTAAATATTGGATTTAACAATTTGATTATTTAGTATAAAAACAACGTGCATAACATATCCGAGAAAGTCTTCAATTTAAAGTAGCTACAATTATACAGGTCCTGAGACATGATGAGAATTATGCATTAACTTCTACTTTCATGCAAATAAAAAATAATCATATAATACTGTAATGCCAAAGAGAGCAGCATCCATCAGTAATGATTTTTATTATTTTTATTTGAACCAACACGTGACATATAATATATTATAAATCTATTGATCTGAAATTAACATAAAGTTACCCGAATTTGAAAATTATAAATAACCACAAATTAATAAAACTGAGATTCCTTCAGAATTGAATTTATCAATAATAATATATTTAGAAAATAACTCATTTAATGATTTAGTAAACCATTTATTTTTATTTATTTATCAAAAAAGAAGAAATACTGAAAAACAGCATACACAACTGCAAAAAAAAATCATAATTTATACGAGATAACAAAAGATTTATATTAATTTATTATAAAAACGAGATTCATAGATTAATTATCACCTTAAAAAAATGCATGTGTTAAAGTATACAAAAATAATATAAATATATAGATAGAATAATTAAAATGGATTAAAAATAGATTAATTCAAGAATGATGCGAGATGCATGGGTTCTAATATGTTTTGTAATTATTGTGCACGTATTATATATGTATATATATATATTAAAAAATACTATTACTCATTTACTTTTCCGAGATAAGTTTATAGAACTACCATTGTATCAAAAATTGTCTTCTTAGATTGTTAAATTATATAACTGTTCCTTTTTACAAATTACCCATGACATTAAAATACCATTACTGTTGAAACTGAATGGTTACTTAGAATAGTTATAAGTATTCAAAATATATAGAGATCCTCAGAATTCCGATGAATAACGTCTCTTTTCACCTCATGTAAATAAAATTGTATAACTGCTCCCACTATAGTTATAAATACAAGTTGTTGAGTTAAATTGTTAGATTGAAATTGCCCTTACAAAACGAAACGCGTCTCAAGTAAATTAAAGGAGTAGAATAAAAAAATGTGATTTATTCCCACACATATGATACTATTACCTAATTATAATAAATTTAGTTCATTCCCTCGTACGTACCCCCTTTGCAAAAACGTACAAACGTGGTTTCACCCTTTATGTGTAGTATATTATAAAGCGATATTATTTGATAAATAAAATATCGTCGAACACCATTTTCACAGATTCATCAAAATGAAAAAAAATCAAATTACAAACCTACAGAACCGATAATTTATTTCATCGAATCCTATTCACGGTATAAATATGGCGGTTTTCGGCAACCCTGCTCCCACAATGGCGGATTTTTCTACAAAATACGATACTCGAGGGCGCTTCACAATAAAACGTTATTGTTTTGTAAATATGTTTGCAAAGATACGCGATGGATACTCACGGATACGAAGCACTTCCCTTCGATAGGTTTCCCCGTAAGTACATTCGTTCGTTTGGGTAAATAAACGAAAACACTAACCCTTGATATGCTACGCTCAAGTTGGAGTGACCGAAGATATATGTTGATCATAAAAATGTTACAAATAGAAAAACACCGTTGATTTTTAAACCGGATTTTTTTTAAACAATATTTTCAAAACATTGTATTTTATTTAATTACCAATATTTGTTTGATACACATGTTTTTCTTCTAACGAGCATATTCGTATTTGGATTGAGGCACAGACCAGTAAATGAATATACATGAAGTAAAGTGTACGCATAGAAGAGGGGTTCGGAACGTTAGTTGTGAGACGAGGGGCATTCTACACACTATCTACTATTTGTGGAAACATAAATCCGATAGTTGATGACATGTTTATGTAACAGTAAAAGTATTTACTCTTCTAAAATTAAATCTTTGTGTAAACAAAACGTATTTTTTACATTAATGCATATTATATTGTCACCGTTTAAATTTTCGTTCCAATCGAGTCATATTTATATTTTGAAAAGTCGCCGAGCTATTTGATTGCGTAAATGGTACCAAAATGAAAATATTGAAACAATGAATTTTCGTTAGCTCATGTCTATATATTTGGTAGTCTGTGGATTGGGGATATAATTTTACATTCAAACTAAAACCATCATTGAAAGTACATGAAAATAACGCCTAGTTTATTTTATTAGGATAAAAAATAGTAGATTATTGACAATAGTAGTAAAAAATCTATAAATTATAAAGAAAGTATTTATAGTTCATATTGTGAATGTTTTAAATATTACTTATTTTGAAATTTAATGGATTTTTTTAAAAAATATATAAGGTAATGAACCTAAAATCTTGGGTTATAATCATTGTGAAATATTTACCATTTTAAAAATAGTTAATAATAATCAATTTTTATATAAATCACAGATAAAATATAATGATAATAATGATTATTTAGGATTTTATACATATATAACTTTTCGAATCAAATATCTAAACATCTACCACGAAACATTAGACAGGAATTTTATACAAATAATAATATAGGAAATTTACTTATAAATTCTAAAGACAAAGATGATAAATTTAACAATTCTAGTGTCTATAAACTTAGTTGCAAGGATTGTGGTGCATTTTATATTGGTAAAATTGGTAGAAATTTTAATATAAGAGTAAAGGAGCATTTGAGATGTTTGAACAATAGTAGGTTTTCAGAATTTTCTAATCATTTGATAGAAAATGGTCATGGTTTTGATAAATAATTGGGATTGTCAATTTTGCATGTAAACGGTGTTAGTTATAAATTAAATAATTTGGAATCGTTGGAGATAAATAAAGCGTGTAATAGTAATCAAAAAATTATAAAGAACCAATTAAATTTAACTACGAGTACCATTTTAAAAATTTTTCTCCTAAAAATTATGATACTCTTAATACTCCTAAGTAACAATTGAATTATGTACTAAACTAATTTTTTAAATAATTATTGTTTTTTAAAAATAGATTCTGATAAAGAAACAACATATTTTGAACATTCTGAAAAAGAAAATGGTATTTTTCGACACCGGTAGATGTATTTAAACTCAATAAGTGGTTAATAAAACAAAGGAAACAAATAAAAATAAATTTATTAAAACCACTATCTGTTGACAAATCAACATGTTTCGATACCGTATCTTCTTCAGGAAACGATGTATAATAAAATTAAAAATGCAAGCATAGATAAATTTAAATAGATACTTTAGTAATTAATTTATTGAATCGAGTATTTTGCCAAAACTTATTTCGCATTTATCGATTTAAATCACCTTAACATAGAAATTCCAGTAAACACGTGAAGATTATGTTAATTTCAGCAAGGATCAAATCTATGCCGCAAAAGAGCAGAAGGGTCGTTAGTGCAACCAATTTCAAACCGAAAAGTCACTTTAAAGATGGAAAGTTTCACGTCAGTCTTAGTGGAAAAACTACACATCTCGAACCGTGATTCACTTCACGAATAAGGTAAGTTTTATTACGCCTGTCATGACTAAATTGTATCGATATTGTTTTATCTAATTTTAAATAATTAATACAGATTAATTATAAAGATATACATATAAAATCAATTTATCGAAAAAATATTGTTATCGGTGCCGGGATTCGAACCTGGATCTCTTCTTATCCGGGGTAATGCATTAACCGATTATGCTACACCAACACAGTAAGTTGACGACAAATTTTCGAACTTATATGTTGCACTTTAAAATTGATACATCCGTGTTCCATTATTTGAAAGTCATCTTCTTTATATTTACGGAATCTCAAACACCTTTGAGTAATCCGATAAGAGGTTCGAATACCGGTAGCGACAACAATATTTTATCGATTGATTTTATAAGTATATCTTTCTAATTAATACATTTAATTTGTATTAAATATCACAGACCTATGTACTGAAAAAATACAACTTCACAATAAGAACGCGTTGTTCTTAAAAATATATAATTATGTGAAACATATAGACTGTTCCTCTTTTAGTTGTGCCATTTTCCAGATGTAGTAAATATTAATATATCTTTTATTCTATCCAATCACTAATCACAATCATAGATCGAGTAAAGTTAGTCGAAAGCAGGAACACAACTCAAAATAAAAAAAATTATTAATCAACAAGTGAAACAATTCAAAGTTTTTTTCTTTCCTGCCAGTAGCGACATAAATCCAAACATTTTTTTGCATCATTCTAAAATTATATATAGACAACCTTTTACTATGGACAATTTTTTTCGCTGCCTTTTTAATTTTTATTTTTTGTAGACTGAATAATAAGGTTTTAAAAATGGAACATTATTGTATCTGACATGCGATGTAACAAATTACATACACAATATAAAAATATATTAAATCGTAATTTTAAGGGCACTGTGAAGATTTGCGTAACAGACAGAATTATTTTCGTATTTATGGATGAATTCGATTATGCTGTGGTTTGTCGAATGGATTACCAAATTGAATATATTAATTTATATAAAAATAAATATGAATAATTATAGAAGTTCAGGAACTGGGTAGGCGATAAAATATTTTTATTTATATCTAAAGGCGATTATTACAAAAATTGAACAAGCTTTATTTATTTTCACATCAAGCCAAAGCTAATTTTGTGCTATTAATATAATATTACGTATAAACAATAAAAATAAGAATGTTTAATAATATTTTTATTTTTACAAGTACAAAGTCAGTATTTTTACAAGGAGTCACGATACAAACCGTAGCATTCTACTTGATATCGATGTACGTAGGTGTACACTCGATACTGCCAATACAATTAGTATTACATTTTTGTTTTTCGTGTTCCACCTAAAACTGCACAAACGGCAAATAATTGGTAAAAACCACAGACTAGTAAATTAATAGGCATCAAATAAAGTGTACATACAGAAGAGGGGTTCGGAACATTAGTTGCGTAGTGAGGGGCATTTTACACCATATTTTCTATTTGCGGAAACATAAATCCGAAATGAATGATCCAAATGAAAATATTGAAAAAAGAAATTTCCGTCAGTTCATGTCTATATATTTCGTAGTCTGTGGTAAAAACAATAAAAAATACACCGTAGATTCGGACACCAGGGTGGAAGGGGACGGCGGAACGCGGTCGGTCGGTAATTCAGCCTTGAATATAAATTGAATGAATAAAAATACACCGCGAAAAGGTCTAAAATTATCAAGGTTCATGCTAGAATAGATAAAGTGGTGGGGAAAAGTTTCGGACAGAAGGGCCTACGGAAGATAACGGCTGTGTATTTACAGGGAAATCTTTCAACCGTTAAGGGAAACATAACGGATTCACCGCAGGGGCGCATTTCGGTAATGCGGCTATGGAAATGCAAAAATGGTTATTTCCGATAAAAACACTGTTATACGTAATGTACGCGAATTATTTAAAAAAAAGTGTTCATGTTCCCCAAGCAAACACCGTGTTCTTATATATTGAATAAAATAGAACATTAATTTTCTTGGCAGATTTGAATTATCGGTAAAAATCATTAAATAACAACTCGAGTATCTCCAAAACAATTAATTTTAAAGAAAAAACAACGTAAAAATAGTTGATTTCACACAATAAAAGTTATACCGGCAAGAAAACCATAATGTATAGAAAATTATATTACTCATCCTCAAAGTATGTCATACGCACGACCACCAAATATATAGACATGAACTAAAGCAAATTTCTTTTCCCAATATTTTCATTTTGGTGTCACCCACGTGATCACTTTTGTACCACTTGCGCAAGCGACTTTTCTTTGCGACTTTTTTTTTTAAATATGACTCGACTGAAAAGAAAATTTAAACGCTGACAATATAATATGCATTCATGTAAAAAAAATACGTTTTGTTTACACAAAGATTTAATTTTAGAAGAGTAAATAATTAAAATTTACTGTTGCATAAATGTGTCATAAACTACCGGATTTATGTTTCCATCAAGAATGTGTGTAGAATGCCCCGTGTCCCGCAATTAATATTTTAAACCCCTCTCCTTTATGTTTACTTTATTTCATGTCTTTTCATTTACTTGTATTTACTTTATACGATTACGATTACGATTACATATTTTTTTAATGTATAATTATTTTTATACAACCAATCCTTATATACTTTTTAAAATGTCTAATGACAATACTTATCACTGCTTTTGGTGATTGTTTTTTTTAAAATCAAACGCGCAATACGCAATTTTGTTTTACTACTTGGAAGTATTATTTTTCTGACAGCGAATTTGTTTCGCATTAGTTCACATTCCATCACCGTGGAATGTTTGCGTGTCCATCTTATTCTTAACTTTTCAAGTTATCTAAAAGAACTGAGTACATAAAGTATGACATTAAATTAACATACAATTTACTCAATTATTAAATGTATTTACCGAGAGTTTAAGACATGCTTTGTTTTTTTATTAAGATAAATTCTTGACGTTACAATATTTATTTAGATGTATTATATTTTTAGACATGGGTTTATGATCTAATCCCAATAATAACAGCCAACCTTCAATGAAGTTTTTGATCATTCTAGACGAATTATTCAATGCAAAGTGGCCGAATTTTGGAATTAGTAGTTGGTAACTTTGTTTCCAGAAAATAACTGTCTAACTTAGTCAGAGAGAGAGAGATAGAGATAATCGTCTTCATCGAGTTTAGTCCGGAATCGTCCTGCCTGATAAAGTTTATAAAAGTGTAAGCGGAATTTATCGACCCCGGGTGGCTGAAAACATATTTCCCATCTCGTTCGATTTCCTTAATGAGTTCACTTCATCACCGTCGTTCAGTTGCAACAAATACAAGTAACCATATCATAACGCCACTATGAAGGTGTGGAAGCGAAACTGTGTAACGAGCCGGCTAACGATAGCGGCCGTTACCGGTAACGAGAGAGCGGGAGCCGAACAGCGCTGCTCAAGATGTGGTGTAAGCTGGAATAAACACCAGAAATACCTCACTAGGTGCGAACAATTCTATAACCCTTGTCAAACATTATCATATTATTGAATTGATAAGAAAAAAAGTGAAAAATATTAATAGTGATAGCTTACGATTGTTTTGATTTGTTCATATAAGTACATATACTGATAAAACATTTTATTTATATATCATTTAAAAAATTACCCAACTCAATAGGAAAATCAATTCTCGTGTTTGAATTGGGGAGTACGGCCATTTTAGCTTTAATAAGGTAAAGGTAGGTATAGAAGTAAGATATAATATTTAAGCAAATAATAAACATAAAAAGTAGAATGTTATATTATACATGATTTTAACGGTATCTTATTTCTCCTTAATACTTTTTTTTAAACATGGAGGGTTAGGTTAGGTTTGTATATTAGGGTTAGGTTAAATATTAGGAATGGAGGGTAGTACCTATAAGTTGTCAATCCTTTTAGTAAATTAGATTTAATCTGACTCGAGTCTGACATGTGAAGACATGCTGGTGGATTGGTTGTTATGAATAAAAAAAAGGTTTCTATTTTCCCTAAATGGCGGTTCAATAAACTTCAAGTTCACCTAGAATACTATTACTATTACTATAAAAAATTTCTAGAAAAGGCAAAAGGTCATGGATAATGATGGCGAACATGTAATGCACCTCTAATATTAAAACAAATTGAAATAAGAAGTGGAAGAAGTCAAGGGGGAGGCATTTGCTCTACGCTCTAGTGGACACAAAGATGCTGTAGTTGATGATTAACCAGACTCCACCCTACGCTTTTCTAAAACTTACGATCGGTAACTTTTCGCCCTTGCAACGACTCGCCGGGAATTTGAAATCAATGATCAAATAATGACCATGAGTTGGATACCTTCGTGGAATACAGGCGATCATACAAATCTAAAGTAGTATAGTAAATATTATATTATTACCGTGACCTCTGATTTTTCATTATTCATGTCCTCGTACACTACTTGTAAACTATTCAAGTATATTATTTATCATGTCTAAATAAATACATCACTTATCTATGGGGGTAGGATTTCAGTCAGCGCGTGCTTTGTTGCTAAAATGCGAGATGATAATTTGATAAATTGATGATAACTTAGAAAGCAAATAGAGCACACTAAGGCTAAAGGATGTTTGTGTCGCCCGTGAACTGCACGCAGTCGCCGGAACAGACAACACTGAACGATTGTCTGTTAATAATAATTCAATTTTTATGTAGATAATATCAATCTCGTGAAAAATTAAAATTATAACAACGTTGATTCACCCACAGCATTGCAGCGATAAATTATAATGAAAAATTATCAATATAATATAAATAAATAATTGACAGTGAATCGTCGAAAATATGATGTTAAATAAAATAAGCTAATTTTATGGTATTGCAAATTACTTTTATTATTTAGTTAACAATTTTATAAAACAGCAAAATAATAATGTTACTTATTCTACCAGTGATTGTGTAAAATAGAATAGGTAAATAGTAAACAATGTGCATAATAGTTATGAAGAATAATAAATAATAGTTATAAAACGAATGCAACTATAAATTTTTGTCTTTTGTCTTTGTCATTGAAAGGTATTTATTCTGTAACAGTATAATAAACATTAATAGTAATGGTAAGAGAAATAAAAATATATAGGGTCAACCGAGGCGAATCGGATTACTTTTAGTTTGAGGGCGAAAAATTATAGTAAATTAAAAAAAAATAAAGTAATTAATTAATTTAAAAAATTAAAGTAATATATAAAAAAATTATAGTAAATTATAGTAAAATTATAGTAATAAGCCTATATATAATTTTTATTACAAATTCGTAAGTAGTATACATTTCTCCATAATAGTAACTATTTATAAGCCCATTTATAATTTTTATTACAAATTCGTAAATAGTATACATTTCTCCATAATAGTAACTATTTAAAATAAAAACAAACTTAAATTGTATTCTTCTAGGAACAAAAAACAAAAAAAAAAGAAATATATATAAAGATTTGTGACGATCTCAAATTGACGCCTGTGCTAAACAATGAGTTGAAACAATCTAATGTTTATAGCGCAAGGCACAAAGTTCATTTCTGTCACAATGTTTCAAATATGGGCTGTTTCCGATGATCCGATTCTCCTCGGTCTACTCTAATCGAAAAAGAAAGGGAGATTTGAAACAAGGTTCAGGTCTTCCCATCGTACGTGGGTCAAGTTTCCTAACCTGGGTCTAAATGTGTAACAACACCAATTTCATAAATATATGTTTTAAACACAGAAATTTAATATTACAACTATAGAGAACTATATTAAAGAGCGCCATAATATAATACTTACCTCTCTACTTGACTTACGTAAATTTTAAGTACGTTAAAGAAAAATTTAAATTTAAGAAATATTTGATAGAAACTTACTCTTTACATGCCTTGGCTGAACGGAACTACTGAACCATTCGACTGCTAGTGAAACAACATCAAACCAAGTGACGTTAGCGTCATCGAATGGAATGAATATTTTACCTAAAATCGATTGTGGTTCATGTCCTCCCATATGGTCAAGTATTCCGGACTCCTCCTATTTACGAACTGTGTTTAAAAAAAAAAAATTTAATAAATAATATTAGTGGTATACGATCTATCTACACGTAGATGATAATTTAGATGAAACCAAATGTTTATTTGAATCAAAATCGTCCGTGATTATTACTGACACGTTAATTTCTCAGGATTTTATTGGCCCATCGAGTATTTACCAGTAATAAGAAATATTCAAGCTCCGGTGGGTAATCGGGAGAAATCTGCGACAAATATCGTAGAATAAACACACCTCGTACGACGTCTCACGCTACAGGTTTCATTAGTTTCACTCGTCATCGTCGTATCACATCAAGCGAGGCAATTAAACGGAGAATATCATCGCTCCGATGAGCATTATTTTATTGTACGGATTGAAACGTTACTCAGGAAAGGTATTATATCTTTCGCTCCTCTGTATTTAATTTCCATCAGGTACATTTTTTTTATCATTTGATCTACAAAAGTATAGGGGAACTTGTATAATTTTGTGTTATAACCTCGTACGTAGAAATTGCTATTTTGCGGGGAAACAAAAAATAAATTATTCCGTTGTAAATTTTAAGGTTTTGAAATTTATTATCAAAACTAGACAAAGTGTTATCGTCGATATTGTATTATTTGAAACAGTTTGATATCATGGAGATTTTAACAAGCCTCGATCGGTCCGACCAGTCACAATGAAAGCGCGGCTTTGAACAAAATTTGAGGATTTCAATTAATTTTTATTATAAAATGTTCACGGCAATCAATATTTGTTTTTTATTGTGTTTCGAGGTGCGTTGGTTCGTTTCTCAATGGATGCAAATTTAAGAAAAGATCCATAGTGATGATCTTTATTTCAGGTGATGCGATTGTCTTTTCAAGAATGAAAAATGCTCTTTTTTAGATTTGATAGAAAAATTTCCGCGAAGAAATAATAAACGAACAATAACGATAATATTGGATACATTTTTTTCTTCAAAGAATTTTTCGATTCGCTTGTCTGTCAGCATCTCATCGTGGATCTCTGTTACCGATTCAATACCCGCATGTGTTTATCCACCCGAATAAGGCCTAGCTAATAATTCCGTTTTCTCCGAAATGTTTTCCGTACGAGGCATATTGTACAATAACATGGAAACAGTGATGTATCTCAGAATGTATCGCGTGTAATTCTAATTATCAACGAATCGGCGCATCGCCTCGGGCGACCCCCGCCTCACGACGTCGCGGGAGGGAATGGCGGCGGTGGGTGGAGGAAGACGGGGCATGGGAGGCTGAGACCATCAGACCGGAAGCAGTCGACAATTCATCCAGCCTACGGATAACACGGAAAAATCAAATCGCGTTCATTTCTTACGTTCGGATCGTTTTGAAAAATGTCACATATTTTTACATAAATATATATTTACACAGATGCATATATATAACATTTGAAATAAAATTAAATATACAGTGTGCGACATAAGGAACTCCCCGATTTTGAAATGAAAAAAAACCAAGACAACAAAAAAATCGTTAATTTATGTTTAGTACACATAATGCAGTTTAACGTTTTTTAAACAACACGTCATTTAAGTGACGGCCTCCATTACTAATGTATTCGCTGAGCCTCTTTCGGAAGTTTTCCATAATTTTCAGCCGGAACGGCAGCAACTTCCTGGGTTAATTGCCTTTTTGAGAGTTTTTAAATTATTGGGCCGATGTTGGAATACCTTGGATTTGGAGTAGCTCCACAGAAAAAATTAAGGTGGAGGCCAGCCGACATCACCACACAAGGAGACAACGTGTCCAGGAAACATTTCTTTGATGACTTCAAGAGAATAACGAAATGTGTGGGCCGTTGTACCACTTTGTTAAAATCAAACATTTTATCTACCGAGTTCATTGAAAATGGGTGCGCAAAGTGGATGCAAAATGCTCCTCGATAACAAAAGCACAATGCTCACCGGAATAAGCCATAACTAATACTAAAAACGGCATATGTAAATCTGCTTAGTGTCATCACTCCCACTACTCTACTCCCTCTCGACGTATGGTTGTGCCTCTTCAAAATAGGGGAGTTCTTTATGCCGCACCCTGTATAATCGATTACAACATTCATATGAATAAGGAGTTTTATTGCGAAAACGTAATTATAACATGCCACAACATAGTACTGATCGCAGAATTTTATGCGAGTCATGTAATTTAGTATAATTTGAAAGAAAAGATTTCCAGTCTCGTGCCTCAAGGATTAATACAGTCAAATCGTGGCAGAAAGGGAACACGTATCGAATATATTAAAAGCTCGCATCGCTTTTTAATTTATTTCAGTGTTCTCCCGCCCTCGCTAAACAATCCTTTGCAGCCTCCCGAGATGTACGCAGCTGAGCGCACATCACGTGAGACAAAATTACTCGGCAGCCTTAGGAAGATGAAGAACAACAAGACAGTTGGTTAAGTCAACATCCCCGCAGAGCTGCCCATAAAATGGAAGAGAAGCCTTTCACGAGGCCATGCTCGAGTTACTAAACCAGAAAGGGGAAGAGAAGAGAATCCCAGACAGTTGGAGATAATCTTAAATACGCGACCGATGTAAAATATCTTGACTACTGACTGCCTACAAGGTGTTCTCCGATATTTTTCTAGCTAGAATTGCGACGTAGACGAAACGAAAGATATTCAAGGTATTACCAATGAGATTGCAGTACCACGCATGGAATTTTTATTCCGCGCTACATATTTAAAAAAGAGAACCAGGATAACAAAATATATATTGTTTTTTAAAAAATAGATTTTGTTAAAGAAACAATATATGTTTTTGATTAGTTAATCACATCCTGAAGAATAAAATGATATTTTTCGAAACCGGTACATGTACTTCATTCATTAAGTGGTTAATAAAACAAAGATCTAAAATAATGATTCACTGTTACCTAGGTACTTTACTAAATCTAATATTAGAGATAGTAATCAGAGACATTCTCATCATTCGTCATTCTAAGTGACATCAACAAGTTTACAGGGTACGCAGATGATCTGATGGTGCGTGGAGAAAACAAAATCCATTTTTACATAGCATAATGTTGGAATATTAAAATTTCAATAATCATCATTACCATTAGCCATAAAACTTTCTGGAATACAAAGTAATGTTTTTCTATAAACTTATTGTATAAAGTTTACCAGTGAAAATGATTATTCCATAAATATAACGTCAATTACACTAATAAAGTTGATCGGTAAACCCAAACTGAACGTAAGTACAGCCCTGCACTATTTCTACCAACAAGGTGTTAAATTATTTAATGACCTTTTCTAAAGCAAATAAACAACAATAAGATTTTAAATTTATACTACCAACTAAGTATATTAAATTTTCAATGTAATATGTTCGTTGTCTTACACCAAGTTAACATTTGTAATCAAAATTATATCTGTGACCTCTTTTATGTACTATGTAGGATAGGGTAGTTCTATTTCGAGGCACATGATTTATAATCCGGTGACGATCTAGAATAATTCTACAAAAAATGCATTCAATTCTCGTTATTGTATATCATTACATTATTAAAACAAATACATTTTATAATCTTTGAAAGATAATAAAACAATTTGTGTCTGATATTTGATTATCATAATAAATAAGAAAATTCTTTCGTTATAGTAAGTATGTACTCAATTGATTTTAAATTAAAATTATCGTTACGGAATGCTTTTTCAAATTAAATTTGTTTAACGAATATAAATAAGTACGTTACAATGTAAATAAGACATTATCTGTCCTATAATACAAGAAATGAGAAGATACATCTACATGTTCTTTTCATCGTCTCACTGGGTTTTTTTTCAGTATTTCGAGTCTCATCGAATCTGAAATAAAGATGATAAAATAACATTAAAGTCAAATAATATAAATATACGGATGTGTACCGAGTGAAATGGTATAATTGGTCCGAAGCACAGCGATATTGAAGTACAAAAAAGTAGTTATAATATTTATAGGCGGTACTTGAAAATGACTATGTGTAAATATGCTGTCACAGCGTTTCTACCGATGCAGTGAGGAGGTGAAGAGGATCTTATTTAGATCGTTCTTCACCAGCATGTGTACCTGCGAGCTCTGGTCGAAATACTACCAAGTGATGTACGCGAATTCCGTACAACTCGGAATTCAGTACAACAACACATACAGAATACTATCTGGATTGACGCGTTATTGCAGCGCATCTACAATGTTTGTCGAAGGCTGTACACATGGATTCGTTCCGCTTCTGAGACATCGCGCTCTCATGATAAGCTGGTTCCCTGACCAAAGAATGGTAATGACTACAGAATAGCTACAGATACCATAATGGCTGTGACTAAAATGTATCCATATATGTGTGAACTTTTTATTTATTTATATTTTTTTTGCTTTCCTTTTCAGAACATAAATAATATTTCGTAACTTAAATGTATTATCTTCATGGCGATAATCGGGTCTTCATAAAAAAAAAAACCGATCACGCTGGAGTAAACGCAGTATTATTAATTATCACATCTCGTTTGTTAATCCAAGTAATTAAAATTATTTTCTTTAATAATGACAATAAATAGTAATTAAACACTTTTGTTTTTTTATTTAAAAATTCAAAACGGTTATTATATTTGGGGTTCATTCGGAGACTTGCGAAATATTAAACATTCTAAAACACACATTAAAATAAAAGTAATTTTACAGTAAGTGACATTATAAAATAAACAGTAAAATAAAAAATACTTCAGCCGCAATGAAAAAAGTGTCGGTTTGTACTAATTTCAGCAGTAATAGGGCTGTAGACAGAGGAAGTGGCCGCATGGGACATATTCCACGCAGGGCGGATACTCTCGAGTTACCGACCGGGCGGGACGTGCCGCCCTAACGAGGAACTCGGCGGAAAATATATGACCGGGATGTCACCATCAAATTAGGGTGCGAAATCAAAGGTTTCATCGATGAAATCAAAAGGTTGATCAGCTCAGTTGCGAAAGACTAAATATATGATTAGTACAATAGCAGAGACCGCGACGTGATTGTTGATCTAGAAATGTGGGGGTTCGAGTCTCGTACCGGGAGACGCAGGAAGTTAATTCTATTTTCGTAACACGCGCGCTTAGTTTAGATCGTAAACCGGTTAACAATATTAAAGTGACACGTACTCCCGTGCACGTATTTCTATTAGAAAAACTATACCATAACGAAACATTACTAAAATATTTCAATTTACAATTTCTCCAAGACATTCTCAAATAGTTTTGACTGCGTTTTGGATCACCTGCCCTATTTTGCAATTAAATAACAGTAGGGCATATCATATCAGGCGCGGTCCTAAAATTTAATTTACAGGATTTGTTTGTGGGGTATTTTCGCATCAACCTTAACGATATATATATTTTTCTTCATATTTATATATAAACACAGTGTCACCGTAATTATCCTTCGATAGCTAGGTCCTGGTTTTCTATTGGTTTTAGTTTGAATATGCCCATTCAAATTATGTAAGTAAAAACACTAATCAGCATAAATGTCCTGCATTCGCTGGTCTGCTCTGATAGTCTTATATGATGGTCGGAACACGGCTGGCAGTTTTCAATGAACTTCCGAAATTCGGCTGGCCAGCTTCCGAAATTGATATCCGATAAATCGAAAAAATGATACGTAATTTATATTTCATACACCGCCGTAAAATATCTCCGCCTCCGACCGCGTCTGAACAGGAGCAGGTCCGCTTGCATTTTTCCTGTTTAAACTTACAAAAATGAAATGCACATAATTTAAGCTTTAAATATCAGCAATATTTGAATATGTCCAAGAACACACAATAACTGGATTTTCACCTACAGAGGCACTGTTATTAAACAAATAATAGATATCTCATAGAGACGAAGCTATTTTTTATTACATTTAATGGAAAAATATGGAAGTATGGGTATTTGCAGGGAATCCTGTTTCAGGCAAATGTACATCAAGTCCATAGATGGCGATAGTGTAGTGGTACTCGAAGTGTTTTCGCATATTAACATATATACAGCTTCCAAAAATTTGATAGATATGGAAATTGACTAATGGGTGAGAATTGGTGAACGTTATATTTATATAAAATGATCACTTAATCCAGCCGAAAAAGGTCATAAGCCCTGTAATTACCCATACTTCCACATTTTTCCCTCAAATATAATTAAAAATAGCTTCGTCTCCATGAGGTATCTATTATTTGTTTAAATATCAGTTTTACCCACCGAAGTATAAATCTCCTAATATCGCAATACATTTGCTCACTGGAGCGACGAACATGAACATTCAATTGTGTTCAAAAATGTCAAATTCGGACTTATGTTGGTATGTCCAAAGAAATTTTTCAGTTGCTCTGTTGACTAACTAGACAATGCAGAGTTCACTGGAATTGTTTATTCTTATTTTTTAGCAGAGGAAATAAGAATATAAACATCTCGGACGATTCTGTGCTCCGAACCGAGCAAGTAATAGTGTTTTGTGTTTAAACCAGACATCCACGCACACACACATACACTATAGCTACATTCCTTAATGGGATTATCATGGGGTATTAGAGGTTGAATATTTAATTCGGAAATAGTTAATGTTGATTGAGGGGCTTACTAGTTATAAAACAAGACATCAGTCCCTCGTCACCTTTGCAAACAGCATCATCGATTCGCCTCAGTGAATTGAAATAAGATGTTAGTGACTAAATTATAAATGTATCTGTAATTATTAAACATTCTGTTTGAGAGGCACATAGGGGTGCCGGGGGCGTAGGTAATGAATAATGTGACAGAAGTAAGGTTGGTGGGTGTTAATAAAATAACAAAACGTATATAATATGACCGGCGAACAGACGCGGTTAGCGTACACGTACGCAATTTTGTATTATTAAACGCATGCGCGTTTTGGATGGTCAACGTTTAATCTATATATATATATATAAAGAAATGTGTCTGTTGGTTTGTTTTTTTATACAAATCTAGTCCAGAAATGTTGAATGTTGCACACTTGACCTTGAAAACAAGACGAAAGTCACTGTCCACGTGAGATTTCGATAAACCACCCCCATCCCCCTTTCCCACCCCTTAAAACAGAATTTTGGTAATTTATAAAATTTTGCACACTTGACCTTCAAAAAAAAGAGGAAAATTACTGTCTACACGACATTTCGAAAAAATACTCCCATCCCCCTTTCTCATCAAGACCTGACGTTCAAAAAAAGAGGGAAATTACTGTCTACATCTGATTTCTAAAAAAACTACTCCGATCCCCCTAAACGAAGGCTCTTCACTTTGTGTAAAGCCCGGGCAATACCGGGTATTTCAGCTAGTATTAATATAAATTAAACACACGAATTATTAGGTTGTACAAAAATAATAAAAAACCACCAAATTCGAATACTTTTTCTCGACTAGTATTTAACTTCAGTACTAGAATCGACACATTTTAGCCAAATCATTATAAGTTAATTTATTATTATTTAATGGTGTAAAATTCCGAAGTTCTGGAGTTGACAAGCACTTTCGGTAGAAGCTGTTAAATACGTTACCCTGTAAGAAATTGTCGAAATCCTTAAATAAGTTATTCTGTTGGCGAGATACCCGATGAGTACAGTGGACGAGGAATTGTTTTAAAGCCCAACAAGCGCCCACACAATAGAACAAACTTCGATTTTTTTTGGTTTTCGTTCAGTTTATCAAGCTTTATTAAGCTATTTTAAGTGGTTCAGAATATTTGGATCATTAACGTCAAATTTTTGCGAAAGCTCTCGAATTGTGCGTAGTTTTGATTCCCGCTTTCAGTTAGTCATTATCAACTGAAATACGATACATTTTTTACAAGAAGATGTCGCATAAATTAAAAGTCTTCCAACTGAAGCAAGTTCAGTGCACTTGGAACTTGTGTACGGATAACTACCGTCGCTTTACTCCACTAACATTTATGAATTAATCTTACCTTAAGTCCGCTTATATATAATAATCCTTTTCGCCGCGACGCATGTATTCGTGATGGAGAGGAATCAATCAATGAACCAGCATCCGGCAGACGAAAAGTAAGTTCCTTCCTTTCTTCCTCATATTTCCACTATGAGTTTTGGTCACGATCTTCTTCATCTTCAAGGCTCTCGTCCTCGACAATAACTTTTTAGAACCACCATTGCACCGCACATTACCTAACAGTACCCACATCAAGAGCGTCGTTTACTCACATTAAAAAATTGCTCTAGTTGGTCTTTTTTGAAACAAAATTATAATAAAACCTTTATCAAAACTGAGACAGAAAAAATGCATATTAAAATAATAATAACATGAATACGTTGAAATTACACTTTCATAAAATTTGTATTATTATTATAATTCATAAAACATGTGTTAATCATATGTTACTTGCGGTAGTAGTATTTTTAAGATTAACAAAATCAACTTTGTGGTTAAAATCCATCATTTCAGATTTTTAACTTTATTTTATTAACCACTTAATGAATTAAATAAATCTACCGGTTTCGAAAAATATAATTTTCTTTTTCAGGATGCCATTAACTAATCAAATACATATATCACATAAGTATCTAAAGTATAAATAAGTTAACAATCTAAAATAATTATATTGTTAATACTCAATATTATTAGTAATAATAACATTTTTTGTAGAACCATGCCGACTAGATTGGGTGGCTAATATTTTTTATGTGACAAGTAGAGTAACAGCGCCAGTCGACCGCTCGATCAGCCATTGTTGTTATTGGATACTCAATATAAGTTCCCTACGCGGTAACGTAATATGATTATTGCACAAATTCAAAAGCATCATAAAACCTGGATGTGCGAAAATTTTTAACCATTTATATTTCACTTTAGTTTTTTTATACCTCTTTTAATATAATTCCATCACAGAGCTCTGGCGCGTAAGGAACATAAGAGTCGAATGCAGTAATTTCGGGAACCTTCCGGACATCGTCCTTAGCTCACCTGTGTTTGCTTATCCATATAGTCGTGCATTAATAATTATCTCATTAATTAAAATTGAAGTAGAACATCACTAGGTATATAAAAAAAAAATGTTTTTGAACAAAATTTTAAGATGTAACAAAATGATTCCAGATCACGTTTTAAATTTTATTAAATATTGTGGAGTTTGTTAGATTTAAAAACGTTATTTGTTGATGCATCCAAGCTGGTTTAGTACTAACAAGATGCAAAAAATACTTTCAGCGGTTAAAAACTCTAGGTAATTAGTCAATTATGTAAAAATTAATTAAAACTTTAATACACCATTAACCCGGAGAGACATAATATATTTCCTAAATTCTGTAAATAATAGTTAATTTCATGCGAGAACGCAAGTCACATCGATGTTCTCAAAATTTTGACAAACGGTAATTTATATAAAGAGAAACAATTCTACTAGCACGAAAAAAAAAAAAAATAAAAGTAAAGATCATAATCATAAAAAAACACTCAATAAAATCTAGTGAATGAAAGGTAAAAACATAAACATTTAATCCATTCATAATGATTGGCGACGGCCATAATAAACAGTCAAGGGACTTAATAATAAATAATAATTAGTATCTATTTACGAGCCAGTTGTCGGAGTGAAGCAGGTGCCCAAGCTACTGACAAGTAAAATACCTGGCGCAAAATTCAGATTGACATGGGAAAATCGTTTAGGAAAAATACGTAAATAAGCAGTTAAATTCACCTATACATAATTTATTTAAATGCACAAAATTATTAACCCTTTAAATGCCATGAGCGCGTTAAGACGTCAAACTTTGTATATTACTCCAAGCTATAAGCGTGTTAACACGCACTTTTGGACCTTGAAAACTTGCAGGGTCATATTTTTAAATCATTTTACCATCTGTGGACGACAGGTCCTAGTTTTTGATAGATAAAGACCCTTGAAGCTTAGTCTTACCCTATGTGGTGTCTTCCATGTCAAATACAGTTGGCAGTTAAAAGGTTAAATATATTCTCGTCACCCATGCACCCCGGAAACAACACCTGAAAACAAACATCTTTAAACAATGTATCCCACTAACAATGGCATATGTACGTGAAACCCGGACCCTTACTAGGCAGATCATCCATAAATTACCAGTCGCCCAATGAGCAATGGAAATGTCCATGCTAGGTATATCTCCCAGAAACTCCTAAACGAAGTGAGCGGATCCTTGGAAAGACTCGAGCGGCTGATATTGTCTTATAAATGACCAAAATAAAATGTTATTGAGCAGGACACGTTATGTGGCAGGAAGATGATATTATTAAGGAGAACACATTCTTATTATGAAGTTGTAATTTTTCAGAACATAGTTCTGTGATATTTTAAATACTAATTAAATACATTAATTAGAAAAATATACATATAAAATCAATTTTATCGAAAAATATTGTTGTTGCTATCGGGATTCGAACCTGGATCTCTTCCAATCCGGAGAACGTGCATTTTCCGATTAAGCTATACCAACACAGGGGATTAACGACAAATTGTATTTAGTAGATGGCGTTCAAATAATGGAACGATAGATGTATTCATTTGAAAAGTGTAACATATAGGTTCGAAAATTTTTCTTAAAATTTAATTTATCCAGGTTCGAATCCCGGTAGCAACTACAATATTTTTCGATAAAATTGATTTTAATTGTATATTTTTCTAATTAATACATTTAATTTGTATTTAAAAGATAACAGATAGATCCAAAAATGACTGTATGGAGACCATTTACGGGTTGAAGAAATCGGGAAAGACCTCGTACTAGATGGAATGATGATATTGTGATAACGAGGCGGCATTGGACGCAAGAGACAACTGACAAGGACAAATGGAGACGATTGGGAAACGCGATTGAGGATAAGAAAAAAAAGAAGATGATGATTAGAAAAATTTAAGGTGCATGTGTATGAACATGTATAGCTAGATCTGACCACCCGTGACGCGTTGTGACGGCACGTAATACGTCAGGCGCCGCGGTGCCGGGCGGCGAAGGGTGGCGCCCCGGGCAGATTCAGTACCGGTAGCTGACTTCCTTGTACATCAAAGTCTCTGGGTTTCTGAACATAGTTTAAAATAATAAATCATTTAACATTCTGTTATATTCTCTATAATACTATTAAATGACATTTTAAGATATTATATACATCAGAAATTATGTCTACGCCATGTTTATTATGTTAATTATTAATTTGCGTATAAGCAATAAGAACTGAGGGTTTAAAAATGATAGTAGTTAATTTTAAAAATATATTCTTTTTATATTGACTTTTTACTATACACATACACAATTTTTGAGTTAATATTACTACTATATTTCTTTCCCATCTACAGGTGTAAATTGAACTAAATTAAATACAGTTGGTTGGCTGTGGGAGTCGTAATAGTGGGAGTGGCTTTATTGTTTCTTGGAAACGTCGATAATAGCGGTGAAGTATTTGAAAATATAATATCATTCATTAATGTTTTTTTCGAATTCAATTTTCAAAATTGAATTGAATTGAAAACTGAATTTTATGTTAAAAATTCTTTTTTTTTAAAATGTATTACTGGTTCAGCCAAGAGCGAATGTAATGAGAAAGGCACTGATCATTATATTCATTATGATCACTCAATTTGACAATTTAAATATGGCTAAGTCCCGCTGTGACTTAGTTTTAGTGAAAACGAAAAAAAAAGATATAAATTTTTAAATTCTAGGTACCTACTGAGAATTCTGAACTTATTACTCAATATTCAGACACAATTTGGATAATATTTTTTTCTGTTTCATATTACTCATCTACATCTACACATACATAAAACAATCTTAAAATTTGTTAAATCGTAAAAAAAAATAATGTTTAACATTATTTCAGTTATCCAAAAGAACACGATATGACTAGTGAGAAGAGTAAGCTCGCATAATGATGTATTCCTAAATGCGCCAAATTAAAATAATTTTTAATTACAGTTTGTTTATATAAGTACCTATAACGATAATATGTATGGAAATAATCTTTCGATTTCAAAAACTGTTTAAATTCGCTTAATATCGATCCATGATAATAAAACACGAGGTGAAAGTGAGATAAATTTTCTATAACGTGCTCTTTCTAAAGGAGTTTTAACAAATATTAATTTTATTTTAATTTCAAGTTTTTGGATTCGCCTGGTACACCGGTAACGGTAAAGTCGAAAATAAAACACATGACAAATGAGATAAATTTTCTAACACGCTCTTTCCAATGCGGTTTGCGTGACATTTTTTACTGGGGTACCCGCTGAATAAACACATTCTATGTCGATATATAATACCTATATACTATAACAAAAATACATAAAAATTTATATATATATATTTTTTTTTTAAATCAACCCCAAACTTCTCCACCGGGCGACGCGAGGCACGGCGCGAGTGACGCTTACGGACCGCACGAGAGCGATAGCGGGATCGCCGGGTACGCTTCGCGGGCGCCGCCGAAGGCCGGGAAATAAGGAGTGTAATTGAAAATAAAGCTATCCACGCACAACACGGCTAGCGGCGAGTTGGAGCAATGTGCTACATACTAATGTATATGCGTGGATAAATAAATACCTTCTCGGTTACGTATGCATAAGTTATTTACCTAATGTAGAAAAAACATCATAATAATATACTGGTATCATAAGAAATTAAAGAATATCTATCTCTATTTTACGCCGTAAAATACAAACATTCAGTTGTTGCTTGAACATTCTCGATCAACATTTTGAAAAAGTACCACCCAAAAATTATTGCGGACTATGAGTATTACAGCTTACATAAAAAAATTAAAAACTAATTTTTAAATTTATGAAATCAAATTATCGAAATCAAATCTGTTTATCGTAAAAATATACCGGGACTCATTATTGGGTACTGGCAGAAGGAAACAGCAAAGTTTATGGAAATGATTATATGAACCGAACGTCATTTCTTTACTTAAAATTTGTTTTACTTCTCTTCATTTCGTTTTCTTTCTAACTCCCTGTTTCAGTCATGGTCAGATGAAAATTATAAATTTATTTTATAATTTTGTTTCATCAATTAAGTTTTTAAAATTATTATTTAATATTTCTGGTTTAGATTGAGATTAATTGTTCTATATTTGTATTGTTAGATATAACGGATGAACTTGTCTCTTTAAAGACAAAATTTAGTCAAGTTGAGGACACAGTGAACATCTTTTAATATACAATATATATTATTACTGTATCAAAAAATTGTAATTAAAAAAATATGTATATTTTTAAGATTAGCAAAATCAACTTTGTGGTTAAAATAATAACATATGTTTTTGATTAGTAAATGACATCCTGAAGAAGAAAATGATATTTTTCGAAAGCGGTAGATGTATTTTAATTCATTAACTGATTAGTAAAACAAAGTTAACAATTAAAAATAAATTAAAAATCAGATACACAGCTTTCGCTTATCAAGTTATAATTATTGGATTCTATTAATAAAATGAATAGAAAGTTCTCGCCAAACCAAACGGGTTCTACTTAAAGGTTTCAGAAATACACTTATACACGCATCCAACGGGAAACGGTAAATCATCCACCAATGGCGTTTGTCCAACGATTGTCGGTATCTTGTAACTATCAACACGATGTAATAGACCTAGTCCACATTTTTTTTATGGGTGGATACCTAACTAAATTACCAGTTTAAAATGTTCAGGGAATATGTGCCTAATCTCAACCACGTCAGAGATATAAGCATTTAAAAAAAAAACGTAATTATGTGATTATTTATTTTAATTAAAATATTTTAATGATTTCAAATTATATATTGAATACAAAGATTTAAAGATCATTCGTCTAAGTTCTATAGGACAGAATATTTTGTGTTATATGATTTAGAGCCTGAGTGTACGTTATAATATATGAATATTAAAATTATTTATGTTACGATGTAATGTACGTAAAATAGACGAGAACGCGAATAAAGAAGTGAGGGTGAATCACACGCCCGTGTATTTATTTAAAGCTCAGAAATGTATATTTTAAATTCCCAAAACTCCCCGGGGTTCGCGCCGGGCGAGCCGCCCACTTCCACATCTCTAGTTCCAATAGAGACACGCGCGTAATTGTCGGGTTTGGCGAGATGGCGCGATGGCGGCGCGCAACAAATTAATTGGTAGCATTTGACGGGACCACCGCAGCGGCGGCGACTGATGGCGGCGATAATTGAAAATAAAGCCGCGCCCGCCGACGGCCCGGGAAGGCCCGCCCGAACCGAGCCGGCCTCGCGGGCGGAAAAGGTCTCACTCTAGAGGAATTCGCGTACCTACATATAAAGCAAATGGAATACGTTTGCGAGAATGAAAACGTATTGTAACTTAGTGTTTAGGAATAAGTTTTGGTCACCGAATTTCGACGAGCTGTGTGGGAATGAAATGCAATTAATGTCTGCGCGCGCATTTAAAACAAACAAATGTGTCAAAAATTGAGATAAACGAATCCCATCAGAACTGTATTACCCGGCGAGGGACCATTGTAAACATACTTTTGATATTTATAGAGTTAACATTGCGGTTGGAGATAATTATAATTACCACTGTATCTTCATTAGGACGGACGCACACTGTCTGATCCATAAAATTAATTATGCAATTAAATAGGAGTGGTGGGAAGATATGACATTGAAATGGGGAATATATCGAATAAAGGGAATTCGTTAAAATTAATTGGTTATTAATTATATTATGTTTTGTATCGAAGGAATTTTTAATTTCTAACATTTTCATTTTTTTTATATTACATAAAATTTACACATACCTCTATTTTTATATGTAATAATTTGATGCTGCTTTCTTTTTTAAGTGTATGGCCTGAAAAGTATTCAATTTGATGTTGAATTAATGGAAGTGATTTATTAGTCTAGTTCATAAGATTCTTTTAAAATAATAAATGTTTAAAAAATATATATATTACATAAGTCTATGAACGACAAGAATCCATAAGACGGATTTGTAGGTGAAGTCTTAAATTCTTTAAATATTTTATTTCAATACAGGTTTGTTTAATGTTTCTCAGGAGAGTGAAGAGACCTTTTTTTTTGTATTTCGTTAGTACATAAATCATACATTAAATTTAAAAAAAAAAAAGGCTTTAGATAAATTTATAACTGAAAGCTGTCAGAATACAGGCGGCTATCTGGATAATTCGTCAGAAAGAAGACACTTTAGTTTGTTCTGATGAGTAGCTTTAATTAAATAAATATGACATATATTTTTTTACAGTAAATAGTGAAAATGATAATAATAATTTCTTAAATATAATACACAATAACAAATGATATTCCTGTTTGGTAAAGACGAAATGCAATTAAATAGATCAGTAGTATCAGAACAGATATAATAATAATAATATAATAGATAGGACAAGTGTAAAATATCAGTTATAATATAAAAGATGTCATTTTTAAAAGCACAGAACATTAAAATGAAATAAAACACATAAAAATCGCATTGATGGCCATGGTATTAGCTTTATTAGAAAGTTTTATGGCCATGGTATTAGCTTTATTAGAAAATTTATGCCATTAGTGTTTAAATATAATTTCGCGCAAATGGACGCCGCGGCTGGCTCGACTAAAGCGCAATCTGGAAGTCCAATTTTCGACCACGTTTTGGAGCAGCTGGGACCGTATATCGGCAATAACGCGACAAGTGTCGGCTTCCAAGTCGTCTATCGTATCTTGTTTATCGGCGTAGACTAGCGACTTTACCTATACCTACAGAAAGTAATCCAAAGATGTTAAATCAAACGTCTTGGAGGCTAATTCACAGGTCCATTAAGCGAAATTATGCGCTAATCGAATGTTTCCTTCAATAAATTGATAGTGGAGCGCATTGTGTGGCATGTTGTGCCGTCTTGTTGAAACCACAGCTCTTCCACATTAATGCCATTCAATTGTGAAACGAAAAAGTCAGTAATCATGGATCTATAGTCTATGGCGAATCAACTCATTCGGGTCAATACTGGAGCAACAGATTCTTTAGTGCGCACTGTACGACGTCTATGCGGATGCATATGATCAATTATAGTACGCGTGGTGTGAAAACGATCCATGGTTATTCGAATTACTTACTCGGATGGACGATTATGTCGACCGTAAAGTGGACATAGCGCACGGTAAGTTTCGCGAACTGATCCATGATTTTCGAAATAAATTTCCACAATTTGCAAGCGTTGTTCTGGCGTAAGTTTATTCACGGTGAAATGGCAAACCAAACTGAGCACTAATCAGCTGTCAGTTGTCAAATTAGCTGTCGCTGGAAAATGTGTTGCCAATGCGAAAAAGAAATCTATAAAATAGGTGCCATAAACGAATACAATGAACGATTACAATTTTTTTTAAATATTTTACATTCTTCCCTCAATTTAAGACATTTTTAGCAGATTTCGATAAAAATACTACCTTTTGTAGAAAGTCTCATGATACAAAATTACGAGAAATTTCAAAACAATTTCATCTATCATTTACCAGGAGACACAGTTTATCTATATATCGAGGGAAAAAAGTTTATCTACTAATGGCAATTGTTAAAAAATTCGTAGATTCAATAATATTGGACCGAGAGAAAAAATATACAAAGACGAAATCTACCTGAGTCTTACAGCCAGTGTCAAAAAAAAAATTTTTTTTAATTTTATTTACTTGTTATGCAGTATTAGATCATAATGACACATTCCGAATATAGGCCTTCAAGACTTTTTTACAAGAGGAAAACTCTCTTCTTTAACAGCCAAAGTCAAATTTTTTTTAATATGCTTTAAATATAATCAGCGACTTAAGTTTCGGTAGAATTGTATCATCGGCGGTTACTGAATAATAAGATAGTATGCACATAAGTCGAATATGCAGATAGAAAATTAACAATTGGATGTCGATTATCTTCATAAGTACTTATCATACACTGGATAAACGTTTTGGATCATTTTGGCAAGAAATGTGCGCAGGTATATGGAAACATTTCAATGTTATACATTTTTAAGGTAATGAAGCATTAAAAATCTAGTGTTGACAGATCTAAATATTTATAAAGTCAATGACGATGACTTTGTGACATATTGCCTCTGCACGTGACAAAATACAAACATCATTATTACCGGTTCTAATTTTTATGGCTTAGAAGCTTTAGGGATTCTCATTAAAATAAACGTCTGCGGGTCTGAAGCGGCGGTCCGGTCCGCAGGGCTCGGTGACAGGCGCGGACCGGACGCGGGGAATGAAGGACAATTACAGGATGAGGGAGGGGGTGGCGCGGACTAATTGTCGGTGCTGTCGGCCCTGATCCTGGGCCGGCCCTGTTTGCGGTAAACAGAGGACGAGACCCGGCGAGGGACTGGTCAAACACGGGGCAATCGTGTTTATTGTCGTGTTTGAGAACATAACAAAAACGGGCGAAAATAAGACTATTTAGGACGGGACGAAAACATTCATCACCCACCGCTGCAGTAATAATAATAAAAATATATGAAATTCAATAAAACATGAATAAATACAATATAATGTCCGCAGACAGTTTCTACTCAACACCGCTAAGGCGACTAGAATCGAAGATTTAAAAATAAAAAATCCGCTATACTAAACATTTTTTTTTTATCTGGGTTAATTATTTTATAAAATTATGAACCACAAAGGAAACCCACTTTACGATAGGGCAGATTCAACGTTACTCGAGTGTGAGAAGTGTGTACGTGATGGAGAGGTAGTTTAAAACTTACGACCAGTCATAAAATATTCAAATTGTATAATCGACGAAACTTTAAAGTATGCGTACAATTCTGTATCAGAGCGGTAAATACGCAGAAACGATTCGTTCGGATACATAATCTGCAAAAAGCACAAGTGATGTAAATTCCTGAAAGAATTTTCTATTGAAATACCAATAGTTAATACGCCTTATATCAATTTCTATAATATTTATATACATTTATAGGGTTGAAGTTTGTAGGGTTTTTTTTTATCATCATTTTTTAAATAAACTAAATTAATATATTCTTCCTACACAAAAATTAATCAATTTTCTGCTGCGATGTTTACGATCTAGTAGTTTTTCAATTCCATGCCTGAATAAATTGCGTGACTTAGTGATAAAGAAGTCGTCAAGCCAATTTTGAAGGACAGTGTCGTTTAAAAGTATATTATTCCTCAGAGATTGTTGAATATAGCGAAAAAGACGAAAGTCGGATGAAAAAAGATCAGGAGAATAGAGAAGATGTGAAATAACGTACCAATCGAGCTCTTGCATAACCACTTAAGTAATGTTAGAAGTATGCGGACGGGTATTATCATGCTGAAAAATCACTTAATAATGCCATTGTCCCGGTCGTTTTACTTGAATTGCGGCTTGAAGGCATCGTAGTTGTTGGCAATAAACCACAGAAGTGATAGCTATATTCCCCGAAATCAATTCGCGATATTAGTAGTAGTATACCATTCATGCCTTAATTGGAATGTTAGTTTTTGTACTCGACATTCCATTTTCTTTAACCAACAATTGACAAAAACTTTCTACAAATTGAAAAATTCAAGACGTGGTCAATATAACGATAATACGACATTAAAATGAAATGATATTGTCAGAAAAATTAACGAACTTATGCCTTAACCCAATATATAACGCGAGACTTACTGCAATTAATTGGTAAATATTAAAAATAATATTCTAGCATGGTGAGAGGCAAGTGAAGAACGGCGAATGAAAGTGCACCATGTTTAAGTTACACGCAGGATCGTCAAATTTATCCTTAAACCACGCCTAATCCAGCATCACGTAATTGTCGGACGGACCGGGATTGTTGGCAGAGGATTTAGGCCGGACGGTTGTGCGGCCCTGCGACCGAGGGAGCGCTGCCGCGTCGACAGCGATTAGGACGCACGTAACCCGAAGACGGGGCGAGTGATAATTAATTTACTGGAAATGTTTACAGATGAATCGGGAAATTGTTGTGGTGCCGGGGCGGCGGCGGTGGCCGCATTTCATCGTGTACAGACCCGCGCGGTCTCCGCTTCATTATTTCGCATCGCTACATCGCACCGTTATTTTATTACGTAACGGCGAGTTAAAATTAACGTATGTCAAATGTTTGATACGAATGTAAATATATAAAAAGGAATATCGAATATATTTAAATATATATTTAAGAAATTAATCAAAATAAATAAATGTTAGAGTGGGGAGCGATAGGGGTGAGCCCTTTTGTCTCCGACATATAAGGTATTAAAAATGGTGTAAGATTTTTTTAGGGGGACCCTATTGAACTAGTAACATGGTGAAATTGTTTTTTTAATTTCAGGTAATTTTAACTATATATACAAATGTATAAATAATAGTAAAAACATAGGTAGTTTTAAAAATATATATTTTATTTAGTAGTTTTTTGTTGATTTTTAATTTTTTTTTTAATTTTAAGTAATTTTTTTTGTAAATTTTGTTCAATATGGTCAAGAACAGGGTAAAGAAGTGAAATGTGACGAAGATGATGAGGATCGGATAAGGGATCATACGAGGTGTGTGAGAAAAGTAATGAGACTGATTTCATACTAACCAAAGTTTTTATTATTTTCAAACAACAATGTTATCCCCTTCAAAGTAGTTCCCTTGGGCAGCTATACACCGGAGGAGTCGTCGTTTCCACTCTTGGTAGCAGCGCTGGAAGTCTTCAATTGGTATGGCTTTTAACTGGTCGGTCACAGTCTTTTGAATGTTCTCCAGAGTTCCAAAATGACGTCCTTTGAGGACATGTTTCAATTTCGGGAAAAGGAAAAAGTCACAAGGACTCAAATCAGGTGAATATGAGGGTTAAGGAATAACAGTAATGCGTTTTGAGGTCAAAAATTCACGGATGGAAAGGGCCGTGTGACACGGAGCATTGTCATGATGAAGCATCCACGTGTCTGCAATGTCTGGTCTCACACGGATCACTCTTTGCCTCAACTTTTCAAGGACACTTTTATAAAACACTTGGTTGACAGTTTGTCCTGGTGGAATAAATTCTTTGTGCACGATACCCTTGATGTCAAAAAAACAAATCAGCATGGTCTTGATCTTTGATTTGCTCATTCGACATTTCTTCGGCCGAGGAGATGACGGAGTGTGCCATTCTTCGCTTTGCCGCTTTGTTTCAGGATCGTACTCAAATATCCAGGATTCATCACCGGTGATCACACAATTGAAGAATTCTTGGTCATTGGCCATCCTCTCAAGAAGATCGACGCACACGTTTTTTCGAATGTCCTTCTGTTCAGTTGTGAGATTTTTCGGCACCATTTTGGCACAAATCTTTCGCATGTTCAAATCATCTGTCAAAATTTGATGCACGGTGAAAGTGTTTAAATTTAACTGTTCACTGATCATCCTTATTGTTAAACGACGGTCTGATCTCACAAGAGCCCTCACACGATCAATGTTTTCGTCAGTTTTTGAAGTCAAAGGTCTCCCTGAGCGAGGTTCATCTTCAACGTGTTCTCGGCCTTCCAAAAATGATTTGTGCCAGCGGAAAACTTGTGCTCTCGATAAGCACTGTTCCCCAAAGACCTGTTTCAACTTTTCAAAAGTACAACTCGCGGATTCACCAAGTTTAACACAAAACTTTATTGCACAACGTTGCTCAAAATTCCGATGCTCCATTTCTGTGACGCACAATGAAAACACAACTTTACTAATGGCGCTGTCAAAACTAACGTGTTCACTGTAAGGAGTTGTAACTCGGACTGAGGAAGTGGAAGGGATAAACAAACCGATTTAGCATAGCCTGGTAGACACAACGTTACCACATTTCCCGCAGTGTTGCCAATCTCATTACTTTTCTCACACACCTCGTATAGGCCGAGGGAATTTTTGGGTGTGTTTGGGATGCAAAAATAAATCTATGGAGGGTTACAAACTACCTGTGTAATGTGCATTTTAAGTTTTTATAAAATCAAATGTTGCTACATACTTCTGCTAATTTTAAAATAATTATTTAATATAACGGAAAAAAAACCAATCGACGAGAACATATGAATTTGAAATCAGTAGTAAAAACAAAATCTACATACCTACATTGAGTGCATTATATTTGAAAATGATTGGTGAAAATACTAATTTTACACAAATGCATCATATAGTTGTGACAAAACACAGTTTATAAATAAACGAAATATCTCATTTGTAAACAGACTAGCGGTCCGTACCCGGCGTTGTCCAGTCAGATTTAGATATAATTAAAGATATGGGTTTACGGGGAGTAGGATGCCTTTGTTCTGCACAGGCCCTAAATAAAAACGATGTATACAAAATTTGATCCAGGTAAAGATAGGGTAGGGTTGGAGGTAGGGAAAGGGGTTACAATATTTTCGCCAGGGTCCTAAAGAGTAACTATCCAAAATATGGAACGGATATCATTTAATATAATATACATTTATATCGTGCGGATGGAAGGAGGTTGTCAGAGAGAGGGTGCTTATGTTTTGCTACGTAATACGAATAATATGATAAAATTATAATTATCTTCTTCATATCATAAATATATCATCTTCATTAAAATACTAAAGAATATAAATTATGAATACTTTAAAATGGTGATGAGATCATATTTCCTCTTCGTATAATGCTTAAGAGTACCTGCTTGATTTTTTAATACAATAGTTCAATACGGTGTTAATTTGAGAATATATTATAGTGTTAATTTTTTTTTTCGAATTTATGCATTCACGGTATGACTTGTACATTTCAAGAACGGGCCTGTGTTCAACAAAAGCTGTGACTAATATTTAGATATGTCAGGTTTAGGCGGCAGGAAGAGGCAGGCGCCTCGGCGCCGGCTGGCCGCCCAGAACAAATTACCTCCCAGCCCGGGGAGGGAGGAATCAACTGGTGTCAACCAGTTGCCGCCTCGCGAAAGATTCAAGAGGACAGTTTGCACACGTGACTTAACACGAGCGAATAATGAAATGAATGTACCATTTTGATGAAGGCGGCATCTGTGAAAATATGTTTGAAAAGATTTTCATTGTACACTTAAAAATACTCGTGAGGATGTCAATTTTACTAACGTTAATTCGTAATAACGTTCGATTGTAGCTTTCTGAGGAACACATCCATATATATTATGTCTTCAAATACAAATTTGCATTGTTCAAATCACACGTTCATACTTTTAAGTATGTGAAGTAATTTTTTCTTATATAATTATTTAAAATACACATTAATATTTCGATAATGTAGAACATGTTGGCATAGTTAGACGGTAAACTGCTGGTGTCATAATTAAAAAAAAAGGCAAACAACGACAAGCCTAATACGGGTATAAAAGAAAAAGAACCAATTTTTTTTTAAATCTCCATATAAATTTTAAAAATATTTTATCATATATTTATATTTATTGTATATTTAACTTTATTTTGAAAAATAAATTTGAATATAAATATTTTTATAACACTGATTCCATGAATAAAAAATCATGAAATCTTTCATATTAAAACATTGAATCTCTAGGAAGACCACATTAAAGATGATAAAGTGTAGACTGCATTATCATAGCATAACCAAATTATGACAGAAGACTGAACATCAAAATTTAATAAGTTCATGTTTGAGTATAGTACATACATTTAATTACATCATTTAAGAAAACCTAATTGAATCTCTATGTACTTTTAAAATTAGCAGTATTAACTTTGTTTTATTAACCACTGAATTGAGTTTAAATACATCTACCGGTTTCGGAAAATAGCATTTTCTTCTTCACGGTGTCATAACTAACTAAAAATATATATCATTGTTTCTTCACCAGAATCTATTTAAAAAAATATATATATTATTTAAAAAATAAATTTAGTACCTAACTCAAATTGTTGCTTAGTACAAATTTAGTCGAATAATTTTTAGGAAAAAAATTTAGAATGGGACTCGTAGTTAAATTGAGTAAATATGTTAAATATCTAAACACCTACCACGAAACATTAGACCGGCATTTTATACAAATAATAGTATAGGAAATTTACTCATAAATTCTAAAGACAAAGATGATAAATTTAACAATTCTGGTGTCTATAAACTTAGTTGCAAGGATTGTGTTTATTTTATATTGGTAAAACGAGTATAAATTTTAATATAATAGTAAGGGAGCATTTGAGATGGTTGAACAATAGTGGGTTTTCAGAATTTTCTAATCATTTGATAGAAAATGGTTACGGTTTTGATAAAAAATTGGAATTGTCAATTTTGCATATAAACGGTGTTGGTCACAAATTAAATAATTTGGAATCGTTGGAGATAAATAAAGCATGTAAAACTAATCAAAAAATTATAAACAACCAACTAAATTTAACTACGAGTCTCACTCTAAAATTTTTTCCTAGAAATTATTCGACTAAATTTGTATTAAGCAACAATTTGAGTTAAGTACTAAATTTATTTTTTAAATAATTGTTGTTTTTTTTTTTTTTAAATAGATTCTGGTGAAGAAACAATGATATATGTTTTTAATTAATTATGACACCGTGAAGAAGAAAATGGTATTTTCCGAAACCGGTAGATGTATTTAAACTCAATTCAGTGGTTAATAAAACAATGATAATAAATAAAGAATCTCTATGTGTTTTCTCTCTATATAATCCAATACTCATTGACCGATTTAAATTAAATTTTGAACAATTACTCTTTAAAGCCATGCACAAAACTCCTCCTGGTCATCCCACCTTGTCAACCCGACATAAATGTGTATTATATTGAATAACATTCTTTCAAAATTTTGCATATGTATTCTTTAGAACCCTGCGCAAAAAATAGGCATCCTCTCCCTAGCTATGCCACTGCCTCCCCTTAGCTATGACATCTTCACCCCACGATATAAATGTGTTTTATATTGAATGCATTCCACTTCTTATATTGAATCGGGAAGCGATTAGGAACATTGCAAAAATACGATTAGTGCTTTAGCAAAATATAGATACCCTCCCCATGGCCACCCCACCCTTCGATATAAATGTGAATACCATCCAAATTTTGTTTGCACTTTAAGAGCCTGAGAAAAATATAGCCACCCTACCCCACCTCCACGAATATCACACTCTTTCGCTGCCTGAACGAAATTTTGCAATCATATCGATATTATTAGCAAAACATGGCTCCCCCTCCCCTAAACTCCTATTTAAAATTAGAACTAAATCTGAATGTTGGTCAAGTTGGCCGGGTCCAGGCCGCTATGTAGGTATTATATAATAATAATATTTTTATTATTTTTATTTTGGAACTTTGTTTCATTAACCACTTATTAAATTTAAATACATCTACCGGTTTCGAAAAATACAATTTTCTTCTTCAGGATGTCAATACTGACTAAAAACATCTGTTTTTGTTTCTTTATCATAATCTTTTTAAAAAAAACAACAATTCATAAATTCTAAACACAAAGATGATAATAATTTAACAATTCTGGTGTCTATAAACTTAGTTCTAAGGATTGTGATGCATTTTATATTGGTAAAACGTGTAGAAATTTTAATATACGAGTAAAGGAGCATTTGGGATTTTGAATAATAGTGGGTTTTCAGAATTTCTAATCATTTGATAGAAAATGGTCATGGTTTTGATACAAAATTGGGATTGTCAATTCTGCATGTAAACGGTGTCGGTAATAAAAAAAAATTCCTAAAAATTATTCGAGTAAATTTGTATTAAGTAACAATTTGAGTTAGGTGCTAAATTTAATTTTAAATAATTATTGTTTTTTTTTTAAATAAATTCTGGTAAAGAAACAACATATGTTTATAATTGTATTGACATCCTGAAGAAAATGGTATTTTTCGAAACCGTATACATGTATTTAAACTCAATAAGTGGTTAATGAAGCAAAGTTAAAAAATAAAAATAATGAATTTTAACCAAAATGTTAACTTCAAAAGTATTATTTATATATATATAATATTTTTATTGACATTCCTTAATTATTTATTTATTCATATTAAAATACAAGAAACCAAGAAGTCGGAAAAGGAGAACTGCGTTAATATTTTTCGTATTTCCTTGAAATTTAATTTTATATCCCTACCGTTAGCAATCATGTGCATAACTTTTAATTTTCTAAGATTTATTTTGACATTGACATGAAGGTCGCGTGTTGTTTTGTAGTCTGTTTTAGTTAGCATATGGTAGTTGAAATTGTAAACAGTACTTCATTGCGTTGCTTTGAGGTCTGTTTAATTATTTTTATGGTATCATGTAAGATATCATTTGTTATATGCCTCGTACATCAGAATTGATATATTCTTTGCTGCGTATTCGTGTATATTATTAAACGAGCCAGCCAATTTATAGTAGTTATAAATTCAATTATACATACATAAAAAAACGGGCATTATACAATAATTAAGCGGTTAAATTTAAAAGAATTAAAACATATAAAAAAAATTTTTAGTCGAAACATAGGGGTGCGACATATTCATGTGATGTTTGTACAGAATGTGTGTGTAGTTCTGGAGCGATCGAGTATCCGACGAGAAGTTAATAAGCTTCGATGACAGTACGAAATCCGACACGACAATGACGTCACAAGATAAACGATCTGTGACAAAGGGTCCACAAACATTTTGCGATAATTTTATGGATGATACAAAAACGGGAAAATGATATATTTCGACGGTGAATTATGGGAATTTTGTGATCTAGGTAAAAATATTATTTTACAATTAATGACATTTAAAGTATATTTTCATATGGCCACAGTATATTTTTAAAAAACATTACTGGGGCACTTGTGCTTTGAAAAGAATACGAGGACTGTATGATAAGTACCCGTGTTAGGGAAGGAAACGCATTATAAAATATTTTATTTCATTTATTTCTCAACATAGTCTCATTTCACCTCGATACGCTTAGTCCAGCGATATTCCAACTTGTTTAAACCATACAAAAAATATGATATCAGCAAAATAGGTCTGTGTTTCGGCGATGACTCCTCATGTCACGCGAACCGCTTTCCGCCAAGCCATTTTTTCATGTTTGGAAGCAAAAAGAAATCGCACGGGGCCAAATCTGGAGAATAGGGTAGATTAGGCAGCAATTCGTAGTGTGATTCGGCCAGTTTTACTGTGGCGATTGCGGACGTGTGAGCTGGTGCGTTATCATGGTGAAAGAGAACTTTTTTCGCCAAATGTAACCGTTTTCTCATTAATTTCAGCGTCGAATCGGTCCAATAAATCAGCATAATACATTTTTTTTTAAATGTAATAAAATAAAAAATAAACATGCGTACACGGAATACATGTTACATTAATATTCTTACTATTTTTATACTATGTTAAAAGTTTGCACTATGAAAACAGGACTAACTTGCTGGTGTCCTGGAACGAGGCGCGAATTCTCGACCGCTAGATACTGCCCCGTGATTGTCCTTCCTTTCTCCAAATAATCGGTGAAGATGATGACTAGCGAATTCCAAAAAAACAGTGGATTTCCGGCCGGTGGAACCGTTTTTGCCTTTTTTGGAGCAGCTTCGCCAGGTGAAGATCGTTGTTTTGACTGTTCTTTAATTTGTGGCGTGTAGTGATGGACTCATGTTTCGTCAACAGCTATGAAACGCTGCAGAACGTGCGGCGGGTGGACGGTAATAATTATAACAGTTACAATAAATTCTTTAAAACATATGTCTGGGTATATTTAAAATATATTTTTACAGCCTTCTGATTATATGACTAATTAATCTGTTTACCAGTCCTTAACAATGCCCAGTGATCCAAATTACATTAGATTATCATTAAAGTTTATCACAATCTACGTATTACATAATATTTGATTAATGACATAGTTAGAAGAAAGACGTAAACACCGCGCCGACAGGATTTAACGAACGAATTGCGTGATCTCCGAGTCGCACGTCCCACGGATTGGATTACGACTATTCCGATTTACGATCGGAATCGCCGCAGGGGGGTAAAAAGGAAGGAAATAAGGGAACCTGGATATAAGTGCTCGTCCTACCTTGTGTATGACGCTTCCATCACTCCCGCAGTCGCCGCCGAGAATCACACAAACGGCACGCGGATGGGCAGATCTCCGCTTCCAATTAATATCATAACTTCACCCACGGTACACAAAACAACAAACAACATTACGTGATCACCAAACTACAGGATCACAAAATACAGTGCCGGTACACTGGAGCTGAACAAATCCACACCGCGAATGTTATCGCGATGTCGCGATCGAACAAGTTTCGGTCATGTTGACGTCTACTGACGTCAAGGTCACAATTCACACTAAAGACAGGCATTAAGGAATGGTCGGGAAATTTGGACGGGGTTAAGTGTTAATATCACGGGTCTCGGCCGATTCGCAAGACGCGCCAAAAATGTGTTTTACGAATCCGGAACACATAATATTTTATTATTTACATAATATTCACATAGATTGCATACAATTAATTTTAAACATATTTATTTAAAACGCTTGATGATTATGTTGTAGAATTTAATACAACTTGATGAAAATACGTAGAGTTGATCTAAATAGTTATTAAATATAAATTTAGAAGAAAAAAATCGCGTTAAATGTCTCACCACATGTCAAAAGTGTGCTCCGAAGTTGTTCCACTGCGGCACCGATCTCGCCGATAGCTTTCTCATGTTCGCTTTTTTGTGTAGGATGTTTTGTACGCGTTCAATTGAGATTTTTACAATGCCAGCAATCTCTATGATTTTCACCCAAAAACGGATGTTCGACCACGCTTGAATTCATTAAACCAATGTCTGATGGCGGTCATCGATGATGCATAGTACTTATAAATGATATGCAACTTCACTTTTGAAAAATAATCGAATCACTAACCGATATTGCTCTTTTTCCATGGTTGCAAACAAACACAAACTTGCCCACTTTCAATAACTATCAAAAAATTACTCAAATCTATCTACAATTTTGACTGACGTCGTTCGAAAGATGACGTTAAACAAAGGTATACACATTTTGCGTCAGTGGCGTCAACAGTCGTTAAACACGGGTACTTATCATATAACTCTCGTAAAAATAAAACAAATTAAATATATCAATTAGAAAGTTATGTAGAAAAATCTATCAACCGAAAAAAATTTACCACCAGAAATATTTCAATCCGGGGAAACGTGTTATCATTTCGCCCTGTTAACCATTAGTTTATCAATTAACAAATGTAAGATTTATATTATGTAGTCTTTATAAATGACACATCTGAATACATCTTTCTAATTGATACATTTAATTTGTATTACAAATAGATGTTTCATTTATAAAAACTGCATAATACAGGTTTCAAATGTGTTCAAAATTTAATTGCTTAACGTGGCGAAATGGACGAACGAGAAGAGAAGAGTAATTCGAAATTAATTAATTAATTAAAGAGTAAATTTCCTCCGCTTTATGTACGGGGTCCCACCCATCTACAGTATTTCAAAATAAATCCAAGTATGTGTTCTGACACGCTTGATGGTGTTACACAGTCTTTCTGCAATTTCTAGTTCCGTTGAATATGTATGTATATTTCTAGATCTTTTTCTCCAATTATTCTCGGTAAAATGGAATTATCAACTTTATAAAGTCTTCCAGAGAGGGGTTCGACTTTGAGACGTGTCGTCGCCTCTAAATTTAATAAACCGTCTTTGGCATGTGCGAATATTTATGGCTGTCGGTCCAAAAATAGCACACAAGTTTATTACGCACTACACTAACATCTTTTCATACTCAAAAAGTATGAAAAGATGTTAGTCAAAGCACTTTATCAACTAACATCTTTACAGCAGTTGCCATCTACAAACTGTATAATAATAGCGCAGCCAAAAGTACACTCTATACATACTAAATACTGTGCTAATTAGAATTACCTCATTATTAAGTACACTGTATTTCCACAGTAAGTTCTTATTGCAAGAAAAATACGACCGAATTTACCGAAACGCCGGTACCTTTTTTCAGTATATTTGATTAATTTTGCAACAATTATTACCCAAGCAATTCCTACAAATTTGAATAATGTTTGCTAGCACAATCATACTTGCAGAAAAGCAATCGACTGCCGTTCATTGCTTCCTGCTAGGCCCTGAGGGGGGGCTATTGTGGATACCACGTGGCCAGAGTTTCCATAGAATCTATATTTCAATGTGGATATCCCTTATTATATTGCTTTTGCACTATGCAGTGTAAACAAAATATTTGTAAAATGATACATGCTATATACATATTTACACCTAGAGCTATCTTAAATTGATATAATTTTTGTCAGAATCTTATTAAAAGTATTACAAAGGATATAATGAACTTGAAAAAGAAATTAAACAATATGGACAGGTAAAAAAATTAACTTAAAATCTTAATCAGTGATATCTATAGTACAAAGCAGAAAGATTGTAAATGAATATTAATATTGATATTCATTATAATTCTAATCTGGACTGCCGTCTGGTGGATTTTTTATAGACTACTTTGGTATTTTTAAAGTCTATTTTGGAATTTTTTCTTACACTAACATATCCATATCCAATAGCGACGAAGCGCAATATTTAATACATAGATAGACGTGAGAACGTAATATAATATTATTATGGATTAACACACGTGCACCAAAATTACATTATTTCTGTCAAGTCATTTTTATATCCGAAAAAAACACAAAACTAGACAAAAATTACTAAACGAGAGACAAAACAAATACACTATAGTACATTGCTCCAGAGTGACGAATTACATGGTGCTGAATATATCTGATGAGGCTAGTGGATATGGTCAAGGAACTACACTACACACATAACTTATTTTTAGTAGTATTATTTCTATTACTTATTATTATTATATTGTCGAGAGGTCTAGTACAACTATCTCATCAACAGGTGTAAATAACTTATATTCGCGCCTTATCCAACGGACGATGGCAGTCACCAGTTTGTTTACTGCGGCCCGGAAAAGTTCTACAATGAGACTGGCCAAACCATTGCCTCAATTCTTTAGCCATGATGTTCTACTTACTTCAGAATCTCGACACCCAGAGTCTTTTTAGACATTTCTCTAGATGTCTCATCAATCAATTTTTGGATTTTTATTATTTTTATTTTTATTTTGTTCGTCCGAGTCATAACATCTTTATTCATAACTCTATCAGTCCAGCTAATTTTGAGCATTGTTCTGTAGATCCACATTTTAAATGCTTCAAGTCGCCTCATCATTTCTTCGGTAAGAGTCCACCGAGAACATAACATCTGACCGTTCGCATTTGTAATTTAAAGTTAAGATCATGACTGCAGAACATATTTTTCGTGAGAATAAAGGTTGCACGGCATTTGACCTCAATAGAAGGATCTAACCTTTCATTTAAATTGGAACGTAGGTATACAATACTCTGTATATTCTTCAATTTCGTTCAAGTGATATGAGGACTTCATTTGTCAAATATGTTCTGGTTCACACATGCCTTCACTACTTGATTCAGTAGAAGTTGTAGATCCTTAATATTACTTACTAGAAGTATCGTCTTATCTGCATAACGAAGGTTAATCTATCAAAAAAAAAGTACTTGGTTGCGTGTGTAATACAAATATTTGTTCGATAAAAGTAAAATAATTATGTTAATACCACAAAGTAGTCGCCGTACCAAAAAGTGACAACGATTTGTTTTAAAAAAAAAGCTGCGCGGTTCTGAGATACCAGGATTATCTATCAGGGACATTAACAACCTGCTGGTAATCTGTACATAACAAATAAATCTAAATAAATACATATAAATGGTGCAAGACATCGGGGACGAACCGCGATGAATATGGAAATTATACGCAATATTATTCTTTGGGAAATAAAAACGTGTACTACTGACTACCTGCAAACAACAAATTAAATAATTTAATAAACGAATATTTAATAACAGCGCTTGAAATGCTTTGCCAGTCTCTGAGGGTTCTAGATTTTGGGAAAATTTTAAACGCAATAAAATTCCAACGTTTGATTAAAGAAAAAAGTTAACAATATTTGAATATGTCCAAGAACACACAATTACTGAATTTTCACCAACAAAGGCACTGTTATTAAATAAATATTAGATATCTCATAGAGATGAAGCTATTTTTTATTAAATTTAATGAAAATATATGGAAGTACGGGTAATTACAGGGCTTGCGACCTGTCTTCGGCTGACTTAAATGATCACTTTATATAAATATAGCGTTCACCATCCTCACCCATTTATCAAACTCCATATCTATTAAATTTTTGAATTTGTATGTGTATTTATATATCGAGTACCACTACATTATAGCTTAAGCTTATTATAATTTCGAAACGGACTGCACCGCTCAAAACTATAGAAGTGACAATAACCCAGTGTGTTTGTAATACAAAGTTTAGTTGTGAAAATTAAAATAATCATGTAATAAACACCACAGAGTAACCGCCATGTCACTTAATAATACTACAATCGAAGTATTTTTATATTGAATCTGGAATTCTTATTGTACACGGGTCCATAGAGGCGCCGCAAGATTTTTTTTTTACCAGTAAAACAATTGATTAAATATGGTTAATCTAATATGCGATCACTCTAAATGGCAGGAAAAAAATCAGTCAAATTATTGAAATACCTATAAATATCACTAGGCACTAAATACATTATTATAATAGACTTTTAAAATTATTATAATTTAAATTTCATATTCATCTTTTGTTTTGGTTAAATTTTTCTGGTTTACATTTTTTTTATATAATAAAGGGTACCAGTATGGTTACAATACGTAAATGAGTAATACTTTAATTATGAAAAGCATGCGAATTTGTGTCAAAGTTCAAAAATTATTTGTGCAAAAACCTCACGAGATAGAGAAAAACAAACTGCCAATCTAAAATTAGCTCGGAAAGTACTGTTCACTTTATTTTAATAAAACACAGTTCTAAAAGTTAAAAAAATGCAGCATTATGTATTAAAATTGGTCATAGGAAAGTGAAAACTAATGAAAAAAAGATGATAAGAATTTATTTAGATAAATAAATTTGACCGCCTCAATGTCGAAAAAGCGAATATATTACATTTAACCGTCAAAAAGCCACCGTATAACCATCGGTTTAACTACAGTTTTCTAAATTAAAAATTTCGCTGAACAGATTTTCAATTAAAATTGTTAAAGAGTTCAATCAAAGATATTTATTTTTATTTAAGGTTGCATCTGATGGGGTCCGCGCAAAACAAACGGCAGGAGTAAACAAAATGTGTACCTAGGAAAACAGGAAGCACCAAACCGAAGCTAAGGACTCGGGAAGGTGGAACGGGGGGGGGAGAAGGGAAGACCGGCTGGTTTCCTCCACTCGGGGAAAGCAAAAGAACAACCCAACTGGCTCCTAAAATAATAAAGCCCCGGTGAGGGATGTAGGCTCACGCGGCGGGGGTTGGCGCGGCGGGGGACCTTCGACGAGGTGACGTGGGAAGAGTGAGGAGCAGCGTTCACAAGACTCGAGGAATTCATATTAAGTCCGTTCATTGTTCATTTGAAATGTGCCCGATTCCGCCGGACCAGTGGGTGAGGCAGAGCGGTAGGGGGTCGCCTAAGAGGTGTCCATGAAAAATTATTTCAAAGATTCTGGTAAAAAGGTAATTGAAAATGAATATTAGTTACTAAAAAAATTTTTTTTCCAGCCCGGCCACTCAGAAACGTAACCTGCGTGTGGTTGAGCAGCACAATTTAGTAATAAAAAATATGTATTTCAGACTATGTACGACTTTGTATTATATTGTACTTATTACTTTATTTGAGCTATAAAACAATTGTAAATTGTGTATTAAACTAAGAAAAATAATAAAAGTGAACGTTGAACAAGCAGACTTGTGCGTAAAAAATAATACAACTAATTAATTAATAAAATTACGCAATACGAAAACTTTAAATCGTGGAAAATACATGTGAATTCACTACATATAATCATTATGAAATAAAAGAAAATTAATAACAATTATAAATATAAGATACATCGGTGAAATAATGCATAGTTTAAATCAACATCGATTTATTTATTTATTAGTTTAAATGGAATGTCTTACTTAGTTACCTAAAATATACAGATCATCGGTGAATCCTACAACTGAGGATCTAAAATATTTACTTGTCTAAAAGGGAATCTCACAACTAATGATCTATTTACTCGGCTAAAGAGAATCCAAGAACTAATGATTTATTTATATATATTCGCATTATTCGCTTTTCACGCCAAGGAATGTCAAAAATCAACTAAGTCTAATCACGCGTGTCACGTGACTGGACTTTTTGATTTTGGAACCCACGCACTTCTCTCCGGTAGTTTTAAACTATATTCTTAATTCTTCTTACATTTCAAAATTTAATATAGCTTTTATCTTAATTTCTTAGAATGTTTATAATTACTTAATATAAATGTTTATTCTGTAACATATTATAAAATATTTTTACATTGTGCCTTAATGACACACTGTTGATAATATATACATTAAAAATAAAGAAATAACCTGTTTATATTATTAATAAATATACAAAAACATATTAACAAGCTTCGATTGGTTGCAAGATGTAGCCTCATCAAAAAATGTAAATAAAAATTTAGGACATAATAGACAAAATTCATAAATACGGCAACATTTGCAATGTTTATAAACTTCTTGTAATACCAGAACGACAAAAATATAAGATAATTAGGAACCGACAATGTTCCTTATATGGGGTACTGGATAAAAAAGTCGTTTCGATTATAAGAACTCCACGTTTTTTAAAAATTATTTCTTATATTGTACTTAATATTATAAGATGATATAATCCATCCTCCATTAATTAATATTAATTATTTGACTGACCGTTAAATCAGAAGACTACATTTAGATTTTGCCGTTAAACTCGGTTTAGCAATTAACTAGTCTACGTCTTTTTGCACAAAATGGCACTTGCGTTTTTGAAAACCGCTCTTTTTTTTGCAACCTCGATTAGCGTACATTACTCACTTTTCATCCCCCGGAAACGAAATGTTTGTAGAAATGGTGAATTCACTTCTAATTCGATTAAAATCTTGGCATATTAGAACCGGCACGGATTTTGACATTTAAATTTGCGAGGTATCCCACCCACCCACAACACCGATTGTATGAATACTGACGATTTAAAACAAATTACATTGTACGTTTGACTATTGATATTCAACCAAGTCTATCGAATAGTCTTGGTGGGATTTTCATACTTCTGTGTATAACAATTCATTACACATTTTGACTTATATATTTATTTAAAAAAAAAAAATTTCCACTTGAAATTTTTTAAACCACCTCTAGCATTGAAGATTCAAACCATGTGAAACCTTTTTTTTTACGATATTCGTATAATATACAATATACAATTAAATCCTTGTTATATATTGCGCTGGTCAACATATATTATTATATGGCTTACTGGACTGTATTGGATGTAGGTGTCATTTACCAGTAAAAAAACATATTCGCCAAAGTAGAGAAAATCTCGAACGTATCTCTAGGTTAACACTACTTAAATGATTTATCTTTTATATATTCAATAACAGTATGTAAATATATATTCAATTTGAAATGAAGTGTATATTGTGAAAAACACACAAAAAACTTACAAGACGACTGGCAAGTATATTACATTTGAAATATTTTCTTATCTATGCTGTCTATGGTGAGAGATCTCTTACTATAGAATGAAGCACTTTCTTAGTCGCAAGGTCAAAGCGACGATTTTAGGTTATGTTTGCGACCTAATATTAGTCAAAATCTGCTGAGAAAACCATTCATCCGATTCCGTCGTTGCTTAAATGCACATTATACTGATAAAGTGGCATTTTTGTGTTTATTATTGTCTATCCGAGATTCTTTACCATCATCTAGATATCATTTTTGTTCGTATTTTACAAAGACGGTATAATTTTAATTAGATCAAGATTAAAGCTATTCTACAGATGCACACTGAAAACAAACAAACCACAGTAGAAGACAGGAGATGTGTTCGACAACTGAAATACAACAAATGGTCAGAAAGATCTATGACAAAATTGATTAATGTAATAATAATATAAGTTAAATACAAATTAAATGTATTAATTAGAAAAATGTACATATAAAATAATTTTATCGAAAAATAGTGTTGTTGCTACAGGGATTCGAACCTAGATCTTTTCCAATCCGGGGAACGTGCGTTAACCGATTATGCTACAGCACACAGTGCATTGAGGATAAATTTTGAAACCTGTATGTTACACTTATATATGTATATCTTTCTAATTAATACATTTAATTAGTATTTAAAATATCACAGACCGTATGTTCTGAATAATTACAATTTCACAATAAGAATGTGCTCTCCTTAATAATATAATAAGTTCGCCATAGAATAGTTTCATGCTGAAACATACCAGTAGACAACGTAAAAACAATCTAATAACGCCACAAGTATGCGATACAACATAAAATCAAAATCCTGAGTGCATTACGATATTAAGGCGTCTCACTCGAAACTAATTTGGAAATGCTCACGGAGCGAAGGGTTTCAGAAGCTTTGACGCCTTTTGAGGTTTTCAAGTGGTAACTACGTGAATCAGGCAAATCATCATACGCGAACCACTCGCTTCAAATGCTTTCAGAGCCGGCGTAAAAACAGCGGCAACAATTAGTGAAAGCTTGCAGGGGCCGAATGGAGTGTTTGTAAGGAGTGCTTAAAACGAGTGAGAAAATGTTTGTGGCGAGATGAAACTGGGGAAGGAACATTTATCGCTTTGAAACGTCCAACAGAAAATGTCGTATATCTTATTAACATATTATATGTCTTTAGTCCTTTGTCATGTGTATAAGAAAGGTGCTTGTGATAATGACATATGAATTCTTAAGAAAAATATTTTTATATTTATTAGTCCTATTAAGAGTTAAATTAACAGCAAAAATGTCGACTGCCTCCGCATATTCATTCCCCAAAGAATGCATTCTGGGGACTGCGGAGTTAGCTAGTGCATGAGTTCTGACATTACCACTGTAATAAAACAATGAATTGTGCTTCGATGACCTCAATAGTGCGTGAAAGTCATGCAGACCAACAATCTAGGGGCAGTTTATCATACCATCTATGATCCTGTATAGAAATATAATGTCGATCATCGTATCTCACTGATAATTTTAACAATTTCAGACGGCTAAGGAGATAATAATAATTAATATCATCAGAGCGTATGATATGGAGGTATATGAATTCTTAAGAAAAATACTTTTATATAACCTTTATATGAAACATGAACGAGAACTGCTATAAAAATTAAATCTCAAATCCAAGGAAGCGAACGCAGTCATAAAACGATGCAAATTTATAATTATATATCGATAATCAAAGCGAAGAAATTACCAAATTACATTTCGTTTAATCTTTTGGAAAAGGATGTCAAAGATACGTATACTGTAACTAGCTTTAAAAACAAAACTAATGAAATGAATCGTCACCGAGAAAATGAACAGAGATTTACTGTCAAAACTTTATTATTATGTTTATAATTTTTCTTTATAAACACCTACTCGATAATAGAACACCTTATGACACTGCAAAAACTGCTTAATATTATTAGTTAAGGTCTAATGGAACGAAAGGTGACGTGTAATTGAGTGATTTGTTTAATAGCCAGCTTTGATAATACTAAGATTTTACCACACTTTCAATTTGGTTCTCGCCTTGAAGGATCTAGATTACTCGTAAGTTCATGGCAGGATTCAGGACAAAAATCCCTTGAGAACGAGTAATCATATTTACTCGAAACATCGGGAATATAAAAGAAAAATAATCCGTTATAAGTAAGTTGGAATCACATTACAAAATGTATCGAAACACGTGTCGACGTGGATCATGGATTTCAATAAAAACAAATAACGATATTATATTACTGATATAACCCGTGTTTGACTAGTTTGCACCAACATCCAAAAGTAATTACCTAAAACAATATAGCTATAATAAGGTGTTTTTAGTAATAAGTATTCCCACATATTATTACGTATTGTACTCCAGTTCAGGCACTCGGAGTGTATTAGCTGCGGTGGCGAGTACAATGCATATGTGCGTCAACAATAGATCGACTATAGAGAACGGATTAGCTAAATACACGGCTAAGAATACGATTCTGAGGAATTCAAGAACAATACTAGAGATATGTCAAAGGATTTCGGGTTTACATCGTTCTCCGCAATCGCTGATACAAACCAATCAAGTCTTCAAGTGATGCTGTAGTTATTGTGAGAAAGTTTCCACAACGCTAGCGTTGAATTAATAGGACGAATATATAGGTAATAATTATGTACGGATCAGAAATCAGAGTTTATACGTCGGCTGAAAATGAACATACCATTGTTTCATCGTATGTGATGATTGAAAAGTCTATTATGAGAGTAAATCCACCTGAATAATAGCGAACAACAAAGAGCAAAAGAGGCATTACCTAGTCTATGAACAAGATAAATCGCACTCAAAGTGTAAGATAATTTTGTACCCATTCCAATGGGTATTTTCTTATAAAATATATGTAAGACGGAGTGACCAGAGGTTTTAAAATACTACGTAAACATTTTAAAATCACGTAAGGCAGGAGAGCAAAAACATTAAAGAGTGAATTGTGAATTGCGCCCACGCATAAGAAACGAGCCAACATTATAGCATTTTTCCCAATATTTCAGATTATTAGACTTTTACTTATAATTTCATTCATTCATTAGTAGTTTGTAGATGTGAAAATTAAAATACACCGCTAAGTAACCGACATGTCAATACATATTCAGTACGGCAAAAATGGCAAAGACGTATAAATAATTGCACATTAAATACAGAATCGTGTACATTAATTGATACGATGTACGTCGTGTACGATGATGAGAGGGATTGCACCTCTCGAAACAATAACCCAATATGTATGTAGTGCAAAGTTTAGTTGTGAAATTAAAAAAAAAGTAATTATAATATTACTTATACTATTATCTCGAAAAGGATAAGTAATTTGATATTATTTTTAAAAATGTGTAAAGTTCAAATTGCTTGTTTAGTCTAGCTGTAGGACGCCTGTTGTCCGAGAAGACATTGAAAGTTCGCTATTCGACTAGAAAGACCACAAAGTCGGTCGTATTTTAATAGCCCAAGCGCTTGGTTATTAAAATACTTTAATGGTTTATAATGTATATTTTTATAATGTTTATAATGGTTTTAATGTAGTTGACAAATCTAGTAAATACTATTAATGGGTCTTGTGGAACGATTAAAGAAGGAGAGAATAGTAAGAAAGTTAAAAAAGTGAAAAATAAAGTAAAAGCACCAGAAACAAAAGAAGACTTGGCCGGGTAAACCAGATACTGGAAGAAGGTCCTATTAGAAGATTTAACAATCATTGATTTCCGTGCATCGTTCAATCCTCTGCCTATTCTCGCGAAAAAACATAGAACGTTAGTAAGCTACTAATGTAAATAAAACAAAATACTACTGGTTTTGTCAGCCTGTTTCGAAGTGATAACTTCTTTTTCAAGGAAAAATAAAACTTATTTTATCCTAAAAATATTTAATTGTACATTAAACAAATAAATAATATCTGTATTTGTTTTAACATATCATACCTGTTATGTGTAACAATCTCATGGTGGTTTTAATGTTAACGTTTCGAATATTGAAAATAATATTATCTTCAGTTACACTACCAGGCAAAGTCGACTTCTCTCGTGTCTAGCCAAATTTATTGACCTCTTTTGTCCATGAAGTGATGGTATTCTCGGAATGCGTGGGAGGATGCTGCGCCAACACCCGCCAGTTTAATCATTTAAAACTCAATATCTGTAAGGAGTTCAAATTTTAAACAAAAACGAAAATCAAAGAGTATATATAACCAGTCAGATGAATAACACCAGAAGGATCGACTGGGCGGACATACGTTTATAAATACTCACAAATAATAACACGACCGGAAAACTATTTATCTTTCCAAACATAATGTACCAACTCGCAGTCAATTATCAAACAAGAATACTGATTTAACAAAAAAATATAAAACAATTTATTAATATAAATTAAATGAATTAACTAAAAAGATATACAGAAGAAATCTATTTATCAAATTTATTTAGTTACTATCGGGATTCGAACCTGGATCTTTTATCCGGGGAAGCACGTTATTAAAATTCATACATCTTGAATACGCAACATAAATCCGGCTCGAAGGACCAAAATGTTTTCGAAACGTAAATCCTCCACCGATTGGATCCAAATGAGCGAATTTGAATTGCGCGTCGCGCGTCCCGTGGAATGGAAATACGACAATTCCGGTCGTAAATCGGAATCACCGCAGGATAGGGAAAAGAAGTAGGGAAACCTTGGTACAGGATGATGTAGGTGAGGGGACGAACGGAAGGGAAAGGGTGTCGAACGACCGGTGATCTCGGAGAACCGGAATTCGGAAGAACTGCTCGCGTTACCTTGTATATGACGCTTCCGTCACCCCTGCAGTCGCCGTTGAGATCGTACAAATGGCACGCGAATGAGTACAATTCTCCAATCGAATACGGCGATGTCACAATTTCACCCACAAACAACATTCAAATAAATAACATAAAATGATGTCTCCTCGAAAAAAAAAAATCGCGAAATTCGGAGATTAGAGGACGGCCCCATTAGAATCTTCAATAATGTACGAGAAGAAGTATGAATGTAAATGACTCAAAACTGGTACGTTATGAAGACTGGCACGCTTAATTTAGGCTTGCCTCTGCAGAAAACAGCTCGATGTAACGTGAACAAGTAAGTCAGATAAAACATAATACGGGTAGGTAGTTTGAAATACAATTCTTTATTACATAATGAATAGTAAATTCATAATTGTTTAAATTGATCGAAAAATTTCAAAATTCTTCACAATTAAATATTGGGTTAGAATTTATTATAAAATATCAGTACGCAATAACATAACCATTAAATTATAACACTACTGCTGTAATTTTACTTATTACTTTAAGCTAATCAAAAATATAAATTTTACTGATCAAAAATTTGATTCAATACCGAAACTTAATTATCATATTAATCAAAATACTATATTCGTATATTACCATTTATTTTACAATATGCTTACAATTTATTGACAAAAATAATGATCAAATAAATATATATATGAACGAATATTTCGATAACATTTGATTTCATGGATCAAAATTTATTTTTTGGTTAATTATGAAGGCAATATGAATACGCAAGTTTCAAATAGATACACGAATCTCGTGTAATTCTGTATGAAAATTCCACAATCACGTTCAATTAAAATAAATGGGAAATGAGAGCTGTAAAAACGATACTACGATATTTATCTGGTAAAACATTTTTAATTACGTTGAGCTATGTAATATTTTTGCAATACATAAACATGTAGATTTAATTAGGTATTATATATTTTTATAAAATGTAACACCGGAATAATCAAACTTGGCCCGGTTGATAATTATGTCAAAAGAATAACACTTGCGGTTAGGAGACTTTAAAGGTTTTATCATTTAGTGAAATTGGTATTTACGATATATATATTATTCTAAAATACCGAGGGGGTTTCACAATTTTCTAATATTATAGCCGAAACGTACAAGTACATTCTATTATACACAAATTCATATCCACACATACACCGCATACAAACAAATAAAATAATTTTTAAATGTTGTAATTTCCTGTACCGGCATTCTATATATAATTTTTTCAAATAATTGGAAGATCGTTTCGGCTGTTCAGGCTATTATCAACAGGGTGGTGAGCTTATATACAAATTTTGATACAATGTTGGGTGAGTATTATATATTAGGTGATTCAAAATTTAACATTTCCTTAAAAATTAAATATAGAATCAAAAAAATCATGTTTGATTTATTGTGTTGATTAACAATGTACTTATATAAAATGAACACCGCCAGTATTAAAAAAATAAAAGAATTACATTGAAGAATATCTATTTATATACTTATATCAGAATATTTTAAGGACACATATAGCAACCACCATACTTATTATCGTATTGTAATAATGTTGTATTTAATACGAATCACGCTTGCTTATTCACAATAATTCCAATATCGTGAATAATCGTAAGTTTAATAATACAAATTAAATTAATCAACTAGAAAGATATATAGAAAAAATCTTTTTATCGAAAAAATATTCTAGTTGCTACCGGGATTCGAACTTGTACCTTTTCCTATCCGGGGAGTTGATCAATTTAATTTGTATTAAAAATATCACAGAACTATGATTTGAAAAACTGCAACTTCACAACGATAACATGTCCTTAAAAAAAATTCATAAGTAAACAAATAAATATTTATGTTAGACGCTAATTGTTTCCCAAAGGTTCAGAATCGCATTCAATGACATTACTGCACTTCACATTTGATGAATAACACGCTTTCCTGCTCTTGTGACTTAATATGTATTATCCCTAACTGTTGTTCTAATAATTTAATAAACAGGACGTCTTCAACGTAACCTCTTATTTAATATCCTTCATCCAGTCAAGTGATCATTCGCTATTTACAACGATCCTCACCTTTCGAAGAGCTATTTACTTCATAAATAATGAGATTTGACAATATGCATTTCACAAAAATACGTGTATTTTTAGTACAAATAAAGTACAGTCGAACTCTGTTATATCGAGCACGGTTATAATGAGGAAATAATAATTATTATTTTGAAGTTTTCATGCAACTCCACTGTGATAATGACCTCGGTTCACTGATATGACGTACAAAAATATTGTTAACAAGTGAACAAAATACACTACACGGTCTAGTAACCTTAATTCTTGAGATGTTCTTGTGATCTGCCGACGAAGTTCCTTATTTCTTACGATTCCTTTCAGGTTTGTGATTTCTTAGATAAAAAATAATGGGTGTTTGTTTTGTGTGCATAGTAAGTAGTAATAAGTTTTAAACTTTAAAACAGAGCAGTATTTTGAATTTTGTTAAGAAATAAAGTGATTAAATGTAATAATTTACTTTAAAATGTTTTTGTTTATACGATTATAGATTTTTGATTTTTCATATATATTTAACGTGCTTTTAATTTTATTGGATAATAAATATTTTTTTGTAATAACGAGTAACAGTTATAATGAGCAAATTTAGCTGGACCCTTCGTACTCATTATAACCGAGTTCGACTGTATTTAGAATTTCAGGAATACTATTTTTACTCAGAGACATCTGTAGCTAAAAATAAATAAAATAGAGTGAGAATTAATGGTAAGAATAAAAATAATGCCAAGTAATGACTTTAGATTTTCTACTACAAGGTTAATAGTTAATAGTTTATAATGATACGTAAATTACAAAATTGTACACGTACAAAATTGTAAATATTAAAAAATAGCATTGTAAGTGAGCACCATTCAGAAATAAGTAAGGCACTAACACTAACAATTAGACAAAAAATAAAATGCACGTGGCACAATGATTTAATTGGTACTAATTGTTTAAGACATGCCCCTGGATCCTGGATCCCGCCCCAGTTTATAGTATTTATGAATCCCGGATTAGAATATTCATTTAAGTACTCATTTTAGAGATTAAAATATTGGATTTATTTCGGGGTACCAAAATTATATCAAGACTAAATGATGGAAAAATCGATACCTCGCTCTTGCTTTGGGCATATTAATCATAGTGATAAAATGTTCTCACTTAAAATTTATTTGTCTATCTTGAATTATTATTTACGTTTTCTTACTTAAATATAAATTTCTTACTTAAATATAAATATTTTATCTAATTTAAATAATTTGTTTTTCTTGACATTCTTCTTCATAACATTGGTGAGCAAATGACCATTTTCTAATACCGGGAATGATCCGAGGATCACAAAAGTCATATTACGAAATCCCGGGAATAAAATTTTTGCTCGGAATTGGATACTACTAGTCTTAATGTACGAAAATAAAACAGAAGACTCACCTCAACCAATGTCTCTTGGTGACAGTTGTATGACAGCAGATAGCGTCGTACTGGTCGGCTATCCAAACGATGAGGATAATATAGAAGGCGGTGGTCGTATCGTTGAAAAACTCCGACATGATAGCCTCCATACCTAAGGAAAAAGAAATACCAATTAGAAATATATAATTATACACTTTCAAAAAACATGGCGTTGCCCTTGTGCTGACGAACCATTATATTAAATCGTGAGTTATCTATTGATCTGGAATGTACAGACACCTTAGTGGACATTTTTATAAAACTAATAACCCTTTATATGGTATAAGCCGAAAACCGTAGATGTATCGACCACCCGCACTTAGGTCGATAATTCATAAGCTGTGCATATTTTTGTCACCTTTTTTAGCTCTAGTCGTTTCTGAAAATATTATTTGGCTTCTAAATAAACTACCAACCTGAAGTTGGCTCTCTATCGCGCGTAAAAAAATATTTAGAACACTGGTCGATACATGAGCTACTGAGCGTTTACGACCGCAACTCGTCGCGTCTGTGGGTGTCATTACATTTTTGAAATTGAATTTTGAAAGTTTGGAAACGATTTAGAGTTATGTAATTATCAGAAATAATTATCCTAAATGGTCTATGGTCGATAAATCATCCATCTGAAAATCATGTTTCTTTTAGATAACCGAGTAGTATTTTATAATTTTTAATTATTTATTCAAATAATACACAAACTTAAGAAAAAAAAATTATGTTAGAATTAAAAAAAAAAAAAGAATTTGCCCTATAAAGAGTTAAACCTTAAGTCTTTAACACATATCTCATATAGTCTAATCGAAATTAGTGGGCAGCACAAATGATTTTTTTAAGAATTACGCATATATTTTCTTTCTTCTCAGACTTCTGATGTTGTACCGTGACAAGATACATACATCGTTTAAAACCTTGCTACAATTTGTCCACCATGCTGGAGAAAACCGTCTCAAAATCGGTTCAGCCGTTATCGAGTTTTAAAGTAACAGATATACATTGTATTTGCTAGCATATGATCAGGCGATCAGCAAGACGCGATGATCAGGCGAGCTGTTGGATATGCCAATATATGAAATAGTTGCGACGGTATTGCATATATAACTAAAAATTTACCAATGAGAAAACAATGTCTTGTATTATGTGTACAAGAATATTTTTCTGACACGCTGGAAACGATTTATTGCCTATATTGTCTTAATTATTACAAATAATATTCAGTTTATTAGTTTTAAATTGAAGGTTTTATCTAAGTTATTGTTTTCATAAAACTCTAATTCAGTGTATATTTTCTATAATAATAAATAGTCACATTTTTCTAAAAAAACGCGAAAAGATGAATAAGTATTGAAAGTCCCTCTCTCAAGGATTATACATAATCCGATGGTAATAATAATCACTTGTATCCGAAACAAATAGCGTACATACTTGGTACAGCGTGTTGACACTAGTCTGGAGACAAAGGACCGGTTGTGTGATCAGTAGTAAATTTTTACTACGGTAACTTTTTACTTTACTTTACTTTATATGCCCATGGTTAAAATCATTTGCGGGTTGTTTGAACGTTAACGAACGCAGTTGTTTGAACGAAGGCGCGACAAATAATCATGAAATATGCTTTAGCTATGGCTTTTTTCACTTCTGCGTTCGAAATCTGTCACTTTGGTGGTGAATTTTTTTCGGATTATGTGCTAATGCATATTGAACAACGAGATGATTAGACGGACTCTCATCACTAAAATAGCGGGATATTGAATGGTTAATCGTCGTACACTGCAACTTTCAAAGTATTAATGTATTAGATGACGTTTGGAACAGCTGTGAAGAGTCCGCCATATTGAACAATCGATTCTCGTCTTTATCGGATATTGGAGAGTAAAATGATTTTACTACGCTATGTACTTTTGAGAAATATATATATTTTTATCAACGATTAAACAATCCGTTTTCGAAATTTTTTTACTTTAGTAACTTTTTTACTAAAGTTACTACTGATCACACAACCAGCCCCAAGACGTCGACGGTTGTCCGATATTTCATAGTACAAGCGCTCGGCTTAGTTTGAAAAATAAGCATCGATGTGTGACGTGTTCCGTGAATACTGCTCTATTTAATAATAATATCAATTTGATCCTTCAAATATAAACAAGTGCATTCCCATTCCCAGACTATCTAAATACAGTACAGACTGAATTAAATTTAGACACACAGGCGTGTTTGCATTCTGAAATACGTGACAAAGAGTTGCACTCCGGCGGGCAGACTTCAGCATATAATTCGATTTGCATTTTAATGAGCTGATGCCATGACACAATAAGCGCGTAAACGGACCTACGAATCGGATACTGTCTAGTAACTGAGAATAATCCCAGTCTCCAAATTTCAACTGGCGACCGAATGACTTGAACCACTAGACCAAAACGTACGAAGCATTCCACAGAGCCATCGGAAGTGCGGGCTCGATACTGACTATGTGCCCTGTCGGGTGTCAACTGGCGAGTTTAGGACCTGGCTAATGAGCGAAACGAAATCAGTGCAAGAGGGGGAGGCGTATGACCAAATAATCTCATGTCGAGAGTGCTTTCACACTGTATTAGGGCGATCCGTCATCAACTCGGCACGACTATAGCCAGAGAATAAAAGCGTATTGAGGTGTAAGTGAATTAATAATAGTAAAAATATAACAACGCGGCTAGCGGATTTTAAACATCAAACTTCAATAATACAAGCAGTGAGAATACAAGTAAATACGGCAAGCTCAATCTATGAGTATGTAAGTATTATATGTATGGGAATTTTCCAGGAACGAAAATTCCAGTTAAAATTTCATCCGAACGAGAAGGATTATGAAGCGGACGGTATAAATCGGTAGGATAACCATTATGGTATTTTTACTGGAACGATGAAAACCCGTAGGTGGATGTGCAAATCTTTTTTCTTTGCCGCGGAAAAATACGTAATTAACACACGAATCAAAACTTAATTCATAAAATAATTTAGAACATCACGGAAACCGGAGAACTTAATTAACTGGACTCCATCAACGCAAAATTAAAAGAAATAATAAAACGTTGACTGTCTGAAAGGGGTAGAAGAACTGTTTACACAAACGTTTAAAAAATGAATGTGAGCTATTGTTTTATAATTTATTGCATGTCTGATTATTATTAACACACAAGTTAAAAAAAACTAAATTCTGCTATATACATACATAGAAATGTGTCATCGTCATCGTCATTATCAGGCGTTTTCTATCCACTACTAGACAAAGGCTTCCCCAAGTTTTCCCACTCCCATTTTTCTCTGTTCATTGTTATTCGCTGCATTTTCCGCAGAATTTGATTATTTCATATTGATGAATCAAGACTAGACTGGCAGTCTAAACACTGACTGCATTTGATTATTTCATATTGATGAATCAAGACTAGATTGCTAGTCTAAACACTGACTGCATTTGCCCAACGATTTATTTATTCTTAATATAGTGCATACATAAGTATTTTTATATATGCTCTAATATAAACAAGATCAAAATCGTTCATTTTTACTACAATATATCTTTCACATATTTGCTTAGTTTCATTTTGAATCTATGTAGTTTCTCCTTCTTTCTTATGTTTTCTAATACTTCATTAAAAATCTTCATCGCACTATACAACATCGATTTCTAAGATTTAGCCTTCTTCCTGAATGGCAGTCTCAGTCTATCTTTTCCTCGTGCATGATGTTCGTACTCATGTTGACTTGCATCAATTTTTCATACAAATATATATTTAATAATTATACAAAATACTTAGTTTAAACCACTATTCAATATATTTTTGTTTAAAGGTTGTCATATTCAAATCTTTCAGCATTGCACTGAATCGAGTATATCCATTTTTTCTGAGTATTATTCTCAAAGCTTTATTTTGCGACACTGACAATTCTTGCATTTCTTTATCATTAGCCAAGAACAAAATGCTGCTGCTGCAGTTGATGTGATGAATAATAATAACAGAGTTGTATACAATTTTAAAAGACTCAGTACTAATGAATCTTCTGATCCTTCCCAAAAGTCTTTTTAGTCACGTGTCTTGTATTTTGCGATAAATTCAATTATGAATCTATTATGACTCATAAATTCCTAATGTCATTAGCCCTTTTAAATAATTATAGAATCTTTTTTGAATTAATGCATGAATGGGTAAATTAAAACTAGTACCTATGACTAAGTAAATGAATGAATGAATCAATTTCAGTTACCGTCTTAAGTGTCTAGTTATACTGTTTCATGGTCGTGATTATATAACGATTTACCAACAGTTTGACATTTTTTAGATTTATATTTCAGTTTGCCACGTTGAGCCACAGGCGGGATAAGGACAGACATGATATGTAGCATTCCTAAAGGTGGCACGTTACGGCATACTTGACTGTAATGCATATATAACTAATAATATATACACATATTATATTTAACCTTAAAATTATTCAACATTACCTTATATCTATAATATTTATTTAAGCAATAATTAATAACAATTAATATCGATTAACTGAATAAATTACGTTTATATTTAATGTTTGCAACAAGACTGAACCAGTAAATCGGATGTGGTAACATTCGCAGACTTCCGGGGACTGCATAATAATATTCGATAGCCAGATTTAATTGTAGTAATTAACTTGTAACAGAAGTGGTTTCTAGTCCGGGGTCCGAAGTTCGGGGGAGGGGATTTGGAGAACTTGACTATGGACATGTGTAGGGGAGGCTCACTTATCATCACCACCCTCGGTTGCACAAGTAGACAGATTGTAATTTATATAATATGAAAATTACACTCAAATTATATTTCACAATTTTTGTACAATTCGATAAATTCATAGTTTAATATTTATAAACAATAACAGATTTATCTTTAAGTTAACACAATTCTGAATTGTCTTGAATTATAAATTATTCGTACAGTGATAAAATATATTTATAAATTATTATATTGATAAATTCTGTAACATATTATTTTATACCTATATATTAAATCAAGGGAGAAAAATATTTTTAAAAATTCGCACCGTACAAAATAATTTCTTATCTTTTGTAAAACGTTGGACAACCATTAAAGTAATTCAAATCAAATTTTATACATTGATTCGCTGATTATTTAATTGATAAAACACTAAAAATACAATACTATAGAAATTACTCCACTAAAATATTAAATCGGTTGATTTACCAAACCTAAGTATGCCCTCATGAATACATATGCATATATATAGGTACTTACATAGCTTACCGAGCTCTGGACTTGGACGCTCACTCGTCCACGGAGCAAACTTTATTTAAATATTGCGTATGTATATTAAAATGAAGTTCATAAGAATTTTTAAATAAACGCAAGTATTGTAAATTACCAAAAATAATTAAAAAACAAGAAAATAAAATAATAATTTAGAATCATTGTTAGATATGTGTGAAAAGTCAGCGCGAAATGACATCGCGACATTCGTGTCATTCATGACGGAAATAAGCAGTCTTGGTCCCATTTTACTTCGCGTATTAAAATTATATGGCGGAACGTAATATTGGATGGATGTTAATATTTTTAAATATCTGTAGAACGAAAAATATTTTAATGAATAAAAAATATTATAATTTACTAGAATAAGATATAGTATTTTATATTAGGGTTAAAGAAATGCTAATAATTACAGTAATAGGGAGTTAAAAATATTAGCAAATTTTTATTTATTACGTCATACATAAAAATTCCCTTGAGGCTTAGGGAATTCATTTTTCGGATGCCGTTTCATTGAATCGAAGGATAAATATTTTTACTTTGAAAATGTATTTACTTTGGAAAAAGTCTGTTTTCGCACATCTGTGTAATTTCAATTTCCGATATTAAAATTTTTAAATTAAGTGAATATTATTTTAATTTCAACAACTACTATGATGTGATTAATTGACCAAATATCTTGTGTTTTTGTAATATTGCATAAAATTCCATACGAGTATAGTAATTCGAAGTACGTAGATATGATTCTGATTTCGGGAGAACCTACAATTTAAGAATACTTTATATTTAGCTTCTTATTGACAGACATGTCTTTATCATGATTTTATGAAAAGTATGTATTTTTTTATCAAAGCATATTTTAAATAGGTATTTATTTAAAATGCGCTTTGAATAATTTAAAAAATGGCTCTCGATTTGACAACACAAATTAAACAACCGACGGACAGTAACTATAGACGTAATTTGTAGACTAATAAGCATAATACTTTCACAAATTTCAGATGACCCTTTTCACAATCAAAGATTGACGCAGAAGGTCTTTTTTTATTTCATTTCACGTTTTTACATTTTTTATATTCAATACATACATTTATACATTTATATATTTTATTATATTCAATAAGAGCGCAAGGTAATAATTGAAAAAAATAAACGATTTTTCATTACATGTTACAATTATTAAAAAAATGTTGTAAATCTCGGCATTTTTTATCTTATATTTTTTCCACTTTGTAAATTCTAAGTTATATACATATATATACAGTATATACTGAGATCATCAAACTCTCATATATGGAATGTGTTATACAATACATAACCTTTTGAATGCGAATTTTCTAAAATAAATAAATATATATATAATATAAGTTGATAATTGGCCAGGCAGGGCGAAAATCGACAAATTATCAAGAATATTTTTCGTTCTAAATTACTTGATTTATCTATTTTTATCGAAGTTTGGACATCTAGCTACGAGACACCCTGTATAACAATGTAAAATTAAAGCACTTACAGAAAATAATAGTATAAAATCCACTAGCGTTTTTACAAATGTCAGAGTTGATGTATTTAAAATCGATCAAATAGTGTTACACTATTACATTGCATTCACCACGGAGATCAGGCAATATATATATAAATATTAAAAATAAATTATTTTAAAAGTAAAAACCTAAACCAGCTACTTGCACTTCCTTCAACCGTGCATTTTGAAAGTGACACTGAAATTTATTAAAACTATATTATGGGCATTTATTAAAATTATAATTATAAATAATAATCAAAATTTATTTATTTTAATTATTAGAATGGATACGATACATGTATATAATTTATATTTAGCTTAGTAGAAAAATAATATAAAAGGTTCATGTAAAATATTCTAGATTTATTTTATATCACAAAAGCGTTTTCATAAAATTATACTTAAGTCATTAACTTTTTTCGTGTCTCGGACAAACGGGCTTTCAGTCATCCGTCGCCAAATATTTTCCTTTGAAAATTGCAACGCAAAAACAGACTGCAGCGGGCAGTGTGTGCAGTGTGTGCAGTGTGCACGGACTCGCGAGGACTTCATAATGCATATGGGATTGATTGATCGCAGTGGGTGGTGGGCGGCGGGCTGTCGGGCAGGGTGGTCGGGAGGCGGGACGATGACTAGATTAGGAGGGAGAGGCAGGGCGGGCACATGTACCAGGTGACCGAGAAATTTCAACAATTTAAGTCGTTCAAATTTATACAGTTATCATTAAAATAGTTCCATTTCGATTAATACAAATTCCTGTCTGTTTCCTGAACTGAAAAGGGATAACGTCAAATGAGTAAAAAAAGTCGATTCGACATTGACAACACGTAAAACATTATAATTAAACACAATAATATTATTTTAATAAATACAAATTAGAGTACTATAAAAAATAAAATCAAACTGCGGATTTAATTTTTCACCTTGCGTCTCATGATACCTGCGGGTTACAATAGATTAAAAGAAAAAAAGTACCAATAAAACAAAATAATAAAAATGTAAATATTTATGTTTAGTACTTAGTTTTTGATAAAAAAAAAACAGCACATCAATTTAAAACAATATACGCAATATTGAAGAAGAATATTCGTTACATTCAAGCTATAGGATGTGACGTAAACAATATATTATTGATCTTGAACCCCTGACCATCACCTACGCCACGGGTTGCTAGGCCACACTGTGAAGTGGAGCGAGTGTTGTATGTGAGACAACGTGTAAAAAGTAAGAATTACTATTATTCAACGACCTTTCAAAAATTTGTTAATTTATCTAAATAATTATGTAATAGTGAATATGGAACTATGATTATTACCACGAAATCACAAGTGGAAACAGTATTCCTCTTTCCTGGATTTCTAAGAAAGAAGAGTACCTACTATTATATAAGTAAATTAAACTACACGATGATAAAGAAAAATACATAAACGCACGAAATTTAGAATTAGCAATATTTGAATATGCCCAAGAACACACAATTACTGGATTTTTACCTACAGAGGCACTGTTATCAAACAAATATCTGACATCTCATGGAGATAAAGCTATTTTTTATTATATTTAATGAAAAATATATGCAAGTATGGCGTAATTACAGGGTTTTATATCAGATTCTCATAGTGATGAGTGTAGTGATGTACTCGAAGCGAGTCCAAATATTAACATATATACAACTTTAAAAAAATTGATAAATGTGGAGATGAGGGGTAAGAATTGGTGAACGTTATATATATATAAAGTGATCACTTAAGCCAGCCGAAGACAGGTCGTATAATATAACCCTGTAATAACCCCATACTTCCATATATTTTTAATTAAATATAATAAAAAATAGCTTTGTCTCTATGGGATGACTGATATTTTTTTTGAAATTTAGAATGTTTTAATGATCATTTTCAGGCCATTTCGTGTCCGTAAACGATAAATATGTGGCTTAAGAAAAAGTATTTAGGGGTTATAAAAGTTATTATTTTTATAAAAAATTAATAAAAAAAAAATTTGTCTATTTTTTATTAAAACAAAACAATTTGAAAACAAAATAGAATCATCAAATTGGATAAATTAGATATATTTTTGCATTTTTGTCATTTTTCAAAATAATTAAAAAGAAGTAACACTGTACTTGACTTATAACATTACGTTGTGTCGATCAACACCCTGCATTTTGGGCAGAACAGGTCGGCGGGCAATACCGCCCGCGGTGTGTAGCTGCAGGTAATTACATTTTTCCAGTATTAACAGGCCAGGACGCCTGGCCGAAATTTGCAATGTTGTTTTGACACAGAGCCGATAGCATACGTCAAGTCCGGCGGCGCGTTTAACCACCCCACTCCCCCCCTCCCCCCGAGTAAATTTGACGAAAATGAAGCGGCCAAAAATCGTTTTAACACATGCAATATTAAATTAATAATATATTTAGAAAATACATGAAGCATTTAATTAATATTTCATAAACGACTCGTCAGCAATATTCTCTCTGAGGCGTGGGGTCGTTCGCACGCACACAATTCGGTATCATAGTGCACACCAAAAAATATAGCGCGCGCACAATTTCTAACAATACTTTTTCATTGCCTTACGTTGCCTTCCATCGAATGCTGGCGACCATGTTTCCATTTTAACAATAACTCCATTTACAATATTTCAATTCTAACAATAACTTATCAATATCACTTATTAAGACAGCCAATGAACATCCGAGAGCAACAACGACATTATATTAACGTTTCTACATGTTTTAGCTCCAAAACTGTACAACACACTTAACACTAATTGGAAATCGTTCACTTCCATAACGATTTCGCAAATATGGACTCAATATAATTGGGTAGAGATCAGTCGGAAGCATCGCATAATTACAATACAATACCCACACTAATAATTCACTACATTTTTTTATATTTCCGTTAAATCGTTTCTTGCATTGAGCGACCGCATTTCCACAGCATTCAGTTTACTTTCGTTCTTCACTCGCCTATTACAGGCTTCACTTTCTAACATTAGCGTTGGCACCAGCACTCCACTACGTTTCGCTAGTCTTGCGTCATGTGACAAATTCATATTGACGACAATTGTATTCATCGCACTATATTTCACGCAATCAACCTCCTTTCGATATCATTGTCAACCTTGCTGTCCCTAGTCAACGAACTTGCGGAATATACAAACTCATTCACTTGTACATTCATTGTTTACTATTACATCACACTTCCATCTCTCATTTCATCTTTCATCTCTCGAACAATAGCAATTAAATAGGAAAATATAGGCTCACTAATAGACATAATTGGGTCAAATGAAAATAAATCTAATGTATGTTAAGAGCCATTTTTCATATGTATTCAAGTTTTAAAATTTACATTATTTAAATGGATACCGCGGCACATACGTTGGAAAAAGTTATTCATGACTCCCCGCGAACATTAATTATCTACGAATCTAATTACTCCTGTAATGTTTTTTTTAAATTCTCATGTATATGAGGTTTATTGAAATAAGCTTCATAATACACTTGAGGACTTTAAAAAACCTCATAAATAAAAGTCAGGCGACAGATCTGGGCGACCAATTGTATCTTCGTCGTTGTTCAATAACTGATTTAGTGTTTCCGAGGTAAAAACTCCACAACGACACAATATTAAAATATCTCTCCTGTCGTATTGTCTTCTTATGTTATCAAATTATATAGCTATCCCTTTCTACATATGACCTGCGGCATTAAAATATTATTAGTGTTGATAAAGAATATTCAAAAATTTATGGAAATTATCAGAAATCCAATAAATAATGTTGTCCCTTTCATCTCACGCAAATAAAATTGTATAGCTGTCCTCCACTATAGATATAAATACAAGTTGTTGAATTAAATTGTTAGATTGATAATGCCCTTACAAGGCGAAACGCGTCTCAGGTAAGTTAAAAGAGTAGAATCAAAAAACAAGTGTTCTATTTTCACATATGTTCAATTACTGACTTTGTTCTAGAGTACGCTGAAACAGCGACCGCGCGTTGATTGACCGTCAAACTACAACTAAACAGTCAAACTCATGCATTCTGATGCAGTCGAGTACGCTGAAACAGCGACCGCCCGTTGATTGACCGTCAAACTACAACTAAACAGTCAAACTCATTGCATTCTGATACAGTAGCGTACAGAACCAGAACTCATTAGCGCAGCATGTATAGTACAAAGTCAATTAAAAAGTTATATGCGCAACATTCCAAAACATGCATACAAATAAACGTGTATCAAGAATAAGTTATTCGTTGTGCGTACAGACCCTTATTAAAAAATTAAGACCACCACTGCAACAACACTGTATATCGGTTTTGTGCCGATCTACGATATGTATGCCACAACGTTGTATATCATCTTGGGCATCGAATAGTATATTAAACAACCATACAAAATAAATAAAAATACTATTACACACAATTTCAAAGTGATGTTACCTGCAACAATACTGTATATCATACAAGGTGGCCGACGCTCCGTCTATCTATCAATATTTCTAAAAAAAAAACTGATATACAGTGCTGCTGTAGGAGGGGTCTCAATTGTAGAATTTGTAACAAAATAAAACAAGCCAATGGCTAAATGTTATTTTCGTCCTTGGTACCAAATCTATTTTTAATTAGATAAGAAGTACGAAAACAAAAGACATAATAGTAAATAATTAATTTATTGTTGGTAACTTTTAGAGCGTTAAATGTATAATAATAAAAATATAAAAAACAAAAAAAGATTTTAAGACTTCGATTGATGTACCTTCTATTCTTATTTTACTTGCTTTATAATAATAATAATATTGGATAATTTGTATAGCGCCATTTTCATAAAAACTTTCTCCTTAAGGGTGCTTTACACATGTTGTTACACAACTGTTTATAGTTTGACAATTATCTTTGTCTTTGAAATTAAAAATTGTTATTTACCATTTATGGAAATATGAAATGGACTTTTGAAAACGTGCGTTTTAAGTTTTTTCTTAAATAAAATCTCTGATGCACTGGATGACGGAGGGCAAAAAGTTCCACGCTTTTGGGCCTGCCACCGCAAATGCCCGTTCACTAAATTTAGACTTGTAGCAACGGTTCGTCGGTTCTACAACCCTTCCTTCAGCTGAAGATTATATTTGCAATGTTTTCAAAACTTAGTAACGCGGTAATGCTATATAATGTGTATTCTTTTGTTTATGAATTTACGCTGACGTGCCATGGTCGACAGCTGTCATTACTGAACGCAAAAAATTTTCCATTAAAAAATATGTGGCGCTTGTTTGATCCTGTAGAAGTATATTTATTGTGATCTACATATAGGAATTTTATATGCAAGAAATAATATAATCAAAGTACATTGGTGCACTCTTATCCGTTTTATTTTAAAAAGTGATATACAGAATGTAACAGACCTAGTCCACAATATTTTATGGGTGGATAGCTGACTAAATTACGAGTCGAAAATGTTTAAGCAATACATGCAAATTCTGCAGTTTTAAAAATTTTCTTAAAATGCACTATTTTGTTGACGATATATGTAGTAAACAAAATACAAATTTAATGTTATACTTATAAAGTTTTATTCATCTTATACTTCTATTTCAATAAATTTTATTGCATTTTGGATTATCCTGCATGTGAACCATTTTAATTTGTAATTTTTTTTCGTAATGAGTCAATTAATTCTAATATTTTATATACAGGATGTAACAGACCTAATCCACAATATTTTATGGGTGGGATAGCTGGATGGGTGAAAATTACGGGTCGAAAATGTTCAAGCAATGCATGCAAATTCTGGACCGTTACGGAAAATATTATAGTTTGAAATTTTTACAAAATCATGTTAACATGATAATATAAATATGATATATATAAAATCCATATCTATGCGTCAGGCCACAAATTATGTAACCAAAAATAATCTAGCTGCTCGAAATTAAAAAATATTTCAATTAATCGAATTAATCGCATTAATACGATTGTTTTGAAGTGCTTATATCTATGACACAGTTGATATTAGACACATATTCATTGAACATTTACATCACATAATTTGGTCAGGTATTAAACCATAAAATATTGTGGATTAGGTCTGTTACACCCTCTATATAAAATATTATAATTAATTGACTCATTACGAAAAAAAATTACAAATTAAAATGGTTCACACGCAGGATAATCCAAAATGCAATAAATTTTTTTGAAATAGGAGTATAAGAAGAATAAAACTTTATAAGTATAACATTAAATTTGTATTTTGTTTACTACATATTTCGTCAAAACTAATATAACACTCCAAAACGAGACTCGCATGAGAGGTCCAATAATATGTTATACAAAATACAAATTAAATTAATCAATTTGAAAGATATGCAAAAAAAAAAAACTATCAAACGATAAAATATTCAGTAGCAAAGAAATGTTTTTTAACACATAGATTTTTTCTTGTATGTCTTTCTAATTGATTAATTTAATTTGTATTAAAATTCTACAGAATTATGTTCTGGAAATTGCAACTTTACAACAAAAATATATTTTAGAATATGGGTGTACTTGTAACATTATAAATTATGTTTCAGTATTTTAATTATTAAGTATTTAATATCATTTAAAAATTAAATGCCATTGGAAAATAATTATTATGATAATGGCAACACTCGCGCATGCGTGGTCGGTGGTCGCTGTCAGGGACCGATCAGCCGACGCGCGGTGCACTAATGGTCATCCACCACTGGATGAGTGAGGCCGTCGCAAAGATGACCGACTTTACAAATCGCACAGAGCGATTTCAATTTGAAATTTATAATCTAACAAAATAAGAAAAATAGTCATAATTACTAGTACATCAATATTCTTACTATCTCGTGATAAATCCTAATTTGCATTGTATTCATCTCTCCTGCAGAAACGTTTTATTTCCTTCTTGGACCGGGATGAAAGATCCATAATGAACGTTGGACAATGTCGCAAGCGGATGTATTAGTCTCGCAAGTCAATTCAACATAACACATCACGCTTCGACCAGAAAGCTATGAAAATGAGTTCAATGTGGAGGAAGAGCGTCCCGTGTCCAAGGTCATGTTGTCTCAATCATACTATTGTCTTTATTATTGTTATTGTTGAACAACCAACCATTTTTTTTACCACTGTGGGAGTGGTGGTCAACATAATCATCTGGGGATACTCGCGCGCAACCATGTTGATCTTCTTCTTATTGTTATTATTATTATTGTCGTCGGAGTATTCATTCTGCGTGGATTTGTCAAATTCGCAGAATTCCGTGTTTTTGGCCATCACCCATATATAGTGGTGATGATAAGTTGTATTTTTCTTACATTCAATTAGTTAATTTAATATAACTTCTTTCACTAGTAGAACCTAACATAATATTATTTAAATATCATCACGTGATAATTATTTTGCCTCGAGGAACGAACGCTGATTTGGGAGATCGTTGGTAAGGTAACGAATTCTGCTAAGTGTTTGGCTCGTAGGACACACATCTCATGTTTTCCACTGAATTGGCCGGTGGAGATATGTAGAGCCCCCGGCTATATAGCTCACAATATATATATATATATAGGTACTTGACGTCTGGCTATATGGTAGGTTCTAAGGGAACAGTAAAGAATAAAGTATACTAGAAGTTTTTTTCCCGATAGTGATAACCACCACCATCAGTATATAATTATCAGTGGATAGTGGGTTAATTTTTAATTGGTTCTGAAGTCTAAAATGTTTTACCCACTTAACGCCGGGTATATCAGCTAGTAATGAAAATATTTCAACATTTACAAGTATCTACGACCATCGTTTATTACAACCTTCCCGAGTTCCTTTCGTACCTGATCTCCCCTACTATTACTTCTAAAAAATATTAAAATACGAAATGCGGATATGTCACCCATTATATGGTCAGCACACAATGTACAAGGGGTACCAAAAAAGAATATCATTTTTAAAATAAAGAATACAATGCTTATAATTATTATTTTTAATTTCCGACGCTAAACGGTCCAATTGTTCACAATACAATTGTGCATTTATTGTTTGTCCAGGTTTGAGAGCTTCAAAGTGAAAATGCCCTTGCATTCTCACCAAACAGACAAAAATATTTTTTTCGTTGTGAGGCCGGTCTTAGCGGCGGGTTTCGCTACCTGACCTTTCGAAAGCCATTACTTTTGCGTGCTTGGTTCGAGTATAGCACCCATTTATCAGATATTGTAAAAATGGCGTTTCTGATTACATTTCGAAAAGTTGTTCACATGCGTCTATTCGATCGCCTAGGTGTTCTTCGCTTAGTTCGTAAGGTATCCATTTTCCTTGTCTCCACACCTGATTTTTTAAGATGCACTTGACAATGAGCATCCGAGTTTGTTCACGATTTTTTCAACAGATAAAAATGGATTGTTTTTCGGCAGCCAGTATGACATCATCCACTTTAATAGGTTTTCCACATCCAGGGCTATTTTTTAAATCAAAATTTCTTGATCGAAACTTTGTGAATCATCTTTGACACTTACGAACATCCAAGGCATCTCCCAGAGCATTAACAATATTTTTAGTGGCACTTGTAGCCGACTCTTTCTTCAAAAAATGATATAACATAAAATTTAAAATAAATTCTTCGTTTGGTACAAATTAGTCCATTGGAAATAGGGTGGTTAAATTTCAGTATTATAAATTACATTACACTCTTGGTATGTAGACACCAGAGTAACACAAAACACGCCGTGAAATGGCGGCTGTCAAAAACGCAACTAACCGTTGAAAACGAAAAAAATCGACATTATTTTTCGGTACACCTGTATAATACGGTACAACTGTATAGACTGTAGATATTTTTGACATATTAATGGTATCTACATTTGGAGAAGAAATATAACAAAAATTCTGTAAAACGTCGCGGGCTTATTTAATCAAAAACATGTCAAATTTGATTTATAGAAAGACTAAGACAGAAAAGAAAATACGTTTAACCTCTCTGCTAATCCCTGTAGAGAAACAGCGTGATGGTAAGATAGTTAGAAAGTATATAAAAAAAATTTAGAAATAAACACCCTATTTTTCCCCATTTTTCTACACTCTGATAACAATTTTTTTTTTCAAATAAACGTAGTTTTTTGTAAATATTTTGTTAACATATATATTCGATATGTTCAATATTCGTAGTAGCTTTCTTGCAACGAACATGAATGTCAAATTTTGAATATTGCTCCCTAAATTCTTGTCCTACCCCACGATCAACTTATTCATCAAGTGAGTTGCACACGATTCGTCAAAGAAGTCTGTTGCCGACGATTTGCGAGGGAGTGATAATCGTTTACCCTCCGACAAGAATAGAATTGGGTAATTGAGAAGAGTACAACTACAACTTTTTGACAAAACGATCTAATAACGTAGTTTTATTTAATTTATTCAATTGCATAAATTAAAATGAATTTACATAAAATGATGGAATAAATTTAGTAATACTGGAATCATCGATGAGATAACTGCATTGCCAGTATTTCAGGAAGCCATCATAAATGGCAATAAATATTAAAAATAAGCGTCATAAAAAAATCATCACCCGATTCAGTTAGTCGTATTGTTGTGGGTTCAACCATGTGCCGTACAGCATCACGCTCGCCAGATTCCCCTTCTTTTATGCGGCCCTAAGAAGTGCCCTTTTTTTCTTGGCGGCCTTAAGAAGTGCTCTTTCTAAGATGACCCGAACGATAATGAATCCCGAAATATCTACGGACCCGGGAAACCAGTGATTGGGGAAATAATGTGAGGTGATCCCCGTGGATAGATGGACGCTATGTATATTCAACAATGCCATTTGCACAGATTGTATTTCATGTAATGTTTATATCTTTAATATTAAATAAATAAATCACGGAGGACCGCCTCACTCTGTAACATACGGGATATCGTGGACAGTAATGATAATAAACGAATAAAAAAAAACAGATATATCCCTAGCTGAAAGATTTTATTTGAAATGAAACAAAATATAAGCGCAAAGTAGAACCTGCCGGCCCGAGCGCTGCGACACTCGATTGGTCGGCAGTTTACACCGTTTACCGCCAGGCGGCAGACGTACCAAATCTCATGGAGGCGGGGCTGGGGCTCTAAACCCGCTTCCATTGGTCCTGAAGCGGCCAAGCCCGTCTCGCAGTATATAAATAAACCACCGGTGGCCGAAGAAAGCACTCTCGCCACCGCGCTTCTCGAGTAAACAAGTGTTTTATTTTATTTACCTCGCTTTGACCCTGCTTCTATTCTGGACCTTTTCACTAGAATTCGACTGTTGGCTGCTACCCTGAACTATGATTTTGGACCGAATTGGACCCTGCGCATCGCTGTACAAACATCGTCAGCCCGATCTACAAAAGTGAACCGGTAAACTGTTCTTGATTCCTGTACGGAACAAACCCTCTACTCGTATTTGAACCAACGTCGTCATTATTTGAGTAAGCTGAGTTTAAACCATAGAGCCTCAACTCCTGTGTGTCGTATTCCCACAGTTGAATGGGATGTATGGGTGGACCATTCAGCTTGTATCACTATTTGTGAACATCCGTATACAACTTTGTGTGAGTTCTAAGGACAGACGTGGACGGAAGGACGAGGATATATCACATTGAGATAAATCGAGGAATCTTAATGATCATCTATCCTTTGACTCCCGGGATACCAATACGTTTGATGATTTACACAAAACTATATTCGAGCAATTCACCTAATATGACATTTCTACTGTCTTTTACTGCGCCCTCTTGATACACTCATACATCAATAATAATACGAACAATAAAGTCCAAATTATTCAGCATACTAAAATCATTCCACTGCGCCTTAGATTAATCAGACATTTCATGAATACAAATGAGTGAATTTTGAGATTAATCTCCGATGATTGAGCCAATGTATGACTCATCAGTCACACGTTCTGTCGAACAGAAATTAATGCAATGTACAACGGTGACTTCCCAGTTATACTATTTCTGTCTCCATCTACAGAAGCACACAGGCCACACCATTAGTGTATCTCAGATGAAGCGACAAATTGTCAGATTTCCACTATTCAGATTAAATAAAAGGAGACAGCGCGATGAGAATGAATCAATTTGTCAACTGCACCTGCCTCATTAAAATGATATGTGTAGACACAGGCAAATGTTAATAATTCTTAAAGATAACACCTTCTTATTGTGAAGTTGTAATTTTTCAGAACAGACGGTCTGTGATATTTTTAATACAAATTAAATGTATTAAATCGAAAAAGATACATATAAAATCAATTTATTAAAAAAATATTGTTGCTGCCACCGGAATTCGAACCTGGATCTCTTCCTATACGGGGAAATGCTTTAACCGGTTATGCTACACCAACACAGTAAGATGACGACAAATTTTCGAACTTATATGTTGCACATCTGTTGTTCCATTATCTGAAAGCCAGGTAAAAAAATTCCGATAGCAACAACAATATTTTTTCGGTAACTTGATTTTATTTGTATGTCTTTCAAATTAATACATTTAATTTGGATTAATTTTAAATATTTGAAACATTTACAATATAACTGCGTCAAATTGATTTAATAATTAAATATTATTTGAAATAAACAATTAAATAGAAATACCGTCGACGCGGTGGTTGACCACGACAGTATATTGACCCCATGTACCGTTGCATTAAACGATATTTATGCTTACAATTATTATCGAATTCCGACACATCAGTTGACCAAACCCATCGAGCCACCTAAATCACTCCGCAGGCCATCCCCGCAATGTTCACACACCCGAGGTGACTTGCGTGAGCCGACAGGCTAAATCCCGTACAGATTGCGCGAGCCCGGTGCAAATCTACTTTAATTCGGATTGATTTAATCAAGTCAGCGCCCCGCGGCGGCCGGCGCTCTCCCACCCCACAGCCCGCCGCCCCATGTCTACACCATCAGCATGGGGCGAATACGAGAATAGACAATGACAGAGGAGGTGCAAAAGAATCCATTCGGTATAGGACGTCGCAAAATCCAGAAAATATTCAATAATAATGCTGAAAAACAGGTACAAATGTTTGTAGAACACAAAAGCCAAAAAAGTGAATTCAAAATGATAAAAATCAATCCATGTAGTAAATACGGGATCATAAACAATCCGAAAATGATACTCGCAACTATAGCGTATGCCAACGATAACTAGAGTTCAACATTTATTCGTGTTTTAACTCCAATAAAAAATATAGTCATATTTCTTTGGATTGAGGGATGTGGGGGTAGGGATGGTGTTAAAATGAATAAAAGAGGGGATGTATTTGGCGGTATTTGGATGTTTATTATATTCTTATAGTTATTATATTATTAAAAAATTTCTAAATTTTCTAAGATGTCTAACTTTCGTCCTTTGGCGTAAAATGAAAAAGTTCGTCTCCCTTAATTACTATCTGAAAATGTTTTTATTTTAATTGAATTGTATTATTGATAATGGAAAGATGTTCCCGAAAACGTTCTAGCGTCGAATAGAATAAAACAAATTGTTTTAACTCAATTCACAAATTAATCATGGAATTACACAAAGTTTCACTAAAAACCTTTAAACAGTTATAATAATTGTTTTCAATATTTAAAAAAATGCATAACACGAACTTTTTCATGGCGAGAAGCGCAAATAAGAAGAAAACAGATCAGTATTTCAAAACAAGTAAATATTGAATTTTCTGAACTAGTTGTAATTAAATACATTATTCGTTTCATCGAAAATAAACAACACAGAAGAATAAAACAAAGGATATACGTAACGTAAATATCAAATTATATTACGCTGCATGCAGTTTTCATGTTCACTGTGGTCAAAACTGTGTGTGTAGCCTTTTCATTATATATTAATTATGCCATTAAGTAAGCACCGTTGCCAGATATTCCCGGTGTAGCGCTGCGGTTGCGATGAAGCGCATACGCAATGATTTACTTTATCTGTTGGCTCACCACATGCAACGTTAGAGATATTCACATAGTGTGGCCACGTTGTAGTGAGTGATTGAAATGTTCAAGACAATAGATCAGCCCACCGACTGAGATACGGTCCGTGATTCATTTCTTAAAAGCATGAAACGTGAAACCAGCTGACATTCAACGCCAAGTGTGTCCCCTGATTTGGCGCCAAGTGATTTCCATATTTTCCTTCATCTGATGCGGTTCCTTGGGGCAAGCGTTTTGATGACGATGATGAACTCAAAGACGGAGTACAGTCTTCTGCGTCGTTCTGACGAAGGTATACAAAAATTGGTATCTCGTTATGACAAGTGCCTTAATAATGGTCGCGACTATGTTGAGAAGTAGTATAAGGTGTGTAGCGTCCGAAAAAAGTAAAGTGTTGTAAAAATGATGTTGTGTTTCTTTAAAAAAAAATTCCGGTACTTAAAAAACACGCCTCGTAATAGTTTTATTAGACTCCAATGCAAACACAGAAAAACCTTATATAAATACACACTATTATTTCAAGCAATATTGGCGGATGACTTATAATAAATATATTATAATTAAAATTAAAAATAAACATATGTTCAATATAAGCGTACATTCAATACTTTTTATCAAGCATATAAATAAAAATATCGAATAGATGAACTTAATACGCCCCCAAACGTGGCGGTGACTCAAACCCTCGAACATGGGGGACAACGGATTTTACGTGGGAATAATAGAGGCTCATCTCAATCCAAAAAGACGGTGTGTCAATGGAAATTTAAAAAAAAAAAGAAATTGTTTAACTTGCCCTAAAATCTCAAATTTATTAGTTAAAGGTAGCTGGATAAAGATAATTGGTGAATAAAGATAAAACAATACTCATTTAAATAATATTTTTCACTTTGTATAAGTTAAAATAAATTTCCAAGAGAAGAAATACGTTTATATAAAATAAATCAGTTACCAATTTTGTAATAGATACTGTCGGAATGAAAATTTGTGTAAAATGTGTGATTTTAAGAATCGGCCATCACAGTATACGCTCGCGGTCTGCCCGCTCATTTATATATATATATATATATATAATATTATACTTATATTGAGAACTAAATAAGATTTCCACATTTCTTGAATAAGTTATTTTACGAGAAAGGGCTAATTGTATTATTAAATACTAAAATATCAAAGCATTGCGGGACTGAAGATTGTCGATATGATGATCGATCCCTATATAATATTATTCGTGATAACATGATAATAAAATATTTTATTGAAACTGATCGAAAAATTGACTTCATATTAATATATGTTTTGAATTTTTAAAGTAATAATGAAGTTTATTTATACCAGTGTTTAATACCCGCCCTAGGATGTCATTTAAGCTTAACTGTATTTTCTTCCGTATTAAGTAAACAATCTATATCTTAAAATAGTTTGACGTTTTAAGTTCGAAAAACGATTTATTTTAAATAATAATTAATAATTACCTAATTATATAATATTTTTATCAGAAATACTGCTAATTTAAATAATTACCTACCAACAGTAGGGCAGCATTATAGTGCTTTAATTTTCAATATACTGGCTATCGATTTGTTTGTTTACTATTTTGAAAAATTTGCCTTCAGAACAAATATCCACATTTTAAAAGAAATTGACCTTCTTCAATAAAATCTAAAATAATCGATATTATATTAATTATGGTATTATTTGCTTATTTTATCACAAATATTTCACGGGATACGGAGAATACAGGACACAACATAGTTTGCTCTCCTTACATCAAACCTAAAGACACTGGCCGTGTTTACACACGCTCGGCTTCTTCCCGCAGGGCTTAGTAATAAGTACAATATAATGTGTAATAATTGGAGACACAATTGCTTATTTATTTTATGTTTTTGATCCACGATACAATATAATATCTAAATGTTAAATGTCCAATACAATTACAGGGCAGAGACATTAAATCACACGAAAACTATCAACAGCACACAATAACATATTATCAAAACTAGCACATCAATCAAGAACAAATACAGGGCAACCGCGACTAATTTGCAACGGATTACAACAAACTACCAAAACAAAATAATGCAACAGAACATTTTAAAAATAAGTGACGTAATAAGCACAAAAACTGTAATTTAAAAAAATCTACATGTTATATGTATAGAATAAATTGTAAATATTAATATAGGCCTCCATTAAGGTCGCCTTTATAATATATTTTTAATTTTTCAAAATTCAAATCAGCTGGCACGCTAACTAAATACGCTGTCAACGTATACTCTAGGTGCTTCAAAAATACTCAAAATCCTGGTAAGCTATCAAATGCATGTTTTAAAAAAATATATATATTTTTTTTTTAAAACATGCGGGTTGCAGAACCGACCAGCCGTTGCCAGAAATCTAAGTTTAGTAAACGGGCATTTACGGTGGCAGGTCCTAAAGCTTGGAACTCTTTGGTCTCCGTTATAAGAAACAGTGCATCAGGGATTAAAAACGCACGTTTTCAAAAATCATTTCCATAAGTTAAAATAATAATTTTTAATTTTAAAAAACAAAGATAATGTAGGTCTCTATAAACAGTTTATGTGTAAAGCACCCCTGAAGTGAAATTTTTTACGAAGGTGGCACTATAAAAATTATCCGAATATTTTTATTAACGCCTTGAAAATGGCATGTGTTACCGCACCTAAACGTAGGACTAGGTTTCCCCAAGGATATATATATATATATATATGTATCCTTGGGGAAATATATATTTATATATATATATATATATATATATATATATATATATATATATATATATATATATATGTATCTATATATATGTACCCTTCCTACGGCTGAAGTAGACTGACCTGAGAGTTTGACGTTTACCATTAAAATTGTGTGGGATACAAAGATCTTGAAGATACAGAGGCGCCATGTTGTGTGTCACCTTGTACATCAACCAGCACAATTTAAATTCAACTCTATGTAGCTCATATAAAAGGAATGTTATATGAGAGAATTTAGAAACTCCATATATTATCCGTGTTGCCGCATTTAGAATGGATTGTAATCCGTCCAACAGAAACATTGGTAGGCAAGCATAAATGCTATTATAATAGTCCATACGTGACACCACAAATGCATTTATAAGTAGACGAGCTGCTTCAAGAGGAAGATGTCTCCGAATACTTTTAATCTGTCTCAGCTGATAAAAGCATGCACAAGTTTTGCTGATCTGTGTATTCATTGAAAGATTTGGATCAATTTGGCCCAACAACTTAATTGCAGATTAAATATTCCCATACATTGATTCATGTACTGAAATTTTGCTTTCTAGGTGTTGCTGTCCATAGTAGCTGTTTTGAATGGATTCAATGTATAAATAAAAATAAAATAAATATATATAGATATATAATATACACACTATTAAAAATGTTAAATAAAAATATAAAAAATTAGAAAAGTAGAGTAAAAACAATAATTAGATAATTTAGGCTGTAAATATATAGTATTGAGGATGTAGTTAAAAAAACACAAACAATAAGAATGTATATCTCCCACAGACAAGAAAACCATCTAAAAAAAAACGCGATCTAACTTAAAAGAGACGCCAGTTCCGTATATATAAAGACTATATAATGTCTGTCTGCTCTCTGCACAATCTATTTTACTTCTACCAATATAAATCAAATTTAGTATAAACGCTGCGTAAAACATAGACATTTTCCCCCTGGACACCTCACACCCGTTATAAATGTGTATCCGTAATAATGTAGCGCTTCCCTGTCTATTATCTATGATTTTCTGGATGTGACGGCTTCTGACGTAGTGTCAGTTGCGGCTGTAAGGTACTTGCTTAAACGGACAGGTCTGTGAGATGCGAACATGGAAAAAAGTAACGTATTTTAATATCTCTGGGTTAAGATTACTTAAACGTTTTCTCTTTTATATATTAAATAACAGTACGTAAATATATATTAATTTTATAAATGAACAGAACATTGTATTTATTACGAGTAAGAAATACCATACATGACATTTGATATATTTTCTTATCTATACTGTCTATGGTAAAACATAGAATAAAGCACTTTCCGCAAAATCAAATGTAGCTGCCTGCAAGACCTAGGGATAAGCATCGCTAATTATCTGCTAGTTAAATTAAATGATATCCATTTTAAAAATTGCATGGTTACTTTTTAAGACTCCACGTAAAACATAAAACCATCCCCTGATATAAAAGTGTAAGTGAAAGTGTAAAAGTGTAAAAGCAAAAGTGATAATAATGATCACTATCAAAATTTTATTCGGTTGCACTCTAGGATCCCGAGGAAAATATAACTATCCCACCCCATTCCATTCTCAGGACAGCTGGATATATATATATATATATCATATACCCTGCATATATCATAATTAAACATTACACACAAGGCGTGCGCGAGACACAAGAACACTTATCTCCCTATACCTTATTTAAATTATAACTAAATATGAATCCTGGGTACTAACCATAAGTATGATATTTATTTAAAAAATAAGATGGACTGGCAGTTAAAATACGGTATTTTGCGAAATGCTTAAACTGCTTTATCAGGCGGTTGTAATCTCCCAAAACTGTACCACATAACTTTCACAAGAGGTTTTCGATCTTCGCCATCAGATGGCACAAACATGTATCCCGTAAACCTAATAATATAACTTAATAACTTAACGTATTTGATAATTATCTAGGAGTATTAATTTAAACTTTTTATTCCGAGGGATATCATGTTATTACCGTCAGCCCCTCGCGCCTAAAACTCTAGTACACTTGTCAAAAATAGAAAAATACGCACTTTCAATAGAGATAATATATAGAGTTTCAAAGCAACAGAAACTCGTTTAATTTTCTACGTAAATTACGTAAAATGAAGCACTCAGACAAGTCACAAACAACATCCCTTTCAATTCAAAACATTCTCAATATCGCGAAGAATAATGGAGATGAAAAGCGGAAGTGGAAACAGAGAGACGATGAAAATAAAACAAATAGCTGCAGACGAAACTAATCCACGGTTCAATCATGGTAATTTGAATCGATAAAGGAAATCTCGGCTAATCCCCGCCAACTGACTGCTCTGCACGGGCGCAGGGGTACATTATCGGGGTGTGTTAACATCTCGATGGAAGGATTCATAGATGGTGGAGAGTCAAAAAGCTTCAACACGGATAACAATTAGTTTCACTGTGATATGGGTGTCAATATGGAAGATTTTCACGGGTCGACAGTATGGTATTTAAAAATTGCGAAAGTGCAGAATAATTATTTTTGAATGTTGAATTTTTGGAAAGTTAGCGCAGAGAACCAAATATATAGACATGATCTAACGGAAATTCCTTGTTCCAATATTTTTGTTTTTGATGCTGTTCCGAGTCAAAGATGCAATTGACACTCAGCTATTCAGTGAACCTAAATTTTTATTGTTTTTGTGTCTTGAACCTTAATTTTTATAGTTTATTTTGCTTATTTTTCAAATTTTTTTAAAGCTATGTAAGTATATTCAATCATTTTCTATTTTTCTATTTACATTCTAACCATTTCTATTTTTATATTGTATATATATTCCATGCTACTTGTGTAGCTGATCATGTTTTTTATACCTAACCAATTTTGTAAAAGCCCATAAGGGCGTAAATGAATAAATAAATACGCATTTTGGTGTTACAAACATGATCACTTTGGTACCACTTACGCAATCAAATAACTCCGCGACTTTTTTTAAATATATGACTCGACTGGAAAGAAAATTTAAACGCTGAATATAATATGCATTAATGTAAAAAATACGTCTTATTTACAACAAAGATTTAATTTTCGAAGAGTAAATACTTTTACTGTTGCATAAATGTGTCATAAACTATCGAATTTATGTTTCCACAAATAATGTTTGTAGAATGCCCCTCGTCCCACAACCAATGTTTCAAACCCCTCTCTTATATATACACTTATTAATTAAGTCTATTCATTTACTGGTTTGTGGAGGTTATCAATTATGGATGTTTGTGTGAGTATATGTTGATGTATGTAGACTCCAAATCAGAAGGGTTTGAAGATGGCATGATTTGTGAGGGTATTGGATGCCCCAATACTCATCCAAATATCGTCGCGTTCTTTTGTATCGCGGACTGTGTTCGTATTGCAGATGGTGTTTCTGTTGAAAAATATGAGGATGTACGTAGATATAAATACGAGACAGGCGGCAAGTTACACGAAGAGAAATTACTTACATTAATTTATTAAAGTTACATTTTACAGAGGTGGAAATTAGTGAGGTGCGCGAACTGAGATTGGAGACGGCTTCTAAAGCTGTTGCTCGAGCGAATTCGATAGGTGTCGTGACTCGGCCCGTCCGAGTGCTGATAGCAGCGTTTTTTTGTATTATTATTGCAAGTACCTGCGTTGCAAGTACCGCCTTACTGGGTGCGTTCAGCTTTATTGTGCGGTCTCTAGGCGACGAAAGTGGAGGCAATAGCCCCCCATAAATTTTTGATATTAATATAAAAAGATTTTTTATGTTTTCATGCACACATAGTTTAGGTTTAATGGAGCAGTATTATGGAACATAGCGAAGCGTTTATTTTGCAATAAAAAAGGGTAACCGAACCGCCTAACCGGTAACGCAATCGCGACTTATTTGTAACAGATTAAAAGCGACGTGACAAACATACTAAGACGTGGACAGACGAAATAAATTCAATTAATTGTTTTTTTTTTAAATTTCTAAACGTTAGAAACGTTTAGAAATTCAAAAAAAACGTTTACGTTTCTAAACATTTCTAAAAAAAAAAGAAGAAAAAAGTATATATTATCTCACACTCCTTGTAATGAACTAAACCGTTACTGAAACGCGATAACGTGATTGGTATTCGATCGTACCGATGATTGGTAACCGAGATTTAACTGTTGGAGGATTAGTTTCTAATGTACCAGTGATTGAGAATAATTACAGTTATCAATCATCGTTGTAATTGAAAAAATCTCACAAGCACTGTTAAGTCATCACAAAATCACTAGTTTGAGTCGCATACTTAAGCCAGCCATAAAGCAACTTTAAATATGCAAGAATAATAACAATGGACGAAAGGGCAAACTATGCGGTCACAAAAATAATATAAGGTAAAATAATTGAAAGCGTCACGGTTGCGGTAGAGAGCAGTGCGACCATATTGTAACCTTTCCAGTCAGAATCAACGATATTTGTTACGGCACTGGCCCCAGAAGCAGTAATCATTCTAAAACTTCGCCGTCCTACTCCCGCTAGTTGCGTTACGACCCACGTAGATATCTGCGGCGTCCTCTCGACAGACTCGCGGGAGAGAGCCCTAAATTAAATCCGCGGATAAATCACAAAATAAATAAAAGTCAAACCGGGTAGATGTTCCGCTCTTTGTACTACATCACAGAAAACACGACGGCGGGAAACGAGGGGCGGGGAGGAGAGAAAAGCGAGAAAGAGAGACAGATCGAGCGTCCTTTTCGGAACGTATCATTTCATTTGAATGTGATTTAAATGGAGAAAATGACGTTTAAAATACGAACAAATTGCGTTCGGCCCCGTTTTAATTTGAATGCCAATCATTTCGCGGCCCTCGTGCTGTGTGCGCCGGGGGAACACCGGTCCGCGGGGGGCGGGGGTACACCGACCCGCAACGGTTCTGCATTACGATATTTGGGATGGTTATTTGATTCAATGCGAAGTTGGCTTAAACATTTGATTCGAAGGGACCGACTGCTGAATCCTCTCTCTAACAATAATTGGATCGAAAATATCATCTCTCCTATGGAGGCTCGCTGAGATTGATATATTAGTAGGACGCCGTAGGAACAGTTGGTAGAATAATAATAATAACCAGATGCTTAGTTCTGAATAGACAGACACTGGTGGATCGGTGCCAGGTGCGGGGGCCAATTCAATATTTTAAATATATCTTAAATATACCTTTGTGATGTTGTAAGTAAATCAAAATTATTCATGTTCGCCCATGACACAGCTCATAGTGGTGTATGGGAAACATATAGAAAATATCATGATAATATAAATATTTCAAACAGATCTCACGACAACAAACAAACAGTGAATTCAGACATAACAAACCAAATATACATTACCTCGTCCCATCTACATGTATGTATATGTAATACATGCATGTAAACGTATAATCTCATAACTACACACGTCTAACACTACAAGTATGTGTTGAATCCTTGGAGAAAGAAAAATAATAATCAAAATGGCATAAAGAATATCGGTGACAAAAAATTTAAATAATTTAAATCAATTCAATACACTTATTGTTACCAAAAAATAACACACCTGTTAAGTTAAACTTCTAGTTCACTGAGATAAGAAATAAATTGTAAGATTATTATTTTTTACCCGAAATAATAATTTTTACACTTTGGATGACAGCTTCAACACGCATCGAACAATGACGCTGAAAGATTCTGGGGTTCACCGCGGCGCGACGATGGTCATTTTCCGTTTACTGGAAATTTAATTTGAGACAACTAGACCACTTCTTCTCTATTATTATTTCACATTGCAAGTAAATTGAAACTAATATGATATAATGAGAAATTGATTAAAAGCAATATACTTTCGTTTCGAAGGGAATTTCCGTAAATAGTTAGGATTTAGGATTCATTTTATTTGTAACACTCAGTTGCGCGATTCAGGAATCGATCTCCGGATAAGGATGGCCAAACTTGGCTGCGCGGAGAATAATAAAGCTCCAATAACGAGCGCACTGGATGGAGTTATGATAGTTAATGGGTTCCACAAAGCTAATCCGTTATTATTAATCAATGCTTAAATCACGAGAGCGTTGCATCAATATTATACACAATATTTTTCGCATTGAATATTTTTACCGTTTATATCAAATAGGTAGGTCGTGGGCAAAGTCGGACCCATTCAGGTTATCCCTTGTGCAAGGTCACGCGAAAGATTATTAACAAAGTAAACAAAAATACCCAAATTGAATGACAGATATGATATTGGTATGAACGTAATTAAACATTTTAAATTAAATAATAAACGCTGATTGTTATAAGAATATTAAGTATATTTTTAACATTTGTAAATTCAACGTTGTGGTTAACACTAACACTAACCTAACCTAAACTAAACTAACCTAACCTAACCTAAACCTAACCTAACCATACCATATACATCACGTTATCGTATTATTTAAAAAAATAATTATGTCTTGCAAATTGAATGGTTTATAACTCAATTATTTTTCAACATTTTGCTAATTTGGTTCAATGCAGATTTGTCTCCGTAATCTTGGCTTCAAGATTATAAGATAATATATTTCGTATATGCAAGAATTTTCCATATTATGACAATTTTGTGTCAAAAGGAAAATGAATCTTTCTTACAATGCTTGTGATGTCTTAATTACGGCAAACAATATTCAGTTTTAATTTAGTGTAAAAATCCTATGTAAGTTATAGTTTAAAAAAAATTCTACGTAAAAAATGCGACAAGTTATTATTATTATTGAAAGTGGCGTGGCGTTTAAATATGAGTGTGAAAAAGAGAATTAACTTTGTACTCGTACGTACGTAGGTACTGGAAATTCGTTTCATTAATATAAATAAAATAATAAAGAATATTCTCATGTTTTCACGGCGAGTAAGAATCTTCTGTGTAGTTTTCTGGGTTATCCTGCCATGTATAATCGACCTCACAGATAGACTTTTCGGATCCCATAATAGGATCCATCATCAGGGGTGAGGCATCAGTGACAACAGCCATGATAATTGACACTGCAATGGAATCCGAAATCGTGGATCAGATAGGTCGGATATACACACGGTAAAAAAAGCCCAGAAAACGCGATATATAAGATAATTAAACAAAATTAATTGAGATAATGAAAATGAATTTTTAGTTATGTATTAACGGGTAATTTACGAGTACTACATAATCTGTAACATTTAATATTAAAATAATAAAAGATCAGGTATGTGTATCTTTCATGTGACGTTGTACTTGAGGAAATCTTAAGGAGTATTTCACGATATATGTGACATATTACCGTGACCTGTTTTTTATATTTTTCTCCGTGAGATTAAGCGATCATTCTGTTTTTAAAAATTTGGTGATAAAAATCCCACATTCTTCTATTGTTGCCGTATCCCACAACTTGCCTGACTATCACGTCTTAAGACCCCCCGTTAGGTTATTTCGTAATGCAGGTAGATAGATATATATTATTGCGAACACAAATTGCTGCGATAATATAATAATTTCAATATAGAAATGAATCAACAAGCAAAGGAGTTTATTATCATTAATTCCATGTTATTATTAATTATAAATCCAAGTACCGGTGTCACTTGTGTTGCCGGACCGCGCCGAATGGCGGAGTACCGAGGGCCGCGCGCCAAAACTCACGCGCGAACGCCTTTAATCGGTCGTCGCGCCGTCCGATTTGGTAATAAAGAAGCGACAAACGGTCATACGGGGGCAGAGGCATCATCCCCTCGGAGGGTGGGAAGCCAGCTGGGCAGATTATTAAAAGCAGTTTGAATCCGAAGCCAGCGGATATTCAATAACAGTTTATATCGTGGATATGTAAGCTGTCATTAAATAATATACACATGTGTATTATAGTTAATATATATATATATATATATATATCTATTTCAGGCTCAGACTATTTCTCAAAATAGGCAGATCTGTACGCGCTATATGTTACCATAAATTGCCGAAATTCGTCAGAATTTACTAGTAAACATGCAAAATCCCCACGAGCATTAGTAAATATCCGAAATGAAATATTCGATAAGAATATCGCGCGTTTATTAGTCACCGCAATCACGTAACACGGCGAACTAGCTTCCTCCTTCCTATCATCCGCCCTGTCGTAAAGTGGGATTATAAAGTGTGTTGATTAGTGGAGGGCATCGCCTCCACTCTCGTCCATACTGGTTGCGTGCAACAGCGCCCTCGGGTGGGCCAAGCCACTCTCTTCACTTCATGCACTTTCGACGTAACAGCAGCTCCCGAGACACCTCTGACCTTCAACATAAAGTTCGCGAAGTATATTTCTCGCACCAGCGTAGTGTCGAATTAAAAGGAAAAGTGCATCTTTTGTACACTTCGCAAGAGAAAATAATGAATTTATTTAAGAAGAACTTCCCATGACCGATACCCAAAACACAGTGATCTGCTAGCTACGGCTTCGGGCCTCTTATAATCTATGATCCTTTGTTCTCGGTTAATATAAAAAATTTTTGTTTTAAGGAAAGATTTTAGTTCCAACAGTTTTTTTAAAACCCGCTGGTTATCCTAAACACCAACCCTTGGAATTTCAAGTGGCCTTCCAAGTAACCTCGTAAATATGCAGCCGGAATATTATAACAGTTGCGCTAAGATGTAAACCTCAATCTTTACATGCTCTGGTAAATGTAATATTTTTTAGATAGTAATTAAAAATAATAGTAAGTGGTTAAAGTAGGACTTCCTGAGTAATTTAATAAGAAACAAACTAATTTCATGAAAGAGGAAATAAAAAAATAACAGCAAAAATGGAGAAAGATAATATCTAATTAATGCAATTAAATTTTAGATTTGTGATAAAATCATGAAATAACAAATTTAAAAAAAAAACGACATTCCTTCCCGGTAATACAATATTATCAATTTTATACTGTATACGGGTTCAAATTATATTATAATTAAATATTTTAAAAGAAATAAAACATATTGAAAGAATAAAAAAATTAATATATAGCATAAAAGATACACAAGAGAATGAACATAATCTAAGTTTTCATTATGCCACGGAATTCTATATTATATGAATGTCTACGACGTCTAATATTATATAAATGAAAAGATTACTGAGTATGATTACTGAATATGATCGTTAACATAATAAAATCAATACAAAATATCCATATTTACGTCGAAACTCACTGCATTCAAATTAAATTAAATAAACCTACTTTCAATGTTTGTTAAAATCGAAATATATCCTCAAAATATTTAAATACTTAATTTAAAAAAAGGTATATATAGCACAGCGCTGCACAAATGTTGTGCAAGTTTTGGTTCTGAATCATGTATTTGTATTATGTTCATACATTCCAAGCTGGTAACATAAAAAATATATTATAGATACAAGGTACGTTCGACTACTTGGTATAGTTTGGATATGATGCGTCATCTAATCCAGGGTACCTAAAATAATAAGTCTAAAGAGATTAATACATTTAAATTCGAAGACGGTTTATTTCTTTAATAACAGTTTATTTCGATTAAAACAATATGATCAAGACCCATCACTAGGTAAATATGAACAAAAGTAATAATACTTGAAATAATAATGGAGGCCAATTAAAGCAAACCGGAAAAAAAACCTCTACTGATCTACTTGGAAGGTTTAATGTGAACAGCCAAAGCACTGGATCCATAATAATGCATTATTTATCGGCTGTTAACTACGAGGCGCGTTCTTTAATCCCAAGAAAGCCCAGGACGACTATCGCCGTCCGAGAGAGGGATAGCGAGATAAACGTCAAAATATATGGCGCTACACCGTAGACGAGAAATGTTGCACCACGTGACAGCGCGCGCAGTTGCCGGTAATTTTGGGTTGTCAGTTTCTTCTTATTCAAATGGCCGGATTTTCAGTAAAATATTTGAACACACACGCCACTCGTATCGATGACAAACACATTGCCCGTGTTAATTACGCACTTCTAAAATATCAAAACTTTCCAAATGGAAAGCACTTGTCGGTTACATTTTGATTCCAGCCGGTGCTGAGTATTATCAGGATTTATCCCGCAATACATATATATATATATATATATATATATATATATATATATATATATATATATACAATTGTACCCTTATTTCGTGATCCTTATTTGTTTGTGAGTGAGTAAGTAAAATGAACAAGATATTATTTTTTGGTTACTAAGCGCGTTTTATTATTAAAATACAGTGAGTACTTCGTTATAGACTATATTGGGCACTGGCGCGAACGGTATTTCATGCGTGTTAGTGGTATATAATAAGTCCGGTGTGTGATGTGAAGTGCTAATATATATTTTTTTCGTTATACAGTTATCGAATTTTTGCGTAACATCGCAACCGCAACGCTACACCGGAAATATCCGGCAAATAGTATTTACTTAAAAAAAACACGCCTCATATAACGATATATTTATTTGCATACTGTGTATAAAATATTCGTATTTTTCAGACGTAACATTTCTTAAATAATATTAGGTAAATAAGAGAATAAAAAAAGAGGATCGATCTAGGATTTTAGATAAAAAAGAGAAAACCATGTTTAGTACTTATGGGTAGCTTCATCCATCACACCTCACTACATCCATGCACCGCGTTTAAAGTCTCGTCAGCGATACCCTCGTACTCGTAAACTGATCTGAATTCTCCCTGTATAAAACACAGTGGAGGTTTGAGAATTATGACTTTGAAATGACCCAATTCTATCATTCGTCGGTGTATTTTGTCACAGAAATATTATCAAACGGATGCGTTATAGAGACCTTCCCAATTGTTGTCGGCAAACAGCCACCGTCAGGAACAAAAAACAATTACGTGGAGTGATAGCACTGCGACCCGAGCGAGATAGTGAAGGCTAATCCGCGGATGGGGTAAATCGGGCAAACAACAATACTTCAGCTCCGTGCACAAAGAGGCGGAGTCAATGGCCCGTGCGACTGCAGTTCAGCCTGCACGGCGCACAGAGCGGCGCTCGCCCGGGTGCAGTCGCTCATTAGACTAATGACGCAGAAACATCTAAAACTCCCGGCGAACGGGGAAATTAAAGTTTAGTGCGAAATTAACGACCTTCCCCGCTCCTCCCGAACAGTGGCAAGCGGAGCGATTTATACACAGCGATGGAACCTTTCTGAGGCGGATATAACGCGTGGGGAGATTATTGGGGGATTTAACTCCGGTGCAATATTATCTACTTGTACCTACGTTCTTCAGTAAGATTTAACATAAGTAAATTTATTATATCCATTTTAGAATCGGCTTAGGTCACTTCTATATATTGAATAAAATAGATATTCTATACACTCTTGATTATCCGGGATCAGATTTAAAATAAACATGGCCGCTAAAAAGTTATTCATGATTTAGTCGAAATTTTGTAAATTAAATGTCGATTTATTTATTTTTTTATTTTACAACAATAATAACAATACAACAACAATAAAAAAATATGTTATGGGATGAAAATTAAGCAACTATACACATATTCAAATGTGTCTTCTTATGAGACAATTATACAATTGAGGTTGGACTGTATGTCTCAATAGAAAAATCTATGTTGAGGCGGGCATAGTTTATAACCAGATGTACCAAGTATGCTAATATAAAAATGAACTAAGAGTTACCTCAAAATATAAATTGAGATGAGGTGTATGTATACATAGCATTTACAAGTTCGATATTTCATATTATTATTTGCGTTCGTATTTTAAATAAAATACATCAGTTTCATATATTTTCTTACGATTCATTTAGTCGAGTTCAATGTTCAGTCGTATGTAGATGAATTATTTGTTTACCTGACATCCACATACACACAATACACATAATAAATAAACAAATATGTGGATATTTCAGAAACAAGAAATTATCAATCGGCGAAATCCTAAATAAAATTGTGATCGTTTATCAGCTGTCTTGTAAATATCACGCGGCCGGCCCCCGAGCTAAGCAATAAGAGCGCCTGACGTAGCTAGACGCTAAATCGTCAGCACAATGGCGTGAAGAATCGGCCGTTGATTCGAATGAATGAATTTTTATTTAATTTCCCTCGTCACGGCGCCGCATCTCCGCTAGTTGTTATTGAGGAGATAAAAATAAACATGCAAATGGACCGAATAGGGAACAACAGAATGAAGACGTTTTAAGAGGAATAAATTATGTTTGCATAATGAATAAAATCAATATTACAAAACGAAAACGTTTACATTTCACAAAGCAAACAGCGATTAAATAACCCGAAAAATCTCTCAGCGGCAATTATTTTTAAAAAGTTCAAAAATGAATGAATTAAAATAACAAAGAAATAATTAAAGAATATTATTCTGGAGCACGGATTTTAAAAGTGGTACGGGTAGGTAAATATATGTACCGATTCATTTCAATTCAAGTAATATGTTTGTGCAATTGTGAGGCTGCAATCCAAAACGATTATTAAAAGGGTTGTGAAACTAGTAAGTTATAAAGTTCATTCAATTTTCTGTTTTACAATTATTTATTTTGTGTACATTAACAGTAGGTAGATATATACGAAGAGAATAATAAAGAGAGTCCATCCATTCGAGGATGGACTCTCTTATAGATTGATAAAATAAACAGTTCATTTAAAAAAATGTTGAAAATAAGAACTAAATAAACAATCAAATACATTACAGAAATATATTTTAAATAAATCAATATTGTTACAGTATAATATTTTTTAATACGACGTGCTACCTCTCTACAGGAGAAAATTCTCCTGTTTAAGAGAGGGAGAGAGTCTACATTATAAATATAATTTAAGATAAAAATACTATTTAAACATTGATAAACCCATTAAGAGTACAATATTGTTAAAATAGAATTTATCAACAAAAAAAAAACACTATTATAAAAAAATTATGTAGTTAAAATCTTATAGTATCTTGAAGTAATAATCGATAAAAATCTTAAATGAAAAAATCAAATTTGGCAAGTTGTTAAAAAGATTACAAAATTAATACATATTTTTAGAATCAGAATATTTTTATCGATAAAAAATTTGTACTTAGTATACTATGCATTTATTCAATCCATATTACAATATGCCATCATTAGTTGAGGATCAGCTTATAATACTAGCCTGAGTCCAGTAAAAAATGTACAAAAAATTATGATAAAAGTAAGATTATTCGACAAAATTACCTTTTGAAGAATTCAAAGTACCAACCCAGCATTTTGTGATCTTTTTGAGATAAATTCTATTCTTCAAATATAAATAAAAGAAAACTATTGTTTTATTACTATTATTAAAATATTCAACAGCTTACCCGAAAACATCAGGAAGATTAATGATAATAAATAAATAATAAATGCCATTAAAAACACTACAGATAAACATGCACCGCTACACTAATATTTTTATATCGATATTGCTATTATTTTATTATATGCTAATTATCGTAAACAATAAATTTTATTAATATACACTCCACTTCTCTGCATATACTTTCAAGAGAAGTGTAGAATGAAATTTTAATTTTATCGCATTGTATTATTGTATTTATATCAGATTATTAAATAAATAAATAAACAAAATAAAATAAATAAAATAAAAACAATTTTTATTTAATAATCTGATATAAGTACAATGATACAATAAAAAAAAATCATGCTACGCTTCTCTTGAAAGCATATACTTGTGCAGAGAAGTGGAGTGTATATTAATAAAATTTATCATTTACAATAACTAGCATATAATAAAATAATAGCAATAGCGATATAAAAATATTATAAGTTTAGGGGTACATGTTTATCATTATAAGTGTTTTTTAAGAGCTTTTATTAGTTATTTATTATCATCAATTTTCCTGATGTTTTCGGGTAAGCTGTTAATTTATTTTTCCTAGGTGCATGTAGTAGTGTGCAAATGAGTGTTAATTTTCGAGCATGAAAATACAAATTTAAACCTAGTACGATTTTCAGAAATAAAATTATATTTTTCTTTTTTCTTATATTTGCAGAATAAAATTTCTCTTAAATAGATCACAAAATGTTAGTACTTTGAATTCTTCATAAAGTAATGAATCAATAAGAAAGATATATAAAAAAAAAACAATTTATCGAAAAATTATTTTTGTATACATATTTTGAATCTTTCTAATTGATACATTTAATTTGTATTAAAATACCACAGAACTATATTCTCCAATACTGTGTTATCTTTTATGATAAAAAAAATTAAAACGCATTTCAAATTAAATTACAAAATTATAATAATCGTTTAAAAAATATAGGTAAGTACTGTGCAAGGATACTGCAAGGATACTGTGATAGGAGGTACTGTATAAGTGAAACATATAGTTAGGAAAAAATAAAAATGAAAAATAGACGATTGTTTGTATTTGCATATACGATATATGATAATTGACTAAAGCATTTATTACATTAAAAATAATTAATCGTACAAATTGTTAACAATAATGAGTATAAGTGCAAAATGGCGGAAAATTCTCACTCCATGATCTTCATGAAAGTTAAGGCGCGGAAAACAGGAGAACGCCACGGCCCATTGACGGGGCGGCCAAAACGAGAAAAGAGTCTATCAGGAAAACGAATTTTCCCTAATTAATTTCATATTTCCTCTTCCCTTTCTTTAGTTCCTGGGAGATGTTTTATATCGTGATTTTTTCAGTTTTTCCCGCCAGATGAGGAAATGTCCCCTTTGTGCTCGCTCTCCGCTTTAAGCGCGCTTTCGCCGGATCATGTTTCACAAACACTCCCGGGGATCTCGCGCCGTCACTCGGGGCGTCTTGTAGCGCCGACTTCCCGCTCCTTCCCTCTCTCTCCTTCCTTCTTTCTTTCGTGTTCAGTTTTGTGCGGCTTGCGGTTAAGTACAGAAATACCAAAAGCGACATTGACGTCGGTTTTAAAACCGTACGAAACGAACACTATCTAAACTAGTATATTTATAATACACCAACCAGAAATTCAGCAGACGCTATAACTATAGAGATGATACTAATTTTGTATTTACAACATTAGTTCCTTTTAATTGTCTCCATTTAATCCATTGTTGAACAAATTTCTCAAAGATTACTCCACATATTCATTTTTGTTTTCAATAGTAGTATGTTGTATAATTTTATAGAGTTTATGGTTATCTGTCTAAATGTGGTTTTTGTAGATGGCATTTTATAATTTTATTTTTACTGTCTATGCAATGGAAATGAGATCACTTAGGCGTATATGTGGCAAATCTATTTATGACAGAAATAAGGAAATAAGAAATAATCTGATGTTAGTATAGTGAGAAAGATTAGGAAGGAATCACTTAGGTGGTTTGGTCACATAGAACGGATGAATGAGGAAAGAACGGTAAGAAAGATACATGACGCAAGTGTTGATGGCACCAGAAATAGAGGACGTCCGCGGAAGACTTGGCACGACCAGGTAAACCAGATAATAGAGGATGGTTCTGTTAGAAGCCTCAATAATCGGCGAGCTTATACGAGAAGATGTACGAAATGTGGATGAGGCGAGAATTTTGTGTCAGGATATAGAGTAGCGCGGGGCTTTATCCTCTCTGCCTACCCCCGCGGAAAAACGACGTGATGTTAAGTAAGTAATATATTTTTGCTACATTGCCGGAATTTACTTCATTATCGTTGTCACATCATCACCATCAGGTGTTCATATTGCATCATATTCCATCCGCTTCATATTCCCGACTACTTTCCTTCTTTTTTTTTATTGTTTTTTTTTCTCTGTCACCCAACATAGGATGGGGTGTGACGGGGCAGTTTCACCCCTTCACAAGTAATAATACGAAACAATTAATTCAGATTAAAAATAGTATTTCAAAGTTACCGCGCTTCAATTTCAAGGCCATTTTCTTTAAATAATGAACCAATGATTGATATTGGCTCATTTCCCCTCGTAGCTTGGTAAACATCGGAATTACGCCAATGAGCATTTTTCCCGCCACTTTTATAGTTCCAATTTCTACCACCAGACCGATTAAATGGCAGCACCAAAGGTTTCTTTACATCTGAACCAATCAAAAAGCGACACGAGTAAATACTGCCAAATCGCAATGATCATCCCCGCTACCGTGCTTCTAAAAACTTTCATTCGTCCAGCCAGCCATCCGACCTGAACGGTCGAGTTCTCTTTCGATTATACCGAGTCTGTCTCGACCAAAGAAAGAGTCAGGTGCGGAATATGTAAAATCGACGTAATAATAATTATTTGGACTTTATATGAAATGTAAACAGTGTTCATTCGGAGAATCTTGATCTTGAAGATCTTGATAATGCACGCTCACCGTACCCAAACGAAGAAACTTTCCGTGAGACGATCGCCTAAAAAACCACGTGCCGCATCATCATCTTCCAGCTACGCGACGCAGAACTCAAAATGCGTTTGGTGTATTATCGTGATTCTACGTAATCCATCTTCCAGGCGTCGCGTTTTGCTCAAAGTCCCAGCGTTGGATCTGTATTCGTTACTCACTACTTCACTACTTCTCAATCACGAAACCGTAACATCAAATGTGTGACTCTCTGCCATCTGTCTCTATCCTCGGGCCATTCTGTGTCTCTTTCATCATATGGCCACCCTGTATCTTTCTGGTACGTATTATATGCACCTCGGTAAATTCGGTGTTTTCAACCCCAATATATTCTACATCAGGACTTACCTACCTGCGGTGATTTCTGGACGTTTCGTCTAAACATAATTTATCTAGTTATTATAATATCCTCTTATATATATATAATATGAGATATAAAGTGTGGTCACATCATCTCATAAACTAACATAAGACATAATTTAGAATTCTTTTTCACGCTCTGATGTAAATCAGATTGTAAAATAAATACAATCTATTATTCATAACTTAAAATCACATTGTATTTGATATGACTTGTCCGTGTTCACGCACTGATTTGATGACCCAGACGAGACCGCTCTGAAAGCTGTGCTAGCTTCTCGCCAATTAAAGGTGAAAATTGAATATCTATGTTTATGTCTAATATTTGAGATTAACTGGAAAGTAGACCTCGATAACCTGCAAAATTGAGATGAGACTCAAAAAAGTTTTGAATAATAAAATGCAATTTAATAAAATGATTTTTCATTTAAACAATGTTCATGTTAAAAACAAATTTCTCCCGAGTGTCCTCTCAATTTCGTAGGTCAGTGTAGATGCAAAAATTAATTGAGTTTAAATATATATATATTGATAGTGTCATCTACTTTTATGAATATGTGTAAGTGAAATTGTGTGTATGCAATATGAACTGAGAAATCAATAAATAGATCATTAATATTTTCTTGTTGTATTGTAAAAAAATTGCGTATGAATATCAAAATCTATTTTATTTCACATTTTATAAAAATACGTAATATGGAACGATTGTCAGGCGAATTCATAGAGGTATTGATGGTGTGTGTTTTGAACGATGAATAGAACTATTAAAATTAATTAAGGAGGAATCGAGGGTTATCCATATTATTAATTAATGAATAGAAAAAATATAATTTTCTCATTAAAAGAAAATATAGAGATGAGGATACAAGAGAGTAATGAATAGAAAAGATGGGAATTGATAAGATTGTTGTATTTATGATTTATTCTAATAATGAGAAGAACGCACGGAATACTATTGTCACTTAAATAATTTACTCTAAACGTTTACTAAACTATTGATGTAAGTACTATATTGCGGATTCTAAATAGATGAGGCGTGCCTCAATGCACTTTTAACCCTTCCGTAACCATGCAGTAACACAGGTCTGCAGCTCGAACAGATCGGTACTTGCTACTTGCTACCAAAGCTGACGCCCGCGTCGTTAGATTTCGTTATATTTATCAATATATCACATTAAATACTCAATATTTAGAGTAATAGTATGATAGAAACTATTTTATAGCCATTAAAACTAGTAAACGCATTTTTTTCTCATTTAAAATGCTTAAAAATTACACATTCCTCAAGGTAACACAAGTTGACATTATGGTTGCATACAGGTATTTTTTATCACGGTATGCTGAGGGTTGACGAATGACTTTTTTTAAGTAGTATTGGCATTTTTGAAATGTTGCTATCCTTACCGATAAGTACCTTAGAACTCCGTATGATTCGGTGTACATGTTTATCAATTTTTACTTGCTATAACTAGATACATTTATAAAATAAAATATTAAGAATAGTTTTATATCGTCGCATTGTGATCAATTAGTAGCAATATTTACTAAACAAAACAATAAAACTTCATCTCATAACTATTGTGCAAATCTACTTTAATAATAATATAAAAACAAACCATATTTTAACACTTGACTGTTCACAGGTGCGTGTTTACCGCCATCTAGATATGGCAACGTTGTAAAGTGGTCGCTGTTTCTGATCGGATGCTCGGATCAATCAATCGCCTCGAAGACAGCGCGGAGAGCGGGCGCGATTGTGAGTTTGATACCACAAAAATTATGACAATTGTTAACTATGGATATAATCGTTAATGTACGTAGCATCATGTACTCGTAAAATAAAATTGTTAATATTTTTTTTAAGTTTTTGTCAATTTTAAACACAGTAATATTTTAAATTTCATATCAATATTCAACATAACTTTCAAATACATGGTGTACTTTTTTCAAAAACATTTTATATTATTATATTTAGTACCTTTACTACTTTTTAATACAAGTAATTCTAATAATCTGCGCTTTAAATTACTTTAGTAGAAGATAATCGTGTTTTAGTAAGAAGGGGTAGGGGAAGTGCAGTTACAAAAAGGAATCTTTTTGTTTCGAATTGTTAAGAACCTAAGTCTTATTGAGGGCTAAGTGCGTCTTCGGTGCAAAAATATTATATTTCATTACCACAAAGTTAAATATAGCGCGACCAACTGGGAGTTATTAAAAAACTAAGTTGATAGGCAATTGCCACTAGAAACTGCCAAAACAAAATCTGCGAGTATTGTGAAAACAAAAATGACAAGGGCCTGCTTTAGTAAGTGCTGAAAATGGATCAGAAATAGCTCTTACTGCAAAAACAAGGGACCGCTCGGTAGAAAAGCTGAATGTTGGCCAAATAATACCGCAAGCTTCTAGTAGAACTCCAAAAATTGTAAAGCAAATTTATGCAATGTGACTGATAGTGCAATCGTTTTGCTAAAATTATACGTTAGTCATTGCCATCACGATAGCATCAGTGACATAAACTCTGATAATAGATCCTGCAATAAAATCCGAAAGGTAGGATATAAACGGCAGAATAGCTCAGAAAACTCTTCTCAAAATTACGAGGTAGAGAATTATTGATAGTGGACATATTCATGGATGGCACTACTAATGCGGATGATTATTTGAATACTAATATTTTGCTTCTTCAATATTAGCAAAACTACTTTGAGCCTCATTTTATATAAATAATTCGACAAAATATTTTGTTTAAACCACTATTTATTGATTATTCTACATGTTTCGATACCTATGGTATCTTCTTCACGAAACAATGTACACTGAAATTTAAAATACAAGCATAGATAAAAACAAAACTATGAAGTGATGAATAAGTAAGAACTAATATGAAAATAAATAGTCACCTTTTAAATTTGTTTTCATTATTTCCTGAAGAAGATGTCATAGATATCGAAACATGTTGAATAATCAAAAAATAGTAGTTTAAACAATGTATTTTGTCTAATTCTTTATACTAATATTTTGATTTGTAACATTTTACATTCATATTTCTACTTCGTATACAGCAAAATATAAAACTAGTGGATACATTTTTTTTTAGTTTAATTATTAAGACAATCTAAATAAATGGAGAAGAAAAATAATTTATTTATATACCCGTAAGTACACTTTTTGAAACATACTATTACGCGCTTTCACCTCACGGATAGGTAGAGGACAAAACGGCACTCTATTATATCCTTACACACCACTCAAACCGCGTTTACTTTCATACGCGTTGTCATGCGCACTCGTCGATTGCATATAATAATTGAACATTTCGCAGCGTCCTTTGTTCCTGTCGCCTCGAACACTAGCCTTAAACGATCTGCATGCCGAAACCTTCGCAACCCTATATACTATCGTCAATGACCATGCCATGTTGAAAGCGCTGATTCGTATCGCCGATATTTTTATGCTAAACTGATAAAACTATTTATTTATTCCGGATAATAATATATCAGTTAATTATTTATTATTATAAGATTGACTTACATAGACAGTAAATAAAAATACCGCTGAAATAATAACTATAACATAACCTTGAATTTGAAACTGTTAAAATGAAGCCGAAAACCGTTGAAATTCACAGTACAAACTGTGATGATATTAACATCGTACCTGTGATGATATCACCAGAAAATCAAAAGTGGTTAATAGGATTTATAAATGGGCCGAGCATGAAAGCCTTTTGGAAAAGCCACGAAATGGCGGCCGGCTAGGAGGAGCCGGAACTGGATAGTGAGCAGTTTATGAACTATCGGAAATCGCAGGGACAGTCTGGTGATAGAAGAACTTGCAGGAAAAAGGCATTAAGTAAAAAAGTATTTTGAAAAAAATATAATAAATGAGAATAATTTTAAAATGTCAACCACTGTCGAGCCAAGCTGTTTATTTTTAATTTTGACTTCATAGATAATAAATCATTTTTGGATGATGCACGAAGAGAACAGGAGTAAACGAAGAGGTCAGATACTAAAATTATGTTTTTTTTTTTTAATTTTCTACAGTACCATTCAAAATGACCGCTCCACTCAAAATTATTATTAATAAAAAACGTTCAAATATACATGAAATCTTTTTGGAAGATACATTTCATTACTCAATCAAAAAACAAGGAAAGGAATTTTACCAATTAATTGTCAATCCTTAAAGGTTTTTTCCTTAAGACGTTGTTCCTGAAAATATGTATATCTAAAATTAAAATCATTTTCATGATCTCTATATCCATAATTTAATCTATTTAGTCATCGTGTTTTTAACACTACTATTCAAAATTGCGTTCGTCTCAGAATAATTGAAAAGCAGCACTCGTGAGTCCAGCAAAGACCAGTAAGCTGAGCTGCCACTTGAACTCGAGACCTCTGCTCTGACATGTACGATTCTCAAAATTAATAAAATTAAAATAACATAAAATGCACTGAAAATTTACCAGAATTTGAAAACAGGCCCATTGGTACAATTTGATTTTGCATCTCGTAGATAGATAAAAAATAGAAAATCATACCAACATTAAAAACCGTCTCACAGTGTATGTATATAAAACTCAAGCTTTATGTAAAAAAAAAAAATAAACAAAAAACCCTAAATCAAACGTATTTATAAATTTGGGATATTTTAAATAAAAAATATTACATGTAATATTTAAACGTAAAAACATTAATTAGAATAAAAATGTTTACTTTTGTAGATACTTAATTCAAATTATTGGTGACCGATATAAATCACAAATTAATTAGCTCTCATCATCAATGTATTTTATGGCTGTCTCAACACGGATAGTCCTAGTGTGGCGAGCGCAATCCAATCACAATTGTATATATATATATATATATCATATGCAGTGAAACCCCGATTTTACGTGTCCGGAATTCACGTTTTCCCTCCATTTGCGTGTTATCCCTGCAGTCCCGTGTCATTTTAATATATTAAATTTTTAAATAAATTTTAAAATAAAGATTTTAAATTTAATATATTAAAATTAAATTTAAAATCCTGTTTTATGTTTGTTTTTCTCGCAATAAACGTCTAAACTTTATTCAAATTTCGACAAAAACTTAAGACGTTGACTCCAACATCGGACGTAGTGGAAATTAATGAAATAATGGACAGTCGTATAAACAAAAACTTGACAGAAGAACTTTTCGATAAAGAAGTGTATTGCTCATTACATCAATCCAGTTCCTACGAAAGACGATGCCATGAGGCATATTTTACTAGTATTAGTAATGTACCACCAGAAACCTTTAATATAATTTATAATATTGAAAGAACTATTCAAAAAAAAACATACAGTAAATAAAAATAGTTTGATTTTTACAATAAAAATTCAATTTTATTTTTCTGTTTTTTTAATTCCCCAATTTACATTTTCCCTCTGTTTACATTATTTTGTTGATAGTCCCTTCAAAAACTTAAAATCAGGGCTCCAATGTAGGTAAGTAAATAAATAAATAATTTTCCAAAATAATATAGTTCTCAAATTAATCAACTGCAAGGTTCTTCGCTCACCTAATAGCGGTGTACTGCTCAGTGAAAGCAGCGATAATCTGCTCTAACGAACGGAGCGTCGGTCCAGAGGTCGGCAACGGTGGATCTCGTATACTTAGTCTGCGGTCTTCGGCTCCGGCGAAATATAGAAATAATAGCCTTCTTTGATAAAGAGAGGACATAAAACTCGTTAAAGTTTCATTTTATGAGAGAGTACAACAATTAACCGGTCTGAAAATCTCTTGGATAGAAGGATGGATCGTTTGTGGATTTAAGACGGCTATTTTTTTTGAACCCTCTATTTTCTGGACTAGTTAGTATATTTTTTACGTATTCTACAGGTGAATATTATGTTTCAGGCCGATTTTGTTTGGACGCCATTTTAGTTTGGCAAACATTTATCAGTTAGAATTTGGTAGTCGTAGAGAGCAGTTGATTACAATTTATTATGAAGCATCTAACGCCTCAACAACATGCAACAGCACATGTTTTGAAGCTCAATATTGATGATCCTGACTTTTGGAGCATTAATGGTGATAGCTATCGTCATACGTTAGAAAACTTCATTTAACTTTTTTGTCACTAAGCGGCCAGAACTTCCGTGTGGTCCGAAGCGGGGTATAGAAACATCCCAGATCATATGCATACAAATGATAATAAAAAGTTCATGACGGGCGATGCGGTCCCAACCGCCTCGCCGGGCGTCTCTTGTCCGAATGCCGCGAGTCGCGATAAGCGATATAGTTGTCTCCCCCGTTCGCATCTGTAGTATGGGGCTACCCAGTGCATTAGTTAGAGTGAAACAAATAATAAGCACAATAACTTAAAGATAAGACACAGGGGGTATGATATCGTCATGCGCAGGTGTATGTACCGTGAGAAGATCACTGGACCGAAAACAATATTTTTGAATAATATAACGCTTAGAAATTTGTAAAAAATAAAAATTACAACATTTTCGTCACTATTTCCGTGAAGATTACAAAAAATAAGAATGACATCGTTTTCATAATTATTAAGTTGTCGAGTTTAAAGCGATCTATGGGGGGTGTGAATACCCCGTTTCGGGAAGGTAAGGTTGATAGGACGGTGCAGCCTCACACACAGTCCGACCTACGTTTGAAATTTTGCAATTAATTTTTCCGCCCGCATAATGTCAAAAAGTGATAATATCGACTGGCCTGATCGATCACCCGATTTGACGGCTCCCAACTATTTTCTGTGAGGATACGTGAAAGGAAAGATCTATTCCAATGAGCCAATAAGCCAAAAATAATTCCGATGCTACAGGACAATATTCGGAATGAAATTGCTGAAATAACACGCGAAGTGCGTGAAAGTGATTAAAAATATGGTTAAAAGAGCACGCATCTGTGCCGCTGCCAGAGGCGGACATTTGGCCAATATCATATTCCATACATAATTGTAATAAACCAAATAATCGATAAATAAAAACCAAATTAAAAAATTGTTACTTGATACCTAAATAATAATACATAAATAAAATATTTAACCGATAATTAGAACAAAAAATGACAAGAAAGTTATAGTATTTTTAAAATAGATTCCTTAACTTTATTTTTAAGCACTTAATGAGTTATTTTATTTTAATACACCAACGGGTTCAGAAAATACCATTTCCTTCATTAGGATGTCAAACTAACTAACTAAAACCATATACGCCACGTTATTCCAATGTTTTTAAAAATCTATTTTAAATATTTTCCGAAACCGGTTGGTGTATTAAAACAAAATAACTCATTAAGTGGTTAAAAATAAAGTTAAATAATAATGTACATTAAAGTTATAGTATTTATATATTTGTAGTATTTATATTGTACTAACAAATTTGTTAGTTATATATAAATCGAATCAATGATTTTTAAACCGACTTTTCTTCATTTCTCAACTGCGATCCAAAATCGGACAGATTGTTACATATTTATGTTATGGTGCAGTACCATGTTTTATTAGACTTCAAATTTTGAGATCACGTTACCAAAAAGTGTAAAGCAGACTCCACAATTGATGGCGACGGTCTAAAGGCCATCAGAATTAAAATCAGATACAGTGTTGGTTGACCAGTGTAATTAAACGCAATTCCATAATCACAACGTACTCATTTAAAGTAAAACGAAAAATAAGAAAAATGTTCAAACGAGGTTTTTGGACTATTAATACATTAACTCGACAAGTTTATTAAATAGATACGATATACGAAAAGGGTACACCTTGGTAACAGCCGAATGCTAAAGCATACAAACTCTGAACACAGGGTGAATAGAAAAGTTTCATATTGTCTACTTTCACAAGAATCTACCATTCTACCGTGAGTGCACCACATACTACGTCACACAGCGGATTACACAGCACCTTGCTTTTATAATTCCCTGCGGCCCGCCAAATCCTCGCAAGCAGTAATGGGCGAAAACGAGTCAGACCGTGCGCCGTGTGCGCAGGCGAGCAGGCGACCAAAGATGGTGATAATTGAAAATTGAAGCGAAAATCAACACAAGGGAAGGATGAAGAACTCGACGGAAACTTTTATCTCCCGACTCATCTTGTCCGCAATCATCCCCACCCACCCCAGCGGGGAAGTTGTGTCTCAATCCTGACAAAAATATCAAAAAGCAGTCCAGACGGAGTAAAAAGATGCGACATGTAGGGGCAGCGAGAACGGCGTCTATATCCAGTCACTTTCAACTTTTCCGTGTGTGTTTATTCTTGACTAATTCATACATATACTTTATAAAATTAAAAATGCACAATTTAAATCATTTAACAAATTAATTCAATCGTTCAAAAATTAGATACATTTAACTGAATGAATTAAAATTTATGTGCGCGGTAAATTTGTCATGTATATTTATTTTTTCAGTGTGTACACTACAAAGTTTAAATGAAATTCATAAGATTCATTTTAAAATATAGACACATAATTTACTTACATGTTTTGAGGCTTCAGATAATATTTAAAATCAAGTTTTATTTCAAAAACACAATAATTTCTAACTAAATAATATTTATATCGATCGTAATAATGTGTGTTTTTTATTGTTCTTTTTTTATTTCGAATCACCATCATATATATTATTTAAAATAATTTGTTTTCACTAACACAAAGTATTTTAAAAACGTCGAAAATTGATCATTCGTACTGTAAATTGAATGGTTTTGTCTAAGTAATAGTTTTAAAAAAAGTCAAATCTATTATACAACTTCTGATATAAATGAATAATAAAAGCCCATATTTAAAAAAAAAAATTCGATAATATAAATAATTTTTGAAAGCACGCTCTTAAGAATATTTATGGCGTGACATTTAATATATCGACCCCACCTGCGTAGATTATTGTAAATAAAAAATTACATTTTTAATCATTCTAGTATTTTTCACGTTATAGATACATTTTTAAATGGGTGTAATTTTTTAATATTATAGCCATACATCATAGAGTACAGTAAGATATATATATATATATATATATATATATTGAAATCTGCCACGTAAATAAGTATCAAATACATGCGAAATACTAGAATTATTAAAAATGCCATTTTTTACTTACGATACTTTACGTAGGAGAGGTCGATTACCATTGTCAAACAACGTTTTAGTACTATATTAATTAAGTAAGCGAATTCAATATTTTTAAAGACTATTTTTGACAACAAATTGATGAGTGTTCTAAAATTACTTTATTATTATTATATATAAATACAAATAACGTATTACTTGCAAATGGGTTTTATTTTTGACTTGATAAGATTTATAAAAAATACGAAGATGCATAAAAGTGAGATGATGTCAGTGTAAAATATAAACACGATTGGAATATGCAAACTTTAATTAACATAACGCGGTATAATGCTATATAATATCGTATAACTTACTTTAGTAAATTAAAGATATAAAGTTTAGAAAAGTTACGTCTGGAGGTGATACTGTTTTAATATATACCGGATACTGGGAAAAAATAATTCAAAAATGATACATGTGTAAACTTACGAGAGGCACTTGAAAGTTTTACGAAGAACGCAAATATCAGATTATGTGTAAGCTGTCACAATCTTACGAAGTACTTGAAATTTCATTCATTCTTACGTACATGGTGAATATAAAAATATTTTGATGTTTGACTTAAAAAAAAAAAAAATTTAAATAAAAATAGCTCGTAAACGATCGAGTATTATTTTAATATTTGACAACCGTTTTCGGGATTTATTTATTTTAACACACGATAAATGCGGTAAATACTTAAAAAGCAGATCGTGCAGACTTCATACAGTTTCAAGACGACAGTTAACTTATAAAAAATATTACTTAAACTGCGTTACTTTTTACGTTGATGGTGCGAAACCGCTCGATGTCAAATTAATCGAAATAGTTTACAATTACACAAATAAAAAGTGAGTTATTTTTGAAACGGTAAAGCTAAATTCACATTGTAGCCAAAATGTACTTAAATATATATTTGAACACATGTTTCAAGAAAAATAGACGAGCAACTAATTTCACTAACTAGAGTGGCCGCTGAAATTTTCCTAAACGTTAAAAAACATTTAAAATATATATATTATTATAATATTATTAGAGGACCGAAATCTAACAAACTGTTGTTTCGCATAGGAAATTAATTTTATATATATAAAGCAGTTAAAACTCTAAGTGAGTATAATCAACATAATAATAAAAATCGGTCGTGTATACGAATACAGAGTAACAGAAATTAGATTCCTAAATTTTGAAAATTACTTTAGTCCAGTTATTTCCAACGGCGTAACTAAAAAAATTACCCAAAAACAAAATAGTAAAAATCCCCCCGCCCTACATCCTCATCCTTAAGGGCCGGTTGTATGATTAGTAGTAACATTTTACTATAATAACTTTTTACTAACGCATCTTTTGTGGGTTGTTGATACATCAAATTTACTACTGCCAAAGCATAGATGGAGATGTCTATAGGCAGGCACGTCAAATAATCATGAAGTAAGCTTTATTTTATGCATTATCTATGGATTTTTGGTGGTAAACATTTTTCTTACTATGTGCTAATGTATACATTTAATATATTAATTAAACAATGAAAAGATCATCATTCGACGAACTTTCATCACTAAAATAACGGGATATTGAATGATTAATTGTCGTATACTGCAACTTTCAAAGTATTAATATGTCTGATGATTTTTGGAACAGCTGTGAAAAGTCCGTCATATTTAACTATCGATTCTCGTTTTTACTATCGGATATCGGAGAGTTAAATGATTTTACTACGGGACGTACTTTCGAGAAGTAAATATTTTTTTACTATAGTAAAAGGTTAGTACTGATCACACAACCGGCCCTTATTAGCAAACAGTAATTTTTTTCATTTATTTACGCAAATGTACATTTAGATTATTACATATGTACTTACAACTGAAAAGCTTCGGTCCCTAATATGACGTATTAGCAGGGTACAACTATATACAATACGTCGATAATGCACGTGAGAAATTATTTTTAAATTTTTTAAATTCCTTTTTTCATCGTGATAGATTTTAAAAATTATTAGTCCGTATTAGTGCTGGGAAAAGTATCGATAGGTACAGACAGTTTTGAAGGTCGCGGATCTTTTGGTCCCCTATTCGTGGAGTCCCAATGAATAAAGGCATATAAAATGATGCACATTGATAATAAAAATCTATGTTTCAGTTATGTATTTATATTATATGTAATCACTTGGAAAAATAAAAAAAATCTATCGAAAAAATAAAGTCATTATCGGGACTAGAAGCTAGAAGGAATAAATTGAATAGATTATAATAAACTACGGTGACGTACACAAAAATCACCAAACTTCATCTACATAGATTTGCAAAGTGATACATCTATTTTATTCCGTTAGAAGAAATCATCTTAAAGTTTAGTTCCAGCAATAGACAATTTGTTTTTTGTGTGATTTATCAAAGTTTGTTATAGTTATTATGGAACAAAGTATGTTCTAAAAAAAATCGTAACTTCAGAAATAAAACGTATATTACATGTATTATATCTACATTGATATTAAAAGTAGGCCTTTAAACAAAATATACGACAAACGTCAAATACACACAGCTGGCAGAGATAACCGTTAGTTAGGCCGTAGTTTTAGCTCTGGCCGCGGTGCGCTCCGACACCGAACCAGAACAAAATTGTATTCCTGAACGAAGACATTATGTCGCGATTATCGGGCTGGAAATAGTGTAAAAAGGCAATAGCGCCAGCGACACGGCTGCCCGCCATTCTAATCGCCCTATTATACAGGGCGGCTGGGTCCTTACGGGCGGAATGTCACCGTGACACCGTGTGACGCAAGCGCGAAATAATGTCATCGGCAGATTTCTTCTAACGGAATTTTAACCGAACAGCCAAAATTAAATAAATAATAAATTACAAATAAATACATGAGAGTGATTGAAAGACTTTGTCGTTTTTTAAAATCTCTTTTGGAATTATTGTAAGTATAATACCTAGTAATCATATTTGTCGTTATAAAAATGATTTTGATCTAGAAGTATTGTTTATATATTTAAATTTGTATTAGTTAGTCACTTTTAGCAGATATGCCTAAGGTCATTTGGAACCAAATTACACAAAAACACAATTTTGGATTATTTGCAATTATTCAATTTATATAGCGACGATGTGTATAGATAATATTAATTTAAAATTGTCACCTTAAAGTAATAACTATCTCATAAAATAATACACCCTGAATCATCTGTAAGACATTAGAGTGCGAATTCTGGAAATAAATGATACAAATTAATTAGTAAAACGAAAATATTCAATTATTTATACAAATATATGAAGGATATCCAGCTAAAAAATTTCAAGTTTAATATTAAATAATAAAAAAAAACTACAAAGTTATTCTCATATTTTATTTATACAAAATGGAGTTTAACGATGCGGATTTTACGTTTAATAAACAATGCCGTCCATTTCTCGCAATCGGACTCTTAAATTTGCGAGCACGCGAGAGCAAAACGTTGGTTCAATGGCAACAACTTCACGGCGGATATTTTCTTGTAGGGCTTGAATTGTTCGAGAATTGTTGCTGTAAATTCTCGATTCAAGGTATCCCCACAAAAAAAGTCCCACGGTGTAAGATCCGGTGACCGAGGTGCCCAGGGTATGTCTCCGTACTTGCTGATTAATTTATTGGGAAAAATTCCCGTCAGCTTCTCCATTGAAACTCTAATTATGTGTGGAGTGGCCCCGTCTTACTGAAACTGTGTTCTGTTGTTGAATCCGGGATACAGCTGCAGTTGCGGTACCAAAAACTCGTCGATCATTCGGCAATACACGTCAGCAGTGACTGTCTCTCGCTGATAAAAAAAGTAAGGGCAAATTATCCCTCGGGCAGAAATTGCACACCACACTGTCGTTTTTGGACAAAGCAAACGTTTTTGATAGCGTTTTCTTGGGTTTTCGGAGCACCAGTATCTCATGTTCGTTTATTAAAGTAGCCATTGATATGCTACTTTAATAATGTGCTTCGTCAGTTAACAATATGTTTCCAAGTGTTCGTGCTCTTCCAAAATGTTCCAGTATCGTTCTCGCTAAAATTTCGCGTAAAAATAGTCATTTTCGTTGAAAAACTGCACGATTTACAGTCTGTATGGGTGAAACTGTGGTTTCCTTTTCAAAATAACGTGCACTGATGATTTTGCTATTCCAATACATGCTGCAATCCTCCTTATCGATTTACGCGGATTGCACATAATTTCACGTCGAACTTGAGCCACATATTATGGGGTCGCTGCTGACGTTGATGGTCCCGGAGGAGTTTGGTTAACCATTGTCCCTCCTTGTCTGAACTTTTGAACCCAACACCAGATAAGTTGCGTGCTCGGCCCATCACTTACTCATCGAATATTAAAGTGAGTACAAAATGCGCAACGCGTACGAACCGATGAATCGCCGCACTTTAAATATTGCTCAATCCATGTCCTCATCCTCAATATTGACCAGTGACTCATTGCGACTGACAAATTCACAAATCACGCGCATCGAACAATAGCCCTCCTATTTACCTCATCCTGGTGATATACGAGCAATTACGATTTAATCTTGAAATTTTTCCGCTGGACACCATTTATTTCATATTACATACTTATGTGCATTACAGTAAGAGTGTAAAATTTAGTAAATGCATACACTTACTAGTTAATATATAACAACAGTTAATTCAGAAATTTATTGTATAAAATTATACGCAGACGGATGAAATAATAATAATAATAATAATAATAATAATAATAATATAACGGCATTTAACTGAGTATCTGAGTATCTCTACTCACTTTATCAAGATCCGTTTTTTTTCATGAGTATTGATTATATAAATAAGAAAAAAATGGTAGCACAGAAAAAACATAATCCGATCATACATAAAAAAATTCATGAAAATTTTGATGAAAAAGATGACGCGTACGACACAATCGTTTTTATTAATAGGTGGAATTCATGTGCGGCGCTGCCTGCCTGTGGTCGCGACCGCAGAAGTAACAATGATTCTATATATGGAACATGGACTATTGTGAAATGCTGAAATATTTAAAATATTTCCAATATTATTGAAAATCCAGGCGATCCGGTGCATCTGGAGTATCTACTTTCAACAGGTACTAATAAAATATTTATTATGTGACGCGAAAAATATTTTAAATAACAATTTTGAATTCAAATATTCCTTATTATTTTGACTATAACAGTCCACGTAGTAGTGTACTTTGTCTTTATTGCCATTAAGAAAAAATGCCAAAGCAGTGAGATTTCATATCTGATATAAGTACGTGGAACATGTTTATAATATCTCTAATTTACGATTACTTTATATTTATTATATTTTTCTATTTACACGTTCAATAATATTCATTATGCATTAACATTACAGTACGCAAATATATATTCAACGTTAACAACTTCTGATGTTAGTATAGTGAGTAAGATTAAGAAAGGATCACTTAGGTGGTTTGGTCATATGGAAAGGATGAATGAGGAGAGAATGATAAAAAAGATATATGACGCAAGTGTTGATGGAACCAGAAATAAAGGACGTCCGCGGAAGACTTGGCACGCCCAGGTAAACCAGATAATGGAGGATGGTTCTGTTAGAAGCCTCAACAATCGGCGAGCTTGTATGACAAGATGTATGAATGTGGATGAGGCGAGATTGTGTGTCAGGATAGAAGAGTGTGGCGCTCTATCCTCTCTGCCTACCTCCACGGGGAAACGGCGTGATGGTAAGTAAGTAAGTAGGTAAGTAACTTCTGTGATCGCTATTCTTGGTTAAGATTACTTCTCATTATACACTGTATTTAAGCAATTAATATTGTAATACGTAAATATATATAAAAATGGCAGCAAACCCATTGATTGCTCCTGGGCCTTGTGGGCGCCCGAAGTGACAACATTGCGGTTGATAGTGGTCGCTACGCGGCCAGCGGTAGCTGCAGCAAATCTATTTTTCAATACGGAAGACATAATTATGTAACATAATTTGTTTTTTCCGCATTAAAGAATAGATTATATGGAGACCACTGCACCTTTCAAAACTGTAGTCATGAAATAAACTAACGCGTTTAGTACAAAGTTTAGTTTATTAAGAAAAATTTTAAAAACCACCCATAAATTGGACATCTTGAAAACCAGGAAGTAATAATGTCAAAAAAATTCGGTTATGGTTATTATCTAAATTATCTTTGCAAATGTGCAATGTTTATTATGCTCTAACAAATTATAATCACCAGTGAAATATATGTATATGTTCGATTGGAAAATGATTTCCTTACAACACCGATTTCTTAGGTTTCAAGAGGCGCCCGAGTAACCTCCTCAAACACACATAAAAATACCACCTTTACAAAATCAAATACATATATTTATTTCAAGTACGATGTTTCTCACAAGGTGTTTAAGTGGGGTATTCTCACGAAAATACAAAATACAATGTACAAAATATGGCTTATTCTAACGAAACTATAAAATGCTTGGCTTTCACATTTTATCTCTTATTGTTTTGGTCATGTGTATGAAATGCGTTTAACACGACTGCATAGTTTATAAAATGTTATTATGGATGTGATATTTATTAATATTCATGTAAGTAGTATAAATATAAATCAAAGTACTATATATTTATAACAAACAAAGTTACCATAAATATTGTATTATATGTTAAAAATATCTTATATTGTAAAAATAACAATTTTAAATTTGTTTTCACAGCAGTTCGTAATTAGTTACCTACCACTTATATTTTTATAGTTTTGTTTTTTTATTTTTAGTACACGTTATTTCCTGAAGAAGGGGCGATAGGTCTTGAAACATGTTGACGTATTAACAAATAGTGGTTTTAAATAAAGTTTTTTTTTCTTATTATTTACATAATATGTTGGACACAAAGTAATTTTGCAAATATTAAAGAAGTGAAATATTACGTTGTTTATACGTACATACGGTTGAATGTAATTGGAAACGTAAACCGACGTCATCCAAAGTTAAGTTTAACAAATTATAAACTAATTGAAACGTGACAAAAATAAAGTTTTCAAATTATAAAGCGAAATTATCCTGTTACTCGATAATTTTAGACTTCATCAATATTGTATGAAACATTTATTTCAATGTCCATTAATATAAACAGCCGTATCCGAACATCCGATAATGGTCACCGCCCGGAAAACCCAATGATCATCAATCATCAACTGTGGGGATGGTGTAACTAGGTGTAAGGGTATGGAGGAAGGTTTTGAAAAGGTGGGTTGGCTATATCGAGCGTTTTTCGAAAAATTATATTGCACTGCGAATAATTTCGTCCTGGAAATCCACCCATGCCGAACACCGATACCGGACAAGATAAGTTAATAAAACGGAAAGCAAATCTCTGAAACATCCGCACGCTTTAAAAATACGAATCCAGATTCCTTCTGTCTCGGACACATCGTCACAAAACACAATGCAGGGAACATGGTAAAGTAGGTCAGATTTTTAAACAATTGAACCCCACTATTTGAAGGGAAAAAAGGCGACTAGAAAAAAAAATGAATAATAAAAAATAAATTAAAATAGACGTATCAATATAAATAAAAATGATTATTAAATGTTAAATTCAGATCGCATATTGACAATGTAATAATAAAAAAAAATGTATGGCATTATTGTGAACTTGGTAGAAGTTAATGCAATCCTCATCTCAGTATAATGAATAGGATTAATAAAGGGCGCTTAAATAATTCAAATGATACAGAGGAGCCCGTGAAATTCGTGACTAAACCAGATAAACATAATACCAAAAGATGGCCAACAATTAATTAACATTCATAAAAAGTTTATCTATAAATGTGGATGAGGCGAGAGTTTTGTGTCAGGACATAATCGGGGCACAGCAGGGAAAGAGCGTTTTGGTAGGTTAGTTAGTAAATTAGGTATTTTAAATACTAAATTAATGTATTAATTATAAATATATACATATAAAATCAATTTTGTCGAAAAATATTGTTTTTGCGTCACCGGAATACGAACCTGGATCTCGACAAAATTGATTTTATATGTATATATTTATAATTAATACATTAATTTAGTATTTAAAATATCACAGACCGTCTGTTCTGAATAATTACAACTTCACAATAAGAATGTGTTTTCCTTAATAATTATATATTTATTATACTGATTTAAGATTCAAAGAACCGCGTAAATATATCTGACCCTCATTATACTGGCTTATAAGTTGATTACATAGAGAAAAATTATCGATTCTATGTTTTTTAGTAAAGTTTTTAATTACTTAACATTTATTATTTTCAGAATAAACAATATAATATGATTATACTGTTCAACATTTATTTAATTGCCTTTATTTTATTTAAATCGCTTTAGATTTTAGGATAAATATATGGCGCTGATAATATAATAGTTTTTACTAGAATAGCCTTCATTTTTAAGTATTTGGAATCATTTTGGAAATTTACATTTACAAATCGCATTGAAATTGTCTCAAATATGTAATAGCATTTTATTCGGTACGATAACAGACAAACTGATAAGACGATCGAGATAATCATAATCAATGCATTGTACATCGCTATTTGTGCGATTCTTTTACGTATGTTTTTGTTATGACAGTTTCATTCACGAACCGCGCCCGGTCGGATTACACTTGATATAACTACTTATTTATAATTAACCTCAAATCTCCCCGTCGCTAGCGTTGGAAAAACGACCGCCGAGTTGGAAATGTTTGCGAGTTATAACACCATCGGCTCAAATTTACTTTACACCAATACCTCGCTGTACGGCCTAGATACGAGTACGTTTAGTCAAAAGTGTGTGTAACGTATAATTTATTTTGATATACAAACTTCATAGGATCCGTTTCAATTTTACATAAAAATAAGAATTTATAGTTGAAAATTAATTTTATACATTACTTCTCCATTAATAATAATAATAATAAAAAGATTTTACAACATGTCAACAATGTTCCAAGTTAAAATATGAGAAGTAATTAAATGATTGGCAAGAAAAAAACAGCTTAAAACAGTATTCGGACAACATACTATGTTTTTGTCGGCAGTGGAAAAATATCAGGTTAGTTTAGGTTAGGATAACTTTATTAACACACATTTTTATCACTATACTATAATTCCGAGAGATGTGGTCCCTATCATCATCAGATGCAAATGATAACTATAGTATAGATCAGCGGTTCCCAAAAGATTTCCATTTTCAGAAAAAAATTACAACAAAGATAAGAAAAATGAATAAAGAAGGCGGTAAAGATTGTTGATTTCTCTCGCGATTTATCGCTCTCAACTGGTTTGAAAAATACTTGTACGAAGATAATATAGACAAGTTTGCATGGATACGCAGAGGAACTGAAATACATTCGCAGATAAAGAATTGGGAAAAAAAATGATGCACCAAGAGCGACGTGAACCGCTGGTATAATTAATAACTAGACGGCTAGAGCTAACGATAATTATAATTACACGTAAAGATGATAGTAGCAATGAAACTATAGTAATGATAAAGTATATCTAGAACAGTGTAATTTATTAAACAGTTTAGTTTAGTAAAATGTCGCAATGAGTTACATAAAGTTACATATATTGTACTTCTAGAGAGGCATATAAAATATATTATAAATCGCAAATATTAAACCGCTTATTTAATCACTTTTTCAAAATCAACTTTTTTGTTAAATGAGGTCCACATCATTGTTATATATTTTTCAGATATATTCAGTTGCAAATCGCACTCTGGAGACTCTCGTAACTATAGAACCTCAACCAGACTGAATAGGGCAGAAAAAATTGTGATAAAATAATTAAAATAAATATAGCAATACAAAATAATTATATTATCGATATGAGTATTTGTGTACATATTCTTATAACATAAATAACCAACTATATTCAGTCACCAGTCCTATCCTAAAAACGTTTCCAATAATTTCAGATTATTAGAGCCATTTTCTTACATTTCTTTCATTTTCTTTCATTCTATTTTCTTTCATTCTATTTTTTAATATTTTATGCAAGCACAAAAATCAATTTTTAAAAAATACATATTTTAATATAAATATAAACGTGTTTAAATATTAAAAAAAAAAGAGTTGATATTCCGGTTTACTTTTTGATCACTCTGATTAAAGAAAAAAAATTTCCGAAACCGGTCGATTATTCAAGGAAAACTCATGTGATTAAATACAAAGCGAACGTATAATTTTATTAATAATTTTAAAACTAAAACGTTATTACAGTAAATATTAAAAATATTCCTATATTTATATTTAAAAAATATCATTAGTCTTTTAAACAAGCAAAAACAGCGTCGATTCTCATTTCATTGAGAACACGTAATGTGATTTTATTATACATATTATAAAACTTTATTATAGGTGGCAGAAAATCGGCTCACTTAAATCAGCAGTCAACAAACCGAAAATAGCAAAATAAAATGAATTTCTGCGAAACATAGTAAATATAGATAGATTCGGCGGGATTTCAACCCTGTTATATTCCCTTGTCATACAAGTTCCGGCGCAATTACCTAATCAGGAGACATGACAAACAGAAAGGGCGGAATTGACGTAAGCAAATAAAGTGAAACCGGTCCGGACGGTCGCACCGCTAAAATTTACGAGATATTTTTATGAGGCCAACTTTTCCAAGAGGGGAATACATCTTGGAAAGGAAACGGGAAAAGGTAGAAGAGCATTTTCTGGTAAGCCAGATGACCCGTTAATAATTAACGAACCATTTGCATAACAGATGACCGCAATGGTGACCGCCACGGTAACAATCGCGCGGTTTGGGTACGGAAATGTTTCGGATTGAAGTAAGGTTTAATTGGGTCAGACGGACACGTGCCATTTTGAACTGGGCTGACATAGGGTAGAAGTGAGTATTTAGAGATTGTATTTTGGTTGCTTTTATGTACAAATATTATTTGACAGGAAAGCTTCTAAAAAGAAATGGCACGGTCGAGTGCTGGCTCCGGGAGAATCCGTTTACACAAACGCGATATACAAAAAATAAATAATACCTGTTTTTTTAATCTCGAAAGTGGTATTAAGTATTAAGTCAAAATATTGAATTATATTTAACTGAGCTGTGTCTATCCCAAATTGAATATTATAGTAAATATCTTTATTATTATTAATCTTAAAACAGTCGATCTAATTTAAAAAATTGTATCCATTTTGTTTTTCGTATTATCATAAATTTTAATTATGTACTTAACATTGTTTATTTACTCCTTAATTGTTTATATTTAATGCATGCATTATCGATGAGTCATTAATGACGCTGACAGTCCTAGTGTGACTATTTTATGCTTAAATTAAATTAAATTAAATTAAAATCACTGTAAAAAATTTAAATAAAAGTTATATTGCAAAGTTAATATTGAGAAAAAGGAACAATATATTTAAAATGATCACACTGAAATATAAACTTATTAATCTCTGCATTATTTAGGGTAGTTTTGCCGTGACTTGAACAGGTCGAAATTTGTTGGGGTCCCGAAAGTATAAAAGCTGTATTAAACTTGACATGAAATTCTTATTATAGGCAAAGTATATGACATAATAGTTTTTTTTTTTTCAAAATAAAGAATACACCTCCAATAATGGTTCATACCTATAATAGCACTTAATTATAGATCAACGTAATATTAAAATATTGTAAAAAATATTTAACAAAAATATTAACCATCGCTTTGTGGTATAAATAATCAAAATCTCAAATTTCGTCCGCATTTTTAAAATTATGTTCGTAATTTTCTAAATTTGAAAAAAAAAAGATAGATTTTTTCAGTACATCTTTTTATTTGATTCTTTTAATGCATTTGAATTATTTATTATTAGTGAGTAATCAAATTTACGATAATTAGAAAATAATCGAAAATAATTAAATGAAGTGTTTGTGAGGGGTAACATCAATTTATTGCCGGTATAATTATTGGACAATGCAGTGCAATCCAGAATGCATTGTGCACACCAAATTATACGGTAATGCTAAAATATTTGAAGAGCTATTAAATATGTACCGGTAGCGTTTTAATTAAATTTTAAAACAAAGCAAACAAGAAATGCGCCCCACGACAAATAAATAAGTGTACAATAGATTCATGTTTCATCACATATATATTTTTATGCAGCAGGATACTACATATGTATGCAGGATTATCTTTATGTAAAAATAATAAAACACTTTTTAATTGTAGATATTATTATAAATTTATATGCATCATTACGTTACATATCTTATATTTAAAGATATATGAGATCTTATATTTAAAAAGTGCAATGTCCTAGACGTAAGACAAATCTATTGTACAATATTTCCGTGCTAACAACAACTCGCCCCAAGCAAAAAATCATAGTCGCAACATAAGACAAAGAACGAACATTTACACACCAGTTCCGAGAGCAACGACATTTTATCAACAATTCTACATGTTTTTAGCTCCTTGTACTGTACAACAAACTCAGTACCGTTCACTTCCAATAAGATTACACAAATATGAACCCAATATATGATCAAATTGGGTAGGGATCAGTCAGAAGCATCACTGTCCAACGTTCCATCATAATCATATTACAATACCTACACTAATAATTCACTAGTTTTACAACACTCTCACGACATATTTTTTTATTCCTGTTGAATCTTTATCATTCTTGAATTAAATAACACCACAACAGCACGAAAAAAACGGGCGGCAGTTTAGCAAAGTAGCCAGGACAATGCTGTTTATATCAGAGGTGGAGTCTACTCCATCCCACATAATAAACTACGAATATTATACTTAATTGCAATATAATTGTATCTCATATTTATCATGTTATACTATTATATATTCACCTCTGTTACAACAAAAACAGGTACATCAATAAAGTCTAATAGGTATCTTGTAGATGTATTATAATATATTTCTCTGGCTCGAAAAAATATTAATAAATTCAGTTAAATAAATACAAATAAATTTTTTAATATCTCCGACTAACGGACGTTTTCAAATAACTTATTAATAATTAATAAACTCTTTAAACTTATCTCTAATTCCACCAGGTGTAAATATTTTACAAATAAATTTTAATATAAGTACCTATTAACACTTAATGTTAAATAATAAATCACATCAAAATTACCTGCTGAAAAAGCATATACCATGTAAAATCTACACAGATGGACCGCGTAAAATATTGCACATGTCTAAAATCGTTATCGATCAATAAAAAGGCTTTCTTTCTATTCGGGACCGAATATTTTGCGTAGCTTGTACTATTACATGATTTATAATTTTTTTATAACGTATTACCTAATATACGATTGTACAGGCTTTTCAGCTTATAACCGATATTTTAAAAAAACAACTAAAAAGATTAAAATATATATTTAAAAAATTACAGTTGATTTCATTGCTGCATTACGTTTTGTAGCTGGAAATATAAACGTAAGCCCATCGTAAAATCACAACACACAGAAACAGGCCGCCGCGAAACAGTCATCGCATCGGGAACGTGACGAATTATAAACTATATAGCCTGAATACAGGGCGAGAAAAACCAAAGTGCAACAATCGCTACCTTTACAAAGAGTGTGTTTCAGTAAGAATAACAAATAACGATTTTATACGAATTATTTTGTTTCTTTCTGCTCGGGGGTTTTATTTTACCATCTGGTTGCAATTGGTATACCACAGGCTGGGTTTATTTCAATAATCCCGACATCGATGGGAATGTCATGCCCCGCCAAGGGTGGATCAAATTTAGGAAAAGGGGTTATGGATGAGGGGGTGAAAACTGCGGGCGCGGATGTAGATCGGTGGACGCAGTACTTTAATGAATGTGTATATCAGTCAGACATTGTGCATTCTATTTTGTTTTCATACTACGCGTCATACATTATGTGAGCGGGCGGGCCGAGGCGATTTTAACATTGAATAGGCACTTCTATATGTTTTTTCAGAGGCTCTACCAGGAAAATTTTCCATGAAACACATTAACCATTTTTTTCTCTCAGTTACCGTGTGTTTTATTTCCACCTTTATTTCAAAAATATTTTGGAGGCACCGCAATCAACTCGGTATTCTCCCGAGAATACCGAGTTGATTGCGGTGCGGTATAGATTATGTAGCTAATTTTTTACGAATACGGTCCATATAATAATACTTATAAATTGTTAAATTAATTAAATATTCATAATAAAAACACAATTAGTAAAAAAAAATGTTTTAACATATGTAGAATATGTTTTACCGAAGACTTCCCCAGAACTTATATTAAATAGAAAATATCTTTATAAAACAAATAAGATTCGCTATGGGAATAAAAAGACGATTGAAATAAAGCAAATCGCATAGTTTAAATTCACTGACGGTTCATAGAATCACGTCTCCGAGGAACACGTAAGGCAATATGTCACAGGATCGATTTTATTGTGAACAATGTTGTGCAGAAATTACATGGCGTCTGTTTTCTAATGAGAGAAAGTTGTGATGTTCCGCTACATGGGCATCATCTAGTGTAGGTACTAGAGTTCTCGCGATAATGTACGTATTGTACTTAACACTTCTGGACTCATAGTATGCACTTTATTAGCCACTTCTGGACTCATAATATGTATTTTATTAGCCACTTCTCGACTCATAGTATGCACTTTCTTAACCACTTCTGGACTCATAGTACGTATTATTAAGGAGAACACATTCTTATTGTGAAGTTGTAATTATTCAGAACATAGGTCTGTGATATTTTTTTAAAATACTAATTAAATGTATTAATTATAAAGATATACATATATAATCAATTTTATCGAAAAATATATGTATATCTTTCTAATTAATACATTTAATTAGTCATAGTATATACTTTATTGGCCACTTCTGGACTCGTAGTATGTACTTTATTAGCCACTTTTCAATTTCTTTTGACTCAAGAATCACTTTTGGATCTTTGTGAAAATTGTACAAGAGTGGCTGTATAGGAAACGAAAATTCCAATATGCACGTGAGCAGCGTATACAGTACGTTCTGCAACCGAATTGATGTTTTCGTACGGGAGCTTACATTCAAAAATGATACTCAGTTCGCATATGTATGATGTGTCCGAATTATTAACAATATTAAGATCAAGTATTTAAAGTAAGGAGACCTAACTTGGTCTGACGAAAAAAATACCACCTTCATATCAAATCTAATATACTGCTTAAAGAAGATCAGGTATCAGGTATCTTACATAAAACATACGATAATTAGATTGACTGAAACCAATTAACGAACTAACTAACTATTCATGGTACATCCAAGTATCAACGGTAATAATCTATTCTCACTATATTTAGTTACAATAATAAATAAAACAAATTAAAATCTAGCTATAAAAAGAAATTATTACCACCGGGACCCAACCGGCAACTTTCTACTGTCGGAAGACTGCTATACAAATTATGATGAATATACCGGGTTCACGTCTCGGTGGTAACTTTATATCTTCGATTGACAGATTTTTCTGTGATCTAAGTGATTTGTCTAATTTTCTTTAAGGATTATTTGCGAGGAACTGTATTCTGAAAAATCACATCACAAATAAAATGTGTTATGTAAATTGGCCATTTATCGTAAAAATAACGTTACGATAAATGGCCAATTCTAGTGACCATATATTGTAATAAATTATTAGAGAAGAAGAAAAAACAAAATAAATATGTAAGCAAGTATACAAAGGGAATTTAAAAGCTTGATATGAATCAAAATATCGTAAAACGTTTTCTTAGCATAATCACGACAGCGTTGAAAAGTTTTTCAACTTTATTTAAACATTATTATTAGTGAAAATACATTATTATTGACCGTGTGAAAAATATGTCGGTTAAAAAAGAAAATTTTCAGGAATGCACTTTGGTTGCTAGTAAAAAATGCTTTCTGTTTGTTTTACAAAACTATTTATTTAGCTTAAAAGTATTTACGTAGCATCAATGTGGTTGGCTTTAGTCAAAGGAAATCAGTGAACTTACGTTCTACGTACACACACAAGTACCATAAAAGTAGTACGCGAAAATGTGGGTTTTTATTATTCATTTATATCAGAAGTTATACACTAGAGTAAACTTTTTCAAACTAAATAATTATTATTAAAGGATCTTTACACTTAAGTAAAACTAATAAACTGAATGTCATTCGCCATAATTAAGAATATTAGATTAATTTTCCGCGTGCAACAATATGGAAAATTCTTGGATGTATGAAATATATATCTTCGTAAGCCAAGATTACGAAGACAAATCTGGGTTGTGAGAAATTAATAAAATTTAAATAATTAATAAAGTTATAAACCATAAAATTTTTTGCTTTCATAGTTTTTTTACAGCGTACGTAGAGGGTAAAAAATTCTCAAATAATAAAGGTTTAACGAAAATGCCGTAAATTTTCACGTTTATTTTAATACTCCTTTCTCAAAAACCTTATATTGAATTGCAATTGAATTTCAGTTAACCAAGTTACCTAAAATACCTATTTTTTATTTTCGCAATTTATATTCCCGTCCCTTTTAATTATTTAGTGTTGCGGTATCCAAAACACTAACAGGAATTATATATATATATATATATATATACCGTAAGTAAATCTAAAGAGTAAGTTCTCTAATTAATAAGAGTTTAATATTTTATTGCTAATCAGCAGGGGCGTGCAGTGCATTACTAACAATTCTGGGAAACAAATACATATTAAATAATTGGATTAACATAAACGGAAACATTATTTTACAATTAGCGCCATCTGTGTACCAGTAGAGACTTTAATTTATTAGTTCTAAAAACTACCACGACAACTCACCGCCATAATTATGGCGCGCAAGTGCATTCGTCGCATTGTATCTATTCACATTACTCTGTTTAATTTTTAAGCTAGTGAATTATTCAAGTCATATAATTGGATATTTACTGAAATGAAAATTCCTTTCAGTTGATCCGTTTTGTATGGATTCGTTACCTACGCTATTTTCCAACAGAATAACATTAGAAAGGTTTACAACTGCGTACAAATCATTGAAGTGTCTACTTTCTCTTTTACTAATTCGCGAATTTTACTAATTTACCGTTTTTAACGTGTTGATTTCATATGGTTGTTCTTTGCGTTCGTGGTGCATTTGGTGCATGAATTTGTTTTTGATTTGGGAAAAACAAAAAGCAATTGGCAGAACTATTTCCTACGTTAACCTTTAATAAAAATAATTATTTCGTTTAGTTATTATGTGAAAGATTTTCAAACAATAAAAGAATCATGTTCAGTCATAAAAAGTGTTCATAAAAACGTCCATACATTTTTTATATTGATTTTTATATGGGTAAGAAGGTATTATTTTACGTTAAAACTTATACCTTTAAAAACACTAATAATAGTACTCTAAAATTACTAATAAATGGTAGGGTGATATAAACAACGGATTCATTTTCTCTAAAGACGTTGGTTAAACGAAAGTTCATAATCCTATGTACAACATATATTGTAGTACATATATTATATAATATCACTGGTAACAGCATAACCTAAATCTATACCTACTGCACGACATTGCTAATCAGTAATTAGTAATGTATCCGTTACTACGTAACTAAAAACACTCTAATAATGGTAGAACATGCGAAAATGGTTCGAGAAAAATTGCAGTAAGTACAAACAAAAAATTCATCTTTAACCCTTTCCAAACAATGCAGTAAGACAGATCTACCATCATCATTAAACCTGTTATATTTCGGTAAATACATGCAACAAAAAAAAACATATGTTAGATAATTCTAAAGAAAATATTAGCGCTTAGGAATGATTAGCGAAAAACCAATTATGAAAAGGGAATCGTACAAAAACAATCATTTTTTCCATTCAATCTGTTGAAAAATTAATGCGTTGGTAAAAAATACCATTTGTGATACGAAAGACAGAGATCACACACTATTTTCACAGTGAAAAGGACAACAAATGTACGAATATAATTCTCTTTCTCACTAATTAAACAAAGAGAGATAAGAAGGAAGGACATATTATATAGGACTTAATGAATGCTCTAAATTATATTATTAATATTTTTTTCAAAATTGAATTTATTTAGAGTAAATTCGTGTCATTAAAGTCATTTAATCTAATAAAAACATTTTTTCTAACTGTTATTTACGGTGACACGAGTTGACAGAATGGCTGCGTTTGCGTATTTTATATCATGGTATGGAAAGGTTAAATATATGATAAAAAAAAATCATTTAAAGATGAATACCGCCTGAAGTGTAAAACAGCGATATATTAGTAAAAGTAATAATTTTTAATCAAATTTCAGAATACTCTGTTGTTAAAAAATTAATTAATTTTGATTATATTAAAGCACATATTTTTTGATAAATAACAATATTTTAAATAAATACGTTGCCATGGACATTTCACTGTAAATTAAAATATAATATGATGTAGGTATTGAGCTTGCGAATTTAACGTTCAATGTGCAAATGGAAGCGGGACTTCGCATTTTAAAATATTCAAAGAGTGCCGAAACTTTGTTGAGAACACCGCGTATTTTATCTCGAATATCGGTCAAGTTAATCGGAAATATATTTGTAGAAAGTTCGGCGTCCGAGGGTCGCGAATGATTTCTGTCGACGATGTAAAAGGTTCAGAGTGTTAAAGTCATTGTTGTTGCTAAGTCAGCCGAACATTTCGGAGGAGGCTTTTCTGACATCGATTCTAATTCAGAATGAAAACTTTGAAAGGGGAAGAAAAGTTGCACATTTACTTTTACAAGGAATAATTGAGCTGCATGATAAAAATATTTCTGAACCACGTTACTTCTAACAGATCGTGGGACTTTGTGGGAGAAATTAATAGAAGAATTATATTATTTGATTGATTGGTGGTTGGTTGCAGACAACGATGTCCCCTCTACTCGGCATATATAACAATAGTTTCCAAATCATGTGATTTGTTGAATAATAGAAAAGATAGAAGAATCTATTGAGAAATATTTGTGCTTCTTGTAAAGCATCCGTAGTATGAGTGTGCGTAAACTTACTCAAAGTGCCTACAAGACTTCTCATAAATTGAATAGTTCGTACAGTATTATTTGTATTGCAATTTTTAGATAATTAAACTTTTTTCAATTACTTAATTAATTACTACACCAACCGGTTTCAGAAAATACAATTCAGGATGTCAAATTAACTAACCGAAACATATATATCATGTTATCCTAATGTTTTTAAAAAATAATTATTTAAAACACATCTAGTACCTACCTTAAATTGTTACGATGATGAAAGGTGTGGAAATTGACTTAAAGATACAAAATTATTAGGAATTTTTTATAGAATAGGACTTGTGGTTAAATTTAATTGGTTATTTATAAAATTTTCGTTAATTTTATTTATTTCTAATGATTCTAAATTATTCGATTTAAAACCAAAGCCGATAAAAGAGACACTCCCAATTTTTTATAAGAAGTATGATCATTTTCTAATAAATGATTGAAAAATTCTGAAAAACCTTCACTATTTATACTCTGACTCTTTATGTTAAAATTTCGACCTCAACTTATTTGTACCTAATATTTTTTTCAATTTTCAGTTCTTAATTTTTTATATTTTGAAATATTTATTTCAAAACGCTGTGATTTAAAGTTTATTTATTATTATTATTAGTTTATTAAAGCCCATTTAAAGTTTCTTCTTTTGTAGCAGAATTTCGGCTGCTGAACTACATGACAGCGTTTAAAACTAAAGTCCCTCAACCATATAATAATAATATTGAATAATTTATATAGCGCCATTTTCGTAAAAACTTTCACCTTTCGTTTTAAGGGCTAAGTATTGCGCAGTCAAATATTAGTATCGAATATAAATATTGGCGTCTCCTATCGGGGTTTTACTCAAAGGTATTTGAGATTCACCGTAATATAAAGTTGATTGCTTAGAATAATAGATGTATCAATTGGAAATATTACAGAAAATAAGTTGAAAATATGTCGAAAATGTATTCGATTCCTACAGCGAAATGGTGAACGCGCTTCCAGGATCTAAATATTTTTTTGATAGATAGATTTTTATGTATATCTTTATAGTATATTCATTAATTTATATTAAAATAGTACATTTTATACACTGTTAAGATGTTACGATTCTTAATCCTGTCTTCTAGATAGACACATCAAGTAATACGCTCACTTCGAGACATTTGCCAGATAATATTTTTAAAAATTAATTTAACTGTTTGATGGGAAACACTGGATCATTAATTTAGATAATCAGCATTCTTTAACGAAACACAAATCTCAGATCATATCATTATAATCAGCTCCTTATATCTAAAAACCAAAATGATCCAAGACGACTCAGTTATCGGTTAAGCTTGACATAAAAATAGAAAATGTATACAAAAAATGTTTTAACTCACTAGCATTTTGATAGGAGCGTTCAAAACCTCGAAATTATGAGTGGTCATATTGATATGGCCGACTACTGTGAGCAGCGCCGCAAATAATAATGGCAGCATACCACGTTTGGGAGATCCGAGGACGAATAAACACACAAAAAAATGCCGACAACAAACCGAGCCGGAGTCTAATTGAGGATGATGATAGCTTAGCTTTTCTCTCAGATTTATTTTGATTAACTTCCCTCGCCCCCGCCGGAAGGAAACGACTTTCTTTTATTATTTAACCCCATTCCGGCGCTCGGCTCCGCGCCTCGTGAGACAGAGATGCCGCCGCCCCGTTGCACGGTCGGCGACTCTCTCATTTCTCGGCGAGTCCAACTATTAACGAATTACATTCGCTCCGGTTAGTCGAAGAACGTGAATTAAGAACGAAATATTAATAAATTTAACAAAGAACGTGTACATCGCAAAGATGACAACGATCAAACAAATAACTCTACAATATCTCATTTAAAAATTAAATAATGATGCTAGCAGGTTCCTATATTTAGATATAATTATAAATCAGATATCTACCATAATTATTATACTAAATATTATTTGAAAATTTATATGCTTCAGTATGAGCCATTATGGCCAATTTTTAAATTTATAAAATAGAAAAATAATTTGAAAAGTATTACCTATTAATTTACATTATATATGATAAAAGAGAATTTGTTCCGGGGGAAAATCTGTATATACAAAATACATATTTATGCAATTTATTCAGTTAGGACATTATAAAAGCCAGTATGCAATTATCAGTTTTTCTATCCATAAATATGTTTTGAAATGAGATAATGAAATACTGTAGCGAAAATTTAACGCTTTATAACAATCACTTTTAAAAATTAATATGGTGCAGTTTTATCATAGAAGAGTTCGCATTGAACGCGCATAATATATATCATTTGCACCAATTTTTCGAAGATTCTGAGTTTTCTGATATACAACAGATAAATATTAATGATGGCAGACGTAACTAAATAAAAATCCATGTATTGTCTTAATATTTACAAAAAATTTAAAGTTTTTTTTACCATTACAACAGTGGAGGTTTAATCATAGTTTGTGTTTCAAAAAATACCGAAAAAAACTTACCTAATCTACTGATATATAAAAAAATTCAATATTTTCTAAAAAGACAAAAGTGTAACGCCCCTAAAGTGATGCCGAGGCCGATTCGAGTCCCTCAACGAGATGTTTATTTTAATAAAAACGGTGGGATAAATTGAATTGTAAAGTCCACGTTTTCAACATTTTAGATAACGCTCATCAAAGAACCAATCGTGGTACTTTTAGAATGGTTTGTATTTTTTCTAAAAAGGAATTATTCAATACACATCCCTACATAGCATTGCATTTGATACTCTATTTAACACACTTAACATTTTTAAAAGAACGACTAGTATCTATCTTATACGTGTACTTATCATTAAACATTATTTTTAATTCATTTTCATTAGAAGTCTTTTATTCTTTATCGACATTAGATATACAGATATGTTTTTAAATAAAATTTAGTTTATTTCAGCCACAATACGTAGACTTGATCGCATTAAATCGTAACATATTGGGTACGTCCCACGATATCATTTAACAATAAAAGTTTCGATTTACAAATATGACTAAAATAAACATACGAGTTTGTTTACACGCAGTAATAATATTATATTATTATGTTTTATTTATCAAGATAACGAGCAAGAAGCAATAAATCAAAATGTAGAATTTTTTTCAAACTTTTATTTACTTTTCTCTCATTTTGACTTTACTGTCTCATGAAATATGTACCTACTTATTCGTCTTCGTAGTTCAACCATCTCTGGTCATCAAACGGAATACCTGTTGTTTTAAAAGAATTGTTACGATTCGTCTTGATGATTGATTAATGACATTTTCATATTCGGTCTAACGGATTAATTACGTAAAACTGTTTACTCCTGCAACCCCTCACCTCTTGATATGTTCGACCGTTCTTCCATCCAGTGTAAACTTTCTAAACAAGAATTACATGTCACCTAGTAAAAAAGAACATTTACCATGTAATGAAGATGTTACGTAACTGCGCCTTTTGTGTGAGCGTAAAATCCACCGGTGTGCGAAATGACTGCAGATAGCAAAAGGACGGGCGGGGTCGTGTAGGGTCAGGGAGGGGCTCATATAGAACACAGGACAGACACAAGCAGGGCAGAAAATGGTCAAAAAGGAATGCGAAGAATTTCAATCCTCAAAGAACATCGCCAGGAGATGAGATTATGAATTAAAGAAAAAATATCTAATAGAATATTTGCTCACAAAATAAGCGTCATAGATGTAAAAAAAAGAACAGTGCTCTACCTTATAGAGGCACAAACAAGGTCAAGTATAATACATAGTTCTAGCAGTTTCGTATACATAATAGACCATATACGCGACAGACGTGCGCCACCTAAAACAGTCCAAGGCCAACTGGAACTGACTCAACTGACTGAAAATAGATAACCGAGTAGTGTATATCTTGGCTAAATCGGCTGAAATATACACCATCGTACGACATGATCTTTGTGATGCTATATATTATATAATTTTAAATGTATGCATACGAACTTACATCAAAACAAAATTTCCACATACAAATATGTTTACAATATATTCAAAACAACTTTTATGTTAAGTTACATATTAAATACTAAATTAATGTATTAATTATAAATATATACATATAAAATCAATTTTGTCGAAAAATATTGTTTTTGCGTCACCGGGATACGAACCTGGATCTCTATTTCCAATCCGGGGAAGTGCACTACCTTTGTGCTATAACGCCAGTATTTTTCTTGACAAATTTTCGAACCTATATGTTACATTTTTCAAATTAATACACCTGTCGTTCCAATATTTGAAAGCCATCTACATTATTTTTACAGAATCTCAAATACCTTTGAGTAAACCGACTGCAGACGCCAGAATTATCAATTCATTTTTATTAAATGTTGGACACATTGATACAACATATATTATTAAGGAAAACACATTCTTATTGTGAAGTTGTAATTATTCATAACATAGGTCTGTGATATTCTAAATACTAAATTAATGTATTAATTATAAATATATACATATAAAATCAATTTTGTCGAAAAATATTGTTTTTGCGTCACCGGTGACGCAAAAACAATATTTTTATAAGTTACATATATAAATCAAAGTCATTTGTGGAATCTAAATATATAAAGATTCCATTTGCCTTACAGGTATTATTTATTTTTGAATCATTGAAAATGTAACATTTGATGCCAAAGTGTGGATGGTTCTGTTCTTATTCTCAATAGTTACGGATTGTTTTATTCTTTCGTTGTAACCAAAAGTAATGTTAAAAAAAAAAATTATGCCACATAATCACGATTCAGGTACTAAATGTTTAATTCCAACACGAAGAATAATATGGCATCTTAAAATTCCGCGATGGAATAATTACCGCGGTATTTTTTTAAATGGATTTATAAAAATTAAACTTTAATAAATATTATTATTTGAAAACTATTATTGTTTGCGGAAAGCATTATTTAAATGTTAAAGCTGTTTCGGAGGTTAAATTCATTTTCAAATTCTGTATAAACAACGTACCATCGACTTATTTAAATGATTTTAGTTACTCCTTACTCTATGGGTAATTAGGTGGTCTCGGTGGAGCCGATGTACATTAATATTTTTATTTTTTTCAGAGACATTTATCATTCAAAGATCCCGTTTATGTGTATAAAATTTATGACGTTAAGGTAGTTGTTCCAAAAACCTTAAATACGATTCGTTAAAGTATTAATTGTGTCTTATGTTTATTATGTTATAATATATTCACCTTTGTTAGAACAAAAATATGTATGTCATCTAATAAATAAATAAATAAATTGTAACACTAATCCTAAACACGAATTAAATTAATCAACTAAAAAAATATACGGAAAAAAAAAATTGTTGCTATCCGGTAGCAACTAAATATTTTTTTGATAAATAGATTTTGTTCTGTATACCTTTCTAGTTGATTCACTTCACAACAAAAATGTGTTCTTCTTACAAATAAAACAACTAATGCCTGATTTTTTCAATTCGATTCATTGTCTTGTATGATGTTTTAATTCAATAGTTGTTGGGGGTAGATGCTTTGTAATGATTATAGACACAATTGTTAAAATAGTAAAATAATTGTTTTACTCTGCTCTGGCGACGGAGCTATCAAAGTAAAATCACAAAGGTCATTATACCTTAATTGTTAAAAAAAATTACTCGTAAACGCGATTTAGTCCAATTAACGATATGACGAACGACTACCCCTTTACCAGACTGCTTCCGGTAGTTTTCCGCATTTCAAGATTAATTCGCGGAACATTCCACGGGCGAGCACCCTCACGTCACATATTTTTATGGACCCACAAAGCTCGAAAGCCCGAGAGCCGGCCGGTTTACGAGCCCGCGGAAGTAGAAAAATAGCCCGTTTCGCCTTTTGAGCCGAGCTTTCGGGGCGAACAAGCTTTTAGGTGTTCTTAATTCGCTCGTTGGCTCGCCCCGGGGCACGTCGTGGCGCGGAGAAGAGGAGGGAGAACGGAGGCCCCAAAAACTGAAGCCAAAATCCAAAATGGTGGAATTAATTTGGGAAACGGAAAATTCCTAAACCAACCTGCAGGCATTGTACGGTACAAGGATGAAAAAGACTAAAACAGAGACAAGTTAGAAATGTTTTATCATATACACATAGTGTAAATGTGGGAATGGATACGTTTTCTCAACTTAGGCCAAAATCGTTAAAGCTGTGTGTGCACAATCTCAACCGATTCAGAGAAATACGCATTTTATTAAAGTAGCTAGCGTTCAAGGGTGAAACAATAATAAATCGGCCCTTAGAGTGTGTCCTGAGAACGAGTAACGAAAGACAAAAACTCATCAAAACTCCTAAAGATTCTAAGGAAACCGTTCGAAGAAAAGCAAAGCAAAAACAAGCTCGAGAAGCTATAAATAATAAATAAATTTTAAAAAGCGAGAAAAGGTAAATAAAGATCGAAGATCAAAGAACGAACCAAGCTGATTGAAAGTCGGTTATAGCACCACAGTGCTTACCCGAAGCAACGGATCAAGAAAATCATGACGATGACAAAAAATCAAGGTAAGTCAACCTGTGTTCTTATTATGAAGCTGCATCATCGTTCCGTTGTGGAACCAATGCGCAGCGCAAACATTCCTGAATGTCAATGACGTGTTTGGCGAAGATGTGGTCAGTAAACGCACGTCGATGGTTTGAGAAGTTCCGTTCTGATAATGTAAATCTTGAAAATAAGCCACATGGGCAACCTAAGACTATGGCGGATGATGAACTGAAAGCTGTAGTGGAAACGAATTCATATCAAACTACGCGTGAATTAGCAGAAAGTTTCACTACCGTTGAGGTCTTCATTCTATAAAGTGCATGAATTAAAATTGGAAATGGAAATTAACATACATTTTCAAGGTTTATTAACTTCAAACTGTGTATACCCGTTAAACAATTGAATTATAATTTTCTAACGAGTTCACTCTTAATTTAACTAACTTGTCGTGTAGAAGAACTCGAAGTGATTTATTATTTTTATTTAAAATAGTAAATGGCTCGCTGGATGGCCTTAATATACCACGTTCCTGCACGGAGTACCAGGTCGTCGGCGCTGTTGCATGTAAATGCTATATATGTATATTATATCAATTTCTATTTATATATATATATTTATATTCCATACTACTTGTGTAGCTGCTCATGTTTTTTTATACCTAATCAATTTTGTAAAAGCCCATAAGGGTGTAAATTAATAAATAAATAAAAAATATACATATATATTAAAGCATTTGAAACAAATCGTTCTGTACAATAGAATAAAGATGAAATGACGAAACACAACATGAAACCGAAAATGCAACAATTAAAACGAATGTCTGTGTGATGGTCCGGAGGTGGTATTACCCACTAATTTTTTTATGAAACCTGCACAATCGATTAAAGTGGATGTACAACGCAACCGATTGGACGAAATGATAAAGAAGTATGCGATTAAAATTCCGAAATTGGTTAATATCAATACTAGTACCACCAGAACTTGCACTAACTGACTACCATTTTTTCTAAGCATTAAACCATTGTTTTCAAGATAAAATATTCAATTTTCAATAACCTGTAGAAAACGCCACTCCAGGCTTCTTCGCTGCTGGTATAAAATAAGCTACCATTAAAATTGTAAAACCGTGACGATAGTTTAGGTGCATACTTGAATTAATTTGACTGCTTCGTGTTTGAGATATAATAAATCAAACTTATGATTCGAAATATAACATTCTCATAGATTAGTAAATTAACAGACATGAAATAAAGTGAACATATAGGATAGGGGTTTGGAACATTAATTGCGGGACATTCTACACACATTTTTAGTGAAAACATAAATCCGATAGTTTATGACACATTTATGCAACAATAAAAGTATTTAACTCTTAGAAAATTAAATCTTTGTGTAAACAAGACGTAATTTTTACATTAATGCATATTATATTATTAGTGTTTAAATTTTCGTTCCAATCGAGTCATATTTTAAAAAAAAGTTTGATTGCGTAGGTGGTACCAAAGTGATCACATGAGTGACACCAAAATGAAATTATTGGAACAAGAAATTTGCGATAGTTAATGTCTACATATTTGGTAGTCTGTATTTAATGACCTAATATTACATTTACTATCATTAGCGATAAAAGAAACTGTTCATAATGTTGACAGAACTCGTTCAGGAATACAAACTTTGACGACGGGCATAATAACGATAACCTTAACACCAGAAATATTGTATTTTTAACATAGCAGAAACATTACCTGGTACATAACAACCTACGTAAACAAAATTCAATATATAAAAAAACCTCAATTTCTAAACGTTATTGAAAATTAGCACAAAACTATAATAATGGAGAATTTAAACAAAAAAACATTAAAAAAGATAGCAGAAGATCCATAATATTATTTTTTTAAATTGGAGAAATTAGAATTTCTCATATTCGTATTGTATTTTAATAATTTAAAAAAATTTTATTCGTGGAATTAATTCTAGAAGAAGCGCGTTTTTCTATTAAATGAATTAATTTTAAAAATTACTCGAAATCGTCATTTCCAACAGACGTTTCATTGAACGGTGAAATGTCTAGCATAACAAAGAGTATAAATATAATATTTAATTACAACTTCAATATTATTTATCCATCGGTGAGAGTTAGGAGTATGGATATTATTTTCGGCGTATCCAATCACATCAAATAACAAAGATGAACGAAGGATGATATTTTACTTATTTTGATTTGCACGTTTCCTAAATATTAAATAAAATAATAGTAGTAATGATTTTTTTTTTACATTTTAAAGATTAGTTCAGTAGAAGATTGCTTAATAAATAATTTTAACGTTGTAAAATTTAACACAATTTTCTCGCTTATTGTGATGTGGAGGTAATTGTCATCATCAAGAGAGGGCGTTAATTAATCGATGGCATTATACTTAATAATAAATAACGCAGGGCCATCAATCAACAGGTCATCAACGCCGGGCACTCCAACTAACCTAGAAAGTTCCTTGTGTATTAAAATTTGTAGCGCAAAACCATCACAATACAGATGCCGACTAGTGCAAGATGGCTTAATAAATAAAAAATATACATATTGTGAAAATCGATAAACACGAAACCATAAATGCATATTTTTTCATGTTAAACGAAACCATAAATGCATATTTTTTCATGTTAAACGAATTTCATCCTGAAAGACAGGTGTCGGCCTAGTAAAATCGTTTAAAAAGTCATAAACAGCAGGCAAGTGGTGACGATGCGGCCGCTAGGCTATCCGGGCAATGTTCAAAATGGTACAAGTGGCGCGCAGCCAACAAACAATTTGGTGACGACGTGGCGGCCAAAGACGCCAAATCTTTTCATGTTAAACCTTTTTTTCATCATGTTAAAATTAATCAAGTGTGCGAAATCGCGTAGCATTCTGTTGGCACCAGGATATTTCATCATGCTAATCGATTTTCATAACGAACGTTTTCATGTTAAACGATTTCAGCAGTATTCAGTTTAATTTTAAAAAAAAAAAATTATATTGACCAAAAGATAATAAAAGCAAAAGAGACTCCTCACTGGGAACAGAAGCATGTGACAAAAAAACATGGGACAGATAGTGAAAAAGTTACAGGATATGGGTTACCGACAGGAACATTGTTCTTAAATAATGGGTGGTTCAAATTGAGCGCCGGATTTAAATTTCGCTCCAATTTTTTGTTTTGCGGTTGGTATCTCTCATACTTCGACAGTTGTAATCTATGATTCATCTGATTAGCTTGCTGACCATTCGCACCGCCGGCAGTTCGCCAGTTGGTTTGTAGTGCATCAAGAAATGGACTCTCAATTTAGTCGATAAATCGTCTTCAGCAATGAGAGGCATTTTAGATAAACAAAATACTCGCATTTGGAGCTCAAAAAATCCTTTCGTAATTCATGAGAAGTAAATGCACTCCGAACGAGTCACTGTATGGTGTGGATTTTGGGCAGGCGGCGTAATAGGCCCACTTCTTGGAAAGTGAGGTAAATGCGGTAATTGTGAATGGTGATCGTTACCATAACATGATATCGGAGTTTTTTTTGGCACCGACTGAACGATATGGACCTTGAACAAATGTAATTCCAGCAGGACGGAGCCCCCTTCCATACAACTCGAGCAACTGATTTACTGCACCAAAAATTTCCTGGTCGCGTAATTTCACGGAATGCCGACATCAATTGGCCAGCAAGATCTTGTGGTTAAACACCGTGCGACTTCTCTCTGTAGGGCTATCTGAAATCCAAGGTCTAACCCAGTAATCCACAAACAGTTGACGACTTCAAAAACAAAATCCGAAGTGTTGTCGATGAAATTGATCAGAGAATGTGCGAAATTGAAACTGAAAATTTTGTGAAAAACGCCAAAATGAGCCGATCAAAATTTGTCGGACAGCATTTTTTATATTTAATAGAAGGGTATGCACTTTGATATTCAATAAAAATCCAATCATAAAATCAATAAAAACGTCGATTTATTTCCAATTTAAATCCGGCGTTCATTTTAGGTCACCCTATACAACAAGCAACAGATCGCATAGTAGACTAGTCATGTATAATATGTATGTTGTATCTGTTTCTTACTTCAATCCAATCGTGGTGAGCCAGGATAGTCGTAGCTATATAAATAATATATTGAAATTATAACCTCGTATGTGGTATCAAATTTAATTATTTTTATTTTAAGAAGAAAATGGTATTTTTCGAAACCGTTAGGTGTATTTAAACTCAATAGGTGGTTAATAAAACAAAGCTATCAAATAAAATAACAATAAAAGTTAATTTTACTAATTTCATAAGTTTAATCAAATCAAATTTAATTACCTTTATTACATTTAATACTAATTAAAGAAAAATATGTAAACTAAATAAATAATGATATAACAAAATAATTAAATGCATATTCGATAATGTCTAATTTTCATTGCTTCTGTAAAATATATACTACAATACATTCATTATGAATCGAATAAACTGCCGGAAAAGAAAACTTACACTCCATCTGGTACAATAATGACGTACGAGTATATAAATCGGCCCGTTGCCGGCGCCGTAGAAAAAGGACGGCGCGCAACAGGCGAGGCGCCGAGGCGCCTTGGCGGTCCACCGGTGGAACGGGCGTCCGCCGCGGGGGGGCAAGACCGCGCCGCCCGCCGGCAACAGGCGACTTGTTGCCGCCACTTCACTTGTTGCTCTCGGGCGCAACAACCGCGGCGCGTTTATCTTGCCGAATTTCCGTTTCCGCTTCCGTGCGCGTACGCCGACGGGAAGCGCGGGGATTTGCCCCACACGGAGAACGTTACGCCGTGTGGGGATGGTTTATTGAGGTATTTCGGTTCACGGAGACGCGTTGAATGATTGCCAGGGAGAGGTTTATTGTTACTCCACGAATGTTGGCTTGTGTGCGCCGGTTCTTTTCACATTGCGACGATGCGACTTGAAAATAGATCAAAGCTTCTAGCATAACATAACTTGATGGTGCAATTATTCATTATGCAATTAGTTGAGGACGTGTGAATAATGTGAATGAAAATGTATATATATTAGGGGTACCAAAAAAGGTTGTCGTTTTTTTTAAATAAAACGGTCCAGTTGTTCACAATACAATTGTTCATTTATCGTTTGTTCAGGTTTGAGAGCTTCAAAGTGAGTACTGCCCTACGCAGTCCCACCAAACAGACAAAAATATTTTTTTCGTTGTGAGGCCAGGCTTAGCAGTGGGTTTCGCTACCTGATCTTTTGAAAGCCATTGCTTTTGCGTTCTTGGTTCGAATATAGCACTCATTTCTCATCTCCAGTTATCAGATGTAAAAATGGCGTTTTTAATTTTATTTCCAAAAATTGTTCACATGCGTCTATTCGATTGCTTAGGTTTTTATTTTTTATTATTTATTTTTTTAGCATAAAAAAATACATTTTAAATAAAAGCATTTACTTTACTAGACGTGGTCTGTTTCAAAGCAATTACCTGTACAGTTATTATAAGTTGTACATTGTTAAGGTAAAATAAAAATTATAAAAAAGATTTTGCTCCGAGACAAAAATGTGTAGGTAGTTAGATTAGCACAAATGACAAATTAGTTTAATTTTGTTCTCTGCCCACATCAAGCAACCACTTTGTTATTTTTGGTTTAAGGTCATTATTACTTTAGACTCATTAAGATCTGGTGGCAATTTATTAAATATACGCGGTGCACAAAATAAGAAAGATCGTTGACCAAATTTAGTATCCATTTTTGGGACTAAAAAGTATCCTAAGGTTTTGCTTCTAGTTTCCTTTGATTCGGATCGTGGATGTGAAGTAAAGTTTTTTTTTTACAATAGTTTAAGGATTGATCTAGTAAACAGTCGTCTTATATCCAAAACTTGAAAGGATTTAAAAAGTTCTTTAGAGTTATATCTAAATGGCCTCTCACACTCACTCTGATGACCCATTTCTGAACTTTAATTAGAGAATCCATTATAGTAAGAGCTGCACCGCCCCTGCACATAATTCGTAACTGATGAGACTCTGACAAAGTGATTAGTATACCATTTTTAATAATGTAATGTTCGTAAAGCTACGTAAAATTTTGAAAATATAAATTAATATTCTCACACCGGATCTTACTCGATCAATATACAAATTATTTCACTCGCTTTGTCAATTATGTCATAGTTACATATTTGCCTTGAGTCCGAAATGAATGTATGTATTTTAATAGATTTTGGGATCGCGCAACGGTTACCGTTGGCCGTACAGCGGCCACTATTGGCTGCGAACCGAACACAATAGCTGTGCGCAGGAGCCTAGCAGTAAGCGATCGGCGGAGAATTATTATTACTTACAATACATTGTCGATGCACCACATATATCACGGGTATTTTACTTACATGTATAATTTTCTTATGTCCGTACGTCCGTATTGTATAGAAACATAAAACAAACTTACGACTGTCCCTCTCGCGAGACAATATAAACAAACAAAACATGTCATTTTACCACGTGAAGGTGTGCAGTTATAGCATCAGAGTAAATCTTTTTAGTACTACTGTAAAACAAATTAAGGTTATTAAATGTTCTAACAGGTTATTTCTAAATCCTAAATAATATACGATAAAAACAAGTGGACATAAATATAACATCCGACGTCTAATTCTCAAGTTATTATCACATAATTCAAACATAAATGTAGAAAACTAAGTTACTTACCGACTAAGGCCAGTATGACGGTGAGCAAGGGTGCAGCCGGGAATGTCACCGTCACGTTGAACTCCAACATTTGAAGAAGATCTACTGTAAAAAAAAAAAATACCATGAAATTCCGCGGGAAATGTATGATCACGACCCCTACAGTCATGAAGCAATTGATGGTTATATAAACAAAATAACTTACATAAGAAAAACATTCACAACGAAGCTTGGGATTTAGGAAAGAAAAACATATACGAGTATTATACATAACCATGTAAGCAAAATTTTCATATACTAGAGATTGATATTACATATCGACCGTGTTTTAACAAAGGAACGTATCTTTCAATTTCAAAATAGGTATTAGAGGAGGAAAAAGACGTTTTTGTGGAATTTTACAGTATACTTTTGCGAAGTTATTTCATATTTTTTGTAAAATAGAGAAGCGTACAAATATCAATATTCACATTAATATACTTACTATGTCCAAATTAAGCTACTAAAATAGAACATCTCCGAGGACGAGCTTCGAAACCCTGACTACTTGATCGCTAGGCGAGTATCTTACCGCTGGACTAGTGCACCGTAATTTTTACAGTGGAATCAGTATTCGGATATTCTAAATATGAATTTAAAAAAAAAAAAAATTATTAGCAATTCAATGTCTTATGAAATGAATGCGTCCAAAGGCCCTCTGCATGCCGTCCGCCGTGCGACGGACCGCAGACGAGTAACGAGGTGACTCGCGCGTTGTCAGTCGGCCGGCAGAAAATGTGTTTTAAGTTCTAGGTAGTAAAACTTAGCAATACTTAATATTTACACATTTATAAATGATAGATATTTATTTGAGTTATATTTCATTTACTTATTGTAGTTTTGTAATGGTCATAAATAAGAAAATAATTGTAATTTTATTTTATGAGTAAAATTTATTTTTGTTGTTTTTAAAATATGCATTTAGTATCTAGCTAGTTTAAAACATTTCCTAATAATAAAGACTTCGTATTTCGTAAGATTTCGGTTTTATTATTGGTTATGTAATTGCGTGAGTGGTTTATGTATAAGTGTTTAATTTGAACTGATTTTTTTAAAAATAAAAACCGTTTTATTTTTTAACAGTATTTTAATCAAAGCAATAGAATATGTATGAAATGTCGACAGTGCTCATTAAAAAATGACCAAAATATTAAATAATTTTCAAAAATTCGTATTAATTCCGGATATCCGGATTTTGAGTCCGATTTTGGATTTTCCAAAACAACTCTGAATTTTGAATTTCTACACTGGACCAACAAGCAAGTCGATTTTTAAGTAAAAAAATATTCTATAAAGTGGTTTTAGGTTATATACTTACTTGTAATATGAAGTTTTTACTTTTAATTAAGTATTCACTAAATAAATCATTCCACATCTGAAATATCTTTCATCTATTGTATCTACTTCCTTTATTCTTCAAATTGGAAAACTCTGTTTTCCATTAGCATCGAATATGAGAATCTTAAATTTCCCAAAAATTTATTTATAATATTTAGAGAAATGCTTTTTTTTAGATTAAATAAAACACAATCACTTTGTATGAAACCACGAATTTTATTACACGCCAACCGGTTTCGCTTAGCTCAAGCTTCGTCAGGGCGTATTTAAAACTAACAATAAATCCAAAAAGAGTACACTTATATACACATAAAGAGAGAGATAGAATATAAAATTACATGTGAAAGAGAGAGACAGAACACATATACAGTTAGACGGAACATTAAGGGAGAGGAAAATGCAATGTTGATGGATACTACATTGTTATTAAAGGAAACATACCTAATATGGGGCTAATGGATAAATTTATTTGATTATTAAGAATTGCTTTATCACTAATCATTGCTTTTATGTATATATAAGTGCACTACTTTTGTATTTATTGATAGTTTTAAATACGCCCTGACGAAGCTTGAGCCGGTTGGCGTGTAATAAATTTCATGATTTCATACAAAGAGATTGTGTTTTATTTAATGTGATATGTCAAACCACAAAGTGATTGCTTTCTACGAAAAAAAAAAATATTTACAAGAACGATCCCATGATCGTCAGTAAAACAAATATACAAAAACTAGCTTTTGAAAATACCAAAAATTACAGCAAGACACTGGATACCTAAAAATGTTTGTTTCATATATCGTATTCCCACAAAACAAAATAAATAAACAAATATTTAATATAAATAAATCAAGACTGTATAGTAATCGGAAGATAAAATGTCAGCAAACGAATCATAATAAATAAATAATTTTATTTATCTCTTAATTATTGAGTTTTAAGAATGTATTCTAAAATAAAATAAAATAGTTTGATGTCAAAGCGATACTAGATGGTACATTAAATATAAAGCTTTTAAATTTTATATCGAGAAAATCTAGATTAAGTGGTCCTGCTTTTAAGAAAACCAGATGTAACCGGTGTTGTGTACTTATTAATTATAAAAAAGTTAACGAATATTTTATTCTAATATAGATAATATGTTATTTAAATATTGGCGATAGTCTATTATTGAGTTTTTATCTGACACAATTGAGCTTAGATATGCAAGAAAAACCATTATTTATCGATACATATATGTTTCAAGACTCCCTTCTTCAGGAAACAATGAATATACTAAAATTAAAAATGCAAGCTTAGACAAAACAAAACTATACAAATATAATTGGTAGGTAACCAATTAGGAACTATTGTGAAAACAAATTTAAAAGGTGACTATTTGCAAAAAGGCTTTGATTATTTATAATATGTCATTTACAAGTAACATTTTTTCTAAAAACCACTAATATTTGTATGTAAAATTTCTAAATCCTTTTTAATGTCAAAAAAAAGGTTTGTTTCTAAAATTTGATTGGAAAATTTCGAATAGTCATTGTTATTTAAACATCTGAAGTGCTCCTTAATAGGAAGAAGGGACCATTTATTGAAACATGTTGATGTATCAATAAATAGTGGTTTAAAACAAAATGTTTTTACCTAATATTTATAAATGTTTTATTGTTAACTGTCTTTCCAACGGCTCAATTAGCTAGTTCATCAATTCAGAACGTTTACGCCAACTACTATTAAATGAATTGTCGCTGTCGTCGCGTCAGTCACACCACCCTCGTGGGCATCAAGTGATGAGGCAGACCGCTTCATCATAAAATGATCCTTCACACAAATACGGGTAATGAACTTACATGTTTCAATGTTCGGCTTCACCAGTATCGGGTGGCACGCGACTGAACTATTAATCATTTTCTTGTGATTCGGGCTCATGCAAACGCTGATCGCAGACAAATCCGTCTCTATACTCGCGGTGTTCAATTGTCGTGGCATAAATAATTATTAAAATTACAAGCCGGCTTACCGTCAACAAGAGTAAAGTGAAAACTAAGATTACTATGTACACTAAATCTGCATACAACATATATGTTATACAACATACACAGACCGTCTGTTCTGAATAATTACAACTTCACAATAAGAATGTGTTTTCCTTAATAATATATTGTATACCCCCACGAATGACAGGATTATTAAAAAATGTAAAATTACATTCAACGTATTTCATAAAACATATATTTTTTACATTATGAAGTTGCAACTTTAAAATGCAATGATTTGATAATTAAAATAAAGAGAAAGAAAACATTTATATAAAAATATAATTACTACCGGGACTCGAACCAGGTACTGTCTTTTACCAGGAGAATGAGTTTACAGTTGCACCACGGTAAAATAGATAGATTTTTTTTATAATTTATGTATTGGTGTGCATAGAATTATATATATATTTTTTTTTTCAAATGATTTTTTGTGAATGCGTTATGCGTACGGTTTAATAGTTCATTTTGAACATTTTTGTAAAGTTATCAAAAAACATCAATTACGTAACGTAAAATATTTATTAGCGTAGGCACCCATAAAAGTTTATGATAATTACAACAATTTATAAAAACGCTGTTATTGTACAATTTATTTAAAAGAAATACAAATTAAAACTTTAATAACCCTTCGACCAAAACTAGGAAACCATTATAGCCATTACTATAAAAAATGTATTAAATAGTAAATATATGTAAAATTCTTACACAGAGAATAAAAATCACCAGAAGATAAAAGGATATATCTCGAGCGTGTCTATAGAGAAATCGTGTCGTATATATCGAATATTATAATCGAAATCCCGCTTTGCACTGAAATATTTTACACTTTCTTGAAATGCGATGAGATATGCACAAAAATGTAGGGCGAAAACGCATTTCTCAACACAGAGCATCAACCATTATTGTTATTCATTTACACAGAACGCTATATTAAAAATAATTTAGGAAGTATTTAATTATACAATATTTGTCGAGATTGATAAGTAATTTGTTTTAAAACAATCAACAAATTGTATTAAAATTACTAGTTTATTTATTTTGTATAACTAAAATTGTTTGAATCATGAAGAAATGCAATGTGCAATGATTTTTAGTGCACAATGAGCCTAACACGCGGCACGTTGGTTTTTGTAAACGAAATATTTTCAGAACATAGTTCTGTGGGATTTTTAATCCAAATTAAATTAATCAATCAGAAAGATATACAGAAAAAATCTATTTATCGGAAGAAAAAAATTATTCCGGTAGAAACAAAAACGTTATGCGTATCTTTTTCTAGTTGATTAATTTAATTTGTATTATTTAATATTTATATTACATATGTCAAAAAATTAATTATTATAAAAGTTGTTAAGAACATAGTTAATTTGTTGAAATATGTTTAATTATTTTTTTAAATATTTATAAACTGCTAAAAATACATGCCGATGATACACCCTGTCATAAAACGTAGTGTCAAATAAAAGCGGATCTAACAGTCGCGAACATTTCGCATCGGAATCGAATCAAAGTGCCAGGAGAACATAATATTCGGAGCATATCTGGAATGTACAAAAATAAAGTGTCACACAGTTGGCTCTTATGGAAATAGTAACGAGACTGTGCCCAGACAGGGAAATACGAACTCGTCAAAGGGTTTAGGGATAGAATTTTTCAGACACTTTTTTGAAATGTCAATAATTTGAGTACGACCCGATTTTACATACGCTTCAGCAAATATCGAATAAAAATCAAAACAAATTATATAACATTTTTTAATGAAATAACAAAAAAAAAAAAAAAAAAAATTCTCGAACATATTAGTGAACAATTGAACAAAAACTGTTATTGTCACCTTTTTCACCGTTAACAAATACCTTTTTCCACACAACGTCAACACTCCTTCGCGCGCGCTTTTTCACTGATTCTTCCCGCGTCATCCATGGATGATGTCGCACCATCGACAATCCTTTGCCATAGATCATCACAAACCACACGCCCTCCTGATGTCCTCATCACCAATCAACACTCATAATCATTGAGCCACTGCGGGGGCCGCCGAACCCTGGTTCCCCGTCTTTGTCCTTCGGATTTGTTTGGCACATCATCTTCTGCTGCTATACCTTCATCCAGCTCCACAGCCTCACTGAGCTCCTCATCGTCTGCATCTTCTGATTCGCTTTCTCCACTGTCGTCAAACAGTCGTCTAATGTCCAGCACATGCCTCGGCACACCGTCTATCTCTACGTTGTTGTCACTCACAACCCGAGTGACAATACCAGGCTGCCACCTTGTGGTACACCTTGCATTGGGCGGCTTCAAAACTACAACATCGCCTGGGCGGTACGAGGATTCCTTAGTTTCTTCTAGTTCAGCAGGTGGTACGAGTGGGTGCCGCCACATGTAAGCATGCACAATGTTGGCAGGCGACGTCTCTTCTTGACCCGGGTGGGCAGATGCTAAGTTGTACCAGAATACAGCTTGCAGGGGATCGATCTTGCTCCGTGCCGCAGTCCTCTTTATCGTGCGGTGATGCCTTTCGACTATTCCATTCCCTGACGGACGATAAGCGGCTCTGAACCTCTGGCGAACACCCCACTCCCTACACAATTCTCGTAGCGCCAGAGAACGGAATGCTCTACTATTATCGAGTAAAATTTCGTCCGGGGGACCTCTTTCTCTAAAGACTTCCTTTAAATTACGGACCACATCTTCACTGCTCTCGGCTCTAATTTCTTTCCACAAGGCAAACCTACTCGGCCCACAATCGATGACAGTGAGGTAGCACTTACTCCCAAAGTGCGTCGCGTCAACTGCGATCCTACTCCAATTGCGCTCCACGTTCAATACTCCAGAGTTGTGCCTATCAGGCGCTGGATCTATGGTCCGGCACTGTATGCAGTTTCTTACGCATTCCACCACTTCCTCTCTCCGAACGTCCGGGTTCACCAGTCGGTTTAGATGAAGAGTCCTGTCTACACCAAAATGATGTTGCTCATGCAAGCGTTTCACATCAGAGTTTTCAACCACTCCCACAGCCGCCACATCACTTCTGTGCCATCTGCGATCAACCCTTGTCAAAGGATCTGCCTTGTTTTCGATTGACTTAACAAGAGTGATGGTCAACTCGAGACCATATTCGTCCACCAGCTCTTTTATCAGTCCAAGCCTCCTTTTGACTAACATTTCAGACATACCAGAAACTCTGATCCGGTGATCCTTCGTCAAAACAGACGTGACCCATCCCACCACTGTTGCGGAATCTGACATCAACTCCATAGCTCTTAGTCCCCATTTCAATGCCAACGTTATTCCCTTAACAACAGAGTCAAGTTCTGCCACATTGATATGACCAACGTCCGTGGTCTTTCTTAACCATGACATATCTTCTACAACTTTCCCATCAATTTCCACCATAGCTCCGAACGCTAATGAACTTGCGTCGCACCACACTCTTCCCGTCGTAAGATCTGCAGGAACATTCCAAAAACCCTTTACGGGATCATCGCATTTTACTTTTTGGATCACCTCACTGAGAATTCTCTGGGCATTTTCTCCTACATATGAGTCCCATGTATCCCCAGAACATGCTCTTTTCACAAACTACAAGCAACCCGAAGCCACCCACACACCGGGTAATGGCCAACCAACTGCCCACAGACAGAAAACAATTGCCTCTTCGTGAGCTTTGTAGCTGATTCCAGTTCAGGAATAGTATTCCCACGCCTGAACACCAGAACTCCATTTTCTCGCTCAATTCGAAGCCCGAGAACGCGTCCGCCCTCCAGATCTAATGGTGGCTTTGCTTCCAATCCATACCTCCTTAGGTGAGCCGCTACCTCCTCAGCTGAAACCACTGTCTCGTCCACTATGATGTCGTCAATGTAGCTGTCAGTGCCTCGCTTAACTCTCTCGTTTCTTGACAAGACCTCTCTAACTATTCTTGTCATGATTTTGGGAGCGCTGTTTAACCCGAAACCCAATCTCGTCAAGCAATACACTCTGTCTTCAAATCTCACAAGTTGATATTTCCACAGATCTTCGTCAACGCGGATTTGAAGGTACGCCGACCTTAAATCCAGGAGTTTAAGTAGCTCACCATGTCTTCTCCATTTCCTGAGAGTTTCATCACATACTGCAACCTCTTCCCCCGTGTGACTTTGCACATGGTTGTTTAGCTCTCTATAATCCAGCACTGGCCTGACCTTTCCCTTGTTCTTCTGAATGACTCCCAGTAGTGGTACAACACCCGTGCACTCCCCGGTCCACGGCTTTAACCAGCCTTCCTTCATCCACCTCTCCAGTTCGTCCTTGATCGCATCCTTCACATCGTGCTTGTGAAGACTGGAATATGATGCAATGTCATTCATTAAAGCTACCGGTCCTTCTTTCCACGCCCATCTAACCCACCACTTCTGACCATCAAACCGTGCTTGAAAGTCCTGATCTTCGATACAGATAGTTTCAGGTTCAGCTGCCGCATTTATAACATGGCAATCAAGATTTGTTTGTACACTCGAAAAAATTACTTGGTCATCATTCACCGACACTCCTCCGCACATTTTTATGAAATCCATCCCAATAATCGCATCCACGCCATCAAACAACTTGTTCACCACCACACAACTAACCCACACTCCACTGGATTGGGCCCTTCGCTCACCATTTTTCGCCCCACACATCACGTCAATGCTGACTACAGCTTCGCCCACACACGGCACTTGACTCCCATCAACACTAATCAACCTGCATCGGTTCCCGCCACTGCGAACGTCACACCTAATGGAACTGGACAGCACTGTTCTCGAACACCCCGTATCCACCAATGCTCGCACCAACTTTCCTCCCACACAAATCTTCACAATCGGTAGCGCCGTTAATGTTGACGAGGAAGAACTACCGGCGCACCAGCTCTTCCTTTCCCGTTTCCCTCCTTCGTGGGGCATTCACGTGACACGTGTCCTGTTTCACCACATGTCCAACACGACAGAGCTTTTTGAGTACAATATCTCATAAGGTGTGGCCCACCACACTTGAAACATTGCCTCGGTGTCCCACTTGATTGTCTAACGACCGCAGCCGCGACGCCCGGATCGTGCAGTTCAGCCATCAACGCCCGCGCCCGTTCGAGCAGGGATGACAGCGCAATCGTCTCTACGCCTGGCAACGCCCTGAGCTCACGTGATATCGTGGCCGGCAATCCCACAACAAATGCTCGTCTGAGCAACTGGTCCGTCACCACACCCGCCAATTTGGCCAACTTTCTCAGCTCAGTGAGATACACGTCGACAGGCTCATCTTTCCACCTTCGCTGGGCCAACTGCTCGTACGCCTGAAACGGGTTCATAGCGAATGAATCGCGCAGGGCTTTTTTGATGCACTCAGCATCTTTCTTGTCCTCGTCTCTCAATTCGCTGTAGACGGCAAACGCGGACCCTTCCAAGAATAGCGGTATGACGGTTGCGAGATCTCCGATATCCTTCAATCTCGCCACCAATTCCAATTTCTCCAACCACTGAATGACGTCTCCTTCACCGTCAAAACATCTCACCAAATCACCAATTTTTACTGTCGCCATCGTTACACGCCGAAATAGCTTGTTATTGTCACCTTTTTCACCGTTAACAAATACCTTTTTCCACACAACGTCAACACTCCTTCGCGCGCGCTTTTTCACTGATTCTTCCCGCGTCATCCATGGATGATGTCGCACCATCAACAATCCTTTGCCATAGATCATCACAAACCACAAAAACAAAAAAAAAATAACCCAACGAACACACTGTTGAAGTGCTTTCAGTGGATATTTTGTAATGATTTTATATTATTTACACATAATTCAGTAGGCAGTTAAAAAACTCGCTAGCTCTTAATCCGTATTAAGTCACACTAAGTAAAATAGTTTACAGTGAAAATTCTTCTCGTATTACACAAACTGTCAATTTAATAGTTATTAATTTAAAAAATCATTTTTAAATTTAATAAATAAATTTAAAAAATACTAATAATATATAATAAGTATCATTTATCATTCCAGCTGTAAATAAAATGTGTTGAGAATTGGTTCATAAAAAAATATTTTTTTATTCCAAATAACCTGATGATGAATGATCTATAATTTTTTTTTTCAAAGTTCTCTTTTCTATTTAATAAATATACCATTTTTAGTATTACATATAAATATAATATGGAAATACAACATGCCTCGTTCCGGCCATTAAATACATTACTCTTTATTTATAAAAAATGAAAAGTTAATTTCTAAAAAGAATACGAAAATCTATAATAAAAAAAGATGTGCATTTAATACATTTGTATTAATTGTCGTATAAACAGAAGTTTATGAGTAAATCTAATAATATAAAATATATTTAATTGTCTGAAATGTTATTAATCAACGTGAGCATTGAATAAAAATATTTTTTAAAATGCTAAGAAATGCCGAAGTAAATTAGCTAATTGTTTCATCAAAATATATGATTACAGTGTAATTAATCTAAAGACTCCTGACATCCGACGATGTCAAGATTCGATTAATTTATTAAACTAAATAACCGGAAATATGAATATTTTAAAAGTATTAAGGGAAAACTTTTTCCAAACGGGTCGACTCTTATCTTAAATCCAGATAGCCTAACACTGGTCCATTTGCCATCGAGAATTAATTCGTCAGTTTGAAGGGTAGATCTTCGAATGCTCGCTAATTAAAAATGTTCTCCAAATTGCCGAGATAAGGAAAAGACTCCTGCGGAATTCAAGGGTGACAACATAATCTTGGCGTATTAAAAAAATGAAATTCGAGAAAATTGGGGGGGTGAAGTCGGCGAGTGGGGTGGGAGCGACTTAATGAGAGGGCGCCGACAGTTAGGCTTTGTAATTAAGTTCCATTCCACGGACCAGAAGACGAGGATTATGGCTTTACGGGTTCGACAAATGTTTTCCCTCGTGTAATAAGGGCTCTCGCTTATTTTCCAACATTATTTGTGTCATTTGATTTCTTTTTTTTTCGGTTTACTCTATTTTTCTTTTTAATGATGTTTGAAATATAGTTAATAACCTATTAATCAAATTTTCATTTTCGCGAGATTAAGTTTGTTTCGTGAGTAAAGCCCATTATAATCAAATCATATTATATATATTATAGCCCGTTAATATCAAAACGAAGAAAATAATTGTATTATAAATCGATGATGCTTCTGTATGGATGATTAAATAAAGAAGTCGGTCCGAGTGTTCATTCACTTCACAATACCTATTAATAAAACGTTATTAAACATTAATGCGAATATAAATATTCTAGAATTTGTCATACTACAATGTACAATACACAAAATGTGGAATGTTAGAAAACCAGTCATACCAAATTAATTGTTAGAGATTTTAATGGTTTGTATTTTACTTATTTTCATTCCTTGATATAATTTAACGCTTGTATTTTAAATAATATGTATGTTTTTGACGTCACTAATAATTTTGAATGGGCACTCAGGTATAATATTTCGAATTAATCTTCAATCTTTGTTATATTTTACTTCATCCATACTGCTCTCATATGTCCGTCTCGGCACAGAATTTCTCTAGTGAGACGGGCACAGTCCAAACAGATTATTACATAGAATGATATAGTTACTAATAAAATAAATAAATATACATTAACAATAAAAATAGTAATGTGTCAATGTTTATTTAAAAAAATACATTTTGAGAAGCTGGTAGTAGGTTAGCTTGGTATGTTGTATCTGTAGAAATGATTAGATATTATCATTAAATAAATTAATAATAGTAAATTCGTGCGATCATTAAGAATTCTATGGGCGAAATTATTATGGCGCTGTGTAGCGTGGATCAACACGGTGTAAAATATCTGTTATAATATGAAGGGAGATAGAAACATCGAGGAAGTAATTGAGAGAGCGATGTAAACAAAAATTGCAACGGATCATATACAAAGGGATCAAGCAAAGGAAATATTCCATATTTCACCCAGAGCTAATTAACGTGTCAAATAACAATATCAAATTCTCGACATTATTTTTAAATTCATCAGCTTAGCCCTGAATGATAATCGCTCCCCGAAATGGTTGACTTTTAAAGTATTATTGAAGAGTGACATTTAGATGAAAATAATAAAAACTTAATTCTATGCTAGTGATTATATTGTCGAGAATGTCCGTAGGGTACAAAAGTAACTGAAGCATCTGGGACAAGACGATTTCAAAAAGGTCAAATGTGTAGTTTGCTTATTAATTATTGTAATTGCTTATTAATGAGAATCCCATTCGTAAGTTTTCGATATTTGGTCTCAACATTGCAGATTTTGAGACAAAATATCGCATATATTTTCAATATACTCGTATGTCTCAACATCGATCAAATAGAACCCCCGTCATCTAGGAAATTATTTATAGCCGATATAGAAAATATCGATAGCTAATAAGAGCAAGAAGACCCAAAAATAGATATACCAAAAATAAGATATAATGTGTATGTGTGTTGTGAAGGGAATAATATATATTTTTAATATTTTCAAATTTAATGTTCGTTTTTATATTATTTAAGTTTATTTTTTTAACAATTTAATTAATTAATACACCAACCGCTTTCAGAAATGAATTAATTAATTAATCCTGATGAAGGAAATGGTATTATCTGAAACCGGTTAGTGTATTAATTAATTAAGTGGATAAAAACAAAGTTAAATAATATATTATGAACTATTAAAATTGAACAAAACTATAAACAAGGCAAAAATAACTTTCATTGCAAAACATAAAGTTTGAAGATTTTTTTTAAATCGTTTTTTCACCATGACAATACTACATAAGCCTATAGAGCCGAGTCCAGGCGAGTTCTTGAACATTCACTATTGTAATATTAATGGTATGCTTACGGGCATGATCGTGCTGAAAAATCACATGATGCCATCTTCCTGGTCGTTTTCCTGAATTGCATCCTCAATGTGGCGGAGTTGTTGGCAATAAACGTGAAGAAGCGATAGGTACATTCCTCAATAGTAATTCATACTAAATGATACCTTATTTGTCCCATTGATTAAACTCAAATAAAAAGAAATGTAACTAATTAACACAAACTTTCTAAAACTGAAAAATTTCAGATATACGAGTATTCAATAAAACAATACTATAGCATTAAAAATACTATTCTTATCCTTGCCTCTTTTGTTAACCTTATTTCAACTTGTCAATGTTTGTACGCAAATAAAAATATACAAAGATAAACAAGCACGTAGTGGATCATCGTTCTTCCGGAGATGCAGAAACGTTTTTTTCTTATTTTGTAAGATCCAGGATCCTCAGTATGGCGTAATTTGTTTTCTCTGCAATATAATGCATTGCTAATTGGACGCCTTAGGGGTAGTTCTCCAAAATGGCGAGGTTTTAGTGACAGAGTACTCTTACACGAGTATTTCTGAGATCATGGGGCAAAACGGATAGAAGCATTCGTTTGATGTTTTTAAAAAAAAAAACAAAAAAGTATACAGGTGAACTAAAATACAAATTAAATATTATTTTACTCGCAGAAAGTAAGCGGCTGCTAATGTGAATATAGCTGGCGGCTATGGAAAGGCTCGTTTTTTTTTCAAAATCCTTATATGTACTCTGTTACGTTTAGAAAACTAAACATGAAACATGGAAATATCCGGTTATATAGTATTAATTTAGTAATGAGGAGTTTACATCCTTTTTTATAAACACATACGATGACAAAAAAAAAAAAAAATTACGTATTATTATTTTCCCCATAGGATGTTGTGTTCTGTAAATATAATTGTACGACTAAACTATAAAATTACACAATACGGTAAAATTGTAACTATCGAAATACGAAAATAAAGTGTTAAATAGGCAGTACGTATGTGCTAATCGCACTGACACTAACTAAACTACCAGAGGCTTGCTCACGTGTTCAAGACGTAGCCGACCCATGGTGATCATATTCGAAATCACGAATCACGAAAATTCTAGATACGTTGTGACATTACAAAACTAATGTCGCATTCGAAATAGCTTCATCATTATTTTTAATGCCAACTACCTTGGTAATTACGAACAACGCCCTAAGGTTGACAATGCGCACGGTTTTAACAGTAATAAAATCGGCCTTAGTCTATGGTTTAGGTTAATTTTCGCTCGGAGCTCTCACAATACGCAGCTGAGCTAACTACGGCCAGCAAAGCCATTTATAAAGGATCCAAGATGTAACCGAACGTAAATACTTTATTTATTATTCAATCACTAGTGCGCAATTTACTGTATTTTTATTTAACCTAATCGCATGATGCACAATCTTTTCAGGAAACAAGATGTTTCCCTTCTGTCCAGATTACTTTTTTCTACATTTCGTTCTACCTTCTTATTTCGTCGACTTGAAAAGTTGAGAAGGTAACTATGTGACGATGGCGTCATTGGAATGCTTTAGTTTGGATGGATGCCTAGAGACCTAATTTGAGGTTACTCCATCATTTTAGTTAAATTTAAATCTTTTTGTCACCAGCCGCATTGAATCTCATCGATTCTGTCGAATGTTCGTCGAACACGACGAAATTTTTGATTATTTTATTTCGACTGTAATTTGTTCTAACTCAACACGTTTATTTGATTAGATTCCATTCTATAACGTAAAATATATTTTCGTTTATCTCCCCCAGGTATTAATAATAAATTTTCTCAGTTTAGGTCGAAAGCAGAATGCGACAGATCAAAGTGGGTATGCGTCTCTGAGGTGTGGAACCCACCGTTCTATGCTCTCCCCTGACTAACCGGTGGGGAGGATAGAACGCCGGTCTATACCCTCACAATGTTTATAAATATTGTTGAAACCTGACTGACTGGAAAAGAAATACAATGTACCTACAAACATTTTTTAATATATTTTTTTTATTACGTATGTATGCATATATGATTTATCTATAATATATGATGTGCGTACACACACACATGCAGGCGAATAATATTAAATAATGATCGCCGATATGAGATTCTCTAATATTTCTTATATTCGTTATAATTATGTTGCTAATTATTATATAATTTCTTTATTATTTTTTTATTGTAGTTAGTATATCAGTAATGTATTCAATATATGTCTGTATAAATATTATTGAAATTGATTACGTTTTTCGTTTTGTTAATTTTAAACTTCTGACACATTATTTTCATGTGCATATTTTAGGTAAATCTTTTATATGTTTAACTATATATTTAATTGAATCATGTGTATATTTTATTGCATCTCTAAGAATTTAATGAAATCTTTAAGTGTATGTTCTGTTGTATGTTTAAGTATTTGATTACATTGTTTTAATACTTATAATTAAACATGCCTAACCCACAAAGGCAAGAAATAAAAGCGAAAAAATTAAATTTCTTGTTTTAATATAAAGTATTTTTAATATTTAACAAAAAAACACTTCGTTATTATTATTATATTATGAAGGTATTTTCCGAAACCGATTGGTGAAAGTAATTAACTCAATGGTTGAAAATAAAATTAATCAATTGTTCTCTATTAAAAGAAATTGCGCTCACAACGAACTATTATATTATATTAGTAGTATTGTATTATTAACGACTTACTACAGCAAATACCATTGAGCGTTTATTGGCAGTATTTGAAGGAACTGATTCAGCGGCAAATTGCCAAGACAAGACAAAATACACTTGACACGAGCTCTTCAAAACTTCAGTGCATCAACGGAAATTATAAGTATAATTATAATTTAGTAGAACGCAGTATTCGAGAAGGAAAGCAACACACCGTGCTAAATACTTGTAGGTAATGAATGTTTGGAACGAGTAGATTTTTGTGTATTTGGGAAGTATGTTTGATAGAAACGAAAAGGCTGAGAGTGATATCGAAAAGAGTGTGACTGCAGGGAAGAGTGAACGGCGCTTTGAATGGAATTATATCTAAAGGGAATTTGTCAACCGAGGCAAGACTTACGGTGCACAATGAAGTCCTGGTACCGACACTGATGTATGGAAGCGAAGCCTGGAGCTGGCAGAAGAGGAACTAAACTAGACTGAATGCAGTGGAAATGAGATAACTTTAGCGTATATGTGGCAAATCTATTTATGACAGAGTAAAGAATGAAGAAATAAGGAAATAATGAAAATCTGATGTTAGTATAGTGAGTAAGATTAAGAAAGGATCACTTAGGTGGTTTGGTCATATAGAGCGGATGAATGAGGAGATAAAAGAAAGATACATGACGCAAGTGTTGATGGCACCAGAAATAGAGGATGTCCGCGGAAAACTTGGCAGGACCAAGAAAACCAGATAATGGAGAATGGTTCTGTTAGAAACCTCAATAATCGGCGAGCTTATATGAGAAGATGTATGAATGTGGATGAGGCGAGAATTGTTATGTCAGGACAGAGGAGTGTAGCGCTCTATCCTATTTGCCTGCGGCGTGATGGTAAGTAAGTAAGTAGAACGCATCGAAAAATTACAATATAAGCAAAACGACCATATTTCGGGAAATGAACATCCTCGAGAGATAGTCTTACGAGAGAAGCTTCTATAATACATCGTCGGCGAGTGACGATAACGCTTTTTAGAACGCTCAAGGCAATGCTGTTACTGTCACTGACGAGCGCTATCGGAACATGATCAACAACTTTTGGCCTACAATTGAAGAATCCGAACCTACGTGACATGTGGTGTCAACAAGATGGCGCCATGTCGTGCACAGAAAAATTTTGACTAAATATTTCCAGATAAAATAATTTCGAAATATTTCTACGAAAATTGACTAGACTGTAAAATCGCAGGATTTAACGCCATTTGACTTTTTATGAATTTTTTAAAAATATTTTTTTATACCAACACACACAAAACTAATATTCGAGAAGATATCGCCGCTATACAAGTTGAGTATGCAAAAATGTGATGCAAAGTGTCCGCGCATCTGCATGGCTAGCAGAGGCGACCATTTGACATGTATATAAAAAAAAAAAGAAATTGCTACACAATTAATAATTAAAAGAGAGTTCCCATTATATAATTGAAAGACAGTTCCTATTATATAATTGAAAGAAGTTATACGACAATATTAAAACACGCTTATCTATAAATATTCTACACTAATTTGATGCCATTCTTTTATTAAAGAAAAATTTTATTAGAAAAAAATTTGTCTTATAGAATATTGAAATATTGACCCCTCCTCAGGTAGCAAATTTAAAAAAGATATATATATATATATATATATATATATATTGTATTCTATGACATAGGTACTAATAAACATAATATATAAAAAATTACAGCAATTTAAAAATGTATCCAATAAGTTAAAAATACTAAAATGATTAAAAATTACATTTTTTACTTAAGATACTTTACGTAGGAGGGGTAGATATATTGAATTTGTAAATAAATAAAATGATTATGGATTACGGAATAAATCTGAATTTAAACAAAACTATATATTATTAAGGAGAACACATTCTTATTTTGAAGTTGTAATTATTCAGAACAAACGGTCTGTGATATTTTTTAATACTAATTAAATATATGTGCATATATAATTAATTTAATCGAAAAATATATTGTTGTTGCTACCGGGATTCGAACCTGGATCTCTTTCCAATCTGGGGTAGATGCATTATTAAAACAAAGTAGTTGGCTTTCAAATAATGGAACTGTAGATATATTAATTTGAAAAATATAACATACGGGTTCGAAAATTTGTCGACAAAAGTACTATCTGCTCTAGCATAGTTGGATAATACACCTTCCCCGGATTGGAAATACATCCAGGTTCGAATGCCGATAGCAACAACAATATATTTTTCGATAAAATTGATTATATATGTATATCTTTATAATTAATACATTTAAGTAGTATTTTAAAAAATATATCAACAGTCCGTTTCTAAAATTTACCTTTATTGTGGCTATCGAAAAATTAACTAATAAATAAAAAGAGAAGTGATCACTTTCTTCATAAGTCATCATCATATTTATAAAACTGATTTTTCTGCTTATAATAAAACAAATTATAATATTATAAAACAGATTGTGCTGTCTTAAATATTCAAAATGCCACTTGTAGAATTCTCTGTAACAAGCATTGCATTATCTATCCTTGTGAAAGGGCGAGAGAACAATTGTTGAAGTTTGAGGAACAAGTTCGCCGACTCCTATTAATTGGAGTTTACCACAATCGAATGGAATTCGACGGTTCATTCAATCTCGGTCTAACTGTAGTATGTAATAACATTATTATCAAATCAACAACACGTTAAAAAGTATATTTTCTTGCAAGACTGCAAAAATACAATAGTAGTCCTAATCGCCTCGTTACCTACAGGGTAATCTATCATATATATAAACAATCTATAATAATAAGTAAGCGATATTTAAATAATATTGAGTATGTCCAAGAACAAACAATTATTGAATTTTTATCTCCCAAGGCATTGTTATTAAGACAAATTATAGATATCTCGTAGAGACGAAGATATTATTTTATATGGGAAGTATGGAAGCATGGGTATTACAGGGCTTGCGACCTGTCTTCGGCTGGCTTAAATGATCACTTTTATACAATGTAACGTTCACCATTCCACCCAATCAACCTCCATATCTATCACATTTTTTTGGAAGTTGTATATATGCTACCATGTAGAAACACTTATATATTTATAATATATTGTTAAGTTATTTAGGTATAGAACAAACTTACCAAGTATGGAACCAAAAGGAACTAATTCGGTAGAAACAGGATCAATACCAGAGAAATATGATTTTTGAGACATTCCAATATCCAGCTTTATACAAAACTTTACTCGCTTCTATTACATACATGTTGGTATTACTTTATAAAATGGCTCTTTCAAAGATGAATTGACCATAATAACACGATTGTGCCTCTTCAACACGTCTCACTGGACTCAACGAAACATCAACCCTTTCTAAAGCAAAATTAACTCTTCAACAGCGAATAACACTTATTCGACACTCTGTCTGTTGAATCTTTTCAAATTGGCATACGATTATTTAAAACAAAATGTTATTATAATATATTCGCTAATATTGAAGCATTTTACATATTTGCTTAAATGTTTCATTCGTAAAAATTGAAATATTATTTTTGTCTACATAATTATGTCAACATTGTGTACGTTTAAACTAATTTCATTAGAAAAACATTACAAAACATAAAATTAACCTTAATAAAATGAATAAAAACAGGATAAATCATAAAAGAAAACAATTATTTATTTTACCTCGCGTACTTATCTCACCGACATAATAGAGAAATATTAATACATTTTTTATACATGTAACAAAATCCGAGGGTTAATTAAAATTATGTAAAACTCTGTTTTCTTTGAATTTATCTGAATTTAAAAAAAAATGTATTTTCGTATTTGTAATTTCAAATTAATATATTATTACACTATTATTTCGCAGAATACCATATTCAGTGCGCCCGCTACAAAATTACTTCCAAATTGGGAGTCTCATATGGTAGGTATGCGTTCGTGAGTACGGATGTGAGTAGTGGCAGGCGTCCTATATATTATGTCTGGCGCCACCCAATCAAGAGCTTTTGTCTGCTGAAAACATGCCGTGTAATTTAGCCGCAATCCCCGCGCAGCAAGGGGCTGATGCATATCCCGCAATTACGAAAATATTGTACTCAGATAAATCGACCCTTAACAGAATCGGCGGCCGCAATAAAATCATAAGTCGTACTTGTTTAAACTGAAATATGACATTTTCTAATTCATGATTATTTCTGTTCCGACCGTCGATAATAAATTGTGTAAATCACGATTTTTAAATTGAGTTAACCTCTTACTAACTATACCAATTACGTCAGCGCGTTTCATGGACCGCGACACGTAAAAAGGACGTGGATCCATAGCATAAAATAGATTTGAAAGAAATAAATTATACGAAAAATCCAAACTAGCGTTTAATACTTTTAATAATAATATATCACCTCAATATTCTATTTTTTAAAGTTTATTATAAATAAAATTATTTTGCAAAGTCGCCGAGGGAGAAAAAAATTTGCGACGAAACAAGATATACATAACACGAAAAAATACGCACATCGTATGTAACATTTTATATATAAATAATTATATTATTAAGGAGAACACATTCTTATAGTGAAGCTGTAATTATTCACAACATAGGTCTGTTATATTTTAAATACTAAATTAATGTATTAATTATAAATATATACATATAAAATCAATTTTGTCGAAAAATATTGTTTTTGCATCACCGGGATTCGAACCTGGATCTTTATTTCCAATCCGGGGAAAGTACAGTCGGTTTACTCAAAGGTATTTGAGATTCTGTAAAAATAATGTAGATGGCTTTCAAATAATGGAACGACAGATGTATTAATTTGAAAAAGTGTAACATATAAGTTCGAAAATTTGTCATGAAAAGTACTGGCGTTATAACACAATTGGTAGTGTACTTCCCCGGATTGAAAATAGAGATCCAGGTTCGAATCCCGGTGACGCAAAAACAATATTTTTCGACAAAATTGATTTTATATGTATATATTTATAATTAATACATTAATTTAGTATTTTAAATAATTATATAATTAAAACTACAATTCTTTGCAATATTTGTACATCAGTAGCAAAAATTTTCATGATGCCATATTTATTTATTTGACACCGGTCCGCTACAAATAAATTGTATATTATTTGAATATTATAGGAATGCACTATTTGTGGAAAACGTGCTCTGACATGTGATGTCCATTTGGGCTTGTATTGGCAATACCGAACATTATTTTAATACAAAATAATCAAATACGAGCTGTGCTAATGGCATTCACGTAATTCCTTTTACGCCAATAAATTTTTACGTTCAAACAGAAACCACAAATGGATCGGAAAAAATTTAACTCTGGTTGAAACTAAATGTGAACTGCGTAATAATAACATTTATTTGTATTTAATCATTTTTATTTAAAGATTATCTTCCTCAGTCATCCTAATTCAATTTTTAGCACATCTACATTGTTAAAATATTAATGTCAGTTTTATTATTGAACCGTTATTTTAAATTGTTGTGTGGTTAGTATGTCCAATTTTTCTTTCGAACAAGGTACAGCTGCCGCGGGGACACGAGTCCAGAAATACAAAATGAGATTGAAAAAGTGGAGCAATATAAACAATTTAGGTTTAATCATTGATGAGAAAGTTCGCTGGAAACCGCAAATTGATAATATAGGTATGAAACTGAGATCCATGTTAAGTGCATTTTATATGTGAAGGTTATGCACCTCTCGGGCCACACTGTACTCACTATACTTTGCGATGGTCGACTCGGTTGTCTGTTATGGAAAGAGTAGCTATGGACTAACTTATAAAACATATGCTGATAAAATTAAACAGTTACAATAAAGATTTTTAAAACTTAGAGTAGATAACAGAATAAAGTGTTTGTATAAAGATGATTATTACAAATTATTAAAAATATGCAAAAAATCTTACCAGTTGACAAAAAGAAACATATAATATAATTTTAGAAGAGATGATAAACAATGTAAATATGAAAACTGACCCTCACCATAGCTATTCTACCAGATCCTCGGGACGAACGATGAGAGAACCGATCGTGAACAATGTGTACGGTGAGAGAACGCGAGAATGTGTTGTGCCAAGAATTTTTAATAAAATCTGTAAAGAATTATAAAACATTATGAAAAGTAAAGAGACATCAGTAAACACACTAAAACATAAAGTCAAACATATTCTTATCTATTTGTTTTCTCTATTGCAATACATTTAAGAAAAAAATTGTTTTTGATAAAATTTTAATTTACTATATTACTTAATTACTTACATTTTTATGTTTTTTTGTACGTACATTAGTTTAATTTACTATGTTAATTACCTTAATTGAAGGGCAATTCTTAAAATTGTTATGCAGATTGGCAAAAATTAAAAATTGTTATGTAATAAAGGATGTTTTTTTAGAGATTTGTTTTCAAATTGGCAACACTTTTTCCAGGGACGGCCAATTTGACAGCTGACAGCCGATTTGTGCTCAGTTTGGTTTGCCATTTCACCATGAACAGACTTACGCCAGAATAACACTTGCAAATTTTGCAAATTTATTTCGAAAATCGTGGATCATTTCACGAAACTTACCGTGCGTTATATTCATTTTACGGTCGACATAATCGTTCGTCCGAGCAAGTAATTCGAATAACCATGGATCGTTTCGCACCACACATACTCTGATAATACGCAGGCGCAGAGACATCGTACAGTGCGCATCGAAGACGCTGTTGTTTCTTCAAAAATGATGCCGGCCAGAACGTCAATGGAAAGCGCTATAGATCCATTATTACTATCTTTTCGTTCCCCAATTAAATGGCAATAATGTGGAAGAGCTGTGGTTTCAACAAGACGGCGCAACATGTCACACAGCGCGCGCCACAATCAATTTATTGAAGGAAACATTCGATGAGCGCACAATTTCGCGTAATGGACCTGCGAATTGACCTCCAAGATCGTGTGATTTAACGCCTAGTCGCTAGTCTACGCCAACAAACCAGAAACGATAGACAACTTGGAAGCCAATATTCGTCGCGTTAGTGCCGATATACGTCCTCAGCTGCTCCAAAAAGTGGTCGAAAATTGGACTTACCGATGGAGCTTTATTCGAGGCAGTCGCGGCGCCCATATGTGTGAAATTATATTTAAACACTAATGGCATAAAATTATATTTCCAATAAAGCCAATACCATTGGCCATCACCACGATTTTTGTGTTTTAAAATTCTAAAAAAACAGCATTTATGTATGAAATTTTAAAAAAAGATGATAAATAATTTTCAATTAGGATCCACGCATCCGTCCTCATATGTATTAGAACATCAGCCATCTAATATTTTTCAAAACGGACAATAAGCAAACAAGAAAAAATCTAATTGGAGCATTATGGAATTACTTGTGAATATTTGAGACAGTTTTCATCAATTGTGTCGGTCGACAGTTTATGGTGCGGGCTGAAAGTAACCCTAACATAAAACAAGATATATTTTCAAATTGGATACTAAGATTTTATGTTTGTCAAAATACACACACGTCGGGTTTGCTTTGCGAAATGAAGTAACGCATAAGACACACAACAGTGTAACGTGTGGCTAATAAAATCCTTCACGTCCACTGGAAACACCCCGCCCCTCGGGCCAAACAAAACAAATGTAACACAAAACGGACGATCAATCATCGGACGGGGCCGGCACACCCGGTACTGGAAAACTGCCGCTCGACTTCACACATTATACTCGGCGGAGGTATATTTTTTTTTTGTTCCATTCAGCTTGATACGTTGTTGCGATCGTCATTAATTTATACCGGGAGGGGGGTGGGGGTTGTAAGATATTTTAATTGTGGTCAAAAGCAAGAATGGCGGGCGCCCTGCATGTGGAGCGAACGGAGTAGAGCGCTTTTTGCTCGTTAAATTAGTATTAATTAATATTAGTATTATCAATTTACGTTGAAGAGACGGGTCGTATTTTTCAAATAAGTGCCGATCATTTTATGGTGATTATAAAAGGTGGGCGAAAAGTCACCATACCATTTAAAAACGGAATATTTTTTTGTATACTTTTTTTCGTTTTCAACATAGCATTGAGATTTTTCACCTATATGTACATGAAAAATAATGTGTTGTAAATAATCCCCTTTCCCATCTTCATAAATGCAAGCTTCATGTATGTATAGGTTAAAATAATCTTATTGCTAAATAGAATATAATGTAAAAGATGTTTTAAAAAATTATTAAAATACAAAAAAAGTTTATCAATTTTTAAAAGGTAAAGTGACTTGTATAATATTTTCCCAAAATTAGTTAAAAATCCCATAACGGGCACAAATGATGTACATAAAAGAAATTTTAATTAATTTAAGCGCCCTTGAGGTGAAAGTTTTTACGAAAATGGCGCTATACAAATTATCCAATATTATTATTATTAACTACGTACATGGGACATAATTAAGTACAGTAGCATTTTCAATGTTCTGAAAGTAAAAATTATCTTCAGAACGAAAAGATCGCATATTCACTTAATTCGTACATTTCAAAAGAAATTGACACTTCACTCCAGTGATAATGTATCAGTTTTATTTCAAATTTCCCTACGCGCTACACAAATCATACTAGAATATATAATATATACAAGAATAAGGGCATCATAATTGAAGTGCATATGGAGCGAATAACTGAACAAAATAACTTAGCACGATCAAACATCTCAGATTGTAATACAGGGTGATGTTAAAGTATGACCATGAAGGATGGAATTAGAGAATGATGTGATGGTAAAATTCCAAGAAATAAATTTAGAAAAAAAGCGAAGGGAACCTGTCACCAGACCCAAATAATATACACGAACTCGGTATGTCATATCTTACCATATTTACCTAAAAATATTCGCAATAGTATGGGCAACGTGATTTTCAATAAAAACGAAAATAGGTTGAATTGCTAGAATTTATTTATACTTAATATGTGCATACATAAGTAATTTTATATATGCTTTAATATAAACAAGATCGAGATCGTTTCTTTTTACTACAACTCATCTTTCACATATTTGCTTAGTTTCATTATGAATCTGTGGTTTCTCCACAATTTCTTATGTTTTATGGCATTTCATTAAAATTTTCATCGCATTGTACATCATCGATTTCTGAGATTGAGTCTTCTTCCTAAATGGCAGTCTCAGTCTATATTTTCCTCTTGTATGATGTTCGAATTTGCATCAAATTTTCGTATAAATTCTGCCGATATTTTCTTAGATTTTATAAATAATTACCAGTTTATTGAAGTAAATTTTCTGCTTAAAAAGGTCATAATATTCAGATCTTTTAGCATTCCACTGATTCGAGTATACGTATTTTTTCTGAGTATTACTCTCAAAGCTTTATTTTACAACACTAGGAGTGGTTGCATTTCTTCTTCGTTAGCCAAAAACAAAACACTACTGCAGTAGTTGATGTGAAGAATAATAACAGAGTTGTATACTATTTATTTTACAAGACTCGGTACTAATGAATCTTCTGATCTATCCAAGAAGTGAGATTTTTTTTAGCAATCTTTTTAGTAACGTATCTTGTTTATTTACTTAATTAAGTTGATTTTTATACAAGGAAATCTTTATCTGGAATTTTTACTCCATAGTTCTTTCCTATTTTTTCTCAATTTGCTTTCAGTATACATTTAGAATCCGTATTTTTACATTCTAGAATAACCTTCCCTTTAGCGGAGTTTTTTATGCCAATTATTACAGTTAATGTTGGATCAATGTTTTTAAATTTTATTTTACTGTTTTATCACACGACTGCAATTGCTTTGGTTCTACTACCATTACTTCATTTTTATTCCTATTATGAATTGTCCCTTTCTTGGCGTCCGTGACAGTTTCTTTAAGTATTTTAATTTCTCCATATATCTCAGCCATTTGGCTAATTACTCCCAATATTTCATTGCTTTTAGGAATCAGTTTGTTTATTTGATTCTGTGTTAATATTGTATCTAGGATACACTCTTGCATATTATTTACATCCCAATATTTCATTGCTTTTAGGAATCAGTTTATTTATTTGATTCTGTGTTAATATTGTATCCAGGATACACTCTTGCATATTATTTACATCCCAATATTTCATTGCTTTTAGGAATCAGTTTGTTTATTTGATTCTGTGTTAATATTGTATCCAGGATACACTCTTGCATATTACTTACATCCATAATGGTGCTATTTATATAGGTTTCAGGATCCATACTATTTGTTCTGTTTAAATAATACTTCTAAATGTTTACTTTTTCTCCAATAGGTGTCGCTTAGCAATTATTTATTTTTGATTGACTTTGTTTTGATGAGTATTAACTTAGTTATAAAATAGGTTTATTTGTTGTACAATAGTTGTCACTTAAAAAAAAATATTTCAAGCGTACCACGCATTAATTTTTTTCAAATAATGGAATATTTTGAGGATATTCAATTATCAAGACGTACTTTTTCTCTTTTTCCACTACTTTACACCTTTATTAGACTCGTTATTATCTTGTTACGAGATATGCTCCGTTAAAGCAATAAATAGCTCAGAAATAAAAGATGTAGAACTCTTTCCATTCTAGAGTTTTTGTATATTTTATATTTTTTCCATGTAGATTGTGGTATCTTATCACACTTTTTGTTAATCTGGCATTTAATATTCAATATTTATACTGTAAAATAATATTTTTTAAGAGCACTTATGCATCACAGCTGTCAAAAGTATATTATTTTTTATTTATTAATCTGTTATAATTACAATGATACAATACAATAATAAGTTTCTTTCAGTTGTACAACTTTTCTAAAAACCATGTATTGTTCCAAGTGTGATCGCTCTGGCTACGTATGATAAATCCATATACGATAGAGTGACGAATAAACAAATTATGAGCGAATGTAGATTTGCTTACAGTACAGTCGTTAATATTAAGAAATGGTCCCCGAGATGGTTTGGATACGCGAACATATGATGGATGAATGAGAGGAAAGTAAAGAAAACATGTGAGGCGAGTGTTAAAAGGCAAAAGGAACAGAGGACGTCCGCGAAAGACCTGGCATGACCAGATCAGGTCAAAAGACGGCCTAACAATCGACAAACGTGAGTGAGGAGGTGTTTGAAAATGGACGAGGCAAGAATGATATGCCAGGACAGAAAAGTGTGGCGAATTATGAATAATACATAACAACACGCTAGTCCTATCACTGGAGGGTCTAACCACTAGACCGCCGCCTGCCAAGGCGATAACTGAAATATGAAATGCGCATAAACAATATATAAAATATGTGAATCAAACATTTTAAAATGGATTGTTTAAAATGCGTCAAATTGCACGTTTACTGGTAAACTATTTTCAAACATTTCAGAGAATATTTTTATTAAAATATTCGCTAAACGTCCTTAAAATGTCAATATCAAACTTCTACTTCATTTTATTGCCAGTAATAATTTAATAATTTTAATATTTTGATAACTATTGAAGTTGACACTTCCTCTTCAATGGCACTTGGACTCGGCTTCCTGAGTCTTGAGCCTCTAAATGCTCTGATTCTCGGCGACTACAACTAGCTTCTTAATAAATATTAGAGAAGTAGAAAAAGAAAGAGTGCATCATCGCCGACCACCACAACAAATTTTTATAACCGTGGAAAATATATACCATATATTTTTAATATTTGCAAAAAATTGAACTTTGTGTTTAATGTTAATTTTTATACACCCAAGACATTCCAAAATATTCCATAAAAAAAATTACAATAATTTTAAGCAATTTCCACATATTTCATCATCGTAACAATTTATTAGATTTTTAAATAATTACTATTTTAATTAACTTTTTCTAAAACATTAGAATAACGTAATATACTCGTATACGGTTTGAGTTAGTTAATTTGAGAAAATGATATTTTCCGAAACCAGTTGGTATAATAAAAGAACTAGTGGTTAAAAATCAAAATTAAATAATCTATATAAATATGTATATTTTTTAATTTTACTGTGTACTTTTTAATGTAATGATTTTCAAATATCTCGTTTTCGATCCCAAATAACGGCGAGAAATTATGGAAAATTATTTAAATCTGTGGCGTAACCCTCGTAAAATAAAATATTTGATAGTACATAATATTATCACACAATCGTTATGCTTATTTAATAATATATTATTTTACCGAATGCAGTAATTTAAAGATGGTGTTCTAATTTTGTAGTTTCAATATTTTTAAGTAATATTTATTGTCTACCAATTTAGTCAACATGGACAATGTCAGAGGACTCCCCCTGACGGCGGTCAGAGGGTAGCGAGGAAGGCTGGCGGATGGGGGTGGTCAGCTAATAAAATTACCCCCGCAGAGTACCTAGCGCCATAGCAGTGGGGAGGTTTAGAGTTACGGTAATACGAGTTATTCGAGCTAACAATGCGATGGATAGGGTTCGGCGATACCCATAGACTGATGTTTGAAGAATTAGACGACCCTCACACATAGACGTGGATAAGGGAGTGGCGACATTCACTATGATATCTTCAAAATGGAAAACATTATGTATAATTTAATTAAACAACTCGTGACACAAAAAAACGCGTATTTTATTAAAAATTGATATTTTTAAGAACACATTCTTATTGTGAAGTTGCAATTTTTCAGAACATATTTATGATATTTTTAATAAAAATTAAATGTATCAATTAGAAAGATATACACATAAAATCAATTTATCTAAAAAATATTAACTATTTATTAAAATACCCCGGTAGCAACAAAAATATTTTTTCGATAAATTGATTTTATATTTATATCTTTTTAATTGATACATTTAATTTGTATTCATAATTTATATTTGAATTAATTCAAATTATTTATATTTGAAGTAATTCACCGTCAGTAAAACTCAATTTCTTTCATAAATATTTCAAAGAGATTGTACATAATGACATGTAATAATTATACATTTATTAAGACATGAAAATCTTAAAGGAAAACAGAAAAAAAAAGTATTATTGGAAGTACTATACATTGGGAGCGTGTCAGCTTTTATACTACCTACATATAAAGTGCATCTTATAAGAGTCGAATTAACCATTCCGTTTCATCGGACCTATGTCCGATCTCCCATATAACATGTGTCCCCAGTAAAAGTCTCGATTTCTTCTTACGGACAGGGACAAAAAAGTAACGTTTGTTTATCAGATATCACTTCGCTTTAGATTAAAATTTACGTATTCAAGGAGCGTGGAATAATCCCAGAACTCATCAGTTTATTTGCTGGTTGATAGAACATCTGTCAGTAGGGCAAAATAAAAAAACTTATTTTTATCATTACGTTCCTGATAATTAATTACCTATGGAGACAGCGGCAACATAGGACCATTTCATGGTCTAGTATACAGAACTGAACCGTCTATGACTGTGCCTACTGTAAGATCGTTTTTAATATTAGTGAAGAAAATTTTCATAAAAAGACAGGAATTATTAAAAAAAAAAAAGACGCGAAAATAAAATTAATAGCGCATTTCTCGAGTCATCATCGTAAATTTTATGAGAAACATAATAAAACAATAGTAATAACATTGTACACGTGTAACACCCGCCTACACATAAAATTAAATAATTCCCTGATGTACCTATGCACGGCTCTAATGTCGTGAATTTTTGAACAGAATAAAAAAAAATCTTATTTCTCCAATAAAGTCATTACAAAAAAAAAAAAACATTCTATCTTTTTTTTCATATATTAAATCACCAAATCTCAACGTAACATAAATATAAGAACGTATTTTAATTAAGTATTCACTAAATAAATCATCCCACATCTGAAATATCTTTCATCTATTGTATCTACTTCCTTTATTCTTCAAATTGGAAAACTCTGTTTTCCATTAGCATCGAATATGAGAATCTTAAATTTCCCAAAAATTTATTTATAATATTTAGAGAAATGCTTTTTTTCAGATTAAATAAAACATAATCACTTTGTATAAAACCACGAATTGTATTAAAGGCCAACCGGTTTCGCTTAGCTCAAGCTTCCTCAGGGCGTATTTAAAACTAAGAATAAAAAAAAAAGTGCACTTATATATACGTAAAGGAGACAAAATATAAAATTACATGGGAAAGAGAATACATATACATTTAGTCAGAACATCAAGAGAGGGGAAGTATAATGTTGATGGATATTAAATTGATTTTAAAGGAAACATACCTAATACGGGGCTAATGGATAAATTTATTTGGTTATTAAGAATTACACTATCACTATTCACTGTCTTTTTCATTACAAGGACCACTAAATTGTCCAACCGGAAGCCAAACCCTTTTTATGAAGGCGGCTTATATTTGTTAATTGCTTGAATTATTATTACTACATTAGTTATTTATAATTGTGAAATATTATCAATTTTTACATGTTTACTTTTAACAATTTTTCACAAATCTGTAACAATGTGTTAATCCACTCTAATAATAATTCTAACTGAGATATTTGACGTTAAAGATTTGATACCTTTATTTTTTTAATATGAGGGCGTGCTTCATGCGAGAATTATTTAATTAATGGAACAATATGATGTCACCACAGACCACCAAATATATAGACAGGAACTAACGCAAATTCCTTCCTTTTCATTTTGGTCTCATCCACATGATTACTTTATTATCGCGCAATCAAATAGCTCAGCGACTTTTTTTTTAAATATGACACGATTGGAACGAAAATGTAAGCGCTGATAATATAATATGCATTAATGTAAAATGACTTGTTTACACAAAGATTTAATTTTCGAAGAGGAAATACTTTTACTGTTACATAAATGTGTCATAAACCATCGGATTTATGTTTCTACCAAGAATGTGTGTAGAATGCCCCTCGTCCTCTAACTAATGTTCCAAACCCCTCTCCAATATGTACACATTATTTCACGTCTATTCATTTATCGGTCTGTGAATGCAACATATTCACCATAATTGCCTACAATATTAGATAACTTTATATTCGTTTGGACGATTATTGGTTAACATTATTGTGGTTTTAAAAATAGTTTCTTCCACCATTTTTTCAAATAAAGAATATGACTTTTCGTACAAGAATCAGACTGTAATAATTTTTTTTTTATTAGGGTTAACACATTGTTGCAGAACAACATTCAAATAATATGACTACAAACGCTTGTATAATAAATAGTACCTACAAATTCTAATTGACATAATCAAATGTAGCAGAATTCATAAAACCTTTTAAAAAAACAGGTTGTTTGAAACACCATTTTATTCGTGAAGCGACCGTGGGGTGGTTTAACGCAAAAGTTGAAAAACTACTACCATCCTCCGTGCACCCCTTATCCATTTAAAAATTATATCAACAGACAAAATGCTGGAACAGCAAAAAATAGCCCCGAACAACAGATCCCATTTCATGCGAGATGAATCGGAAGTCATGTTAGACAGAGAGAGCTCTGCTTACACATTTTTTATCCTTCGGTGGACAATCGGCTGAGGTAAGTAGACTGGATGCGATCTTCCCGGACATCCGAAAACTTTAAATTAAAATTCCACTCCAAAGCGAGCCAAGACAAACAACCGGGCGAACATAGCGGCGGACTGCCGCTAATTCCGAATTAATACATCAAGTTTCAAGCTCAAAACAGAAGCGTTCTACCAGAACGGGAACCGCAGTGCGAGTAGAAGAGAGCGATTAATTTTCAGTAATCAAAGTAAAAATGCTCTCACCGTGTAGCGAGTCTCAATTAATTAAGTATTGAAATGATTTAACCTTTTAACCAGAAAATATGCAACGTGGTAATATCGATTTCAATAGAAATATAGATCTTAAAGTTAACAGCGAACAATGCATTATAAGACTTTAACACGTCTCTAAAAGATTTGAGAATTATAAACTATACTTGACAAAATAATGTATTCAATGGAGATTATGAATACGTCGTGCTCGTACATAATTAAATTTTAAAAAGATATCTTACGACAAATGTCTACACATTGTTTATTACTGTTATGATTTAAAAATGTGAAAATAATATTTTATACGACGTATCGGATCCACATCATTTTTGTAAAGACTTTAAAGACTTTAAAACATATGAGTGATTTTAAATACATAGCGACAAATACGCGATGACTGCCCGGCATAAATAATACTTGACTAATAATAATAATTCTACGCTGTGTGTTACTCGCATTCAACTTCTTGAATCATAAAACTATGAAAATTAGATAAATAATTCAAAGGTATTTTAAGTATCCTTAAAGCTGCGTATTTATTGGACGGTACTTATTTTTAGTACACATTGTCATATAAATAAGTACACATACAAAGTTATGATTCACGAAATAAAAATAAAATGCGTTGAATTATGAATGACGTATAATTATTATGTAGAAAATACCTTAGAACATTTCAATTTATTTTATATTCCATATTGAAGAACCTACTTCCGTCAGATTCTTTAACTTGTGTGAATGTAGATATGGATGATGATACCCTGTGATGACTCTACAAGGCTTGGTGGAATAGATTTATATTAATAACTATCGAATACAACATGATTACTGAATTGGCAAAGTAAATCTTCCAAAATTGGTTAAATAAACACGTGCCAACATGAAGGTGAATTCTAAGTGCAATAACATTGCGAAAACAGAACCCGATTACGCCACGACTCGAACAAAATAATGCATACATTTCCAGTGCGCAGAGTGGCAAATTGCAACTTCACTGACTGTCAAATACTTAATATTAAAGGAGCCCGCTGTGACAACACGGCGGAAACTTGGTTTGAAAGCTCCCGCGGGAAAGGTGATCCTTTGAGTTTTTTTTTAGTACAAATAACATTATTTTCTGTATATTTTATAATTACTGTTACGAGAAGTATTAATATTAAATTATTTAGTCCAAGCACAAATAAACGTGAATTACGTATAGTTTGTGCCGCTACCAATCAGTCGTCGTTCGATGTAGGAGTAAATAAGTAAGCGAAATTTACGATACTAAGTAGGTACTTACACGATCTACGCTTCTTAATGATTCAAGACACATTAATGGTGGCTACATACCTTCGTAAATATACGAATGAGGAGGCCGATGCGTACACCCCCGCCGCTTCCGAACCACCCCATCGCGGGGAAGGCCCCAAGAACGAACCTTGTATTATTATGTATCGATTTCGCGAGTTTTCGCTAAGCCGATTACCTCATCTGAAGTACTACTGAATAAGAGATCGACCAAATTAATTTAGTGCCGGGTTTCCAAACAAGATGCCGTATTTTATATACAAAATCCTGCGAGCTATTTCTCCTATTTACAAAACACGGGATAGAATTATCGAACTCGGAATTAAGTTCGATAATTATGTAAAATAATGAGGCATTACATAAAAGATACAATACCGACAGGCCTTATATGAATATTATATATTCATTCAAATATAACGAAAATACAACGTTTTTTAACTAAGCATAACATCAACGCAACAATAACAAATAACATGGGCCATTTTCGAAAAAAATATATCTTAAGGGTGCTAGTATACATTGTTTATAGATATAAAAAATATCAAATGATAGGATAAATAAGCGAATTAAGAATCATTCGGTTATATATTTATTAATATTAAAGTAAAGAAATTCAGGTTTTATATTAATAATATGAAGACTTTAGAGTTTTTTTCTAATTTCACCGAATAAATGATGTCTTGTTATACAAGAGTGTTCAGGGTCACCGCTTGTGAACAAACAAGTTAGAATTATTACCGCATCGCAACTGAGGTGAATCGGGGTATGTGCGACATATAAATCATCGACATAAACTTTGAACTGTTCTCAAACTTCGTTAGATGACGCTATGACTTTGATAGAACTTTGATACGAGGATCATTAACCATTTTCTAATTTAAGTCTTCAAAAATCGGAATGTAACCTTTTAGGATAGCTGATATTGAAAGCATTTTATGAAAGTTGGACGAGTAGATGCACTTCTCGCACATTTGGGGTAAGAGCATCTAGTAGTATTATATCTGACAAATTGTTAAAATAATGAAAATGTCTTTACTGATCTGCTTAATGACAACATGAATTAGATATTTTGGTCCTTAATGACGGGTAAAAAGTGCTAACTTCCAAAAAAAAAAAGTGCGACGTGATTGTTTTTGAAATTGATTAATTTTTTTTTTTAAATAATCGAATTGACTACACATCAAAAATATATGGGGTACCATACCAACCACTGAGTAGATGAACTTACCCCACGGCATAAAATATATGGGGTAAGTGTATCTGGTCTTATTGGTCGAATCGTAATCCGCGCAAATACTCACAAAATTAATATATACATCACAAACTACAACTCAAAATAGAGGTACTTATCTAATATCAGCGTCCTGGCACAAAAGATTATCGAGATATACGAAAGATTGAAAAGTCATACACAACTCGCAAGTTGGCATCAAACAACTGTTATAGTGGAATTCAATTTCAAACGTAAATAGGAGAAGTATACGCATTTCCCCCATAGATGCACTTACGCCGATTCACTTACTTCATTTTAAAATAGCTATAATCATGTCAGTAAACCAATTCTGGAAGGCAACAATACACAATTAAAAATTAAACAGATGTCGAAATCACAAGGAGATCGAAATGTCTAATTGTATTACTCATGAATTACAGAATTACCTAAGATTTTAGAGTAGGGGTATTTTTATAATGTCAGTGTAGATTATCATTAAATATGATTTTATATAACCCTAGATATATATTATATAAACGCGTATGTAAAAATTTTCATTCAAAAACTGGATAGGAAAAATAAAACAGACGTATAAATTGAACAACGGAGTAAACATTCAAGATATAGTTTACTTCAGAATGCGCAGGTTTGGGAATTGCTTTGACCACCTCACAAATACAGAACGATGGGCAGGAGTTAAAGTTAGAGTGGCGTAGCCTGTGGACAATAGTGCAGTGACCCATTATACCTATGTCATAAATATACTGTCTACAGGAAGGAGCGACAAAAAATATCTGTAAAAAAAGTGGCTTCAAAAGATTGCTTAGACAAATTTCTAATTTTATGTGCATATACGAGGCGCGTTTTTTAAGAACTATATTTTTATTTAAAGAAACACATCATTTTTACAACACTTTACTTTCTTCGGACGCTACACACCTTAAACTACTTCTCAACATAGTCGCCACCATTATTAAGGCACTTGTCATAGAAAGGTGCCTCCTGGGATGAAAACCACGTCTATACTCCGCCTTTGAGTTCATCATCGTCATCAAAACGCTTCAGATGAAGGAAAAAATTAAAATCACTTGGTGCCAAATCAGGAAAAAACACACTTGGCGATGAATGAATGATTTCATGTTTCGTGCATTCAAAAAACGAATCACGGACCGCATCTCACAGTCAGCGGGCTGATCTATTGTCTTGAACATTTCAACCAAGATGGCCACACTATGTGAACGTTGCATGTGATGAGTCAACAGATGAAGAAAAGCACTACACCAGGAATATCCGGCAACGGTACTTACTTTAAATACGCGCCTCGTATAAAATAATATATAGATTAATCAACACTAGACTAATTTCAAAATTAAGTTTCGTGCGAGTGCCAGATCATTAAGAAACCGCGAAACATCTAGCCCTGCATGTCAATAGCATGAAAAATAAATTGGACATATTGTCCAATATAGCATTTAGATACAAAAAAACTCATATACAATATTTTGAACACACAGCATATTCTTTCGGGGGCAACCGCAGTAAAATAAGTCATAAAAACTGCACTTGCAAATTTCCTAAGTTTTACATTGTTTTATGCAAACTTTTACCTTACCATTACCTTTATTGCAAAAAGATTTTGAAGGCGCCGAATATCGATACCGGTACCTCTTCTACGCTAAGCAAGTGCTCTACCATTTTAGCTTACAGTGCCATATAGTCGTATAAGGATATAATTCAGATTTTGCATATATTTTTTTTAAATTTTGTGTTCTACAATAATTTATATTTACGCGTTTTTTACGAAAATGCGGAATTTTATTTATTTATGTAAGAAATTAAACACTAGATTAGACTTTTTTTAAACAATAATTTAGAAATGCCCTTTACACTAATTGAAAACTAATAAACTGAACTGAACTAAGACAATACAAGCATTATAATAAAGAACGCGACCATAAATTAATTTCTCTCGCGCCACAAAATTGCCTAATATGAAAAATTCTTGCTTATACGAAGTATATTTTCTTATAATCTTATTACCAAGATTGCGGAGACAAATTTAAAAAATATTAAAAATTAATAGAGTTAAATAAATCGTTAAATTGCAGAATTTTCGACGATTTTAAAATACATTGTTTAAGTGAAAACGTACGTTTTTAAATAATATATTGAATTTACTTGCATGCTTTGAGACTTCAGCTACTATTTAAAACTACTAAAAGTTTTATATCAAAAACACAATAATTTCTTATATATAATATTTATATCGATCCTATTAATGCGTGTTATTCGCTTCATATCAGCAATTTGAGCCCCCTTAACGCACATCTAATTCGTACTGTCGTAATTTTCGTTAAAAAATGTCGAAAATATGTTTTCACGCAAATTTTAGCTATAATATTGAGTAATATTGTATTTATTCACAGAACATGTTTTACATTGGTTTTAAAGGAAAACAACGTTTTCTCGAACAAAGTAAACATTTTATGGATATTATTTTGTATGTAGTCACAATTGTTTATTTCGTTTATATTTGACACCGTTGTCTTTTAAACACTAGCTGTTTGTTTCGATTACAATATTAACTAATAAATGCAACTTAACAACTTCATTTACACTTTTTGGTTCCTGTTTAAACAGAGAAAGTAATTAAACTAAGAAATAATTATATAAGGTTACTGAATTTACGGTTAAGAATGAACCAAAAGCTGTAGTCATAAGAAGAAATATAGTCTTTAGACTCTCACTTAACACACATTAATCAACAATCTTAACAACAGTTCCACACACACACACACAAACATAATCGTATGTATATATAATATACAGTTTCCCAAAGACAGTAGCCCTAACGGAACCTTTTTCAGCAAAAATCTTCTGTGGTAACTACACCACAGCATTCGTATGCCAAATGTTGAATTTCAAATAATTTTATTTGACGCTCAATGGATTACTAATGATGTCCCGTAATCGTAGGCTCCATTTAGACCACTGACCAATATATATATATATATATGTGCCCATTATTATGAAAGTAGTTTAAGTCATGTTCCTATCGTTTCGAGATATTTAAAGGTTTCCGTTTGAACTGATTAACAAATATTCTTATATTACATAACACAATGTTTCAAAATATATTTAGTCTACTAGATTTATAATCTGCTTCGACATTTAAATGCCGTATGTAGCTTATTACAAAATTTAGGGTAAAAATTACTTACTCTATTATCAAAATAAACACTAACAGAATACCGTTGAACGTCGTAACAAAACACTGAGTATAACGCTTCAAATTATTCACAATTGTTACAATTTACATAATATTATATTAATTTTAAATAATGTAACGCGAAATAATTGATAAACTCACTTTATCAATATGTTGTATCAATATGTAAGATTACTTAATTAATTTATTAATTCATTTTTCTCATTTAAATTTAAGTTTAGTTTAATGGTATACAATTATTTTCAATTTGATTTATCTACATATTATTAAAAGTAGCATGTATTGTTTTCAAAAGGTTTGGTTAAAAAAAAACATTTTACAACTAATTAAAAGCATTAAGAAATATATAGTACTGCACAAATCTTTCAAAATATTTATTACGTCTATCAATTTATATAATTATACCTTATACAATTTAAATCTAGACAAATCCAAGACAACCAAGATAAATAACATATGTGTATGCAGTTAGTAAAAGTTTCTTACATCCGTTACACACATCACATAATATTCAATGATAGTCTCCTAAATATAATATTCATCTTCCTCACATCCGTTACAGACTCAATATTCAAGAGATAATACCCTAAATCGGTATCTTTTTCACATCCGTTACATATTTAACATATTTAAGACTTAATACCCGAAATATTTACTTTTCTTACATATGTAACATATTCAAGGATAACCCTAAATAAATATTTTTCTTACATTTATTACGTACTTAACATATTCAAGGGTTAATACCCTAAATAGTTGTTTCTTAATCGCCACATAGTAACGCATCCACGGGTTATTACCTTAAATATTATAATAGTTATCCTTATAACGATATTAATAGATACACAGAAATATTAACCATGATTACAAAAGACAATATATTATATTATTAGGAGAACACATTCTTATTGTGAAGTTATAATTATTCAAAACATAGGTCTGTGATATGGAACAACAGATGTATTAATTTGAAAAAGTGTAACAAATAGGTTGGAAAATTTGTCGTCAAAAATACTGCTGGCAATGCACTTTCCCCGGATTGGAAAAGAGATCCAGGTTCGAATCCCGGTAACGCATGAACAATATTTTTCGATGAAATTGATTTTATTTATGTATATCTTTATAATTTATACATTTAATATATTATATTATTAGAAGTCAAGTGCCCAGCGTTACAAGAGTCAATTGAATGTACCATTACTTACTTACAATATTTACATTCTCAATTAGTGAAATCTCTTTATTTAAAGAGACAATTATGGTACATAAAATCGGATCATTAAAAAACTTGCGAACTAGTTACAAATTTAGTAATATAAAATCATCAGAAATAAGTGGTCGACGGTGCATCTCCGTATCGATGTGGTCGACGTCTGCTAATTCGCACACACATCCGGCGTCGCGCCGCCACCGGCACTTGAACCAAATGACTCGGCATTATCCCATACGGTTCGGGCCAGACGGTCCAATTCAAAAGCTCGCCCTACCCAAAGTGTCACGGTGCGGGGTGTGGAGTGGAATGTATGCAAGTAGTAGTGCATAAGGGCGGTGATTTAGAAACAAAATCGAAACCATTTATGTTATCTTTGTTAATAACTTGCATTCAAGTATATTGTCGTAAAATCATAGATGAAAAATAACAAATCTATAAATCAAAAAAAGACTTTCTTTCGAGGGGAGAATGTGTCAACTATTAAAAAAATGTTAAGTATTTACTTTCACGTGGAAATTTCGATTTTATATGTGATCCTTATATTTTACAGAGACGTCTTTTATTTCCTAATAGCTATAATATTTTTATTTACTATGAATGAATATATATTTTTAGTATATTAAAGATGGAAGAAATAAAGCAAGATAACAGAGAGGAAGAACCGAGACAGAATCACATTAACTAAATAATGAAAAACGTAATGGTAACTTATAACCGTTCAGCTGGTACAAAGAACGGGGACAGATTAACAAACATATGCCATTAATTTCACTAACTGAATACTATCATGCCGATTTCCACGGGGTAGCAGAGAGGATAGAGCGCCATATTCACACTCATACATACTATTACATACTCCGGATACACAATTCTTGCCTCATCCATATCTGTATATCTTTAGGCTGTTGATTGTCGAGACCTCTTACACGACCATCTTCCCGGTTACGCCAGGTCATTCGGGGAGGTCTTGTTTCTAGCACTGCATCATTCATGTCGTAGTAACTAGTCACTCTTGAATAATTTAATTATCATAAATGAATGTTTAAGATTCCTTGAACGCATTGAACAGTTTTGCAAAATACGAAAACTTTATTCAAAAACATGATTCACTCGTTTAAATTCTTTAACTATAAAAATACTGTTATTGGTCAACTATATCTGTGTATTTGGCATCGAATATTTATATTTTTTATGCACACGTCAATAGAGTGAGACAAAACAGACTGTTATAAAAATTCACTTTTAAGGTTTAGTTTAAATTATATAAATATATTAACGTACATCGAATTACGTAACGTAATAATACAATTATTTTTTTTTAAATAAAAATGGCGTACACGGATTACATGTCACATTAATATTATTAATATTTTCAAACTAAGCTAATTTTGAAACCTCTGTAGAAAAGTTGCCCTCATATTTAAAACTGTTGTTTTAAAATAGCAAATGTCAATTACTGAATTACATGCTTGGCGATGTTTCAGCAGATTTGGAAAATGAATCAAAGTTTCTCCAAAGTCGAAGAGTCGCACTCAAGTAGTCAACGAGCCGCATGTGGCTCGCGAGACGCAGTTTGCTACCACTGGCCTAGTGTGATAATAACTTTGCATACTTTAATTTTAAAGTCTGCTTTATCTGCAACATGGAATTGCGGAGAAACGTACAAAATGGACCTCTGCAAGGTCCGTAAAGGGTGTGGTAAGTTGGACACAAACATAGTACAGAACGCATATGGCGAAGCAGCATCAAACCACCACTGTACGACGTCAGCCACATGCCGCGACGCAGCTACAGGCCGGCCGTAAGACTCCGCGGCGAGCCACCACTCTCCTCTCGCACCTGAGCCAATCAACAGCATTATAGCATTTTACCGTAAAAATATTATTAATCATTATAAAACGTAATACAATAAATAAACTCATTGCTTTCTCATGTAAGAACCGCTGAGTTCGAATTGCACTAAACACCTTCCTTTTCCGTACAAGTAAACTAAGGTAAATACCAATATATGCGAATACGAATGATAAGCTGAGTTGGTGACGGATCATCGTTCACATACTGAATTATTTTAACCTGATATATAGAAAAATTCACATATCAATAACTTTTATAAAGATGACAAAAAATAAAATATACGCAATCGTAAAAAAAAATGATTTGTTGATATAAATAAAAAAGCATAATATTTTATATAATATTTTTTAATATATCCCCATTGTCGTGAAATTTTCTTAACAAACAAATTAAATGTTTGCCTGCCTACAAAGCGTTTATGTATGTTGGATACTTCATTCGGAAAAAAAAACACATTTTAATGTTCTTTGTGAAGTATCCCACGCGTTTCGTTAAAAAAAATTCTTTGATATTTGTATTGAAGACCGGCAAATAAAGAATTTCAACGCAAGGCGAACACACAACGTACCTTCGCTCAAATTACTGTAAATATAAACGCTGTTGAAACATGATAAAATAAAAAACCAAATACAAGCCGAGAACTCGGTTCAGGAGGTCTGTGCAGTTTTTAATTTCCTACCGAGTTTCCGGCCATCGAAAAACCTGTCTGGCATTTTACACCAGACAAATTCTTTTATTTTAAGAGTCATTTATATTCAAAGACAACTACTGATTTATCATCGAATTAAGATTTAAACATTTAGGCAAGAGTCTATTATTATTAGGAGAACGCATTCCTATTGTGAAGTTGTAATTATTCAGAAAAAAAGTATGTGATATTTTTAAAAACAAAGTAGATGGCTTTCAAATAATGGAACGACAGATGTATTCATTTGAAAAAGTCTAACATATAGGTTCGAAAATTAGTCATCAAAAATAATGTCACTGTAGCATACTTGGATAATGCACCTTCCCCGGTTTGGAAAGAGATCCAGATTCGAATGTTCGAACAAAAATGTAGAATAATAAATTGGTCAATTTCGCAAATATTTATTTCAAAGTACGTAGACTTTAGGATTTTTTATTTCTTTAATATCGTAAACCTTCGCAAATCTTACTAACTTTTATTTATCGACCTTTGCAAGGTAAAAGGCTGCGTACGTAGTATATTACTAGTATATTCGTATTAGTTGGAAACTGAACTACACCTAGTAATAAATTGCATGGATGTGTGTGTGTATGAATGCCGCACCGCCACACGTGAATGCGTATCTGTGGTCGTGTGTGTGTAGGGGTATAAAGGGCGACGCGCGTCAGGCGCACGCTCTATCTCTCTGCGAGTCCATCGGTTTTATCGTTTAACTTGTACTAGTGACATACCTTGTATCTAAATTGTATAATACTGTAATAAACGTATAATTATCACAAAGAGTATATCTTGAACCCTCACATTTACGAGATGTACACTGAAGACGTACATAGAAGACAAGTACATAACGATATATTTGGTTGTTACACACCTATAAACCTTTTGGGCTAAATACATAATAAAAATGCGATACGAAAATTGATTGGGAGGTCTAATCCCAACTTTAAAAACGTCATATTTATGCATTTATTTCGATAAATTGAAATATTTTATTGATTCCAAATTACATATTGAAAAAAATTTAAGTTGATCAAACTTCGAACGGTTATTTAGGGATATTTTGGCGATTTTGCGACAAAGCAAAGATGTATAGAGTGGGTCAATTACGCAAATAATTTTTTTTCGAAGTACGCATACATTAAACTCAACATGATTTTGTAAATATTTCATACAATAAGATTTTCCGTAACGGTACAGAATTTGGGCATACGCCTTGAATATTTCGACTCATAATTTAATCAGGAATCTATCCAAATATTATAATATTGGAATAGCTTTATTACAACCTGTATTTAAATGACGCAACGAATTATGACGAATCACACCCTCTCTATAAATGAGACAACGCCACTCAAGTCTAAAGTATCTGAACATGCCAGTTGATATTCTGAAGAAATGTTGGAATCGATGTTATCTAAAAATATAAATACTCTTTTGGTATTTTTTAGACTTCCTTGACATTCATTTTCAGTAATACATTTCCCGCCTTAAAAACATTCAAAAGACATCATATTCGTAATAATACAAAGATACACGTGAAGCTGTGTCAATTACTACGGTTCCCATTCAGTAGCGACGCCCCAAGGACTTGCAAAAAAGTCATTAAATATTAAAATTAATACTCTGCTCGCGGAGAAGGCTCGCGAGAAGAGCAGAGAGCGAAGAGTACCAACAACCAGTGACGGCTCCTTTGATGGAGCACTGAGTTACTAATAAAATAACATAACGCAGCGAATTCAACATAAAATATCCAATAAAGCGACGCGGTCGGATACTCATACCGCGTGCATTTTCACAAGTGTCCCGTTATTTAAATATGGTACTGGAAAAGTAAGCGAGACCGCAGAAACAAACGACAAATGACAATTTTTATTGGTAAATTCACGAGATGACGAAATAGAACTCCGGAACATTTCTCGCCCACAATTACTGCTCCCGGTCACGATTGTTCGCTACATGTTTAAATAAATATTTTTTTAATAGATGTGACTGTTTGATTTTATTTATTTATAATGGTATATTTGGTCTTTTTAGCTGTTTTATTTAGAACGGATATATTCACATGTATCTAAAGCTGTTTCATGCACATTGTTACTTTTTCTTTATAGAATGATTCAATTCGTAATATTCCCAAAAACGAACTTATTAAAAGTTAAATAATAATAATAATAATGGATAATTTGTACAGCGCCATTTTGGTAAAAACTTTCACCTCAAGGGTGCTTTACACAAACTGTTTATAGTTCTACAATTATCTTTGTTTTTAAAATAAAAATTGTTATTTTCACTTATGGAAATGACTTTTTGAAAAGGAGCGTTTTTAGTTTCTTCTTAGAGTCTTAAATATACTGTTTCTTATTTCCACGCTTTTGGGCCTGCCATCGCAAATGCCCGTTCACTAAATTTAGACTTATGGCAACGGATGGTTGGTTCTACGACCCTTCCTGCAGCTGAAGTAGAGGTGACTTGAGAGTTTGACGTCTACTATTCAAATTATCTGGGATATAAAGTTCTTGAAGATACAGAGGCGCCATGTTGTGTGTCGCCTTGTACATCAACCAGTATAATTTAAATTCAACTCTTTCAGGGAATCGGAGCCAATGTAGCTAATGTACAAGGGATGCTATATGAGAGAATTTAGAAACTCCATATATTATCTGTGCAGCCGCATTTAGAATAGATTGTAATCTATCAATCTGAAACATTAGCAAGTTCGATTCTGGGAATACTTATATCATTAAGGCTTCCTTTCAAAGCTAATCCATCTTTTCGCATTTTTTACAAAAATATACATTTTTATTTTGTAGATATTACACACACTACATTAGATATTTGTATCGGTTTATCAAATATAAATTAATAATAAAAACTCATATTTTCATAAAAAAATGAGAAAAGATGAATTAATTTTGAAATGGGCCACTTAAAAACAATTGAGGCATACATAGACCTGTAACGACTCGTATACAATCTTAAACCCTAAAAAAGTAATCTAATATCTCGGTGTAATAATTGATCAACATCTAAAATGGCATAGTCACATTAGCGAATTGATGAAAAAAATAAGAAAATGAATTTATATATTCATAAGATTAATTAAAAATGTATATTTTGCTATTGTTCACCCACTAATCCGGTATGGAATAATTGGGTAGCGAGGAGCGTACAATAACATAATGAACTCGGTAGAAATAACACAGAACAATCATTAAAGTAATATTTTTTCAAATATCTACATTTTCAACACAAACACTTTACAAAATTCCCATTTCCCAAAATAGAAAACATTTACAAAAATTCTCAATTAATTACCTAAGGAAAATAACACTGTTAAATTTGAAAAATGCGTATTATTAAGATTTAAAAATCCCTAAATATAACATCAAACACTATCAGAAAAATTTTATATACTTAGGGATAAAAAACTTCAATAACCTCCCTACACAAATTAAAAAGATAAAGGATATAAAATAACGTCAGACTATTAGATAATAAGAAGTACACTATTAGATAATAAATAATATTATAGATTACGAATGTATAACTCTCTATATAATATTAGTGTAACTCTCTCTCCAAGCGCAAGAGCTAGTCTCTTTGGAGAGGCAAGGTATATTATAAAAATTGTAAAAAATTTCAATATAATAAAATATATATATATAGAATAAACCTATCTACGCAAAATATATTTCTGTCAGGAGTTCGTTTGACATCCAATATTTTTACTCAATTTGTTATGTACCTATATCACTAACGTTAAGCCAAAAATTATCAGAAATGTGTTTTGACATTAAAGAACTATTAATTAGAATTAATTCATTACTAATAGATATTTAAATTTCACATACGAGTACCATACTATTGTGGTAGTCTTTTTATATAAATTCATATGTACTTATTGTACATGTAGAGAAGTAATAATTATATTTTTTAAAAGTACACAATTATCAAATTATATTTTTTCAAAATATGCAGCGAATGATTTTCCTGGCGAACAATTATGGGCGATCATCTCTTCCTGAATCCGATGAAATACGCCTGTGCGACGACTCCAAAATTCATTTATTAAATTAGAGCTATACAGTCAAGCAGCAGAGCATCAGCACATGACATTGTCACTCTTCTTCTTTTCTATTTTTTTTTACATTATTAATTTATATATTATTAATACTACGATGCAGATGATACTTTGACAACGACGCCAGCCACCACTGACACCACTGTCTACCTCTCTCATATTTTTCTAATACGTATACGACTTCTTCGTGAATATTTTCTCAAAACAATGTTCTCAAAAATGTGAGTGTTCTCAAAACAAGTCATTCAAATTATTGAGTATTTTAAGGACATTTAATTATTACAACTCAAACAACCGGTTCGACAAAAGAACTAAATAAACAAACAATACATAATTAAGATGACACATCTGGCGTTTGTAAGAAGCTATGAAAAAAAAATGGACTACACGTAGACGCCTCAAAAACGAAGTACATGGTCAGTACACGTCCACAAGAGGCACACCCAAAATGTGTGCGCAGATCACCATGTATATGAAGGGGTTGATAATTTTACGAGTACATATCCTGGGCTCCATTTAATTATTGATCAATTATGTCATCGAAGCAAACTGCTGATATACAAATTTATAGTAAGACTTATGATTGTGGTGCCTGACTCAAATTGAAGAAAACAAATTAGCAGTCTTTGAGCGTAAAATATTAGGTGTACCCAAAAAAAAATACGAATTTTACGTAAATAATTTTAACGGTCAGTTATGACTTATTTGTCATATAGATCTTTTGGTAGTGTTTAATGAACATTTGAAGAGTACATCGCGAGCATAACAGTTAAAAATACAAACCCAATTCGCAATGCAGGACTTCGTTACGAACAAGTTATTTTTACGCTATTGTGTGAATATCACCAAAAAAAAATTGGTAACCACACCAACCAAAAACAATTTTGCTATCTATGGTGAAGCTTTACTAGTTCAACAATGTTAAAAATGGTTCAAAAGAATTAAATCAAGACATTTTTGTTTTGAACACAAGTATAGAAGTGGAATACCAAAAATCATCGATTAAGATCTCTTAGCTGCAGAAATGGAGGCCAATTCAGAGATTTCGATTAAAGAATTAACAAAGAAGACCAGGATTTTCATGGCCCAACATACAAAGAATTTTGAAAAAAATAGGAAAGGTGTGGAAACAAGGAGTGTGGGTATCGCACGGAAAAAGCGACGACAATGTGCAGCCTCATATTGCGAGAAAAAATAAATGCTCTCGAATGGAAAACTGTTGATCACCCTCCATATTCTTCTGATTTAACGCCATTTGTATAGATCTTTACAACATAATTTAGGTGAGAAAAAATGTAATAGGATCAGTGAAGTGAAAACAGCCCTCCCTCAATATTTTAAATTAAAGCATGTAAGGTTTTACAAACGAGGGATTAAAAATTTACCTGAACGATGGAAGAAGGTTGTATCTATCGATGGAGCCTATTTTCTTGAATAATATTGTAAAAAAAAAGATATTTAAAATAAAATGCATTTCATTAACAAAAACGTCATTTTTGGGTACTCCTAATATTAATAAAAATCTATGGACCTAGGACTAGAAAATTGAACTTACAGAATAAAAAAAAAGTCATAAGCTCGAAAATTTGATTGAGCAAGAAACAATTGTAAGATTCTGTAGGTCCCAAAGACTGGAACGGGCTGGCCACGTCAAAAGAATTCCAGATAACAGGACACCAGAGATCATGACCCCGACATGATACCCCAGTGGAAGCGACCTAGAGGCAGGCCAAGGAAGAGGTGGGCTGACTGTGAAAGAGGACTGGAGCAGGATGGGAGAGTCCGGGAACTGGACAAGAATGTTCAGAGATAAGAGTCGGTGGAGAGCACCTGTGGAGGAGGCCAAATCCCACCCTTGTGGACGTGTTGCCGTGGAAGAAGAAGATGAAACGAAAGATAATAATAAAATAAAAAATAATCATGTAAAAAGATATACAGAAAAAATCTATTTATCGAAAATATATTTTAGTTGCTACCTAGATTCGAACCTGGACTTTTTCCTATCAGGGAAAATGCCTTATCCAGTTTCGTCATATCAACCAAATAGGTTTAGGACAATTTTTTTAACTTATACGAGCATCATATAACTCTTTCAAATTGATACATCTTTATTCCATTTTTAAAAGCAATCAACTAAATTTTTCGATAAAAAGATTTTTTCCGTATATCTTTCCGGTCGATTCATTTAATTTGTATTAAAAATGCCACAGAAACATGTTCTGAAAAATTGCAACTTCACAACAATAATGTTTTCTTTGTAAAAAGATTAACTACGGCAACATTATTTGCCTATCCCTAAGGAAATATGTTGAGGCATTCATCACCTTGTCCTTCGCGCATTATTGACAAAGTTATTGTGGCGTTAAGTATGTATAAATATATCAAATTAATATCAAAAATAAGGTTAGTAATCATACCTAAAAATTAATTTCAAAATTTTTGAAAAAAATATTTTTGTTTAAAAAGAAAATATTTATGAAAAAAGAAAATACTTTTGTTTTTTAAGATCAGTAATATTAATTTTGGGTTGTGGTATATGATAGACAAAAATAACTATGAGTTTATCGAAAATCATATATTAAATAAAAATCAATATTCTTATTTAACAATCTCTATTTATGAAAATTAAATATACGATTTTTATTTATTATAAATTCTATGTTACACAAATCAAGTAATTTGTGGATTTTTTTTGTGTTCATTTTATTCTTATATTAAAGTAAACAGTATATGTAATATAACATTATACACAAGTGTAATTAGGCAGCGTTGGTATGATTTTCGTAGCAAAAAGTAATCGTAGCTTTATATGCAACGTTCGTTGCAGATTTTATTACAGTAAATCGATTTTGTCGATTTTAATGCTGATCTCCTGAGTTTTGGACATATATATTGCGACATATCAAGCTCTATATATCATGGCGATACAAAAACAGTAAACTGAGTAATAAAATAAAAAATTACGCAAGGCGGAAGCATATCGAATTTTAAATTTAATATGTCACATGTCAAAATGATACAGCGGCAAAGATTAATAGTTCTCATTTAGAGTGAAATAGTTCTGTGGAATCTGTGAGGATATATATACTTGTTATATATACCAGATTTATAGATAACTGTTTCTACTAGTGTTATAGTGTTATATTTTATAAAAAATCAGATTCCAAAAATAAAGTTTGACAATTATTTACGAAATTGTTCAAATAAAATATTAAATCAGATACTGCAAAATATTATCAAAGAAATGAGGACACAGGGGAATAAATAAAAATTACATGTAATAATGAATATATTAAATACTCGTAAATAAACATAGTAGATTGCAATAGATTAATGATCTAAAAATATTGGAAACATTTTTTATATATACACATTTTTTATATCTATTGCAATTTGAAAATGACCTTAATGATCTAAAAATATTGGAAACATGACAAATTATATAAATATATGATTAAATTAATTTATTTTTATATACTTTATTTATTTCTAATTATTGTAAATTATCCAATTTAGACCAACATTGTTTATATAAAAAACAGATTAGATCCCAAATTATTATGATTATTTTCCAATTAGTAAATCGAATTTTCTGAGAAACCATGATTATTTAAACATTTCAAACGCTTTACATTTTCTAACATTCAATAATCACAATAATAGAATTAAATCTAAAGTATATCGAAAAACAATAATTAACCACTAGTCTTATCCTAAAAATGTTTTCAATAATTTTGTAGCATTAAGGTTATTTTCCATATCTTACCCTTCCATCAAATTAATTTTATAAAGCCAGGTATTAAAATTATTTATTAAATAATTCTCATAATTAAACTTTTGAAACAAAAGATAAGAATTTGATATTTAGTTTTTATTACTCTGACGAAAGAAAAGTATTTTTCCGAAACCGATTGGCTTATAAAAAAAACTTATGTGGTTAAACACAAAGTCCATTCTATAATTTTATTATTAGGGGTACCAGTCGAAAAAGTCGCATTTTAAATAAAAAGGCAAATATAAATTTAAATCATTTATTATTTGAAAAAATTTATATTATATATTCCCCATTACTTTCTAATACAGTCTTCCATCTATTTTCAAGCATTTTTATGCCCTTTGAATAGAAAGTTTCTGGTTTCGACTGGAAATAGTCGTCAAGGGCAGATTTTATTTCGTCTAAGTTGTTGAAATTTTTTTCCCGATAAAAAATGCTGTAGGGATCTAAATAAACGGTAATCTGATGGGGCTAAATCCGGTGAATATGGGGGGTGATCGATTTGTTTCCAGCCAAAGGCGTTTATTTTTTTTCGAGTAATCGCTGCAGTGTGGGGTCTTGCGTTGTCGTGTTGAAAAAAAACTTTGTGTTCTGCGTGCATTCTGGGTCGCTTAACTTTTATTTCGACGATTTTTTTCAAATGGCTTTTACACTCGACCAGGAGTATCCGAGTGTGTCTGCAATCTACTGAATTGATTTTGTTGGATTTGCTTCGACTTCACACATTAAAATGTCATCATCCACTTTAAAGACCTTTTCTTCTCGAGGCTGGTTTTCCGTATCAAAATTCCCACTCTGAAATTTTTTAAACCACTTTTGCGATTGGCGAATGGATATCACATCACCGTATATACTGCAAATTTTTTCTGCAGCCTTCATCGCAGAGTTTTTTGGTGGAACTCGTAGATCAAGCAATTGCGCACAAAATTCTTATCTGGTATAAACCCTTCCATTTTAAATGTATCGCTAACAAAAATAAAAATAACTTTCGAAAGATGATCTCCAAATGTTAAGGAACAAAAGTAATATATATTACGTGCTGACGACTCGACGAGACGGACGCGACTGAGGATCAAACAAGGGCCATACCGAAATGCGACATTTTCGACTGGTACCCCTAATATAATTGATTGCATTTATTATAAATAAAGTAAAATACTAGATACAAAAAAAAATTATAATGAAACGACAGAAAATCTACAGATATACTGGGTATAACATCCCTAGTGCGCAATATTAAAGGGATATATACTATTAAAAATATGTTTTGAAAACGCGCTTAATCTTAAGCATATCATTTTTAAATCATAGTTTAACGACTATTTCTATAAATTGAAATACTCTATTGATTCCAAATTACATAATAATAACGGAATAAACAGTCATCGAACATCGAGCGGATATTTTTTGTTAGATGATTTAAGACCTGAAACAAACATACAGAAAATAATAAAAATATATATTTCGTAACGGTACGTAATTTGTACACACTCCTTATTTCGACTCGTAATTTAGTCAGATTTCCACCTATAAAATATTACAAACTGGATCTGTTACACTCTGTATATGATAGCTAGTGCCCAATACACAAAGCAATACACAAAGATGTTTTTTAAACGTGAAACATACAATTTCGACTCCAATAACTCCGGTCCACCGTCACGAGCATTATAAACCTCGGTAGCATGGAGAACAGAAAAACTCGACCGACCAATTATAACGCTAATGAAAAACGAAGATCTTGCAAGCGACAGTACTGTATAAAATATGTGCAAAACTTCAGTCAAAAAATATTATATAATAATTTGACAAAAGAGTCCGTTAAGTATTTTAATATTCTCTGCAATAGAATTTGAAGGGCCCAATCGTAAAGCAGGTAAGGACGCGTGCAAAACGCTGCGTATTATTATTTTCCAGGGGGTGTTCAATGGGCAGGAATGAAAAAAAACGAAAGAGGAGAATCTCGCGGGAGAACAGGAAACGGAGTATGAGCGAAGGAGTGCTGAAATAGACAGAGATGCCAGAAAAACTCACAACTTCCGGCGTGGGAAGCCTAAAATATTGTTTATAAAATGATAAGGTTAACGAAACACTCGCAGACTTTCCTTAAGCAGGCGAAACGGAGGAAATGCCCTAATTACTTCAGACATTTTTCACAGTTTTTACGTTCATAATTCATGTATTGTAATAAAAATAAAGTACCCTTAATCCAGTTCTAAAAATTAGAATGTTATTTATTTTAATGTCTGTTTAAATTGAGTGATTTTTGGAACCGATGACGCGTCGGCTTTTCAAAATTAAATAATAAATATTTACAACTTTCCCCTGAACCTGTCGGCACAAGAAGGAACAAACAAAGAAAGGAAAGAAATGGACGGACGCGGAGAACGAGACAAACACAGGCGGACGTTTGTTGCTGGAAGCGGAACACACATTTGAGAGCAATTAAAAAATGTTTATGGAAAAATTCAAAAGCACTTTGGGTAATAATACGACGGTGGATTGGTACCGAAGCTTTGCCGGTACCGAGAAATGGAGGGGAGGTTTATAGCAGTGTCAGTCGAACTGTGGTCCGCATAAAAATTGTTCGGAAAAGGACGACCGATTCGAAGGCCGCAGGCAGCAGGCGCTGTTCAACTGTTGACGTCATCAAATCCCTCAAAGTGGCACTTAGCATTATTAGTTGTGGGATCAAAGTGCTCCGGGCGACAGGCGGCGGCGCAAGCTGCATCGATTATGCTCAATACGCCATTTATAATACCATTGCTTGCTTTTCCTACATTTTCGCTAAATAAATATTATCACAATATATATATATATATATATATATATATATAATTATATGAATTTGATTCCCCTCAAACGTTTGCGTTTTCGCAAATATAACTGGATGTAGTCGTATTCGTGAGAACATTAAACCGGATATCCTTTACGGTTGCATTAGAAGCCATTAGCAAGGATGCAACTAGTTCCATACACGGATCTTAAATGTGCAGGTAGAAAGAAGTACATGAATAATGAGTATAATATAATAATAGCTTATTAAATGACTAAGGCATTATGTTAGAATAAATCGTACTATTACGTTTTTCGTATTTCCCGTGAACATAATGTATGACAAGTGTGACAGATTCCAAGATGCGTTAGATTCGTGGATACGCACACATCGTAATTCGTTACATCAATAAAATAATTGAGAAACCTTTTTAATATCAAAAGTTGTTTATTTTTTAAACATTCAAACTTTGTTTTTAAATTAATTTAAAAATTGTTTCTGACATAAGATAAAACACGAATGAGATAATCAAAGGAACTATCGACAGCAAACTCTTAAATTGATGTATTCCTGAAATCTGACCCCTCAACCGATGTCAAATAAGTGGACAAAGGTAATGATAAATTATAATATTAAATTAAATAACAATAACTTTGTATGAAACCACGAAATTTATTATACGCCAACCGGTTTCGCTTATTTCAATCTTTATCAGGGCGTATTTAAAACTGATCATAAATACAAAAAGAGTGCACTTATATATACATAAAAAGGAAAATATAATATAAAATTACACGTGAAAGAGAGAGACAGAATACATATATAGTTAAATAGAACAACAAGGGAGACATAATATAAAATTATATACAAAAGAGAGAGACGGAATACATATACAGATAAACAGAACTTTAAGGGATGGTACAATACAGTCTTAATGGATATTAAGTTGATTTTAAAGAAAACATACCTAATATGGGGCTAATGGATAAATTAAGAATTGGCATACCACTATTTATGTATTCTGTCTCTTTCTTTCGCATATAATTTTATATTCTGTCTCCCTTGTTGTTCTATTTAACTATATATGTATTCTGTCTCTTTCACGTGTAATTTTATATTTTATCTCCCTCTTTATGTATATACAAGTGCACTCTTTTAGTATTTATGATCAGTTTTAAATACATCATGGTGAAGCTTGAGATAAGCGAAACCGGTTGACGTATAATAAATTTCGAGGTTTCATAAAAAGTTATTGTTATTTAATTTAATATTATATGTCGAAACACAAAGTGATTGCTTGTACGAAAAGGTAAAATATAATAGATATGATGTCCAGGGATATTGAATGCATCGCCGATATCACAATAAAATATTGAGCAAATGCGAAAATGTCGCCGACTAACATTCCTCTCGTGTAGTTATATTTTCTTTCTCGGAGCCTTCCCCCGGCGTATAATTGCCGACGGAAGAAGAGTTCACAAAGGCGCGGCAGCGTTATTATTATTATTGTACATATTTTTCATACGTGGGAAGAAGTTTATACTATTCACTCCGCTGCGGCAGAAGAAATTGGAAGGGATCGGTAACGTGGTAACCGGGGCTTACGTGTTGCTACCCACAGTGTTAACATCAAAAGATCTGCTACCTGGCGAGTGCGCGGAACGCTTCTTCCTGCGAGGAGGCGGGGGACGAACGGGAATATATCGCACACATCGTTCTTATTCAGTTTGGTAAAGAATCGTAAAAAATCGTTAATAAATGAAAATTCCCAATTATTGGTGCTTATTTGTACTGAGTGATTCAAGTGGGATTTGCACGTGGAACGCGTATTTGAGTCCATCAACATCAAGTCGATTTAACATTTTTTACTAAATAATTATTATTATTAGATCAGAGATCTGAAAGTGAAATAAATTCTGGAATCTCTTTTTTTAAAATTGCCAATTATATTGCAGCTCAAAAATCTACATAATCTACATAATATTTAAAAATCTACATAATATTTACGTTTTTTTTATTTGTTATGAAGTTCTTCGGTTGGGCAGGTATATCCGTTTACTGGGAGTCTCCGACTGTATTAAGTATGAATAGTCCTTTGATGCCTGTTAGTGTGTCAAAAGACCAGAGATTTCAAAAGATAAGCCGGAATATATATTTCTGTCCGATTTGTGTTTCCCGGGAATTATTTATACATGGTGGTTTGTTTGTCCAGGGGTTGTTTTGACAAGAATTCTTAAAATGCAAATACTTATAGAAACCTATCTATTAATACATCGAAGCGTCTTCTGGGGGTAGCGGACGCGTAATCTTATTCCGGAGAAATGTTTGTTTGGTATTAAGTGAAGTAGATATAATGCAAAAATTTATTATATTAACAGAAAAAAATCGGCTTTTTTAGGTGCTGCGAGCATGTAGTAAGGAGTTATAATGTTATAAGGAATCATATTTTTAAAGCATTCCTTTTAAATCATTATTTACCAGCACCGCGTCTGTCAAGAATCCGACTGCGTCGAACGCAGAATGCCCGAAAAGCGTAAATATACATAAATACTGTTTACCTGTGATTAAGTTGAACACTGCACTACTAGTATCCAAAAAAATTTAATTTTGAGGAAGGAAAGAAATCTATTTTGTGCGCATGAATGATATAAATGACGAGTTAAAAAACCAAGCTAAGAAAATTGTCAATTAATCTGCAGAAGAGATATAAATATATACGCTCAATTTCACAGAACATACTACTTATTTTAATTAATTTAATTTAGTAGCAAAATATGAGGTTAATGTATAAATTATAAAGTATATTAAAAATATAAAACGCCAATTATTAACGTATTTACTTATAAGACAATACTATACTACAGTTTTAGGACAATAGCAAGATGGTGTGATAGATCAGAATCGACACTTGGCGACTCAATTTTTTTCAATTAATTCAATAAGGTCAAATTTACTGGAGTACCCGGCGAATATTACATTAACAATATTTTAATATGTCCAAGAACACATACATGAAGCATTTCTACATAGTAACACATATACAACTTCCAAAAAAATGTGATAGATATGGAGGTTGATTGGGTGGAATGCTGAACGTTACATTGTATAAAAGTGATCATTTAAGCCAGCCGAAGACCGGTCGCAAGCCTTGTAATACCCATACATTCATACTTCCCATATAATATAATAGAAATAGCTTCGTATCTATGATATATCTTTAATTTGTTTATAAAACATATTATATGTTAAAACAGAGGATGAAAGTAAACGATACTAAAATATTATTTATTTTTGCTCTCTGCCTCCGGATGACGAATAGCAAACACGGTATGTTGGTATGACATCGTCAATATAGCCATAATATAACTTAATATAATGTTCAAAATTCAACTGAATGTATCATACACAGTTTCAAACATATTTATAGCAAATTAACGCTACAATAAAACTAGTTCTATATATCACGGAATACTATAAGGACTATTATGAAATAACCTTGATTTATACGAATATTTAATACAAAAAGAAATTTGATTATATTTCGTTCTTGGTGACTCAAGAATAATTAGTTGGTTAATAACCTACCCAGTGCAATTGGGCCCCTGACATATTATATCCGCGAATTGACATTGCGGCCGACCATTACAACCCGTTCGTGTCACCGCTTCCAGTTTCCGGCGTCCCCGCGACCGGAAACGCTTTCAGCGACTGTCCACGCCTAGCCGCACAACAAAAGACACGAAAAATCGCCGCTTACAGTATATCGGTGCCATTTCTATTGTTCCGCTAAATACTTGGGACAGTTATCGCTAATAAACAATGGCGTATTCGCACCAATGCAGAGCTTTACGGGATCTTCAAACAGCCCAAAATAGTGACAATTATCAGTTATAACAGACTGAGGTGGGCCTGGCTCTATTTTGAGAAGAGAATTCTAAGACTATCTATAAAGTGATCGAAGGAACCCCGGGAGAAACTCGACAACTGGGCTGTCTTAAGGCCCAGTTGTGCGATTGGTGAAAAATTTCAACTAAATGTAATAATCAAAATAAATTAATTTTACCATCCAATAAAACACCAATAGATAATAAATGTAATCGTTTTTTAAAAATAGCGGACTCTTCTCAGCTGTTTCAAAAGACATTCAACACATTGATACTTTGAAAATTACAGCATACGACAATGAATCATTCAATATCCCGCTATATTAGTGACGAGAGTTCGTCCGATGATAATCTCGCTGTTTAATTTATATTAAAGAAGATTTTTCGTCATCAACGTGACAGATTTCGAACGCAGGAGTGAATAAAGCCACGGATAAAGCATAAAATTGTATGTATTGGTGATTATTAATTAATATTAAATAAATTTGTTTTGGTAAAATTTGTAGATATTTGATGAATATTCTCCTTGCTACACTATTAGGCAGAATCGACTTTGACAGTAGTAAATGTGACTTACGAACAACCCGTAAACCTTTTTTTTACCACAGGCGATGGCAAAAAATTACTCTAGTAAAATTTTACTATGATTAAAATTTACTACTGACCATACAACCGGCCGTAAGATTGGCAGACACAAGACAGATGCAGATAGATTGGCTCCCCAATGATGATAGTGATGTATGGCCAGAGCATATGTAAAATATATAAGTGCGATAAAGACGAGAGTGTGTGTCAATACAGGAATACGTTACAGGATAACATTATACGTACGTTGGGGACATTCGTGAAAATTATTAATACATAATAAACTATTTTAATCAAAATTAAATAACTGTTACGATTGCAAATGCAATATCGATTGCCGCGACCGGTGTCCGCGATCTCTTTAGCACGCATGGGCACAGGTTTAAAATATTTCTGGGGAATATTTGAAATGGGAATCGTGGTCAAATTTAGTTGGTTGTTTATAATGTTTTGGTTAGTTTCACATGCTTTATTTATTTCTAATGATTCTAAATTATCAATTTAAGACCAACATTATTTATACGCAAAATAGACAATCCCAAATTTTTATCAAAAGTATGATCATTTTCTAACAAATGTTAGAAAATTCTGAAAAACCATTATTATTCATACATCTCAATTGCTATTTGACTCGTATGTTAAAATTTCGACTTGTTTTACCAATATAGAAAGCAGTACAATCTTCACAGCTAAGTTTATAAACACCGAAAATATTAAATTTATCATCTCTGTCTTTGGAATTTATGAGTAAATTTCCAATATTATCATTTGTATAAAAATGGATTTTAAACAGAAATCAATCGAAAATAAAATAAACTCAGAGTGTCTTCCATGTGTTTGCAAATCTCGGAAATCTTTAAGTACTATTATGTACTTGTGTATTCGTCACAAATGAAAAATGAATGAGAAAATCATATCATATTTAAAAAAATGACAAATTCCTTTGAAACTGCATACAAGAACTTTTTGTTCTGAAGTTACCTCTTTTTAATTAGTTAACTTTTTTACTCAAAATAGTAAAATCTACGGTCAGATATTTAAAAAAAAATGTAACATTGCAATGCTGCTGTGAGGTGATTTAAATTAATATGCATTTATAAAAATAAAATAAAAAGTGATTTAACTTTTATATTAGGTATTTAAATAATTATATTATACCTACGTTAGGTATAATAATTATTATTTCACTGTGATCGGTTATCAATATTAAAAAGTCAAATAATTTTTCTTGACATTAGGTATTAAAAAATGTTTTTAGTGTTTAGTTTGTGATATTTCATATATGGAATATGATCCAGCAGCTCATAAAAAGCGACGCTTAGATAGAAAAAAGAACAAAAATGGAAAGCTCGGTAAAGTAACGACAATAAACAAGTACGTAGAGAAAATGTTGATAGAATGGAAAATAGTCACGCGCAATAAAGATGGGAATAAATTCATACTAGATGTCCAGCTGATGTTCTATACTACGACAATACATGAGCATCATGGAGACTGGAATTCTTAAAAGTGTCTCCTCGTCAGTTGAGGAAGTGGCGAACTTTGTTAGAAAGAATTATTGTTTATAGAAGATCTGGAACCCTCTACGTGCTTACAATGTCGAATTTCTCATGTTAAAGTGTAAATAATGTGTAGTAAACTAGTGTTATTATTATCTGAGACCTCCCCCATACATGTGAGATAGGCATTCCGACACGAAACCTTATCGACCCACAGACTGAGTCTAGCTGGTGGCGTGGTGCGCTGGCTTTCCATCCTCTGGTGACGGCGCACGACGTAACATGGCGATAATGATGAATATACGACAACGTCATATATTCACTTTTCGCGCCCGTCCCATGACGGGTTTTAAATACTAGTTTGAAGAGAAACGTATACATTTAAAACCGACACAGATTCAACAGTATAAAAGGAAAAACTAATATAATTTTCCCGTTTTAAAAGTTCCACAGTTGAAACAAAAAGTAATCGCAAAGGTTTAGGTTATTATTCCGAAAATATTTCCCACTGCCCACCCTTCCAGCCTATTTTTATTTGGTTATGTGTAAACATGTTTTACTTGATCCACGCGATACTGCTTATACGGGAGAGCGAGCACGACGCGGCCGTAGTGTGTGTATGTATATGTCAGTATGTGTATGTGTGTAAATGAACGTGCATGCGTTACAGCTAACCACTGTTTTTATGGATTCTTTTCAAAAAAAATACCGAGTTCCAATAACATCAACCGTTCCATTGAGCCAAAGTTCAGAGCTTTAATCAAAAGCCCGCATCGGTAGCGAGGAGAGAAAATAATATCTCGTGAGGTTTTAATCATGGAATAATGGAGCCTGTATCGAAGGAGTATATTTATAAACCCTCCTTCATTTCGGCACAAAATACAATATATTAAGATTGCACCCACATAACGCTAAAACTCCACGCTCTTAGAATAACAACAGATATCATTCGATGTATACATCAAATTGACATAATTGAACTCTAAAGTTTTGAATATTTAATAAAATAATTACTATACAGAAATGTGAATTTGTGAATGTTGACAACTTGCTACGATTGCATTTACGATTTACACTACATGAACTATTGGAACAAAGTAAAAATATCAGAGAGACCTTTGTTGTTTCGAAACCCGGTCAACAAAGTTATGAAAATTATCCTTTCCTGGATATGTGTCCTATTGGAAATTTCATTACATTTAACTTCTGAAACATATTTTAAGGGTACATTTAAAAATTAAACAATTAATTCCAGTCAATGTTTTTTTATATTTAGTTCACAATTTGTGGCTGATTACGAAATGAATAATTTACAAAGATACAAATAATTAGTACATTAATATATCGATTTAAGATAGTAGTTACTTATATAGTGATGTTATATAAACAATACTTAACATAAAGTTTATCAATTCTTTTTAGACAGACTCGATTTGATTTATTTTAAATGTCTCCGTAGTACATTTATACTACGGAGAAATCTATAATTCTGTCATCTAAATTTTATCTGTATCTACTTAGATTACAAATAAAATTTCAGTTTCTACATACACTATTGCAGTATATTGCGGAGTCAGTACACTATAACGGATTGCCTTGAATTTTATCGTCTTAGTGGTTTAATTAGTTATGAAGATTTTTTGGAGGAGATTGTTTCTTTGCCCAGTGTAAAATTTTTACAAAAATGCCGCTATTTTATTTTGAATTAATAACATTTACCGAAATTAGAATCCTTGAAATTTGAGTTTGAGAATTTGAGAGTCATTAAAGATTCCAACTTTTAGTTTTTCTGTACTTAGTCCAGTACAGTACAGTCTTAGTACCTACAAACGTATTTGTTACAATCGCCATTACTGTCAAGGCCTTAACAATTTATTTCATTATTCCTAGCTTGATTGGAGCGATGAAGCATATTTTTTTTTATGTTAACTAATGCCTAAATGAGGGGAGGTATCTATTTTCTCATAAAATTGCTAATTTGAAAAAAAAACTTTTATATTATAATTCAGCAACCCCAAAATATCCATCGTAACTAAATAAAATATTTTTTTATTAAGCTGTGATAATAACAACACAATAATGTGATCTTGCACTAAAACTAAATAATTACTTGGATACAAAAAGGCCAGTCACATAATGTGAAATTAAATTTAATTCTGTTGTGTGTGACTGAACGAAGGAGGGTTTTGAAATAAGCATTTAGAAGGGGGCTTCCTGGCAAGTAATAATAATTCGAAATAGAAGTCAAATAGAATTTTTTTAAGGCTAATATACGTAGACGAAGAAGAAAAATGTACACAAAGAAGTATTGAATTCCTTGTAATTCTTTCATGAATATTGAATTCACCTGAATGTAGGAAAAGAGGATTTTAGCGAGCGCCAAGGTTCACTCCAATGATGCGATGGAAAATCAGAACTCAATTTTCATTTTATTGAGGCATATACGATAGGCGTTATATACTGCACATTATTTCGAATCCCTTCCAAAACCCTCGAAGCCCTCTGATTCTTTTCCGAGATGGGATCGTTACGCGGTACGATAAATAATCCCGCGTATAACTCCTCTCGAACACATATTCCATCAGATTTCTTAAAGCGTGTGTGTGTTTAATTATCTATTTTGCTACAATATGGTATACAAGATCAGTATAAAATGGTAATTTGTATTATTTAATCAATCAGTTTAAAGATAAGGTTAGCGAAAATAAAGATATAATATAAAAATAATAACGAAATTCGCAATATTTCACGAGAAGCATCATCAACGGATTAAACCAAAAAAGAGATGAAATAAACAAACCCCTTTTATCAAAGTGCTTTTTGGTGAAATATTTTTGCATTCGTTATAAAGACTGTTTATTCGTGACCATCAATTAGGCAGATGGACCGAATATGAAGAGAGAAAACAATCAAATTATACAGCAGTACAGAGATTTGCGGTGAGGGGTTTGTAGGGGGCGAGTTGGGGGCGAGTTGAGGTGGCGCCCATGGGCCCGGTTTTTAATGTTATTGGACGAAAATCAGAATCCGAGTCAGTGGCGAAACCTCAAACGCGTTGAAATTTTCAATTAGCAAATAGAAGTTAACAATGAAAAAAAACGTTCATAGATAAACGAATGCGAGGAATTTCGATTTCCCATTTTGATACTAAATCAGTAATCCGAATGTCTATTGCATAAAATAAATTTATACCACTTCCATATATTTTCCATTAAATATAATAAAAAACAGCTTTGTCTCTATGAGATGTCTGATATTTGTTTAATAACAGTGCCTTTGTAGGTAAAAATCCAGTAATTGTGTGTTCTTGGACGTATTCAAATATTTGTAATGTAATATACTGGTCAAAATAAGAAAATATATAAAAAAATATTGATTGTTATTGAAGTCAAAAATAAAATAATATTTATTGCTTTAAAATAAATTATCAGATTTGGTCCATAGATGGCGATGGTGTAGTGGTACTCGAAGCGAGCCCACATACTGACATATATACAAATTTCAAAAATTTGATAAATGAGGAGATTGAGGGGTGAGAATTCGTAAACGATATATATATATATATATATATATATATATATATATATGACCAAATCTGATAATTTATTTTAAAGCAATCACTTAAGCCGGCCGAAGAGAGGTCGTAAGCCATGTAATTACCCCATACTTCCATATATTTTCCATTAAATATTATAAAAAAATTGCTTCGTCTCTATGAGGTATCTGACATTTGTTTAAATTTATCACCCTGCGGTCTCGTTAAATGAAGTGTATAACAATATAATGATATTCATCGAAGCTCCATCATTTCAGATGAGAAAAACAGGCAAACGACTTTAAAGTAGACGATCAGGTGTAAAATAATCCTAATTATTCACGAGCGTAAGATAATAGTACTACTAGCAATGCCTCGGTTAATGTCGTGGCGACAGTTTGTACTGTATTTTTAATACATAAGGGGTGTTGTGACGAAACATTAACTGATAATTTACAACCTAACATCGTGTCAGAATTTCATCAACTGGTAATATCAAGAGCATGTCGAAGATTTTCTCACACAGTATCAAATGCAAATCACGAGAGCAGGCCGCGGGAACAACGATCTCAGAGCGATTTTCCTATTGTCATCCCCATTAATTGTACTGCTTAGGTAACATCACTGTCTCACAGGAAAATCAATGGATCGCGTATGTGCCGGTGTTCAGGTAATGTATTAGTGCTTGATTTCAGCCAGCACCGATGTCTTCAGATTGTTAAATTTACATAAGCTTATATATTCACTGTTTTACTAATTAGTGGTATAGTGATGCCCAAACCTTCCCCGGAAAAAATTTTGGGAGCTGGTGCAACCCATTTTTGGAAATTAACACATTTCACTGTCCCCAAGCGCGTGGAATAACTTTATTATAAAATATCAACACACGCCCACAGACTACTATATATATATATAAACATGAACTAATGCAAATTTTTTAACCCAATATTTAGTGTGACGCACATAATAACTTTGTGTCATAAACTATCGGATTTATCTTTATACCAAGAATGTGTGCAGAATGCCCCTCGTCCCGCAACAATGTTCCAAACCCCTCTCCAATATGTACACATTATTTCATGGATATTCATTCATTCTATTCACGATCGAAAAAATTCAAGAGAAACTAAAAATGGAAAGGGAAAAAAAAACACAATCAAATGAACACATCACGAAATACAAAAGTAACAAGAAGGTAACGTAAAGATGTGACGCCAATAGTTTTTTCAACAAGAGAATAGTTTGATAATAATCAGTTTTTCTTACGCACTCTTCACAGTCGCAGTTCACAAACTAGTCTAGTGATAGCAAAATCGTCATTCAAACCGTTATTTTGACTGTGTGATTTTATTCGATTGTAACGATGGTTGATAACTAATTGGCGCAATTCTTCGAACAATGACTGGTACACTAGAAAGTAAGTCTACGACAGTTCAAAATTAGTTACAAATCATCGTTGAATCTCAGTTACCAATCATCGACACGATCACAGTCACGTACCGACGGTTTACCATCGCTACAAACTACACCTGCCTCACTGAAAGCCGACAGGCGGTAAAACAACCCGAAAGAAGCTTCACTACGATCAGGAGTACATACAGGTTATTAATTTTACAAGAAAACTGTTTGTTCGAGTAATTCGTTCAGCTTTGTTCCACTTAGTACTCGGATATCTGGTTATGTTTATTTTGTTATCAATCCCGCCCGGACCACCCCCGACGGCTCACCCCTTCCGGTTGTCATCTGGCGCGGCGACGACGGAAAAACGAAACAGTAAATAATCAAATATCGAATATCGCGGCATCTCGGCGCGGCCCGGTCGCAATACTAGAAAACGGATTAAATTCGTCGGCTCTACTAAGCCAGTTATGTGAAAGCTTTTCCAGCAAGATTCGAATCGGATCAGATTGGAAAGATCGCAAACCACATTATAAGAATAAATTGATAGCGCTTCGCCTCTAGACTAAGAAATAAGCTGTAACTATGTTTCAGAACAGATGTGCGTAAGTATCTAGTGACACAGCCACTTAGCACTAATTATTATTGAAACTAAATAATTAAACCGTGTAGAATTTTTCATTAAAATAAATTAGACAGTTTTGATCACAGACCATTAGATGAATAGACATGAAATAAAGTGTACATATAGGAGAGGTATTTTGAACATTAGTTGCGGGACGAAAGGCATTCTACACACATTCTTAGTGGAAACATAAATCTGATCTTTATGACACATGACACAAACATGAAAATTAAATCTTCATGTAAACAAGTCGTATTTTTACATTAATGCTTGTTATATTGCCAGCGTTTAAATTTTCATTCCAATCAAGTCATTTTTTTTTAAATCGTGGAGCTATTTGATTGCGTACGTGGGTAACACCAAAATGAAAATATTGCGACAAGAAATTTAGTTCATGTCTATATATCTGGCGGTCTGTGGTTTTAACCGATTAAGTTGTAGTGACATTATACAATACCTATTTTTTCCCACTCAATTTGACTATTTTTTCGATAAATGTATATTTTCCATCTTGCTAAGTGATGTATACAATTTGTTTTAATTATCAAGGAAATACTACAGTCGAACTCGGTTATATCGAACACGGTTATAATGAGGAAATACGTATTATTTTGTTTCAGACCTGTTTTCATACAATTCTTCACTATTATAGTGAGCTCGCTACACTGACGGACTGCACGGTCTAAAAACCCTAATTCTTGAGAAGTCATAAAATCGAAAGCAGTTTAAAGTTTACGATTCTTTTCACGTTTGTTAATTCTTAGAAAAAACAATGGGTGTTTATTTTGTGTGCGTAGTAAGTACGAAGACGAAAAATTTTCGAATCCATATGTTACACTTTTCAAATTTTAATACATCTATTATATCGTTCCATTATTTGAAAGCCATTTACTTTGTTTTTACAGAATCTCAAATATCTTTCAGTAAACCGAAAGAATACTCCAGAATTAACAATTAATTTTTATTAAATTTTGGACACATTTATACAAAATTGATGGAATAATAGAACGATGGATGTATTAAAATTTGAAAAGTGTAACATATAGGTTCGAAAATTTGTCGTCAAAATTACTATCGCTGTTGCATAGTTGGATAATGCACATTCCCCGGTTTGGAAAGAGATCTAGGTTCGAATACAAACAATATTGTTCGATATAATTGATTTTATATAATTAATACATTTAATTAGTATTTAAAATATCACAGACCTATGTTCTGAATAATTACAACTTCACAATAAGAATGTGTTCTCCTTAATAGTAATTGTATATAATTAAAGAAACGAAAAGAAAGGCAAATAATAACATGAATAGCTTATAAAATGGAAAAAGGACATTGACATATCATGTACCAGTAGTAACCAGTAACTCTTTGATTAGGTCACTAAAAAGCAAACAGAACGAACAGTCCAGTTTTAGGATATAACTTTGTGTTTCGTATCGCCCCCATAGACCAAGATCTCTATTATTTGTGGGCACATCAAATATCATAACGCAATATAATTCTAATTCTGTAGGTGTGCATCCAAATTGTGAAAATTAACAAATTTATTCAAATTAATTAGATTAATACAAATTAAATGTATTAATTAGAAATATAAACAGATAATCGTCCATCTGTCGAAAATTATAGTTACCAACGGAAATATTACGATGCAGGTACGCCACAGCATATTTGCAATCAAAATGTGGTAATGCATTAAAATAATATTAACTTTATTGTATAGTATTTTTTCACTTAAATGCAACATTCAACAAAATAATGAATATCGATTTGTATTTTATCTAACTAACTTAGCATCACGGCGATTCCCCGCGTAGGGGTAAGCAGAGAGGATAGAGCGCTACACTCCTCTGTTCTGACACACAATTCTCGCCTCATGCACATTCATACACTTCATGCAAGCTTGTCGATTATTAAGGTTCCTTAACTCATAAGAACCATTGATTATTAAGGACCATCTTCCTGTATTTATCCGGTTTACCTGGTTTACCAAGTCTTCCGCGGGCGTTTTCTATTTCTTGTGGCATTAACATTTGCGTCATATATCATTATTACTAATCTCTCTTCATTCATCCGTTCCTTATGCCCAAACCACCTAAGTCATCCTATTTACTATGTTAAGATCAGTTTTACACTGTCTCCTAATTTCTTCATTCTTAATATATCATAAAACCATTTACTACATACACGCTTAAACGATCTCATTTCCACTACATTACGTCCTATTTTCGTTTCTATTCTGCCCGCTCCAGGCCTCACTTCCATACAATAGTGTCGGGACCAGAACTCCATTGTGTACCGCTACTTACTTCTTACCTAAGTTATGTTCCCATTAGATATTATTCCATTCAAAGCGCCATTTACTATATTCCATGTAGTCACCCTCCTTTCGATATCAAATATATTCTTTCATCACCGTTCTAGCTATTTATATTAAAATCCTTTCATATAGTTTGCCAACCGAACTCAATAGAATATTGCCATATAGTTTCCGCATTTCATACGCGATCTTTATAGAGAGGCATAATGACAGCCCTCCTCCACTTCATTAACAGATTTTATCCTAACACGCTAGGGTCATTCAGTAAACTTAATGACGGTGATTCCCACCAATTCTAAAAATATAAAAGAATACATAATAATAATAAGTAACGCTAATCACTCAGTGTGCCTCCTTGCACATTCGCAGAACAAACCCGTCTCCGATGTGTATATGAATAAGAAGAAAGCAATGTTAATGATAAATAAAAAAAAACAATTTCTAAATATTACCTAAATGAATTTAAATGTCACCACTTGATAATTGATTAACGTATCTACTAAAGAATATCTGAGTTGGAACTGCAGGTGCTAGACATGTCGACGAAGTAAAATTTTACTGAATTATATAAACTGTCAATATCACATATACATTGCAATACTTCTGACCAAAATTACATTATCTCTAAAATCAATTTATTTTCATTAGGAAAACAACGCAACACTCATATTTCGTGAAAGGAACTAAAATAAATAAAAATACTATAATTTTTAAAAATCATGTACGTAGTTTTGGGATTTTAAGTTTACACGTAAATAAAAAGTTTTGAAAAACTAAAACTTATATAATAACTGTCTTCTCTGGGAAGGAGTTCCTAAATTCAGATGCTAATTAATTATTATAACATCGTAATATTGGTAACATTTTGAAGTACTAAAAAGATATCAAGAAGTAAAGATCGGTCTTAATTGTACACGTGTAGTGAGGTAATATCACGAATTGAAGGCATTTAGTGACTCTCAATCAAATCGCTTTAGCGGTACGGTTTATAGGACAGGAGAATAAATAAATAGATAATGTAAATAAATAAAATGATCAAGTAATACTTACCAATAAACACGAAAATCTGATGATGCGAGTAACGAAGCAGCATTGATATCGACACCGTCTGCGGAAAAATAAAAAACATTAAACATTTTAATAGAATTATTTGGAACATTTTTAATAAAATTATTTTTCGGTGGAAATTCAATAACATGATAAATTTTTCGGAGTGACTTTACTGAAAATGGCCGCGGGCGGGAAACCGACGGGCCAAATTTAAAAGGGCGGTAAAAATGTCCGAACAACGTTAAACCCTGTACCTACTGGCAATATCGAGGCGAATTTGAAAAATAATAATAAAAAAATCTCCCGAAGATCGACTTATTTTTGGAGATGTACAATTTTAATAAAGAAAACACGCTTTATGATGTATTAATTAATATTAAATTAAACGTTTTTTAAAGTTTACTGTTTTCCAACATTAATTTATCATTTTTTTATTACGTTTCCATTTTTTTTTAAAAATCATTGTGACAACATATTACAATAATAGTAAGAATTAAATAATAATATATTGTAAATACAAGTATATCTTAACTAATTATCCATTATATTTAATTATTTTATTATTATCTTCTATCGATCTGCAATCGACTTACAACAATTTTTTTAATGTAGACTTTTAATCAAATTTGGAATTTTCTTTCTGAATACATTAATGTGCTATAAGTGCTACCGCCATGTCATTTCTGTATCGTGTTGCTACTTTTTCAGAAATCATGTAAATTTTTAAGGAAATATGTTTCCCGAAGGCGTATCTCTTTTAAAGAGTTTTTACGCGCACTCTGGGGAAAAAATGTGTTTACTCACGTTATCTGTTGTATTGCAAACCGGTCATACAATAAATTTAATAATTGACAAAATATGCTGAGATTTTTCTACAAAATTGTTAAAGTTACGCATGGAAAAATAAAACGCCTCGTGAGGGCATTATGATAATGTCCTTACAAGGCGAAAAGCGTCTCATGTAAATAAAACAAGTATATTAAAAAATCAAGTGTTTTATTTTCACATATGTGATGATGGATTTCTACAAACATACTTCGGGAAACAGTAAATATGTTCAATGTTACTAAGATTGGAGACATTGTTCCCTATGAAAATGCCACTTCAAAATAAATTTAACGTATTATATTAACTCGTCATTCAAAATTTTATTTATCAATTAAAGTAGTTAAAAAACATAAAAAAATAATAATATTAATAAAATATATATCAGGCTGTAGAAGGGATACATGACAGATGAGAGAATCAACAAACCGCCTATTTTTGGAATTAAGACGGTGCTAATAATAATTAGTGCTCGGATATGGAACACTTTGCTGACATATATATGTTTCCTTATACCTATATTCCAAATTTAGTTCCCCTAGTTTCCCCTTTCTCACACGTGTCATTACAGTACATTAAAAACCCTATTTTACATTTCTTTCCCACGATTTACGTTTAAAATTAATTGAAATTCGTTCAGCCAGTTCGCTATTCACTACAGAGCCAAGTTGGTCGTTTGCTTATCATTTATACACATTACATTTTGACGTTTCGTTTCGTTTATTAACATTTTTTTATTAATTTTTACGAGCTGCCAAGAAAATTGCCTAGAAGATAGAATAGATAACAATGATGGCTGGGAAAAAATTTATGAATAACCCTTGCAGACTTACATAGACGTTGACTTCAACGTAATAACATCGGACATAGTGGAAACTGATGAAATAGTGGACAATCATATAAACGAAAACTTGACAGAAGCAGAACCTTCCTTTTCATACCATAAATCTAGTTTCTACAACCACGAGGCATATTGAAGACTTCAAAGCATATTTTACTAATATTAGTAATGTACCACTAGAAACCTTTGATTTAATTTATAATATTGAGAGAACTATTCAAAAACCATACATCAAAAAAAAATTGATTGATTTTTTCAATAAAAAATTAATTTAATATTTTTTTAATACTCATCAATTTACATTTTCTCTCTGTTTACATTATTTTTTTGTTGGTTCCTTCAAAAACTTAAAATCGGGGTTTCACTGTATATATATATATATATATATATATATATATATATATATATACAGTGAATTACGCAAAAACGTATTATTACGACGTAAACGTATTATTATACGATTAACATTTTACATTTCAGATTTCTCAGCATCCTGATGCAAAAGTAGTATCTGACGATAATTATATTATATTCTACGTAATCATTCGTTCATGGAAATAAATATTATAAATTTCATTCAACTAACTATGTGTATATTTATTAAAACATTTATTTTGATATCAAGTATGTACACAGTATCCAGTTCATCAATGACGGCACTCGTGCATGTTTTTTTAAATGTGCCTAATGCTTTCAAAAAATACAAACACATACTGTGTGTTTACATTTTGAATAAACATTGCGTAAAAAGCGTTGTGCCAACAAAGTCTCTCAAACGAATCCACTGCCCCGAGTCAAAATATACCAACCACCCGTTTTGAAATCACGTTTCACGGGAAATATTACAGCACGGTCAAGTCACAAAATACTTCTTAAATAGGTACAAATATGAAACACAAAATTTAAAAAAAATAAACCTATTTCTCTCCAGCAAGTAGTAGAAAAAATGTGTGTAAAAACTGTAGGTTATTTTTGCTAATATATTCATATATATTTACTAAAAAACTATACTTATATACATACGTAATCGAGTTTAGATTACACAGGACAAAGTTTTTCAGGGCAATAAAACGTTTAAATATACAACCAATATAATAAATATACGAGGTACGCTTTTTTAAGTAAGTACCCTTGCCGGATACTCCTAGTGTAGCGCTGCGGTTGCGATGTTACGCATGCGCAATGGTTTCCTTCATCCGTTGACTCACCACGTGCAACGTTAGAGACATTCACAAGGTGTGGCCATCTTGTAGCGAATGATTGAAATGTTCAAGACAATAGGTGAGCCCGCCGACTGTGAGATACGGTCCGCGATTCGTATCTTGAATGCACGAAACATGAAACCAGCTGACATTCATCGCCAAGTGTATACTGTTTTGTCCTGATTTGGCGCCAAGTGATTTCCATATTTTCCTTCATCTGAAGCGGTTGCAAGCGTTTTGATGACGTTGATGAACTCAAAGGCGGAGTACAGACATGGCTTCCATACCAGGTGGCGTCGTTCTATGACGAAGGTATACAAAAATTAGTGTCTCGTTACGATAAGTGCCTTATTAATGGTGACAACTACGTTGAGAAGTAGTTTAAGGTATGTAGCGTCCGAATAACGTAAATTGTCGTCAAAACAATCATCTGTTTCTTTAAAAAAATATTCCGGTACTTACTTAAGAAATGCGCCTCTTACATGCACATAAAATTATAAATTTGTCTAAGCAATTTTTTGAAGCTACCTTTTTACAGATTTTTTTGTCACTCCTACAGACAGTATATTAATGACATAGGTATAATGGGTCACCGCGCTATTGTCAACAGGCTACGCCACTCTAAATTTAACTCCTGCCCATCTGTAAATTCCGGTACTTACTAAAAAAAAATGCGCCGCGTATATATACAATATCAATTTTTCTTAATGTTCGATATTTATGACAGATGACCGTGCGCGTATAGACGCTCCATTATGTTTACGTATCCGTCCCCCACTCTATACCCTATGCCTCAGAGCACGATATTATCTGTGTATTGTCCTATGGGTTTTGAACTAACAAAGAGAGGGGATGTCCTGCTTATCTGCTCGTCACAACTTGAAGTTTTTGTAAAATTACTCGTTGCTAGTGTATTCGGTTCCTCGCGTGTGCATGACGAAAAATTGTGGATCACAATACTTCATGCTGATCATCGAAGAAGGTTCCTAGATTCAGGAGCTGTGACTATATGAGAGAAAATCCAGATGAGTTGTGTTCTTCCTGGTTGGTCCCCGAGTATTTATTGTCCTGTCTCCGTACCAAATTCCTACCACCCTTTCTACATCCCGTTTCTCCACCCCTCGTGTAAACACTTGTAATACAAGTCATCGATAATAATTGTTAACACCAATGAGTGTACACATTCATGTATGGTATGTATGTAACGTATTATCATTAATATCATAATATAATCAAAGGAGGATATAATTATTTAAGACCGACATAATTTAAGGCCAATATAATTTAAAGCTAATATAATTTAAATATATCCAAGAGACAAAATACTTTCTTGTATATATAATATGTATCTAAAGTGCACGCCGGTACGAGAAATGCAGACAAGCAAAGATTAAAGCAATCTTTTCTATCCGGGGTGCACCATCCATCTTTCCAGCCCCCACCTCAAATAATACCTTTCTCTTTACCCGAATTCAAATACGGAGAGCATTTACAAAATATCGTTTGTTCCAAGAATTACTGCCATGGACTCTAATAAAAGTACAGTTGTTTGTAACTCGGATAAAGGGAAAATTAATTATTTTTTGCTAATATCTATCACTGCTGTGAAATATAATTAAAAGATTGTAATTTTGAGTACTTTTTTCAGTTTTACCTTTAAAACAAATTTTTTTGATAGCTAACATAATTTTAAAATGATATGTATATTGTCCATAATAAAACCTCGTAATCTTAATTTTCTGTGACCATGAGCTAATACAAAGTTCATTTTTTAATAATAACAATTGAAATAATACGATACGTAAAATATTATACTTTTGATTTTATTAATTATGAATGATCATAATGACCCAAATTAATATCAATGTATTTATATATTTATAATATAGTAAAAAAAAACTAGCATTTCGAGATAAAAGAAGTTTATTAGGAGAACACATTCTTACTGTGAAGTTGTAATTAATTATTCAGAACATAAGTCTGTGATATTTTAAATATTAATTAAATATATTAATTAGATAGATATAATTTTTCGATAAAATCAATTTTATCGAAAAATATTGTTATTGCGCTACCGGGGTTCGAACCTGGATCTCTTTCCAAACCGGGGAAGGTGCTTTATTCAACTATGCTACAGCGACGATATTTTTAGCGACAAATGGAACGATTAAATGTATTAATATCAAAAAGGTAACATATAGGTTCGAAAATTTGTCGCTAAAAATATTGTCGCTATAGCATAGTTGGATAACGCACCTACCCCGGTTTGGAAAGAGACCCAGGTTCGAATCCCGGTAGCGCAATAACAATATTTTTCGATAAAATTGATTTTATATGTATATATTTCTGATTAATATATTTAATTCATATTTAATGGAAGTTTGTTCCAGATATTATTATAGACATGTGAACGTAAAAGTAAATTTAATAAAAATCTAATTTTCTTATATGAAGCAAATAAAATAAAATAATTAAACAAGTTGACATTTAAGTCGTAGCTTATTCAAACCAAATTGCCCCATACAATATTCGTCATAGTGTTACTAATTTCAAAGGCAACTGAGGCAAACAGCCTCCGTGCGTAAATTTCCCAAACTTGAACTAATTTTAAAACAATCGGATTTTTCTGGTACCCCGCTTCAAGGAATGGATTAATTACCCCATGTTCCTACCATCAAAGTTCTGCCGGGCTAACGGACTTTGCAGCTTTCTCACGGTTGATCCAAATACGCACCACGCGGGACGGGCATAATCGGATTACCAGCTAGGCCGGATCCCATTCGTCCGTTCTGTAACGGAATAATCAATTGTAGCGTATGTGTCTGAAGCTCCCAAATAAATTAACATCCGATGCAAACCTAATTCCTGCAGTTAGCGTCAGCGAACAAAATGTTATTGGATCACAGACCATACTCATTATCATCACCTCGAACAGGAAAATCGGAAATTTACTCGATAGCGAGTAAGCGATGCTAAACGAAAGCATAACCGAGGGCCGACGTTCCCTTTAACAGGTGAGTGAAGCGAAAATATTTATGTATACTTATACATAATTTTATTTGATGGATCATGAACATAATATAATTTAAATTATATAACATACACCATATGTAGCGCCTAATTCCAAAACCCCCTAATTTTTAATTTTGGGATAATTAGAGTTAAACACGCAGTTTTGTAATTTTTTTTGCTAGCTACATGCAGAACACATTGTTTCTCGCAAAAGCCACCCAAATCCATTGATAGTGCGTGTTCAAAATCAGGGTTAGTTCCAAAATACCCCAAAGCAGACAGAGTATAAGTTGCTATTCTCCCTAAAATGAAATCATGCAATCACAACGCTTGTCGATGATCACGTGATCTAAAATCCGTGCCAGAACGATATATATATACAGAAAAAATAAATTACAGAATTGTCTCTTTAAAAAATGTTGTTGCAAAAACAAACATTTTGTACATTTGCTTTCAAAATATACGTTTTTATTCACAACTCAAAAACACATTAAATCGTTTTAGGGGGGTTTTGGAATTAGGCGGTACATATATCTAATTTTTTTTTAACTTAAAACTCTAAGGGATTGTACTTACATCCGTGCCTGCAATATTATCTCATTATAATTGTCGTCATAAAAGTATTTCAACGTTCAAAACATACTACTTGCCATTCATAGGTAAATTTGTGATGAAGACATTCTTTAAATATTTTTTATCCCTTAATCAGATTATAAATTATAGACGTTGTACTCGTACACTGACAATATTTTATGCAATTGTGAAGACCCCCGCGCGCGCGCTCGCAGTTTAAAGGGAATATAGCTGCGGGCTATACAATCGGCCGCAACACATATCTGCCGATCAGGCTTAGTTCGACTGGAACGTTCTCTTAATTTTATCTAAATAAAAAAATCAAGAAAATAATGAAAAAAAAAAAAAAAAGATTTTCAGGAAGGTTCCGGGGATATTCGGAAGGGACATAATTGATTCGTCGAGTCTGGGACCTCATTGTGTGAAGATTTTCTGGTAGCAGATGTTGCGACCACCCCGAACCCGAGCGGGGGATTCAGGGAGACGACAAAGGACGAAAGTGTAGGCACTGTGGAGAGATAGGCATTCAAGTTAAGGCCGTTGGCAAAAAAGGGATTAGTTATCGATACCTTTCTGCGACTGATGTCGGTTTTGCACAAAAAATGAACCCAGCGGATTACATACAATAACTGGGTGATTACAGTGGCCAATTTTTATATAAATTCATCAGAGGGTGAACGGGCAACGTACTGTCGTCTCCCACGAGACCCTCGGGAAGTGTATTCAAAAAAGGGAAAAGGGATCCGTTTTGTGTGATAGCAAAGAGATAATTCGATTGAATTGTATATAAATCAAGTACGATTAGAGAGCATAAAGGAGTTTAGCTCTGTGAATGTTCACTGGAAGAGCGGACCCCGAGGAATCGCCGAGGATATATCCACGTACTATAAACTTTTCACATATTATATTTACTAAGCTTTATGGAGAAATAACAATATGAATGATTCCGACATTACTGAATCGCTATAAAGTCTAACTGAACTGAAGTGAACTGTTTATATTTTAATTGTGAAATAAAATTCTGCAGAAAATGTGAAACCGTACAAGATCAAAAACATTTTGCACGCAAGCGATGAAAGAAGAAACATTAAATTTTCCTTTGCAATGCTTTATTGATTGAACGTTGCGTAAACACTATTTTGCTAGTAAAACAAAATAATAAAAAGAAAAAAGGTTATAAAATCACATTACAATAGTCCCGGTGTACCCGGCCTCCCTCATCTGGAGGCAATCCAGAACAATAAACAACCGAAAACAAGAGAAATGTTAAGGGTGGCCGGGGCAGAAGTGTACACGGAGTAATCATTCCATTTTATTAATGAATCACAGAAGAAGGATTAGTCGGAGGCGGCCGAACGGGCCCTTTGATCGGCTCTCAAAGGGTACCCAGCCATCCATACCTGTAATTAAAACGGAAGGCATCACAATTTGCGCAAAACGCTTCCGAACAACTGAAACCTTTTAACCTTTCACAGGGAAAGGAAAGGGCTAACTTCACGCCTATTGCTTCCTGTATATATTTTCCGAATCTAAAATGTTTTTTTGTGTTACAAACATATTATTGTTTGATAAATTAAATCATAATATACGTATCATTTCTATGTATTCACCTAGCGAGCTGAATGTCCATGAATATCCTTAAATTCGCTAAGTACCCTGTATAATACTGCACATCATTTCAAAAGACATTTATATAAAATTATAAAATAAATAATAATATTATATTGCATAATATTTAATCGTCGTTATGGTATAACTATGCGTGATACAATTAAGGAAAGAAAGAAAGAAAAAATATTTCTAATTATCAATAAGTATTTCTAACGAGCGAAGACGCACCGAAGACGACAAACATTTTCCAAAATAAAAATAACACAAATATATTTGACAGGTACAGACATCGCGATTTACTGATAGTCTATCAGAACCACCAAATACACACATTTGTCTGCAACGCCATGGTGCATAAACACCAAAATAAAGGAGATAAAAATCAAAACCTAATGTAAGAGATTGCGAAAACGAACAGAGATTTAAATTTAAACCTTCCTGCTATCTTTATTTATTTTTAAAATACAGGTATATAACAACATTACAAACAAACAGATAAAGAAGTGTTATGTACGGAAGTAAAGTGGGTGCAAGACATACATTATTTTTTTTATTAATTGTACATAACGCGTTTCTGTAGCACTGTGTGTGGAACCGATACAAGAATTTGAAACTTCTATAACGGTTCCGAAAAAAGGTGGGTCCGCCCCTTCAATTCTACTTCCTTCTACATAATTCCTCCGCTTCTTCTCGCCTTCTCTTACGAAGATAACTAACATGGGAACATCGCGCACAATTATATTAGATATAAGCTAACAACCTCAGTATTGTTAATGTAACGTATGTGATATAAAAAATAAGGATCCCAGAGAGTCATTATACGATTACTTGTAATAAATAAAATTGTATAATTAAAACAGACTTTGATTATTTGTATTCCACACACTTTTGTTTTAACAAATAAAATAAAATCTACCAACCAAAACAATTAATGCAAACCGACCATTCAACATCCTGAATCTCTTCAACTTCACCTGTTTTTCCTCCTCGAACCTGTGCCGGGTGCGTCAAAGGTGAGACGAACTTTGCCGACGGGAGATGAAAAGAAAATAAACTGGCGAGTTGGTGCGTATTTTAAAGCCCGCCCCGGGGCGGATATTTTTCGGAGGAGCCCACTACCCCCCGAGCCCCCGCGACCCGCGCCGAGGCCGGCCGCGCCATAGCCCGGAGCGCTCCTGATAATATGAGCGATGGGGGGGCACTCATTAAATAAAGATGTATTTTAAAAAAATTCAAAAAATACACAGGAAAATAAGCAATGAACTGCTGAAATGATTATGTTTTTAAAAATTACGAAATTCACAATAGCAAAGCATGTACAGAATTGCTCCTACTATCCACCTTCTAAATAATTGTATTTTTAAATAATTAAGCATAAGGATGTATATTTTTAGTGACATACCTTAAACATACGGTTATTTCGGAGATGAATGATTGATATAATGAAATAGTGTTCGTTCTGATTTTCATGTCGCAAAAATATCCCATTTTATGGACAAAACTAGCATAATATAGTTTTATATGAAAATATAATATAAACTGCCTCTCCATACTACAACTAAAGGTACATCACAACGTATTAGTAGTGAACTTTTGACACATTAAACACATTATTTAGATTAAGTTAACGTTACATAATTATTTATATCTAAGTACTGTTAGTTTCTCCATATGACAAAATACAATTGTAGAAAACTGAGTCACAATATATTTTATCAATTGACAAAACAAACTGAATTGAATTATCTCAAGTTTTTTTTTATATTATATATTTTTATAATTGTATGATGTCATTACCTTGTATGCCAAAAAATTAATATTTTTTAAATTACCAAAATAAATTTTGTAGTTAAAATCTATTATTTTAGATTGTTAACTTTGTTTTATTAACCACTTAATGAATTAAATACATCTACCGGATTCGAAAAATAACTTTTTATTCTTCAGGATGTCACTAAATAATCAAAAACATATGTTATATGTTTAATTGTATCCATGATTATAAATTATTTTTTTTAATTTAGTCACAAAATATTGACCAATGTATTTGAAAGTATAAATACAAAAAAATTATACAATATTTTTTTAATTTTAATTTTTTTATAATTATATATATAATTCATATTTAAAACATTTTTATTACCTATGTTCTGAATAATTACAACTTCACAATAAGAATGTGTTCTCCTAATAATGTTTTATTTTACTTTGAACTGTGTGGGATCTTAAGATATCTGTTGGGTTTCCTTAATAATAAATAAAATAAATATTCAATAAAAAAATCGGTGAATAATAACAAATATTTTTCGTTTCATGTGTCTTGTGCAATATTGTTTAGTTGTATTCAATTTGTACTTTGTCATAATTATCCCAAAGATTTCCGCTAAACTGAGAACATCACACACGACTCTACTGTCGATAAACAACTGTTCGGTTAAGGTAAAGGTAAAGGTTTGAGGCGTGTGAAAGCTACTTATCTCCCGGTTATTTCACAGCCAGTTTGCGGTGTCAGAATATACCACCATAAATCACGTCGGCGTCAGAACGCCTCTCGATGCCGTATTCAAGGTGCACGCCATCCGCTCTATCGCAAGGTTTACCGCCGCCACCGCACCGTGGGTACCGACTGGCTTTCTGTATTTTGTTGCAAAATATAAAAGGCAAAAGCGATACAAAATATTATTATGAAAATAAAAACAAATAAATATACATAATAACTTTAAGTATTTTTATTTATCTCACTACATCTGCTAGGCAGTTGAATTTTTTCAGACGTAACAAAACAAACACGCCACTAAGTAGGATGAGAATTTCTTAATATATAAAATATTTTTTATTTGATAACAAATGTGTAGGTACAAGATATATTTAATTATTCATATCACTGAATTTTACCCGTATGGCGATTAGCAATTATAATTTAATTTAACATCGTCGGAAATCGCACCCTCGGGCTCAGTTCAGTAATCGCACCAGTAAACCACCTAGAAAATTCTTACATAATTTAGTACAATAATTCATACATAATTTAGCAAAATAAATTATAGATACCTATGTAATAGGTTCGTTGGAAAATAATTACCTTCAAATTTAAATAAATTTTTCTCGGCTAATAATTTAAGTTGTATTAAAATATGTTCTGAAACACTGCAATTTCACAATAATAATGTGTTTTCCTAAAAAAAAAAAAAACTTTTATTACTTACAAGTATATTTATTCCGGTGGAGTAAAATTCCAAAATCTTGGAGTTGATAAAATCTGGAATGACACTTTCGGCTTGATCGGTCGTTGAAGACCTTGCCCTTGTTGAAATGCTTAAACAAGTGATAATCTGGTAAGATGAGGCAATGTTTCTAGTGTTTCAATGCATAGAACTTCTCCCACTTCGAAAATTTCTTGGTTCTCGTTCAGTTTATGCGGCACCCATTTTTGATTTTCCTAGCTGTTTTAAGTGACTATGTGAATTGTTGCACGTGATTTTGATTGAATTAACGCCTTCAGTTGGCCGCTAACAACTGGATGACCCCCGATTGTCCGTATTGTCCTTAACAGTACCTTCTCCAAAAGTATAGTCCAGTTTCAGGGCAGTTTCTGTTGCTTTACCATTCGTTTTCAAAATCATACAAAAAATTTCCCTCACTTGCTTCTTTATCATTTTTAATTCAATAACCCAGTTGGGAGTTTAATAATATAAATTAAATAAACAGAAAAATGCACTTTAAAATTAAATTAACATAATAATGATGAAATGACACTGTTTATACAAGGGGGTGGTGAAACGGGATGTAGGAAGGGTGATAGGAATATGATATAGGGACAGAACAATAAGGTCACAGGGACCAACCAAGAAGCACGACTTACCTGAATTTTATTGCTGTACTCACAACTCTCCTAAACTTCTGAAAACTGCTTCGATTAGCATGGAGCACTGTATATCAACCAATAATCATTGTAAATCATCAGCATGCACTGCGAGAAAACCGAAACGCACAGAAACAGTAACTGTACAAAACCAGATCAGTGGGACGTTCACTTCTTGAAAGTTCAAAGGTCATAGATAATACACACACAAAAAGCCATGATGTGAGGTAAGAGAACGGGGGGGAGAACATATGGTATGGTAAACCTAAAGGAGCATCCACACATGATCACGGCGACCAGCTATCCATAAATACCGAACAGACACATTAATTTTAAAAATTAAGATTAGAATTCAGTAAACTAAAATCGCAATATTTTTTTAACCTCGTAACATCAAGACACATTGCCGCCGCACAGAACAACTCTCTATACTTACAAGTCAAGAAAAATGATTTGTTGAATGACAATAACGATCTAATGTAAATTATTAGGGATGCACGATTTCCATGAGAAAAATGTGATAATAAAATAATCTGTTTTCAACTACCTTAAGGCGCGTCAATTTTTCTCGAGATGTACGAGACCGGGGGTTGGCGTTACGTAAGGGTTGTTATAAGAGAATGGGGTTGCGGAGGCGATGCTGCGCGGCAGTGATAGAGCAGAGCGCGCCAAACCGGAAAATTACTTAAAGGGGTGGCCACCTTATGGTCAACCGAAATAAACGTGGAGAAGGCATTTTCTTTTCTTTTGTTATGTAGGTGTGTATCCGTGTGCTTTGTTTCACTATTATCAGATATTTCAAAGTTGGTGGATTGATGGGAAAAGAGAGAAGAAAGAAATCAAACCCATCACATGAAATATGTCGACAATTGAGGGCATACTGGATAAAAGTTATATAACAATAATCTATAGAAAAAAAATACATTCATATGTACACCATGACTTCATTATATACTTGTTTACGTCAAATAATTCGATCAAAAAATTATATATTGTAGGAAACATCAAGTGCATGAAAATACCAAAATACTTTCATCACCTTAATTATTAGAAAAATAGATCTTTTTTATATTAAAAAAAAAGTCATTTGCCCATGACACCCGCTACCATAAACCAAAAAAAAATTTTTCTTCAAATGAACATACCTCTGAAATTATTAAATAATTGTAATAATAATACATAATACTTTTTTTAATGAAGAAAAACATAAAAATATATAAAACGCGTAACACATCTCAGATGCACGTATCATACCATCTAGGGTAGAATAAGTTTTCCGGGTTAGAAAAAAATATTCATGATTTCAGTTAAATGAATAAAATATAAAATCTCCCCGCCAGAGGACCGAAGACCGAACCCCGGTCTCCTGTGTGATAGGGTACTATCCAATGCACTACCGACGGGTACGAATATAAAGAAAATTAACGATTACGAGTAGTCTACTTTGTATTTACTGCCAATATGACAAAAGTAACTATGTTAGAAAATCATATTTTCGGTATTGAAAAATAGTTTCTATGAAAACCCTGATCGCGCAGCACCCACCACTGGCCGCGTAGCGCCCACAATAACCGCCCGCAGGCCTAGCAAACTATAGAATGTTTTTCTTGATGTACCAGTGAAATAAGCTGTACGTAACTATATATTTTGGGAAATAAAGGAAAAATACATATTTATCTTACATAATATGATGATATATTAAAGCCTGCATAATATTAAAATTAATTGTGATAGAAATATTATGAGATACATATTTTATTTCGTTTCATTTCGCAGAAAATCCAGTTCGTTACAGCTTATTTCAAAGTACTGACTGCACGCCGCTGCGAAATAGCGTGTCTTCAGGGGCGTGCAGTGCATACAAGCAAAAAATCTGTGCATTAGTAAAAATTCTGGGAAACAAATATAAATTTAATAATTGGATTAAAATAAACGGAAACATTTTTTACAATTAGCGCCAATAGCGCCGTAGTTTTTAAAAAATAAATCATTTAACATCTCGCGTCGCTTTGACATTGCGACTGACCATAGATAAGAGAGATGACAGCATAGATAATAAAAGAAGATGACAACGGTCAGTATACTTGTCAGTCGTCAAAATTCGTACGATTTCACTAATGTATGTTTTTCTTACTCGTAATAAAGATAATATACACGCAATGACACTACAGTCCGAGTCCGATCCTATAGGTAAAAGATGGCAAAACGCAATATTAAAATTTGAAGTTATGAACGTGTAAATAATAAAGTATATCAAAATATAAATCAATTCCTTAAAATCTGCATTGTAAAATAGTAAATTGATTTATATGATTTATACAATTTTACACTATAGTCTATACACGGCGCCTACAAAGTTTTCCTGATTTTAAAAATATTTTGGAAGCGCCTGGAAACAATCACGATACCGGCAAAGGTGAAAATATATAAAAATGTTACGATATCTTCTAACGCGATTTTTCGTTAACGTGATTTTTTGCTACATTTCACCGGGGTACCTCCGCTGAATAAACATTCTATGTTATTAAAAAATTGTAATAATTTTTTTCATTTAGCAATGACAAAGAATCATTCAATATATTATATATATAGCGTTCCGGTATGGTGGATACGCGATGGTTCAAATGCGACAAAACGTGATTACCTATCACACAAACAGATTTTCGGAATCTCCTAAAATTTACAACCGAATTTATATTAATATCCGGGAATCCCACTTAGTTGTTGTGATGCCGTACATGGCCGTTGGTCACGACCCTTTCCAAAGTAAATACCTTCGCAGTGTTATGATACACGTTCAAATTCCCGTGAAATGTTTATTCAACCTTCGATTGTACGGCGAGTTCCCACGCGAGAGAAATGTACGATATAATGCCATAGAAACCTTGCGAGAGGCATACGTACGTGATGCCATAGCAATCTTGTGAAAATCATATGTACGTAATAAATAGCATATCAACCTTGTGAGAGGCATATGTACGTGATGCAATAGCAATCTTGTGAAACGCACATGTGCATGATGCAATAGCAACCTTGTGAGAGGCGTATTTACGCGATATCGTAGCAATCCTGTACACGAGACTTGTATCTACGTCATGTAATAGCAACCCCATGAGAGACGTGGGCAACATTCTCTCGAAGAAGGGAGAGCATCTAAGCAAAGTAAAAATCTCCATTAGTGTTTTTTTTTGACACCAATTTCACAATATTATTATTATATTATTAATAAAGTTAGCGTTATCATCAAATAATACTGTTTCTCTCGAAACTCGAGAAGTGCAAACAAACTCAAATAGAGTTATAACATTGTTGTATTTATATCCATCCAACTCAAAGATATAGTGTACACACAAGTATCTGTAAAATAATGTCTCAACAAATTTGTCTAGTCATAAAATTCACATGTTTTTCAATGTTGACGCAAAAAAACATACAATATGCCATTCGTAGTCAGATTATAAATGACATACGTACTGTGCTAATAATATTTCACGTGCACGTTATAGTAAGGACCGCTACAGTACGGCACTAAGTACGTTCTGTAATAATTCACAGTACAATTTTAATTTAAAGTTAATAATCGCAAATCTTTATTTTCTATAGAAATAAATCTTTTTTTAAATTTATGAGTGCTGGAAAATTTGACAACTAATTTATTTAATTTAAATCATTTTAAAAATACACGTACATATAATATCAATATAATACACAATGTGCCATATTTATACTACGAATTCGATATTCGCACAGAACTAAGCAAAACGAAATATTAAATTTATAGCACGAATCAAAATTTGCTCGTATATATTTCTAAATGTACAATATTATTATAAGAATAAATGATAAAGCAACCTTCTGAAAAATTCTAATATTTCTAAATTCTGTGAAATGAAGTGCGCAGACAGAAAACGAAAATTTGGAACATATTAACCCCCGCGTATGCACGTCGAAGGTTAATCGAATGACGAAGAATCCACAATTCCGATGCAGTATTTATTGAGTTACACGGGCGCGTGTCAAACGTGATTATAAACGAATTTTTAAATTAAATTTGAGAATTGTGCAACGACATTATCTATAATATATACAGATACCAATATTGCGTTCTTTAATCCGATTTCACGAATGTGTAGATTGTATAATGACATTAACACAGGAAATGAGATGGAAGTGTTCTACAATTCATTACAAGCAACAAAAATTTTAGCAAATTTTTTAAAATTTAGACCCTCCAAATGCTGTATTTATTCATAAAAAACATTTAACATAAATCAATAGAATACATACTTTAAAACTGATGGAAAATTAAGGTGCAGTAGATCAAGGCAGACACTCGGGGATCCATTCATCAAGAACACTCCCAAAAGAGGGGCAGTGGACGAGACACACACTTACACGGACAGACTAACGAAGTTGCAAAACACGAGGTATGGAGAGTGAGAGGTAGGCGCGTAGGTCGACCTAAGGAGCTCCAACGTGTCACCCGTACCCGAATAAATTCATTATATATAATACTTTTAAAATTACCAATATTAACTTTGTGGTTAAAATTCATATTTGTATTTATTATCTTTGTTTTATTAACCACTTAATTAAATAATAAATAATTCGACCATAATTTTTTTGGATCTAACATTGATTAAAAATAATAATAAAATTGAATTCAACAGTTTTAGAAAACCAACTTTTACAGATACACAATGAATCTAATCTTCCATTATCACACAAACATTCAGGGTTCCACTCCATGATATCGTTTAGTCAATATTCCTATCTCAAATCCAATTTCAATATTGAATTGAATACAATTTAAAAAAATAGCAGTTAATAACGGGTAGAATACAGGTTTGATTCACTATTTTAAAAAATAAATTAAAAGAATATAATAATCAATTTTTATATAAATCACAGATAAAACATAATGATAATAATGATTATTGGCGTAGGATTTTACACATAAATAACTTTTCGAATCAAATATCTAAACACCTATCACGAAATATTAGACCGGCATTTTATATAAATAATAGTATAGGAAATTTACTCATAAATTCTAAAGACAAAAATAATAAATTTAACAATTCTGGTGTCTATAAACATAGTTGTAAGGATTGTGCTACATTTTATATTAGTAAAACGGGTAGAAATTTTAATATAAGAGTAAGGGAGCATTTGAGATGTTTGAACAATAGTGGGTTTTCAGAATTTTCTAATCATTTGATAGAAAATTTGATGTCATGGTTTTGATAAAAAATTGGGATTGTCAATTTTGCATATAAACGATGTTGGTCACAAATTAAAGAATTTGGAATCGTTGGAGATAAATAAAGGGTAAAAAAACTAATCAAAAAATTATAAACAACCAACTAAATTTACTTAATACTAAATTTATTTAATAACTATGTACTACGTCCAGTGACGCCCTACCGGTGCTTGCGGGGGTGTTGCCTCCTGTCCTACTGGTGCAGGAGGTGTCTGCCAGACGCGCTCTGAAGTGGTATCAAGAAGTGTGTCATTTCGGACATACTTTCAGACCATCTGGTGTAGAATAGAAGGTTTTATGCAAGAGACTAAGGGCCATTATGTTAGGTGGCAAGATAGATGAGAGGCGGCTCCTCTGGGGAGATGGACCTTTTCCTTCCTCTCCATAGTTGCCGTCGGAGAGAAAGGTCGGTGGGGTCCTCCGCCGTTTGACCATTACTCGGTTTAGCTAGTTTCAGGACATGGCGAGTTTAAGAGTAAACTTTATGATTTCGGACTCGAGCCTAATCCTTGGTGCGCCTGTGGCCGGGTGAAACAAACGCCGGATCACATTCTCTGGTATTGCGAAATATTGACGGATGCAAGAGAGGAGATGTTTAAAGGTTTGATGGGAGGGAGGGTGTCCATCCGGAACTCCGATCTCCTTAACTGCAAAAGGAATCTGGAATTGTTCAGGACGTTTGTGAGAGTTTGGGTTTCTAGGTGGGAATTACTTAGGGGTAACTAGTAATATCAACATCAGTTCTTTCTTTGTCTGTTTCTCCTGCATTGGGGACGAATGGCCAGCGGTGGTGCTCTGATGACAAGTCAGATCATTATTATTTTGTTTTGTCCTTTTCCCTTTTTCGGGGGCGTGTTTTTTTTCTTTTTTTCCCTCGACTTCCCGACTACAGCTCCATTAGCATGTTGTCTCTGTGTTATGGTTCTGAAATTTTTATTCGCATTTTTTTATTTTTTTTATTTAACTGTTCTTTGTATTTTAGAATTTTTGATGTACTATGTTTTATGTGATGATATAAATGTATCTTTTACTTTTCTGAATAAATTAAAACGTCTGGGACAATGAGGGTGTTTGTGATGGCGGCTGTGCCGGCTCCGTTTTGTCACTTAAGTGACATAAGTGATATCATAAGTGACAGACGGAATTGCACAGCTGCCTATTAGCATTAACCAATCTCAACCAGGCGACGAATGAGAAGGACCATATAGGAGCTTTTGCTTACAAACGGTCCTGGGTAAGCAGAGGGTCCATCCTCATTATACACACGTTAAGTTAGTTTCAAGTCATCAGATGATAACTAAACTAAATACAGTATCGTAGTATATTCGGGCAATGGGGCGGGGGTTGAGAAGACGGGATAGGTTTCGGTCGTTATATGGACAGTAAAGGCGAAGTGTTTGGGAATTTTATGTCGTTAATTAGTATTTTCTCCGAATTTAAATTCTATTATATTTCAACAGCTTCCAAAAATTATAATTATTAATCCTTTATAAGATACCGAGTAGAGAAGTTTTAGTGTATAATTATCGAAAGAGTGGTTTGTTTTAATGATGCGGTTAAAAAATTCCGAAAAGTTGTTAATTGTAGGCATTTTTCTATATTCTCGTGGTTTGACATATATAAATGTATATATATGTCGTTGGTGTAATACTCAATGTGTGTGTAGTACAACACTTTGTTTTGAAAATTAAAATAATTATGTTACACCACAAAGTAACCGCCATGTCGATAAATGATATTAAATCATATTTTTTTATGTGTTGTGTCAGTGAATTATAATGCTATGTATACATATTATAAATTACATTTCGTGCGGGGCTCGGGCCCCCAGACACAAACCGCTGCATATCAGAATGGTTGTTTAAAAAATATTATATTTACTAATATACTAATTATATATTTACTAATATACTAATTATATATTTACTAATATACTAACTATATATTTATTAATTTATTAATAACCCGTCAATCATTCCGGGAAATCATTCGAGCATAAATCATTTTTGTAATCTTTTTAATTTGTTTAATAAGTCAACTAAAAAATAAAATACTTTGTTAGTTTTATGTTGCTACACCACATGGATAGAGGAAAATAAGGGAATTATTATAATAGTGCTAAATTTATATTTAAATTTATCAATTGAAAATTATAAAATATTAGACAGTCTACAGTTAGCGCATGGTGTTTTAATTTTAGTGCATGGATTTTTAAATTGGTTTGTTTAAATTAATATTTGTTGATTCTGTTTAAATAAGTACTGAAAATTATCTTAAAAAATCTTATTATACTATTTCTTCAATCAGATCGTTGTACAAAAAATAATGTTGTATTTATAAGAAAATTAATCATATGTCATAACGTAGTATTAACATATGAACATAATATTTTAATAACTATTCAATAAGCAAATGTTTATCTGTAAAATCCCAGATATGGAGTAGTGATTTTAGAATCATAATAGTCGAACTATCGTAATCGAAAAATCGAAAAATTATCTTTCAAGAAGAAATTTATATAAGAATGATCAAAATAAGTAATCTTCTTATTATCTATTTATTTTGAATACATTAAAAGATGGGCCAACTTGGGCTGACTGTTTTTAAAAATGTATAACTTTGGTGGGGTTCATTTTTAATTTATTTATTTTTTTGCAGATAATAAAAAATTTATGAAAGTTTATAATGGCTACATTATTCTATTATGTTTCGCGACGATCTATTTTCGGTGGCTGGTTAATTTCAAAAAATGCAGTGTTTGTTTGACCTCCCCGTTCCCCAGATTTGTCGGCGCCTGATTTCTTTTTAAAAAGCCAGGTGTAATAGTTCTCAACAAAAAAATAGGGGTCATTTAAATAGTGTTATTTGTAAAAAAAGTTAACAAAGTACACTTTTATGTAATTTTTTTTTAATAAATATTAAAATTACAACAATTATATGCATTTTACACCAGTCAGTCCAAGTTGGCCCACTCTGTATAACTAGGTCGTTAATTTTTTTATATTTATTTAATTTACATTCTTACATGTTATACATTATAAACAATTCTTAAAGTATATTAAAAAAGGTGAATAATCTTCATAATGTAACTGATGTTCACTGTCTCCTTAACTAGAACGAAGTCTGTACTAAAGGAGACAGGTTCATCCGTTGTGTGTCATACAAATATGAAATTATTATTATTTTTTTATCTAAATCAAAAATACCCATGATTAAAATACTATGTAAAAGAAAAAATATATAAATATAAATAAATGACGTTATGTTCATGTAATCATTTCCATGAATCTTTGCTCAGTTTCCTTTCTGCCAACACCCAATAACCAACTCCTAAGATGGTATATATCAAAGCGTTATGAAAAAAAAAAATCCTTTGTAGGCATATTTTATTAGAACAAACTAAATATGGTAGGGAGTATTATTAAACTTTGTAAAATTAAATTTATCAATACTCCCGACCTTGTTTAAGCTGTTCTAATACAATGTCTACATTCACGTTTTAAAGACAATATATTTATGTAAATATAAATATATATACTAACATGGTATACAAGAACCATTAAATGAAATTTTGTAATAGTCACCTACCTTTTTACACATTATGGTACATCGTTACATATTCAATATCAGCTTTACTTTGAAAAGATTCACTTACGACATTCTGATATTGAACAAATCTTGTTTTATATTAATACAATATAACAATTCTCTAGCTATGCGGATTGAAAAAATAATAAAAAATTATTTAGAACGTGTGAACACGTGATATATTATTAGTAGACGGTAAACATTGTGTTATGAGAGAAACAGTCTTCTTATCCCAGCAAAATATTAGATTTCCAGTTGGAGAATGATCGCTTATCACCAGAAATATCATTCGTTTCTTTTCTTGTTCCAACCTCCGCAAAAAATAACAACATCCCAACAAAAGAGATCAAAGGTCCTCAGAGAAAGACCTTACGCGAACAGCTGATATTACGTCTTAAGCCGGCCATACACGCAACGGTATACCTGACAAGTATACCTGTTCGGGTAAACATGACATTTAACCGAAGCTTGACTTTGATCATATACTTGTGACATTCTCTCAGTCAACCGTGTCATCGGTACAGCGCATCTACGACGATGCAGTTGCATTAGTAGATCTTCTCGTCATCCTATGAAAGAAATAAATAAAACCGCGAAGTGTAAAGAATGGTTGTTAAAAAGAAACCAATACAGAAGTAATTAATTAATAATATTTGAATAAGGTGTCTGTTGGAAAAAAAAAATTGAAATAATAGCAACACTGTTGCGCATGCGCGATGGGTTCTGACGATCGAGGACTGGTCTACCGGCTCGCGCCGCAGACAAAATTGATTTTACCTGTGGGCGAGATTAGCGGTTAGCCGCGCCGAAGCGGTTAGCTACAGCCGGCAGCCAAGAAATACAAACTCGTACATTTTAAATATAATACTGGGTAAGATAAAATCGTTATAATTACTAGTGCACCAATATTCTAATATTCTCGTGATAAATCCTAATTTGTATTTTATCCACATCTTCTGCAGAAATAATTGATTTCCTCCTTGGATATTGAATAATGTAGTAAGCTAAATTAAATAGGCAGAGGAAGTCCGATCGTTGGAGACGATAACTAATAAGAATAGCGGATGGACCCAGGACTGCAAGCCGCCCCTATGGAAATTAGTACTCATCGACAAGAAAGCCAAGATAGCGAGTTCGACGTAGAGGAAGGGCGTCCCGAGTCCAAGGTCCTAATTCACTATTGTTTTTTACTGGTAGTGTTGGATTTCTGACCAACCAATGTTTTCACTACCGCGAGAGTGGTGAAATCTACTGAGATACTTAAGCGCTATGTCGTCGCCGAGCAACCATGTTTAAAACTATTATCGTTGTCGTTGGGAGTATTCTGGTTCTGATCTTAAGCCGAATCGGGGTGACTTTATGCAGTAAATTGTATTTTTCACACATTAAATTCTTTCACTAGTACAACCTATTTTCATATTGCTTTAATAAAATAATACTATTTTTGTGCCTCGAGGGACGAATGCAGATTTAGGAGATCATCGGTATGGTAAGGAATTCTGATAGGTCTTTGACTCAGTAGGATCCACATCTCATGTTTGCTACCGAACTGACTGGAGAAGCTGTGGAGCCCCCGGCTCCATAGCTCATAACAGTCACGTCAATTGAATAAAGGAATTAAATAATGAGCCTCAAGCTGACTAATTATTTAAAAATGGATGACTCAGATTTACACAATTCAATAAAATTTCCCACAATTACCCTGCGCTTGCAAGACGTCATTTTTTCGAACTACAACACGACCTTTCCCTTCACGGTGGACGGAACAACTGAGACCTGCACCGCACAACTGCACGCTCAAGTTTACTTGAAGATAGCATTTACCCACAGGTATAAAATATGAATTTTCAATTGTTGTCAGGTCGCCTGTACAGGTAGACATACCTGCCAGTATTGTCACATTCACGCTCCGGTTTTCCTGTACAGGCGACCTGAACAGGCATACCTGTCAGTTATAACCTTGCATCTATGGCCGGCTTTATAATCCTTGACAAATAAAGTACTTGGATAGAAAACGTACTCGTATAATATAACGTGAGCAGACGGCTGGAGATAGACATGCTTAACTGTACTGACTATGAACAGACTAGGTATTTATTTTAGTTATGAACCAACCACACGAGTGGCAAGGTTTTTCCATCCATAGCTACAGAAAATCATACATAAACTGAATAGACAATTTATAAAGATTTAATTCAGTATTTAAGTACTCAGGTAGGTTAGTTAAGACATTGATTTTTAAAATATTAGGTTGATGTATAATTAATTATCCGGCGTTTTTTTCGCAATGTTTAATTTTTGGATTTGACGTTGAATTGAGCATTGTCATAGCATAATTCTTTAATAGGGTTAGGAAATTAGAAAACCATACATATATACATCACGTTATGCTGTACCACTTGGAGAAAGGGTGGATAGCTGCCGAGTCATTTCGCGATCTCAACGACCTTTTCGGCGAAGGAACGATTAGCGAAAGGGCATGTCGTGAGTAGTTTATTCGCTTCAAAGCTGGTGACACCAGCTTTGACAAGTCAGGAAAGAATTGATCTTAGGATTTTGATAACCAGACCCTTCTGGGTGGAAAAGGACGAAAGTTGCACCACCGGGACACTGGCTGAGAACTTCAACATCGATCAGTCCACGATTACGGTGACTACGCCCCCGAATGATAATAATTGTACAACATATATTTTGAATTTGTTTTCGATTTTCTAATAACATAATTTACAATATAATAATATCACATAATTTTTATTCTAACATATTTTTTTATAACGACAGATAATTATACATCAATCTAATAACTAATACTTTTAATTAATTTAATTTATTAATGTAATTCGCAAAAATGATTTAAAATTTATTAGATTTTTTATTTAAACTAGCCAAGAAGAGCTCACCATTACAGAACTAGTTCACAATATTTTATGGGTGGATACCTGACTAAATTAAGAGTCAAAAACTTTCAAGGAGTGTATACAAATTCTGTACAGTTTCGGAAAATATTATTATTGGAAATTTTTACAAAATCGTATTATGTTTTAGATCAACGTACTTCTAAAAAAATAATTGTGAAATTGACCTACTCTATATATATATTTGCTTTGAACCCTAAATCATTTAACAAAAAACAGACTATCCGATCAAAGTTTGATGAGCTTTAATTATTTAAATATATTGTATTGGAATCAATAAAATATTTCAATTTATCGAAATAAACGTATAACAATGACGTTTTTAAATTACTTGACATGATTGAGATTAGGCAGCCCAAAAAATTTTCGACTGGTATTTTTAACATGTATTTTACCCCAAAAATATTGTGTACTAGGTGTGTAACACCTATATATTTATATGAATAACTATAATTTTAAATAAGTCTACAAAACCTAAATAAAAGATTTTATTACTAGATGCAGTCCAGTTTTCAACTGATACGAGTATACTAGAATCAGCGGCGTGCAGTAGGTGTAGATTTAGGTTATGCTGTTACCATAATATTATATAATACTGTATAATATACTGTATGTTATATTGTATATAGGCTTATGAATTTTCGTTTAACCGATGTCTTTAGGCAAGATGAATCCATCATAATAATAATGCATTATACGCGAACGCAAAGAACGATTATGAAAACACGTTTAGTAAGGTAGTAAATTCAAAACCTTCCAAGTGTCATTCTGTTAGGAAACAGTACAAGGACTCCGCACAACATGGATCAGCTGATCCATTTCTGACTCTGCCGAGTGGAATTTTCAATTAATACAGTAGGTAGTGATTGTATGACTTAAATAGAACGATAGATTAAAACAGTGGCTAGCGATTGTAGTAACCATAAATGAATAGAATAATAACCCAGTATAGGACTACTGCGCTCCGGTAGCATCGCGCAATAGCATTCCGAACTACGCAACTAATGATTCTACTGATACATGGTGATAATTATAACATATAATTAGGGATTATTTATATTATATTTGTTTCTCAGAATTTTTAGTAACGCACAGCTTTTTTGCTTGTATGCAGTACACGCCCCTGCTAGTAATGTATGTATATAAATAAAAGATTAGCGAAGGTTTGCGTTATAAAATAAATATAAAAAAATGCTAGTTTTAAAGTAAACGAGAGTAATATAATAAAAAATAAATATATAATATAGTATATTTAAAAATAGAATAATATATTCAACATTTAAAGAAAAGTGACAAGCATTTTGATGAATATAATAAACTCAAAGACCAAGTACAGACATGGTTTTCATATCAGGCGGCGTCGTTCTATGACGTAAAGTATACAAAAATTGCTACCCTGTTATGACAGATGCCTTAATAATGGTAGCGACTATGTTGAGAAGCAGTTTATGGTGTGTAACGTCCGAAGTAAAATGTTTTAAAAATGATGTTTCTTTAAAAAAAAAAATAAAAAAATAAAAAAAAAAGAAACCAGCGCTTACTTAAAAAACGCGCCTCGTATAACCAAGACGCCCGGCTGCAGTATGGCTATGAAACTGCTGTGCAGTAAATAATCTATCAATACTTAACCAATAAGAAAGCGTTTAAAATAAAGTAAGATTGAAATCAGTTAATTACTACGAAGTGATTTCAAGAATAATTATCGCAATAAAAGAAACACTTGAATACGTAATACGCGGCAAAAACACTCCGATCATCACAATACCAATGAAAATAGAGATGATGATGATGATGAGTGGAAAAAAATTAATTGATGTGGCCCGAAAAACGATATAAAGACGGATTTTTTTTTTTTTAATATGTTTTAAGTAAAATGTATTACGTACCAAAATATATTATTTTCTTCGTTAGACCTTATTTCAACCAAATAAATAAATCTATTAACTTTGTTTTTAAAACCACCACGGAAAATGCCTTTTCCTTCATCGGGATGATAAAAAAAACTAACTAAAATCATGTTAATAAATTATTAGTAGTTATTAAAATGAACCACAACATGTTTGCGTTAAATATTAAAAATAAATAAATCTACGTTTATAAAGTGTTTTGATTGGTTCGAAGGCGCTCGTAAATACGTAACGTAATACGTAAAGGATTTATACACTTACTTATCACAGTTTAACTCAATAAAACATCAGAAAATGCTATTTCCTTGTGAGATGATAAAATAACATTAAAATACAATTCATGGTTTAACAAAAATATATTGATTTTAATGATAACTGTGTTTTCTACTACTTACTTACTTACCATCACGCTGTTTCCGTGGGAGTAGGCAGAGAGGATAGAGCGCCACACTCTTCTGTCCTGACACACAATTCTCGCCTCACCCACATTCATACATCTTCTCATACAAGCTCGCCGATTGTTGAGGCTTCTAACAGAACCATCCTTCATTATCTGGTTTACCTGGTCGTGCCAAGTCTTCCGCGGACGTCCTCAATTTCTAGTGCCGTTAACACTTGCCTCATATATCTTTCTTACCATTTTCTCCTCATTCATCCATTCCATATAACCAAACCACCTAAGTGATCCTTTCTTAATCTTACTCACTATACTAACATCAGCTTTACTGTCATAAATAGATTTGCCACAAATACGCCTAAGTGATCTCATTTCCACTGCATTCAGTCTACTTTCGTTCCTTTTTTGCCAGCTCCAGGCCTCATTTCCATACATCAGTGTCGGTACTAGGATTCCATTGTGCACCGCTAGTCTTGCCTCGGTTGCCAAATTAGCGTTAGATATAATTCCATTCAAAACGCCGTTCACTTTATTTCCTGCAGTCACCCTCCTTTCATATCATTCTCAGCCTTTCCGTTTCTATCAAACATACTTCCCAAATATACAAACTCATCTACTTGTTCCAAACATTCATTACCTACAAGTATTTTGCACATTGTCTTGCTTTCCTCCTTCTCGAATACCATCACTTTTGACTTGTTGACATTCATAAAAAGGTCGCTTTCCTTGCATACATCGTACATCTACTCACCAGATTTTGTAGTTCTTGTTCATTATTCGCCATTAGTACTGCATCATCGGCGTACAATAAACAGCATACAATCAAATTGCCCATTTTTGCTCCTACATTCATACATTCCAGTTCTTTCACATATTTATCCATATACAAGTTGAACAGCCATGGAGACATTACACAACCCTGCTTGACACCCTTTGTAATGTCAAACCATGGTGTACTACTTTTCACGTAAATATTACTGTGTACAAGTTAAGGTATTTGTAGTAATATATGTGCGCTTTATTATGAACATGGTCTAAGTTAAGAATTTGAAAAGAAAAAATAGTTTATCAATTATTTCGCGTCACATTGTTTTAAATGAATATAATATGATGCAAATTGTGAAAATTTTAAAGTGTTATATTCAGTGTATTGTTACGACGTTCTACGGTATCCGCTACTGTTTATTTTAAGCTACATTCAACATTTATATATCGACATAAATTATAAATCTAGTAGACTGAATAAATTATGAAACATTGTGATGTGTAATATAAAAATATTTTTTAATCAATTCAAACGCAATCCTTTAAATATCTCGAAACGAAAGAAACGTGACTTAGACCACTTTCATAATAATTGGAACATATAAGGTAATGCCGTTTGTTCATAAATGTAATTTTTTGGAAAATATCAAAAAGTCTAAAAACTGTCATTAATAATATAATTTTAATGTTAGTTAAAAAAGAAAAGAAAACAAGAGAATTGCATAACAAATGTTGTATTAGATATTATAAGATAATACAACTACTAGATATCACAAGATAATAATTAGGAATAAAAGAAATTCGTTCACCCGGTAAGGTTCTATTCAAAATTATTGCGGGAAAAAAATACAATGGTACTACGCCGGCTTACAAGTGGCCTATGATGACTAAAGAATACAAAATAAATAAACGACCCGATCCACATCTGATCATAATACTTTCAAAGGAAATCATTGAAAAATTGCCAGTGAGACATCAAAGGTCTTATGGGTGGGACAATGTGGCACAGATGGACATGGAGGGGGGAACTGAGGATGAGAGAGGGTGGTGAATATGTGAGTTGGATTTTAAGATAGAATATCTAAAATACAGCTACAGAGTACAGTATTCCTGATATCGCCGGACATTTTACGCGACTCCATCGCCATTAATCCTAAACAATCATGAAAAATCCAAAAAATAAACCGTCATGTGACTGTGATTGTAACGATAATTGGTAACTGAGATTTAACGATGATCAGTGACTAAGATTTGTTGAAGTTTTACTTTCTAATGTACTAGTCAGTCTTCTAAGAATTACGTTAATCAGTTACCAATCAACATTACAATCTAACAAAATCAGTAACCGTTTTTAATAACGATCTAAATGAACTTCGTAGAGTAAATAATAGGAATCACATAGATATAGGTTTAAATAACGATCTAAATGAACTTCGTAGACTAAATAATGGGAATCACATAGATATAGGTAATAATACCACATTGTTTTTTTAAATTTTATGATAAATTTTGTTCCACCTTATATATATTTATAATTAGACAAAATACTTATTTAACCCACTATCTATTGATTATTCTACATGTTTCGATACCTATGGTATCTTCTTCAGGATACAATGAATACTGAGATTAAAAAACACGAGCATAGATAAAAACAAAACTATAAAATGATGAATAAGTAAGAACTAATATGAAAACAAATTTAAAATGTGACTATTTGCAAAGATGATTTGGTTATTTATAAATATAAATATAATATTAATTATTTATATAAAATGAGGCAGCAAAGTAATTTTGCAAATATTGAAGAAGCATTACATATTTATAAAGTTGTATCAGTGTGTCCAAAATTTAATAAAAATGAATTAATAATTCTGGCGTCTGCTATCAGCTTACTCAAAGGTATTTGAGATTCTGTAAAAATAAGGTAGATAGCTCTTTCAAATAATGGAGCGATTAAATGTATCAAAAAGGTAACATATAGGTTCGAAAATATGTCGCTAAAAATATTGTCACTGTAGCATAGTTGGATAACGCACCTTCCCCGGATAGGAAAGAGATCCAGGTTCGAATTCCGGTGGCGCAACAACAATATTTTTCGATAAAATTGATTTTATATGTATATCTTTCTAATTAATATATTTATAATTCATATTGAACATATTTATTTATATTTTGTTACATAATATAGTGTTTAAATTATACCAACTGCTTAAATTGCTTTATGTATTAGAATAATTGTCGGCCTAAATCGTTACAGAAATTCCCAGTGTATTGCATCATATCAATAAAGCCGTAGCATTAAGGAATTATATGTTTTAATTAATACACAATAAATATATTAATAAATAAATTCATTTTTCCATGTATATTCGTGGCTAGCTTTGCATACCACTGTACAATGCAACCGCTCGTTGTGTCAATCAATTGAGTACTTGCCACTTTTTTGCAAGAGTGCAAATATAGCTTTCTGAAATTATTCTATCATTATTTCAACGACATGACTAAAAAACGGAACGCTTGAGGCAAAAAATATATGATCACTTAAATAAAATTAAAATGCAATAATTGTCGAAAGAACGGTTATTGTAGTCAGTTGCCAGTTGTCATAGATAATTCGAAAGCTATTGGGTAGTATGTAGGTGCGGTAACCACAAACAATATAAAAATACAATAATAATTTACAGAGAAAGACACGTTTGTGTTCAAGTTTCAATCACTACAGTTTGAGAATCTATCAACAGGTGGGCTACAATGTATAATTTCTCACTCATTCATTGACAATGCATATATTTTTCCCCGCAAAGTTTATTTGAAAAGCAGTCGGCAACTAAAATTGTGATTCCCGGTGCAAAAAATAAAAATAAATAATATAACGACAAATGTATCAATTTGAAAGTGTAACATATAAGTTCGAAAATTTGTCGTCAACTTACTGTGTTGGTGTAGCATAATCAGTTAATGCATTTCCCCGGATAGGAAGAGATCCAGGTTCGAATCCTATTTAATCGAACAATACATTTCGATAAATTGATTTTATATGTACATCTTTCTAATTAATACATTTAATTTGTATCAAAAAAATAAATATTTAAAGTTAATTAAATCTTTTTTCGCTGCGAAGTTGCCATTTCAGAAGATAATTGAATCAGAGCATAATTCGTATGAATTTTATCAACCTATTTAACTTGTATTTATGATTTTTTTGTTAATTTTAGATGAATGTTCGTGACCTACCTCAGTGAAAAAAAGTTAATAGATATACAATGCATTACAAAACGACCAAGTATATGTTTTAAGAGAAGTACTTAATGACATATTTTAATAGAGTTTAAATACACATTCATTTCAAAGGACCTTCAGACCTTAATTCAAATTAAATACAGATCGTATTAACAAAAATGCCGATAAGTATGAAGACAAACTAAGAACTCATTCGCAAATAAGGAGACCAAACAAGATGATTTTTTTTCCAGTGAAGACTGTGCGCTCGTAGGGTTTCGATTAATTTGATTGACTACAGATGTTCGCTACTCCGTCACTAATTAAACAATCATCTGGAGATTTGTAATCGCGAACGTCGCCGGTGACGCACCGCAGACGGAGGGAGCGTCCGTGAACGCGTCCACCTGTGCGGCAGAAATTGCTCCTGACAGGTCGATAAAAATTGATATACAATGAACAAATGTGCTGTGACACAAACGAGCGATACGGACACAGAGATAGCGAGCGGACTCTCTGCCTCCCCTCCGCGGATGAACAAATAAATAAACTCGGAGTGATATTAACGTGGACAAAATGTTTTGTGGCTAGCACATTACTTTCTTCACCAGATATTTTAAAAAATTATATTTTATTTATTGTTTCGGTGGTTTGTAGAACTCCATTATCACACATACGAAAATAAAAACAGTTTTTAGTTCTATTCGTTTAATTTCCGTGAGATGCGTTTCACCTTATGTGGCATTATCAATGTTATATTCAATGACTTGTATTAATATGAAATCTATTGAAAAGTGACAGCTATATAATTTTAAGTACTTAGGGTAATAATGGGAATTTTGGGTTTTTATATTTTGGCACGACTCTAAGAAACTATTGTGTTCAAACACTAATGATATTTTAATGAAAGGTAATATATGGAAGAGGATAGCTATACAATTTTATGTAAATGAGGAAGAGATAACATTATTAATGTTAATTCTCAGAGCTTTTTACATGTGTTTTTTGTAAGATTCTAGTTAATAATATTTTAAGGAAGCAATAGTTCCAAATTGCTATCTCAATAGTTTTCTGCACAACTACGTCCCATTGATAATTTTGTCCCGTATCTCTGGTATGACAATAACAAAGAAAAAAAAATCCGGAGAATCAAATGTCACCTAAATGGGATTTATGTATATTGACTTGTTAGTTTTTTATTGTTTATATTTTATGTTAAATTAAACTGTAGCTTCCATCGTACGCTAACACGTCATATTTATTTAATATTTTAATATCATGTGTGAAAAACAAAATGGAATGGCAATTATGCAAACTGAATTTTACAATGGAATAACTGTAGTTATAAGGGAAAGCGAAAAAAATCATTCACAAAAAGAAAAATTTCCAACAGAGATATATTCAATATCTGTATACTGAGGATTGAGTATGGCTCTGAGCTTCCCATTTGTACAAACTACACAAATATCAAAGACAGTACAATGCGTGAATGTGGTCCGGAGGAGGAGGCCATTTATTTTCACAGTGAGCTAGTCAATGTTCATTTTCAACTCCCGGCTAACATGTCTACCCCTTAGAATAACAAGGTTCCAACCAACATTTTGGGCTAATTTGAGTCACCAACTCTATTTAACGGATATTAAAGGAAATAGCAAGAAATTATAGTTCCAACTGCATCAGTTATTTATTTTAATTTATGGATCATTACTGTTAATTTTCAATGTTTTATTTTTATTTTTTATTTCCCTCATCTCACAGTAGTGATTGATAATAATGAAAATAAGTTAAGACTTTAAAACTGATCATATTTGCATACTCAAAACAAAATATACATGAATATATGTTGAAATTCAATCTACACTTTTGAGCTCATTATCTCAAAACAGTGTCAGTGTCAGATGGAACCTTGTTATTCTAAGTGGTCGATGTCTCATCTGCTCTCTCTCCCATTTCGTCATTTCTGATACCCATAATATCAAACAATTATTAGAGAATAATGTAACTTTTGATTTAATAATTTCCCTTCTCCACTAACACAATTCATATATAACTAATTAAATGGCACAAGTCATTCTACAAGGGTAGGGCACAAGTCATTCTACAAGAAGCAAGAGTGTGAAAATGGAATATAACTCTGATATTCGGACCGAGTCACTAAACACAGCAAAGTCACTGCTAAGTAACGATTCGATATCTAATTGTGGTACAATAAACCATGGCCGTCGCCATGTCATTCTTTGATCCACTTGATGAATGGCATGCCAACTACGTTTAAAAATATTGCGGTTTTTTTTCCAAAATATTTTTATTTGTCATATTTTTAAACATTAAAAAAAGTTTTTTGACATAAAAATTTAACAATAAAATGCAGTACTTCTCTATGTACTAGATTTATCATTGTAATTTTGAAAGTTTGAACGTTGTTGATCGACACAAGATATTACTCGTATTTATACAATAATTAGGTTATTTTATACTTCTAATATAAACAATAATATGAGTATCTGTACCTATATCAATTTTAATTATTTTGCTATTGAAATTTCATTGATTTTTTAAATAAATTAGGGTTATAAAAACTGTACAAACATACTATTCGTTATTAAAGAAATCTTTGTAGACTGCCTTTACCATTTTTGCAAAAGTTAGAGTCTTGAATTTACTTGATAAATTTAATTGATGAATACTTAATACATACCATTGGCTTGTATAGGAAGACGGAGTGAACTCTCCAATGTTTTTGAAGATCATCTTAAAATGTTCGTAACAATTTGGTATCCTCGATTTTGATAATGGGAAGATTGCATAATATTTGAACATGGTTTTTAATGATAAGCCTTCTGTTTTTAAACGGGTCCCAAACAATGATATTGTTTTCATTTGTTATATATATCTACAGAGTAAACCATTTTTTGTGCTTCGCAAGACTAGCACAATTTTAAATAGGTGTATACACATGTTTGAACATTACTTAAAGCAGCATCTGTGTCAATTAATGAGAAAAGACATCCATTGTGATGATGCTTTGTTAAAAATGGGCATATTAATTTAAGGAAATTTATAAAATTTACTAAAGTTAGTAAGATGCAGTATTAATGGCGAATAATGAACAACAATTACAGAGGCTAGTGAGTAGAATGTACGATGTATGCAAGGAAAGCGACCTTTTTACGAATGTCAACAAGTCAAAAGTGATGGTATTCGAGGAGGAAAGCAAGACAACGTGCAAAATACTTGTGGGTAATGAATGTTTGGAACAAGTATAAGAGTTTGTGTATTAGGGAAATATGTTCGATAGAAACGGAAAGATAGAGAAAGAAATTGAAAGGAGGGTGACTGCAGGGAATAAAGTGAACAGCGCTTTGAACGGAATTATAGCCTGTTAGAAGCCTCAAGATGTATGAGGCAGAATTGTGTGTCAGGACAGAAGAGTGTGGCGCTCTATCCTCTCTGCCTACCCCCTCGGGAAAACGGCGTGATAGTAAGTAAGTAAGTAGTAAGATGTAGCAATTATACACTGTCTCATCAGTGAACCTCGCGCTTTACTAACTTATTGAAAATAATTATATTCAAATTGAGTTAGTTCATAGTCTGCTACTGGTGCCCTAGTTTCAGAAGAGGACTCTGTTTGGACTTGAATATTTTTAAGTGTCATAATTTTTTCTAGATCTTCTCCAATTAGGCATTTAGTTGTTCTGCGTCAGTTGGATTCAATGGAGAGAACTTTTGAAAGTATTTTAGATGAGCCCTTAATTAACCGCGTTTGGCAATTAAGACCTTTATGTTCTTACAACATAGTATTGTAATTCTATAGAACAATAACTTAAGTTGAATGCAAATGGTAAATTTGGAGGACAATGAAAGGTAAGGAAGTGGCTTATTTTTGATTGTCTCTTAATGATGCTGCCTCCTGGTGGATTGAAATCGTGTCATTCCGGTCGTAGAAATATCTTGTCATTGAAATAAATAAATAATAAGAAAAGATGTCGCCATTGCCGAGGAAAAATATAGGCACGATTTGAATTAAACCGAATATGTAGTTTCAATTTCTTTATAGGTTGAATATACGTTGTTATACGCAATTGCAATATTGAAAAGGGACAGCTATATAATTTTAAGTACTTAGAGTAATAATGGGAATTTAGGGTTTTTATATTTTGGCACGATTCTAAGAAACAATTGCGTTCAAACACTAATGATATTTTAATGAAAGGTAATATATAGAAGAGGATAGGTATACAATTTTATGTAAATGAAGAAGAGACAACATTATTCATGTTAATTCTCAGGGTTTTTTTACATGTGTTTTTTTTTGTATGATTCTAGTTAATAATTATGTTCGAACACTAATATAATAATATTTTAAGGTTCAATAGTTCCAAATTGCTATCTCAGTAGCTTTCTGCACAACTGCATCCCATTGCTGATTTTGTTCCATATCTCTGGTATGGTAATAACAAAGAAAAAGAAAAATTCCGGAGAATCGAATGTCACCTAAATGGGATTTATGTATATTGACTTGTTCGTTTATATTTTATGTTAAATCAAACTGCGGATTCCATCGAAAAATATAGGCACGATTTGAATTAAATCGAACGTGTGGTTCCAATTTCTTTATAGATTAAATATACGTTGTTATACGTAACTGTTATTAGATGCTTAAACCCAGGTATAGCCGAATATGACAATAAAACCGTGAATGTGCCAAAATTTATAATATATATAAATCAAATATCTGAATACTTTTATTTGCCCATCTTACGGAGAAGGTAAATACGTAATAATAATACATGGATTGGATTGTGTAGCACGCGAATGCTCCTTAAGATAAAATAACGCATTTTAATGAGACAAGTTATTGTCAACCGGTGAAAAAATATACTTGAATGAACTACATGAAGTGAATGGCAAACTCTTTCGTCTCTATACATACACAGTTAGCAGTTCATTGTGTGCGTTTTTGAGTGAGAGCTTCATTGCAGGCAACCAAGTTATTTGCTAGTGTGTGTGAATACGGTGTGAAGTATTGAACTAATGAAGCGTCAGCACGATTTAAAACGTGCGAACTACGAAGCATGAGTATGAAGAACTAGTTAATAAAAGCATTTGTCCCTTTTCACGATACTCTGTTCCTCTTCTACGATTTCCAAACACTCTCAAATCGAGATTCATCACTAAATATCTTCAATCTCTAAAAATTCTCATCTCTATTCCTTCGCAAATCTCGCTTCCAGAGCCATTTGGAGAGTAATCTTTTTCTTCTATCTACTCATTTGTGTAAGCCAAGCTCGATGGAAATCCTGTCCAAATGTCTTTTCTAACATATTTTGCCAAATTTAAACATTTCACGAACATTTAGGGATTTTTACGAACAACAAATCTATCAATCTGACGTGTTCTGGATAAGTCAGCCACTATTAACCCTAGTGTCTTTATTAACAATTTATTGAACTCCTCCATGCCTTATTTTAAAAACTTTATTCTAGGATTGAATTTTGTTGTACTCACATTATACGGGAACACTTTCCTAGGAACCCAAATTACCTCTAGGAACCATTATTATCACATTTTAAATCGTATTACGGAGCACAGTAGCTTTAAAAAATTCTAATGTATCAAGGATTAATTAAAAAATATTGAACGAGCTCGTAATATTCCTCACTGAAGTACAACCTTGTAGTGGGAGTCTCGACTAATTAAAGGCAGGTGAGTTTATAATACACGCGGCATCTTGACCTTTTTATACTAAACCGGCTTTTATGGATATTTACAAATAACTCTAGTATTATATTAACAATAGGCTTAACAACGTGAATCAAACCGATAAATCCTTAAAACTTTTAACAGCTTTACCAGAAATGGTTTTATTATATTAAAGTGCTTCATTAATAGTGCTGTCAACTAATTAATGCCGGCCATTATATATATATATATATATATAGGTATCTATTTAGTTGTATTCATTATCTATTGAAGCATTCAAAACAAATAAAAAAAACTGGAAATTTTAACGCACACAGTCAATTTAAAGTAAAACAATTTCCAATATATCAATTGATAAAAAATAAGTAATTGAACTGATTGATTTAAAATGACTACCGTGTGACGCCAAATATGTCCATACTTGTATTAATTAGTGATATAATATGCATGCGCACCAAACTAGCGGCGCGGACTCGTAATTTCCTTTATTCCGTACGAACTAGGAGTATCATCTGGCCATAGTGTGAAATCTCCCGTACAGTAAGTATTATTACACGCGTTTTGCTGCATTCGACAAGTGACACAATCCCCAGCGACACATAACATATTATTTATTGTCCTCTTCGCTATTACATTTTCACGAACGCAAATGGTCGTCAATTTTAATTTATTAAAACAAAACGCAACCATCATAAATATTATTATAGACGTGAGTCACGTGACGCCTCGGACGACGGATGGGACTTTGTGACGCGACGCATGCGTCTAATATGACAAATGCATTTCATTGTTATTTAACTGAACTTTTTTCAATCTTTTTACATAAGTTTATTTCACATTTGTATGTCATTTACTTATTTTACACTCTCTTCACTTTATTAATAAATAAATCAATAATATTTACAATACATAACATAAAGATAATATAAAATAATACAATTAACAAGGCCGGGGAGTAGAGGGAAAGTGAAGAGGCACTCCCTTCCGGGAAACGAGACGACACATAAAAACATATAAGAGACGCCCTCCACGCACTACTGCCGGGAGATTTAACCCACAAGAACAGTACATCGCAGATCATATTTGGGCAGAAGGTAAAAAAAAAGGCAAGGGCAGATGGCACGAGACGATCCGAGTCGACGCGAGAATAGGCGATGCAAGCCGAAAGCTTCAGTAAATTCTCGTGCTCGGCTCCTCTAGCAATGCCTCGACGAGAGTGAACTACTGACATTATGTACAATTAACATTCGGGGGTGTAGTCACCATCAACACCAATTATTGCTTCCCATAGCTTTCTGAGATGACGCACAATCGTAGATTGATCGATGTTGAAGTTCTCGGCCAGTGTTCTGGTGGTGCAACTTTCGTCCTCTTCCACAGCGGCCAAAAGAGCCTGGTCATCAAAATCAGAAGATCGACCCTTTCTTGACTTGTCGTCGAAGCTGGTATCACCAGTTTTGAAGCGAACAAACCTCTCTAGGAATGTCCTTTCGCTAAATCGAAAAAATCGTTGAGATCGCGAAATTATTATTTTGCAGTTTCCCACCCTTTCTCCAAGTGGTACAGCTTAATTCTAATTAATTTAATTTTTTAATTAACTTAATTTTTCTAATTTACTAACCATATTAAACAATTATATTATGACAAATGTCAATTAAACGTAAAACTCAAAAAACAAAACGGCGGATAATCAACCTAACCCTAAATATTAAGATCCTAAGACAAATAACAGTTCCATTATTGATGTTTAAAAATGGATCATTTTTTTTTGTACGATTGTACCACTCCTGTGCAAAAATCCATCACTTAGTATCGAAATGTCGCTTGATAACTTGTCAGTCATGAATGACGTCGATGCAAATCCATTATCCAGTGCATGACACATCCACCGCCCATCCTTTTAATATGTTTTTTCAGTGGCTACCAGGCGCGGTCGCTTCATACATGCTTTGGATGCTCACCATCCCTCGTGTTCTAGAGGCAAAAAGGTTTGAACTTTTTGTTTCTGGCCAATGCTGCAATTAAATTCGTGCTGTCCTTTAGAGACCAGTCATAACGCAAAGTACGATAGGGCGCGCCCACTGAGCGAGACGAAATATATATACATTCTCAACTGCCGAATATCTATGAATCGTGTAAACACACAGATTCCAACAACAGTGGATTCTATCATTCGTTCCGCATCCACAAAGTTTAAAAGTTTTCGACTTTCGCAACAGTTTGGCTTAAATACTTGAAGCATTGAATATTCTCAGATTATGTTATATTTGTTTATTTGATAGTACGTATAGACTTATTATCCAGCATCTCTTCTACAAAAAGTCACTGACCGCCACTGGTGGCTGCCCGGGTAAAATGCGTCACGAAACTGAATATCCGTGAACGATATGGAGAAACACCGATAATATTATGTGGCAATTTCAACATCGACCTGAAAAAAGTTGAAAATGACGAAACTATAGGTGCAGCGCACAGAAAGCATTTATAAAATGGTTACTAACTCGATAACCGTTTGTAACTATTGGTGCAACATATTACCGTCGTGAAATATACGACATCCTTTGAAATTGGGTCCATCACTTTGAAACATCCGTACATGCAAGGTTGGTATGAAACATGTGTTTGAGACGCGTAACATTATTTTTGTTAATCAAGAAAAACACATTTTTGTTGTGAAGTTGCATTTTCGGAATATAGTTAATTTATTTATTTTTAATTACTTTTGTAATTTTATGAATATCTCATCAAGAAATTTTTTTTATTGAAGTATTGGTGGAACAACATCGGGTAGATCACAGACCGCCATTGGTGGTCTGTGGGGTAGATATTTTTTTTTTATGAATTGAATAAGGAAAAAATATTCACACTTGTGAAAATGTTTTTAATATTTTAGTTTGTGGAAAAACATTTCGTTAGTGTTTACAGAACGTGAATGAGGTCATGTAAATAGATGGATAAAAAGAAAAACTAATATATTTGTTGTGTTACATATTTTCCATGTAATTTGAGTGCTTTTATTGACCATTTCATTTTGTACTTCAAATTCATTAAATTTATCCAGTAATTTTAATTTTATAAGTATAATAATTAACATTAATGCATAATTAGAGCCCAGTCTGGGTGAGTTGTCAAATCGTAATTCACTTATGTGGCGAACATTTAGAAGAGGTTTAACGGTTGTATTATTATCGCAACATTGTGTAGATTTTGCAAGTCTTATATGATCAAATTGTTAACGCATAACGAGGATCAAAAGAGCTAAAAAAAACTTTTAAAATACTTTTATTAGACACTTGCGAGAGATGAATAAAAAATATCGATATCGTTCAATCTTTATGACAAGCTTCGTGAATCAATGAACGCGAACCATGTACATAATGGTTCCTGGGAGTGCGTTAGATTGTTATGGTGGCAAATTATCTTCCTGCCGCGTGGGAATGATATGTTGAACTGTGAGTTGACGTCCTGGGAATGATAGTTGAACTGTTCATCTAGTTATTGGGCATGTTGCGTGTCGTCCCCACTTCCCGCTATCAACGAAGTATGCGTTCGAGAGTGCTTCGTGCGGATCAATGAAGTACGTGTTTCTGAACGTGGTTGGCCCTTGAGTCCCTCTGTTCCTTTCTTGTCCCTGTTCCAGATTTTTTCCATCCGTCCTTTCATACGTATCACTTTCCCAAGCGCAATCATCTGGGGTCAACCGGGCGGATTGCGCAAACACTTTTGGTCCTTCGGCCGGAGATTCCATTTTTCCGGTCATTTGGCCAGAAAGTTCACAGATTTGTTGAAGTACCTATTTTCTACAATAATGACATATAATTTTCTGTTTTCGACACTTTCTCCCCATCCACATTCATAAGTCTTCTAAAGCATACTTAATGATTGTTGAAGCTTCTAACAGGACCATAAATCAGATAACCTGGTTATGCCAGGTCTTTTGCGGATGTTTTTTGTTAGTAGCATCAGATGATACTCGTATACACAAACCATTTGGTCTCAGAAATAAATACATACGTGTATATTTTACATATTTATAATATTTCAAGGAAAAACTTCACTGAAAAATTGCTTTCTTTGTAATAAATTGAAATTTAATTGCTTTTCTTTCCTCCTTTGTTTATAATATTAAAAATATTTATATCATTAGCATTTTACAAGCATAAAAAGACTACAAAACACTGATTAAAAAAAAACATTTTCTTAAATTTGACTCCGAATCGGTAAGTATTAGGGAAAAAAATACATATATATATATAAGGATTTCCAAGTAACGGCTCAATTATCAGTACAAATTAAGAAAATAATTACGACATTAATACACATATTAAAAAAATTCATCCAAAAAACACAAAGGTTTTTTTAATCCCTCCTATATGGCAAAATAAATTATGGATCCTGAACACCACCTATGTGCTCTTTGCCTTCACAACATACTAACAGATGAAATAGATCACGCCTGATATAAGTGCGACGTGTTCCGTGCGGAATATTATAAAATCCAAGTTGAACGCGTGAATCAGTGCTACTGATTTTGAAAAGCGGAGTACCGTAAAATTGATTCCGCGCTACCTCCAAACTCATCCCAAATTTGGCTGTTTCTTCAGCCCATATTTCGTATGATCGATACCACCACCGAGAGTGATAAAATAAATCTGCTACAAATTTAAAACATTTACTAGGGATTACACCAGTGATGGCCAAACAGTGTCTCGCGAAATATTTTGTAGTCGAATTGAAACGCTAACGAACGGTGGAAGAATATTTAGAAGATAAAAGCTGACAGACACGTTTTATACGGCGTAATAAACGTAAAAGGTTTGATTAATGCAATAAATCCACTTCCACACAAAAAAGTATTTTGAATAAACTCTTAAAGATATCAACAAAGCTTTATCGCCTTAATGGATATTATTACGGTGTTTTGCCGATTGCTTGCTGCTAGGCGGCTATTGTGGCCGCTTTACGGCCATTGGTGACCGCTGCGCAGTCAGGGTGTTAGTATAATCTGTATTCAATGCGGAAATCCCTCATTAAATTGCTTTAACAAGAGTGCATTGTGCACCCTTATTACATTGCTTTTGATGAAATATAGATCCTACGGAAACCCTGGCCGTGCAGCGGTCTCCATGGGCGGCGTAGGGGCCACTATTGGCCGCTTCACGGCCACAATAGCCACCCGCAGGTCCCAGTAGCAAAAAGCAGGTAGTGCATTCTGTATTTATCTCCCTGGCATTGCACAAACGGTGTTCTTACGTATTAACTTTGAAATATATATATCCAATTAAAGACTTTCTTAAAAAATAGGAACAATACATTCATATGTCAATTTGACAGTGCTACGATAGATAAGGAAAGAAACCATAAAGTGCGACATGACCATGAGACGTAGATGAGATGACAGGATGCTTTTCTTATCTTTGACAGGATAACAGATGCTCAATATTTTTGCTAGCCGTAATACAATTTCGCTCATTTCAAATTAAATATATATTTACGAATCGTTATTGGATATATAAAAAGGAAAACATTTAAGTTATTTCAATCCAAAAATATTAAAAACACGTTCGTTTTTGCTGTACTCGCGCCTCACAGACCTGGCCATTTAACCAAGTACTTTACAGCAAAAAATGACACTACGTCCGAAGCCGCCACAGATAATAGACGGGGAAGCGCTATATTATTATGAATGTTATCTCCTTAACGTCTCTTTCAACTCTTTTGATTTTGTTTTTAACAAAAGCAACATTTTGCAATACTTACTATAAATCTAAGACCGCCATCTAGAGTACGACATATATTCAATTTAAACAAATTTAGATGCTAATTTTTATTACAAAATCTACAGTACACCACAACATTGTTAAGAAATTAAAGACGGTATACTATTACTTATATATAATATTTTATAAGGTTAAATAAAGTTTATATATATATATATATATATGTGTGTATAATTTTTAATTTAATGAGAAATTACTATTATATTATTGTAGTACGAGTATTGGTTTCAAAGGCCTCTGTTTTATTAATTACCTACATATTGTTTTGTAAAATAAAATCAATAGTATTCAAATAATGATTTTCTACGTAGTATACAAATCCTCGTTAATTGGAAAAGGTTGGGAATCTCCAGATTACAATATCGCTTCTCTGCGAAACGCCTCGACAAATGGGGTGGAAACTCTCGCCTCGGCCCGCGCCGACTGCCGCCCACCTTTTTACTATCAGCCTCCCGCCCAACTGGCAACCGCTCCCCGCCCCGCTGACAACCGACCCCCGCGTCCGCACGCTGTATTGATACCTTGTCAATACGAATCCGTTTCTGGGTGATGAATCGTGATACTGGGTGGTGGGGAGTCGGCGGCGGCGTTTGCGGCGGGAGGAGGAAGGGGATACTCGTACAGGGAGTTGTACACTTTTCGAAATGGACTAATCTTTCTTGTACTCAGTACTGCGGACAAGAGATACGCTTTCTTGTAGGAGAAATTCATAGCAAAATACACACATACATGTAGAGATTAACATTATTTGTGAGGAAAATCACCTTCACAATTGAAGCAAAACAAGTTTAAAAATTATATATATTTTTTTAATCTACCAGTCAGAACTTCATTATTTTAATGTATTAGGTGTGCCCAAAAAAAAGGCCGCATTTTAAGTGAATAACTTTAACGGTTAGTTGTGACTTATTTGTCGTCTGGAACGTACAGCTTTCTTTCGGTAGTGTTTGATCAACATCTGGAGAGTGCGTCACGAGCACATAACATTTAAAAAAACAAACCCCATTTTCACTGGAGGACTTCGTTACGAGCAAGCTGTTTTTACGCTATCGTGTGCTGTATGAATTTCACAAAAAAAAAATCGGTAACCACAGCAAACAAAAACGATTGCGCCATCTATGGTGAAGCTCTACTAGTTCGTCAATACTAAAAATGGTTCAAAAGAATTAAATCAAAAAAAAATTGTATCGTAGACGAGCCTAGAAATGGAACACCAAAAATCATCGATTAAGATCCCCTAACTACAGAAATTGAGGTCAATTCAGAGATGTCGATTAAAAAATTACAGCATTCGAAGAATTTTGAAAAAATCGGAAAGGTGCGGAAACAAGGGGTGTTGGGTATCGCACTCAAACAGCGACCATACTGCGAGAAAAAATTAACGCTATCGGACGGAAAACTGTTGATCACCCCCCGTATTCTCCTGATTTAACGCCATATGATTGCCATTTGTTTAGGTCTTTACAACATAATTTAAAAGCGAAAATATTTAATAGTGTCAGTGAAGTGAAAACAGCCCTCACTCAATATTTTAAATCAAAGCATGTCAGTTTTTACAAACGAGAGATTAAAAACTTCCCTGAACGATGAAAGGAGATTGAATCTATCGATGGAGATTATTTTCTTGAATAATATTGTGACAATAAATTTGTTTTTTTAAATAAATGCTCTTCATTTACAAAAACGTCCTCTTTTGGGTACACCTAATAAATTATTCATAACTTCGTTTTAATCACTTTAATGAGTTACATTTAATACACCAACCGATTTCGGAAATTACCATTTCTTTCATTAAGATGTCAAATAAACTAACCAAAACCGTCCGCCAATATATACTGTATATCATATCATACTCATTAAAGTGGTTAAAAACAAAGTTATAAATAATTAAAATTAATAAAAACCACAATGCAATGTTTGCAACAAATATTTACTTAATTTTTGTGTAGTGCACCACAATTTTAAGAAATTAGTTTACACTTCGCTCAGTTGAATTTGTAATCCTAATCGCATTTCTTCAAGTAAAGCTAATCTGCGTGTACACGAAGCATTGACAATACAAGAGTGGAGACAAAGGTCGATCTACGTCGGTTGGTTTAATATTCTCTCCATGCATAATTTATAACTATTTTTTTTTTATTAATTTATTAACACCCTTATGGGCTTTTACAAAATAGGTTTGGCATAAAACATAATAAAAAAACAGCTACACAAGTAGCTCATGCGTTTTACCTTTATGTTTTATAGTTTTACAATAAATAAATAATAATAATAAATAAAAATAGTTTTACAATAAATAAATAAATAAATAAAATAGAATAGAAAAAATAGAAATTAAAAAAAAAGCAAAACAAACTATAAAAAATAAGGGTTGAAGACGGAAAAAATAATATGTTTTAGGTTTGCCACAGAATAGCTGGGTATCAAAATCAGTTGTATCTTTGACTCAGAACAGCATCAAAAACATCACTCTTATATTTAAACATTGAATATCGTAATATATCTACAAGACCAAAATCGTTCCCAAGTCTGTGAAGTCTTTGTGTGGGTGCATTCCTATACAAATTAGTAAATGACGAATTTACATGGAAAAGCACAGACGATCTGGTACTCCGCGCAGGAACATGGTATACAATCAGTTCAGTTAAATTAGGGGCGTCCAGTAGGCCATTTACCATTTTAAATAAAAATAATAAATCACTTAAAGTTCTTCTACATGTTAAATTAAGAGTGCTCATTAGAAAATCATAATTCAATTGTTCAGCGGGTATACATAGTTCGAAGTTAATAAACCTTAAAAATTTATGCTGAACACTTTCTAATTTTAATTCGTGCACTTTACAGAATGGATTGATATCTTTCACCGTTCTTAATACACTGACTCAACTGCTGGCTGCGTTTATAATATCATAGGGACGAGGATCCAATCTTCTTGGTCACGCGAGAGCATTACCGCTAGAGCAAATAAGCCACATAATCAAATACTGTCGCTTGCTTGCTACTACTTGTTGGTCTAGTGAAAATGTATTAACCATAAATACATACATATAAAATCAATTTTATCTAAAAATATTGTTATTACGCTATCGGAATTCGAACCTGGATCTCTTTTCCAATACGGAGAAGATGCATTACCAACTACGCTACAGCGATAGTATTTTTATCGACAAATTTTCGAACCTATACTACATTATTTTTACGGAATCTCAAATACCTTTGAGTAAACCGATAGCAGACACCAGAATTAACAATTCATTTTTATTATCCTTGTATTATTTATTGTCGCTGTAGCATAGTCGGTAATGCATCTTCCCTGGATTGGAAAAGAGATTCAGGTTCGAATCCCGGTAGCGCAACAACAATATATTTCAAAAATTGATTTTATATGTATATCTTTATAATTAATACGTATAATTAGTATTTAAAATATAACGGACCTATGTTTTTTAATAATTACAACTTCACAATAAAAATGTGTTCTTAATAATTAAAATATTCGCCTAGTAATTTAATGGTCGGGATTTTGACACCCATTCCAAAAGACCAGCTCGCAGCACAAGCGTTCTACTTTGTTTGAAGATAGTAAAAATATTGATATGACATTGGTTGAAAGACAGATACAATAGTTTGTTGACAATAAATTAATTATGCTGCAATAAAAAAATATTTGTAAACAAAGTGACTGCGTTCTACGTCGTTGTCTGTTCTAACCAGTAGCCTGATACTGCCGGTGTGCGCAGGAGCCAGGAATGTTACAAATTATAAATACGAGTTCCTGCGATGTCAACAAGACGAAAGTGATGGTATTCGAGAAGGAGGAAGAAAGCAAGACACCGTGCAAAATACTTGTAGGTAATGAATGTTTGGAACAAGTAGATGAGTTTGTATATTTGGGAAGTATGTTTGATAGAAACGGAAAGGCTGAGAATGATATCGAAAGGAGGGTGACTGCAGAAAATAAAGTGAACGGCGCTTTGAATGAAACTATATCTAATGGGAATTTCTCAACCGAGGCAAGACTAGCGGTGCACAATGGACTGAATGCAGTGGAAATGAGATCACTTAGGCATATATGTGGCAAATCTATTTATGACAGAGTAAAAAGAAAGAATGTAAAGCTGATGTTAGTATAATGAGTAAGATTAAGAAAGGATCACTTAGGTGATTCGGTCATATGGAACGGATGAATAAGGAGTAAATGGTAAAAAATATATATGATCCAAGTTTTGATGGCACCGAAAATAGAGGACGTCCAGGTAAAACAGATACTGGAGGATGGTCCTGTTAGAAGCCTCAGCAATCGGCAAGCTTGTATGACAAGATGTATGAATGTGGATGAGGAGAGAATTGTGTGCCAGGACAGAGGAGTGTGACGCTCTATCCTCTCTGCCTACTCCCGCGAGGAAACAGCGTGATGGTAAGTTAGTTAGTTCCTTCAATCCTTATCTATCTTTAGAGCCAACTCATCAATGTGCCTCGAACGAAGAGACCTGAACGCTTACATCAAGCTTCAAAGGACACAACGAGGTATGGAAAGATGCATGCTGGGGTTACATTAGAAGACACCGAAAACGCAATGAGCTGATATCCTACTAATCGTAAGTAGAAGATTTTCATCATCATCATATGCGTGTAACAAATCCATTTATCATAAAAATAAATAATTAATAAATTAAGAGTGAATGTAAAGCTGTTCTTAACTAACAAATTAACTTACCATCACGCGGGGACAGGAGAGTGTGGCACTCTATCCTCTCCCCATACTCCCGCGGGGAAACGGCGTGATGGTGAGTAAAATTTAAGCGGAAGTATTTTGCAATAAATGTTAATTTGGAATAAATAAACAAATTAAAACACTCGGTTCGCTTTGCTGTAGACAAAATAGTATTTTCCTCTTAGCTTTTGAATGAAAATGTGTGTAAATAGTTTCAAATTTCTATTTATTTTCTGTTATGGATTTAATATAAAATTATATTTTAAATTATTTTTATTTAAATAAATTATGGTTTTATAATTATTTACACTATATTTTAAGTTAATTATATTAAAATTAAAAACTAAACTAAAATGTTATAACAATAAATTAAAAATGGTTTATCGCAATTCGTAAAAGTAATAATATTTAACATAAAAACGATTTATTGTTAATATGAAAATATTCTTCATTATCCGGAATTATATGCATATGGAATCATACGATAGCAATATTTTTATAAATTTGGTTCCACCCTATTTATAAGATTCACGGATGCTGGTATTTACGAATATAAATACTTGAAGAAGCTTTGGGGGGATCAGTCGTCCGGGAGATCAATTTCCGGGGGGATTAACTGTCCACGGGAACTACTGTCCGAGAGAACAACTGTCCTAAGGAACAACTGACCGAGGGAACAACTGTCCGAAGGATCAACTGTTCGAGGGATCAACTGTCCAAGGGAATAACTGTCCGAGGGATCTACTGTCCGAGGGAACATCTGTCCAAAGGATAAACTGTCCGAAGGAAGAACTATCCGAGGGAACAACTGACCGAGGGATCAACTGTCCGAAGGATTAACTGTCCGAGGGAAGGACTGTACGAGGGATCAACTGTCCAAGGGAAGAACTGCCGGGGGATCAACTGTCAAGGAATCAATCGTCAGGAAACATATCAAGTCAAAGCTCCCAATAGGCCATGACGCCACGGAGTAATAGTAGTAATAAACTTTTAAAGGTACTTATGACTCAATTTACTATAAATTTGCTAAAGTATAGAAGGGACAAAAGATTATTTTTAAATACAATAAAATAGAACGCATGGCGTGGATCCTCTCATAGTAATTGGTTGAACCTTGGTAAATGGTAAATCGTGGCCCGGGGCCCGGCAAATCCGCGGCCCGCCGCCCGCACGGCCCACGCGGTCATTACGGACACAAATAACAGAAGGGTTGCGATCGCACCGATAAATGGTCGCGATAGCCAGCTGCCGGCTCCCACGGGGCGGGACCAGATAGCGCCGGGAACGGGAACGATCTGACAACGATTGTCAGCTCTCGACAAGCCGCACTAATATTGTCCGACAGCGGGTTCGTGCCAACGGTAAAAAGGGGGAGGGGAACAATTTATATTAATTATTGTATGTTTGACCATTTTAAATGATCAATATAAATAACCTGTCAATTATCATGTGAAATAAATAAATTGTGTAACAGTAATTTAGTTTAAAAAAAAAAACAGAAATACCTGCAGATTATATATAGAAATTAGATACCTAAGAGTAGCGGGAGTGACGTCAAGAGATCAAATCAGGAACGATAACATCCGATAGAGCATTGGGATGAACCCGCCGCTGCTCCAAATAGAAAAATCTCAACTAAGTTGACAATATTATAATTTTTCTGTTAGGGCTAATTACATCATCATCATCGAATGTACCTCGTATCCGAAGAAGACTGTGTCTTTAGGTTAAATAAATATACATATACGAGTATAATTATGTTTCATATGATTGTATTCCATATTTTATGTTAATATACATATCACACAATTTGACTATAATTTATATTGTAGCATTAATTGGAGCTAAAATTTCAAGAATATAAGATCTTTGAATAATTCAATTGACTTAAATCATTAAAATTTACTAATATGATTATTCACATTTCAAGCTTGCAGAATCAAATTGGAAATAATATTAGAACTAGTGATATTGAGGATTTTAAAAGGGATGTTTCAAATTGGTCGTTTAAATTAGGATGAGCACTGAAAGTGAACTGTTTTATATTATGAAATAATTCTTATAACTGTATTTAGTTTGCTTTGATCTTGCATAGTTCCCTTTACCTTCTATGTGCTTGCATTATTTTACGTATTATATTGCCACATTGGTATCTTTTTCTCTCTTTTTACATATTTTCACGTTTACGTTTCGTATTCTATTTGATTGTGTTTTGCCTTCGATGAGTTATTTGATTGTGTGAAATGTAACTAGTTTGCCAATGTGCCCTAAAACAGGCTTGCCTAGTTGGGCAATGCATTTTAAAATCTGTCTAAAATATATGTAACCAACTGTCTTTCTTTTTGTAGCTGTACAATGCTTATACTTTATGTGTCTAAATATTTTTTTAAAAATTACCTCGCACGTTAAATAATATAAAATTTGTAAATATGGCCTATTGAAACGAATATATTCGACAGTAGACACAGCTCATTAAGATGACATTTATAATTACTTAACAAACATAATAACAATACAATGTTGCCACTCGGTGCGACCACAAATAATAAACTGAGTATTATAACTAAAATTTATTTATGTATTTATATGTATAAACGGTACGTAGTACATACCATCCAAAAAAGAAAAACAACAAATGACCTTGATATATAAAGCCAAATACAAAGAAATATAACAAATAAACAAAAAATATCAAATCCCTTACATTATATTAAAATAAAATAAAATGACAGTGCATGATCGTGATGTAACCGAGTAGCTTGTTGGTTTAGTAGTTAAGAGGCTGGCCTAGTGATCTAGTGGTCAGGGGTTCGCGCCTCGTTCCAGGAGATCAGCAAATTAGTCCTATTTTTATAACACAAGCGTTTAGCTTAGTTTGCAAATTATAATATTGATGTGACACGTATTCCGTGTTCACATGTCTATTTCATTAAAATTAAAATTAGTATTAATAAGTAATTAGATGTTCTCAAATTAATTCTGCTGATCTGCCAGTTATAAACAAATTTGGTGGAATTTTTTATTTATTTAGGTAATGTTACTAAATGTTTTTTTTATGAAGACCCGATTCCCTAGAAAGATAATATAGCGATGGTTAAATAGTTATTTAAACCGTTATCGTAACTGTGATTGTATTCGATTGTAACTATGCCAATGTTTCAGCTGGATAGATTGCAATCTATTCTAAATGCGGCTACCGGATAATATATGGAGTTTCTAAATTCTCTCATGTAACATCCCTTTTACATCAGCTGCATTGGCTCCGATTCCCTGAAAGAGTTGAATTTAAATTGTGCTGGTTGATGTACAAGGCGACACACAACATGGCGCCTCTGTATCTTCAAAATCTTTGTATCCTAGACAATTTTAATGGTAAGTAATTTTAAGGTCAGCCTCTACTTCAGCTGCAGGAAGGGTTGTAGAAACGACCAACCGTTGCCAGAAGTCTAAATTTAGTGAACGGGCATTTGCGGTGGCAGGCCCAAAAGCGTGGAACTCTTTGCCCTCCTTTATAAGAAACAGCGCATCAGAGACTTTATTTAAGAAGAAACTAAAAACGCATATTTTCAAAAAATCATTTCTATAAGTGAAAAATAACGATTTTTAATTTTAAAAAACAAATATAATTGTAGAATTATAAACAGTTTATGTGTAAAACGCCCTTGAGGTGAAAGTTTTTACGAAAATGGCGCAATACAAATTATCCATTATTATTATTATTGGTGACTGATTATTCATAATTCTTCGAGCAATGATCTGAGTTATCATTAATCATCAAATCAACCTTCAATCATCACAATCACAGTCACATAACGGTTTACCATCGCTTAAAGATAATACATATTATATAATACATTTAAGTAACAAAATTATATTTATATCGTGAAAAGAAAAGCAAAAAAAAAAGATAATATATTGAATATTCCCTTTTGAACGCAATTTGACATTTTGCATGAAAAATATTCACCTGCATTTGTTTTGAGACGAATAAATATTTTTATGTTCAATTTTAAGAAACTCCATAAAAAATATATATTCCTTTTCTAACGTTGTACACTCTTAAACATTCCTTATTACAGATCCTTCAATATCATTTTAATAGTTGTGGGCAGGACGTCTCTTCACAGTGTGTTCGCTTTCGAGGGAATGAGTAACACGTCTCTACGGCACCATTTCAATGATGATTTTGGCTTCAATATGTAAAATGTGAAGACGCTCTTACATGACCGTGTTCAATTTAAAATGAGTGCAATGGAATTGAGTATGTCGGAACATGACATTAGACGCAGACAAAGGCGAGAGTCGATAAAACGTACGCTGTGTGTACGTCTGGAAATACATTTTGAAATTTTCTAGGCGAGAATATTCATAGATGGCATATACCCCCCTCACGGGAGAACGATGGCGTTTTAAGGCACACGCCGCTGTCGAATACAGTAACAGAAAATTTAAAAAGAATTGTGTTCATGACATTCGTTTATGTATTTATTAAAAAAAAAAAAAATCTTACAAAATCACAGTATACATATATTACGTCTATAATGGATAGTACCTACTGATAATATAATTGATTGATGATACCGTTCAACTAAGCACAACTTGTTTGCGAGTGACGCGTACAATTTTTATTTTGTATTATATAATATGCAGCGCCTAATTCCAAAACCCCATAAAACGGATTTGAAATAATTAGAGTTAAATATGCTGTTTCGTAGATTATTTTGTCAGCCACATGCAGAACACGTTGTTTCTCGCATAAGCCACTTAAATCCATTGATATTGCATGTTCTAAATCAGGGTTAGTTCCAAAAAAAAATCCCAAAGCAGACAGAGTATAAGTTGCTGTTCCCTTAAAATGAAATCGCTAATCACAACGTGTATCGATGATCAGGTGATCTAAAATTCAGTACGGCTACCAGAACGATATATAGAAAGAAAAAATTAACATTACAAAAATTGTATCTTTACAAAATGCTGATGTAAAAACAAACATTTTGTACATTTGCTTTCAAAATATACATATATTTCATCCATAACTCAAAAATACATAAAAATCGTTTTAGGAGTTTTTGGAATTAGGCGCTACATATATTGCATGACATAAACAGTGTAATATTAAAATGTATAACACAGTACTTTTGGGTTTTTGATGTGCAAGTTATTAATTGAGGCTAAGATTCACATATACATACATATTAATAAAATATTTTCATTATATGTATGCCAAAAAAGTACACGCATAAAGTATAATGTTAAACAAAATTGATTAAATTTTGTTTTCTTGAAACGGAGAATGAAAAATAATGTTATATTTTATTTTAGTTGTAGCTATTTATAATTTGAAATAATTAACTAATTAAACCAGAATGTTGGCTGGAACCAGATCTAGTCGTTATATTTCTTTAAAAGGTGTTGTGAGTCATAGCAAAGCAGTATTTCACCTTATCTTATATTGTGTTAAAAATGGCAATATCTTTGTCTGAAACAGGTTGCCATGTCCGGATTGATTTGTTCTAAATCTTATTTCAAGACAGACTGTTAAAACATAGAGATATTTCATATGCGTAATCGACATCTCATCGCCAAATTCTCGAGTTCAAATCTAGTGGAAAAATTTATATTCTCAAACGGAGAATTTGAGAATTGAATAAACAGCTTACCGCTTTAATCAAAGCATTTATAAAATTCCACAAAGTATAGAACAATTTTTTTATTTTTTTATTATTAATTAGAAAAGCATATGACTTTACATATAATAGAGTAGATCACACCGGCAAACGTGGCGTGAGAAATGAAGTTGATGTGAACTACATTGGCGAATAATATTTTGCGTTTTTTTGAGATGTTACTTTAGAATCTGTTTGTTTTTTTGAACCATGTTTACGTTACTTCACAACACATTTACCATGATTCCACCGTAACAATGTTAAAATTGCAAAAATATCGAAAAAAGCAGGATAGCCAAGGGAAGCTTCGAAGATAGGAAGGGAAGTCCGGATCGGTGCTGTTCGTACAGTTGGCCAATAATAAACAGTGGCGTGCAGTAGGTATAGATTTAGATTATGCCGTTACCAATGAGATTATACAATCATATATAATATATGTACTTTCCTTTAACCAACGTTTATACGACCCTACCATGTGTTTATTTCTAATTTTAGAATACTATTAATAGTGTACGGTATATACGTGTAGGTAGTTTTAATACCTTCCTACCCATATAAAAAATCTATGGACGTTTTTAAGAACACTTTATATGACTAAACATGATTCATTTATTGTTTAAAAATCATTCGCGTAATAATTAAAATAAATATATATAAATATATAATATATGCACTTTCCTTTAACCAACGTTTTTACGACCCTACCATGTGTTCATTTCTAATTTTAGAATACTATTAATAGTGTACGGTATATACGTATAGGTAGTTTTAATACCTTCTTACCCATATAAAAAATCTATGGACGTTTTTAACACTTTATATGACTGAACATGATTCATTTATTGTTTAAAAATCTTTCGCGTAATAATTAAAATAAATAATTATTTATTTTGAATGTTAACGTAGGAAATAGTTCTGCCAATTGCTTTTTGTTTTTCCCAAATCAAAAACCAATCCATGCACCAAATTTAAAGAACAATCATGAAATCAACACGTTAATAACAGTAAGATAGTAAAATTCGCGAATTAATAAAATAGGAAATAGACACTTCAATGATTTGCATGCAGTTGTAAGCCTTTCTAATGTTATTTTGTTAAAAAAAAACAGCACAGGTAACGACTCCATACAAAACGGATTAACCGAAAGAAATTTTCAATTTAGTAAATAACCAATTATACGACTCGAGTAATTCACCTACTTAAAAACAGAATAGAGTAATGTAAATAGCTCGACGCGGCGAATATAAAAGAGCGCCATGGGTACAGCGGTGAGTTGTCATGGTAGTTTTTAGAACTAAGCAATTAAAGTCTCTACTGCTACACAAATGGCGCTAATTGTAAAATAATATTTCCGATTATGTTAATCTAATTATTTAATTTACATTTATTTTCCAGAATTTTTAGTAATGCCCAGCTTTTTTACTTGTATACACTCCACGCCTCTGATATTAACAATTCAAAACAGCCTTCCTAGATAGACTGTCGCAAATAAATATTACATACTTATAGCATCATACCGTTTTCTTGCAGGACCAGACGGAGTCCTGATCGTGTCAGGTCTTCAGTGGATATAATTCATTCCTTTAAGCTACAAACGTTCGACTTGAAAGAATCCATTTGTAATTCTCTAATCACTCGTACGATCCTCATTCCTAAACCATACATCTGATCGACAGACAGACAGACGTGCGTTCGCTACCGATTTGTTAGAAATAGTAATAAAATTCGTTGCTAAAACTTTTAATCTGAATTTTTTATGCAACCATTAAATGCATGTTGCATAAAAATTCCCAACCGTCGGAAGTGTGCATAATAATAACAGTGAGCGGCTCACACACGACAAAAACTATATACGCGTCCATTTGCATTCGCGGTACATACCACACGGCTTCAAATTCATTTGGATTCATTACCGGGCGCGCCCTGTTCGCCGTATCATTTATTAGTTTATGGGATGATTAATGACGCCTTTGTTTGCTCGGCCCGGCACGATTGGTATGCTAATACCGCTGCGGGACAGTGTCAACACGCCACACTAGAAGAATCGCCATTTTTGTTTTTATTTTCATTTGTTTTCCCGCCAAGCGCGGGGGGCGCGAAACAGGCTCCGCAGCCATCGCAGGGGCAACACAAAATGGCCGTACATGCATTCCAACTTGACACGGCTTGTCTCCGCTCTATTATTAGATGAGACGACGGCGAGACGCGTCAGTCAACGATTTGTTTTAAAACAATTTTTAAAAAATCACTAATTATAATAGATCCAAAAACTTTGGGAGACCTGTCTCTGGGGTTTCTGAAAACCCGGGGTTTTGAAATCCGCCGAAACCGGGTCTAATATTTTGAAAACCCGGCGGGTTCGAGTCCGGGTCAGATCATCCAATCATAGTATAAACATAAGAATAAAAAATAAACAATTTTATTATATTTATTGCAAATAGTATTACAGCTCTTACAGCTTATTTTGTTTTAGAACGTCTTATACAATAATATTTTAGGAATACTAATGCAGCGAGGGACTCATCCCCTAATGCCGATCTCATTTTCGTGCAATAATTAGTCGACACCGAGAATGTTCGCTCATTATCAGTCCAAGGTGGTCTCACTGTGCAAAGTGCGTCGTAGAACCTCTCAAGATTGAACGTACTCTTTTTATCGTTTTTGAACAAGACAAATTCTTTCCTTAAACATTTAAAATTGTCCGTGTCCGGTGTTTTGCCATCTTTTAAAATGAGATCCAACTCTTCATCCATCGTTAATACCTTTTCCTTATCGTCAATTAATATTGAATCTTTTATACTGTCCATAGAATTGACTTCTGAAACCGAACTTTGGAAACGCCTGCTCATCATTTATGTAGCCAAACTTGAGGCTTCGTCTGAAGGATTTTAAATTTTAGTCTTTAAGCGCATAGGACAAATTGATCAAATTCGAATGCATTCGATCGTTCGGTCGTTTTCCGATGTTTTGCAGTAATTCTTCCCTCGCGTATTAAACGACCCAAAACCGTCCACCTTTAGAGGTCATAATTCACTGCCTCAGCTAGCAGTTCCATGCCCCATGATTGCAGAATAATATAATACTAAAAATAAAATTTTCAGGCCATTTCGGCATACAAGATGATGAAGGAAGCAAGGGGTCCGAAGTGACCCGGTACTCCATTAACCAGTAAACCAACGTCCAAAAAAGCAGCAATTCGTTTGAAACCCGGACCCGGCGGGTTTCGGTCTAGGGTTTCGGATCCGGGTTTTAGGGTTATTACCCGACCGGGTCCGGGTTGGGTCGGGTTGGGTCGGGTCGGGTCCAGAAATCCTACCTGTCTCGGAGACTACCGTATATACTCGTCTATAAGTCGAGGGCAGTTTTTTGACCAACAATTATGAAATATTTTTTATTTATTATCTTTGTTTTATTAACCACTGAATTGTAATAATAATAAATAATAAATAAAAAAAATATGAATTTTAACCACAAAGTTAATATTGCTAATTTTAAAAGTATAATTATGAAATATGCTATGACTCGCGAATAAGTCAAGAATAAAATTTGGGATTATGAAATTCTGTGATTTTTATAATTTTGTCAGATTTTATCTAGCATCAATCGCTGCACTGTATACTAAATCATGGCGAGTGTATGATTTATTTTTGGATTGGATTTATTTTTTACAAAAGTATGATTTCTGATATAATTGAGTGCTCCAACCGGACTCTGCAGTCGGCGACAATGCGTGCGGCTTGATATCATATTGAACTCGACATTTACCCCGCATAAAATTCTATTGAAACTAGCACTGATCCGTGGAAAAGTTTACGGCTAAAATCTCTCCACTTACACACGAGTATATACGTCTCGAAAGTGCAGAATTGAGCGCGGAGCGAGCTGCTATTCGTTTTCTATAGTATAATATTTTGTACACCGAGTAGTGATTGACTGACCTTTACCACTGTTTAATACTATAAGTTGATATCCAATATTTAAAAATACTTCTGTTTCATTATAGAACATATTCGTACTGAACAGATAGTATCAATGAGGCACCGAAAAAACTTGTACATTCGTGCGCGTGCGCATGTAGCATAGCAAAAAAACTGCCTGTTATTATAATTTATTTTTTTTTAAATATAATCTATCTTCTAATAACATAAAATATGAAATATTAACATGTACGTCAAGTATCGTAACCGACAAATATGTCATTTTTAATTTATCTAGTATTTCGCATGAATTTGATAAATATTTTAAACGGTAAAAAATCTTAAGTGAAGATTTATACAATTTGAAATAAATTGCGACTAAAAATTGGTTTTCATTTTGGATTTACAGTAAATTTGACAATCTTTGCATCGCTCTCCACCGTGAAACTTTTACGAGTACTTACTTACAATCACGCCGTTTTCCCGCAGGGGTAAGCTGTGAGGATAGAGCGCCACACTCTTCTGTCCTGACACACAGTTCTCACCTCGTTCACATTCATACATCATCTCATACAAGCTCGATGATTATTGAGGCTTCTAACAGGACGATCCGACTGCATCCCGAACGGTTAGTACGGCACAAACAATCCTGGGAACAGTAACATTATCGCTGTAAATTCGTTCCCCGCAAACACCCCTAGAGACTGTGACGTCACTGCGGGAGAGAGAGAGAGACAAGACATTCTGTTCGCCAGCTGCTCGCTCTAGAAGTACTAAAGCATTCTTGAGTTCACTCAATATAACAAGGGTTAATAAATTAAATTGTAATTACATCTTCCGGTGCACAGCTTTAGCATTACTCCTGTCTGCATTCACTGTGGATCTTCGCAACCTTCGGATAGTATCTTTTTTTTAAGGGTCCCACCCCATCCCGGAATCGTTTTGAGAGTTGTTTACTCTCATTTCGATTCCGCTCAACAAAGCGACGCGTGCAATATTTCACAAAATCTTAAAAGTTTTTTTTTAACTGTGTTTTAAAGTTAGAGCAGTTAGTTAAATTCCAAAAAACTTAAACCTTGTGGTTTTTCTTCATATTAACTTTTTTCATTTTATTTATTATTACAATTGGTCATTATTATAATTTGTTTTATTACATTCAGTCATTAACATTTTAATACCATCATAGGTTGGCTCCGGTATCATCGTACCAGAGCCATACCTGTGCAATTTGACGCGAGACTCGTTATCATATTAAATTCAGAAGGCCGTCAGAGAGAAACTATACAAGTCATGCACCCCCAAAAGGGAGGGTAAAGGTCACATTTATATGTTGTAGACGCAGAACTCGGTCACAGTCGGGCAGAAATTCACCCTGTCCAGGTCGCAAGAGGTGCTGGGCAGAGCCAGTGAAATGCTCCGTTAGGTCACCCTAGCCACCGCTCTTCTCGGCATCGTCCATCCAAGCAACCCCCAGCGAGAGACCCACACCCTAATAAGTTCCCGAAAAATTCGAGTAGTATCTGTAAAACTTTGTGACTTCGTTTTTCGTCGTCGTCAGGTTGCATATACTCGTATACGAAAAGTTCTTCTCGAGCGGCGTGCGGCACACCTGAAACATAGCCCCGAAAGAGACGTCCTCTGATTGGCTGGTGAAGTGAAATGAAACTTTGTCAGTGATAAACCAACAATGTGAACGTATTTCTGTGTGCGGGTGTACGCACGAAATAGGTATCAGGAGTACGTCTAGCGTGCGGATCTTAATCGAGTTCAGCGATACAGGGGAGACGGTCAACGTATTTATTACTAGTACATCGACAGCTTCGCGGCGCAGCGGTTCTTCGCGAAATCCCGAGCGCTCATCACAAAGTCAGCACGTGGGATTAGGCAGAGCGCCACGTGAAATCATTTGTTTTACTAAGCATACAAAAATATGAAAAAATCATATAACAATTAATATATTGAGCCAATGCAATTTCTACACGTATCCGATGTTAAAAATCAATGGTGATTGTGTTTTGGACACTGCATATTAATTACTGTATATGAAAAATATGCGGAGCTTCCCAAGCTCAATCGAATCTGAGTCTCGCGCTCCAAACCTTAGTTGATTGGAACTGAATGTTAACTCTAATCTTCATGCACAACATTGAATGTCATAATAAAATAAAGCACACATGACACATTATAATTTCAATAATGCCGACTCGAGTTTAGCGTTTGGATTCGGAATGTCTCAGTTTTACACTAATGGGGTGGATTATAAGTAAGGCGACCAGACACACGCTGGTGCAGGGAGGGGAATAGCGGGCATGAAAGGGCCGCACCTAGAGATAGCCAATATCAATTATGGGGTCAACCGGAAATCGTCTCTGCCATTTGCCCCGAATATATATCTCGCTTTCCGAAAGCATTTGTCCCGGAAAATAAATACTAGAAACACCGTGTGAAATTATCGACATCTATTTTTGTTCTCCTCGAAAATTAAATGATGTTGTTTCAAGACGCCACGTATTTCATCTGTCGATACGTTGTGTGAGGGTTGAGAAGAGGGTGGATAAAGGAATGCATAAAAGAAGAGTGTTATAAAATCTCTACGAAGAAATTAATTATACTTTTTTATCATTGTTATTTAATTGTTACAATAAAATTATTATTAAGGAGAACGCATTATTATTGTGAAGTTGTAATTATTCACAACAGACGGTTTGTGGTGTTTTAAATACTAATTAAATGTATTAATTATAATAATATACATATAAAATCAATTTTATCGAAAAATATTATTTTTGCGCTACCGCATATTTGGTAATGCATGGTTTGGAAATGGAGATCCAGGTTCGAATCCCGGCAGCGCAAAAACAAAATTATTAATTTCTGCATTTCTGGAAGACCTTCTGGTCATCTCAGTATTCCGCCATCTTCAGTCACGTATCAGACAGTTCAATCCAACGTGGGGCAAATACAAAAAGCAACGAACGACAGCGGTGTAAACTTACGTACCCTGCTAAATGTACGCTTTTGCTATTCTTATTTGATCTATTGTCACAAATAATTTATATATTTATACGGATTAATTAATAATCATACAGGTTGGTAGTTGGTAATACAAGAGTACGGATCCGAAACTAACACGGCATATATGACGCACAAATGGTATTTTACGGAATCACTCATTTGTGATTAAAAAAAATTTCACTAATAATGAAATATTAAATACTAAATTAATGTATTAATTATAAATATATACATATAAAATCAATTTTGTCGAAAAATATTGTTTTAGCGTCACCGGGATTCGAACCTGGATCTTCATTTCCAATCCGGGGAAGTGCACTACCTTTGTGCTATAACGCCAGTATTTTTCTTGACAAATTTTCGAACCTATATGTTACATTTTTCAAATCAATACACCTGTCGTTCCATTATTTGAAAGCCATCTACATTATTTTTACAGAATCTCAAATACCTTTGAGTAAACCGACTTGCAGACGCCAGAATTATCAATTTATTTTTTATAAAATTTTTTGGACACATTGATACAACATATATTATTAAGGAAAACACATTCTTATTGTGAAGTTGTAATTATTCAGAACATAGGATTGGAAATGAAGATCCAGGTTCGATTCCCGGTGACGCTAAAACAATATTTTTCGACAAAATTGATTTTATATGTATATATTTATAATTAATACATTAATTTAGTATTTAAAATATCACAGACCTATGTTCTGAATAATTACAACTTCACAATAAGAATGTGTTTTCCTTAATAATAATGAAATACTTGAATAATTGAGATACCTGCCCGATATACGCTTTCCTGTGAGCATTCTGACGGCTGGTAAAAATCCTACCTGTACTACGTCTACATCTACAGCAAAAATATTACATGATACTATAAATCTTTATCTGTAAATGTATTCTTATAAATTCTTGACATATATTTGAAAATTACTTTAAAAAAAAACACAAATACGAAAAGACTTACTCGGTTGCTTCACGATAATAATATATACTTAATATGATATTGTTTCATGGAAGTTATAAGTTCACTCAATAATGGAAGGTTTTATTTACTATTTCTAAATTCAATTGATAGTGAAATATTTATTTCACATACAGAATCACTCAGAAAGGCCTATTCAGATAAATATATTGCAAAATATTTTCAAATTTATTGTACATACGTCTTTATTTTTATTTTTAATATTTACTGTAAAAACATTGTGGTTATTCAATTTTGAATAAAATTTATACAATTAACTCCATATTTAACCGCATGAATTTTAAAATTGGTTTCGGTAAAATTTATTTTAGTTCAGTGTAATAAAAATTAAACCTGAACATAAAATAATTATCTTTTAATTCAATTTTTTTTTTTAATATTCTAGTATCCGACTATAAAATATAAAATTAGTATGATTACACTAATTATAATTAATTATAATATTTCTTGTTATTATATTTAATACTAATTTGACCTTTTAGTTTCAAAATAATAATGCTTTATTTTTCTGCTTTTAAATTCATTTGATGTAATTTTAATTTTATGAAATACCTATACAGTATTTTTTACTCAAATCAACCTCTAATCCATCCAAATTTTAATAGTATACATAAGACAGAAAACTATATGTGCTAATTATCTAGCAAAGGATAATTTATAAGAAAGAACAAAAAAGTTAATTATTTGAATAAAATACATTTTCCACCATAATTGGATACCATGCTTTGGCAAGTTTTTGGTATTTAAATTGAAGTTGATGTAAATAATATATTCAACTAATTCTATTCCATATGCAAAACCCTATCTCGCTGATATTTCTATACAGAATCTTTTATGTATCTAAAATTTATGCATGTACTGCCATCTGTTTTATACGTCAAAAGTAAAATAGGATCTGTTTGTAAACTTACCAGTACGTTTCATTTTAGTTCTCTGTATACCCTGAAGATGTCGCTAATGAATACATATGAATCAAAGCGAAGAACATAATCACAACACAATTTAGAAAGTGGGTTCTGACTGACAAAAGAGAGAAAGCAATCGTGTCGCATTTCCACCAACACGTACAAATAAAAATGATACTCACAAAGATCAGCATTATAATGAAAGCGAGGAAATAAGATGTTCGCGCCATCCACAGCGAGACAAATCTGTAATGCGCTCCTGTCACAACATTTCTGGAAAACAAAGACAATAAAACTATTCAACAATACAGTATGCATGTCTTTAATTTTTAATAAGTGTTAAATATATTTCATAATTAATGTACATAAATTTAATTGTGTAAGAATATATTTCTTAAATATCTATGTTAAAATATCTTTAAAAAATATACTTTTTTTCCAATAATACATATAACACATTATCCAGGGATTTGAACCTGGGGCCTAGACAACTCTAAAAACATTTGCAAATTCACTAAAACAAAATTAATGCATATAACAATTTATAATTCTCAAATATTTTTAAAATAAGTTCAATTATTTATTATATATAAAAAAGTCACTTATTTTACCTCAAGTATCCTGTGTTATCTTCATGTTCAGCTAGAGTCTTCACTGACGCCATCAACAGATCATCGTAGCCAAGAAATTCATCCAAAACGTACCGGGAGAAGGAATCCCCAAAACACTTGTCTACATTTGGATCCAGTGTCACAATCTTTACAGGAATATTTAGCCTCTGTCTAGCTGCTGGTGAGAGTCGTAGAAAACCGTACTCCATAGAATACTCCACAATATATTCATCATCTGGCCACACTGAAAGAGAACAAATAATTGTATAAGCATATTAAAATATTGCTTCAATGTAAGAGCAATAAAATTCAGATAAGCGATAAAACAAGTCATATGTATTAGTGTTTGACAATAATAAACTCCTTGAAAATTCTTCAGTCATACTTTGTATTTATTTATGTTATAATAAAACAAATGATCATGGCTTAACTCCAAGAGTGAATATATAATATATATTTTATCTATACACACTTTTATCATATACAAAATGTTAAAGACAAAAATAAATTTTATAAGTTCTCATTCAAGAAAGAAAAATAATTATATGGATATATCTAGTATTATTTTACTTACGACTACATTTATCAGTGAATAAATATCAGACATATAATAAATAATTTATGAAGCACAATCAATTTAAATATTTTAATAAAATATGAGGCATTAATATATTACCGCGAAAAGACATATATGTATACTCATTATAATTTTTAAGCTTTCAAATAGTCTGAAATTAACAGCGCGAGTGTGAGTAAAACATTAAAATAATAAACATCAGACAGGTAAAATCTTTTATTTTACAATGTATTATATATTATATTAGATGTATGATGAATCCACTTTGATTTAGGCATTCCTAATAGTTTCATGTTTTACGAGTACGTTTTTCGCTGAGATTAATGTACCATATTTGAATTTCCATGAATCTCTACATGAATCATACAGCTTCATACGACATTGAAATTACAATAAAACATGGCAGGAGGCATTTTACGACTCGACTTTAGGTCTAAGTTAATACTGATTATTGTTTCAAAATGGCAACAAATTTCTCGACTTAATATCAAGTGAATTCAGTATTTTTAGTGGTTTTAACTAATAATATACAATAAAATTTGTATAAATGTAGAGAATTTTTGATCTATTAATACAGTTGAATTATGCTACATCAAAAATACTAAGTGATGAATAATGAATGTGGTGAATTTTTTCTTTAATATTGACAGACTGTAAAACTGAACAAAAGTAAAATAATACATTATACACAAGGGCTAACAGTATAAATAATATTTAGAAGAACTAATGGGTAACATATTTAAAGGGGCTAATAGGCTATTTAGAGTTAAACAAGAGGGGATGAGTTCAATAATAATTATTTAAGGGTTTCTCTTGTAAAAAAATAAAATAATGAAAATAAAGGAAATAAACAGAATAATTTGGTGTACCCGCATTATTATTATTTGCTTTTTCTCCTTTTATATTGGCTTTATCATTAGCTTCAGAATCAGCAGAATCAAGGGCCTGCTCTTTACCGATTTTGGCATCAATTAATGTAGCCGGTTCTGTTTGATTAATCTGAAATGAAAATGGATTCATAATATTCTGTGTGTGTACTTTGATTGGTTTTATAATTTTGCAAATTGTTTCTAAACTTTAAAAGGTTTCTAAAATTACTCTTCTTAAGACCTTGTTATATATGTATATGTATGTATTTATGTTTACTGTTTCATTTAATTTGCTGTTCTTATACCATCCATGCTTACCTAACACGTATGTATCCTTTTATCAGTCATAAGTTTGTTAACCAAACTAAACCATTTTAATACAAATTAAACGTATCAACGAGAAAGACATACAGATAAAATTAAATTATCAAAAAAATTTTTAGTTGCTACTGGGATACGAACCTGGATCTTTTATTATTCGGGAAAATGCGTTACCAGTTACACCACGCTAACCGAGTAAATTGACGATAAATTTGCGAACTTATATTATGCTGCAGCTCTTTCAAATTGATACATCTGTTACTCCATTTTTAAAAAGCTATCACCTTTATATTGTGACAAATCTCAAATACCTTTGTGTAATATTCTCTAGGAGATGCCAGAAATTAAATCAATTCATTTTATATTAAACTCTTTTCACTACATCTACTGTACTCAACTTCTTCTTACATCATGTTACTAGTTCATTCATAGTCATTCTCATCTTAACAACTGCCACTCCTCTGCAGTCAGTCTGCTGTCATTTTTATTACATAAATTACCGTCATAAATTGTTATGAAAAGATATTATTTATTGCAAATCGCATTTCCACCACCTAACTCCACATATTTATATTTTCTTCTGTCCTGAGTAGTCTGAATTTCTAAAGCCATAATTGACTAATTTACTCTAAGTATTAATTATTGACCAAACGCACCCACCTCTCCTTCTCCAACACCGTCAGTAAGATTCGGCTACATTTACTAGCGAGATTAACAGTATATTGCACACAATTTGCATGTCCACATATCACGACTCTCAGTGGCTTTCAATTTTAAAAAGATTTAAATGTCTTGTTTTTCAAAATATGGATATATGACATGTAGGTCCATGATAGTATTTCTAGGATGATAATGACAAATATATTCTCCATATTTTCGTTTTAATATGAAATTATGAAAATAAGTTCACTCAAGAGATCGTTTTACAGTAGTAAAAAAATAAATTAATAAGTTTTTTCAGTTTAGTACAAAACGAAAAATGTATAAATGAATGCAATTTTTAAATAAAAATATATTCATTATGTACAATTTTAAATTTAAATCAATGAGCCAGAAAACGTTGAATTAAAGTTATCGATAATTACAAATAAATTTGCATACTGTTTATATTCAACGTAAATTCACGAATGAATTATGTAGGTCTGGGTAAGTTAAACATTTGTGATTTCAAATTAAAATTAATATAGTACAAGGTTATCATAAAGTGATCAATGATATTATATCAATTTCAAGCATAATATTATGTATTTACTGTTTCCGATGTAAATTTGTAGAACTCCATAATCACATATGTGAAAATAAAGCACTTGTTTATTTAATTTTCTTGTTTAATTTACTTAAGACACGTTTCGCCTTGCAAATGCATTATCAATCTAACAATTTGTATTTTTAACTATAATGGGAGACAGCTATACAATTTATTTACAAAAGATAAAAAGGGACAACATTATTCATTGAAATTCTGAGGATTTCCTACATTTTGAATGCTTCTAATTATTCTAAGTTATTTTTTTATGATTTTTTTTTTTTTTTAAAATAGAGATGCATACACAGAATACATGTCACATCAATATTCTTACTATTTTCAAACTAAGCTAAATGCTTGTGCTATGAAAATAGGACTAACTTGCTAGTGTCCTGGAACGAGGCGCGAACCCCCGACCACTAGATCACTAGGCCAACGTCTTGACCACTACACCAACAAGCTACTCAAGCTACTAAGTAACCATTCGGTTTCAACAATAATTGTAATTTGTAGAAAAGGATAGCTATTTTTGATATTCTGGAATTTATATAATATTTGCATGATTTTAATAAATAGTCATGTTCAACAGGAATGACATTTTTTAAATTAATGCAGCAAGGTCGAATCGGTGATCTTGTTTCACATCCTTGGTAGATCTATAACAGAAAAAGCTTTTGACATAATCAAATCTTCAAATTGTCTATATGACAATAAGAAATTAAATTAAAAAATAAAAATGTATTAAAAAAAGGTTTTTATAGATTTTAAATTATTATGGCTTTTTGAAAATGTCAATTAGGGGAGCGAGACCTATAAATATTAATTTGTTCATTTATTATGTTATTACTTGATAATCTCTAATTGTTCAAGTAAATTTATTTTGAAACCTTTGGTTTTAAACTTCGATGGAATAAATGAACAAATTAATATTTATAGGTCTCCCCTAACAGATATTTTCAAAAACCCATAATAATAAAAAAATAAAAAAATAAATTCTTTTTAATTTAATTTTTTATTGTCATAAATTATAGTCAATTCGAGGATTTGATTCTGCTGAAACCTTTTCCTGTTATACATCTACAAAGGATGTGGAACGAGGTCACCGATTCGACCTTGCTGCATTAATTTTAAAAATGTAATTCATCATCATACAAACATTATATAAATTTCAGAATATCAAAAATTGCTGTCCTTTTCTACAAACTACCTATGACATTAAAATACCATTAGTGTTGAAACTGAATGCTTACTTAGAATAATTAGAAGCATTCAAAACGTAGGAAATCCTCAGAATTCCAATAAATAATGTTGTCCCTTTTCATGTTATGTAAATAAAGTGTATAGCTGTCCCCCATTATAGTTAAAAATACAAATTGTTGAGTTAAAATTGTTAAATTGATAATGCACTTGCAAGGCAAAATGTGTCTCAAGTAAATTAAACACAAGTAGAATAAAAAAACAAGTGTTTTATTTTCACGTATATCACAAATTGTGTATGTAACTATGCATCAATTCCAAAGTCACTTTAATGATACTTGGTATAAAAAAAAAAGTAATTTAACATTTATGTTGATATGAAAAATCGGAAAACTTATAAAATCGGTTGGCTGTATTATAATGTTACATTAAGACATTGTTGTTCTTAGCAGACTGTATAATGAAAGCATGTCTATAATTCTCACCAATGTTAAATTAAATTAAATTAATGTACATCAATAGTACCTTTTTTAAATATTATATATACTTGATGGTTTAATATGTATATATTTAATTAACATTAATTTATATTGAGTCAGAAACAAACATTTACAATTTATCTAGTTTTTTAACACATTTCTGTAATCTGGGCCCTAAAATAATTCGACATAGAATTAATATTGAAGGTGGATAGTTAAAAAAGAATACTACATATATTATTTATATATATATCGCGGGATATTTGCAGACATGTTTAATTTTAAAATGTACATTAAAACTATGGTTGATTCACATATTACATTTTTCATTGCTAGAGCAAGTACAAGGAAAACTTGTAGACAAATTGATAGCAAGATATTTTACACCATCCGGCATCAATGTTCTAAATGAAGTTGAGGTAAAATATATTTTTTTAATATCACAGTAAAACAGAGAAGAAATCTTGAATAATCATTTTTAATCAATCTAAAATCTGATTCAATAAATGAAGGAACATATATGCTAAAAATGTGACCGAGTACTTATAATTAATTTATGTGAATACTTGGTCTATTCATTCATTGTTCTATAAACAATGTGAGTGCTTATTTTAAAACATATTATCTTTTTCAATTTAGTTTTGTTATTATTTTTTTATAATCAAAGAATAATCATATAATGTAGATAAATTGTTTTTGTTTAACCTAATTGTTATTTTGCCCATAGCTGGACAAGCTTAAAATGGCTATATTTAATATATTCTACATTTTGTTTATAAATAAACTTTAAAAAAATAAGTCATGCAGCAACTGCCATTTTCCTAATTCTATATATTTTTTTAATATTATTTATTATTCAAAATTCCGAAGAAACTAAAAATCAATCGTTTAATTATCTTAGCTTATGTTAAATTGTTGTAATGTATGTCTTGATTTGCAATTTATTTAATTAAAACAAAATAAATCAGTATAATACCTGTGCTCTTGGTTGCACTTGTACTGTGGTCTGATGTGCGACACTGCTCCATGGTTCCTTATCAGATTCAATAGATTTATTCAACACATTAAATTCTGAAGTTTGGTAACTTTCATTCTCATTATCAACCTTAGAAGCTCCTTCATCTCCTTCAAATGTCGTAGTCAACGTCACATTTCTCGGTGGGCTCTCATCTATAGTGTTTTTAGTGGAATATCCCTCTTCTTTACTTGAAGATTCAATCTTTATGAATGTCGATATAAATCTGTGAAATATTATTGAAAATTAATCAGTAATGATATAGTTGCTGTACTTTTCAAAAGAACAATAAAACATGCCGACAAGAAGACAAACTCCAAATTCACGAAACAATTTTTAGAAATAAATATTTTTCAATTAAAAAAAAGAGAAATATATATATCTTATTCACGAGCAAGCTAACGAACACCAGTTTACACCGGACAAATATATTTATTTACATACTATGTTATATACATAAATATATATATATCCTATTCAGAGCAAACTAATGAACACCAGTTCCAGTTCAGAACTGGACAAATATATTTATTTACATACTATGTTAATTGTCAAATTAATATGGATATTTTTTTTTTGATAATTTAAATTGTTTTCTAGGGACCTAATATCATGGGTCACCTACCGTCGGACCATAAGATACAGCCTAATTTTAAGTCCATTTTTCTAAGTATGTATGAAAGGGCATCTTACGATTCAGAAAGTATGGTTTTCTTATCTTATATATTATCTTACTGCAATTAAATATTAAATTAGTAGAAGTTGACAAAAAACAATTCATAAGTAAATGTACTATTCATTTAGATGCCCAAAGCATAGTTACTTTTACTTTATAATTATCTCTAAATCACAAATACTAATTCAATAAAAGATAAACTATTGTCATTAATTAATATTTAAACTCTGTAAAAAAATTAGAGTATTATTTAAATATATTAATTGTAATATTGTAATAAGTTAAGGACTTTTAACAGGCAATACTAAAAAAATAATATTGCGAAACAGTTAATGATAATTATTTTGACACTTGTGATGTTATTGTCAAAAATGATGTGTAAAAGTTCTTAGTTAGTTGTGTGGTTAAGTTTTCTAAATTATTCTGAAGTGTATCTTCAACCTCCTTGTAGGATTCTAATATTTTGGACCCAATTACAGGGTCCATCATAATAATTAGTGTGCCATGTGAACCAGATAAAACTTGAAGGTTGGAGATGCACAAAAAAACTTAGCGTGGTAAAAATTGTAGGAATTATTTAAAGTTGTCAGTGATCAAAAATTAGTGACGGATAACACATAGTACACATGAATACAGATGTAAATATAATCCAAATTGTGAAAATATCAGCGATGCTATTATAAATATGATTATGAGATTTGAGTGAATTAGGAACAAGCAGTTTTAATAGTTAATAAAATTGTGATAAAACACTTACCCTTCTTTAGCTATCATTCCGAGCATACTAGTGACGTCTTCTTTATCCTGCTTCAATCTACTCTCTTTAGCATAACTCTGCTCAACATTGTAATCCTCAGAAGGATTCTTTAATATTTCCACTCTGAGAATTCCATCTCTAGGCCACGACGACTTCACATGATCCAAGCATGTGGTAGGCGATCGAGAAAATGAAATATGTATATAGGCTAACACGAAGAAAGCTAAAATCGCTTTCAACAATATCACAAATTCCAGGAGTCTTCTCACAGATCTTGGCACTGCACGGGCATAGGCCAGGGCGACTTTAAAGAAGAGTGCGTGGAAAAGTCTATCCCTCACATTGAACAGTGGATTCTGATTGTTGTTTCTGGGTCTATTAATTGTATTTATTATCGGGGCTCCAGGAATAATGTTGTTCTCCAGGTTAACGCCGGGGGGCAGGTTCATGTTGGGCGCAAGGGGTGCAGGGGGCACCTCTGGCCCTGCAGCATTTCCAGCCGACATAATTGAAAGTTAACAAATGGTCAATGTCACCAGTGTTGTTAACCCGAAGGTTGATATAGTAGCCGTTTAAAATTAAGTCTTTGCATCTTTTGTATAAAGCCCTGTAAATAAACAACGCAATTGTGAAATATGAGTGTTGTCAAGGTAGGTATCAAATCAAAATAAAATTTGACATTTCATAACCTCAGTCAAAACACGAAACCGAAATGTCATACTAAAAAGATTTGAACACCGTCACTCGATATAACGGCACATAATATTTTGATATTTTATGAGATGTTTCCGTGTGTTTTTTGATAAAATGTAAAAATTACAGAAAACGATTGAATCATAACAGGATTAGACGTTTACACCAGATGACGTTGTTTACAAACCTTTATAAATTCACAGATGTAGCACATAAAACAATGATTTATAAATATTATTGCTTCCGTTTACACATTAAAATATGTTTCTTTCGGGAGAAATAATAAGAATTTTAAACATCAAGAGATGACGAGCAACATCAAACCATCCATATAGGTCGACCGACAGATACACGTCGGTAAAATCACAAGCGACATTTCTTATAAATCAGCTGGTTTGATATTTTGAATAACTTTTTAATCTAATCTTTTTTCGTGATTGTTAGAGTGATTTATGTTTTCAATTTTTTGTCTATATTATATCACGCTTGCATAAAGTGAGATATATGAGTAAATAGTAATACAGTAGTTGTTTCGTTGTCAGATACTAGATTGAGACATCTTTCGAAAAATTTAAAACACTTCTTATCTTTTCGAAACATAGAATCCATAATACAATTACCAGTAGAAACAAGCGGTGATTTTTGCTAGGATGTCCGAGCGTCTTTGCTCTGCTGCCTTATTTTTATTTAAGCTGATTTATCGAATATAATTGTTAAATTTAATTCGATACGTAACACATGAAATTTATGAGAATGCCTTGTTTTGAAAACCGTGAGGTAGAAATAAGATATCATTATTAACATTGATTAACATACCTGTTGTCGTTGTTGGATATTTGTTGAAAATTTTATTTAGCGTTTCTCTATACTCAACAGCGTCATTCTTTATCAACTATATTTTGTGTATCCTTTTTTGTTTCGTTGGGTAGGACCTTATTTAGATCTTATTTTTTTATTAGTGACATACTAATGATTATAAATTATTAATAAATATTATTAAATAACTTTTCGTCGTGATCATATCTAAGTTTAAATGATCATTAATGAAATCAACATCCATGCATTTTCACAAGATATAAATACCATTTCCTGTAATCAACATTATAATGATTTCAGAAAAAAACGTAATACTTCAACCAAATTCGTCCAACAAAAATCAGAATTTATTTGATGAACTATATCTACGGGCGACTATAAAAATATTTACATAACCTGATAAAAATAAATAATTTAATAATTTGTTATCTAATTCTTAATAAATAGTATAAAAGCCAGGTGTAGCCTATAGTTAAGTCATAAGTTAGGAATTGTAACTTATACCTACCCTGACCATAAGATAAAACAAAATAATATTTGAAGATAGAGGTCTCTACCGACGAAAATTAGTAAACACTTTTGAAAAACGAGATTTTTGTAGCTGTATTTTCTCCAATGTTTAAGCGATGTCGCTATAATACAGTTAGTCTTCGTTATTTATTTAGTTTTAATTATTTATTTTCGTCATTCTATTTGGTGGTCTGTGGTCATTACCGATTTTATTTATTTTTAGTGTCATCTCTGTATTTAAAACGAAGTTTTCACTAAAACATAACATCAGTATATTTTTCATATAGTCATTGAAACAAATTCTCTGTATTTATTGTTTTCTTTATGGCTGCTAGTAGATTAATGTTGTAGCATCCTTACATCACAGAGTCCTCATTTTAAAATCAGAAACGGAGCTTGGCATAGTACAGCACATTGCATATCGATTATACAACATTTAACATTCTTTTGCCGACGCGAATATCCAAAAATGTAATACGTTTACTGTAATTTTATTTTAAAATTTAAATAATCTATATTAACAAAACATACTCTTATAAAAAAATACCTAAATAAGGTCCTCATAAACAAAATAAAAAAAGAATACAAAAAATGAATATTTCTTATAAATTATGTTAATATAGACAATCTCTATTATAATTAACGTATAAATTTAAATATACTTACTTACTTACCATCACGCCGTTTTCCCGTGGGGGTAGGCAGAGAGGATAGAGCGCCACACTCTTCTGTCCTGACACACAATTCTCGCCTCATCCACATTCATACATCTTCTCATACAAGCTCGCCGATTGTTGAGGCTTCTAACAGAACCATCCTCCAAATTTAAATATAATGTTTCGTTATAGAATTCAACAGTACTAGAAGCAAAAAATAATCGGCTATCACCGATAGCTTTTCTGCTAGTGCATTCTATATTGCTCTTCCTGGTGTTTTTACGAATCAACTTTGAATTATATAAATCTAATTAATTATTCTTCACATAAAAAAGTTCTTAAAAAATTGCGGGATCATGTTTACATAAATAATTATTAAGCAAACATGAACATAACCCTATGTCATTATCGCATTTGACAGTGCGACGCGAGATTGCAGATGGTCAATATACTTGCCAGTCGTAAAAATTAGTACGATTTCGCTAATGTATGTATTTTCTTACTCGTAATTGAGACAATGTACACTTCATTTCAAATTGAATATATATTTACGTACTGTTATTGAATATATAAAAGAAAAAAACATTTAAGTTGAGATATTAAATTATTTTATTTATATTATTTACCTAGAGATATTAAAAACACTTTCGACATATTCGCTACTTTGGCTTCTTCTTCTTTCTTACTGGCAAATGATACATCCAATGACATATCCAGATAAAAAGTGGGAAAGTGTAATATTATTATGGGTGAAACAAATGGTTCGTGAATCTACAAGAGAAACTCGAACATTAAGTACAATAATAGATCTCGTGATAACAAATATATTTGAGTTACGTGTTAGTCTACTAGACTGTCCTAAAATTACGTATCATACAATAATCTAGATCTTACTGGGAAACAAAAATTTTAACATCACTTAAAAACAATTAAACGTTTAGAAATTATGTAAAGAGTGATGAAGTTGAAATAAAAATACAACTAAGAAGATTCAACTGGCACGAAATGATGGACCTAGAATTATCATTATAGATACGGTAATTCTGTCATAGGTAATATAAAAAATGCTATTGATAACACTGTGCCAGAAAAAGAGATACAAAATAATAAGTGTTACAGCAATAGTCTAAAAGTATTCAAGATTATATAAAATACTAAAAAATCAGAAGTTTGTGATATATTTAAATGTCATAGAAATAAATAGTCAAACGAATTTAAGAATACGTGAAGGGCTATCGCTTTCATTCTCGTCATCGAGGCCGCCCAGCGACGCTGATCGTACTCAGCAAAGCGGTACGTGAAACACGACTCCCATTAGCAACGCGACCAGCAGCTTTTGAATGGACCGACTCACTATCATCGCTCTTCCTACAACCAGAAACTACTTCCAACAATTCGCTAAGTAATTTATTATATTTGTACAGTTAACTTCTACGTCTATACAATATATACAAGTAACACGTCGTCATTACTTCCAATTAGCTTTCCCTCGCGTAGCGATGTTTTCCTTCTCTGTTTTATTAACTAACTTTAAGAATACAGCTGTATTCACGTTATGGATGACTATTAAAATCAGTGATGTCCTCTAAATAACATTAACCAGTTTGTGAAACTAATTACATGAAATACACTTTTAGTTATCATTCCAGATCCTGTTAAGTATTTATTTACCCTGTTTTTTGAGTGTTGAAAGAGATTTCAAAACAATGTTCAAAAGCAATGGTAAATATTTAGAACTATTTTAATGATTTTGTTCTGAGCGTACCAAAATTAACAGCAATTCGCAATATTATGAAACATAATGGATGGATATAAATGAAACAGCGTTATTACTCTACTTGAGTTTATTAGCACTACTCGAGTTTCAAGAGAAACAGTAACGCTCATCGACAGGTGAAGTATCAAACTGACTATACATAAATATAGGAGACATGACTTAGGATGGTAGACATGCAAATAATTAGGTAATGACAGATATATGGGGGGGGGGAGTGGACGGTGGAGGGGATGATTAGAAAATGTAATATTGTTTAACAGATTAATATCCGAGTTCAAATTCCTTTTTATTTATAAACTTATTATACTATTTCTCTCGAAACTTAAATAGTGCTAATAAACTCAAGAAGAGTAATAACATTGTTTCATTTATATCCATCTATTATGATGAAACTCTGCAAAGTTAACGCCTATTTTATTAATAATATAATTATGAAATATATTCTATTTCTCGGTGCGGACCAATGGGGTAACCACTTGATTAAAATAATATGTTTAAGTAGATGTATTAAAATATTGAATTATGTACCAAAATTCGTATAGAAATTTCAAAAACCATCATCTAAAAAGCATTGGTAAAAGACAGACTTCGACAAAAAATTCTAAAAATGATAACAATACATTTTTTATTTTTGAACCGAAAAAATACAGTCCGAGTATATTTCTTGCCATGTATGTATATAATTTTATGCGGAATAGAGCCTTCGGTATGTATTCCTCCAATTTATTCGAAACTTTTTGTCGGTCAGCCGCGCCGCCCGCCGCGGACCGCGAGGGGGTGAAGAAGGAATGATTGCCGCGGGGCGGAGAGAGGGGGAGGGGCAGCCATCTGTCCGTGAGATGTGATGTCTTTATTATTGGGCAGACCACAGCCTATACATCTACCTGCGTGCGTACACTTACACACCTACATCCAAATATGTTAGATCCCAACGTTGCATGTCAAACGTTTTAAAATTGTTTACACAAAAATGCAGGTTCATTTTTTTAAATAATATCTGTTGTCAACCTCCAGATTAAAAAAAAATCGCTAATACAATTTAATAAACCCATAAAAAGTGTTTTGATAGGAAAATAAGAGGAAGAAGAAGGGAGAAAAATAAAAATCTGTAATAATAATAATAATGGATAATTTGTATAGCGCCATTTTCGTAAAAACTTTCACCTCAAAGGCGCTTTACACATAAATTGTTTATAGTTCTACAATTATCTTTGTTTTTTGAATTTAAAATTGTTATTTTCACTTATGGAAATGACTTTTTGAAAAGGTGCGTTTTTAGTTTCTTCTTAAATAAAATCTCTGATGTACTGTTTCTTATGACGGAGGGCAAAGTGTTCCACGCTTTTGGGCCTACCACCGCAAATGCCCGTTCACTAAATTTAGACTTCTGGCGACAGTCGGTCGGTTCTATAACCCTTCCTGTAGCTGAAGTAGAGGCTGACCTTAAAATTACTTACCATTAAAATTGTCTGGGATACAACGTTATTGATGATACAGAAGCACCATGTTATGTGTCGCCTTGTACATCAACCAGCACAATTTAAATTCAGCTGTTTAAGGGAATCGGAGCCAATGTAGCTGATGTAAAAGAGAATTTGGAAACTCAACTCCATACACGCGTTACAAGTTTATCTATCACCAGAGCTTTTAAATTGAATTAAATAATATTATCCAAAAAGTACCAGGTGTCAGCCATCAAAAATGATAGAGAAAACGGGCAGAATTAAAAAAAAGCATATTGGGTACTTACACATAATCACATAAAGTTCAATGCAATATTTGCCGGAGCAATATCAACCACCACTGTGGGACGTCAACATCGCGTAGAACAGAAGATAGAATTTTTTTATATCTCACTTGCGTTGTGAAAAAATGAAGAAATATAAGAGTAATTTTCGTTAAATATTCGTGCTGTCAATGTCGGCTGTCTTAATTTTTTTTAAATTAATTTAAATTCGTTATGCGGTATCATCAAAATATATTAATAGAAAAATGTAATGCAAGTTTTGTGATATGTGCAATTGAAAACGTCCATTTTCTATTATTGTTCCCATAAATTTGTTGTAACTCAGATCGATCAGTTTTGCGGGCGCAAAGGCGAAATACTATTACATTTAACGTTTTCTTTCGGACCACAGGTTTAGTAACAGTGTTGCCTCGTAGGCTTCGAGGGTATTTGTAAATTACGGGCATGTATCTACACGGAGATCTGAGATGTAGTCGTGCAGATAGGTGTGGGTAGGTACCGCATACATTTTATTACGTTTTCTCGACCGATTCTCGTTTACTCGATCTGGTTCTTGAATGAGGCATGTTCCAAGACACAATTTTATACAAAAACGGACGGAACGGCGCGCGGAGCTCGACGCGGTCTTGCGACTTACACCCGAATAAATGAATCAATTACCCATTTAAAGAAGCGGATAGTAATACTGTAATTTTATTACAAAAGGACAATTATCACGTCATATTGAAACTTAAGGACAAATTTTAAGATACTTCATGAATAATGAAAGAGTTTGTGGTAGGTAGATATAATATGTTTTTCTTAATTTAACTGATCTGATTTCGTGTCGTGTTCCTATTTGAAATACCAGGTTATTAGAACTGTTTATTGTGAATGCTGTAAAGTCAAATTATTATATTAACTTATCAATACATAGACTTGTAGGTAATGAATGTTTGGAACAAGTAGATGAGTTTGTATATTTGGGAAGTATGTTTGATAGAAACGGAAAGGCTGAGAATGATGTCGAAAGGAGAGTGACTGCAGGAAATAAAGTGAACGGCGCTTTGAATGGAATTATATCTAACGGGAATTTGTCAACCGAGGCAAGACTAGCGGTGCACAATGGAATCCTGGTACCGACACTGATGTATGGAAGTGAGGCCTGGAGCTGGCAGAAAAGCAACGAAAGTAGACTGAATACAGTGGAAATGAGATCACTTAGACTTGTGGCAAATCTATTTATGACAGAGTAAAGAATGAAGAAATAAGGAAAGAATGTAAAGCTGATGTTAGTATAGTGAGTAAGATTAAAAAAGGCTCACTTAGGGGTTCGGTCATATGGAACGGATGAATGAGGAGAGAATGGTAAGAAAGATATATGACGCAAGTGTTGATGGCACCAGAAATAGAAGACGTACGCGGAAGACTTGGCACGACCAGATAAACCAGATAATGGAGGATGGTTCTGTTAGAAGCCTTAACAATCGGCGAGTTTGTATGAGAAGATGTATGAATGTGGATGAGGCGAGAATTGTGTGTCAGGACAGAAGAGTGTGGCGTTCTATTCTCTCTGCCTACCCCCGCAGAGAAACGGCGTGATGGTAAGTAAGTAAGTAACTAAGTAAGTAATTACATAGACTTCGCCGACTGAGGAACTAATTCTGTCTTGTGGATAATTTATTTAGTTCAATCCTTAATTCAATCTTAAATATAAGTGTAATGTTTTTGTTGCTATTTTTAAACAATAGCATGATTGATTGACTTTGATTTGGCTGGATTTAACTGACAGCCGTTCTGTATTTTACATTTTCCGAGTTTTTTTTTAATACAAATTAAATTGATCAACTAGAAAGATATACAGAAAAATATTTATTTACCGAGAAAATATTTAGTAATTCGATACGTACAAATAAAAAATCTGATTATCATAGTGATGACATATATGTAGTTAAAAAAATTCACTTAATAAGCCAGCCGAAGACAGGTCGTAAGCCCTGTAATTACCCGATACTTCCATGTATCTTCCGTTAAATATAATAAAAATAGCTTTGTCTCTCTGAGATATCTGATATTTGTTTATTAGCTATATTTATTTTAAATAACACACTTATCTTTTTATTACTACGTATTACTTGCTTATTATTTTTCAAACTTTAAACATGTATTTTCTTCTGAATAGTTAAATTTACGAATCATTAAATACTACTGTATTGTATTTTTTATTTATTATCTTTGTTTATTAACCACTGAATTGAGTTTAAATACATCTACCGGTTTCGAAAAATACCATTTTCTTTTTCAGGATGTCATAACTAACTAAAAACATATATTATTGTTTCTTCACCAGAATCTATTTTTAAAAAAACAATTATTTAAAAAAATAATTTTAGTACCTAACTCAAATTGTTAATAAATAATTTAAATAATTGTTGTTTTTTTTTTAAATAGATTCTGGTGAAGAAACAATAATATATGTTTTTAGTTAGTTACGACATCCTGAAGAAGAAAATGGTATTTTTCGAAACCGGTAGATGTATTTAAACTCAATTCAGTAGTTAATAAACAAAGATAATAAATAAAAAATATGAATTTTAACCACAAAGTTAATATTGCTAATTTTACAAGTACTATTGTATTGCTTTAGCATGCATAGTGCCATGAAATGAGATGTCGTGAATTGCTTAAATGCACCGTACTTTTATTTATAATAATTATTCCATTTAGTACTTACATATAAGACCCAAGTGCTGTGAAAATAATTGTATCAACTTCTTTCCCCAACTTTAGGCCGTCGAATATCGAGCAATTCAAATAAACTAGCCATATTATATTCAGTCGAGCGTTGTTAACAAGAAACGTTTCTCGAAAATCAAGTATAAAACATTGAATTATTCAGTGAGCGTACTAAAAACATGCATGCTCATGAATTCCAATTGAACTTTAAGAATGCAATAATTACAATTAAGTCACACGATTTTTCTTCGATGCGTCGAACCACTTTTGGAAATATTTACGGAACTTTTTGGAATCTTGAAGTCCGTTGTTCGAGCCTTTTACTTTATGGCCACGCTAAGTATTAAATTATACACAGTGGCGTGCAGTAGGTATTGACTTAGATTATACTGTTACCATGATATTATAGGCAACATTGTACAGAAGTTTATGAACTTTCGTTTAACCGACGTCTTTAGGCAAAATGAACTCATCATAATAAAAATGCATTATCCTCGAAGGTAAAGAACAATCATGAAAACAACCCGTTTAGTAAGGTAGTCAAAATTGCGAATTAGTAAATGAAGAAGTAGGTGCTTAGATCAGCTCCAAGCCGTATTCAAAACCTTTCAAATGTCATTCTGTTAGGGAACAGCATAAGTAAGGACTCCGTATAACATGAACCTGCCGATCCATTTCTGATTCTGCCGAGTGGAAATTTCAATTCATTTGGTAGCAATTGTATGGCTTAAATAGAACGAAAGATTAAAATAGTGGCTAGCAATTGTAGAAGCAAAAAATGAAGAATAACCCAGTAAAAAACTACAGCGCTACTGTGGCGTTACTCAGTAGTATTCAGAACTACGCAACTAATAATTCTACTGATGCACGGTGGGCGCTAGCGTAATTATAACATTATGAATTGTTTAATTTATATGTGTTACATAGAATTTTTAGTAATGCACAGCTTTTTTACTCGATTATACATGATAGTATTATATGTAACATGTGGATTATTCTACCATGGATCGCTCAAAATTATACTAATTATTCATCCCTACTACACCAATTACTAAAATTCTAGTAGTAGGTACATACGAAAATTGATTCAAATCAAAACGAGCACGAGCATCGTACAAGAGGAAGAGATAGACTGTGACTGCCATACAGGAAGAAGGGAAAAACTCAGAAATTTTTTTAATGAAATGCCAGAAAACATAAGAAAGGGGAAAAAATGAATTGATTTAAAATAAAACTGACCATACATGTAAAAGATAAATTTTAGTAAAAGAAAATACTTTAATCTTGTTTATATTAGAACATATGTAGGAGTGCTTATGCACTATGTTAACATATGCACTATGTTAAGAATTAAATGAATAAATACGTAGAATCGTAGAGTCCGCATTGTTCAAATATTCACTAATTTTCATGAGTGACTCTAAAAATACTATTCCTCCCAGTAATTTCTATCGTAACCATTAATATTTAAAACATAATTAAAAACCTAGATAGCTCTGACCATTTGCATCAACCTTTATATTATATCTAAGTGTTGCATTGTTAGTTTCAGGTTTTTTTTTTACGAATATATTTTTCAAACATACTCATACTATAACTTTTTTTTTAAACCGGCATCTCATATTTCATTTATAAGCCAAATATTTATTTTCTTTAAGATTATATTACATATATCAACTCAAGGTATGGTGAAGTATTGAAAACCATTACATGCATTTATTAAAAATGTATATATACCTATATTTAAAAATTTACATCGACTGCAAGTAACGGGTTTCCTACGATCTATTTTTTTATGTTTATAATATAGTAGTAATTATATATAATATAATTATATATAATAGTAATTATATATAATGTAGTTCTTTAAAAAACTGGTAAACATGAGTGTTAAATTATTCAAATTTCTCGGAATCACTTATTTTGTGAAATATTTGCTTTAAGTTTGGCTTCCTACCGTGGCTGTGAATATCCCCGAGCAGACATTAAATCTACATAAGCAGACTGCATTACCAAACTACCTATTTCTAATACTTTTTACCCACTTCATTACGAATACGTTTGCATTGAAAAGCTCGGTGTCGTGTCTATGTTTTCAAATGTCGACAAATCGCTTGCAACTTGTAACTAAACGCCGATCAGATTTCATACGAAAGTATATTTAATGTAATTCTAGATTCAAAATTCTTTTAAATATCTAATTGATATTATTCTTTTAATATTTATTGTTTTCTGTGACGAACGGCCGGCAGTGGTGCTCTGATGACAAGTCAGTCCGTGTTTATTTTGTTTACTCCCTTTCCCTTTTTCGGGGGCGTGTTCCTTATCCCCTCGGCTCCCCGACTAAAGCCTCCACTGATACGTTTATTTTCTTTTTCTTTGTTGTGCTTACCTGGGAAGCGTAGACTTATGCGACCTATTATATTTATATTTTTTCTTATTTTTTATCCTTTACTTTTTTCTGATTGCACTCTTATACTTCGCATAATTTTTTTTTGTAAAAAAATTTCGCTAAATAAAGAAGAGTCGAAGACTGTGAGGGTTTTTGAGATGGTAGCTGTTCGGCTCCGTCCTATGTGCGAGACGCAACTGCACAGCTGCCTACTAGCATTAAAAGATGCCAACCAGGCGGCGAATGAGTAGGACCATATAGGACCTATTGCTTACAAACGGTCCTGGGTAAGCGGCGTGTCCCTTCACAGATCTAAAATTAAAATTTCACGTCGTAAGAATGCTATCATTTATATTTTTAAAAAAAACTTAATTAACAATTATATAACATGTAGAAAGTAATCTTATGATCAGATCAGAATTCCAAAATCTTCAGTTTAAATATTTGTTATTTATCTACTATATGATTTATGATTTGATTTTAGTGCTTCTGTTTAGGTTTAACAATAAAATTATATTATGTGCATATTTTATTTTATTTATTTTTCTGTCAGTTTATAACTAACTTATGTCTTTGAAAAATAATATTTTAAATTATTTCCACGCTGGCTACATACATACTGGCAACCAAAACCAGAGTAAATAATATATGGAATGTATATTCATAAGCCGCATTTTGAGATATGAGAAATATATGTATGTACTAATTTAATAAATGGGTGTATAGTTGTTTATTATAACTTTTTTTGTAATATTTGTGCCTAACCACTCAACTGCATACAAAATAGGTTTTAAGTCAGGCGTCAAAAATGAATCCCGATATTTATTGTTTGTGATTGATTTTGAGTGAGAATGTGGCAGAAATGTGCTGTCAATTTTGTTTAAGCTATCACTGGCAGTTGGCAGACCCAAGATATATAATAGATCATTATCTGAATTGTGTCTTTGTCAGCTGCGTCCAAAGGGATTGTATTCCATTTTTGTTTCCTTTCAATTTTTTGAAAAGGGAAGGCGTCTCCCGCTGTGCCGATTATCCCTGTCGATTTTTCTACTTATTTGTCTCTGGTCACCGAATTCGTGTCTATTCATCTATTTAATTTTTTCATAATCGAAAAATCTTCAAATTATTGTCACGTTGACGTCTTTGAAGACACTTTTGGAGTATTGGAACTACATGGATCTATAGGGTGTTTCATTGCTCTAGTGGCAATTTTTTTTCATGATTATTTTTTTGTGTTTTTCATGTTTTTCAATTGCTTTCTAAATGATCTGATCTGTTAATTTGGACAATTTTTTTATGTCTAAAAATACTCGAATGAAAACCGATCGTACATTATGCATAAAAAATAAATAACTAAAAGGATAGTATACTCGTACGTTGTGAAAAATCTGATATTTTGTAGAGATTTTAATTTGCTTTAATTTTTAATAACCAACTAATATTTGGTGACAGCAAAATTAAAATCATTTTTTTTAATACTACCACACGCGTATACACTAATATGCTCCTCATAATATCGCATACCTAGATCAAAACTAAGACAACTTAAAAAGTCATTTTTCAGTAGGCAAAAAAATATCTATTTTAAAAAAAAAACAACAATTATTTAAAAAATAAATTTAGTACCTAACTCAAATTGTTACTTAGTACAAATTTAGTCGAATAATTTTTAGGAAAAAATTTTAGAATGGGACTCGTCGTTAAATTTAGTTGGTTATTCATAATATTTTGATTAGTTTTATATGACTTTATTTATCACCAACGATTCCAAATTATTTAATTTGTGACCAACACCGTTTATATGCAAAATTAACAATTCTAATTTTTTATCCAAACCATAACCATTTTCTATCAAATGATTAGTAAATTCTGAAAACCCACTATTGTTCAAACATCTCAAATGCTTGATGCTGATGACAAATGCTGGCGCATTTGAGATGTTTGAACAATAGTGGGTTTTCAGAATTTACTAATCATTTGATAGAAAATGGTCATGGTTTTGATAAAAAATTGGGATTGTCAATTTTGCATATAAACGGTGCTGGTCACAAATTAAATAATTTGGAATTTGTTGGAAATAAATAAAGCATGTTAAACTAATCAAAAAATTATAAACAACCAACTAAATTTAACTATGAGTCCCATTCTAAAATTTTTTCCTAAAAATTATTCGACTAAATTTGTACTAAGTAACATTTTGAGTTAGGTACTAAATTTATTTTTTAAATAATTGTTGTTTTTTTTTTTAAAAATAGATTCTGGTAAAGAAACAATAATATATGTTTTAAGTTAGTTATGACATCCTGAAGAAGAAAATGGTATTTTTCGAAACCGGTAGATACGAATATATTTAAACTCAATTAAGTGGTTAATAAAACAAAGATAATAAATAAAAATTATGAATTTTAACCACAAAGTTAATATTGCTAATTTTAAAAGTAATAAAAACATTTTTTGTTACCAAAGTTATGAAACTAAATAATATTTTAGCTCGTGATCCTAAAATGACATTATTCGAGAACTGGGGCTAAGTTAGTTGCGTATATGACAGAGTATTCGAATACAATAATAACGGAAAATTCTTGTTTTTTTAGTTATCTTAGTTTTGATCTAGGTGTGCGATATGTAAGATGTTTAACTAGTGACTTAAATTTAGATCATTCATTTTAACACACTACGATGATGCAATACATTATTTGCACAATTTTATTTTATTTGAAATAAAAGTTCACATGTATTAATGAATGGTTATATTTTGTATAAGAATAACTTTTTTATTCATCGCCCAATTAATATTCCTCGAATTTAGAGCAGGAATACTGTGTTATTAAAAAATAACAATCGAAATATATATATATATATATCGATAGATACCTGATTAAATTAAATTATCTTTAATTTAAGACCTAATCTCCTGATAAAATCAAGTTAGTAGAAAATAATTAAAATGATATAAAATAAAAAAATACACTAAACCCTGTGTTAGCACCGTTTAAAATTAATTTAATTCGTTTAAGTTTTTGGCATTTGACCTGTTGCCTCATGCATATATTTAATTCGCTATTTACCTAATATCCTTTCTTTTCTTACCTATCCCTAAGCACAAGGAAGAAATAAGATGTCACATTGATTAAAAATCTATCAACTGCAGCAATTCAGTGCGCTTAGAACTTTCTACGGATACACTACCGTCGCTTTGCTCCGCTACCGCGTACTAATAATCATACGTTAATTATATTATACTTGATAATTCTTTTCGCGAGTGTAACTATACATGCCGTGATGCTTGTTGCTTGTGGTGGAGAGGAATCTATGAATAAACCAGCATCCAGTAGAATAAAAGTAAGTGCCTTCCTTATATTTCCACCAGCATGTAATAAATTAATACTTAACATGTATTTAAAAAAAAATAGTAAACTTGGTAAATAGTAAATAGTAACCGATAAACATTTGTATTTATGTTAAATCAGAACATACAGTAATTGTTTGATTTATTATCTTTTTATTCATAGCGTTTAGCGCAGTAATAATATGGGTATTGGGTCATTTAAAAAAGCGTACAATCGTCATTTACTTATTATTACTAAACTGTAATCCAGTGATAATCTTGAAAAAAAAAATTTTTGTCAGATTAATAACATTTTCGATTCACGGAAATTTCACTCAAATATTTTTTTGTAATGGACTCGCACGAGTGACCTTTTATTACTCTGTCGCATCAAAGGTGTGAGATTTTTTCGGAAGTCTTTAGGATATTCCCATGAAATTATTGGACTCGACTAGTGTAAAACGTGTTAAAGCAAAATGAAACATCGACGTAGTCGAATAATTCAAACAGTTTAATCTAAAAAACTCATTTCACGATCGTTTTCATCCAACAACAAACAACTGTTGAAGAATGGATTGAGCCGTCAACTTTGTAAAGAGAACGGATCAATTCGAAGTGTTTGAATTTGGAACGAATCCTTTTCTTGCGTTCTCTTATTAAAGGTGAATTCACACGTGAACGGCGAAAGCTAAACGAGAATAAGGGATAATGCTAAGTGAATCGTATGAAGTTTATTAAATATTGTAGTTTAAACGCGAAATTAACCTAAATTCTTAGAGGAAAATTAAAAATTCATAAACACGTTTCAAGCCTTTTTGTACATGTTTATTTTGTTTGTTTGAGTCACAGAACACCTTGTGCATCCAATTCGCAATGTATATTTGGATCATACTGCCACAGTTAAATTCAACTCCGTCTCCTTTAAAAAATTTAATGTGCGAAAAGGAGTCAGACAAGAGAGTATATTATGTCCAGACCTTTTTAACATATATGGAAAATGCACTGGAAAACTTAAATGGTGGAGTAAAAATTGTAGGCAGAAAGATTTCAAATCGCAGGTACGCGGACGATCAGTTGTATCGTCAAATGTCAATGGCTAACATGAAGAAATGGCTACACTGCTCTGTCGCATTGAAGAAGAAAGTAAAAAATTGAGCTTTGAGGGAAACAAGGAAAAAACGAAACTAATAATCATTGATCGACATAATCAGCTTCCATGAACAGATGCCCTTTTAGACCTTGAAATTGTCAAGGATTTCAATTATTCCGGGTCCATAATTAAACGACGCATAGATATGGCGAAATGTTCTGTCTAGATTTGACAAAATATGGAAAAGTCCTTACTAACCTTCGTTATCTTGGTCAGGCTTGTACAGTCTCTGGTGCATTCTATATTTTTATACGGTGTGAAATCATGGACCCTGAAAACAAAAGAGCAAAGAGGGATTGATGCCTTTGAGATGTCTCCATTGTGCAGGAACTGAATATCAAGAACAGACTCTCAACCATTTGCCTGAGACAAATTCTTTAACTTTTTGAGCATCTTTTGAGAAGGGAAAATAGCTTGGAGAAGCTTGTTGTGGTGGGCCACGTCGAAGGAAGAAGAAGAAAACGATTCCCCACCCGTTGGACCGTCCAAATAGAAAAATTAACACACTTCTCGCGATCCTCAGTCACGAGAAACCAAAGTGGATAATTATTTTGTTTTATATGTATGTGTACATATAAACGAGTAGGTATATTTCTAAAATGGTATAATTATGAAGAGTGTATATCTTCTGCAGGTACATGCAATCAGTAGGTACATTTAAATAATCTGTATATGACTATATTTTTATAAAATAAACCTGGTAAAGTATTGTGAAAGATTTGTGAAAATATGAATTAAAATAATATGTATGAAGATTAATTTGAATAATCCGACAGCTATTATTCGCTGGGAAAATTATTAGATAAATATTTTTTCATGCATTTTATTGGAATTTACAGACTACATGCTGTTCCATAGGTATACATGATCGCACGAACAGATATTTAAAATACTCACATTATCATAATTCGTACCATAATAATGTTCTTAATTCATTATAATATTTTTTTTATATCACGTCCGTTGACAGTTTAATTTTCATGAAATAGCCACAGAAACACAGATTAATCGATTAATTTTTTAACTAGGTTCTTTATTTTCATATCTTTTACAATCGCTTCTAAAATATCCCAAAGAAACCATCCTGATATTTCATTAACTGCGAGTTCTCCGTCAGAAATATTGAATACTATTACGAATCTGCCTTTACTTGTTTCTTGTATCCTTCATCTTGATACTTTTCCCACAGTTTTTGGAATTTGTATTTCTATTTGTTTGTTTAATTTTATTTTGAATAATAATATAATTTTATTAGGCCCTGAAAACAGTGAGTGAGATTTTTATAAATTCGCCTATAAATACTCTAAAGGATAAATTTAAAATGGACAGAAGGACATTTAAATATTACATATTAAGTATTTTCCTTGTGCTTTTGAGTCGTATGAAGACGATATTGTTAGCATACGAAATAGTTGTAATCTATACTTTTCTACATAAATAACAAGTTATACGAGTTCACTGAACTATGAAGAAAGTCTAGGTAATGCATTACTTTGCATTATCGTCTAAGCGTGTAGCTAGGCTATGTTAGCTCTGTGACATGTTAAAAAAGCATTTATAATATATTTCTCCTTTAACCATAATAGAATTAATGAATGCATCCTTTTTTCTCGGGAAACTGATTTACTTGTAACGTTGAATCTATTTTAGATAATATTTCTTGGACAGTTTCATCTTGAATGGGGCTCAAATTACAATAAGTTTTTTTGTAAAATCATACATTCGAGATTGTGAGGAAAGTCGACACTGCTTAGGTTGCAAGTTGTTTTCTACGATACATAAATAATTTAAATATTGTTCATAAAGTTTATTTGTTTCCACGTAGTTTCCACTCGATAAGATATAAAATTACAATGAAACCTGGACGGTATATAAAAGCAGTTGATTTTTTCTAATTTTGGACTTATTCCTCGAAGATTCCTCGCTCTCGAGGTGAAAGTTTTTCTAAAAATAGCGCTATACAAATTATCCAATATTATTAATGTAGATCTCTTTTGTTGTTTATATCTCAAATAAAAGTTTAATGCTTTATGAAATACTTTTAACTGAGAATTACAATCTCACGCCAATTTCCAGATGTTGTTAAAAGATTTCCCATATCCCGTGTTGTTGTTTTTTTTTTAAATATATTTATTTATTTGAAATAAATCTGATAGTTTAATCAAAATTACATCATTACAAAAATTACAAAATTTGTTTGTGCTTTGTTAAAATGTTTTTGCTATTTTGTGAAAATACTTCGCGAAGTTCAATCCTTATCGTAAAACCGTTTTGCAGTTTGGCAAATGCCAAGAATTATAATTTAATTTATAAATAATAAATGTGAAACAATTTTTTTTTTAAAACATAGTAAATGTATTCGACTTTCGCTATTAATAATTTATTCAGCTTAAAACATAAGAATTTCTTGCGGTGCGTTGCACACTCAACTTTCAAACGTAAAGGTAATTACAACAAAAGCTTCGTTAGCTTTCAGCTTCCTTTTCCGTTTTGTTTCGCGCTGCCTGTCACACGGAACGTATCGAATTTCTTCGGCTCGACCAATCGGAAGGCCAGACTAATTCCGGCCATTGTTGATGAATATTTGTTCTGGTTCGAAAATGGACGAGGTGTCGATCTTTAATTTCAATGGTAGTGTTTTCTGCTGATAGATGCGTGCGACTAAATACGGTAAATCTTCTTATATTGAGAATAAAAGCTTGTACAAGTAGATATGTAAGATATTATATAGTATACTTATATGTATATGTAAATCTACTTTCAAAATGTAAATATACAATTCTTCATTTTATTTTTATTATTATTCAGAAAACCTACATTAAAAGTTATTCATAAGACTGACACATACTATAAAATTTTAAGAAATAATCACTTAGATGATTAGGATTAGTCATCTGGAACAAATGAATGATGAGAGGATGGTAAGAAATATATTCGAGGCGAATGTTCATAGTTTCTAAAATAGAGGCGTCCGAAAAATACTTGTCATGGCCAGGTAAACCACGTACTGAAAGATGGTCCTGCTAGAAGCCTCAACTGTAAAGGTCACGTCATATCGCCAACTCACTCTTATCTACAAACCAGAGTACATGTTAGTTGTTATTTATCATTATTTAACTTCACTTACCAATGATAATAAAGTAAATATTAACTTCCTTGTAGTAATCTGATACCAACCATGGAGCCCAAGAGCCCAATCGAGAGCATTTACGAATTTGGATGAAGTGAGGGTCGTATCAGGACAAAAGCGTGTGGCGCAGTATCCGGTCAGTTAGACAACGAAAGTTGGCGACCAAGATGCAATATACTGATTCATCCAGTGCAAGATGTACTCGTTTTATGTTCCTTTCTCGGGAGGTCTTAAAATCACGACTCGGTACTTGTAAATAATTCGTTTATTGAAATATACAAATGCACAAATTTATAAGGTAGCCTGTTTACGGAGATGTATTGAAACGAATAGACTTTGAGTTCTTTCTCGTTCGGATGTCAGATACGATCTGATCTCTGAAGGGCTGTGTTATGGTTTAAAAAGATATTTCTCGAAGATAGTTTAAATCCGGGTAAACCAAGTCATAAATTATAATCGTTTCAGTACACATCCATTTACAGAAAGCATAAATAATAAAATAAGACAAAACTCTTAAAATAATAGTTCGAACACATGTCTCTCTGCAAATCAAGAAAGGTTGAGGTTGACCATAAAATAAGGATGTGGTCTCGAAGGATAGGTACATACATAACACTCGTATAAAATCTTCAGCATTTTGGATATTGAGCTACTTTCTGAGGTTACGTAGCCAAGATAACCACTTTTTACTTACGCCTCTGGTATCTTCTAATTTTCTCTGCATAGAGTTGCAAGAGATCGTATTTCTCATTGCAGAGAATGTATCTGAACCATAAAACTTCAAAGATAAAACATAAATGATTAATTATAAAGTTTATTTTAAATACTAATCAAATGTATTAATTATAAAGATATAAAAATAAAATCAATTTCATCGAAAAATATTGTTTTTGCGCTACCGGGATTCGAACCTGGATCTCTATTTCTAATCCGGGGAAGGTGCATTACCAAATACCAAATATGCTACAGCGTCAATATCTTTCGTGACAAATTTTCGAACCTACACGTTACACATTTTCAAATTAATACATCTGTCGTTCCATTATTTGAAAGCCATTTACATTGTTTTTACGGAATCTCAAGTACTTTTGAGTAATCCTATAGCAGACGCCAGAATTATCAATTCATTTTTTATTAAATATTGGACACATTGATACAACTTATATATTATTAAGGAGAACACATTCTTATTGTGAAGTTGTAATTATTCAGAACATAGGTATGTGGTATTTTAAATTCTAATTTAATGTATTAATTATAAAGATATACATTTAATTAGTATTTAAAACACCACATACCTATGTTCTGAATAATTACAACTTCACAATAAGAATGAGTTCTCCTTAATAATTATATAATACACTTATTAGTTTACTGTGTGGGATGCTGTAGGTTATGATAGGTTTACTTAACGTGGTAGGGAATAATAGCTGTAATGCATTTATCAAAATTAGGTTATTGAACCAGAAGATAATTTTATGTGTGTACAGATTTTAATTGATGTTAATATAAAGTATTGCAGATAAATAAATTGGGTTATATTACTCTTATCAAATTATACATTATTTATTATTTTACACATAAAAAAATACTGAGTTAGTTTTGAAAGATCAATAAAATTATTTTGTATTTATAATAACAACTCGTAAATATTTTTTATTGTGAACTCCGTTAAAAAGAAGTGGCCGAACAAATCTCCCACCGAAACGATCACACTGACAGGCAGACTGCGCGCGCAGTGCACAATAAGCCGTGAAAGGCTTTAATGGAGTGAACGTTTGATGAATGAATTGCCGTCGCTCGTGAAAAGCTTGCATTAAATTGTCAATCATTTTTATATCACCAAGTTAAGCGGGAAGTTTCTCACCGTCGGCCACTTGCCAAATCCAGTGGCGAACATGGCTGACACATTTTATTTAAGATTATTATTATTATACATTTTAATAATAATAATAATGTGTTTATTCCAGCGTGATCAGGTTTTTTTTAACCCGATTCGCCGTAAACATAATACATATTGTGTTATACATTAAAGTTACGAAATAAATATAATACTATGAAAAAGAAAAAGAAAACCAGGGAAAATATTAATAAATAAATAAAAATAATAAAAAGTAAAAAGTTGACACATATATATTGTATACACACAAAATATAAATATTACATATATAACTACTTCAGTCACGGCCATTGTTGTATATGTAGCTATTCTCTAGGGTTTTCAATTCTCTGGTCAAGGAACCAGCTTTCTATAAGAGCGCCGCTTGCAGTTGGTGCTGAGCTCCAGCCGCAGCTTTACGCCCGCAACTCGATGTCTCAGAAGCGGAACGAATCCATGTATACAGCCTTCGGTAAACATTGTAGATGCGCTGCAATAACGCGCCAATCCGAACAGTATTCTGTATGAGTTATTGTACTGAATTCGGAGACGGTTATACGTCACTTGCTTGTATTTCGATCAGAGCTCGCATGCTGGTGAAGAACGATTTAAACAGGATGCTCTTCACCTCCTTAATGCATCGATAGAAACGCCGTGACAGCATATTTACACGAACGCCCAACTGTCTCCTCTGCCGTTCTATATCATCATCGTCTTGTCCATCTAACATAGGGCCAAAGTATTTGACTTTACTTTGAACAGTCAATTTCGTCCCGTCCAGCGACACAGGAGGGATATTATCTGGCCCTTTTCCATATTTGAACGCCATTATGACCGATTTACTAGCATTGTATGGAATATTATGTTCACTGGCATATGTTTCACATATCTGTAAAAGTTTTATTATACCTTTTATAGATGGCGCTAGTATAATCATATCATCGGCATGACTAATGTGGTTCACATTTATCCCGCCCATTTGGCAGCCAATTTTTGCATCAGATAGTCGCTCGCTCAATTCGTCGATTAATGAAATCATATTTTATTGTAGAATTACAATTTAAGAACACTTTTTTCTTTTGATATTTTAAACAAATTAGAAGAATGTCTTAGAAAGGTATATAGAAATAATAAATGTCTATCTTAAGGATTTAAATATTCGCAAATTTACAAGTTTGTCGCTAAATTAAATGGTCAATATGGAGCAATTGTAACGCATTTTACCGCAAAATATATTTCTGGATGCGAGTCCCGGCCGTAATTTTTTTGATCTAATCACTTTCAAATTGTAATATCAGACTATTCAAATTCTATAAATATTAAGAAGATTTCTTTCAAATAATGGAACGACAGATGTATCAACTTGATAGTGCGACATATATTGACAATAATTTCGAAAATTTGTCGTCAACTTACTATGTTGATGTAGTTTAATCGATTAATGCATTTCCCCGGATAGGAAAATATCCAGATTCGAATCCCGGTAGCAACAAAAATATTGTTTCGTTAAATTGATTTTATTTGTAGCTATATCTTTGTAATTGATACATTAAATTTGTTTTAAATATCACTGACCGTGTTCTGAAAAATTGCAACTTCACAATAAAAATGTGTCCTTAAAAATAAATAGACGATTTTTTTTTAAAATTATTTAATTCGAATATTTGAAAACTCTTTAAGAAACTTTTTAAATTAACCATTAATTACCTAACCTAATTATTTAAATATTACTCAAATTACTCAAATATTTCAACAACGCATAGGGATTCAAATAATAAATAACTATACGCCACTGTCGAACACTAAATGCGTCCTTAATATACTGATCCCAAGAAATAGCACAGAGACTTTATATCAAAATGTTTAAACACCTCACAGTTACATATATGCGGAGGATGTGTGTACGAATATCTTTTTAATAAGTTCTTTCATTTGCTAACATCGTGGTTAGCTTTCTTGAAATTCGTGAATAGGCTTTGGAAACTGCATTATTCAACTTTCTGAAATGACATCGCCATGAATGTGAATTGCAGTCCGTCGTGTTCCTTTATGTTCGAATGTCTTTATCCGTCACTCGGCGGGAGGTGGCAGGGGACAATATGCTTTACAAGCTCACGAAAGTACGGCACAGTTGCCTGCCATCCCATAGGCCATAGAGAACTAACTCTCTCAAAACTTCGTAGAGAAATAATAAAGCTGGAGTTCGCATAAATACTATTATTGAAAACAGAAAAAGAATAGATAAGAACAAATGTATAATACATGGTGTTGAAAATATTTTTAATATCTCAAAAGCTTTCTTTCTGTAACTACACTAAATTAAAAAAAAAATCTGCTTTTATAAATAATAATGTAGAGAGGAACGCCGAAATTTTCCAGTTCTTCTGTCATGATAACATTTCCGATTTCAGTTCACTACGTAGTATGTGGGAACCAATCTCTGATTGGTTTTTATAAACATTTCATTCATTAAAAACAAATTGTAATAGCAATATTTGAATACGTCCAAGAACATTGCTGGATTTTACCTACTAAGCCACTGTTATTAAATAAATATCAAATGTCTCATAGAGACAAAGATATTTTTATTATATTTAATGGAAAATATATATAAGTATGGGGTAATTACAGGGCTGACGATCTGTGTTCGGCTGGATTAAATGATCACTTTATATAAATACAACGTTCACCATTCTCACCCCCGTCAATCTCCACATCTATCAAATTTTTGAAAGTTGAATATATGTTAATATGTGGACTCGCTTCGAGTACCACTACGCCATCGCCATCTATGGACAAAATTTGATAATCCATTTTTCCTTAAAACAGCACATTATTGAATTATTGCTGCTGCTGATCTTTTATCGCCTTAGACTACTGAACCAACCTCAACTATTTTAAAATTGCTTTTGTTAAGAAAAAACATCAATGATATTTTTATAATAAATGTATTTGCGTTAGAAATGGCGTAATGTTTTCCGTTGAATTTACGCCAAATATACTTAGGCATATTGACCTAGGGCGTTCAGCACAACTTTTTCGTCACTCTAGGGTAACTTTATCCGGTTCAGGACACGTATATTTCTTCAGATATAGATCGGTTACGAGAAACACGTTTGTGTCACATTCTCCAGAGCATTTTTGTAAGTTTGAAAAGAAACAGTGCATCAGAGCTTTATTAATAAAAACTAAAAAACACATTTTCACAATTGAGTTCATATTACTATTGTAGAATAAAGCGCTTTTGATTTTTTGACGAAAAACACTATATAAATTATTCGATAGTTTTATTATAAAAATTGCGCCGGTGTTACACAGGTAAAGACGGTCGCACAAAAGAAGCTGTCAGATTAAATAGCGGTCCATATAATTCGAAAGAGCGAAGGTTTTCAACACGATATAAAGTCAAAGGACCCGCGAAAGTGACAAAATAATACCGACTCGTGTGTGATGTGACCGCCGCGTCACGGTGCATGGACGCAAAGATTTATGGTGTCTGTACCGACAGTCATCGAATCGAAGAACTTGGATATTATGTTGGTGCCGACCTGCATATATTTCATACATTATATTTGCCGGGAGATTTTTCTACGGCCGGTCCGCAACACTATTTATCATATTAATGTTTGTGCTGAGACATTTGTGCGATATGATAGAGTTTGTGAGTCAACTGTAAGATAGCCAATAGACACTGTCAATGAATTTATTTTACATACACTTATTTATCATCGTGCATCTTGCTGTTTTTCTGAGGGGATAGTCAGAAAGGATAGAGCCTCTTACGATAGAGACTTCATGCATGCTCGTCGATTGTACAGGCCATCTTCTATTATCAGGTCATATTAGAACCCTTTAAAGAAAAACACAACCCACCTAGCTTGTTCTAGGATTGATATTTAAGTTTTAAATGCATACAATACGTAATGATTAGTGAATTCGAACTGTAAATCTGGATCGATAGGATCTAAATTATCTATCGAAAAAATATTTATTTGCTCCCGGGATGGACCACTTCCTATCCGATCTATTTTTTTAATCAATCTATTTTTTCGAGATAGATTTTTTCTGAATATCTTTCTAGTTGATTAATTTAATTTGTATTAAAATACCACAGGACTATGCTCTTAAAATGGAATTTCACAATAAAAATGTGTTCTCCTTAAATTTTATTTATTTATTTAGATGATAATTCTTTTTTTGGTTTAACTGATTATTTATGTGCTGAAAAAAGTCTATTTTGTTGTTTTATTATTTATCATAAAAAATTATTTTAAACAAATTATTTTAGGTAAAAGGGTCTTAAATATTATTTTGATTTCACTATGTTTCTTTTAAAATATTTTTAATAAGTTAACTTTTTAAAATCTTTATTACCATGCTTAAGTGCATTATTATTTGTTTATAAGGATATTACAATTTTATATATTTTTATTCTACTTATAATATATAGTATAAATAATTATCTTCTATAAGTTTTACGCTTGTCTTCCCGATGATGTTACTTTTTTTATAAACACACTGTCACTTTAAACTATCTCACCTGAATTTTACAAACACACTGTCACTCTAAATTATCTCACCTTAGATTCACCTGATCGTAATTCGAGTAAATTTTCCCGTCCGACTGTGTTGCCCGATTCCAGTGATGTCCCCAATTCACCCGGTCCCCCGGTTCACTAAATTAATTTTAGCAACCGCTCATTACCCCCCCCCCCCCACGCCCTCTGCCGCAGCACCGCATATTATATATCTAAATAATATGTAATAGTTTAAAATATTTTAAAAGCCATGTCTTGAATATTTTGAACTATATATTTGAACGATTTTGTGCTGAACGTACAACACATTTCGCATGTTAAAATTTCAAAATCATTCAAATATGTAGTTAAATGTTTAAATGTTCGAAGCCATCGGAATCCATCTTTACTTCACTCCATAGTGTTTAAAAATTTCCGTCGATAAAACCTGTCATCAAAAATACATATATTATGAGTTTTTACATATTTCAATTTTTTTTTCCTTACGTTAACCTTTTGCCTCGTTCACATCGCATTTTTTAAAAATTTTATTAGGAAAATATATAGTTTATCTGTAAATACAAAAATCATAATGAAAGCGAAACAATAATTTAATTAAAATACAGTATGCAGTAAACAGTGAGAACAATTTAAAAATGACTAAAATGTACTTTGCAGAAAAAAATGAGAGAAAAAGTTGAAAATAAAAATATAAAAAATATAGACAGAGAGATAAAAGTTATAAAGAAGAAAAGAAGAAAATATTTTAGGGGAATTGGGGAATGGCATTGATGTTGCAATGTGGAAGGTTAAATGTAAGATTATTTCTAGTTGACATGACTGGCACTCGAATGGATTTGCGTCTGAGTAAATCAGTACACTCTACTCATGCACGCTCTTCAGGTGTTGAAACTTTTAGGCCGGGAGGGCCATCCTCCAATATTTGCCAGGTCTTTTGCGGATGCCCTCTATTCCTATTGTCTTTAACACTCGCCTCATATATTTTCTCAGCTATCATATCGACTGAGCTACAAACAATTCTTCATTCGCTTCTAATTTATCATTCTTCAGTTCAGGGAGTTCAAAATTAATAAACTCACATGTGAAAGTTTCATAAAACGAAGTAAACATACATACATACCGTAGATATAATTTTGTTTTTAAGAATTGTAGCTCTCATGAGACGTTTATTTTGCAGCATTTTGGAATAACCTTCATTCAAAAGGGTTTCAGAGACATGTGCTCGTTAGAAGCAATTAGAACTCCCGCTGCGTCTGTGTTTGCCGCTCATTTACCGGATTATTTTTTACAACACACCCTTAATTTTTTTCCATTTTTGAAAAACCCCCATAAATTACTCTCATCGCCTGCAAACAATAAACTGCTTGTGGTACCAAGAAAAGGATATCTATCTATATAATAATATATATGTATGGTGCACATGGCGCATACAGATGTTATTTTTCTCGCTTAACATGTGGTATTTCAGTCCCTATGAAGGGTGGATCTATGATATTTGAGAATTTGATAGGATATGCTGGAAAGAAGAGAGATTGTGTCTTTTACACCCTTTGTCTTTCACACCCAGCATCTCAACAGATAAATTTGATCAAATCTCGATACAGAGATGAAGACGCGTGTAAAAAAGGATCATACCTGTTATGTATTTATTAAACTTTATTGACGTATATGTTTTTGTTGTAACAGGGGTGAATATAAAATATTATAATATAACATGTTAAATATAAGATACAATTATATTGCTATTAAGTATAATACTCATAGTTTATTGTGTGGGATGGAATAGACTCTACCTCTGATATATACAGCATTGTTCTGGGTACTTTGCAAGACTGCCGTCTGTGTTAAAGTAGCCAGTTTTTCGTGCTGTCATTTAATTCAAATTAGAAAGATAAAGATTCGACAGGAATATAAAAAATAAAGATAAAAATAGAGAAAAAAATATATAAATAAAGGTGTCCAGCGAAAAATTTTCAAATTTAATATTAAATAAATAAAAAAATACAATGTTATTCTCATATTTTATTTATATAAAATGGAGTTTAACGATGCTAATTTAACGTTTTATGAACAATATTGTCTAAATGCCGTCCATTTCTCTCAAGACACTCTTGCAATCGAACTCTAAAATTTGCGAACACGCGAGAGCAAAGAGTTGGTTCAATGGCAGCAACTTCAGGCGAATATTTTCTTGTAGGTCCTGAATTGTTCGAAGATTGTTACTGTAAACTCTCGACTTAAGGTATCCCCACAAAAAAAAGTCGCACGGTGCAAGGTCCGGTGACCGAGGTGCCCAGAGTATGTCTCCATACTTGCTGATTAATTTATTGGGAAAAATTCCCCTCAGCTTCTTCATTGAAACTCTAGTGTAACTCTGTAGAGTGGCCTCGTCTTGCTGAAATTGTGTTTAGTTGTTGAACCCAGAAATCAGCTTGTAGTTGCAGTTGCGGTACCAAAAACTCGTCGATCGTTCGGCAATATACGTCATCAATGACTGTCTCTCGCTGGTTAAAAAAATAAGGGTCAATTATCCCTCAGGCAGAAATTTCACACCACACTGTCGTTTTTGGACAATGCAAACGTTTTTGATGGCGTTCCCTTGGATGATCCAGGTACCAGTATCTCATGTTCTGTTTATTAACATAGCCATCGATATGAAAATATGCTTCGTCAGTAAACAATATGTTCCAAAATGTTCCAACATCGTTCTCGCTAAGGTTTCACGTAAAAAATAGTCATTTTCGTTGAGAAACTGCACGATTTGCAGTTTGTATGGGTGAAGCTGTAGTTTCTTTTTCAAAATAACGTGCACTGTTGATTTTTTTATTCCAGTAAAGGCTGCAAACTTCCATATCGATTTACGCGGATTGCGCATAATTTCACGTCGAACTAGAGCCACATGTTCTGGCATCGCTGCTGACGTTGATGGTCCCGGAGGAGTTTGGTTAACCATTGTCCCTTCTTGTCTGAACTTTTGAACACAACACCAGATAAGTTGCGTGCTCGACCCATCACTTACTTGTCAAATATTAAACCAACGAATCACCGCACTTTAAATATTGCTCAACCGCGAACGCTCGGTGCGCTCCCGATCAGCGACTCATTGCGACTAGCAAATCAGCAAATCACGCGCGTCGAACAATACCCATCCCACTTACCTCACCCTTGTTAAAACTAACTTGTTAAAAATTTTGGAGGTCCTAATTTTGTGAGAAAATAATTTGTATAAGTTTATCTGGTAAAACTCTCCTGTTATTATTTTTATATCAACAAGAAAACATCCGGAACAATGGTGCCGAGCACTTAATAATATTTTAATAATATATAATTTAATATTTAAAAAAAAAACATGTTTTAGTGGGATGTCCACGACAGCGTTTGAACATCTTTATAAGATCGCAGTTTTTGTTGTTGTTATGATTAATTTTTACAGTGCTCGTTTTTTATGTTTAACGCTTTATAAATCATCGCCTCCCACGACATCATGCACGAGAAAAAGTTTAAAGCGTTACTAAAGTAGTAAAACTCCTGTGTTGAATGCAAACAGGTTATTTTATTTATGTGCAATAAATCAATTGATAATACTTGTTGAATCATTGTGAAGTTATTATTATTTTTTAAGCTCAGTTTACTTTTTAAAATAATTTATCTAGCGATGTCCACAAGTACGAATACGTAGGTATTAACCGGTTCATTTAAATAATCCTCTTCTGAATTATCCTTACACCGAATGCAGTACCTATGTTTGTACGGTTTATTATTACAATTCTATTTTTTTAGTTTTTCTTCTACTCAATAGAGATTCGGTGAAATTATACTTTTTAAAATTGTTAATAAACATCTCTGAATATAATCTTATACCTACTTTTCGATTTTAAAGTTTTTTAAACATGGACCATCAATTATTTCAACATGCCGTAACTCCGTCAGGTAGTAGAATTTCGAACTACCGACTACACCAAAATGTGCGTAATTTGGCTTACAGCACGTTGCTTACTTAATGTACAACAAGGTACAACGTAAAACAATGTTGCTTACTTAACGCAACGTACAACAATGTTGCTTACTTAACGCAACGTACAACAATGTTGCTTACTTAACGCAACATACAATAAAGTTGCTTACTTAACACAACGTACAACAACGTTGCTTACTTAACCTAACACAACCTAAAATGTGTCGTACATCATTGTTCGAATGACGTCTTCAATTAGCTAGGCTTAAATGATTGTCATATGAATATCACGCAACTTCCAAAACGGCCTACCTGAAGGATAAACCAACCCCAATAATAAACCAGAAAGAGAACGAAAAATAGTTACAATGAGGTGGCAGGACAATATAAAAAAAAAAAACTTTTTATTTTTGCGTTCACCATTTCACCCAATCAACCTCCAAATCTATCAAATTTTAGAAAGTTGTATATATGTTAATATGTGGAATCACTTCGAATACCTCTACATTACATTACAATGAACGTTACATTGTGTAAAATGATTACTTAAGCGAGCCGAAGACAGGTCGTAAGCCCTGTAATTACCCATACTTCCATATTTTTCCATTAATAAAAAATAGCTTCATCTCTATGAGATATCTATAATTTGTTTAATAACAGTGCCTTTGTAGGTGAAAATCCAGTAATTGTGTGTTCTTGGACACATTCAAATATTACTGATAACTAAATATTTTAATTCAGTTATCACCTGATGATGAGAGGGAGTGGACCTCTATAAACTACAGAAGTGACAATAACCCAACGCGTGTGTATTACAAAGTTTAGTTGTGAAAATTAAAATAATCATGTTACACCACTAAGTAATTGCCAATTAAAATATTAAGACTTTTTTTATTTTTACTTGACTTAGTAAGTCGTAAGAAAAAATACATATACGCACTGGCTATATTTCAATTGAATATATATTGAAAGTATAGAAATAGCTTGGCGCCGTGCATTTATGTCTTCAAAATTTGGTGCCATATCGCATAGATATCGAAAAAAAAGAGAATAATAAATATGCACAAGTCAGACCTCAAGCCCGTGGACGGTAAAGGTTTGGCCGTGTTCAAGGAATCCACCGCCGTATAAAGACTTTTTTCATCTAAAGGTGTTTTTTAAGACTTGCTATGGTCGTGTTTTATAGCTCGATATGAGAATAGAAAATAGTAAATAATTCCTCGACTTTTATTTCACGTAATAAATGTCGACTTATCAAACACAGTCGTGGTATTTTACTGAATATCCGAGAAAGATTTTTACCGACGAGGATTTCGAATGGAATATTTATTACTTAATTTATTTTAATATAGATGTACGTCCCTCCAACGTGTGCACGTGTATGTGTGTACCGGAATGAATTTCGATATAGTATTTAGCCACGGTCCATTAATATCGATTTCTCCATCTTAAAAAAATGATATAAAAAAGTTATGTAAAATATAATATAAACGTGGCTAAATGATAAGACGGTTATTGATTTTTCAAATAACATTGCTGAATTTTTACAATAATGGTCCGTGTCTGCGGTGAGATTTTAATCTCTGACCGTTACTAAAGGTATATCTACGTATCAGGCGCGGTCGCTTCATACATGTTCCCTTGTGTTATAGGGTCAAAGAGATTTGGACTTTTTGTTTCTAGCTGAAAATAGCACTGCACCCCTCGATTCATCGATTTCTTGAAATATCTTTCTTAAAAAATCATTTTGAAATTTTGTTTGTGACCGTTATGTCGTTGGACCTAATGTCACATGGATTATTTGTCAGTTGGAGCTTAAGTCGGCCGGATCTTTTGTCGTGAACGTTTTATCGTTGGACCAAAAGTCCGCGGAGCTTTTGTCGTGGAATCCTTTCATCTCATCTCAAGTCGAATCTCCGACTGAACTCTCTTTCGCGGACATCGGCCATTTTAGAAACAGTAAATACTTAATTTGTTTTTTTTTTTAAATTATTGAGAGTTTATTTAAAAATTAATAATTAGATGTTAAATATACGATACTTTTAATATAACGTATTGATTTTACACAATATTAATAAAAACATATTTTAATACAAATTAATTATATTCAACATTAATCTACCTCACGCTATGTTAGCTTACTTACTTACCATCACGCCGTTTCTCCACAAGAGTGAGCAGATATAACTCTCGCTCTATCCACATTCATACTTTATCTCATACAAGCTCGTCGATTATTGACGCTTCTAACAGACTCCTCGTGCCAAGTCTTCCGCGGACGTCCTCTATTTCTGGAGCCATCAACACTTGCGTTCTATATCTTTCTTACCATTCTCTCCTCATTCATCGGTTTCACGTAATCAAACCACCTAAGTAATCCTTCTAACTCGCTATACTAAGATCAGCTTTACTTTATTTTCTTATTTCTTTATTCTTTACTCTGTCACAAATGGATCTCATTCAGTCTACTTTTGTTCGTTCCTCTTCTGTCAGCTCCTGGCCTCACTTCCATACATCAGTGTCGGTACCAGGACTTCATTATGTACCGCTAGTTTTGCCTCGGTTGACAAGTTCCATTTAAAGCGCCGTTCACTTTGTTCCCTGCAGACATTTCGATATCTTTCTCAGTTAACTGGTTTACGGGTTTGGTATTTTGGTTAAGCCTTTATTATTAAATACATTATTATTTTTATGACTTAGGTAAGATCCTTGCTGGTCACCTTGTGATTCATCACGCCGGAATTCCCCTTCTTTTGAAAGTATGAGTAGGTACTTGATCTTTTAAATAAATATGAATCTCCAAGAAAAAACTCTTTTCGATTATTTCATTAAAAAAACAAAATCATTTAAATTATTTAATAATTTTGTTTTTGTAACAGTTTAAATATCTGTCAACAAATGTGACAATATTTGTAGTAAAAAGAATGATGATATCCAACAATAAATAAATAGCAGGATAAAATCAGGAAATGTTTGTAACTTTGCTTTACGGATATTGCTGTCGTCGACAAAAATTAAATATTAAATCATATACACAGTGAAGTTTTGTTTCTCACTTTAACGCAAGAAATTTTTCTTCGAAAATAAAGTCTTATGATAACCCAAATATAATATGTATATTTAAGGGGTGGATGACGCTCTAGTAGACGTAGCGCTTTTGTCGTCCCATGCGGCATTTTGAGCTATTAAAATTACTATCTTCTGTTTTTAAGTTATCGTTCTACTCAAGCCATACAATTGGTTATCAACATAATTGAAAATCCTTTTCAGTTAATCCGTTTTGTACGAAGTCCTTACTTATGCTATTTTAACATAATAATATTTGAGTGGTTTTCAGCTTGGTTTACAGCTGCGTGCGAATCATTGAAGTGTCTACTTCCTCTTTTACTAATTCGCAAATTTTACTATCTTACTATTATTAACGTGTTGTTTTCTTAATCGTTCTTTGCTTTCGAGGTGCATGATGGATTGTTTTTTGGTATGAGAAAAACAAAAAGTAATCGGCAGAACTATTTCCTATGTTTAACCATTAATAAAAATAATAATTTGTTTTAGTTATCACGTGAAGGATTTTTAAACATTAAAAAAATCATGTTCAATCATAAAAAGTGTTCTGAAATTATCCATATATTTTTATATGGGAAAGAAGATATTATTTTAAGTTAAAACTTAAACATTAAAGACACTATGAATAGTACTCAAAAATTACAAATAAATAATTGGTAGTGTCTTATAAACGACAGTTTCATTTTGCCTAAAGACATTGGTTAAACGAAAGTTCCTAATCAATATCATTGGTACCAGCATAACCTAAATCTATTTCTACTGCACGCCACTGAGTATTGAAGTTAAATGTACACATTAATAAATTTGTTTTTTCCATATATTATAATAAATGCACGTCTGCATTTATTGAAATTTTTAAGTCTGTCCATACTTTTATAATGATTATTAAATGTGATTTAAATAAAATGTTCCCGTCGCGCGTATTGTTCTGGTAGAAATAAAAAAAAATGTCGGCAAGCCTTCCACGAAAGGCCGCTGACAGAACGATTTGACATATGAATAAGGATATTTGGGATTGTCGAGTCAGAACTGCTTATGATTTATTCGTTTTAAAATACTTCACCGTCTCTCGGAGCCCAATTTATTATATTTTTTACATGTCAAATATTAAGACCCACTCTGCCAATCTCGCCGAGGCCGTTGCAGGCATTTTGAGACCAATGACGGTTTGGTAGCTTAACCGATTATTCTCACCGTTGCAGTATATACACACTTTTGCTTCTCTTTATGTTTACTGTTCGAGTTCTATAATTTGGATTCCAGGAAATATCCTTATCATTCGTGACAGTTTGATAAGAATCAAGCAATAAGGATTTGGAAGTTGAATCGTTTAAAATATTAGCCATTTATGTTAAAATATTAAAGAGTTGAAGGAAGCATGATTTAATACTTGAATCAACTAAGATTAGAATATTAACGTGTAGACTTATATTTCATTATCCATTGTAACTTCTATACAATGTATTGTGTTTAATATGGAATATAGAATCTAATTAAATATTTTTTAATTAATCATTAACTTGACATTTTACCAAGGAATGTAAATGCATTCTCATGTGAGACGAGGTTATCCGAATGCATATAAAAGTTTATTTAATTGTTATCTCAATACCTCCGTAATTCTAACACGTCCTTTCACTAATTATAATATCCAAGTTTGAATTACAGTGTGTCCCAAAAATCTTTTTCATATTAGTTCATTCGTTGCACCAACACAACGAGAGGGAGAGGGGCGTGTGTATGCCAATCGCTAGCCGCATCTGTGGGAATTTAGTCGCTATAGAGCGTGTCCTTATCAGTTGTTCGTGAAATTTTCTTATACCTTAAATCAAATGTATACAGTAATAATCATCCTTTTCTGGACCAATTAAAAGAAAATATCCGAGAAGAAAAGGCAGCGATCACAGTGAATACGTGACGAGCAGTTCTCAAAAATTTTACCTCCGTTTATGAAGAATGCCAACGAAATAACGGACAATTATAAAACATAATTTTTAAAAAATAAATTCCCAGGAACTGTATTTAAATGCAAAAATACATTTTCTTATTAAACCCATCCATTATTTTATTACAGAATTTTCATAATGAAAAAAACTTTTGGGACACCTGTACAATGGTTGTACTTACGTTTGGTAGATGTGCGTGTTAGCTCAACAAGAAATTTTTTATATTCATTAGAAAAACTTTTAATTACACGTCTCTAGATATTTAAATGTTTATTTTCAAACTATCAGTTACCATTGTAATTAGTTAATATTTGCTACGGAAATTATTTGGTACGAGACATCGTCGTTATCCATATTCTTGAATGGTACAAAGTTTAAAGATACTGACATCTTCGATATGTGCTTAATAATGCTGTTTTTTTGACACATTTCACGGCAAAGCTTTATTGTATTTTGAAAAACTCCAGTAACTGGATTCAGAGAATCTCCGAATATCGAATTTCTCAAATCTCGATAGAAGAGAACTCTACGGTGCACTTGGTGGACCAAGTGAAAGAGACCATATCTCAATCTCTCATCTCTACATCTGAATGAATCCTCAACAAGCTTTTAGACTTGTTGAGGACCCATCCAGATGGAAGCAGATAATTAAGAGGATCAACGCAAAAGATCACGTCACTCATCAATAAGGATAACAATGAAAAATATATTTTTGCTGCTGTCTATAAGCTTAATGTTATTATAATCAATGTCCAATTTAACTAGTAATTAAATAACAATATATAAGTCTACTCTACGAACCTAGATCGATTCAGATTGGAGAACAAACCTTTTAAAATTCTGTATATGGTTAAATTTATAATGAGTTACACTAATTTACTATTAATTTAAAAAAATACATTATTAATTTTGATAAAAGAATATTAGTTTCTCAAATGACTGCCGTTTTAGCTTGTTAGTAAACTATCAATATTTTCAATTTCGGTTTCAGCAGACCTGCCTATTCACCACAATAGGGATATAAAATAAATGTAGTAAAGTATCTATTGGTTTTCAAAATAATATTTTACCATGGTTCAACTTAATATTCCTTACTATGTAATGTACTTATCACTTTTGTTGTCTCCTTGACATTATATTAAATTTCACCTGGTCAGTTTATAAATTGATCTATACCTAGAGTGCATATTTCCGTGTGGTGCTCCGAGTATTACGTATTCAGGAATACAGAACCATCACGCTCTGGCCCGTAGAACGTGGAGGCTTTCGAGGAAGGCTCGCGAGAAACATCGCGTGACTGCACTGTCGACACGGTCTGACACAAATAAAATTAGAGATTTCTTCAAATATTCAATAATAAATTATGTTAAAATATTATAACAAGGTAGATTATATACAGGTGTAACTGATCTAGTTCACAATACTTTATGGGTCGATACCTTACTAAATTACGAGTCGAAAATATTCAAGGGATATGTGCCTATTCTCAACTATGTCAGAGATATAACCATTTTTAAAAAATTGCAATTATTCTGTTATTTCGATTAATTTAAATATTTTATTGATTCCAAATTATATATTAAATACGAAAAATTAAAGGTCATCGAATTTCAAGCGGATAGACTAAATGATTTAGAGCCTGAGGTAAAGATATAGATTAATAAATTAACAATTTCGCAAATATTTATTGTGAAGTACGTAGACTTCAAACTTAACACGATTTTGTAAAAATTTCAAACAGTAATATTTTCCGTAACAGTACCGAATTTGCACATATTCCTTGAACATTTTATACTTGTAATTTAGTCAGATATCTATCCATAAAATATTGTGGACTAGGTCTGTTACACGCTGTATATCCCTTGAAAAGATACAATGAACAAATCTATATTTTTTGTTTTACTTTTAAATCATTCTAATATTAACATAAATCAATTACCACAAGCAACATTATTCTGAGTAATCAAAGTAAAAAATATATTATAATTATTTAAACAATTAGTCCATCAATACATATATACTATTTGACACCAGTAGTGAATAGTTTCCTGACACAATATGTCACGTAATTAAGTTAGAATAAATCGCAATACATCTAACTATACGTCTCAGACTCATGTACTCGTATCATACCATCCCATATTTTTTTCTGCATAGAATATGTTCATCTGGTTAGGAAAAAATATTTATAAATTCCATTAAATGTGACATATAATAAATAAAATTAAAGTTAAAATCTCCCTGGCGGAGAATAAAATATTGTACCGGCAAGTTTACGAACTTCCACTAACCAACCCGTGTTCTGGATTCGACTTAAGGTCCATATCTAAAAGATCAACAACTTAGCAAGCATCCGGACACATTGAAAAAAGCTTCACTCTTTGTTATTTGTCGCACGTTGAACAGTAACATTCTTTTGACTCAACGCTTTAATTTTGTTTGCTCTAAAAAGATTTATACGTGAATTGTGGCCGTTCGTTAATGAAGGCATCAACTTCTTGCCCCGAAGGATCCACACTTATCTATTTAATGCCCTCTCGATCTTTCCTTTTGTGCTTTTTTTATATCGGACACAGCTGCAGCTCTGCCTGCGTTGAAATAATACTTATGGCCTGTCTCGACTTCTGCTAGTTGGGGTTCAATACACCACTTGCCTCGTCTATTCTGATTGGTTAAAAAAATAAACCTACGTTTGTCATGTTTCCAAAAAAATTACAAAAAAAAACACACGAGACTGGCGCTAAGAGTTGGCTTGGATATTTTTTAAATTATTAGAAAAATTATATCGACGCTGGAAATTTAAATTTGCTGTATTAAATATGAGATACAGATTTGGTAACGTTTTTTAATATTCTTTTCCAATTTATTTAGATTTCTTATACAATGAAAAAAACCTACATATTTGGGTGATTTTTAGATTTTAAAAAAGTGTTATTTGTCTCAAATACATGTTTATATTATCCCCATATATAAACGTTTTGCTGATTCGTAAAAAATCATGAATTCAGTTAAATGAAGAGAAAATAAAAAATATAAATCTTTCCACCGGAGAACCGTACCCCGGGCTATTAACCACTGCGTTGCTGTCGGAAATAAATGAATCGTGAAAATAAACCGTTACAAATATTATCATGCTCTTTATTAATGAGCTCTCTAAGCTTTTTGAAAAGTTTAACAAGTTCAAATAATTCTCAAATAAAATTCACTTTTAGTATAAAATTTTGATGTTAAGAATGTACAAATAATAAAGTATATCAAAATATGTCATTGCAGCATTATGTACGTATGTATGTATATGACAACTAGACACCACAGTCTAAGGAGGAAATAGCTGGATGGTAGAGCACTTGCTTACAAGTGATATGCAGCAGGATCTTTTGGTATGAAAAAAACACTTGATAAAATACTATGTTAAAATTAAAGTATATTAAAGTGTAGCGCAATTCCTAACTCATTTTTCGTGAGAAATTTTACTGGGATACCCCTTGAATGAACATATCTATGTTAAAACAATGAATTACGAAAATTACGTGTTAGTAATTATTGTATAAAAGTGTAGAGATAATTAGCAATACAAACAATATTTTAATCTTTACCGTCAACCAGCAGACAACCGTTGCAGGATTTTACATATATGTTTGATGAGTTAAACATAAATGAACATTCAGTTCCACTAACAGAAGAAACACTCAAGATTTATCCTACCTCTATAAAATTTTAAATAACTTAGTTGACTCGCCCTATTTATTAGAACAAATAACTTTCAACTGTCCAACGCGACAAACACGATCAAATAATCTTTTTTACCCAAATTTGAGTAGAACTAATTACATAAAAAATTGTTTTATTATCCGCTCTACCTCAAAATATAATGCCGTAAATTTTTCTAATAACATTGACATTTTCAACGATAAATTGCTTCCTTTTAAATTTAAACTACGCCAACTTTTCAATAACTATTAACATAAACTGTATATATTGCATCCCATTTCCCTCCCCTCCTTACCCTTTCCTCTTCGCATATTCAGTTTAAAATCACTCTTTTATTTTTTTTGTTTTTCTTCTTTTAGTTTATTAATATTATTATTTTTTTATTAATATATACTAGTTTTTAGTTTATTATGTTTACTTTTATGTAAAAGCATTTTTGTTTATCAGTCTGCTATTTTTTAGTTTATTATGTACTATGTATTTAATTATGTACTATTTACTATTTTTTAATTTATTATGTACTATGTATTTAATTTCCGAAGAAACTTCACTGGTGTTATTTTTATATATTATGTAATTATCAGTTATTATTGTTACACTGTTTGTTTCTCCAAAAAAAAAAAATAAAATAAAATAAATGAACATTCAGTTCCACTAAGTTATTCTATAATTAAATTGATACAGTTACTGTATTGGCTACACGTAATAATTTATACCCGATGTAAATTACGTCATTAGAAAATCGCCTTCATCCTGTATTTAATGATTCTACTTAAAAGATTTATATTTAGAATAATACTCCTGTAAGAAATTACCGGTGTACTAACCATAAAATATATAAATTTATAATGGAGAATGCTTTAAGTAGAATAAATATGATTAGAATATAAAATTAGTATATCTACTAACTACTGTTACTACTTAGATGAAGACGTACCTACATATGTAGTCAATCAATTTCACAAATATTATATATCGCAAATTTTTTTTGATCTAATTTCAACGTATGTGTTAAAAAAAATATTATTTACGTGTACTGTTTCATTATTTTTACCTATTACATATTTCCACTTACGCCAACGCAGTATTTATATGCATACACATTTTAACACAGATTCAGAGATCTTCTGCTCGTGATCGAAAAAAGTGCATAGCAATTTTTCGAAAGTTACTTCATGAGACCAACTGCAATAGGTAGCATTTCTATCGAAATCTATCAAATATCGAATGTCTAAAGTCCTGACACTTTTAATAAATGCAATAGCGTTCAGTTGGAAAAAATAGATGTGTCACTAGAGTGAACAAATACATAGAATAAATTTTATACGTATACGTCAGCTGGGAGTGCATTATATAGATAATAAAAAGGTCGTCTACCATGTATTGTTTTATGGTCAACAATTTTATTTCATCATTAGGAGAACACATTCTTATTGTGAAGTTGTAATTATTCAGAACATAGTTCTGTGATATTTTAAATATGATATTTGAGCTATTTGAGATTCCGTAAAAATAAGATGGATGGCTCTTTCAGATAATGGAACGATTAAATGTATTAATATCAAAAAAATGTAACATATAGGTTCGAAAATTTGACGCTAAAAATATCGTCGCTGTAGCATAGTTGGATAATGCACCTTCCTCGGTTTGGAAAGAGATCCAAGTTCGAATCCCGGTGGTGCAACAACAATATTTTTCGATAAAATTGATTTTATATGTATATCTTTCTAATTAATATATTTAATTCATATTTAAAATTTTATTTCAGCTTAACATTACTAATAAAGTCTTGATTACTTCAAATATATTATGGTATATTATGATATACATGTGGAGGTCTGTCGCCTCCAAAGCCGTCATTACCGCCGACGACCTCTGAACGCACCTCACATTTAACAGTGCGTAAAATCAGGCTCCCGACAGCCACAAAACCACGCCCGGTATCGACGCATTAACCATGTGCTAATAACATGCGCCCACAATAAAAAAAAAGCCATAAGCTCCGAGAACAGTCTTCCGCGAATTTATTATTGTACGGTCTAATTTCTCCCAGTAAACTGTGCTCAATAAACTAGTGTCAATTGTAAGTAGCCTTTCGTTTCATAACCTGCCCTCGCTACACACACATACACAATCTCCACAATTAGTCGCACACTAAACATGTGACTGTTGGGTGAATTATTGGGACGTCCAGCGCTTACACACAATAAAAGATCCTTTTAATCCACAATCATACTCACATAATCATAATTCGTAATTATGTAATCTTTCAATAATCGCATACTCTTATCCCCAAACATCTATAACTTTTAATACAGTTAGAAAAATTGGAATGGTGAAAAGTGTTATTTTTCTCGTGTAATGTATACAAATATTAAAAGTTTGTGAGCAACCGGAATCTAGAAAGTGAAATAAATACATGTTGATGATAATAACCAAAAAAATAAACTGTCACACAGGTACAATGTGGCAATTAATTGGAAGTGTCTAAAAGCAAAAAACCTGTCTACAAACAACCGTCCGGACTTGAAAAGCGTCATATCGCGGTTTATCTCGGCACCTGTCAAGAAAATAATGTACTGAAATGTTACTAGTGATAGCTGAACAACTCTGAATCCCTAAAATAAATTGTATGCATATACTGACCCGATTCAAGGGTGTTTTTGATTTTTAAATGAATTATTTGCTTGCATGACTTACGAGTACACGCGTAAGACTTTATAATGCAATATGTACGAGTATATCCACCCACCGCTAGTCAGTCTCGCTTGATAAATTAAATTATAATTATACAGTGAATTGTTATGATATCTGAGTGTTTCGCCAGATTAGAATCTACTGCCTTAAAGGATAGAGATCGTTAAATATTTATTGAATTAATTAAATTTATTTTTAACATTTACGTGATATATTTTTGAGAATGCCGACGATCGGTCAGAAAATGACTCCCCAGAAACTAAATTTTAAATATGTACTAGATATACGAAACGTAGATATAAGTATATAGTTTTAGATGTATAATAGGTTTATTTTATATTTTGAAATCTGTAAAAATACACGGACCAGTAAATGAATAAACACGAAATAAAGTGTACATATAGGAGAGTGATATGGAATATTAGTAACGGGACGAGAGGCATTCTACACACATTTGTGATGGAAAAATAAATCCGATATATTATGACACAATAATGCAAGAGTAAAAGTATTTACTCTTCGAAAATTAAATATTTCTTTCACAAGACGTATTTTTTACATTAATGCATATTAAATTGTCAGGGTTTAAATTTTCGTTCCAATCTAATCATATTTTTAAAAAAAGTCGCGTAGCTATTGCGTAAGTGGTACCAAAGTGATCACGTTGGTGATACCAAAATGAAAATATTGCGAAAAGGAATTAGCGTTAGTTCATGTCTATATATTTGATGTCTGTGGTAAAAATATAATAATGAACCAAAAAATGTATTGTATAAAAAATTGGTTTAGATGTTATGATGTATGTTGGTAGATTCAATATTCTCTCCGTTTAAAATATAAAAGACATCTAACTAACTTACTGTCAAGCAGTTTCCTTGCAGGGATAGGGAAAGGATAGAACGCCATACTCCTCTGTACCGCCTTACCCCAGAGTGGTTCGTTCCAGAGTACCTCGTTCACCTCGTATCTTTCCATCCATGCTCTTGGTTGTTGAAGTTTTTAAATGTTTCCAATATCTGGTTTGTCTAATCAGGTTCTTGTTGAATTCAACACTCGCCTCGTATATTTTCTTTTCTATCCTCTCCTCTCTCATACGTTCCACATGATAAAACATTTTCTCCTTTTTTAATTCTTTTCGTCGGTAGTTTGTTTATTCTCCGTACATAAATAAGACAATAGACAACGTTTAAATTAATGACATTTTTGTTACTGTGTACTGACCCTTCACTGCTCATAAAAATCGTTGACCTATATCCTCACTGACGTCAAGGGACGCAAAATTATTGAGGAATTTTGAACGCTTACGAATATTCGTTTCGACAATTCGATTCAAGCACAGTCTTAATTTTAAACCAGGTGAAGGTTGCCGTGGTCTCAACGTCCCGGAATGGAGACGTTCTGAGAACGAACGCTTCAGACTTAATCCATCAACACGAATTATTGCACTTGTTTCGAACGAAAACTTTCTGACAAAATGTCTGCTTTATTTGTTTTACGAGATTTTATGCCGCGCGCTACGAGTCTCCAAGCTTAAATTACAAGGTAGTTTTGAAGCCAAGTATGTGATAGTGATGGGACGATTAATTGGAATCGGAAATATTTGAACTTTTTTGGGTACCGGAATCGGAGAATTTTTAACCTAATGTCCGATTCCGAGAACGATTCTTTGAATTTTTCACATTGGCTGCCCACAAATTATTTTGACAGCTAAATTGTTGCCAGCGCGAAAAAAGATCGGTGGCGAGCGTGGTCGGCAGTGTTTATGGATCGACGGCACATTAGATTATGGTACGACAAGTTGTAATTGAAGTATTTTAGATTAATAATTATATAAAATACTTTGTTTAAACCACTATTTATTAATTATTCTACATGTTTCGATACCTATAGTATTATCTTCAGGAAACAATGTATATTGAAATTAAAAAATACAAGCATAGACAAAAACAAAAATATATACATATATATATTGTTTCCTGCAGAAGATACCATAGGTATCGAAACATGTAGAATAATCGATAAATAGTAGTTTAAAATGTCTAATTATTTATATAAAATGAGGCCACAAAGTAATTTTGCAAGTATTGAAGAAGTGAAGTATTTTAGGACTGAAATATGAATTGCTAGGTAGTTGATTTTGAGGCATTAAAATGGGTACAAAAAAAGTTGTGAAACTTTATATTAAACTAATATATCAGTTTTTTTTATATAAACAAGAAGTCCTACTAAATTTTATAAGCTTTTGTGTAAATTATTCAACTAAATATATAATACTTTGTTCAACTACTTAACGCACATTTTTTTATTAATTTGGGATATAAAAAATATTTGTAGTCTTGTATATAATTAAAAGTTATTTTCATTATTAATTTTAATTCATTATTTTTAGTAATACTAGGAAAAATAATAAATATTATTTTCATTATTTTTACTTTGTGAGAATCGAGAATCGTATCGGAATCGAAAGTTTAAAGAAGTATCAAGAATTGTATCTGAACATTTTTGGAATCGTCCTGTCACTAGTATAAGATAACGGTTTCTTTAAAAATTACAGACACAAACATTTGGAATCAGAAGAAAATCCTGAAAAATCATTTAAATACTCATAGTAAGACTACGCTTGTGATTCAAGTTACATGATTCATATTTACACCTACACCAATAATAATACACCCATATGCTCGTGTATTTCTTTTTACCGTTTCAAGAGATGAACTTTCGTCTAAAAACTCTAAATACAAAAATTATAAAACGAAAACTGTGGGGTATTTCAGATTTTTTTTAAAATAAAAAAAAAATATGTATGAAAATAATCGTGTAGCAACACAGACTGCATTTAAAAAAAAATATTTTTTTATTTTATGAAATGAACCCCGCGAAAAATTCCCGATTAATTAAATTAATTGTTTTTGTACAATAAATCCCATACAACGTCGTATTTGTACAAATCATAATCTCAGTTCACAAATTTAGAACATAGTATAGGCTTTATTGATCAATTTTTAAAAGTTTAAAGATATGAATATGCTAATAATGAAGATAATACATCAATATTTTCGAAATAAAGCAGGTAACTTTAATTTTACTTTTACTTTAACCTACGTCGACACAAGTTCATTATTATTTTCAATAACTGCAAAAAAATATTATAAAATCACAATATTCTAGATAATATTTTTTTACAGCTTTACAATACAATATCATAAATATTAATAATTAACTGTTTAAATTACAAAAGTTTTATTCACAGTTAGTACATACGACATTACACCACCCAATTAATTTAAATTCGTTCGCTTTTTAAATTATATATATTTTTTTTAAATACTTTAAATGCTATCAATTTCCTGTGATTCTGTGTTACCTCGAAATGGCTATCAAATTTAATCTTTCAACTGGTATCGTCGCCGGCATCTATTTGTTTGACTATAAAACTATGTACATATTTAAATAATTTAGATATCAATTAATTTATTGAATACAAATTAAATGCATTAATTAGAAAGATATACATATAAAATTAATTTTATCAAAAAATATTATTATTGTTTCCCTTAATAATATTCATTATTCCACCTAAAATGTTATTTATAATTATATATTATGATAACAATAAAATGTTACAGTCGATACCTTGGAAAATGTTATTATTGACAACACACAATATCATTTATAATTCAAAATAATAATATGTGTTCTTTTATGTAAATGCAAACAAAGAAACCTTAATCGAAAAATTTCAGACAAAAATTTCAACAGTTGTACAATATGTATAGCATATGATTTTCAGTGTTGGATGTTTCAGGTTAGGCACATTTTGTAATTCTGGCCTACAATTATTTATGCATCTTAATAAAAAAAATCTCCCGTTGTTTTCACATTGAGATGAAATGTTACCAAACATTTTTTTTTAATCTTGTGGCCATTGCTTACAACTTACGATTGCTAACCATATCTTTTCTTGAAATAAAGATGTTTATGTTATATTAATCTAATAATGAAATATTCATTATTCTATTAATTATTGAATCTAAAACCTATGAATAATTAATTTTTATACATGTAATATTGCAGTATTGTCTGTTGGAGCCATTTGAGCTACTTTTTTGTATAACGTACTATTTTTATGACTCTTTATTAAATTAAAGATCACTGCGTTAAGCCATATTGAAAAATATTTTGCCTTTCAGAATCAATGCATATTTTGCAGTTTATCAACTAGCTTCCAGCACGATAAATTGAATATTTAACTCGTGGATATTTTGCATCGTAATCTGATTTATTATATCTTAAAAAGTCATACTTTTTATTAGTTAGATATTCACACTAAGATTTTTCATTTTACAAATGCTTTATACCACATTTGAATGTTGGACGGTTTCGGAATTAATTATTTTATTTAATTTAATGAGTCATCCACACTTAATTAATTTATAAAAGAACAGATATATTTATAACATTAATGTGGTTTTTCCGCTAAGGTTTTCGACATCAATCGGTGTAATCAAATAATGAAATGTACGTGTTCGTATGTATTTAAATGATTAAGAAAACTCTAATGACGCTTGTCCATGGTTGAAATTTTGACCTCAAGTTACTCAAATCTCTATGAAAAGTTTATAGACAACGTTTATATGAGTGACTCAACACTAATTGTACTAGGTTGTTTCGAAAATAGTGGTCAATAGTTCTCTGCCAGGAATTAGTTAATTTATTTTATTTGACAGTTTGGAATCTTATATATTTATTTACTTTACATTGCGTACGTACTGCGTAAATAAAATAAAAAGAATATACCTGAGAGTTTCAAATATATTCTTTAATTACATAAGTGACAGGTGATATTTGTGTATTGACATTAACAAACCTCGAATGCATTAACTCGGTGACATCAGTATCAAGATACATCTGAATAAATTTCTCAAATGACCGTTGAAAGAAAACAGAAGACTGTAATGGTAAATAAAGGTGTTGTTGGCATTTCTCATATAATTGAGGTCCAATTTCCTTGGGCAGTGGTTTCTGTATAAAGTTGTTCCTGCACCTTAAACTGGCGCGGCTTGCGAGGGAAGACATTTCAGGAACTGGTTTGTTCGCTTTGCACCGCATTACAAAAAATAAAACACCTTTTATCGCAGGAATACTGACACCTCACTCTCGACCGGGCTGCAGCGGCGCACAAAAAGTCGCCAACTTATTTCTCGATCTCAGATTTATCGAAAAACCTTAAAAATTAAAAATATAAAACTTAGCAAAATTTTGGCTATCCCACGTCAAACACAGAGACAAACATTTAAAGATGATTATATAACCAGAACACTGATAGAGGAAAATGTATAATTTGTGTTAATTATTCTCAGTATGTAATATTAAATTTTTAACTTTTTATTTTACTGAATATATAATTTAAGTATTTTCGTACCTATATTTTTAATAGTCTCGAAAAGGTGGAAGATTCAACGATGTTCCTCTTGGAACTTCTTCGTCTCACGGCTACAAACAAATCAATCAGACTAGCAATTTTTTTTAGATTACGCTCAAAAGTGTACATTAAACCTATTATGATATTATATATAAAAATAATGTCCTACTTTCACGGAATGAGTCACGATGGGATAAGTTTCAGAGATTTAGTTTAGATAAATCTCAGCACCGTGTAAGTTTCAACACGTACACATAATCTGGAAATAAAGATAGAGATCATCCCGTGAGATTGGTAATACCGAACCGTATACGCGGGGTTTGATTTGACAGTGGGACTCAATACAAGCGTACGAACGTCACTTAGAACCATAGATACATACAACTATTTATTATGAAGAAGAAGATACGAATCGCTGCGACTTGGTGTATATGGTGGACCATGAAAACTAAGAGTTATTCCCAAAGTATAATCCTGTCTCCATGAACACTGACCAGAAGATAGTCAACAAGAATATAGATTTTCGTAACCCTCATAACATTACGAAACCACGTCCCATTCTCAGTGAATAATTACAATATTAATCTGGGCATCTTTTCTACAATTCCAAGAATAATACGATGCTGTAGGTATAAAACCAATTGATCCAATAGGTCATCTCAAAATCAAAAACTCAATTATTGAAACTCCTAATTCCAATACTTATATGATTTTTAATTAAATTCAATTTATTTCGGTTAAAATAAACCTAATTCAATTCTCATATTAATCAAAAAGGTCCAATAGGGCTGCTCGATTTGTTAAAAATATAATTAAAAATATTGAATCTAGAAAGTTATTTATTTTAAATGTATTAATTAGAAAGATATACATATAAAATCAATTTATCAAAAAAATATTGTTATTGCTACCGGAATTCAAACCTGGATTTCTTCCTGTCCGGGAAAATTGCAATAACCGAATATGCTATACCAACACAATGACGACAAATTTTTTATATGTTACACTTTTCAAATTGATACATCTATCATTCCATTATTTGAAAGCCATATTCTTTATATTTCCGGAATCTCAAATTTGAGATTATATATGTATATCTTTCTAATTAATGTATTTAATTAGTATTTAAAATATCACAGACCGTCTGTTCTGAATAATTACAACTTCACAATAAGAATGTGTTCTCCTTAATAAATAGAAAATTATTGTAAATGCATTACGAATAGTTATCAACATCAAATTTAAGGACACTTTCGCTTTTCCTTGGGCAATTTCTTCGCGTCCCGTGCATGGCTCTTTTCACAAGCATTTGCGACTCTTCAACTGCAGCTCATAATTTCACCTACAATTATATTTAATACACGGAATAGTTTACCTGAAACATATGTCACAATAAAAAAACTAGCTTCTGCCATTCTGACAATCTTTGGCTCTACCTATTTATGCGAACAAACATTCTCTTCAAAATAAATAATATAAAATAATTCACGATCGTACCTAAAATTGAAAACAAGCAGTAACTTACAAGACATAGCAAAGCTTTCGAAAGCGATGCAAGGTCACCGTTCTAACTAGTAAACTTTACTTTTTAGCAAAAAAGTGTTTAATTACTTAGGTTTTCTTATTTAATAAGTTGTGCATTGAGCAACTGAAGCTTATAACTATTATATTCTTATAACTTCTTACAGCTTACAACTGTATTGTGAAATTGAGTTTTAAATATAAATCTTAATTTTATCTCGTTTTTTTCATCATAGGTTACTGTAAAAATTTATGTTGCAGCTTTATGAAATTTTTGAAATTCTACTTACTTAATATTTGGCTCTTCTCACTAGAAAGTCTGTCGACTCCTGCCCTAGGCAAAAATTAAATCAATTTAAATCAAAGTTTCCAAAATTTATAAAATGTTTGTTAAATCCGTACGCTCCTGAATTTAAGTCTTGAAGTACCAATCCGGGGCGACTAAATCGGTGTAGCCAATTAAAAAAACAACATAATCACGAGTCTGTTAATTTTTCAAAGGCGTAACGCTGGGATTATTTTCCGGGGCTTAGCCCTTGTGCCCGACCCGTCACAACGACACGTTTATAACCTCTGAGTTACTGCTATTGCGATATTACGATTGCTGATTGCTAAAGGAATAAATTAAGTCACGCAATAATTCGAAAACAACTTCTTATCGCTACGAAAGGGGGTATATATTAACAAACGGATTAACGAAACGGACCAACTGTGCTAACGTCCACGGATGCGGATATAAGATGTAAGGATTGTCAGTAGGAATTAAATATGTGAATTTGAGAGGAGTAATACATAAATAAGATTTAACTTCGTGATGTTAAAAAATTTCCATTGCTTAAATAACTATGTTTCAGTATTAAGAGTATAAAAATACCTGTAGAGGCCCTGAATGCGCCTCACAGTTATCTGGTTAGCAAACCAGGCTCGTATCAACCATAAAGGTATGCCTGGTACCGACCCGCGAACCAGACAACAATACAACGCATCATAGCCGCTCCGAGAACCAGTCTTAAACATTCACTTCTCTCTCGGTCGGTTTTCAAAATACACCCCCAGTAAACGCTTCTCACCATAGACTTAATCTTTATTTTCACCTCAACTTGCGTGTCGTAAATTGTGCGTCATATCTCAATAAACGCCATCAACTGTAAGTTATAATCTTATTTCATCTACCTGTTCCGGCCACACACACAAACACATATTCGCGCACATGTCTACATGCACTCCGCGATATCACATACAACGAACACAGCGAACGTTGAGGAGTTTGGGGTCCCCAGCCTCACATTCTAACAGATCTTTCTGATTCATCTGCCAAACACACATAAACATTAACTTCTCATTACGAGGATGACGTCTGCCATGGTTTCTTGGATTGGCCACGGCAGAGGTCTGTGTATGGGATTGTTTTAGGTGTAGCTGGTATTGCACATTATCACCCACACGCACTCTTGAAATAATATAGAGCTTTGTTTAATGGCAAGGGTGGTCTGAGGCGACTGGTGCTCACTGTTATTTTGCAGTTTTTTTCCGTATAAGCACAGGACTTTGTACATACTACAGTACAGTAGGCTTCCTGATGCGACCTCAGGACAGCACCGGCGCCGATAGCATACGCGAGATAATATATAATTTAATGAAGCTAATTACTTATTAAATTTCATTTATGAATTAATCATTCAGTTCATTGTGTTCTGACACCTGACAGCTGTCACTTGTCACATAAATTTGTCAATATCTGTATGTAGATAATCGATTGAACAAAAGACGGTTATGACAAGCGAAGATTTCTACTAGACTTGCATTAACATTAACACCTATGCAGGTATCAAGCATAAACCCGTTTCCCAAAGACCTTATTTTGGTTTATTCAGTTCATTTACGATAATACATTATCTACTTACATATTTATTTATTATACACGTTCTATTCAGGCATTAACATAATTTGTAAAATTACATAAAATTTTATCAGAAGTGCAATACATAAAGAAAAAATTATATAATGTCAGCATGATTTTTCATAATCAAAATTAAAAATATATATAAAATGTAAAGTTAAGCAATTCATCCGTCACCATTAAGTTGAGATACAAAAAATTCTAATAATGTAGTCTTACAAATAGTGAAATTTACCGCAAAAATATCGACTACCTCAGCATTTTTATTCCCCAGAGAATGCAATCTGGGCACTGCGGAGTTAGCTAACGTATGAGTTCTGACATTACCACTGTAATAGAACAATTAATTGTCTCTCGATGACCTCAATGGTGCGTGAAAGTCAAGCGGACCAACAATCCGGGGGCAGTCTATCATACCATTGATGATCCTGTATAGAAATGTAAAGTGGGTCAGACGGCTAAGCAGATAATCATAATTGATATTCTCAGAGCGTATATTTAATTTAAAATTAATAAATCTTAGAAACTTTCTCTGGATTCTTTCAATCGCCGTCGAGTGAACGATGAAGTGTGGCGACCATATGACCGAATTATAATCTACCTGAGGTCTGACTAGAGAAGTGTAGAGGACTATGTAAGTGCGCAAATTTTGAGACCTTTATTAGTTATCGAAACAATATGGGGAATGAATGATAATTTACTGTTAAATATTACACTCAGATCATTGATCTCCTTAACTGATACCAAGTCCACATCGTTGATAGAGAACGAAAATTTTACAGGATAAATTTACGTACATACCTATACACCATATATAATATATATGTGCTCATATTAAGTACTCGGTTACAGTTTTTAGTTTAGTAATCTTAGACGGCGGTTTAGTATATTATCTGTTTTTTTTTTTACATTTACACAGACTACATTAACAAATAATTTACATTTCAGTCAAAAAAAGTCAAAAAAGCGCAATACATTTTTTTTTTCATTTAGAGAAAGCTTCGTCTCTCTCCAACTAGTTTAGTTTTTCTCGGGTTATGAATATTTTTCATAATTCGCATTCTCGTTTTTAGTTCTAAAATTTTTAATTAGTTTTTATGAAATATTTATTCATGTGAACTCCTCTACCCCTACCACTTCTGGTAAGCAACGTTCCCTCTATTTATTAAATCAATGTGTGCGAATAAAAAATCTTTTATGCAATTTTAAGAACTTTTGCAGTGGAAAATGAAGAAAAACATTATAAGTAGGAGTGGAGGCAAGAAGTGGAAGCAGAATAGGGGACTACGATATTTAGTCATACGCACATCGACCGAAAGAGAGAGAGATAAGGCTACCGGTAAGGTAATGACAGCATCTTGTATCTTGTGGCTATGATAATTAACCTTTTAAATGCCCTGAACGCGTTGACACGCCAAACTTTGTACGTTACTCCAAACTGTAAGCGTGTTAACATGCACTTTTGGACTTTGCACACTTGCAGGGATTAAAGTCATATTTTAAAATCATTTTTCCATCTGTGGACGACAGGTATCAGCTTTTGATATATAAGTCAAGACCCTCAAAGCCTAGTCTTACCCTATGTGTTGTCTTCCATATCAAACAGAGTTGGAAGTTAAAAAGTTAACAATAATTATCACACGCAATTTAACTTCGGACACATTTTCTGCAATGAAAAATATGATCTCTTAAAACTCATTATGTATAGGAAGATAGAAGGCAGCAGAGGTATATTTAGAAAGAGGTTATTTTAGATGCGTAACCTCAAAAAGTGGTTCAATTCCAAAATGTCAGTGTTGGACCTTACAAACTTGTTGGGATTAAAATCATATTTTTAAATCATTATGCCATCCGTGAACGACAAGTCCCAGCTTTTGATAGATAAGTCAAGACCCTTAAAGTCTATTCTTACGCTATGTGGTGTCTTCAACAATGTGGCGAATAAGAATCAGATTTTCGAAGAAATGTGGTTTTGCGTGAAAAATAGTTCTTACTTGAAAACACTTGAATTGATTCAATACAGAGTACAATAAATACACGATTCTAAATACAAATTAAGTTATGTAGTGGAACAATGGGAAAAATGCTGCTGCCTGAATGAGGAACGGTAAAGAACGGCACACCGAACGGAACGAGCCGGCGGAACGACGAGCAGGCGCGCATGTGAGCAGATGGATAATACGGTGCCAGTTTGGCTTTGTATTACATAGATGGCGCTTCATGTTCAACTCTTATTTTTTTAATATTATTTTACCTGGCCGGGCATCGTGTGCATATAAATATAGAAACAGATATATGAATATTCTAAAATCCATATAAAATTTTCTCGTTCGGTGGTCACTGATAATCGAATGAATTATTAGATTTATTTCTCGAAGTATTTGATGTCTTAGTCTACTATGTTTTTGTTTCAGAGGTAACCCAGAAAAAAATGTGCGTGACGATTAGAGTTACATTCCAAGTTGGATTATTTAATCATCCCCATTATACAGACAATAAATATTACAAGTCGTGATTTTCAAGACACGAATGGCTTGTTCCTCTTTGGGCTACCCATTATATGTATTATTTATTTCGTGAATCGAATTTTGGAGTTAATTAAGACGTTAAGACTGAATGCTGTATGAAATACAATCATTTCACTTCAGTCGTAAAATCGTGATATCTGAAATCGTGCTTGAGAACTATCTAAAGAATTATTATCCTATGTGTGTAGTACATTTATACATCCGCAATAAATGTGTATTTTAATAGGGGAGTTTTAATATACAAAAAAAATGGATCATAATTATTGGTCTACATTTAATTTTTTACATACAACTCTTTATTATCTTGTTCGTACAAAAAGTAGGAAATTAAAATACAAATTTAAATATTCATATAAGATATTTCATTGTATTGTATTTCTAATTTTTATGACAAAGTCTCAAAATTTTTGTTCACTATTTAAAATGCATTTTATTTTGAATATTATTAAAGCTCGAACGACTACGTATAATAATGATGTTACGAATAATTTAAAATGTAACTTTATTATAATTCTTTAGTTTTTAATCACTTTATTATGCATATATACTAAAGTCAACCAGTTTCAGGACCCAACCTTATAGTATATAGACAATATAGTATATGGACTAACCTAAGTACAGATATTTAAATAGGAGGTTAAGAAGACAGAGCAACAGTATATCAGAGTGGATATCTGAAAAACAGAAGGTTTTTCAGAATTTTCTGAACACTTAATCAATTCTAACCTTACATTTAATAACACATACAAAGGCACAAGTGTTACATAAAAATGGAGTAGGTTTACGCCTTAACAATTTAGAAGCATTATAGATTAATAAATCACTCAATAATAATAGCCGGATACTACATAACCAAATAAATCTATCCAATAGTCCGATATTAAAGTTATTCCCGTGTAATCCCTATCCATCTCTTCCACCCCGTACCTGATATTCTGTCCCACTCTGATATACTGTTGCTCTGTTTTCTTAACCTTTCCCAAACCGTGTAGTAACACAGGTCTACCGCTCTGATTAAATTTGTAATATTTTGGTAAATATACGCAACATACACTTCATATTTTAGTTAATTTAAAGGGAAATATTTACGCTTAGAAATGACTAGTGAAAAATCAATTATGTAACGCGAATCCTACTAAAATAATTATTTTTAATTCATTCCGTTATAAAATTAATATGTTGACAAAAATACCATTTGTGGCGAGACAGAAAGAAATCACACATTAATTTCACAGTGAAGACGAACATACAAATATAATTAAATGTCATTAATTAAATAAAGATAGATAAAAAGGAAGGTTGTATTATATAATGCAACCTCCTTCACAAAACTTGATGAGTGCTCCGAATTACAATATTACGTATTTTTTTTATATTTAATGCTCAATACTCAAAGTAAATTTATAGCATTAACCATTTTTCCACATTTTAAAGGCTAATAGAACTCTATTTTCTTACGGTAACACGAGTTGACAGCATGGCTGCGTGCGAGTATTTTATATCACGGTATAGTAAAGGTTAACCTCCTATTTGAATATCTGCACTTAGGTTGGTCTATATACTATATTGTCATGAAGACGGTTGGGTCCAACTGAAACTAGTTGACTTTAGTATATGTATATACTAAAGTGTATATGTATATACTAAAATGGTTTAAAACTAAAACATTATTTTATTTTATTATAATGTCAAGCCACAACGTGTTTGATTTTTTCAAAATTTATTGTTATTATGTTACAACGATGTGTTATTGCAAATTTCTATTTTTCTTCTTCTTTTTCTCCTCGTGCCTTATCCATTCAATGGACATTGGCTGTATTACGTCGGCTATCATTATTTTGTTTATTGCGGCCCGGAAAAGTAAATAGTAAAGTGACTGAATTATTTGCCTCATATTCCATTTTCCACAGCCATTTTGCAAGCAATTTTCCTGCATTATGAGATGCAGGATCTGATATTTCTTTGGTTATTCTCATTACATGAACAAGATAGGATTTATACTTTTCGGATTTTTATTATTTTAAATACCTCTTTTATTTATTCAACCGAACCATATCATAAAGTAACTAGCAATATTTGAATAATAATAATAATAATAATAATAATAATAATGGATAATTTGTATAGCGCCATTTTCGTAAAAACTTTCACCTCAAGGGCGCTTTACACATAATCTGTTTATAGTTCTAGAATTATCTTTATTTTTTAAATTAAAAATTATCATTTTCACTTACGGAAATGACTTTTTGAAAAGGTGCGCTTTTAGTTTCTCCTTACGTCCAAGAACACATAATTACTGGATTTTAGAGCTATTTATTATTATATTTGATGGAAAATAAAAAAATCAGAATCTCATAGTGATGCTGTTTAAAATAAGGAAAAATAAATTATAAAATTTGGTCCATAGATGGCGATGGTGTAGTGGTATCTAAGCGGGTCCACATACTAACATATATACAACTTTTTAAAATTTGATAAATGTGGAGATTGAGGGATGAGCATTGGTGAACTTTATATATATATATATAAAGTGATCACTTAAGGCATCCGATGACAGGTCGTAAGCCCTGTAATTATCTCTTACTTCCATATATTTTTCATTAAATATAATAAAAAATAGGTTAGTCTCTATGAGATATTTGATATTTGTTTCATAAAGTTACTCTTTCTTATGAGCGTCATTCTTTAGATCCACATCTCAAATGGTTCAAGTCGCATTCTATTTCAACTTCTATTTCAAAAAAATAATATTGAAAACACATAGAATCTGACCAATCGTATTCGTAATCGTTTTTTCATGCGGGTAACAGTTGAAGGAACTTGCCCAATACAACATTCTCCTTCTGCGCTTGGTGTAATTCTAAATATTTACCTGATTACTGATTAACCTATTTGAATGAGCGCTGACTACCACGTTATTCATTGTATTACATATTTTTACAAGGATCAGAATGAGCGACTAATACATCCCGAGCTTTACCGTCAAATCTCTGAGACGCGAGAGCGAAACCATATTCGAGCGTGCACCTCATGTAAACTCTAGATATCTATTTTGATTTCAAAAATAAAAATCCTATTCTAGAATACTATAGAACCTCTAGAGGTGGACAGAGTAACGCGGACTTTTTAAGGAACTCACCACATTGTCGATCCAATATGTGTGAACCTTTTCAAAATTGACAAGGGTTGTCATCAGAAAAAATATTTTTAATTTGCATCCGCCGAGACTAGTTTTGTAAAATATCCTAGAAATATTTTTAAAAAGTTAGACCTATACCTATACCTATTGGGATTCAGAACAGAATATTTCATTATTCGGAGAATATATTATTATCGTAATTGAACATATTTTAAATACTAATTAAATGTATTAATTAGAAAGATACACATATAAAATTAATTTTGTCGTCAAAAATAATGTCGCTGTAGCATAGTTGGATAATGCACCTTCTCCAGTTTGGAAAGAGATCCAGGTTCGAATCTCGGTGGCGCAACAACAATATTTTTCGATAAAATTAATTTTATACGTATATCTTTCTAATGAATACATTTAATTAGTATTTCGAATATTTCATTTATGTACAAACCACGATGTGACTGAATACTTTTCATTCCCTTCTTTATTTTGAATCACATCAGGCATGATGGAACTCGTCACTAGTGTGAACGAAAATTACAATATAAGCCGAAGCATCCCGAAATAATTCAGAATACGGTATCTATACCATTTTATTTTAATCATTTTAGGGAAACTGAGCTCATTTGTTTTAATATGCTGATATTATTTTAGTTTACTATTTTATTATATTAAATTCTATTTATTGTATCTTTATAGGACTATAATATACAAATGTTTGTGAAAATACACAATACACAAAATATACACTAAAGTCTCAACGAATAATGTCGCTCATTGGCACATGCGATAAACTTACTACTTGTAAATAATTTTTATAATAGACTTAAGTACTGCATTTTATAGCGGAGTTTGTATATCGATTTTCATAGCCATTCTCGAGGCAATTGTTGTATTAATTGTTTCCTTTAGACGTAAATGTTCAATGCGACGCCCATCATTTTCCTAAAGTATCTCCGTTCCTAGGCAATAGGTATTAAATGAATTTGATCTATAAACGAAGGGGAAGGGTCATTAAAACCAGAAAAACATTTTAATTAGATATGTCGTAACACGCAACACGGTACGCTCTCGGATACCGGTCCAATCATTTATGGAAAAATAAAATAAGATCGTAAACGAGCGGTGAATTCCTTTGATTTGTGAGCGGATTAACAGGCTGGTTCCCTGAAAGGTAATTCGTCAAGAAGGTCCCATTAATCATTGAAGATTAGGTACTGAAGGATGCTGATAGGTCGGCCATTGGCGCATGCGCGTCAAAGGCAACACCCATCCTCGAGGTGTGCGCAGATAATAATATTACCTTGATACATTTCTGAGAAAAAAATTATAATGGCTTCGTGCATGATAAACCACATTTGGACCGGACACGTTTCGATGAAATCTATCTTATTATTTATGGACTCTTGGAAGATACTGTAATATAATACTCCTTATTTGGGTGCCTCCTATTATTCTAATACTAAGAAAGCTGTTAAAAAACACTCACCATTTTAGTTTCATTTTTTACTAAAAATTAATGCATCATGTTACCGGAGCGATACACTTATATAATTTATTACAATTTTTACACTATCGTTATACTATCTTGCAGGGTTGTCATATCATCATCACCATCATCCCCGGCTGTACAATTCGGCATGGAACCTGGCCTGCTCAAGAATCTATCTACACCGGTCTCTGCACTGGGGTGCTTTCCGCTAAATGAATAGGTCTTTATTTATATCGTCCTACCATCTCATTTTGAATCTACCTGTTCTTCATCTTCCTTCAGGTTTTCGGGGATTGCGCATCATTCATTCGCTCTATACAGACTAGCTATCCAAGTGTGATTTCTATGAAGTAAACGTGTCAGGCGCACGCGTATACGGGACAAATGGATATGTACGTATGTATGTGGACGAACGTCAAGGGAAACATCATAATTAGGACGGACAGTGGTAAAAAGGACTACTAAAGAGTACTAAAAACTATTACAGCCTGTAATATTGTGTAAGAGAATAAATAAGATGCCGTGAGGCTTAACATAATTTTATGAATTTTGTGACTTAGCTTATCATAGGTAGATTCTTGTACAGTTCCTGGTTATAAAACATATATAATTTTCTCTGACAGCTCCGAAACTTCTAAGATTGTCAATATACCTGATAATACATGTTTAAAAAAAAATCTAAAAGAGCTAAGCGTGCCTGTGTATCAAATTTCCATCATATTAGATTATATACATAACTAGCTATTGTAAGTAGCTATTTACAGTATTAAGTTAACAATTTATGCTCGCTATATTTTTTACGACAGATATTATTATATGTACTTTTTGATTTGGCGCGAACAAAACATATCACTTATACGCTCTTCAGAAAAAAAAACAATAATTCCATCAAATATTTTTTTATTACTGTAGTACTTAAGTATTTTCTAAAGTGTTGCATAAAATAAAATAGAAAAAAAAAATCGAAAAAGTGTTTATAGATCGTGTAAGATAAATAATTTTACCGGGATAAGAACAGAAGAACCCACACTATACAGCCTCGCCGCAACGAAGTCAACGCCTATCAATCACTATGCCATCGCTGTCTGGGTCGTCCATAATGAAGTCGGGTGCCTTAAAAAAACTAATTAGTTTCTGGAGGTGCCTCGATAACCAACACATATTATTATTAAGAAAAAATAAGGAAGAAATGTCGAAAATTTCACGCAGCATATTCTGAAGCACGTTTATTGCATGCGCTACCTGCGTTTCGTGGTCGGAGACATTTAAGGGAGAAAGGTAAGTGATCAACGGGGCTGCCGCAAACTAAATAAAATAAAAAATTATGTGCTAAAACATGTCGATGTTAATTTTTTAATAAAAAAACTAATTGAAGTAAGTAGGTAAGTCTATGCATATAAAGGGTGTCCAGCGGAAAAATTTCAAGATTAAATTATAATTGCACGTAACCCATCCTGGTGAGATAAGTGGAAGGGGGATTGTTCGACGCGCGTGATTTTCGGATTTTGCAATAATGTAGTCACTGGTCGGAAGCGCACCGCGTGTTCGCATCATTTAAAGTGCGGTGATTCATTGGTTCGTGCCCGTCGCGCTTTTTGTACTCACTTTAATATTCAACGAGAAAGTGATGGGCCAAGAACGCAACTTAATTTTCATATCGATGGCTATGTTAATAAACAGAACATGAGATACTTGTGCCCCGACAACCCAAGAGAACGCCATCAAAACCTTTTGCATTATCCATAAATGACAGTGGGGTGTGCAATTTCTGCCCGAGGGATAATGGGCCCTTATTTTTTTAACCAGCGAGAGACAGTCACTGCTGACGTGTATTGCCGAATGATAGACGAATTTTTGATACCGCAACTGCAGCTGTTTCCCGGGTTCAATAACAGAACACAATTTCAGCCAGATGGGGCCACTCTACACACAGCTAGAGATTCAATGGAGAAGATAAGGGGAATTTTTCACAGTAAATTAATCAGCAAGTACGGAGACATACCCTAGGCACTTTGGTCACTAGACCTTACACCGTAACGCTTTGCTCTCGCGTGTTCGCAAATTTAAGAGTCCGATTGCAAGAGTGTCTTGAGAGAAATATACAGCATTTAGACGATATTGTTTATAAAAAGTAAAAATCCGCATCGTTAAACTCAATTTTGTATAAATAAAATATGAGGATAACATTGTAGTTTTTTTTTGTTTAATATTAAACTTGAAAATTTTCCGCTTGACACCTTTATTTAAATGAAACCATAACGCTTGAATTCGTATTTGGTTCACTTTAGCCTTTCTAAATGAGATGGCTTGAATATCTTTTACTACATCATCGGCACTTGTCGCATTATCATAAATTATATGTACTTAGTAATAAAAAGATGATATTTTTTATTTATTATCTTTTAACCACAATGTTAATATTGCTAATTTTAAAAGTATCAAAAGATGTGTTTAAATATCACAAATTTTTGGAATTTAAATTTTTTTCTTCTTAAAGAAATTGAAATTAATTTAACTAGACACAAACCTACTTAAATAAATAAATATGAATCATATTTCTTAACAATATTTTATATTTCTTCACAATATCTCCGTGCTTATTAATTTGTAATATGTTCAGAAAAATGCATCATATCTGATTTTTTTGATTTTCAACAATTAAAATGCCTTTTTAAAAAATAATATTAATTTATTAATTTAAAAAATATATGCTTGTTTCATTAGTGTTATCAAAAAAATCCTAAGAGAACGTGTAAATATTACAAATAATACATTATAGCTGTCCGCCCGTTATTCTTAATATCCATTTTTTATTTTGAATTTGCGGCTTTCATTCTGAGATGTGTCGGTGGATCGAGAGATTTCAATCAACAATGCCAAGAGATGTTAATCTCTTAGGTAAGAGGCCATTACATACTTATTCCGTGTTAGCCATCGTGCACAATCTCAATAATTTTAAATGGTTTGTCAGATCAAAGAGCATCGCCGACGAGGCTTACAACAACATCAAATTTAAAATAGAGAGTATTATCGAGGCGTCGCATTAAAATGATATGTACGTTTCTTGTTAAGATCGGTTGTAATTATTACAATTAAACTTTTGTGTTATAATCAAGAGTTAATAGTCAGGAGACTTGCTATACCTTATATGTAAATTTTGTTAAAAAAATTTTATTAGGTACATCCTACATCAACCAGACAACCTTTATTATTAACAGCTTTCTCATCAGTTTTATTTTTCTACAGCCAAAATCAAGTCTCGGCCTTCTCAATTTTTCGTCTCCGTGACACCCGATCATCTGCTGCTCATTTCCAATTAATCACCAGCAGCAGGTCCTTGGCATCCTTCTTCAAAAGGTTTCCCCAGCGTTTCTCGGTCTTCCAATTAGTCTTCTCCCCACTCCTTTATTTCCACCAAAATTCTAATCATTACAACAAAACATACAACAAAACAAGAATGTCCTTGATACAAGACATATGTTGAGACTTGTTCAATATTTCCATATTGACAACAACTTTCCTCAAGCAATAAATCATGGACACAACACAAAACAAACAACAAACATCTTCACACCAGTTCCGAGAGCAACAACGACATTTTATCAAAGATTTTACATGTTCCTAGCTCCGAAACTATACAATACACTCAGTACCAACTGGAAATCGTACAATTTCTATAAGATTACACAACTATGGACCCAATATATGATTCAATCAGGTAGAGATGAATCAGAAGCATGGATATCCAACAATTTAATATAATTTATACAATTATTTTACTAATAATTCACTAGTCCTACAACACTCCCACTCCATATATTTTTATTATATATTTATTTTATTTTTACTTTTTTATTCATATTTGAACAGCACGAAAAAAAAACTGGCTACTTTAACACAGACTTTAGTCTAGCAAAGTAGCCAGGACAACGCTGTATATATCAGAGGTGAAGTCTACTCCATCCCACACAATAAACTATGTATTATGTATGTTTATTATGTATCCACCTCTGTTAATACAAAAATATGGATGTCAAAATATATATAAATAAATAAATAAAATTAATTAATTAAAAACAATTATCTGGTAATCAATAATTGTATATTCAAATTTATTTAGAATCTTTTATGGAATTGTTGCAATCTTCTAAGACATATAATGTTAACACATTTCTAATAGCAATAATTATAATTTGCAATTACTTAATAAAAGCAAATTACCGTATTTTATATATCATTATTGAATTTCTAATGATCTTTATGAAAGAAATATCGTACTGAAAATTTGATTATGTCACTACATTATTAAAACATTTATATTTTATACTTCAATTTAATTTCAGTTCTCGGCCTAGCTGTAATCAGCTCATTTCAAAATGTTAATAAACGTAACAAAAAAAAGGTGCCTCATCCAAAAAATTACACTAACATATCTATGAATATTAAATAAAGATCTAATTGATGCTTGTAACCTTTCATGAAGACGTTATATTTTACCTCCGTCAAATATTGATTATTTGTACCGCGAAGACAGCCCACAAGAAACGAGATGAAGTCGTGAGCTTCCTCCTTTACCACAAAATGTCTTCATTTGTTTCTTGAGGAAATTAACGAGCTTGCGCATGCGCAGAGCGCTCAGCGTCGACTGACTCGTTATTTTTTTTAATACACATAAAATTACATTAATCCAGGCACTTGAATGATGAGTGACATTTGTCAAAGTTTTTCATATGAGAAATATAGGAGAAAATAATGGTATAATCTATAATTATAATGAATTATAAACGAAATCATAATGAAAGAAAAAATCTTCAGATTTATATAAAAGTAGTTTTTTTTCATGAAAAATCAATAAAAATCTCAAAATCATTTTTTCTGAATAGTGACTATTTTTCAAAGTATTTAAATAATTTATGTTGATTCACAGGTGGACTCGACGCGTTAAAAAATTAAATTAAATTTGAAATTAGAATTATAAAAACATATTTTTAAATATAATATTTAATAATTTATACTCGTAAAACGTGCTCTAGACTAACAAAACTAATTTCAATATGTTTGGTTACAAGTTCATAAATACTATAACATACTCGTAGATAAAACTTATATTGAATAAATAATCTTACAATTTACAATATTTTAAATACACAAACAAAAGTCGTTTTGTAGTTACAATTATATTTTTTTAAATTTGTGTATACTTACTATTTATTAGTAGGTGTACTGTATATACCTACCAATAATTACACATACCATTAATTTTACAAAATGTTACCGTTTTCTAAAGGTGAGATTTCTCGTATTAAGAAGTGAAATATTATACGCAATAATTATAAGGTCCTTTATTCTACAATGTTAAAACGTGCATTTAAAAATATTCACACAAAATAAAAATAATGAATTGCTCAAAGAAAAATCGGAAAAAAGTTATGAAAAAAATTTATAAATTATAATATAACATAGTAAAATATTAATATTAATATGAATATTAAGTATAAATTGTGTTGCGTGTTCTTGTGCGTTTATAGCTTGATATAAAATTCGCACATGCAGCCATGCTGTCAACTCGTGTTACCGTAAGAAATTTATAACATTTTAAATGTGAAGAAAACTTTTATTAGTTTAAATGGCTTTAAAATTCTTAAAACTTACTCTAAACATTGATCATTAATTACAAAAATGGGATCAATATCTTAATATAATGCGGAGCATTCATCAAGTCCTATACAATACTAACTTTTTTCTTATCTCTCTTAATTAAATTAGTGAGAAAGAGAAAACATATAGTAGTATGTTTGTTATTATTTTTATTATGAAATTAATGTACCATCTCTATTTGTCTTACATTTGTTCTATAGCATATTAATTTTACAACTGACTGAATTGAAAAATAATTATTTTTGTAGGATTCGTTTTACACAACTGGTTTTTCACAAGTCAGTTTTAAGCATAAACATTTTCCTTATAATTAACTAAATATGAATTTTATATTGCATATATTAACTGAAATATTACAGTTTTAATTGGGGTGGTAGACCTGTGTTACTGCATGGTTTTGGAAGAGTTAATATCAGATGATAATTAATAGCATTGAACTTCGATACAACCTCAACATGACAATGAATCTAGGTTGCAACGTCGTCGATGACATTGCAACCTAGATTCATCGATTATAATGTCGATTCTCTCGAGAGAACCGTCATTATAATCGAGTAAAGTTGTAAGAAATAAATTATAATGTCTCAAGATTAAAACTTTTAATTTTAAAAGTAAATAAGATACATTACATTACCTTCATAAAATATTCCATATAATTTGTTTAAACTAACAATTAATACTCAATGCCTTTCAACTGCCTGCCGTATCTGTTTTTAATATATCTATATTTTTAACCATAATAATTGTGTGTGTAACATTGAGACAAAATATTCTTAGAAACACAAAATAGCCGGACAGTGAATAAAGATTTCAAACAATTTTTTTTAAATCCTACAAATTTTCCGAACATTACTTTATTTGATTTTTATTTTATTAGGAAAACATACGGTTAATTAGTAAATACGGAAATCACAATGAAAGTTAAACAATAATTAAACAAATTACATGTTTTCTCTGAAGATATAAAATACTTTAAACAGTGAGTACAATTTGAATTTTAACAAAGACTAAGCAGAAAAATGTGAGAAAAATAAAAAAGTTGAGAATAAAAATTTTAACATAGAGAAAAAAGTTATAATAAAGAAAGGAAATATTCGAAGGAAAAGGAAAAGGGAAATGGGATAGGGAATGAGATCCGAGTGATAAAAAGAAAAAGAAAAATAAAGGCCTTTAAAGTTTATGTAATGAATTTAGATTTGATTGAGGTATTGAAAATGTGTAGTTCGTTTAGGTGTGAATTGAAATAATGGGGTGCTCGGTAGAAAAATGAGTTTTGTTTGGCATTAGTGTTGAAATGTGGAAGATTAAATGTAACATTAGTTCTGGTTGATCTGGCTGGCACTCGAATGGATATGTGTCTGAGTAAATCAGGACAGTTTACTTTAGAGTTGACTATTTTGTGTAGAAAAATGACATCGGCCATGTCTCTTCGAGTTTGTAGTGATGGAACTATGAAAAAGATAGATGACTCAGTAGTGCTAGTTAGGGTTTGATAACTACGTAAGTTAAGATATTTGAGGAAGTTGTTCTGTATTTTTTCGAATCTCTTGATGTGTGTGGTATATCTTGGATTCCAGACTTGGGAGGCATATTCGATAATACTTCGAACATATTAGAAGTACAGTGTTTTCATGGTGTTTATGTTATTGAATTTTTTACATACCTAACATTTTGGTTGCTCTGGAAGTAATATGGTTAATCTGCAAATCGATGAGTAATTTAGAATCCAATGTAATCCCAAGATCTTTATTTTCAGGTTTCTTGGTCAAGAGTTGGTTATTAAGAGAGTAAGAGACTTGTTCCTGTGTAAACTGTATCATACAGCACTTGCTGATGTTGATTTGTAGGTTATGTAGATAGCAATATACATCGAGGCTGTTTAAATCGCTTTGAAGTTTATGGCTATCTTCGATATTATGAATCGGAGTAAAAAATTTCATATCGTCTACGAATAAAAGTGTGTGAGTATATAAGAAACACTTAGAGATGTCTTTGATATAAATATTAAAAAGGAGTGATTCTAGAAATGACCCCTGAGAAATGGCTGATGTGACGCGTACTCAGTCGGATTTTTAGTCTCTAACTACTATTCCTTGGCTCCTATTGGATATGTAGGAGGAAAACCATCTAAGTAGGTCACCGTGAATACCGATAAGGAGGAGTTTGTCAAGAAAATTTAGAATGCATAACTTTATCAAAGGCTTTACTGTAGTCCGTGTAAACGGCATCGACCTGAGTTCGTTTGTCCGATCTTAAAGCCGAGACGGACCATTATTTTTTTCGTATAGATTCACATTAAATAATTAACGACAATATGTAGGGATTTATCAGACAATTTGACACCAACCACAAAATCACATGAATTCGCGTAACAATTTTAAATTTATAATTCTAGTGTTGGACTAACAATTTACTGTATAAACCGCCGTTGAGGTGAAATTTTTACGAAAATGTTGCAATATATATTATTGATTACAAATGTCACCTTGTATTTCTGAGGTTTTTTGATGATTTTTTAACTAAATACATTTCTATTATTTACAATAATATAAATAAATAATACTAATGTTTATTTTTTTGGTATCTTTGTGCTTCCTGTATTATACAATGTAAATAGATAGATACCAGGCATGATTGCTTCATATATGACTTAGATGTTTTGCCTCCCTCATGTTCTAGAGTCAAAAAGCTTTGGATTTTTTGTTTCTAGCTGAAAACAGTACTGCTGCATATAAATTCGTCTTGTCCTTTAGAGACCAGTCATAACTTACACTACGGTACGACGTGCGCACGGAGCGAGTCGAAATACATATACATTCTCATGGCGTAGACACACATATACTAGCAACAATGAATTCTACCATTCGTCCCGTATCCACAAAGTTTGAAAGTGTTCGACTTTCACGCACGCACATTCAGTTCCGCCTATCAAGGTCTTCGAATACTGTATACGCGTTCATTAACAGCATCCAACGCACAAAAAACGTCTTTAATGCTTATGGGTATAATGCACAGAATTAACATACATATTACGAAGCGAGCAGATTGTTTTGAGAATTTTGTTTGTGTGACGCATTTTTGATATTTGAGTTTGGTTTGAATATTTGATGTCGAATTATTGAATATCCTTCAATTATATGTTATATATGATAGTAAGTATAAACTTATTATGTAGAAGGGAATCTACAAAAAATCACCGACCGCCATTGATAGATACATATACAAATAATGGAACGACAGGTGTATTAATTTGAAAAATGTAACATATAGTTTCGAAAATTTGTCAAGAAAAATACTGGCGTTATAGCACAAAGGTAGTGCACTTCCCCGGATTGGAAATGAAGATCCAGGTTCGAATCCCGGTGACGCTAAAACAATATTTTTCGACAAAATTGATTTTATATGTATATATTTATAATTAATACATTAATTTAGTATTTATTTTACATATCTATATATTTTTATATACTAAGTATATATTGCATAAATAAATAATTAATAACTAAGTACTATAATTTATTTAAATATTTTCTATATCCAGAATATTCAAATAAATTTTAATGTTTTCCCGTTGTATTATTTTTAGTCATCATTATGAATAATAAAGGCAGCCAGGTTATTTTAAGTTGCCCGCGAACTCAACTGCAATGTTTTTTTAAGTCGTCAGCTTTATATTACCTTGACAGCCAATTCATCAACTTCTTCGTGAAAAACATGACCGCAACATAATTGGATAATTTTATTCAAAGCTATTTCTTTCTCATTCCAAATAAGTTTTAACAAATTAATATAAGCAGGTGAAGTCCTACAAAGTGCAGACACAGCCACGTGGCGTGATAAATAACGATTAATTTACGTCTACCAAAAAAATTTTTAACGAACTTGTTGATTATATATTCCTACCAGTAATGAATGTATTTTTTCGTCCCATTACAATGTATTTTTTAGATAAATACAGATGTCAACTTTACTATTCATTTATCTAAAATTATATTAAACAATTCTTCTCTTGAACCAACAATTTTTTTTAAATGTAAATTAAATATATTAATTAAAAAATATAAAATCATTTTTATCGAAAAAATTTGTTGTTGTGCCACCGGAATTCGAACCTGAATCTTTTTTATAACCGGGGAAGGTACAATTAAACGTAATAATATCAAAAAGGTAACATATAAGTTCCAAAATTTGTCGCTGAAATGAAAGAAAACATTGCTGATAAGTAAAACATACAATAAGATAGTTAATAATGGTGATCGCTTAGAAAATCTCATAATTACAAAAACAAAAAATTTGTTATTAGGAGAACACATTCTTATTATTTGTGAGTTATAAATACTAATTAAATGTATTAATTACAAAGATATATTTTTTATTTATTATCTTAGTTTTATTAACCACAATTGAGTTTAAAAACATCTACCGGTTTCGGAAAATACCTTTTCCTTCTTCAGGATGTCATAACTAACTAAAAATATAGCATTGTTTCTTCACCAGAATCTATTTTTAATTTTTTTAAAAAAACAACAATTATTTAAAAAAAAAAAATTTAATACCTAACTCAAATTGCTGCTCGATACAAATTTAGTCGAATAATTTTTAGGAAAAAATTTTAGAATAGAACTCGTAGTTAAATTTAGTTGGCAACTAACTCAATAATAAATAAAAAATATGAATTTTAACCACCAAGTTAACATTGCTAATTTTAAAAGTATTATAAAGATATACATGTAAAATCAATTTTATCGAAAAATATTCTTGTTGCGCAACCGGGATTCGAACCTGGATCTCTTTTTCCAATCCGGGGAAGGTCCATTACCAACTATGCTACAGCGCCAGTATAAAGTGTTACACAAAAAGTGTAACATATAGGTTCGAAAATTTGTCGTCAAAAATAATGTCGCCGTAGCATAGTGGATAATGCACCTTCCCCGGTTTGGAAAGAGATCTAGGTTCGAATTCCGGTAGCACAACTACAATATTTTTCGATAAAATTAATTTCATATGTGTATCTTTGTAATTAATACATTTAATTTGTATTTTCATTGTATCTAAAATTTTTTTCATTTTTATTCAAATTTTAATATTTTTTTCAATGTTTAATTATTTTTCGTGTGTTGTTGATTTAAATTTACGATTTTTCCTTCACTTTTCGTATAAAATATGCAGGTGCGTGTAAAATTAAAAAAATCGTTAAAAGAAATCAAAAATATATCAGTTTTATAGGACCAAAGCATTATAAATATATTTTAATATTTCATTCCTCCAGGCTGTGTGTGACCCATGATAAGCAAACCGATAAGTGTATGTTTTATTTTATCTATGTATAATTAATTAATCCGTTTTATAAGTCAATTCATTACTGCCGAGCAGCATTATAGCATTAATCTTCTAATAATATTAAACTTCTAATTATTATTAGGTTAATATTATAAAGATAGAGGTATAATATAACAATATTATGTAAGTAAAGTTACTCACACCATCTATTTTTATATAACTATTTTCAATTCGGTTGTTACTCTCAAACCGCTCTTGGATAACACGAAGTTAACAAAAAGTTAAACGTTCCTGTATCTAAAATTCTGATATGGTCGTGGCATAAAATATTATAGCCCATTCAGACATTTTTGGCAGATTCTTATTTGATTTATTTATTTACTATTATCGTTTTTATATTTCCTGCTGGCTAAAGTTCACTCTATTGCACTCGGCTGATGGCAAGGTTGGTTTGAGCCTATGCCAGACCCGAATCTTTGTTGGTTATTTCCTTTATATTCTGAAACCCGTGACGTGCTTTTGATTTAAAAGCAAACTTTTATCAAAATAAATAATATATATCTCATAGAGACGAAGCTATTTTTTATTAAAGGGAAAATATAGAAGTATGGGTAATTACAAGGCTTACGACCTATCTTCGGCTCTTCAATCGAACTTCCGTATCTATCAAATTTTTAAATGTTATATATATATATGTTAATATGTGGAATCACGGTATAAGAATTTGATATTAATTTTCCCTGAAACGGCATATATGTCACAATGAGAATCTACTGTAATTAACCATTTTTTTATTAATAAAAAATAGCTTCGTCTCTATGAGATATCTATTATTTGTTTAATAACAGTGCCTCTGTAGGTGAATATCCAGTTATTGTGTGTTCTTGGACATATTTAAATATTGCTAAATTTTATCTAATTGCAATACCAGTGTCGATGAGACTACGCAGTCCGTTACCCGCCAGTACGAAATACAAACCAATGGAAATGACGTTCCAACTAAGACGGAAGTACTATTACGCGCTAAATACACTATGGTGAGTAAAGTCGAAATTGTCTTGAGTGAGTTGTTTTTTCAGCACCAAATTTTTAACAAACTAACTTACGATCACGCCGTTTCCCACAGAGGTAAGAAGAGAGGACACAATTTTTTAAATATAATGAATTATTAATTAACAATGATACCTAATTACAAATAGTTTTATTTGATAGATGGTAAGGAATAAATAAAACACGATTTTACTTATGTAACATACATTTATATTTTAATAAGTTATTAATAGGCAGGCGTTTATAAATTATTCTGATAATCAATAAAATGTTCATTAGAAATTTTATATTTCATGATCAGATTATAAATTATGAACAGCTGACAATATTTTAGGTGCGCGATATCGTCAAGAGCACTGCGCGCGCGCACACGTAACATAGAAGGAATTGGTAGTCTCAAGGAGCTATTATCAATGTAGTTTAAATAATTTCAGATGTTATACTTCATGTATTTAATAAATATAAGAAATATGCCACGTCTTCTTATGACGCTTTAAGCTTTATAGTAGTGACGGGAAACAACGATTAAAGTCGCTTCTGTTTATTTTGAACAATTCAAATTTTCAAGTTCATGATCATTTTATTCTGTGTTCAAGAAGATTAAAAAAATATATTTTATTAAGAAAATTGAAATAATATAAGTTTTATAATTTTTTCAAATACAGAAAACCAATTTTTGCTGATCATTTTTTCTCGTTAAATATCATCATCGACGGCTGGGTTGTCCACGAATTCTTTATCATTTCTGTCGTCAAAAAGAAAAACGAAGCTTCAATATTTACTAAGAACTGAGACAGATAAAGTGAGTCTTTTAACTTCGCAGGCTTTATAGATAATTGTCTATTATACAGATTCTTTAATGGAATGGGGTGGGTAATTTTCTCTTTTCGTTTGTGTAAGGAAACGACAATGACTTTATAATAATTTTCAAAGTAATTTTTCTTGTGTAAAACAAAACGTAGCTCACTTGTTTCAATCTTAAGTAATCTGATCGGCCTCGTCGACATCGGGCATTTCAATACGTATAATTGCGACAAAAATTTAGTTCAGGTCTGAAATCTTCTTCATCCACACAGTTACTTACCTTGAAAGGTAAAGGCTTTATCCGACCATTCTTCAGTACATATCTCATCTTGTGAGACTTCCGTGTAAGATTTCATGTTAACAAGCCTCATGTTTTTGTTATACTCTAAATACGAGTATCCGCAAATAGGATAAACCACTTTCACACTATCGAATCGGTTCAGTTTAGATATTATTAGACAGAACACAAACGAATTAGATATAATTTTTGTATTGACCCGCGCAGGAGTCACAAAAAGTATTAAATGGCGTACACTAAAGTTCAAAACATTGGAAAAAAAGTTGGACTGATCGTTTCTAGCCGCCAGCATGGGGAACCTGATATTTCTTTGGCAGCATCTCATATCTTTGTCCTTTATTTTCTCAGGACGGTGATCTTTCTTTCCCCAAACGAATCCACGTTTCAATTCGTTCCATAAAAATTCACAAGATGGCACAGCGGCCATGTTTTCAACCAACTATGGACTATGATCGTTATTTCCCGTCACCCGTCCAATGAATAATATAATATAAGATTTAATGCCAACAGAGCTCGAGCGGACTCCGAGAGTCATTAACATAATTACAGGTAGGTAGGCTCAGGTAGTTGCTCTCCCAACGTCTTCATCTCCGAACATTATTTCCTTCGGCTGCCCCTCCCCGACCCTCCCGGCCCACTCCCGCCGATACCCCGCGTTGCCGGGAGATATAATAGATCGATAACAATAATTCCATTCATTTTATTTTATTTAGATATCGAAAGTTGTGCGGTTGAGAGAACAAGTTTCGACAGCCGGAACAGTAACCATTATGAACCTCTCTCGGGGTACCTACATAACGTGTTTAAATATGCTATTAATGTAGATTTGGAAATATAATTTTACGTAAACACGTCAATTATTAAAAACATTTGATTTATACGCCTGTATATTTATATTTCTATATATTTACATCATCATAAAGATATATTAAACCATGGAACTGAAATATTTTTTAAGTTATAAGTAATGACAGATGACTGCCTAACCGATAGTAAGATAATTCGTAACATCAAAAACAGTAAGCAATTCGGTCACATACAAATTTTATGTATCAATTACAAAGATATACAGATAAAATCAAATTATCGAAAAAATATTTTTGCTGCTACCAGGATTCGAACCTGGATCTTTTCCTATCCGGGGAAATGAATAAACCGATTACACTACACCAACATAGTAAGTTGACGACAAATTTTCGAATTTATATGTTGCACTTTCAAATTGACACATCTATCGTTTCATTATTAGAAAGCAATCTTATTTATATTTACGGAATCTCAAACACATTTGAGTAAAACCCGATAGGAGACGTTAGAATTAATTTAATTTTAAAAAATACTGATTTTAACCTAACGCGACCGATAAATAATCCTGGGTAATGTTTAACTGGGTGTGCGGCAGGTGGCATCCTTGTTTATTATCAGATGTCTATGGCTCAATAGTAAATATTTTTATGACGATGTGGCTGTTAGAGTTTTTTTTTTTTTTGAGATATGAAATCTTCTAATACGTTGTTAAGTCATGTTAAAAGAAAATAAATATTTGAAATCGCGTTGTTTTGTAGGGACCTGAATATTTTTTCGTGTTGAACATTTCCTACGTATCTAAGTTCTTTAATGTAAATAAAATTTATAACTAATTATGTATTTGACAAATTTTAAACTTATATTCAGTAATCTTTATAATTGATACATTCTATTATTCTAATTTAAAAAGCAATTGTAATTAAACTTCACGACAAAAATGTGTTTTCAGTAAATATATTTTATATATTTATTAAATATATTTTTTAATAAAAAAATATTTCTTTAGTTTCAAATGCTTTTAGAGTATTTTTTCTGTTTTATGGTGCGTATTTTCCTTCCTAGAGTTATTAAACTGTAGATAAATGAATCGATTAACAGATATATAATATTTTTGGTCACTTTTACGTTTAAATCTTATCTTTTATTTAATATTTTATATACCATATTCAAAAAATAATAACACCAAATTTTATTTTCTATTACTCGCTTTAATGAATATATTTAAATCATTGATGTGTATCTGTCGTAAAGGAAGCTTACAAATAATAAATATATACATAAACTAACAAATAAACAGCTACGCCATTGGCTAATAATCATATGTCTTCTTACAGCAATATATTATTTTTCGATTTCTTAATATGGAATTTAATGTAACTGGTTCCGACACTATGAATATCATACTGGCTCAAATATGAGTGTTGGGAATAATTTATAACAGGGGTACCTACGCACGTATACATATGTACGTACGTATTATCGTTTCTCCCAGCAACATTTTTTATTTTATTTTTAAAAAGTACCTACCCATCAATTTAAAGAAACTTTTAATAAAATTTAGGCGTGAAAAGTTAAGTATAAATTATGCTGACAAAAACTATAGGATCTGCATCTTTTCGACTAACTCAATTTCTTTCCGGGGATAATGCTATTTTGACAGACAATATCGCTTATCTCATTCACTTGTGTGCGCTCGTTGATTGTCGACCATCCTCCAGAATTTGGTAAAGTATTTTCTCTATTTTTAGTACCCATACATCCATACCTTATGTACTGCTTCAAGATTTAAGGAACGTGCTGAACCTGAAACGAATGCGTAATGCATATTTCGCACTCTAAGAGAGCATCATAGGATATGGTATAGTTGGCTGGGGTGGAGTCGCTATCACAATACTCAATCCACTGATTAAAATGGAAAAAACCATAATGAGAATAATTCTCAATAAATCTTTTCAGCATGAATCATAGCCGCTAATGCAAAAACTCAAAGAGCTAAATATCAGGCAAGTATTCATAAAGACTCTGCTTAAAGACATACATGAAAACAGAATCGTGCGCCTTATCACACATTCTAGGCGTACTCGGGCAAAAACTCAAAGAAAACTAGCTATCCTGTTAATTAAAACCTCATTTGCTCAAAGACATGCATATTTTATAGGACCGCGGATATACAATAAGTTACCACAAGAGGTGGTAACAGATCGTATCCTCATTTCTGTGTGTTTATAAAGGAATAGCTTTTCGAAATTGGAAGAGTTTCTTAAATGATCAAAGCTACTCATTTTATGTAATATTTGGTCGTTACATCCTACCTCGTACTTATCATGTTTTGTTTGCTCCCTACTTGTTTCTTTTCTTTTACTTCTTACATAGCTTTAGTCTGTATCAAAAATTTACTTTGTTCAATTTACTTATTTACTTTACTTGTCCCCTTTTGATTTTTCTGTTTTTTTACCATTTTATTTAATTTGTTTTTTAAGAATTTTCATATTGATGCAAGCTATAAAAAGAATGTTGTTATAAAAATAAACGCCGATTTATCGGCACTGAAAATGAAAATAGCTGGACAATATAAACAAAGGTCGACTAAAAAAGTATTGAGCTGTTGACGGAAAAGAAATTCTGACCAGATTCATGCACTAAATCTATATACGATAGATGGAGTAAAAAAAATTTTAAAAATAGGAGCGAATGTAGGTTTGTTTGTGCGATAACTTAGTTAATGGATTTAAGATAAGGTCGCTGAGATGATTTGGTCATGTGGAACGTATAGAGAAGAGAATGGTAAAATAAATATACGAGGCGAGTATTGCAGGCTACAGGAATAGAGCCTTCCTCTCTGTCTTTCTTTGCGGAGAAACGACGTGACGTTAAGTTAGTTAGTTAGCATTGGTAAGAATTGCAGAGTTGTACTGGCTTTTACTTGTTTTAGTTCATGATGGTTGTGTAACATTTATAAACATATCGTGTATCGATTTATATGTTAATTTAATTTAAAACATAAAAGATATAAAATCATTTCATGACACTTCCTCCTGATGTTATATTTGCAATATCATGTATCATGTAAAAGTAATAAAACTGCGAATTTAATGAGGTACGGGTGTTTCGTCAACAAGTATAAAAAAATCAGAAAATATTTTCACTTTTGTGCATTGTTTTCATAAAAAGATAATTATTATATGAGCGTATTCAGTAAAATATACAACGCTGGTTTTAAATACCTATAACAAATTCCTATAAATAAATCAGGGTCATCTTTTGTTGGTCTTTCCGTGGTTGATTGTTTTTCTTTTCTGGCCTGGCATTTCCAACTATATATGTCTGATAGAATGACACAAATAGTATTTAATACAAAATGTAATAATCTTAATCTTAAATGTAATAGAAAATGTAAAAATCCAATGGCAATCTTCGAGTTTATCTCTAGATAAAAATGTTAACACATGTACACGGTACTCAGATTTATCTCAACTAAGTCTCTGAGACTTATCTAATCGTATCTCATTCTGTGGCCACGTATAAATACATCGCGATGATGGTAAAGTCTATAGATACCCGATTCGGCATTGTGATGTGCATGTATTATGGAGTTGGACGAAAATAAACATTTAAATATTTATACTTTAAATAAAACTAAGATAATAAATAAAAAATATAAATATTTAAATATTTGATATAAAAGTATGTACTTTAATCATTGCTACACACGTACGTACCTTGGCAGATATCTCGAGCTGAGTCGTGTCGTACGCAGTTCGCAGCTTGGGCGGTGCCGAAGGAACAATATCTTGTATGGGGGGCGGTAAAATAAACAAATAAATCAAAATATGTTTTGTAACAGATTTTTGACAGCTTTATAATTTACTCTTTGTAAAATATTAAAGTGTGTAGTAATAATAATTAATGTGTTATTTTATAGGCGGGTTCGGTGTGCACGATATTCAATCAATGACAAAAGTTGAGTAAACACCTCTAGGAAAGGCATAATTTTGTTTGATTTATTTTTTAATATCACCAAAATATAAATATAATTAAAGTTCATTCGTTATATATTTATTTAATTTAAAGTACTTAAATGAAAATGGGAGAAAAAAATTCAAGGGAAAAACTTAGTAAAATGTTCTCCCGGTTGATCTGTGCCAGCCTTGTTAAACACATCTTTTTTTTCAATAGGAATCAACAAAGACTAACAGCAAAACGCAATTGCTTAATGCTGCTATTTGAATTAACATTGCTATCGCCGATTGCTTTTCGATTATGTATTGCTCTCCCTGGAATTACATAAACGATGTTCTTGCGTATTAACTTTGAAATATACATATATCCACTTAAAGACATTCCTGAAAAATACGAACAAACAATTAAAGTCACAGTTGACAGTGGCATAGATAAGGAAAGAAACCATAGAGTGCGACGCTATATGATTATGAGACATAGATGAGATGACGGGATGCTTTTTTTATCTATGACAGGATGACAGGTCCTCAATATATTTGCCAGCCGTAATACGATTTCGCGAACTTTAACGCCACAAAAAACACTACAGAAGCCGCCACGGTCGCCACATTCAGAATGTCTTAGATATAGATAGGAAAGCATAATATTATTATGATTAATTCGAGAACCATTATATTTAAAAAAATTACTACCCTCGCATTGAATATACGGTTTTACGACCTTTTAATGAACTTTCGTGACCCGTTTTTTGAGTATTATATTACTTATTGCCGATTGCTACTTGCATATCGTCAGTTGCATCTTGCTGATTGTTTATCGCTGGTTGCTTATTTCTTATTGAATGTACTAGTTACTGGCTGCGTGATGCTGTTAAAACAAGGATCACGTGGGTAGTTTAGTAGACATATGGAACGAATAAATGAGGAGAGAATATTAAGAGACATATTTGACACGTGTAAAATAGAAATAGAGAACGTCCGCGGAAGACTTGGCATGACCAGGTAAATTATAAACTGAAAGATGGTCCTATTAGAAGCCTCAATAATCGATGAGCTTGTATGAGCAGATGTACGAATGTGGATGAGGCGAGAATTGTGTGAAAGCTTTCGAAAAAGCATATTGTTTGTGAGAAAAGATACATGAAAAAAAGTTTAAAATTAATCTCACATTTATTATTTTATCCAATATGTGTTGTTTACAGAACCCATTGGCAGCTCTTTCCATGCATTATAAATTAATTTGTATATATTCGTTAACAAGAGGATGCGACTTAATGTCTGTCAATGAACACGCATGGAAGCCAATGTACACAAAGAGGTACGTCTGGACAATTATTATTGAAAAAACATACATCAGTAGAATTTCTCAATCACGTCTCACAGTTAAGTATCACTTATTGACTGATTAGTAACTAATGCATATATCTGAATAAAAATCGTTAAAACTAATAATTTAGCGACTAAAAAAAAAGTTTTTTTCCTGCGGGTTACACTTACAAAAATCGTGAAAGATAATCGAATTGACACGCTAAAATTTTCATATCATAAGAAACCACGAATACAGAAATGGAATATATGAATATAAGAGCGAAAATGGGCGGTTTGATTGTATGCTGTTTATTGTACGCCGATGATGCAGTATTAATGGCGAATAGTGAACAAGAATTACAGAGTCTAGCGAGTAGAATGCACGATGCATGCAAGGAAAGCGACCTTATTATGAATGTCAACAAGTTGAAAGTGATAGTATTCGAAAAGAAGGAAAGCAATATAATATGCAAAATACTTTTTTGTGAGTGAGTTTGTGTATTTGGGAAGTATGTTCGATAGAAAAGAAAAGATATCGAAAGGAGGATGACTGCAGGGAATAAAGTGAAGGCGCTTTGAACGTAATTCTGATTGATCGGTCCTGGTACCGACACTGATGTATGGAAGTGAACCCTGGAGGTGGCAGAAAAGAAATGAAAGTAGACTAAATGCAGTGGAAATGAGATTATTTAGGCGTATGTAACAAATCTATTTATGACAGAGTAAAGAATGAAGATAAAGGAAAGAATGTAAAGCTAATCTTAGTATAGTAAGTAAGATTAAAAAAGTATCACTTAGATGGTTTAGATGGATGAATGAGGAGAGAATGGTAAGAAAGATATATGACGCAAGTGTTGATAGCTCCAGAAACAGAGGACGTCCGCGGAAGACTTGACATGACCAAGTAAACCAGATACTGGAGGATGGTCATGTTAGAAGCCTCAATAATCGTCGAGCTTGTATGAAAAAATGTATGAATGTAGATAAGGCGAGAACTTTGTGTCAGAACAGAAGAATGTGGCGCTATATCCTCCCTGCTTACCCCCGCGGAGAAACGGCGTGATGGTAAGTAAGTAAGAAACCATGATTATAAATACTATTCGACAGAATTTTCACATCACATGTTCGATATTAATATCAAATAATAAATATTTTATTACATATATTATTATCTAGATAGGTAAAATCATTTCCAAGAGTAAGGAAACAAAAAAATACTAATAAAATCTGATCTTAGCTTGGAACAAAAACTCGTGGAAACTTTATAGGTAGGCCTTCATCTTGCAGTGGATCTACTGGATATTTATCTGTCAGTCTGTCATTTATGGACGATAGTTCTTAGCGTTTAATAAACATTTTAAGTCAACACAAAGCCTAACCCTATCCTATGTGGAATCTTCCATATCAAGTATGGTTAATACGTAAAAAGTTAAATACTTAATAATATTGTGAGGCTCTCCCGGCGACTCCCGCAAGGCTTATAGGCTATCAGCTATCCTATCAGCTGTACTTCATTTCCTGAAACGAGAAAATACAAACACAAATAGTACTTACAATGGCTTGGTGATTATTAGTACTGAGTTACAATTATAGAATGAATATCAAGACGCAAGGCGTGGGAAGCGGGAAGTGTGGAGAGAGATCGCCGGGCGCTAGTCCGCACGGCCGAATCTGCTGTCGGTAACGGTTGCGGCGCGCCGCCCTAGATGTCGTGCCATCACCACAATATCAACATGCTGGTACAGCAAGTGAAAACCCGTCGTTCGATCACCGTCACGTTCTCTAATTTCTTCCTGCATTTTAAATGTATAATAATTTTACAATGTGAGTAGGTACACACAGCACATTAATAAATTTATTATGAAAAGTTAAAAAAATACATTTATACATTAACATTTATACAGATCTCTATCTAAACCTAATAATCATCCGTTGTCACCTGCTTATGTTTGTCAATATAGAATATTATCAGAAGACATCTTAGGTATAGGTTAAATAATATTCTACAACCTTGGGTAGGTAATTATTTTCTCGTCTCGTCTCAGCGCAATATGATGTAATGTGTCGCTAACGTTATCTTCTTTAAATTGTTGTTCCATTCTGATAAATTGTTTCATTTGAAAGGAATCATTCTGACGTTAAGAGCGACGCTGTAGTAATAAAAATCGCTCATCCAAATCACAATAAAACGACCAAGAAAACAGCTGCAGGAAGCCAAATCACTATTATACAATTTATTTCTTATTATGCTGCTAAAAAAGAGCATTCACGCCAGAATAAACACCATCTGCTGACCGTGAACACGGTAGTGGCTTTATTTGTAAAGCCGGTTTCACACAATCCTTACCTAATTTTTTACCTCGATCCGATGATGCTCTCGGATGGAACTTTGACAAGCGTTAAAAGAATTGGTGCAATCGAGCGAGAAAGACGAACGAACTACAAAACAGTCTTCACTCGAAGATTGATTGCTCTAAACGCGCATCGATAATACGGTGAGACGCAGAGAAACGTTGTTAGGTCTGATTTTGTAGTCCAAGCCATCGTGTGCTGTGAGCAGAAGCCGAGACGGTATCCGAGTCATTTCATCTCTTGTCACTCCATCTCACAGCGTCCCTACGTCTTCGTCATTGTACACAACTTTCTGTCAATTTGCAGTGACTAGTTTTGCCATACAGGCATCAGCAGAGACGTTTTCATACAAGTCTTTCTATCACTCAATCACTCCATCAGTTTCAATCTGTTTTAGTCAAAACACAATAAGTATAATATTTCGACTATTTATTGTCAACTTTCATTAAAATTATGAGAGTTCTTCTTTAAATTTACTTTATTTATCATATATATGCCGAACAACCGGTTTCGGTAAAATTATTTTCCGTTATCAGTGTGATTAAATACCTAAACAACAAATTAGTTTTAAAAATTCAATTCAAATATATATATATATATATATATATATATATATATATATTTAAATTGAATTATATATATATATATATATAAATTTATATATATAATTCTAGCACCTGACCCATAAAATATAAAAATAGTAATGATAGCTGTGGAAAAATTATCTTAATGGCCAAAATTGCTGATGGTTAAATTTAGTTACGATTATAAATTATCAAATTTTAAATTTTAAAATAAGATTTTTCCGAAACCGGTAGGTTTTAATATAAAGCTAAAAATTTATTGTACAATTTTATTAAAATGACCAACCACAACGTTTTGCAGTGAATATTAAAAATACATATTATACTGTATACTGATATACGAATTCCCTTCACAGTTGATTTCCAAGAAAATTCCTAAAAAATGATAAAATTTGAAGAGTCCATGATTTCCATCATTTCATTGAAAAAATCGTACATCAAATTTAATTATATAAATATGCCATTCATTCACAATTAATAACAATCCAATTAAAAATGAAGGACCTTATTAGTAAAATTTTCTAGGCTATCCTACCGTGTCTCCTCCGATCGATGTCATCAGTCCTGAGAAACCTTGCAATGGGATCCGAAACACTGGCCAGAGAAATCAAAGTCACTCATCATAGCAGCCAAGAAAACTACACAGATTAACAACTAACTAACATACCATCATGCCGTTTCTCCGCGGGGGTAGGCAGAGAAGATAGAGCGCCACACTCTTCTGTCCTGATACACAATTCTCGCCTCATCCACATTCATAAAAGCTTTCCGATTATATTGAGGCTTGTAACAGGACTGTCTTCCAGTATTTGGTTTACCTGGTCGTGCCAAGTATTCTGCGGATGTCCTCTATTTCTAGTGTCATCAACACTTGCATCATATATCTTTTTTTACCATTCTCCCCTCATTCATCCGTTCCATATGACTAAACTACCTAAGAGATCCTTTCTTAATCTTACTTACTATTTCCTTATTTCTTCATTTTTTACTCTGTCTTAAATGGATCTGTTGCATATACGCCTAAGCGAAATCATTTCCACTGAATTCAGTCTACTTTCATTCCTCTTCTGCCAATTCCAGGCCTCACTTCCATACTTTACATAGAATAGGCCAACATTAAAGGGTTTTTTTAAATATGTTGGAATAGTGTCAATTAATTTATGAAACTGGAAACATTAATCGTAGCTCCATAATTATCAATAATTTTGACTTTTATTGTTAATCTGTACATACAGAAAGGCATTTTAGCATGGTTACAATTTCTAATAATGACATCTGAACACTAAACAGAGAACAGAGTGAAAGTCTACTAGGGAGATAATATAAGGTTTCAATGACTAACGACAATTGCGCGACATTCCATAGCCATTGCTTCCTTTTCTGTTATATTTATGTACCCGTCGTGGAGTCTTGTAGGTATGTGTAGATACATACCTACATTGATACTTCAGTGCCATGAAATTTACGAGTGAAGTCGTAATAACGGATATGCGATGCTATCTGCGGGGCATGGTCGACCAGAGGGCTAGCACGAACGCAGTGAATAAACTCACGAGTCTAAAGTTAATGGTACGTTCGTAGGTGTTTATACCTTTTAGCTGATAAATTAATGCTAACTCTGTAAATATAAATTTTTTTTACTGTATATATTTAAGGAGAACACATTATTATTGTGAAGTTGTCGTTTTTCAGAACATTTTTCTGTGATATTTTAATACAAATTAAATGTATCCGTTAGAAAGATGTGATATTGATGTGGTTTAATAGGTTAGCGCACTTCAACGGATATAAAGGGTTCCTGGTTTGAGTCTAGGTGGTGACAGAAATATTTTTTCGATAAATTTATTATATCCGTCTATTTAATTCGTATTAAAATATTTTATATCATTTTTCACATCTTCTTCCCTGCATTCTGCGTAATATTTTCAATAATATCGTCAAAATATTAAATTAATTAACCACTCCAGTACATTAAACAGAAATGCTACGCAATATTAAATAATTTATTTTAGTTTGAATACACCGACCGGTTTCGGAAAATACATTTTTTTTAAAACAAATTATCTTCTTCAATATTGTGTGTTCAATGTGCAATCCTCGAAAGGGCTGCTCAATAATAAACCTCATGGAAGACATATAATACATAGAGCAAGACAACATAAATGAAAACAACAACAATTGGCGGGAAGCAGACTAATGTATAAACTGATAGAGGTATATTCTTAAGGAGACCAGGACCCATGCTAGGCTGTAGAACCAGGGATAATGAATGTATATAAATACTTTAAAATTTTCTGTAAACGGACATTTTTTGTGGCAAGCCCAAAAACGTGGAAATGTGCCTTCCACAATCATAATGAATAGTGTATCAGAGACGACATTAAAAAAAACTGAAATCACATATTTTTACTAAATCGTAACTGTTAGTTAGTTCATGTGTCAATTTCTTATTTGTAAGTATTAGTATAGGACTATGTGCTTGTATACGCGTATGTATAAATCCAATATACATAAATACCAGCGACGGTCGGTGATTTTTTGTAGAAGGGATGCTGAATAATAAGTTTATACCGACTAATTATTCAATTACACAATTCACTATTTTTGTTTATAGCATTAGAACACGTTGGTAAATTATCCATGTTATTTTCAGTATTAATTTTTATTTAAATGATAAATTAAACAGATAATCGAAGGATATTCAATGTTTTAATAATTCAGCATCAAGTATTCAAGCCAAACTGTCAAAAACGCGTCACACAGACAATCCACTTGCTTTATAATATGTATGCCATTCTGTGCATTATACTCATAAGCATTAAAGACGTATTTTGTACGTTGGATGCTGTTAACGAATGCGTATACAGTATTCGAAGACCTTGACAGATGAAACTGAATGCGCACGCGCGATAGTCGAATACTTTCAAACGTTGTGGATACGAAACAAATGATAGAATCCACTGTTGCTGGTATCTGTGTGTTTACGCAATTCATAGATGTTTGAAAGTTGTCGAAGGTGTCGTAATGTGTGTTATGACTGATCTCTAAAGGATAGGACGAATTTATTTGCAGCAGTGCTGTTTTCGGCTAGAAAAAGTCCAAAGCTTTTTAACTCTAGAACACAAGGGATGCGGAGCATCCAAAGTATGTAAGTATGTAGCATCCTATTTTTTCCTTTGACCGGAGATTCCATATAAATCATTCAATATATTATATTTTTCAGATGATTCCCTTAATCAAAAAAACCAGAAGAAAAAATCGTAAACCACAACATGCAAAGGATAACTAATTTTTAAAAAGGAATAATTACTATAATTTATTATTCTACCTTTCTCAGATCGTAAAATTGTATATATTATAACCCTGAGCTCCTTGCATGGGACTAAATCTCGGTTAATTTTAACAATCTCGCGTCTCCAGCGATCCATTCCTAATTAATTATTTAGAGCTCAAACTCAATAGGGTACGTCATTGTATTCTACGTACAAAGTATATGCGAAATGAATCATGTTCGATTCGCGCTCAACTATGCACTATTCTTTATGCGCTTTTGAGACGAATCTTTAAGAGAAATCTCATCCATGTACACACGCCATAGTATTAAACTTTTTTTTTAAATACTAAATTTTACCTAACCACTAGAATGAAGAAATGGCAGGCAACGAGGTTTATTTAAACAACTATTGTATTATAATACAGTCGAACTTGGTCATAACGAGCTCGGATATAGCGAGTTCACGGCTATAGTAAGCAAAAACTCTTGGATAATATATTTTAGTTTACGCAAGTTTTCATACAAAAGTGAACTGTTATAACGAGCTTGCTTTTAGGTTTTACCAAACAAATGATACGGCCAACGCATGAAGAATTCTCGAAAAATGAAAGTAATTAAAGTGAAAGAAGTGGCGGACCCGCTGACCGTCACCGATCATTGGGTCATATAATTTATGACACTATATAAGATTTCAGGTCGCCGAAACTTTGATCATGTTGACGCTTACAACTTATTATTGAGCATGAAACAAAAGTGTCAAATAAAAAACAGACATCCAAAAATGTAATTTTACAAATTCGTTCCCTTTTTACATTTGTGTTTTACTCTGAATTCAAATTTATTATTGACAATTTTCCATTGACTTTTCAGTTAAAAAGTAGCCCTTGGTTTACAAATATGTTCACTGACAAAAGAAAGTGTCTCTCAATTCGTAAGAAAATCAAAATCATTCACACGGCATGAAAAATGTTTAAGCGTGTTATATTTTTCGTTGTCTTCTTCAACTGTTTCAACATTATAAAAAAGGATATTTACTTGTCGGCATTTGAAAACAAAAAAAAATGCGATCTTAATGATGTTAATGCTGCATTATTAAAATAGTTTTGCACCCAAAGAAGTGCCAGATTTCCTATTGGCCAATTTTGAAGGCGCAAGAGGAAAAATTCGCAAAACAGGAGAAATGATTTTACGGGTAGCAACGGTTGGTTGGATATAATGAGAAATGGCTATAACGAGCAAATTTAGTCGGTCACCTCATGCTCGTTGTAACCAAGTACGGCTGTATTATACATCATTATATTAGATGACGCAATAACGCCAATTTGAAGAATTGTTGCCCAAAAATGAAGCATAGTTTTTCAATAATAACAATTTTTTATTAGAGGTGAAAATGATTTATTTTAATTTATTTCACAGCTTATTTTTTTATCAGTATAAGTTTGCTACTATTTGTAATGTGAGTATTTTTATTTTAAGTGGAAAATTTGGAGCTAGAATAGGAAATAAAATGTATCAGCCACAGTATGTACAGAACATGTATAGAAAATGTATACGAATTTTAATTAAATTACGTTTAATTTAATTTAAATTAAGTATGTTTAGGCAATAAGTATGTTAAAAACACACAACTGACCCGTGATTCTTTTATCTGTGTTCGTCCTGTACGCCCGCGATGGTACCCCCAATCTCGGTCAGTAATCATCCCGCTCCACGCCACTGAGACGCCAGCCATCGCAGCATCTCACGGGATTTAGCTTTCTATTGCTAACTCAGCATCTTCGGAAAAAATTTAATCTTTTTTCGATATTATAATGATACAATCTCTTCGCCTCTCTGTGTACCATTATATACATCTTTATTAAATTAAGATACGAGCGTGATAATATTTCGCTTCAATATTCTAAGCATTTTCAAATTAATCTAAAATGTGTTTCAATAAAAAAAATATTAAATCAGTATCTAAAGGTAAATTAAAATCGTTATCGAACTTTTATATAAAAGCAGTACCGTTTATAGCATTAGTTGCATCAAGTACAAAGTAATTTATTTTTTTAATTAGTAATTATATCCAACCACTAAGTCATGTAAATGTATTTCTCTCAAATAAGATGTGAATTAAAAATATCTTTCAGAATTATTAAAATTATTATTTTTCCCACAGTCTCGTCACAAGGCTTCCAGCGTGCGCAGGTCCTGAAGATGTACCCGGCCCGGGCAGGCGAGCAAGTAAAGCAGTATTTTAATGTCTCTATTATAAGAAGTTCCACGGAGCTGATGAGTGGCGTAGAATGGAAGTGTGAATTTTTGTCAAATCAATGTTAATATAATAAAAATATTAATTTTTAATATACCCAACAATAAAAATGTAAGCAAAATATTGTAACAAAATTACTATTTATTACACTGTTCTCGCGATTATTTCCTGTAAAAAAAAATCAATCAAATATTCAAGCTAGAACGAAAAAGTTAGTATGTACTGGTGTGTTGTGCTAGTATTTTAAGTTTCCAGATCTAATCATTAATTTTATCGTTCTTTGAAAGAAAACATTACATAAATGCTTATGTAAAAATTCTTAAATATGTTTAAATTTATTGTTAAATTTGTTATAGAAAAATATTGAATTGCTAAATAAAGCCAAATTATATATATATATATATATATATATATATATATATATATATATATATATATATATATATATATATATATATACTATTGAAATAAGCAAAATTAATTTGTGGTTAAATTTCATATTTTTAATTGTTAACATTTTTTTTTTTTAAATAGAGATGCGTGCACGGAATACATGTCACATCAATATTCTTACTATTTTCAAACTAAGCTAAACGCTTGTACTATGAAAATAGGACTAACTTGCTGGTGTCCTGGAACGAGGCGCGAACCCCCGACCACTAGATCACTAGGCCAACGTCTTGACCACTACACCAACAAACTACTCAACTTTACTTTGTTTTTATTAACAACTTATTGAGTTTAAATACATCTACCGGTTTCGAAAAATACCATTTTCTTCTTCAGAATGTCAATACTATATTAGTATAGTAGTAAAGTGGTTAATAAAAAAAAATTAACAAATAAAAATATCAAATATATATGTTGAATTGGATTTGAACTAAATTCATTTTTTAAATTATTTGTTGAATTGAATTTGATGCATCATATGACATCGAGAAAATAAATTGTATGTTATTTCCAATACTGGATGCGATAGGTATAAGAAGAATGTTTAAAAATAAAAAGGTCAAAATGATGTTGACACAATAACTTGCCCACTATCGGGATATTAGCTGTTACCAAAAATTTCGTTATTTATTTTTTTTTAAATGTGTTTTATGCGTACTTAGCTTTCCAAGTGATTTTTTTTTTTAATTTCTTTATTTTGAATTTTATTCTTATCTAAACATGTACGTCTTTAAGTTTTAAGTTTTTGATTGAATAAAAACCTTTTGAGAGAATCGTGTATTTATTTTTAAGAAAATTCTATTTTATTAATATACAGCCAGCTCATAAGTAATAAAACAAAATAATAATTTATGAAAACAATTTAATTTAAAATATTAATACCTTCGTATCGTGACGGAAAATAAGATTACAGCTATATATTTTATAAAGAAGATACTAACAGATGTAATCTAGGAAATGTATAGTACAAACAAATTTACCAACTGTTAAACATGTATTCACTATAATGTTACATAGGTAATAATTACGTGGTTTACTAACGTACCCACATTTCTTCCTCGTTTCAAAAACATAAAAATAATACGGTACCTACTTAAAAAGTTGTTATTATCATAATATATGTCTGCACGAAAATCTAAATATTTTTTTATATATGAAACAAATTTATCTTCGGAAAACTAAAAAAAATGTATTACGTAAATGTAATAATGAAAATATATAATATTTCAAGACAGATAGTTGATACGAGCGCCATCTTATTTTCTGAATATATACGTATATTTGATTTTATTCACATATGTACTACAGATTTATATTTTTATTTTGATGTTTCGACGGCGAAGAGACCCCTGCGCCACTGCGGTTATGGCCGCGAGCTACGAGGAAATATTGTGCGTGTAAATATCTCGATCCTGACCTTTGTCGGCGCACAATCTTCTGAAAACCAACAATCTTAGGAGATTTGTAATGTCTCAATAACCTCACAAGTGTGATGTTCTCGGTGGATATGCGCGCTCGCGGATATTATTAAATTACACATGACTTTCAAATTATATTTTCAATATTTGTCTGCGAAAGCTAAATTATTTATTTTATTTTTTGGCAAAGTTTATTTGTTTTGGACAAATTTAAATCGACGTAAATTATATTTTGAGACGTTTATTATTATTTAGCTTTAATTATTAATGTATATCTTTAATCTTTAATAAAATATATAAAAATGTGAATATTTTAAGATGTCAAATTTAGTGCTCGATTTCCGACGAATAAAATATATTTTAGATCAATGTTTGAGTTAAGAATATCAATAGTACATTCAGTTTATAATACCATGCGTACAACTACACGTGTATTTAATTCTGACGTGAATAAACACGCTAAAACATATTCGCAATGTATATTATAAATATTTATACAAATGGAAATAATTTCAACTTTGACCCGTGCTGCTTATTCCGAATCGTTTAACCATTATTCTGCAGGTCGTTAGCGGACACGGCAAAGCAAAACTAAAAACAAGCTCGAATGCTGCTAATTACGAGTATTATACATATAATAATGCGAAATCTGTGTATTCTCGGAACTTACAGTGGATAACACTTTCAAAACATGTCAAAAATGTTTAAAACTTTTTCGATGATAGTCTAAATACGCTAAAGGCATGAGGTGACATGTTTACGAATATAGCGCTTCATAAATAATCCAATATTACAAGGGAACTAAAAGCTGAAAATGAATTTAAAATACATATTTCTTACATCATCCACGTCGGTCCCTCATGACTGAGGATCGCGATTTCAATGAACTCCCACTCTCTTGACTATGTTCCACCACTTTGTTTTTTTAATGCTAATAGGCTGCTGGGCGAGAATAAATCGCACAGCAGCCTATTAGCATTAAAAAAAATGCCAACCTGGCGACGAATGAGTAGGATCATATAGGAGCTTTTGCTTATAATCGGTCCTGGGTAAGCGGCGGCCCTCCCACCCCCTACATGATAATCTGTCCCACTCGGATATAATGTTTCTGCGACTCTTTCCTCTTAACCTTACTTAACCGTAATTAAGTTAGTCCATAGTATATTGTCCTGAAGAAGGTTGGGTCCAACTGAAACCAGTAAACTTTAGTGTATATACATAATAAAGTGGTTTAAAAATAAACAACATATTATTTAATTAACAAAAAATTTTAACAATTTAACTCGTATTATATATCTGTTACAAACAATATATTATTTAAATACTAATTAAATGTATTAATTAGAAAAATATACATATAAAATCAATTTTAGCGAAAAATATTATTGTTGCGCCACCGGGATTCGATCCAGGATCTCATTCTAAACCGGGAAGGGGGAATATGCACTATGCTACAGCGACATTATTTTTGACGACAAATATGTATATCTTTCTAATTAATACATTTAATTAGTATTTAAAATATCACAGACCTATGTTCAACTTCACAATAAAAATGTGTTCTCCTAATAAATAATATATTATGTACAATTTATTGGAGTAACTCTACGGTCGGACATATAACTTACGGACGAATAACTAGTAAGTTATACATATTGTGTTTGAATTATTATTTATTATACTTTTAAAATTAGCAATATTAACTTTGTGGTTAAAAATTCATATTTTTTATTTATTATCTTTGTTTTATTAACCACTTAAATGAGTTTTAATACACCTACTGGTGGTTTCGAAAAACACCATTTTTTTCTTCAAGATGTCATAACTAACTAAAAACATATATTATTGTTTCTTTACCAGAATCTATTTAAAAAAAAAAACAATTATTTAAAAAATAAATTTAGTACCTAACTCAAATTGTTACTTAATACAAATTTAGTCGAATAATTTTTAGAAAAAATTTTAAAATGGGACTCGTAGTTAATTTTAATTGGTTGTTTACAATTTTCTGATTAGTTTTACACGCTTTATTTATCTCTAACGATTCCAAATTATTTCATTTGTGACCAACAGCGTTTATATGCAAAATTGTCAATCCCAATTTTTTATCAAAACCATGACCATTTTCTATCAAATGATTAGAAAATTCTGAAAACCCACTATTGTTCAAACATCTCAAATGCTTCCTTACTCTTATATTAAAATATTATTTATTAGTTACTTGTAGAAGTAAAAAAATGTTTCTCGTTTGATAATTTCTATACAAACACGGTTAATCAATGTATTTACTCTTTATAAAACTAACCCAAAGCAATTTGTATAAACCGTGTAGTGCGTAGGTGTGGGCAGAGGAGGCCGACCGTTGAAGCAACTCGACCATCAAGGCACGAATACGATAACGTTTTGTATGTCCAGCCTCGCTTCCAGAAAGCGCTGTCCCGGACATCAAGATGACGCGACGATAACGCTAACTCTTGCATTTTATTATTTTACGTATGGCCACAGTCCAGCTGACTTCAAGGGCATCAAGAAAGTACGATTCAACTGGTTCTTCAGATGGTTCGCTTCCGTGCTGTGGATAGTTTAATTAGGCGACAATTTCTCTGCAGTAGCAGGGCTGGACTATATTTTTATTTCTCAAACGCGTCATCATCATTAAGTCCAGCTATGGTTGACTTTCATCTAAATCAGTGAAGAAAACAATAATGCATTGTATTGTTATGACAGAAAACAATGCGGGTGGTCGTAGTGGGCACTTTAGAGAGGAATAAAAATATATCACAATACAATTATAGTTTTCGACTATTTATTAAATTAAACGTTTGTTTGTCTTTACCTATTGAAATTTTATATTTTTGATGCCGTCCGGTATCAAAATAACATATCTTTCTTCAGGCCAAATGGCGTGATGGGAAGTAAATACATCAATGAACATTTTAAGATGTGCATTTTTAATTGACGCCAGTCATACGAGTTTGGTGTACATACGTATTAAATTACGCTTTTACAGAGTGAACCAAAAGTTTATTTTCCATTTAAAAATTTAATTAACTAATATCAGATATCTCATAGAGACAAAGCTTTTTTTTATTATGTTTAATGTAAAATATATGGAAGTATGGGGTAATTACAGAACTTACGACCTTTCTTCGGCTGACTTAAGTGATCACTTTATATATATTCATATATATATATAACGTTCACCAATTCTCACCCATCAATAGTCGTAATTACCCCATACTTCCATATATTTTCCAATAAATATAATTAAAAATAGCTTTGTCTCTGTGAAATATCTGATATTTGTTAAATAACAGTGCCTTTGTAGGTAAAAATCCAGTAATTGTGTGTCTTCTTGGACATATTCAAATATTGCTAATTTAATTACCTGTTTATCTTTTAGGTAGTATGTGAATTAATTTTATTTATGCATAATAAATAATATCTTACTATCTCCACAAACGCAAGCTCTTTCTATGATGTTCTTCATATTCATAATATTCGATGAGAAATCCAAGCAAGAGAACCGGACATTTTAGTACATTAAGAGAGCTTGCATTTATGAAGATAAAAATGAAGGTCAATTTAAAAGATATTATTTTTATATATATAAGTAAAAAAATCTCCATTCTATGTAAAATATCACATAAACAATAAAAATACAGAAAGTTGTTTATTTTTTAAATGGTAAAGTGACTTTTGCCCCAACCTGTATAAATTTTGAATTACCTGTTTTACAAGTGCTCTGCGCGAGAAGAATATTTGGGGAGAAGTTGTCGCGGAATTTTAACATTTTAAAGGTTATAATGAAGTCTTTATATCATGTATGGGACTTACTCGTTTCCAGAATCCTCAGATTATCTAATCCATGGGTGATAAAAATCGCTACATATCGTTTAGTTCAATCTTTTCTCCATATTTCATTTCATCATGTATTTTTCCATCTCCATGTTTTGATACAGGTACTTAATAATGAATACATTTAATTTGCATTAAAAATATCACAAATTCTGAAAAATTGCAACTTCACAATAAGAATATGCTCTATTTTATTATAACAAATTTATTATGTTACTTATTATTTGTTAAATATATCCGTATATCTTTGTGACTACTTAAAGTTGGCTTATTTATGTTCATCACTTAAATATAACACGATGTCATGTTTCCCTAATAAATAAATATAAAATGCAACAGTCAACGTTAAAATAATTAGCTATATTCTGTATGCTGTTTTAGAGAAATAAATACCAAATTTACTCCATAGATGAAGATAGTGTAGTGGTACTCAAAGTGCTTCCACATATTAACATATACACAACTTACAAAAATTTGATAGATATGGAGATTGATTAATGGGTGAGATTGGTGTACGTTATATTTGTATAAAGTGATCACTTAAGTGCCAGTTGAAGACAGGTCGTAAGCCCTGTAATTACCTGTACTTCCACATTTTTCCCTTAAATATAATAAAAAATAGCTTCGTCTCCATGAGATATCTATTATCTGTTTAAAATAAGTACTCAATATGTATTGAGTAATTTTTTTTAACTCACTATTACTGATCGATTTCCAGATTCCGCATAAAATTAGTGTGCATAGATGAAACTTTGCTTATAAAACTCGCGTAAAGGATAGTTCAGAAATCGTGTGGAGTGCGTTAAGTCCTTCATTAGCTGCTGTATTTTTATACAGAGGATATATAGATTTACATAAAGGGATGGTCAATTCAAGTAGGAAATCCGCATCAGTCTTTTAATACCAACAAGTCAAACCGGTATGTATTTGATCTAGTATGTAAGTATTTAATAAAACCTGTGGAAAATTTAAGTGCCTCATAAAAAATCGATGGCCTCGTAAAACATAAAATTGTAAGCCAAAAAGTATCCACAAAACGCAAAATGCAAATCATCAACAAACTGATGACAGGATGTGAGTCGTTCCTCTTCCTTTTCCGTGTCTCGCGAGCGGCTGAGCTGTCGACAGAAGCTGAGCTAATTAGGCGGTCGTCCGGGAATCTGGATCCGAAGATAGCAAATTTCAAACGGCATAATCATCCTGGACCATAATAAATACGCGTGTCTCTTCACTCGGCACGGGGGACCGGTGCCACGAGGAACGTCAGCCCCGAGAGCGTGGAGAGACAAGATTGAGTCACCGAGGGCCACACACGGCGGCCTCTCGTCATAGTGAACGTTTGAGACTTGTCAAATGTTAATTCAGACACGCAACCGAAAATTGTTTTAAATTAGAACACATTGCAACTCTGTTGTAACGCTTAGAAGAATAGTTAAGATTATAAATGTATTAATAATAAAAGTGTATGCATTTTAAATTGATCAGTACATCTAAGAAATTTTGATGTCTCCCTAGCAATTTGTAAAAAATAACCATAAAATATTGAAACATTATTTTATTGGAAATCTATTAGGTAGATTTCGATATAAATATTACATTATTGTAAAGGATCTCACAACGTAACTTCCTAAAAATGCACTTTCTTCGATCAAGGCCATAAAATTTTGCGGACACGATAACTCAAATAGTTCTTATGATTCCAATCAAACATTTTTGTTAAAAATTGATTTGGTAGATATCTCAACTATTTTCGTGTCATGTTACATAATTACTACGTCGAACTGGTATTATTTTATTATTAAAATGTTTCTCAGTGTCGTAGAGTACAATAAAGCAGCCCTTATGTATAGCCTATATCATAATATATTGTTGTAGTGATATATGCGAAAATAAAACAGTTATTATTTGTTCTACTCGTTTAATTTAATTTGAGATGCGTTTCAGCTTGCAAGTGCATCTAACAATTTAACTCAACAACTTGTATTTATAACTAAAATAGGAGACAGCTATACAATTTTATTTACGTAAGGTGAAAAGTGTATTGATATTGCCGTATTGTCTTCTCAGATTGTAAAATTATATAGCTGTCCTTTTCTACAAATTACCCATGACATTAAAATACCATTAGTGTTGAAACGGAATAATTAGAAGCGTTCAAAATGTATTTAAATCCTCAGAATTTCAATGAACAATGTTGTCCCTATTCACCTCATGTAAATAAAATTATATAGCTGTCTCCCATTATAGTTACAAATACAAGTTGTCAAGTTAAATTGTTAGATTGAGATTGCCCTTGTAAGGCGAAACGCGTCTCAAATTAAAATAAACGAGTAGAATAAAAAAACATGTGTTTTATTTTCACATATGCGATTATGCAGTTCTGGAAACTTATCTCTGATATAGTAAAAATTGTTTTAGTGTCAAACCCCATCCTAGGACAGGCGCCAAAAACATACATAGGATGGTAGGTGTGATAGAGAACATCGGTTGTATGTCTAGTCCAATTTTTTGCGCGCATGACGATAAACATTATCCATACGCAATTTGTTTAATCTCGTTACATATATGATGTTACGTGATGTCACGTGTGGACTATTGTAACAGCATCTATGCTGGCCTGCCAATGTTTCAGCTGGATAGATTGCAATCTATTCTAAATGCGGCTGCACAGATAATATATGGAGTTTCCAAATTCTTTCATAAAACAATAAAACATCCCTTTTACATCAGCTACTCGTACATTGGCTCCGATTCCCTGATAGATTTGAATTTAAATTGTGCTGGTTGATGTACAAGGCGACACATAACATGGCGCCTCTGTATCTTCAAGAACTTTGTATCCCAGACAATTTGAATGGTTGACGTCAAACTCTCAGGTCAATCTCTACTTCAGTTGCAGGAAGGCTTGTAAAACCGACCGACCGTTGCCAGAAGTCTAAATTTAGTGAACGGGCATTTGCGGTGGCAGGCCCAAAAGCGTGGAACTCTTTGCCCTCCGTCATAAAAAACAGTGCATCAGAGACTTTATTTAAGAATTAAAAACGCACCTTTTCATAAAGTCATTTCCGTAAATGAAAATGACAATTTTTAATTTTAAAAACAAAGATAATTGTAGAACTATAAACAATTTATGTGTAAAGCGCCCTTGAGGTGAAAATTTTTACGAAAATGGCGCTATACAAACTATACATAATTATTATTATTTTACGAGTATATACATCGTCAAATGAAACACTTATAATGAAACCGATCTTGTTGAAATAATTATAATAATAATAATAATATTGGATAATTTGTATAGCGTCATTTTCGTAAAAACTTTCACCTCAAGGGCGCTTTACATATTATAATTATTATCTAGGCACTCCTATGATAACTTAAATCACTTTGTTATTTTAAATCCACATAATTTTAAATCGCCTTACAGCATTCCAGTGTTTCAATTTTTTCAAATATCTGACAGTTTTTTTACTATTTCGTTATTATAATATTATATTACTATTTACTCTTTAATATAATCTACTATTTATATTTTGTTTACTATTTTAAAAAATATATCTTGAAAACAAAAATATCTTATTATACACTTCCAAAGGAATTTAACAGTTCTCTTCAATGAAATGTATGAATATTTTTATTTGTTATCTTCGTTTTATTAACCACTTAGTTGAGTTTAAATACATAAAGCGTGTAAAACTAATCAAAAAATTATAAACGACCAACTAAATTTAACTACGAGTCCCGTTCTAAAATTTTTTCCTAAAAATTATTCGAGTAAATTTGTATTAAGTAACAATTTGAGTCAAGCACTAAATAAATTTTTTAAATAATTGTTTTTTTAAATAGATTCTGGTAAGGGAACAATAATGTATGTTTTTAGTTAGTAATGACATCCTGAAGAAGAAAATTGTATTTTTCGAAACCGGTAGATGTATTTAAACTCAATTAAGTGATTAATAAAACAAAGATAACAAATAAAAATATGAATTTTAACCACAAATTTAATATTGCTAATTTTAAAAGTAAATGGATGAATGTCCAATTATATTTTCATTTGTGCAGAATACATTTTAGAGTACTTCCTGATTTTATTATATAAGATTTTTTTTTTAAATAGGTACACAAGAAAATATAGATAAAATTACGCGTCATTGTGTTCGCTATTCTTCGCGCCGCGCAATAAGACGATGGCTCTATGAGTTGGGCCGCACCCCGTCTTATTCATAATCATTACCTCAAATTATCAGTTATTATACTGCAAAGCCAATAAAACTATCTACGACTAAGGTTTTAAGGTCACTTACTTGATATTTTTTTCGTTGTAAAACTTGATTGTTGGATGATGATGTACCATAATTATAATAACTATAATAACTGTAATAAATGCTCGAAAAAAGTAATTCAGAAAGAATCCTAAATGCTTTTTTCTTAGATTGTATGGATAGATACTATTCTAAAAGCATGTTAAATGTAAATAAAATTTTAATATGTACATACAGCGGAAATCGTTTATCATGAAACCACGGGATCGTAATGTTTCTTCACGCCAAATGAATTTCAGTTTTAAAAAATGACAAATGCCGACCAGGTCGATAGAAAGCTAAGTCATGAAGTCATAAACAGTAAGTAATTCAGTGACGACGCGATTGAGAGATAATTTGGGTAAGGTTTAAAATGGTGTGTGGCAAGCGGCATCCATATTTATTAACAGGGTTGTAACTAGTCAGAAGGGTGAGTTATAAAACAGCTTAGTGAGAATGTGGCAGACGATGCGAAATTTTTTCATTTTAAGCGTTTTTTGTTTTTATGTTAAAAGATAAAAAAATATTAAATCACAGTGTTTCCTGAGGATCAAAATATTTTTCGTATTAACCGATTTTGATTTTTTTTTATATTTTCGTAGAAAGCAATCACTTTGTAGTTTGACATATTAGATTAAATAAAATAACTATCGCTTTGTATAAAACCACTAAATTTATTATACGTCAACCGGTTTCGCTTATCTCAAGCTTCATCAGGACGTATTTAAAACTAATCATAAATACAAAAAAGGTGCACTTGTATATATATAAAGAGGGAGATATAATATACAATTATATGCAAGAGAGAGACATAATACAGATAGACGGAACATTAATGGAGGGGAAATAATATGTGGCTAATGGATAAATTAATTTGATTATTAAGAATTGGCGTACTACTATTTACTGCCTTTTTTATTTCAATGGCTTCTAGATTGTCCAACCGGAGGCCAAACCCGTTTTTATGGAGGATATTGAGGAATATTCTCCATAAAATAATTTAAAAGCCCTTGGAATAAAAAAGATAGTAATCTTAAACGTTTTTCAGTATGTACATGTTAACTTCCAGTCTTGTAAAGAACTTTTTATGTCACTGGAACAATGTATACATCTATAAAAGTCTCAATTTTTTTTAAAAGATTTTTGTTTTTTACCCGATCCGATATAAATGAGACTCAGTGACGACTTTGCATTGGGTCCCATGTTAGATAGGCAAAAGGTTCACGCCCAACAATGCATTTGATATCGATTCATTATCAATGATAACGAGAACTAATAATGTTTAAAATGCATCACAGCAAGAAATGAAATTACAATATATGTTATGATTAAAATGTCGGCTAGGAACCAGACTATCGTCGTAAAACTAAAATCGCCGTAAAGCGAAACAATAATTTTTTCAGCTGCGAGTGCATATGAATACCTAAAAACACAATTGTCTTTTTCATGAAAGTGTGAATATTATAAGAATCAGAAGATTTATTTAATTCGGACAGCAACAATAAACCTGCACATAAGGGAATTCATGGAAATGAATATGCTGATAAACCAAACTAGAAGGCCTCTCTTTCCAGAGTTTTCCCTCATCAATTCCATATCCCTACGTATGACAGACTTAATATTGTAAAAAACGTACGAATTCTATCTGGACTGCACAATGGATGGATACAAATTATCATAAAGGTTTTAAATAATAAAATAATCGGTTTTAAATAATTCAAAGATCTATCCCTGGTTCTCCAAAAAGAAGTCTCCAAAAGAACAAAATCAAATATCTCTAAAATTAGAATTAGGCATTGCCAGGTACCCTTACATTTATTCAGATTGAACATAATAGAATCCCCAATGTGTGAGTGTGGTGCCGAGGAGGAAACCCTTGACCATATCTTTTTTGCCTGTCCATTGTGGATCATAGGTTTTTTTACAGTAATCTCGTCAATGGTAATTTTCAACTCCCGGTTAACTTGTGTCATCTTCTTTCCCTTAACTCGCCACATTTAATCTATATAATAGCAAATTTTTTGAACGACAATGGTATTGACTTGTAATATAATATTTCCTATTCTATGATACTGTTATACTTTTTTCTATAAAATAAAGTTTTAACTTGATTAATGGCACAAGTCACTCTTGAAGGGTGGATTGCCTATTTAAAAGAAAAATAAAAAGAAGAATATTATAGGAGACAATACACCATTTCATTTATCTTTTATTAAAAAATTGTATAATATTATTATGTTGTGATGTTTGAATCTATGTTTGAATCAAAGCGTGCGCATAAAAAATATTTTGTTTAATTTTAAGGACCAATAATTTTTGTACGCGGGTGGAGAATATAAGAAATACATTACCATACCAATATAAGGGTACCGCTAGGGTCTTGGTTGGCCACATTACTGATGACGATATATTAAGACGCATAAATAAGTCAAGAGCACTAATAATAACTCACAAGGAAAGCTACACACTTCGGACTCATTCGCACCTTCCGTTTCGCATTGCCATTTTTTCCATTTTCAGTGGAGCCCAATTTTTCGGTTACACAGCACTTACATAGGCATGCACTTACATATTCCGCAAGAAAGAATGAATCATTTAAGACAAGGCTAAATAACCTAATAAATCTAACCTAAATAACAAAATGACGTAAACTCAAAATGCTGATGATTCACGACGCAGTACGACCTTGGCCAAAAACAAGGTCAGCGACTCGCAAACCCAGTAATAAAACCAGTTAAAACATTGTCCACTGGGATTTGCAATCCGTCTCTCGGACGGGCACGTGGGTTTAAAAATAACACGTGAGATAATAAATTTGATTGCGCAGAAAAATATGCGCACTGTGACAGGCGCAGGACACTTCAAGTATCCTCGCGCGTCAAAAGTGCATACAGTGGTGAAAGTGGAACTGAAAATAAAATGGAAAAACATGTGTAATCTTGATAATATAATTTCTTTAGGAGTGGTTCTTTTTTGTCGCAGTCAACGTTCCGGATAATATTTCAGTAGCTATAGATAATCTAATGAAAATAGATAATTATAGTTATTACTCGATAATAATTAATTTCTTATCACATAAGTTTTCATTTTTACTACTGTCACTTATCGTTGAAAAGTGATATTTATAGTATTATATTTTTTGATAAAACTTTGCGTATTGCTTACTCTTAAATTGGGAATTAATTAATATATACTGCTACAATAGAAGACAAAATTTTGTAAGAAAAAGTATGGAGTTAGGGATTATATGTAATTTAATATTCGATGTGAATACAAACTTGTGTAGAGAGATATATAGTACCATTAATTAATTTACATTGCATTTAAATAAAGTACACTGTACGTACAGGGTGAATATTATGTTCTAGGCCGATGTTGTTTGTTAATAACTAGGAAATAAAATACAATTATAAAATTTGGTTTTTATTTATTAATTATTTGGTTTATTACAATTATTTATAGAATATGACATATATGCTGCTTTTGGCAGCGGTACAAATGCGTGCTCTTTTAATCATATTTTTCATAACATTCTCGCACACTTCGCGTGTTTCAGATCCAATCGACCTAATTCGGCCACCAAGTACTTTTCCAACATGTGACGATAGCGATCACCATTAATGGTTACAGCATTACCATTATTATTTATATATAATGTTTTTGAGGCGTTAAATACTCCATATTAAATTGTAATCAACTACACTCTAAGACTACCAAATGCGAATTGACAAATGTTTGCTAAACCAAAATGGCAGTCAAAGAAAATCGGCCTGGAACATAATATTCACCCTGTATGAATAAGAAGAGAATGGTAAAGAAAATAAATAAGATGAGTATTGTAAAGAGACAAGAAGAACAGAGAACCCAGCACTGTAAAAGTGATCGTGAATGTAAGTCAAGAATGGTATCCCCGGAAAGAACATTGTGGCGATCTATACTCTTTGAAATAACTTGACTAGTGAATCTCTAGAGATAAAATAGATATTTATATGATGGATTTATTAATATTATTTTAATTACGTGTTATACATTTTTATAGAAGTGTTTTAAATCATACGAATGAAACACTTAGATATATAAAGAATTCATTGATGATTGAAATACAATTAAAAATTGTAGCTCGTTATATTTATGTATAATTATTAACTATACACGTTTTTGTTTTATTTCAGAAAAAATCTAAGAATGTACATAATCAAATATTTTGTTGCTCAAATCACATTCGACAAAAATATCGAACTGTTTGTATTATGATGAATGGTAAATGAAAACTGGTCTGACTACTAAAATAAAATCATGTTATTATTAAACACTAATTAAATGTACTAATTGGAAAGATATAAAATTAATTTTATCGAAAAATATTGTTGTTGCGCCACCGGGATTCGAACCTGGATCTCTTTCCAAACCGGGGAAGGTGCATTATCCGACTATGCTATAGCAACATTATTTTTGACGACAAATTTTTGAACCTATATGTTACACTTTTTCAAATTAATACATCTATCGTTCCATTATTATAACGTACTTTGAAAAACAGACTAATTACATTTTATTTCATATTATCTTAGTAATACATCACTTTTGATTTATGTATTGATGATTTTTCTGTTTTATAATTAATAGTAAATAATAATACGTATTAAAATTATAAGCTTATTGGTCCATTCGACCCATACAAACGCGCACCAAAAGCACGTCCGCTCGTCAACGCTCTAATACGGGCAGAAATAACTTTCTCCCTCTTCCGGAGAGAGGCGAAACATTTTCGAATGTAAAAAATAAGTATTCCGCGCGCGAGTCCGCACCTTAATCCATAGACAATCGCATCTTAATCCATAGACAATCGCGTCTTAATCCGTAGAGGCCGCGCCGGCGAGCCCGGGAGGAAGCACTAGAGGAAACATCTCGCGAGGGCCCCGGGGGGAGGGTTGGGGTACAAGAAGTGGATATATCTTTGTAAGAGTGCAGGGGGGGGGGGATTTCTCGGCCGGTGGTCCTTCGTGTGTGGTCGGGCGCGCCCGAGAGCTTCACGCGATCGAATTTTCCTAATCACTCCGGGGAACAGATCGCGGCTGTGTCCGGTCGAGACGGCGGTCCGGTGCTAGGGGGCGAGTGTCACCGCGCCCGCTAATCTCACCAACTCGGAAGCGTGTAAGCGGAAATTGGAAACGAGAGTTACCGGAAGTCGCCATTATTGATTTGTTTGCTACATCTCGACGATAATTATATTCACACAAATTTTTCAGTTCATGAATTTATATAACTACACTTAGATTCATGTATAATATAAACAGACGGTAAAGCAAAACATGAAAAAGAATTTAATATTATAATTGTGTGACATGACAATGCGAGTAAGTGTAAAAGACCTCTTATTACAAGCAATTATTTAAATGTCGGCATCGCTGGGCTTTGTCTGCGCTAATGTCCCGTGTCCACAGGTGAGATTGTTACGAGACAATCTCCGAGATAGATAGATGGATAGATCCTCTGGAAAAAACGACCTTCCCAGTTCACCCTGTACACGCAGAAGATTCTCGCCACCCTTTACGCGTCGTGTACATCAAATATCAATCCATTGATCAATTATGTTCCGTTCGCCAGTTGGGTGAATTCGAATCTCGTTCGTGCACATATCTAGAATGTGTTGCAACTCAAATAGAATTTGCTATGCAGGAATGGATTTTAGGTAAATTTATGTATATTTTTGTATGTTTTTATTTGTAACCTATGATTTGTTAATTCAGTTAATAAAATCAAATGTGTACACACTAGCTGCTGACGAACTAGGCACATGACTATGTTTGATAGCATTTAATATTGTAAATATAAATAAAATTACATTTAGGTATAATAGGTTCAGTACATTTTATACCCAGAACCAAATTAATGCCATTATTTAGAACAAAACATAACAGTTATTTTCTTTGAAAAAATTTATCAACCGGTTCGCTAAACTGCCTTTACACCCCCTCCCCCGAAAATAGCAAATTAATGTATGGTTATTACACCCGGTCATATTAAGTGAAGGGAATTTCAAAAGAATGACACTAAGTACATAGTTATAATATTTCAGGTGCGATATTATTGAATATTTTGAATTATTTGAATAATTTTGTGCTGAACGTATTTATACGTTCCTATTATAACAACCGGTTCGCGCGAACGGTTGCGAACCCACAAGCAGACAGAGAATTCTATGAACAGAATCAAATATCTGAATTAAGGATGATCTTCTTAATAAGTCTCTCATTTTATTTCCGCCATAATTTTACTTGAATTAAATATTAATTTTGTATTACTGAATTGGTAATACTTGTCATAAATGGCCGAGGTAAGAATTAAAATAAAGAAAGCGTATAATGAACGTGGTGTAAAATTAAGCAAAGCGAATGATGAATGGATCTGTCAAGACAGAATTATTGTCCAGAGCTCTGCTTCTGGGTCGCCCTACTGCGCAGCGGCGTGACGTCATAAATTGTCAAAATAATTCACAATTAAATAATATTTTTCATATTTGTTATATAAATAAGTAATAATAAAATGTTCATGATAAATATTATAATACTGGATCAAATCCGGTTTGACAGAATTTTTTTTTAAGTACCTACGATGGATACAAAAATCTCAGTTGAAGTTTGAAGAAATATTCTTTTTATATGCAGCCAAGTGAAAAGTTCCAGATGATTATACAAGTATAATTATTTTATCCGAAATGCTCGTGCTTGTAGCTTATATGCGTTGTTAAAATTATGACTAACGTGCAAATGGAATTATTTTAATGTTGATATGACAATCACTTGCGTAATATTGTGAGACCGAAGATTCCCTTGAATGTAGCACCCGCTCTAGTTTTTACACACAAGTTGCCACCCCGTAACATGTGACAAAGTATTGTCCATCTAAAAGTAGATTCAAAAAAATATATACATATTTTTTAAACCATATTGAAGAAATTAGCGGCTTCCTATGATACTTTTGCCATATCATTAACAACTAGATTGAGAAAGTGGCTACAGCACAGAACATGAATTACGATTAATTGGTTATTTAACTTATGAATATTTTGTCACATTCATAGCCAAAATGTCGCCCTTTAGATTTGCCGCCCCGGATAAATGTCCGGGTTGTCACCCCCTAGAGCGGGCCCTGTTATATGTTCCTAATAAAACAATGAAGAAGATTTTTTAACTATTTCCATATGAACCTCAAAAAAGGGTAATCTCAAAAATATGTAAACTCAAAATTAGTCTGTTGTATTCAATGTTCCCTCTATGCTTGGATCACGGTGTGCTCATAAAAAAATTTTTGTGCAATTTTAAGGACCAATTTGTGCGCTGAGGGAGAAAATAAGAAAAACATCATAAATTTATAAGTCATTTTGCAGTGGTATATAGAAAGTAGTAGGAAGAAAGAGATTATCTTTACTGTGTAACGTCAGAAAGTGGTTCAATATTCAACATGTTGGTGATCTTATACAGGATAAATCAACCTTCAATAGAAGGTAACACGTGAAGAAGTAGTTTTGTTAAAAATTGTGTGCGCGCTATATTTTTTTGTGTGCACTATGATACCAGATCGTGTGGGCGTGAACACCCGCACACCTTAACCTTTCACTTGCCAACTCTATTAGAAATTGAAGACACCACATAAGGTAAGGATCTTGACTTCTCTATCAAAAGCTGGGACCTGTTGTCTACAGATAGCAAAATGATTTAAAAATATGACTTTAATCCCTGCAAGTTTGTAATATCCAAACGCTTATAGCTTGGTGTAACATACAAAATTTGGCGTGTTAAAGTGTTCATGGCATTTAAAAGGTTAAAGGGAGCACTGGTTGTGTTTTGTATGTAGAGTATACTGACATAACATTTACCCTCAAATCTCCGTACCGTACAATACCACCAGCAGTCTTATTATGCAGCAGCAGCAGATTATTCTGTCTATTTCGCCTTCTAAATAAATAAAAATAAAATATATTTGGACATAATTTCGTCTAGGGTACGATGTTAATCTACGGGCGAACATAAATATGGCCAGATATGTTATTACGTCCGACGTGAAAAAGTTTCCTTACGAGTTCATTAAATACATCCTTGTCCCGAACAGTAGTTGGCTCTGGGCATAGTTTATCTCCGACGAAGGCTTTTTGTTAAGGTCTAATCGGTGGCCGCAATTCCGGGCCATAATGTTTGTGGTCAGAACAAGTCGGAAACTATTTTACTGCCCGCAATGTTGTAATATTAAACTGTAATGTAATACGTGTTCTACCGAATAAACATTTTTATCGCTGGCGAGTCCACGGTGGTCGAGGCTCGACACGCTTGGGATTTAGTCATTCCGTCTTTAAATTGGTCCGGACAAAATAATAGGTTATTATATGGTGATGTCAACAGACCTGATGATGAGGGTTTTCGTATAAAAATGACTATTTTAGAAGATGGAAGATATTCAAAATCATCAATTAATTTTTCTTAAAAGTAGTTAGTTAGTGATTTAACTAAAATATTTTCTATAAATAATATGACAAAACACTTTATTGAAACCACTATGTATTAATAAATCAACATGTTTCGATACCTACGGTATCTTCTTCAGGAAACAATGTATACGGGTTTACAGTTAGATAAATTTGAAATTTTAGAAGTATGAAAAAGTGTTAATAGCAAGCTAAATATTATAAATAACCAAATCCTTTTCGTAAATAGTCACTTTTTATTTATTTTTTCATAGTAGTTCCTCACCACTTATAATCGATAATTTTGTTTTAATCTATCCTTGTATTTTTAATTTTAATTTGCATTGAATCTGTAGAAGATACCATAAGTATCGAAACATGTTGATTTACCAATAAATAGTGGTGTTATTATTTATATATAATATGTGGCCACAAAGTAGTTTTGCTAATATTGAAGAAGTCAAATATTTTCCTTATAAAAAGATAGTTTGGGAACTTTATCCAATATTAAAGCCAAAACACTAATTAAATATCAAATATAACGTAATTATTTCTACGGTTTGCAATCTGTTCAAATACATGTATTTGATTAGTTCGACATCAACTGAACGCTTGATATTAAGTATTTTCAGTAAATAATGTCATGTATTAAATAAATAAATATACATACATTAAATAAAATGCTCGTTGCTTTCATGCAATCTCCATTTGAATAAGTATAGATAATCACTTTTAAATAACTATAGCTTTTCCCGTCTTTTTACATGAGCGCCTTCGTATCTTCTCTCTGCTCTTGTCTTTTCTATAAATATGGTCTATAAACACCTACATGCTATGCAGGATTTACAAATTATAGGGTATAATCGAAAGTATTAAATTATACATAAATCAAATTAAATGTATCAATTAGAAAGATATATATACAGATAAAATCCATTTATCGAAATAACATTTTGGCTGCCACCGGATAAGAAAAGTTTCTGGTTCGAATCCCGGTGGCAGCCAAAATATTTATTCGATAAATTGATTTTATCTGTATGTATATCTTTCTAATTGATACATTCAATTTGTTTTGAAATAACCACAGAACTTTGTTCTGACAAAACTACAACATCACAATAATAATGTGTTCTCTTTAAAAATATATACTTAAATCACTTGAATAAACTCTACACAATACTTATGTGTTTTATAAAATATGTTAATAAAACACAAAATATAAATCACTTATAAAAGTCGAAAAAAAAACTATGTATCGAAATATATATTAAACACCAAGCTTTGAATTTATTGTCAGAAGACTGCTTTTCCAATTACGCCATAGTAATCATATAACATATCTTATTTTAAAGAGAAAACATTATTATTTGTGACGTTGAAATTTTTTCAGAACATAGATCTGTAATATTTTAATACAAATGAAATCTATCAATAAGAAATATATACATGCAGATAAACTCAATTTATCGAGAAAATATTTTAACTGCAGCCAGGATTTGAAGCAAGATCTGTTCCTATCCGAGGATATTTAAAAATATTTTACGATAAATTGAGTTTATCTGTACGTATATCTTTCTAATTGATGCATTTAATTTGTATTAATATAAAATATCGCTTGACTTTGATCTATCTATACATTTTAATTTTTTAGTGAGACATCTATTTTTTCCATTAGAACCAACCATATTTTATTGCAATTTTTCTTAAACACCTATAAGTAAAATCTGCTAGATTACACCGTATTCTCCAGGTTCATTGTATTAAAACAGAAAAAAATAACACAACTAATTACATAAATTTTTAAATAATAACACATTTAATTGTGATTAATGTTTTTTCAGAAAATAATTCCTTGATAATTAAAACAAATTAATAGATTCTTTATAATCTGTTATAGCAAAATATCCTAATCACACAATGTTTTGCCCCGCACACGGATTTAACTTCTGCCTCGAAACACGCGTAAAGGAGTGTACAGAATTGAATGCGGAACAAATTACGATTCCTGGCTTTTTGTATTCTGTACGCAGAGCGGACCAACTGCATGGATACATTAACATTTCTATAGCCTTGTGCCAGTATTAAGTGCGTATATTATTCATTTTGTAGATACATTAAAACAACCCAAGTACACCATGTAGTAATATGAATGGTGTTCTTCAGTGTACTTCAACATCACATTTATAAATTCAATATTCAACATTTAATATATGACACAAAAAATATCTTAAACTTTCGCATATAGCATATTTTATAGTTGGGTAAATATATTTTTCCTTAAATTTTTGTATTTGTGTATCTTTTTTCCCAACGTCCTGTTCTCGAATCGCCAGTAAGGTTAATTATCGTAATTGACACACCCTGCAGAGCATAGCCTGGAACTAGATTAATTGTGTTCTAATCTTGTGGAGGGTTTAGAGAAAATATAAGTAAATATTTTTTTTATATATGTACATACTTCCCAAGTTCTGATCTGATCTATTTCTCAACGTTTTTTATATTTTGTTAATTTTCACATTGTATTATTATATATATATATATATATATATATATATATATATATATATATATATTTATTAGTTGTAAACGATCACAACTTAACAATAAGAATGTGTTCTCCCAATAATAGTAAACAATTTTTTTCATCTAGTAGTACGAATGGAAAAAAAAAGCAGTAGGAAAGAAATGAATTTTTTTAAATAATTTGACAGTACAATCCATACAGTATTTTGCGAGTACAGATTTTAAAAAGAGTACGGTTCACGAAAAAAGAGTACAAAACTTCTTAAAGGAGTACGTTTGGTCACCTTAGTATATATAGTTTGTAAATTTAATATTAGTCTGCTCATATGAGCATACATATCTACTAGAAGTTATCATTCTTATTTACGTATATTGTGTAATAAAAAATAAAATAAAACTTGTCGCGTGTGTATATAATAATATATTTTTATTAAAATAATGTTTATTATTATAGATAGTGATTGCTTGGGTATAATAATAATTAAAATAATAAGTTTTTAGTGGTAGTTTTTTAATAATATTAGCTTTTACACACACACATATATATACATATATGCATACTGTATATATTCAAATTAAGGTTTCCGCGACCACTAGTATATGGCACTGGTATCTCTTCTAGATTAAATCGTATTTTTTGTAGTTGAAGGGTTTTAGGAAACCTAGGCTGTCAAAACTTTAATGTTGCCTCAAATGTTAAGGTATAACCGTAATTGAGCACGGGGGATATAAATCTTCCACAGTTTACATTTATATTATATATATATATATATATATATATATACACTTGTAGCAAAGAGCTTTATACTGCTTTCGCTGGTTGCGTTTCTGTTAGTGTATTGTGTTCTGCTCTCCCTGGAATTGTACAAGCGTGGATACTAACAAAAAAAAACATTTGACAGTGACACATTGACAGTGCGATGTGATATGTCGAAGTTGCCACTGACGCCACATCCAGAAAGTCATAGATATAGACGGGGAAACGTAATATTTAAATGAATAAAATATAAATATATATATTTATATTTTATTCATTTATTTCATTCTTAACATGGTGCATACATAATCACTCCTATGTATACTCTAATATAAACAAGATTAATGTACTTTTAAAATTAGCAATATTAACTTTGTGGTTAAAATTCATATTTTTTATTTATTATCTTTGTTTTAGTAATCACTGAATTGAGTTTAAATACATCTACCAGTTTCGAAAAATACCATTTTCTTCTTCAGGATGATAAAACGAAGATAATAAATAAAAAATAAGATTAATGTATTTTCTTTTACTAAAACTTATCTTTTACATATCTGGTCAGTTTCACTTTAAATCTATTCAGTTTCTCCTCCTTCCTTATGTTTTCTGGCATTTCATTAAAAATCTTCATCGCACTATACATCATCGATTTCTGAGACTTGGCCTTCTTTCTGAATGGCAGTCTCAGTCTATCCCTTCCTATTGTACAACAATATGTATTGCGTTGGGGGCTGAATGACAGGATTGAGTTACGACTCGAATGACAATTAAAATTAACTTTGTAAAACAAATAATATTATATATATATAGTACATTTAATTTTATTAGAAAATGATAGTAGTTGGATAATATTCACTAATTCGTGTGGATATTAAATGAATATGGGATTAATTCATAATTGTATCATTTGCACACCCTGCTTATAGTAATTTAAGTATCTTTTTTTAATGAAGAGATCTGACTCAGCTTGTCCTTGTTAAATCAACTTCTTAAATTTATTTATTACAATTTATCTTTATAAATTTAAAAAATATCCCATCAACGGGAAGTACGTTTATTAACGTGTACGAGAGCATAAATGTTTGCCTTAGTTATGGCTACGCCTATAAATGCCTCATTAAATGTTTTAATGGTTGCAACTAATAAATGATATACATTAAAATCTGCACGAATAAATTCTTCAGCATTTACACATATCTATCAATAATTTAATTTTGTATAAAAATGATACAAATATATGCGAGAGATGCGCATCGCAAACAGAAATAATTTAAAAATTTGACACGTAATTATTTTATTAATATTTAACAATATTTGAGTATGTCCAAGAACACACGGTTACTGGATTTTTACCTACAAAGGTATTGTTATTAAACAAATTAGGAGAAATTATAAATAGAGACAAAGGTATTTTTATATTATATTAAATGGGAAGATATAGAAAGTATGGGTAATTACAGGACCTGTCTTCGCATGGCTTAAGTGATCACTTTACACAATGTAACGTTCATCATTCCACCCATTAATCAATCTCCATATCTATCAAATTTTTGGAAGTTGTATATATGTAACTATATAGAATCACTTCGAGTATTAGATGCAACTATAGATAGCGACATCTATAGTTTGTTTAATTAATATTTATAAATAATAAGATAAAACACTTTGTTTAAACCATCATTTATATATAAATCAATATTTTTCGATACCTATGGTATCTTCTTCAGGAAACGATGTATACTAAAATTAAAAATACAAGCATATATAAAATCAAAACTATTATGCGTAAGTAAATAGGAACTACTATGAAAATAAATTTTAAATGTGACTATTTGCAAAAAATGTTGTCTTAAATAGTGGTTTAAACGAAGTGTCTTGTCTTATTATTTTTATAATATGTGGCCACAAAGTAATTTTGCCAATATTAAAGAATTAATATTTTGTTTGATGTGATATTTTACAAACCTCGTGCTGTTCTAGGTTATATTCACTTTAAACCATTTTGTTTGATGTGATATTTTACAAACCTCGTGCTGTTCTAGGTTATATTCACTTTAAACCATTTCAAAAAATCCTTTCTTCAGCCTTTTCTTCAATTCTGTTCACGCATTCTTTTCAATTTATTTTGTACCTATCTGAAAAGTTTACGCTTTGAGATCCATACAGTAATTCATTTAATGGTACTCTGAATACGCCACTTGAACTGATTCAATAGTTCGAGAACAAATAATAACCTGTAATCTATTTGTACGTCTTGGCAGGTGTGGTGAGTGTCGGAACTTTACCGATAATTCAAGCTTGATGTCTAATTTTGAAGAAGATTTAATTATACTAAATACGTATCTATTTCTTTAAAAGTATTCTTCTTTATCTTCATCTTTTCATTCATCTTGAATCGGCTGCTCTTATTAATTTGCTCCACTTTGTTCAGTCCTGTTCTGCATCCTTTGTCGCGATAGACCGAAGCTATCCTTGATGGCCGTGGTCTTCAGTCATCTCCTATCGGTCTCGATACTCATTAGGGCACGCATATTTACCGGAAAATCGGTAAAACTCTCAAATTAATGCAGGTTTACCGGTATTTATGAAGGTGTCAAAAATTGAATGTTATGAAATAAAATTGAAAAAAAAAACAAATTGTTACATATTGATATTTATTTTACACAAAGATTTCTTATTATATTATCCACAACGTTATATATTATACATTTTGTTTGGGACATATATCTATGCTTGAACGAAACTGGTGTATTGTGCCTTCCACCTCCCCTCCCCTCTCACCACGCACGACATCGGTCAGTCAAATGGCGACCCTGAACCGGTACGGTAACGAGTGAATTCGCAGTATTACATTAAAGTGAGACGTCGTATTTAATCCATTGCAGTCTGAAGATAAAACCTAAATTTACAGTCCACCTTGGAGGTACCAGAAGATCGGGATTGTGGTGAGTGGAACCTCCTTCCGAATATCCTGTTTCTTTCGGCATCTATGCTTTCAAGCAACACGTATGACGTTATATATTATACATATGAAATAAAACTTCTTTTTCATAAAAATTATTTTTTTTAATTTACAAAAATATAACTTATTATTGTAAAAAAAGTCAGCCAGTATACTCGTACAAAATAATAATACACGTATCTCTATATTAGATATATTTACGAGTTTTATCTTTAATTCTATAAAATCATCGCACTCTATTAGTCATTCGAGGGTTAACGGAATCGGCATCCAAAAATACAGAAAGTAAATTCGGTCCTTGTTCGATGCAAGTGAATATAAGTACATACAAAAAAAAACCATATATAATAGTCCTTTCAATGTATATGTGGCAACCCTGTTATATAGGCAGCGATGCTTCCTTCAACAATGTTTTAATTTAGTTTAGAACACTTATGGTGGTATAATCTGGAATTAAAGTAATTTATAACGTACAAATAATCCCACCAAATAAACAGACAGTGATAAAAACTTACACCAAAAAAAACGCTTACAATTTACACTCGCCGTCAATCCTCATCATCAAAAAATATGATAATAAAGTTGTAATAGCAGATAAGCAATCGGCGTTCTATATTGCTCTCCCTGGAATTGTACGGTGTTCTTACGTATCAACTTTGAAATATATATATATATAGACATTCTTGAAAAATGCGACGCGATATGACCATAAGACAAAGATGAAATCACAGAATAATGGATGCTTAATATACTTGCCAGTCGTAATACGATTTCGGTAATGTATGTTCTTTCTTACGCGTAATAAAGACAATGAATACTTCATTTCAAATTGAATACAAATATATTCACTTACTGTTATTGAATATATAAAAGAGAAAACATTAAAATAATCTTAACCTAGTAGAGATATTAAAAACGTGTCTAATTTTTCTTTACTGGCAAATAATACTACGTCTGAATCCAATGCATTCAGAAAGTCATAGATAAAAGATGAGGAAGCGCAATATTATACATGTATTTATTACATTACATGTATGTATTATACATGTATTGTAGGTTTATGTATTTGTCTGATTATTATTTACCCATTCAAGGGTCAAGGACGGAAACCCATATGTAGATAACGATATTGTTTATGTAAATGCATTCGATAGCTGGTTCCCAGGCTTCCAATTAACAATACGCACACATATGATATATGAACGCACTAACCTTTTTATTTTTGCTGTCTTTCTTGTCCGATATCATTGTTTTTATAGCTGGGTTGTCTTCTTTAGATTTGGACCGACCGAAGCGCGCACTGGTGGTTTATTTGGACAGCTAGACTGATCGAAGCGCGGAATGTAAAAAGAATGACGCATGTCGATTACCGTATTCTTAGCTTTCCGAAAAAAGGGCGGCACTTCTCACACACACACACGCACATGTACATTATTATTAACCAAGAAGCCCAGTGGCGCCAATCGAAGTAACAAGACGCATAAGCATATATAAAAGGCTTATAATAATAAGAATAGTTTCTAAAAATACAAGACATTTTGTAAAATATATGTAAATATATACCTACACTATAATTAAATGTAATGGTTACTTTGAAAACTTACTTCAAACTTAATCCGTTATTACTTTATAACTAAGTTAGATCGTTACCGTTTTGGGATGGAGGAGGGCGAAAAATATTAATGATTGTATTTATTTATTGTTTATTTAAAAATATATATGTGAACGCTATGAACTTATGCATCAACCCAATAAAGTGTATTTTTTGTTCTATCGTAACAACTTCTGCTTTCTCTTTTAGTCGAAATATTAAACCCAAAAAACATGGCTCTGCGCCAGGATACAAGTGCCGCAGGGGACTAATTATAATAATTATTAATCTCGGGGCGGCCCTACTACTAACGGAGGTAATGAATTGTGAGTATGCGGGAAGATCAATGACATCTCAACTGACGGGTTTAGATACTAAATATAGTAACTGTTGTGTGGCCATTCTAGCCGCGGTAGCCACATTATTAAAAGCGGTAGTTAAGCGGGATTAAATTAATGTGCTAAAAAAGCAGCAATGTTTTTGCACGTCTTTAATGTGGGTATTATACAGGCTGAATATTATGTTCCAGGCCGATTTTGTTTGACCGCCATTTTGATTTAGCATATATTTGTCAGTCTGTAGGCAATGCACCATTAATGGTGATCGCTATCGTCACGTGTTGAAAAACTTACTGATGGCTGAAATGGGTCGATTGAGCCTGCAATACGTGTGGTTTTAACAGGATGGTGCCACCTCACACACAGCCCGAGCTACGCTTGAAATTTTGAGAGAATTTTTTTCCGGCCGCATAATGTCGAAAATTAGTAAAATAGACTGGCCTCCTCGATCACCTAATTTGACAGCTTCCGACTATTTTCTGTGAGAGTACTTGAAAGGAAAGATCTACGCCAATGAGCCGACAACAATTTCTATGCTACAGGACAATATTCAAAATGAAATTGCTGAAATAACACGCGAAGTGTGCAAGAATGTTTAAAATATAATATGTCGTATTTCATATATAATTGTAATAAACAAAATAATCAATAAATAAAAACGACATTAAAAAATTGTGTTTCATTACTTAGTTATTTAAAAACAATATCGGCCTGAAACATAATACTCTGTATAATCTTGCGCTTTCCTCAGGAGAATGAATTATGGAACACCGGCTGAGTAATCTTTTAAGACTTAGACGAAAACTATGAAGACAATCATAAATTATAATTAATTTTACTTACAAAAATCTACCTGACATATCGATTTCTTTTGCCTCCATTATAATAAAGTTTCTTTCAATTCTTCATACCGTTTTATTCTCCACGTGTTATAAAAATACATAATATTGAAAATTTTGCTGATCGCAAGATACTTGTACATTTTACTATTGACGGTACGTGAAAATTGTGTGGGAAATTATATCAACAATAGCGAAATTATTTTTCGTAAATTTTTTCTTGGAATTCAGCGCCCCTTTCAACATGCTCACCCGCAGAAACCTACTCCAACTGTTCATCAATAGTTATGCCGACGATTACATCTCATTCATTCCTTCTTTACCAATTCGAACTCAAAAGAAAAAGATTTTATAAAAAGACAATACATTTTTTAGAAATTATAAAATATGTCAAATAAAATAAATGAAAATGTTGATTAAAGAGACCGAAAATGAATCGGAAGTTTTAAAACTATAAATAATATACTATTGAAAGTAACTTCAACTATGTTAAAAGTTTTAATAAAGATAAAAAATATGCTGCTCGAAATACTGTAGCAGTATTCTCGATGTGTATACATATTTAAGTATTTTTATTTGACAATACTCGTGACATCCTGAGGAAAAAAATGGTATTTTTCGAAACCGGTAGATGTATTAAAACTCAATAAGTGGTTAATAAAACAAAGTTAACAAATAAAAATATGAATTTTAACCATAAAGTTAATTTTTCTAATTTCAAAAGTACATATTTAAGTATCTACATGGCGTGCTATTCCATGTTAAATTCTTGGTTTCTATAAGATAAAATTTTTAATTAAAACATTTCGGACAGATTCGAATAGCCAGGGTAACAAATATATCAATAATATTTGATGAAAGCTAGTTAATACTGAAAGCAAAAATTACGTAGAATTAATTCTAGAAATTATTAAAGAGAACACGTTCTTATTGTGAAGTTGTATTTATTCAGAACATAGGTCTGTGATATTTTAAATACTAATTCAATGTATTATTTAGAAAGATGTACATATAAATTCCATTTTACCGAAAATATTGTTGTTACTACAGAGTTTCTAACCTAGATCTCTTCTAATCCGGGGAACATGTATCAACCGATTATGCTGTACCAACACAGTGCTTTGACGACAAATTTTCGAACCTATATGTTACACTATTTTATGTATGTAGGTGCTTACGCTTGTAAGACTATTTAGAAAAATGTGCGACTTTCAAAAGGGTAGAATAATACACATGTATGTACTTTTTTCATTGACACTAAAAATATATCATGAATCTAATATTCGTGTCCGCGATTTCGCACGCTTCCCTCACAACATGTCACGTCTGTGTGAAACTTCACACGGCGCATGACCCCAACAATAATTGCAACATGATCCTGCACCTAGAGAGCCAGAGCTTGCAATACCGTAAATATTTTTTCCCATACGAATGCCACACAGGGCGTCATTTCTGTTTAATTACAAAAATAAACTAGGAGTTTAAAAATATATTTAAATCTAATATTTCATGGTCTATTAGGACACTCTCTTAAGGTTTGCGCGCCATTGCATGTTGTATCTGGATCTTAATCTGGATGGGTGGCCCGGGGTCCTCTGTTTCCTGTATGGAAGATTATTATCACAAGGTTACTTAAAACATAATAGTTAGATTGGAATAACTTGGGTTATTAAATACATTTCCTAAATATATTTACTTCTTGTTATTTTTTTCTTCAGCTGTGATGCAATTTATGCCAATTTTTATGATCCTTTCTTAATCTTACTTATTATATTAACATCAGGTTTACATTATTTCCTTATTTACTCATTTTTACTCTGTTATAAATAGATTTGCCACATATACGTCTAAGCGATCACATTTCTAACGCATTCAGTCTACTTTCGTCCCTCTTCTGCCAGCTCCAGGCCTCACTTCCATTCATTCATGTCGGTACCAGGACTCAATTGTGCAACTGGACATTTTGTCTGTATGGTAAATCGATCTACATGTGATTATAGTTTTCTTATGGCATCAATGGTATTTCTCTTAACTTGCTAGATTTTAACACCGATAAAAACCGATCATAATTAAATAATTATAATTATTACCTAGCTACCTACATACAACTTAAATCCCCCTATTATTTTAATTCCAAATTAATACAGCAGCATTCCAATTATCCAGTTTATTCAAACATCGGACAGTAAATTACTTTGTTTACTATTTTGAAAAAAAAATCCCTTCAGAAAAAAGATTTGAGATTTTCCGTAAATATAAAGTAGATTGCTTTCAAATAAAGGAATAACAGATGAAGGCTTCCTGGTGCGAATCCGGGTTTTAACAAAAATATTTTTTCGATAAATTGATTTTATCTGTATATCTTTCTTATTGATACATTTAACTTGTATTAACGTATTAGATTTACCTGCTTTAGGGCTTTATTTAGAGGTAAGTTTTTAAATTTTTCATATTGTAATCTTAGTACATATGTTTCTAGCTACATGGTAAATACAAATGCGCAGCTGGTCTCCCTCGTCTACCTCGGACCGAATCTTTTCACAAAATCACGTTGAATTTTGATCGTTTGATAAACATATTTCAGTGCGGGCGACCACCCATCTGGAACTAGTTCGCGGTATCACTTCACACTTGGCAGTCGTTCCCGTCAGCGTTTTACATTTTCTGACGTTTGTGTTGTTTTCGTACGATCGCTCACTTAATCACGTTCTAACACACGCTGATAACAACGGAATGAAGGACATTTGAGATGACACATTGAGTGGTGATCTCTCGCAATGCTGTGTTCTGATTTTTAGCACGTTTACTAGAAAATTGTATCAAGATTACGTAGGTGCCGACCGTTCTCTGCTCCTTCTGACTGATAAACATCTAAACACAGCCTAGGGTTGGGAAAAATTATTTTGCTGTTTTAAAAATAATATTATATAATTTTATGTAAATAAGTACACTGGCCCTCACCATAGTTATTCTACCATGAGAGTACCGATCGCGAACAATGTACGCGGTGAGAGAACGAGAAAATATGTTGTGTCAAGAATTTTAAAAAAAAATCAGTAAAGAATTATTAAAGATTATGGAAAATAAAGTGACATCAGTGAACGCACTCAAATATAAAGTCAAATACATTCTTATCTGATTATTTGATTTCTTTAATGTATTACATTTAAAAAAAAAAATAGCTGATAACATTTTAGTTTACTTTAATTGACCATGTTAATTACATAATTAAAGGGCAATAAAGATCTAATAATTATTTTTTTAAATGTACTAAATATGACATATGGTATCATTTTACAGGTTTATAAATAGACATCTTGTTTTTTCCACTAGTTCTACGTCCTTCTATATCAGCCCTGATGATGATCCCTGTTATGGGATCCGTAACTTCAGCCAGAAAGATAAGTAATACACGGCAGATTAGCCCAGAAAACTCTACATAAAAGATTCTTAAACAATGTTATCATCTTATAAATTAATTAGTCTTTTTTAAAATTAGATATATTCTTAATGTTTTAATTGTTTAATTTTTAACAAATTTTCTTTATTAATAACTTTATCTCTTATCTTTAACTTTTGTTTATTCGAATAATTTTTTAAAAAATTATTATTTTTCTATTTTAAATTACTTGTGTTTTTTAAAATCAATTTACTTCAATAAAAATTCCAGTGGCGGTCGGTGACTTTTTGTAGAAGGCATGTTGGATAACAAGTTCATACCTACCATCAAATGTACAAATATAACACATAATCGAAGGATATTCAATGTTTCAATAATTCGATTTCAAGTATTCAAACCAAACCGTCAAAAATGCGTCACACAAACAAATTTCTCAAAACAATCCGCTATGCTATTTTGTGCATTATACCCAATAGCATTAAAGTCGTTTTTTGTACGTTGGATGCTGTTAACGAATGCGTGTACAGTATTCGAAGACCTTGACCGGTAGAACTGAATGTCGAATACTTTCAAACTTTGTCGATACAGAACGAATGATAGAATCCACTATTGCTGGTATCTTTGGAAAAAAGCTTTGGACATTTTGTTTCTAGTCGAAAACAGCACTGCTGCAAATAAATTCGTTTTTTAGAGAGCACGGCTCGCGCACGGAGCGAGTCGAACTACATATACATTCTCAACTTTCAAACATCTATGAATCGTGTGAATACATATATACCAGCAACAGTGGATTCTGTCATTCGTTCTGTAACCACAAAGTTTGAAAGTATTCGACATTCAGTTCTACCGGTCAAGGTCTTCGAATACTGTACACGCATTCGTTAACAGCATCCAACGTATATATATATATATATATATATATATATATATATATACACAATTCTACCTATACCGCAATACATGTATGTATTATAATATATAAACATCTTTTAGATGATACCTACTTTTTTAATCAGATCTTTAGATATCTCAGTTAATAAAAATGATAATTTATTATTTTATTTCCGATATTATTGTACGTTATTTCTCTTTTAAAACAAAAACATATTTAAGGTAGTGATGATTTAGAATATTCTAAAGAATATTCAATAAATCATGTGAATGTGGAATGGCTCTTCAAATGATTCAGTATTAAAATTCAAAGGCTTTGTCATTGCAATTAAATGTTTTTAATGCTAGATGTCCATCCCCACTCGTTTCAACTTCAGACGGCTGACCCGTTACGTTCGGTTATGGAATGACTTGCCATCTTTTGTGTTATCTCCGAGTTGGTGAAAGAATTAGTCTGATTTAAACCAGTGAAATATTAACGGTTATAAAAAAGTTCACCGATACTTAGAGAAAATATAATATAATAGTTACCAACTCATAAATTAGTTGCCACTGGGTGTCAGAATGACTATACTATTACACGTGGCTGGTAGTATACATATATTTAATAAGTATATTGAACCTATTCGCGCATGGTGAGTCTTAAGTTAAATAAATGAGGCAATCTAAAACACATTATTTTTATTGATTCTCAATTGTATTTACATTTGTAATTTCAAAAAAAAAAAAAACAATTTAAACAACTTATAAGTATTTAAGAAATTAATAAGAAAAAAAAAACTTTACTGAATACAAGGTATAATACAGTAGTAACCTAGTTATCTGGACTAATCTAGGATGTAGATAACGAGTTGTATCCATATTACAAAAACTGAATAATAAAGGATAAAAAAGTATTTTAATTGAATACACGTTTATTCAGATGTACATAGATATATATGTAATTCATATTTTTGTGAAAAAGTAACCGAACAATGTACGTTAATAACAAAATAAAACAAAGGGTGGTCTTCTTTTAGAGCCAAAATATGTAGATACATTCAAGTGTATATATTTTAAAAACATAATATATATTATTAAGGGAATTCTGCAAATCGGTTTACTCAAAGGTATTTGAGATTCTGTAAAAATAATGTAGATGGCTTTCAAATAATGGAACGACAGGTGTATTTATTTGAAAAAATGTAACATATAGTTTCGAAAATTTGTCAAGAAAAATACTGGCGTTATAGCACAAAGGTAGTGCACTTCCCGGATTGGAAATGAAGATCCAGGTTCGAATCCCGGTGACGCTAAAACAATATTTTTCGACAAAATTGATTTTATATGTATATATTTATAATTAATACATTAATTTAGTATTTCATAATATATATATTTTTATTTGTTATCTTTGTTTTATTAACCGCTTAATTGAGTTTAAATACATCTACCCGTTTCGAAAAATACCATTTTCTTCTTCAGGATGTCATAAGTAACTAAAAACATATTTTATTGTTTCTTTACCAGAATCTATTTTTAAAAAAACAACAATTATATAAAAAATAATATAAAAATGATAATAATGATTATTGGCGTAGGATTTTATACATAAATAACTTTTCGAATCAAATATCTAAACACCTACCACGAAACATTAGACCGGCATTTTATATAAATAATAATATAGGAAATTTACTCATAGATCTAAAGACAAAGATGACAAATTTAACAATTCCAGTGTCTATAAACTTAGTTTCAAGGATTGTGCTGCATTTTATATTGCTAAAACGGGTAGAAATTTTAATTTAAGAGTAAGGGAGCATTTTAGATATTTGAACAATAGTGGGTTTTCAGAATTTTCTAATCATTTAATAGAAAATGGTCATTTTTTTTTAAAAATAATTGTTGTTTTTTAAAAATAGATTCTGGTAAAGAAACGATAATATATGTTTTTAGTTAGTTATGACACCGTGAAGAAAAAAATGGTATTTTTCGAAACCGGTAGATGTATTTATACTCTATTCAGTGGTTAATAAAACAAAGATAACAAATAAAAATATTTTTAAATGTATTTTCTTTACAGTTTCTTCTAAAGTTATTTTATCGTCTTGAGCATGATTAAGTTTGTACGTTCAAGATACTTTTGATCATTGCATGGTTTGATGATAAATAACGGGAATCGATCATCATCGATACAAATGATAAAGGTGTGAGTGCCAATATAATTCCGACTCGCACTGAATTACTTATCAGTGGCAGGTATGCATTATGGCGAGTCCAGTCCCAGCGAGCGAGTAAGTCATTATTCGAAGTGCAGCTACCCAAAGACCCAACAAGAAGTATCGAATTGGCCTCACGAAGAAGCAGAAGTGCCAATTAACATGGTCATATTAGCGGGCACGCAATCGGCAATTCAATATGAACTTAAGCATCTTTATAAAGAAATCCAACTAATTGGCCGACTGCAACCGGCGCTAATGATTCATAACTAACTGAAAATACCTTACTTTCTGTTTTATATTATTGTAACGAACCATTTGGTATTTTTGAAATTAATAAAAAATGTAATGTTTTATGATTATTGTCTTCGAAACGATCATCAAGTTTTACTTTTTTCATTATTAATTTCGAAAAAATTCTGAGACTCGGTGTTTAAATCTGTCTCCTATATGATCTGAATTATTTCTCTATAATATTCTAAGAAGTATCTACACATAAGATACTTCTTTTTCTTTTTATTACTGATTTTTTTTTTGTAAAATCCGTAATGCCTGAACTAATTGAAAAATTCCATGTTTTACCGCAGCCAGGAGGATGGGAACACTAGAACCAATGGGAAAGTCTCCTTAACCGTGACAATTAAAAAGTCATCAGCGGCCGCCATATTTCAGGGATGTTTCGAGCCTCGCTTCCTAGACCCACCCACAGAGTTATTGTTATTACGAGACCGTCGCGTTCCACAAGAAAGGAAACCGATAATATTTGTTAATGTTCTTCTGAGAATGTCTTATTACGTTTTAATACATCCCCACGTAATAATATCAATATCAATTACACGTAACGTATCGCCGTAAAACAAAAATATATCGCGTAAAACAAATTAACGTATTACTAACATGTTTGACTTCAAATTTTACAACTGTTTAATATCATACTTAAATTTTATTTCGTTTATAATGATCATAATCAATTATCGAATTTAATCGTCATGTCGACCCCTCAGAATAACAAGGTTCCATCTGACACTGACACTGTTTTGAGATAATGAGCTCAAAAGTGTTGATTGAACTTCAACATATATTCATGTATATTTTGTTTTGAGTATGCAAATATGATAAGTATTAACTTATTATCAGTATTATGAGGGAAATTAAAAATAGAAAAAAACATTGTAAATTAACAATAATGATACATAAATTTAAATAAATAACTGATGCAGTTGGAACTGCAGCTCTTGCTATTTCCTTTAATATCCGTTAAATGGAGTTGGTGTATATGGAAGAAATAAATAATAAATACTAAATGAATGTATATATTTATAATTAATTCATTTATTTAGTATTTAAAATATTACAGACCTATGTTCTGAATAATTACAACTTCACAATAAGAATGTGTTCTCCTTAATAAAATAAATAATAATGTATTTGGAACCCTTTTCACGCGATAACTCAAATTACCCCAAAATGAATGTTGGAGCCTTGTTATTCTAAGGGGTCGATGCGTGAGTTTGTACTGTATAAAGCAGGATGATTCACTTTGTTGACGGACAATTTTCAGTATCTAGACCATCGACAGAATTTATGCGAGGTATGTCGTTCGACGATTTATGCCAATAATTCAACAAATGCTCGTAGTTATACGAGAAACTTACGACGCTTGCTCCGATTTATGAATGAATGAATGAATGATTTATGATAGAAAACAAAGCTTTGAACACTGCGCTGCATCCAAATCGGTTAAAATATTTAAATGCGAACTCTCGGATGTGGAATTATTTTCCGCATGAGAAGTTGTATTAATATGGATGACGCGAAAATTGTGTCAGGATAGACGAGTACGGCACTCTTCTCTCTGCCTACCTTCACAGAGAAACGGCGTGATGGTAAGTTAGCTAGTTCGTTCTCCCCTTATATTCTGGATCATTAAACAACTCAGGTCCAAGTCCGAATACTTCTCTTTCAACAGCTCCCTTTTCCTCAAGCATCCGACATCCAGGTGCATGCAGTGCATACAAGCAAAAAGCTGTGCATTACTTAAAGTTCTAGGAAATAAAAATAAATTAAATAATCTTTATATTATAAACAAACCATATAAAATTCTAACCGTTAATACCCGGATTAGCGTAACCTTGTCTTTGACGTAACCGACGACTTTTGTCTAGCCGCGGGGTGTTTGCGAAACTTTTGTAACAACTTCATGTGCATTCTTGTCAGCAAATTGCTAGCACTTAGATCTTGAATGAACTTAACTTGTTTTTTCAATCCTTATAATAATTATACTAAATATTTTTTACTGAATCTATATCGGCATCTTAACGTCTGCAGATTTTATGCATTCAAAGTCTACTGTTTTCGAAAAGATTAATCCTTACTAAAAACTCCATAGAATGACATTTCTACATATTTGTTTTCCTTGACAGACTAAACTTTTTGTATTCTTAGTATATTTCAACCTATGATTCCATATTTCGGTGTTTGCATAGATAAAATTTATAGGTTATATTTTGCCATCTGTCAAGCGAGCGAATTCGCATTTTTCAGGATATTATTAAGTAAAAATTTTACCAATATTAAAGTAAATGTCAAAATACAATTATTTATGTTATGAATTTCGGCTATGCTAATTTGTAAAGCTAGTTATTTAAATAAATGTTTTAGAACACTGCTAATGAAACATTTTTAATTCATAGTCAGAAGGAGAAATTTTAGAAAATATTTTAAGCGAAATCAGAGTACGGTTCCGAGCAATAAAAGAACTTCCCTGTTTTAAAGTAATAAATTTACAATTATTGGGAATTGATAAAATTGTTCTCAAAATTTAAAAAAAAACTACCTTTTTTTATACCTAGTGTACCTACCTATTGTATATACTAACAGTATAACCTAAGTTTGTGCCTACTGCACGCCACTGCCACTATCAATGGCGTAACAACAAACTATTGGGCCCCGCATTCTAGTCCCCTACTCCTCCCCCCCCCCCTCTCCCATAGAACTCAGTTCTCTTTACTTTTTTTAAATGAAAATATATAATAGAAAAAAAATTCGTATGTTTGTATATTTTCATTTTTTTTTAAATATATACTATTTGTCTCAAAACTTTAAAATAGTTAATCTATGGTGCAAAATTAGCTGTTTCTACTACTGCTGTCTTAAATCGAGATTATTTGGATGGACGTTACTCCTCGGTGGTACCATAACATTATTTTGTATTTAAATTTAAGGTATACCTATTAATTTACTCGTAATTAAAAATTTTAAGCCTACGCCACAATTTTTGCGTTTGTTCTGACCAGACGGTAGCTACGCCACTGGCCACCACGCAAACGATATTTATTTAAATATGGTACTTATGTGAAAAAGAGAATTTGGATAACCATCGAGGACACTTGATGGGTAGGTACTCAACTCTTATGACGTTTTAAATGTACTGTACAACAGTGGAATATGGTCAGAATATATGCAAATATAATATGTATCTACATAGATTTATAGTCAATTTAACTGTTTCAGATATCTCGGGTAAATTTATTACACAAAAGTAAAGTTAAAAAAATAGGAAGCGGTCAATGTAATTTTTACTTACTTTCCAACACGCCGTTTCTCCGCGGGGGTAGGCAGAGAGGATAGAGCACCACGCTCTTCTATCCTAACACTGAATTCTCGATTCATCCACATTCATACATCATCTCATACAAGCTCGACGATTATTGAGGCTTCTGACAGGACCATCCGACTGCATTCGTTTTACCTGGTCGTGACAAATCTTCCGCGGACATCCTCTACTGCTTGTGTCATCAACACTTGCGTTATATATCTTTCTTACCATTATCTCCTTATTTATCCGTTCCATATGACCAAACCACCTAAGTGATCCTTTCTTAATCTTACTCACTATTATTACATTCTTTCCTTATTTCTTCATTCTTTACTCTGTCATAAATGGATCTGCCACATATATGCCTAAGTGATCTCATTTCTACTACATTTGGTCTACTTTGGTTCCTATTCTGCCAGCTCCAGGTCAATGTCGGTACCAGGACTCCATTGTGAACCGCTAGTCTTGCCTCAATTGACAAGTTTCCATTAGCTATAATTCCATTCAAGGCGCCAATCACTTTATTCCCTGTAGTCACCCTCATTTCTCTGTCTTTCCGTTTCCATCGAACATACTTCCCAAATACACAAACTCATCTACTTGTTCCAAACATTCATTACCTACAAGTATTTTGCACGTTGTCTTGCTTTCCTCCTTCTCGAATACCATCACTTTCAACTTGTTGACATTTATAATAAGTCGTATTTTTACCAGGGCATAAAAATATGAACGACATTTATGATATGGAGTAATACACTAATATTTTATCCACTCGTAGCTGAATGATCGTGAAAATGTATTTTCTTCCAGATTAAAACGTCATACTATAATCATTTTAAAAAATTGTCAAGACAATAAACAATACATGAAATATCTGGCTATTATAACTGTATATTGAACCTCAATAGATTTTTGTAGGTATGTACAACAGTATAGTATGTACCTACCTTTCTTCTGTATCATTTCTTTTTAGTTGTCTATAATTTCTAACAGAACACCGGTATGTTCCACAGTGTCACATTTTGAAACCAGTTTAATATTTTTTTAATAAAGATGGTGTTCCAAATAATTGTAATTTTAAAATCTATCAAACAGTTTATAAGAGCTTAAAAATACACACGCTTAATTCTAGAGCCATCAAACTTGGTATGCTATTAAAAATAATTCAATTTTAGTGAAATTACATGATTGAAATAATTAATTATATTAAATAGGTAACTGAAACCAATTTTGAAGAAAATATACGCCTAAATATAGTATACGTCTGGATAGGAAAATGGTGGTGCGTAACCTGTAGGTACTTGTTTTCTTTATCATTATTTAATAGAATTTTTCATTTTAATTTTAATTATTTTTTATGATATAGTTGTATAATAAATTGACAAGTGATATAAAAATATATGAAAAATACTTATTTTTATTCTTTAACAATCTCAAATGACTCGGAAATTCATGATTGTAGTAATTACAGAGCGGTATTCATTCCTTCACATCGCAGTTGTAGTTCAGTCTTTTCTCTCTTGAAGGTCCATTTTTATTACACAGTATTATTAGAAAAACTAATTTAATTTGTAATCATTTAATTGAAAATAATCACGCTGTAGAGTTGAGCTTTAACTAAACCAAACGTCACGTTCCCGCAATGTGTTTGATTAATCGACCGGAATAAAATATAGATTATGTCGGTATACACGTTGAGAAATTCATAGACCGTGAAAGTAAAAAAAATCTTACTACAGAAGGCTGTACTGAGCATCTGGTGTGCTCTCTGGAGCAATTCTCTTTGTCGAGAGAGAACATTTATTACTGAAACGTCGTGAAGTTTACAGTTTCACGAGACGATCAATTATGTTCATATTTGTGTGTGCAACATCTATCCTTTCAACATCATTGTGAGTGTTGAACCTTTTCACAATCGTGTCTTTCTTCATTTATTTTCGTGTATCTGTTACTGTTTAAAAACTAAATCCAAATTGAGTAACCGCGTAAACTTTTGCTTTTGTAATCCATTATATACACGCAAAGTTTCAAAAATTCGCCGTCACAAGCGTCAAATTTCAATCAATTGACCATTGATGTTCGTTGGTCAGTTGGGAGAATTTAAATTCATAAATGTTTACCTTTTGTTTATTAAACATTTCAGAATGAATAGTTGTAATAAATAGGTGTTTATTTGCATGTTTCATTACTTTCGTGTCGTGTATACGGGTTTGTGTTTCTGTCATGTATACATGTTGCCCGGGCTGTTTCTACCATTAGTCAAGATTTATAGTCTACAGTCCGCCTGGGGTTGGAAAAATTTTAAGGGCGGCAAAAGGGTAGAAATTTAAAAAAAATTAAATCAAACAAAAAAAATGGAGCAAATTAAGAGAAAATAAATGAAATAGCCACAATTTCAGTTGAAAAAGACATAGCTTACCAGCTAGACATTAGAGATCATAATTTTCTTTTAAATCACGATGTGACCAAAAAATTGGAAGCATACCTTTGTTGAAGTATTTGTGCATCAAGCTATCCATGGAATACAGTAACAGTACAATAAGCAGTACATTTCGAAGATGTCCATATCAAACTTGTCGCTGTTACGGACTGTTTAAGACTCTGCTGAATAAATGAAGATTAGAAAGACAAGACATAATTTTGGCTACTTGTTTAATGTTCTGTCTTTTCATATTCTCGTAATTTGATACACAATATGATACATATCGTTAAGATTCTACCTAGTTGGATTCATCTTTGAATTTCTTGCCCACAATCATCGATGCTCGTGATCAGCACGCCCAAATAAATTGCCTTACATACTGCTGTTTGAAAATCTACGTTACCCACAATATAATCCACAAACTACTACGCCATGTTACGATGTTACGCGTTGACATGATCGATGGTTCAGTTGGCAGACTTGTAGTCATTCCATTGTCACTGTTTTTTCAAATGAAGAACTGAAGTGATGTCCCTTTATAGATTCTCATCGGTTCGCACAAACCGGTTGTTAATATTGTAAATTTGACGCTTCGGTGCTGAACAATTATAAGAAAACCAAACATTTACATACTAGCTATGTTTTATTATATTGAAAATTATTATTTATTTTAGTACGTCCAAGACCAAATTATTGAAATAGTTAAAAATTTGCAAGACCGTTCATTTCTTATGAAAACGTTACAATTTATACTATTTTTTGAAATCCCTCCTTAATCTACTTAACATATACAGGAATAATAATAAAAAATGCATTTAGCATATGCAAGGGTTACCGGGTAACCGGTTAGTAAAATTAGTTTAGTGAACCGGTTGATTATTTGTTTAGGGGACAGACACTTGAAAGTCTACCGGTATGAGGGTTTATGTATCTCGACAAAACATAATTGCATATGCATTGATTTATCAATTATCGTCTCGCAACATGCACTTTAAAAAGTATTTTCTATTGTGGAAATATTACAATGTAAATAATATGTATAATATTACCGTGTTTATTTTTTTAATTGAAGGGGCGCAGTCGACTGCAGAAGAGAAAAAGCACATCAGTGAGGTATAATTTTAAAACATGAATGCGATTGACGCTCTCCTTGTCACCATTGTAGGTGGAAATAAGCGGTTGTAACAATAGCTTTTGCATATTTGTGAAGCATTGTCGTAATACATAATGTAACTTCCACGTTTTGTGAGCCGGCCGGATTCCGGACCCGGGTATAGCGATTAAAATCTTCGGTGCGTCATTATTTCGAATTAGAAAAGGATACCGTGGGCCAAATGCTTGGTTAGTTGATTTTGAGCAGTTTTTGCATTTTAATACGACAACAAATTTTATTTTGGAATTAGAAATTTTTCAGAAAAAAAAATGTTAAATATATTAATTAATTTTAAAAACTTTTCCTTGATGTTAGAAGTCTTATTTTACCTTTAATCTTTCTATGAAAAGTTTTTGAAGGCAAATGCAATAGATGCAGCAGGCCTGGATTAACAACACTACCAGAGGGCCCCTCGATTGGTAGGGATCCCGAAGCTCAACACAGTCGCAGGTCAATAAAGTCTTATATTTAATACAAATTAAATGTATTAATTAGAAAGACATACATATAAAATAGATTTTATCGAAAAATATTGTTGTTGCTACCGGAATTCGAATCTGGATCTCTTCCAATCCGGGAAACGTGCATTAACCTATAACGCTATATCAACACAGTGCTTAGACGAAAAATTTGAGATTCCATAAAAATAAAGAAGATGGCTTTCAAATAATATAACAATAGATGTATTAATTTGAAAAATGTAACATATAGGTTCGAAAATTTGTCGTCAAAGAACTGTGTTGGTATAGCATAATCGGTTAGTGCACGTTCCCCGGATTGGAAGAGATCCAGGTTCGAATTCCGATAGCAACAACAATATTTTTTATTATTAAGGAAAACACATTCTTATTGTGAAGTAGTAATTATTCAGAACATAGGTCTGTGATATTTTAAATACTAAATTAATGTATTAATTATAAATATATACATATAAAATCAATTTTGTCGAAAAATATTGTTTTAGCGTCACCGGGATTCGAACCTGGATCTTCATTTCCAATCCGGGGAAGTGCACTTCCCCGGATTGGAAAAATATACGATTAATTAGTTTCTAATTAATCGTATATTTTTATAGTGTACTGTAATTAATAAAAAAACTATTTAATGTAATAATTGAATATTCATTATTTTAAGGATTACGTAAATTTGTTTATAATTAGCCACTTATTGAGTAATTTTTAAACATCAACCGGCTTCGAAAAAACACAATTTTCTTCTTCAGGATGTAAAATTAACTAAACAAAAAATATACGTCACGTTATTCTAATTTTTTTTTTTAAATTGTACTTAACTTAAATAGTTACGATGAAAGATGTGGAAATTGACTTGATGCAAAATTATTTAAAAAAAATTTAGGCAATATTTTTAAAGTAGGACTTGTGGTTAAATTTAGTAGGTTATTTATAATGTATTGGTTAGTTTTACATGCTTTATTTATCTCTAATGATTCTAAATTATTCAATTCAAGACCAACATTATGTATATGTAAAACAGACAATCCTGAATTTTTATAAAAAGTATGATCATTTTCTAATAAATGATTGGAAAATTCTGAAAAACCATTGCTATTTAAACATCTTAAATGCTCTTGACTCTTATGTTAATATTTCGACCTGTTTTACCAATATAGAAAGCTGTACAATCTTTACAGCTTAGTGTTTAAACACCAAAATTATTAAATTTATCATTTTTGTCTTTAGAATTTATAAGTAATTGTCCTATATAATATAGAATTATTTTTAACATTTGCAAAATTAAATTTTTGGTTTATTATGTTCATCATTTGTATAAAATGCCGATATAATATGTAGTGGTAGGTCAATCTATATAATAATGAACATAATAAACCAAAAATTTAGTTTTGCAAATATTAAAAATAATTCAATATTAATCTTTTAATATGTAAGTAAAAGTACACATTAAAAGCAATGAAACAACATAATAAATTTATGTATAGCGGAAATATTCGAACGCAGACCCAAATAAGAATCAAATATTAAATAAGTACTTATAAATAAATAATATATTTTTTATAAAGGCGATTTTTTTAATTTCGTTATGTCCGAGTTTTTGAAGCTGATCTATGTCACGATGCAACGAATTTCAAATATCGATGTAGGTACACGAGTATACAACTCTTTGAATTATGTTTAGAAAAAAAAATCCTCTTTTCTAGCTGTTTCTGATTAAGATTTATTTACCATCGCCGCGGATAATCGAGAGTGTTCTGTAATTGGGATGCGGACCACCCTGATCGTTCTTGAATTGTGTGGGCACCTGGGAGAGGGACAGAGACGGTAACATTCCGTTCGGTAGAAATTATATGAAGTCGAAGCTAGCGGCATCTCTCTCTGCTGAAAAAATTACGTTACTCCCCGTTCATTGGTTATTCATAAGGTAAAGATTAAATAATGACGAAATATATGTTTACAATTGAGTCGAAATTTAAACGGAGAACCGATTTATTATACTTCGAGACCCGGCCATAGATGTGTTTGTGTGTTAAGGTAGATTCACAATAAATTTGGATTTTGCGGCCGGTCGTGCCGGCGGATTAGAAAATGTCGAAACTTAATTGCTTTTACCTACTTAAGAATTCACAAAACATAACTCGATATCCTATCGCATTTCGGCAAGGTACACCGGGGAAAAGTCAAAATTGTTGAAGGGGCAAAGTTCAACATTCACAAAGAAAGTGACGAACTAATCAAATGAAAGAATTTTTATATTTCGAATATGCCTGGAATATATTTGAAATGCACCGAAAAGGATCAACGTACAATATGAAATCAGCCAATCAATTTTTGGTTTTGAATTCAATGAAATCATTTTTTTATTATCGAAATACAAAAAATTAAATTACATAAATACTAAAAGCGAAATTTTATTTTAAACGTAAACCAAATTCACACTTTGGAACGCCGATGTCTGTCGAGAGTCACGTGATTAGACTTCGTTAATCCTTTAAATCTTTGCAATTTTGTGCTTGTCGCGGTAGTTTTTATTATTTTGCATACTCTCCTCGATTGTCATTCCATAAGGTAACTTTCATTTTTTTTTTTTCAGTGTTTCTAACATTTCAATCATAATTGTATTGTAACATGTTGTTCCCTTATTTGTTTTAAATATGATTACATTGTATCTTAATATTATACTAGCACTGTCTATCAGTCTCATTGACGACCTGTTGTTACTCTAAATATTAAAAATAAATATATAACATGAATCGGAATGAATCGACTTTATACGATACATGTAACGCGTTTTTTTTAAATCGTATTGCCTTGTGGAACTGAGTTTAATAAAAAACTACCTCACGCCCGTACTGTAAATATTTACTGCCTTCCGAAAATTTAAATGAATGTGTCGCTACTGCTCTGAATCTGTCTTTAATGTGTTTCATCCTCGACCCGGTTGACGGGTGACGGCGCTCAGTCAACTCCGATTTATGAATCGATTTCGAATCGAGGGATCAATTCCTAAATCTCTTCTCAGCAATCTATGAATCAATATATTCTCTTGATAGAGTTTGGCAATAAATCGCCAAATTAGAAAAAAAAACGCGTCAATAAAATAGCATACAATATTATTTGCAGCATAGTTAACTAATTATAATAAAAATAGCATGTGTTAAGATTAATAAAATATAGATCGCTTAAGTACGATAGAAGAAAGCAATAAGAGATATATATCTGAGGCAGCGGCGTGCAGTCAATACTTTGAAATAAGATGTAATTAACTAGAGTTTCTGCGAAATAAATCGGAAAAAAAATATATATCTCATAATGTTCCAATCACAATTATTTTCATATTATGTAGACTTTGATATATTATCATATTGTCAAATAAATATGTATTTATTATTTATTTCCCAAAATATATAATTCCGTACAGCTTATTTCATTTTACTGACTGCATGCGCCTGATCTGCGGGTCTGTATGGCATAAGAGAAATTAAAAACAATCCATGAAAGACCTGTTATGATACTCGGGTAAACCAGATATTGAAAATTGATCCTATTATCGAAGCTCGTATAATCGGCATTCATGCACTATTAGAATTATTTGTCAGGATAGACAGGTCTGGCATTCTATTCTCTAACAACCTTGCGGGAAAACGTTAAAATAATAAGTAATTAAGATTCATACCAGAGTAGGGCTGTAAATATCATAGTGATACTATGATATCTATTTTCTCTGTAGTGAGTTTCCAACTTTCACCAAAATCTAATGTTTCTCAGATATAACTTTACCGAAGCTTGCTAGATGACGCGAGGAATCCTAAACTGACCAAAATATTTTAGCATAAGTATTTTTACAATATTTATTTATATTAAATTCTATTTTATTGGTGATTTTTAGAACCTTTGCTTTTTTTCAGTGACATTTAGTAATGATTTAATTATTAAGGGGCTATATATCACTTCGTTTAACCCTCCCTATACACGACATCTTCTTAAAAAATTTTAAATACACAATTTCCACTACTATTATGGCAACTCGGTAGAATTTTTTTAATAGAACCGGAAAGAACTTTCGGTATCTGTCACATTGTATCGATCCAATGTTGACAGGTATCGACCTTGAGTGTTCATTCCTTTCCCTGATTGGTTGGCAAGTCGCCCACGTCATTCCAGAGGAAAGCTCCTGAGGCTGTTATTACAAAAAACACCACTATAGTTACTATTGCTACTCTTTTTATGTGTACGGATTTGTTCGATATATTGGGATATTAAAAAAATTGTTATTAACTTTAACATTAAACTGAACTCTTGGACGAGTCGCTGAGATCTTTTCAAACATCTAGAATAACGTTATTCAAACATCTAGATTAACATATTTGAATTGAATAACACATTTTAATTGTTTATTGCAATTTTATGACACAGTTCTTTATTATTTAAATTAACTACACGAATCAATTAAAAAGAAAAACAGAAAAAAACAATTTTTAGAAAGATAGATTTTTTAGTATGTTTAAGTGCTTCAGCTAATTTGTTTAAATACCAAGATTAATATTTATAAAAATTAAGTATAATTAATGTGTGTTGATAAGGTCGGGTCACTAATAACAATGTGACGATTCGAATGCGACAGGAAAAACAAATCATATAAATGATAAAAACCCGAAGTTTACCTTATTTTGGCTAAATCTGAAAAATATAACCTTCTGCATCTAATCATTTAAGATAAGTTTGCGAACAGAATAGGACCTGGAAGATGGAGATTATGATTGAAGAATCTAAAGCAATGATTCAGGATATTCAGTATTTAAAAAAATAATAATTTAGTGATAATCGAATAAATAAAACACGGAAATTACGGACGCTATTGTCATCATTATTTTATTTTCTTCCTATTTCATTTGACTATTTAATTAATAGTTTTATAATTATTCCACCAACACTACTAGAATTCCGTTTTAGGGTATGCGTACAACCAGTGGCATGCAGTAGGTGTAGATTTAGTTAATGCTGTTACCATTGATATTATACAATCATATAATATATGTACTTTCGATTAACCAACTTCTTTAGACAAAATAAATCCGTCGTTTATACGGCCCTATCATGCAATTGCTTCGTTTATACGGCCCTACCATGCAATTGCTTCGTTTATACGGCCCTACCATGCAATTGATTCGTTTGTACGACCCTATCATGCATTTGTAATTTTAGAAAACTATTAATAGTGTTTTTAAAAAAACGTAAAACTTTCACGTTAACGTTAACCTTCTTACTCACATAAAAAATGTATGGACGTTTTTAAGAACACTTTCTATGACTGAACATGATTCATTTATTGTTTGAAAATCCTTCATGTAATAATTAAAAGAAATAATTATTTTTATTAAAGGTTAACATAAGAAATAGTTCTGCCGATTGCTTTTTGTTTTTCGCGAATCAAAAACCAATCCATGCACCAAATTTAAAGAACAATCATGAAATCAACACGTTAAAAATAGTAAGATAGTAAAATTCGCGAATTAGTAAAAGATGACGTAAACACTTCAATGATTTGCACGTAGTTGTAAGACTTTCTAATGTTATTCTATTAAAAACAGCATAGGTAACGACTCCATACCAAACGGATCATCCGAAAGAAATTTTCAATTTAGTAAATATCCACTTATATGACTTGAGTAATTCACTAGTTTAATATAAATAGCTCGATGCGACGAATACAAAAGAGCACCATGGGTACAGCAGTGAGTTGTCGTGGTAGTTTTTAGAACTAAGAAATTAAAGTCTCTACTGGTACACAGATGGCGCTAATTGTAAAATAATATTTTCGTTTATGTTAATTCAATTATTTCATTTATATTTGTTTCCCAGAATTTTTAGTAACGCACAGCTTTTTTGTTTGTACGCACTGCACGCCCGTGCGTACAAGGATGAAACTATGTCCTCGAGTTGGTCAATCTGTTCTGCGTACAAAATACATTAAACAACAAATGAATTATCACTAATTCTGTACCATATTTGCGTGAATGAGCAAAATTTCATCCATTTACACGCATCGCATACTAAATATTATTATTTGGCAAAGTTTTCAACAACATATTCACAGTTTATTATTTTGGTTAACTTGCTATACGAGTATAATGTTAGGTTGGTGCTTACTTAACGATCCTTGATTCTAAATTTATTCACTAATAAAACAATAAAATACGCTCATAACATGTTTAAATTATCATTCTGGAGCATAATTGCTATCTTCTCTCATTTGATTGGCAAATGATCGATTCCACGGATAAAAAAGTCACGTTTGTTAGAACCGATCCACGATTTAACATCGGCAATAAGTTAATGTAAATCGTCGTAGACTTTGGCCATCTGCCATTTTTTGATTAACGTGGTAGCCCGCAGGTGCTTCGCTGGAAGAGTACTGGGAGAATATGGATAATGATCGTCAAAATCAAATAAACGGACTCGTTCTTCCTCATCTTTTTGTTGGATTTGAATCGATTAAACCATTGTAGAATAATGAATTTCACTAAATAATTATCCATTTTCGAAGTGATAAAGCAGCATATAGTATATATGAAGGTGGTTATTGACACGCGTTTTAACTATGTAAAATAAAAGAAATATATTAGCAAAAAAATATAAACAGAGTGACAAAATTGTCAGATTCGAAGGGCTCCGGTAAAATCGTTCATTGTGCACCAACCTAATATTATACAATCAAAATCGGATAAAATAATCGTCTTCGCATTTTGCTTATTTTAAAATATCTTTTTATTCCTGAACTATTTAAACATTGATACAGTTTATTAGTCTTTTTTTTTTAAATATATTTTTAATTTTTCGCAGTTAATTGATGTTAATTTCCAAAAAAATTCAAATTCAGAAATCAAACAAGGAATCATGATTTGGACTATGTGAGTGCTTTTTATATGTTTATCTTCAGATTTCTCTTAAAAAATTGCAATTATTTATATTCAGTTTATTGTCTTAAATATAAAAATAAAACATTTAATTTGCAGGAACACAAAATAGTTTAATTTATTATTCAAAATACAATATTTGTAAAAAAAAAATATTTTCACAATAATTCGTACGGGGCAGTCGTCATTCAAGTCGGCATCGACGAGAAGTTCTTTGTTGAATAAGTGCTTTTAATACTTTAGATTTTTTTAAGACTCGTGATTGTACAAATTATAAACATATTCATTAATATTTTAACGATTCGTTACTATACACTTTATACAGTCGGACTCACATATTATAAATAATAATATATGATCAATAAATATTGGTACATGCACCGTTATATGTATAAAAATAAAACCCGTAAGCTTAGAAAACAAAATCTATAATAAATGCTGCTCCAAATTTCGGAGAGAACTCGAGTTCCCGTGCAAGTTAAACTAAAATAATTTTATTAAAAGTTTGTAAATTCAACAAATTTGTTTATTTCGCATATTTTAGAAAACAATCTGCGGCATGTGTGGAAAGGTACGACAAATAACTAATTTAATATAAATACCTAAAATTATTTGATATGTTACAAATCTATAATATTAATTAATTATAACGTCAACTCCATAAAAATATCTAATGATTCAACAATAATTTATTTTACATTACAACAAATAATTAATTTATGTCCGAAGGTTCTCTGTAACAAAAAAATATTGTACGGTGGGCCAAAAGTTACTTTATACTTTTAAAAATAAAATAACTTTTTGTATTTTCTAATTTATATTTTACATGATATTTCGCCTAACATGGAGATTTTTACATAAAAAATTATCTCTTCTAAAAGATCTTATTTTTTATCTACACAAATGCGAGGATCGTCTATATAAATCAATAAAAAATCTCCATCTTATATATAATATCGTTTAAAAGATAAATAATTTATATTTTTTATCATTAAAAGAATCTTCTGGTATGTAAAATATTATAAATGATAAATGCAAATAATAAAAACATCACAAGAAGTTATTAATTTTTTAAATAGTTGTGTTACTTTTGGCCCAACTGTATTACTTATAAAATAGTGAAGCCGAAATTAATTATGTACCATACAATCGAGTCTGTCTAATTAGTAATATACTTGTATTATGAAAATTTTGCTTACCTATCTCTAATTATTTTATAATTTTCTAATACTTTAATTAAATACATATTATAAGTCGTTGAGTATTGGAATAAAAAAATATATACTTAAAACATTGTATTAAATAAATAATGTTATTAAGAAACTGAACATTTACAGGAGGTTCGAAAATCTTTGGTCAATACAAAAATTATATGTAGTAGTATGTAGATATTGTAAATGTACATAAGCATAAGTATATTACAATCAATTAATTTAACAATAAATTCTTTGAAATCGAAGTATTTTTATGTATATAGTTTAGGTTTTGAATTTATTTTCCGCAACAATCCTACCTGGGGTAATATAGGAACAGATAACTAAAATAAATATGTAAAAATATATTTTATATTATGCATGTGTATTAAAATAGAAAGCCACGAGACCCCAATTAAAAAATTAAGAAAATAATAATAATAAAGAAAGATATTACGACAAACATTTTTATTAAAATAAATATTTTTAACAAATAAATAATCTATAGGTTTATACTAATAAGAAGGTCAAAATAATTTATATGAATTTAACTGATTTGTACGTAATCTCGTTTTCTTGTTCAAATCAAGAAGATAATTGAACTAATCCAGTCCCGTTCAATACATTCTAATTAATTTATCGTTACATAATAATCTCTACAAGTTTAATAATCTCACTTTGGTACACTGTGGTGATAATTCATTCAATAGTTTACCCTATAAATAAATAGTTTTTTCTTACCTCGAACAATATATAGTATGTACACTATAGTGATTTACATTTGTACGTAGTTTCATATTACTAGAAAAATTAAATTCTACATATTATTATGCATAATATATTTACAAATACGATAAACACAGATCATTTTTGAATCAGAAACATCACATTAGAATCAGGAGCGTAACTACGACAATGCACCTAATGAGTACATTGGGGCCACATTGTATGGGGGTCCAAAAGGTCCGCGCTTAACAGCAATACATTTGGTAGCAATACTTTTCCGAGCGCTAATATAATACATTATGTAATACAACAGTATGTCACTAACGGGTTGGGTTAGGGACCAGACCATCACGGCAAAGAGAAAACCGCTGTAAACCGAAGGTAGAATTGTTTTCAGTTTCATAATACATATTAAAGCTTAAAGATACACAAGTGTTTTTTTCACGAAGTGTGAATATTACGACGATAAGAAATCTATTTTGTTCTTATTGTCTCTATTTAATGTATAAAATCGCAAACTCAGTGGGGTAGTGCTAAATAATAAAGTACCAAGGCGGTATTTGATTTTAACCCCTCCGCACCTCCCTTTTTTCGTTATATTTAAAAAATATTTCTTAATATTGGTAGTTACTAATAATACGTAATATCCGTCAGCTGCACGATATTTGATGTACAAAATTCAATGCGGAATATTTTATATCAATTTTTTTTTAATGTACTTGAAAAGTAAGTTCCGTGTCACTATACCAAGTATTATTATTCTACATATATTATGTACATTTTTGTTACGCCACTGATAAGAATGAAGATGTTTTGTTAAATAAGATGTAATTTATAAGCAGCTAGTCATTACTTCAAAATTGATGAAGTCATGTATTATTATGTACACTTAAATATAGTATTATATTATTAATTCTATAAGAATGTACACGAATTCAAATGCTCTTAATTGAAAAAATCAGTCAATTATCTAAGTTGCAACCCCACATCAGTGAGGAACGGTGAATATACCGAGAAACATCACTAGTCCTAAAACTGTTAAAGAACTCCTCGTTCTGACCGTCCCGCTGACTTCATTAGTCCTCGAGTCTTCTCTGATAGTTGTACTTTCACTATCATCAATCTCCGGCTTCGTCTTGTGGAAGCAAAGCCTCGCCATATTGGTCTGCACCTTTGGACAGTCGTAGTCTTCGAAGCCATCGCATTTGCACGTGCTAAGCTTCGCGGCCTTGTCCTGCCTGCGCAGAATGTTGATGGAGTTCAGGCAGCGATGGGAACACTTCTTGCCATGAAACATCGACCTGCAGTACCTTCGGTAATATTCCAAGGCTTTGGAGCAAAGCGTGTCCGCAGCGCATATGAGTTGCGAGACCCTGCAGTAAACGGTTTCATTCTGAGAAGCACGAAGCACTTGAGGTCTGCAAACCTCCACTCTTTGCTTGGTCTCCTGGCAATAGTCATCATTGCACTCGCACTGTGAACAAATTTTCTATTTTAATTAATGAAATTTAAAACATTTATTACATTTTTAAGAACACATTGCTGTTGTGAAGCTTTTCGGAACATATAATAGTTTTGTGTTAAGTTATGAATTAAATTCAAATTAATGACTAGCTATCTGGCCCTTTTACAGTTTTGCAAATATAAGACGATGTTTGTTTTATTGATTTGTAATTTATTTTGTAAATATTTCATATATAATATGTCACATATATTATGGCAGAGTGCAATTATGTGCAAAAACCATGAACAATCTATCTAAAAGAAGCTCTTTTTACTATAATAATACCACATGTGTACAGCTTTCTGGGCTGATCTGCCGTGTATACCTGACTTTTCTAGCAGACGTTTTGGATCATCATCAAGGCTGATGTGATGTATGACTGTTGGTGTTGTAATTAAGTACTGTTACTTTTAAAATTAGCAATATTAACTTTGTGGTTAAAATTCATATATTTTTTAAAAATTTATTATCTTTGTTTTATTAACCACTAAATTGAGTTTAAATACATCCACCGGTTTCGAAAATTATCATTTTCTTCTTCAGGATGTCATAACTAACTAAAAACATATATCATTGTTTCTTCACCAGAATCTATTTTAAAAAAAACAACAATTATTTAAAAAATAAATTTAGTACCTAACTCAAATTGTGGCTCAATACAAATTTTGTCGAATAAATTTAGTAATGATAATAATAAGTACTATGTTGAAAGCTTTTTAGGCACTGGCTTCAATTAGTAGTATAATTAAGGAACATAGGCCTGTGATATTTTAAATACTAATTAAATGTATTAATTAGAAATATATACATATAAAATCAACTTTATCGAAAAATATTGATGTTGCGCTACCGGGATTCGAACCTTGATCTCTTTCCAAACCGGGAAAGGTAAATTATCAAACTATGCTACAGCGGTAGTACTTTTGATGACAAATTTTCGAATCTGTATGTTACACTTTTTAAATGAATACATCAATCGTTCCATTATTTGAAAGCCACCTTCTTTATTTTTACGGAATCTCAAATACAAATCTTTGAGTAAACCGATAGAGACTCCAGAATTAACAATTCATTTTTATTAAATTTTGGACACATTGATATAACTTGCGTATTATTAAGGGGAACGCATTCTTATTGTGAAGTTGTAATTATTCAGAACATAGGTCTGAGATATATTAAATAGGTACTAATCAAATTAATTAAATTTACCTCTTTGGAAAGAGATCCAGGTTCGAATCCCAGTAGCGCAACACCAATATTTTCCGATAAAGTTGATTTTATATGTATATCTTTCTAATTAATACATTTAATTAGTATTTAAAATTAGTAGTGTTGTGGTGTAAGTTTCATCTACTGTTGGATCACTATTTGTGTGGACTCTTCGACTCGTATAGCTATGAACATTTTTAATTTTAGGCCGTCATCCCTGTTCACTAGTTGTTTATATATTTCAATTACCTCCTAACGAAATGTGCGTAATGATTCCAGAATGGACAGATTAGCCCAGAAAACTGTACACATTAGATTCAGAACGGCCGTAAAAACCTAAGAACATAATAATATCAAATTTAAAAAATATTCCGGGGACCCGTTGTATATAAAGTGTATGAATGTAATCTATCAGAACGGAAACGGCGAGCATGAAAGGTTATCTGAAATAGGACTCACATTCATGAGATTCTTTCCTTCCTCCGTGGACGTGAGCGCGATGAGCGCGTGCTGGCACGGCTCAGGGCAGCCGGGCGTGCCGTGCAGCACGTCGAAGCACCACATCATGTAGTTGTTGAGGGCTGTGCCGCACCCGGTGCGGTAGGCGCAGCGCAGGCGCGCTTCCGCACACTCTCCGCCGCCTGCGCCGAAGGCGACCGAGCGCGTCGGGCGCCCCGCGCGGGGCTCGTCTTCGGGCGGAGCGCCCGCGCACAACGCCAGCAGTGACCACAGCATCGCCAGCCACATCGCGACTGAAACCAAATAAACTAAAGTTAGACATATTCTTCTTGTGCGCTATCCTCCCGTCCAACGGACATTGGCTATCATCACTTTGTTTACTGCAATCTGGAGAAGCTCTACACTAGACTGGCCAAACCATTGCATCAAATTCTTCAGTCGTGATGTTCTCCTCGACTTTCAGCCATCTTTCCTTGCAAGAATACTTATGAGGAGAAAGATCTTCTACTTCTTCGAAAGTCTAATTACATCTTCGAGATATTGAAGTTTTCGAATTTTTATTGTTTTAAATACTTATTTTTCTATATTCATCCGAACTATATCATCTTCATTCTTTGCTCTATCCATCCTGCTTATTTTGAGCTTTCTTCAGTAGATCCACATCTCAAGTGCTTCAAGTCGCAATGCTTCCATTCCATAATATAAAATCGACAACACACAGCATCTAATCATTATCATTCGTAATCTAAGGTTGAAATCGTGACTGCAGAAGATCATTTTTCATGCGAATAAAGGTTGCACGAGCTTGCTCAATGCGGTATTTGATTTCAAGATAAGAATCTCATCTCTAATTTACATTACAATCCAGGTATATAATACTTTGAATATGCATACAGTAGAAATTGTTTAACATGAAACGAAATGTTTTTTCATGTTAAAAGCAATGAAGATTCCGGCTTAGTCAATGGAAATCATAAACAGTAAGCAATTCGATGACGACGCAGCCGATAGGTAGGTCGGGTAACCTTTAAAATGGTAAGAGTGATGGTATCCTTGTTTAATATCAGATGTCGGCCTAGTCAACAGAAACTTGAGTCGTAAAGAAATAAAACCGTGAGCAATTCGATAACTATATGGCGACCGGTACATACTTTGTTCTTCAGAGATGCAAAATCTCTTCATGTTAAACGTTTTTCTCTGTAGGTATACACTAGTGATGAGCTAAACCGTCATTTTAATCGTTATTTTGACTGTGATTGTGAAATTTGTGTTCGATTGTAACGATAATTAGTAAACGATTATTCGTAATTCGGCGAGCAATCACTGATATACTGGAAACTAAACCTCTAACAGTTCAATATCAGTTACCAATCATCGTTATAAAAGAAATACTACTTCTCTTCAAACAACTGCAAGGCTATATTGATTGTCCTAGCCAATTGGAATTAATATCTCTCCATGTACCATCTAGATCAACCCGGCAATCCGCACTCTTCCACATTCCCAGAAATATAACATCTTACATACAAAATTCATTCATTCACCGGTCATGTAAATACCATAATGAGAAATTCACAGAAATTTACTTGTTCAACATTAGCCTTACTACGCTCAAAGGGTTCTTCTTATGAACCGCCACAATCTCAATTTTGCCCATTCATTCTACCTATAGAAACTCATGTTGCTCTCCCTTTACCGCAACATTAGATGCAACCTCTCCCCCCTTCTCCTTCTTTCATCTAAACATACTTATGTATCCAAATATTTTTTGTGGATTTTCATTATTAGTATCGCATGTTAAATAGTTATTATGTTTATTACAATATGTTTTCACTGTCGAAATCCCTTAATAAAATATAAAATACAAAAAGCAAAATCACAGTCACAATAACGTTTAGCCATCACTAGTACATACAGAATGTAACAGAGCTATTCCACAATATCTTATAGGTGGATACCTGAATACATTATGAGTCGAAAATATTCAAGCAATATGAGCAAACTCTGGAAAGTATTATTGCTTGAAATTTTCACAAAATCATGTTAAAATGTCTCGTACTTCGAAATAAATACATTACATATTTGCAAATTGTATCTATTATTAATCTATATCTTTGAATAAGGCTTTAAATTTAATTATTTGTTTTCAATATATTATCTAGAATCATTAAAATATTTCAAATATATATTTTTTCAAATGCTCTCTGAAAATGGTTGAGATAAGACAAAAATTCTTTGAACATTTACGACTAGTAATTTAGTCAGGTATCCACCCATAAAATATTGCGCACTAGGTCCGTTACACCCTGTATAATATCATGAGCACAAATGTTTCATAAATAGTTTTTGATTTTAATTTATATTTAATTGCTCTTTTTACTATCCACAATTTGACCACATACTCGTGCACACGCACGAATACTGCCTGTAAAAATTTCATAGACCCGTTCGTGCGGAAAATCATAACAATCTACTCATTAAAAGCTAAACGGTTGCAACGAACACGCGCAGGATACACGATACGATGTGGTTTGGAATTATTAGACGCTTCATTGACCGACCAATCACCACGGATGACTTTATAATTTTATTAACAGTGTGGATATAAGTCACACACAAAAAAATAAGTGATTTCAATATTGATGAAGGATTTTAAAATTTATTTATTTATCTGACTGATATCTGAAAATAATTTTGACTAAAAATATCAATATTTAAATTTCTTAAGCGGATTGAGTCATCATTCAGGGTGTTTTTTTATTAGAAAAATTTTCCCCTTCCAATTCATGTATTAATATAGAAACACACGTTCGGTATTTATGACAGATCGCCGAAGGTCGTGCGCGTGTGTATGCACCATTATGTATATTATACCTATCTGCCCCCCCCCCCCCCCCCTCATATCCTCAGCGGCGTGCAGTCGGTACATTGAAATAAGCTGTACTTGACTAGAATTTCTGCGAAATAAATCTAAATTAAAGTTACATCTCGTAATATAGATTATTACAATTATTTTCATATTGTTCATGTTTTAATATATAGTAGTATTCTGTCAGAAAAGTATTTTATTTCGCTTTATTTCTCAAAATATAAAATTAAGGACAGCTTATTTCAATGTACTTACTGCACGCGCGTGCAATATACCTCAAAGCACGACTTTTCAAGAATTAAACATCCTGCTATGTGTTCGTTACACTGATTTGATTGAATAGTTACTGTAGATATTGTGTTTTTCGGTTTTCTCGTGGCGCGTGCCAAAACTACTATTATATTCAGAGTGTTTCATTTAAATAGGCGAAGTTGTTCCTGAAGTTCGGGAGAGCTGTGACTACAGCGGAGAAAATCCAGGTAAGTCGTATTCTTCCCGGTCGGTCATGGAGCCCTTATAGTCTGTCCCTCTATCAAATTCCTACCACCCTTTCTACATCTCGTTTCCTCACCCAGGTAGTTAGTAAAAGTGTCAGCGCTGATGTACTTGTAGCAGTAGATGCGGCAGTTTAACCGCACGAAGAGTACTCAGTATCGTAGACTTTAAGGAATTGGAAAAAAATGAATCATCATCATTATCATCATGATCATAAGCCTGTATTTCTCATCAACGATTCTCAATACCGTCGCTCCATCGAGCTTGAAAACGCCTAACACATTTTTTACTAGTATGAGGCGTCCGTTCTAAGACTTTCCTTCCAGACCGTTCATCATTACATACTTCAAATTTGTTTTTCCAAATATGTCCACCCCGTTCTTACTTGAGCATGCAGATTTTTTATGCAACATCTATTACCCGTTAGGTTGGGTTAGGTTAGCAGGTTAGATACTCGCAAAAATATCAATTTCAAATGGATTGTAGGGCGCGATTTTTTTAGACCCCTGTTTAACGCGGGCTCCAATGCACTGCATTAGCTTAGTTACGCCACTGGGTAGCACCCACTAGTCTTAAGAGATTGTGGTATTTTGACTTTGAGGACAGGACAAATGCTGCCTGACTCAGCTGTTTACTTTACCCTCTTGATTATATCTCTTTAGGGCCAGTGGTAAATTTTTACTAACTACATTTTATATTTATTTATTATATTTTCGGACATCGAGTTTACTATTAATTGTCAAAGTTAACCCCGCCTAATAGTGTGATAAGGCGAATAATCATCAAATACCTGAGAATGTACAAAACCGTACCAAAATTGATTTAGTCTATATATTCACCATTGGCAATACATGCAATTTAATGCTTTATGTATGGCTTTAATCACCCTTGCATTCAAAATCTGGCACTTTGATGGCGAAAAATCTTAGATCTATGTGCTAATATAAATTCAACAGTGAGATCATCATCGGACTAACTCTAATCACTAAAATATCGGGATATTGAATGGTTCATTGTCGCACACTGCAATTTTTAAAGTATCAATGTGAAAGATGACTTTTAATACAGCTGTGAAGAGTCCTCCATTTTTAACTATAGATTTATGGTATTATTTTATTGGAAAGTTAAATTAGTTTACTATTGAATGTACTTTCGATGAGTAAATATTTTTTATCAACAACCCGTTTAAAATTTTATTAAGTAAAAATTTACCACTGATCAAACAATCAGCCCTTAGTTGTATTATTTGACCTAAGTACCTACATGCATATACTATATATAGTAAGACAGGCACAGTCGAAACAATTTTTTATATTATATAGTTACTAATAAATAAATAAGCACTTTAAAAATGTTAGAGTAACTTGAATATTGTTATCTCTTACGACATCGATATTGTCAAGCGTATAATGAATAGACTTACCGTTCTAGACGTCTAGTTGACTGAATTTTAATGGCAAATTAAACTAGCCGGCCCGGTGTCCACTATTAAGTAAAGTGTCAACGGAAAATGTTTCATAATGTTTATACTTAATTAGTTTCTGTAGTGAACATGTTAGAGATAACAGATCGATCGTGTTAAATATATCGATTCAAAGCCGGTTTGACAACACTATAATTCACATTTTAAACCAAAAAATAACTTAAATTTTAAATCAAAATAAATGGATTAAAAAATGATTCTGATAAATATTTAATATCGGGGCGATTTTAAATATTAATTTATAATATAATCTAATTTCTAATGCAGTATTCGCGAACACTTTTATTATTTATTATTATATTTTCATGATTTGTTAAAAATCTAACTAAACAAGATTTGTAAAGATCTTAAACAATAAAAGACAAGAATCAAAACAAGCAGATTTAATTTAATTAAACGTTTGAAACAACTCACAAATGTTTAGTGTTCAAGGAATGAATATCGCAATTTCATTATTTGTCCACTTTTAGCACTGTCGAACCAGGAACTGATCCAGCACAACACGTCGCAAGAACGGTGTCGTACAAGTATCGAAACTGTTGCATTATTCAATATATAATATAATATATACATACATTTTAAAGGAATATTTATTAATAAAACCACATCACGTATCGGCAATTTGTCACACGTCTGACGTGTATGTCATGCTGATTATATTGCCTTTGTGAATAATGTATTTCTTTGGTCAAATTTCTATTTAAATATCTTCCATCCGCGAAATCATTAAGCAAGAACCGTTGTCGCACTGTTTCGGAAATCGTACAACCGGTCACAGATTTCTAACATAACAGTGGGACGTTCCTAATTTGAATATTACTTTATGTACGGAAAACTTAACTGTAAAATATCAACCAAAATTTGATAAGAACAAACGAGTAATACGTCTTATAAAGCATTACAGTTAGCGATATTTGCAATGTTTCGTTATTGGATCTAGAGGGGGACGATAGGGACTATCTCCCTAATTTCAGACAAATTTGTACTTATCGTTCGAAACTCGCGATGTGTTTTTTCTCCTAGCGAAATTTTTATATTGATTTTAAATATTTCTTTCACTACCGTTAATTAATTTTGTGTACATAAAAATAAATATTTTATATAGCCTATATAACCTATAAGTTTTTGTTTTTTTTTTTCCAGCGTATCGTTCCTTGCTGAAAAAATCCTGGATCTATCGGTGGGTATTAATAATAATAATTGTAAATATATTTGCACTTAAGTACTACTATCAACACAATTCTAAAGACGTGTATTTTTTTAAAATAAACAATTAACTATTTATTTATTAATAATCATTTTGTGTTAATCATGTATAGTGTTAAGTAAACATTTTTTAAATAAGTACTCGAATTTTATGCTTTTATGGTGTTAATAATGACAAAAAATCTCTAATCGACAAATATAAAATCTGTTCATCCCAATATCGCATTCCTCGTATTTTCAATGTGATTTTATTTAACAATTTATTGAAAATTATATTTTTATTGAAATTAAACGCTTGTAGAATGCATAATGGAACTGGGAGGAATGTTCCAAGATATATTTATGATCTTCAAAAACTGTTAAGTCAAAGGCTATCAGCCTTTATCTGCGTAGTCTGCATTCCTGCACACGTTTGATACATAATAAATAACTTTTCGTTTAACGCATATTATTTCATAATATTTTTTTTCATTATTATTTCAGATGTCTACGCATTCTAATGACGCGCGTTCATGAATGAGAGTTGTTTCGAAAGCGCGTATTACTTGTGTCCACAGAATGAGACATGCTGAGATATATCTCAGGATTTATTTAGTGTTGAGATTTTGAACTGTAGATAATAAGCTCACAGAAAAATATTAAAACTCAAAACACTTATATACAACATTCGATTTGACAGCGAAACTCGACACGCCCCCCTTAAAGTTACTTATATCCTTCTTCTGTTAATATTTTGAATACCTAAAGAAGTCATTAAATTACAAATATTTATTCCGTTTTAACTCCTGCTGAAGAGATTCAAGTTCATCCAACTAACGATCAGAACATAAATGGTCAATGGACTGATATATACCGTTAGACGTAAACGTAAAGTGAGGTGCTAGACGGCGAATCTTGGTGTATCTGTAAATTATATTTTCATAATAATATCATGAATATGGAGTACAAGAATAAAATAAAACTATTATAAAAAATAACAGGCATGATTGTCACTTTAGAAAATTATATACGGTGAACTATGAAAGCCGAAAGCTGTCTTTAAAGAATCTCAACTCCATCATCTCAGAGATTGTCTCGAGTCTAAAATCTCTTAAAAGTCTCATCCGAGGACACGAGCTATAAAGGACAGTACGGGGTTGAGAGCATGCATACAGAGTATAACTCACTGTTATGCTTTGTATGCAAAGAAAAATGAAATAACTGATGCATACCGACTTTTATCAACAAATCTCTTAGACGAAATATCAGTTTCATCTATGAACATGCACCATAAGAACGCTTATGAATGTGGATGAATAAAACTTCTATAAAGAAGAATGCTGTCTTGCAATATGCATACCGACCTTTAAAGTCAAATTTATGAGACACTAGAGCAAAGTATCATCCGCGTCTACGCACTCTAAAATTCATTCACAAATATACAATATTACATTTTTAGATTAGAAATAATATTTTGTTATTTTTTATGTTAAATCTCTTGCAATTGTTATGATTTAATATAATCATATGAATGTGAACGAAGTAAAGGAACCAAGCTATACAAAATATTAATCAACTGATTTAATAAAAGTGACAAAATTATTGAAATAAATATATTTGAATGAAACAGATTTTAATTGATTTTAAATAAAATTATAGCAGTAATAATATTATGAATATGGAGTACAAGAATAAAATAAAACCTTTATAAGAAATAACAGGCAAGATTGTTACTTTGGAAAATTATTATTGCACTAATTAAATATAGTACGAATTGTTCTTGAGAACAATTGACAAACTTTGAAGTTTCGAAATAATCTCAAGTCGCATTGTGAAGGGGGATGGATGACCTGTAGAATGATTTCTTGAATGCAGAGTTTTTCGGATTGAATTTGCGTCGATAATAAATAAATCGATCTTCGAACATTTCAATTTTATTTGTTTAATTGATTTTCAATTGTTAGTATCAAATGTCTCAACTGTAATCCTGAATTTCTTTTATTCATACGCACTCTTCAGCTCAGATCTTCCGAACGCGACATTTAGTTTTCTTGACTTCCAAATTCCATAGTAAAGAGCTGTACAAATCGACCATAGAATCAATTACATAGATTTCGAATTCAAAACATTTTTTTATTTAAAATTAAAATATGTTTTTTTGATTTATTTCATACGATTCCAAAACGAGAATAAATAAGAGGACAAATAATGATTCAGTAACAATAACATATTTTCATTTCAGACATTGTGTATATATTACGCCGAGATGAAGACATGCAAACGAAATAAATATTTTTTATCTACATGATTTTTGGCACGTCGTGGACACACCGAAGCTAAACCAAGTCAAGGTTGCGTTCCATTTTTATAATCTTACGTTCATTTTTTTGGGTACCGAGTAAGATAATTTTTCCGGCATATTTAGATTCCAGCGTGTTATTTTGAGTATAATATGTGTATGAGTGAGTATTATATTAAATCTCTTTTAGTTTGCACTGGTTAATGACAAAACATAAACGCAGAACGTTCGGTGTTCAGGTAGGTTTAAAGGGGATCTTCACAATAAAAAAATTGTGTATTTAATAAGAAAATTGTGTAAAGTGATCACTTAAGCCAGCCGAAGACTGGTCGTAAGCCCTGTAATTACCCCATACTTCCATATATTTCCCATTAAATATAATGAAATGTGATATCTGATATTTGATTAATAACAGTGCCATTGTAGCTAAAAATCCAGTAGTTGTGTGTTCTTGTAAATAATCAAATATTGCTACATTTTCTTACCACTGTTTCTAAAAAAAATCTCTTTAGCATTTGAATGGTAAGTGGTTAAAATTAAATAAAAATATATCATTATGAATACTAAGTTATGATTTGTAGCAGGAAAAAATGTTGAGTTGTGTATTGCCAAATCTGCAGACTACTATCTATTTTAATTTAGTATTTATTTATCATACAAAATTTCACAATGCAATTAAAATTAAAACTATAATATTATAAATGCAATAATTATGCTATAATAATAAAAAAAATACAAAAAGAGATTAGAATATTGTATTCAAATTTAATAATACTACATAAACAAATTTTGTAACAAATACGATTTTTAAAGTAATAATTTGTTCATACACATTTACTTTTCTATTTCCTAATTTACAATTACGGTTAGAATCGCATCGGCAAAATTTGTTTCAAACCTTGCCAAGTGAGAAAATATTAAACTAGAATTACCGTAATGAGCGATGAGTGTAATGAGACAATCTAATCCTTTTTAGAATTATAAATCTTAATTCTTTTAAACCAAAATTATACCGCTTACTTCATAAACTTAAAGGAAAATAATTATACCGCTTACTTCATGTATTTATAATATGTACCTATGAGAGCCTACGTGCGGAGAAACGGGATTTTTCAACTTCATTGTTTATATTGTTTGCTTCTAACAAGTATTTAACGTGCCAGTATAATTATTACCGTACATACTCGTATATTAGTATGACACATGCAATGTAAGCGCATATTAAACCCCCGAGTACACGGCCTAAACTCATAAATTTTAAATTTTATGAGAACTTTCTGGAACCATGACGTATCTTGTGTACTTCTATATTCAATGTTCAATTCTTTATAAGGATGCAGATTGAACACTTGTGAAAATAGGATTGTTATGAAGAATATAAGAAAGGCATCAATGATGGATTGGTTTGATTTTTTTTAAATATTAATTAGAACTAGTGATGAGCTAAACTGTTATTTTAACCAATATTGTGACTGTGATTGTGAAATTTGTGTTCGATTGTAACGATGATAACTAACTTATTATTTGTAGTTCGGCGAGCAATCACTGATATACTGGAAACTAAAATTCTAACAATAAAATATCAGTTACCAATCATCGTTATAAAAGAAATACCAAACGCACAATCACAGTCACAATAACGTTTAGCTCATCACTAGTTAGAACACACATAATATTTGCAGTTTTTGTTACTTATACCATTTTGACTTAAACCTATCCAACAGAAGCTTCAAATCTCCTATTTCAAATTAAAGTATCTTGTTGTCTGGTGTTGAAAAAATGAAACTGGTTGAATAAACAGTTATGATAATGAAGCGAAGACTCCAAAATATGAATGATGGGTTGCGAACCACTAAAATGACAGAGAATTATTGATTTTTTAATACACCCTATAGAATGTCACTGTGACAGATGATCGATCAAATTTATTTTCTCTCAATACAGAACGTACGTATCGTAACCTCGGATGACAGACGTATTGAGTGATGTCATAATGAGTGTAAAAAAATGTATTTATTTTGGAAGTCTCAACAAAAGCAAATTGGAAAACCAACTGTTTTATTTATTAAGACCGTGAAATATAATTTTATATTAAAAATATGAATTAAATATATTAATTAGAAAGGTATACATATAAAATCAATTTTATCGAAAAATATTGTTATTGCTGTTGGGATACGAACCTGGATCTCTTCCAATCCGGGGAACGTGCATTATCCGATTATGCTATACCAACACAGTATATTTTCGAGCCTATATGTTATACTTTTCAAATTAATAAATTTATCGTTCCATACGCAAGAACAATATTTTTCGATAAAATTGATTTTATATGTATACCTTTCTAATTAATAAATTTAATTTGTATTTCATTATATATATAGTATTACTTTGCATTTATTATATTAAACTTCACATCTAATGAGCTTCATTTGATTTTTTTAAATATTCTAGCGATAAGTGTACTTATGATAGTAATACTGATTATTTCGAGTATCTACTCTTGAAGTGAATTAGATTTAAAAAAGGCGTCGCTCGGTGGATGGTCACGTAGAACGGAGATTTTGATTAAAACATTGTAATGGGATTAAAAAAAAGTCGTTTAGATGGTTTGATCGTGTAGATCAAAAGGAGAGAATGGTAGGAAAGATACATGACGTGAGTGTTGATGGTGCTAGTGTTAAATCAGATAAATCAGGTACTGGAGTATGATCCTGTTAAAAACCTCAACAATCTCACTGATTAATAACGGGTCAAAATACCGTGGGCCTACCCCCGCGACGAAACGGTGTGATGGTAAATAAGTTCATTTTTTAGCAATGATGTTATGATATGCTGTTGGACATTGAATAAATTTTAATAACTAAAACATCGTAAATGATTTAGATCTATAAACCAAAGTAACGACGTAGGACGAGCGCATTTATACAACTACGTCACACACACACAAAGCACTACAAACTTTATAAAAAAGCCATCGGCAAAGCACAAAAGCCGGTACCAATTTGTTGCACGACGACACATTTTAAATATGAATGCATTCTGATTACACCGAACACTTACAGCGCATTTGAGTCATAATAGAAAGCGGCACAAGACGTTGGTTTAGACATACGTATAGTAATTAGACACTGGTCCGACTGATACCCAGCAGCCAGTCGCTATCACATTTATAAGTTTGGGCGAGCATCTTTATCAGTTGTCGCAGAGGAAACAAAAACGGCGAAAACCCGCGTCAAACATACACTATTCGCGTGTCACTTGTTCATGCAGTGTCACTTGTTTATGCAGTGAAAATACTACATTAATTGCACAATGGAAAAATTATTATAATGACTCAATATTAAAAAATTTGTTTTAAAAACAGATTTTATTTTGTGCGAAAGTTTTTCATTGGTAAAATGTGTCACGAAACTGCATTAAAAATTGTGCGCAACATTTCGACCCTTCCTACGTAAAGTATTGTAAGTAACAAATAGGTCATTTTTAGTTGTTCTAGTATCTTCCATACATTTGATATATATTTAAAGTGGCAGTAATTATCGTTCATTAGTACAGTATTGTATTATGTTCTATTGAGCACAATACTTAAAAAAAATATTGCCACATAAAAAGATATCAATGCTGGAATGCAAAATACTATTTTTATTTTATTTTTGAGAAAAGACAAACAGTACAATAATAATAACTGATAATAACACGATATATAAAAATAATACCAGTGAAGTTTCTTCGGAATTAAACAACCTAAGATATAGCACATAATAAACTAAAGAATAGTACATTTTAAATACTAAATTAATGTATTAATTATAAATATATACATATAAAATCAATTTTGTCGAAAAATATTGTTTTTGCGTCACCGGGAACCTGGATCTCTATTTCCAATCCGGTGACGCAAAAACAATATTTTTCGACAAAATTGATTTTATATGTATATATTTATAATTAATACATTAATTTAGTATTAAAAATATCACAGACCGTCCGTTCTGAATAATTACAACTTCACAATAAGAATGTGTTTTCCTTAATAATAGTACATTTAAACACTGATAAACCACCATAACATCTAAACATGGCCGGTTTGTTAGTTACGATAGTTTACATTCCTATCGATTTTATAGATTAACCCTTCCCAAACCATGCAGTAACACAGGTCTACCGTCATAATTAAACCTGTAATATTTCGATAAATGCATGCAACATAAAATTCATATTTTAGATAATCCTAAAAAAAATATTAGCGCTTAGGAATGACTAGTGAAAAACCAATTATGAAAAGGGAATCATACAACAACAATTATTTTTTCCATTTAATCCGTTGTAAAATTAATATGTTGATAAGAATACAATTTGTGATATGAAAGACAAAGATCACACAATATTTTCACAGTGAAAAGAACAACAAACATACACATATAATTGTCTCTTTCTCACTAATTAAATGAAGAGAGATAAAAAGGAAGGACACATTGTATAGGACTTAATGAATGCTCTAAATTATGTTATTAATCATTTTTTCAAAATTGAATGCTCAATATTTAGGGTAAATTCGTGCCATTAAAGCCATTTAAGCTAATAAAAATATTTTTTTCAACTATTATTTACGGTAACACGAATTGACAGCATGGTTGCATTCGACTATTTTATATCATGGTATGGTAAAGGTTAATATGCAGTGACAGTTTGATGAAATCAAAACAACGGACTTATGCAAGATTCCATTCATTTTTTTTTTTTTGATAAAGCAAACAATAATAGATATCTCACAGAGATGAAGCTATTTTTTAATATATTTCCATTAAATATAATAAAAAACAGCTTCGTCTCAATGAGATCTATTATTTGTTTAATAACAGTGTCTTTGTAGGTGAAAATCCAGTAATTGGCTCTTGGATATATTCGAATATTGCTATTTTTTTTTAATTTAAAATCTATCGAGCACCGTGTGAGGTACAACTATCACATCGTTGTAATATGCTCACTGTTTTCACTTGTATTGTCATCAAATGTTTATATTGAGTTTACTTTCTCCGTATAATCATTATTTTCATTATCAAAAAATAAAATCTGATACACTTGTGATGTTTACAATATTGTATATTAAATATCTTAATATAATACAACAAAGTAAATGACTGTCAAGTCACATCTCTAAACTTGTTAAGTCATTTGAGTGATGATGATAGCTGTTACAGCTAGCGTGCCCCAATTCAAAATCTTCGATCGGCATCGAATGTTTTAATTTGTATTTATCGTGATCATTATACTAAAATGGCTCATATTCAAAATATTTTAGATTATGATTTCCTTTACGATACATATCCCGTCATGGTGAAATTCTTAAGACTTCCATTTCCCTTGATCAAAAATAACAAAAATCTTTCCGAAATTTTCAAAAAAATTGTGTAAAATATGATACTAAAAATCTCTTGCGGCACGGAGTCATTTGTTATTCGTGCTGCGCGTTATTACATTCTTCGATTGGTAGCCCTGAGCCTTCTTATTGAAGGCCTATATACTTTGGTATTGGCGTATACGCCACTTAACTTGCAACAGAAATACTACAGCCGCCATCGGGGCCAGTCCACTACTAAGAAACGCTCTAGGAAGCACCCGCATTGCATCTGGGAGATCGGCCTACTGTCTAGGTGAGTGGATACCTGACTGAACTACTGAGTGGATAAGTGACACATTTTTATATTATCAACAGAAAATCCAGAACCTAAGAATTAACACTATCGAAGCTTTATACGCACAAGGGTATCGGAAATTTTCTTCAGATGCCTCGTATCTTTAGAAAGCACGATTCTTCGCCTTTATTTCGATTGCAAGGTCCAGAGAAAGAAAGAGAAAGGAGGGTGACTGCAAGGAATAAAATAAACAGCGCTTTGAATGGAATTATGGCTAATGGGAACTTGTCAACTGAGGCAAGACTAACGGTACATAATGGAGTCCTGGTATCGACACTGATGTATGGAAGTGAGTCGTGGAGCTGGCAGAAGAGGAACGAAAGTTGACTGAATACAGTAGAAATGAGATCACTTAGGCGTATTTGTGACAGATCTATTTATGACAGTACAGAATGAAGAAACAAGGAAAAAATGTAAAGATGATCTTAGTATAGTGAGTAAGATTAAGAAAGGATCACTTAGGTGATTTGGTCATATGAAATGAGGATGACACATGATGAATGAGAAGAGAATGGTAATAAATATATATGACGCAAGTGTTGATGGCACCAAAAATAATTAGAAGACGTCCGCGGAAGACTTGGCACGACCAGGTAAATCTAATACTGGAGGATGGTCCTGTTAAAAACCTCAATAATCTTCGAGTTTGTACCAGAAGATGTATGAATGTGGATGAGATGAAAATTATGTCAGGACAGAATAGTGTGGCGCTCTATCCTATCTGCCTACCTCCGCGGAAAAACGGCGTGATGGTAAGTAAATAAGGTCCAGGATATAGAAAGTTAGAAAACAGCAATGTTGTAACTAATCCGATGTTTATTAATTACACTATTTGCTATATTGCTATATTTTCGATAATGATAACAATCACTATATCGCACTGGTAACGCGGTTTTTGCTTCCTGGAATCTGTGAGCCGTTCCTGATAGATTTTTATGAGCCGATTCCGAATCTGTGCTTCTTTTTTCTCATTTCAGAAAAGATATTCGCAAATTTAATGTTCATATTTTTAAGGTAAGCCATTTAATGGTAAGCCATTTAATGCTTAAATTACCTACAATGGTAATCAATAGTACAAATATTTATCTACTTTAATGCTTTTGTAGTGGTCTAAAAATGTTGTTTTATTTTTCAGAAATTATAATATCTTATTAATTATCGATAACATATAGTTAATAATACATCAACAAATCACTACCTTCATATTACACCGACGATAATCTGTAATCTTTAATAGATAAATAGGAAAAAAAAAATCGAGTAATATTTCAAATGCTCAGCAGATTACTATTATACTCGTATATCAACATCTGTGAAGGAGGTAGCCATAAACAAGTTTATAGTATTTTAATTACACGCTGCACTTAGAAAATAAGATAAAGACAATAAACAACCTTACTTTATTAAAGGAAGTATTTTTTCTCTGCCCAAAATTAGCGTAAATCATGAGAACAAGATTCTCTGCTCAGTGGCGTACACTCTCTGTTCAATCATTCACTTTAACATTGGCCAGAGAATTAATTACCCCGATAATCGATTTGATATCAATTTTTAAATTGATTTTAGTTGTTCTTAATTTTTTTGACGGTCATTAAGAAATATCACAGTATACGACATACAAAATTTGCCTGATAAAAAGATGCGCCCCAAATAAATGAGACAATTTTAAAATATTTTTTTTTTGTTACGGTGGTTTCAGACATCTAAATGAACTCTCAAATTAATAAGGTAAGACTCAACAAGTATAGAAAAAATATGAAATATAGTAATACAAATTGAATCAATCCACTAGAAAGATATACAGAAAAAATTTATTTATTTATTTATTTATATATATTTTGACATCCATATTTTTGTAGTTACAGAGGTGGATACATAACATACATAATACATAGTTTAATGTGTGGGATGGAGTAGACTTCACCTCTGATATATACAGCGTTGTCCTGGCTACTTTGCTAGACTAAAGTCTGTGTTAAAGTAGCCAAATGTATCTATCGAATAAATATTTAGTTGCTACCGGGATTCAAACCTGGACATAATACATTTTCAATATATTTTGAACTTATATTTTGTGTTCTTTCCAATTGATACACCTATTATTCCATTTTTTAAAGCAATCAACCTTATATTGTGGTGAATCTCAAATATCTTTGAGTAAAACCCGCCAACGGGTTACATAACAAATAAAAATACAATTCAAACTAAATATATTAATTTATACATATATGAATGTAAAGAAAGGTTGACTGTGTGGAAAAGGACTGGAGCAGAATGGGAAGGTCTGTGAACTGAAACTGTAACTTAAAAAGAATGGTCAGGAATAGGAGTCGGTGGAGAGTACTTGTGGAGGAAGCATATTAGCATGACCATAAAACGCATAACAATTTTAAGAAGATATTTCTAGAAGTAAAAACATGCTCCGAATATGCTTCATTGGTTTAAGGACTTTTCATAAGCAAAACAGGCGATGGATTAACAATGCAAAAATTATCTAATTACAGAAAAATATTAATAAAAGTTATAATAATGTGTTTATTCCAGCGAAATCAGGTTTTTTTTTAACCCGATTCGCCATAGAGATAATACATATTATGTTATACATTAAGGTTATAAAATAAATATAATGCTATGAAAAAGAAAACCAAGCAAAATATTAATAAATAAATAAAAATAAAAAAAGGTAATAAAAAGTAAATAATTAAATTTCACAAATAAAAATAACTTACAAATCAAATACTAAAAATGATCATGGTTTGATAAATATTCATTTAGTTAGTTAACTTTGTACAATTTATTATACACATACTCGCGTATATGTCTGCTTTTATAATTACGTACTAAGAATTTTATTACGCATATTGGTTTCAAAATTCGTAGATGGTTCCACTCAATTTTTTTTTATATAATAATTATAGTGTTTCGTTACGAAACGCACGATATTTATTGAGATCTGTTTTCGAACGAACCAATCAGAACGCTACATCCTCAATTAAATATTTCATTGCCGTATTATTTCAACTAAATGGAGGTGAGATAGGCCGGTAGGAACAAAATAAAATAATCGGTTTAATAGGTTCTCGAGAGATTGCGGCGATCGGAATCGTCTTCGCGGAGCTTTCCGGCCAACTCAGCCTCTGTGCGCCTGACCTTTTCAACCTCAACGATGATGATTTGTCCGGAGTCTATGATCATTGCATTAGCGATACTGGCCTTGATAATGAATCCTTCAATCAGTTCTGAAACATTTGCTCCCCGTGAAGACCCCACGCGTGCGACATTATCCACAAAAAAAAGAAAAAATACATATAGAACATACATTTACAAAAAGGTTTTATTTATTATTATACAAATACATACCTACATATATTCTTACCTCCACGCCCTTCACTGCGGAGAGGATAGGACGCGACATTCGTCTAACGTCTCATTTCAAATGCCCTTGAGAATAGATGTGGCTGGCAGACCATCTCTTTTTCTTTTTTTTTCTAAGCAATCAACACTTATTAATTCCTTTCTTATTCATTCGTTCCACATGATCAAATTGGCTTAGTGATTCTTTCATTATTCTTATCGTAACATATCATATATCTGCTATATAAAATGTTCGTGTGTATGTCTGTAATACCGATATCGCTCTCATCCTTAGTCAGAATTCAAATTTGTAATCTTCTGAACATGAACCCTCATTTTTTTACTGTTATTATTATGTTTGGTGCTATAATTAATGTTTTTTAATTAATACAGATTAAATATAATAATTATAAAGATATGTTCTATGTTCTGAAAAACTGCATCGTCACAATAATAATATGTTCTTAAAAATTTATTTATTTTAATTTTTTCATTCTTTCTTTAATATTCGCAAAATGACTTTGTTGCAACATATTATATAAATAATAAGAAAAAACACTTTGTTTATACCACTATTTATTGACTTATCGACATGTTTCAAGATCAATGATCCCTTCTTCAGGATACAATGTATATTATGTACTAAAATTAAAAATACAAGCATAAACAAAAAACAAAACTATAAATATAAGTGATGGGTAACTACGATAACTATAAACTACAGTGAAAACAAATTTAAAATGTAACTATTTGCAAAAACAATTTGGTTATTTATAATATTTAATTTACTATTAACACATTTTTTTCTTAAAATTTCCAAAAACATGTTGATAAATATTTTTATTTGTTAACTTTGTTTTATTAACCACTTAATTGAGTTTAAATACATCTACCGGTTACGAAAAATACCATTTTCTTCTACAGGATGTCATTCCTAACTAAAAACATAATTTTAACCACAAAGTTAATTTTGCTAGTTTCAAAAGTATGTTGATAAATCAATAAATAGTGCTTTTTTTCTTTTCTTCCCATATTTCTCTATATCATTCCTTTAAAATATAATAAAATAGCTTCGTCTCTGAGATATCTGATATTTATTTAATAACAGTGCCTTTATATGTAAAAATCTAGTAATTGTGTTCTTTAACATATTGTTACAATAAATAGTGGTTTAAGTAAAGTGTTTTTTTTTTCCTGATTATTTATGTATTTTATTTATCTCTTTCAAAAAGTGAAAATATTGTTCCTGACTATGGAAATAGTCCAATAAGGCCGGCTTTGAGTATATTGATGTCGTTTTATCAAATCCGTAGCTGCTTAGCGGCCAACATATGACCGGGTGACAGCTACAACTTAGCCGCTGGCAGGTTAAACAACAGCAGTTGGCAATATCTGATTGATTTCTGCCAACTTTACAATATATTTACCATTAATATATTATTATAATATTTATTTTTAAAAAAACTAGCAACATCGTCGACGATTTTTCAATTGAGTAAATACTCGTATAAAATGTTTAGCAGCTCAAAAAAAATTATAGCTGGATTCAAACAGTTAAAAAAAACATAATACGATATATCACTTACCCCCCTTGTGACTGCACAATTTCCATTCATATACACGGGATTATTTTATCTTAAGTACAAATTCAATATATGCTTGCAGCGCGATAACACAAAACCAAAATCAGTAAGTAACACATAAAGACGAGTTCATTCAAGATGAAAATTTCGTAAATAATATTCCAACGAAAAATAATAAAGTAGCCTGTATCAATAAATCGGACGATAAATTATTGACGACTATGGCATTATTAGTAGACTGAGCTACCAACTATAACATAGTTAACTGATATTATAAAAACAAATTTAGATAAATCGCTCAAAACTCTATCAAACAAAAAAATAATAATCACCAGCACTCGAACCGAGAATATTCTATTACCGAAAGACAGCTTTACCGATTACGCTACAGATGTCACCAAATTTAGTCTACGTATATTTTCTAAATGAGACCCCTAATTTTTTCAATCAATAGAAAGTTCTAACTTCAAGTCATGGTGGTAATATTTTCGGTTGATATTTTTTTAATGTATTTTAAGGGACTTAGGTTACTGATTTAAGTTACTCGAATAAATAATCGTATTTATTGCGTGCATTATTTTTTTATCTTGTAATTCATTGAATTTGTTAAAATACAAGTATGCGTATTATTGGAACTATTACTACATAAATACGTGGAACATTTAGAACATTCGGAATATTTAGAAAACGAACATATATAATAAAAAAATGATTTATTAAACCATAAATTAAAATTGATGGGTTATTTATACATTTTTATGTAACGTTAATTTTTTTTGAAAATTGTTTATTACGAGTATTACAAAAATTCGGTACATATTTATTTACGAAAAGGATTAGCAAACAAATTAATTTATGGAAATAATTTTTTGAAAAGATGCGTTTTTAGTATCTTCTTAAATAAAATATCTAATGCACTGTTTCTTATGACGGAGGGCAAAGAGTTCCACGCTTTTGGGCCTGCCACCGCTAATGCCCGTTCACTAAACTTAGACTTCTGGCAATGTCTGGTCGGTTCTACAATCCTATCTGCGGCTGAAATAGAGGCTGACCTGAGAGTTTAACGTCTACCATTCAAATTGTCTGGGATATAAAGCTATTGAAGATACGGAAGCGCCGTGTACATCAACCAGTACAGTTTAAATTTAACCCTTTAAGGGAACCGGAGTCGGTAACTCATGTAAAAGGGATGTTATATGAGAGAATTTAAAAACTCCATATATTATCCGTGCTGCCTTATTTAGAATGGATTGTAATTTATCCAACTGAAACTTTGGCAGGCCACCACAAATGCTATAACAATAGTCCACACGTGACACCACAAATGCATTTATAAGTAGACGGGCTGCCTCAAGAGAAAGATGTCTCCGAATACTTTTAATCTGTCTCAATTGATAAAAGCATGCACTGACAGTTTTGCTGTTTTATGTATTCATTAAAAGATTTGAATCAATGTGCACGCCCAATAACTTAACTGCAGAAGCATTCGCAGACATTGATTCCTGTATTAAATTTTGCCTTCCAGGTATAGCTGTCCATAGTAGCTCTGTTTTGAATGGTATAACGTTACGTTCTACCACCGTTTTGAGTTGCCGTTTTGGAGCAATACCAACACTATATATCTGGAGAGAATTTTGTCTATGGCATTTCCGGTAACGCATGGGTAGAGCGCGGTAGACGTCTTGTGTAATCAACTGTCACAAAATGTGATTTCAAATTTAAAAATGAAGGGTGAGAATAATTGAATAATATTAGGCATCTGTGTTACGCTGTACCATGTTATATAAGTGTTTATGTTATTATATTTGTACTTTACTTTACAGGATGTAAAATCCCTTCCTCGATTGACCTCCAAGAAAGGGATGCGTATTTTTTTGTACAACTGTCATCACGTAACCTGTACATGTGATGACACAATAATATCATCATAAAGGATTGCTCATGAACCCGAGTACGATGAAGGAATACGATTTAATTCCCATCTGCTCAACATGATCTTCACAACATGGTGAATAATATTTCAATACTTCATCATGGACTACGCCAATACGCAAGTAACTGAGTTTTGTTGCATTCGCCATGGAACAAATTATCGATTTGGTGTTGTAAAATTTGATTCCAAGTTTACTATATCATTATAATTTTCATTTACACTTCTGTATTAAATAATTCAATACTTTACTGTAGTTTTTATGAAGCTAATTTGTTATAATCTTCCGTTAACGTATACATTATTTTTAAATTATTTTGTTGGGTAACATTTTGTCGACGTTAACGCATTTTTTCTTATTATTTAATCTTTATATTGTGAAAAATTATATTGATGTTAGTATAGTGAGTAAGATTAAGAAAGGATCACTTAGGTGGTTTGGTCATATGGAAAGGATGAATGAGGAGAGAATGGTAAGAAAGATATATGACGCAAGTGTTGATGGAACCAGAAATAGAGGACGTCCGCGGAAGACTTAGCACGACCAGGTAAACCAGATAATGGAGGATGGTTCTGTTAGAAGCCTCAACAATCGGCGAGCTTGTATGACAAGATGTATGAATGTGGATGAGGCGAGAATTGTATGTCAGGACAGAAGAATGTGGCGCTCTATCCTCTCTGCCTACCCCCACGGGGAAACGGCGTGATGGTAAGTAAGTAGTAAGTAAGTATATTGTGAAAACTTTACTTATTATAATGCGGTAAAATCTCAGACTTAATCTTATTTATTTTCCTTGAGAATGATTGTCGGGAGTAAGTGGGAGACCGAATGGCGAATTCTGTACATTGGACCCGCGTGTCTCGCGCTCCATCTCGGCGTCACGTCGTGCACGTCACAATGGATTCAATACCCTTTTGTAAGCAATTAAGTATAATATTTTTTTACAAATTATAGAACATTAACAATTTTCGTAATGTGATAAATACTGTTGTTTTTGCCTTTTTGGTTTTATATGTCCATTAAACGTGTTGCAGTTCATAGCAGACGTCATTAAAGTTAAGATAATCGACCAGTATTCCAACAAGCCTGCCTTGAAAGGCAGCGCAAGGAACACGTTGCGTGAAAACGCAGCTTTATAACCACTTTATAAAGAAAGCTGCCTACCTACACGCGTACTGTAAATATTGACGCAGAGTCAACACGGTCGGCGGCCAATTGCCTGTTCACACTACACCTCGAGATGATAACTTCATTTTGTTTACTTTATAACAGATAATTTATAACTTCACTTAATCCACTCACATTATTTTAACATGTTATCTTTTTTTTTTCAGAATATCGATAATTGTCTTTAAATCGTCGACATATTTAACTGCAAAAACATTTCTGAAGAGAATAAATTTTAAGTACCGGAGAATGAACCAATATAACAACGTTTATTTTCGAGCACTACTCTCGAGTTGAACGTCAATATCGCAGATATCATTGTACACAGTGGTCACCGAACCGGTCATAAATGTTCTAAGGGTGTAGTAAAAGTAAACTTATTAGAAATATTTTTCACAGCAAATAACACAAGAGTGGGTAAAGTACGGTGGAGGGGGATTCGAAAAAATATGTTTCTGAAAGGAGTTTCTCAAGCGTTCATGGAGCAAAATTTTCTACCCGTGCAACGCCGGGTAAGTCTACCAGTCATCATCATCTCCATCATCTCTGCCTCTACAATTCGGTATGGATCCTGGCCTCGTCTAGACCACCAGTATCTTCCAAAAAGAATTAGTAAAAAATATTGAATTTTGTTTATTTTGTCTAAAATTCTAATAACGTGATGCGGATTTTTCAATTATGTTTAACTTTATCCGTATAATAAAGATTTTGAGTATTTATTTTAATGATGCTTTAATCTTCCGTGAAAGCGATCCGGGGACCACCTGCTTCCGACTTGGACAGGTGCTCGGAGGGGTTTACCTGAACACTGGCACCGGGTAGGATGTGATTCAAAAACAGAAAACAGAAAAATAAGAAGTATTCAAAATCATATCTGCAGAACATACCGCTAACAAGGACGCAGATTTTTTCTGCAAAACTGAACATCAACTGTTTTTTAAAATATCTAATCTAATCTCACGATGGATATTATTATTAATGTGAACATCAAAAACATATTGTAAAAAATTTCACTGCAATTATTTTTAGTAGAAACCATAAATGTATAAAATCGCAAATAAATATAAATGTGAAGTAGGAATTATAATGATTATTTTTAGGTTTGCAACTGGCATAAATATTTTTTTGTAAAAAGAAATTTAGGATGGTTATGGCAACAACAATTTAACAATAGATCACCGTGATAATCAGTATTGAGCTAGTAGAACAAGTCGAAAACTACAAATACCTTGGAAATAGAATAAAACATAACCCTCAAAGCTCACTGGATATAAAAACCAGATCAGTAATAGAAAAATAAGACAAATAATAGATATTTCATAGCGACGAAGCCATTTACATTATATTATATGGGAAGTATGGTAGTATGGGTGTATTTACAGGACTTACAACCTGTCTTCGGCTGACTTAAGTGATCACTTTACACAATGTAACGGTTCACCAATTCTACCCACAATCAACCTCTAAATCTATCAATTTTATGAAAGTTATATATATTATATGTTACCATGTAGAAACCTTTCATGTATTTACTACAACTTCGCTGTCGCCATGTATGGTTTAAAATTTGATATTCATTCCTCTGAAACAGCATAGATGTCACTAATGAATATCTTATTTTTTAGAAATATGAAACCTATATTCTTTATCTGTATATGTGAGTATTAACATATTATACTAGAATACGCCTGAAAAGACAATTTTCAGTTTTATACATTTCTTATTTATCGAAGACAAATCGTAAGCCCTGTAATACCCATACTTCCCATATAATATAATATAAATAGCTTCGTCTCTATGAGATATATATAATTTGTCTTAATAACAATGCCTTTGGAGGTAAAAATCTATCTATCGAGAATCAAAAGGGCCAATGCGTAGTACACATTCTTAGACATAATGTAATGCACTAACTCATAAATGAAATTAAGACGGAGAGGAAAACCCAGACAAAAATACATTCACCAAATAATGAACAAGGCAAATGCAGTACCTACGAATACAAACAACTTCTGGATAGTGTTTTCTCATACGGAAATATAGTTATGGAGAATTTGTATATTAATTATATATAAAAATTTACCCAATTTCTCTAAACATTGCGTTATATATTTCACCGCAAATACAACATAAATGTATTTCCTCTCGCACAAAAACATTTTAATTCATTATACCAATTAATGTTTTCAAAATATCCACACTAATATGACAAGTCGGTGGATTTAAGATTTCTACAAAAAAATCTGGCAGGAACATAAAATAATTTATACAATAAAGCTTTCAAATTGTTCAATGAACTGCCAGCAAATGTGAAGGAAGCAACTGGTCTTGCTACTTTTCTAGGTTAAGTACAGAATATGTAGTATCTATGTTTAATAACTGATCATTTTTCATATGTTTATTTTCTTTTGTACACTAATTCTAATTGATATACGATATAATTTAATTAGGAGAACACATTCTTGTGTTCTCCTAATAATAAAGTTGTATCAATGTGTCTGAAATGTAATAAAAATTAATTGATAATTCTGGCGTCTGCTATCAGAATACTCAAAGATATTTGAGATTCCGTAAAAATAAGGTAGATGGCTCTTTCAAATAATGAAACGATTAATTGTATTAATATCAAAAAGGTAACATATAGGTTCGAAAATTTGTCGCTAAAAATATTATCGCTATAGCATAGTTAGATAATTCACCTTTCCCGGTTTGGAAAGAGATCCAGGTTTGAATCCCGGTGGCGCAACAACAATATTTTTCAATTTAAGATATAATTTAACATTTTTTTATGTGAGTGTTGAATACTAGATGTAAGAATAATATTTTTTACAACTAAATACAAATACACATCTATACTTAAAGGGGTGACGAATCATCCATCCTGGAATCGATTCGCTACCAATATGGCGTGTGGTGTGGTGTGCGGTTTATAGCTTCCGAGACAAAGTCATTGGCCTTAAAATCTTTTCTATGATAATGCATAAATTTGCTAATTTTTGTTCAACCTTACCCACATAAAGTGGTCTTACATGTAGGCTTATAATCGATTTTTCTTAATACATAATACAAATTCCATTAGTTTTGTTTCGATACTTAAGCGAAGTTGCCAGATGACCGAGTTCAGTGAACGAGTATTTACTGTGACATACCCAAAACGTGCATGTCTTTGCCTTCTGTAATAAGAAACAGTGCATCAGAGAGAGCATTTATAAAAATGAGATTCACAAAATTATATCCATGACAGTTAACATGACAGTTTTTAATTTTAAATGTTATCGTATAGTGCTAAAGAATGTATGTCAACACGGCTTTAATTTAATATTTTACTTAATTAAATAAATACATTGAATTAAAAACGTATGAATCGTTAATCTTAACTATTTCAAATTGAGAATGTCTAATAATAATAATAATAATAATGGATAATTTGTATAGCGCCATTTTCGCAAAAACTTTCGCCTCAAGGACGCTTTACAACTGTTTATAGTTCTACAATTATTTTTATTTTTAAAATTAGAAATCGTTATTTTCATCTATAAATATAACTTTATTCTTATTTATCACAGAAAATATATTGGACACCAACTGAACTTTTATTGGACGCTTCATAAGAAGTGTCATTTATCAAATGCATCATATCGACTGAACGTCAATTTATTTTTTCTCTACAGTGTACACTGTCCTGAATTACTCTTCTCCATAAATTTTAATATTCCTAGTTCGACACTCGCACCACTCGTTCACAAATAAATTAAAAACCAATTATGCTACGAGTTCATCTACCATGCCATCAGTGTCAAATATAGAATTAAATATTTTAATATATTTTTTCACAATTCAATAAGAAAAATTTGTTTCTCACGTTAACAAGTTCAACTTACATACACATAAAAATATATTCCATAAAAACATATTCACAAACACATACTACTGTGCACTCGATTGCTGAGTTATTTACAATGTATTTATTTTATGATAGTAATAATAAACATTGGATAATTTTTCAAGCGCCATTTTTGTAAAATATTTCACCTTCAGGGCGCTTTACACATAAACTGTTCTTGTATTTTATTAAAATTGTTATTTGAACTGACGTCTATTGTACATTGAATTAACGTCAAAAAACATGAAGTTATCATCAAAAAGGGATCAAATTGATTATTCAATTATTTTTATATACTTATTTAATATTTACCTATACATTATATTCAGTGGCGTGCAGTAGGTATACATTTAGGTTATGCTGATATATGTACTTTCGTTTAACCAACGTATTTAGACAAAATAAATCCGTCGTTCATACGACCATACAATGTATTTATTTGTAATCTTAGAGTACTATTAATAGTGTTTTTAAAGATTAAATTTTAACGTAAAATAATACTTTCTTACGCATATAAAAAAAGTATGGACGTTTTTAAGAACACTTTTTATGACTGAACACTAATTTATTATTTGAAAATCCTTCACGTAATACGTTAAGGAAATAATTATTGTTATTAAAGATTAGCGTAGGAAATAGTTCTACCAATTGCTTTTTGTTTTTCCCAAATCAAAAACCAATCCATGCACCAAATTTAAAGAACAATCATGAAATCAACACGTTAATAACAGTAAGATAGTAAAATTCGCGAATTGGTAAAAGAGGAAGTAGACACTTTAATGATTTACACGCAGTTGTAAGCGTTTCTAATGTTATTCTGTAAAAAACAGCACAGGTAACGACTCCATACAAAACGAATCAACCGAAAGAAATTTTCAATTCAGTAAATAGCCACTTATATGACTTGAGTAATTCACTAGCTTAATGTAAATACCTCGATGCGACGAATACAAAAGAGCACCATGGGTACAGCAGTGAGTTGTCATGGTAGTTTTTAGAACTAAGAAATTAAAGTCTCTGCTGGTACACAGATGGCGCTAATTGTAAAATAATGTTTTTGTTTATGTTAATCCAATTATTTAATTTGTTAAGGAAAACACATTCTTATTGTGAAGTTGTAATTATTCAGAACATAGGTCTGTGATATTTTAAATACTAAATTAATGTATTAATTATAAATATATACATATAAAATCAATTTTGTCGAAAAATATTGTTTTAGCGTCACCGGGATTCGAACCTGGATCTTCATTTCCAATCCGGATTGGAAATGAAGATCCAGGTTCAAATTCCGGTGACGCTAAAACAATATTTTTCGACAAAATTGATTTTATATGTATATATTTATAATTAATACATTAATTTAGTATTTATTTAATTTGTATTTGTTTCCCAGAATTGTTAGTAATCCACAGCTTTTTTTTACTTGTATGCACTGCACGCCCCTGATTATATTATATTAAAAGATTGTGTATTATTTAATTTGGCTTACACATTATTTGAAGACTATACTATATTATCTACTCAAAAAATAGTAATTCAATGCTGTAGAGACTCCACATTCAAAATAGGTGGTACGTTTTTTTCTGAAGTGTTCTAATTTTATATTGTAATTTGTAAAAAAAATACTGATATTTATAAATTTCTACTACATTTATATTATTAATAGAATCGGCGTTAACTTTTTAGAGTTTCATTATAATGGATGGATATAAATAAAACAATGTTATAACTCTACTTGAGTTTATTAGCATTACTCGAGTTTCGAGAGAACAGTAACTCTCATCGACAGGTGAAGTATTAAACTGACTGCACATAAATATTGGAGACAAGACTTAGTGATAGATATACAAGTAATTAGGTACTGACAGATGGATAAAAATCATTCATGTACCATTAAACTTCTCCATCCCATCACGCGTAAAGGTAATACAATGAATAATTTTGAAAGTTTAGATATAAAAAGGAATTTGAACTCGGGTATTAATCTGTTAAACATTACATTTTTTAACTCATCTCCTCTCTTCTCAATATTCTCGTTACAACCACCCCTCCACCGTCCACTAGTAACTCCGCTCCCTCCCCCTCCATCTGTCAGTACCTAATTACTTGTGTATCTATCACCTAAGCCTTGTCTCTAATATTTATGTGTAGTCAATTTAATACTTCACCTGTCGATGAGAGTTACTGTTCTCTCGAAACTCGAGTAGTGCTAATAAACTCAAGTAAAGTAATAACATTGTTTCATTTGTATCCATCCATTCTACCACAGTTGTCTGCTTGATTGTACCATATATACAAGGGTGTAAAAATTGCAATTTCTTGTCGTCTGCAAGCTGTATATGAAAATTCATTGCCATTGTGGAGATAATCAAAATTACGATGTTAATTTTTTTGGAATATTCGATTTTTATTGGTAGATATGACCAAGTAAAGTAGATAATCCTGTTAACCTCAACATGCACAAGAAGATGATGTGATGTGAAGAGGACTAGAGTTACGTGGCAGGACAGGAGTGTGCGGTATTCGACTTACTCGGCGGGAAAACGCCGTGTATTATCGATATACTAGAGACGCAGTTCCAAGAAAACTTTATTTATTTATTTAACAGAGAGAGCGCGATTGACTGCTGAAGAACCCCAATTAAATTGATGGCACGACATTGACTGTATTTTAAAGATGAAGATTCCTATAATAAAATGCTAGCCTAAAGCAGTTGAAATTTTGTACATGCGACTTGAACACATTCGACGCAAATTTTTAAAAAGTATCCACGCGAAGATATCACAAGCTATATTTGCTACATCATGTGTAAAGCATTCATTTTGTTTCTTCACAACAAAAATGTAGATATATACATATCCACTTAATATTTTTTGAATCTATACATTCCTTGAATATGGACAACTTATAAAATTGTATGGTAACCGTGCTGCCTTCTCGGTATCCTCGGGAAGGTGCTCCACCTCCATAAACATGTTACAGGCACCGGCCCCGGTCCCGCAGTACGCACAGCCGACACTCGCAGCTCGTGCTCGCGCTGGCTGCCGTACATGGAGAGTGCCGCGGTACTAATAATTTCACGACTTTACTGCGCCTGCCACCATTTGTACACTCTCCATATTCATCGGTACACGAAAGTATTATAAAAATTATTAGCGACATAAAACAATACGGAGGTATTACTGATACAACACTAATGTATTGAAAAGTGAAGCCTGGAAATAGTAAAATAAGAATGGAAACTTATAAATAGATCGTATAATGACAAAAGCACGATAAGTGAATTTATTTATTTATCTTTTTTTTTATTTGTTAACTTAGTTTTATTAACCACTTTTTGAGTTTAAATACATCTACCGGTTCCGAAAAATACCATTTTCTTCTTCAGAATGTCAATACTAATTAAAAACATATATTATTGTTTCTTTACCAAGAATCTTTTTTTAAAAAAACAATTATTAAAAAATTAATTTGGTACCTAACTCAAATTGTTACTTAATACAAATTTACTTGAATAATTTTTAGGAAAAAATTTTAGAATGGGACTCGTAGTTAAATTTAGTTGGTTACTTATAATTTTTTGATTAGTTTTACACGCTTTATTTATCAAATTATTTCATTTGTGACCAATAATATATGTTTTTAGTTAGTATTGACATCCTGAAGAAAAAAATTGTATTTTTCGAAACCGGTAGATGTATTTAAACTCAATAAGTGGTTTATAAAACAAAGTTAACAAATAAAAATATGAATTTTAACCACAAAGTTAATTTTGCTAATTTCAAAAGCATATTTACTATTTAATAGAGTGAAAATATGACAAATAACTTACATACTAACATATTTCACATGAACAATGAGTTGGACATATCTTGCAATTTATTACTAAGCTATCAAAACCTTTTACATGACTCATTTCCTGTTTGTAAATGATGGTGAAAAATATTAGTTTATAATTTTTTATACGTTTTCTTTTCAAATTTGTGTATTTTATTCATTATTTAAGCAATTTAATATGTTCAAACTTTCACTGTAATATTTCATTACATATATGATTCATATGCACTATATTATATGTAGGCTACGATGGGTATATTTGATCATCAAACCTCTTATGCTCATCACAGAAATATTCGAATGTATGTGAAAAAATTAAATAAAACCTAATGTATATAGATCTATTTGTAGCATTGTATGTAGCATGTAATAAAGAAAGTGTAGCTTAGCTGATTTGATGAAAAGGAATGAACGGTTGAAAGAAAGAAAAGGACTGTAAGAAAGTAAAATAGTTAATACTATAGGAAACTGAAAAAATTTCACTGTAGAAACCATGATAATAAACAAGCTTGCATGAGAAGATATATAAATGCTGACGAGGCGAGATTTGATTTTTAATACAAAAGATTAGGATGTTCTAGACACGTTACATACGACCGCAATGCTGAATTAATAATTTGATTAAGCTTTGTTTTACTACTACTTAATTGTTTATAGAATTTTATTATTTGTAATTTTCCATACATCATCATTATTTACATTTCAATTCAATAAGAACGTTGTTGTTTGACTTCCACAATTATCGTGTGTTGGAATGGAGTTTCGATGAGAAAGTCATGCGCCGTCCACGACATCTGTTTCACAAACGAGCGGAATGTATTATTTGCCACAACATTGTGGCGTGTCTGGACTTCTGGAGCGATTTCTCGGAACGAAAGCAGACTGCGGAAAAAGTAAAAATATAGCCGCGCTAACTGCACGATATATAACCTAATATAATCTACACGATAGTTTGACATTCTCTTAGAAACAAGAACACTAATATGAATATTTGTTACTGTATTTATTTGTTTAGGTTGAGAATGATTACTCAACGTATTTCACGGAAGCGGACGCGTGCAACGCCTTAACGTACATATTATTTCATAGTGTTACAGATGACTCTGGCAATTTAATTAGTTTTTTAATATACAAAAAATCGCCAGTTATTTTACCTACACTCAAAACCATCATTCCTATCTTTTAGTTTATCAACATTAACCTTTCAGTAACCGTAATTGATTTTAGGAAAATTAGGAGCTGGAACCATTTTTTTTTTTTATTTTATTTTAATATTAGAAATATATTACATTTTTATAATAATCAGTAGGATATATGTATATTTCTTTTAACATTTATTTCTTTTCTATGAAAGAAGGAATATATACGAGTGTATAATTTATGTTTCAGTTAGTCTGTGTACATATTTTTTTTACTTCAGATATGTGATGGGGAGATTGTCAAAAAATTTGATGCCTTGATAAATATAGTGATTTTGGGTTGTGGTATATTTTTGTTTTGGAGTATCAATTTGGTCTCTAAATCTTTTAGGTCGGAATTCGCTTCTAAAATTTAATTGATTTTTAATATTGAAAATTTGGATTATTGATTTTTTTTAATGTCTATTATTTTAGGTACTTTGAAATCTGTGAAGAGATAGTTAGATAGATACTTGGATAGTCTTTTTGGAATAGATAGATAGATACTTGGATAGTCTTTTTTTTAGAATAATTTTTATTATCATTTTGTGAGTGATTTTCAATTGTGATATTGAAGTTTTATATGCTCTTCCCCATTGTCATCGTACAAACGCGTTATTACATTATATTATTTTCAGATTTGTAAGTGATAAGATGTTTTTGAGTCAGTCTTAAACATATGTAAATTAGTAATATGTAGTAACTATCGTTATTGTGGTAACTTTCGTAGTACCACCAGATTCCCTCAGTGTTCTATCCTCTCTTTACTGTCGAGTTACTTGGGTTCAATTCATTGTAATAATAACACAGTGTCCAAGTAACAATTATACGTTTATTATATAAGTAAGTTATAATTATGCAATTCAGCGATAGACTAGTAATTATGGAGAAGTGACGATGGAAAGAGACCCGTTCCCCCAGAAACGGCCTCTTATAATCCTTGTCCCCCATCACTCATCTACTCACTCTCCTGACATTCACCCACACACATACATGTCCAAAGTGACAGTTCTCACAATCATTTTTAATAGTTTTGTCTAATCATGAATTATTTCTATATTAATTATTTAAAACGTGCTCCAAGTTATTTTATCTTACTAATTTATGTTTTTTGTAAAAACGGATATGTATTGAAACAACACTTATTATGACTTTGTTCACCCGGCACGGAACCCAGAATTAAACTTATCTACGTATTATTCCCAGAGTAGCATTATCTCCAGAACTATCTTTATAAATTCTAACTAGACCCTTTAGTGGTTAGATCGTATCTGATGTTCAGACGAGAAAAAACTGAAAGTCTTCTTGTTTTAATACATCTCCGTGAACACGTTGTACACCTGTACAGTACCAATAAAACGAACACTTCACAAGTACTGAGTCGTAATTTCAAAATATCCTGGAACATAAAACCAGTTCAATGAAACGTTTTACCATTACAATAGTTATAGGCAACTTCATAAAGCTGGATACACTTGGATACCAATGAACGCCGCCTAAATAAAAACTGAACTAAGGGACAATACTTTTCTAACGTTCTGCGGTGATTGTCAACTCAGAATATTGTACTACAATATTTGTCTAGACACAAAGCATTGAACGGCACACTCTTCTTTCCTGAAATGCCATGTCCACTATTATATACTATTATTATTCCCAAATTTATAAACTTCCTCGGTTTATAAAATTTAAAAAGTTTTGCTAAAATGTTTTCTTTTTAAATAAAAATGTTTTTAATATTCTATATATTTGACCATTTTTGCATTAAGCACCGAGAGTAAAATAGGGTCAATTTAGTTTTTATACAGGTAGTTCTTAGTCACGAAGGAATAACAATACTTAATCAATTTGTTTCAGACCTTGGAGATTGACCATGGAAAGGTACTCGACTAAACAGCAAACGGAACTAAATATATTCTGGCTAAGAATTGCAATAAAGTAATGTAGATATAATTTTAATTAAACGTAAATGTAAAATATGATAAACTATACATTGAATAATAACCCAAATACAAGATGAGATATATTTTTCAAATATGATTTTCTTTTTGATAAAAAGCAAATTATCTTATTTCGGATCCAGGACAATAATTTGTGAAATATTAAAAACATTTGATCTTGCTGAAATGATGAACTGTTCATCAAACACTTTCAGCAAACGGAAATAGTGAAATTTTATTATCAGAATCAGAAATCCCTAATTTTAACTCAACGTGCATATCGTCGCCATTTTGATGTACGAAATTCTCCAAACGAATCAATGATTAAGAGTTTGATTAGTCATTTCGAGAGCCATTGGAAGACCTCGCTCCATTAGGAACGAAGCCACAGCGGAGTATGTAAGGGATAGTGTTGAAGAAGACCCGACCACATCAACGCGAAGGTAATCTGGACAAGTTGGGGTCTCCCAGACGTCTCTCCGGCGTATCCTGAAATCCTTGAATCGTTATCCTTACAAAATTCAATTAGTGCAACAGTTAAATCCCATATATTATGCTCAGAGGTTGATACATGCAGTCAGATTTTCGATCAAACAATAATTTCTCGCAGTTGCGACACAATTTGGCCATCGCAGCCTCCAAACTTGACGCTCCTGATTACTTTCTTTGGGGCTACCTCAAGGAAAAAGTTTATGCTAACAAACCACAAACACTTCAGCAGCTGAAGGACAACACTTGCGCAGAAATCAGGGCTCTGGAACTTGAAACGCTAAGAACTGTCATGGAAAACACTTTGGAGAGGGTACAGCAGAAAATGGACGCCATTTGCATGACATCATTTTTTATACATAGTGAAATTTTATAAATTTAAAAAATAATAAAAAAGTTATTAAACATTATAACCCCTTCGTGACTTTTGTCCCACCTGTAGTATTTCGCATGAATTTGGTAGATTGTGATACATAAAGAAAGTACTGCCACTTAAAAATGTATCAAATATATGGAAAAAACTACAACAATATAAATGATCAATTTGTTAGTTTTGTCAGTAACGATATTTTACGTAGGTGGGAATCGAATATTATTTATCTGGTAATTATTATTAACGAAATATTAAAAGTGGAGCGAGTAACGTCGGACGAGGCGAGAGGTACCGCATCCAATCACAACTGCGCGTGTCTTCAATTAGCGCAAATTGAGAGCGTTCGCCGCTGAGTACCTACTTTGTCATCTGAACGAATGGCCTGGCAACAAATCTCGCAAATTAATTTATTGGCAATTCAACTGCAGTGATGGCTTGAGGGCGACCGGTGACGGCAGAATATGTCGTATCAGTCAACACAAGGTCCACCACCAAGAACGAAAATAAAATGTATGCAATAATAATTACCAATAAATAAAATCTATCATCAGTAAAAAAGACAATACAAATATAATACAGGGTGTACCAGACTTAGTCTACAGTATTTAATAAGTGAATACCTGACTAAATTACGAGTAGAAAAAGTTCAAGAGATATGTGTCTAATATCAACTATGTCAGAGATATAAGCATTTCGAAAAAATCGTGATTATGCGATTATTACGATTACTTAAGTACTTGAAATATTTTAATGATTCCAAATTATTAATCGAATACAAAAAATTATACATCATCGAGTTTCGAGGAGCCAAACTATTTAGGACCTGAAAGCAAAAATATAGATTAATAATAGATAAATTTCGTAATATTTATTACGAAATGTTCTTAGGTTTTCGCGGCCGTTCAGAATCTTCTGTGTATAGTTTTATGGGCTAATCTGCCTGTATATCTGGCTTGATGATGGATACTCCAATGGGATCCGAAACGTCGGCCAGAAAAGTCAGATATACACGGCAGATTAACCCAGAAAACTATACACAGAAGATTCATTTCGAAGTACGTAGACTTTGAGCTTAATATAATTTTGTAAAAAATTTTAACAATAATATTTTTTTTAATGATGCAGAATTTGAAAATATTTCTTGAACATTTTTGACTCGTAATTTATAGGTGTCCACCAATAAAACATTGTAAATTAAGTCTGTTACACTATATATATTTTTTTTACAAGTTCCCTATTTTGGTATATTATAATATAATATGTATACGCACGCTCAGTGCTCTTTCCATTCTGTCAAATCTGTATTTATTCCCAAGTGGTATTCACGGTAAGCGCAGTAGAAGATCGAATTTCAGAAGTTCTTTCCCGACCGCATAGAGCTGATACACCAACACGTGTGACACGTGTGTGGTACTACTAATGATCTTCAAAATAAATACATAATTATTATATTCAGCACCAGATGCTCGATTCATTCTAGAACTTTCTAAATTGTGTATTACCAATAAAAGTATGATTATCAAGATATCAGAAATTTATTGGAGCGAATTTAGACAATGTACGTACGTAATTATGGTAACGTAATATGCAAATACATATATTTTTAAATACTAATTAAATGTATTAATTAGAAAGATATACATATAAAATCAATTTTATCGCCACCGGGATTCGAACCTGGATCTCTTTCTATACCGGGGAAGGTGCATTAGCCAACTATACTACAACGACATTATTTTTGACGACAAATTTTCGAACCTATATGTTGCGCTGTTTCAAATAAATACATCTATCGTTCCATTATTTGAAGGCCATCTATTTTGTTTTTACGGATTCTCAAATACCTTTGAATAAACCGATAGTAGACGCCAGAATTAACAATTCATCTCTATTAAATTTTTGGACACATTGATACAACTTATATATTATTAGGAGAACACATTTTTATTGTGAAGTTGTAATTGTCTGTGATATTTTAAATACTAGTTAAATGTATTCATTTGAAAAAGTGTAACATATAGGTTTGAAAATTTTTGGTCGAAAATAATGTTGCCGTAGCATAGTTGGATAATGCATCTTCCCCGGTTTGGAAAGAGATCCAGGTTCGAATCCCGGTAGCGTAACAACAATATTTTTCGATAAAATTGATTTTTTAAGTAAATCTTTCAAATTAATACATTTAATTAGTATTTAAAACATCACAGACCTATGTTCTGAATAATTAATTACAACTTCACAGTAAGAATGTGTCCTAATAATTTTTTATTTTTATTTATTTACACTAAAAATATGTAATCCTTACCTACAATTATTAATAATGAAAACAGATATATCTATACAAATAATCATCATATCTTATATTACTATATTTACAAATTCATAAAATTCGTTTACTTCAAAAATTTCAAATGGGAAATTTTTTTTTAAATCTAACGTTTTGTGATACTATTTTTCGAATATGCCTAATCTTAAATGAACTCAGATGACCGATATTTATCTTCTTGCATCAGTTTTACTAAAGATGGCATTACTCACTAACGAGAAGACATTAACTGAAAATTCCTTTTCGAAATCGACGTTGTGTTGGCCATCCATAAATGTGTCGTAAGGTTTTAAACATTAAATTGGTCACATTGATGGCGAGAATGAAATAGCTAATATATTACTTTCAATGAAAATTTAAAATGTTTTCGGTTTGGATGTCAACATTTATTACATAAAATAATATTTCAGAAATATTTGCCAAAAAAATTATATAAGTTATTCAAAACTCTCCTAGTCACCACCTGTTTATGCTAAAGATAAAACAACAGATGGCATCTGGAGAGTTAGGATCTAAAAGGTCATTTGAAACATTTTAAGACGCTCAAGTGCATCTTTACAAAGTACAACAAAAAGAGCTCAGGGTACATTAGGGGGATTAGACTCGAGGAATGGCTTCCGAAAACAAACTTTTTTTTTAAATACGCTTCTAGTTCTCAAAAATTTGTTTTTCTTCCGAGGTTAATACAATTCTACCCTTATGCCAGTCTTTACTTTAATACTACGGCAAGATGATGCGAATTACAAACTTTGTTATTGTGATCGAAGGCTTCTGTCTTAAAACTCGTACATAATTATTATCTCAGTAAATTGCAGTGGGTAGTGTAGTGTGCGCTGAATGATCCGTAATTCTGGACCCGCACTCCAGGATTCAATATAGATAAATAACTCTTCAATGCAGTGTATATATTAATAACTCCATTGAAATCTTCGTAGGAATATACAAAAGCGAGTATGTATACACGAAAACAAAAACGGATCGACTGACTGGAAGACTGAAAAAGATAACGCTGACAGGTAACGTCTCTTAGAGAATAATTGTGAATATTACGAATGGTAAAAATGTAAGTTATTTTCATTGTTGCGACTGATAATAAATGTGACATGATAAAACAAACAGAATTCACAAAGGAGCTCGTGTTAAAGTAAGTAGAACAATAAACAAAGTTGAGATGGATAAAGTGACAGGTCTTGTGTATTTAAAGAATTTGAGAAGAGCTGATAAACTTTCCTAGCCCCGCTGCAATTACTATTTCAAATGCATTATTTTTCCAGTTCATTAACTCTAGCGACAGCATCGTATCAGTCAGCCAGCCTTTTGTAAATATTTTTGTAATAAATTCATAAAATGTCAGATAAATTCATTACCAACATGTTATGAGTCTCGTATTTTGTACAAAAAATCCATTCTCAGATGCGTGGAAAGTGATGACATTCATTTGTAATTGAATGAGACATGTTTTTGTCAACTCTTTAATCTAACGCATAAGGCAATTCAAAACATCTGATCACGTTTGATTTCGGTGTAAATTTTATCGTTTTCTCTCTTCCATAAATACAAAAATAATAAAGATCGGTCGCACATTCCTTTCGCGATGAGCTGCATTATTTTCCGTAATCTCACCAGCTCATTAGAATTCTGACAGACGATTTCCATCAACTTTTTATACCATTCACACTCGTCTTATGTGTATATCTGACTAACAAGCCCTTCTTCACTGTTGGACTGCACATATCTCAACCAAGAAAAACTTTTTTCATTCTTCGTCAGTAGGGTATTTTTCGTTTTAAAGAGGAATAAAATAATAATAATCGTAAAATAAATTAAATATTAAATTTCGTCAAAAAAAAATTTCTGTTTTTTTTAAAATAATTAATTAATTACACACTTGATGCGTTTTTAGTAAACTATTAAAAAGCAATTTATTAAATATTCCTAACAAAATATTTGGAATTTCGAATGAATGTAAATTCCCTCACAACAATCTCAACGTTTCTAAACCGATCATTCTTCTTATTAATCGTATTTCAAATGCGTTTTGTTTGCTTTCGTTTTTTGCTGTGGTATGACCATGTTTCGTTGTAAAGTGTCAATAACGTATACCTCTGTAAATCGGTAGATTCGGGAAAGATTCTATAACAACCAGATAAAGATATGATATTATAAAACGAAGCAAACGAAGCACTGACTTATTTTCTGCTATTTCTTACAAAAAAAAAATTCTTAAAATGTGCTTACTTATTTAAATACGATCTAAATATACATTTGACTATTTTCGCAATCTTTCTACAGTATTCTCAAAAATCTATACAATTTAAAAATTGAGATGTCTTAAATTCATGAACATGTCGCAATAGATATTTCTCTGAGCGTACCTACGAATAGAAAACTTCATCTATTGATCGTCGCTTTGTCCGGATGCACAATGCACCACGGGTGAATTGAATGCACGAAAATAAATGGCTGCTGCTAGCGACGAAAATCACAAAGAAAAGATCTGCTCTTTAGGCAGTAAGGAGGATTATGATGTCCGTCCATATGGTCCACACGGAGCGGTCCACGCAGCGAGCGTTGTGTTCCGAGGCATGAAACGAAGATTGTCAAATTTTGACCAATAAAACAGTGTATTAATTAATTATTTATTTATTTAATGTTTATTGCATTGGGAGATATTTGAGAGCATATATTCATTTATCCTAAATAAAGATGGTATACGGTGTATTACGTACGAGTATATGTCACATAAGGATTTTCCACGCATCTGAATATGCGTACGAGACTAGTAACATGTTGGTAATGAATTTATCTGACATTTTATGAATTTATTACAAAAATATTTACAAAAGGCTGGCGGACTTCTACGATGCTGTTGCTATAGTTAATGAATTGGAAAAATGATGTATTTGAAATAGTAGTTGCAACGGGGCTAGGGAAGTTTATCAGCTCTTCATAAATTCTTTAAAAACACAAGATCTGTCACTTTATCCATCTCAACTTTGTTTATTGTTCTACTTACTTTAACACGAGCTCCTTTGTGAATTCTATTTGTTTTATCATGTCACATAATAATTATAATATTGGATACATTTTATATCGCCACTTTCGTAAAAAATTGCACCTCAATGGCGCTTTACACATAAACTGTTTATAGTCCTACAATATATTTGTATTTAAAATTCAAAATTGTTATTCAAAGTTATGGAAATGATTTTTTGAAAAGGTGCGTTTTCAATCTCTTCTTAAATAAAGTTTGTAATGCACTGTTTCTTAGGACGGAGGGCAGAGTTCCACGCTTTTGGGCCTGCTATCGCTAATGCCCGTTCACTAAACTTAGACTTCTGGCAATGCCTGGTTAGTTCTCTGTCTTCTTAACTAGAACGTGCTCAACTAAGCTAAGATTATTATGTTAAATGTTGAATGTTGATAACATCTCAAGACATGGTTGATTAGATCACTAGATGATTAACTTACTGCTAGAACAAACAACTCATATTACAGACAAGACCAAAACTTGTTAATCCTTTTTGTTAAATATTGGATGATGGTTCCGAAGCATCAACAATCAACGGGTATATGTGAGAGATTGGGTATATGTGAGACAAACGAAATTTTTTTTGCACATATACCGATGTATGGTAGGTATTGTACATATAGTGATTCGGGGTAAGTGCCACATATAAATCATTGACATAAACTTTGAACTGTTCTCAAACTTCATAAGATTAGGTTATGACTTTGAAACTTTGATAGAAGGATTTAGATAGAAACTATTTCCTAATTTATTTTATTAAATTTATTACAAATATAAATATTAAAACAAAATAAAAATATTAAATAATTTAAAGAAATCGGTAAATAAAATTTTCATGCTTTTAAGTCTTTAAAAATCGGAATGTAACCTAAGGAGAACTGATATCGGAAGCTTTTTATTAAAATTAGACGAGTAGATATACTTACCCCAAATTTAGGGTAAGAGCGTCTAGTTGTAATATTTCTGACAAATTGTTAAAATAATTAAAATGTTTTTACTGATCTGCTTAATGACAATATGCATTAATTATTTTGATCTTTAATGATGGGTACGCGCTAAGGCACCAAAAAATCTAGTAAATTTGCTTATATGGGGAAAGTGCGACATATATTGATTGTTTTTAAAATTGGTTAATTATTTTATAAAATAATGTAACTATCTACACATCACTAATTGAGAAAGTTTACAACGAACCACTGAGTAGATGCACTTCCCCCGTGGTGTAAAATTTATGGGGTAAGTGTATCTGGTCTTATTAATCGAAATTCATAGAAATATTCACAAAACTAATATATACAACTCAAAATAAAATATCAGCATCCTGGTACAAAATATTATCGAGATATAAAAGGTATACACAACTCGCAAGGTGACATCAAACAACTGTCACAATTTGAAATGTTATTACAAGCAAACTAATATATGGATTTGCACCATCTCTGGACTGTCTCATTAAATATTGATTTATAAGTTTTCTTAATAGATTGCGGCACTGGAATCTAATTTCAAACGCAATCAGAAGAGGTAGATGCACTTACCCCGACACAAGTAAATAAATAATATTAAAATATAATATATATCAAAGTTTGACAAACACTGTAGCTGTCATGTGTGTCTAGCCGTGTTTAGGGACTCTAGAAAAAATAACATAAAGTTTTATATTACCCAAACACAATCTGTGCTCCGCTTTTGGTACTGAAATAAATATTCCCCGGTTTGTAGACACAAGGGCTTAGGAAACTGATAGTTTAGATTTGAAAACAAATATTGTAAAGGATGGACGGACTTCCATGAGTTTCTAATTTATTGCGTTTGTCTTCTCGCAGGACACTCGTGGTGTCAGTTGGTGTGTTTATAAGGAATGTAATATTGAAAAAGTGATTAATTTTTTGCTGAAGAAAAAATGCCCCGAACAAGATCCGTGCATTCCTACCTATAAATGTAAATTTACCTAAATTAATGTCGAATTCTTCGTTTCATTGATATGTTTGATTAGTTTGTTAATTTTATATATAATTTTATACATAATTTTATACATAATTTTATATATAATTTTATATATAATTTTATATATAATTTTATATGTAATTTTATATGTAATTTTATATATAATTTTATATTTTAACTGGTAGTACAATACCGACTTGTATGTTTACATTCACGATTCAACGAATCTTATCATGCTAATGAGGCTTCAAACAAAACCGTATCTTATATCTTTTTTATTTAAGTAGTCATGCCAAATCATTGACGATCATGATTATCATCATTTTCATCTCTAGCTATCTATCATATATCACATACCACGTGACTTCATCATTATGTTACTTACTTACTCCGCGGGGGTAGGCAGAGAGGATAGAGCGCCACACTCCTCAGTCCTGACACACAATTCTCGCCTCATCAACATTCATACATCTCCTCATACGAGCTCGCCGATTGTTAAGGCTTCTAACGGAACTATCCTTCATTATCTGGTTTACCTGGTCTTGCCAAGTCTACCGCGGACGTCCTCTATTTCTGGTGCCATCAACACTTACGTCATATATCCTTCTTACCATTCTCTCCTCATTCATCCGTTCCATATGACCAAACCACCTAAGTGATTTTTTCTTGATCTTACTCACAATACTAATATCAGCTTTACATTCTTTCGTTATTTCTTCATTCTTTACTTTGTCATAAATAGATTTGCCACATATGCGCCTAAGTCATCTCATTTCCACTGCATTCAGTCTACTTTTTTCCTCTTCTGTCAGCTCCAGGCCTCACTTCCATACATCGGTATCAGCACCAGGACCCCATTGTTCACCGCTAGTCTTACCTCGGTTGACAAATTCCCGTTAGACGTAATTCCATTCAAAGCGCCGTTTACTTTATTCCCTGCAGTCACCTTCCTTTCGATATCAATCGCAGCCTTCCCTTTTCTATCAAATATACTTCCCAAATACACAAACTCATCTACTCATTCCAAACATTCATTAACATATACAAACAAGTATTTAGCACGGTGACTTTCTTTCCTTCTTCTCGAATACAGTTATACAGTTTTTCCTCGTGAAAAGATATGACCGTAGGTTATTCTACTTCCTTATAATATAATCCGATCCGCTGTCTTCTGGGAATGAGTAGCAAAATAGAGTTCGACATTTAGTAAAAATGTTTAACAATTAACATGGAATGTTTGTTACTATATATTAAATCAATTCGCCTTATAGATTAAGTGGTCTGGTGCTTTATTTAAAACTTGTTTATATCAAGTCGTACCGCAACAGATCAATCAGGACAGTATTGAATTACACGATAAAATAAGGCCACGATGTAAAAATATTAAAGATAATCAATCATGTTTGTATATGTTATTTTACGGTAGATTGAGCACTTTTTACTTGATTTTACGTTACTCGATGTGGGACTGGGCATTCTCGCCAAGCGCCCTAAGCGAAACCTTCGTGATATCTTCGTTAACGAAGCGGGCTGATCCAACAAGAGCAAGCGTTTGGAATCATGTACAGTGTGCAGGGTGGTCGCTATTTATTTAATCTTTTCTTACCCAAGAGGTCACGTAATAAACATTCATTCATTTTATGATATCTGATGTTTTTATATTTCGATGTATCTACATTGTTACAAATAATTCTATAAAATAGCGTCCTGAGGAGTCCTATACAAAGCTCACTCTATTTTTTTTAATTACTTTATGCGCAAAACAAACCTTGGTTCATTGTTAAGGTCCAATCCTTAAATCTTTGCAGTAAAAGAGAATTAAACCCTTTCCAAACCATGCAGTAATACAGATCTACCGCTTTAATTAAATCTGTAATATTTCTAAAAATATATGAAACACACACTTCATATTTTAGTTAATTTGAAGTAAAATATTTACGCTTAGAAATCACGAGTTAAAAATCAATTGTGTAAGGCAAATCCTACAAAAATAATAATTTTTAATTCATTCCGTTGTAAAATTAATACGTTGACAAAAATACAATTTGTGGCAAAACAGAAAGAAATCACACATTAATTTCACAGTGAAAACAGTAACAAACATACGAATATAATGGTGTCTCTTTCTCACTAATTAAATGAAAATAGATAAAAAGGAAGATTGTATTATAATATAATGCAACCTCCTATACAGAACTTGACGAATGCTTCGAATTGTAATATTACATTTTTTTTTTTATATTTAATTCTCAATACTTACAGCATAAACTGTGGCATAAACTATTTTTTCACATTTTAAAAACTAATAGAACTCTATTTTCTTACGGTAACACGAGTTGACAGCATGGCTGCGTACGAGTATTTTATATCACGGTATGATAAAGGTTAAGAAACATATTACCATACCGGTATAAAGTTATTTACTTGGTATAAATAATAAGAAAAAACGATTTGTTTATACCACTATTTATTAATACATCAACATTCACATCAAGACCTATTATCCCTTCTAAACGAAACAATGTATACTGAAATTAAAAATGCAAGTATAGACAAAAACAATATGTTAATGTCAAAAATCTTTTGATGTTAACAAGGTTTTAGAAATTTTACATAGCAATACTAGAGGTTTACAGTTAGATAAATATGATAAAAAAGTGTTAATAGGATTAAATACTACCTATAAATAATCAAATCCTTTTTGCAAATAATCACCTATTAAATTTATTTCCACAGTAGTTCTTAATTAGTTACCCATCACTTTTATTTTTATGGTTTTGTTTTTGTCTATGGGTACATTCTTAATTTTAGTATACCTACATTGTTTTGTGAAGAAGGGACCATAGGTTTTGAAACATTTTGAAGTAGCAATAAACAGTGGTTTTAAACAAAATGTTTTTTACTTATTATTTATATATGTTGCCACAAAATAATTTTGCAAATATTGAAGAAATTATTTACTCAATAAGAAATTAGATAGTCATTGATTGTGTACAAATTAAAAAACAAATAAACCCATGTGTCAAAAAAATGTAACCGTAATCTTAATGAATCGCTTTAATATTGCAGTGGCGTATCGTATGTGTTTTAACATAACATAATGATGACATTTTGACATTTGAGATGAAATTTAGATTCAAAGCATTACATATTATTTTTGTTAGTGCATTATTAAAATATTTTTTAAATAGATTCCAAGTACTAAATTATTACTGATATTTTTTTAACACTTGAAAAAAAGCATTAACATTGTCGTAACACATTTTAACTATTGAACTAATATGAAGTTTATATTTTACCACTGGTGTACTGACAGTAAATGATTAGTTTATTTTAAAGATTCTTAAGTACCTACATTTAAGCGAACTCGTATGACCAGCGAATATTTATCGACATAACAAAATATGCACAAGCGCAAAGACATTATTACGATTTCAGAATTGGTTACATAGTGTCCTGGCGAAGAAGTGATTGAATGAATAAATGATTAGAAACCGGTTGTAATTAAGTAAATAGTCACTGAAATGTTGTGAGAAAGATAGTATCTTGTCATTTCTCGAATACTATCTATAAATGTACAACCTTCTGAAGCGATCCATAAAGGAAAATGGTAGCTAGACTAGAAGCGGTATCCTTTCACTCGAAACTTCGAAACAGAAAACATTTAATACACATTAAATGCAACAATTAGAAAGATATACGTGTTTACGCGTTTTTATACTTCGATGGGTAGGTCTGGTTTTAAAGTTTAAATATGTGCATTCCATTTGTGTAAATTTAAAACAGGAAACAAAAGCGAAACTGCTTCTGTTCAGAGACGGTTTCGGAGTAGGTCATATATTTTACGGCGGTGATATAAAAACATTTAGTATTATATTTTTAGGATTATCGGTTGTGTTACAGTTTCGGAGGTTGGCCAGTCGAGTTTTCAGAAGATTCAGATTCGGCGAATGACAAACAGCCCAGTTTCGCAAAGGTTGATGTCTTTTCATCTACATAGGTTGAATGAATATATTCAACAAACCAATTAGAAAACCCAGGAATAGCTACCGAAGTCAATTACGACAACATACAGATTAAATCAATTTATCTAAAAAATATTTTAGCTGCCAACGGGATTTGAACCAGAATCTCTTCCTTTCCGGGATGTGCAATAACCAATTACACTACGTCCGCATCCTCGTAAATATTCAACAAATTTTCAAACTTATATATTGCAGCTATTTCAAATTGATACATCTTACTTTCCATTTATTTAAAATCTATCATCTTTTTATTGCGTATACCATTGAGAAATATTCGCTAGGAGACCCCAGATATTTTTCAATTTCATTTTATTAAATGTTTACATATATTTTAATACAACTTATATACATTTTAAAAAGAACACATTATTATTTGTGAAGTTGTAATTTTTTTAGAACACAGTTCCGTGATATTTAATACAAATCAAATATCAAAGTATTCAATAAATTGTATCTTTCTAACTGATGTATTCAATTGTATTGATTGATGTATAAACTAATAATAATATCGGGTTAGGGACCAAACAATTGCTGCAAAGCATGGTTTATTTTTTCAGTTTCAAATGCATATATATCCAATGAACAGTGTTCTTTTTTTTTTTTATCAAAGTGTGAAACTTACAAGAGCAAAGGGTTTTTTATATTTAATAAATAGAACCGCGTGATATTTAATATTCTTGTTATTGCGTGGAATATATACACACGGCTTCCCTTTTGCATTTTGACCCGATTCTTCTTAGTCCCGCCACTGATTTTATATCGCTATACCAAGCATAAAAATATTATAAATTTTCACCATTTAAGCTGCTCGTTCTGCACGCGTCGCGTTCAGTTGCATCTCGTAATGACTTCAATTCCATAAACGTTTCTGTTGCAGCGCTCACACAAACATAACTTCTCATAACCCGCATCGCCATATAAATTTATATCGCATAATTATTATAGCAGGTTTAATATTTATAGCAACGAGATAATTCAGTTTAATAAGTACCATCCAGAAAACAATTATTAATACATTACGATAATAATATTGAGGAGTAAATAAACAGTAAGACTTCTAAGCTGCGTGATTACGCGACTGCACAGTTCACAATAAAGAAATCTCCGCGTATCATTCTGACAAAATAAATAAACAGTATAAATACAAATTAAAAAATTCAACTAGAACTATATACAGAAAAAAATCTATTTATAGAAAAAATATTTTATTATAATTGCTACCCGGATTCGAACCCGGATCTCTTTCTATGTTCTGAAATGCAATTTCACGGCAATAATGCGTTCCCCTTAAAAAAATATATTAGTTGTATCAAAGTTTATCCAAATTTAATAAAATGGATTAATTAATTCTGACATCTCCTAGCTGGGTTTTCTCAAAGGTATCTGAGATTCACCGCAATATATAGTTGATTGCTTTTAAAAATGGAATAATAAATGTATCAATCGGAAAGATTGCAGAATGTTAGTTCAAAATTTCATTTCGAAATGGTGAACCCGCTTCCCCGAATAGCGAGAGATTCAGGTTCGTATCCCGGTAACTAAATATTTTTTCAATAGATAGATTTTTTCTGTATATCTTTCTAGTTGATTAATTTAATTTGCATTTCTTGAAAAGACTTATGACGCTGTACAAAAAATAAATGAAACGTTTCCAAGAATCATCTTATATCTTGACCCTGGACCATAATGATTGCCACTTACATCACCATATGGCACCGATTGAGACTTCGTTTCAAAACATTTTAGAAATTCGGTACCTTATAAGGTATATTGTTTATTTTATTGGTACGCTGATAAACGACAAGTTAGTTAAACCATTGTAAACGACCGAAAACGAATAGGTACTATTATGTATGTATATAATAAAATCGCTACCAAACTAATCGATAAATTGTCACTTTTCGGTAGAATTTTGAATGAATATTGTATATAAACTGAACTCTCCCAAAACTTGGTCCTGCGTCAAAGACGTAAATTCTTTTAGCGAACGTAAAATATCGGGCACTTATTCACGAGGAACGATTCCGACAATAGAAAGAGAAAAAATAATGAGAAAATCTTACGCTTCTTTGTAGTTTACTTCAGCAAAAGCTCATTTTTGTGTTTCGCTTCTTCAAGTCAGTGCATGTTTTTATAGCTTGCGACGATATAGAAGTTCGGAGGGCGTAGCCCTTGGAGTCTGTGTCGTGTTTTTATCAAGGACCTTTTTTCAAGGTCTCTAAAAGAACGCTCGGCATTCAGACAAATCAAATGATTACTTCTTAATCCTATTACATTATCTCAAGTGAGGGACATATAACATGCATAAGAACGGGATAATGTCACTCAATTTATAATCTTTCATTTTTGATTACTTTCACAAAGTAATACATTGTATTTATTAGATTTATTATGGGGTGAATTTTACATCTTATTTTATCACCATCTTCAAACGTTTTCTATTCGCTGATGGCCTCGCCAATTATGTCTCACTTTTCTCTGTTCATTATTCCTGATGCCATCAACACTCGTCTCTTCTACTTTCTTTACCGACCTTTCCTCGGTTGTTTTCTAAACAGAATAAAGGAGTTATTAGATATCAGTGTCAGCATGGTTGAAGAGAAACCTCTCCAAATATAATGATAATCAGATTAAATGATGAAGTGCTTTGTTTACTTAATAGACAATCATGACATCTATTGATAATTGTTATTTAAGGTCATCAACTATAATTAACTTTAAACTAGCAGATAAGCAACTGGCTATCGCCGATTGCTCGCTGCTGGGCCCTGCGGGCGGCTATTGTGTCCATTTCGCGGCCTATAAAAACTAAACCGACTAAGAAAATGCTTTATTCTGTGGTAAGCGATATCTCTTACCATAGACAGCATAATAAAGACAATGTACACTTTATTTCAAATTGAATATATAAATAATCTTTACCTAGAATATTAAAAACACGTTCGTTTTTACTCTATTCGCTCCTCGCAAACCTGGCCGTTTAACCAAGCACCTTATAGCCACAAATGACACTACGTCCGAATTCAACACATCCAGAAAGTCATAAATAAAAGATGGGAAACCGCTATATTAGTATGGATTCACAACCTTCGAACTCAACATTATGATTGAAGGACTGGTTGGAATAAATCGTTAAGTGTGGTGTGGGTCTCGCGATGGGAAATGCTGAGAAGACCAGCAGACTGAAATGAGATAGAGGAAATCGTGACTCAAACATACGTGTATTGTTCTTTCTCCAGCTTAAAAAGTGTATCGCAAATTGTCACTCCTATGATCAAAATTGCTATTTAACATCATATATAACATCACTAATTTACGCTTGTGACAGTAAATATATGTATAATAAACTTAATCACAGTATTACAAATAACACTAAGTTGTTGTATCAGTATTGACAATTGTTACTTAAGTTTATCAACTGTAATTAACGTTATATATGTATATTGTTACAAATAAAGAAAGCACACAGGGGCGTCGAAAGGTGTAGTTTTTAAAATAGCAAACTAACATATCGTCTTTTTTTTTGTTAATACATCTTAAATAATTGCATATAAATTCTCGGGAGTTAAACTATTCTTGCTTCTATTGAAAAGAACCGGTGCATGAGTGAAAACAGTTCCGGGAAAGGGTGAGACCCTTTCGATGCCTTTCGATAGAAATTCATTGTACTGGAACCCAACTTAAACAAGTCGATAAATATGTCTGCCTAGGATATCGTGTTTGTCTGAATTTATTTCCTGTTGTTCTCTTACAGTCGTTAAATTCATTAAAATTCTTACATATTTCTCAATATGCATTTTCAATATTCGTATCCAATACATCGACAGTAAATATTACAAAAGCATTTAAAAATTGCTACTGCCTCAGTGAGGACCAATCTGTAATCGAGAGAAAATATTTAAAAATTGTTACTGCCTCAGCGAGGACCAATCTGTAATCGAGAGAAAATATTTAAAAATTGCTAGTGCCTCAGTGAGGACCAATCTGTAACCGAGAGAAAATATTTCGATGGTTTGAGAGTTCGTGGTTTGGGAAGCGGGAAATTTAATGACGTAATGACTCAATAGGCCTGCAGTCTATACACTGATTGCATAGGGGCCTCTTATACAGTTCTCAGGGAGGGAAAAATAATAAATAAACAATGATGAAAGATAATTTAGCATCATCCAATGGGGGGCGAGAGTTTTTTTACATCCAATAAAAAAAGGTCGATAAACTAAAAAAGCTCAGCCGGCTCCGTCAATCTCGAGCTCTTGACAACGCTCTGGAATTTCTTTTAGTATAAACAAAGTTTTTAAATTTAAAGTGGTACAAGTGGACTTCACAATTTTTAAGAAAAATCATTATAGAACATTTCGATTTGGTGGTAATAAGGCCAATTAAATGCCCTTTTAAAATGTTTACAATAAATTGTCACAAATTATTATCATTTTAACTTTGATTATTTTTTACTATTTACAGTAGAAATGAGAGTCTCTGTATTATCGTGGCAGGGAGGCCTAATAACTATGAATTAAAAACATATATAGGTATGTCAATATATTAAGTAATAACATAATATTATTAAAAATAGAATAGTATTTTTTAAAAATTTAATGTTATTTTTAAGAAAAAAAATGTTACTGATTTTTCTAGATATATCTATAAATATATATAAATTGTTATATTATTACAAATAAGGTTATTTTTAATCAAAAGAAGGTATCATTAACCTATTACTGTACTTATATCCGAGTCCGAGGGTGACTGCAGGAATTAAAGTGAACGGCGCTTTGAATGGAATTATAGCTAATGGAAACTAGTCAACTGAAGCAAGACTAGCTGTTCACAATGGAGTTCTGGTACCGACACTGATGTATGAAAGCGAGGGCTGGAGTTGGCAGAAGAGGAACGAAAGTAGACTGAATGCAATGGAAATGATATCACTTAGACGTATATGTGGCAGATCCATTTATGACAAAGTAAAGAATGAATAAATAAGGAAATAATATAAAGTTGATCTTAATATAGTGAGTAAGATTAAAAAAGGATCACTTAAATGGTTTGATCATATGGAACCGATGAATGAGGAGAGAATTGTAAGAAATATATATGACTCAAATGTTGATGCCACCAGAAGTAGGGGACGTCCTCGGAAGACTTGACACCACCAGGTAAACTAGATACTGGAGGATGGTCCTGTTAGAAGCTTGTATGAAAAATATGAATGTGGATGAGGCGAGAATTGTGCCACGACAGAAGAGAATGGCGCTCTATTCTCTCTGCCTACCCCCGTGGAAAAACGGCGTGATGGAAAGTAAGTAAGTTGCCCGAGTTTTTGATTATCCGGAGTAGGCTTAGTTCACATAGCCTCGGGTAATCGGGTTCTACTGCGTGAGTAATTCCTATTACATAAAAGCAGTTCAGTACTACTATATCCATAAAAAATTATTATTTTTGTAACTAAATACTTACCTACAATTGACAATATAATACTTAATAACGATTTTATTTAATTGGTTTCAGTGTAAAATATTTATAGAATTGCAACGAGAACTGTTTCATAATAGTTAATTTTATTCTGTTACTATCCTTCTAAATGTATGGGAACTACATGTTTTTTTTTAAATCTCGTAAAGCTTATTTGCTATTATTTTTCTGGCTCTAAGACCCTATCACGTCCATGGCCGACCGCACAACCGTCCACCAGGTTTCACTGAAATAAGCTGCCGTCTCCCAACTAGGAATATGCAGCCTTGCTACATCCTTTAAAATATTGTTCGCTTATCTCATTTTTGGATGTCCAGGTGTCGAGTCCCGTTTGCATTGCCTCATAGACCTTACGGAGTACTCTGAATTCGTTACATCTGACAACACGTCCTGTCCATCTTACTTCAATATTACTGAGATATTTGATAGGTTTTTAAAGCCAGTGGCGTAACTACATTAATAAATAAATTCACAACTCACTAACAAGTATAACATTAGAAATCTTCTGTGTATAGTTTTCTGGGCTAATATGCAAGACCCCATTGTAGGGTCCATCATCAGGGCTGATGTCTGATCTGAAACGTCGGTCAGAAAGATCTGATGTACACGACAGTTAGTCCAGAAAACTACACACAGAAGATTCTGAACGACTGTGAAAAACTAGGAACATTTTTTCAACATTAGAAATGCTTATAATATCTCAAAAATTTAATTGCAAATGTGCGATACGCTCGGTAATGTGATTGCACTGTAAGATAATGTAATATATAAGAAACGAAAATTTCATTTAATATGTTTTTTTACGTACGCGATGTTAAATTTCACTTTTTTTTTCTTGGCATGCATCCCTTATAACGAATAATAGCTTCCTCAAGAGCTCGTTCGAAAATAGAATCATTAATTATTTTAGATGACGTCCATAGCACAAGTCGGTGCGTCAGGAACCACTTGAACCAATTTGTTCTGGCGTCCGAACCTAGAGAGAAAAAAATTGTCGAAACTTGAGCGAAGAACGCCGACTCGTCTAGGGCAATAAAACACGCAACTCTCCAGCCGAAAGAGACATTCAAAATTGCTTATGATACAGACGGAGGCTGGAGATAATAGTCAACTTAAGCGCAAACTCTTGTAATGTCTAGACCTCGCACGTGGCTCTCGGAGATGCAGAAACAATTAGCAATGAGAGAAAGAAACAAATTATATTTTAAAATATATCGAATCTGCATACATCTATAAAATGGATATCAACACTGTAATAATTCTCGATATTTGTGCGTCGATCACCATTTTATTAACGTAAGACGAACGCATATATATTTCGAATAAAATAATTACATGATCAGTAATAAGTAATATTTGGATCCAAGAACACACAATTACTTAAGCCAGCCGAAGACAGGTCGTAATTAACCTCTAATTACCGATACTTCCATATTTTTCCATTAATAAAAATAGCTTCGTCTCTGAGATTGTTTATTTAATTACATAATCGTTTGTAATTACTTTAATAATAATAATTTATCACTAAATTCTTGGCAAAAAAAATACTGCTCTCTGGACGTTCCATTTTTTCAAATCGTTCCCACGTTCCCAACCAAGACGGGTGCTTACTTCCCATGTGGTACCAATCAACTAATCAGTATAAATTTAAAATATGATTTTTTTCCCCTGTTATTATTGACAAGCTTTCATCTAGTTTACCCATGATCGAGTTAATATTCTGCCATTTGTGGATGATGGTTCCCAGTTTTAAATAGACATTTAAAGTCAATGGGTACACTAGCGTAATAGCGTAACTCTACCATACGGGGTTAAGGCCGTATCAAATATATATGGCAGTTAAACAGAATAAAGCAAAATATTCAGTAAATTAAAACATTTTAATGAATACATAAAAGTAGTTTTAACAATACACCTACTCACCTCAAACACTATCTTCTGACTCAACACCTATGCTAAATTCAATCTAAGAATTTAAGTGCAAAATCGTGTTTTGGACTACTCAATTGTCAATATCGTACATGTCAAATTAAAATATCGTAATATAAATCTACAACGTGGGTATCTGTAAAATAATAATCTTTACCACACCACCTACAAGCTCATTACGACCTAAACCATTACACCGCATAATAGCACAATACACCTGCGGATGCTGCGATTGAACTGTCAACTACTGTCAACTCGTTTCATCCCACTCGAGACATATTTTGTATCAACACGAGACATGTTTATCAAGATCGGAACAGTCCTGGGCTTATGGGATCGCGTCCATAAAATCTAATAAAGACATTGTTTATAAACAATTGGTTCGTGCTTTCGTCTAAAATAAATAAATAATACATTCTTGTAGCAGGATCACAGGGAGATGAGGAGCAAACCCAAACAAATATTCCGCGCGCATCGCCCACTCGACCGCGCTAGTAATTTACTACGACATTAGTATAAATTAGTGTCATCGCATAGAAAGGAAGTCATACGTCGCTATGTTTACAACGGAATAGAACAAATAATGAGTTGCTTCCGTCGGAGAACCAGCTGGTAATGATGTGGATATAATAAATTAAGAGTACAAAATTAAATGTACACTAGCCGAAAACATTCTGCTCCACCAATTGCTTCTGATAGGTAGTTGCCGCCTCGCGGTCAATGCAGGCTATACACTCCACTAATGATGTTTTTATAAAACCTATTTTTTAATTATGAAAATATAGTTTTACTTTTGAAATTAGCAAAATTAACTTTGTGGTTAAAATTCATCATTATTATTTGTTTATTACAGTTAAAAACGGGTATAATACACTATTTTAAAAAATAAATTAAAAGAATATTATAATCCATTTTTACATAAATCACAGATAAAACAATGATAATAATGATTATTGGCATAGGATTTTATACATAAATAACTTTTCGAATCAAATATCTAAACACCTACCACGTAACATTAAACCGGCATTTTATACAAATGATAATACAAGAAATTTATTCATTAATTCTAAAGACAAAGATGATAAATTTAACAATTCTGGTGCCTATAAACTTAGTTGCAAGGATTGTGCTGCATTTTATATTGGTAAAACGGGTAGAAATTTTAATATAAGAATAAAGGAACATTTGAGATGTTTGAACAGTAGTGGTTTTCAGAATTTCTAATCATTTGATAGAAAATGGTCATGGTTTTGATAAAAAAATTGGGATTGTCAATTTTGCATGTAAATGGTGTTGGTTTTAAATTTTATAATTTGGAATCGTTGGAGATAAATAAAGCATGTGAAACTAATTAAAAAATTATAAACGACCAACTAAATTTAATTACGAGTCCCATTTTAAAAATTATTCGAGTAAATTTGTATTAAGTAACAATTTGAGTTAGGTACTAAATTTATTTTTTAAATAATTGTTGTTTTTTAAAAATAGATTCTGGTAAAGAAACAATAACATATGTTTTTAGTTAGTATTGACATCCTGAAGAAGAAAACGGTATTTTTCGAAACCGGTAGATGTATTTGAACTCAATAAGTGGTTAATAAAACAAATGCAATTTTCAAAAGAGAAAAATGGCGATTAGTATAGGCCTGCTTTAAAATAATCCAATATCCATTCCGGATGATTTGTTTTAGATAAACGTAATTTTTACCTAGTGTTTTTCTAACAAATGATAGATATTCAAATATAACACTTTTCAGTAAAAATATTTTTAAATATAACGTATGAAACTGTATACGTTGTGTTTTATCTCATTATATGGCCATTCTTAAAATGGTTATTGCATAAATATCAGTAAATAATATTTTTCTACATCTAGTAGAAAAATCAAGATATTATAAAGCATGCGATTCTATTAGATTTGATAAAAATGCTACGTTAATGTTATTTCTCGCTTGCAGTAAAGATACTATACACCACAATTATTTTTATAATTAAGTATATTTGTCATTTAATTTTGTAAAATAATTGGACTCTTGACCTGTACTGGAGAATTTACGACATTCAGCTACAGTTAAAAGTTCAAATTATATTTTTTTGTCGGATTCTTTATTTAGTTAATTATATTTTAAGCACTTACTCAAAATCTCCGAGAAAATTACCAACATAGTGAAATAAATACAAATTAAAATTAAAGCTGTATTAATGTGATACGGAGGGATGAAATTATACTCACACAGGTTTATTTTAAGTATTTAATTAAAATCTCCAATACAATTGACAAGACTGTGAATTAAATATTACGAATTTATGAAAATTAATCGCTGAAGATATCTTAATGTAAAGCAGAGAGGACGTTCTGAGAAAATTATACTCAATTCCAGTGCAATTTTAGATATGTTATTAATAATAATAATAATAATTCGTTTATTCCAGCGTGATCGGGTTCTTTTTTTTTTATGAAGACCCGATTCGCCATAAAGATTATTATTGTATCAGTAGCTATTCTGTAGTCGTTGCAATTCTTTGGTCAGAGAACCAGCTTTCCGTGCCGCAGCTTTACACCAGCAACTCGATGTCTCAAAAGCAGAACGAATCCATGCATGTGGCCATCGGCAAACGTTGTAGATGCGCTGCAATAACGCGCCAATCTGAAAATCTCCAAAACTGTCGCCAAAATTTGGTGTAGCAATCGCATTTGTGTAGTATACAAAGTAAATCGACTATCATAATCACGTAAATACAATACTGAAATGTGGCGGGGTCCACGCGTAACCTTAAATCTTAATGTAGCTGAGTTTCGAAGTTTCGTGCCCTGAATGTTTGTACAGTAAGTATACAGTCCGCTCCGCGTCGCCTCGCCGTGTCGTTGCGCCGCAGTGCAGGGAAATAATAAATTCACCGAGAAAACTGCCAACAGAACTCGAGTTTCGAATAAACAACCCGGATAGTTGTCGGGGTCTAACGCCGGGCAGAACAATGCGCCATTAGCGGGCAGATAGAGGCCGAGTTCTCGCACGGGATGTGAAGCAAGCACCCGAGGTGTAAGCCGATCACGCTTCATGTATTATGTATAGGTATTGAAGCGGACAAAAGCGGCAGCCGACAGCCCAAGATTCAACCGACTATATTCGAACTAAATTACTCTCAAACGAACGCAGAGCGCAAACCCTCAGATGTTTTTAAATTTTAAATTCTAATTACAATACGAATTGGTATCTACTGAGATATAGTAAAACTGAAAACGACCATGTAGAAGATACAGATTTTTTTTAGTAAAGTAGGTCCTCTTCAATTCTTGTTAGCGAAAAATCGCGTTTTTAAATAAAGACTATTAGAAATAAATAATATTGCGGAAACCATTGGAAGTGGAGTTATGAGGATTTTAATATGAAGGGTTGATAAAGAAGAAATAATATTGTCAGAAATTTTAAATTTAGTACTTATTGATGTTAGGTACCTATTATACATAAATATTTTAAATATTTTTCACAAAAACCATCCTAGGATGAGTTTTAAATACTGGTTATATATAATAATAATTCACAATTCATTTTTAAAAATATACGCAAAAGTAAGTTCACACAACAGATTACTATTGAATTATAATATTGTATTGTTTAATTAAAATATTGTAGTTATTGTGTGTATTAATTAGATTGGAGTTATCGTCGTGGTTCTTATTAAAATAAAATAAAATAATTTCATATGTTCTGATTAGTATTCTTGATTTGACGGGATTGATTCCGTTCAAAATCTATTTCGCAAGACTAATATTCTAAATAAATTAATTAAATGAATAGATATAAAATGATTAAATTTGTTTAGATTATTTGAAATACATCGCCTGTACTTAAGTTCTAGAAAGTGATATGCTGTGAAGCATCCTTGAAGATAGCATTGACAAACGGATTACGTGTTGAGAATGCAAAGGTACATAGTCTCTGTCTAAGACCATTACATCCTGTGAACAGTGCATAATAAATCAAGTCAAATGATGCTTGACGCAGTACTCCATCCAGACGATGCCAAACGGCTGGATTTTTTACGCCGTACTCATGGTCTATTACCGTAAAAAACATTGGCACAATTTATGTAGCCAATAAATCAAAAGAGAAGCTGTGAATCCGACTACTTTCTGGAATTTCAAGATGTTGATAACACGTCTCGCTTGCATTATATGGGGAATAATGAGGAATATGTTGAAACAAATATTGCTGAGAGATGGTTGATAAAGGATGTCCACCGGAAAATTTTCAAGTTTAATATTAAATAAAAAACTACAATGTTATTCTCATATTTTATTTATACAAAATGGAGTTTAACGATACGGATTTTACGTTTTATAAACAATATCGTCTAAATGCCGTCCATTTCTCTCAAGACACTCTTACAATCGGACTCACAAATTTGCGAATACGCGAGAATAAAGCGTTGGTTCAATGGCAGCTACTTCACGGTAGTTATTTTCTTGTAAGGCCCGAATTGTTCGAGGAGCACCAGTATCTCATGTTCTGTTTATTAACGTAGCCATCGATATGAAAATGTGCTTCGTCAGTAAACAATGTGTTTCCAAGCGTTCGTGCTGTTCCAAAACTTTCCAGCATCGTTCTCGCTAAGGTTTCGCGTAAAGAATAGTCATTTTCGTTGTTTGTATGGGTGAAACTGTAGTTTATTTTTTTATTCCAGTAAAGGCTGCAATCTTCCTTATCGATTTACGCGGATTGCGCATAATTTCACGTCGAACTTGAGCCACATGTTCTGGCGTCGCTGCTGACGTTGATAGTCCCGGACGTTGGTTAACTATTGAACTTTTGAACACAATACCAGATAAATTGCGTGCTCGGCCCATCACTCACTCGTCGAATATTAAAAGTGAATACAAAAAGCGCGACGCGCACGTACCGATAAATCACTGCACTTTAAATATTGCTCACCACGAATGCGCGGTGCGCTCTCGACCAGTGACTCATTGCGACTGGAAAATCAGAAAATCATGCGCGTCGAACAATACCCCTCCCACTTACCTCACCCTGATGGTTTACGAGCAATCAAAATTTAATCTTGAAATTTTTCCGCTGGACACCCTATATTTTGTTGACTTTTTGGTTGATTTATTGCAAGAACGGTAAAACAACTGTAGGTCTGTATCTTCTAAAATATAATGTCTATACAACAAAATGACACGATAGGATTTCTTCATAATTTGATTTATAGAAATTAACAAAGTGAATTTGCCCATAAACAGGCTAGCCTAGTTGGGCAACGTATTTAATATATGATATATTTCTGTTAAAATCAAATAATTTGAGATATTTAGAGTTAGTGGGAACTTTTTCAATATATTATGGTTAAATAAATTTAAAATAATATTTATTAAACCATTGGAAAAAAAAAGAATAATCAAACAACTTTATGTTTGACCTCAAGTGGGAGCGGCTCCAAATTTTAAATAATAAACATAATATGATGTCTTAATTTGTATAAAAATAAAAAAAATGATTTTTGAAAACTAAACAAAATCTTGTTTTGTAGATTACATGACAAGATCCAGTTTGAAAATGTTTTGGGATCAAGATTTAAAATTCATTTAATTATTAATCTTCTCTTCGCGTATCCTTGATTATTATTATTATTATCTTAAAAGGATATTCTTCACTAGAAATTCAATTCATTAAATTTATAATTAAGTTAACGTAAGAAAAATTGTTATATTGATCCATTAAGTATATCGATCTTTAGTTTTGTATTAAGTAAATCGAACTTTAGTTTTATATTAAGTATTTCGATCTTTAGTTTTGTATTAAGTAATTCGATCTTATTGTAATGTTAGTTGTGAATAGAGAAAATACGTGTATGCGATTCAAGGAAAAAATATGATCTAAAATGGAAATATTTATAGTTGCCCGTGAAATGAATGCATAATAGAATGCATAATAGAGTGCATAATAGAATGCATAATTCCTACCTACTGATATCTACTCCATATTTAGCGAAGACTCACATTTATTGCCTTCGAAATTGTTCAGTCATCCGACGCTATGGTTGAAGTTTTTCCATTTAGAATAATATTATACTGCTGTTGCAGGACGATGCTCCTTCATATTTGCGTTGAAGTATATGCACGCCTCATTTCAAATTACCCACAGCGCCAGCCGCGGCGGACCATAAGCCATGATCAACCACCAGATGACCAGATTTAATCTGATATCTTATGGCTGACTTGGGTGAGCCTTTTCTAGTGAATATGTATATTTTGTAATAGTTTTATTATATTATTTTGGTTATAAGTATTAAGTTATTTACAATAATTTATTATAATGATTGTATATTTATGATTTGCACTAATTATGAATCCAAAATCCGCTGTCAATTTGTCTGTTTGTCTATTTGACTGATCTAAACTAAATTTTGCATAGAATTTTTTATATTTTTTTATTTAATTTAGCGAAAATACAATGGCAAAATAAATTCAATTTTTAAATAGATGGTTACATACATACATATGATTATATAAATACATGGTTTTTCTTTCGCTTACCTCTCCAAAAAAGAGACCAGCTCTTGTGCTTGGAGAGGGAGTTACACTACAATAATTTTATATAATACCTTACATATTCTATTCATTGTCCATTTGTTTGCTTCTGAAGTATTCTGTAATATTGTTTATTGTCCAATTATGTGTTTTTGAAGTGTTCATTTAGTTTCTTTTTAAACTCTTATGATACTCATTATGACCCAGCGAAAAACAGAAAAATTCTTTTTTCCCCCTATCTATTTTTTCAATATTCCCGATATAAATGCGTATGCATGTAAGTGTTAAATGCCATGATTTAAACTCGTGTTGCCTCTGATGAAATAATAAGTGTCAACATTCTATCTACCTATTTAAAAATTATAAAGACTTGTGAATTTCAGGTGATGCCGAACACGGACTGCTAGTAACTAATAAAATAGAGTATTATTACAACGAAAGAAATATAATAGAAATAGAAGCGATAACTATAATAACTATAGGAATCGCGTAGAAATTCAGTTAAAGATTTCTCCTACGGATTTTAATGCTTTCGAAGAATCAGTTTTGTCTATCGAACAGCATTTGACGAAGGAGCGACTGCGGAACAACAACAGAAGGCGAGGTGCGCTTTTGAAACAAACAACTTAATTAATATTTTTAATTCATAAAATGTAACTGGGTTTTTTTCTTAGTGTATATACATATTTGTGTATATAAATTGGCATACTGTTTTAAATAAAGTAGTTTTTAATTGCATAAAAAATAATCAGAATGTTACAGTTTCGACTGTCCGTATTATCCAGGTTTTTGATTATCGGATTTATGCTCGGTCCACATTATCTCAGATAATCGGTGTTTTACTGTATTTTGTAATAATCAATAATTATATAGATACTGCACGGTATTCAACATGTATGTGTGGTATGCATATTCTACATCTATGTATGCATATGTTTTTATTGAAATTGAAACGAAATACATTTTGGAATTTTTACAAATCTTAATCTCAAGTACAATTTATTTGTATTTAGAACTGGAATGCAATCGTATATCTATGTAGATGAATTGTATTGTATATACGTGTTTATAAATATTGTACTGGAAGTTAGCCCGCCTTAAAACATTATCTATGTTTTAGATTCTAATTAATTTGTTATTCTATTATATACAGGGATCAGCCTATCCTAGGATTTTGTAGTTAATAAAATATACGAAAATAGATTAATCAAACAATGACCGAGTTTCATAACTTTGTCTTGATAATTCTTAATTAATTTAGATTTATATTTTAAACATCCCAAATGCGAATTATTTTCTTGTTTATCGAATAATAAAAAATAATAATATTATAAGCTTACTAGTTCGCGTTTCTCACGTATACATGAATTCTAATTTTAAAGCCCTCGCATTTTAGTGATAAATTGAAGATTATTGAGTCAAATTTGCTGAACTATTCCTGTAGTCTCTTGCAAACACAGCTGCCGTACTTGGTCGGTGGTCGTGAAAGAGAACCGCTCTCAGGAGCCATGACACTTGCCACACACTGTGACGAAAGGGGTGAACCTTCGTGCACCAACTAGTTGTGGCGGCGGTTTTGCAGGCGACTAAGATATTTCCCAAGGGTGGTTTTGCAAATCAATGAAGATACAACAATTTAGAATTTAACTCTAAAATATAAGAGAATTACAAAAGCCTGTATAAGTGAGAAATGAAAATTCGTATACGTTTATTATTGTATTATTTAATAATAATCGTACAAAGAAAAGTTTGTACTAACTTGTACTTAATTTCACTATTGGGTAGCTCCTTGTCAAACATAAATTTTCCGAGCTTTCCGTGAATGTGATGAGAATTTTTCTGAAATATATTCTAATTTTGAAATATCTCACAATCGAAGTTGTTTATTTTTCTTAGGAAAACACATTCTTATTGTGAAGTTGTAATTACATAGGTCTGTCATATTTTAAGTATAAATTAAATATATTAATTAGAAAGATATCACAGACCTATGTTCTGAATAATTACAACTTCACAATAAGAATGTGTTCTTTTAATAATAAAGTTGTATCAATGTGTCTAAAATTTAATAAAAATGAATTGATAATTCTGGCGTCTGCTATCAGATTACTCAAAAGTATTTGAGATTCCGTAAAAATAAGGTAGATGGCTCTTTCAAATAATGGAACGATTAAAAATGTATTAATATCAAAAAAGGTAACATATATTTAGGTTCGAAAATTTGTCACTAAAAATGTCGTCGCTATAGCATAGTTGGATAATGCACCTTCCCCAGTTCGGAAAGAGATCCAGGTTCGAATCCTGGTGGCGCAACAACAATATGTTTCGATAAAATTGATTTTATATGTATATCTTTCTAATTAATATATTTAATTCATCTTTATTTTTCCATTTGAAAAATATACCTTCAGAACAAATAGGTCACAAGTCCACCTAATTCGTATTTCAAAAGAAATTTCACTCCGATGTGACGTATTTGTTTCCTGTCAAATTTGCTCTTTAAAGGAAATCGCTACACACACACATATATATATGTAAAGCTGGGTTTTTATTTATAACTAATAATCATTGTTAATTAATATTCACATTCCACACGGATTTAGAATCATTTCATAAATCGATCAAAACCCGAGCGCATTTTTGAGATCCCAGCGATCGCCATTGAACTGAATGTTTAATTTCGTACCTCGAGTAAAAACGAGGAAATGGCGTATTAGCGTCGTCGGTACAAGCGATTGGACGCGCCGAGGCAGTTCTGATGAAGTCATTAAACTGATGGAATTCCTGTGAAGTCGCCGCCCGATACCTGCGCAGGGCGACACCCGCCACCCGCCACCCGCCAACGGGCGATCATCGCAACGATTACTGTTACGTGACCAATCGCCCCCAACTCACCGGAGCTGTTCCGCATTGCCAGAACACGGCCTTCGAAAAAGCGCGAAAAGCTTTACTCATCAAATTTTGGGGATTACCTAGTAGTGATGAGACACACCGTGAATGTGACTGTGATTATAATCGGTAAGTGTGATTTAACGTTTGAAGGTGTGCCAGTGATTCCTCGCTGAATTACAAAAAAATATATGTTAATTAATGCGGTGTACTTGTAATAAATATATGTATGATTTGTAATTAATATGAAGCTTGCCGACCGCCGGGCGTATGGAGTGGGGGGGGGGGGTGCCCAAAACTATAAGATGAAATATGCGTGCCGATGGCGGTCTCTTTTTATTTTCCTTCGGCAACCACACCCGTAGCTCCAATTCTGTATTGAATATGATATTGTAATAACCGGCGAACTTGAGGACGTCACAACTGGCGGAGTCGGACTAAAGACTTCACAATCAATCATCGTTACATTCGAATATCAATCACACACTCATAATCACAATTAAAATCATAATTTATCTCACAGGTAAGTATATAAGTGTAAGACGCTGCCCTAGCATATTTTGATACAAAATCCGCTAATAATTTTGTACATCAAATATTGTGCAGCGGACGGACCAATATATTATATATCGATATGTGAAAGTTATTACGAGGAAATCTATAGGCTTTTTTGTTAAGAATTTATTTGGCCCTCGCGGCGGTATTCCATTCCTTCAACCATTGACCACTTGCACTTGGAGACAGATGAAATGTGTGAACTAAACTCAAATAAACAGTCAACCCTAAATTTGCGTGTTATAGCTGGATAGTTTTTTTTTGACACATGCATGATTTTAGCGTTTACAAAAGCTTATTTATCGCCGCTAAAATCATTTCTTAATAACGAAAAAAGGAGGGAGATTAAAAACAAATACCTCCCTGGTACTTTTTTATTTAGCGCTATGCCACTGGGTATATGACATCATTAGAATGTGTCGATATTCTAAAGATTCATCAGAAAATGTGATTACATGTATGGATATGGTACCCTGTCATATTGGAAAGTAAAACCACATCAAAAACACACAAAAGGTGTACACTGCTAACAAAAAGTTTAAATTAAACTAGAATTCATTTAATTTGGAACAAAGAAAGGAATACCACGTAAAGTTTCGCATGCGGTATAGATATCTGAAAAAATTGTAAGTATCGAAATATTAGAAACAAATTGTTCTAAAGTTTTATACCTATAGTTTGTGAGGCAAAATTACGCAAATGCAGGCAACGCGACGCATTGTGGCGCAAAGTAGATAGGGTGCGCAAAATATTATACAGTGAGTATAAGTAGTACACAGTAAGTAGTAAGCTAACTTACCATCACGCCGTTTCCCCGCAGGGGTAGACAGAGAAGATAGAGCGCCACACTCTTCTGTTCTGCCATACAGTTCTCGCCTCATCCACATTCATACATTTTTTCACACAAGCTCGCCGATTTCGGGACCATCCTCCAGTATCTGGTTTAAGTCCTCTATTTCTGGTGCCATCAACACTTGCGTCATACATCTTCCTTACCATTCTCTCCTCACTCATCCGTTCCACATGACCAACCCACCTTAGTGATCATTTCTTAATCTTACTCACTATATTAAGATCAGCTTTACATTATTTCCAAGTATTAAATAGTACCCAGGTAATATATCGAGTTAGAGACCAGAACGTTGCCGCAAATCAAAAATCGCCATTAAACGAAACAAGGGTTTTTTTTCAATAGCAATGTAAATATTATATGAGATAAATGATCTATTTTGTTATTACTATTTGGTAATAGATTATTTTATCGGTGTCGTATCATTAATACCACCATCTTCCCGTTGCAATCAAAGGTGTAAGGTTACATTATAAACAACACCCAGCATCTGGAGTTGGCCAGGACCGTCTGGTGTGATGGAGATAAACAAAGCTGGTTTACACGGAGGCAGAATTAATTGTAAGAGAATTTTAGACACCGCGGGCATGGCGAAAAATAAAAAGAATCGTTAAAAGCGAATAAAATCTAAATTAGAACGTTTTTTGTTTGTATTCGAAAGCCGTTAATTTATTGAAAAATTCCCGCGGTGTTTGACTTGGCAGCTTCCAGCAAGGGCATCAGACGATTTGGAAGTACGAGTATCTAACATTCCACATTTAAAAATCTTATTTAGAAAGTCCCGATACATTTTTTGTCACACAGGCGTAATAATAAATTTCATTGGAGTAAAATGTAATTTCCCTTAAAAATGTAGATATGTAACCTTTTTGTTGTGAAGACAAATTTTTAAAAATATATTATATTACGGTTTCATTATTTATTTCATAATGTGGTTTATGGAGTTAAAGAAATTTTATTTAGATTAGATTAAGAAAGCCTGATCTTACTATCTACATTCATATTTTACACGGTGTGGTACTTTTTATTATTATTCAAGAAATCATTTTTCATTGGTTTATAGTTTAAATAATATTATTTTTAGTATTGTTATTACTACTCAACTAACCCTAGGGCACGTTCCTATCATATTGAATGTATACACATTTAATAGTTAACTTGTGATAACTTTTAAATTACAGTAAACGTTGTTTTTAACCACTAGTGTTGTCAATTGTTAATATTTTATTAGGAGAACACATTCTTATTGTGAAGTTGTAATTATTCAGAACATAGGTCTGTGGTATTTTAAATATGAATTAAATATATTAGAAAGATATACATATAAAATCAAAAAATATTGTTGTTGCGCCACCGGGATTCGAACCTGGATCTCTTTCCTAAAAAAAGAAAGGTGGAAGAAATGCGCAACCCAACAATACTGAACCAAGTATAGTATATATATTTTTCATTCTCATCTATTTGTATGTCATACGTATTACTTTTATAGATCTACATAGTATATGAAAAATAAATAATTAGAGGAAGAATAATATATTACATAACACATAATTTATAAAACGATATTTATTTTCTTATTCTAAGAATAAGAGCGACTTTGTGTTACGCTCTGGAAGTATTGCTCCTGCACACGCACCTCCCTCCGCCCTGCGTACGTCCACCCGTAAGGCTGCTATAAATAAACGAACGATTCGCATTGCCCAAAGAGAAATAAACGATTTCACTGGAGTCACTAGAAATCTGAACTTGTCAAGAATATTCGAGACAATTCGAATCATAATCAACATTTTTTTTTATTTAAATGTTTTCGTAATATAATATATGTAATTAATAAAGCCACATTTTTATTCCTTTATTAGTGATAATAAAGTCTTCTCGCTAAAAATTTATACTTTTATATTTCTAGCCGCATAGGTATTAATTACTATAAAAATACAGTATTTATAAAGATTGTTTCATTTTGTGTTTAATTTTTGGCAAGTTAATAATATTAATAAAAAGTCTAAATTGTTTGATCATATAACTCTACGACGTCTGTTATAATATTGCGGTATTTTCATATTTAAAATTAAGACACGAGAACTAAATTATGCTTCTTTAAATAATTATAATTCAAATAGTAATAATAAATGCGACAATATTTGAGTCGCCCATCGGCAGTGGCCCCAGTGAAAAAATTTAAATTACATACGCTTAAAATTAACTGTTTTGTATTGGCTTAATTTAATGTGCGGGGATATATAGAATCATTATATAATTATAATGATGTTAATAATACATTATTTTTAATTAATCAATAAAACAATCATTTGATCACTTAACAAACTCATTTTATTAACGCAGATACTTTCCGTCAAGACGTATCTGGTAAAAGTAAAGGAAAGTAGATAAATGAGATATGAGAGCAGGCACTCAAGATCAAAATGTTCCTTTTTACTAGAACTTATCTTGCACATATGTATTTGTTTAGTTTCATTTTTAGTCTATGTAATTTCTCCTTCTTTTTTATATCTTCTGGCATTTCATTAATGATCTTATCGCACTGTACATCATCGATTTCTGAGATTTGGCCTTCTTCCTGAATGACAGTCACAGTCTATCTTTTCCTCTTCTATGATGTTCATGCCCATGTTGATTTGCATAAATTTTTCTCATAAATTCTGCCGATATTTTCTATTTTTAGTATTATTCTCAAAGCTTTATTTTGCAAATACTGATAATTGTTGTATTTCTTCTTCATTACCCATTAGCATTATCGTATACTATTTTACAAGACTGTATGAATCTTCTGATCCTTCCCAGAAGTGAGCAATCTTTTTAGTCACGTGTCCTGTATTTTGTGAAAAGTTCCATTTTTATTCAATTACAACAATTACGAAAATTGCTAACATTTCATCTACAAATTATTACGAACCAGTGGTAATTTCAAATTAGCTTAAAATATTCAACTCTACTTGCGTCGATCCCATGTTATGATAACTAAATAAAGTGTAATCCAAAACACGTCGACAGCTTGTCGCTGACGTATCCAAGTTGCCAATCCGGATAATGTTCTGTGGTCAAAATGGCGATAAGATATTTCTGCACGTAATATTTGTACTAGGGATATTTTTAGCATTTTGATACGTGCCACTTGAAGAAGTCTAAATTGGTACCTTTAAGATTGAGACACGAATAACACTGAATTTTTTTAAATGCTAAATTAACCCTAGCGGAATTGTATCACACTTCATCGTATCACATATTTTCAGTTGACCTTTCGTACCGCGGTGCTGCGTACAGCGCCAGACAAACAATGGACCAACATTCGAGGGTACTCAATCTCCGCTGGTGAAACGTGCTCGCTGCAGGGGATGGCCGGTGTTCCGTTCGTTTCCGAAAAATCTCGCCGCGTAACGAATGAATTAAAGTGCCCGATAATTTATAATCATGCCTTTGTCGGCACAATTACGTTTGGCGAACGGTGTCGAATAATTGCTCCGAGTATCGAGCAACTACCATGTGTATGCGGCATGAAGAACTTTCGCTTCACCAAAGTAAATAAGCAGTCGCTATTTCAAGAGGAATTACAGTACGAGTATAATCATCTCCAGAATAAGATTGATGAAGTAGTTTGATTAAATTGATTTAAATTGTATCGCTTTGCAGAATTCGGAAGTCGCTATCAAGCGCCTATCAGTGGCGGAACTAAAACCAATTTGGCACTAATGCGAAATTAATGTAAAGTATATAAAATATGATAATATTGAGTGCTACGCGGTTTTTTCCATTACCAAATAGAACACAATTGGTCTCTTGTTTCTGTAGTATTCACACATTTATGAAAGTCAAACGAAAGTATGTTTTTACGCATTTATAGGCTTACGACTAACGCTTTTCACTTTGCGGGGAAAGTCTAGGCCCTAACCCGACGTATTAACGGGATACTACTGTGTACTACTGCATACTAGTGATGAAAAAAATGCTACTCTTGACTCACTGGTGTGATTGTGATTGATATTCGATAATATCAGTGATTGAAAACTGTCATGACAGTTTCATTACTAATACACATGCGCCGTACGATATCACAACACACGAAATAAAAAAATAAATATAAAATATAAACATAATTTTGAGCGTATTTACTTATATTATTCAAACTTCATTTGCGTAAAAAATATATTCTAGCATATATAATTAATATATATCTAATCTAATTTAATTCATTACAAAATAAAGAAAACCCTTTAAAAAAATGTGAGTTCATTTTTCGGGTCAAATTCTCAAGATTTTGGGTCAAATGCATAAAATCTTTTTTCAGATTCTACTAGATGGCGCTCATCACGAATTATAACGTCATTCCTTCATGAATATTTTCGTTTTATATGCACATGCGTTAAATCGCGGTTCACAACCGGTTCGCGGTTCACCTAATACAAATATAATAAAAGAACATAATATAATAGAAGAAACACGAATCATGATATCCCCAGATATACAATCACTGATAATGAGTGTTACTCAAAGATACCAGTGATTGATTCACGGTTCGTTATTTTGAGCTCATCACTACTGCGTACCCCATTACATGTACCAGTATAAATACGTCGAGTAAGTTGTACACAAATAACGTGTATTAACCACGTGAGAAATATTTTATTTTTTCATTGTTGCTGTGACGGATTTAAACAACCTAAATGAACCTTTCTTAATCTTACTTACAATACTAAGATCAGCTTTATATTAGTTATACGTTATTATAGTTTATATTAGTTATAGATATATTTTTATAGTTTCCTTCATTTTATCTAATACGCGATTGCCCTTTCAATAATCCATTATGAATTATATAGGTATACACTTTGTACCTACATTCTATTCTGTATGTATGTACAATGTTTTTTATCCACCTCATAAGACAATGAACAGCTTGTGTTAAACTAGGATTTCAAGTAGGTTTACAAAACATAAAAATACAAAATAGCATTATAAACAAGAAATACAAAACGAAAGGGGAGATATTCTACTAATACATTAGTTATTTATTAATTCAATTATATATTTGTTATTTTTACTTTAAATTCATGATTCGACTGGTTACGTCACATTGTGTTCCACGCGTGTATCGGAAATGTATCGTGGGACTCCTTTTCCTGGATGTGGTGAAACATAATCAGACGACCAATAAATATCTCATTGCTCATCAACGTGTGGGTTGATTCTTATTCTGACATTAAAATAAAACAATTTACATTGTTAGCACTCATAATCACTATTAAAATAATTTTCGTTGCCTTTTTGTTATTATTCTCGACCACATCGTGTTTTCAAAATTTCATTTCAATTTTTTTAAATAACAGTTGTAACTTTTTCAGAAGCAACGGTCTCGAATATTTTGTGATTCAGTAACAAACGGTTCGGCGAAAAGTTTCTAATTTTAACAACCGGTTAACGCAAACCGGTGCAATTCCGTGGGAGAACATCACTGCATGAAAGTTATCGCGTCAAACAATGAAAAATATTTCGCTTTTATATTTTAGAGTAGCTGAAATTTATTATTTATATTATTAAGGAAGACATTCTTATTGTGAAGTTGTAATTATTCAGAACAGACGGTCTGTGATATTTTAAATACTAAATTAATGTATTAATTATAAATATATACATATAAAATCAATTTTGTCGAAAAATATTGTTTTAGCGTCACCGGGATCCCGGTTTGTTTGATTGATTTTATATGTATATATTTATAATTAATACATTAATTTAGTATTTATTATTTATATTTTGTTTACTTCATATTTTTATTTATTTTCTTTTATTAACATATATATGTTGTATGATTATTTATATGGCGAATTAGGTCTTGTACAAACAACCCGACCGCGCCGAATTAAACATATTATTATTAAACAAAATATTATTTTTTTATTATCTTTGTTATCATGCTTTATTAAGATAAATAAAGCATGTAAAACTAATCAAGAAATTATAAACAACGAACTAAATTTAACTACAAGTCCCATTATAAATTTTTTTCCTAAAAATTATTCGACTAAATTTGTATTAAACAATTTGAGTTAGGTACTAAATTTATTTTTTTAAATAATTGTTGTTTTTTTAAAAATAGTTTTTTCAAAAATAGATTCTGGTGAAGAAACAATGATATATATTTTTAGTTAGTTATGACATCCTGAAGAAGAAAATGGTATTTTTCGAAACCGGTAGATGTATTTAAACTCAATTGAGTGGTTAATAAAACAAAGATAATAAATAAAAAATATGAATTTTAACCACAAAGTTAATATTGCTAATTTTAAAAGTAAAATATTAATTGTCAAATAATTTCCCGTCATTATTGATGGGTTAGTTCTAGTATATAATAATACATTAAATGTGTATTTTTTACCGCCGATTGCATTACTATATCATAATATACTTTACAGTCACGTCTCCATTTGTAATTAAGAAAGTTGTTTTATATACCACGATCTGTACGTTAAGAAGGATAATAAATAAAGCGAGAGAAATGGCTTGACGGACAAATAACCAAGTATGTAAATCAAATATTAAAGGTAATTAATTTTACGTTTGGTCTATTTTGACGATTATGTGCTAGGCACTAAGATTGAATTATTATTTTTATTTAGAAGTCCTTCAAAATTGAAAAACCTTTTATCAGTTCACAATCGAGTCAATTCAATACTAAATAGGAAAAAATACAAATGTAGGTACGCAGTTTTCCTTCTAAGGTGTCCGGGTGGGCGCGCGCACATTATTTCGCATCATAATGCACAAGAAAAATAATAGCGTGCGCACAGTTTTCAACAAGACTTGCGTGCTGCCTTCCATCAAAAGTTGGCGACTATGTTACAGTATGTTAATTTATCCTGTATAAGATCACCAACATTTTTGACACTGAATCACTTTCTACGCCTCTGCTGCCTTCTATCTTCCCCTGCAGTGTGAATAGAAAAGATCATATTTTTATTGCGGAGAATGTCACCGGAATATGCAGTTTTCTTTAATAGTTGTTATTAGTTCTCTTGACTTATTAATACGTCTTAATACACCTTCATTAATAATGAAGTCAACTCAGGGCCTACGAGTAGCCTTTCACTGGTAAGGAAATGCTTTTCTTATTCATTCCCTAAGTAAGCAAATAATGGCATCGGTCCTTAAAATTGCACAAAAGATTTTTTCTGCGCACACCGTTATCGAAAATTAGAGGGACTCTGATTTAAAGCCCCCAAATGGTAATCGTAACTTTCGTCTCGCGATACTAAAATTATGTTATAATTTCCATATTTAAATTATTATAATTTCTAAACGAGTTTTTCAATTAATTATTATTTTATTATTAAGGAGAACACATTCTTATTGTGAAGTTGTAATTATTCAGAACAGACGGTCTGTGAGATTTTAAATACTAATTAAATGTATTAATTAGAAAGATATATATTTCGTAAAAATTAAGCAGATGGCTTTGAAATAATGAAACGATAGATGTATTAATTTGAAAAAATGTAACATATAGGATCAAAAATTTGTCGTCTAAAGTACTATCGCTGTAGTATAGTTAGATAATGCACCTTCCCCGGTTTGGAAAGAGATCCAGGTTCGAATCCCGGTAGCGCAACAGCAATATTTTTCGATAAAATTGATTTTATATGTACATCTTTCTTACTTACCATCACGCCGTTTCCCCGCGAGGGTAGGCAGAGAGGATAAAAAGTGCCACACCCTTCTGTCCTGACACACAATTATCGGCTCATCCACATTCATACATCTTATCATACAAGCTCGACGATTATTGTGGCTTCTAAAAGGACCCGGTACTCCAGTGCCAAGCCTTCCGCGGACGTCCTCTACTTCTGCTGCCGTCAACAATTGAGTCATATATCTTTCTTACCATTCTCTCCTCATTCATCCGTTCCATACGACCAAACCATCTAAGTGATCATTTCTTAATCTTACTCACTACACTAACTTCAGCTTTACATTTTTTCATTCTTTACTCTGTCATAATTTCTTCATTAAATTAGTATTTAAAAAAATTATTTAGTATTTATAAAATGTTCTGTTTATCTATTGTATTCATAAAATGTAATAATATAAATCCCGGGCCCTACCCTCTCATGGCGACATTGTTGTCTACACGCCGGTGCAGTTCCTGTACAAGTATGAATACAGAGTGGCGCGGTACGGTATGTGTGAAGAGGAATGTACGGGAACATTACATCCACACAAAATTTAATTTATACCCATAATAAAATAATATCGACCGTATTATGTCCAAACACAGTGCGCTCGCAGAGAACAATTCACCATTAATATAATGTAGGCAATGTTGTTGATAGAAATTACAGGTTTACTACAGCCGGTAACGTAGCAATTGTCAGTGACATTTTATGGAGTTACGATGTGCAATAATATTAATGGATTTTATTAAGTATTAACCAAATCAAATTTGATCAATCTATTGTTATTATTATATTATATTGATGCACACTTCAGATTACGAATAGTATTTATAAATTACTATTTTTATATCGTCGGTAGGAACTAAAAACAAAATTGATAAGAGAATCAAGTTACATTAATAAAATAAATTATTTGTATTTAAAATGTCGCAGTATTTTTTTTATACAAAGATAACAGATATAATTAATTAAAATAATGAGTTCATTATATTTTAAGCATTACTTCTGTCGAAAATTAGATACTAAAAATTGTTTTTTTTGGATGGTGGGATTTCAGATGAGTATATTGACTGATGAAGGGCTACATAGATATGTAGAACACTTTTGCGATTTTTCTTATTTTTTTATTTTAATAAAAAAAAATCTCTTTTCATTATATTTTACACTACATACATTAATCTTCAATATAATTGGTAGAATTTATTGTTATACCGCGATTACTATTTACTCATTATTTGTCAACTATATGTTTTTCAAATAAAATAAAATACTATGTTTTATAAATCACTAGTAATTGTAGATAACATAGTTGTGCTATTTAAAATAAAAACGAAACCATAAAATAATCAAACTTTCAGATATATAAAATCTTAAAGTGAATTTTAAAGGGGTAAATTATCATGATGCAAATAATTATAAAATGCAATTCTTGTGCAATAAAATTCTTATAATTTTAGCTAGGTAAATAAAACAGTTTACATAAATATACAATGTAAAAATACCTTTAATGGTGGATATACAGCTTTCACATGCCTTCACCGCATTAATATATATTCCTTCAGACACAATTCTTTTTGCCGGCATCAACGTACAATTTTATTTACCCCAATAGCACAAAGTAGTGTTAATTAAAATATGTTTAATACTTCACACGAACTATTTTACAAAACTAACGGAGATATACTATTCACAGACCTGCACAATAGCGATCGCCGCTTCAAACGCAACACAGCTTTTTGTTTTGGCGCCCTTTCGACCGTTCGAAAATAAAACAAAACCCGCGAAAGCGCCTCCCGAATTTCGGACTCGCCCGCCACGCAACCTAGCACTTTTGCGGTCCGCACACGATTGAGTTGTGTTCTGAAGATGACAGCTTCAATCTATGCCCCTTCCAAAGAAACTTTGGTCATTAGACGCCGGCCACCGTCTCTCTTCCCCTACTATTGTTTATAGTTGCGTCTGCCTCTCCCGCTCGACGCTCGGGTTTCGCCTCTCTTTCAAATGTTCGACGAGGAGCTCGGCCACGTTAGGCATCTCTGTCTGTTGTGACTACGAGAACAACCTTCATTTTTTTATTTTCCTTTTTTATTTAGTTTATTTTCATTCGTCCCCCGGCGTTTGAAGCGGGGGCGTTTCGTGTTCTGTGCGTCTCTTTCGTTCCGCAAGTTCCGAGGCTGGAGCTTTCTGTCCGCTCGCTCTCTCGGAAATAACAAATGTTTTTGATTGCATCGGTTGTTGTGCATCTTGCATGGAAGGAAATGAAGATTCTCGGACCATCCTGAGTTTTTTGAACAGTGTTGCCGGAACACGCAGCTGACGAGAATCATACAATAATACCTATGATTTATTAGTATATATATGAAAAACTTTGTACAGTAACCAGCCATTTATAGACCAAATTTTCAAAATAAATAATAAAATATCTTTAATCAAAATTCTATTTACTTACATACTTTAAAAAAGTATTTAAGAAGTAGGAACCTACCGCAAATATTATATAGTAATAACTCATTTTAATTAATGGTAATAATTAATGTTCTCAATTTTTATTATTATTTAACTTTGTTTATTAAATCCACTTAATAAGTCATTTAAAACATTAACCGGTTTCGCAAAACATAATTCCTTCTTCGGAATGTCAGATTAACTCACCAAAAAAATATAAAAACATTATTCTAATATTATTATTTATTTTTTTAATGAAATTTAAAAAATCTAATTATAATAAATTTTATTATTGAATTCTGCTAGTTTGCGTAAGCGTTATTTAGATGTTATAGCTGTTTCGGCGGTTGAGGCCATTTTCACTTACACTTACTAAGGCACTTGCAGAATATTACTAATCGATAATTAATAACTAATCATTTACAGAAATGGCAAATTGACAATTAAGCTTAACATAAAAATTTTACAACAATTAAACCATTAGCACACAGATATTATACACATAAACAGGGATTTTTAATGATGAATGTAGAGCCTCTGAAAATAAGAATATTAATATACATCGGTTCCACCGAAACTACCTAATTACCCATAAGGGAAGGGGTAACTAAAATCATTTAAATATGTCGATTGTGCGTGGTTTATACAGTTTGAAAATGGCCTTAACCGCCGAAACAGCTGTAACGTACTCGTATAATAATGCTTACGCAAACTACCAGAACTCAATAATAATATTTATCATAGTTTGTTTTTTAAATTTCATTAAAAATGAACATGGAATTTTACACACTAAACACAATAACAATAAAAAAATAAAAATCTAGGTATTACGTAATAATACTTTTTTTTTAAACATTATAATAATGTAAATACTAAATTGATGTATTAATTATAAATATATACATATAAAATCAATTTTGTCGAAAAATATTGTTTTAGTGCACTTCCCCGGATTGGAAATGAAGATCCAGGTTCGTATCCCGGTGACGCTAAAACAATATTTTTCGACAAAATTGATTTTATATGTATATATTTATAATTAATACATTTATTTAGTATTTAAAATATCACAGACCTATGTTCTGAATAATTACAACTTCACAATAAGAATGTGTTTTCCTTAATAATTATAATAATGTAACATGTGTTTTTTTGGTTAGTTAATCTTACACCCTGAAGAAGGAAATTATGTTTTCCGAAACTGGTTAATGTTTTAAATGACTCATTAAGTGATTTTAATAAACAAATTTAAATAATCTATAAAAAAATATCATTATTAACCACAAAATACAATTTGCAAATATTGATTTTCTATTACACTTAAAGATTTTGTTTAACCGATAAAAAAAATATTATTATGAATAAATCACTTATAATTTAATATTTAAATACAGTTTTTACTTACTTACGCCGGTACAATGAACCAATAATGTTTTTTTTTAAATGATAATTTATTTTTCTATTCATTTATTGTATAAGAATGTAGTCAATTATATTTTTTTAATCAAAACAAAAATTACTTAATACATCGACGAAAACTTATTATTAGCTGAATACTGACTAATTACAAAAATACTCAGACAAGATATTTTATTACTTATTATCAACGTAAAAGTAACTGTAACTTACGATTATAATAAAATACAATATTAGTACACAAAACTATTTAATGGGTGTTTCGATACTGAACCTGAAAATACTGTAATACAAGCCTTTAGATAAGTATCTAGAAATGTTGTGGATCTATCATTAAATAAATAAAAAGAATATAATATTTTAAGAACATACTAATGGCGAATAATGAACAAGAACTACTGAATCTGGTGAGTAGAATGTACGATGTATGCAAGGAAAGCGACCTCATGATGAATGTTAACAAGTCGTAAGTGATGGTATTCGAGAAGGAAGAAAGCAAGACACCGTACAAAATACTTGTAGGTAATGAATGTTTGGAACAAGTAGATGAGTTTGTATATTTGGGAAGTATGTTTGATCGAAACGGAAAGGCTGAGAATGATATTGAAAGGAGAGTGACTGCAGGTAATAAAGTGAACGGCGCTTTGAATGGAATTATATCTAACGGGTATTTGTCAACCGAGGCAAGACTAGCGGTGCACAATGGAATCCTGGTACCGTCACTGATGTATGGAAGTGAAGCCTAGAGCTGGAAGAAAAGGAACGAAAGTAGACTGAATGCAGTGGAAATGAGAGCACTTAGGCGTATTTGTGGAAAATCTATTTATGGCAGAGTAAAGAATGAAAAAATAAGGAAAAAATGTAAAGCTAATGTTAGTATAGTGAGTAAGTAACTTAGGTGGTTTGGTAATATGGAACGGATGAATGAGGAGAGAATGGTAAGAAAAATATATGATGCAAGTGTTGATGGTACCAGAAATAGAGGACGTCCGCGGAAGACTTGGCACGACCAGGTAAACCAGATAATCGAGGATGGTTCTGTTAGAAGCCTCAACAATCGGCGAGCTTGTATGAGAAGATGTATGAATGTGAATGAGGCGATAATTGTGTGTCAGGACGGAAGAGTGTGGCGCTCTATCCTCTCTGCCTACCCCCGCGGGGAAAAGGCGTGATGGTAAGTAAGTAAGTAGGTAAAAACATAGAGATTCTATTTATTTTGTATACCGAACTATAATGCTGTTCACGCATAAACGAATAAGGATTGCAGTAAAATTTATAGCTGCAAGATTCGGGTCATCTTTTACCGATTCACCTGCGAACGTGTTGAATTTCATGTTAAGCAATTTACATATGTAATGTAAATAAATAAATAGTAGAAAAACGCACACTTGCTTGTTTGTATTTTGAAACATCGAGACATTTTTCCCTGTACAAATAGTATCAGGAATTCCATATTTACCGCGCGAGTTAGCGCCTTGTTAGTTATTTACTTATTTTGGTGACATTTTACGACCTTGGAACAACAAGGTATCATCTGATATTTTATACAAATTTTTTTATTAATATCAAAATTCTGACAATAATTTTCTTCTTAAAAATGTGTTACAAACATATCAAATTTCCTGGTACTTTAAGAAATAACAAGAAAATAAACTTATATTTTAGTAGCACTTGTAATATTTTTATAACTATTGACTTGAATACAAATAAAATGTATGCGATATCTACAAATTTGATATGAAATATAGCCAAACTCCGCCGAAGAAATTGAAAATTTAACACAAAAAACTCTGTCTCAATTTGATGTAAATAATATGAGATGATACCTTATTATTCTAAGGGCACGATTCAGTGAAATAGCGATTCTCGACGTTTTACAATCGGAATGAAATATGAACGAAGAACACTTGCTGACCAAAATATCTCTCCATGTACCATTTAGATCGACCCGGCAATCCGTACTCTTCCACATTCTCAGAAGTAGAACATCTTACATACAAAATTCATTCATTCACCATAATGAGAAATTTACAGAAATTGATTTGTTCAACATTAGCCTTACTACGCTCAAAGGGTTCTTCTTATGAACTACCATAATCTCAATTTTAGCCATTCATTCTACCTATAGAAACACATGTTGCTCTCCCTTTACCGCAACAATTGTTGCAACCTCCCCACCCTTCTCCCTCTTTTTTCTTTTCATTAATTTTCTACATCTAAACATACTTATGTACCTAAATATTTTTGTGGATTTTTATTATTAGTATCACATATTAAATAGTTATTATGTTTGTTATAATATGTTTACACTGTCAAAATTCCTCAATAAAATAAAATAAATAAATATGAAAAATTAGAGTTCATCTTCGCATAGTTCCATTTTCTTTACATGCCTTTTACTCAAAAAATATGAGTTGTTTTATCGAAGCAGGGTATGAAAATACACGAGAGGGGAACAAAAATATTTTGATTTATATGACTTAGTTGTAATACGTCATAAATAGAATAATAATTTGTCAGGCAAACAGCAAATGTAGAACTAGAAAGACATTGGAAAAGTATAGACGTGTTGGTGTACGTTGATTGCATAATGAGATAACGATAGCGATAAATAATGATAACGAGATAATGCTAATATAGAATTATCTTTTTTAATCTATGGTAAAATCCATTTTCAAGACTTACCGGTTCAATACTTTTTTTCACAACTTTGAAATCGTTTTCACATTATACCTATTATACGCACCGTGCCATTTCTTCTTTACTTTAACCACAAACGTGCTGAATTTTAAATTCTCTGGCAAGTATAAAGTATTATATGTTTATAGAAATATAGAATAACAATATTAATTTTCTTCTTCGTGTTCTAATGTGTACTTATTTAATTTCGCATTAACATTTTTCTCTAGGAAAACTTTCAAAAGATCAAATTCCATGTACTTGCACAAAATCGGCATTTTCGTAAAAACTAAATAGCTAAGTATACTGTATAAAGACATAGACAGGATACAATGCATTTTTTTTTACTTAATCGTAATAGCACTTCGATATATATTTTAAAACAATACTACACTGTACCTACGATATTTTAAACGAACAAATATTCAAAATTCAGTATTCAAAATAACATTCAACTAAAAATCTATTAATAAGTATTCCGTGTTATTAATTATAATTCGTTTTTATTCACCAAGTCAATCGTTGCAGCCACATTACATTCTTTTTAATATTAAATAATTAACGCACCGTAAAAAATATTTCTTAAATAAAATGAAATGATACCTTTTTTGTGTTCTCTTCGAATTAAAAAAAATATCATTTAAATTAAAATCGAATTAAAATTAATTTCCTTCGATAACATTAAAAATACGCACAACAAAAAATTGTAAGGACGTTTTCGTTAATACGTTAATATGTTTTAAGTATTATAATTCACATTATGTATCACACATCCTAGAAATAAAAAATAAATCTTTTGTAACTGACAATACGCGCTTATTTTTTATTTCAAATTTTTTTTTAAATATCAATTCTTGATAGTTTCATGGCCCTAATAAATCTTTCTACACGACGGCGAGTTTCCGGGCATCGCGTCTATAATTCAACAGCTAAATTCAGAAGTTAACCATACACCTAATCCCCGAGTAACCCTCTGGTCCGCAAGAATATTATTATTTATTGTTTGTTCAGGATAGCGTGACCAGCTACCGTGGGTACACATTTGAACAAGAATATGTTTATATGTATTTAGATTGTTTGTCCATCGTTCATCCTCGGCTAGCACCCGCCCTAACTAGTAAATCAAATACAAACATGGGCTACTTGCTGCAAAAGTATCAAATAAGTTAGTTGGACACCTCGACCAATTCACATCGATATTCGTAGAAAAATGTAGTTTTCTTTGTTATTAGTACAAATGTTACTAGAGAACCCGATCCCAGGATCCCGGCCCAGTATTTAAGAGAAGTGGAGTTGTGGTATTTTAGGCGGAATCGGAGCGCAGTCGCCAAATATTGGCCGACTCTTTTTTATTTTTATTTTCTCTTTTAATCAACTGATAATATACGTTATATTAGAACTATAAACAGTTTATGTGTAAAGCGCCCTTGAGGTGAAAGCTTTTACGAAAATGGCGCTATATAAATTATCCATTATTATTATTATTAGAGATGAAAAATAAGAATGCGGCAAAAAAAGTTAAGCAACGTTTTTCCTTTGTCAGTCAAAACATTAAATTTTTTTTTGAGTAAATTTTATGAACGTACATACTCTTATATTACCTAAGATATTTGTATATATACAACTTTTTTATTAAATTCGGAGTTGGAGTGTAAGGTAAAAATTGGGTCGTATTCAATTATTTTTTTCAATGAATAAACCCCAGATTATATCAGTACATATATTTTCGATTTATTTCGGGGTGCCAAAATTAGATTAAGAGTAAATAATAATTAAACACTATGCTTTGGTGTTCCATAATATTAAAATTTCAGTTTCACATTATTTGTCAATCTTGCATTATTATTTTTGGTTAATTTTATTCAAAGATTCTTTACATTCTTAAATATGATATTATGTATATGTATTTGTTATTTTTGGCCTTTTTAAAATATTAATGAACAAATGTGAATTTTCTAATCCTGTTACGGTTTTTGATTACCCGGGATCATCAAATTGGAATCTAAAATTCTCTGATTGTAATTTTGACTTAGGATTGGATTCGGTTTTACATAGTGTATTTAAGTAATTAAAATTAAAAATAAAATATAAATAAAATATCTATGAAATACTTAAAATTCTGAATCCTTAAGTATACGCACTTTATACTAAACCAAAGTTTAATATTTTGTATGCAATAGTTGTTTCTAGAATGATATCATAAAGTAATAAATAAAATCTTTAAATAAATTGACGCGATAAACAGCGTAATATTCATATTTAAATTTCAGAATCTACCATCAGTGTATCATTCAATTTAATTTCTTCATCTATAAATAATATAATATTCAAACCAAATCATTTAGTTTAACTCTAAGAACAGAGTACTTCCCAAATTTAACAATAACTGACGGCGTATACATATATAATATAATATATATCATATGATAGTAACAACAACATACTACGCGTTATACACAAAATTATTAAAATATTTAACCACAAATTTATCCCATCAAACATTTATAAAATACATTTTTTAATAATTTATGCGAGTAGAAATAGAGCTGATACAAAACTTGGCAAAATTTTTGCTCTTGCCTTAAATTTTTGAGGTAATTCTACGAGTATTATTTTAACACTAATATTTTTTTTTCTACCAGTTCTATGACGGGTGCAAAATAATGACAGGACGACTTTTGTGAAAAATGTAATACGTAATTTAAATAATTATGTTATGTTGCTACTGCTTACGGTACAGGAGGTTACAGATTCTAATTTCAAATTTCGGACAAGCGAAATATACTTCTTTTTTTCTATTTGAAAAATGTACCTTCAGAACAAAAAGATCACACGTTCATATAATTTATATTTCAAAAGACACTTCGCTCCAATGTAATGTATCAGTTTCCTTTCATATTTCCCTACGCATAACACATAAGTACATTGGAATATTATATTATAACTGAATTTTATTCGTTTATTCGCAGAAAATCTTTTGATTCAAATAGTTATCGAAACGTTTGTGCTGTTAATTGTTGTTAATAAATACACGACTTTTCGCTACAAGTAGCTGAGGTGAAAGAGTAAATAAACAAGTATAATCTTAAGTCTAACCTAGCTGAAGGATAGCGTAATGTATGTAACTTTTCCATAAACGCATATATTTATGTAGAAAAATACAAATTATATAATATTCATAATAAGATTGTTAATTTGTAAGTTGTACATATTATATATTTACGAGTGATATTGTCATCAATCAGGTTGCAATGCAAATATTACATAAAAATCAAATGATCCCCTATATTATGTCGATAAATATGAATTAAAATTGATTTTATGTATTCGCAAAAATATATATATTATTCACTCTCTCTCTCTCTCTCTGACGATGCCAATAGAATCGATATATTTGAATAAATTTAAGATAAGAAGGTTCCGAAAGATGTATGTAGGGTTTTTAAATGAGATCATAAGGAAATTTTTTTGAGTTGTGACAAATAATTTTACATGTCATTGTTTTTTGACAACTTTTCTGTTCAATATTCCCATACGTATATGGGAAAGTAGAAACTGACAAAATGCATTAGTAAATTTATTTTTAAATAATATATTAGATAAATCGGCTTTCTGATTCATAAATTACCATCTGGTTTATTTACATTTATCTTCTCAATTTTTTTGTTTATTGTTGATGATAACACCAATGTGTTGATGTTTTCCATTTTCTTGATGCTCAGTTAGAGATGCAACTATTTGGTTTCAAAAAATAGAATACTTGTACATTCGATGTTGAATGCCAAATATTTTGTTTCAGTGGAATTTAATATTAGGATATTCTAATCTTGACTACTTTCAATCTGCTCAGCTTTACTAATAACTTAATCCCACAAATTTGCAGTACAAATGTGTAGAGTTAAAAAAATAGTTTCTATCTGTATAGTTTTATTGTATTTCCCATCCCAATAGTATTAAAAATATTATGTACTTTGATACAAAATACCCCATATAATAGTAGGTTGCACAGTGTGTATATTGTGGAATATATTGTTTTGGTTAGTTTTGGTGCCGTCATTTAAACTCGTGAGAACTGGTATCTAATAGTTAAAACATTCTCTTCGGATTTCTTGTTGTGGTTTTTTGCACTTTAAAATGGAATCTGCTGAAGATGGTGATCAATATTTTGATAGCTATGAAGATTTAGAGGTATGTGCACGTTTTAAGGAAAACCAAATTGTTTTAGGTTATGTTTCTTATTGGTCCTTTGACAGCTTTTAGTCCATGTATAATATATGTATTATAATATATCGAAACGAAGCGAACGTCTGCTTTTGACTTTATTGAAATGATCGTGTGATTATTTGACGGCAAAACCCATTATTTGGTAAATTTTTATTTTGTATGGCGCCTGTCACTTATTTACATGTGCAATGTACGCATATTATGGAATTCTCAATATTTTCCTAGTTTGACATTAGACTACCGGACATTTTGTTTACATTCAAAAATTGTGTTTGTCTTTTGACATATTGAATGAAAGAATGGATTTCGACAGATTAGAACGATTCGATAGGTTAGGAAGATACGAGAAATATCTCAGGTATATGCAATTAATGGACAGCATGGATATGATGGAAGGCGTTTGCGATACTTCAATGGGAGAAATGAATGAGTCTCCTATTCAAAACACAGAAGTATACAGACGACAAAGTGTTGTTGCGAAGCGAAAAATCAATCCCAATATATCTAAACACTCTGAAGACGATGTAAGTGACGACAATTTTGAATCAGATAGTGATGGAAGCTCATCTGACAGTGACAGTGTATCACTTGAACCGCCAAAAAAAAAAATTGATATAGAAAATCCTTACAGAGGTCTCAAGGATTCTGGAAATCCTCTCGAAACAATGGAAGACGCAGAGTTTTTGACTTGTTACAAATTCAGCAAAAAAACCATTTATGATGTCATGGAATTAATCAAACAGGGATTAATCAAACACACCAACAGAGGCACTCCGGTACCTCCATTGATTGAATTATTAATAACACTAAAGTACCTAACTACAGGTGAGCATTATTCTGACTATTTTTTGCAATAGCTTGCCTTGTGTTACATTATTTAAAGCCATCAGTAATCTCTGTACTTTTAGGATCGATACAGAAAAATGCGATGCATGGTGTCAGTCAGTCCACAATATCACGAATCAACACCAGAGTAACCAAGCTCATTGTCGCCTTACAAAATCGTTTCATACGGTTTCCCGACAAAAGTGAACTGGATGCAATCAAGATTAAATTTTATGAAAGAGGGAAATTTCCTGAAGCGGTAGGCTGTTTGGGATCTACGCACATTGGAGTCAGAGTGAAGGGGATTAAGGATTACAATGCTGGGTTTGTGAATGAAAATGGATATCATTCTGTGAGAGTTCAGGTTAGTCATAACATGAACTTCTAACAGTACATATTATAATTTTCTGTAAACCATTTCCCTGTACATAAAACTTTTCAAGATTTTTATAAATTAATAAAATGACATGTTAAGAAAATTATCTTAAAATTGTATTATGTGCAAGAATTGTATATTCTTATTTTCTCCTTCCGATTTATGTGTCAAATAAAATTAATAGTAGAGAAATTTGATAAAATATTCATGTGTTACACAAGTGCAATGTCTTAGGCAGTTTCTCTACAAGGCAAATATTGTCACCTCCCCCTGCACCGATCACTTCCAAACAATATTCCCAGACAACTATATGTATACACAGATGTAACAGACCTAGTCCACAATATGTTATGGGTAGATACTTGACTAAATTACAAGTCGAAAATGTTCAAGGATTATGTGTCTAATCTTAACCATGTCAGAGATATAGGCATTTCAAAAAAATTGTAGTTATGCGATTATTTCTGTTGATTGAAATATTTATAGATTCCAAATTATATATTGAATACAAAAAATTAAAGATTATTGAATTTCAAACGAACAGACTATTTTTTGTTGCATGATTTAGGGCCTAAAGCAAAGATTAATAATCGATAAATTTTGCAAATATTTATTTCGAAGTACGTAGTCTCAAAGCTTAACATGATTTTGTAAAAATTTCAAACAATAATATTTTTCGTAACAGTGCGGAATTTCCACATATTCCTTGAACATTAACTCATCAAATATTGTGGACTAAGTCTGTTCACCCCGTATATAAGATAATTTACGTCTTATTTTGCCCCAGTAACAAATCATCACTGATAAATAGATTTTGTAAAAATGTATTAAGTTAAAAACATTTTTTTTATTTCAGTTAATTGTCGGACCAGACTCTGAAATTTTGGATGTCGTATCAAGATGGCCAGGCTCGACACACGAGAATCAAATATTCAACTTATGTGATGTGAATCAGAAATTTCAGTCAGGAGAAATTCTCGGAGTATTGTTAGGAAACTACGCTTACAATCCAACATCAGTTATCATGACTTGCATTAAGCATCCACAGCATACTGGAGAATTCTATTACAATGAAGCCCTCTCAAAATCATACACAGCTGGTGATTGTATAATGGAATGGAAAAAGAGATTCCGATGTTTACAAACCTTCCTGGCTTGCAAGGCACACACTCAACAAAACATCATAACTTGCTGCGCTATACTGCACAATATTGCCAAATCAAATAAGGATCCTTTGCCCATCGACGACGAACAGTCGGTTGTTATGGAAGTAAAGGGTAAAAAAGAGTTCCCCAAAAAGAGAATAGAAATTCCAATGGTCGAAAATATTGCTCTGATCAAGAGGGAGGAGTTTGTCAGAAAACACTTTCCAACTTATTGCAGCAATCCTACTGTATCATACTTATCGCTCTAACCCTCCGAATGCTCATAATTTTTGTCAAAACCTTTACAATGTTTAATTCAAACAATAAATATACAAATATATTTAATACAAACATATCGTCATTATTAAATCATTTAGACAAAATTCGACAGACTGGTTTTTATTGACTAATTAATTATACTGTCACTGAAATTTTTTATAATTGTCAAGTACAAAAATTTATAATACGGGCTTTTTAGTATTATTGAATTCAATTTATTTTTCTATATCTTTCTGTACATGATTTCATCTAACATGAAAAGAATAGCGCTTACATCAAATGATGTAAGCGCTATTCTGCTATTTACAAATAATGAAGAAATCACTTTTTATTTAAAAAGTGTTTTCTTCATTGTTTGTAAATATCAATGTAGTAATCAACATTTAAAATACACAGTCCTCACTTGACGACCACCAAGTTCCGTTCCACCGATCTGATTGTAAATCGAATTGGTCAGTAAACAAACTCTATTTTATTCTATTATAATGAAAGATAAAAAGCTTTATAATTTGTGCAAAGTGCAATCAATCAATAATGAACACTGACTTACTGAATATAGATAGAATATCAAGATGCTCCCTAACATCATCAACATAGTTCGATGGCCACTCACTCACTGGCGCTAAGGCTAGATGACATGATGCGGCTTATTCATTATGTGTTTCTTCCCAGCTGACGACAATAGGATGCAGAGATTTGATGGTACAGAAAGTGATATGTTGGTTTGGCATACGATAATGTTCATAAGTGTGAGCGGTCGTTAAGGAAAAGTGACTATATGCTGCTAACAAATTTTATATGATTTATCAATATTGCATTCATTAAGACAGGTCATGTTTCAAAATCTGACAAATGATTCTTATTTTACATATTTTTACTCATACATATCCATATTATAATGTGCTGTGTTGTATCCTCCATCAAATGCATTGTTAGCGTCATGCCAGTAAGAAAAAATACCAAAGTAACGAATATGTCAAACGTGTTTTTAATATCTCTAGGTTAATATATAAGACATTTAATCTTGCAACCATAGTGTTATTTCTTACTGGCAATGAACACAATGTATGTTAAGAAAAGTAATCGGTTGTAGGTACTAGGCCTGTAGGTGCTAGGCTGTAGGTGCTAGGCTGCGCGATCAGGGTTTTCGTAAAAACTATTTCTTGACCCAGAAAATATAATTTGATGCATTAATATAATAAGGGATTCCTACATTGAAATATGTACATATTTTACCGAAACCCTGGTCGCTCAACGACCACAATAGCCACCTGCAGGGCGTAGCAGCAAGCAATTGGCGATAGCCGATTGCTTTTCTGCTAGTATTATTTTTAATGCTTTATTTGTATATAGATCCTTTTGCCAAGGTCATAAAGAAAGTACCCTTATATATGCAAGAATTATATACAGAAGGAATGTACTGCATTAAAATGTTATTACCAAAAATGTTATGTTCTGAGATCAAAAGTTACAAATTTTTTTAAACTTATTTTGCATTTCCAGTGAAAAATGTATTTTGTCCCTTACATTAATTAAAAATTTTAGCCTCAAAATGTGATAACAAATGTATCAACACAATTTCAATTTTATGAAAATATATTGAGATAATTATAGCAAGGAATAATTTACTTCAATTGTGTTACTGAAATGCGTAATTATATAATGAGGCGTGTAGAAACAATATCGTCAGTGTGTACTAAATTGCGTTGAATGCGCATTTATTTCTATTTCTTCCAACATCTATGCTTGTACACAACAAATTCTAAAAATGAAATGTGTTCCAAAAATGGTGTTACCGAATACTAATAATGCTTGTTATTTTACTTTTATTATAAAACAGGCTTATCTGATTAATTATTTTTTAATGTTACTTCCCTAAATAAGTGATAACACAAAAAATTATTAAATTATTAACCTCTGGGAGTATGGTCGTTAAGGGCCAGCCGACCGAAATGTGTTAAAAAGAAGCGTCACCAGATCCTTATGGTTGTGGCTGTCATTGTGATCTCTTTAGATGTATTCAGGGTAAATTTTCTCCCACATTGTATGATTTTGATAGTTCTCATTCAAGTCTAATGCATCATATTACTTGATGAGAATTCTACCAAAATTGATTTCTTCAAATTATTTTCTACGGATGAAATTGTAAATGTTAAAGCCACACAAATTTCTATGAACATATCTATCAAATCTAGAATACAAAAATTGGTAGACACTACAGTTTCCGAAGTATACATGTTTTTGGCTACAATAATGCTTATGGGTCTCGTAGGAAAAAATTCTCTTAAAAAATATCAGTCCGCAAATCCAAACACCTTTAGAGTCTTGTTCTTGATAAGTGAACTTTTTCTTGGTAAGACTTCCACTTTGATGTAACCAATAGTTGACGCAAGCTGGATTAAGCTTGCAAATTATCGTCGGTAAATTGCTTATATCGGAAGTGATTAAATTTTTCATTCATAAAATATGTTTGGTTTTGGAGAAAATATAATGTTCTTAACTTGTTAACTAAAAAAAACTCTTATCACACACATTTTTATTCCCAAAAACTCACGGAGAGGTTAACGCTTTGACACATCCACAATAACATTTACAAAATACCATTTACGTACTATAAAACCAGCAGTGTCCATTATCAAAAAGGTTTTTTTAACAAAACAGTCATTTTTAATTCAAGCCAGTTCAAAATATTAAATCTTCCCTTTCAATAATAATTCCATTTTTCACATTTTTTATGAAAATGTAGGTTTTTATTATTCATTTGTATCAGAAGTTATTCTCTAGATTTGACTTTTTTTAAAACTATTACTTATGACTTTTGCACTAATTTAAAACTAATAAACTGAATGTTATTCATTCCATAATATTAATATGAAAAGACTAGATACGTTAGTTATTTTTGACACTTGTTTCAAATGCGAGAAAATCAACAATTGTCGTCTCTTTCTATTTGAACCTTCCTCTCTCGCATGATTTACCTAACAAATAAAGTCATTAAGTATTTAGGTGACATTTATTAGAAGTTTAACTATTAGCTCAATCTTCAAATACTATGTAATTCGCGTAGAATTTCTCGAATTTCAAACTGGAAAAATGAAAGTATGCCCTTAATCTGAAAGCTCTTTAATTTCATACATTTAGAACAGAATGAACTTTAAACGTTTTTTACATGATTACCGACAATTGAAGTTGGCGGAGATTGCCGATATTGTTTCTACATGCCTCGTATTAACCTTTACCAATGTATGAAATAAAATCAACTGACAATGATTAAATATACATGTATGAAAACTGATATACTGTGTTTTATTTTTAATTATTTTTTATAGGTCATGCTCCAATTCGTAACATTGTTGCCTTTCATGTTCTTACTATACGGTCCACTGGCTTGCATTAGACACAAACATAAGTTATGCTGTTACCAACGATGCTAACTAAGTGTACAATATATATTCTCGGTATCAAAAAAAATATTAGAAAAATTATTCTGATTTTGAGAACAATTCTATCAATTTAAATTTAGAAAATAATTGTGAATTCATTACTTTAAAAAGGCAAAAAATTCTTTTATGGCCCCGTATCGTACTCTCCTTTTGACTTAAATATTATCTACTATTTCTCCTTCGGCCAATGGATATTTAAAATGTTTCATTAATAGTGCTCAAAAAAATGTATTTAAATAACTTTATAAATAGCTTTACAAATTACCATAGTCAAAAACTCATAACAGAAAGTAATTTATTTCAGCATTTCATTTAATATTGTAATTAATCTATTCAAAAAATGCAAACTCGTTCACTTGACAGATAATTGTTGAACACATCTATGGGAACACCATACAAAATGATGTTGTAATACACCTTAGAAAAAAACATCTGTAGAATTAGTAAAAGTTGCCATCGAATATAGTAAGTAAACTTAGCTTGAAAACTATAAAAAAATTGGCAGACGTAAAGATGTCCCTAACATTCATACAGCTTTAATTAGAGAAATATTAGTTCAATGAGATGATTATGCGGATTGAACAAATACACTAGCAAATTACCTCGCAGAATCTATATGAAGTTGCGCACAAACGACTGTCGTAATTTAAAAGTCTAGCCATAGGTCACGCTAATCCGAATAATAACAGCTACAATCATATAGTATAAGTAATATTATAGAATAACATAAGGATTATTTATTTCCCAGAATCTTTAGTAATGCACAGCTTTTTTGCTCGTATGAAGTGCACGCCCCTGTTTAGGTCCTTAATATAAAATTGCATATATGTAATATAAAAAGTAACTTTGTAAATAACCACTTAAGTTTTAACCCTGACTGGTTATAGAATATCTGTTCCTTCCTCAGGATAAAATAAAACCAAATCTAGATACATAAATACATAATTGCATCTTTCTTTTGTTAATTATCTCGAGGTACACTTTTAAATCTGTAAATCAGAGATCCTATTACACGTTAACCAAAAATGTAATTAGTATCAAGTGTCATTGGTTGTGAGAAGTGGATATGATGATTTGAATCTGACAAGTATTATTAGAAACAGATTTTTTTTTTTAAAGTTGAGTCCATCTCTAATAAATGATTTGAAAATATTGAACAAAATATATCTGACATTAAAAAACTAATTTCACCATTTTCCCCGTTCGACATACTTCGTATGTTGGAGACAAGAGGGCTCAACCCTTATCACTGAAATCAGAGAGAAAATACTGAAAAAATCTTCTTATTTAAGCATTTTAAATGTTCTTTGATTCTATAGTGCATATTAAAGTTATACATACGTACTTGATTTTTCCATACCAGAATTATTAAATTCACGAGTATATGAAGTGAAGATGAGTGATTCCCTATATTATTGGCTGTAAAAAACGCAGGCCTAATATTTAATCATGTGTTATTCAAAAGTTTATTTACAAATAAAATTTTGCACCAACGATCGTCATTATTTTGCCTTGTATGTAAAAATTTACTAATAGTCTTTAGTTTACTCTTTGAAAGTATATCGATTAACTCTGCATTGCACCCATTATTTGTTGATTGTACGGTACGATTGAATGTAGAGCTGATTGTTTTTCTGATAGGGGATGATTGGATTAATTGTGTATGATAATGATAAAACTCTTGGCACATTAGTATAAATTTTTAATTCAATTTTATTATTGTGTCTGCAAAATGTTAAATTTCTAAAGTACAAACTCTAATTATTCTGTATTTCTCATGTGAACTGCTTTGTTATGGAATTAATTTGAATAAATTGAAAAACCAAATGGTTTAAAAATATTTTAGCTGTCATTTTGAACCAGTCCAAATATGTACATAAAATGTTATCTTTGTAATAAACTGTGTGTGTATGATATTTCCCAATATCTTCTTAACCCTTAGTTACAATACTGGTGTTTTGCAGATCCATCAATTGATGCTACAAGATGAGCCCAGGATGGTCGCTTACAAGACGGCAATAATGAACAATAAAACATATATTCAAGGAAAAACTGTAATGGATGTAGGAGCGGGCTCGGGGGTTCTTTCTATTTTTTTTGCAATGGCCGGAGCTAAAAAAGTATATGCTGTTGAAGCGAGCAACTTGGCTGAAACATGCAGAGATGTTGTAAAAGAAAACCAATTTGAAAATATTATTGAGGTAATAATTGTGTCCATAGTAGACAGCAGTGGCGTGTGTAGGCTTAGGTTATGCTAACTATACAATAGGTATACTAGGTATCAAAAAAATGTTGAAAAATGATTCTAATTTTGAGATTTTTTCTTTGTATGCAGTGCACGCTCCTGGTAGACACTTCAAAGCATTAGCAATTTACAACTAGATTACTAACTACAGGTACTACAAAATTGAAATAAACTAGCTCTAACTCTATTCTTACAAATAGTAAATTCTCACACCAAAAATATAATTGAGAATTGTAATATAACTGTTGAAAGACTACAGTGAAGCTTAATTTCAAAATAAAACTTTATTTACATCTTTTTATTTCATTCAGACTGTTCACAGTTAAACATTAATATTAATATCAGGTATTTAATTAAATTAAGTTATGAAAAAGATTACTCAATAAATTTGGTAGAATTTGTTCCAGAGTTTAGATTAAAAATTGTTTCAGGATTTTATGTTATGCTCTTAGTTATAATTTTCTTGATATGCCTAGTTTTTAATTAGCAGTACAAATTGTTCTAGGTGATTCACAGTAAAGTTGAAGATGTTACTCTTCCAAATGACATGAAAGTGGATATAATAGTTTCAGAATGGATGGGCTTTTACTTACTTCACGAGGGAATGCTCGACTCAGTTATTTTTGCACGGGATAAATTTCTGAAACCTGAAGGTAGCATGTTTCCAGATAGTGCTACAGTTTATGTAGCACCTTGCAGGTAAGCGATTGTTTAATTGAAAACATATAAATAAGATTAGTGAGATCGATAGATTGGTAGACTGTAAGATTACTGTTATGAATCATAATCATGGCACAACGAACAAGAATAATACATTTATTACACTTAAAATTTAGTCAATGACATCCAATTTTTATCACTTTGCTTCAAGTTTCTTAATTCATTGTTACACTAAAGTTATATCTAATAGTCTAGCATATTATTCCAGCAAACTAATACTCGCATAGCCTGCCTTGAGACAGATGTTTACTTTACTGTGTATTACATATTTTAATATTACATGAGAAGTTTATTGTAAAAATGGGGTTGTCATTTCGCATATTCCAGTGTGCCTTCGCTCTATGAATTCTGGGAAGATGTGCATGGTGTAAAAATGAAATTAATGGCCTCAGCACTGAGAAAAACCAGAAGTGGAAAACCTGAGGTTGCTCAAGTTAATGAAGAACATTTGTTGGCCGAGAAAACTGCATTCTGTTGGATAGATCTAAAAGAAGACAGCATTTTTGAACTCGACTGTTACTCTTTAAAACATGTAATAGGTAACATTTATAATACTGTCATTTTTATTGAATTATTTTTGTTGACTTTATTAGATATTGGATCTTTGTAATTATTTTAATTTTTTATTATTTATTTGCCAGAATTGACATTTAATACATATATAATTGTTTAAAGCTGCATAACATCCGAGCTAAGCGATAGCCATTATGCAATTACAATTTTGAATGAATTGATTCAGTTAATATAAAGCCCTTGTTTAGCCTTTGACAGCCAAAATATTGTCCAGTACATTATGTATTCAGTGAAATAAATAAAGTGTTTTTATTTTGATTATTGTGAGATATGGACTATTTTGGATTAATTTTTATTACTTGGATTATTGAGCAATTTAGAATTTACAATATTTATTGCATACTTTTAATAAAGGAATTAATTAAAAATCTAAACAATTTGTGCAAAATTAATCAAAGAAAAAATAATAGAAAAGTAGCATATTCAGCCATATCAAGTCAGACCAATTGTATTATTATTCATATTTTTATTCATTTTTATAAAATAAAATCTTTTTTGTTATTTATAAACCGTTTATATATAAGTTCTCTGAGGAACTTATAAATAAACTTTTTACCATCCTGCTCAAGTGGATCATTTATACAAATATAATGTATTTGTTTTCAATCAGGGGCTTCAAAAGCTGGAAGATACCAGGGGATGTGCATTTGGTTTGAGTGCCAGTTTCCAGTTCTGAATGAAGACGTTGATCACATGTCTGTCATATTGTCCACAAGTCCATCTTATCCGTTGACCCACTGGAAACAAACAGTCATTGTCTTACCTGAAGAAAGACTTTTGGAAGAAGGGGAGCCGATAGCCTGGGAACTGAACATGAAAAGATCTGAAGAAAGCAATAGAAGGTGACTTGTTGATAGTATTTTCATTATATCATAGAGCTATCACTTTTATTTTAGATTTTTAAAAATTTTATTTGCATTCAATCTCCTCTTCGAAATCGAACCTTAAGCGGTAACAATAGCATCGGCTGTAAAATATTCTTAATAAATAATAATAAAGGATTGCGGGTGTATATCTGTTGCAGTCATAATCTTGAGCTAAAAGAATTAGCAAATTGTTAGCACAACTTAAAGAATGTGTATTATGAGAATGCCTATTACAAAATATGAGCTTAGTAGGAACAAGCAAAATGCACTACTTTCCTTAGATATGGATATGAGAATATTTGTTAAACTCAATAACCAACAAAACCATTTGTTGTAAGCCTTGCCTTGTACAGAAATGCATCACATCTACAAGAATTTTGTTAGTACATATACATATATGTATGTATATATTATGTTTTTTCTACTTATTTCATAAATTATAATTATTATTTTAGATATGATCTTCAATTGACATTACTAGACCCAATGACAGAATCACATCCAACACCATGTTCTTGCTACATGACCAAGTGTATTGTAATACGAACATTTCTGCAACAGCATCCGGATGGGAAGGAATCATCCGGGGATGTAGAAAGAATTGAAGTAGATTAAACACAGTTGTAAAGATTAAATAAATATATTTTTTACTGTTGTTTTTTGAACATGTATTTTTATTGCTTATGTTTTTAATGATGATGCTGTGAAATTATTTAATATATAAGAAGACCAGACTGGAAGTTTTCAGACTTATGTACGTTAGGTGACCCTTATTTTTCTTTGTTAAATTTTTTTAATGCCCACTTTCTAAGTTTGTCTTAAAATACTTGTTCATAAATTTTAAGACGTTTGGAGTACTATAACCTATGTCGATTTGCATCAGAACATGTCAGTATACACTACTCTGAGATAGCCTCGAACCTATGTATTAGTTGTCTTTTTACTATCTGTTTTTATTTGTGTAAGACTTGCGCAGTTCTAGAAAAAATATATTTTTAGTGAGAGACGTAATCCACCAAAAACTCAAGAAAAGTGACACGAAGAAGATTAAAAAAATTATTTGGATAATTTATTTGATATTGCACATGCCTATGTGCTTCAAGTAATCCAAATAGAAGAGAACAGGATATTTTTACAGCAGAAAAAGCCTGGACGACCTGAATATTTAGCAGGTGCAGATAAAACCTGTCTGAAAATATGAATTAAATATATTTCATCAGCATTAACCTTTTCAGTATCATACGATTTTTCACTTCCTCAAAAACTTTATGGTACATCTTCTAGTTCAGATGAAATTTGTGAGTCCGGAAGCCCAAAAGCACACAAATTAAGAAAGGAATAATTTTATTACACCAAAACTAGCAACTTTAGATAGATGCCAATGAAATATAAGATATTATGTTTATAGTCTTCAGGCAGGTCAGGATATTATTGATGAATTTACAATAAACAAATCCTCTATCCGATGAATTCAAACAGAAAAAACCGTTACGTGACTGATTGTGTTGATGATTGGTAACTAAGATTTAACTGTCGGAGACTTACTTTCTAGTGTGCCAGTCATTGCTCGAAGAATTACATTAATTATTTATCAATCATCGTTACAATCAAACAAAATCACAGTCACAATGACAGTCAAAATAACGATTTAAATAACGATTTTACCATCACTACCAACTGATTTTAATAATGATACAGCAGAAGTTGTCGCTATTCATCGGGATGGTAAAATTTTACCTGCTTTGAATGTAAGAAATGTCAAAGAGGAATGACTTCCTATTGTAATCATATTTGGAAATAATGAACAACTTATCGCCGTACCAAAATTGAATAATTTTAATGCATAAGCTGGAGTGCAATCAATAACTATAATTTGGAAGATAAAGTACAGGTTCACTGTTGTATCACAATTGCATTCAATACAGGTTGCTTCAATGGTACCTGTCTACTCCTAGAACGAAAATTAGGAAGAGTTATTACTTTTCACTCGTCAACATGAATTGGTGTTAACTTGAAACCAAAATCCATCAAATAATTAGTAGCCCTAACATAGCTATTCTAAAAATAAAAAAGTAACACCTTGACTGCAAAGAAGAAAGAGAAAATATTCACAATAGTTTTTGTATGTTTATATGTTATAATAAATAGAGTGTCTAGGTGAGGTAAGTGGGAGGGGTATTGTTCAACATACGAGATTTGCCGATTTGACGAGTAAGTGATGGGCCGAGCGCGCAACTTATCTGGTGTTGGGTTCAAAAATTCAGACAAAAAGTGACAATGGTTAACCAAACTCCTCCGGGACCATCAATGTCAGTAGCGACAACAGAATATGTGGCTCAAGTTCGACGTGAAATTATGCGCAATCCACGTAAATCGATAAGGAAAATTGCAGCCTGTACTGGAATAAAAAAATCAACAGTGTACGTTAATTTGAAAAAGAAACTACAGTTTCACCCATACAAACTGCAAATTGTGCAGTTTCTCAATGAAAATGACTATTCTTTATGTGAAACCTTAGCGAGAACGATGCTGGAACGTTTTGGAACAGCACGAATGCTTGGAAACATATTGTTTAATGACAAAGCACATTTATGTTAATAAACAGAACATGAGATACTGGTGCCCCGACAACCCAAGGGAAAGCCATCAAAAAATTTTGCATTGTCCAAAAACGACAGTGTTGTGTGCAATTTCTGCCCGAGGGATAATTGGCTCTTATTTTTTAACCAGCGAGAGTTAGTCACTGTTGACGTGTATTGCTGAATGATCAACGAGTTTTTGGTACTGCAACTGCAGCTATTTTCCGGGTTCAACAACAGAACACAATTTCAGCAAGACGGGACCACTCCATTTTTCCCAATAAATTAATCAGCAAGTACGGAGACATACCTAGGCACCTTGGTCACCGGACCTTACACCGTGCGACTTTTTTTGTGGAGATACCTAAGTCGAGAGTTTGCAGCAACAATTCAGACCCTACATGAAAATATCCACCGTGAAGTTGCTGCCATTGAACCAACGCTTTGCTTTCGCATGTTTGCAAATTTAAGGGTCTGATTGCAAGTGTCTTGAGAGAAATGGACGGCATTTAGATGATATTGTTTATAAAATGTAAAATCCGTATTGTTAAACTCCATTTTGTATAAATAAAATATGAGAATAACATTGTAGTTTTTTTTTTTAAATTTAATATTGACACCCTTTATTAGTAAATTTAGATGTAATAATAAATATTAGAATAATAGTAACATATTTCATACATCATTTCATATAAGTTAAGTTGAACCCCATATTTACCTTGCAGTCTAGTCGGCACGGGCAAGAGCGATAATATTCCTTAACTAAGTAAGTCTCATTATTTGGAACATATTTAGAGGGTAGGCGTAGAAGTTTTTGTAAAAAAAAATTTTGCCCCAGTTAAGGGACACCTAATGTATATAGTCAACAAATATTTCGATATTTAACCTCTTCATCGAGGTTAAATAAAAACATACTTAATTACAAAACCTGTGAGATTCTGAAGTGTTTTATGCATTAAGGGTACCAAATAAAAAGCATAACTCACATAAGTAACCCATTATACAAGTAAGAAAATTATAAATATATAAATCCATACATCACGGGCAGACAGTTCAAATTCATTTTCACCAATCTTCTCTAAGTTTTAGTGCATTTATTTTATACATTTTGACAGGAGCAACACACCTAACTGCATTTGCCAATTACGGTATTCAAATATTTTTGCACTTCCTATGCTCATTCTTATTTCCACCTGTTGGGTAATATTGATAACTAAATAACATATTCGCAAAGTGGAAGTTCAAAAACATCTTAATGATTAGTATTATCTAATGACATATGAGAGGTGATGTCATATGTTACCATTTCCCTGAAGAAGTTAAAGTTTTATATCCCAAAGTTGATCCATAAGTAATATTATTGTCCATCTAACTTATATGATCATTATTGTCCTCCAGTTATCTGAACCACTTTTAATAATACATATAAAGATCTATGACACTTTTCTACACTGTACATTGCAAAATCATAAATTAAATATGTTGTTAAATTTTTTTATTGATTAAATAAAAAAAAATTTATACATATAATGAAAATACATTTTTTATAAATACTGTACCTACACATTTACAATGTAATTTTAATAAAAATATAATATTGAGTCAGAAAAGCAGATCATATAATATATTTTCACATCACAGTATTGAAGTGACAGATTGTTTCAAGTAATGTGTGTTACTGAACCATCTGTTAAAATCTAATCTCATCAGTAACCGAGCGAGGTATGTTCCGCAGGGTTGAGTTCTCAAGGCAATCAGAAGTTGGAGTAATTTTCCCACAGATATCTCAAATCTGCAAGTAAAAAGTAAACTTAGGTTATGCAAAGTCATCCTATATTTTATATTCTACCGCAATATTATTGACCCAATTAAAAAGTAATCCATTTGTATACAGTTCTAATATTGTAAACTATATCTATAAATAGAGATGAGGAAGGAATGGTTGATCTTATTAGTCTTAATCCAGTTATACAATGGTATAAACAAAAAGCTAATAAAACTTAACATCTACTGACAGATACAAATCTAAATTGGTAATGTTATAAAATGGGAAATCATATATTTTATTAGTTAAGTTTCTTTAGATAAAGAAATAATGTAAAGAAGATTGAAATAAAATAACCTATTTGTATATCCAATGATGTGGTATTCTTCTTCCTCGAGGTTGGTTGTTTCACTGGCCATAGAACAAAATGCGTCACAAAGTTGAAGAACTTCCACTATATTAGACATCACCGGATTTGACCCATAATCTTGCTCTTCTTTTTCTATGGTTTCATCAGAGATCTAAAGCATGTAAGGTTTATTATATATTCAATTCATATGTACATCATATAAAGCCTAATATTCATTATTGATGGACTCATTAGTTATTTTTTCAAAATTATAAAAAAGAAACATTGTTAAATTAATACTGTACAGTAATACCCCGACTTATGCTAATCAAATCAAAGTTACGCGGTTCTTGATTTTCCTCTTCCGAGGAAACCAAAAAGACGTGAATCTTGTCAGGTTACCAGATTTGGAAGTTAACACTGATGATGTCAACGAGTTGTTGGTTTCACATAGTTAGGAACTGACAATCGATGAGCTCATAGAGATGAGTGAGCAAAATGTCAGACCCAGTTCTACCAGAAAAGCACACGGTAATTGCAAACTTGACAAAAGACAAAAGCTCTCATCTCAATTGAAAAAGGCTTACAAATTTTAAAAAACATAGACTTCAATGAAGAACGCATTATAGATACAAAGCAAGGAATAAAATATTATTAGCTTGCTATGAAGAAATTCTGCATGAAAAAAAGAAGACATTGTGTTGTTTTTGTTGTTGTCTTGGTCCCAATTAAGCAAAATTCATTTTTATTTATATGCAAAGTTGTACTCCGACTAATGTAATTTTCGTCATTAACCTATCATGTAACTTGGGGGTGTTCTGTACTTTTATTAAATTATTTAACTACATATATTATAAAATTATATTATTACAACTTAATAATAGATGTAATAGAATGATGTGTATATATATATATATATATATATATACATCATTAAATATAGATAACATGTTTCTTAACTAAAAAAAATTATATCTGTGAGAATGTGATGAACATAATATATAATATCAATTGGATTATTATAAAAGATTTTGTAATGAGAAACAGACTAACCGGGGTCATAAGAAGAAAAGCTTGACTCAAAATATCTGTCAGAAACGTATTGTGCACCTTCTTTAATATCTCAAAGTCTTTGGTTTTATCTGCTTCCAATTTTAATTTGGAGTAATTACTCTCCAGAACATCGGACTGCAGATAGTGTTGGAGATTGTCAACCAGAAACATCAACTTGTTAAGCAATTGCCAAACTGGAGAACTGAAATGTTTGTATCTACATTAAATGTTGACACTACGAACTGAAACTGAGTATATACAGTAAAACCGCGATATAAAGAAATCCAAGGGACCAAAAAATAAAAATTCGTAATAACGAATTCCCACATATAACGAAAAAAATAAAAAACCTACTATATGTTACGCGCCGTCGCAAAAAAATGTTGCGCGGCTTCAAAAAAGATCGCAAATTCTGCAAACAAAGGAGGAAAAAGGCCACAGGGAACTGAATACCTACATATTTTTAGTAGTTTTGTTATTAAAACAGATAAGCAAATGGATAATCAAAGGAATTAAATTAAGAACAGAATCTATTCAACACCAATTGGAAGATATTTTTGTAAATTCCAGAATATTGCAAACACAAAACAATATTTTAATTGTGTTTAAATGTAGAGCCGCTTCAAACATAGTTTTGGGCATGAAACATACAAAATAATTCAAAAATAACAATCTTACAGTTGAATCGCGGCATTTTTATAAAATAAGTCGTATATAAATTACGAAGGTATTTACCGGTAACGGCGGCAACCACTTCAAAATATATTTATAATCGTTAAAATTGTTCACTTAAAAATTATCGTTAACATTGTACACTTAAAATACACGAAAACAATAGTTAATAGAAATACAAAATACCGTACAAAAATAGTTCATAAAATATTTTAACAAATTATTTATATTATTGACGAGTTCACACTTTGAACGAAAATGAATTTATGTAAATATTCAGTTCGGTCATGCAATAATCGCGTTAAAAGCTGAACAAACTTAACTCTACAGACGTTACACTGAGACTGACATTTCCAATAAGTACATTCTGCAACTTTCGGGGGGTTCCTGTTAATTTTTGTATTTTACAGCTGTTTGGGTCTGGGTTGCAATCATATTAGAGGCGTATGCGTACGTAAAACGTGTCAGAGAACGCCGCAAGAATTATGTCAAATGGTTTTATGGGCCTGCTATGAACCCAAGAAGAAGTTTGAATTGTTTTACTACCTTGTCGGCCGACCGCCGCGCACCGCCGTAAAGGCCATAAAACCGTTCGCATACGGCAGATGCATCGGCGCGGCTTTGTAAGTGCCAAATAATATTTTCATCTTTTAACATTTTTTTATTTCGTTATAAATTTACGTAAATGTATTGGGCATTTTTTCGTACGGGACAAAAATGATTTTGTTATAAATATTAACGAGATTTCGTTATATAAATGCATTTTTGTATGAAAAATTGGTTTTGGGGACTAAATTTCGATTTTTTTTTCGATATACGTCATTTTTCGCTATATCGGGCTTTGTTATATCGCGATTCTACTGTATAGGTATTTATAAAAATAATAATAAAATAAAAATTCCATAAAGTCATGATTCTGTTTTTAAATTATCTGTAGAAACTTAAATATTCTGTGCAGAAATAAGTAACTTGCCCTCTGCATATCTAATGTAAAGAGTGGGTGACTCTTACCATCTTTGTATGTATTTATTATTTAGATTGCAAAGCATATTTTAAAGGCAAACAGTCAAGTGGTATTGTGGACTTGCATATTTAAAAATAAAGTCACAGACTAAATGTATTTTTATTTGATATTAATAATTTTTTAAATTATAGATTAGGTCCATAAAATATTGATTTTGAGGAAAAAATGAGATTAGATCTACAAATGCAAATAAGTTATTGCATATTATATTTGATAACCCAATTCATTCATGTTTATATAATCATTAATGGTTTTAATATAAAATTCACATTTACAAACAAAACTTAAAGAACTAATCGTTTCAAATTGCGAGATTTAGTTTAAAACATAATTCCGCCGTTTTAAGTTGAAATGACTTGTCACAAATATGTCACTCAGTGCTGATAATCACGAATTTGAGATTTAAATGATTAAATAGTTAGGTGTATATATATACATACAAAATATTAAATATGAAAATTATATCTTATCAGGTACGGACCATCTTCCAAATGTATAATGTATTTTAATATACTGAATGAATAATTATTTATAACTTTATATGATGTAAATTATTAAAAATATGAAATGTTCACCTTTGTCTTCTAGCTTTTTTATAATTGAACCATAAAACATGCAAATCATGCTGAGTTTTTTTCACTCTTAGAAGAAATCTAAATATTTCATTGTAGCGATATAATATTTCAGGTGTGAACATTAAATGAAGAGGCCATTTCACTTTGTAATTTAAAACAAGTGTTGACCAGCCATCTGAAAGTTAAAAAAAATAACATATACATACATAATTAATCAAATAAACCGTATCTTTTGGCAAGCTGTCTGTAAGGTTAAAGCATAAAAAAATTGTGTAGTTTTATATTCTACAGCATAAAACAATATTTTAGATAATAGTACATCAAAATACCTACCAAGAATTCCATAATATTCCACATCACTGGTAGACACTTCATATTTGGTGTAAGGAATGGAAAAGTGGAATTTTTCAATGTCCACACTATTCCCTACTGAAACAGCTCTGGCAGCTATATAAAAGGCTTGATTCATATCTGCCAAAGGGAAATAATTTAAATTACAACACATTTAAATCAGTGTTTATTTATTCTTATAAATAGTGGTTTTCACTATAGCATAACATACAGAGGAAATCTTTTGGCATGAAACCATGGGGGCTGAAATATTTTTTGTATTAAATGAATTTCAATTGCAATGAAATTCAATTGAGGGGTAAATAAAATCAAAAAATGTGAAACACTGAGTTTTATGAGTCTTATTATGAATTCCTATAATCTGGTTTAAAATACAAAAACAAGCTATTTCCATACTGGCGGCCATTTAATTTTCTGAGTAGCGAAAACTACTTGTTATTGGTTGAATTCTAATATAAATGGCAGCGGGCAAAAGAGACTGATTTTGTAACTAACACCGAATTTGAATGACCAATCAAAAAGAAGTAAGTTTAACTGTTCATGAATTAACACATTGTGTAAAAACTATATGAGAAGACAACTACATTAAAAGTTAGAAAAAAATAATAATGAAGATTGATGCCTTTGCTTTTATACCCCTCAATTGCAGAGCAAATTATAGGACCATAAAATGCATCAAGACGAAATATGTTAAAAGAATTTTCTAATATTTTCTGTAAAAAAAACATTAACAGAAGCATAAATTTCTTATGACCGAATTTAAAAGAATCGTCAATTATAAAATTAAACAATAAGCAGATGGGTTAACCATCTTTGAGGTTTATAGTTTATACATATACCAAACCTGTTGATGCAACTGGTGAAGGGGGTGAATCCAACAAATGCTCTGTGAGTCGCAACAGCTCTAAGAATAATTCTCCTCTGCCCAAGAGATAGAAGTCCTTCATCAATTGTAACTCGTGAAGTACTCCAGCTTCTTCTACAGCGACAACCCATAGATGCTAAAATAATGATTTAACTATTATATATGTATAAACATTATATATGTACACAATAAACAACAGAAGGATGAAGTAATTAATTAGCAGCTTTACATTATAAAATGTTTAATATAACAGGCCTAGTAATATTTTCTGACGACTAACCTCTGTGACACAGGATTTTATTTCATCAAGGAGTGTATCCAGTTTTGAGATATTAAAAATATCCATATTTTTTAATTCTAAAATGGCCTCATGAAACTGAGCTTCTTTATCACCCCAGATAGTGAATCTAAAAATAAAATATTTTGTTTAATTGATTTACAAACCACAAATAATAATAATTACTTCTATGTATAGTGAAAACTATTATACCTTTTCCCTATATCTTGATTGATTGATAACTGATGAACCGTGCTTGTATTTGTTTCCGAAGGACTAGAGTCGAACAATGCTACAGATTTTCCAATGAAGAGAATCTTTTGCGCCACAGACAGAGGTATATAATATGGCAACATTACAGCATTAATTTCATGATCCAAATGTTTGAGGGATCTATTCAAATCCTAAAATAAAAATACACAATAATACTTGAATATTTTGTACAAAGTAAATATAACACAAGCATCAGAAAATGTAGGATTGATTTTTTTTATTAAATATATATTTTACTGGTATGCTTAACTAAACTGCTACCATATTAAATTAAATAAATTTTTAATTAAGGAGAACACATTTTTGTTGTGAAGTTGCATTGTCAGAACATAGTAAGGTAGCAACTAAGTATTTTTTCAATAGATAGATTTTTTCTGCATATTTGTATTAAAATAAATTTTATGTCTAACATTTCACTTGTATTCTACTTTGCTGCTTGTGATTCCAATGTCCTTATATCTACACACAGTTGTAATTTAATTACATAATAACCATTGTTTCTAACATTGATTCTAACAAAACTTCTGACGTGGTGTACACTAATAAATTAAAAGATGTTTACTTTTACCAAATGATGTATGACTGGGTATTCAATACACTCCAATTTAAATTTTAATATATATTTTGATAAATAGTGGTAAACATACACGTGATGAATCAGCAGATTTACTTTGCTCATTCGAGGGAACAGAACTGATCCGTGATGCATTCACACTGGGAGATGAGGGATGTAACCGCTCAACACATTGAATGAAAAATTCTCTTTGCTTATCCTTTAAGTCACCATAAAGCAGCCATGTGCACAGTTGCTCATAAAATACTCTGTGAACTATGGCAGTTAACCTGAAAAAATAGAGTTTTGTTAATTACCAGACAAACATCTTTTATAAATAGCAATTAGAAAATCTACAATCAGAATAGTAAAACTACATACCTAAATAAATATCTATTATTTTTGTTCAAGTTCGCTGTCACTGCACATTTGTGCATATATTTAAAATGGATTACATTTTTATTAGTCATTTTTTAAATTATTGTAATTATATATGCACTAAAGAGTTTACATATTATCTATCAGAAAATTGAGTAAATTACCTTTGAATTGCAGTTGTAGTTTCTTCATTGCCACTAAGAGCATGCCTTTGAAGAATATGTAGTATTTGACATCCATAAAACTTCTTCTCTTTTATACCAAATAATATATTGTTCAGTGTATTGAATAGTGGTTTAAATATCTCAATTGTCCCGAGAATATAAGCCAAAGGCAAGTAAGGATTAGCTAAAGCACTTTTTTCTAATTCCACGATGTTAGATCGGTACGGCATCAAAATTTCATCCAATCCTTCACTTAGTGCTTGAATATATAGTCCGGACACTGGATTCACTAATTTGTCTGTAAAGAGTATAAATAAAATAAACAATGGAAGACCAACAAATAACTACATAACTGTGAAATTGTAAAATTTTGTACCTACTGACAGTTTATACCTACATATCAAAATAATTTTTAAGCACATAATATAGTTACAAAGAAGACATGAATGGAAGTATGTATGTTTGTGTTTTTCTGAGTTTTTCATTCATGGCAAAGTTACTTGGTTAAAGTAGATTTTGATCATTTTTTTATTTTTTGCACTTGTAAAAATTTATTAAAATAGTTTTTTTTCTCTTGAAACCAGGGCACTCAAAATTCTACTGGAAAACGTTTTTTTTTTGTAAAGTGCCAAAAAGTAACTACATTCGCCAATTGTGCCTTTAATTTTTTTTTCATTCAGCCATACTTTTTACAAAATCCTTATTAAAATTCGTACTAAAATGCTAACTAAAGTGAATTCCATCTAGTTACCTTAAGTTTTTTTTTAAATAGTTATGCGTGCAGGGAATACATATCACATTAATATTCTTATTATATTCAAATTAAGCTGAGCACTTGTGCTATAAAAATAGACTAACGGGGACTAAGTTGCCCGGGGTTTCCCGGGGATCGGTACTCGAACCCTGGTATATTTGATCACTGGGAGTGTCTTACCGCCAAACCATCAAGCAAATTACTTTACCGCTTAAAATTTCTGTTCAACTAAATAATGGCCACATCATCTGCATAGTCTATTGTTTAAAGTCATTGAAGCCCGAAATATAGACAGAAAAAGGGTTTTGTGGCCTCCTGAATTCTAAATGCTGTAGATTGACATCCATCTTGTCTTCAGATAAATTATTTAGATCCTGGTTAAAGGTATTACGTTCTTACATGGATGCACAATATTTTTATCTTGGATTTCTAGCTTGTGTGGTTGGAAGTTTGATGCCGTTAGAGGCCATCTATGTTGTATTTTTATAGCATCAATACTTTGTTTTAGATTTAAAGAAAAGAAAAGAATATATAATTTGTTTTTGGCGCCATTAATGCCATGGAATATGAAAACTATTAACCGTCAAAAGTATTATAAATCTTTGCGTATTGAAATTGATGACAAGTTAACGAATACATATTTTAGAAATTTCATTTTACTCACTGTTAAAAATGTAATCAAAATTTGCACAAGCGAATGAATGTTTGTTGATAAATCTTTTTATTGTTCCGTGACATTTCGCTATTTTTACAATCCTCTTGAATACCTCCTTTTCGCATGGATTTAAATGCGTAACCTTATCCTTGTAATACTATAAATAAGAACGACATTACGAATTAAGATAGACAAAATTATAGAATTTAAAAACGAAACACATTATTAAATAATACGATTTATGCCAGTTAATTATTGAACACGAAAAAAGTAATACCTGCTCTGAGGATAATAGTTCAGAAGTATTTGGACAATCCCACAATAAAAATATAGCGTCGTGAATCATGATAAACGAATAATTCACAAAATATTCTAAACAAATTCTTCTTGTTTACATTTACAATTAAAGGATTATTTTTGACGGATGTCAAAATGTTTTTTTTTTCAAATATTATATAGCTTCTGAAGAACGTAATTTATGTGGACAGATATCTTTTTGTATCAGGGGTATCTATCTAGAAACTCTTAACTTCATATGTTCAGAATGCACAAGCAACACTATTAACTGTCAAATTAAACGTCAAATGCATTCATTCTGACGTGTATTTCCTCTGGTTTAATAGATTCATATTTATTATGTTAATGTTGTAAAAGTAATAAAAATATTAAGAAGTATGTCGTCTCATTTAGAAATAGACGTTAAAAGACTCTTAAGTCGCTGTGAAGAAATGGCTAACGAAGATCCAAACAAAGACTGGAGATTGAAGAAATACCTTGAATCATTAGAAGCAATGCTTCTGGATCTTCAGAAACAACCCACGTGAGCAAATTAATCTTTGGTCCCGATTTCACTGATGATTTAGATATTTATTTAAAGAGTCTACAATTTAACTTTTTTTTCAGGAAACCTCCTAAAGACACCCTAGCTAATTATAATAGAAGACATTTGTTTCTTAAAGGATTAATTCAAACAACCAAACTAATCAATCCTGCGCAAAAGGTGAATGGATGAGATGATTTTTTATAATAAAAATTATATTGTAAAGCTTTTGGCCATTTAGCATCACACTTATATTGTTATAGATATCTGATGTCTATGAATATTTTTATTTTACATTTCAGTAAATTACTAACCTTTTTTCTTTGATTTATCAGGTTTTTGATATGGCTGAATAATTTTTCTGAAATTTAAATCAATCTTTTCTCTAGATTCATAGAATTTGTGTCTGTGTGAAATAATTTTTTTCAGTTTAATAGTATTATTATTTATATAAATATGAACTCGGTACATTCCAATTTATTATATTTACTTTTGTGCAGTAGACCCCATCTGAAGTTTTATATACTTTGATGAACTTTTTTGTTATTCTACATAATTAAAAGTAAAAACAATATTTCTTTCCCTTTTTGACTGAACTTGAAAAATTAGTTACACGTTCCTTTTAGATGTACTTCATCAGGTCCATTATCTGAGCTAATGAATGTTGTTGATGCGAACTTCTTTTAAACAAATTCTTTGATTAGTAATTATTTTTTCACTTTAATTCAGCCATAAATATTGACTTACCTAATATATATGTACTGAAAGTATTAAGTGTAAGCATTTAAGTAAAATTACCTAATGTTCTTTCCTTTTTATTTTTTTAATTTTAATGATACACCACATTAAATATTAACCACTGAATTCTGGTGTAAAGTAGACACATATATGGAGGCAGTTAGAAGGTGACGGTATATTTAAATATTAAGGTTGTGCGCGCGCACACAATTTGGCATCATAATGCACAAAAAATATAACACAGACACAATTTTTAACAAAACTTATTCTTCATATGCCGCCTTCTATAGAAAGTTGATGACCATTTTGCAGTATGTTCATTTATCATGTATAACATCACCAACATTTTGAACATTGAACCATTTTCTGAGATTACACATCCAAAACAATCTATATCTACCTACGCCTCTACTGCCTTCTATCTTTCCCTGCATAATTAGTTGTAAAATATTATATTTTTCATTGTGGAGAATGTGTCCGAAATATGCAACTTTCTTTATCCGTCTTAATACATCTTCATTAGTAATGTAGTCAAGCCAGGCCTTACCAGTAGCCCTGTACTGGGTATGGTAATTTTTATTTTATTTTGTTCACGGTGCACAAATAATAGAATTTGTTTGAAAAAAAATTTTATGCACACATTGTAATCCAAAATTAGAAGGATCTTTACTTACAAGTTGTTGAAATTTAAAACTATAATGAATGGTTTTTTTTCCTTCTAATATATTGCGGTGTGAAATTGAATTTCAATATTCCTTCAGGTAGTTGCTGTACAGCATCTTGCACACGGGGCAGCCACAACAGGCAACAATGTTGCAACAAAAGAAATTCACCAGAAAACAACCGCAAAGTATGGACAGGAGCTCAAGTCTGAGCTTTTTCTCAATGGTATTTATACCTTCACAATATTTTGTAAATTTTATCAATTGACCTTCTTCCTAGGCCGTGTGGCCATTCAAAACCCTTTTTCAACAGATAAAACTTCTCATCAAATAAGAAAATCTCTTCATAAATATGTAATCAAAGCAAACAGTTTATTCATATCAGACAAATTTTTCTTTATCTGTTGTGAATTAAATTCAAACCACTTTGATTCTGTGTAATTTTAGTAAAAAAATTATTGCAACCAGTGAACCTTGATTTGATCTAGATATCTATTCAAACTTTAGTTTATTAACAAAAATTAATTATATTATCATTGATTGATTTAGCAGTTACTTCATGGTGTAATATTTTAATCTAAAAATATAATTTTTATTTTAACTTTGTACTTATATGCACAATTTTTGAGCTAATAACACTAGTTTCGGGAAGAGCAGTCCTTCTCATCTACAGGTGTAAAATAATGCCAGAACAATATCCTATCAACCTTTTATCTGCCAACCATATTTGATATGGATGAGTAGGCTTTAAAGCATCTTGACTTAAAATGCATTTTAAAAACTAAAAACTGTTGACTACAAACGGCAGAATGATTTCAAATATATTACATTGAAAATCATGTTCATCCCATCTGTGTAAAGTTGAAAAATGCATGCAGTCACGCTTATGGCTTGAGGCAGCATTCAAAGTTTGGCATGATAAAAATGGCATTTAAAAGGTTAATTTAGATCTTCGGCTATCTTGACAAATTAATGTGTTACTGATTTTTCAAAAGTACCCTATTTGATATTTCTATATTTTTTAGATAACGATGATGCTCTTAGACATCGGAATATATCAAAGCCGCCAAATTCAAAGTCAATCACAAACGGATCGGAGGATCTGGATAGCTTGCTTCGGTACCACCACACAATGCAGGAGAAAGTGGCAGAAAATATGCTGCTTCTCACTCGAAACCTAAAAGAACAAACACAGCTAGCAAGCAAAATTATCAAAAAAGACACAGAGGTGAATTTTGTTTCCTACAGTAAAAAAGATATTTATAATCAGTGGTTTACCTGTAAATTCCCAAATTTAATATTCAAAACATAACTCTTCTTAATTTTTTACATGTTACAAACATTGACAACTGTAAATATTTGAGTATATGTACATGTATTTTTAAAATTTTATTTAACCCCTCTCTGTTCAATTAAAAACATAAATTTCCCCAGGGTTTATTTTATTAAATTGATCTATTTATGATTTTTACATTCATTTATCGAATTAGAATTAAATTTACAAATTTCTCATGATTTAACTTATATGTCTTTTACTTCCATCTCTGCTCCACGATTTTAATAATGTGGTATGGCAGCTTTGTAAATTATTATACAGATGACTCAAAAATAAATAGTTTTGCATGGAATTTCGGGAGTGTGGGCGGGAAAGGAGTCACATTTTCTGTTCGGTTTCGAGCATTATAACCCAGGAAAAATATAAAAACTTTTTTTTTACACAAATATTTCACTATGTACACAATTAAATTTTATTTTTAAAAATACTGTAGTTTTGAGAGTTGCGGTCCCTCTCAATTACAAGTGCAAACTACATCTGTAGATGAGGTTTGTGGTAAAAGACAAAGCCCACAACATAGCCGCTCCAGGGCCTAGAAACATCAACCGGCAACAGCCAGTTACTTTCTCCTGGTCATAAATAAAACTCATTTTTATTTGCTTTGTGTATACACACCATACGTACATAATTCTAATTAACCTTTGTAGCTCAAAAATGAAACATTCTTTTTAATAACGGACCTATTCAAAAATATTTAAGCTTCGGATATGTTGACCCACTAAAATAACCACCAAAAATATTTAATCTTGATATTTATATAAAAATATGCATGCATACATAATATAGTTTTATTCAAATCTATAAAGCTCTTTTATTTTTGCTTTTAGGTTCTTAAATCATCATCAAATCTCACAGATACTAATATGACGTCTTTAAAATCTGAGCACGAGCGATTGGAAGAACAAAGTAGAAAAGCATGGAAATGTTGGTTGTGGATCATGATTGCTCTTGTTATGGTTATATTTATTAGTAAGTTATTACTTTTTTTATGTGATATCTCAATAAAAAAAAAAACTTTCTTCGAATTTCCCTATTTTCTTTATTTTAGTCCGTATCACCTAATTGTATTAATTTTGTCTCATCAGAAACTCAATTACATATACACCCAACTCTTTTTTTACACGATTTTGAAATAACACAGTCCAAAAGAAATAATGAATACATATTTTTACTATATTTTTACAAAAATTATTTGTTCTAACATGATTCCCATAAACAATTATATTTTTTATTTCGCACATTATTGCGTTCTGATGTTTGAATAAACGGCATCACATTGCATACGGTGGGGGCTGAACTATTCTACCAACGCCAACCAGAGCGGTACAGAAAGTAAACAATAGCCAATGGACGAACACGTGTTTTTTATTCGCCATCTATTTTTAGAACACTTGCGTAGTCAATGGCAAGATCGAACATGTGCGTGTTGTGTTTGTGTTTTTTGTGCAGTGAATCAAATAATTTAGTGGGCTAATAAGATGTCTAAGTCGAGGAAACCAATTCAAAAGAGGCGAGCTATTTCTTTGGATGATAAGTTGAAAATTTTGGACTGTCTTAGGAGAGGCTCCACAGAATAGGTTCCACATCTGTGGGTAAAGGTTTTGGTCTGAACGAAGCAACTATTAAAACAATTAAAAATAATGAAGATTCTATCCGAAAATCAGTAATTTCTGGATCAAAAATTAGTTTCAAAAAGTCATTGTATAGTCGAAATGTTATCTTAGAGAAGATGGAAAAACTTTTACTGGTTTGGATCGAGGATTTAGTGCAGAAAAAAATACCTGTAGATGGAAAAATTATAAAAGAGAAAGTGCTTAGAATATACAAACTAGTTCAGGAGCAGCCATCTACAAGTCTTCAAGAAACAAAGAAAATGACATTTCTTTCAAGTGACGGATGGCTAATGGGATTTTTGAAAAGACATGCATTGCACAATGTAAAAATAAAAAGAGAGATAGCATCAGCAGACAAAAATGCTGCCAAGTGCTTTCTTAATCAACCGTCAGAAATAATTAAACTTAGCGGTTATATACCAGATCAAATATTTAATGCCGGTGAAACTGGTTTATTCTGGAAAAAAATGCCTTCTAGAACATACATAGCGAAATCAGAAAAAACTGCTGGCGGTTTCAAGACAGCTAAAGATCGGGTGACATTCTTATTATGCAGTAACGCTTCTGGTGATAATATTTCAAAACCTCTGTTAATCAACTGATCATTAAAGCCAAGAGCTTTGAAAGGTAAAAACATTAAACAACTTCCAGTTCAGTGGATGGCAAACAAGAAGGCATGGATGACAGCAGTTTATTTAAAAAACGATTTCACAAGTGTTTTGTTTCTGAAGACCAGAAATATAAGAAACAAAAAGGTCTTGAATTCAAAGTACTTTTACATGTTGATAATGCGCCCAGCCATCCTGTAATAGTCACCCAAATATTCAATTGCTATTTTTGCCACCAAATACAACTTCATTAATTCAGCCATTAGATCAGTGTATAATAGCAACATTTAAAATGTATTACTTAAAACAAGCATTCTGTTATATTTTGGATTCAATCTAAGAAAGAAACTTGACGATCGTGGAAGCAAAGAAAAGTCACGATTTTGAATTGTATTACAAATGCTTCTTCCGCCAAAAAGCAAGTGCAGGCTTCTACCCTAAATGCTTGTTGGAAAGCAATTTAGCCAGAATGCATTAAAAGTGAAAGTTCTATACCACAGCAATCAGTAGAAGTTTCTGAAATTATATCTATCACATGCTATTGGGAAGGAATGCTTTGACAACATGTAAAGTGCGAATATCGATGAATTAATGGTTGAAAAATGTTTAAATGATGAGGAACTAATTGAAGTTATGACAGATTGCGGTGGTAGTAAGGATTCTAATAACAAATATGAAGATACAGGCAAAATTAATCAACTTACAACTGCATTCACGAGGGCTTGCAATTTGCTACTAATATGGAACAACATTTTCTCACTCATGATTCTGACCTAGAACGAGCTTTGAAATTCCAACGGGACCTGTAGATGTGTACAGCTGGGTATCAAAAAATCTATAAACAACTTGTGAAACAAAAAACTCGGAAGCGGATAACAGATTTCCTAGTAATTATAAATTCAACTGTTGTTGATAATGACAGACAAAAGGCGTCATTGGTAGGCTAACACATTAGACGTGTCAAAAATTTCCAGCGATGAAAGCTAATTTTGTCCAGTCCCTCATAAATGTGCATGTAAATTATCAAGTAGCGATGACTAGTACATTCATACATGTATTATACTATATTACATATATTGTATTATTTTTCCTTAATCGAAATACGTACGTGTATATAATATTTTTAGAATTTATTTGGTTTTTATTATTACCTTTTTTTTTACACAATTTTCTATACTACAATGTTATTTTTTCAAAATAACATAGTTTTTTAAATTTAGGGAACCAATCTTCGATTTTTCTATATATTGTATCCATTGTATTGGATACGTTCCACAAAAAACCATGTTAAAAAAATCTGTGAAAAAAAAGAGTTGGGTGTATAAAGATCTATCAGTTTTCAAATGGCTTTCAATTTTACATAAATAAATATGTATGTAAATTCAACTAAAGCTAAAACTCCGATCTTATGAAATGCTCATTTCAGATTGTGATCTACAGTGCAAATTAAAAAAGAATAGGGATCAAGATCTTTCTTATCATATCACTAATAAACTTAAGTCACATAATAAACAAATGTGGATCCATCCTTGTTTCAATGACTCATCTTAGACAATACAATAGTATATTAATTGAGAATCTACAGATATTAGTCAATGTATATTATGTATATGTAATATTCAATTTTCAACTCGTTCAATTAAAAAATTTTACTAGTAAATATTATGGAATGTGTTTGAAAAATCTGTCTATATAATTTTTTTTTTCAGATATGATACTCTTCATGAAAATTATTAAAAAAAAAATTTAATGTGGGCAAGGTGGAAACCGTGTAGCTTGAATGATGGGACAGTGCGTATTTTCAACATTAGTAATAAGTAGTTATATTCTAAATTATATAACTGTTTTATAATGTACCTATTCCATAATATTTTATCAATAAATCTTTAATAATCAATCGTTTTGCTTCTCTCTAATTTATGATATATTACATTGATACAAGCATTTTTTGTATATGGTTGACCTTTCAGTGAATTTTTTCCGAATTTTAAAAATGTTGTGTATTTCGGGTTAAACCAGGTCGAGTTCTATTGTTAAGACTCATTTGTATAATTTTTATTTATTTTATATATTATTTGATATTTTTTTCAATTCGGTAAAACTCTGTTAATTTGTAACTCACGGGACCAAAATTTAAAAAAAAATCTGAATTACAAATAATGAAAATAAAGTTTTTGAAGGTGACATTAATTTACTTTTTTTTAAATTAGTCAGTTTACTGTGTCCACGAATTTTGTGCGCGCTGCCGCTGTTGACAGCACGATTTTCATACTGAAACATGACATCTCGTTGGCCTTGATGGTTGAAGCTTTTTATTTTCCTGCAATTTTTCATGTTTGAACCCAGAGAGGTATACGGAATTCGGTTTTTTTCTGCCAATTTTATCTTTGACATCAATTTTTTGTAAGTTTTCAAAATTAGCTCCATTTTTCCAAATGGTCAAGGATTTACATGAATTATGAGGTGTTGGTGCCATTTTAGAGAACGAAACGTGAAAAAAAAAAAAAATATGTCAACGTGTTTAAATACGAAAGATTTAGTTTCTTTAATACCTATATATACAATTGTTTCATAAACATAGAAACCAGATCAAGTGATTCAATGAAAACATTGTTTTAAAGAGTCACATTATTATTTGTGAAGTTAAAATATATGTAAGTTGTATTAAAGTATGTGTATCCGAAAATTTAATAAAATGAAATTGAAAAATCTCTGGTGACTCTTAGCGAATATTTCTCAACGGTATTCACAATAAAAAAGTGATAGCTTTTAAATAAATGGAATGTAAGATGTATCAATTTGAAATAACTGCAACATATAAGTTTGAAAATTTGTTGACTATTTACGAAGCTGACGAAGTGTAATTAGTTATTGCACTTCCCCGGATAGAAAGAGATCCTGGTTCAAATCCCGGTGACAGTTAAAATATTTTTTCGATAAATTGAGTTTATCTGAATGTATATCTTTCTAATTGATCCATTTAATTTGTATTAAAACATTATTTTAAAAACAAATCTTATAAAATGCACTATGGAACTTGATTTACATATGGCAAAACTCAGTTCGGCACCTGTCATACCGGTGCGCTGTTTTTGCGATAAGAAACAGCGTTGTGGCCGGTGATTTGACAGGGCTATCTGCAGATATTTACGAATGAATGAAGGTCAAATACATAGTCGCGCAAGTTTATGAATTTAAAAACATTTACAAATATGCAAATTACCTGAACAAATTATTTACTTTGGGTGTCAAAAACGCATACAAACTGCGAATAATCGTATTTTACGAATTATCGGTAGAAATTAGTACGAAACATTATTTTCAGGACAAATTTTTTTGAAAAAAGTGCGAATTCTGTGAAAATTTGAAATACAGGATTACGTATTAACGGAGTTTTACTGTACTACCTGTATTTCGCAATACTATTAATACATTTAACTATTGTTGCTGCCTTTTATAAAAATTCTACATTGTGAATTGAGATTTAAATTCTTAGAAATGTGATCTCTGCAGATCTCAGCAAATCTTTCTGAATAAAATTATAATCAATTACTTTTTTTTTTTAATTTATCAAACACTACCAACAATACACTAAGTACTTACCTACCTAATTATTACTGTCATCTCATTTTCTAGGAAATATTATCCATTTCCTGGTAAAAGCATGGCATATCAGACAGAGTTTACCAAAAATCTTGCCTCATTCATGCCTTACATGTACATATTTCCATGCCTGTTGATTGCTGAGGCATGAAATATGACATATTTATATAATTTACATATAATAATATAATATATTTCATGATCATGCCATATTTTTCAAGTGACATCCACCATAGCTAGTTACCAAATGTTAACAATGTTCCTCACATATTTTGCCAGCTGATTTTTTTATTCAAACTTTAGACAAGCAAGTATGTAACACCAATAGTCTTCTTCATTCTGGTTTTGTTTTAATAATGTCGGATACTTTAATATATGTACTATATATATTTTTAACTAGAGCAAAATTAGAGTTGAGTTGAATGTGTGCCGCAGCGTCAATACTGTGCTGTAAAAGCAATGCAACTCTGAAAATAATAATTATGAAATCAAAATTTTCAAAGCGTCATAAAGTAAGGTATTCTTGTATTTATTTTTCACCTAATCACTGCCATATTATATTTCATTAAACGAGCTCAATACACTATAAATGATGATGATGTATGATATGAACATGTAACATATTTATATTTTCTAAAGATATAAATAAAATAGAATATATCTACAGGATATCTTTATTAAATACTGTTTCAGTCACACAATCATTGATATTTGATTTCTATGTTTCTAATTTACAGGTCTAAAAAGTTGCACATGTTATTTTTCATTTTTTGTCCATGTACTTATTATTTTGATGAATTTTTTATTGAAAAATACCAACAAGTTAAAATATTTTATTAGTAATGTGGTCCATTAAATATTGTGCATTAATTAAGGGCACACTTGACTTGACTAACAAGTCAGCATATTATTTCTACTATTGTTATGGCTATAATTTGAGATAACAATATCAATAATATAATTAAATATAAGTAGTGACATTGGGAAGAAATTAACAAATTTAAAATAATAGAAGAACACAATTCAAAAATATGTTGTTGTCGTCCATCACATATCTTTATTACATGTACTGTGAAATACTAAAAATTGTTATACACATTACAAAGTTTAGGCAAATAAAAAATTGACAGAACCAATAGATTTACGTACAAAAACTTAATGAAAATTTTAAAATCTGTATTGTTGAATCACAATCTAATAATTATTCTTAGATATTTCCTAGTGAAAATGGTTCAAATGTGGCAATCAACCGGTTTTAGTTACTATTCGTTATAATTATGAACAACCTATAAAAATATATGAACTATTGTAAAATTGTAATTCTCATTACATCTATAGTATTTTTATATTTTATTAATAACACATGAACAATTTTGTTATTGTTTATTTTTACTATGCAGTTGAGATGGGAGTATTACTGTACTGTTTCTATGTATGCTTGCTTAATGAAGTTTTAAAAATAAAATATTTATGAACCAAAGAGCTATGTTTATACCTCTCCAAAGTGAGGATAGCTATTGTATATTGTTAAAGCAACTACAAAATCTCTCAAACAAATCTTTATTATTTTATATTTACTCCCAAATCAATTGCAGCTTGTTTCTACTTAATATCATCAATAACACAATCAATAAAATTCAACTGTTATGAAGTTTTCAATTCTCATTTAATGAGCAAAACTTAAACAAAGGATTTTAATAACTTTCTAATTAGTTTTCAATTACTAATTCGAACTTCCATATCTTATTGGGACCTATCTCAGTCACGTACATGAAAGATCCGTTGTGAGAGATGGCTATCGAATGAGGATTCGTAAAACCCTGAAACAGTATAAATATATTATTACATATTTGATAAATATTTTATAATAATTGATATTTATCATCACACATAGGATTATTTATTTATATTAGGGGTTGTTCACGCTGTTCAATCGAGTCGTATATTTTTAAAAGGTCAACAAACTATTTGATTGCGTAAGTGGTACCAAAGTAATCACGTGTGTGACACCAAAATCAAAATATTGAAACAAGGAATTTGCGTTAGTTCATGTCTATATATTTGGTAGTCTGTGGCGTTTGTTTATTTTAAATTTAATCGATAAACACAAATACAGACTCGAAATCACCATTTTTTTGTATCACTTTAAAAGAATTTATAATAAGCACCTGAATGTAAATTCATAATTGACAGTTATTTGAAGGGCTGAGTGAATTAAATGATTACCTTCTTTGGTCCCCAATGATCTATGATATTCTCTGATCGGGGATCTATCGTGAATCCCCTGACAGGTATCATGGGGGAGGTAGGGCCGTTCACCGCGTACACAAGGTCACCCAGGGCAGCTACAGCGAAAACCCTCCCGAGATCAGGTGCCTGGATTGTGGCTGGGGGACTGAGAGGTGAAGGTGATCCCCGAAGACCTGATCTGGGACAAACTACTCGCATGTTCTCTCGGTCAGCGACGCACACAAGGTCCAAGTGTTCGAGAAGAGCCAATCCGTGAGGTACCTATATCATAAATCAGAATTGTATAATGTATAGTGCTGTTCTGGTTGTCTACTTGTCTCTTCAAAATAATTCTAACAAGAGCCGGTTGTGTGGTCATTAGTAACTTTTTACTAACACTCGTGGTTAAAATCATTTGCGGGTTGTTCGAATGTCAAATTTACTATTGTCAAAGCATAGATGGAGATGTATATAGGTGTGACAAATAATTATGAAATATACTTTATTTTATGCATTATCTATAGATTTTTTCGCCTAGGCGTTCGATATCTATCACTTTGGTGGTGAAATTTTTTCGTATTATGTGTAATAATGTATATTAAACAATGAGATTATCATCGGACGAACTCTCGTCACTAAAATAGCAAGATATTTAATGATTAATTGTTGTATACCGCAATTTTCAATGTGGAACAGCTGTAAAAAAAGTCTGCCATATTTAACTATCGATTCTCATTTTTACAACGGAAATCGGAGACTAAGTTTACTATGGGATGTATTTTCGAGAAGTAAATTTTTATTTTAGTAACTTTTTTTACTATGGTAAAAAGTTACTACTGATCGCACTACCGGCCCTAAGAATTAACTTTTATTTTTTTTTTTAATTTAATTATCTTTCATTTCTATTCTAGCATTGTCTTATATGTATTCCTCTATAATATTATAATATCACAAAGACTTTGATAAATCTAACTTAAATAATATCTCGGTGACAACCCAACACCATGAAGTAAAGGCATATTCAAATTATAGTTGTATATTAAATTTGAATTATTAGACATACTAGTTAGAGAGGTAAAGTCCTCTGGAGAGAACAATATTAACATAGACAAGCAGTTCTCAAAAATATATAAGCCATATAGTAAGAAATAAATTATCTTAAAATAATTATTGTAATGTGTTATGAAAATACCTGAAGAGAAAGAAACTCTGGTGGTCTCGGCATAACCCTCAACAGGCCTCCAGCGGCGTTGAACTTGAGTATTTGATTATTGCAATATCCATCAGCCACGAATACTTCACCAGTAGATGCGATGGCTACTGATGTAGGCATGCAGAGAAGCACTCGGGGACCCCTGGGAGCACCCCCTCTGAAAGCCTCGCCCAGCGTCAAACGAGGGAAACGATGGCCAGGAGTGTACTGAAAGGTAATTATTTTTTTAAAAACCTACATAGATAATTGTTTTTTTAAGTTTATTAGCACATTAATAATCATGATTATGTTTGGCACTTCTATATCTTTGCAAAAAAGAATTACTGAGACATATTTATTGGGTGGGAAAAATATTTTTAAATACTGTCTTACTGATAGGAAATATAGATAGAATCCATCACAGTTCTGTTCTAAGCTATAAAATTAATGATTAGCTGTAATGTGATACTAGTTGTTTTATTTGGAACATGGAATTTTTTAGTACAATATTGAAATGGTCAAATATACACTCCCAAAAAAAAAGTTATTTTAATCCGCACACGCACAGTTATCATGAATAAACAGAATACCTTGAACACTTGGTGCATTGCCACATCTGTGACCCATATGTTGTCGTGTCTGTCGACTGTGAGGCCGTGGGGCATGTAAAAGGAATCTGCCCCCCATGATGACACAATTGCGCCAGTCAAGGGGTCTAATACTAGTACCGTATCTTTCTTTATTGGACCCTCGCCATGATGTTGGTAGCTATGGGACTCGTTGAATGAACTGCAAAAATAACAGAAATGAGATTGTTTTAACCACATTTGAAAGGAGAAGGAAAGTGAAATGATAAATGATTATTCAAATCTGATCATTATGCTTTAATCCAACATCATTTTAATACCAATGGTGCACTTCTGAATAACAAGTTCAGTGGCTTAGAATAGATTTAATTATACACTCGTAGGTTTTCACGGCTATCAGATGATGATAAAATTTCTCGAGCCTCATAATGACCATTATGACAGAAATATCAACTAGACAAAAACCGACACTTGTAAATTATCTCAGAAGATGAAATGATATCATCAAATTGCATTGTGTTATCAGAAGCAACATGCACATAACTAAATTTTATCATTTAACTGTTATTTTAAAAACAATGTAGTGGTTATTATTATTACCTACTAGTATAGAATAAATATACAAAATGAATAAGATAAATGATTATTTCCAAAAAAATATTTTTAATTATTATTAGCATGAATCACTTCTTGTGGTGAAAATATAATATTATTAAGGAAAACACATTCTTATTGTGAAGTTGTAATTAAAAGTGTGACATATAGGTTCGAAAATTTGTCATCAAAATTACATAGTTGGTAATGTACCTTCCCCAGATTGGAAAAATAGATCCAGATTCGAATCTCGGTAGCGTAATAACAATATTTTTCGATAAAATTTATTTTATATGTATATCTTTATAATTAATACATTTAATTTAAAATATAAAATGAATAAATTATTTCAGTCATACCTAGAACTAACATGTACACTCGACCCGACACGGACAAACTATGACAGTTTTCTGTTTTGCCCTTAATGTACACTGACACGTTTTTACCAAAAATATTGACAAATTTGTCACAGTATTTTTTTTGCGAATATGGACGTCAATTTCATTCTACTCCAAAACTTTATTAGTATTGCTAGATTATTTTAGAAAAATATTGTATTCAAAATTTTTTTTGTAGAGAAAATTCTGCTGCAATTTATTCAATTTTCTTATAATTTATTTTTCTGTGAAATTATTGTATTTATTTACGACAATCGTCTTTTTTTAAACGTTAATTAAAGTATCTATTTTTCTCGGCAAATATACTCGTAGCTATGTCTCTCCAACATGCACTTTAAAGAATGCGATTTATTTTGTGAATCAGGGAGTTTTGACTTTTTAAATACCTGCGAATTATTTTAAAATATTAAACAACCAGGTTGTCGGAAATCAAGAATGAAAACATTAATCGCGACCGTTGGAGTTTAAGGCTGTATTCGCTTTTCGAAAAGAATTGCTTTTTTTGACCGAAATCGATCAATAGGTGGCAACAGAAGGTTCCAAATGATGCTGTAAATAATTTCACAATCGAAGCCTTATTCACCTTTCATCCCAAACGCGATCAGCGCGGTGGAAGATGACCGGCTGTCCCTTGGAGTTGATGGAGACAGCTGTTATCTGTCCCACGTCCAAAGCTTCAGTTGGCCAATTTTCTATTTCTTTCGGAACAGGCGGACTCGAAAGCTGAAGTTCTCTCTCCGATTCCCGATTGAGATCATTTTCGTTTTCCTGGAATTATTTTTAAAAAATCAGAATTTCGCCGTATCCGACTGCTTCGGAAGTAAACATATTATTTTGCACCGACCTTTTCTAGGGCTGACTTGGCGGCCAGCAGCTCCTTGATCTCCTTAAAGAATTCTGCAGGAATGTCGCTCTCTTCCTCTACGGTTTCTTGCGGGCGGGCGCGCACACAATTGAAAGAAATTAAAACTGCGGCCAAGATTAGAGCACTCTTGACCGCCATCGCTCTGTGTTCGATTGAACGAATGACCGTTCGGGGATTTTGTCTACAAAATTAGGGAAACGTCCTTGAACGACGTCTGCTCCCATTATCGACCCGCAGCTCTCCGCCACTGCGCATGTGTCATTTTTTATTTTCCCATAATGGCTCGAGGAAACTTCGTGCGTATTTACAGTTTAATTAAACTTTTCAGTGCTTTTGGAAATATGCGTAGCAAAATGGAAAAATAAAATAAATAACCTCTCTTCATATAAAATAAAAACACGTCTGCAGTTTAGACTTTATTTAAATCATTTAATTATAATATATACAGCTTGTAAATTACCTGACAGAATTATTTGTAGACAGTTAATAATTTTTAATCATTTAATAACAATGAACACAATAGTATATACAATATATGAACACGCATAAAAAGGAAATTTATTACTAACACGAAAGTATACCCGTATTTTAATTTATATAAATATAATATAGTACGATAGAATACTGTTGAACCGACCGTAACATAAAATAACATTAAAATTTCGACATGTCAGCCTCGTTCACAACCATAAATTATTTATACAAAAAAATATTACTATTCACGATTCCTAGGAGTTCTTCAGACTAAGCGTTTCAACAATAATTATTCGTTTATTATTAAGAATTTTTTAATCCGATTTTGTAATTTTCAGAAAAATGAGGGTGCCCCGTCAAACCACCGCAAATGGAGATAATCGGATAAGGGAAAATCGCGTATCGATATAAACGATTTGAAATTTTTTTGCAATTCTTTTATAATTTTAGATGACAGTATGTGAACGGACGGATTGCGGAGTAGGTAAATTCTAATTCTAGATTGCGATTTAAACATGCAGTACAATTAATGAACCAAAATATAGGAACATCATTGTTTACTTCACAATTTTTAATTGAATCACTAGAGATATAATACAAATACGTGCTTTTTGTGCTTGCTAAAATAGGCTAGTTAGTGAATACATTTTACTACCTACGTAGCAAAATTATATAAACCTTTGAATAACACGAGACTTTTCTTTCGCTTTGTAAATATTTATAATACAGTAATAATTGATCTTGATTGTTTTATTGCACTTTCATGCAGCCGAACTCACAATCGGTTTACTATTTCGAAGAGGGAGGTTTAGAAAAATGAACCGACGTACTTAATTAGTGAACACGGTAAGCGAAATTCATAACCAAAGGCGACATTAGTTTAAGAAAGGAAAGTCCAGCGGTAGCATTGTCCTCGGTCGAAGCTTACATTCTAACTCAGGCATTTTTAGAGTGGGACTCGATGACTCGTACATTCGTCAAATTGAAGAAGAGTGGCTAGGTGTCGCTCCACCCCGATTGCGGCTGAGTCCATATGTACCCAGTACCCGTCATGGAGCAAACTGCATTGTAGTACCTCCCCGGACTGCGACAGTACGACCACTGCGGACATCTGCAGCGGAACAGAGTCTGGAACTCTTCCTTGCACACCTCATTCCACCAGCAAGTTCTCTGCGTAAAATCAAATTTTATTAGATTTTAATTGTTTTCTATATCTAGTTACGAATATTCCTGGTAATCAAGTGCGAAATTCCGTCGACCGGAACTAATTATGTGACAACCTATTCAGTCAAGTAAAATGGCATATGCACACGCAATTAAAACTCGACAATTCACTTATAAAACGTTCAAACGTGGGCTTTGCTATAAAATAAATTTGCATGTCAAGTTTTCTAAATTTCTAAATTCTATTATAACGTTTTAAATAATAATCTCATTCGTAATTTCTTTTAATCTATTGATGATTTTTATTTTTTTTCTTTCTCGATGTGTTAAAATATCAAAAAATGTTTTTAATCGCCTTGAAACACGATGTAATAAGAACTACGCTAAATTAATTACGAACACTCGTAAATACGAACTACGCTGTTAAACAAATATGGCGCGAGTTAATTGTTTTAAATTACATTTTTATAAGTTTATTATATATTGTACTTTGAATGCATCAATATTTAGAGAACTCGTCTCTTCATACCAGCTCTACTCTTTGAGATTGTTATTTTTGTTGAAAATAATACTAATCTCTTTTATTTACCACGTATATGTTTCTAATTTTGTTGACTTCAAAATCATTTTTAAAGTATAATTATTTAAATTACATATTATTCATATTAAATTTCATACTACTTGAATAATCTGCTACAATATCTTTACTACTCCATACTAAAAATTGTTTTAAAAATGATAAATTTCGAAATGGAAAAAAATAATGCTAACAAAAGAATAGAAATAAGAATAATAACAAACCTCAGTCAAATAACCCTTCACGGATTGGTCCGAATAACTTCGTTTAGTGACTGCTCTCCCTCGGCACATGGATGTACACAAAGCCACCAGAATAAAGGTTGAAACCTAATAATAACTAGTATTGTTATAAAACTGACTACATTCACTCTTAATTTACTTTAAAAGCAACGAAAAAGTAATTCAATTAAAAAATATTTCGAAATATGAGATATTTTTATAATACAACATTTTTTAATTTCTTCGAAAATATTTTTTTATAAGAACTTTCACGTGCATATTAAAATCTTGTATAATTTTTAACATGTAGCATACATTTTATTTCTAAATCCGTAATCAAAAAATATTTTTGAAACTTTTCCCAAATAATTTATTTTAACTAAATCATTTTACAGCAACTTACTTTACGAAAATGTGCATTATCTTTTTTTTTGCACTTTGAATTATACTATATATCAAAAAATTTAAACAAACATTTTAACGCAACAAAACATAAAAAAATTCAATCAAATTGAATGAATTTACCTTAATCATAATCTGAACCGAGATATTTCTCCGGTTTTCATTCACTTTTCACTTGCGTGACGTACTTTTTCATTGTATACTCGTTATATCCCCTTCTGACGTAAATGAAAACACGCCTTCTAAGTTATGTGTACATTTTCACGTAGTTTTCTTTCAATTTTCACTATTTACAGAAAAATGCACCGTACTCAACGGATATTTAGGAAATATTATCCTCTGAAATTTTTTCGTATTTAAGACATTTTGCGTGCTAAGGACTCTTCTCCGCCAGTGTGGCAACATTGTTTACTGTGTCGAATCTCACACCTCTAGCGATAAAATTGAGAAGTTTATAATAAAATGGAAGGTTCTTACTTGTTTTGATGTTAAATGTTTTCCTTCCGTTTTATAACGCTGAAATAAATCATTTATTTTTCATTTTAATGTGAGAGATTTGAGTGAGATTCCTGGTACAAAATCAGACTTAATGTTTCTTGGAAATTAGAGAATCGCTGAATCATTTTTGAACACAGGGCCAACAGGGCGCGGGAGCTTGGAAAGGCCAAAGTGGAGTGATAACGTCTTCAAAGACATATATCTTAGAAATCCAGGACCGTAGTAAAACGGTGTGTTATAAAGATCAACAAAGGAAAATTCTTGACCGAAGCCCACCGAGGATTATGTTTTAAGATCTCTCCGCGAAGATCTCTCAATGTTATTCATATTCACATTATTATAAATGTACTTTTTTCCATTAAAAATAAAAATCTAATTTTGTTCTCTTTCGAAAGTTAGTTGAATCACCCAACGTAGCGATCTAACAAAATTTTGATTCGACTAAATTATTCTTAAATTTTTTTTGCCAAAGTATAAATCATATTATAAAAAAAAAAAACACATCAACTTTCACAAATTTTATTTTACAAATATACTAATATTACATAAAGCTTTTTAACACCTGGAATAATCTTTAACAAACAGTAGATTTGTTTTGTTAAAGCATACCATAAATAATTTACTTTCATACCTTTATGTACATTTATACAGATAAATAAATAATAATGTAATTATATTTACATTATGGCCAAAAGATTCATTATCCCTATCTACAAACTCACTCAATTAGGGGCTATTTCACCACTCCTGTTACGTTCTGATTGGCGTTACCTTATATAATAAAATTAAGAATTGTCGTTTCTCTGGTTAGGGCTATTCATTAATAAAGCGACGAGTATCATACAAAACTAGATATTTAAAAATCGTACGATGGACATCGAAATATTTGTTTGAATAGTTATTTTTGTCAGTTTATTTGCAGGCGATGAAACATCCCTTTATTGTAGAGCATATTAAATAGCTAATGTGCTTTACTTTCAAATATTTCCCGCGCTGTTATAATAAAAATCATTATTATTAAAAACACAGAAATAAAACACCTGACCGAAACCAACCTGTAAACCAAACCCCAAATAGATTAATATGACACTTTATTATTTATTTTGTTTAAACTCAACAATAAACAAGCTTTAGGTTGTATTATAATATAAAATCTTTATGAAAACGAATAATCAAACGCTTCTTCGCAGGAATAAACTATAATAACTTAAATTAAAAACTCTAAATCGCCTCGGGCGGGACTAGATCCTTATTTAACGTTATGCTATGTTCAATCTACAAGAATACACGACAGCACTTGCAGCGTGCATATTTGAGTTTGATAATATATGCTTTAAAATGTCCTCCCACACAACACTCGCTCCCTATCACCCAGGGCTTCCTGTCACAACCTTACACGGGGCGTGTCTGTTGTGTAGGTTCCTACATATATTATAATAAAAATAATAGTGGATAGGATGCCTTTTTTGTAATTTTAAGCGCTTCAATTAGGAGAGAAAAATGAATGCTGTACGCTGTACAAAGAAATAAGTTTTATATAAGATTTGAATATTATTTACCCTAGATCAGTGGTTCCCATCCGGTGTGCCGCGGCACTCCAATGGAATGCGAATAACTGGAAAGTGTGCCGCAAGATGCAAACTTACGTCCACTATAATTCAATCGTCTACTGCATAAACTCTATTCTGCATAATTTAAATTGTTTTTCTTTACTTCTAAAATTAACTGATAATATATATTATCGCCATAATCCTGTTGTTATGTCGATGTGTAATTTTCCCATGTTTTTATATTATTTCTATAATATTCCTACATTATATTATAATATTACGAAAAAATATTACAAGTGAAATATGCAAAATGTGTTAATTTTAGAGTTTGAAAAAAGTAATAGATACATAAGTATTCTTCAGTGTACCGCTAACATTTTCTAATTTGAATAGTAGGTATGGCGTTATGCCTAACATGTTGGGAACCACTGCCCTAGATTGTTATTTAATACGATTTTTCCAATATACAAGGACGTTGTGTAACGTATTTTTTGGAATTGTAATACCATGCTAAATAAGACAATTGATTAAATAATAGTAAAGTAATAAAAAAATCATTTTATATAATCTATGAAAACATGTCATAGTTTATATAAAATCATCAGCACTCTCATTATTATAGTGTTTAGACATAAAATATTTTATTTAAAAAAAATAACATTAATTCCATATCAAATGATATAAAACAGTATTTTATTTCAGTGATGGCAATATATATATTTAAAGAAAGCACTTTCTCAAAAAAATGTGCGTGTTTATTTGGCCTTCAGCAATGAACCATATTTTTTAGTTTTAATTTCATTCTTGCTCATCTATCTTTACTTTTTTCACGTATGTATTCGAACAATTTTAATTACTCTTTGATAATTCATGTTATTTAAAAATTTAAATCCTGATAACATCTGAATTAACAAAAAATAAATAAGTACAAAATCACCATCCAATGTTCTAGAAGTATTATAATACAATTTTGATTTTTTTTCGAATAATTCCCAACTCTTGGAAAATATTTTTAAATTATTACATTTGTTGAATATCAATGTCATTAATTTCATTAAAACTTTTGTCTATGGTTAATTTAGTTATCTCTGGATTATCTTCATCATCGTGCATAAGATTGTCTTCTTCGAGGTGCTCTTTCTCAGCATCTCTCCTGTAAATATATAAAATAAGTTACATTTCAATTAATAAATGTTAAGTACTTATCTTCTAAGTACGTCTTCAGTCTACACCTCGTAATGTGAAAGTCCAAGAAATAAACTTTGTAACAATTATACATTTATTAAAATACGATACAATTTAGTACAAGGTATATCACTAATATAAATCAAACGATTAACCCGATAAACATGCAGAGAAAGAGGCCGCGCTCTGCCGCCCGCCGACCTTTATAGCCTCGCACGCACGCACGCCGGCGGTGCGGCACTCACACACACAACCATACAATCCCAAGAACATCACAATAAAGTTTTGGTAAAATGCTTAATTATTTCAAACAAATTAAATTAATCATTCAAAAAGATATTTAGATAAATAGAAAAAGAAATCTATTAATCTAAAAAATATTTAGTAGCAGTATATTTAGTACGGAGTCGAACCCGGAACATTTTCTTGTCGGAAGAATGCGTTACCATTACACCGTGTTAACCATTTAAATTTGTGGCTAATTTAGACATTAATGTAAAATCTTTAAATGATACATTTATTATTTCCAATTAAAAGCTATCAATTTTTTATTTGCGATGAATCTCAAAAGTCTTTGAGTAATGTATGCTAGATTTTAGAGTTTAGGATAGAATTTTTCAATCCAAATTTTTCAAGAATATATAATACAACATATATATATCATTGGTTGTGTGGCAAAGAGATCTATAAAATATTGTATTTAATTATGCTTTAGTACACGACAAAAGAGTATCCCGCTGTTCTAAGGATACAGCTGATCTCTATGTATGTCAAATAGAAGTATTAGTATAGCAATAGGATCAATAGAAAGATAACAAAAAAACTATTAAAACAGAACTTCGATATTTAAAACAAATTAGATGTATTACTCAGAAACATATATGTATAGACAAATCTGGTTTCTTTTGCCATGACAAGGCGCTACAATTGCACCATGTAAAGCGTTTAAATTTACGATGAACTTCACAATATTAAAATGATTTCATTAAAATATATCCATATATTTTAATTATTTTTAAATACAGTATTACCGTGTTAGAATGTGCTAGTTAATAAAATTATACAAACGTGTATTTATTTTTCTTGGGTAGGAAAAGCGACTTTGGACATCCTTTGTAGTAGGGCCAGCATTCCCCAGGCCCCTCGGAATCCCCCCCTCCGGCACGCTCCGCCTCCACGTACTCCTGCAGCAGGGCGCTGTACGGGGACTTACTCGCTCTGGCGGTGAAAAGATGTATAAATTATTTTACAAAGCGCTAAAATTTATTTATATGTCTATGTGCTATGTGAACTCTTTCTTAATAAATTTATTTTTTGTAGACGGCGATGAGGCAATTTTTACCATTTATAAACTAGATTAATTCCATATCGGAAAGTTGGTAACAATATTACTGATTGATATTAAAATCATATTTTTGAATATAGTTGTTCGTTCAAAATATTAGGGCACATGGTTCCCACGATCGTTTAATATTTCTAAGGTTTTTTCGACAAAACCAAATTTGTATAATTTAACAGTTAGAGCCGAAGTTATGAGAGATGTACGCTCTCGCTTCTTTCACCGAATCAATGATTAGTAGTAGATAAACTAGTTCAAGATCAGAGACTAAACGGTTTTACTTTAGTTCGAAAAAATCGAGAACACTTTCATTTCAAAAAACATTAAAAAAATGATTCGAGTACAGACCACCAAATAAATAGCCATGAACTCACGCAAATTCTTTATCCCAACGTTTTCATTTTGGTAACATCCATGTGATCACTTCGAAGCCACTCACGCAATCAAAGACCTCCGCGACTTTTTTAAAAAATATGACTCGATTGGAACGAAAATTTAAACGCTGACGATATAATATGCATTAATGTAAAAAATACGTCTTGTTTACACAAAGATTTAATTTTCGAAGAGTAAATACTTTTACTGTTGCATAAATATATCATAATTTATTGGATTTATGTTCGTGTGTAGAATGGCCCGCAAATAATGTTCCAAACCCTTTCTCTGTATATACACATCATATCATGTCAATTGATTTACTAGTCTGTGGATTAGGAGGTATAGACTATCCAACACAGAAAAAATAGAATTGCGTGTTAGAAACAATTGATAACTGCATTTGAAGACATGTTTGCATATCAATTTTAAAATCTAAGTTCTGACTATAAAATCAGTTATACATACGAATATCTCAATTTCGTCGATTGAATAGTGGCGGTTTTGTTTGCATCCCCTCAATATTAAGTACTTATACTTTTAAACAAAGGTAGTGCCCGTTTCTAACATGGATTCCTAAGGGTGGATAATAAAAAAATGTTTATTTATTTATATGTAACTATTTTTTAAATTATTTTATTCAAGTGTCGGTACTCACGTAAAAAACAACTTTAACATTTCCCCTAGAAGGCCGAAGTTGCTCAGCGGGTGAGCGTGCACCTCGCAGATGGCCCTCAGCAAGCAAGGCTTTCCTTCCATACCGAAATTGACGAGTAGGTCTTCAACGGCACCGAACAGAATGGCACTGAATGAAAAAATAATTATAAAAATTAGTAGGTTGGGTGAGGATGAGAGCGCCGCGGGAAAAAAGTTCCATTGCAAAGCACAAAAAACAATTCTCAAGGTAATAATTGGTCGTCCCTTTAGATATCCATCAGACCTTATATTTAAAGAGTACAATGTCCTTGATATAAGACAAATCTTTATGTTGAGACTCGTTCAAACTTCCATACTAACAACAACTCTCCCCAAGCAATAAATCATGGACACTAGACAAACAACAAACATCTACACACCAGTTCCGAGAGTAACAACGACATTTTATCAAAGATTTTACATGTTTCTAGCTCCGAAACTATACTATACACTCAGTACCAACTGGAAATCGTACAATTACTATAAGATTACACAAATATGGACCCAATATATGATTCAATCAGGTAGAGATGAATCAGAAGCATGGATATCCAACAATTTACTATAATGTATACAATTCTTTTACTAATAACTCACTAGTCCTACAACACTCCCACTCCACATATTTTTATTATATTTTTATTTTATTCTTACTTTTTTATTCATATTTGATTTATTTTTTATTCCAAATAATACCACAACAGCACGAAAAAAAAAAAAAAAAAACTGGCTACTTTAACACAGACTTAAGTCTAGCAAAGTAGCTAGGACAACGCTGTATATATCAGAGGTGAAGTCTACTCCATCCCACACATTAAACTATGTATTATGTATGTTTATTATGTATCCACCTCTGTAACTACAAAAATATGGATGTCGAAATATATATTAAATATATAAAATATCTCAAAAACGTTACATGGGAACGAACATGTGAACACCGCGTGATGTGGTGATATCCCCTCTGCCTCGTTTCGCACTTCGCCAGTCGAGTAAATGTGCTAGTCGGAGGTGCACGCGCTTTTATGGTTGGCGAGCTTAATTTGGTTTGGTGACTACATTTTCTTCTGCTGTGTATGACAAGTAAGTTATCCTATTCACTTTGATACTTATTTACAAATGTAGAGTGCATTTTCAGCCTTATAGATTGTCTTTGATTTATAATTTGATATTTGTCTCAATATTTCTGTATGGGGTTAAAAGTGCCGCGGTGGTATTTTCTACCCCACTCCCAATACTATTTGTACAAAATGTGTACACTCACATTTATTTCTTCTTACTTACAGAATAAGGACGTACAAGAAGAAAACTGAGCGAGTAAAGACCTTCATCAGCGTTATGAAACAAGGTACTAATTTGGTGATGAGGGAAAATAAATCATTTTGAACAATTCAATATTTAGAGAATGTCACTGAAGAGATTCATAAACCAGTTATCAGAAAATCCTGAGACGGCAGCACATGGGTATAGATCAGCACACTGGGTTTTTCATGACAACGAATAAAAGATTTTGGTACTGATGTTACTTTTTACTCGTGGGGGTAAACCCCACGAGTGGGGTTAAAAGTTCCATCTGACTGATCTGATTTATTTCTAAACAAAAAGAAAACTCAATGCCATTCAATTGTTTTTGGTATGTTAACTGAATGTCAGATATATGTTCTTCAACACACATTAAGTATTGTATAACATAAAATCTCTACAATCACGTTATCCTGTCATTTGTAAAAAGTGACACTGGTCACGTGGGATGTACAGGATAAATATTATAAATTACTTAATAATTTTCATGTTATAAATCTCACATTGCATTATATTAGGTATAAAATCTCATGTTATACAATAATTATTATTTTTTCCAAATTTAATTCTCTTACTTCATGTATGAAAAATAAAAAGATAACACAAAGCAGGTGGTTGCTTATTTCAAACCAAATATACATACAAAATGTATAACGAACCAGTATTTATATTTTTGTAAAAATTTCTCCACATGGGCGGTGAACTAAACTCCGCCGAAGAAATTAAAAAATGAATATATTATAAAACTTTGAAGCTCAAAATCTCAGATTGATATTGTCAGATTAACTTGTTGCAAGAGCACAAAATGGTAATAAATTTGGGCTGGAAGAAAGCTAGCGGACAAAACTTAAATATTATATTCAGTCACTCGGAAAACATTAAATTCTCTAGTTACCGCTCTCCCCCGTGAAGAATGTGCATAAATTTCTCCTGGACCTGAGGGGGTATGTCCTCCCCCGCATTCCTCTTCCCTCTCCTCCTGTCCAGGTATTTGCCCACGAAGTCAGCCACGAGGCCGCCAGCAGCCTTGCCGATGGAGCGGGAAAATATTGGCGGCAAAGCGCCGTACGGATTCTCATTATCTGTCAAACCGAGCTTGTCGAAGTCCACTGGAATGTTACAAACACAGTTTAGAAAATAATAATAATTTGATTTTTTTATTCCCCGACACCAATTTCTAGATACTTCACTCTCGGGAACTTTCAATACAATGTAATGATGAAAATTGTGCACGCAAGAAACACACAGGAAAATTTGAAAAAAGAGGAGAACCCAAAAGTAATAAAACTAAATACAAACATGAAATTATATAGAAGCACAGAACTTTTCAACTCAGAGCAACGTTCCTTTTAAGACAAAGTATAAATTCTCATGAGCAATCTGTTTTGCGACAGATCATTAGGTACAAATATAACGTGATTTTACGTACATAACATACATTGATCATAATTAATCAATTTTTAATTTATTAAGACAACTATCATAAATTCATAAAAGATTTCATGCTTTTGCGATAAACTCCAATATATTGTACTTACATCTGTGCCTGCAATGTTATCTTGACGAATATGTTTCGTCATAAAATTCAATATTGAAGCAAAAAAGATACAATTTGCCATGATACAATTGGTATTATTTATTAGGAAGACATTCGTTGATTCTATTTTATTTGTATGCTGACGATATTTCAGGTGCGTCAAGAACACAGCTTAGAGGGAACATTTTAGGTATCTACAGTGTAACATATATACGACTCATTGTTTAATATGAAAAAAAAAAACTTCAAGTTTTACTTTAAAATTACAATAACTAAATAAACAAATATATAGATAAATATGCTATAAAATTTTATTTATTTCATTCTAAAACACCCTCACATTAAATCGATTATTTAAAATATATGTATTGTAATATTGGAATGAAATCTACTTAGTCCGAGATTTATACAGTGAATTTCACATGAATAAGTTTTTCTTTAAATTTTACTGGAATGTCATCCCGCAGAGGGTAAAGGGCAATACGTAATTTGCCTCTGAATATTATATTATGTTATAAAATAAAACGGATACTTATTAATTAATAAATAACATATATTTTTTACTTGATTTATAGTTGGTATGTAAAGTGCTAAGTAATTTCCATTTTTAGTAATGACTTTGTTAATGTAAAAAAGTGATAAGTATAAATAAAAATTATTTCAAATAATCTTCGAAATTCCCCTAATAATAAGATGATTTTTGTGATTATTAGAAATAAACACACATGGCTCGTTAGAAATATAAAGCAAAACGCAGAAAAATACCAAATAACTAACAGTAAAATCAAAAATTAAAATTAAATAGTATGTATATAAATGTATAAAGCATCAACGTTGCGGAAAACAAACCACACAACACAGCAATCTGAAAAATATTTCAATACTCAACGGTTGATTTCTAATTCGTGTTTAATTTTGATAATATCTGAAATAAAAATACATCTGTATTCGCATCTTTTAATTCTTATGAATTTAAAAAAAATTATTCAATAGTATTTGTGAATAGAATATTCAATATAATAGTTTTTAAATAACTTTGTGTATAACCACTTGGCTATTATCAACCGATTTTAGAACAGTCTGTTCCTTCGCCTGTGCAGTCTGTTCCTTCGTCAGGGCAGAGTTTGATTTTAGTTTTATTCTGTATAATAATAAAATAAAATCCAAGTACATGTCCATATAATCATGTAGTTAATATACAATCATAATTTATGTTTATTAATCTTATTTATCTAAGCACATTGCTTCAAATATTGGAAATATATAAATCCATTAAACTATATGTGAAGATATACATACTGTAAATTTCGAGATATGACCAGTATTATATCTGAATTAATTATGTATTAGACGATTTTGTAGTAGATTTTTTGTTACACGATTTGACAACCTCGTGATGTTGATAGATAGATAAAAAAACTACAAAAGAAATACTTACTCGTTAATGGAACACTGACAGTAAGATTCGAAAAGAATCCTTCTGGAGGATGTCTAACGAAGGGCATAGACAATGTTGGAGTAATCACCATCGAAGTGCCGGGAGGTAGAGCCAGCCGTCCATCATTGGTTATCCAAAGTAAACGTTTCTGGCGAGAATGTGGAACATCAGAGGAACTGCCCGTTTTTCTTTTTGCTTTACTCCCGTAGTTTTTTTCATCTTCGAGAATATCTCCATCTTTCTCAATTATTGTTTGGCCTTTCACGTCGTCTATGAAAGCTTGTCTGTTTTCTTCTAAAATGTTTAATTTATTAATCTTATCAGGAAGTATTCCTTCATTCGGAATATTGCTTGTATCACTTATTTTCGACCTTTTGTCTATTTGTGATTTCCCAGAATTGCCTATATTGGGCCTCACTCCAACCACTAATAATATAAATACTGTCAAACAGCGGGACTCCATTTAGAATCTGGAAATAAAAACTAATTAAGAAATAAAATAATTGTTTTATATATTTGTAGGGGACAGGATTTTTAATTCACCGCCGTCTCAGCCGGCATCGATGCTAGCGACATAGCGCTGCCGGTTGCCGCTACAGCTCTGGCCCGATCCTTCACCGACGATCTCTCTCCTGTTCATCAACTCCACAACGGCGGTCTTGCCGACCCACGCGCGCCGAGCGAGACCGCCGACTCGCTTCATTTCATAATACACGCGAAACTTCTGCATCTCTTCATTTTTTCATTCTATCCGTAACTCTGTATTCTTCGTTTTATCATACTGTCACAATAACATCAACACACCAATCATTTCTCTTTCATTTAACCACCGACCTAACCCCCAAAATATTAACCGGGAGCACCACCCAACCCAACACTACCCCCCTGAAAATAGTAAATTAGTATGTTAACGCCAGTGGAATCAGAGTTTCGTCAGTTTTATGTTATAATTATTCTCCTACTCAAGAAATTAAATCTTAAGTAACTTAAGCATTGTTTATTCATTCGCTTATAGCAAAGGCATTCAATATTTATTTATTTTGGTGTTCATAGTCTTGAGGTTTCTATCGTCTCCCGACAAGTACAGTGCCCGTCAACCGCTGGCATCAGAATGTGACGTAGCGCCACGATGTCTTCACTTTGATGACACCCCTAGTTAGCCCTTTCCTGTATCCTTAGTATAATATAATTTTGTGAAAACCATTATCATCTGAAATTAACAAAATTATTCGTACCGGAAAAAAAGGTATATTTATTTGTTTTGGAAAAAGTTAACAATCTTACCCGGCAGCATAATTTTTTTTCTAGGTACACAAAATATAAGAAAATAAAAGATTTGAAAAGGTAAAATGTATTTTTTTCATTAATAAAGAAAGAACATTTAAGTGCGTAATTTAATTGATTCAATTCATTGCTATAATTATTGATATTTATATAATGTACTATAATTATTATAATAATATAATGTATTATAGTATTGTGTCGTGTTGTCAAGTGATTTTTTCATACATTGTATGGAGCGTATATTTGAATGTTTAGAGGGGGAGCATCAGCATATTTCTCGCAGGTGATTCGAGCTAATATTTGTACGCTAATATTCACTACTGAATCGCGCAAATCAATGTCTCTCGGTTTATTAGTAGCTGAATATGATATTTTAAATTTTTGCACCTTCATTGGCTGAATGAACAGTTTATCCGGTTTTATCGAAATATGGTGATTTTTCAATTTAGGTTCTACTATTTCTACGTAAGCCGACAGATTCTTGTGCGTGTTGTTTATAGTGAAAGTCTTATATATAAAGCCGTGTTTCGTTCTAGACGTAGTCAAATCTAATGTCAAAGGCGTTATAACTAAAGGTAATTCATAAGTTTCTGAAAATAATAATACTCTCTTTTTTGTAAAAAACTCTAATGATTTACTGTCCGCCGTTCTGTTACTGTATTTGAAAAATTCTAAATAGACTTTGTCCTGGTGGAACCCGAGATTTTTAGCATTCTTAAACCACACATAAATCTTCTTTGGCGTGTTGGGTAGAAGAGTGACGTGTCGTTTTTCAAAATAAAATGTGTCAGTAGCGAAATGAACGCAATCGTCTAGAATTTCACGAACATTTTTGACAGATTCTATTGAGTCCATGTACGGCACAGATTCACTTTCAATCTCACATATATCGCTTTCAGAATAATTACTATTTGTGGACATTTTATCTTTTAAAGAATTGACAGAAATTTCAGATACAATTTTCGGTCTGAAATTGTAGGACACATCACACTTCTTCACGAACATCTCGATAGGTCTTCTTCCTGTGCACGATATGACAATCTCTTTCCTGTACTTTTTCGCTTTATCTTTTACTGTCCACACCGGTTTTAGTCCAAAATCAACCGTTAATGGGTTGACTTCTATCAGAGACTCGGTGAGTACTCCTTTTACGGGAATCGGCACGAATGCCATATAATTATTAATATTTGCAACAAAAATTATTTCAACTTTGAAGTCGTTTTCTATATATTTTGGGGAAAAAGTAATAGTAAACTGGAACGAAAGCCCCGGATATAGTTTAACTTCGTCCTTGAAATCCACGCTCATCATGTCCGAACTCATGTGCAAGCAGTCGGGGAAGTAAATCGAATGAAAACGACACAATATGATTCTTACGCTCTTATTTGTGAGCTTTATCAGTTTCTTGTATGTGTTTCCATTGACAAAATCGTAGAAATTAAAATTTTCTGGTTTAGAAACAAATAGTTCTGTCCAATCCCTCAGGCAGTAGGAAGATTGCAATCCTTGTAGAATTTTATCGTACGTTAAAATGATATTTTTCTCGTGCGCCTGTTGATCCTGTCCAACCTCCGCCACGTGTTTGAGTATTTCCTGAGATGAATCTGCGAGCATTTTTATTTCCAAATCACTTCTTGATTTTAGAGATTTTTTGCTTTTTCTTTTTCGCACTCTATTACTGATTCTGCGTCTCAATTTAATATCGCTCACTGTTTTTTCACTCGTCTTGTCCAAAGTGCTAGTTGACTGACTTTGCAATTCTTTACTTTCTACCTTCATAATTTTATTTTTATCACAGGTTAGATCACTGGATATTTTAGATGCAGTTTTTATATATTTTTTCTTGAAAATCTTTACAGGGCGACTTTTTTCAACACTTTGCCTTTCTTTTTCAATTGATTGCCTTTCTTTTAATAAATCACTGATTATTGACTTTTTCTTTTCTTCAATCACCTTTATTTGTTTTCTTTTATCTTTGACATATTGATTAATTTTATCTACGATTTCGGTTCGATTATTCAGACAATTAAGGTTGATTCCCGTATCTTCTTCAATGGATGCAAGAAGATGGTTGACTTCGTTTTGATGCGGTCGACTCTTACGCATCGTGGATTTATCAATTTGCGAATATATAATATTTATTAATGACACGATACTTAAAATGCAATGTTGTGACTGCTGTACGAAAATTGAAAAATAAATTGACGTTCCAAATATGATATTAGATAAAAGAAGTATTATGTTGGATGAAACGCAAAAAAATAATTATTGCATTTTTATTACTCTTTATTAAGTAGATACTTAATAATTCGTTCGTTCTTTCAAGAATTCATATAAAACTTATTTATATTTATTGATTTTGCATAATACCTTAGGTTAAACGTGCTATGTTAGGTGTTTTTCGATATTTTGGGGGTTTTCTCAACCATTTACTGTTACTGTAAATAATACTTTGACCTTTGATAATAATTTCGAGACTGTCCAAATAAACCAGAAAAAATACATATAAATATTATTATCAATTTCACACCAAGAGTTTCGAAATTTTGTTAAAAAACATTACAACATATTGTGACTTTGAAGTAATGCAGGTGTCGTCAGTGGCGTGCAGTAAGCACAAACTTAGGTTATGCTGTTACCGACGATGTTAACAAGTATACATTAAGTATACTAGATATCAAAAACGATGTTAGAAATTTTTTATAATTTTGAGAACAAATCTATCAATTTAGAATATAATTGTGATTTAGAATATAATACTTTAAAAAAGGCAAGTTTTTTTATTGCTCGGTACCGTACTCTGCTTTTGATTTCCCTTAAAATATTTTCTACGATTTCTCCTTCGGACAACGGATTTAGTCAAATGTTTCAATGACAGTGCTTTAAAACATTTATTTAAATAACTAACTTTACAAATTACCGTAGCCGAAACTCATAACAGAAATAATTAAATTTAATATTGGTAATAATCCAAAAAAAGCAAACTCGCTCGCTTGACAGATAATAAATTATAACCTATAACTTTTATCTATGCAAACACCGAAATATGGAATTAATGGAAATTACGTAGGAATCATAGGTTTGAATGGAATACATTATGAAAACAAAACGTTAGTCTGTCAAGTAAAACAAATATATATAAATATTTTAAATACTAAATTAATGTATTAATTATAAATATATACATATAAAATCAATTTTGTCGAAAAATATTGTTTTAGCGTCACCGGGATTCGAACCTGGATCTTCATTTCCAATCCGGGGAAGTGCACTACCTTTGTGCTATAACGCCAGTATTTTTCTTGACAAATTTTCGAACCTATATGTTACATTTTTCAAATTAATACACCTGTCGTTCCATTATTTGAAAGCCATCTACATTATTTTTACAGAATCTCAAATACCTTTGAGTAAACCGATTTGCAGACGCCAGAATTATCAATTCATTTTTATTAAATTTTGGACACGTTGATACAACATATATTATTAATTTGAAAAATGTAACATATAGTTTCGAAAATTTGTCAAGAAAAATACTGGCGTTATAGCACAAAGGTAGTGCACTTCCCCGGATTGGAAATGAAGATCCAGGTTCGAATCCCGGTGACGCTAAAACAATATTTTTCGACAAAATTGATTTTATATGTATATATTTATAATTAATACATTAATTTAGTATTTAAAATATCACAGACCTATGTTCTGAATAATTACAACTTCACAATAAGAATGTGTTCTCCTAATAATATATAAATATCATTGCACGCTGTTTTCAGTAAGGATTATTACTACAGAATTAAGGACAAATTGTTCGATAAATGTAGAAAATTGGCAAAGATTCAGTAAGAAAATATTTAGTTCAGTGCGATTATTATGAAGATTGAAAAAATCAAGTTAGATTCATACAATACCTACGTGCTAGCAATTTGCCGACAAGCATTTACATGAAGTTGTAACAAATGTGTCGAAATTTTTCTAAATAACCCACGACTAAACAAAAGTCGTGGTTTACGCCATAGACAAGGTTACGCTAATCCTGGTAATACCGGCTAGAATTTTATATGGTCTTTTCATAAGATAAAGATTATTAAATTGATTTTTATTTCCCAGAATTTTTAGTAATGCACAACTTTTTTACTCGTATGCAGTGCAGGCCCTTGGGTATCATATTATTTCTGCCGGACTACCAGTAAATCACAGACAGGGTTGTCAGATTTCAAATCAAAATTTCTTGAAAGATTTGTCCTATGCTGTTTCGATCTCCCTCATCTCCTACGCCCCATCTGGGTTGCTAAACAAAACCTTAATTTGCTAGTTCCTGATTTTCAATTGGTTATACCATGACCCAACCAACTTTGATAGCACCACGCTGAAATTATCGCAGAGCTCTGCGTCATAACGTGCTCGGCAGGTATTATTATCTTCAAATTGACTATTTTATAATTTGAATCTATTTGATATATAAAACTACAATGATATCTTACTGCACTAGCCGCAATAATGGATGTCATTTGTGTTTTTAACAGGGTTTTTTTTACGTTTGAAAAAAAACTGCTATCACAATCAATTTTCAGATCAGCTTTTCAGAAGATTGTATTGTATCTAAATCTACCTAATAATAATACTCCGTTCCGTTATTACAAAACAAACAGGCACAAATATAGTTAAACCGTGCAATAATTAATTTGGTAGTACTTACTTATTTCTAAGTTCATTTACGGGGCGTACTTCGCATCAAAATTGCGCCAATATATTTTTCTACGCGTCTATCTTTACCATCAGCGTCCCGGATAGATAGACCTGTGATAAAGATAGCAGGGTATAATCGATTTATGCGCACATTGTAGAACGACGAATGTCTCCGGGCATCAGTGACTTGAATACCAATCACAGTTGACATAGATAAGTATTTTTAAATGCTTAATGGACTTAAGATTTAATAGTCTCTTCAACAAAGATATCTAATCGCGAATGTTAAAATCCTTGTGTAAAATAACATCATTGGCTTATTCAGAAAATATTAAAAAGATCTGGAGATGGAGTCCTCACCTCACGATATCCTCCACGTCGCATGTATCTCTTATAACGGTATTACATATTCTATTTCTGAGGGTTTTTCCTAAGATGGAGCGAAGAATTCTCATGTCTGACGTTCTCAATGCAGCATTTATTCTAGTTACTATTTCGATTGCACTAGTGCTGTTTTATTACTTACTTATAAATTACTGCAATGTAAGTGTGGACTAAAAATTAAAATTAAAAATAATGTGTCCCAAATGTGTATAATATATATTAGGTATACCTTTGAGTTACACTAAGTGCTCATTTGCAAAATTATTTTCTGAACCTCTTGATATTTAATTTATCTCTTCCGTGAAAAGCAGATTTTATCTAAACAATTTATTCTGCAAGTCTTGGGAGTCTTCCTAATACATATTCATATGAATGCAAATTTTTAGCTATCTTCTTTTCATGGTGTTAAAGTCACAAAACAGAGTCTCTTTTATTTCTTAAGATATGAAAAATTCTTAAAATATAATATTTGTTGTGTGGTATATTCTATCCATTTCTCTTAAAGTCCTACCGTTGTATGACATTTTTGTAAAATAAAAAATATTCCTATCAAATCATTTTGTGTAATCGAAGTTTCCATACTTTTAATAGCTTCATCACCAGGAATTGGAGCGCGGCTGTACATCATATTGCATTTAGACTAACCACTAAAAAGCTGTTAGTATAGTGAGTAAGATTAAGAAAGGATCACTTAGGTGGTTTGGTCATATGGAAAGGATGAATGAGGAGAGAATGGTAAGAAAGATATATGACGCAAGTGTTGATGGAACCAGAAATAGAGGACGTCCGCGGAAGACTTGGCACGACCAGGTAAACCAGATAATGGAGGATGGTTCTGTTAGAAGCCTCAACAATCGACGAGCTTGTATGACAAGATGTATGAATGTGGATGAGGCGAGAATTGTATGTCAGGACAGAAGAGTGTGGCGCTCTATCCTCTCTGCCTACCCCCACGGGGAAACGGCGTGATGGTAAGTAAGTAAGTAAGTACTAAAAAGCTAACGATTTGACTTTCGTGATAATTCATTATAAAATTAATTTATGTCGAATAAAATGAAATAATAACTAATTTTCCATTCCATAGTTTATTAGTTAACTAATTTCAATTATATTAATGGCGTGACAACCAGTCGAAATGTTATTTTATGTATGAAACAAAGAAAACTTTAACAAAGTCAAACTCTTCCCCAAAAAAATTATCAACCAATTCGCTAAACTTATATTGGTAGCCCTCCTTGCAGATACTATAGGAATAGATTATCGATAGTCAATTTTATTTAATTTTCGAGGTAATTTTTATTATTTTTAATTATATTTTAATGCGGGAATTTAATATTAATTAATTGCATTAATTACTTTTTATAATAATTATTAACTAAAGCACAACCATAACACGCATAAAAAAAAAATATTTATTATTATTTTCTGTGAGTTTCGTTCCATAACATAAAAAAACATTAAACAATTATGTACATTAAAAATACCTCAGACTATCTAAGACTACATATTAGTAAAAAAAAAAAAAACAATTACATGTAATGTAAGTAAGCAAGTTAAAAAATGATAAAACACGCTTTTTAGAGAAGTTGTAGAACTAAAAAAAAACTTATTATTGTATTGTGTCATTGTAATTATAACAGATTAATAAATAAATAAAAAATTAATTAATTAATCATCTCTCTCTCTCTCTAATACAGGATCGGAATACGTCACGGCTTGTTTTGACATCAGCTGATAAAATTAATATACTTGTATGTTTATATATCGGTAAGTAGATTTCAATAAAATCGTGCTGCGGCCATTTTGTATTGCGACCATGCGGTATTTTGTGTGAAGACATCTTTCACTTGGACTACACGAGTTTTAAAAATTCGTTTTTACATTTTCCTCTATTTTAGGTTGCAATTTTTTGCAACTTTTTTCAATTAGATTTGCTATTTTCGCGATTTGTCATTCGTCGGCTGACATCGAATTTTATTCGCTCATAATTCATTCGAAAACCAAAAATTTTTTAAATATTGAACAGCTAGGATCAAAATTACAAGCGTTTTATGCTTTAATTCGCTAGTTATTTTTTATAATTTGTTAATATAATAATTATTATTATTTTATGTTTATTAATGTTGTGAATGTATGCGACAGCACGAAAAAAAAACTGACTACTTTAACACAGACTTCAGTCTAGCAAAGTAGCCAGGACAACGCTGTATGTATCAGAGATGAAGTCTATTCCATCCCACACAACAAACTATGAGAATGTCTTATGTTTAATATGTATCCACCTCTATTAGAACAAAAATATGTATGTCAATATATATATAAATAAATAAATAATTTCATACATTCACAATATTGTCTAAATAGGAATTTATATCATTATATTACAATTAAAAGAAGAGTATTTTTATTTTTAATCTTTGAAAATAATAATGTAAAGTTTTGTTAATTTTTGCTTTTTATTTTATTTTTGCTGTTTTGATTATGTCATATTGATTGTTCAAATTAAGAGAAATGTAAAGGTATAATATATATTTGAATTTTTTTTTTTAATAAATTAACTTAATACTTTATATGAATTGAAATGCTACATTGTTTTTTTTTTAATTTTAGTTATATATTTTTTAATTTATCCTTCCCTTAACAACAGTTATCATGTATATATTTTTTACTTTCAAATATAAATGTTCTTTTTACTATATCATGTAAAAATGAAAAGAAAAAGAAAAATCAAAGTATGTTAATGTGTTCTTTAGATTTCAAATACCAAATACTTGTACTAATATTATTAATATTCACGTGGTATTTTATTTATGTTAATTGTTTATATATTTAAAATATTATATTATTTCATTTGTTTTCCTAATTACGCCTAATTGGCAAAGGCCACAATAAAAAGAAAAAAAAATCTCGATAGTTAGTAGTGCTTGCTATAACTCAACGTTATTGTGACTGTGATTATGCGTTTAGTATTTCTTTTATAACGATGATTGGTAACTGATATTTTACTGTTAGACGTTTAGTTTCCACTATATCAGCGATTATTCGCCGAATTATGAATAATCAGTTACTAATCACCGATACAATCGAACACAAATTTCACAATCACAGTCACAATAACGGTTAAAATAACATCACTACTAGTCAGAGTCCGTTAAGCCAATCCAAGATCAGACTACTTGAAAGTGAGGTAAGCCTTTCCGTTGTGTATTTTCATTACTAATTCACTTTAATTGTGTGTCTAAAAGGATATACTCACACACATAGTGTTTTGTTTGCGATACATTTAATTAATTCAATGTTGCGACAGTAAAAAATGTTTTTAAATTATTTTTTAGGTGGGACGCTTGTCCGAATGTTCCTTAGCTCCAGCCGTGCTCGTCCGAACCATTCAAAAATCAGGTATGAAGTAGACGCCTTTTTAATTAATTGTTATGGGCCCAACTGACGAGATATCGGCGGGGAATTAAATCTTTTTTTGGCTAGTCAAGAAACATACCCATATCTAGCGTGGTTCACCAATCGTCGCATGTACCGTTGCGTGGCACACATGCATGTGTTTGCGTATCATTTGCCAACCACCACTTGGCAAATTAATCACAATCCGGCAGATCTCTGGCTGTCATTACCTGCCCGCTTCTACCCACTTACATAAAATCAATTAATTTATACGATGAAATCACTCTGCTCCGGGTTGTACCAGCTTCTTTGACAATTCTTGCGAGTGTACGTGACGGTCGGTAAAAAGGAAATGATGACAACAGTATAAGAGGGGTCAACATTATTTCCATTTTAAGCAAATTCTTCCGGATCAAGCTGAACATTACGAAAACCAAATATATTATATATATATATATATATATATATATATATATATATATATATATATATATATAGAATGTGGCAACCGTGTATAGTGTGTGTATATATATATACACACACACTATACACGGTTGCCACATTCTAACCACCAAACTGAGATTAATTCACTACAATACCTGCTGTACAGAGAACGATATTTACTTCAGCATCGACAAATACAAAACAATCTCTAATAAATTGTACGTTTATGGAACTTATGACATTTTTTATATACCTTTATTATTTTTGACCCAAATATCGAAAATACCTTTAAAATATTATGGACAGAGACTAATGTATAAAAAATTCATTATAGAATTTTCCATCTTATTATAAATTGTAAAGTTAAACCAAAATGAGTGCAAATAATAATAATAATTGATTACCAAGCTACGGCGCCATATAATATAAATACTATTAAAATATGAATTAAATATATTAATTAGAAAGATATACATATAAAATCAATTTTATCGAAAAATACTGTTGTTGCGCCACCGGGATTCGAACCTGGATCTCTTTCCAAACCGGGGAAGGCGCGTTATCCAACTACGCTACAGCGACGATATTTTTAGCGACAAATTTTAGAACCTGTGTTGTTACCTTTTTGATATTAATACATTTAATCGTTCCATTATTTGAAAGAGCCATCTGTCTTATTTTTACGGAATCTCAAATACCTTTGAGTAATCTGATAGTAGACGCCCGAATTATCAATTCATTTTTATTTAATTTATTATTAGAACACTAATAAATATATAAATAGATTTTTGTCTAGGTATTGTGATTAAAGTTGATTCGACAACAAATTTTATTTGATTTAAAGTTAGTTAATTAAAAAACATATACTAATGCAATTGCCAACCATTGGAATCAGTTATTCAATAAACCTGTGCATTTACTGTTATATTCTAAAGGTCATTAAAAAATGTTCTGCATACCTACATAGTATTTCATCAAATTTTTTTTAATGTGTTACAGCCTTAGTCGTGAAGAAAGTGAAATTCATAAATTATAATAATTTGAATCGGGCAATAAAGGCATGAGCGTAATTTTGAGCCGAGTTGAACAAGCATTCAAAATGTTGTTTATCAAAAATGTTGTAAAATTCACAAATTAAATCAAATTTAAAGTTTTGAAAATAAGTGACTATCGCGTACAACACCTACTCGAGTAATATGTGAAAAAATTAATTGTAATTTTCAAATAATCGATATTAATTTCAGGTTATAATAGTTGCAAATGGTAATAAAATAAAATCACGATAATAAACTAAAAAAACATCGTTTTAAAAAGTTTTTCCTTGTCTTTTAGTTATTTTTAACGTCATCTTGCAGTCGCGCAATCAATTTCTGACACTTTTAAACTTTAAATCTTACCTTCGACTTATACTCTGCTCGTCTTATAATCAAGTATATACGTTCAGGGGGCTAGGAGGGGCTCCCGTGCCCCTTGTTAAATTTGACATTTTTGACCGATGTTTCGGATCCCGTTGCAAGGTCTATCAGGGAAAACCTAAGAACATTTGAACTAATGAGAACCGAAATCTTTTCGTGTTAAACGTTTCATTTTGCTCGGACCAGAATATTTTTTCATGTTAATCGACTTTTCGTCTTAAACTAAATTTTCTACAATTGTCATTAAAATTTGAGTATCTTGTTGGTGTAGTGGTCAAGACGTAGGCCTAGTGATCTAGTGTTCAGGGGTTCGCGCTTCGTTCCAGGACACCAGCAAGTTAGTCCTATTTCCGTAGCACGAGCGTTTAGCTTAGTTTGAAAATAGTAAGAATATTGATGTGACATGTATTCCATGTATACTTCTCTATTTATTTTTTAATTTAAAAAAAAAAGATCTAATCCAACACTTCGTACTTAAAAGAAAAATAAGAAGAAATTTCGTAAATTCTCTTCAGTAACGCTACATACAAATCCTTAACAACAGAGATGGTGTACAATAACAATAATATTACGGTTTGGAAAGAGGTAGTCATTTTGAAGACGGATTTATTGTTATGCTCCTTCTCGCCTGACAGTCGACATCAGCCCTGAATGTTAATTCACCCCGTCCACATGTTAATGACAGCATGCTAATGTGAACCGCTTTCCAGGTCACGGAGGTCGGTAGACACCAGATGATGATGATATGCTTCACATCGCCCTAACATGGCATATCAGTCAAATTAAATCAATGACATATCATTTACAATTTAATACATATTCAGTGAAACATATTTCTATGTCTGACACTAGTTGTATTTACACTTGCGATTTAATAGGCCACACCTTCTGTCAAATCATAGCTTTATAATGGTAATATCACAACCTTGGAGTAACAAGGTATCATCTGATATTTTGGTCAAAATTTTAACTATTTGTAATTAATATAATTTTCTCTCAAATGTGTGTAACAAACATGCCAAGTTTCCTAAAAGAAAACAAGAACACAAAGTTATTTTTTCAGTTGCACTATTAATATTTTTTTAGAACAATTACTATTAATGTGAATATAAATAAAATTTTATTATAAAGGTAGTCTCAATAAGAGCGGAAAATTTAAATTTGACACCATTTTTGCTATTGTGCTTTGAGATTCAAATCTTTATGACAATTCGATGGTAGTCAGTCTGCCACTATTAAAAATGGATCGCTATTTGATACAACAACGCATTCATATTGTTAAACATTATTTTTTAAATGTTGAAAGTTTGATTGCCATGATTCGCAAATTGTGTCCAATTTTTGGTAATCAAAATGTTCCAAGTGCATCAACTGTGAAGAAAATTATCGAAAAATTTCAGAAGACTGGGTCGATTACTGATGTCAGACCATCGACACTTGTTCGTTTAGCAGAAAACATCACGGCTGTTCGCCAGAATGTGACTGAGAGTCCGAGAACATCTATTCGGCGTTGTGCTCAAGAATTGAACATTTCAAGGATGATATGGATCTTGAAGACATGTGGTTCCAACAGGACGGTGCCACTTACCACACATCATGCGAAACTATTGCATTATTGCACGAGACATTTCCTTATCGTGTAACCTCTCGTTTGGGCGATCAGAATTGGCCGCCTAGATCGTGCGATTTGAAGCCTTTGAACTTCTTTGTCTGAGGTTTTTTGAAGCCAAAAGTTTATGTCTACAAGCCTACAACCACCCAAGCCTTGAAGGAGGAAATTAGACGCTGTATCACTGAAACCCAGCCACAGTTATGCCAAACCGTGATTGAAAATTTCGTCAAAAGAACACAAATGTGGCAGCAAAGCCGACGAGGGCATTTATCAGATGTCTTGTTCCATACATACTTTATGATTAAATCAAAATTTCGGTATTTTCTCAAAAAAAACAGTTTTATTTAAAATTTTAATTTTCCGCTCTTGTTGGGACAACCTGTATAACAGGCCCGAAATCAGGAATCAGTTTACTTTTTTACTCTAATATAGCAACATTTTTTTGTAAAAATTACGCCTCAGGGGCGGTGAACTTGCAAGCTTAATATCACATTATTATTACATACATAAACGTCTGATAATATATATTTGTTTCACTGTTAATAGTTTTTGGTGACAGTAAAACCAGGCAACCGTAGAATATGACTTGAGATACGAACACCAGAATATGTATACTTATTTTATTTTATTTTTATGTACAGATTAACGACAATCGTCCATAGTATGACATTACAATATTGTGCCAAAAACGCAAGTAGCCCCCACCACCTTTCGTACGATGGTGTATGTACATTTGTACATTTTCACTTTAGTCAAAACACAAACCGCTTTACTGAATTGTCATTATCCGTTGTCAGGTGGCGTTGAATCGCTCGGCAATACTCGCCATTCGGCAGTCAGGCGATTGGCAAGTGTCTTGTTAACGCTGTAAATGACTGATTAGGTATGTGTTTTCGCTAATTGGATAAATAAGGTACTATATTACTTCCCTTTCTTTGATATTAAATCATATTTTCAACATAAGTTTTACAAAAACACCGACCGTGGTCGCGACTGCTTTCTGCTGGCGTTAAATTTATTTTAGTTTATAATTTATAATCTGAATAAGGTCTTTTAACAAATTAAATTAATCAATTCTAAAATATCTACCAATTGAAAATATGTTTGGTTGCCACCCGTAACTTTTTGAATTGATTTTTTTCTGTAAACCTTGTAACCGATTCATTTAATTTGTTTTAAATATCACATAACTATGTTCTGAAATAACAATTTCATAATAAAAAATTATTTTCTTAAATAAAAATATTAATCATTTTTTGACTAAAAATAATAAATAAAGAATGACGGTTTATATTTTGCAACTGTTCCACAAAGGTCTTTATATCACGTGTACATTCCCACGTGTATTCATATGGTAGGTATTTGGAATATTGGTACGACTGTTTTTTCGCATACGTATGTTCCAATACCGCGGTACAAGATATATCCTGCGTCCTGCTTACAAAGTGTTCCGTTATAGGATGTCACGCTTCGTCATTACTGAACCTAAAAAAGTCGTGTTTTGCATACCATTATTTTTTTCACATTCATATTAACACGTTAGTATTGATTTTAAAAAGGGGGCACGGCAATCTTAATTAATGTCAGTTATTTCGTTAATAAAAAATAAATAAAAATCTCCCATTCGAAATTATTTCCCTGCTTGAATCCACATCCATTTACCGTAATTTATCCACAATCCAATATGCCATAAAATTGATTACTAATTTTATGTGTTACGTAGTCTCTGCTTATCCTAATACAAAATCATTTTCTTTTTTATATCGAGCGCAATAATTCCAATTAATAAACTAACAGAAAATGTTTTTTTTTACAAAATAACAAATTTTGCAATCCTTCTCTTACTACTCAACAACATGGAACTTATGATTTGTCTTCGGTAACTGTATTGTATGTAACACGTGAAGATTCGTTTCCTGAATCTAAGATGGTTCGTAATATTCGACTCGTATATATATTTTTTATACAGGGAGTCTAGTGGAATTTTTTCTATTTTTTTAACCAAAGACAAACTATCAACTCTTTTTGTTTTGTTTCAAGACGGGACAACTCCGCACACTGTTAGGGTCTCGATGGAGAACCTGAAATCAATTTTCCCAAGAAAACAATACGGAGACATACCCTGGCCACCTCGGTCGCCAGATTTAACTCCTTGTGATTTTTTCTTATGGAGATTCCTGAAATCTAAAGTGTAGAGTTATAATCCTCGAACAATACAGGCCCTACAAGAAAACATTCACCAACTTCATGGTTCGGTTACAAGAGTGCATTGCAAGAAGTGGGCGTCACTTAGACAATATAATCTTTAAAAGGTGAAATCCGCAGATCTCTATTACCTGTTAAAACTAAAATAAATATAATAAATTTATTTGTTTATTTTTATTTCAATTTCAAAATCGTGAAATTTCCGCTGAACACACTATAGTATTAATGTACTGTGACTAGAGCTCTGTAGAGTCGAAACATGGACCCCAAGAAGGAAAAAAGGAACAAACTCGACGACTTCTAGATGCGGTGTTGGCATCGCATGCCGCTTATACCATGGACTTCGAAATTAATGAATATCTCCTTCTTCAGTAACTCCGCATTAAAGAAAGACTCTCCACAATGGAAAAGGAAAAGAATTTTTTCTTACTTTGAGCATATTGTTAGAACGGATGGAGATAACCTGGAGAAATTAGTGATCACGGTGAATGACCAAGGACAAGAAGGATCGATCGCGCTCCAATCTCGATTACCGGAACCTCGCTACAAGATCGCGAAGAGTGTAGGCGAGCATTTCGTGTTAGAGATTACCACCTTCTGACCACCAAACTGAGCATAATTTAATCCAACAAAACTCTACAGAAAACAATACTTCAACATCGATAAATTCAACGCAATCTTTCACGAAAAACATAGAACTACACACGATCATATACGAGTAAAAAATCCTCACTTATTAAAGACTTGAGAATTAACTCCGACCGCTTTCTAAAACGTAACCATCATGTAGACGATATCGCATGGCGAGCATCCAAAACTCTCAGTTTTCTTCTAAGAACAACGAAAGAATTCTTCGATACTTTAGAACAGACATACTCAACCTGCGGCCCGCGGGCCGCATGCGGCCCGCTAAGCTTTTTTGTGCGGCCCTCAACACATTTATTATCAGGAACATGATTTACAAAATCTGGCATTCTATATTATTTTTTTCACTATTGTAATTTTTAACGAACCGTATGATGATAAATGATATGTACTATTATTATTCTGTTTTGGTTTATTATTTTTAAAATCTCAAATGGTTTTCCAAAAAAACGGGGGTGGTGGGTTTCATGATATTTTTTGTCATACCAGTATAGTGTTGCGGTCCGCGTAGCTTTACAAATATATGTATGTGGCCCGAAGAAAAAAAAGGTTGAGTATCATTGCTTTAGAACCATCACCATTTATCAATCTGGCTACTCAATTACAAAGTCCACAACAACAACAAAAAATCCAAAGGAAGTCCCTTAAATCTTTAATATTTATCCACAAGGCTTAAGCGATTTACTTGAGACATACGACAAGAGATACGCAAGTTTTTATCTAATCTCTTTGGAAAAAATACGCAAAATCGCGAACCTAATGACACTATAAACTAGGTAATAATGAATTTTCATATCTCTGCATGATCACTAAGATTTACAGTCCTATTTCACGCCAAGTTTTGTGATATCTATCTTGACTATTTCTCTCCCCTACCTAGAATTTCTAAATAAATTCTTCACGGCTCAGTTTAAAAGCGAAATTATGTTATGTATGGTCGTTTTAACGTGAAATACGTGCTTAAGCCAAATTCTCACGCCGAAAACTTTCACCTTTCACGTGATTAAGCATCGTTGACTTTGGAACCTATGCGCTTCTGTATTTGTACGGTAGTTTTAATATCTTGCATAGTCTTCTCAATGTCAATTTGCAATTTGACTTTAATTTTTAAAGTGTACGTAAAGTATTAACCACAAAAAGTGTATTCTGTAACCTGTAACTTGTCATTCCCCAATTAACTCTAATACTTTTACATTAATTATCAGGGTTATCAAAGACCTGATAATCTGTATATTAAGAACGAATAAATATGTTGAAAATAAGTATATTATAAATTTATAAAAATATAAAAATACATATATTAAAAGAAAATCAGCTGCAAAACCCCAAGCGAAGTTACACCACTGCTTAGTCTTCAATATTCGTAAAGGACACATTGTTCTTCAATGTCCGCCAATTCGGCCGGTATACAGAGACACTGTCGCGACGCTTTGATTACAATGCCAACAATAATTTCACTCGGTGGTACTTTCACAGAACGCGAAGGTAATGTGGCCGCGAAAATGGAAGCGGGTTGCAGAATTATTATTCCGCACGCGTTGGGCTGAAACACCAAAATATGCATATATGTATGTATGTTCGTTGCAGCCATTATTAACGGCGCTAGCACGCGCAGGCTTCGCCTTCCACGGGCTAACTTTCCACGGGGGAACTTTTATTCAATCACTTTTCCTAACACTTGATCGAGGAGGTTTTACATTCAACATTATATGACGACTGCACACACGGTAACTGTACAAGACAGGTGCATACAATTAAGATTTTTACAACTTATGGTAGACAACAGAACGAAGTGAGAAATTATTTACAATATGCAAAATCTTACCAGTTAATAAAAAAATACTTAACGTATAGTATAATATTAGAGGAGTTGATAAATAATGTAAATATAAATACTGACCCTCACCATACCAGATCGTCGGATCGAACCGTGAGATACCGATCGCGAATAATGTGTACGGTGAGAGAACTATAGAATGTGTTGAGCCACGAATACTTGATAACATCAATAAAGATTTATTAAACATTATAACAAATAATAAGACCCCAGTGACCACCCTAAAATATAAAGTGAAAGAACATAGAGAACTACAAAGTTAAACTAGACAAAACTATGTAATAGGATTAGGTAGATTAATAAAAATTATATACCTCGCGGTTGGTTAAAACTTTGGTGATTTCCATAGCCCTGTATGGAGTCGAAGCACGGACCCCAAGAAGGAATGAAAGGAACGTACTCGACGCTTTCGAGATGTAGTGCTGGCGCCGCACGCTCCGTTTACTGCGAAATTTTTTTATGAACCTACGCATTAAAGAAAGGTTCTTTATAACATGCAGCAAAATAATAAATTCATATTTTAGGCTAATATTGCAGACATGGAAATAGCTTGGAGAAATTGATCATCACGAGGAGTCCTCGCACTAAACAATGCCCAAGATCGTGAAGAGTGGAGGCAATCAGTTCACGATGTAGAAGCAGAATAGAGTTCCGCGATGCTCAGTCATAAGCGCATCGACCGAAAGAGAGATATCCCTCATGATAGCATACATTTCTTTAAGATGGGTGAAGTTAAATTATTAGGAGAACACATTCTTATTGTGAAGTTGTAATTATTCAGAACAGACGGTCTGTGATATTTCAAATATGAATTAAATATATTAATTAGAAAGATATACATATAAAATCAATTTTATCGAAAAATATTGTTGTTGCGCCACCGAGCTTCGAACCTGGATCTCTTTCCTAACCGGGGAAGGTGCGCTATCCAACTATGCTATGTTTTGAGATTCTGTAAAAATAAGGTAGATGGCTCTTTCAAATAGTGGAACGATTAAATATATTAATATCTAAAAGGTAACATATAGGTTCGAAAATTTGTCGCTAAAAATATTGTCGCTGTAGCATAGTTGGATAATGCATCTTGCCCGGTTAGGAAAGAGACCTAGGTTCGAATCCCGGTGGCGCAACAACAATATTTTTCGATAAAATTCATTTTATATGTATATCTTTCTAATTAATATATTTAATTCATATTTAGAAGTTAAATTACATTAGGTTAAGTTAGGTTTGATTATTTAATACAAAGTCACGGCAACAGAGTAATAAGCTGAATATGTGCATCTGCCTTGTACATATTAAGTTAATATAATGTACACAGTTTCCACGAATACACTTTGTGAAGGTGTCATGAAATTTCTTAAAGTTTTGAAACATTCAAAGAATTTTTTTTGATTCAATCATCACGTCAAGTTGATCTTGACAATAAGCTATATTTCTCATTTTAGCGGTCAGATACAAAAAATAGATGTATTCGAAAAATAAATAAAATATACAAAATCGATAAGAACTTGGTTACACATGTATCTGTATTTTGGCTGCAGTACGGCTGCAGTATTTAACTTTGACTTAATTTGACCAATGACCGTTTTACAAACGGGTAGTTTGTTAGGCCGTGTGGAATTTTCACATAAATCTGGCAACACTTACTGACGTGATGATAATACCAAGAGAATAAATGCTAAGTGTGTAACCGTTTATTGAAAAAAACAGTCTTCTTGAATTTAAATATAGAATTGGTTTAACGTTTTTTTTATCAGCTAACAACTGTTGACATGGGCAGAACACAGGGTGGGGCTAGGCTTTAATGGCCTGTGTCCGCGTATAAGATTTTTACAATATTTTTGACTCGAAGCAATCTCTGAGATGCAGATTTCGTTCCCACTAGATTCTTTGGAGACGATTCTCGGCTTTCGTAGTCCCCGTGTACACACCGTGTCTCAGAGATTCTCCGTCCCGCGCCTCACGTCAAATATCAACTCATTGACAATTGATGGTTCGTTCGTCCGTTGGGTGAATTTCGATCTCCCCAACAACAGTTAAAATTAAATAAAGGTTTATAATTTTGTGTTTTCTTATTGTCTAATAGTTCAGAATAAATAGTTTTAGATATCTATGATTATATGTGACGTTTGTGCGCATGTGTCAAATCGAACATCGTGTACACCATTTGTGTTTCGTCTCTTTCTATTAATCTCAAGGTGATCTCTGAGTTTATCTCTAGATAAAACTTTCAACACGTGTACATAGTACTGAGATTTATCTCAACATAGGCTTTGTCGGCAAAACTAAATCTTTTTCATCTGTCTCATTATGTAGACATGAACCATAAGGACGTTGACTTACTAATAATCCTAATATAGCGTAGATTCACTCTCTTTCTTTAGGGACCGTGAGTTTGCAATGGCCAAATTTTGTTAAGTTACATATGCACGAATAAAATTTTGCTGCCCTAGACTCATTTAGCGGTAAAAGTAGATTCAACATCAGTTAATCATAATAGCTTATAAGTTTTCCTCGTTCAGCTTTAACGAGGCAGAGCGTTATCGCGATCAGTCCAAACGTTGCGTGCCTAACACAACATTGGTTTGTGCGCTCTCAGTACCTTTACCGATACTTAACACGTGATTTGACGCGAATACTTCATCCACGGAAACGAACTATTATTTTCCAATGACATACAACAAAAAATGTATTTTTTACAATTAAACGACATATTCACGTTTCATTGGTAATGTTCTTCAGAACATATTCCTTCATAATAAAACGTGATACTTTAAAAAATTAACAGAACAAATCTTATTTTCGAAAAAAATAAACAGCTTCTACTGAGCTACACCAGCCTTGTTCAGCGGTCCGATTTCTTCTAAGCATCTTACCTCAGTGACATACATATCTTTTGCATTTTTTCACTGTACAAGAATATTTAACAATTTACATTATTTATTTTTTTACATTTTGAATTGGAATTTTCTGAAACTTTTTTATTTTATTTGTCCAAACCATTACGTCATGGTAGTTGGATAAAAAATTTTATAATTGTTGAATAATTTTGAGTAATTTAAAACCGTTTCATCGAGCGTTAGATTTAAATCTGATTCATAAAACTGACTACAGATAAACAAAAGCAGCATATTGTAATACATATGAATGATAGAAATGATTATCAACGATCTGAAGTCAAAATGGTTTAATTTATTACATCAAATCGCAAGCACGTGTGAATAAGATATATAATTATAAAGATTAATTTGTAAATTTCACAATTATAATTCAACCCGATTCAGGATAATTAATATAATTTACTGTAAAAGAACGTACTGGGCCGTAAATAAACCAATTTCTTTCAAATATGATATATTCTCTCAAATACATCATTCGTTTATAATTATTGCAAAAAACGTGTTCGCCGATTTTAATTTTTTGCAATAAGTTAATCTAGATAAAAATGTCTATTCGCAGAATTCAACTAAGTAATATCGTAAAAAAACTAGTAGGTACTGGTCGTACATAAAAAAAAATATAGACGAATTAGTTTTTTTTTGTGTAGCATATGTTTAATATTTCCAGTTGTTAATAATCACCGGAGAATTTAGCACAATCGGCTGACAGGTCTTTGAAAAAAGTAGCTTGTTTGACATGAAAATCTGATTTCAACGGATTGATGTTCGCGAAAAAAAATACCCCGGGGCTAGCTCATTCGCGTGCGAACAATAATTGAGAGAATTATGAGGCCTTAATAAAGCAAATAGCTCAGCAAGAAAAAACGTATGTATGAGATTACAAGTAGGACCTATTTATCTGACGGGTATTACCAAATACCCAACGGTGAGAGGTGGCAAAAATCAGGTTACGACACATCATGGGGTCACCACTAACCGGATGTGCAACTTCATCAGGCTTCTTGTACCTTTTATTTTATTTATTTACAGTGTACAAAAAAGTACACCAGCTTAGAAGCGAACAAACCACTCTCGTCATGCCCTTTCGCTAATCGTTCCTTTGCCGAAAAGATCGTTGAGATGGCGAAATAACTCACCAGCTTTCCACCCTTTCTCCAAGTGGTACAGCATAATGTGGCGTACATGTGTATGGTTTTCGATGCGCATTTTAATTTCTTACCCCCATAAAAGAAATATATTATTATAAATTTCGAATAAATGTCAAATTCAATAAACAAAACGTCGCGAAAAAAACGACGGATAATTATGCATCACATATGCTTCTGAACTGAACTTTTTCTTGCTTTAGGAACTTGGAATTAAAATTCTAAGTATGTTCTAACTCAGTTTACCTATTGTATTATTCATACTTCCATTCGTGTTCTATTTAAATTTATTCCACGCAATTTTTTTCTACGATGTTGAACTTTCAGCCTGGGGTTTAACACTACTTACGCGTGTTAAAAATGTTACGGACACCTGTCTTATAAACATTAATACGGAGGTTCTAATAACCTATTGTACAGTTATGTACCTGCGTCTCTCGCAATTTATATAACTTAACCACAACAACGCAGCGGTAACCTAGGATTATAAGAATTCATCATTAAAATCTTAATTACGAACGTGAGTTAATTGAATTATCGTTACCGCCGCTGGAGATCGGCCACGGTGTGTAACTAAATTATATTTTAAAAAGCGTAATCGTAACACGATATTACGAATATAGCTTTTTTTTTAAATTGACTATTAGACAGCTTAATAATGTAATGTAATATAGTATTATAATAATATCAGTCTTGCGACATTCTACATCGAGAGTTATCAAATCAATGTTACCCATTAGAAAAATAATGAAATTTGAAAGTATTTCAATATTTTTCACACATCACACATTTGGTATTTTTGCTATTATCACAACTTTTAAGTGTGGTCATGCGTGGGCCTGTGATGTCGGGTATTTCAATAGTAATAATATTTATAATAAAAAAACACCTCTTATTGGGAATGATTTTAAAACGGAGTTATTATTTTATAAGATAATTATTTATTATTTTAGTCTAATGAACATATAATTCTGTATTAATAATTATACAAAATGCTTTGTTTAAACCACTATTTATTCATTATTCTGCATGATTCGATACCTATGGTATAATCTTCAGGAAACAGTGTATACTGAAATTAAAAATATAAGCATAGATAAAAACAAAACTATAAAATTGTAAATAAGTAAGAATTGATATGAAAACAAATTTAAAAGGTGACTATTTCCAAAGAGGATTTGGTTATTTATAATATTAAACTTGCTATTATAACTTTTTCTTATTTCTAAAATTTCTAATTTATCTAACTGTAAACCCCTAGTATTTGTAAATATAATTTCTAAACCCTTATTCATATCAAAGGAATCGTTTGTTTCCGAAAGGTGATTGGAAAATTCTGAATAGTTATTGTTATTTAGGCATCTCAAATGATTCTTAATTTTTATATCAAAATTTCTGTAAATTTTACCTATATAAAAATAATTGCAATCATTGCAAATTAATTTGTAGGCCCCCGATTTTTTTTTAATAAATTTTAAATAGTGGTTTAAACAAAGTATTCTGTGTAATTATTAATATAAAATGAGCCCACAAAGTAATTTTGTAAAAATTGAAAAAGAAAATATATCTCTGTATTCATCGATATTAATGAACGCATTTATGATAAGTGGATGTTCTTAATCACAGATGAATATTGAAAGATCAAATAATTATATATGATGTATCTATCGCTAACTTTTGTTGATATAAAGATAGATTATAATATCATAAATACCTACATAATCTTTAGAAAATGATTGGCTAACTGAAAGTGGTATTCATATTGTATACAGTTCATATATCACTTTCTTATTGTTAAAGAACAAAATAAGTTCTAAGAATTTATTCAGAAATTGTAAGAATAGCGAACCTGGATGAATGTACTGAAATTATTATATTATCTTACTCAGCACGCACACAAATTTGCATAACATCCACACTGCATCTAACGCGTGAGCATTATGACTGAAAAGTTTTATTATAATTAACTTGGCACTCTCAGTAACATTTGTACGTACTTACATAACAATTATATTACTAGTGATTAGTAATGGTATACCGTTATGTAACTGACGAGGATTGGTAACTGAGATTTAACAACGATTGATAACTAAGATTTAACTGTAAGGCTTACTTTAAAAATTGGCACGACCGATATAATTTACTAAATAGTATTCAAAAATACTTTATTATTTTATATTGACCGGTTTCGATAGCACTGTATCTTCACACAAACCTGCCTGATCATATTTGTATAGATCAGTTAGTATGCGTTCGTCCTGATGAAGATACAGTAGTAACAAAGTTAACTTTACGAACATAAAATATATATGAATTAGAAATTTGGCAGGGAAGGGATTATTATTATTTTATTAATTAAGATAGATACAAAATGTAACGTTTCCTTCATTTTAATATCTCTTTGTAAATCGCGGAATTTTTCAATGTTTGATATCTTACAAATTGCTCGAAGAATTACGAATAATCAGTTACCAATTACTGTTACAATCACAGTCACAATCACAATAACGGTATAAGTAACGATTCAACCATTACTACTTATAATATATTGTGAAACGAAACGAAATAAAAAAATACATTGTTTGCATATTTTTAAGTTTAAGTTTAACTACATTGTAAAAATTCTACAATGTAACTTAAAAATATCTTGCCATATATCGCATATTGCTTGCCACTAAAATAGTCAACGAACTTATTAATTTCGAACGCCAGCCGTGGCCTGATCCTTAACAAACTAGTAACAAAGAACGTTTTATTTAATTCTGAAATGATGCGCAATTATTTGGTATAATTTTTACTGTTATATATATATAACAGTAATATCATGTCATAAGTAGTCAGTAATAACAGTAAGTCATGTATAAAATATATAAATATATATATATATATATTTTATACATGACAAAATATTATTATTTTATGAATAAAATCATTTCAATGTCATCGTTGGAATGACTGCAGTTGATTTCCAGTAGAATTATCAGCAGTTAAAAAGAACTTACTCGAAATCAATTGTTAAGGAACCAAATGTAATTTCTCGGATACAAAAATAATAACGAAAATATTTCTCAACAACTTTTCTCAGAACCGAGAAACAAGTGATAATTTTTGATTGATGTTTTCAAACTTTTCTAAGAGCCATTTGCATAAATTATAATTGCTAATACACGTATAATACAAGTGAGCACATTTTAAAACAGCTTTTCTCATTGAATGTACTTAAATTTAAAAAAACTAAATAAATAGCAAAGTGTTATTTTGAATTATAATAATTATTTGAGTAAGTAAGTTTGATATCAAAGAGAGAGCAATATTTTTGTGCGATTTGCGAACAATGCATGTAAGTAGCATAACACAAAAAATATCAGTTTATTTTAAAGGAAATTGTTGTAAATTGTACATTTAAATAAGATTTAACTTCACAAAATTTTAAAATTGATGATTTCGAAATTGTTCCATTTCATTCTCACAAATTTAATAATTAATTAATAATAATCCCAATGGAATGGCATTAACTATGTCACAAAAATAATCCAGATTAGACAGAATATATTGTATCCAAAAACTTTGTAATTTTGCATTGATAATACTTATATTACTCATTATTTTAAAAGAATTAACTTTTAAATAAACTAACAGATATAATAAATAACTAACAGAATTACAATAATAATAATAATAATTCTAATGTATATTACAACATGAAAATTCAATTTGCTACAGTGATTCAAAAAATTATTAATAATAACCTCCCTACATATAGATATCTACTGCTAAATTTAAAAGAGTTTACTACCTATGCCCAAATTTGATCAAATGTATAATGGTTAAATTTTTAAATGACATCAACAATATGCTGTATTCCAAAATCCCCCGATCCCTTATATATCTATGCTTCTGAATATACTCAAAGAACAAAAAATTCTTGTTCAAAAAAACTCATTTTATAATTCAATCTTCATTTACTCGTACATAAGGTCCAGAAAACGAAAATGCCTTGCTCGGATTATATAGAACATACAGTGGGTTTTTTCCTATAATGTAAGTCCTGTATTTGTTAATTTTACCTCCACGAAGTTCACGTTTTCAACTAACATTAAGATTAATGGCCCGTGTCTACACAATGAGATACATATTTATATTTACAACTATTTATCCCGAAAAGTTAGATAAGCAGAGATTTTTAAATTGCAAACATTTTTTTATTTTTAACTACTTAAGGGGAGATTGAAATTCACCCAGTGGACGAATGGAACATTAATAGTCAATGGACTGATATTTGACATTAGGCGTGTAATTGACATGAAGTGAGGTGCGATACAAGTGGCGGTACTGGAATTTTATACATAATACGAGAACGTTATCCAAATCATGTGACCAAATCTCATCAAAATATCGTCCGTGGACACGAATCATAATTTCATCATCAAAATTTGTTATAATGTCATTTTTTTAATTTTAAGGTTAAAAAAATTTAACTTTTTTTTATACAAATCTCCATTCTTTTATTTTTTTAACACAGATAATATTCATTTTATAGAACTCTCCACTGTTAATCAACACAACAAATCAAACACGATTTTTTTGGTTCTATATTTAATCTATATCAGTTGATAATGGCGTGGACAGCAGAAACAATCATCCAATTATATGAAAAAATTAAGTATAGAACCAAAAAAATCGTGTATGATTTATTGTGTTGATTAACAAATCTCCAGTACGAAGCAACAACTTTTCCGCTTTATCGCAAATATGAGGGATTATAGGACTCGCGTAACTCGCAGTTTGACCTCAATTGTATCGGCTGTGTCCTTTCGTATCTTCAGACTCAACCGGAGTTAACCAGGTACATACTTGTGCATTCCATTCGGCGTGACCGATTTTTGCATGGTCGCGTGGAAGGTAGGATCGGATTAAAAGAGCGCGATGCATAAGAACCTCACGTCACAGCCTCCGGTGACAGGATTCCGGTTCTCCCAATATGTCGGCCAGGGGCCAGGAAGTTACGCGCCCACTTTACCCGTAAACAGTGTCCAGTGTCCCATAAACTCTGCTTATTGGCTGGTGCCCCATAAACACACTAACTACTGCCCCAAAAATGCATCTTGCATCTCGTCTGAAATCCTATTTTCAAATACTGATATAATTTTTTTTTAAATCTACGATAGGTATATTCTAGATGTCACTAATTAGTGTTTTTTTTTTACCGATTACATAATTTTATAATGTATTATTTACATAAACTTTATTATTATGCATTATTTACTTACTAATTACTACATGGAATACATGTCACATCAATTTTCTTACTATTTTCAAACAAAGCTAAACATACATACATTTACAGAAGTATTCCAAGATATACACAATTTATTTTCAACTAAAATGGGTGACTGACTACCTTCGCAACCAGCCGCCGTGACCGATGTATTCAACTAAACATTATGTATTACATTTTACATGGAGAGAAGATTGAACAACCTTTGTATATCGTTTAGCGCTCCGTGGATATGCACTCTAACAGTACGCAATTACAAACGATATGGTGCACTATCTCGGTACCATCCTGATCTTCAATTCCTGTATTATTATTTGGAAATTGAATATTAATTATACAAACCATACATTGTATGCAGATTAAAAATCTTTTGTTTACAAAAAAAGGAAAAAAAAATTGATTCAGATTCTGTCTATAATAGGAAAATGTTTTCACTGATTTTCCGGATTCCAAATTCTCAAATTTCACGTTGGACATGTATCCAATCCTTATCATGTAATGATTTATCCATAAAAAGCAACGAACAAATACAAAATCTTGTCACCAGGGTAAGAAAACTAATTTGCTTAGTTATTAGATTGAGAAATATCATATCATCTAGTATGATCAAAACAATTTACTACTCTTTTGCCCAATCTACCTTACAATACGGTATAATCGGTTGGGGGGGGAGTTTCAAGACTAACATCTTGTAGAAAGGTTTCAGAGGCTGATTTTGAAAGTCATCCTTCGAAGACCATCAATATTTCCAACTTCACAACTATTTAACTCTCTAAAGAATAAAATTAAATTAAATCTTCAAAAAGAACACACTGCTACAAATTCACAAAGACTATTTCAATTCAACAATTTCCACAAAAATAAGTAACCGACTAAGATCGCGTGGTAACTTAGAAATTCCCAAATTTAAAACTAATGCTTCTCAACACCATTACGCCTATCAAGGTATAAATTTTTTTAATGCCCTCCCATATAAAATCAAAACAGAAAAAAATTAAAAAGCCTTCAAATCACAAATAAGACAAATATTAGAAAACTCCGACAGCAATCATAAGTTATATTTGATTATGTTCGTGTATATGTATTTAATAATTTAATTCTATATTTATTATATATCTTATTTTTATACCAACCTTTACATTATTTTAAAACTTAAATACTCCCCAATTCAAACACGAGAATTGATTTCTCTATTGAGTCGGGTAATTTTGTGTAAAAAAATAAATAAATTATAATTAATTATGTTATGTTTATACAATATATGTATAAGTGTCAAATAAATTTAAATAAATAAATGATAATGTCGTAATATTATATAACGTTGCATTTTTTAGACTCCTACAAAATTAATAAGAACATTAATTTTTAATGCGTAATGAAAAAATAATGTTCTCTCACCGTCTGCAAAAATATATGACTAGTCGTATCCTACTACCAATGTGAACGGTGGAAGAACGAGAGGATGTGTTTTTTGTAGTTTTAATGAACTAAATAATGATATAGTTAATATAAAACCAAAATAAAGATATACCATTAAAAGGAATTAAGAAAAATATCATATTATAAATTTCTTAAACACCTTACGATTTTAGTTTTATTCTATATTGCGTTCGATATACAAATATGTTATGTATTATTTTTTTTATAAACGCAGGTTAAATTAATTAAATAAACATTGTATTTTTCGACTTTTAGATTAAATAAAACACAATCACTTTGTATGAAACCACGAATTTTATTACAAGCCAAACGGTTTAAACGGTAAAAATGACTTAAATAGTTTTAAATACGCCCCGATGAAGCTTGAGCTAAGCGAATCCGGTTGGCGTGTAGTAAAATTCGTAGTTTAATACAAAGTGATTGTGTTTTAGTTAATCTAATATGTCAAACCACAAAGTGCTTTCTACGAAAATGTTCTATTTTTTTTTTTAAATATTATGTGATGTGAATTATAATGTAAATCCTTACCGTGAAACTGTTTTTGAAGTTTAATGTATTTAATCAAATGTGTGATTCTTACAGTATAAAGTTTCATAATATTGTCAAATTTGTGCAAAAGGTTTGATAAACACCGAGTATTACAGATAATTTTCATTTATAAATATAATAAAATTAAATGAAAAAAAAAACAAACAAAAAGTAGGTTTAATTATAGTGCGTAAGTAAAAATATTCGCTATTTTGATATACACAATTACAAGTATTACTGTTTGTTGTACGTAAATAATTATTGTTCGGAGTATATTCTGACGAAATCCGCCGCGGTGCACCCATCGAGATTGAGATGTTTATCAGAGAGAGGATGATTTATATTTAATACTGCCTTAATCATTCCACAAGTCTAGATCACTGAACTGAGATTATATCATTATGTTAAAACTGCAAGTCCACATTGCGTAGTGAGTTCACTTCCGCAAGTTGATAGTTTGAATATGAAAATATTTAATATTGAAAGGAAACTAGTTAAAAATGGATACGATTAAAATTTGATGAACCTTTTTTCTATTCACTGTCAACGTTTTACTATTCACTGTCAACGTTTTGCTATTTACTGTCATTTCTCATTTTAACGCACGTGAATTTAAATGTTATCAATGTCAATGGCACACATTAAATTAAAATTGCCACAGAGATTACATCTTGTGCGTAGAGTTTTCCGGGTTATTATGTCCCGTGTATCGGACCCATTTAACTGACGTTTCGAAAACCCGTTGCGGGCACCACCTTCGAGGCTATATTACGCGAGAAAAATTAAAACACGCACACTATTTGTACGTACTGTAATATATAATGAATAAAACGAATGCAGTAGGTTTCAAGAGGCGCTTGGGAGAACTTATTTCACGTTTTCAAATGCTAATTATTTTGTGAAAATGTGAATTTTGTCTGCTAACTATGTTATACTTAATATTTTTCACCGTTTATTTTAATTTATTATAATTTACATATTTTTCACATTTATTTATTTATATATTTTTCACATTTATTTATTTATATATATGACTTTTCAAATAGCATTTTATTTTCAATTTGCTGTATGTGTTTTATGTTAAAAAAAATAGTATTGAACTATTTTTAGCACCTTTACTTCATTTGTTAATATTTTTTTAACATTTATATCACTGTTATTGTTTATACTGTTTTTAGCTTAATTGTTAATGGTGTTAACTTGTGTACCGTGTGTACACAAACAAATTAATTAATTAAAAAAACACTCTTACCTTTAAAAAATATTCGTTAATAATTTCCGAAAAGTAAAGTTGATCGATGAAGGACGCACTTGTGATCCTGATTACCAATCCATTGGCATTGTGTAAAGTGAATATTTTTCACGATAGGTTCGTCACAGATTAATGAAATGTTTTAGCGACCGAGAGGCACCTGTCAGAGCGATCTTCGGCGTCTAAATGAACGGCCCGAACTCCGACCCGCGCTTCTTCCTGATGGTCTACACTCGAAGACAAATCCGACTTCAATAATACCTGTCGCCTGACCCGACACGACGATAACAATCGAAGAGTCGCACATATATTATTAAAACAGCACTCAGCTCGGTCTATCGCCTATTTTTCCAGGTCGACAAGCGCATAAAGAGCGTCGGAATCGCGACTAAATCATCGCGGACAATATCTCGGTGAAGAGCGATTGTCATTCTTGTCACTCGCGGAGTGGTCGCTGCTGCGGCGTCGGCTCCGAACTGGGCTACGGCAGGCTGGTGCCCAGTGCCGGTGCCGGTGCCGGTGCCGGTGCCGGTGCCTGCCGCCCAGATCCAGCGCGCGGTGGTACCTGCACCACGTTCGCTAGTGTCTTTCGGCCACTAGGTTAACTCAGATCCTCTTCGCACCGCGATGATCCATTGACGATTATACTACCGTAGGTTTCAGTTTGCTATTCACTTATTTCGATACTACACACACCATTTAGTGATAATAAAATGTACATTTTTTGTAGCGAGATTTATTGTTACTTTAGTGAGACATTTATATATTTTTAAAAAATAATGATAATGACGCCAATTTTGTGGAAACGATAACTCCCGAGGTTTTAACTGATTTTTATCAGACTCGTCTGAAAAATTTACCTTATAAATATCTCGATCAAGATCGTTAGCCAACCTAATTCGCCTCATTGTTTCGAAAAGGCGACTGTTCAAAAATATTAAAAATTAATAACTACGTTAATATTCTATATTTAATCTCCATTAATACGCATAGGCTAAATTTTCTGGCAGTCTGACTATGTAGACGTGTTTTACCCAAACAGTTTAATTCCCAATTCCTTAGCGAATTTCATAAAATTAATTCTAATAATATCTATGAATAGATTTCGCTTATATGTAAATTATTATTAAATTAGCATTTATATGTATTTAACATTTTATTGATAATTATAACAGAACAAACTCGCATTTTTTTTAAATGCGCGAAATTCCACTTATATAATATAATATGCAAAGACGATATTTAACATGTGTAAATTCTGAATAGTAATAAAATGACATTAAAATAAATGTTTACGGTTACTTACTAAAGTTTTCCAAAATAACAAAAAACTATGTATTACGAATTTAAAAAAATGTTTACAAAAACAAATAATGTATGATCTTATTAATAAACATCTTTAACTCAAGACAATCTCTCGCATAGTTTTTGTCACTAAAAATTAACAACTAAATATTTGAATTTAAAAAATAATACGTTCCCAGTATCTACCTAAACAAAATAAACTTTGCTTCCCAGTGAACTATACATACAACACGCACAATCGCGATGTTTATACGAAACCATGACTCGTCCTATTTTGTTTTTTTCCGATTTCATTCGTATATTTTTGTAAGGGGAAATGTGAACTTGCCAGTACGAATAAGCCATTAAAATTCAACCCGAAACGTCCACTACAATTGAAACTAAACACAATGTAATAATGGACAGAAATATATTACTTCGTTATTGATAAATCACTAACGACAGTGAAATCCTCGCACACGTTAATGTGGTAATTATTTATTTATTTATTTATTCCAATTAACACAAGTGATGTATTACAAAAATGCCAACGGAAAAATTTTCTCCATAATATTTTCAACATTAGTAAGCTTACCTTAAAATAATTCACTTTTTTAATTAAAAACACACGTTTACATATACGGTTTAAAGAAATATTGTTCACCCTAAACGTAGATTAAACATAACTATCCTACTGCATTATACATTATCTTAAAGCCATTTTTTATAACAAATTTATTACTTCGTATGTTGTCTGGCGAATTTACTGCCAATACATTTCCTCTCTTCCGCGCGAATGTACTGTGTACTGACCGCACGACTTCTGTGGCCGCCCGAATCACAGTCCGGCTTGTAATTCCGTTGAAAATTATGCATTATATTTTATCTCCTCCGAAATAGAATGAACTCGAGTACGCTGACTACTTTCAATAGTACTAACCAATACCAAAATTCACCTTTTACCGTTATTTTATTAGTATATGCTGAATACGAATCTATTCCAAAACCTTTCTATACACAAAATATATAGGGAATCCCATTTTTAAAAATTTTTAAAAATACATGTTCATTTTTTTATTTCTAAATACTTATTTCAATATTGTGATAATGTTTTCAAATTTCTTCATTAGCTTGTAATTCATATCGTTAAAATTAAATGCCTTGACTCAATTGCCAGCGCCTCTGGCGCGTCAATGTCAAGTTCAAGTTTAGCTGAAGAGCCACAGCTGATAAATCAACCTACGATAAACCATATTATTCGTGACTTGGATCTTCCGAAAATAAAACCTGAGCTCAATGGAACCTTCTTGAAAAATAAGTACATACACTGTATTACAGAAAAAGAGAATCAGGAATTTAACAGCAATACTCACAGGTCTTTAGGAAGTATATAAGTAAGGACTAAATTTTACTGTTCAGCAAAAATTCTTATTTTTATATCAAAAAACAAGAATTTTTGTTATTTTCTCTCCGAAATGGTGGATAATAAGAGAAGTTTTGTTGTCAAATTCAGAATCAGGATTTGGAATCTTGGATTTACAAAGTTCAAACAAAATTTTCAAGAGAAGAAAAAAATTGTTGACTAGTGTAATTGCCTAGAATATTGACTTTCAAATAGTATGTATTTCAGTTAAACTATTAAACTACTCTTATTTGCCAATTATTTTCGAACCTTAAACTGATTTATCCGCTACCGTTTCGCCCTGCAAACACTAACGTCGTCTCTGTAAAGTAAATATGTACGAGTGCGTGTCCACGGATTAAACTTGGTTGTTGTCTGTAAATTTTCATTCTTGCACAGGCAGACTAAATATAAAATAAAAATATATTTAACGGTTTTGAACTTCTTTCCTTGCCTACTACAAAATTGTATAATATCAAAATAACTAATAAATTAAGTATTTAGAAGAAGTATCCCAGTCTACAAAGGAACGAGTAAAAACGAAAAAAAAATTTAAATATTAGATATGTCCAGTTTTTTTCACTCGTACCATTTAACCTTGTGCATGCAACGATGCTATAAAAAAAACATCTTTCATAACTGTAGAGTATAAAAAGTATTTTTTTTAAATAATTTTATAATTCCATCGCAATGTCAGCGTACTTGTATCCCCTGTTACGGCTGTGAACAAACTACATATTTAATGCGAATTTAATAGAAGAATTTCGCAACAAAAAGTGCTTGAATATAAATTGGTTTCGCTAATGTTCTTTGATTAGGGATTAGAATTTGGACCACTTATTTACCATTCTTTGCTCTAAAAATCCACTAAAATAATCGCACACGAGTTTGCCAAATTGTGATAATTTATTTGGAATTCGTATGTAGGTGCACTTAGTTTCTGTATTTTTAATTCACAGACCTCAGTTTAGTTAATTATGTAGTATTTGGAAAATCAATATATTGTGGGAAGGCTAGAAATCATAACACCGAAATGTATTAGTCGACAAGAAAATTAGTTAAACATTCTCAAGATAATTTCATTTATGAAATTTAAAGAAAAACAGTTGTAGAAGAATGATTAAGAATCCTCGATTTGGTTGAAGTACAAGACGGCACATAACATGACGCCCCAGTATGTATCCCGGACAACTTGAATGGTAGACGTCAAACTCTCAGGTATTTCAGCCATAGAAGAATTGTAGAACCGACCAGCTGTTGCCAGAACTCTAAGTTCAGTGAACGGGCATTTGCGATGACAGGCGTGGAACTCTTTGCCATCCGTCATAAGGAATAGCGCATCAGAGACTTTATATTTAACATGGCTGAAAATGCATCTTGATATCGTCTGATATTTTGGTCAAAATTGTTTTTTAGTAATTTTAATTAATATTCTCCTTAAAACTGTGTTACAAACATGTCAAATTTCCCAGTAATTAAAGGATTAAAAATAAAACAATGACGTATTTTAGTAGCACTTGTGTGTATGTACATTTATGTTAAATAATGTGGATATGGATTTATATATATGTGTACATATATATAATATATGTGGGAATATATATGTTAAAATGTTGGATGTAACCACTCAACCAGTTGGTTTTGAACTCTTAATTTAGTACGTATTTTGAACAATAATTAAAAATAATTTAATAATATATATATATATATATATTTGATTGAAAACACATTTTATTGTGAAATTGCAATTTTAAAACGTTTTTCTATGCCATTTAAAACGTGTAACAACAACGCATTCTCCTGGCAGGAGAATGCGTTGTTGTTACACGTTTGTTGTTCCGAGTTCGTATCCCGGTGGTAAGTAATTTTTTTTTAAATATGTATCTCTAATATTTGATGCTACAAAATTAAAATACAATATAAATAAAGTTTATAATTGTAATTCAATAAAATATTTCAAAATTGACACTTTTAATATGTTCAATGTCAACATTTGTTGAACACGTTACCGGTAACATATATCGCCATAGATGATCGTTTAAACCAGAGTATGAACGGTAAAACCCTTTCGTATAAGTGGCAATATGTATGTTTTAAAGAAAAAAAAGAGGTTGTATTTAAATCAATGGAACGTATTGCATTTGAACAAAGAAAATCTCGCTACACCTTGTCCAGAACCACGCTGGTCACCAATTTCTGACAAGTGCAGATATTATGTGTACACAGAATTGTGTGTATGGAATCTATAGACTTAGGGTCATCCTAAATGATATATAAATGATAAGATGATATATTATAGTGGGGTTTATGAATGTGTACGTGCTTATCGAAAACGATAAAAAAAATTATGAGTAGACTGATTCCGATACCCACTTTATATCAGAATGTAATGAAACAGGTTTAAACGGTGAGTATCATTGCCACTTCGAAATATATATTATTTTCTACAGTAAACGCATACTTATTTGGTCTAGCGGTAAGATACCCGTCTAATGATCAAAAGTAGTCGAAGGTTTAAGCCTCTTCATCACGAGAGACTACCAATTTAGTCCACTTAACTTAATTTAAAATAATAAAAATATTCATTATATATATCAATGCTGGATAGCAATCAGAATGATAGCTATCCAACATTCTAACATAATCATTATACAGTGCCTACACTAATAATTCACTAGTTCTACAACACTTCCACTACACTTTTATTTTTTTTTAAATATTTTTTTATCTCTATTTTTATTTCTGTCAAATCTTTATCTTAAATAACACCACAACAGCACGAAAAAACTGGCTACTTTAACACAGACTTCAGTCTACTAAAGTAGCCAGGACAATGCAGTATATATCAGAGGTGGAGTCTACTCCATCCCACACAATAAACTATGAGTATTTAATTGCAATATAATTCTATGTTATGTTTATCATGTAATTTTATAATAAATTTACCTCTTTTACAACAAAAATATGTATAAAGTCTAAATAAATATTAATGTATTCTCATCTGTATTCTTTAAAAAAAAAATTTTAACAACCAAAAATAAGCGTCACAAATGAGAAAGTCCAAAGCTATTTCAAACGAAATAATGACAAACATGCTAAGATGTGCACAGACGTAACGAACACTAATATAAACTGTACAAATTATTTTATCTTGCTAAACTTCTATTATGTAATCTAATTGTTATTTTTTGTAGTTCTCTCAGGTATCATATGTTTTTTCAAATTTTTTAGAAAATTTCGAATACACTGATAATAAAAATATCACATTTAATGTAACAGAAACATTGCGAATCCATATAAAATGCTGTGATATTATAACATATATAGCATTAACGACATGTCAATATAATCATTTTAAAAATACACAAATTAATTAATTTAATTAATCGAAAGTTAAAATACTTAATTTATTAATTAAAATATAAGAATTACATGAAATATCTAGATACCGAAACGCCACACCATCCAATAACGTCACGAAATAGACTCGTTTTGTTCAGACAATTTTTTTTTCCAATTCCTTAGAGTCTACGATACTCTGAGTACTCTACATGTGGCTATACCGCCAAATCTACTACTACAAGTGCATCAACGCTGATCGCTTTGACTCTTTTACTAACTACCTTATTGTAATAAACATCATATATGTTTTATATTAATACACGAATTGGAAGGGTAAAAAATTCTGATAAAAAACCCTCTAGATAATTGACTGGAAGTTAAGTACTTGAAGTTAACTAGGCGCGACACTTTATGTGCCGTGCAGTGTCGCCTTATTCTAACATAATACTAGTAGGGTAACTAAAATAAATTACAACTACACTTAAGAATATTGTTTTATTGTTACAGAATCATTTATTGGAAAGTTCAGTCGACGCTGTCCGCTTCTGTGTGCATCTCAGTCCGGAGGATCAAACGCGTTATTTTGCTTCAGGAAATAGTGCCTGGGTAATCTATATTTGTATCTAAAAGACATAAGACTGATGTTGTACTCATACGAGCCGAGAGCTCGGATGAGAGGATTATCTTGAGAAGGATGGGAGTGTAGCGACCGGAATTCAAATTCACCGCCATCTCAGTCGGCATCGACGCTAGCGACAGCGCTGCCGGCTGCTGCTACAAACCTGGCTCGAAATTCACCGCTAGAGAGTCTCTCCAGTTTCAGCGTTTCACAACGGCGGTCTTGCCGGCTCGCGAGAGCCGAGCGAGACCGCCAACCCGCTTCACTTCATTTCACATTCATTCATTTCATTCTATGTCTTTTTTGTTTTCATCATAATGTAATAAACCTCAAAACGCGCAAACAAATATCTATTTCATTTAACCACCGTCCTAACCTCCAAAGGAGCAAGATTTGTGGAAGTTTGCCGATAATTTATCAAAGCATTGTATTATTGTGTTCATCTTGTGCTGGTGGTGTAGTCTAGATATATTTTGTTTTGGGTGAGGTGTTGTGTATGATTATAAGTACTTTATTTTTGTATAACTTGGAGCTGCATGTATTTCGTTTTGTGTATGCTGCTGAAGACAGGCGCTGCGTAGGTGATTGTAGGCAAAACCATACTGTGTTCAGACACTTCAAGTGTCTGTTTTATATCCTAAATGTCTCGTGTCTTCTTTCTTCCACATACGTGATACGTTAGAACGTTTATTGCGTAATGCATCATTATATCATAAATTAACAGGGTAGTTACTTATGTACACGGAAAATTTGGTCCAGCCAGGAGGATAGGGAGATCTCCGGAGGTGGGGTGGTTAACTACATACTTTAAAACTAATCAGATGAATCAATCAAACAAATCACACGCCAGGCGAGCTGGCAATACCGAAGGAGTGATTATAAATTATAATTTTAACATGAATTAGAAGCTAACAAAAAAATTTAATTCATTTACGATAGTGAAATACGTATTTAAAACAAATTAGTAAAATCTTTTTTTTTTTAAATTGAGATGCGTATACGGAATACATCAATATTCTTACTATTTTCAAACTAAGCTAACGCTTGTTCGATGAAAATAGTATTAATTTGGTGGAACGAGGCACGAACCCCCGACCTCTAAATCACTTGGCCAGTGTCTTAACCACTAGACCAACAAGGTACATTAGCAGTGTAAAATTACATCTGAAAAAAAATTGACTTGTAAATGCAGCCGTATGTAAATGATACATCTATTATATTATTCAAATAGTTATCAACTTTATTATGCAATGAATCCCAAAAACCTTTGAGTAATCCGAGCAAGGAAAAGTTCCGGGTTCATCTCCCGGTAATAACGAAATAATTTTTACTTAGATAGATTTGTGTGTATATGTTTCTAATTAATTCATCTAATTGGTTCTAAATATCATTCAAAAAATTCCAACTTCACAATAAAAATGTGTATTCATTAAAAATACTACGTTTTACGTTAGATTACAACTGAGTAAAATTTGAACCAATGGTATTCAATATAATACACATTTATATCAGGTGAGGGGGTAGTCAGGGGTAGAAGGGGTGGGTGCTTTTATTATGCGCATGATTCTATAGAGTAACTATACAATATTTGATTTAGATCTAAATAGTATACAGAATAGACAGACATGCATACATTCAATTTTATATATTTATTTATAAACTAAATAAACGTCATTGAAATCCCTAAACATGATGTTTATATTCCGGTCTATTTCTTATTAATCTTCCTCTGCAAAAACTACTTGTTAACCGTAGTTTCTTGCTAATCAGGGTCATCTGCACGTAACTGTGTACCAACTGACAAAATATAAAATTATAAATGAGAACTTTGTTACATAGAAATGTGCACTCATTGTATATAAATAATACGCCAACAACTTGACATCATGGCTTGATGTTTACAAAAAAGTTAATTCTGAGAAATTCGCTGAATAAAAATTCCACTGTACACGTCAAGCATACAAATTATTATTATAATTATAAATTATTATTATTGGCCTAGTGATCTAGTGGTCGGGGGTTCGCGCCTCGTTCCAGGACACCAGCAAGTTAGTCCCATTTTTATAGCACAAGCGTTTAGCTCAGTTTGAAAATAGTAAGAATATTAATGTGACATGTATTCCGTGTAAAAAAAAAAAACAACTAAATTTTGATTTGTACTTTTTCAAATGTAACAAAAGTATTCACAGGCAGGATGCAATAAATTTATTCTACAAAAATAAAGATTTTAATTTGTATCAGACTTAAAACGTTTAATATTAAAATGTCACACTATATTTTGTATTCACCATCGCCATGGACCGGTTTAAAAGCAGGAGAGAAATATCTTACATCTCCACATATAACGATCATTTTAGTGCTCAATTATTGCAGTTATTTTAAATGCTGTCTTGCCCAGTTAAGGTTGTAAAATGATAAAACAAACAATTATACATAAAGACTTCGTCAAGTAAAAAAGATTATGTTTTCTCCATTCAATGACATGTTTATACTTTTAAATGACGAAGATTTAAAAACAATGCGAAATTTTATAAGTTTGTAACCTTTCAATGTCAACCGTATTGTGTAGAGTAATATTATAATATCATAAGTAATATCTTCATAAGGGTTGGAACCAGAGTGTCTAATGTGAATTAATTTTCCCACTAGCGGACTCCCTTAGCAAACATGTGTACCGGGCCCCAACCCCTCATCCCCCAAGATAACATTCATACATTTATTAATATTATCATATTTAATATTTTAACTATTAAGTACATTTCTTTAAAATAGTTAATGTTAGGTACGAATAGCTAACGATATTCTAAAACGGGTTTATCTGTTTTAATGTGCAAAGGTTAATACTCCCGGTCGATGGTATCACGAAATTATTTTATATTTAAATTTAAGATATACCTAATTATTCATAACTAAGATTTTTAAATGTATGGTATAATTAATGCAATTGTTAAACTTGTTCATTGATTCGGATCCACGGGCGGCTGCCCAGGTGATAGTTACGCCACTGAATTTACCCTTGCCATATGTGGTCTAATGTTAATTACCTATAATATTCAGGTTCCATCACGAATCAAAATATATCTAATATGCTACGGTTTTTAAATCTTTATAAAATTACTAAATGTTGATCTGAATTAAGATCCAAACGTATTATTTGCACCTATTACATAATTTGATATACATACAAGTTAGTGATGAGCTCAAAATCACCAACCGTGAGTCAATCACTGATATCTTTGAGTCACACTCACTATCAGTGATTGAATATCTGGGAATATCGTGATTCGTAATTCGTTTTATTTATATTTGGTTGTGAACCATGACTCGGCGCATATGCATATGAGACGAAAATATTAATGAAGGAATAACGTAATAATTCATGATCAGCGCCATCTAGTAGGTTCTGTCAAAATATTTTACGCATTTGAGCCGAAACGCTGAGAATTTGACCCGAAAAATAATCTCACATTTTTTTTAGGATTTTCATTCTCTTTGAGATGATATTAAATTAGATATATATTAATTATTAATGCAAGAATATGTTTCTTACGCAAATGAAGTTTGAATAATATTAATGAATATGTACGCTCAAAATTATTTTTTTATTTTTTTATTTATTTTGTGTATTGTGATATCGTGCGGCGCATGCGCATTAGTAATGAAACTGTGATCACAGTCACAGTTTTCAATCACTGGTATTATCGAATACTAATCACAATCACACCGGTGAGTCAAGAGTAGCATTTTTTCTCATCACTACTACAGATTAGCCGGAATTAAGATTTATTATGTAATCATTATTTCACGTCATACCGTCGGTGCTCACGTAATAAATATGAACTATACGATCAAATAATAATAATTTCTCATTGCCCTGTTGACCATAATCCCAAGATAAAACATTCCAATCGCGTACCCAGATATGTATGCATGTAGATACATGCATACGTACCTCGTACGGATAATATATTATATGTAACCCAAATACACATGCAACAAAAAACCTGCAAAAAACAACAAAAATACCATTACAAACTCTGAAAGTGGCGCATTAGCGATACGGTATTATGTGCGCAATTTACACAGGATTAAAAGAGCAAACATCGATAACAATACATACTTATTGACATTTCATATTTCCACAAGTATTCTGCCTTGAAAGGAAAAAGACGTTTTGGCTAATATTTACTGCCGTTATTACGGCGGTCTGATATAATGTGTCGCACCAATTATTTTTAATATACCAATTATCAATAGGTCACAGATTGATAATCCTGGTATGACATTAAGGTACAATGCAGACATTTCAAGACAATTAGTGGAATAACATGTTACAGAATACACCTTTTAGTGAAAAAATTTAAATAAAAGTTATGTTGCAAATTGACTATTGAGAAGTATAAACAAGACATTAAAAACTACTGCATAAGTACAGAGGTTCATGTGCTCCAAGGTCAACGAAATCAAATCTCACGTATGTATTATAGGAATTAAAGAAATATTTATACATACTTGGAATATATTTAGTTTTAAAATTATGTATTGTTATATCCAAATAAAATAAAAATATTATCGTTTATGTAAAATCCTACAAGGGCGTTAGAAACGTTCACTTACAAAACATTATATTATAATATAATAATCCATGTGTGTCTGTAATATTTTCTTTTTTGCAGTCGTAAATTTGAAAGGAAACTGATGGTCGGATATGCTACAACACATGACATTACAACGACAAATTTAATGTCACAACAAACAGTTGACAACATTAAAATCAGGATTCTACAACGAACGCAGATGTTATTAGGAAATACGTGAGAAAATATTAACCCTTGCGATTGACGTGTTGACGTCGGGGGACTTCCCACTGTTATTGTCGTTTATAAGTAGCACGCTCTTGTGAATGACGTGTCTATGCGTCGGGGACATACCTCTTGACTCTGATACTTTAAAATAATATATTTATTAGAGAAGTTGCGTTTGTTTAAAAGATTTTTAATGTTTTTTTTTTTTATTAAAGTTTAATAATTAAATTTTATTTTTAAGGAGAACGTAATTTTGTTGTATATGCTGTATCTTTATAATTAATACATTTAATTAGTATTTAAAACTTCACAGACTGAATAATTACAACTTCACAATAAGAATGTGTTCTCCTTAATAATATATAAGTTTTATCAATGTGTCCAAAATTTAATAAAAATGAATTGATAATTCTGGCGTCTGCTATCGGTTTACTCAAAGGTATTTGAGATTCCGTAAAAACAACAATAATGGAAAGACAGATGTATTTATTTGAAAAAAGTGGAACATAAAGGTTCGAAAATTTATCGTTAAAGATACTGGCGCTGTAGCATATTTGGTAATGCACCTTCCCCGGTTCGAATCCCGGTAATATTTTTTGATAAAATTGATTATATATGTATATCTTTATAATTAATACATTTAATTAGTATTTAATAAATAGTTAACTCGAAAATTGTATTTTTCATTCATTCAAGTATTTTTAATTGTATGTAACCAGCTCGAGAAACTCTGCAAATTCATACATAACGTGTTTATTTTGTTTGTATTATTTTTAGTTTTTTTTTAATGAGTTTGAGTGCCGTTTCATATAAATAGTTTTACTATTTTTCAAATAAAGCAATTTTAGTATTACGCGAAATAAAACCAACGTGACTAACTTCCCAAGGCAAGGGTCGCACCCTTGATCAGTCAGTTAGCAACAGTTTGCTAGGCCAAACAAGGCAACCGTTGCTTAATCTTATACAATGTACATTTTGTGTGTCATGCGTAGGGAAATTTGGTAACACAGCGTTTACACAGAATAGTTGATAGGTACCTTCTGATACCAAATTACATTATTATCGAACACGTGGAAAGTAGGCCTCCCTACCAAGGTGGGACACGCAAAGCTGATTCATTTAAGAAAAATACAGAGCAGTGGCGTAACAACAAATTGCCGGACCCATGGGCAAATATGTGTCCCGGGATCACATCGCGTTTAATTTTTTTTTTTAATTACTTTATAATTAATTTAATGAAAATAGTTCTTAGAGAATTATTTTTATTAATTTATATCTTCATTTTTAAAAGTATTAACAATATTTGAATATGTCCAAGAACACACAATTACTGAATATTAATAATATGTAATAATAATATTATTAATATAATAATAATTATATTATTAACCCATACTTCCATATATTTTCCATTAAATATAATAAAAAATACTTTTGTCTCTATGAGATATTTAATATTTGTTTAATAACAGTGCCTTTGTAGGTAAAAATCCAGTAATTGTGTTGTGTTAATGTAATATACTAATCAATATAAAAAAATATCTAAAAAATTGAAAAATATTAATTTTTCAGACGTATTCTAGTATAATATGTTAAAAAACATTTTACAGATAAAGAATATTGCTTTAAAATAATTTTAAATAATCAGATTCTCGTAGTGATGACATATATGCTGTTTAGAAAAAAGGAACAATGAATTATCAAATTTGGTCCATAGATGGCGATGGTGTGGTGGTACTCGAAGCGAGTCCACATATTAACACATATACAACTTTTAAAAATTTTATAAAATGTGGAGATGGAGAGGTGAGAATTAGTGAACGTTATATTTATATAAAGTGATCACTTAAGCCAGCCGAAGACAGATTGTAAGCCGTGTAATTACCCCATACTTATATATATTTTCCATTAAATATAATAAAAAATAGCTTTGTCTCTATGAGATGTCTGATATATATTTTTTTAAAGTAGTTAATGTAAGATAGCTAGATAGATGATAGCTTTCATTATTACTGTATGTCCCAAATTGGATTTATCTGGTTGAACATTCAAAGATACTTTATTGATACTACTCGATGATATCATAAAATTACTTTATATTTAAATTTAAGATACATTCTTACTTACTCATTCATTCGTTACAAACATTTTTGAACATATGATGTTTGTTATTGTGATTGTTGAAGTCGTTCAGTGATTCTGGACCCTCCTAGGGCCCGGACCTCCGGACGGCTGCCAAACGATTATATTTATTTCAGAATTATTTATTAGAAATATGCGCGCATACGGCTAATGCTCGCAGACCACTATTAAATACATTCAAGCTTCGAGAATTATATTTTATTTATGTAAATTATTGCAAGGTGTTCGGAGTATTCTAATGTCCAATATATAACGCGTATTATAACATTCATATTTAGTACGGCATGTTCTCGGTGACACCGTTTCCCGCGATACTTTTGGCTTTAAGGGTTTCCCGGAACTCGCCGATCAGGTACTCGAATTGGCAAATAAATGTTTGAGCATTAAAGCGAGTCTGTTACACTATATGGTACTACTCTTACTGTAAGGACGACCGGTTTGATCATAACGGAGTCTCGGTTCAAGTTCACGGTGGATGTAAGGTAATGTTACATTTGATCGGGTAATTCCGCATAACGCCGCAACGCTAGTGCCGATAGTTGGAAATAAGCTCAATCAAATTTCCCCATTTGCTTAATTCTGCTTCACACTATTTAAATGTGCGAGATGATACGGGATATTCGGAGTTGTGGTATCTAGGAATTGAATTAATGCAATGCTGTTTCCAGGCCCGGCGTCAGAAATATTGGGGCCCGGACTTACGGACTATGATCAGGGCCCACAAATTGATACCCGAGACTAGAGATTCCAACTGTTCGACAAGTTTCTAAAGTATGACAACAGTATGAAATTAATTTGGAATATTTCAAATAAATCGTAAGTACATCAAAATTTATAAGAAAATAAATTGTTTTTTTATTGTAGTTTTAAAAATACGTATTTTAAAACTAACAACGCTTTGATCGTTTCGTATTTTAAATTTGTTCTCAATTTCATTTATATCGTCGCTGCAGTTGAAAATACCCGCTCAGTAGCGGTTGACGTTAGTTTAACTGTTAAAAGTGTTTTAAATAGTAGGTCTAACGTTTCTGTCCTTTTTTTGAAATTGTCCGAATATCTATAAACTTTTTTTAGATTAGGGTTTCTACCAGGGATAAAATGGTGCTTCTTAATTCAGTCTGCAATTCGGACATCGATGAACTCTTCGAACAAGCAACAGGTATCCCTTCCACGTCCGAATCAGAATCCTGAGAATCGTTTAATATTCTATCCTTAGTGCGAATACTAATACGATAATTGCCCAAATATTCGAGTATCGAATAATAGAAAAATACCGAATATATTCGAATATTTGGGTTCGAATCTCTACCCGGGACTCAAATTTCAATAAAGTCTGAAATATAAAAAAAAAAATATTTTGATGAATTAAAAATTTGGTTTTATAGGAGCCCCAAATCGGGCTCTGCGCATGACACATCTTATCTTACACTTGAAGGTAGCGCACACCTACGACTTTCTGTCGTACGACAGTTCTGTCCTAATGGCGAGGTCTATAGACATCTGCAGTCGTCAGTGTGCGCATTTCCATATATCGTAACTCAAATTATTAAACGCAATCCAGACTAAAATAACATTTATTTTTTAATTAGATAGAGATGGTACGTGTCCACGTCGGGCGAAACCCATCGAGGGTGACACGCTAGCGCCGATAACTTAGCTTAACAGTTAACACTTGAAAATAAATTTAATATCGAGAAAAAAATGAATCAACTGATACGGATCCATCTATTCTCGCGTAAAGATCCGTGGACACGAATTTACTTTATTAACATATTTAATAATTATATTAGTACCTACGAGAGATTTTAAGTGTTGATGTTTTTAATTACCCTCTCCTACATTACGTTGTATATTGCTTAATAAGGTAAAATAATTCATCCTTCAATTTTATTTTTTTTTGCATATACAATATTTTTCAGAATAAAATTTGCACTGGTAAGAAAGTTATTCTCCGAAATCCTACGTTCAGAATTGATGACTCATGTAACAAAAGTTTTATGATCTCCAGCCGAGTCCAACAATGATTTAAAGCAAACAATGAAAAATTTGTATCTTCTTACTGCTCTGTATTGGTCGCTAATTGGACAGCATTGACTTCACATAATTTTTTTATTTATCTTGTTTCATTCATTGTATTTGAGATGTCTCATTTTCTTGTTAAATTGTTCAAAACTCTTTGCCACTTTTCGAAATAATTTATCAATGATTTTATATATATATATATATATATATATATATATATTTAATTCTATAGTGTTTATTTTATTATTTTAACACGCCCCTAGAGTTTATACAAATACTGATAGATTTTTTTATCTTCTTAACAAATTATACATAGCAATTTAATTATATAGATTCGGTTTTAAACACTATTTGATCAAAATATATAGAAAAGCACTTTTAAAATTAAATTTGATGTAAAAACATGATAAAAATAAATAAATTCATGATAAAATTTTACATATTGCCTACTTACGAATATACACAGCAACAGAGAAAAAAAACAGTATAGTGTCTTTATACTGGTGAGAGTAGCTAAAGTACCTCTTGAAACTTTTCCTATTCAAGTTAAAATAAATGATTCTTACCCTAAACTTGCCATTTCGTCTATTTTCTCACGAACGTACGTGTGGATCTACTGCTGCAACTTTATCGATAACATGAAATTGGTATATTTGTTCTTACGACAATATTATAGGATAATGTGGCTAATTAAATAAAAAAGTAAAATATAGATTTCATGTAACATTCCAATAACGAAAACGAATTCCGTTTAATCTAATGCGGAATGGTAAATATCCTCGATACTGACCACAATTCTGCAGTATTTTGTGACCCTCGTTACCCCAGCGGAATGAGATGATTATATCAGGAGAACGATTGACATTCTATCGAATTAACTAGACGGAAACAAGTACCTACGTCATTTGTGCACTACATACACACATACCATCCCACTATATCCATACAGGTTGACAGAGACTAGAATCGCGCATATTAATCCTGACGTATTTTTTGCTTCTTCCACATCCTTTTCGGAAATTTCAAGACACTATTCTACTTCTTCACCCGCTTTATAGCATATCTATCTAACCTATCATTAGTCATAAAGATCCATATCCAATGATCTCTCGATGACACTTTGATCTCTGAGATTCAGTTAAGATACGTGTCTACTAGATGTGTCATTCTAATCTGCGCCCAAAACATACGGGCCGAACTCTGCACTGACCATTACACGCATTCGAGTCGAATCTCCGAGAGAAAGCTCATCTGTGAACACGGGGCGTAAGATGTGTATGCCCGACCTACCAATATAAATATAAATTTCGTCACCTCAACATTATATTTTTTTGTTTCGAGTGTTTCAACATTAATTGATTAATTTATTATCAATATCGTTAATTTCATATCTATATATATGTTATGTTTTAATCGTGTTCTTGTGTTAGAACAACAAGATAACAATACAAGATATACAAAAAAATAATCACTTTTGATAAAGGAACGAGCTGGTAAGACTAAGACGAAATGTCTCAATGATAAGCCCGACAATCGCGATAGCGCGACAATCGCCGTCCGACCGTAATCAGTCACATTCATTGTCTCGAGAATACCAGTGAAGTTTCTGATTCTTCAAAATGGGTGAAGCCCAAAATAAAAGACGAAGTTTCATGTTCTTCGCCAAGAAGCAAATGTCGCTGAATATTCCGCTGCAGGACGAAGCGGCGGTGGCCTCCATGGCGTTCCCCAACAACCCGAAAAGTCCTGCTCCTGTCGTCCTGAGGGCCAAGAATTCCCCCTTCTTCCAGCAGGGAGCAACACAAAAGAGGTAGGCTATGTCTAATTTTTCAAACATGTATTATTATATACACCGGTTCACGCGATCCGTTAAAATTGGAAACTTCTCGCCGTATCGTTAATTGCTGTATCGTAATTTGTGATAAAATCAAGTATTGAGACACCGATATGTTTATTTTGGTACGTTCAGCACAAGACGATTGCTTCTAAAATATTAAAATTTCTGCCATATTTTTGAAATCCCTCTCTAGGATCTCAAAACAGGATTACTGATACACTTATTATGGACAGGAAAAATAATTTAGTATACGATTATCAAATTTAGTTTAGCGAACCGGTTGATTATTTTTTTGGAGACATCACTGGTACCTACTATAAAAAAAAAAACTAAATGAATCGAACACGTAATAAGAAATATCGACTACCAAAAGAAAATTATATAATGGATGAATTGAAGGAAGACGATGAAAGAAATATTATATATATTAAACAAATAATGAGAATGACAAACCTCGTAGTGAGAATGAACGGTGACCGGTGACCGTTCATAATTGATGAGCTTATTTGCAAAAAGACGACCTGACATGACGACCGATACGACGCGCCATTTTGGATTTACGTTTATATAAAATTTATTTTATTTCTCATCATACTACTTCGGGATTAAAATCACAGAGTTTAAATATAAAATAAAACATTATATTCGTCATCTTCTTACCTTCGATCACTACTCACTGTTCTTATTTCAAAATATGTTTTGCGTAATCTTTAGCCAGTGGCGTAACTAAAAAATTGGGTTCCAATGCAAAATAATAAAAATGCCCTTCATGTACGTATCGCATAAAAATATAATGAAAATTAGTACTACGCTGTTTTTTTCCATTAAATTGTAAGAACAAAATTATCTTTCTCTAATAATCACACTTTCATGAACAAAAGACAACAGTTAGAAGTGTACAATTGAACGAATTGTACGTTCTTTTAAATGCAAAAGAGAAAAAACCTACTTAATGACATTATTAATTATGAGATTGCATGTCGCTTTCTTCATATATACTCTAAATTCTAATCGAATATCTCGATTTAATCCTATACCGAAAATTTTAATATAAAAGTTCTGAAATGATCACTATAGCCGTACCTATTATTTTATGAATCAGTACTGCTTTTTTCGTTATAACGTTGAAACAAGTTGGAAATTGTTTGCCTTTGTGTTTTATTTTAGCTACGTATTATTTATTTTTTGTATCGGCACTAAGTATTTATTTTATTCATTTTTATTATTGTTCTTTTCTTATTTTTATTATCATGATTTTATTTTATTTTGTTATTTATTTTCTTCATTTAACTTTAATATATTATTGCAAACACCCTACAAAATATTATAAGATATATTTTTACATTGTAAAATAATTTTAAAAATTTTGTATTAAAAACAAAAAAATATATATTCAAACTTCAATCGCTAGAGCAGTTTTAGGATTTGTGAACTATTGAAGTATACTGAAATATACCTACCTGTTATATTAAAAAAGTTATCTATAATGCAACACTAATAAAACCTGCATATAAGGCTTTAATACTAATAGTAATAATAATATGATAACGATTTACTAATAACTGTTTACATTTCAGAGGTTCCCTCGGAGCAATAGAAGACTTGGTCCAATGTCCACTGTGCTTAGAAAAATTAAACAATCCTAAGATGTTGGCGTGCCAGCATACTTTCTGCCTGCAATGCTTGAAGATGCACATTAATGGTATGGATAAAATTATAACCCTTCAATTCAATCATGTATCTACAATTTAATATTGTACGATAGGACGAGACTCGAACCCCGAACACTTGAACTCTTCTGCTACATCATATCTTGCTACATCATATCTTGCTATATCAATTTATCCACATTATATCTTGCTATTTTCATATAGTCACATCATATCTTGCTATAACCATCTAACCACATATCTTGCCATACGCTCGTTGGTTTTTTGTACAACAGCTGTTTTCTTGCCTAAATAGTCAGCGAGTTCCGTCTCATTCGATTCGTCCCACTTGCTCCACTCTGACAGATTGATCACATTCACTCCGGCTTAACAATACTTCCTTACATCGTATTTAATCACACAGTCTTCCTTATACGAAATACTACATTATGTAAAAAGGCCTTCAACTTTAAAATAAAATAAGTCAATGAAAATACTGTATCAGTATCCACAGACGTCTCTACTAAGTCGATATTTATTTGAAAAGTCGCCTATAAGTCAAGTCCAATGAGGCATTTCGAAAACATAGTATTTTACACCTTTTACAGGTGTATCTCGATGTGGCCAAAGAAATTTTGCATTTTTTAGCAACGTTGCAAGGAGAGGTAGGAAGAGCAAGTCTTGAGAAGTTTATTGTGGTTGGAAATATATCGGGAAGGAGATCGCGACACCTAGAGAATTTTGGCCAAGGAGGTGTCGCGAGAAAATCGCGATCTTCAATACTAAAGAATATGACTGAAGGAGAGAGAAATAGAAGAGAAATAGAAGCGCTTGTACTGTGAAAAATAATTAGACTAACTTGCCCCGGGGTGGGGCGGGGATCAAACCGTCGACGTCTTACTCTTACCGTTAGACCAAACGAGCTAGGCGTACACCACCATAAACACCTGAATTATAGAAAATGTATCGGTATTTTGATAAATATAGCTGGAATTTTTCAATCTTATCTAATAATCCACTGTTTCTAGTTTTATCAGCGTGTCTGATATGACAGTGCGAAGTTTCCAAATAAATGCTTTTATCGTAATTTTGAAAGTAATGTTGAAATAGTCGATAGCCGTCAAGGCTCTCCGCTCCAATCTACTTATTTTCTATTGAATATTTTTTCTTCGATTATCTCGAAATAAATTTCAATATTTACAAGCACCAATATAATGTATATTTAATAGCTCAAATCGACTGAATTTTAACAAACACTTCAGGTATCCCAAATCTCGCTGGGCTAAGCTCGAATGTCATCCCAGTGTATTAAAACGATGAAAGTGCATCGTAAACTTTCCCGCACAACTTAACTATTAGATTGATGCATAAGTTTGTAGTATTTTTGTTTTCCGAGGCAAGAAAAGAGTTGTAGAAAGAATTTTTTTGACGTCTGTCAATGTCGTTTTAATGCCATTATATTGTTTTACTGAATACGTTTTAAATTTTAATTTTGTCAATTTGTTCGCTAAAGAAAATGGCGTATCAAGTACAAAAAAAGAACATTTGCGACATATTTATACATTTGTTTGAGTTTATCCGAGGAATTGAGGCATGAATTGAGTATTACTACTATGAATTGCTTCCAAAGAATGTAATCGTCACTTCAGAGATGTTTTGCCGACAACTCTGTCGTTCTGAAGCCGCAATTCAAGAAAAATAACCGGAAAGACGACGTCAAGTGATTTTTCAGCGTGTTCACAACCTCTTCACCCAGCTGTTATCTTGGTTGTCGAAGTATAAAGTAAAAAATTAACTATTATCCTATTTCACTATGAAACTACCCAAACTGTTTTAAATTTTATTTTAATTCAGTATACTATTTATACAAATAACGTGAAAAATTCTGTATACATATTTATGTTATTTTTTATACTATTTTTATAGTTTTACAATTTAATTTTCGGAATTATTTTTCTTCTACGTTTTGGCCGTAGATCGAATTAAAAATATTAGTTGCAGGCAGACTGATAATCCATTAAGGGGGGGTCACTGAAATATTTTTTCCAAAACTATTTTTTTAATTGGTATATTTTCCCCACAATCAGCAGAAAAGTAAATGCATCAATTAGAAAGATATACATGCACATGGAATCCTGGTACCGACACCTAAAGTATGGAAGTGAGGCCTGGAGCTGGCAAAACAGGAACGAAAGTGGACTGAATGTAGTGGAAATGAGATCGCTTAGGCGTATGTGTGGCAGATCCATTTATGATCCAGAATGTAAAGCTGATCTTAGTATGGCGAGTAAGATTACGAAAGGATCACTCAGGTGGTTTGGTCATATGGAACGGATGAATGAGGAGAGAATGGTAAGGAAAATATATGATTGAATATGATATGAAGTGTTGATGGCACCAGAAATAGAGTACATCCGCGGAAGACTTGGCACGACCAGGTAAACCAGATACTGGAAGATGGTCCTGTTAGTGGTCTCAATAATTGGCGAGCTTGTGTAAGAAGATGAATGAATGTGGATGAAGCGAGAACTGTGTGTCAGAACAGAAGAGTGTGGCGCTCTATCCTCTCTGCCTACCCCCGCGAAGAAACGGCGTGATGGTAAGTTAGTTAGTCAGTTACATACAGATAAACTCAAATTATCGAGAAAATATTTAATCTCCCACGGGGATTTGAACCAGTGATAAAAAGGTGATAGCTTTTAAATAAATGGAATGTAAAATGTATCAATTTGAAATAACTACAACATATAATTTCGAAAGTCTGTCGTCTATTTACGAGGCTGACGTAGTGTAATTGATCATCACACTTCCCCGAATAGGAAGAGATCCTGGTTCAAATCCCAGTACTAGCTAAAATATTTTCTCGATAAATTGAATTTATCTATATGTATATCTTTCTAATTGATACATTTAATTTATATTAAAATATTGCAATATTAAAAAATTACAACTTCACAAATAATAATGTGTTTTCTTTAAAATATTAAAATATAGCCTAGTTCAAATTTTACTGTAATATAAATATATCTGGTTTTTCTGTTATAATACAGTTTTAGTTAATAATGGGCAAAAAATTCTTAAGAGTATTTTTAATTGGCTAATATTGATTTGTAATATTTGAAATAATAATTATATTGTGTTAGACATTTGAAAAATTAATATAAAATAACTTGGTATATTACTACACAATTCTGCCCATACAAAGGAAGACTTTCTAAAACCGGTTAAGTAATAAAACCCAAGAGATTTTATTATTTTGTATTAATCACCTCATTAATTAATTTATTTTAATTATGCTTTTCAAAAAGCACCATTTTACAAATAAATATAATTTTTTAATTGGTATTAAATTGACCGAATGTTTGTTACCCGGTAAATTATTAAGATTACACCAGTGATTATTTAAATCTCAGGTCTTTAGAGGTTAAGATTAAAATAAGATCATCAATTCTGAGAATCAGGAAGAGATTTTCACCAAAGTATTGTCTACAGGCAAGGAACTGTCCTGTCCGGCCTGCCAGTCTAAATACTCTGCCGGGCCCGGCTTCCTGGAATCACTGCCCTCTAACTTGTACATTGACAACCTGCTGAAGCTGCTGGTGGCTCCCTCCAATATCAAGCTCGACAGGGCCATGTCCTTCTCCCCACCGAGCAAAATGACGCAGAAGCGGTGCTGCAAATGTCAGTCCATGATGGAACTACTGAACCAGAATTGCTGTGATCATTGCAAGCAGGTGAGCTGTCAAATTACTGGTCGACTGTGAAAGAAACCACATAGATACTTGTGACAAAAAGATTGTTAGCTGAAATTACATGTAGGTATGTACACTGTGATTGTGTCAATAATAATAATAATGCATAATTTGTATACCGCCATTTTTGTAAAAACTTTCACCTCAATAATTGGTAACTGAGACTTAACATTGATCGGTAACTAATATTCAACTGTCGGAGACTTACTTTCTAGTGTACCAGTCATTGCTTGAAGAATTATGTTAATCAGTTATCAACCATCATTACAATCAAACAAAATCACAGTCGCAATAACAATTAAAATAACAATTTTACCATCACTAGTACACTGTACTTACATTTTTACAGTTATTTATAGAGTATTATTAAAATGTCTTTTGACAAAATATGACTTTCGTTATTATTTATTATCAGTTGAATAATTATTATGGTTCTTTCTGTATCAAATTACACATAATATATACAGTTGATTCTGCTTAATTGGGACACATTGGGCCCAAACATTTTGTCCCAAATAGGCGGCTGTCTCTAATAAGCAAAGTTTAAGGTAAAAAAAAAATAATATGAAAATATTTTTAAACTTTATCAAATTATTGAAAAAAATATTGAATTACAGAAAAGTAATATATAATTATTGGGTATACATATAAATATAAAAAAATAAAATAATCAATAATGCTAAAAAAAAAATTTAACCAACAATAATAATAACAGAAACTTAAAAAAAAATAGTCATGAAAATAATGTAATACATTTAACAATAACAATAAAAAAAATATTTCTGCAAGAATTCATCAATTGTAGCCTGTCTTGTGTTTTTGTAGAATTGCAATTATACTAAATCAGCGCAGGCGTTCAGTGCGGATGTTGGACATTTATTAACATATTTATTTTATTTCAATATCCCAATTAAACAGAATGGTGTCCCAGATAACCAAAGTAAATTACTATTAGTTACTTTATTTGGTTTCTGTTCCTTGAGATTTGGCCCAAATAACCGGCTGTCTCGATAAACCGGTGGTCCTGAGTAATCTAATCTCATTGTCTCATGCAAAACTGTAAAGTACTAACCGGTGGACATCCCCATGGTTGGTACTATTTTACTACAGAAGTGCTCAACATATCTGCAATCTGGTACAAATGTAAATACAAAATAACTTTAGTACATAGTGATATGTGCTGTAATACATAGATGCATACAAGTATTATGTTTGACCTAAGAAAAAAACGTGCTTTGTATTATAATGATCGATATTGATTGACGGTCACTACTTTGTATGTATTTGGTTACCAAGTTAGCTTTAATTTATATAATTTTGACTATCATAAAATCTGTTTGGTTGCTTAATACCTGTTTACTTAGGATATATCCCTACATTTCTGCATTCTTCTTATTTTTCTTCCTCTCAGAATCTCAACACACAAAGCAGATCACTTTGTGACATGATGTGTTGTATGTAAACAAACAAAATAAAACAACCAGTTACAATAAACCTGTATTTAGAAGAAATTAATTTTGGTAATTGACTAAAATAATTTGGTGACCTCTGTACACAGCAAAATAATGCAGGGATAGCAGTCATCACCAGTGGTGTAATTACAAAAATTGGACCCCAATGCAGAATTGAAAAAGACCCCTCAAATAAGTATTCTATATAAGACATCTGAATATTATTAGTGCGTGGTTTATTCATTAAATAGTAAAAAGAAAATTAGTCTCTTGTCTCCTACACTTTCACAAAAAAAACTTATTTTACTAAGTATTTATGTGCACTTGCAATTTTAAAAATATTTGCTTTGTTCTAAGACAATTATCGTTTTATAGCGATGGTCTGGTCCTTAACCCTACACATTAGCGAATTATTGATACTGTATACATGAGTAACAATATTTAAAATTTTATAATTTCATTCCTTGCTGTGGTGGATTTTAGACATATCAGTCCATATTAATACTGGGAAAGGTATCGATAATTGCAAAAAATCAATGCCAAATGGATTGTAGGACAATAACTTTTTGGTCCCCTATCTAACGTAGACCCCAATGCACCATATTGGCTACATTAGTTTAGTTATGCCATTGGTCATCATACCACCCTCTGTTGATCCGGTATGGATGGTCAGAGACCCAAAGTCTACAAACCGTTTTAGTACTTGATGACTAATTAAGACCCAACATAGTCTGCGGCGACCCATTAGCTACATTCCCTCTGTAGTTGCAAAGAACATATTATGTCTTAGTAATCGTTCCTCTGGCATTCACAAAACATGTCCAAGCCAGTTAAAATGTTTCTATATAGAAGTACGGGTTCCATGCCGAGGGACTCCCTTATCATAGCACACAGTTTATTAATATTACTTTTTCTACTCCCCTAAGACATCTTGTTTCGGTAGTCCGGATTCTTGATCTTCGTGAGTATCTATATTTGGTGACTATATACAGTGGAATCTGGGTTTACGAACATAATTCGCTCTGTAAAACTGTTTGAAAACAGAGTTGTCCATAAACCAAAATAATTATTCCCTTAAGAATCAATGTAAAATGTATTAATCTGTTTAAAACCCCAAGAAAATGCCCCTTTATCATCTTTATTTACTACTTCTTGCTTGAAATCCTATAAAAGCAATAAAAAGTAATGGTTTCAATAGAAAAGGAATTAGAAATATATAACAAAAATAATGAAAACATCGGGTGCTTGAACTTCATTAGGTTTCTGTCTCACAAATAATCCTATCCAATGATATTTGTTTCTTCTTGCTTTTTATAATGTTGCGGAAATAAAACATGACATTATCATTAAATAGATTTATAACATAATTAGATCAAGTTTTATCAGGGTGATATCTTTCTACAAAACTTTGCACTTTACTCCACTTTGCACGCATTTCGTGGATCGAGGATCTAGGAACATCTTCCATTCGTTCATTAGTCTCTGAAAATAATATTTCTTCTGTTACCGTCTTTTGTTGCTGTTCCAGTTCTTCCATAGTGAGTTTTGAGACTAAACTGAAACTGAAGCACTTTTTCATCAGGATTTTTGTCCGTAAACAGAGTCGTTTATAACCCGAGGTTCCACTGTATTTAAATCAGCCCGACACAGCTTTAAAAACAATTGATTTGGTCTTGACACTTAACTTTAAAAGGAACTTAAAACCATTAACAGCTCTGATTCTCTTTCCTATTTCATTTTTCTGACTTCATTTCACTAGACAATTCTATTTCATATGTACGCTAATCATAAAAAAATACTTTGGTATCGTGCTAGGAGGAAAACAAAGCTTTCAATCCTGAAAGATCGCCACCATATAAAGGCCAGTGAAAGGGTGAATATCACTATTGTTATGTATATGTAAAATTACATATTATTAATAATGTCTGTTTTGATTTTACAGGTGTTCTGTGGAGTGTGCTGGTCAGCTCACATCACAGAACTTAAAACCCAGATTGGATCTCTTGTCCGACAACTAGAATCTGGATCCAAAAGACTTAATCTGAGGTTGACAGACTACAAGGTATTACAATATTATGATCATAATATAAATGAAAGATTGTATACTCAATTAAAGTGTAAGTTCATTAACAACAATGCTTTCAGGATAAGTACGAGTGGCTCGTCAATCAAATTAATTCTACCTCGACCAAGAAGATTGACGACATTCTGATGGAAAAAGAAAATTTGCTAACAGAAGCAGATAACATTTTACAAAAGGGGGAAATGTCAGCTGATGCTTTACAAAAACAATTAAAATCAACGAAAGATGATGTAAACAACTATGTATCAAATAGCTTTGATACTATCACAGATGATAATGAAAAGGTTACCACACATATAAATTATAATGTATCTATATATTTATAAAATTGAATGTCTATCTGGTCTTTACAATCCTATACCCTTTGATCAAACTAAACCAAATTTTGTTAAGTTGCACTCTAGGATACTGAGGAAAACATAGTCACCACACTCCCCCTTCCTGAGCATCTCACCTTCCCCCTACCTGGCTTGCACATATTATTACTCTATATGGCTTGTGCAAAAAAGGCACCTCCCCCTCCACACTACTTTAAATTATAACTAAATCTGAATATTAATAATAAGAAATTTTTATGAACCTGATATTGTTTGTGAAGATGTTTTTATTGTACTATGAATTTTATATATTTAATTCTAACATCATAAACCAAGCTACAAATTTAATTCTCATTATTGTTTATAAATATAATTTTCACGGTCATATAGATAGATGTCTTTTGATTTAAAAAATAATTAATAAAGATATTAATCAACTCTGGGAGAGATCTGATTTGATTTCCATTACATTTGAAAACTTTCAAACTAAATTTTGAAATTATCAGGTATCTGCGTTTATGAATTTCCATCGAATGGCAGTGGAGATCCTGGACGATGTGTCCCATTGGGGTGAAGCAAAATTTTCCTTCGATCAAGAAAACTTCAAAATCGAGGAGAACCTAGATACTCCAAACGACGCAGAAGCTGATGAGCCGGTAGCAGTGGAAGTTAGGGGCATACAAAATCCACTAGAAAATGTCGACAATCTCACTGCTTATTACAGGTTAGTTCATTATTCAATTGAACAACAGATAAAAAAAATATGTTCATTACTTGAACAGGTAGGTGATGATGAATCTGCGCGGCATTCATGTCTGATGTGATGAGTGGCTGATGTGATGAGTGGCTGATGTGATGAGTGGCTGATGTGATGAGTGGCTGAAGTGATGAGTGGCTGATGTGATGAGTGGCTGATGTGATTAGTGGCTGATGTGATGAGTGGCTGATGTGATGAGTGGCTGATGTGATTAATGGCTGATGTGATGAGTGGCTGGCACACACTCGAGAGAACTGCAGAGATAGAATGTCATTCCTGATATCTAAATAGTGATGTCTTAACAAGGAAAAAAGATGGCCTTCCTTTTTCAATAGTCAAAGCATCTTATTTTTAAATAAATATCAGATATCTCATAGAGACGAAGCTATTTTCATTATATTTAATGGAAAATATATAGAAGTATAGGGTAGTTACAGGGATTACAATGTCTTTGGCTGGCTTAAGTGATCACTTTATATAAATATAACATTCACCATTCTCACCCCATCAATCTCCACATCTATCAAATTTTTTGAAAGTTGTATATATGTTAATAAATATGTGAACTCGCTTCGAGTACCACTACACCATCGCCATCCATGGACCAAATTTGATAATTCATTTTTCCTTGAAACAGCATATACAATTATTTTGAAAATTATTTAAAGCAATATACTTTGTCTGTAAAATGTTTTTAACACATTATACTAGAACATGCCTGAAAAATCAATATTTTTCAATTTTTTATATATTTTTCTTCTTTTGACCGGTATATTATTTTAGCAATATTTGAATATGTCCAAGAACACACAATTACTGGATTTTTACCTACAAAGGCACTCTTATTTTTAATGTACAAGGTATGGATAAAAAGTTTGTGCACTGAGCCACCAAAATTCTAATTTTAATTATTCCAACATGGCAACATGATTACCCTTAAAGTATTCACATAAAATGCACCATTAACTAATTGACCCTGTGGAACAAATTGATGGTGGACGACGCATTGAATATCAAAAAAAAAACATTGAACAACGAGGCTCACTTCTCCGCTTCTACTCTTCATTCTGCCTTTTTGTTTACGGATCTTACTCGTAGATCCAAGATCCATCTTTATTTATCATTCTTAGCACAAAATTCATCTGCTTTTGCCAAGTTTCAACACCGATCTTGCTCCATTTCGACCATGCAATATAATTTGTATACAAATACTGCCATCGATTGCCACTAAACTTCCCAAACCACGATAAAAGCGTAGTGATGCCCCCTCGACAGAAAACACACTTTGTGTGTATTAGGTTATATTTACAATATTAACAATTACAGTAAAAACTCTGTTAATTCGTAACTCCCGGGACCGAAATTAAAAAAAAAAAAACTGATTTATGATTTATTAATAATGAGAAAATTTTTTAAAGGCAACATGAAATAAAAAAAAATTAAAACGCGTTAGTTCACTGCGTCCGCAATTTTGTGCGCGCCGCCGCTGTTGACATTGCGATTGGCATACTGAAACATGAAGACTCTCTATTTGGTGGCGCGGCGATTCACCACTTGCTTGATCAGTCACTTAATGCAACAAAATCATACACATTAATTTGATTGACGGTCAAACTCACTTTTTCTATCAGAATTATAATATTTAAAATGTGCATGAAAAATAATTTAAAACTTTTAAATTTTCATGTCTCGCTGGCCTTGTTGGTTGAAGCTTATTATTTTCCCATGATTTTTTATGTTCGAACCCAGAAAGGTATTCGGGATTCGATTTTTTCAACCAATTTTATCTTTGATATCAATTTTTTGTCAGTTTTCAAAATAAGCTCCATTTTTCCAAATGGTCGAAGATTTACAGAATTACACGATGTTGGTGCCATTTTAGAGAACGAAAAGTAAAAGAAAAAATATATCAAGGTATTTAAATATAAAAGATTGTTTCTTTATTACCTACATACGCAAATCGCAACATTTCATAAACATAGAAACTTAAGTGATTCAATGAAAACATTATTTTAATAACAACAAATTTTATAAAAGCCCTATGGAATTTGATGTACATATGACAAAACTCAGTTCGGCACCTCTCGTGCCAGCGCGCCATTGTTACAATAAGGAATGGCGTCGTGATTGGCTGGCAGGTGAAGTTCACGAAGAGACAAAGGTCAAATACGTAGTCGCATGAGTAGGGATTTAAAAACATTTGCGCATATATATATATATGCGAATTATGTGAACAAATTATTTACTTTGGGTGTCAAAAATGCATACGAACTGTGAGTAATCAGATTTTGCAAATTATCGGTAGAAATTAGTATGAAATATTATTTTCACATTTCATAATAATTTTTCAACAACAATAACATGTCACATGGTACCCCAAAATATACACATAAATTTAAACAAATCGAAATATGTATGTATTTTTTTAAATCGATTCATGGAATCATAATCTTTTTATAGAGTGGATTAAGGGTACATATACTAGGAATCTGCCCCCGATCTTAACTACATTATCAGATGGTTTATCCTCATTGTATTATAATTGCATTTCTTTTTTCTTTTGTTGACATTTATATATGCTTTACTCTTGAAAGCATTTCATCTGTATTCAATTGTTTGAATGTTAGATCGCGTCAATTTAACCCAAGGATGGTTTGGAAAAAATGCCAGAGGCCGGCAGGAGTGGGCGTGGCTCCATGGGCTGGTCAAGAGAACCTCTACATCTGTACTACAGATTCTCATCAAATTTTCGTTCTTGACAAGGCGAAAGGGAAGGTGATACAGAGAATAGTGGACACAAAGATACTCTGCCCCCACAGCATAGCATTCTCCTTGCTGAGGGAGGAAATATATGTGACAGGTAATTTTGCCGCACCTGTCAAGTACCATTCTTATTTTGCTATAATTTATAAGATGTTATTTCTAAAATATATTAAAAAATGAATCATCTAATCTACAAGAAGATCAATCAAGTTTCTCAATGCCAGCTGATGAAATCCAAAACTGTTGACTCTTGGTATTGAAACTTTTGTTTAATTTCACTTGTCTGTAAAAATACATGTTTAAATTCCAAGAAATTGATTTTTTTGTATTTTACTAAATGTAAACTCCATTTTAAAAATTGTCCTCGAGAATAAAATAAACATTGTTTAAAATTAAAAATATCCCCAAGAAATAAAAAATATTATTTAAAATAAATAAGACGAATTCATCCTGTTTGTTTTGAATACCATAGAACTATGTTCTAAAATTGCAACTTCACGATAAAATGTGTTTTTATTTAAAAATATATAATTTTATTATTATTTGCAGATAAGTGGAACCACTGTGTACATGTTCTATCTAAAGATGGTGAATATTTGAGAGCAATCGGAGTAAAAGGAAATAAGGACGGTGCATTCAGATCACCAGAAGGTATTTCTGTGGATACAACAGAAAATTTCATCTATGTTTGCGATACAGGAAATGACAGGGTTCAGGTATGACGATTACCACAATTTTTTTTTTTTTTTTTTTTCAAATATTTTACATAGAAACTTTGTCTACAACTATCACTATCAAAAATCAATCAATTCAAATATAATGATTTTCATATAACAACCGCATCTAAGTGAATACATACTGAATCCGCTCAGGAAGCAGACGTTCTTAAGGGGATCACTACCGATAAAAATGAAAAAAAAAATCTTTTTTTTCATTTTATTATTTTAGACTTTTTTTGTACAAGAAAATTCAATCCGCACATTTCAATGATAAGTAGAATTGCTTGAAATTTTAGTACAAAGTAGCCAAGGTATGAGCTATCATCGTAGCGGTGAGATAGTCCGCTGAGGCTCGGCTGCCCTCCTCGTGCTGCATCCCACCCATATCTAACTTTTTATAAATGATACATGTTTTTACTATATACATTAAAAATAAATTTATTTATAAAAATACCTTTATATAAGTTTATAACATGAATAGGTATTATTTATTATGTAATGAATAATGAAATTTTGAAACCCAAACACAAAATAAACAAAGATTTGTCAGATCAGTCAGTGTTACCACAAATTTTGTGATATCAATAAAAAAACCATCAGGATTAAACTCTGAAAAACAAGAATAAAAGTGAAAAAAAAGCGTTCAAAGTGGAACTTTTTAGTTTTTCGGCTCTCCCGAAAAGTTTACTTTTTTCTACATTAGTCTATTATATTGGAAACCATAAAAGATATTAAGGTATTCTTTTTTTTAAATGTCCATGGCATCAATGACTGCATTTCTGACTAAAGAAATGTCAAACGAATTAGCTGTTCAATTACCACATTTTTTCAGAGAAAAAAATGACAAAATTTGAAAGCTGGTACAGCTTTTATTTTAATTTATTTTTTAAATCGTTAGTTACATTAACTTATTTAATACTAAATCCGAAGTGTGCAAAATTTCACTGAAATCAGATTAGCGGTTGCTGAGAAAATGGGTCTTACTTTTCAATGTAAACGGTCCTCGGTAGTGACCCCCTTAAACTATAGGGATTATCTATAGGAGATTAATATAAGACAATATTTGAGTAATTTACTATAAATAAACATAAAATTATATTTTTCTCAGGTCTTCAACATCGACAGTGGTGCATTTGTCAGACACGTAGGAATAGTCAATCGAAACCAAAATTCCAATTCAGTTAGATACACTCAGCTCAATGCACCCACGGGTGTCGCTGTGCTGCCAGACAAAGTCATCATCATGGACAGTGGGAATCGAAAAATAAAAATATACTCCTTGGAGGGAGAGAAACTTCAAGAGTTTGGTTCTGTAGGCAGCCGCAAAGGACAATTCAGATACCCCGAAGTCGTAGCGGTCGATCCTCTGGGTTTCATACTTGTCGGTGATTCCGGCAATGCTAGGATCCAAATTTTCAAGCCAAATGGACAACTTGTGCGAGTCTTCGGAAGCAAGGGGCAAGATGTCGGCCAGTTTGGATGGATTTCTGGAATTCATATCACCCCACAGTTGGAAATAATTATCAGCGACCCTAGGAATCATCAAGTTTGCATTTTATAGGCCAGATTCTTGTTGACATAATAAATAATTGTAATTTATTTTTTAGGGAGTGTATTTTATTAATTTAGTCATTAAAATAAAAAACATTATTTTTTAAAAATCATTTATTGCAAAATATAACTGGAAATTACAATAAATTGGGTAAAAGTTGACCACCTCAAGTCTACCTTATTATTGCACCCCTCTTCAGCGTCACATGTTAAAGTTATATTTTAGTAATTCATTTTTAATAAGGATCATCCAGTTTTAAAACCTCTTATTTGCACAATATATTATTTTTTATTTATTATCTTTGTTTTATTAACCACTGAATTGAGTTTAAATACATCTACCAGTTTCGAAAAATACCATTTTCTTCTTCAGGATGTCATAACTAACTAAAAACATATATTATTGTTTTTCACCAGAATATATTTTAAAAAAAACAATTATTTAAAAAATAAATTTAGTTCCTAACTCCACATATTTTTATTTTATTTTTACTTTTTTATACATATTTGTAATTCTCTTTTTATTCCAAATAACACCACAACAGCACGAAAAAAAAAACTGGCTACTTTAACACAGACTTCAGTCTAGCAAAGTAGCCAGGACAACACTGTATATATCAGAGGTGAAGTATACTCCATCCCACACAATAAACTATGAGTATTAATTGTATCTTGTATTATAATATATTCACCTCTGTTAGAACAAAAATATGTATGTCATCTAATAAATAAATAAATGATAAATTTAGAAAACTTTTTTAACACTCGTTTTGTGTTTAATACGCTACCTTTTAAAAACAAATAAATACAATGCACACCCCAGTTGTAAGCAGATCAATTATACAAATGTAATGTTTGTATGTTTATAGGTGTAAGATGTTGACCACAGGTCTCAAGTCTGAATATCTTGACGTTGCATTTAAATGCCAACTGATGGCATCACCTCTAAAAAGTGAGTAGAATAATAATTCACAATATAATTAATTAATTTTCTAGTGTATGCACACTTGCATAATGTAAAAAAATATAAATATTAGATATCGATAATGCTTTTATTTATATCATTTATAATATATACCCTTTCTTTGTTCACAGATAAATCAAAATGCAAAATGAATTCAACCACCCCAAATGAACAAATAGACAATACACAAGAACTGCATGTTGTAATTTTAGTCAGACGTCAAGCTGAGAGATTTGGCCCAACTAGATTTAAAATTAGCCAAAGAAAAAAATAATATGTAATTAACTTAATAATTCACTTTTTTAATTTTATAAACATTAACAATTTCTCTGTTTTTAAATATTTACTGTCTCGCTGTTTTTAGCTAATGTGGTTTCATCCCCTTTCATTTTAACGGCATTAACATAAACCGTTTTTCTATGTACTAAAATAATAATGTGTAGTTATGTCGTATGGCTTTACAGTTTCTAATTATTCTTTAATCTCGGAAATGAATGACGTACAGAGCGATGAAGATCTTTAATGAAATGCCAGATGCAAATACTTCATAGATTCAAAATGAAACTAAACCAATATGTGTAAGATAAGTTTGATCTTATTTATATTAGAACATACATATATATATTTACATTTGTACGCACAATATTAAGAATAAATAAATGAAATGCTATACCGGTTTAATAACTGGGAAAAATAGCCATTTATTAAATCTTGTCTTATATTATTTCCATCCTGTGCAGGTTCAGGTCACAAAGTCTGGTGGGTCAGTAACATTATGCAGCACTGCTGTGGCTATAATGACTGCTTCCACTCTTTCAATACTCAGCCTGAGTTTCATACCTATTGTGGGGAAACGCCTTTTCCACACCCCAAATGTTCTTTCTAGAACATTCCTAGTCCTGGTTTGGCTCTCGTTGTATAGTTTTTCAGCCACAGATACTGGATTTATAAATGGAGTAAGTAAGTATGGTTTTAGTAGATAACCACGGTCACTAATGAGATGTTTCTCATTAAAAATACCATCATCTAGTCGCCCTTTTAATCTAGAATGACTGTAAATAGTACTGTCATGTGTTGAGCCTGGCCACCTTGCAAAAACATTTGTGTATATCATTGGAGTATCTATTACTGCCTGCACATTAATGGAGAAGTAATCCTTCCTAATATTCCGCATTATTTCCTCCTGGAGATAGGATTCCCACATGAGTGCAATCTATTGCACCAATCGTGTTTGGAAATTTTTAAATGTAGAATTGATTCAGATTCAGGTAAACATAAATTGTGATCTGAGAGCGGCTATTGCTCTGCTCACTTTGTTCACAATCCGTAAAACAGTGCTCTTAAACACCAGATATATCACCCGTGTATGTTTGCAATGATCCTGTGGCATAAAAATGCAAAGTTATCAAAACCTGGTTCGCAGGACTACCTGCGTGATTTCTAATCTTTATCAAAAATATTATTGTATACCTATGAAGTAGATAACTTTAGATGACATTATATTATCTGAAATAAGCAAGGCCAGTTGCCTAATCATACTTTTGGACAGGCGGAATCTTGCAATAAAATCTATTTCTTCCTATATAAAATGATCAGTTTGTGGCCCAAAAGATTTGCTCTTCTTGTTAAGGATGTATTGAACAATTACTTGATCGTCAGAAGAATCGTATTAGTGCTATTTGACACAATAATGGCACCTTATCGTCCACGTCTATCACCAGGTCCTAAAAATTTTTTCGAATCACGTTGAAATGTTTGTGTGCACGCCTTCCTTTAAAATTCAGACTGTAATTACATCTTTTGCATGCGTAATTTGCCAACACGTGCGTCCTGTTGTGAATCCAATTCAGTAACTCTTCATTATTCTCCAAATCAATTCTCCTTTATACGAATCCTTCATATTTCAATATCAGTTGCATCTAAAACGATAAAGAAAACACAGATTAATTTCAAAATAGTTTATTATAAAAATTCACATGTATACAGATCATTCAATACAGTACTTCTTCCAAAACGCTTCCCATGTAAATGTGCTTAACACTATCTTATTTTCTAATAAGTAATAAAAATTAAATTGGATGGTTCTGGTCGCCACGGCTTCCGCTGCGCAAGGAACGACCACGTACATTTCGATTGGATAATTAGACGCAGTGTACATGACGCAATCCTCGACGTCTTGTTTATCCGTGTTTGACGTCGGTCAACATCGGCGATCTGGCCGCCGAGAGTTTCCATTGTTCAAATTGGTTTTGTGTCATTTTACACTCGTCCATGAATACGGCGTATGTGTGAATCAGACAGGAAAAATTAAAAGTAGAATTACTATGCAGATCTATCAATCGGGAAAAATTATATTGATACTTTACCAGCGATTCCATTACTGACGTCTTTCCCGTGTTTGGTAATCCGTAAAAATATAAATTGTTATTCTTACCGGTCTCTTGGTAATAATGAGCCTTAGTATCGTTAGCAAATTTTGTTTTTATCCAACACGTCTTTTAAATTTTTTATCGATAATATGACGATTTCCGGATTATCTATGTCCTCGTTCTGCAGCTTGTCGAAGCGCTTTGTTCTTTCGTATCTCTGAATTTTTTTTTCTTGAAATACCAGTATTCTTGTGAAGATGATTGCAGTACGGAGGCAATCTGACGCTCTTGGTCCGAAGAAAAAGTTAATCCCCTCAGCTTCCCCGCATAGTACTCTCCGTGCCCGGGTTTCATTAAAAGCCCGTTTTTCAAAAAGTAAGATGATAAGTTTTTTATTCTGATTATCAACTTTTCCAAACGTGCCTTGTTCAAGCTGGTGACCTCCACGTCGTTTTCAAACAAGGATATTGTTAGAGGATCGAATTCCCTTATTCACCGACACTTGCATTCCCTTCATCAGCTGCATGCACCATTCCATCGTTCCGAATTCCAGATGCATCGCCTTCCAAGGTAGATATAACATCTCCCTTTTTCCCTTGGATCTCCCCCGTCCATTCACATCTGATGAAAGATGCACTAAGCAGCCTCATAATCTCCTCCGCCAAAAATGTCTTGTACCACTTGGCGACCATCACCGGAATAAAAATACATGTGTAGGCAAGACAGACACCTAACCGATTCACATATATAGGGGCTGGCACGAATAGTTCTTCTAGTTATTGAATTATGTCCCCACTGCTTAGACTTAGATGGGTATACAAAGTGCCAGTGCGGTTTCTTCGTTCCGAAATGGTACACAGCACATCGCTAAGGGCTCTTGTTAGTCCCGCTGTAATTTTTTGGTTCTCTCCTGAATTCTCCGACTTGTTCCATTTCATTAATTTTTGGATTAATTGCTTCTCGTCTGCTGCCAACTGTTCCTCCTCCGACTCCATAATATTTTTCAATTCCCTTTCCGAAATCGACGCGTGCTCCGCCTTCTCCGAACCAGACTCGTTGGACTCCGTAGTGATTGCAAAAGTACTTCTTTCCGATTTCATCACCAGCACCAGCGCTGGAGAAGAGGAGAATAAACCGAGGGTCGAGTCTGGCAGAACTGCGCTCAGAACCTTCAATTGGGTTGTATGGTCGGTGCTGAGGTACAGTACGTCACTTCAAAGACTAGTAGTAGTACATAAGATGAATTCACCCAACCTAACCTACTCTAATCTAAAATACCAGGAAATTGAAGTTGAGCGATGAAAAATATCATTATCATCATTTGTTGTCGCGATAACAGACTGTCATTGTCAGTGTAAACGGTGTCTCATATAATTGTGTTCACGGCACGCCAATAACGCATCAAAACGTCACATCCAGGGTTCCGGTTTGACTGGATAATTCGGCATCGCCTGGTTGTCGTTCAACTTCAAGCCAGAACTTCATCACCCTACGCCGGCACCACATCTCGCAAGTAGCTGTCCACACTTCACGCCCAGGGTCCAGGCTCATCACATTCCCCACTCGGTCTACACTCGGGAGGTGTCTCCTTGAGAGGTAATCCCTTACGCGAGGGACCATCATCATTTTTAATCAGACTAGCTTCAATTTGGATTTGGCTACTTTAGGCTGGCACGATGGACAAATATTATCAGGTTTAATGTTGATTTAATTATTTTTATATTTGCCTTATTGTTAAATAATCAGATTGAATATCCATTTTCAACTTTTACGTAAGATCATAAAATGCAATCCTAACGATAAATAATAAGCTTTCTTGTATTCAATCTAATAATTCTTTTATTTGATAACTATTTGACCTGTCGGTGGCGAAGCTTTTAGAATAATAACTTTATCTCCGGGAAAAGGTGTGTTTATGGTGGAATCAACATTTTTAAGATTTTCCTTCGTAACATTTTTATAATAATTATTCTATCAATATAATAGTAAGGCTGCAATGTCATTCATGTTTCTGCTTATAATAGTTGTAATAATATTAATATATGTGGCTGACTCGTCTTATCTAAGTACTTAGTCTAATCTAAGTACTTAGTAAATTAAAACATGTTTTCTCATCACAGAATGTAAGAAACCGCTATTCCGAATAGCTTATAAGGTGGGTCTATTGTACAAATAAATGTAAAGTTGTGTTGTATATAGCCTTATATATTTTGATACTATGATTAGTCAAATAAGATATATTTTCATCATAGGATAGTGTTAATTATGGAAGAAAAATGCAAATGTGTGTCAACGTTAGTTCTAAGATTATTGAAAGTGCGCTAGCGGAGAGTGATGGTCTGAGACGGGCCATAAATTTTAGGCCTACATGTCATCACAGTAGCCGGACCACAGGCGACTGAGAACACGACGGGAGGCATGGGAGAGTGGAAACCGGAAGTAAAGATCGAGCAATCGAAACCGGGGGAAGTCAGACAGAACAAGTCGAGATGAATTGAACCAGTTGAGATAAATTGGGAGAATAGTGGACATCTGGAAGTGAAATCGGAAGTACAATGTAGGACGAAAGGGAAGTCGAAACCAAAGGAAGCCGAGAGGAGTCGAATGAGTCAAAATCAGAAGAGAATCGAAGTTGATGAGATGAAGAATCAGTTGAACTGAAGGCAGTCGAACGAGTTGAAGTCAGTAGTTGAGGCCAGTTGGTGAACAGCCAAATCGGATGCAGCCGAAATCAGTCGGATTCAAATGAGAGTTAGGGAGACGAAGCACCAGTTGGACCCAGAAGTTCAAACCGATTGAAAACCACCATGGTGGAGAGTCAGCCGAGGAGTAGATAAAGTGAACTTCCGGAACGTCCCAGGCTGGATATTCCCCAGCAGCGCATGAAGAATTAATTAAGGTAGATTTTAAAATTGATTTAAGATTATAATTAAGTAAACCATAAGATAAATTAAGAACTGTACCTGTTTTTTTTTAGCCAATGTATAATAAATTGTAAATATGTATAATAGTCGTATATTCATTTACATCCCCGCCACCTTATCAGTGACCAACGCTGCAATAATATACTGATTGCGTAAAGATATAAGGGCAACTTCATAATATAATAACATGCCCAAAATCAGGAATAAGTTCATTTTATTATCAATGAAAAATAAATATATACAACATAACTGCATTTTACACTTTGTAAATGAAAACAACTTCTGCAAGAACCAGCAATGAATTTGGAAGTCCTTTAAAAATTATTTCAGACCGCATAGTGGAAGAATGGAAGGAATGGAAGGAGCCCTGTTCCAATTCCAGACCCTGAAATGGGTCAACCTGGTGCACACCGTAACAAATGATCGACAATCTTTCAGGTCGCCGAATGATCAGTGCGAGTCATGTTCCGTAAAGATCGCAGACCGATGAACATATGTATTTACGTGAAAAAATAATGCTTTTCATTTGCCTCGAGAGCGATCAAAAAGAACATGATCCGAACAAAAGGCATGATTTCGCAACTGCCTGTGGAAACTCACCCAGCTACAAAAATTCAAGGAGTGAAATCATGCTGTTGTATATATATAAATATATATATATATTTTTTTTTTTTTTTCGTATCTCACCAGCATTAAGAATAATAATCCTCCCCGAATGAATGTTAAAAAATAAAATAAAGTATTCATTTAACTCTTCAAGGCACATACCTAGTGTTGGCAAATAGATATACATTTATCCCATTTCTGAAGTGACTTCCTGCCAAGTGCACATACCTTAGAAATCTATCTCTAATTCTATTTTTAAAATAATATTTTACTGACAAAATTCATTTAATAAATTCAAGTCTCTCCTACATTCTAAATCTTTGATGTCATAACAACATGTGGCTGGAAATGGCAAGGATCTCTATCTCCAAAATTGATTTTAATAATGAACATTTTTTACAATTTGCATGCATTGGCAAAAATTATTTATCTCTTAAAATTGAGGAAACTGTGGGGTGATGGGGCGCATCAAAAGCTAACAGGGACGTACCAAATGTGAACAGAAAGTCACAGATTGCCACGGGTGCAATAATGATAGCATAACAAAAGTAACGAAAAGAAAATCGTGTCAGATTCTACCACAATAGAATGTTGGCTACGGATATGGGCCCGTGATCATATACATCCGCACCAAGATTAATAGCAAGAAAGCCATGGATCAGCTTATAAATTAATAATCTCTGTTAAATATGACCCGGTAAATCATGCTTATATTCAACAGAGTATGAAGAAGAAATTCTCTCTTACTTTGAAGAAGATCCAACAATATCCACAAACATATTGGCTGACCGTTTAGGCATATCACAGTGAAAACTGTGGTTTACAGTGCACTCTAATAGACTTTATCCATACCATTACACGCCGGTACAAGTTGTCGAAGAAGGCGATCCAGTGCGAAGAGTAGATTTCGATAATCGAAGTTCGACCAAGATGATATTACCGACTACCATAATATTCACATTTGGGCTCCGAAAACTGATAGAAACCCCAGGAAAATAAAACAAACTGGGTCCCAGAGAATATGTGAATCCCTGAATGTGTGGATGAGCATCGTTGATAACAATTTGATTGGGCCAGACTTTCTACCAAACAATTTAAACGCCGAAGTGTACAAACATTTCTTGCGAAAGGGGTGAATTTGTTAATAGAGGATGTCCCGCTGCACACGAGACAAAACATGATACAGTGGCGAGATTAACAATATCCAAATTGTTGGATTGACAGGGGAGGCCCAATTCCATGACCCGCAAAGTCTTCGGACTTAACACCGCTTAATTATTACATATGGGGACACACGAAGTCCTCAGTGTATGACAGTCCAAAGAGGCCCTATTGCCTCTCAAGCAGGCCTTAGGCAGTGGCAAACCATATCCGGGACCATAATGTCGAGGGTTACCAAGATCAAAATACAGCGAAAGTTGCAAGCCTGCATTGAAAATAGGGGTACTAACTTTGAGCAAGAGCAAGATTTGTAAAAACTAATAAATTATTGTTTTGAAGTAACTGTTTATAATTTTAATCTCAAAATTAACTCCACATACTTTATTTACAATTTGTGACTAGTCTTACTCTTATGGATTCCTTTTCGTAAGTAGATTTATCTTCAAACATCCTTACCTCATTGGATAGCCAGTAAAATAAGTAAGTTTTTAAAAAAAATTGTACACAGAAGTGCAAAATTGTAAAGTGTAAGATTTTTGAGATTCCGGAAAAAAAAATCTATTTTTATTATAACGTTGTAGACTTCAAATCTGCTACTCAGAAGTCTTAACAAATTGTACTGTTTTTATAGTTCATAATAATTTTTAATATTATTAAAAAAATTCAAAATATCTAGGAAACCGTTCACATTTGAACTAAATCGATTACTTACGATCCTTATTATTACGACTTTAAAGAAATGTATCGAATTACCAGTATGATTGTATAAGGACACGGTAAATATTTTAGAAGCAGTTCTCTGGAATAAATCTAACGTGTGACAACCTGAGTTTTTACTGACGGAGTACATCCTGAAAACTTAATACATAACCTTCACGCATCTCTCCACAAACATTATCAGTCAGTTAAAGTCATATGAAAATTGAAAAAACCAGTACCTGAAAAGATAAAGATAACAAAGAAATACAGTCTTTGTTCTGCACATAACATAACTGTATAAAATGAATTAAATATTATATTGCTGGTAGGACATGATAAATGAAACTACTCTTGTATAGAAATCTGAGGCTAATTAAACATAGGAACAAATGAACCAAAAAAAAAGTTTCATTTTAAACTGACTATTATAAAGCCCTCAATCTCTTGTTCTAGGCGTCACCCACTTGCCACGATCCAAATTGATAGTCCAGTCCTGCTGTGACACAATAATGGACAGAGTTCTGCTGCAGACGTCCAGCTGCCCATCTGTTTCTGCTCTGATAACAGGAATCTTCTTTTCAAAGTGTTTGTCCAGTTTTCAAAAATGGGCAGAACTTCGATGTCTGCATTCAACTACACCATCCCTAACAGACATCTCAGTTCTGCTCCGCGACAGACCTCTTCCGTTTGAGATGCTCAGCCAGCATATGCGCAGGACGTAAAGGGCGGGCAGAACGCCGGCACCAGAAGTCTAAGGCGCCGCCTGCCACCTGTCCCTCCCCCAACAAAGCGCGCTCGAGTCGATCCAGGCGGGAGGAAGCCATGGGATCTGGTTGTGAATTCTGGCTCAAATCCATTATATGACGAAAGCGACTGCGAAAAGTCTGAAAAGGATATTGCGACAATAAGCTTTTAAATGTCAAAAAATTGTAAATGCTTTTCATTATACAGTGGAAAAAGTTTAGTGCAAAAATCAGATAACATAAAAATACTTCAGTCCCTTGTTTTAACTTTAACTGATTTCTATTGATTTTACTTTACTTATTCTAATTTAATAATTTCATTTTCAATTGAATCTGAGCCAATAAAATAAAGTTGATATTACAAAAAAATCTGTGGCGGCTCGCGCGCATCATCCAGATGTTCCTCGCTCTGTCATCATCCCACGCGAACAAAACAAAAGCGTTCGAGGAAGGCCGGGCTACGTCGCCCGGCGGGCATGACACATATGCACTATGGATGTCCACCAACACATGCACCAGAGGAGACAGTTTGCGAAACAATCTGCGACCAGTACCCGAACCGATCGGACCGTGGATACACATCCCGATTCTCACCTTCCACTAACCGTGCATCGTTTTGCCATTGTCTTTCAAGTATTCTGTGTTGTTTCTCGTTCTCGGTGGCTTCTCCCCGATGAGAATAAACAAGTTTGGATAAGAATGGTTTTCACTTGAACACAACTAACCTTCCCACAGTGGTGACCGCGACGACAGTAAAAAACCGAATGTGAAAATTAAAGTGAACGTGCCCGCCAACTCACGCATCCCCTGTCGTATTGCAGAAGTGCCAAAGACGTTAACTGCAACAGGGGTATAGATGGACAATACATTTTACATCTTGTGTGTGTGAGTTCGCGCTTCAAACAATCGACACAACACCCTTTGCGATCGCATGTGTCACGGGTACACGTGCATCATAACAGGAATCCCAAACGACGCAACACGCGTTACGAGCAGACATGTCACAGCTACGCATGCATAACGCGAGTCGTAAAACAACGCATCACGCGTCGCGAGCGCACACATTTTTACCGATACGTAAGTGCAAAACGACGCAACACGTGTTGCTAGCACATGTTTAGCGGTACAGGAAGTCAAAATACCAATTCCCAGAATGACTCAACCGCCCAAAAACATCCTGATGTCTCAAGAGGTCAATCGCGTGGCGGTGCGCATCCTGACATTCTGCCCCAGCGACCCCGAGATGTGGTCAGCGATGGTGGAACGAAGCTTCACCGTGGCAGGGATTACGACAGACATAACAAAGTTTGGGTATGTCCTGGATTCCTCTAACGCCTTGGAGGTCAGAGACATAATTCTGAAAGCCCCAGAGACTGGAGCTTACGCACTTCTCAAGAGCAAACTGACGTGGGGGCTCAGCTCCACCCAAAATCTGAAGACGAGGAGGCTCTTGGAGCATGAGTAGCGTGGCGACGCAAACTGTCCCAGTTCTTCAGGCACCTTCGTGCACTCGCCAGAAGTGCAGTGTCTGACGAGGTGCTGAGGATGGGCCGCCTACCGCGAAGCATGCAGGTGGTCCTTGCCACCCAGCAAGATACCAGCCTGGACAAGGTGGCCAACCTCGCCGACGCCATCAATGATTACTCAGGCAGACCGTCTGTCAGCAAGTTGAATACTTCCACTGTGGAGCAAGCCTTGCCCGACAAGATGCAGCAGATGACGCTGTCGCTGCGCCAAGAGCTGGCCACGATGCGGCAGGAAATCTTGGCGCTACACGCCCAGTATCGTCAGTCCGGGAACACCGGCTCCCACTCCCGGAGCAACAACCTTAACAGACCGTGCTCCTGCAGCCAATCCAGGAGCTGGCAGCAGTATGACCACTGCTAGTACCATTGGCACTTTGGAGTCAATGCCAAAAAGTGTAAGGAGCCCTGAACCCTCAACCAGGGAAACGCTCGAGGCTCACACTGATGGCGACCAGCACCTCCAGCCCCAAGCATATAAGTTGCCTTTTTGTCACCGACTGGGTGACCCACACTCATTTCCTGGTGGACACGGGTGCCGACCTGTGTGTCTACCTGCAGAAGCTGGTTCGGGGATGCCCCAAAAAACAAGTGTATGAGCTGTCCGCAGCGAATGGAAGCACCATCGCCACCTACGGCAGCCTGACACTCAGGCTAGACTTGGGCCTTCGGTACTAGTTCACCTGGAACTTCGTGATTGCTGATGTCGCCAGACCTATCATCGGTGTGGATTTTCTAGCGAGGTATGAGCTACCGGTCGACGTACGGAATGGACGGTTACCAGACCAGGTGACGAACCTGACAGCAGCTGACAGACAATATACACATGAAATTGTCTCCATCAAAACTGTCGCCGGTACATCTCCATATCATATCCTCCTACAGAAGTTTCCGGATCTCACTCGGCCAGATGGCACAGTGAAGGAGACCCACCACACCACCACCCACCATATTAGGACAACTCCTAGTCCTCCACTCGCTGAACGAGGAGTTCGAGACAATGGTCCATCTCGGGATCGCTTGTCCTTCAGAGAGCTGCTGGACTTCAACGATACATATCACGCCCAAAAAGGAAAACCAGTGGCGACCGTGCGGCAACTACCGAAGCCTCAACGCTAGAACCATCCCGGACTGTTACGCTATGCGCCATATTCAGGACTATGCCAGCAGTCCACCAACATCTTCTCCAACATCGACCTGGTGCGGGTGTACAACCAAATAACAGTGGCACCAGAGGATATCTCAAAGACAGCGTTCTGTTGTTTTTTTAGTTATACCAATTTCATGTTTTTTTCGTAAAAATAAAATTCAGAAAAACCTAGTCTATGAATTTTGAATTTTGCCACCAATCATGCTGTTTCACCTAGGGCTTTTTCTGAGCAGCTAACAGGTTAAACAATCATTTATCTTGCAATGAAAATTGTAAAGAATATTAATATGTAAGACATATCGTCGGTTAAGAGCCAAAATGACTAAATTCAATTTCTTCATTCATAGAAATCAAAATTAAGTTTATTCTGCATACTTTCATTTTGCTTTTATATTCTTAGGATTAATGTTCCTTCTAAGTTTGAATCACGGTAAACGCAAAAAAATCTTTTGTTCAATTAAGGCTAATTGCTATTATTTATGCGCTGGGAGAAAATAAAAAAACATACCAGTATAAGGCTACTCGCATAAATAAATCAAGAGAGCTAATAGATATATAGTGTCACACAGAGACAAAGCTATTATTTATTTTACATGGGAAGGTAAGTATGGAAGTATTGGGAATTACTTGGCTTACAACCTGTCATCGGTTGGCTTAAGCGATCACTTTACACAATGTAATGTTTGCCAATTTTTACCCATGCTCGACTATCATACATATCAAATTTTTGGAAGTTGTATATATGTTATGTAGAAACCCTTCAATTATTTATTACCAACTACGCTGTCGCCATCTTCAGTATGAAAATTTGGTATTTATTCTCATGTAACAGTATAGATGTTGCTGAAGCTGAGACTCTTTTTAACCGAAGGATGAAGATATATTTTTAATGTGTATATATGAAATTCATCTAAATTATTAATATATATACTAGAATACATCTGAAAAGTCAATATTTTTCAATTTTTTAAACTTCTTATTTAGTATATTTCACAATATTTTGACCAACAATGATTTGGACATACTTTAAATGTTTAAATTTAACTAATAGCAACTATCAAGGAAACCTGCATAGTTCAGACACATTATCTGCAATGAAAAATATGACCTTTTATATTTCATTATGCAGAGGCATAGATAAAAAGAGATTATCTTGGCTGAACTTCAATATCCAAAATGTTAGTGATGTTATACATGAAAATTCAACATAGTGCAAAATGGTTGGCAACCTTCGATAAAAGGCGGCACATGAAAATATATTTTGTTGTGTGCACAATGATGCCAAATCGTGTGCACCCCACACACGCACATACCTTAGAGGGAACACTGATTAGGATTAAATATATCATCTTTTTTTTAGCTATTTATAAATACAATTTGAAATTTTCTTAGGAAACAGATAATTTATTTTATAATTACTATTCTATACTCTTTTGTAGTTAGCCAAAAATTTTAATAATCATAGAAAATCTAATGTATTCAAATTATCATTTATCCAAAGATAAGGAATGTTGAAAAGTACACAGCCATTTGGAAAAAATATCAATTAGCCACTTTCCACTCTTAACTGATATTTCAATATACTCATTCCCTTTTTTAACTGAATACAATTTTCAAGAAACTGATGGCAAATATTTATATTTAAATCTACAACTGTTTTAAAAATAACGATACATACGGATACCAGTGAGTTCCCCACATCTCCTTTAGGATCGAAGGAGGCCAGGTAACAACCAAAGTCGTAGTAGAACATTCCAAGCTTGTGAAGATCCACTGCGGAGGCATCAGCCTTTAAGATCTCTCTGTATGCTTCCTTGTAAACCTTGGGAATGTCTATAGCCACCAATGGTGGTTTCTTGGAACTCAACGCTTCAGCGAGCCAAAAAGGAAGCTCTATCGTCGTCCCCGCTGCCAGATTTTCATTGTCAGACGAAGGATCCAGAAATCCTATAAAAGTCACAATTTTTTAATTATATTTTTTTAAATTGCATTGCTAACTATAATGAAACTTATTTTCATTTATATTATTCTTTGGGCGTTATTATGAAGGGAAAAAATATTTATTTCCCATTTCGGTTCTCAAATATAATTTTTTATACTATAAGGGTAAAACCCAATTACGGCAGGCATACCACATGCTCAAAGAACAATCGTCGGCAGAGATGATGACCACACATACCATTGTTACTGCCGTTGAGGCTCTTATTCAGCAGAATTAACTATAGAATTGAATTATGTGTAGTATTATAATATTTCTGTTGCAGTGTTATTTATAGTAGTAATTCCACTGTATTATTATATATAATTCCATTTTATAACATTGTCTATGAATTTTTTGCATAAAAAATAATGAAAACCGATTAAAATAAGTATGTAAGTACGCAAGTAGGTAGGCTAAACTGCAGTTTTACCAGAACAATGATAGATGTTAAATGAAACAGAGAAGAGTCACATATTTATTTGGTAGCTTGATCGACTTCTGAACTGATTGATTCAATTATATTCAATTCAATACATATATTTATTTGAATTCTAAACAGTGACATAAAAACAAAATAAATAATTCTTTCGCTGTTTCATCTATCACGTGCTGTAAACAGAATAAATAACTTTCAGAAAGTCTTAGTTTGTTATTTTAACGTGATAAATAATTTACTTGGCATTCAACTTCACCCAAATAATCAAAGTTCCGATGACGCCGAAATAACAATATTGTGGCATGACCTTAAATAATTTTCAAAAAACTAAAATCATGATTTAAATTATAATCACCTACCCATCCTAGGAAGCTCGTTGGTGAATTTACAAGAAACTCGTTCATTGGTAGCCAAAACGTCTTCAATAGATAGGTAATGTGGAACAGAACTATTGCGTAGTGACATTCTTATTCGCACAATTTTTCAAATCTAAATCAAAAGATTCATAACTACGGCCATTCGCTTGTGCGACAAACACAACCTTTTTCTTGCAATTGAAATGAACGGCTTTTGGAGCATGTATACATACATGAAATAATAAAACACAGCAAATCAAAAAAATAAACGTAAGCGAAAAAGGCTAACGGAAAACGAAAGCAGTGTGTTTATGTATACCACTTATCTATGGCGAAAGCAACCGGCAAACAAGGATAAACCATAGATTCAGATACAGAGATGATTAGGGCACTACCAAAGCTATAATAGTATCGATACTTGGAAGTAATATAATTCTAGTTCGGGGTATGTTGTGGTCATAATTTTTCTTAGCAAATAAAATGATGTATTTATTTTTCGTAACTCATCTTTTTTAGATTTAATCGCGGTTTTAAAGTAATTTTTATACTACATTCTGTTTTTCTGATTATTTTTTGTAGTTTAAATTTTTTAACTTTTAAAATAGTTTCATTAAAGTGTAAATACTTTTTCTCTACATAATTATAACAGTTTATTTAAATAAAATATACGCGTACACCAAGATTGACAGCAAACTAACATGTTCTTAATTTTAAAAAATTAATTAATTACACTTTCAATTAAAAACAGAAACTTAATTATAAATTATTTGTTTCCTAGTTAACTTCCGGAGCTATATTTTGATAATGGATCCAAAGAACATATATATTATTTTACTTTATAGAACTTCTATTATATTAAAGGTATTATTTAACAACAATACAAAATTTGTAGAAAGGAATTCTGTACAAATTATTATATTCAACCTTGATAATACATAATAAATTGATCATAATATACAATAAAATAATTTTTAATCAATTAAAGAAACAAAACAATTAAAAAGAAAGATTACAAAAATAAACAAGAAAAAAGAACATCCGAAAAAATAATTAACAGATTATTCACTACAATCTGTTAATTAATAATAATTAACAAAAATTATGTTAATTAATAATAATTAACTCCATTTTTCATTCAATATTTTCCAATCTGCAAAACGGTTTTACGTCAAGGATTGGCCTTTATATAATAATTAATAATGTTTAATCAACAACAAAAAAATATTTTTAAATGAAATATACAATACAACATATATAAAGGAAACAAATAATTATATGAGAATGTGTTCTTTCACTTTATATTTTAGGGTGGTCACTGTGGTCTCTTTATTTTTCATGATGTTTAGTAAGTCTTTATTGATGTTATTACATATTTGTGTTACATCACATACACCGTACACTTCGTTCACGATCGGTACTCTCATGGTTCGATCCGACAATCTAGTAGAATAGCTATGGTGAAGGTCATTATTCATGTTTACATTATTTATCATCTCTTCTATAACTATGCTATATATGTTACTTTTTTGTCAACTGGTAAGATTTTGCATATTGTAAATAATTTATAATAATCACCTTTACACAAACAATTCGTTCTGTTATTTATAAGTTTTAAGAATCTTAATTGTAACTGTTTAATTTTATCTGTATATGTTTTAAGTTAGTCCATAGCTACTCACTCCATAACTGACAACCGAGTCGACCATCGCAAAGTACATGTGACCTGAGGGTATAAAACGCACATGGATCTTAGTTGCTTACACATATTATCAATATGCATCAAATGAATTAAATTAATCATCTAGAGAGATATGCAGAAAGATTTATGTATCGAAAAAATATTTAGTTGTGTTTTATTTTTCTTAATAATTAACAGATTGTACGTGGAATTCTGATCAGGTTATACTTTAATCAGAGTTTGAAAGTAAATACATACATATAATACATATTTGTGTATGTGTTTAGATCTGGTGCTCTTTTCCTCATTATTTATTTGTTAAAGTCTATATGTCAGTAAGTATATCTGTACATACGGCCATATTAGTTCAATATCATTATATAAATTGTTTAATGTCTTTAAAATACCCATTCCGCCGTACATGTTTGTGGTTAGGACGGTGGTTAAATGAAATAAATGTCGTTTGCCGTGTTGAGGTGTTTATTGTGATGGATATAACAATGAAGACAGATATAATTAAAGAATGAATGAAGATGTAGAAAGTGCACGTGTATTATGAAATGAAATGAAGCGAGTTGGCGATCTTGCTCGGCGCGCATGAGCCGGTAAGACCACCGTTGTGAAACGATGAAACTGGAGAGACTGCTTAGCGCTGAAATATCGAGTCAGGCTTGTAGCAGCAACCGGCAGCGCTGTCGCTAGCGTCGATGCCGACTGAGATGGCGGTGAATATAAATTTTGATCACTACACATGTATCAAATATTAAATTGGTTTAATACGAATATACATATATACGCCCATTAACGTATAATTTTTTTTAAATATTTTATGTACGCAATATCTCTGATTGTAGTCAAATCTCAAACTCCAAATTTTTGGTGCAAAATATCATCATAGACTTCCTGCGAAAAAATCCCCGTGAAGATGGAACTTTTATAAAAAGAAAGTTAAGAATGAATACTGAAATTTCACACTGTAGGAATGCATGTAGGTGAAAATGTATGCAAGTAATCTTGGAGTCTGTTTCTTTCTGAACAAATTGCTTTTAATACCACGTCAACGGGTCAAATAGGACCTAACCGCAGTAACTTTTTTTAATTTTTTTATTTAATGAAATAATATTTCGTTCGTTTAGTTTTAACGTTTGTTTTTTGATTTCCCGATAAAGCCTTTAATATCAACACGAAAAGGTAGTAATCTTCGACATGATTTTAACAGCACCCCAAAATATATAAATAAATGAGTAATGACATTTTTCAGAGAAAGGGCTTTTGGTGTAGACCAGTGTTTTATTTCATATTTTTAGATAAATTAGAACATTCAATAAAATGTTTCCTCCCCAAAGTATTCATGCTTATAGCTTATAAGAAAAGTATTTTAGTCTAAAATCATTTAAATATCAGATATCTTTTATGTAGAATATTTTGGGTCTTCAGCTTCACGTACCCGCGACAAAATACACACGTACTCGTACATAACCCAGAAGATAACCCAAAAAATTCTAACCAAAAGAAGATGAAAACTTTAGAACTTAATTATCCCAACGTGTTATACTGACCTGAGTAACTTATTTAATTTATATATAGTTTAATAATTATTTTTGTATAAATTATTTGGTTTTAAATTTCTCTTATATGAAGTTGTAAAATTCTGAAACAAATTCTATTTTTGAAATATTTCTGACAGTAAAAATAAAGTCGTTTGTTTTTTATTTGAAGAATGTCTTCTTCTTCCCGCGACTTATCCATTTATCGAACGTTGGCTATCATCACGTTATTTAATGCGACCTGGAAAAGCTCTACAGTAGACTGGCCAAACCATTACCTCAGGCTTTTCAGCAATGATTCTTCTTCTTCCAGGACCCCAATTTCCAGCAATTTTCCCTGCATTGAAGAGTGTACCTTTAGAATAGAAAGTTCATGTTTATACCTAATTCATATTTCAAAGGAAATTGCTACTTAACTCCGATATAATGTACCAGATTCCCTTCAAATTTGTCTATAAAATTAATACGTAATAGATAAGCTTTTATTTCTATGAGATGGAATGTCTTACAGACTTTCAGAAAGAAATTGAATCTATTATATATACACACTTTACTCATGCTAGTCAATTGTATATATTCGATTTCAATGTACAAATTTTAAATATTTATCTTGTTTTCTTTCTAAATTGGAGTATTACTTCGCGCTTCACCTGTTGATGTTCACATCAAGTTTAATGGTCCATCCAATGATTATGATAATTTTTAAACAAGTAAATAACATTCACGGATACTTCTAATCTGCTTTCGTCAAACTGGTGATGTAAGTAGAATAAGTGAAAAGCACGGAAAGCGGCGAGAGAGAGGGTGGGTCCCGTGTTCCGGGTCCCGGATCTCGGGTCCCGGGTCCCTCCTGCGGCGCTGGGAGGGAAATGAAATGTCGCGCCGACGCGCCGCGCGCGCGGGTGCAAGTCCCCCGCATCGAGCGGCCAGCCTCCACGGCGCGTGCGCCCTGCCTCGCCCAGGATATCTGCAAAACTCCACTCCTTGTTCGCACGGGAAAGTCAAATAGGATTGCCGAGTACAAAGAAACAAGTTATCTATGGGGTAGAATTAATGGTTAAATGTAGTAAGATGTCACTTTTCTACCAAAAAAATCGATATTCTCCTCTCCGTACGCAGATCGCGGAACGGGCCTGACGGATGTGCTCCCCACGACCCGAGTGCATCACCCGTCGCCGAAAAAATACATTTAATAAGTAAACGAAGCGCGCGATCTGACAATAGTTGCGAGAAAACAGTGCGCGAACCTGGAACGTCCGGATGTGTGATGTGTGACGCGGGTTCTCCCTGTGCGGTCATCGTGCATGGTCATCCGAGGCGGGATCGCTGCTTCCTCGCCAGTCCGCTGGTTCGGTGAAGGCCCGGGGCCGGTGGTGAGCGAGGGACCCGAGGTGCGGTGCGCGGGCACGGAGGGCCGAGGGGTGGCAGCCGCCATCATGGGGTGCGCCTCGTCAGCGGAGGAGCGGGCCGCCATGGCGCGGAGCAAGATGATCGAGAAGAACCTCAAGGAGGACGGGATCCAGGCCGCCAAGGACATCAAGCTGCTGCTGCTCGGTAAGCGGCCACTTGCATTCTTATCGCATTCTCATTCTCGCTGTTCGTCAACTCTCAGTAAAGAGGCGGCCGAAAGGTATTACCCGAATTATCCAAAAATTTTATCAGAATCGTCGGTAAGTTTGATTTTTTTCAAGCATTTCAAACAAAGAGGCGAACCAGTGAGCGCAGTGGTCACCACACCGCCATAGAACGTATCTACTATAATCTGTAGTATTGAGTAATTAAAGATGTCGAGTTCTATAAATGACCATTGCCTTTAAAACGATTGGCAAATCGCGTGAAAACGTGGGTCGCGTGATTTATAAATTTGACTCTTCTAACTCGACGGAAGAGCGTTTCTTGTTTGACGAGTTTTCGTGATTAGATTTGTACTTAGGATAAAAATAATAATATTTTTCAATTCCATAAATAGAGTCACCGGATAGTTTAGCGATAGCATTAGGTATAAATATAAATACGGGGTCCTTCAAGAGGAACTACCCAGCTTTATTTTAAAACGAGTTCAACTAAACGAACCACACATTTTTTTCGTTTTTCTAAAGATACTCAATGAAAACCAATCAGTCTATTTTTTATTTTTCTCTCAATAAAAATATTTTTGCTTTACCCCTGGACAGTGCTGGACCGAGCCATAAGCTTTCTATGTAGCCGCCCGGAGCTCTAGGCGGGAAGGGCGCCAAGACAAATTCAAAATACAATATTATTTGAAGATTGTTTCAATTCCACAATTAGCCGCATTCTTATATATTAGTAAAACTTTTTTTATTAGTGGTTAATAAATAACTTAGGTTTAAAAACTACTAATGTTTTCAGAATTTTCTGGGTTATTAGTTGTATTAAATAAATTTTGTTATAATATGAGAATAATTGCGTGAATTAATGAATATTCCATTTTTGAAAATGTTATTTGGTCCTCTAACTGGACCCGCTTATTATTTTTACTCTGGACTCGGCATTAAGCAGCGCTGAAACTTAACATGCGCAGTCCAACCGTCGCGTACTTAAGACAACATCGGTCAAAATGATGGGAATAGAAGGTTTACTACGGTAAGCGGTGACCACAATAAAGCCACGCAAATCCAGTGGCATCAAATCCGGATAACAAGGACATATGACATACATAGTTATATGTAATTATAACAAATATAGTAGGTAAATGCAACAAATTTTAACATTCAAATTATATTAAAAACATCAAAATTAATATAGCAATAACAACTATTTTTGGAAATACTTTCTTTTATCCGCCTTTAGAAAAATACGAATTTATTTCGGACAAAATAACAGGCGTAAAACAGCCTGGTATCTATTGTTAGGAAAGCGGATAAAACAGATTGCTGTCGTAACATTCGTCTCAAAACAAGTCGGTAAAATCGATCGCTACCAAAGTGGTTCTAAAACAGATTGCATGCAAAACAGTAATGTAAAAATACGCACTGAATAATGTTTGCCTACGCATTTATTAATTTTGGGTACACGGATCACGTGGTTGACAGTAAAGTGTATTAAAAACGTGTTTGACTTATCTAACCTAATGACCAAGTGGTCGGGGATTCGATCCTTCGCAAGAGACCATCACGTTACTCCAACTTTTCATAGCACAAGCTCTTTTATCTCTCTCTTCAGTGGCGTAACTAAAAAATTGTGATCCAAAGCAAAATGGAAAAGAGAGCCCCTTATACTATAATACCTATATACAGAATATAACAGACCTAGTCCACAATATTAATGGGTGGATACCTGACAAAGTTAATCAAGTATCTACCCATAAAATATTGTGGAGTAGGTCTGTTACATCTTGTATATATATTATAGTAAAGTATAAATACAATATGTATAATATATAAAGTGTATGAATTTTATTCATTAAAGAGTACGAAGAAAATTGGTCTCTTGTCTTCAATAATATTCAAATTGTCATCGATTTTTATTTAAAAAAAAAAAAAATATATATATATTTTATTTACGTACACGGAATACATGTCACATCAACATTCTTACTATTTTCAAACTATGCTAAACGCTTGTACTATGAAAATAGGACTAACTTGCTGGTGTCCTGGAACGAGGCGCGAACCCCCGATCACCAAACCAACGTCTTGACCACTACACCAACAAGCTACTACAATTTTTAATGACCTAGCAAAATGGCGTACTCATCTAATGCCAGCACTGACGTATTTTTAGGCGATTATATGCACTCGCAAGTGAAAAAAAAGTCCCCAATACATTGCACTAGCTGTACGACATTTATGTTAAAACTAACAGGTTTCAAAATATAAATAACTATTATTTTTATACATATTTACTTAATTTTGTTTTGAAACGTGCAGAGAATACCTGAAAGTTCGAACTCCAGACATAACGGTCGTACTTCAAAGTGAATGGTCGGGGATTCGAGCCTTGTTACGGGACACCATCAAGTAAGTCTTATTTTCATAGCACAAGCATCTAGCTTAGTTTTCAAATAGTAATAATATTGATGTGACACATGTTCCGTGTGCGCATCTCTATTTAAAAAAAAAAAACGAGACCAAAAAATATATATAGGGGAGCACTTTACTTACGCCACTGTTTTAGAGGTACAATTTCTTTAAAATAAAAAAAATATCACATGCTTAATAATGAGATAAAATAACTTAATTATTTTGAATCCATAACTGAAATATGCATTTCTATAAATACATATGAATGTTTGCCAAAACCTAATTGCAAAATATTAATATTATATTAATCTCACACTTTTGACAAAAATTAAATTCAATCGGACAATAAATATTGGCCTTAAGCACATTAATATTAATCCTAAATTTAAGTACCTATATAAGTATGTAAATTCCAATTGACCCCAATAAAGACGACGGGATGATGGCATCTGGATAAAACGTCCCACAGTATTCTTGTGAAATGTACACACCAACGTGCATACACTGGCAGAATCTATAATTAGTAATTAAATAGCTAATTCAAAGAAATATTTGTTTAGTTATAACTGTGTTTTAAATTACGCGCTTGTTTGTTCTAGCAGAAAAACGCTCGTCGAGTAAATAAGCGGTTTAAAGTTCAATTCTCGTCCCCGGGAGGCTTATTTTTCTTAGTTATGTCTATTTTTCATTGCAATAGGATTTAGTTTATGGTTGGAGAATTCAGAATAGTTACTATATTTATGTGATTAGTTTTATAATTGTCCACTTTCAGGGATAAATTTAAGAAGGAAAACGATATATTTGATTCTATTACAGTGGCCATGCTAGTTCATAACAAAATATACATGATTCATTCTGAAACAACTATGGTATCCGATTTCGTGCAATATAATTTCTTGAAATATAGCAGGCCCTGCATTTCATACATGTAAAACTATTGTGCATTTCTAGAAATTCTAGGAAATAAATATAAATTAAATAATCCATATGTTACGAGCGGACGATGTAATTGTGCAGAACTTGTTCTACGATATACAGCGTACCACCGTGTAATGGACATAATAGGTATACATATATTATATATGTACGTACGTAACTATGGTTAACTCCCAATCGCGTTCGAGTTGGTCTACCGACTATTGGTCCCCTGACAATTGATCCCTCGACAATTCGTCCCCGTCAATTGATCCCCCGGACAGTTGTTCCCTCTGCCGGTTGATCCCTTACACATTGATCTCCCCGGAAATTAATCACCCGGACAATTAATCCTCCAAAGTTTCTTCAAGTATTTATATTCGTAAATACCAGCATCCCTCAATATTATAAATATATTATATTTAAATAGGATGAGAGCAAACTCTCACAAACGCACACTTCCTCAAATAGAAAAAGATCCTAGTTCAACCGAAATATTTTTTCATAATTTTTTTCTGTATATCTTTCAAATTGATGTATTTAATTTGTATTAAAATACCACAGAACTATTGTCTGAAAAAACTGCAACTTCACAATAATAATAATAATAATGTGTTCTCCTTAAAAAATATTGTTCTTGTACGAAATTGCATACAATTCCAGATAATTAAGAATGTTTTCATATTTACAATAAATCGTTTTTATGTTAAAAATTACTGTTACGAATTGTGAAAAACCATTTTTAATTTATTCTATTAACATTTTAGTTCAGTTGTTAATTGTAATTTAATTTGCATTTTAATACAGTTAACTTACAATATAGTATAATAATTATAAAACCACATTTCGCTTTAATTAAATGATTTAATTTATTAATTTTACATTAATTCCATAACTGAAAAAAAATATATATATAGTAAGTAGGAAAATAAAACACAGGAGTGATTATTATACTTTTTATTTAAATAAAACAGAAGTTGCAAATATTATAAACATTGATTATTTTTACTCGATAAATGAGTCTGAAAATATGTCTTATATTATACTTATAATTTTAAATTTATATTTTCCTTAACGACTTGAATATATGAAAACATTCTTAATTATATGTCATTTCGTACGAGAGCAATATTTTTATAAACTTGCTTCCACTCTATTTAAATATAATATTGTATATTTATAACCTTCACGTATGCATTTAAGAATATAAATACGAAACTTTGGAGGATCAACTGTCCGGGGGATCAATGTGTAAGGGATCAACTGTCAGAGGGATGAACTGTTCGAGGGATCGATTAACGGGGACAAATTGTCGGGGGATTAATTATCGGGGGATCAATCGTCAGGGAATCGTTCGAGTCATGCTGTACATAATTTTTCATATATATCATATAAATATGTTACTTAATTGAATACTCTGATTATTGAGGCTTTGGTTTCTGTAAAATAAATCTATAAAAAAAATTACCCATATTATCTGAGCTATATTTTTACTCGTAATTATGGTTTAAGCAACAAAAAAATACAGCAAACGTTACTTTAATAATTTTTTATTACAACAGACTTGTTTAATCCAAATCTAAATAAAAAATTGTAAATACGAAATAAAACAAATATTATCTTAAAACAAACGCGAAGGACTACTAGGGAAGTTGAATAATTCGCAGCCTCGAAAAAGCACACTAGAGTATGGTTGAAAGATTTTTATTTATCAATATAACTCCTACAAGCTAAATATGTACATGTTTTCTAACGATGTTTCAACGCCGATACCTAGTTGTACAGAAGAATTTGTCAACATTTTCAAAATACTGCTCTACAGCCGCAACTATGACAGCGTCGCTCGAGTCAATTTTTTTGAAGTTTGGGAAGAGGCGGTAGTCTGACAGAGCCGTGTCAGATGAATAAGATGGATATCTCATGAAGTGGCATGCAACTCAATGCTTTTGCTAGCATTTTCTTCTTGATACCCAGTGTGGTACTGTCCATTTATTGTTTATTGCTGACAGCTGATAACTGACATGGCCGTCTTCAGAAACGATGAACCACTAAGAAAAAATACCTGAAAATATGTATTGTGTATAAGATCTAAGAATATTAAGTGGATATCACACGGTTTTATTAATTTAAAAATAAGAACAAAATTGGTCTGTCTCCTATAATATTACCATACACAGTGGCATAACTATGCCAATGCAGCTAATGTGGTGCATTGGGGCCCACGTTAGATGGGGGTCCAAAAAGATCGCGTCCTACAATCTATTGAAATATTATTTTTGTGAGTATCGATACCTTTTCCAGCGTCAATAGTAATCCATGGATAAAAATTGAATTATTAAATTTTGAAAATCGTTCCCCACGTGTATTGCAAAAACACGTGAAAACATTATCGCCAATACGTCAAATTAGAGACCAGTCCATCGCCATGAAGTGAAGTATTTTTTAAATTGCAAATCAAAGTGTAAATATTATATGACACAAAAGACTAATATTCTTCTAACATTTAATGGATAAACCACTTATCATCTCATATATCTTATATACGATACTTATTTAGCGGGCGCTTTTTCCATTCTGCATTAGAGCCCAATCTTTGTAGTTTCGCCAATAAAATAAATCATTTTCATTATTAAGGAAAACACATTCTTATTGTGAAGTTGTAATTATTCAGAACATAGGTCTGTGATATTTTGCGTCCCGGTGACGCAAAAACAATATTTTTCGACAAAATTGATTTTATATGTATATATTTATAATTAATACATTAATTTAGTATTTAAATCATTTTCAAATTTCAATCTTAAAATGATCCTAAAAGAATTAGTAAACTTTAAAAAATCCCTTATGATTGTTTTTCTACCCGCTTGTATTAAGATACACGGATGTAATGTAAAGATAATAAAATACTAAGAAAAATATATGGACCTACATTAGAAAATGTAACTTGAGAAACAATAGTAGAGGTCCATGACAAAGATAATCTCTCAAAGAGACAGATCTCTGAGAGTCAGTAAAGGTACGAAAGGTAAGGTACTTGATTAATATGTCATTCTAATCCGTAAGCGAAAGAAAATAGTTTAATCTGTGTTGAAAGAATGCCAAATGATACTACATCAAAGATGTTGACCAAATGGTTACCCTAGAGAAGAGATGGTCTGACCTAGTAGAAGAAGACTAGAGCAAGTTGGAAAAGTCCGGGAACTGGAAAAGTGTGACCAGGGGTAGATGTCATTGGGAGAAGTTGTGGAGGAGACCAAATCTCAAACTAAGACGTACCGCCATCGAAGAATAAAAATAATCTTTAAATCATAGTTGAATCGCTCAATCTCCGTCCCGCGGAATGGAATACGACTATTCTGATCTTAAGGTCAAGTAGATAAACGTGGTACAGGATGAGGTCGGTGAGGGGATAGTGGTTCCAGTCGAAGGATCAGTGAATTTTGGGGAACCGGAATTCGGAAGGACTGCTCGCCTTACCTTGCATATAACGTCTCCGCAAATCCCCGTGGTCGCCGCCGAAAATCACGCAATAAATGGCACGCAGATAAATAGATCTCCGCTTCCAACTAAAGACGGCGATGTCACAAATTCACCCACGGTAGAAAACAAACAATATCACTGTGCACATAAATCACAGGATCACAAACAATACAGTGCTGGTGCACTGGAACTGAAAAATCCACACCGCAAATGCTCTTGCGATGTCGAGATCGAACAAATATCGGTCAAATTGACGTCTGCTAGCGTCAAGATCACATTTCACACTGAAAAAACGAGCGTGATAAAATGTATGGATGGGAACTTGGAAGCGGAATGTGTCAATAACAGTGGTCGCGGTTGATTTGAAAAGACGGGCCAAAAGTGTGTTTACGAATTTGGAACACAAGTTTTTTTTATATGAATTACAAAATAAATAAGAGAACATTCTAACTTAGCGAAAATATGGTGAAATTCTTTGAATTGGCACTTCAATTATATTTAAGAGTTAATACATTAGGTACTTATGCAACAATCCTTAAATTTAAATATTTTAATATAAATATGAGTTTATGATATTTACAAATTAAATGTGAATTTTAAAGTGTTAACATAACACATATATTATATATATTATAAAATTATTAAAAATTGTGCATGTAAAAAACATAAAGACGTAATATTTTATGTAAATACCTGATAAAAAAACATTTAAATTCTCATGGATACACCACCATCTAATGGAGAGTGCATATTTGTGAAATAAATTACTGATTAATCCGAGTTTAACACAGATTTTAAAAGGTGGATATTTTTGTGAAATGAAAACTAAAATTATTGTTGAAGAACTAAGAAATAGTAATACTAATAACACAACAAGGATAGTTTCAATCGGAGTGCACGAGATTTTTATATCAGTTTATTTTATATATTTTACATACCTACATAGAATATGAAAAAAAAAAACAGATTTTTTAATTAAACAAAAAAAATCAGTCAAAATTGGAAGAAAAATGGAAAATCGGAAAAATACATTTTTCATCAGGATGAAAAAACGAACTAAAAAAACTAAAATAATGTGTCAAAATGTTCTTATGTTTTCAAATTCAATTTAAAAAAATTATAAAAATAAATCTAGTACCTTAAGTTATAAAAATAAATCTGTACTTAAATTCGGTATTTTTTCGAAACCGGTTGAATTTATACAACTCAAGTGTTAATTAATTATCTGTACAGATTTTTTATATAAAAGATACTCTGAATTATATTTGAAATCTAAATATTTGAGTGAGCTCATAAATATATTTTTACAATGTTACAAAACTGAGTTATTCAATTCATATAATTTTTCTCTATACGTAACTTTCTGACGGGTGAAGGTAAATTAGTAATTATTTTGTTATAACATGTATTCAAATCATCTTCTAAATTCTTATTTTTCTGGTGTAAAAATCGTCAAATTTCTGAGACAAAAGATATAAAGCAAAATATATATACAGCCATAAGTAAGTATGTACACGTTCTCATAATTGATATGAAAATTAACTCAAACTAGGAACGATTTTTAATTATTTAATTTTAAAATGTGTTGAAAATCAACATTTACATGTATAAAAATCACATTAATATAAACCATAATACGGTATCATCATTTTAAAAAATACATATTTTTTTATTATCACTTTGTACTACACACACACTTTTTTTTTTTGAGTTGTATAACAACTAGTTTCGGGAAGAGCAGTCCTTCCCATCTACGGGTGTAAAATGAATAAACAAAATTAACATGTTACACCATGAAGTAACTGCCAAATCAATCAATCAATGTTTAAATAAACAAACTCATTAACTTTAATTCTAACTCATTAACTCATTAACTAACTCATTAATTATCATGTTTAAATAAACAAACTCATTAACTTAAAGCTAATGTGTAGGCTGGCCTTGCGTTCCTTGGCTTCTGTATATCCGGAACGTAGCTGGTAGTTTTTAATTTTATGACCGTACCCACGGATGAGATATCTCTCAGAGATTCAGATGTATTATCGGATTAGAATGACATCCAGTACACGCGTAACTATAGCGACTCTCAGGGATCATAGTCTCATTAAGAGATTATCGTAGACACGAGTCATTAGACGGAACTCTAAATTCTCAATAGTTAATTGCTTTCTTAGGGCCGGTTGTGTGATCAGTAGTAAATTTTGACCATAAGTTTTTACTATACTAACTTTTTACCATAGCCCGTGGTAAAACATGTTTTCGGGTTGTTAATACGTCAAATTTACTACTGTCAAAGCATAGATATGAAATCTCGCCTCACAGTGTGGTAAGATAAATAATCATGAAATATGCTTTATTTAATGCTTTATCTATGGCCGTATTCCCCTCTGTCAATCTGAATTCTCTGAAATCTGTCACTTTGCTGGCGAAATTTTTTCGATTTATGTGCTAATGTATATTAAACAACGAGATCATCATCGAACGAACTCTCATCACTAAAATAGCGGGATGTTGAATGATTTATCGTTGTTTACTGCAACTTTTAAAGTATTAATGTGACGGATGACTTCTGGAACAGCTGTGAAGACTCCGCCATACCAACGATTTTCGGTTTTTTATCATCCGATATTCGAGAGTAAAATTAGATAACCATTGCATTTTTTATCAGCGTTATCTAACAGTCAGTTTTCACAATTTTTTTTACTTTAATAACTTTTATACCATAGTAAAAAGTTACCACTGATCACACAAAAGGCTCTAAATTTGGTCTTTATAAGATTTAATGCATTTTTTTTTGAACTGTACTGACAAGATCGTCAGATCTTTATTATTGTTCATAATATTATGTACTCTATTATTTAAACATAAAAAAGAAATAATTATATTGTTTCATGATTGTGAAGATAGATGAGAATAAAAATAGAAGCAATATGAAATATCGCTTAATTTAGTTTATAAAAAAATTGTCTAAATTTGTCATTGTGTTGAGATATTGTTGATATGTTGTTGAGTATTGAGAAATATTTCATATTCATCATGTTAGAAATAATTTGATTTTTAAAAAATACGGATTTCAAAAGTGATATTCCATTGTGTCTAAGTACCTATTTAATCAATGCATACTTTCAGTGCTATAGAGATAGGAAAAGAAAAGTGTGAGTAAGATAACAGGGAAGAGAAGTTAATATATAAATGTATGATAGAGTAATTGCTGCTTCGCTCGGAGGACGAACAATCGTTGGACGAATGCAATCATCCAGTGGTACCCAAGAGGAAAGGGAAAAGAGGCCGACAGGAAACCTGCTGGACTGACGAAATAATCAAATTCTGCAGAAATACGTGACAGCGAATAACAATGGACAGAGAGAATTGGAGACATTTCGGGAGGCTTTCTGCAGTGGATACAAAACGACTAAACGACGATGATGATGATGATTGAGTAATAGTTCAGAATTCTTAGAGCCTAAATTTATTAGCCATATTGTTATAAACTTCGTATTCATTTCAATGCCTCTTTTCAAGCCATTAGGTACAAAGAATGCGAGAAAACTAGCATGTCGTTAACCGAATTTGGTTTTCATTTTCGTACGGTAAATTGCAACGTTGTTTTTAGTGCCGTGACATTGATTTATGATAGTGATATTAATGGTGTCTCGTAGGAAATATTGTCTTGAGATTATTTGCGTGACACCGAGCAAAGCGCACTCAAAACTAAATTAATACATAGTATATTTTTTAATAGTTGTATATTTCAAGTCCATATAAAATATTTTTATTAATTTACAGTCTTCTGAATTTGACAAGTGAAACTGCCAGGCAGTACCTACAGGGACCATTCTGCCGCAGAAAATGACGAAACATGTCATATTCCAGAAATTTTTTCCATTTAAATGCCACTGGCGAGGTATATCATCATTATTTACACGTCACGGTAGGCCAATGAGTGAAATGGCACTTTTCGACCTTGCAAAGTGATCAAACATGTTTTTCGGTTGTCACATATTTGATAGCATTGTGGCATCTGTGGAAAACAATACTCAGTTTGTACAACATCTCTTAAGTTTTGTATTTATAAAACTTCTCCGTCTTCAGTCTTATGGCCTGTGTCCACGAATGAGATTTTCGACTCGAGACACTCTCTGAAACGGGGATTATGCATCCATGACAATCTTTGGAGACAACTCTTAGATTTCGTAGTTCATCGCGTACACACCAAGCCTCAGAGATTCAGCTTATTACGTCAAATGTTAGTTCAAAAAATACTGATATTCAGTTCGTCAGTTGGGTGAATTTAAATTTAAATTCACCCAGCACCAGTTAAAACAAAATAATAATAAATGTATGTAATTTAACGCTTCTGTTTGTCTAACTTTCAGAAGTTTATACGCTGATCTCAGATTTTATCTCCATATCAAAATCTCAACATTGTACTGAGATTTTGTGTCTCATTCGGTAGACACTGGCAATTATAGATTCTGCGTCTGGATATTTCAAAGGAGAGATGGGTGATCTGTCACTAGTAATTACTGTTCGTGGCATTTTTTATGCAATCCTGAAACAGGCCCTGCAAATACAAAACATAATTTCAAAAGTAATCATGACAACCCTTTTTGTATATTCCTAAATCAATAAAATGAAGAAAATGGGAAAAACTTCATTTTAAATTTGGAAAACATAAAGCTTTGGCAAATGCTCAAAAACTTTTCCATCAAATTTGTTTACTTTACTGTTCTGGAACCCGTATTTTGTGAAATACACAACCAAACTGCTTTAGCGCCAGTGTCATTTTTTATCAAAGATGTTGCGAAGTTCAAATTAAGGGATGTACGTGTGGAATGAATATACTGTGATTTAATTTTGTGGGGGTGTATCAAAGCGGAAATGAGGCAACTAGGACTCTGTATAAAATTGGCTAACATCAACTCGTTCGACGAATTTTTACAAATGATATATGTTGGCTTTTTCTTTTAGCGGATTTCATTAATTTGCCACCAATTTTTAAGTACTAGTTCATATTACCGTTAAAAGATAATTGTGTGATATTCTTCTTCTGCTTCTTCTTCAACGGTCCTACTAAGCGGATGCTTCCATGTGCTCCAGTTCTTGTCGACTGTCTTCTTCACGCTATTCTCCCAGCGGAGTGAGGGTCTTCCCACTCTTCTCCTATCACCTAGGTGTCCATTAACAATGGCGTGCAGTAGGTATAGATTTAGGTTATGCTGTTACCAATGATAGTATACAATCATATATACAATATATGTACTTTCGATTAACCAACGTCTTTGGACAAAAAAAATCCGTCGTTTATACGACCCTATCACGTATTTATTTATAATTTTATGGTACTGTTAATAGTGTTTTTAAAGTTTAAGTTTTAACGTAAAATAATAAACTATATAAAAATTACTATAAAAGATGTATGGTCGTTTTTAAGAACACTTTTTATGACTGAACATGATTCTTTTATTGTTTGAAATTCCTTCACGTAATAACTAAACGAAATAATTATTTTTATAAAAGATTAGCATAGGAAATAGTTCTGCCAATTGCTTTTTATTTATCCCAAATCAAAAATAAATTTAAGCACCAAATGCACTTCGAATGCAAATAACGACCATGAAATCAACGCTTTAAAAACAGTAAGGTATTAAGTAGTAAAAGAGGAAGTAGACGCTTCAATGATTTGCACGCAGTTGTAAGCCTTTTTAATGTTATTCTGTTAAAAAAAACAGCATAAGTAACGGCTCCATACAAAACAGATCACCCAAAAGGAATTTTCAATTCAGTAAATAACCAATTGTATGACTTGAGTAAATCACTAGCTTAAAAATATAAGAAAATAATGTAATTAGCTACAATCGACGCATTGTAGCACTTCAATAATAGCGCTATGGCTGCAGCAGTGGGTTGTCGTGGTAGTTTTTAATACTAAACCATTAAAGTTTCTACTGGTACACAAATAGCGCTAATTGTAATAAATCCGTAAATATACGTTCACGTTCCATATTATAGATTACTTATTTATTATTTGTTTCCCAGAATTTTTAATAATGAACAGCTTTTTTGTAGTTTCATGTAGATGAAGAGATTTGGATTCTGATTAATGTTACGTAATTCGTTATACTTTTCTCTCAAAACACAGTACTTTTCTCTCAAAACTGTATTCTTACAAATTATTAAATTAAATTATCTCCTTTCATAGTATATATCTATAAGATTAGGCACATGGATAAAAAATTTATTTTAAATATGTGAAGAATAGCGATAAAGGACGATACGGAATTCGTCAACGTCGAGAGAACACCGAACCAATTTGTAATATCGAAATTAACTGCTTTTTTGCTAATCTCCGCACATGTGAAGGGAACATTTTATTTATGAATATGAACCATTTCTTTATATACCGTTATTAAAAGTCTTTATTTTAATCTGATTGTTAGAAAATATGTGTTTTTCTAAGAATTTCTAAGAGTATTCAGTGAGGGTGGTTTGTGTGATCAGTAGTGAATTTTAACATAGTAAGTTTTTAACGTAGTAACTTATTACCATCGCCCGTGGTAAAAAAAAACGATTGCGGGTTGTTTATCTATGGCTTTAGTCAGCTTTAGTCACTTTGCTGGTGAATTTTTTTCGGTCTATGTGGTAATGTTTATTAAATAACGAGATCATCATCGGATGAACTACCATCACTAAAATTGGTCTCGCCTATCCCACAATATTTAAATTTTCATGAAACAAAAAAACTAGTGTGTTATTATATTAGGTATTTATACGCACTCTTAACTGAAAATAAATCCGTTCTTTACAGCGATTTTTGCTTTTTGGTGATGGTCTGGTTCTTACCCGGCATATTAGCAGGGTATTACTGTATGTACTTTGATAATGCTTTCACAAATTTTCGTAATACGTGAGAAATAGTTTCTAAAATTGTATTTCCATTTTTTACTATGCTTCTTTTTAAAAATGTACATCCATATTAGGAAAAGCTGGGAAAAGAATTGATACTCGCGAACGTATTGTAGAGCGCAGATTCTGGTTTTAGTTCCCTATCTAATGTAGGCCTCAATCCACTGCATTGTTGCATTGGTCTAGTTACGACACTGCACCCTACAATCTATCAATAATCGATATTTTGCGAGTATCGATACCTATCACAGCGTTGATAGTAATCCATAGCAAGAAATTAAATTATAAAATTTTAAAAAACACGTGAAGATATTACATGTATAGTGGAACCTTTCGAATATGGAACCTGACTAACATAGAAACAGTTTTTCTCATAACAAATAACTGAAATTCAATTAATTCATTCCCAATCCCCAAAAATAGTACACAAATGAATACATTTTATGTCAAAACTTTATTGTACTGAGGAGACATGATGGTGGAAGCGGAAGAAGAGGAAAGTTACTGATATTTAGGAGACAATTTAAACATCAGGTAACTCTACTTCTGGGGGTGGTTTTCGTTTGCCAATGATTCAGTAGTACTCGATTTAACAAAGAACTTGCCCAATGTTGCCTGTTTCTGTTTGTTTTTTAAAACCTTCATGAAGCAGTCAATCACATTACCATTGAATTCATTTATGTTTTGGTTGAGTATGGCAACATATGGGTGCGACTTTTCGACCATATCCTTTATTTTGACTCATTTAGACAGCATTGCCGGACGGTGGAAGTGACAAATATTAACGAATATGGAAGCATTTGTTTGTTATCAAAATGTGACGAATATAGAGTTTCCACTTTATACAGCACCAGTACCCCACCATATGTCGGATTAGGGACCAGAATCACCGTAAAATGAAAATCGCCTTAAAGCGAAGAAATTATTTTTTTAAATTGCAAGTGAAATTACGAGTAAATGCCTAGCGAAGTGTTAATATTATATGGGACCGGATACTAATTTTGTTCTTATTATATAATGGTCAAACCACGCAGGACACACTAGTATTCATATATCTCATATATTATACAATATTTATTTAGGAGGCGCTTTTTCATTCTGCTTTGGGACCTAATTTTTACATCACAGGGGCTCATAGGAGCTCTCTGGAAACCAGGATCTTAGATGTCTTGGTTGTAAGAATACCGGGTCAAATGACCTCCTGTTCTTTCATAATGGTATAATAAAGTGGAGTTAGAAGTTAATTTGGGGGTGTGTTAGGGATTCTCCGCAAAAATGTGTCGGAAAATTACTCGCTACCGAGGACCATTTTTGTTTTTTTATATTTAGAATGAGAGTCAACGTCGCACTTGGCGAGAATATTTATTGACGAGCTTTGGTGGGATGGGACCCCAGCATACGAACGCTCGGACAGGTGTTTAATGGTCCGTAACCACAGATGAGATTTCTCTCGGAGATTCGACTCGAGTGCGCATAAAATACAGTACAGACTTGAGCCGTATGTTGACGTATTCAGTATATGAGTCGTTTAATTCCAAACCCCTCTATAAGGGATTTTTAACAAAACCCATAAATCAGGAAAGAACGTTTGAAAATATAATTTTCATCTAAATGTTTCAATAGATATTTTGAAGATACGGTGTATGTATCAATACTACAGGAAATGCAAAAAAAAATACAAATATACTATCGATTTTGTGGAATTACAAAATGTATTGTCATTTTATACCATTTATGAGGGGTGTTTGAAACTCAACACGCGTATTTTAGGTGTTTGTCGCCCACATTATTTGATCTTCCTTGGTACAAGTCAGTGGAACACGACTAAAAACTATCGGTCAGTTTCATTATTGAGACGTTTGGAAGTTAAGTACTCAATTATATAGGGTTTCGACACGAAACTTAAATTTGTTTTTGTTTGTTCTATTACTTAAATTATTATTTGTGGTCAGTATTTGAACAAATCGCAAGTATAACTTTTTCCTAGTAAAACTGCATTCAAATATACATTTTTGATTATAGAAAGTTTTAGAAGTAAACCACCCGTGTGTACCTCTACTTTAGCGACTCTCAGAGTTCAGACTAGCGAGTCTCATTGATAGTTTATCGTGGACACAATTCTTTTACGGTAGAAACACTCGAGTCATGATGGAGTTGTATAAATCTAAATAACATCAACGCGTTCAGGGCAACCCGGATGTCTTTGTTTTGCAGAATCTGCAGTATTTTTGTATCTGATTTTACAGTGACTCTAAATGGAGGTTGCTTAGGATTTATAGGAAGTGGAAATGACATCACTAAAGCATATAAGACAAAGTAATGAATTGATATTGAGTGAATGTAAAGCTAATATTAGCGTACTGAATAGGATTAAAAAAGGGTCGCTTGACGGTTAGGTCGTGTGGAACGAATGAATAAAGAGAACGTGAAAAATGAAAGATATATGGTGTGAATGTTAATGGCACCATAAATAGAGGACGTCCGCGGAAGAGTTGGCATGATCAGGTAAACCAGATACTGGAATATGGTCCTGTTAGAAGTCTCAACGATCGAAGAGCGTGCATGAAAATATAATTGGATGAGGCGAGAGATGTGTGTCAGGAGAAAGGATTTAGGCGCTCTATCCTCTCTGTCTACCCTCGCGGAAACGGCGTGATGTTATTATAGACATTTAAAATGTTTATCATTTACAAATTTTAATTGAGATTCAAAATATTTTTTTAAGTAATATGTGGATTACAACAAACATACATACATCGATGATAACGCGAAATGTCGCATCTTACTTATCACAAATTCTACTCGTTCTGATAGAAAATTGTAATTATCAAATAAGGATAAAAAATAATAATTTTGGAATACACATATTTAATTTCGTTTTGTTAATTACCCACATTTTTGTGCAAATTTTAAAAGATCACTTCATAAATGTTGTATTCAACTACAACAACATTGGTTTTTTTACAATACTCGTGCTGATTACAACGTCCGTAAGATTTTTCGAATAATTTTATACTCTTGGTCTATGTTGTAAATTAAATGAATATTTTATCAAAGGCTTGACAAATAAATACATAAATATGCAGTGCGTATGACCAGTATGACGCTCGATCTGCAACCAACAATACTTAGAAAAGTTCATCTAGTGACTTAAAAAGAAAAATAGATATTGCAAACATATTTTTCCTGATGAGCCAAATAATCGCACTTTTCGATTACACATCGCGTTTACTCACCTTGTGTATATCGGCCCTACGCATGCGTGCCGGCGGCGGGTAGCGAGAGAGGTGCGCGGCCGGGCGGTTAGTATCGCTCTAGCGGGGCGCGGTCACAGCGGGTATCTGCCGTATCTGCCGCCATTTTTCGCGTTCCCGCCAGAGAGCGCTCGGTCGCCGGCGTGTTTCGCGTCGAAAACTATTCAAATAACCGGTTTAGCGAATTTCTCGTTGTCCCAAAATGTGTTTCGGCCGTACCTAGTGCCCTCAACTATCCCGTCACGGTTAAAAAAGTGTAATAAAATCGATCGCCGAGTCCGGGAAGTGTCAGGGCAGTGTCAACGGAGCGGCCATTACGGGTGTCCGACCGCTCGTTTTAGGTTAGGGTGGCGTGCGAAACTGTGGTTCAGTGATAAAATAATTCGTCCCGCGAAGAGGATTTGTACCGGCCGCCTGTGGAAGTGTAGTCAGTTGTAGGGTGTGCGGGATTTTACATGTGCCGTCGAGAACCAGAGTCTGACATACGGGCCGGAGGGTGTCGGTAGTGAGGCGCCTGGGCGCTAAGCAGAGCCGGAGGGAACCGGCAGACCTGACCGCGGAGAGAGGTCAGAGAGACAAGATTGCGACCACATTCTGCCAGGACGCGGTGCGCATCATGGGGTGTGCTCAGTCGGCCGAGGAGCGGGCGGCCGCGGCCCGCAGCCGGCTCATAGAGCGGAACCTAAAGGAAGACGGCATCCAGGCCGCCAAGGACATCAAACTGCTTCTCCTCGGTATGTACCGACCACCGTCCCGTCGGGCCTGATATCACCCTTCTCTCAGACCCCGAAAACATAACTTATCATTCAAATATCTGCCCAACTCAACTGTCAGTGTCAATTTGAAATCATAGATTTTACTATTTCCATAGAGTTTGCAGTTGTCGTATTGTCGTGCCGATGACAGTTCTATTGGCAATTTCTGATTCAGTCACGCAAACAGAATAACACATTCCTCGGGTTACTCATCGATCGATCATGTTTCTCCACTGCACCACTGGCTTAGAAGTTTCTAGATTATATTATTATTGTCACATATTTTTTACAATTTTATAGGGCTTGCATACCGTGTATTATGGTTGCGTCCAAACATTCATTTCGTGACTTCATTGCCGTGCGAATATTGGGTCCCAAGTTTATGTATTGTGTTAATATGTTTATGCTTCATTATAAATGGACAGATTTTTATAAACTATGTATAAAGGGTCACATACACTGTTTATCGGGCTACCATATGTGTGAAAATCGGCTTTTAAGGCTTCTGACTATTATCTTCAAAAGTTTGGTTGTGCCAGATGTCAAGTGTTCGCCCCCCAACTCTGCTTGTTTAGGACTGTCCTTATTCTTTCGTCGGGTATTCATTCCATATGGCCCTCTTACTCTCAGTAACCCGTTCTTCATCTTGCAAGACGTACGATTTGTTCCTTATTCTATTTTTTCCAGATTTACACAAGTAATACAGATAATGACGTGATTATTATTAAATACATACATACATATAAATCATAATATTATTATGTGTATAACATGTCTGGTATTTCAAACAATAATAAAAGTATGATTAAAAACCGCGGAATGTCAAATCAACAGTTGCTGCCACCATTGTTATATTGAACGAACCCCCATAGATGATATGTCTGATGAGTAAACATTTACTTAATGCATTATATTGTAAGGATATGTTTTGTTTTTCTCAATTCTAATAGGATTTCAAAATTCACAGATGTATTTTCAGAACAGCAATATAATTACAATACACCGGGGAGGTAATAAATAGCATTTTTAAAAGTTCTTCGGATCTTTATATAAAAGTTAATTTTAAGGAAAATTTTCGTATTAACGTGGGTACTAAGATTCTACGTTTAAATATGTGTACAAGGATGTGGAAAAAAATGTGTGCACTTTAGTAAAACGTTGTTGCTGTTCGTCATAAATTCGGCAGAAATTTATTTACGTATTGTTTATGTTGGATGGTCCAGTTTGTCACAGTTTGAGTTTTTTTTTTACTCTTGTACTCACAGTTTCTGTACAGGTATGTTTTTGACCAAATTATTGCTATTACATCTCTTATATATAATAGTCCAATGTTCTTGTGTGTGTTGCGCGTAGGGAAATTTAAAAAGAAAAATTACATCGTGTCGCTTTGAAATACATATACTAATTAGATGAATATGTGACCTTTTTGTATTAATTTCATTTTCAAATAGATAACAGGTCATTTCCATTTTTAAAAATTAGTATTGCTGTACCGTGTAAATAATTATATTGAATTTACACACCAAATAATCAAAGATCATCAAAACAGATTTTAAATCGTATATTTTTATTTCACGAGGTTCTACACAATGTCGACCACCACAAATATAAACGAGGTGTTCAATTTCGTCCTAATGCGGTTTGAAATGACTTCATACATTTTATTGATATTCAACAAGTGTGTAAACAAAAGCATAACACTTTTTTTAATTTGTTTTATTAATATTTTTAAGTCGAGGTAAGATTATTAATAAAATTTTGAAGACTTGAACAGCATTGTAAGTGCTAACTGCGGCGTGTTATAACGACTAAACGTTTTCATACTATTTTAATTTTTTAAACAAGCACTACCCGATGTTCGGTGTAACTCTGTACCATATGAAAATAATTACCACGAGGCGTTATTTTATATTCACGACTATTTGATGATACACGCATGACCAGCGCGCTTCGTCACCGCTCAGGCCTAAGTCAGCAGGTGCGAAAACATAATTTTGAGATATCGCAATATGACAGTTTTGAGGTGAAGAATAATCACATGTTTACTTTTGTTTAGTTATATTCGGTTCTAAATGTTTTTGTTGTGACTTAAAAAGTTTTACTTTTTTCAAACTGTCTGTTACTTCTTCACAGACATCTGCGTGTTGACATTTTATTCAAAATATAATAGTATCCATAGTTACGAATACATTTTGGACACTTTAGACTGTCAAATGGACTTGGCGAGCTTTTTGAAGAAGTTTGTTTATGCATACACATTGTTGCGTAAAATCATGGATGCCGGAAGAAACAGGATATTCGGAAGGAGGTTTGCACTCACCACATTCCTGTTTTTCTGGCTCCTCCAAGGTGGACTGTAAATTTATGTTTATCACTATCTTCGTTCAGGGGTCCTATGTCCTTCAGATTGCACTGGATTAGACGCGACGTCTCATTTTAATATTACACTCGGATTCATTAATTACCGCACCGGTTCAGAGTCGCCGTTCGACCGGTGCGGTGACGTGCCGGGTGAGGAAAGGGAGAAGAGGTGGATTCACAGTACATTACCTTCGTTCAATAATAAATATATATCCCAAACACACATATATTTACACTTTTTGAGTCAACGAAGCTAACTACTAATATATAAAACTATAATAAAGACAAGCGGTCACTTATGGTTGCGAAACGTGGTGTCAAACTAAAATCGAATAGCTTAATTAAATAGCTGTTTTTGAGTGTAAAATATTAAGATACATTTATGGATCTACACTAGAAAATGGATCATGGAAAATAAAAAGGAATCATGAGCTCAAACATTTTATTGAGCAAGTACAATTGTAAGATTCTGTAGGCCTCAATGGGCTGACCATCTTGAACGAATGCCGGATGACAGGACACCAACGATCACGACCAAGTGGATAGATACCTCTGCGGAAACGACCTAGTGGCAGACCGAGGAAGAAGTGGACCGACGTTGTAGAAGAAGACTGGAGCAGTATGGGAGAGTCCGGGAACTGGAGAAGAATGGCCAGGGATATGAGTCGGAGGAGGGAAAATCCCACCCTTGTGGACGTAGAGCCTTGGAAGAAAATATTTATATTTTTACGCATCTTAAAGCGCATTTAAAGGCGTTTAGTGACATCTGTCTGCACGCAATGATTTCATACGTTGACAAAGTATTTAGTTCTAAAATAACGTTTTTACATTCAAAATGTCGATTTTCGAATCATTTTGCAAAAACTACAGTAATCTGTTCTTTCAATCAATTTTATCATGAAAGATCCATTCAATCTTAAAGCATTTCCTTAAAAAAGAATGTCCTTAATGAAAGAATGAAATATTGTAATTGTCACCAAAAAAATATAGTAACGGAACCCTATTTAATCTTTTTCGCAATATCTTTGGTACACCGAATCTCGAAATATTTCCAACTGGATGGAGCCAATGATCAGAACGTTGTCTTCCAATTGGCCGGAAGGTAATCTTTATGTTTATCATTTCTTAGGAAACAGATTCTCGAGCAAATTTGATAAAGGATTTTTTCTCAGCGGTGCTTTAAACCAATCACCGCAAATTGTTGATTAAAGTAATACAAAAACGTACTAACTAACCTACTGTAAAATATTATGAAAAAATGTTTTATCACGATGTCCGTTCGATAGAACATTCTGGTATGATTACATATTCTGTATGTCCATTTCAACAGTTTTCACTTCGTATCTTTTATTATACATGGCAATATAGCTAAACAAGTTAATTCATATTATTAATTCGATTCCTTTATTTTAAAAAAATGAACGTACAACATTTGTTATGGAAAAATAAGTAATATAATGTAAAATAAAAAGAGGCAATTATTCTTTTTAAATTCGTTATTTTCTTTTCTATCTACTTTTAAATTAAAGAATTTAATTTCTGGAAATAAATTTAACTAACATTTTCAGTTTAGATGAGAGTCGCGATAACCAAGAATAGAAACAGAAAAATATGTATACGTCTTGAATGCTTAACTGTCATGTTAAGTTTTTTTTTTTAATACACGTTAGTTATCTTCTTATTCTGTTATTTTATTTACCCTAATCTATTATACATTCGATTATATTTATACCCCCCCTTACTTTTTTCGCTAGGGGGTTGTCATAACAAATTGCGAAGGTTGTTCACCGACCCATCGATTTGTCGATTACCCTACAATCTGTCCCATGTTGAAATGGCTCGATACTAATTGATTTCTCTGTATACATGTAACGAAGATGAATTAATAATAAATCAGTAAGGATGCGGCTTAGCTCGGTGTGACGCATGAGTTAGTTATTCCGTACGCTTCTTTCCGGTATTAAAAAAGTTGAGAAAGTATCGAGTAGGTACTCCCGTAAAATGATGTTCCGTTAACCTTTCCTCTCCGGTGATGAAACTGAGTTGACATTGCCTCTAATTATGTGAATATCTCTGTAAATATACTAAATACAGAGTTCATATTTTAGGTATTCCTCCGAAATATATTTATGTATTGGATAAAATAATTACAATATATAAGTATTTACCATACGCAACACTAAAAAATATTTTCTCGAAGAACCTGACGTTTTTTGTCAGCGGGGTGCCGAATGCCGATCGTCACTTTAGTTAGTAGCAGAGCGTACGCTGGCCGAGTTAGACGTGTCTTATGGGTCTTTGTGCTGTCGTTCCGTATGACCTATGTTTTTTCTCATTCTTAGCACTTTTTCACAATAATTGATGTATATATTCACATATATATATATATATATATATATATATATATATATATATATATATATATATATATATACTATTATTTTAATGATTAATATAAGTAATAAATGTAAAATATTCATATTTATCCGACTTAAAAATCGCAAAAGTCTCTATATACACTAAGTTTACAGCATCGGAGCGCGCGTAATCAAAAGGTTAAGTGAAACATGTTGCATGCATCGCAAAATCGAGTAGTAAATATGTATATGAATATTACGAGGCAAATTATACATTTTGATTTATTTCTCAGATACTCTAGTTAAGTTTAAGTACAGCTTGTGTTACCAAACTTAACGAGAATGCAGGAAAATAAAGTAAGAGAAGAGGAATTGAATGATCCAACGATAGCCAATCATCTTCAAAAGAACAGTAATTGAAAACGAGAAATTATTTAGTTCAATAGAGAATGTTTCTAGCGTGATCCGAACAATGACCAGCGAGACTATGTACAATTGTAGCGCCTTATTCCAAAACCCCCTAAAACGATTTTATGTGTTTTGGAATTATTGATGAAAACGCATATTTTGAAAGCAAATGTATAAAATGTTTGTTTTTACATCAGCATTTTTTATAGAGACAATTCTGTAATGTAATTTTTTTTCTTCTGTATATGTCGTTCTGGCAGCCATACTGGATTTTAGATCACATGATTATCAACAAGCGTTGTGATTGACTGATTTCATTTTAGGGGGAATTGCAACTTATACTCTGCTTTAGGGTATTTTGGAAATAATAACATGCAATATCAATGGATTTAAGTGGCTTTTGCGAGAAACTATGTGTTCTGCATGCAGCTGACAAAAAATCTACAAAACTGCATATTTAACTCTAATTATCCCAAATCCGTTTTAGGGGGTTTTGGAATTAGGCGCTACAATTCGTAACAACAGGGAAATGTTTACTTAGAAAATTAAGAAGAGAGCTGTTCAAATTATGCATTAATTAATTTACCAATAAACAATAATTAGTTTACTAATAAAATTATTAGATTTTTGCATATAATATATTTCATGCTATGTGAGAATGTGCCAACCAGTATGTCGCTCATTTCCAGAACGCTATCTCATACTAGCGTTATTTCTGTTAAGAATGTTAAGGATCAGACTACGACAGGCGTCCGCAGTTTGAACTGTAAAAATATTTTGGTGATGTGTCATAAGAAATCTATCATCGAAAGGATTATAGTAGGGATGACCAGCGTCCCTGCACGGGTAACGTCCGTTGTATAAAATAAATCGTTCGCGTGTGCGATCGTTCGGATACGTATTTCTCTTTTCTGTATTTCCTCTTACGTACGTTCCGTTTTTTATAAATTCAACACAAGTAACCCGCCCCAATGTGGATTATTACATAATAAAATGGAAATATTATAAAGTCAACTAGTTTCAATTGAACCCAACCTTCTTCAGAACAATATAGTATATTTATTTTTTAACGCCCTTATGGGCTTTTACAAAGTTGGTTTGGTATAAAAAAAAACAAAAACACGAGCAGCTACACAAGTAACATGGAATATATACATATATAGTTTAAAAAAAAAAAAAGTAAGCAAAACAAAGAATAAAAATTTAGGTTTGACACAGAATGGCTGAGTATCAAAATCAATTGTATCTTTGACTCGGAACAGCATCAAAAATATCATTCTTATATTTAAACATACATACATCTACAATACCAAAATCATTCCCAAGCCTGTGAAATCTTTGTGTGGGTGCATTCGTATGAAAAATTGTATATGATGAATTTACATGGAACAGCACCGACGACCTGGTACTCCGTGCAGGAACGTGGTATACAATCAGTTCAGTTCAGTTAAGTTAGGGGCGTCCAGTATGCCATTGACTATTTTAAATAAAAATAATAAATCACTTAAAGTTCTTCTACACGACAATTTAGTTAAATTAAGATTATATAGACTAACCTAGGTACAGATATTTAAATAGCAGGTTAAGAAAACAGAGCAATAGCAAATCAGAGTGATTGAGTATTATTATTGATTGATTTATTAACTTTTTATGCTTCTAAATTGTTAAGGCGTAAGCCTATTCCATTTTTATGTGACACTTGTGCTCCTGTATTCTTATTAAAATTATGGTTAGAATTAATTAAGTGTTCGGGAAATTCTGAAAAACTTATACTTGTTCAAGTGTTCTTTTATTCTTATATTTACGTTCCTCGATGTTATGCATTGAAAGTTAGACAATCGTTGCACTTAAGCTTCTAGATGCCAGAATGGCTTAGCTTAGTTTGTCTTCTTTGTCTTTACAATTAGTTAAAAATTTGCCTAAATTATCATTAGTATAGATAGAAAACTGGCTTTATCTCTTTTGGGAGTTTAGATGTACTTAATGTAGAAAAATTATTTATGTACAAAATTCTACGCCATTGGGTGTCGAGTTATTAGAATTTATAGTTGGAGAACCGGTATAAATATATTTATTTGTTGAAATACAGGGAAGATTTTTTTTTGATAGGATTTGATAAGTTAGAGACATATTCGTTGTTGGAAGCTATAAGTTTAATTTTAGATAGTTTATTGGAAAAGTTATTATTGGATAGTGGATTAGTAACGAGACGGTGGATCATGGAAAAGTTATTATTGGATAGTGGAATAGAAACGAGACGTGGGATCATGGAAAAGTTATTATTGGATAGTGGAATAGTAACGAGACAGTGGATCGTGGAAATATTGTTATTGTGCCACATCTTCCTATGATTATTCTAGATAATAATAGCTCTCGGCAATCATTATTCATATCCATCCGAATTTTTAGTCCCGTCAACAAAAAAATGACCCCTTGTAAAGATCCCGGAAAAAATCAATTCCATCAGTCCGTCCTGATCTCACCGTATAATCTTGGCTCGTCTCCCGAGTGTTAATCGCCGGAAGATCCAAGTGACCGTCCAGTCGTGACACGTGCCAACGTTAAATGGTCTGCGCGACCGGATGTTGTCATGGAGACGGCGACGCACTCTCGTTGAGATAATTATCTGAGTGATCTCATTGTTTCTCCGAGCCGTCCGGCGAGAGGCGACGGCTGCTGTCATAGATTAGGCGAATCAAGACGGAGGGTCCAATCTCGGTGCTCCGTAACTGACGCCAGGAATATACTATTTTATTTAGTTTCATCGAGTAGACCACCGTTTCCATAAATGGTTATCGTACTTAATTTTGAATAAAGTAAATGAAATGTAATAATGTATCAAATAAATCATTATTCTTACCAGCCTATTTTATTTATTGTGTCATAAATTTATTTTCATAATGCGGCTAGATTATTTTTAAATGTTCTTTGTTTCGTTTATTGTTACATTAAATGTATACTATAGTTCAAAATCGAAATTATATTATTCGTTGTTAACCTTTATCATACCGTGATATAAAATACTCGTACGCAGCCATGCCGTCAACTCGTGTTACCGTAGAAATTAGAGTTCTATTAGCCTTTGAAATGAGAAAAAATGCTTAAGGCCATAAATTTAATATAAATATTAAGCATTAAATATATATAATACTATAATTCGGAGCATTCATCAAGTCCTATATAGGAGGTTGCATTATATAATACAACCTTCCTTTTTATCTATCTTTCTTTAATTAGTGAGAAAGAAATACCATTGTATTTGTGTGTTTGTTATTCTTTTCATTGTGAAATTAATATGTGATTTCTTTCTGTCTTGACACAAATGGTATTTTTTGTCAACGTATTAATTTTACAACGAATTGTAATGAAAGATAATTATTTTTGTAGGATTCGTCCTACGTACTTGATTTTTCACTAGTCATTTATAAGCGTAAATATTTTCCTTTAATTTAACGACAATATGAATTGCATGTTGCGTGTATTTTCCGAAATAATACAGGTTTAATTAGAGCGGTAGACCCGTGTTACTGCATGGTTTAGGAAGGGTTAATAGCCTTTCGAACGTGTAATATAGCGTACCATGAACCAACATTCGTATTATTCCCTTTAACGCCAAGGATTCTCGCATGTCACGTGATTAAACTTCGTTGATCTTGGAACCCACCCACTTCTGTATTTCTGTGGGATAGTTTTTAATATATTATTCTTTCTCCTCGATTGTCAATTTGTAACATAACGTTTATTGAAATTTTATCCTAATTGACAGTTTTTACATTGTATCTTAATATCGTGCTAGAACTATCTACCAGGGTCATTGTTGTTGATAATTTTTACACGAAAAATAAATAAATAAATACAACACTAAATTGATTTCGAAATATAGACAGATTATAATAATTTAATAAACGGTATTTAATTCAATAAATAATGTTATAATATTTTAATGCACACATTGATGAGAACACATTCTTATTGTGAAGTTGTAATTATTCAGAACACAGGTCTGTCATATTTTAAATTACAAATTAAATGTATTAATTAGAAAGATACACATATAAAATCAATTGTATCGAAAAATAATGTTGTTGCTACCGGGATTCGAATCTGCATCTCTTCCAATCCGGGGAACGTGCATTAACCGATTAAATAAAGAAGATGGCTTTCAAATAATGGAACGATAGAACGATGTATCAATTTGAAAAGTGTAACATATAAGTTCAAAAATTTGTCGTCAATGCACTGTGTTGGTATAGCATAATCGGTTAATGCACGTTCCCCGGATTGGAAAAGATCCAGGTTCTAATTCCGGTAACAACAATATTTTTCGATAAAATTGTTTTTATATGTATATCTTTCTAATTAATACGTTTAATTTGTATTTATAATGATAATCGTTTATCTGGTAGTGATGGGACGATTCCAAAATTTTTACGGATTCCGATACAATTCACGATACTTCTTAAACTTCCGTTTCCGTAAATGTAAAAATAATAAATAATAAAATTTATTAATTTTATTAATATTACTAAAAATAATGAATAACACAAGTTTTAATTATATACAAGATAATTTTTTTTTTAAATTCTCAATTAATAAAAAAATATCCGTTAAGTAAGTAGATTTTGGAATCAGAATAATAATTCTCTGATTGTCAATTTCGAAACCCAAAAAAGAAACCATATTTCCGATTCCGATTAATCATTCCGTTACTAGTATCGATGAAATTAAATAATTAATTAATTATTTAGTATTTTTCTCTCGCGTTCTTCACGCGTTACAAGTCGACAGTCGGGAACATATGAAAATAAAATAATGATAAAAACATCTGGTGTTTTTATTGATAACATTTCTCATTCTGTGCAGTTTCTGTGGGATATTATGATCATAACTTTACTAGGATAATGACCCTGCTGTGTTCAGTATCCACATAAGATTTTCCACATTTCTTCCGCAGAGCAACAGATTAAATCATTTTTTTATTACAAATCTTCATTTAACACCAGCGGTACTGTCAAGGTTAGGTTATTTGTTATACTTTTTTTTTATCGGTAGTCTGCCAGTGTCCTAACATTCAAACGCGATAAATTCCATTAACATTCTTTTAAATACTAATTAAATGTATTCATTCATATCGTCATTCCCATTACCATGGTGACTACATAGTTTATTCAGTTTATAGAAATTTAAATGTTCCAAAATTAAAATATGTCCTTTCACATCCTGGTAGATAAGTAAAAAACTTTTTTAAATGAATTTAGTACTTATACTGTACCTACCTAAACATTTTAATTTAAAATAATAGTACATACTTAATCAGTACCTATCTACAAAATGCGTAATGTTTAAGCAACCGTTTTTCAAATATAAATTAAATGTATTAATTAGAAAGATATACATATAAAATGAATTTTATCGAAAAATATTGTTGTTGCGCTACCGGAATTAGAATCTGGATCCCTTTCCAAACCTGGGAAGGTGCATTATCCAACTATGCTACAGCGACAGTACTTTTGATGACAAATTTTCGAACCTATATGTTACACTTTTACAAATTAATACATCTATAGTTCCTTTATTTGAAAGCCATCTATCTACGGAATTTCAAATACCTTTAAGCAAACCGATAGCAGACGCCAGAATTAACAATTCATTTTTATTAAATTTTGGACATATTGTTACAACTTATAATATTAGTAAGAAGAACACCTCCCCCGGTTTGGAAAGAGATCTAGGTTCGAATCCCGGTAGCGCAACAACAATATTTTTCGATAAAATTGATTTTATATGTATATCTTTCTAATTAATACATTTAATTTGTATTTAAAATATCACAGTCCTATGTTCTGAATCATTACAACTTCACAGTAAGAATAACATTATTTTATTCGTTATTTCAATATTTTTATTATTTTTCAAATTAAGCTGAGCATTTGTTGTGAAAAATAGGATTAACTATTTCGCCGGTCTCTCGGAACCTCTGTTACTAGGTGAGCGTTTTACCACTAGACTAAACAAAATAGTAGCGGTATAATAAATGCTACAATTTTGAACGAAATATAATATGTATGAAGGAGTGTTCCGAGCACCGAGAGCGACTATTTAGCAAGTTTCGCTGGTGTCTGCATCAGATAAAGCGTATTGTGCGCTCTCGGCTGTCTTATCACGTCCGCCGAATGCAAATCTGGTGATGAAATGGCGTTCCCGTCCTTTCCTGCGAAGCACTTTACGGGGAGACGCGGCGCAATTGCTCCGGCCGGCTCTTCCTGCGCTCAATTCACTCAACTGGATAAATTACCGAACAATAAAACACCACGCCGAAACAGTTCACTTATCGTGCAGTAACGTGACACGTGACGCATTTTCGCCTTTCGGAATTTAGATTATTCAGCCGGCGGCCGATTCCCCGCTTGGCGAGTGGAATATTTACTTTTTTGAGTGAGTATGCTGAACGAGTGTAATGTGCGCGGGCGGACCGTTCTGTGTCGCGGAAAAACTTTTGTCTCGAAAGTGCATATAGCTCCAAAGCTCGGTACTACATCATTTTCTATATGGCGTTTATATAAGCCAGGACAGAGTCGTAGATTTATGGTAGTTTATTGTATGTCTTTTATTACGTACATTTTATTACATATCTCGATTGCTTCAATTCAAGGCTACCTAAGTAGTACGTGAAAGATTCTTCTAATTTTTCTGCCACATTCGACGTTAATACGACAGCCTAGAAAAGGAATTGGACTGACTTGGACGTAACTTTAAGAGGAGGAGGAAGACCTGGAAGTGGATCACAGCGGTAGATGCGTGGCATCTGGCTGGAGAGACACTGGAATCAGCTGTGAGGGCGGAATTGCATCACGAGCTTCATCTGTTCGAGGCCACTTTATATTCTGACATGATGAAGAATAAGTACATACGTATACTGGGTGTAATAGACCTAGTCCACAATATTTTATAGATGAATATCTGACTACATTATGAGCCGAAAATGTTCAAGCAATATGTGCAAATTGTTTGAAATTTTTACAAAATCATGTTAGCATGTCTAGGTACTTCGAAATAAATATATTATTTGAAAAATGTGTCTATTATTAATCTATATATTTGCACCGGGCTCTAAATTATGTAACAAACATAGTCAATCCGCTCTAAATTCGATGGTCTTTAATTTTTTATTTTCAATTTATAATCTATTATAGAATCAATAAAATATTTCAATTAATCGAAATAATCGTATAAAAACTTTTTTTTAAATGTTTATATATATGACATGGTTGAGATTAGGCACACATTCCTTGAATATTTTCGACTTGTAATTTAGTCAGGTATCCACCCATAAGATGTTGTGGACTAGGTCTATTACACCTGTATATTTTATATGCGCTGGAAACTAAAATAATCATACGTATCAATCTAAACAGCTGATTTCGAGCTCCGTTGACACTTTTTAGCAGCCACTCTCCCCTCTTTATCTTCACCCGTCTTTGCTTACCGCGAAAACTTATTGTATAATTCCAAATTTCGCTCATTTGCTCCAAGTATTTGATGTTCACAAATATTCATTATTAGTACACCATTGACGGATGACCACGGCTAGGAGATTTTAAATACAGTAATAACCCGAAGTTACGCGATAGGTAGGGCCGACGAAAATCGCTTAACTCGAATTCGCGTAAGTCGGGGGTAAACTTTGCATAAAAATACATATAATTTTGTTTAATTGAGACTAAGGGACTAACAAAAAGACTAGTTTAGAAGAAAAATATTTAATAAAATTGCAGTTCTTTATACACATTAATACAAAATATTAAAAAAATAAACGATTTACATAAAAAAATTCATTTCAATGTCGATGTCTTCATAAAATCTGAAATGCCTTCTTTTTTCACGCAGAATTTCTTCGTAGCAAGCTGATAATGTTTTTGTTCCTCGCTTTGTAATCTGTTTTCTAAAATTTTTAAGCCGTTTTCAATTGAGCTGAGACCTTCTGTCAAGCTTGCAATTGTCATGTGCTTTTCTGGTGGAATTGGGTCTGAAGTGTCTTCATTATCGTTTTGCTTACGCATCTCTATGAGCTCATCGATTATTAGCTCCTGACTAAGTGAATCCATCAGCTCGATGACATCGTTAGCATTGACTTCCAAATCTAATTGACTGCCAAGATCTTCTTCTACCACATGAGCGATATAGTTTCTAGCAATCACAGTAAGAGAAACACTGAATATAGCGGGCGGCAGTATTGTCAACGGTCAACGTCTAGCAGCAGTGTCGCCAAACGAACCGCGTAACTCTGAGTTCGCATAAGTCGGGGTATTACTGTATTATACATACCTCAAAAATATTTATTTTGGGTGACAAGTCTTGCGTGATCTTGGAGTAAGCACCTACCAACTTGTCCACGATGATCTCTCAATGAGACTTTGATATTTTTTTAGTTGTTAAAGATACGTGTGCAATTGATGCGTTCTTTTGATCCGCGAGCGAAATTCATAGATCGCTTCGCGGATTCTACTGGTCTTTGTAATAAATTAAATTTCGGGCACGTTATATGATATTACTCATACATTTTTATTCAACAGTTGTTTTAAAAAAAATATTACAAGTGTATTTTAGTTTTTTGTTATCCCCCCAATTAAAGTTTTGATACAAAAAAGTAAATTTTAACCAAAATGTCAGATCATACATTGCTTTTCTAATATCACGAAGTCTCTCCGTGGAGTGTATTCATGTAGCTAAGAATAGAGAATTATTCTTGAATCTCATTTTATCATTACTTTCACTCGCGGCATGAGCAACGGCCGAGAATTCTCTCACTGGAGCCAAACCCTACTCCATTCCCAGGATGTCGCGCCCGCTATCACAGGATACCATCGACCGCAATGGGCGGGAGTTCAGAACACTCATCGTGCGACTGCTGAACGGCATGTGGAAGGTCAAGACCTCCGACACTGTAGCGAGGTCCGTCTCGATACCGCGCACTCGATATCGCACGACTCGATCGATCGGTTACTTTTGGCTCGGTGGCTCGTATTCAGCTGTCGTTGGTTCATCACCCGTAATGAATATGGGAGCAGACTGCAGCCCACTTAACCGGAGTCCTACTTAACAGTGGTCAGGAATGCAGGGACCAGTTAACGGGTGAATGGATGATATTTATGACAATGTAACCCGAGAGGAAATATATGTACTGTGTGTGACGATTTTTAATCACGTAATTTTTTTGTAGTGATCTCAAAAATACCCATTTGCAGAATTAAAATTATTATAGGTGGGCCTCGGGTGCTCCCATTTAATGCTTTTTTAACATGTTACAATAATGATTGTTTTTAAAATCTTTCGCATGTATAAGTCTTGACTGTGTAATGTAATTTTTAGAGAATTTTTGATGTCTATATCTTTGAAAATATCTTGCAATATTTTTCGGACTGTTTACTGTCTTTGAAATGGATTATCTTCTACCGTTCCGCCTCGCCTTGCCTCTCCCACCTCAACCATTAACGTCGTTCGGTAGAGTAAGTAACGGGCGTAAGCATAAAACATTACATTGATTTTATTTCGTTTTTTACTATTTATATACCAAATCTAATTTCGATCTAAATGAAAAAATGTTTTTTTGATGTGTGAAGGATTCTTTTACTTCCAAATTTCGTTTTAACATCGCACAAGACTAGGATGTTTTCACACAAAATAAATCTTCCGCGCGTACAGTGTGCAATACACTGTTTTTTTTTGTTATTATTAAATAGATATATGTAATAATAAGAATATATTATTATTATTTTTTTAATTTTTTTATTTATTTATTCTGTTAATGTTATTAATATACGTACATATTATACATTACAAACATTCTAATAAATATACAAAAAAGGCGAACAACCTTCATCATGTAAGAGATGTTCACTGTCTCCTTAACTAGACCGAAGTCTATACTAAAGGAGACAGGTTCATCCGTTGTCTATCGTACAAATATGAAAACCATTATTATTATTAATATATATTTTACTTTAATGTAGACCAAAATATTAGGAATGAAGTTAACAGGGTTTTAAAAGAATTCTAATAACATAATAAATAAGTAAAATACCTCGCTATCCCATGATTGAAACACTATGCAAAACAGAAAAATGAATATAAAAAAGAGATGTTCTGTTCGTATGATCATTTCCATGAATCTTTGCTCAGTTTATTTTCTGCCAACACCCAATAACCAGCTCCTGAGAATTGTTTCATACTGCTCGGCAAAATGTTATAGGCTTTGGGGGCCACAAACATATGGAAGGATTGACCAAAGCTTATTTTTATTTTAGCCTTCACGGTGAGCCTATTCTTTTTTGCTCTCGTAACATAATTATGAGATGGATATTGATGAAGCTCTTTGTTGGAATGAAAATAAAGGATCAGTCATTTTACATACAGTTGTTGAATATCAAGAAGCTGACATTCCTCAAACAGTGAGTCAGAGGGAAACCTATACGGTTTTCTGTAGATGATCATGATTATGACACATTAATATTTCTTGTGTGTTTACGAACTAATTGACGGCCTCGGGATCTTTATGCCCGTAAGCTAGCTTCTCACGACTCGGTAATTCAATTTTATATACGTAAATTTCTTTTGCTACAAAATTTCTAAATATTAATGACGGTTTTTCAAGTTCCGCTTACTCCTGGAATAAAATGTTGAATTTGTTAGCGCTGTATTGCTAATTTGCAAATGAAAAAAAAACTCGCTGATGACACATTTTTATTTCTCCGATGAACCGCCATACCCAACACTTGCATATTATGAGGCAGAGTTTTAGCAAATAATTATTTATGACATTGCGCCATTGTCGTTCAGTGTGCCTTGTTATTTCTGAACGACACCATATACAAGCCTTACAGGTCAGTTTGGGCCGAATCCTTGTACGTCTGTCATTGTCTCGCCCCGCTAACGGCTCCCGGCGACACGAAAGAATATTCGTTTTTGGAATGCGATGTTTTCGCTCGAGGAGTGTTCACGCATTCATGTACCGTTGGCGGTAGCGACTCTCTCGTCCATCATTCTGAACGGAATTTATGGTACTCCTTTTCACGTTAGAACTACTTCAAACTAGATTTATGAACGCACTGTTGTATGTCGTATTTACAAACATTGCCCGATCACGTTCTGATCCAATCTTCTATCATTCCAAATATGTATATCTTTTATGTATAATTTCTTTGTATTCGACGGTAATCCAAATCCGGGACCAAAATCCAACCGCTTTATTTCTAAGCTGTCGTATTAGTTACGAATTCCCAATACGCATAGAAGATACCGTCATATCTTCGTGTCACGAAACAATACAAAACTATTACCGAGCAATGTATCGTCACCGCATCGTGGTCTTGCACCAGGACTTGCGCATGGGTCACGTTCAAAAGTAGACTGTCCTGATTTACTCAGATGCATATTCATTCAAGTGCCAGCCAGGTCAACCAGAACTAATCTTACATTTAATCTTCCACATTACAACACCAATCCCAAACAAAACTCATTTTTCTACCGAGCACCCCTTTATTTCAATTCACACCTAAACGCACTAGACATTTTCAATACTTCACTTACCTCAATTAAATCTAAATTCAATACAAATACTTAAATGGCCTTTATTTTTCATTTTATTTTTATTTTTATCATACAGATTTTTATTCCCTACCCATTTTCCTTTTCCCTTTCCCTCAAATATTACCCTCTCAAATATTTTCCTATCTTTTTTTTTTAAATTTTTTTCTCTCAGTTTTTATTTTTATTCTCAACTTTTTCTCTCACAACCGTGTTGGGGATTTCAATTTGAAAGTGCAACATGTAAGTTCGAAAATTTGTCAACTTACTGTGTTGGTGTAGCATAATCGGTTAATACATTTTCCCGGATAGGAAGAGATCCAGGTTCATATCCCGGTAGCTACAACGATATTTTTTCGGTAAATTGATTTTATATATATATCTTCCTAGTTAAAACATTTAATTTGTATTAAAAATGAATATATATATATATATAGACCTATGTTCTGAAAAATTCCAACTTAACAATAAGAATGTGTTCTTAAATCAGATATCTCATAGAGGCGAAGCTATTTTTATTATATTTAATGGAAGATATATAGAAATATAGGATAATTACATGGCTTACGATAGTATATAATATTAAATATAATATAATAAAAATAGCTCTATGAAATCCTCTATGAAAACCTCTATGAAGTATCTGATACTTATTTAATAACAGTGCCTTTGTAGGTTAAAATCCAGTAATTGTGTGTTCTTGGACATATTCAAATATTGCTAGAATATGTTCTTAAAAATATTAATTCTCATTAGACTTTCTTCTAAGAGTAACATTTAATGTCTAATAGTGACGAATTTGATGACTAAATTCTTTCATTTCTTGGTTCCGAGCTGATGTGTATGTATTAAAGACATACTGAGCCAGTTCATACTGTCAATAATTCTACATTTCCATATATTTTATTCTCTTTTATACAGCATTTTAAATTACAAAAGTGTCTGTTTCCTGTCATATCAAAATGCGCCGCGAAAGATGATGGCGCCGAGGCTGGTTCACTCTTACTTTGTGATAATATCAACATGTCCGCATTTAGAATGACCCGATAACTTCTCGACACCACGATGCACGGGTCATGGCAGCTTCAACATTACTGCAGATATTTACATACATGAATATCATAATATATATATTGTAGTTATCTGAAATTCATTTATTTTACACTTTTCTTTTTCACGCTCGGAATGCAATAAAATAATAATTTGTAACAACGTTTCGAGTTAGGAACCGTAATTAACAATGAAGGTTGCCGGGTGTGCTATTATGCTTTTAACTGGCGTAGGTACCTGCACTATTTGAGTAGGTTTGTCCTGTTTAATTAAACGCGTAGGCCGTGTTTTTAATCGAATCTGCTCCACTAAAAGCGATAGTCCCCGAACGCCGTCGTAATGGCTTTATTAGTTATGGGTATGATTAGATAATAATATTATTTCTGGCTATTGAGATAAAATATTATATACACATACAAATATTTTGTGTTATACCCGTAATATGTTAGAAGAATTTTTCCGTTTTTGTTAAAAATCGTTAATTAGGATTAAAGTAAAACATACAATTGTTACGTGATTTGTGTAATAATATAACAATAAATGTGTTTGGTCCAGCGCTAAACTTTGTTGGTCCAGCGCTAAACATTGTTGGTCCAGCGCTAAAACATTCACCTAGTGACCAAGTTACAAGGGTTTTACTTAATTTGAAAAATAATAAGAATATTGATGCGGCATGTATTCCATGTGAGCATTTGTATTAAAGAAAAATAAATAATTAACGAAGTATGTATGTATTATAAAGTATGTCCAGCGGGAAAATTTCAAGATTAAATTGTAATTGCTCGTAAACTATCAGGGTGAGGTAAGTGGGGGGGATATTGTTCGACGCGCGTGATTTGCGAATTTGCCAGTCGCAATGAGTCACCGGTTGGGAGCGCACCGCGCGTTCGCGGTTGATCAATATTTAAAGTGCGGTGATTCATTGATTCGTGCGCGTCGCGCTTTTTGTACTCTAATATTCGACGAGCAAGTGATGGGCCGAGCACGCAACTTATCTGGTGTTGGGTTCAAAAGTTCAGACAAGATAGATAGAGCATTATTGAGCAGTTCGAGCGTACTAGCCAATGTTGATTTTGGACGATACGCGACGTTTGGAATCCCCACGGTAAGGTTTCGCCTCGTTAAAGATAAACCCAGAATATGTCTGTTGAGTACTGGGTATGCGCATATCAATAGCCACGAATGAACACGTTTAATTATCTTCTCGCATGTCACAGTGTGTCCCGAGTTCGTTCTAAAGCGATTCCCAGCCAAGCCATTCAGAGAACCGTCATTGTATTCCAAGCAGCGGCGTGCACTAGGCATGGACTCAGTTTTTTTTTTTTTGAGAAACACTGTACCAATAATAACTGATAATAACATAATATATAAAAATAACACCGGTGAAGTTTCTTCGGAATTAAATAACTAGTACATAAGAAAGTATACTCAAATAGTATACTATAGTATACTCAAACAAACTGATGAACAAAACGACTTTTATATTACAATAAACCTACACAAACTAAACCTATCTAAACTTAAAAATAATAGTACATCTTAAAATAAAAAAAGAAACAAAATAGTGTTTTTAAACTGAACATACAAAGTGGAAAGGAAAAGGATAAGGAAGGGAGGGAAATGAGATGCAATATATACAATTTATGTTAATAGTTATTGAAGAGTTGGCGTAGTTTAATTTTAAAGGGAAGCGATTTATCGTTGAAAATGTCTAAGTTATTAGAAGAATTTACAGCATTATATTTTGACGTAGAGCGGATCACAAAACAATTTTTTATGTAATTGTTCTGCCAAAATTTGTGTAAAAAGATTATTTGATCGTGTTGGGTGCGTGGGACAGTTTAAAGTTATTTCTTCTAATAAATAGGGCGAGTCAACTAAGTTATTAAAAATTTTATAGAGGTAGCATAAATCTTGTGTGTTTCTTCTATTTAAAAGGGAGGGGATTTTATGGAAACGCTCACTTTCAGAATGAGATTTAATGTCAAAGCGGGCACGTGAATTTAATATACTAAAAATTTTTTGTTGAACATTTTCAAGTCGATCGCTGTAGGTGGAATTGATATATGTTCCAAACTTCCGATCCGAATTCAAGCTTTACAAGTAGATTATGCTGTTAATAACGATGGTACAAAAGCGATGGTTATATTCATCATTCACTCTTTCAGGAGCTATATGTTTTTTTCTATGTTTTTGTGTAAGTGTGTATTACTACTAGTATTCTTGGGAAGTTTTTCAAGTTATTAACTAAAGGAGCTGAAATATTTTATAATATAAAATAATACCACGTTTAAAGTGTATTGGAATGCATACAGTCAAGTATAATACATACTTGCGGCATTTTGCAACACGTCTGTTAAATCTAAGACGTGTATTCGAAACACCGCGCGGTGCGAGAGTTGCACTTAATACGTATACCTCTGAGACAGTTTTTCGAAAAAACACATGCGCAGCTTTATTTGTCAATTTTAAATTCTTCCACTAATTGTACGGTTCTAGTTAACATGAGAAATGAATTATTTTTATGTATATCTACACACACTACACAATTTAATTTACATTTATTCCGGAAAGATTATAGTTATGCACAGCTTTTTTAATTGTATAGAGTGCACCCCCCTGATTCCTTTGTATGACTCATCACAATTCCGCAGAAACTTTGGGTCAACAGAAATGACGCTTGTTACGAGTTCTTGAAACAATATGGTAATGTCTTGTGACCACTATGAAATACTAATAAGCTTATTGCATATAACCACAACATATCCATTACAGCTGAGAACAAATATCAGGTATGTCACGTATATCGCGTGATGTATATCGATATAAACGTTGTTTTGAATTATAAACTTATACAGCATTTTACGATTCCATAAACTATATTAATAAAAATAAAAATATTAAAACTCGAAACTTCATTCCATTTTGAATAGAATTTTTCAATATAATCATTAAAAATCATGCCTTATTTTTGCAATTTAATGTGCCTCCTTTGAGCGCAATAATGTTTTCACTTTGCTAGTAACTCGATTTGAACAAATATATTTTTATTAGCAATATTTGAATATGTCCGAGAACACACAATTACTGGATTTTTACCTACAAAGGCATTGTTATTAAACAAAGCTATTTTTTATTATGTTTAATGGAAAATATATAAATAAATAATTTGACTCTATGAGATATCTGATATTTGTTTAAATAAATTTTTCGCTTGCCTGGTTTTTCGCCGTAAAAATTTTATGCAAAAAATGATACAACATATACAAGTTACTCGGTTTATTTCGATGTATGGAAAATGCATAAAATGACTTTGAACTTTGAATAAGATCTAAGTTTTATAGTTGATGTACAGTATTGCATGTCAAAAACAGCTGTATAATCAATTGTCAACTGTATTATCAGACCATTCTCCATTCCTTTCTATATTTCATTATATCACCTGAGTAATTGTTACAATTTACTGACACTATTATTAACCTGACCGGCACCAACTATTGTTGAAGATCTTCTTCTTTAATAATAATTGTGACTGAGCTGATAAATCATAAATGCTTGCAATCTAAATATGCAACTGACGATTATTCAATCACGTCAGCCTTATGGGTCAATTTTATTTTTAATACAAATTAAATGAATCAAATAGAAAGGTACAGAAAAAATCTGTTTAGTTTAAATTTAAATTGTATTAAAAAAAAAAACCACACGATCACGTTCTGAAGTTGCAACTTCAAAACAATTATGTGTTTTCATTAAAAAATATATTTTCAATATGAATTAAATATAAAATCAATTTTGTCGCAAAATATTGTTGTTACGCCACCGGGATTCGAATTTGTCTCTAAAAATATCGTCGCAGTAGCATAGTTGGATAATGCACCTTCCACGGTTTGGAAAGGGATCCAGGTTCGAATCCCGGTAGCGCAACAACAATATTTTTCGATAAAATTAATTTTATATATATATCTTTCAAATTAATATATTTAATTAATATTTAAAATATCACAGACCGTCTGTTCTGAATAATTACAACTTCACAATAAGAATGTATTCTCCTAATAAATATATTTTCATTGCTCTGAACGTAATTTGAAATCATAATCGAATCGCTATCGTAATCGTAATCGAATCGCTATCAAAGACTTCCTATACTCACAGGATAGAATCACGTTTTCAAGATGTTAACATTTTTGAAATAGAAGTTTTACTATACTATACTCAATTGCTTAAAAATACATTATAAGCCTTGCTTTAACCATGTTTATACTAACACATCTTTACATCTATTGTTTTCTGTTTCACAACGTCGAATTTATATGACCAGCAGCAATATCAATGTATATTTTGTTAGCGTTCAATATTTTCATTTTAATAAGCCAAGGTTAGATTGGTTAGTTGGATGTCGAATTTAATCTGCGCGTTAATTTTTTTTTTGTCTTTCAAGGTATTTCCGAAAGTTATTATTTTATATTATCATAATATAGAGGGAATTTATAATGTTCCTATCTATTTCAGTGGAATTTTATTTTATCTTCGGTCGGAAATTTATTTAATGCTGTAGAATTTGGTCCATTCAATTTTCTTTCTTTAAATCTTTAATGATGCAGCGTGTTTCCATAGGTGTGAAAAGATTAATCGTCAACTGTCGCTAATGAAAAGCCAAATGATTTCCTCTATCAATAGGAAAGAGATTCTCTTACGTTCGTCTGTGTGGGTGGAGATGTAATGCCTTTGCTTTTATGATGCTGAATATAATTTTAAATGATTTCCCTAAAATAGATAAAGCCTTAATGTGAATATAAACGATCTGTATAATAAAAGTGTAAAAAAATCACATCAAACTATAATTACTACTTGCATGTTTTTACACAAAAATTACATAATGCAAGTGTGACGTTTTGAGATGTGCTTTTGTTAGTCTAGTGGTAAGGCTCTCGCCTGATGATCAAGCGGTCAAGGATTGGAGCCTCGTCTCGGGAAACATCAAGTTATCCTACTGTCATAGCCCAAGTTCTTAGCTTACTTTGAAAATAGTAAGAATATAGATGTGACACGTATTCCGTACTTCCTTTTATATTTAAAAAAAATCTGTCGACCGTGTGTCGTTTTTATAAATTCAAGTTGTACATAGTTTTAAACAGTATTTAATTAATATTTTGTGTAGATTATTAATATTTATTTTTATGTCGCCGAATTCGTGATTTTATTTCGGCTTTATTAGCGAAACACGTTCTTCTCGTGGAAGCTAACAACACGACTTCAATGTAATCACCAAGAATAATATATCCATAATAATAATTTAGGATTATTTTAATAGTTAAAAAAATTCACCTCAAGGGCGCTTTACACAAACTGTTTATAGTCCTACATTATCTTTGTATTTAAAATTAAAAATTGTTATTTAAACTTATGGAAATGCGTTTTTAGTCTCTTCTTTAAATAAAGTCTCTGATGCACTGTTTCTTATGACATAGGGTAAAGAGTTCCACGCTTTTAGGCCTGCCACCGCAAATGCCCGTTCACTAAACTTAGGCTTCTGGCAACGGCTGGTCGGTTCTAACCCTTCCTGCGGCCGAAGTAGTGGCTGACCTGAAAGTTTGACGTGTACTATTGTTCAAATTGCCTGGGATACAAAGCTCTTGAAGATACAAAGGCGCCATGTCGCTTTGTACATTAACCAGCACAATTTAAATTTAATCTTTCAGGGGACCGGAGCCAATATAGCTCTTAACATGAGAGAATTTGGAAACTCCATATATTATCCGTGCTGCCGCGTTTAGAACGGATTGTAGTCTATCCAGCTGAAGCATTGGCAGGCCAGTATAGATCTTATTACAATAGTCCACACGTGGCATCACAAATGCATTTATAAGTAGACGAACTGCCTCAAAAGGAAGATGTCTCCGAATACTTTTAATTTGTCTTGTTGATAAAAGCATGCGCTGACAGTTTTACTGATTTGTGTATTCATTGAAAAATCTGAATCAATGTGCAAGCCCAACAATTTAACTGCAGATTTAGCATTGTTGCCTTCTGTCCATGGTAGGTCTCCCTCATATCGGTATTTCTCAGTCGGTCCAATAAGGATACTCCCTTAAGATAAATCGGCAGCCTAGATTCTAGATGTTATTCTCTCAGTTAGGATCCATATTCGGTGTCTACATATTGAACGGAGATTATGGAGGTAATAGTGGTAGGAAGAACCAGATGCGGGATCAGAATCCAAGAACCTAGGAGTGGAATTCTCTAGCGGCGGCATACAGGAGATTTGTGGGGCAGTGAATGGTGTTTTACGATCCCTTTTATATTGCGGTGATAGAGAAATCCAAGTTAAGTGTCGCAACTAAACTTAAGATTTTAAATGCCCTGTGTATTGGGCTCACTATATTACATACATTACTCTTAAAAAGATAACAGTGTGTCTTATCCTTCCAGCTGGTGGGCGAGCGTTATCACTCATCACCGATTACTTGACCTCTTAAATGATGAATTTCAGTCTCGGTACAGACTTGAAAGACGTTTTCGCTATGTTTCGCGATGTAATTGTCAGTTTATTTAACGGGTTTTCATGGTCGTCGGAACTCACAACTCGTATATAAACAGTGCAATATTTTCATATCGTAATATTGCGACATTTTTTTAATTAACACTAGACCCACAAAACGTTTTGATAGACGCTTGTCTGCAGGTACATTTATATCCATTTGTTACATTTAATAAATTCAAAAACATAACAATTAATCAGTCACTGTTTTACAATACGTATCATTCTTACAGGTAAGTCAGGTTATTTTCTATAAGTAATTTTTTAATAATTTCTTCTAAATTAGGAGAAGGCGTGCTCTTTTGTAAAGACCCTATTAGTGTCTGATACCTTCATTTTGTAGATAAATTTAAAAGAAAGTTGGTATATCGGAGTGAAATGTTAATTTCTTTTGAAATACAAATTAGGTGAACGTGTGATTTTTGTGATAGTTAAATCGTTATTTTAACCGTTATTGTTACTGATTGTGTTTCATACGTAATTGATTATTCGTAATTCTTTCAGCACTGACTGGTACACTAGAAAGTAAAACTCCAATAAATAAATCTTATTTACCAATCATCGCCGCAATCACAGTCACATAACAGTTTACCATCTCTAGTGATTATATAAAAAAAAAACATATATCGGATATCTCATAGAGACAAAGCTATTTTTTATTATATTTAATGGAAAATATATAGACGTATGAGGTAATTTACAGGGCTTACGATCTTTCTTCGGCTGGCTTAAGTGATCAGATCACATAAAATTCACTAATTCTCACCCCAAATTACCAAATTTGGTCCATAGATAGCGATATGTAGTAATACTCGAAGCGAGTCCACATACTAACATATATACAACTTCCAAAAATTTGATAAATGTGGAGATTGAGGAGTGAGAATTGGTGAATGCTATATATATATAAAGTGATCACTTAAACCAGCCGAAGATAGGTCGCAAGCCCTGTAATTACCCCCATACTTCTATATATTTTCCATTAAATATAATAAAAAATAACTTTGTATCTATGAGATATCTGATATTTGTTTAATAACAGTGCCTTTGTAGTTAGAAATCCAGTAATTGTGTATTCTCGGACGTATTCAAATATTTATTTTTAAACGACACACAATTTTTTTTATAAAATAGACAAGATTTTATTAAATTTATAAAATGCTTGTATGTAATAAATAAACACAGGTCTAAGAAAATGTCTCGGTGTAGAGTTTTCAAAGGAAGTTCAAGAATAGAAGAGACAATGATAAATGTCCTATTTGCTTTTTTCTACGAAACTATTGTAAGATCAGTTTATTATTATAACTGTAGATACTTGAAAGAGCGTTAAAATGTATATTTTTGTATATGTTCAAATGTTCTTTGATGTGTCTCGAGTCATGGACATATGTAGAAAATTAAAATGTTTATATTTTTTTGATTACTTAGAATTTTTCAGTGAACTTTTTTGGTCGAAATAAAAAACATCTTAATTGGTTTTTTTTCTTCTTTAATAATTAAAATGCATATTTTTCTAAATGGAATATGTTTTTGACGTCATTTCACGGATTAATCGATTAATATATTTTTTGCACCTCAGCGTCGAAGGCAGATGGCCCAACTTTAACGGAATCTTTATAAACACAATCTCCGAATATAACTCGGACACGAGCGAGTCACTCGCTACTGCTGTCTGCGTGCGAACTTTTGTTTATAATCTAAACTTTTATTGAATGCTTCTGCATATCACTTCGCGAGTCGAATTTATCACAACCTCGGGAAGAAAATAACCGAAAAAATAAATTAATATAATAAAAATAAACTAAAATACCTTCTAATTTGTAATTATTTTCTTTTTTGTAATTTTTTAACAGTTATAGTAATGCCACCTCACTAGGATGATCCTGAATCGAAATGGGTTATTGTTTAAAAGTTATTCGAATAATTTTTTTATTTTTATTTATACGAGTATACCTTATAATATTTTATTCTGATAGTTTTTTTTTATTATTTTGAATTTTTTACAATTTTATATAATATATGTGTTACTTGAATCTGTTACAAAACTAAAGTTACATATTTTTGTGAATCGCTTACCTCTCCAAAAGAGAGACTAGGTCTTGTGCTCGGAGAGGAACTTACACAGTAATAATTTATATAGAGTTAAAAGTTATAAATTTGTCATATAATATTATTTATTATCTAATTGTGTACTTCTGAAGTATTTATTTAATTCTTTTTTTAGATCTTTTATATCCTTTATCTCTTTAATTTCTGTAGGGAGGCTATTAAAGTTTTTTTTATCCATAAGTATATGAAATACTGCTCATAGTGTTTGATGTTTTAATTATGTACTTGTTTCAAGTTGAACAGTATTATTTTCCTTGAGTAATTGTTTAATTGAGATTTTTTTGTAAATGTTTTTTTTTATTTTTAGGAACTGGGAATTTTGCAAAAGTGCTCGTGTTGAAAATTTTAATCTTTTTTTAAATATTACTTTAATAATTGTTGTCTGTATTGTTTTTACCGAGTTCATTATGCTATTGTATTCTCCTTCCTACCCAATTATATATTATTTTCATAGAATGTATAGGTCTTTGGTGTTACCGAGTCATCCTAACATAAAATAGTGTTTTATTTTTATGTGCGCATCATACAAATAATAAATCTATACTACTGAACATACCGCAAGAAATTGATTTGTAGAATATGTAGAAATAGGATACGACAATTTTTTCAATCACGTGTAAATCTTGGTAGATCTAGTGCTATTAACGATCATACTGCGTGACAGCTGCTATAGGGTATGAATGTCAGTTGAATCTTATCTAACGAAAACATTATATTTGACTTATCTTGAAGTAACTTAATACAATATGACGTATCCAATCTTATAGAAATGTAAGGTATTATATTCATCTACCTACTATTTTATTACATTGTGTGCACTTGTCACTGTGTGCAGTTATATGGTCACCCCCTGGATGTAATAAATCGCACTAAAGGTATTAAACATACGCTCAGTGGATTCATCATCCAACACGTCATTAATTTGATGAATTAATCTATCGTGACATTTTATAGCTATTCAGTCATTAAATATTATTTGCACCTTTACATTTAAAGATTCCTAGGTGGCCGATGACGTAATAATACATCACCGTTACGGTCATTTCGAGCTGGTTGACGATATCTTTAATATTTACTAATATTTAACGCACTCCGGCTGTACCGATTACGTTTGTACAGAATTTGTTGGGTTAGTTCAGGAATCGGCAGACCGCGGTTCGCGAGCCGCAGGCGTCTCTTTTCTTTAACTCCAGTTTATATTTTCATCTACAATCATATCGATAGATAGAATAGTTTGCCTGAAACATGTGACACAATGAAAGAACTAGCATTTACCACTCTTACAATCTTCGGCTCTACCTATTTATGCAAACAAACGTTTGCTTAAAATTTACAATCCTGCCTAAAATAGAAAACAAGCAGTTACTTGCCAAACAAAGTGTACAAGGTCAAGGTCACCGTTCTGACTAGGCAACTTCACAAAGCCTAAAACGTGTTTTATTACTGTTATTGTTTTATAAGTTGTGCACTGAGCTAATTAAGCTCGTAACTCTCATATATTATATTCCTCTAAGGAGCCTACGACTGTATTGCGAATTTAAGTTTTAAATAAATATCTTGATTTTATCTCGTTTTTTTTTCTAGTCATTAAAATTTATATAACTACAGTGAGAAATTATTTTGCGGTTCTATGAAAATATTGAGATTCTGTTTAATTGATATTTGGCTCTTCTCACAAGAATGTCTGCCGACCCCTGGGTTAGATGTATTCAACTAGTTGCGTTTGTTTTAGCAGTTAGCGAGACAATTCTAACGGATACTACGAGACTCGTACAATAATCGACGCTTATATAACGTAAACGTGAAGACGACATTGTGAAGTCTTCGCGAAGAACGTTCGTGCGGTAAAGGCACGAAGACTTCGCATGCTTTTCTGCCGTTCCACCGGATGTTTTCCCGTATTCTTCCGAAGAAAAGCGAAGCGAACAAATATTTCACGATCGAATGGCTCGCAAGGTTTTACATTTTTATTTATATCGTACCCGCAAAACATAAATTCGGTACGATAATGCCAACAGACAAATGATATTGTGTACCCACTTAAATATAAATCGGATGAGATATCTGAAGCAGATGGGATCAGACCGCCAGAGATAGCGTCTTGACGTATCGTTTGCAGGTCCCCATTTTTACGATTTTCCTAGCTAAAATAAATTGTTTGTTACTAACTCACTATTTTCAGTTGTTTAATTTCTTATTGTTTGCAACTAAACCAAACATGTTCGAAAGAAATATCAAATGAAATTTCAAATAATGTATCTTGTAAGAAAATAACATTTGTTTTAAAGAGTAGTGTCCGTTTATCACGATATATAAAAATAAATCATTGAAGACAATTGTAATGATAATAAAAGGTTAAGCAAGATATATTACACTCTACTCTCCTGAAAGATAACTATTGTTTCGTCCTTATTTAAATATTTTCTTATGTGCTTACGTCGGACAGGACCCTATTTCAATATTCTCTATATCGGGCACCGTTATTGAGATAATTATAAACACGTATTTAACATATTCCAAATTTATTTTGTCAGTACAAATTAGCAATTTTGTCCAATCATTTTTTACTTTCTCATCGTAAGAAAAATATAAAATTTATTTATGTTATTATTTATAAGTATAGTTCTTAGTTAATCAACACAGTAAATCAAACACGATTTTTATTGGTTCTATATTTAATTTTTCCAAATAATTGGACGATCTGCTGTCTAAGTCGTTATCAACTGATCGAAATGATCGTCCAATTATTTGGAAAAATTAAATATTATAGAACCAAAAAATCGTGTTTGATTTATAGTGTTGACTAATAAAGGAATTCTATAAAATGAATACCGTCTATATTAAAATAAATAAAAGAATCATAGTTCTTAGTAAATAAAAACATTTATTTTATTATTTATTCTCCTTTATAACATATAAGTTGTATCTATTTGTCCAAAATTTAATAAAAATTAATTGATAATTCTAGCGTCTGTTATCGGTTTACTCAAAGGTATTTAAGATTCCGTAAAAACAATGTAGATGGCTTTCAAATAATGGAACGGTAAGTGTAATATATGGGTTCTAAAATTTGTCGTTCAAGATACTAGCGCTTTAGCATATTTGGTAATGCACCTTCCCCGAATTGGAAAAAGAGATCTAGGTTCGAATCTCGGTAGCGCAAAAACAATATTTTTCGATAAAATTGATTTTTTATATATATCTTTATAATTAATATATTTAATTAGTATTTATTTTATTTTAAATTTTATCCCGTCCTAAAACATTGTGATCTTTTAAAATCTAATTGATTTGTAATTAGAGGTTAGACTGCCCCAGAACATTGTGATTAATAAAATGTAAACGTAGATGAATCAATTAAAAATATAATTTGTACCTGACTTAGTAATAATACCTTGGTAATTCTCGATAATTTAAATCTACATTTTAAAAATCTCATGGAACACCACATTCTACATAAAACAGTGTACGTCTCCCAAAAGCTGGCCTCGTTGTGTCATAATCGTGTCACTTCGATGAAAATGGCAATATTGTATCAGTTTTGTTTTTCCATTTTTGAAGCTTCGCGATAAGACTTATTTAGATTAGAAATATTTTTTTGTTAAGTTCATCAAATAAGAAGTAGGTTTATGTCAACACAATTCGTATTTCAAAAAGAATTGATACTTTGATGATTTATTTCAAATTTACCCACAGAATAGCTTCATCAGATACAAAGTTGGAATTCTATTTATTAATAAAAAAAACATTAGAAGAAATCAAAATTTCGCATCATATATATTAAAATATTGATTAAAATTTTTGTACATGTCCCCCTTACGATTAGATTTAAATGGTCTATCTAGACGGTACATATATCAGTGATCGCACTTAAAAGTAAGAAAATATTTTTTAAATCGAAATCCGCCAAAAGTAATTTTTATCCGGATGCCCTTCTAAACCACCCGGTTCTTATTTATTCACCTTATCGCGAACAGTTTTTACCGTCTTTCTCGTTTTACCAGTTATAGACTTTATTATCATTTATTGTACATACATTAGGTATGTTTAGTACAAATTGCAGTTCCATTGTCTCCGGGCAATTTCTTCCAACCAATCATCCACTGTGGTGACATTGCGATTGTACAATAATGCGAATGACGATAATTTGAAAATATCGATTGCCTTATACTTTGAAAGTAATAAACATGTTTTACTTCTTGGAACGTTTGTAGTACGTACCTTTACTTGGTTAGGGAATGTAAATTGTTCAATATGTATACGGTCATTCATATCGAATCGTTTCGTTTCACTTTTATTACTATTTGGTTCTTATTTTTTTTGATTTTCCGTGCATTTTTGTACACCCCAGAATCAAAATGGTGTCATAAATCTATTAAAACAAATTAGATGAATCAAAAAACTATTTATCGAAAATATATTAAATACTAAATTAATATATTAATTATAAATATATACATATAAAATCAATTTTGTCAAAAAATATTGTTTTTGCGTCACCGGGATTCGAACCTTCGGTTTCAAAAACAATATTTTTAGCGGCTAAATACAAAACTTCGGCTTCGCCCAAACCTTCGGCAGATTTTAGCCGAAGCCGAAGGTGGCCGAAGTCGATGCTTCGGTCAGACTTTGTTGTAATTAATGTACTAAACATTGTATTAAGAACCATGAAACCTTAACGCCGTATTAATAATAATTTTCTTTATAAAATAAAATCTACTTTTACAGCGATATGAATGGAGATTTAAAGATTAATGTATTTTATATTTATACAAGAGATAGATGTTTATAAGTTAATAAGCATGATTACGATTATGTACTATAAACTATCAACGGTGTGAATTAAGGAAGCGAAATTGAGACACATACTTTTTTTTTTCGAAAATTTCGATTTCCAATACTGGAATCATCATATTTGCAGATGACACTTTTTTTGTTTTTCTAGGTGTTACCTGTCATGATGCCTATAAAACAGCGAATCAAGGTATAAAACAAATTGAAACAACATTTGACCATAATTTGTTAATGTTAAACACTAACAAAGGAAATTTAATATTACGTATAAATTTCTTAATCATACTGACAAATTAATGTACGACACTTTTTAGACCCAATAAACATTACATAGAGACACACAACATTAGAAACCAAAAGATTGCAAATAAGACAAATTTATCCTAAAATAATTAATCGTCTTGCATTTAAATATTTCACTACATATGTACAATTATTGTTATACAATTATGGATACAATTCCACACCAACAAACAAAACAAAAATATAAAATTTCTGGTATTTGTATAATAATATCCCAATTTATATAGAAATCAAAGAAATGTGAACGAATATCGAAAATTAACAAAAATACGGAACGACGCCTTTTTAAAATTGCTCCCTTAGTGCTGTCTGCGATTGTCCCTTGAAAGTTGGCAATATTATGAAATTATTCCTTACCTATTTTTTTTTTTGTATATAGGCGAGTGAAAGTCTATCTATAAAAGTATATTTTAACATGAGAGTAATATTAAGTTTAAAAATTCATAACGTTTGATCTACTGCTCTAACGGTAGGTACTTGACCATTTTTGGAATGAATATTTAATTTTGTATACACTCTTGTGGAGGATATCGCTGCTTTATGTAATTCTTTACACGAAAAGTGTAATATTGGAACATACAACATCAAAATAATAAGGTTTTTTGATATAAAAAAATATGCAAATGATAAATCTGTCGAATTTACTATATATATATATAAATATAAACGTACTATTGAAGACTTGTAAAACGAATGTTAGTTTATTTTAGACGAAAAAATCACCTATCTTTAATGTGATAAGAATATTTTTTTTACGAAAATCATAATTATAATTTTTTCCCTTGCAGAAATTTCGGTATGATATACTCCTGTTTTGTTGAAACCTGTATTGGTGTTACCTATTACTTTTTTTTTAGTTTATTTCAGTTTTCAAGTTATGCCGTGAAAAATTTTGTCTGTTAACCTGCAAAATCTTTGATATTTTATAATTAGTGGCCCCATGGTAATAGTAATTTAATGGTAGGCAAGCCAAAGTGCTGTAATAAGACTTTAAACTTTTTTTTGACCCCCAAAGTCCTATTCACCCCAATTTACGGTACGTTTACGGTGAATTTTTCAACTGATTAACACTTAAACGAATGCTTAAAATATGAATAAAAGTTTATAATCATTTTATAAATAAACTTGCGCTAATATTTCAATGTATGACAATTTATAAAAGTATTGATATTTTTTTTTATGTAACCTCATACGAATGAATAGTAATTATTAATATTTAAAAAAAAGTACAATATATGTGTGTTATCAACTAAATAAGTTTTTTTGAAATAATTTTGTTTTTATTTAAATGTTAAAAGTAGAGATTGCTAATAGGAGACGTAAGTCGAATAAATATTGCGTATTTTTTCGGATTTACGTTTAGTCTTAACGAAAATAATAATTTATTAAATCTAAGTAGGCACCGCACATAAAGATAAATCTTAATATAACGTAAATTATCTAAAAAGATTATTAATGAATAAAATTAGGTCTTCCTAAACATTAGATAATCAAATATTTACAATGTTTTTCATCCATCCCGACACAATACAAAGGTATTGCACGGTTGGAGCCAAATGTTGGCCCGCGGCTGTCCTGTTAGGTAAACACCCGTCTCAAGGCAGTCTTGTGAGTGCTTAATTATTGTTAATGTTTAATTTCCAATTACATTGGTAGTTTTAATTGTGTTGCGCGCATTGGAAACCTTTCGCCAAACCGTTTGTTACTAAGGCGATTGCTTTTAAATAGCGATGAGAAAAAATGTTATTTTTGATTCACTGGTGTGATTATGATTGGTATTCGATAATATCAGTGATTAAAAGCTGTGACTGTGATCACAGTTTCATTCATCAAATAAGAAGTAGGTTTATGTCAACACAATTCATATTTCAAAAAGATCACAGTTTCTTTACTAATGCGCACGCGCCGCATAATATCACAATACACGAAATAAATAAAACATATTTTAGCATGCATAATTAATATTTACCTCATTTAATATCATCACAAAGAGAATGAAAATGTGAGTTTATTTTTTGGGTCAAATTCCCAGCGTTTCGGATCAAATGCGTAAAATATTTTGGCCGAATCTACTAGATGGCGCTGATCACAAATTATAACGTCATTCCTTCATGAATATTTTCATCTCACAACTAAATATAAATAAAATTTAAAAATGAATCACGAATCACCATATTCCCCGATATTCAATCACTGATGGTGAGTGTGACTCAAAAATATCAGTGATTGACTCACGGTTCGTGATTTTGAGCTCATCACTACATCTAAATATGTTATAACTTCCTCTGTTTTTTTTTTTAATCTCTTTTGCAAAGCGGCTTATAACGAAATAAATGATATTTTTAACACGGTAACTTCAAGAGTCATTCATAATATACACAATGTAATGGACTTAGTCCACAATATTTTATGGATGGATACTTGACTAAATTACGAGTCGAAAATGTTTAAGGAATATGTGCCTAATCTCAACCATGTCAGAAATATAAGCATTTAAAAAAAACAATTAAGGGATTATTTCGATTAATTGAAATATTTTATTGATTCCAGATTATATATTGAATACAAACAAACAAAGATATAGATTAATAATGAGTAAATTTCGCAAGTATTTATTTCGAAGTATGCAGACTTTTAGCTTAACACGATTTTGTAAAAATTTCAAACAATAATATTTTCTATTTATTATCTTAGTTTTATTAACCACAATTGAGTTTAAAAAACATCTACCGGTTTCGGAAAACACCTTTTCCTTCTTCAGGATGTCATAACTAACTAAAAATATAGCATTGTTTTTCTATTTATCCAGAATCTATTTTTAAATTTTTTAAAAAAACAACAATTATTTAAAAAATAAATTTAGTACCTAACTCAAATTGCTGCTCAATACAAATTTAGTCGAATAATTTTTAGGAAAAAATTTTAGAATAGGACTCGTAGTTAAATTTAGTTGGCTGTTCAGAATTTCCTGATTACTTTTACATGGTTTATTTATCTCCAACGATTCCAAATTATTTAATTTGTGACCTACACCGTTTATATGCAAAATTGACAATCCCAATTTTTTATCAAAACCATGACTATTTTCTATCAAATGATTAGCAAATTCTGAAAACCCACTATTGTTCAAACATCTCAAATGCTACTTTACTCTTATATTAAAATTTCTACCCGTTTCACCAATATAAAATGCAGCACAAAACTAAGATAATAAATAAAAAATATGAATTTTAACCACCAAGTTAATATTGCTAATTTTAAAAGTAATAATATTTTCAGCAATATGTTCTAAGAACATACAATTACTGGATTTTCACCTATAAAGGCACTGTTATCAAACAAGTAATAAATATCTAATAGAGAAGACAGGTCATAAGCCCTGTAATTACTAATATTTCCACTAAATATAATAAAAAATAGTTTCGCCTCTATTGCATTGCAGAATTTGCACATATTCCTTTCGACTCGTAATTTAGTTAGGTATCCATACACCCATAAAATATTGTGAACTAGGTGTGTCACACCATGTACAGTCAGTATCTTGCTTTTGGTTTCTGAAATGCCCGCGTTATGCCCATTTACGACATGTTTCATTTACGTGCCTTGCGGGGGGAGCGCCGACGGTATTATTGTGTACTGGAAGAGTTATCTCGTATTACTTGATGGCACCACCGATATCGAGTGGTAATGCAGAAAGCTTTTAGAGTTTATATCAGATATTGTATACCTACTAGTTTAATAGAGTTACCCGGTACAAGTGCATGATTTAGATAAATCAGTCTTACGATAGTGTCGACTCTAAATGGTGAATCTGTTCGCGGCATTCATAATTCGGAAAACTAGTTAGTACTAATTAATATAATAAAAAAAAACACTCGCTTAATGGCAGCTTAAATAACATTTAACCAATTAATTACTTAAATATGATTGTACCCAATAAAGTGAATTCTTTCTTCGTTCTGTGAAACTGATAATAATATTGGATAATTTTTATAGCGCCATTTTCGTAAAAAATTTCACTAACTGTTCATAGTTTTACATTATATGTTTTTAAAATTAAAAATTGTCATTTCAACTTATGGAAATGATTTTTTGAAAAGGTTCGTTTTTAGTCTCTTCTTAAATAAAGTCTCTGATGCACTGTTTTTTTTTATGACGGAGAGCAAAGAGTTCCACGCTCTTGGGTCGGCAACGGCTGGTCTGTCTACAACCCTTCCTGCGGCTGAAGTAGAGGCTAACCCGAGAGTTTGACGTCTACTATTCAAATTCTACTCAAATTGACAGGGATACAAAGCTCATAAAGATACATAGGCGCCATGTTATGTGTCGTCTTTGTACATTAACCAGCACAATTTAAATTCAACCAGAGCCAATATAGCTCCTACAAAAGGATGTTTTGTGAGCGAATTTAGAAACTCCACTCGTACTGCCGTGTTTAGAATGGATTCTATCCAACTGAAACGTTGGCACGCCAGCATAAATACTGTTACAGTAGTCCGCCCGTGACACCACAAATGCATTTATAAGTAGGCGGGCTACCTCAGGAGGAAGATGTATTTTATAATGATAATGTTTTAATATGTAAAATTATTTCCGTTCACTTTCTTTCGTTTTTCCAAGATTTAATGTTTGTTCATGTTAATATATTTTGTTTTATAAAATATAAATTTTACACATATAATGCTATAATGCTGTGACGATGGATTTTGATAAAATTCAGGGACAACCAATATATATTTGATCGAAAGAAATTCGTAGTAATTAATAAGTAGCATAATCGATTGTCCAAGTGCGTGATACACAAGTTTTAAGGTTAAGGTCGATTAACTTTAGCACGAATATAGTGAACACGTCACACGATGCGATGTAACGTTTCTGTAGACCTAATTTTAATATTTTTTCGATAGATAGATATTTTCTGTTATATCTTTCTAATAGATTAATTTAATTTGTATGAAAAATAGCACAGAACTATGTTCTGAAAATCTAACTTCTTAGCAAAAAAAATGTGTTCTCCTTAATTTTTTATACAAAAAAACACGACTTTATTTATTTAAAAAATTCATGACTTTATAATTCTATATATTTACTGGATAAGTCGCAGATCAGATAGAAAACGTCTCATATTTCCTCTTGTACTTATAATATTGATAGAATTTTGCATATATACAGGGGTTAGCACAAACTAGAGAGCCTCGTATTTACATCACCATGTATAGTAAAATATTTATTGACTTATCAATGTGACGCAAACCAAAAATCATATTGTTATCCAATGAAGTTATTTTCATAATTTATTGTAGATTCTGTAATTTTTTTTCAACAGAAAAAGGTTATAAGCTTATTTATTTTCACCTGAACATACTGTTGTTGTTATGACTGAATTCAGTGTTATACATACCCTAATTGAAATCTAAATAATTATTTAGATCTAAGATTATTAGATTTTGAGTGAAATTACCTAATTTTACAATAAATGATTGCTTGACCATTTCAGATATTTTGTACCATAGATAACCTCATAAGTGTGAAGCTCAAAACAATTTTTACTTTATTTTTATCTGTCACCATCTTTGATCTAGGCTCAATTTTCTTCGTAGCGACAGGCAAAAACGAGGCTTTGTAGAGGTTTTGTAAAATATATGTTGTTCTCCTCCCATAAAAGTTTCTGCTTTTCACTAACATAAAAAAGACACAATAGGATTATAGAAAATTTATAGAAATGACAGAATATTATATATATACCATGGCATACCTTGAAATATGCCAAATTTGGAAGCATAATCACCAGTTTTGATGAAATTTTTTTTTTTTTTTTTTCTTATCTTTCCATTTTGTTTCTTAATTAATATTTATTTGTGTGTTTTGCTTCATATATTCAAGGATATTTGTTGTTTTTTTTCAATTGAACTACCTACCGTTTATATACTGTATATAGATAAATAATAACTGATTAATATCTACAGCTGTCTCTTTTTCAGCCTTTGTCTCCAGAGGGTCCTTAACTCTTTAATATTGTATAATTTAATACTTATAATCAAATACTAATCAATTCACATTTATAATTGTGTCGCGTGAATTCTGTTTGATTCCTGTAAAGTCTGGCCACCTGTTGACATTGCTACGTGGCTACTATACATAGATACTTATCACGATATTTTTCGTTTCACTGGCCATATCAATTGTTTTTCATTTAATTATAATAGATTTAAAACTATTTTTAATTAGGGTAATAGCACTTGTCGGCACTTTGTCTGCATCAATAGATTCGTCTGAATCGAAGTACTGTAATTTATAATACTGTATTACATTTGTAATTTTATATATGCATTATTTTAAACAAAATAAGCCTACTGATATTAGGTATCCACACATAAAATAATAATCTAATAATATGCCTAACAAAATGAATTCGTGTAAATCCAGCGTTATAGAACGTGCGGGTGTGAAACAAATAAAACAACAGGTGGTGATGGTAGAAAAGCATTTATTTAATTACATTCGTTTTATTCACTAGAGAAATTTACAGTTTTTGTTTAAAATATTTTTGCTTGTATAATATAATAAATAGATTTTAGATACTGAATATAATGTAACGTTTTTGTATGTAAGAGATTAGTTTTGTTATTTATCTACTGTTTCTTGCCAAATATAAATGGTTGTTAAATATATCAGTAAAGAGCATTTAAATTAATTCGTATTTTTGTTGGTGGTTGAGTTTGCTCTCTTTTTCTACATTCCTACACCATTCTCTCTCATTTTCGCCCACACATCCATAAGAGACATCACCGTGTTCATATAATAATGTATGTTTTCTGTTGATGTACTTTACGCCAAAGAAATGTCAGTGGAGTGGAGTGTTTGAGTCGTTTCGTGGAAGTATATTTTCAATGCATTAGAAGTTTTGCAAAAAATATACATATCAAATAGATGTGAAAAGATTTCATTAATTTTCTGTTCGTATAACTTCTTGGAATCTATCCTACTTGTTATGGAATTGCCAGAAATCTCTGATTTGACGGCACATTTTGGATTCTGGCACCTATCCAAGACATCCCGAAAAAACGGGGAAATTGTAGGTCTTCCAGTGAGAGCTGAATCTGGATAATCAATCGCCATTTATTTTGTCACCACGCAATGTATAACATTTTTAAATGAATAGGATTACGATGTGACGTCGATTTAATTATTGCGCTCATAAATTGAGGACGAGAGAAAATAATTAATCTTTGAACAGTGACATAGTTTGTTTAATAAAAAGGAAAATATTGTTTAGATAATTTGTGATTCAGTTTTCTTATGGCAAAGTTATTTTCCTCCCACTGCCTATTTTACCTCCTACAAAAAGTTATTTCCTAGTTAAAATAAGATCAAATTTTAATCGTTCGTTTCATTACAGGATGCTGGAATAATTTCTATAGTAAAATCAATTATCCGGGGAACGTGCATTAACCAATTATGCTACAGAACATTAACGACAAATTTTCGAACCTATAAATTACACTTTTCAAATTGATACATCTATCGTTCCGTTATTTGAGAGCTATCTACTTTATTTTTACGGAATCTCAAATACCTTGAGTAATCCGATAGGAGACGCCAGAATTAACAATTCATTTTTATTAAATTTTCGACACATTGATACAACTTACATATTATTATCCCGGTAGCGACAATATTTTTCGATAAAATTGATTTTATATGTATATCTTTCTAATTAATGCATTTAAAATATCACGGACATATGTTCTGAATAATTACAACTTCACAATAAGAATGTGTTCTCCCTTAATAATTTATATAGTTTTTTTTTTTTTAATGTTTTAGGTAACCCAGCGTGCCAAGGTTTAGGGTTCGCGATTATGAATGTTTGTGTGAGTGTATGTAGATGCATGTTGGGTCTAGATCAGAAGGGTTTGAAAAATGACGTATTTGATGATGTGAATTGTGTGAGGGAATTGGGTCCCAATATTCCCCCAAATACCCCTATGTTCTTTTTAGTCGTAGAGTGTATTGTGACTCGTAAACAATGTTCTATCTAAATTTAGAACACTGTGCGCTGATTTTTTTTTTTGTTATTTTAAGGACAAATGCTATTTGTACGCTGGGGGATAAAATAGAAAAACCTTATCGTACCTGCATTGAGGCAACCGGTAGGGCCCGGGTTGACCACATCACTAATGAAGACGCATAAATAATTGAAGAAAACTATCAAGGAAACGCTGCACACTTCGAACACTGACAATGAAAAATATCATATTTTGCAACTCGTTAAGCCGGGGAAGATAGAAAGAGATTTTCTTAGATGTGTAACCTTAGAAAGTGGTCCAATGTCCAAAATGTTGGTGTTTTTGTGCATAATAAATTAATATACTACTACAACACAGTCGCCAAATTTTGATAGAACACGCCACATGAAGTCTTGTTAAAAATTGTTTGCGCGCTATGATCCCAAATTTATTTATTTATTTACACCCTGTCCCGAATCGTTTCGAGAGTTGTTTACTCTCGTTACGATTCGTCATAATTACATATTTTTTTATTTTATTACATTCTGTCATTATTAACATTATCATAATACCATCATAGGTTGGCTCCGGTATCTTCGTACCAGAGCCATACCTGTAGAATTTGACGTGAGACTCGTTATCACATTAAATTCAGAAAGCAGCCAGATAGAAGCTATAGAAATCATACACTCTCAAAAGGGGAAGATAGACGTCACGTTTATGTATTGCAGTCGCAGAACTCTGTCACAGTCCGGCAGAAAATCACCCAGTCCAGGTCGCAAGAGTTGCGAGGGAGGGCCGGTAGAATGCTCCGTTAGGTCTCTCTAGCCACTGCTCTTCCCGGCATCGCCCATCCCAGGAACCCCCAGCGAGAAACTCACACCCTAATAAATCCCGGAAATATCCAAGATTCCTTTAATTTCTTAACAGGTCATCGTTCCGGGGGATCCGATGACCTGTTCCTTCTGATCCCGCAATCATGATCTCACGTGCATCCGTTCATAATCATACAGTCCTAGAGGATGTGCTCCGGTGTCTGCCTCACCTGAGCGCAAAGTAAAGTTAAATTGTACAAAGGTAAAAGTAACTGTTAGTAACGTAGCTAGGTAGAAGTTGCCGGCCGCGTTTGTATTGTTATATGTCGTTGGTACCCAACGTATTTATGACTGGCGAGAGTTGGGTTTTAAGTACCGCCTTGCTGGGTGCGTTCAGCTTCGCTGAGCGGTCTCTAAATGACGAGAGTGGAGGCGATAGACCTCCACAAAAAGAATACGTGTTTGTGGGATGCAATAAAATATTAATATTTGTAATAGTCACAGAAGTCGGCCGAATAACTGTTCCGTGAAATATAATACCAGAGTTCCACATGAGGAGTGAGAAGTGATACGATATAAAAATGTTTATATGAAAGCTGGATAAAGGAGAACGTGTATAGTGGTAAAGAATAGATCTAACAGTAGTAGATGGACGTGTGCTGAAGTAGAAGACATTTTATTATTTAGTACTTGACATTTACAATTATAATATATTTGACCATTGCATCCATTTAATTTGGACTTTTGTGCTAGATTGTTATAGAGACAGATATTTTATTTCATAATTTTATAGTGAGGGAAAAAAATATTTAATTCTCATGAAAACACATTTGATTTCGGAAGTTACGTTTTTTCTGATCATTGTTCCTTGATAATTAAAACACATTAAATGAATCACTTAGAAATAACAAAAATCTATCTAAGAGGGGAAAATGTATATATTTTTAATTCACAGTTTTTCTGCGTATCTTTTGTAACTGATATTCATCTTACTACTTATTTTAACAAAATATTTTGTTATGAATCGTCTCATTATTTTCATGCGAAAGAATTTGTTAAATGGCAAATGTATCCATATAAGAAATAAATAGCTATAAATGAATGAATCTTCATTATTCTACGCCCACTATTGAACACCGTAGATTATGTTATGTAAGTTATTTCATAAACGTTCAATGTTCACGGTATATCTATTTCTTAATTAGAAACGAGTGGGTGGGCTAGGCTCCCCGGGACCTTTCCCGACCGGTAGTTTCTAACCCCTTACCGACTTCAGCCCCATTCTATCCTGTATCGATCGGGTGGGAAATAACTAACTGTGGGGTGAAAAAAAAAAGCATTACATATCTCGGACGCATGTATCGTATCACCTCTGAATTTATATGCAGGGGTGGTATGATATAAGTAAAATATTAATATTAGCTGTTACTAATGTACAAATAATATAGTATATACCAAAGATATAAAGCTACGAAAGTAATCATGCACGAAAATTTTTCTCTACAATAATAATGTTGTCTTACTTACGTAGCGTGATCACTTCAGATGTACATCCTAGTGTCGTTGCTTTTCCACACGCAGGCAGGTTGGTTATCCAATCTCTTGCGGTCTCTCCGTATCCATTTCCTTTGCTCAGAAGTTCTATCTTCAACACACGCACTCCGATCTTGGCGTGCCGCGACTATTCTGATAATGAAATGAATACACTTTTAAAGAGAACACATTTTTATTGTGATGTTGCAATTTTTCAGAACGTAAGTCTGTGATGTTTTTAATACAAATCGAATGTATTAATTAGAAAGATATACATATAAAATCAATTTATCGAAAAAATATTGTTGTCGCTACCGGGATTCGAACCTACTAATACAGTAAAATATTATTGTAACAGGCGGGGCACCGAATTAAGTGTTTTTACTTATCTAAACAATAATGATGAAATGTGAAAGGAAACAAGTGTTTAAAATAATTCATCTTTATTTTTATGGTCCCTTTTCGAAAAACGATTACTGTTTCTATGAAATCCGTATGTAATTCTTTTTACTATATGATAAAATATTTGCCATGGTATGTTGGAACCTTTCTATATCTGTTCATACGTTAGGTAGTTTTTTCTACTTTTATGATCCAGTAAAACATTTGAATACATTAGTATCGTACATCCATCTCATGATTGACGTCATTTCAGCACGCACATCAATTAGTGATTAATTAATTTTTTAATCTTTTTTAGTGAAATATTTATTAAGTATGAAACTTGGAAAAGGTCAACTATTTTAACATTTCTAATGGTTTCAGAGAAGGTTTTCATTAAATAATGGTTATGCCGTTACGTCGTCTCGGATGAGCGCTACCCAATTTCTAAATATACAACCCTTTGTCTTGCCTTTGTCGTCTATGGATTCCTTGAAGTCTAATAGGGACCTTTACTCTGGTCTTTTTTTCAAAATGATCCATACATATCTTCAAAATTTGTCACTTATAATTAGGCACTTAATTAATCTCGTCACCCAGCCATTTTTAATCTTTTCAAATAACGCTGAATTCTAATTTTTTGCTGACATCTTATTTGTTAAATCGTGCATATTTTTTCAATTTAATATTAATTTTCAAATTTGTCGCTTTCGATACCGTTGTGCTAATTTAAAGATCGATTACCAACATCCATGTTATATTTCACCTTGCTTATTTTCCGATAAAATAGTGTAATGCTAACTTACACGAATGTTGAAACTCAGTGAAAGTTCAGTGGCTGATGAAATTGTCATACGTTAAAGCCTTTTCTTTCAACTACTCGGGCGAACAAACATTGTATTTTTGACATTTGGCGATTAAATATTATAATTCAGAACCCGCTTTACTTTTTTCATAATACTAATAATCAATAATAAAAGATAACTTATCTCATGGCGTATCAACGATACATATACGAATGTGAGTATAGCAGGGGCGTGCACTCTGTACAATTAAAAAAAGCTGTGCATAACTATAGTTTCTGCGAAATACATAATTGATTTGATATATTTATTATGTATTGAGTATGTACGTCCACGCACATATAATTCAAATATTTAAAAATGACAAATAAAGCTGCGCAGGTGTTTCGTATAATTTTTTTTACAAAATCTGCCCCAATCGCTTACGACCTAAACTCAACTCTCGCGCCATGCAGTGTTCTGAATACACATCTTCGCTTGAGCAGACGTGTTGCAAGTTGTGCCGTATGGTTAAGTATTTTAATGTATGCTATCCAATTCACTTTAAACCCGGTATTATTATGTATTCTAAAATATTTTAAGCCGTTCACTTAATATCTTGAAGATTTTCAACCATGGATAATATTATAGTAATAACATAAATATTTTTGAATACGAATCTTATTTACAGAGTATGTATGGCGTTTGGGGTTATTTGGTTGACACTGGAAGGATTAGAATATGAAAAGAAAATGAAAACAGTAAGTGGTTGATTTCGTGAAAATGTCGTGAATCTACATACATAAAATAAAATGTTCCGTAGGGAAATAGTTTCGAATTCAAACGTTGCGCAAGCTTTGAACAATCCCTAACAAGATCCGTGAATTTATCACGCTGGCGGTTGGTGCCAATTTCCCTCGACTAATTCCGAAATGGATGAACGGATAGTGCCTAGCTATCCGCCTGGCGGCCATGCCAATATAGTCACAATCGCTCGTTAGGATGCAAATGTTATTACGTTTCCCCCCCTCGTGTCAGCGAACATTCCCACTAATTATTCGATCGTACGCGATGGAGAGGCACGTATGGCGAGTCGGATTGGTTCAATACGGAATGTACGTATGTATGTATTTGTTCAATCGCAAACTATCGGCACTGTCAAACAACTAGAACGATTTATTTATTCGGGAAAGTTCCGTAGTTAAATCATTGACAGAAGAATATTAATATTATATGATGTGATACACTGCAGATTGGAAAGTTAAGAGTCGCGTAAGATTTTACACGTCTTTAGTGGGTCGGAAAAAAATACAGAACGAACGGAAAATCAAAACTACTATATTCAAATAACCTCTTATTTTTATTTTATGAATTAAGGAAAACACATTTTTGTTGTTATAACGAAAGTGGAGAACGCGCTTTCCCGAATAGTAAGAGGTCGAGGTTCGAATCCCGGCAGCAACAAAATATTTTTTCGATGTATAGATTTTTTTTCTTTTAAAATCTTATTGATAATGTATTACATATTGACACAGTTGTATGATCTGATTAGGTACATTATAATCTAATGTACCTTTCCTAATGGCTTTTATATAATACAAAGAAAACGAAACTAAGTGGGCCACGCTAATAGAAGAAGGAGCGGTTGGTTAATGAATGAATTAAAAAGGACGCTTCCGAATCTCATCATCGGTGATTTTATATAGACCTGTTTGGAGCATGCGATGACAATTATCAAATAAAAATATTTATATATTCTCTCGATAAACCCGCGAAAATAAATAATGAAAATCTGATGATGGGAGATATTATCTGGATGTTGTTCGTGAATTACGCCCCAGGTGGCGGTAATTTTGACACCTTGTCGTTACACAATAATCATTTATATCTTAAACTGTAATCATCTGCTCAACTAATTGTGGATATTGAAACAATTTACCAAAAATATTATTGTGCTAGTCTTTTAAATAATGTGTCTTGCTTTATTATTCTCCAGATTTGTTTTAGATTTACGTCGCACACTATATTTATTATCTTTGTGCACATTGGTTTTTTTTTTGCACTTTTCCAATAATTCATTTAATATTTTTTAGTTTTTCCTCTTACTTTTTATCGGGGTATGAAAACTATATTTTTACAGGTTTTTATATAATGTTGTTTCATAAATAATATTTACTATGATTTATAATATCTTCATAACGAGAGGGTAAGGCTTCTCTTATAAAGGGATAACACGTCACAAAAAATCATAGAATTGAACAAACTAGGTAATTCTCTAGTATTAAGATAAAAATAAAAAAATAAAATTGTTACGAATTGAAGCTGTTCGAATATTATGCTTTATTTCGTGTTGTAGAGATATTTTCTTACATAAATAAAATATACTAAAATTAACGTATTCATGCATAAATCTTTTGAATTAATTTTTCCGCCCAGTCAAATTTGTAGTTAGTCGATTATAATTGGTAGGTAGTTATGAAAAGTGGCGGTTTTGCTTTCATACCCGACAATTATTATTGTTGTTGATGTTAATTATAATAATACGAGTAGGTGTAATTTTGTTCTTTGTACTTTCTCGGTCTCGGATATATTAGCAATCTGAGGCGCTTACTAGGTAAGGAAATTTTCTAAATTCTTTTACAATTTACCGTCAATTTCTTTAGTATGTACACAACACGTTAATATAACTAAATATATTTTTTCCATTTGCATTACAAATGCGTAAATAGTATATTGTGTCCGTAAATATTCCAATTTGTATATAACATGTTAAATTATTATAATAATAATTCTTCATCATTTTAAAATAAAATAAAAATTGTAAAATATTAAAAAAGTATATATGTATGTTTAAATATAGGTGTACGTCTACATTTGTATTTTATTACCATCGTCATACATAAATATTTTTATCTTCTTTTGCTACTCATGTTATTTAGCCAATGAATGTTTACTTTGTTTATTCAACTAACTTACCGACCCGCAGAGAGGATAGAACACCACTCTCTTCTGTCCTTAAAAATCCACATTTAATAAAGTCATCGTCCAATATCCGGTTTACTTAATTGTTAAACAAACACCGGTAAGAGTAAAATATCCATAAAAGACAATAATTATATTATTAAGGAGAACACATTTTTGTTCTGATGTTGCATTTTCAGAACATGCATAGTTCTGTGGTATTTTAATACAAATTAAATTAATTAACTTGAAAGATTTACAGGAAAAAAATCTGGTTGATTGCTTTTAAAAATGGAATAGTAGATATATCAATTGGAAATATTACAGAATATAAGATTCAAATTTGTCGAAAATGTATTTGATTGCTATAGGGAAAATGGAGAACGCACTTGCCCGGATAGGAAGAGGTCCAGGTTCGAATCCCGGTAGCAACTTAAAACTTTTTCGATAAATAGATTTTTTCTGTATATCTTTCTAGTTGATTAATTTAATTAGTATTACTATAAATAGAGCCTTCCATATTCAGAGAAATTATCTTTCTATAGGGTCTATATTTAATTATTTGCTACTTTTTTTTTTTATTGGTTTCATAATTATAATTATGTCTTGTCTTATTTTTCACCCATTTTTACATCTCTTTTAAAATTACAATTTTAATGATACTCAGTCCAATTCTACCTGTTACTTACGTAAATAACAAAACTTGGTAAATATTATATTTACCTCAATTATTTTTTTTTTAATAAAATGACTATTTATGTCACTATTTACTGATAAATCAACATGTTTCGATACCTATGGTATCTACTTCAGGAAACAATGTATACTAAAATTGAAAATACAAAAACAAAATTATAAAGTATAATAATTCAATTGAGATGTCTAAATAGCAACAACTATTCTGAATTCTCCAATCAGTTTTTGGAAGCAAATCAAATAAACCAAGGGTTTAGAAATTATACATACAAATATTAGGGGTTTACTGTTAGATAAACTTGAAATTTTAGAAATAAGAAAAAAAAGTTAATAGCAACCTAAACATTATAAATAATCAAATCCTTTTTGCGAATATTCACCTTTTAAATTTGTTTTCACAGTCCTACTTAGTTACCCACCACTTATACTTTGTAGTTTAATTTTTATCTATTTTTAATTTTAGTATACATTGTTTCCTGAAGAAGATACCATGTTGATTTATCAATAAATAGTTTTTTTAAATAAAATGTTTTGTCTTATTATGTATTTAATAGAAGTGTTTGAAAAAGTCTTATTATTTATATAATATGTGACCACAAAGTAATTTTGCTAATATTGAAGAAGTGACTATTAAATTTTTGAAATCGTTTAGATTAGATTGTTCTATTTTGTGTATTTAAAGCCACTAATTGTCAACACTGACACGACGGAGAAAGAAGAGGGTATAATTTGGTCTAAGCCCCCAGATACAGCGTCACATAACAAACATTTCTGGGCTTTTATTATTAAACGTGAGAATTGCAGTTTTAATTCAAAATTCTGTTGAGAGTTGTTTCTAAAAATTTATTTGATTTTTTAATGTTCACGATAGCGTCTTCTGAAATTTCTTTCGAATAACGCGAACGAGATTACGCCGCGGCGCGAAATTCCCCAATGCCGGATTTTTAAATTCGCCTTCATGTATCTACTTCATTCAGACTAAAATAGTGTGGCCCATTGTTATATTATATACCTTCATTAGGTCAGTGACTTTTAATGACATCGTATCACGGGGGAAAGTTCAACATTGGTTAATGTCTCATCGCTTATACACTATAAGACAAGGGCCCATCCTTCTGAAAATATCTTTTAACTATGATACTTTTATTAAATTGACCTTTCATTACATTTTTATTTTCATTCATACAATTCTTTATAATTATAACTCAAAATGTAAAATCAAGTAGTGTGTGTTTATTTACAAATATTCCTTTCGTCTTTGCACGCGCATATTTATGATTTTTGAAAAATTATAAAAAAAAAACTTATTGAATTTTTGTAATTGTTATTAAACATACACTATTGTGGTGGACTTATAAATCTTTGCGGGTTGTTTAGAAATGTTATTTTCCTGCTATTTTGTTTTTGTGACAAAAAAATTACTTACTGTTCGATAACATTTTTTCTGCTCTATAACGCCAGTGTCGCCGTTTTACTGCATCTTATAATTATTCTTAATATTTGAGCTTAAATAGTTGAGTGTCAAGTTGAAATAAACGAACATTTTCGACACGTACTTTTCGCCTTTAATCAAGGTTCCAATGCTTTCAAAGGGAAATTCTACAGCGTCCATTCTACAGTTCCGATCTCGCTCCGTAAGATCCTTAACCTTTTACGGTCGCTCTCCAATCAAATGCGTGGCGTTACGTTCAACGACGACGATGACCCCAGAAATTAAGATGGGACGAAGTTCAGAGCAATAGTGGAAAATACATTATTAATTGAAATGTTGTAATTTTTGTTTAAAAATTTGATTTTATAATAAACAAATGATCAAAACCGCAAAGACTTAATATACCCAATATAATAGTTTACCACAGTACAGATATATATTTAATTTTTATAGACCATGGTCAGCAAATAGTTTATGGAATTGTATTGCTATCCCAACCCTACATTTCTGTTCATAGCATATTCACTCCCTACTCTTAGCTAACAGATAGATAGTTGTAAAAAAAATACTAATAAGCGAAGTATTGCATTACATAAAAATGACCTATTTATCAGTTAGGCTGCTTTACGTAGTGGGGTCAAATTGTAACATCGAGGACATAAATAAGTGATCAACAATATTTTGTATAAATAAGCAAAACTTAATTAAAATTCTGATATTTTTATATTTATTGCTGACATTATTTTATTAATGTTTTGTTTTATTTGTTACAGGTGCCGGAGAATCAGGGAAAAGTACTATAGTTAAACAAATGAAGTGAGTATTGCTTTCTTCTATATATATTTTATTATTATTTATATATTGTATTCTATGCTAATGCTTAATAAGTCTGTCCAATGTTCTTATAAAACACAAATACGAGATTTATTTTGCTCCCATGAAGAGCTGTTCGTCTCAAAACGGTCGGTATAAATAAATAAAAAATGATTAGGTTTGTTTACATACATTTGTTTTATTTGTTTACAAATAAATTTGTCGACAATATTGTATTCACTCGTTCAAATCGTTATATCACTTTTTGAATTTCCACAATGGCTTCCATTTGGAAGGTGTCCAAGGAGGTTGTATGTAAACACTAGCATTTCACTTTCCGAGCGACCTTGGCTCGTCTTCAAGGACACCAGCACATTATTCTATACGTAAACAATACCATTTTTCGCTAGCATTGTTTTTATAAGCAATTCTCCGCTAGAACGTTTTATACAATATTTTTACACCGGGTGATTCAGGAATGTAGAATAACGACTGTTTTATTTGTGTTTTGCTCGAAAATATTTTTCAGACAAATATTAGAAATGATTAATAAATAATTCTGATAACTTTGAATGACATCAATGAGCTGTTGTTCTGAGATAATATATTTTTTAATTTTCTGAGATAATTATGCATGTTCTCAGTATTTTGAACCTAACTATGCAGGCAATTTTTTTTTTTTTTTCATTAAAGCAGTACAAAATGGATACTAAAGAAATAAGCATTTGGAAGATAATTATATTTGTCTAATGACCAAAGTGGTTTGACTCCCTAAACACATCTGAAATAGTTATAGCACGAACACAGTCACTTTCAATTTGTTGGTAAAATAGTATGTTAATACAAATTAAATGTATAAATTAGAAAGAAATGCAGAAAAATTCAATTTATCATAATAATATATATAATAGTATATATATAATTTTTTTTTCTACCGGGAGCAACAAAAAATTTTTTTTTTGATAAATTGATTTTTCCCGTATATCGTTCTGATTGATACATTTAATATGTATACCACAGAACTACGTTCTGAAAAACTACAACTTCACAATAATAATGTGTTCTCTTTAATAATTAATAATTAAAATAGTATATGACGCGTCTAAATTCATCATTGACATTCTTTATACAGTAGATATACCAATTAGCTTGAAAAGGATAAAGAATTCTATTAAAAAATATAGATTTTTCTTCTCTAGTCGATGCCCATATCGTTTATATCGTATATGTATAAACGATTTTGTAAAGTAATTGTGGCAATGTGAATTTAATTATAATGAAAGTATTATAATTAGCCAAGTAATTGGATATAGATAACTATCGGGTTTCTTCCATTTTTTTCTTACATTAAAATGTCCTTCAATTTTCCTACATAGGATTTTAAGACGTGAGAAATATCACATTAACAATGTAAATGAAATTGTGCCCCATTCGTAATTCTGTAGACGTTATTAATATACCTACCCATTACGTAAATAAATATGTTCAAAGCACAAATGGTTTTTTTTTTCAATTGTGGTCACTAATTTGTAGTGGCTAGTGGGTTGGCAACGGTAGCACACCATCCCTTAATTTTTTTTTCGAAATAGTAAATTTACAGAAACAAAAAAAAAAATCGCCGTGTCAAGTTGATTTATGGATAATATTAAATCCCTTTTGATTTACCACGTTCATATTTTTTATTCGAGTATTTTACTCCATGTACATTATACACATAATAATTATTATTTTTAAATACAGTAGATTAAACAAATTTAAATATAAATATTATTCTACTTGCGTAATATTTTTTTTCTATGGAAGTGAATAAAAAATATAAAAGCTTCATGAGAAAGTTTGACAAGACGATGATGACGTAGAACGACAGAGGAGAGAGTTAAGCGTTCGTGCAAATATGCTGTCACGGCGTTTCTACCGATGCAGTAAGGAGGTGGAGAGAATCTTGTTTAAATCCTTCTTCACCAGCATGTATACCTGCGAGCTCTGGTCGAAATACAAGCAAGTGACGTACAACCGTCTCCAAATTTAGTTAAACTCATACAGAATATTGTTCGGATTGGCGCGTTATTGCAGCGCATCTATAATTTTTGCCGAAGGCCGTATACATGGATTCGTTCCGCTTTTGAGACATCGTGTTGCTGGCGTAAAGCTGCGGCTGGAGCTCAGCACCCACTCTCTAGTGCAAGCGGCGCTCTCATGGAAAGCTGGTTCCCTGACCAAAGAATGGCAATGACTACAGAATAGCTACAGGTACAATAATGGCTGTGACTGAAATGTAGTATCTATATTTTGTTTATATATATAACTTTTTTTTAAATTTATGTATTTTTTTGCTTTTCTTTTCAGAACAAATAATATTTCGTAACATTAATGTATTATCTTTATGACGAATTGGATGGACATAAAAAAAAATCCGATCACGCTGGAATAAACGCATTCTTAATATTATTATTAAAACGACAGATGTATAATTAAATGATAACTGTTAACTCAAACAAGAAATTTGTGAACTGTGTGTTCTTACATTGAAATTTTTGGGCAATTTTTCACAAATGTGCGATATACCTAGAATGATAAATGCAAAAGGGGTTCAAAAATAGCGGATCGTACCTATAGTATGGTTAAACATTTAATTTAATTTAGCTTTACTCTTCAAAATTTTTTACCATGTGTCTCCATATGCCTCTATTTATAAATTGAGGTCAGTTGATCTTTTCGGATTGTTTCCCAAAGAAATAACGCGGCGAGAAAGCATGCCTTATGTGGATACACTGACAAAATCAACGCTTACCATTATGGAAGTCTCGAATTAAAAAACCTTCGTTAAATTAATGCCGGCAGCCCAGTCAATACTTTCCATGTCACCGTTCCGTGTCACCGTTCCGTTTGAAGCTTCACAGTGCTGGCCGCAAGTGCGGGGCGAGTATGCTATCATCGCAAATTTGATTACTCCCTATGTTTTCGAGGCGTTCTGTTTCGCGTTCGGTATTTTCCGTTCTCCCGAGTGTTCGCATCTCCCTCGCTCGCCTCGTATTGATCGATACCTTCCTCCCCCTTCTCTCTCACTCCTCACCCTGTAACGTGTGGACTGAAAGTGGTATAATGTAGGACCATTTTCTGAAATGCTTGCGTCCATCAAGCGAACAGCGTAGGTAGGCACTCACCAGTCGTTCGTTTTTATTTGTAAAAATGATGGTTTTCCAAGTGCCTATGTTTATTCTTAATATACTTATTGTGAAAAAATATGTGCAATATTTCCAATCATTAATAACTTTAATAATTCATATTTATTTATTTCTGATTTGTCTCTGAATGATAAATTCGCTAATCTTGCAGTGTTTTAATTTATTTCGAATTATTGTAGTAATTATTCCACTTTGAATTTAACGAAGATCAACAAAATATTCACACATGTGGGAATTTTCGAAACAACCATAAAAAAAAAATTGAAGTCATACTAACCAAAAAAGTGTGCTTATACTATTGAAGTGAAACTTCTAAGGCTCAGACATATAATGTTTATTATTACTTCGATAAAGCACATGTTCACAATATATTTATTTATTAACAATAATATTTCTTTATTTAAAAAAAAAAGAAATTATACAAATATTCTTGACTATAATGTATCTAAACATCTTGCATATATTATGCTGTTTTAATATACTTTTCTTACGCAATGTGTCTCTGATACCTTCGAAGTCGATTGAAAATGTACTAATTAATTAAGCAGTAACGATTGAGACTCCAAATGCAATCTCGCTCGCCGCGAGCGTAACAAATTGTGCAGGCCTGTGACCTATGCGTGCGAAAGTGACGCGACCGGTATAGACTCTTTCACACACCTGGGCACAATTTTGAGATATAAAAATATAATATACGTGAATTTTTTAAACAAAACCGGTATGACCTTTGACCGTTGGAATTACTATACCTTGGTTAAAGAAGTTTCGCTTCAAAAATTATAAAAACTTGTAACGATTTTTCGTGTAATTATTTTGAACATGTATTATGTATTTCTAAGCCCGTAAAGTACGGCATAAGAATTACGATGCGGATTAGACGTCATCCGCTAGCGTGACTTCTTGTAGTGCAAAGCTTGCATAAGCACTGCAGTGCATCCAGGGTTGCATTAGGTGTCTGTGTTATTTTATCAAAATATAATTAAAAATTTGGATCTGCACTTGCTAAATCAATTGAGCGTTTCACTGGGCATTCAAATATGAATAATTCAAATCGTAATGATTCGGTTTATCATTATCGCATTATATTATCATTTCATTAATCTCTTCTTCTCGGTTAATTAAGTTCTTATGATATAAAGTTAGTTTATTTAGGACCAGTTTCAGAAAACTTCGAATTCCTTACAATTGGGGTAATTGGTGAAAATTCAAAATTATTAAATTCACTTTATATATTTGCCATCAAAAAAATATTTTTTTCTATTATTTACTAAGGAAAGCGTTCTTCACATAAAAATTATTATTTCTAAAATAATAAATCATCAATAATTGATTGCTATTTTACAGTTACATAACCTCAAAGTAGAAAAATAAAAAATAGTTATTTTTATATACAAAATTTAATAATAAATTTTTTAATAATAATAATTTCGTACGTAACATAATAAACATCGTGTGCACATACACAATTATTATTAATTTAATCGAACAGTATCTTGATACATATTTAAAATATAGTACTCGTATGTGTTATATAAATACATAGGTAAGGACATCATAATTGTGCATTTTTAATTTACTAAATATATACATATATATAATTAATAATTTATTAACTTTGTTTTATTTTATAAATCACTGTGAGTTATTTATACAGGATGTAACAGACCTAATTCACAATATTTTATGGGTGTATTCGTGATTAAATTACGAGTCAAAAATGTTCAAAAAATATGTGCAAATTCTGCTCTGTTACGGAAAATATTATTATTTTTAATTTTTACAAAACCGTGTTAAGGTTTGAAGTCTACTTATTAATCTATTATATATCTTTGCTTCAGGCCCTAAATCATCTAACAAAAAATAGTCTAGTCGCTCTAAATTCAATGACATTCAATTTTGTGTATTCAATATATAATTTGGAATCAATAAAATATTTCAATTAATCGAAGTAATGCTTATATCTCTGACATTGTTTAGATTAGGCACATGTCATTTGAACATCTTCGACTCGTAATTTAGTCAGGATGTCGACCCAAAAAGTATTGTTGACTAGGTCTGTTACACCCTGTACAGTGGTTTATAAAATAGAACGAAGTTAATAAACTATTAATTATTAAAAATGAACTACAACATATTTGCTTCAAATGTTAAAAATATATATACATTTTTAAATACTAATGTTTTTACATGAAAACATATTCAGCGCAGATTATACAGACATCTGTACAAAAGTAATCATTGAAGTTTCTTTAAGTAGAACTTGGCCGGTCTAGTATTTGAAAGTTGTTCCAGAAATTCATTATTTTCAGAAGGAAAACGTCTCTTAGTCGAACTCATTTAAACTTCATAAATTCATCATAAGTAAGTACTCCCTGACAGTTTTATTCATTCTACTGCGGGGAGGACAAAATACGTTTTGCCATTTGATATACTTTCATAATTTGTTTCCCCTCAGAAAACTGCTAGGCTTAAGCGAGGCTAGCTTAGCTACATTTATACGCGCGTTGAAATGTCAGTAAGCCTTTAATTAAGTGGAAACATACCCACAGCATGACGCTAAGCAACGTTAGGGCAGAATGAGGAGTATATTATTTGTTTTTAATAAACGATCTGCATTACTATCCATGTATTTTAAATAAAATGGTTAATTTATATTTTTGTACGTGTTAGTTAAAGCCAGTTCTTATTTTAACAAAATAATTACGAATGGTTTATTAAATTTATCCACTTGCTTAATCTATTAAACTTTTTTTTTTAATACCGCTAGCTTGTCACACACGCGGTTGTTGGGCCACGCACCGTAATTTAAGATAACGACTGGAAAGGTAAAATGGTAGTGTAACTTACAATTTCAAAATTTTGCAAAAAAAAGATTTTTTTTGTACTTTATAATGTTATATTGTGGGCTCGAAAGACGTACATTGGAGGATTTCTATAAAATAATAAATAATTTTAATTATTACCTACCGGTACGGCACAGTAGCATTACGGTGGTTCATTTATATTTTACAGTTATGACAAATGGACTTGATTATTGAACTATTCGAAAAATGTACATTCGAAACAAAAAAGTCACATATTTTCCTAATTCATATATTTCAATAGACATTGATACTTCATTCCAATTATTATTATTAGTGTTAGTTATCCCTCATAGTTCTATATACGTGACACATAGAACATTGGGAAATCATATACGTATAAGACATATCACTATTTTAATATTCATAATAAAACTTTGTACTGCACGCACGATGTGTTATTTTCGAGAGGTGCAGTCCCTCTCATCATCAGGTGATAACTAAATACAGAATTGTAGTCTATTCGGGCAAATTAACATTTTAATTAGAGTGTATACCTATACACCTACTATAAAAAAAGAGGGTTAACATAACCCTTATGTTCCACACTAATACACATTAACTTTGATGAATTATCTCCGCAAAACGACGATTGTCAATTTGAAAGTTTGCAAGCTTGTTTGGGCATTCGTGTTACGAACCTTGAATTTTTTTTTAATGATTATTAATTGAATGACTACTTGAATCGCTGCTATATTACTGATGATGTTTCGTAGGCGGTACGCGTTCTTCATTTGAGCATAGTGTCATCCAAGGAGTGCATCAAACCGCAGTGCACATTTGATGTGCTTGCTACTTCGTTTCATTTAATCTTTCATACTATTCAATCGTTATTATTTAAAATATTACATTTTTATTTATAAATAATACGTGTATATAGTAGTGCGGACACGGGATTATAAATATTAAAAAAATTGTAATAAATGTATGTACAAGGGCGAAGTCGAAAATTATCAACATTTTTCGTTTTACAATTTATTTACATTGATTTCACGGAAGCCAAGCTCGTCTTGGATGATTTGACGGGCAGAACCATGACTGATGTTTAAAGAAGACGCTACCTCACCGATGGTAACTCGACTATTCGCTAGAACCATCTCTCAAGCTTGCTGAATTTTATCTTCCGTGGCGGAGATTGACGGGAGTCCTGCTTTCTCTTCGTGCGTCACACTCGTCCGGCTACTTTTAAATTTCTCGATCTACAAAAAAAAAAAAACACTTACGTGATAAAGCACTGTCCCCGTATTATGATAAAAGTCTACGGTTAATTTTAAATCCTACGACCAGAGAAATCGGATCACTGCTCGTTGTTCCTCCTTAGTGCAAACTGCTAGCGGAGCGAACATGTTTGCAGAAGGCAGTATGACAATCTTGAAAGTGTATATAATTTTTGATTTGCCTTCGTACATACAAAGTATACGGAGAAATAAATAAATGTCCTTATAAAATAAACATATACATTTTTTGCAACTCTTTAGAATTTACATAATACGTGTTTTTTCTCTTTTATTTTACCTGCTAAATATCTTCGTTTCTGTGCACATTATTACATTTTGTGATTAAGTCTTTTTTCCTAAATAATAGTCTTAGGTTTACTTTTCGATCATATTAATTTTTGAGACAGACGGTCAATAAATCTCCACCCGCCAACTGACCGAAAAAGTGTCATATCGTACATTTGCTGGGTACATATTTAAATTGTTGCTCTCTCTATATATATTTATTGTAATACGGGCGCGTTTCTTTTATATTTGAAAAATGAACCATCAGAAGAAAAAAGTCACATTCACCTAATTCGTATATTTAAAAGGAAATAAATTTACACTAATAGGATTTTTTTAAACTGTTAAATATATTTCGATAAAAGTGATCAAAGAACACATAAAATGCGCCTTGTTAATAAAATAAAATTGTAACCAAATTATAGAATCTTTATTAATAAAACAAAACAATTAAAATATGTATTTTCGTAGAAATCAATCACTTTGTGGTTTGACATATTACATTAAATAAAATACAATCACTTTGTATGAAACCATGAAATTTATTATACGTCAACCGGTTTCGCTTATCTCAAGCTTCACGTTCAGATGAAGCTTGAGATAAGTATTGAGATAAAATTGTATTTTATTTAATTCAATTAAAATATGGTTTAATTATATCAAACTTTTAGCATTATACATTTCTTGTGTGATGGGATGTTTTGGCTTGCTTAAAATAAGATTATGGATATTTGGCTCCAATAATGTTACTGCAAGAGAAACAGACATTTATTTCAAACCGAGTTCGGTACCGTATTTTGATTGCTATGAAAATGCTTTTTTTTTTTTTTACATAAATAAGTTGTGGAGAATAGAATCAAAATTTTCATCGCCTTTTCACTGAGCATAGGTTATTCACTTTTTATGGAAATCAAAAACTGAGGTCTTGATTGTAATCAACGAAATTTAGCTTTTAGAGTGTCGTCGGACGATAAGGCTTTCTTTAAGATTCATGCTTAAATATTGATATTGAATACTTGGTGGACACGGATCTATTATTCACATATTACCATGGATTAAAAAATGAAAATAATGTCCACATTTCTCTGCGGATCAGCGAAATTTTCTCTCGCGGACCATCACATAAGACGACCGCTGTTTAAACTATCGATTTAGCGCTCGGTGGGTTGATTGATATTGGCGACCCTAATGCCGTATGGTCTGTTTTTATTACTGTTTAATATGTATATAATATAGATATGTTTGTTGACACGTCATTATTTATCCACAATACGTACTGCCATTAAAGTATACAATTAATTCGTTCTTAATTAAATATTTAGTTATTTAATATATTAACGGAACGGAATCCTACAAAGATTAATTAATGTAGAGAATATCTAAGTAATTTATGAAATACGTGGTTTATACACTTTACCGGTAACATGATGATATATAACCCGTAGTTATATGTACATTGTTCACGCAACAGGGATGAACTTGAGCCCTGTGTTATTTGTTTCGATTAACCAAAGCCGCAATTAAATTGTTTATCTTGCGTGACTAGGACCACCCGCCTGTGGTGCCAAAGGCTTCGGGAATTAATCCCGCTAGTTTGGAAATAGTAACATTTTGATTAGTTTGATAATAATATTAATGTGACATATTTTCGTGTACACTTTTTAATTAAAATATCACTCGTCTCCATTAATTAATTTTTTTATGATTATTAAGCACAATCGTACACATGTTTGAGATAAGTGACGACATCAATAATGTTTGGTTACCTTATTTCAGGAGATGAGAGACCGTTTTTTTTTAAATTTTGCTAATTTGACGTCCTGAGGGAGGAAATTGTGTTTTCCGAAACCGGTTGGTGTATTAATTAATTAAATTGTTAAAAAAACAAAGTTAAATAATATAAAAATGATAATTTAATGTATTAATTACAAATATATACGCATAAAATCAATTTTGTCGAAAAATATTGTTTTTGCGCTACAGGGATTCGAACCTGGATCTCTATTTCCAATCCGGGGAAGCACACTACCAATTGTGTTATAGCGCCAGTATTTTTCATGACAAATTTTCGAAACTATATGTTACACTTTTTCAATTTAATACATCTGTCGTTCCATTATTTGAGAGCCGTCTACATTGTTTGTACGGAATCTCAAATAACTTTGAGTAAACCGACTGCGCAGACGCCAAAATTATCAATTCATTTTTATTAAATTTTCGACACATCGATACAACTTATATTATTAATTGAAAATATTAAAAATGCATTTTTTATTTTTTTTTATTTTTTTGAACAGCTGCCATTTTGAAACAAGATGGAGAATCAAGCACGAACTTAGCCGGAATACGTAGTAAATTAATTTTTCAGTAACGGTAAGACGGTTAGGAGGTAGACAAATTCCATACGTTTCTCCTATTTCATGCGTTTTATTGCTATGTCAGAAATTGGCATACAGTTGCTTATATCAGGAAATAGAAAATTAAAACCGTATGTGTTTTTGCGAAGAATACGGGAGGAAGTAGCAGGTAGCGGGTGTTCCACCAGACGCTGTATTGAATTATTGATCCTGTCGCATGTCTGGCTCTGGGCGGACGATGGCGCTGATGACGACTGTCTGTGTAATATCCTTTGTCTCGGGGGGCGGAGGCGGGACACTGTTATACCATTTCCGCCCACGGCCGAGGCTTTCTCCAGGAATATAGGAACCAACCGATTTCGCGATGGAACTGTATTTAGTGAAAAAGTATATTAATTTGTTTCTGCATAGTGTAGATTATGGCGGCTATTAATCATTATATGTATCATTAAATATAGAAGATTCGATCTATGTCATCTGCAGGGGCGTGTGCAGTGCATACAAGCAAAAAAACTGTGCATTACTAAAAATTCCGGGAAACAAATATTAATTAAATAATTTAATTAACATAAACGAAAACATTATTTTACAATTAGCGCATTTGTGTATCAGTAGAGATTTTAATTGCTTAGTTCTAAAAACTACCACGATAACTTACCGCTATACACGTGGCGTCTTGTATATTCGCCGCATCGAGCTATTCACATTGCTCTGTTCTGTCTTTATGCTAGTGAATTGCTTAAGTCATGTAATGGCTATTTACTAAATTGAAAATTGCTTTCGGTTGATCAGTTTTGCATGGAGTCGTTACCTATGCTATTTTTTCAACAGAATAACATTAGAAAGGGTTACTACAGCGTGCAAATCATTGAAGTGTCTACTTCCTCTTTTACCAATTCGCGAATTTTACTATCTTAAGTTTTTAACGTATTGATTTCATAGCCGTTCTTTGCGTTCGAGGTGCATTTGGTGCATGGATTGGTTTTTGATTTGAGACAAACAAAGCAATTGGCAGAACTATTTCCTACGTTAACCTTTAACAAAAATAATTATATAATAATATTAATTTATAATGTTGAAGGCTACGGTCATGTGCAAATGTATAATTTCTATTTGTTTCATAAATGGGCATAACATGAATTGAATGCATTAAATTCTAACGGAAACTCGTTAAGACTAGCGGTTCACAATGGAGTCCTGTTACCAATGCTGATGTGAAGCCTGGAGTTAGCAAGTGTTGCACACAGGATTCCGCCTCACGACAGGCTCGGGAATTCCACTGGACGAATCGTTACGATTCAGCGGCCCTGAAAAGGGTCTTTTCTTATTCAGTCCAGTGGCGCCAAGCGGGTCTGTTGCACACAGGATTCCGCCTCACGACAGGCTCAGGAATTCCACTGGACGAATCGTTACCATTCAGCGGCCCTGAAAAGGGCCTTTTCTTATTCGGTCCAGTGGCACCAAGCGGGCCGATGGGCGCTGAGCGTCAGTGGCGGGCTCCGCAAGGGGCCAGCCACCACGTACCAACTCGCGGTGGCGGAGCTACCAGCGAGTGGTACAGGAGCGGTTTGTCGCTCACTATGGACCCGCGGGGGCACATGGTGGGGCCGCAGGCGGCCCTCGGTAGGGCCGCCCATTGTATTTTGTATGGGGCGACCGTCCACCGAATGTAATTGTTTTGTGAATTTAGATTTCGGACGGTCGCCCACATTTGTATCCTTTGTTGTGGATATCGCGAGCTAGCTTGGTAATTAATGTTTAATGCTCGCGATATCCACACACACTTGTATTGTTTTGTATGGGGTGATCACCGATTGAAAATAATTGTGTAAATTACGGATGATCACCCCCCACCCCCTGTTTATTCCATGTTAATTGTTAATTGTGTAATAAATGACTTGATTATGCTGTGGATATCGCGAGCTATGTATTATTGGTATTTGTTAATTGCTCGCGATAATCCACAGCTATTTTGTATTTCATTTGTTCTATGTCTGGAGCCCGACTTTGGCACGGTATTAAAACCGTGCGTTGTCGGGCTTCGAATATTGTAGTTCGATGGACCGCCGCATGGCGGCGGTCGCGTAGCAGCGGTCAAGTGGTGGGGGTTGTGAGCCACCCCCACCACTGCTTGCCATGTCTGCTTGATACATGAAATAAATAGGGGGGGTACCGCTGCCGAGACGTTCAGTTCTCGTCGGCGGCCTTCCGGAGCGACACCTCTCTGCTTTTTACTTCTCTCCTGCACACATCGCCTCCTGCGAGCCTCGCATTTGTACGAATATAGCAAAGCGGAGTAATACCGCCGGCGAAATTGGAGCGCTCGGACTAGCCCGCATTTTTCAATGCGTTCGGCGACGTCCGGGCGTTCCCTGGCGGCGGCGTGACTGGGCGACCGCTATTGTTGTGCGTAACAGCAAGAGTGAACCAAAAGTAGACTGCATGCAGTAGAAATGTGGCAAATTCATTTATGATAGAATAAAGAATGAAAAAATTTGAAAATAATGTAGAATTGGTATGGCGTAATAAATAGTGTGATGTCTTCAAGTTCGCCGGTTAATTCGGCTGAACTTATGATGATTATTATCCGGGTACTACTATAATTACTCGTAATTATGAATAGTAATTATTTTTTATATATAATGTTAATACAGAATCGGAGCTACGAGTGTGGTTGCCGAAGGAAAATAAAAAGAGAACGCCTACAACGCGCGGGCTTGGGCGCCTATCAAATCGCATCTTATTTTACTCATTATATATATATTTTTGTACATTGAACAATACACTTTGTTAACTACTATAACTGTAGCAGGCAGGGTATCGAAATATATATCTTACTTTGCTGCAATGTTCTACGATTATAACAATATAACATAACGCACTGTAGTATGAATAAAAAAAAAAGTATAAATATATCCGCAAATTCCTGCCATTACCAAATACATCACTGTAGTGTCATTAGCGTGTACACAGTAGCTCCGCAGCAGAAACAGTCTCGTTAAACACGGTATTACGAACTGTCATTATGACATTTATTTGACGTTCATTCATCTTGATGGTGGGCGCGTCATTTTAAATTCCGAGAACAAGTGAATAATAAATTGGACGATTTGTGCGCAAGCTGACGCGGACATACTCGTGTCGGCGTGTGATCATGTTCGTTCTGTTCCGTGTCGTTTGGATTCTTCACGTTCATAAAAGCTTTTATGAAAAGTGACAAACGCCATCGTTCCGTGAACCCACCCCCCCCCCCCGCCCATCGCCAGTTGCGGGCATTGTGTGCGCTGCACTAGAAGACCACTTAATGCTATTGATAGTATTTTACGCACTATCGGTGTAACGCACATTAAATCGCCGGGTAAATATAAATCGTTGATATTGGATAAAGCTTGCATTTTACGATTGCTGATGAATCATCGAACGTGATGAAATCGTGCAATTTACGCTTGTCTAAATCAATTTTGATTTAAACGCTCCGAGTCATTTCACAGTTTTCCGCCCCCAAAGCTTGCTAGCAGACTTTTGACAAATATGGCCCAGTATTATTAACGTAAAATATGTTTATTCTGAGGTTTTCTCAGTAAAATTTGTCGCGAAAACTGCATTAGAACGTAGATTTCGTAACACTTTTACATATTCTGACTTTTTTTTTACACTTTACACGTACCGTGATTTATACCAGACGTTCCCAAAACCTTTTTGAAATTAAAAATATTTTTATTAAGTATAACACATTCCAAATACTTATTCCCGTGAATCCCGATAGCGCAAAAACAATATGATAGTAAATGTATTGATTAGAATGATATACATTTAAAATCAAATCTATCGAAAAATACTGTTGTTGCTACCGGTATCTCTTTCCAATCCGGGGAAGGTGCATTAACCAACTGTGCTACAGCAAACAGTACTTTTGACGACAAGTTTTCGAACCCATATGTTACAAGGTATCCCGGCAGCAACAACAGTATTTTTCGATAAAATTGATTTTATATGTATCTTTCTAATTAATACATTTAATTAGTATTTAAAATATTACAAACCTGTGTTCTGAATAATTTCAACTTAACAATGAGAATATGTTCTCCTTAATAATATATAAATTGTATCAATGTGTCCAAAATTGATTAAAAATGAATTGTTAATTCTGGCGTCTGCTATCGGTTTACTCAAAGGTATTTGAGATTCCATAAAGCAAAATAAATTGCTTTCAAATAATGGAACGATAAATGTATTTATTAATTTGAAAATTGTAACATATGGGTTCGAAAATTTGTCGTAAATAAATCAATATACTGAAATATATTCGATAGAACGGCGGGCGGCACATGAAGATGAAGTCTTGTTGAAAATTGTATGCGCGCTATATTTTTTTGTGTGCGCTATGATGCCAAATTGGAACATTGTTGATGTATACAATTCATCCTCATTTTTCCTATTTACTTAAAGTCGCCCTCCTTGTACAGAAACGTTAGGATGCTTCGTCCTGGACGGTCTCCTGACTTATGCGTTCTCGATATTTGACCAGATCTTCGTTGTTTTCTGCTAGTATTCAGTCTGGTCTCATTACGTGACCATACCGTCTCAGCTCACAGCCTATGTAAAGTGTTTATTTTGTGGTCAGGGCCGGTTTAAGTTTTTTTTTTTTTGCATTAAGATATTAAATACTGGAATGCCGTAAAATTATAGTACGTTAGTGCGAGTTACTGACGACTTTCTGTCGTGATGATGAGGGTTATGATAATACGTATGGCAGTGCGCACACTGGCGGCTAAATTTTCAAACGATAAAACAGTTGGTGGCTGACTGGCGTACGACCGTTTTGTCTTCAGCGTGCGCTCGCTCTAATAATTGTTAATAGAAGATTTTTAACATAAATAAAGTATCGCCGACGTGATGATCAAATGGACAGTGAAAATGGCTGTAAGAAAACCGACGCGCCTTTACGGCTTTGCACTGGCGTGTACCGCGCAAGCCTACCACACTATTTGATCTGATATTTCACGCGAATGTTTGTTTGTGTAGCACTCTCCGCTTAGCGGGAGAATACATTCCTCACTCCGCCCGGCTAATGGCTGACGTCGCCGGCGCGGGGCTGACTGACTGCTTCCGGTTTAATGTAATCTCTTCGATTTTCTTGAATTTTTTTTTTCTATTTTTTTTTTACAGTGACACAATTCGGTACTGCCCTCTCAAGGCATTTACCTACACGGTAATTTAAATTTAAAAATCAAATTAAATACAAGCGTACCGAGATGACTTTCGAACGTTTTGTGGTGTGATTTCAGTTATTACATGAAATAAATTAATTTAAAAATCTTGGTCACTCTGTCAAATTGTATAATACTGTGTAAACAAAAATTGTCATAATTTACTTGCCCGAAAATGAATATTAAATAGTGGAGCGAGAGTATGTGTGGGGAATCGCCTCTAGGAATTTATATTTTCGCATACGATTAAAAATGGAAAATAATTGAATTAAATAAAAAAATTATTTCACTGTACGCGTAAAAATATCTTTTATTTTTAGGTCTTGTGATATAATATTAATTTAGTTTGTTTATACACAAAAATAAAATACAGCATCCATTGTCATCCACTATTGTACCTCACGACTGAGGGCCGCGATCTCCACGAACTCCCGCCCTCTTGACTCGTAGTAGAGAAGCGACTATCACCTTTACCACTCGGTCGGAGATCTTCCTCTCCGCCCTTCGACGTGATCTACCGCAACTAGCTTCTCCAAGCTATCTATCTACCCTTCTCGCAACATAGATAACTGATATTAAATTTAATTAAAACTTTTGGTGTTATTATTAATCATTTAATATTTTTTATTAGTATCATGTAAATATTTGTGTGCGCGCTATATTTTTTTGAGTAAGCTATGTTGGTAAATCTTGTGCATGCGCACATTTTAAATGAACTATTGCACATAAATTGAGCTGTTTGGAACCTTAGATATTCACTTTCATCAATAAGCTCTTAGGTCGATGAGACTCTGGTCAGTCTTTAGTCGATATGAACGATATCTTTTTAGTACGCGATCGTTAGAACCATAAATGATGATGTCTTGATTGTTGAGCCGGCCACAAAGGGGTTTGCAGGGGGTGCATGGGCTATGCAAGGGGTCCCAAAAATAATACGGTACACATTATATACAGCGATACTGTAATTTGTCATCAGGTTTAGCCACTTGAGTTATATTGAGTATTGGTAAGATATTGTTTAGAATTGTGATTCTTCAAACATTATCAACGATATGTTAAAAAAAACGTCACATATTTAAAAATGTTAAATATTAATTAGATGTACTTTTTTAAAATTTTAACAATAAGGTGTATGTGCATATCTTACGTATTTTTTGTTATGTAGGTATTGTTTGTTATTATTAAAATTGTAAATATATAATATGCTTAATATTAAAAAAAATTCGTGATTAACTTTGTGGAAGTCCATTGTAACTAACTTTGAGAAAATTAAACGTTCTAGAAAATATAGATATTAATATTAACGATAAAAATGTATTTAACATACAAACACCCTCTATTACATCTCCTCTCATGTACATTTAGCCCCGTCCACAATCACTTTCACTTTTCACCGAAACCTCCCTCTCCCCAACATCGCTCTCATACCGTCCCTCCCCCATGTAGTTGATAGTCTATCATCTAGTTTTACGTTTTAGTTTATTACTGAAGATGGCGCAATAGCGTCGAAAATGTTTTAATTATTAATTTTTAATTAAAGTGTATTGTGAAGTAAACAACATTGTGTTTTATTTTAATAATGAATTATTTTTTCAAAAAATTAAAAGTTTAATATATTTTTATTTAATGGCATTTTTTGCAAAACTTTTAACAAACTATCGAACAAATCCCAATCAATCCCAACGAGTCTCTCATTGAATACATTTTAAAAATATTGTATTTAGATTTTTTGGGACCCAAATTTTTTTTTGCACCGGGCCCGCTGCTTGACGACGCCATTTTGATGTCGATAGCACATTTTTAAAACTCAATATGGAATTTGTGGAACAATATTCCGCGGCTACGTTCAATTTCAAATGGATGCAGTTTAATGGAACATTATATAATAAAATACGTCGGAATGCGGCATCGTGCCAAGTTGTATTTTCCGTATCATTAAAAGGACATTTGTAGAAATTTTGTAACAAGAGATTATGGTCGTATTCATCTATATACATTTATGTGTTTGACATTGTGTATTCCAAATTTGATAACAATATTCCAATGCACATGTTATTTATATTAGCGGTTACTTTTTTTTGTAAAATGATCAAAATAATCAACTTAGAACGATGAGGAAGCAGCATGATTTTATTATTTTTATTATGTCATCTTTAATCATTCTATAATAGGAACTACAATTTGAATACCGAATTATTCGCCCATTTAAAAAATATTCGAAATATTTTGAAAATTTTAATTTCTAAATACTCAAATGTTTCGCTCGAAGAGTATTTCAATAGCACAGATAGTCCAGGGCATCCGCCGAAATATTTATGACAGTCCATTGAGCCATATTCCATATTAAAGCATTTCATGACGTCTCGATATTTCGGCGAAATCAGTGCACATTTTTTGTTGTGATACAAATGTTGCCTATTGTGTACGTTGTTATGACTTATAACATAGAAATATGTATGTACATACCTGTATTGATTCATTATTCAAACCGCTTTTTTAGATTCTTCATAACGAATATTTATCTTTTACTATACGATATTCGAATAGTTGAAAGCAGTGCTTTTTTTTTGTCACAGAACACACCGGAATGGCGTTCCAGCATCTATTTTCGACGGATTTTTCAAGTTTTAAAAATAACTTTAAAAAATATGATGTTTAGTCCACGTGTATTTGAATTGCCCTATCGAATTGGACAAAACTTTGAAATTTACTGTGAACATTTATTTGCCTTAAATACAATAAATTATATTTATCTTAAGAACTGAATATATATTTTTTTTAATAAAATATTAGCAGGATGTGAGTTCCGGCACCTTTTTTCTTACAAAAAATGTACTAGTCGAAAGTGACGAATATTTGTAAATTGTACTCTGTAGGCAGAGAATATATATTACATAGTGTAATATTATGACGCATTTTTAACGATTTCATCATTATTCATGAATGGGTTTTCAAAAGGAATTGAAAATCACACATATATATTATTGCACTTATTGTGAGTCCGAGAGTAACTGAGGAGCCCTATTCTCAAACGGCAAACCCTTCCAAATGCTGTGCGCGTACATCGTCGGCCAGGGCAATTCTGAGGGACGGATTTTATTTCCTCTTTCTCCTTTTCTCGGTAATTGCATCAGCTCTCTTCCGTTAGCATACTTCCCCGGCGCAAAGTATTTTTTGACGTTATTGTCCTCGATCATGACCCGCTGTTTCCCAGTTTTCAGGGTCTCTTTGAATCTTTTCCTCGGCCTACCCCTGTCTTCTCTTGTCGCGCAAACACAACTTATTTGGGAAGCCGTGAATGACCTGACGTAATTTCGATACTGGGATTGTTTGCCTCTTCTATATATATATATAAGAAAAAAAATTAACCTGAAATAAAAAAATTAAAAAAATCTCCACTAAAAAAATAATAAATGAACTCGCTATTTTAATTTTCTGGTACATATTATGCAGTACTTAGTATAAAAAATATTTTTACGTTTCAAATAATATGAAAGAAATTCTTTTCTTTTTTTTTTTTTACTTCGATTAATCCGCAACCCTACTGAACATCGCGAATAATTAGCATACTTGTTATTTTAATCAAGTCTGTTGTCATTTTTATTGAGCGACATGTTTTGAAATGCGCCGTATCTGGGTGGGAGGGAAGGCTAATCTACATGGCGTAGGAAAGTAATATTTACCAGCCAATTTGTAAACGTCACTCAATTGATAACGGCTATATCATATTGACGTTCCCTTCAACATTTTATATGTTTATCATCCAGTCTGAGCGCAGTTTATTCACATTATAATGGACCTTCATAAATTATTCGGCAATGTATGATATTAACGCCAGTCCTTGGGAATTGCATCGAAGGGATTGTTCATTCATCTATGTAAGTACTGTCATGTAAATATTTTCAACACAAAATTCGACGGATATCACCATAAAACACATATCCACTGCTTTTTTTTTTTTTAGTGTTCTCGATATTGTGTTATTATATTGTCTCAATAAAAAATTGGAAACTTAACAATTTTCGTATTCGCTTTGATTTGGACTCTTCTGATTAACGTTATACAGGTGCGCCAATGGATATCTGACGGTTTTCTGTGCGCTACTGTATTAAAATGTAATGAAAAGGGTGAGTTTGACTGCTTGCTTGTTTGATACAGTTTGTTTCCGTACCCATGGCTATCAACGTATATTCCCTGCTCCAGCATACATTGAAACAATGTCAATAGTTGAAGTTCAACGACGATTTCAATTAGCCCAAATCGCCTGGTCTTATGGCTGTGGTTTTTTTTGTAATACCGTGCTTATTACAAATAATATTACAAGCATCATTACAAATAATATTACAAAATAAAACATTCACCGACGCATGAAGAATGTATCCAACGTCGCGGTGCCCATTTAATGAATGTAATGACTCTTATAATACAAAATTTTCGTTTTTGTTTGACTCAATTTGGTCCACTAATATATAAGCCTATATTTTCTTATCAAGGGTCATCAGAACCTTTTGGCACACCCGGTATTATCCAATTGAGAGAAAATAGTTTTTCTTCTGTTTATACAAGGATGTATTTATATCGTAATATGTATCCTTTGTTGTATAAAATATTGTTCAATGAAAACATATTTACTTGCGTTATCGATACACCAATTATAATATCAATCCGAGTACATAGAAATACGCTCAATACGATCTACAGGCTGAGTCGTGTACCCCAAGTATTCAATGGTATAAAATGATGAATCACATAGAAAAATATACATAATTTTAAATAAATACAAACATATTTCGATAGGTATAAAAAATCTATTATAAAAATATTATACACAGTTAACACCGGAAATGTTTTAATTATTAAAGAACTACTTTTGTTTTAATATTGAAACATGTAATATGTATTTCATTGAATTTTATTTTTAAGGTGTCATATTTAGGTTTTGACATTTAGAATTTTTTCAATGTGAGCAAAAATAATCAAAAGACATATGCCTAATAGTTACATATAAGAGACCTGGGTCTACTATTATTCGTATTCGCAATCTGTAGAACACTTTCGTTAGTGATTTGTCTTCCACAGACGCAAAAACTGTTAAAAACATAGATTTTTAACACTTTATTCGATAGATAATGTTGCTTTTGTTTTTGGAGACTAAATTAGTCTACTTTTGAAATGAGCATTTGAGATGTTTGAACAATAGTGGGTTTTCAGAATTTTCTAATCATTTGATAGAAAATGGTAATGGTTTTGATAAAAAATTGGGATTATCAATTTTGCATATAAACGGTGTTGGTCACAAATTAAATAATTTGGAATCGTTGAAGATAAATAAAGCGTGTAACTAATTAAAAAATTATAAACAACCAACTAAATTTAACTACGAGTCCCATTCTAAAAAATTTTCCTAAAAATTATTCGAGTAAATTTTGTATTAAGTATCAATTTGAGTTTGGTACTAAATTTATTTTTTAAATAATTGTTTGTTTTTTTTTTTAAATAGATTCTGGTAAAAAAACAATAATATATGTTTTTAGTTAGCATTGACATCCTGAAGAAGAAAATGGTAATTTTCGAAACCGGTAGATGTATTTAAACTTAATAAGTGGTTAATAAAACAAAGTTAACAAATAAAAATATAAATTAGTCTAACAAAAAAGATTAAAAAAGAAATTAAAGCAGGTATGCAATTTAGGTAAAATTACTATTTTCAGCTAAATAATTTTATGTGGCGTAATTAAGTATAACAATTTACAACTTTAAAATATTAATTTTGTTGGCATTTATAAATAGAATTATAAGTAGAATATATATATATATATATATTTTTTTTTTTTCATTTTACATTTATTTCTTCTCTATGAGAGCAGGACTCTTGTATAGAGAAGGATATATATACGAGATAATTTATGTTTCAGTTAGTCTGTGTATATATTTTTTTTTACTTCAGATACAAATTGATAGTAGTCTGTCATTTATCTAATTGTGATGGGGGGGAGATTGTTAAAAAATGTTATGCCTTGATAAATATAGCGATTTTGGTTTAAATGTGTACGGTTATTTAATTAAAAATAATAAAACAACCGTACGGCTGAATGTAAAATGTGACGTTAATTTCGTTATTGGTGATACTGCTGAAATCGCACCCACCATTGAAATATTTCAGCTTTGCCAACATCCAGATGTTACACAATCGGTAACTGTATTTAGCTTATTGTCGAGCAGTGAAGTACTTCACATCTCTATTTTGCCAGACTGTTTTGCTTTTGATTAAATTCATTAATAAACTTTCTGTAAAATAAATAAAATTAAAATATATATATATAAACTTGTATTCTTGCACTTGCAAGTTTGACGTACAGATCCAATTAAAAACCTCTACTGCTGCCACCGAACTTCGCAAAATGAGTTTGGCGACCGTTGTGCTGTACTGTTTCGGGTGGAAAACGAATATCTTTGTGAAGTTCATTGCGTTTCGTGAAGAAGTGCATTGAAATGAAAATGTCTTGAATGTTGAAATTTATATTTTTAACCTAATAAATATATCTATATTACATAAAAGAGTAGATGTATTGTCCAATGAAATCGCATTTTCTTAATGACAATTATTATGTATGCAAGTATATTTTATTAAGACCAAATGCGGGTCAAAATCAATCAAAATGTGACTATTAAAAGTGACGGTATGGGTCAATTGGTATTTTCATTTTAAAACAGTCCGTTAGTGAATAATATGATATTTTTTATTGAGAAAACTGTGACAATATGTTTTAAACTCTTTTTTTATTAAACAAAACAAAATTCTAATTCTAATTATTATAAAAACAAATATAATTGTCAAGATTTATGAACTTTCTTTACAAGTGTTCTCTTGCGTCACAGGTTCTTTCCCATCGGCCCACTCCTGACGGATGCGCGCGCGCCTTTTAAATAACGGAAAGGATTCAGACCACCCCTCCATCGCCCACGCTACACATGTTTATGTTTTATAATTTATTTTTATATATATTATACTTTATTTGCGGAACTCGAGTGGGTTACTTGAAATTATCAAATAGGTCACTTGGTGATCCGCGGGTCGATTCCTGTTTTAGACAATTATTAATTATTAAAGAGATTTTTTTCTGTGTGGGCCACCGATCGAACACTGCTGGACATATACTTTATTATTATGTAGCCGAGGGATGCATTCACGCCGATAGAATTTTAAACCTATCAATGTTCATCTATATCTTATAAAGATATGTCTTATATTCATATCATTTTATTTTATTTTAATCTCGTTTTGTGAGTGGTGGTTTGACAGACATGAGTAACTGTGTAAATACATCCCTGGTAGCGAGAAAATAAAATTCAAATCAAATATTATAAATACGAGTATGTAAAGGGTCTATCAATAGAGACGCTCGAAATTTGTTAGGTTATAGCAGCCATATTGTTAAAGTGACATCTGTCAAATTTATTTTCAATTGTTTAGTAGTGTACGGCAAATCACAGCAGTTGGAAATTGACCCAAATTTCGCCAAAAAAATCATCTTTAGCGATGAAGCCCATTTTTGGATGAATGGATATGTGAACAAGCAAAATTGTCGGATTTGGGGCGATACCAATCCATACGAGATACACCAGCACCAAATGCATCCCGAGAAAGTCACTGTTTGGTGCGGATTTTGGTCTGGCGGAATCATCGGTCCGTACTTCTTCCAAAACGAAACTGGCATTGCCATAACCGTCAACGGCGAGCGCTACAGATCGATGATAAGCAACTTCTTACGGCCTAAACTGGATGATATGAATACGGATAACATGTGGTTCCAACAGGACGGCGCTACGTGCCACTCAGCACATGCCACAATGGACATTCTGCACGAGCGATTTGAGGGCACGGTTATCTCGCGCGGCGGTGACGTGAACTGGCCACCGAGATCGTGCGATTTAACGCCTTTAGACTTCTTCCTTTGGGGCTATCTTAAATCGCAAGTCTTTGCGAATGAACCGCAAACAATTGACGCCCTCAAAGTCAACATAACAACGCTATCCAGCAAATTCAGCCAGATTTATGGGACAAAGTCGTTGAAAATTGGACTTCCCGAATACGTGCCACCAAGCAAAGCCGCGGTGGATATTTGAACGACGTTATATTCCACACTTAATGCCATAAAATATACTTTCAAATGAAAAAAATAGAGAATGGATATCTCACACATAACTTGTTTTATTTACATTTTAAAATCGAGCGTCCTTATTGAAAGACGCCGTTGTTTAAATACGTTGAAAAATATTTTTCTCTATCAAGATTCTGTAATTATCATAAATTAAAACGTGTCTAAAAATTATTTAATTATTATATAAAGTACCGTTTAGCTTCTGAAACTTATTATATTTTGAACAATTTATTGTATTTTTTTATAACATGTTAAAATAACACAGCAATGACAAATCGAACTAATGCGGTCAAGTGGTTCGGTTGCCTGCGTTTTAGAAGACTGCATCCAAACCGCACCCGGGGATTATTTAAATTATACACTTTTAATAAAGTGTGCGCTTTCGTTTTAAAATATTATATATATAGATAAGCAACTGTGTCGTGCAGATTTATTTATTCTAATCTGTCTTCTTTAATTTCCTGAGGTTTATAACAGGTAAGCAGGTATTCTGTTCTGTCTTATAACGGATATGTTATTTATAACTGCGTATACAATCTTACTTATGTACGATATACTCTGTATTTCTCAGTCCCACCCCCCCTCGACACCACACAGTATGCAAATCTCCCTCGGCGCGGCACTAATCTCGCTAGTTGCATTGAGTAGGTATTTTATTCTAGTTCAACGGTAGGTGTCACACTGCACTGCGCGCTTTGAAGAGTTCCGATTCCCGATTTACGTCTATTCGTAACATTTTTATGTGGCCTCAATCAAAAAGATATTGGAGGCTCGGAGTATCGATCTCATCATCATACTAAGCGGTGCTCTACCATCTTGGTATATCCCCGTTTAACTGTGGTGTCGAATTGTCATATAAGTAGATAATGCTAATTTTTTGGTGTGAGAATATAACGCATTTGTTTATATTTTTGATTTATCTACTTTTATTATTAATTAAAATATATTTTTAAGCGGCTTATCTTATTTGTATTTCTCCGTAGTGTGGCGGTTCCCCGGCTGCCACGGGAAAGGTCGGGGTTCGATTTTATTTTAATTTAAGGAAAGTATTTTTCGAATTAGGAAAATATAATTTCATAACAGTCAAATCTCTCTGTAACGAATACCGATGTAACGAAATTTCCAGTATAACGTGTCTTCAATTGTCTCCGAAAAACTTTAAGCATTTTCCTTGCATACAATGAATTTTCAGTATAACGAAACATTTGATTTGGCCTCGTGAACTTCGCTATACTGAGATTTGACTTTTAGGAAAGAAAAAGGCGTTTGTTCTACCAAATTCAAGAGGACTTCGTATCACGCTTGTTTGTATTGTTTTATCCTTCAATCTCAATTTGATTAAATATCTGTTTTTTTAATCATATTATAAATAACCTACATATATTAATTACCATTAATATATTAGAGATTGTGTACTCACACTTAAATTGAGAGTAAATAAGTGAATAAATAATCATGATCCAGAGAATAAGTACAGAAAATAAATAATTAAATTATTTATATTAATGTATGAGAATAGTTTAATTGCTATGGTTTTTCTATTGTCTGCTCTAGCGTGTGAATATCGTCTGTGTTTGTGTGCCATGAGCCCCTGCTGTGATGAACTTGTCCGTTTTTAATGATGTGACTAGACGTGATGAATCATTATCGTACTGTACAATTAATTTTTCATATTTGCGGCGTTAAATAGTCTTTCTTGATTTGTGAAAATAATCCTTAATAAAATATGTTCACAGCTACATTTACGGGATGTAGAATCAAAGTAATTCGGTAACGACACGTTTAGATAGGCGAAACTAGGGCACGTTTGTTCCAATGTTTATCGTTTGATGGGTTTCCTTACATGATTTGACGCGTTACATGATTCGACTATATGTTTAGGTTGTACCTGACGTCAATCAGAGTCGAGCCTTTATTTCTCTTACGTCACGAAACGGTAGCCACGAGGCGCGTTTTTTAAATGAGTACCGGATTTTTTTTTTTCAACCCTCCCCAAACAATGCAGTAACACGGGTCTACCGCTCTGATTAAACCTGTAATATTTCGGTAAATAAACGCAACATGCAATTCATATTGTTGTTAAATTAAAGTTAAATATTTACGCATAGAAATGACTTGTGAAAAATCAATTATGTAAGGCGTATCCTACAAAAATAATTATCTTTAAATTCAATTCGTTATAAAATTAATACGTTGACAAAAATATCATTTGTGTGAAGACAGAAAGAAATCACATATTAATTTCACAATGAAAAGAATAATAAACATACATATATAATGGTGTCTTTTTCTCACTAATTTAAGAAAGATAGATAAAAAAAGAAGGTTGTATTATATAATGCAATCTGCTATGCAAAACTTGATGAGTGCTCAAATTTATAATATTATATATATATTTTTTATATTTAATGCTTAATATTTACAGTAAATTTACGGCATTAAGCATTTTTTCACATTTCACATTTCTTACGGTAACACGAATTGGCAGCATGGCTGCGTACGAGTATTTTATATCATGGTATTGTAAAGGTTAAAGAAATAACCTCATTTTTACTACATTTTACTTTTCTCGGACGTTACACACCTTAAAACTATTTCTTAACATAATCGCCACCATTATCAAGACACTTCTCGTAATGGGGCACCAATTTTTGTATACCTTCATCATAGAACTACGCCACCTGTGATGAAAACCATGTATGTACTCCGTCTTTGAGTACATCATCATAATCAAAAGCTAAATATAAAAAATATTCTTCTGTGTTTTATAAAAACTCCCCACCACGCTAAATTAACTCCTTTCAGATTTCTTTATATTGGTACACTATTTGTTCACTATTTACGTTGAAATTGATAAGTAATCCGACAACTTATGTTGGTACCCATGCATTTAGTTCCTTGAATATTTGCATTATTAAAAAATATATTATTAATCATATATCTCGATAATTAAAAAAATGCTTTTTTTTTCTGTTACCGTGGAATTGCCCGTCGTTGCCAGTGATTGTGATCACCGCCCACGCGGCCTGGCGGTGACCGCTGGTTAGAGATTGACGAATGGGCAGAGGTGATTGAGATTGATCGTGAAATGCAATCTATATCGTACAGTTTTTCACGTCGGCGTTTCATTTTATCCGTTAGACTGAAAGCATTATAATTTCTCAGTTTTTTCAATTTCCTGATTGATTAAATATTTTGTACGGCTGTTGCATTAATACATTGTATTTGAGTGTGTCAGTGTATTATCTGTCCGATTTGGAAACCGCTAGGAAATTAAAAATGATAACGCGGTCACCCGTTTGAGTTCAATTGTTCGAGCTTGAGTTACGGCGTGACATAAAATGGCGCTCGAAAAAAATATTTGAAAACTCGCTTGAATTTTATTTTCTCGTGATTCTGCCTTTTAACACAAAACATATTTAAATAGCTGTTGTAAATTGATAATTGTTTCATTTTCGGTGCCGACAAATCGGTGTTTGTTTTTAAAACAACATTCCTTTAAAGCTTGCATCAATATAAAAATCCTTAAAGTAACCAATACACTAGAAAGTACAAGTATTAACACTATATTCCATTTATGTGCGAGCCTATTGGCCGCTTCCTATCTCGCTAGGTACATAGTACCTGTTCTGAGGTAGGTAGTCATTAGGTTCCATTAGCTAGATTATATAGATAAGTTTGAAGTATGATAACAAATGAAATGATAAAAAACAGAAAACTCAAAAATCAAAAAGGAGACAAATAGACACTGAGAAAAATACACAAAGTAAAAATTTTGATGCAGACTAAAGATATATAAGAAGTAAAAGAAAAGGGGGATCTAAGGACAAAAAATAATTACGTAAGTTGAGTAGAGTAGCTTTGATCATTTAAGGAACTCTTCCAGCTGACTTCTTCCAATTTTGAAAATCCATTCATTTGTAAGCGTGCAGAATTTAGGACACGATACCGTTGCCGTCTCTTGTGGTAGCTTACTGTATATTCGCGGTCCTATAAAACGTGCATGTCTTTGAGTAAGTGAGATTTTCATTAACGGGACAGCTAGTTTTCTTTGAGTTTTATAAGGCTCAGGGTTCTGTTTTCATGTATGTCTTTAAGCAGTATTTATGAATAATTGCCTGATATTTAGCACCTTAATTTTTTGGAATAGCGGCTCTGATTCATGCTGATAGGAAGGATTTATTGAGAATTATTCTCATTATGCCTTTTTGCATTATACTGCACCGTTACGGAAAATATTATTTGAAATTTTTACAAAATCATCTTAACATGTCTACGTACTTCGAAATAAATATATTATTTGCAATCTATTATCTATATCTTTGCATCAGGCCCTAAATTATGTAACAGAAAATAGTATAGCCACTCGAAATTCGATGACCTTTATTTTTTTGTATTTAATATATAATCTAGAATCTATTTCAATTGATCGAAATGCTTATATCTATGACATGGTTGAGATTAAGCACATATTATATGTATCCCTTGAACATTTTCGACTCTTAATATAGTGGACTAGGTCTGTTACACCCTGTATACTGCATTACATTGTCAATAATTTTGTTATATTACTAAATACGTGCTAGACGTAAATAACACAGGTGGTTTTTGTAAAAAATGTAACAATTTCAACAATTACCTACCCACAATACGCCAACATTAGTGTTCCAATTTTTAAATTTGAATCAAATAGAATTAAAACTTTTGTTTAAACTAATCGTTTTTTTTTTCTATTTGAAAAATATATCTTTTGAACTAAAATGTCGTACATCCATCTGATTCGTGTATTTTAAAGGAAGTTGACACTTCGTTTCTAACTAATGTGTCATTTAAATTTGTCGACGCGTGATACACAGAAGGACATTAGGATATTTTATACAAGATTAAATAAAAAAATAAACACACACATGGTATTACTTTTACAGTGGGCACATAGATATTTTAAACCTTTGTTGATTAATTATTAGACTGATCCTTGAGGAATAAGTACTTTAAATTAAGTGTCTAAAATTTTCATAAGCGTCAAATTAAAGGGATGTATTCCGTACAAAATATTGTCAGATAATAATGTCACATTTATTACATACATTATTGATACTACAATTGAATACATCCCAGAGTAGGGTAAGATTTTAATCCTATATGATGATAAAAGCAAAGAAAAGCTTGTCCCACTAATGACATCACGTGCGCTAGTACCCCCTTTCCGTCTACAGCGAGAGTCCCAATCGCGCAGCAATGATTACTCACCTTCCGTCGGTAATCGGCGCCCGCCATGATGGGGTCAGGTCGGTCACGTAGCCAGCGACACCGGCCATTACAGAGTCACGCCTGCCCCCTCCATCAATCAGCCGCGTTGGTGCCTAGTCGCGCACACCGCCATACGGCGACGGTGTTTATCTCGATGAACGCAGGTTTGACAGGTAGATAAAGCTGGGATGTGGTATTCGCAATCAGTGACGATATCGCGTCTCGCAACACCCGCCATGGATTAATAGAGATTTTGTTTTATTCTACACGTTGTGATTTATAGTACAGCCGACTCGACGATTTTGTCGGATATGTCCGACGCTGTTATATCAGTGGCGTAACTGCGTCAATGCCCACGTTAGATAGGGGTTCGGAACGTCCGCGCCCCACAATACTATAAATCAGCATGTAATACAATTATACGATTTACAGAATCATTTCTCACTTATATTGCAAATACGCATAAAACATCATCAATGTATACAACAGTACAGTACAGTACAGTACATCGCTAAAAAGTGAAAATCGCCCTAAACCGAAGTAGAATTTTTTTAGCTGCCAGTGCGTATTGCCTAAAAACACTATTTTGTTTTTTATCATGAAAATATGAATCTTATACCAATTTTATTCTTACTATTATTTAATGGATACAACCACGTCGCATTTAATATTTTGTATACAATACACATACAGATGGCCCTTCCATTCTGCATTGGGGCTCAATGCCTTTTTGCGATTTTGCATTTGGGCCAGATTTTTTTATTTTACGCCACTGCATTATATCCATATTTTTATACAGTACTAAATGACAAATGAAGTTCTAATGACGAATACGTCTGGAAATTATTTAATCAATTACAAAAAAAAAAACTGGAATACTTAGTTCATTTAATTAAGGGAAAACAAGTATTGTAAACCACAAGTATAATATTAGGAGAACACATTCTTATTGTGAAGTTGTAATTATTCAGAACATAGATCTGTGATATTTTAAATATGAATTAAATATATTAATTAGAAAGATATAAATATAAAATCAATTTTATCGAAAAATAATGGTAACATATAGGTTCGAAAATTTATCGCTGTAGCATAGTTGGATAATGCACCTTCCCCGGTTAGGAAAGAGATCAAGGTTCGAATCCCGGTAGCGCAACATCAATATTTTTTGATAAAATTGATTTTATATGTGTATCTTTCTAATTAATATATTTAATTCATATTTACAAGTATAATAATAATTTATACAAGGAAAAATTTGTGGCAAGAGAAGCCGAGTCAGAAGACGAATGTTCGGGCGCAATTCTATTGAGATATTTCGCACCATAGCATCTTAAGTTAAGATCACTGTGATGATTACTAACCTCCGAAGACGGAACACAATGACGAAGAAGATACAATCTCTAGACAATATACCTACTAGCTAGGTGGAATAGGCGGGTTCATAAATAACGAGGTTATTGTGATAATGTGTAAAATTTTGAAAGTCTAGCGGTCTTACGGAGGCTGGTGCTAAGCAAAGAATGTTAGCTAATCGAAAAAGAGAATAGTAAGACAACGTACGAAATACTGGTAAAATTGTATTATATTTGGGAAGTATTTTTAATAGGAACGAAAAAGCTGATAAAGATATCGAAAGGAGGGTGATTCTAGGAAATAATGTTATCTTGTCAGCCGAGATAAGACTAACGGTACACAATGGAGTCCTAGAATTAACAAAATACGAGGGCAACTCAAAAATTATCCACATTTTTTGTTCTACAGTTTATACTTTACGGAAGCCAAGCTCGTCGTGGATGGTCGTAACTCGCCTATTGGATAGAACCATCTCTCGAACTTGCTGAATCTTGTCGTCCGTGACGGAGATTGACCTGTTCCTTTTTCGTGCGTCATATTCGTCCGGTCGCTTTTAAACTTCTCGATCTACAAAAAACACTTACGTGGTGAATACTGTCCCCGTATTGTGATAAAAGTCTGCGATCAGAGAAATCGGATCACTGCTCGTTGTTCATCCTTGGTGCAAATTGCTAGCGGAGCGGACATGTTTACACTGTAATAGTCGGAAGGCAAATGGCGCGATCGGGATCACATTTCGCACACGGTACCGCAGTCGTACCAACTCTTAAGCACGCATACGCAAAAGGCAGTATGATAATCTTGAAAGTGTGTTATGACGAAAGTGTAGATAATTTTTGGCTCGCCCTCGTAAGTTTGAATACAGCTGAAATACCTCTGGCGTATGTGGCAAACCATTTATGAAAGAGTAAATAATTTTAAAAATCAGGGATTAATGTAAAGTTGATCATAGATAGTGAATATGATTATAAAAAGGATCGTACAGGTGATATGGAACGAATAAAGAGAAAATAATAATAACGAGAAAGGGATGTTAAAAAAAAAATATATAACGCGAGTATTGATAGGTCCAGAAATGGAGGACACCGCGGAAGATAGTCCTCTTAGAAGCCTAAACAACAAAAATAAATGCCTTAAGACGACCAAATGTGAGAAGGTGTATGACTGTGGACCAGGCGAGTGTTGTGTGGGGCTCTGTCCTCTCTGCCTGCCTGAAATTTACGAAATTTATTTTGTGCCTGTCATTTATGATCAAATAGGGTGTGCTCATCTATCAAACCAGATTGTTAATGAATCATAAACAAACTAATGAAATGCGATAAACACCAATACCAACCGAGGATGTCATGTTCTAGAACTGCAAACCACACCACCACACGAGTTTTCCTCTTGGAAGTCTATTTATTTTACGATATACATAAGCCGGAGATGTACTCTGATGGATGATCATTTAGTTTTCTCGTCTTTGTTATCAATATCGCAAATATATCGGGTGGCCTGAAAAGACCTATGCATTAGCAAAAACCACTTGAAAATTATTTGTATTCAATTTATTGTTTTCTCAGAATGTAGTCTTAGTAGAATGTACGATGTATGCTAGGAAAGGGATCTTTTTATGAATGTCAACATGTCGAAAGTGACGGTATTCGAGAAGGAGGAAAGCAAGACACAGTACAAAATACGTGTAGGTAATGAATGTTTGGAACAAGTAGATGAGTTTGTGTATTTGGGACGTTAAGTTTGATAGAAACGGAAAGGCTAAGAAAGATGTCGAAATGAGGAGGGTGGATTGCAGGGAATAAAGTGAACGGCGCTTTGAATGGAAATATAGCTAACGGGAACTTGTCAACCGAGGGGAACCGAACTAGCGGTACACACTATCCTGGTACCGACTCTGACGTGTGTAAGTGAGGCCTGGAGCTGGCAGAAGAGGAGCGAAAGTATACTGAATGCATGAAAATGAGATCGCTTAGGCGTATATTCGGCAGATCCATTTATGACAGAGTAAAGAATGAAGAAATAAGAAAATAATATAATGTTGATCTTAGTACACTGAGTACGATTAAGAAAGGATCACTTAGATGATTTATCATATGGAAAGGTTGAATGAGGAGAAAATGATAAGAAAGATATATGACGCAAGTGTTGATACCACCAGAAATAGAGGACGTCCGTGGAGAATTTGACACGACCAGATAAATCAGATACTGGATGATAGTCCTGTCAGAAGTCTTAATAATCGGCGAACTTGTATGAGAAGATGTATGAATGTGGATCTGGCGAAAATTGTGTGCCAGGACAGAAGAGTGGCGCCCTATTCTCTCTGCCTACCCCCGCGGGATTAAGTTAAATCATTTACCCTCGAGTTCAAGAACACATAATATTTTTATTTTTCGGAGAACATTTTTGGAAAAATATTGAGGAACAGTAAAATTTTCATTACCATTCTGCTGACAAACTTATTGTACGAATTTATTGCCGGTATAAATTATTTCACCGTAATAACTATAAAATATAAAAACGGTGTCTTTGTAGTACCTATTGTGAAAAAAGGATATATAACTTTTATTATATTTCTTGAGCATTGCGGCAGCCCTTTTACGACATCGATCATTTATATCGATATTATATCCCGATTTAAATTAGAAACACTTTCACAGGGTCGGACTGGCATTCCTCTGTTCCTTTAAAGTATGGAAAAAATATTTCAGAAGTCCTGCTGAAGGTAAAGGTCCCGGGAAGTTCCAGTGCTGGAATCATTAACATTTAAATTGTGCATATTTTTATTGCACGAAATTTTTATTAAATAATAATAGTTTTTATCCAATTTCAATACTGGGATCGTTTTAAGAAACACTAATATTAGGTCGTCCCATAAATAATGCGGTCTTTTTGTAATTCTTTTATTCTTCGAAATTAAAATAAACTAAGTTCTTTTTTAATCAAAAATATGCTCTCCTTCATTTTTTAGAATGTTCTTCCATCTTTCTGGTAGACTTGCAAGGCCTCTCTTCCAAATTTCACATTCACTCCCTGCACGCGATTACACTCTGAAAGTTTGTGACGAACTCATTAATCATCATTCGCTGACATTTCCGATGGCACGTATGTGTTGATGAATGGTTGAATGACCAAATCCAAGCTTCTCCGATAGTTAAAATTGGATTTTGTTGCAACAGGGTTTGTAGGACATTCTCGTCGAGTTTTACAGGTTTTCCAGGACGAGGCTCGTCTTTCTAGGCTGTAGTTGCAGGCTCGGAATTTCTGAAACCAGCTTACGCTTATTGTCCGATCTTCATATACTGTATTAATATGGGTTACGTTGTTGCATTTATTGTAAAGCAAAATATGCCGAATATGCTGCTTTGTTACTTATAGCTTTGAAAAAATAACTGTTTAAATCTAATTACTGTGGACTATTTCACGTGGACTAAAATATTTTTTCATGTTAAAATAAATTATAGACTAGCATGCCCGCACCGGCTATCGCACGGTAGCAGACGTATCCTGCAGAGACACAGTACTCTGTTGTCAATTTCCAGATTGAAAAATAATTAAAAATCGTCAATACACTTTGTAAAACCATAAAAAGTGTTTTGATAGGAAAATAAGAAGAAAAAGAAGTTGAAAAGTTTAAATCTCAATACGTAACAAATTTAGCTATCAGTAGAAATTTTCAAAATTAAAATCGCACTTAAACTAACTAATATAATCACAAAACCCATTGTGGTGGGAACAGAAGAAGAAAAGGAATTAGGTAATACTTTTTTTAAATAAATTATAGGTACCGTCCTAGTCAATAGAAAGTCATATCCAGTAAGTAATTCGGTGTCAACGCGGCCGATAGCTAATCCAGGTAATATGTATTTAAAAGGGAAGTATTAATAAGTACATTTAAACAAATACTCTGTTCTTTAGAAATAATTATTTGTGCTATAAAATATTAAAAATTTAGCAAGGTTAGGTATTTTTTATTGAACAAAGATATATACATATATTTATTTAATATTAACGAGAACACATTCTTATTGTGAAGTTGTAATTATTCAGAACATAGGTCTGTGATGTTTTAAATACGAATTAAATGTATTAATTATAAAGATATACATATTCAAAATCATATAATTAGTATTTAAAACACCACAGACACAATTAATTAATACATCAATCGTTTCATTATTTAAAAGCCATCTACATTGTTTTTACGGAATCTCAGATATCTTTGAGTAAACCGATAGCAGACGCCATAAAACAATGAATTTTTATTAAATTTTGGACATATTGATACAACTTATATATTATTATGGAGAACACATTCTTACTGTGAAGATGTAATTATTTAGAATACAGGTCTGTATATATATATATATATAATTAATACATTTAATTAGTATTAATATTAATTTTTTATTACTGTAATGCACAAACAATTCGTTTTACGGATCAAAGTATTTATTTTAATGCACATATCTCTTAGCGGCATCCTGGTTTATTATCAGATATCGGCCTAGTCAATAAAACTTTGAGTTATAAACAGTGAACAACTTGGTGATGATGTGACGGCCCGTATATTATTTTGTTTTTAGATGCGAAATCTTTTCATGTTATACACTTTTCACTCTAAATTATTTAACGTAGTTCCAAGTGCAGAATTCACTGGTTCCCGTATGATATAACTAACTATATAGTACAATCAGCGACGTGCAGTCGGTATAGATTTAGGTTATGTTGTTACCAATGATATTATACAATCATATTATGTACTTTCGTTTAACCAACGTCTTTGGACAAAATAAATCCGTCGTTTAAACGTTTCTATCATGTATTTATTTATACTCTAAAGTATTGTTAATAGTGTTTTTAAAGTTTAAGTTTTAACGTAAAATAATACTTTCTTACCCATATAAAAAAATGTATTGACGTTTTTAAGAACACTTTCTATGACTGAACATGATTCATTTATTGTTTGAAAATCCTTCACGTAATAACTAAAGGAAATCATTATTTTTATTAAATGTTAACGTAGGAAATAGTTATGCCAATTGCTTTTTGTTTTTCTCAAATCAAAAACGAATCCATGCACCAAATTTAAAGAACAATCATGAAATCAACAGGTTAAAAACAGTAAGATAGTAAAATTCGCGAATTAGTAAAAGAGGAAGTAGACACTTCAATGATTTGCATGCAGTCAAGTTAGTCTGTCTAATGTTATTCTGTTAATTAACAGCATAGGTAACGACAAAACAGATCAACCGAAAGGAATTTTCAATTCAGCAAATAGCCATTTATATGACTTGAGTAATGCATTAGCTTAAAGACAGAATGAGTAATGTAAATAGCACGATGCGGCGAATAAAAAAGAGCGTCATGAGTACAGCGATGAGTTTTTAGAACTAATTAATTAAAGTCTCTACTGGTACACAGATGGTAGAGGTGTGTGTGTGGGTGAGTGCGTTAAAGAAGGTAGAAAATAGTATGATATGTTACTAAAATACTCCAGATGAATTTAATATGGATATGTGAAAAAAAGATTAATAACACTATTCTTCCTATAATTTGTAACGGTTTGACGAACATTTGCAACAATACCAGTACAAGTAATTTCATCATATATTATTTATTATTTTGTATAGATATATTATGTCAAACCTGCTGGAGTTTTTTTTATTATTTTTATGACTTGCAGTTGTTCCAATGTTCGTAATCCGCGATACTACGCAGCTTCTTCGTAGGTCGAGAACTTGATATGTTTTCTAAAGTTCTGATGTCGAAGGAAGCGATTTTGTTTGTGTTCCAGTCGTATTGTATTTAAGGACTGAGGAAACACTGGAAAATCACCGAGCCGTAGAATCGTTAAATGTCAACCGTGTCCGGATGTTGCGGATGTTGTGTGGTTCTCTTAATCCCTGCCACATAAAAGAGAATCAATAACACAAGTTGATCCTGGCACCTTCTTTTGAAAAATCACTCGCAGAGAAGCTTTTTATTTATTTTTTTTCGAAAAATACTGTAAAATGTACACCATCCGGTTTGCCAACCATTATTCATAGCGCACTGATAAGTATTATTAATTATTTTAAAGCGAGTCCGACATGTCGAAATGAGTTCAGCGGTTTCATTACGCATCTGTAATGTCACGCCTCGCACCATGTATGTTTATGTAGGAACATTCGATTTGAAATCTTATCTATATGACGTTCAATGTATGTCACGAACCGGTCGCGCGCGTTACCGTAAACGCGAATGGAGCGACATCGATGTGACTGCACCTCGCTGGTGACTAATTCGCGTGCGGAATGCAGACGACGCATGGCGTGCGTGTGAAAATGCATCGACCATTACAAAAAATATATATATATTATTTCCTAAGAAAGAAAATTATCGATTGCTCAATCAGTTGTCATGTTTTTTAATAGATTTAATCGTTGAGCTTTCGGTACATCCTATTAATGCCACGAAGGTGTTTATTGCAATTAAAATATTATTAAATTGTTTAAATTTACCTTCAATCATTGAACGTTTCAATCTTGGGAGGGGTATCGTTCTAATTTTCATGTTTGTACACTTTAATTTAGTAATTTATGAATAAATCACATAGTCTAGTACTGATTTTGGATGTATATTGTACTGTACATATTTGATATGATCTCAGTAAAGTTATGATGGCAGAATTGAATTGATAATTCTGATAATTAATAAAAATGAATTGATAATTCTGCCGTCTTCAGTCGGTTTACTCAAAGGTATTTGAAATTCCGTAAAAACAATGTAAATGGCTTTCAAATAATGGAACGACAGATGTATTAATTTGAAAAAGTGTATCATATAGGTTCGAAAATTTATCATAAAAATTACTGGCGCTATAACACAATTGGTAGTGTACATCACCGGATTGGAAATAGAGATCCAGGTTCGAATCCCGGTAGAGCAAAAACAATATTCTTCGACAAAATAGGTTTTATATGTAAATATATATTTATAATTAACACATTAAATTAGTATTTAAAATATCACAGACCGTCTGTTCTGAATAATTACAACTTCACAATTAGAATGTGTTCTCCTTAATAATATAATAATCGTTATTTTTGATTTTCTCATCAATCCTCACATCTCACATGGTTATTCACAATAATAATATTGTATTAATATGTGCAATTGTGAACGTGGTGAGAGGGGCGTCCTGAGATGGATACCCGCTATCAAGTATCCGACAGATCTCTGTAAGTTTTTGTATTGTTTGCGGTAAATGTTACTTCAGTAATAAAACAATCAGTGCATAATTTCCCACCCTCGCGGGTGTGTTTTTTTTAAATATATATTACAGTTTTTCGACCAGAAATTAGTTCTCACAGAGTGCAGCCGATTAATTATATAGTCAGCTGTGCGAGCCTGTTATTGTGTGCATTATTAATGACTATCCATATTATTGTTACGTGTAAGATTTGACGCAACTAATTGACTTCTTTGCTGAACCAGTAGCGGCAGCAGGGGACATCAAACATAATATCAACTGTATAATGGCACAAAATAAATTTATCCAAAACAGAGCTACTATGGACACCAATCAATGATTGTGAATGCTAAATCTGCAATTATGTTGATAGGCGTGCACATTGATTCAGATCTTTCAAATCGATACACAAATCAGCAAAACTGTCAGTCAGTGCATGCTGCCATCAACTGAGACAGATTAAAAGTATTCGGAGACATTTTCCTCTTATAGCTATAGTAGAGGCAGCCCGTCTACTTATAAATACATTTGTGGTGTCACGTGTGGACTATTGTAACAGCATCTGTGCACTGGCATGCCAATGTTTCAGCTGGATAGACTGCAATCCATTCTTATCACGGCAGCACGAGTAATATATGGAGTTTCTAATTTCTCTCGTGTAACATACCTTTTACACGAATTATATTGGCTGCGGTTCACTGAAAGAGTTGAATTTAAATTGTGCTTGTTGATACATAACATGGTGCCTCTGTATCTTCAAAGGCTTTGTACCGCAGACAATTTGAATGGTAGACGTTAAACGCCACAGGAAGGGTTGTAGAACCGACTAACTGTTGCAAGAAGTCTATTTTTATTGCGGTGGCAGGCCCAAAAGCGTGGAACTCTGTACTCTCAGTCATAAAAAATCTCAAATGCCTTTGAGTAATTTAGGCTAGAAGACGCCAGAGATAATGAATTAAATTCATTAAATAATAATTCATTAAATCGATTCAATTCGCTATAAAAATGAGATAGATTTTTTTAAACGGAAATCAGATGTATCGATTTGAAAGAGCTGCAGCATATAGGTTCGAAAATTTGTCGTCAACTTACACGGTTGACGCGACGCAATGGTAACGGACTTCCGCGGATAGGAAAAGATCCCGGATAGAATCCCGGGAGCAACCAAAATATTTTTTCTGTGTATCTTTCTAATTGGTACATTTAATTTGTATTAAAATACCACAGAACTATTTCTGAAAAAGAAAAAAAAACAGCAACCTCACAATAATAATGCATTCTCCCTAAAAAATAAAACATTTTTTTAATTTTTATCCTTAAGTCTCTTTTGAAAAGGCGAGGAGTTAGATTTTTGGTGTAAATAAAAAAATCCTCTGGTTTGGTCTCGTGAAAGCAACGGTTGATCGAACAAAGTCGTGCGCAAAAAACTTCAGGAATGTCGGTACATACTTGTGATGTACGAAGATTAATTGCGGCGCACTTTCTCTTAAATACTTAATTGCTAAATGAGCCTATTTACTGTTCTTCAGTTACATTTATTATGTTTATTCAAATCATTAAATTGTGGTGCGTGTCTATAGATGCAATTTTGCCCTCAATACACGCGAAGCGATTCAGTATAAAATAGTTAATTTCTTCTGCTCTCCTTGTAAAATGCATAAACAACGTTTAAATTAACGAATAACTCAATAATAAGTCTGCGGTTGTGGTACTGTACTTAAGCTTTTAGTCTTTGCGAGATTCGTGAGAAAAATTTCGCCCGCGAGCTCAAAATTACGAACTGTGATTCAATCACCGATATCTGTAAGTCAATCACTGTTAATGATTGTCTTAAAATGGGAGCACGTGCAGAAGAGATGATTTTTTTTTAAAGTTATTAATATTAAAGGTTTCAAATGTAAACAATGATAAAATAAATAAATAAAAATAGTACTGAAATGGTGATCACAGTCACAGTTTTTAATCATTGATCGTGATTCAATACATCGCAAATACACCAGTGAGTCTAGAATAATTTTTCTCTATGCTCACATCCCTCTGATTCTCTATTGGCGCTTGCAATTTATTAATTACCATATCTGAAAACTGTCCAGTTGCTTTGCTTGATCATCGGCATTTCGCTCACACATATCTTTAAATGATTCATTTTATGAAAAAAAAACCTGGAATGTCCGATGGTTAACGAGAAATTCTATTATAGAGTATAAAAGTGCCTCTTGATGAAAAACACCCAATTTATTTCCTCCGTTTCATTGACAAGACATCGATCCACGTCTGTTGGTCACAACACGTAATGATAAGATTGATTAGGTACTTGAGCGGACTTCGCACATGTGTGTGTATCCATCGGGACGGCATCCAGACGGCACCGCGCCGCCGGCCGCTGGCACTGGTGACTTCATGGATGTGTCAGCGTCGATAAGCACAAGGGCGCCATTCATTCACTGGCCGCTCGGCGGGCGGTGATTGGCTCGCCCCGCGCGTCTAATGGCCGCCGGCCGCGGGATCGGGTGAATGGAGCCGAGACGTGCAGAGAAGCCGCTCATTCATTCGTCCGACGCGGTGTTGAGCGATTTTTGTTGGTTTTTATTTGACTCAAGACTCGAGGAACACTGTAGCACACGACGAAGCAGTTAAGAACTGTTTAATTGGAGATTTTGCACATTCTATATGTCATCCACACAATAAAGCACCCGAAGGATGCATGTTGTATAGGATTGGAGTGGTGGTGTTTGAAGGAAACTGAAAATAGTTCGACAACCGATCGGTCGTGTTTGAACTATTTGTAGAGTAGCTTGTTGGTTGAATGGTTAAGACACTCATTTAGTAAATCTAGCAGTCGAGGGTTCGAGCTTCATCCCAAAAGCTCACCGAGTTAGTTAGTTAGTAAGAAAGAATGATGTGACATGTATTCCGTGTTAACATCTCTATTTTTTTTTAAAGAATGAATGAAAAAAACGATGTGTGTTGTGTATTGACGCAGGGCACGATTTCATCTATATATCGTGCAGATAGACCCCGTGACTTAGTCCCTTATTGTTAATGTGCTTTTGCGTAAGGGCTGTATGCAATCAATTGAATAAAGTACTATCTTATAAACGAGAAATGATAATTATTTATCGATACATGATGGGCCAATTACGAATAACAGATATTTTTAGTATTGTAGGACACATTTTAAGCCTTACACGTATCTCTAGACTTGCACATTTCTAATCTTGCAGGATACACACATCTCTAGTCCTGCAAGGATACACAGCTCTAATCGTATAAGACACGCGGATCTCAAGTTGCAGGACACACATATCTAGTCCTGCAAGGATACACATCTCTAATCTTATAGGACACACAGATCTCTAGTCGAGTAGGATACACACATCTCTAGTCCTGCAGGATACACATTTCTAATCTTATAGGACGCACGGATTTCTAATCTTGCAGAACACACACGTCTCTAATCTTGCAGGACACACACGTCTCTAATCTTGTAGAATACACATCTCTTCTTCCAGGATACATACATCTCTAGTATTGTAGGATAATGTTTTCGTTTCATCTTACTTTGTTTAGAGGCAGAGACAGGCTCCCGGGGGTCCTTCTCTGTTATCGCGTCAGCTGCAAATATGACGGAAGTGCGCGAATGAATACATTGTAATTGTAGGAATGTCTGTTTTTTCTTGTTTATTCTGGCAGAATTGTTTTGAAATTTATTATGGCCCATCACAAGGACGATGAGAATGCTCTATACCGAAACATTAGCCAGGAACACGCAGGGCACGCCTTGACTAACTCACCTTTACGACGTATCCCCGTGAGGATACGCGTTACACACCCAATTTAGTCTAGAAAATATAGACATAAATAATGCTTAGCGGTCGAGTCAATTACAACCTCATATATCCTATGTTTTCAGTATTCTAGGTGCGAATATAGTGCTAATTATAATAAAAACAAATTTCCAGTTAAAATAATTATGAGCTTCATTCGCACGAATTGCGTATTGGGTTTCGTCTATTTTTCAACAAATTATTGAATCACGCAGTACAGACACGAAGGTCTGGGGTATTATTGTATTAACTAACAGAAAGCAAACGTTGCTTCGGCTAGGTAGTATTTACGCGCCGGTTGCTATTGCTAGGAAGCGGCCACTGCAAGACCTCGGCTAGTGTTTCAGTAAAAAACATTTTTTAATGTTGGAAATATATATTATCATAAAAAAATGTAAGTGGAAAACCACATAAATAATATTCTTTAAATTATTTAAATAAATTACCATTCCCGCGACACACTAGTCACCTGGCGACAGATTATAATTTCTGGTCTTGCCGCGCCCTACTGGCGGTTATTATTAATAATTCACTAAAACCGAATGGTTTGTGACATGGATAAATGTTGCCTAACTATAAACTGTTATTGTTTTCAGACTGATAACAAATACTCAAATATATGCCAGTAAGAAGATTTGAAATTATAATTTATTAGACTGTAGAGGTTGATTTTTTTCTTATTAAATGACCCTTTTTAAAATGGCTATTCGGTTATTGGATAGACGTCAAAAAATGTGTAAAAAATAATATTGTGTTACAATACACTGGGTAAAATTGCCCACTTATAAGCATACTTTATAGACAGAATATAGTATATTAATTGATACTATACAAACGATAAAGATAGCCCGATGCACGAATGTCTCAGTCCTACAACAAATGTCTCAATATTACAAAAATTGTCTCAATCCTACAACAAATCCAACAACATTAAGCCCTATAGAAACAAAATAATCCTCAAATTCTTCGGCCACATTATGCGTCAAAGTAAAATGAGATTATCCCGGGCACAACTTTGAGCTGAAGAAGACCTGGAAGAGTGCCACGGCGCTGGATAGTTGCGTTGCATCTTGCTGAAGAGACCCTGGCGTCAGCTGAGGGTGATGCAGGACCGTAACAAATTTGAAATTCTGGAAAATTGGGGTAATAAACAAATACATTTAAAAAATACTTATGTTTACGAAGACGTGAAAGCAATGAAAAGTCCTTAACCCGACTATTACGGCTGCAAACAATGGTGTCTTCTTGTATGTCTTCAGGTAGTCAACAACTCCATGTACAACAATACAGTTTATTACAGATCCCACAAGTATAAATACAATATAAGAGATGCATTCTGATCTACGATCTCGGAGAGAGAGAGAGAGAGAGAGAGAGCCCGACACTCCGACACTCTTTTATCCCTCCCACGTTGTCATTCTTGCCAACTTGCGCGCGTCATATCAGCATCGCTACATCATGATACATTATAATTAGGTTGTACCATATGAAATTGCCGAATCTGTAGGTGAAAATAAAAATACTAATTAAATGTATGTTTCTAATTAATATATTTAATTAGTATTTTTTTAAATATCACAGACTATGTTTAACAGTCATAACTCCCATATAACACGCGAGCGCTAAAGTTGTCGTATGTGGATTTGCTTCCACTATTGTCTTAACTGTTCTTCGTTTTCGACGCTCCTTGTTCATCTCCGAGGCCCGTTTTCGAGATTTATATTGCTAAAATAAAAAATTTCAAAGCATAATCGTATTGTTTTCTGGCTAGCAGACCCTTCATCAAACGTCTTGTTAATATTTTTACTTGCCTCGGCTACATTGTGTCCCAATTTGAATTCGTACAAAAATATAACCCAATTCTATAGAAGGCGTCGTTTTGTTTAAGGGCGTAAAAAAATACACATTCAAAGACAATGAAGGGCACATTACCTTTGTCAATTACAAATAGCCGAATGGGTAAAATACTGCACAGAACCTTTTTCAATTGCGATCGATTTTCAACTGACTGAAAATCAATCGGCAACTTCGTGTGGTACCAACCTAATAGTTTATAAATTGATTGTGAATAATAAAATATGAATTATTGATAATAATAAAATATGAATAATAAAATATGAAGTATGAACACAAATATACTAGCCACAGTTTTACGTATGACGTGAAACAGTTTTAAGTAAGGATAATCACAACGCATTTGCATCTAAATTAGAATATACGCGGAAAGGAACAGCTGATGTACGATACCAGACCACAGATAAGACAGAACTACTAGACTGGAACTACTTTTGTACGAACGCGAAATATATACAATAAATTGTTTTACACTACATCTTACATGTTTATTTATAATATAATAATAATATTTTATTTGAGCAAATGTATATCGATTTTTTTTAATGTTTCAAAAAGCAAACCAAAATTTTATAATATTTTATAACTTATATTTACGGAGTATCCTCGTATTGACGTAGTAAAATTGAATTTATTCCTAAAGGATCCTTGATTTTCAACATAACATGATGTTTTACCCTTCTTCAACGTGGAACAGCTTCGTCGATTGTTGCAGTACTATTCCTGCAATATATACAATCTATTTTTGTTTGAGCGTCATTCTTTATCATTGTTCAGAGCAGTGGTGTAGGGGAGGTTTTTGGCGAGTCATCAATATGTCATACATTACGTAATGATTTTGAAATTAGATTATTTGTTTTATTTAATATATATGTAAAAATATAGGTATAATTACATTTTTCGTTGTTTTCAATTTATTTATTTATTTATATATATTTTGACATCCATATTTTTGTAGTTACAGAGGTGGATACATAACATACATAATACATAGTTTAATGTGTGGGATGGAGTAGACTTCACCTCTGATATATACAGCGTTGTCCTGGCTACTTTGCTAGACTAAAGTCTGTGTTAAAGTAGCCGTATAAAATATATCCATAATTTCAAATACAAAAATTGTGTACGACTAAAACAGTATATTCTGTAATATTTCCAATTGATACATCTACTAATCTTTTTTTAAAAACAATCCACTTTATATTACGGAAAATCTCAAATAGCTTTGAGTAAAACCCGATAGAAGAGGTCAGAATTGAATTAATTAATCCATTTTATGGATTAAGTTATAAATCCGCCCCGAGTTCCGATTTTGTTAAATTCAATAATTTTGATATCTTGCAGATGTTTCCATTTATACCTAATTATAGCATCTAGAAATTTACTTTTTGAATTCTCGAGTGAGAAAGATTTTCCATATTATTTTAATACAATGAATGTACCTGTAATTGAAAAAAAATTCTAACATTCAATTTCTTGGTGCGTCTCTGATCCGGATCCCGGGAGTCACAGTCCCAGTCACGGGACTCGTGTTCACAATCACGTTCAGCGATTTGATGCGGTACATCCAATTCAGAACACATACGAGACGTCGGCTCCACAAACAGGCGCCCCATTGTTGCATCGCTATGCAAATGTATAGCGTGCGCTTTTTATGCGTCGCGTCCCCCGACAGCCGACCGTATTGTGGGCTTTGTTGCTTTTGTTGGATCGCCATTTTTTAGACGAGAATTCTTCGCTTTTGCGCGTTTTTATTTTAGAAAACATCTTCCCCGCCTTAGTTGAGATACACAGGGTGTAACAGACCTAGTCCACAATATTTTATGGGCGAATACTTGACTAAATTACAAGTCGAAAATGTTTTAAAAAAAGCCTGATCTCAACCACGTCAGAGATATAAGCATTTGAAAAAAAACGTTATTATACGATTATTTCGATTAATTTAAATATTGTATTCATTCAAATTATATATTGAATACGAGAATTTCGAGCGACCAGACTATATTTTTATTAGATGATTTAGGGCCTGAAGCAAAAATATAGATTAATAATGGATGAATTTGGTAAATATTTATTTAGAAGTATGTAGACTTAAAGCTTGACACGATTTTGTAAAAAATTCAAACAATAATATTTTCTGTAACGGTGTAGAATTTGCACATATTGCTTGGAAATTTTCGTCTCGTAATTTAATCAAGTATTCACCCATTACATATTGTGGACTAGGTCTGTCACACCCTGTATATATATTTATTACATTTATTTATAAATTACTTGCGTTTATTGAAAAAACTTAACTTAAAAAAAGTTGCCGTGTTGGAAAATAATGGAATAAGCTTCTTCTTCTTCCACGGCACTACATCCCGGTAGCAACATATTTTTTTTTGTTTCGATAGATAGATTTTATTAATTTAATTTGTAGTATAAGAAAATATGAAATAATTAGCTTAACCCAGAGAATTACAAATGCGGGGTTCGAAGAGAGTTTAAAAAGAGAAGTCCATAATAGACACTATCGAAAAGGAACTATTGAAGGGCGAGTAAAAGATGGATGGCGATTCTTGCGGACGGGAGACATCCTGGTGATGATGATGCGTTTATATATTAATTTACATATGTATATTTTCAATGCCATGCACCTATAACGTGCATTGCATAATATCCTAGTTACGTAACAATTGAACAAAATCGCGTGCGTTTCTTTATGTGAAATTGTGTATAAAAAAATTAATTAATTATTAAACAAGAGTATATTTTTGAACTGTTGGACGCTAGCCTAGTGATCTAGTGGTCAAGGAGACCAGCAAGTCAGTCCTGTTTCCATATCTTTATTTGGAAATAGTAAGAGTATTGATGCGACGTATATTTCGTATACGCATATCTATTCTATTTAAAAAATATGTATATATTATCACAAAAAATATCCAAACTTAAAGTATTTTTATTACATTTTATACGTAATGTTATGTAACTTGTTATAATACCTGTCGGAGACTTCTTGTCTGGAGTTGAGTGCGAGTAGTCCACGGCGTGTTTACTAAATAAGATTGATGTATAATGTATCAGAAATGGAGTGCCCCAAATATCTGTCACGTCATCCACCCAAATTCATCTTCTTACGCAAGATATATTTTATAACAATAAAGTCTTGTGACATTATCCTATTTCGTTATTTTATATATTATATTATTCCAGGCTATATTCTTCATCACCCCATACTTCTAGAACCGTTGCGTTTCTCCAGAATTTAATCTTGCGCCATCATTTGCTATTTTATTAATTAATCTATTAAGTATCGGGTATTTCCTTGATACATTATTGTAACCTTGATGGTTTGTTGTTATTTTCCTATTAGATACTGAAACATTAATTCATCATTGAATCATTCGCACCATTAGAAAAAAATGTAGCGTTTTAATATATTTTTTTTATAACATTAGATTTATCACCGGGTGGGCATAAAACATCGCCATTTGTTTTTATTGATCAAATAATTTGAATAATATTTATGGAAGTGAGGCACGTCACTAGACGCGTTATTACTTAATAAAATATAGTTAATATGCCGTTGTTAAATTGTTTTATTATTCTTATAAACCTCATGTTTCTTATTATTTCATTTATTAGTGCAATTTTACAAATATACACGTTAGTCTACGCCAGTTAATAATTTCACAATAAATGTTTTAAGAAAGTAAATTATGTTTTCTGAATTTTAATGAGTTCAAAAATTTGGCGTTATTTTTTTTTTTTATATAATCGTAATGTTTTTTTGTATAAAATATATTACTATTATATACTATTGTTACACTGTCGTAGCGATCCAATTTCATTCGTTCCATTCCAACGGTTCCACTCGACCTTGGATGCGCGGAAAACCATTATGTGTCACGTTAGAATTTGGAACAGTATTAGTCATGTGATCTAACCAGCGTTCTCCTTTGCCCCCAGAATTATCCACGAGAGTGGATTCACGAATGAAGACTTCAAGCAGTACAGGCCGGTGGTGTACAGCAACACGATACAATCACTTGTTGCCATCCTCAGGGCGATGCCCAATCTTGGCATCGTCTATGGAAACAAGGACAGAGAGGTAAGAAATGAGTCCTATTATTTTTTATTTTTTTTTATTTATTATTTATAACTATATTATACATATAAACAAATTTGTTTGGACTGTGCCCGTCTCACTAGAGAATTCTGTGTCGAGACGGGCATAGTTTACAAGCAATTGTACAATTGATTAAAATTACAAGTAGAAAGATTTATTATTATTAACATATAAAAGGTGTATATGAAGAACAATTTTGAGGTGGATTTAATTTTTGTAACACTTTGTAGCAATAATTAATATGGGTATGAGTCAATATGTTTGGGTGAGTGCACCAATACTGGCTCTACCCATATTACGAATCCAAGTTTTAATATAAAGTTTCATGTTCTTGTGACAATTCAATTGATTAAAGTCTTTTAGCATTCTATTATATAGTTTAGGTCCAAAATATTTGTAGTTCCTTTGACCAAATGTAGTATGTGCTCTTTGGGTTTGAAGGTTATTTGTATTTGTCCGTGTGGAAATTATGTTTTGTGTTGTTTTAAAATGTGTCTGTTTGTATTTATATATGTATTTGAGAGTAGTATTAGCGTATATTTGTCTAATATCAAAGACATTGAATTTATCAAAAATTACGTCAGTGCTCATTGTGATTGGGGATTTGAGGATAACTTTTAATATAATTTTTTGAGCTGCTATTATTGGATTAATTGCAGACATAGTCGCTCCACCCCAAGCAATTATATTAGGGGTACCAGTCGAAAATGTCGCATTTCGGTATGGCCCTTGTTTGATCCTCAGTCGCGTCCGTCTCGTCGAGTCGTCAGCACGTAATATATATTACTTTTGTTCCTTAACATTTGGAGATCATCTTTCGAAAGTTATTTTTATTTTTGTTAGCGATACATTTAAAATGGAAGGGTTTATACCAGATAAGAATTTTGTGCGCAATTGCTTGATCTACGAGTTCCACCAAAAAACTCTGCGAGGAAGGCTGCAGAAAAAATTTGCAGTATATACGGTGATGTGATATCCATTCGCCAATCGCAAAAGTGGTTTAAAAAATTTCAGAGTGGGAATTTTGATACGGAAAACCAGCCTCAAGAAGAAAAGGTCTTTAAAGTGGATGATGACATTTTAATGTGTGAAGTCGAAGCAAATCCAACAAAATCAATTCAGCAGATTGCAGACACACTCGGATACTCCTGGTCGAGTGTAAAAGCCATTTGAAAAAAATCGTCGAAATAAAAGTTAAGCGACCCAGAATGCACGCAGAACACAAAGTTTTTTTTCAACACGACAACGCAAGACCCCACACTGCAGCGATTACTCGAAAAAAAATAAACGCCTTTGGCTGGAAACAAATCGATCACCCCCCATATTCACCGGATTTAGCCCCATCAGATTACCATTTATTTAGATCTCTGCAGCATTTTTTATCGGGAAAAAATTTCAACAACTTAGACGAAATAAAATCTGCCCTTGATGACTATTTCCAGTCGAAACCAGAAACTTTCTATTCAAAGGGCATAAAAATGCTTGAAAATAGATGGAAGACTGTATTAGAAAGTAACGGGGAATATATAATATAATTTTTTTCAAATAATAAATGATTTAAATTTATATTTGCCTTTTTATTTAAAATGCGACATTTTCGACTGGTACCCCTAATATATATATATTGCGGGTGTAAAGGTCGTTGGTATATCAATGGATGATTTTCAGTACCCCAATAAAGGCTGTTTTGTTTATTGACCAAACCCCTAAGTCAAAATAAGCGTCGTTGCTCATGATGATTTTTTAAAATGATAACACTGGACAACAAAATGAATATTTTTTTGGTGCTGGAAAAGTAAGAACTGCTTTTGGATATTTTTGACGTGCTGATTCCAAAAATACCTGCCTTTTTTTGTATCAGCTCTAGTTTTTTGAGATACAGGCTAATTGATTTTGGTTCTGATGAAAGGCAAAAAAATTAAATAATGATATCTTTAGAGGCCAAAATTGAAATTTCGTGCATAAAATTAAAATCTAATTAGTCAGTTTCAATCACTTGGTGTTACCCATGACCATAAAACCCGATATTCCTATATTTGGGTAACCCCCAACACGAACTAATTAATAACTCGCTCATATTATCTCTGTCTTACCCGGTTCAGTTTACTATTAAGTTTTCGTATGTGAAGTTGTGCTATCATTTTGTGTAATGTTTCGGCGTAATAAAGTAATAAAACATTGAATTAAAACCATGGCATTCACAAGCAGACTTAGCTGTGAGAATCATCCAGACATTTTTTGTTATGTATGTGGCGAATACACTGAAAGAAAGTAGAAAACCTATTTCTGACTATGTGAAAATGGCTTATTTGGGCTATTTTGACGTGCACTTGGGAGACCAGAATAAATCTTGGGCCCCACATTTCGTATGTAAAACATGCATCGAACATTTGCGACAGTGGACAATTGAAAAGCGGAAGTGAAAGAAGAATATGAGACAATATCACTAATCCTGAAAAAAATTAACTATGAAGAACATCAGCGGGCGATTTGTGTCGATCTAAAAATGGTAAACTTCCTCCTCGGTCAGCAAAGTGGATTTACAAAAAAAATCCTCGTTTTTATGTCTTTGGGAAAGCAGAGCTAAGGATTAAGCACTGGGTTAACATAAATTGGCCTTTAAGAAATGTCATAATTCAAGGAAAACAAAACTTAATTAACGAACCTTTGGCTGCGAGAGAGAAAATATATTTGCACTCTTGCATATCAAGTTGGGGGCTTATAAAGCAATTTGTGGAGGCTTTAAATCGAGATGGACTTTGGATGTTATAGCTGAAAAACTGAAAGCCGGAATATTTGATGGTACTCAGATAAGACAGCTTATTAAAGATCCACTATTTATCGCCTCAATGGACGAGTATTAATCTAATGCTTGGTGTTCATTTGTTCAAGTAGTAAAAATTTTTCTTGGATATATATGGCAGAAAATTACGTAGAATCAGTGGAAAATACGCTGTCCAATATGAATATTCTCAGTTGTAACATGAGCATAAAAGTTCACTACCTCCACAACCACTTAGATCGGTTTCCAAGAAGACTTAGGCGATTTTCGTGAAGAACAGGACATTACAACTATGGATGACCGTTATCAATGCATGATGACCAACTACTGTTTCGGTAAATTCCATGATAGAAAGTCATTTAAAATATTTTTTTTAAGTGATTAGTGATGACTTGTTTTTTTTTTTTTAACTAGCAGTTGAAACAAATAGTAATAAAGTGAAATGTACATAAGTTAAAAATAAGATGATTTTATTTTTAAAGATCCCAATGTAGCGTATCTCAAAAACTACTATAGATTTGATAGACCAACAAAATTTTGGATTCTGCACCCAAAAATTACACAGAAACGGTTAAAAAATCGCTGGCACCAAATTGTATGTTGCCCAGTGTAATTAGATATTAATTGTAATTAGATATAATTAGATAAAATATTGTAATGACTTCAACACGTTGTTGAGGCGTTAGATGTTCCATAATAAATTGTAATCAATTACTCTCTACGATTACCAAATGCGAACTGACAAATATCTACAAAACCAAAATGGCGGCCAAACAAAATCGGCCTAGAACATAATATTCATCATGTAGACGAGAAAGAAAGACATATTTTTGCTAGCGAGTTGTCGTAACAAAATGCGAGTTACTTAATGCCTACAATTTTTTGTATGAGGAAACCGAAAGTCCGTTTGGGGAGTTCTCCGTAAACATTTTTCAGAATGTTTGTTTATATAATAATGTAATGTCAGTCACCTCGCTTATAGTTCACGGAGGGTTGATTCATACGATGTAATAAATTATGGAAAACTGAAACTGTCGACCATAAAAAAAAACAGACTAACAGATTCATTTAATATTCATGTTCTTCATAACTACAAACAAGGTTTTTGGAATGTGAATCGTTGTCATCTAACCCACTTGTATTATATCCGGCATTGCCCGGGAATCCATCACACCGTAAAAGCTGTAATATATTTTATTTTTCAGTATTATATTTATTTATTAGAAGTACGTCATCTAGTTTATTATCGTAAATTTTTGTATAATGTCATTTACATAAAACATTTTAGATATATTATGTGTTCGATTCCTTCTTACTTACCGACTTCGCACACACACAGTTCTTAAATCATAAAGTTGGCTCTGATGGAAAATTTTAATCAAAGAATGTCTACATTTATTTACTGAAATGTTACATGTATTTTAAGTTAGTTTATGTAAAGTATTTAAATACCCACCTCTCTGGGCCTTGCCCGTGCTGAGGCAAACATTTTACATAGTTAAGCAAATATAAATAGAAACAATATATTATTAAGTAGAACACATTCTTATTGTGAAGTTGTAATTATTCAGAATATAAGTCTGTGATATTTTAAATACTGATTAATTCTGGCGTCTGCTATCGGTTTACTCAAAGGTATTTGAGATTCCGTAAAAACAAAGTAGATGGCTTTCAAATAATGGAACGATAGATGTATTAATTTGAAAAGTGTAACATATGGGTTCGAAAATTTGTCGTCAAAAGTACTGTTGCTGTAGTATAGTTGGTAATGCAACTTCTCCGGATTGGAAAATAGATTCAGGTTCGAATCACGGTATCGCAACAACAATATTTTTCGGTAAAATTGATTTTATATGTATATCTTTCTAATTAATACATTTAAATAGTATTTAGAAAAAATATAAACTAAAATTAAAAAAGAAAATGATTTTATGTTTAAAGATGAAAAATATGTAAAACAAACATAAAAATTTGTTCATATTATGTGTGCTTTTAAATTGTGTTAAAAGGTTGTACTTTTAAAACGTAACTTAATACATTATTAGGAGTGATATTTTTTCAACGAGTTGAGATAATACCATTCCTTTAAGTGCTAATCAAGTAGCCAACCTTAAACCAAAACTATCAATTTCTATACCTACTAGTTTTGTAGTATCCATAATATTTTTATATTAAAATATTGGCGGCGCTACCTGTTTAATGTAAAACTGTCTATAATTAAATAACTTGATTATAATTTATAAATGTAGATGTATCAGATGTTTATTTAATTTGGATAGCAACAATAAACAGGTGTCATTCGTTTGGATTCCTGCACATAAAGGAATTCGTGGAAATGAATGTGCCGATAAATTAGCCAAGGCGGACCACTCGTTCCGGGATTTTCCCTCATCAATTCCATATTCCGATGTACGGCAGACTTAATATGGTAAAAAACGTACGAATTCTATATGGATGGATCCAAATAATCATAAGGGAGATCGGTTTAAAATAATTCAAAGATCTATTCCCCGCACTGATTCCCTGGTTCTCCAAAAGGAAAGACTCCAAAAGAACAATATTAAATATATCTAGAATGAAAATTAGGCATCGCTTGGTAGCCTCACATCAATTCAGATTGAACTTGATTCCCCAATGTGTGAGTGTGGTGCCGAAGAGGACATCCTTGACCATATCTTTTTTGCCTTCCATTGCGGATCACAGATTTTTTTTACAGTAATCTCGTCAATGGTAATTTTCATCTTCCGGTTAACTTATGTCATCTTCTTTCCCTTAACACGCCACGTTTAATCTATATAATAGAAAATTATTTAACGACAATAATATTATTGTACTTTTTTCTATAAAATAAAGTTTTAACTTGATTAATGGCGCAAATCACTCTTGAAGGGTGATGAAGAAAAAAAGTGTAGATATCTTCATGGGTATTTTCATTGTCTGATAAAGCAAATTTCTTATTACTCGTCAGGTTTATTTCTAGTAAATAATTATTAATACAAATTAAATGTATTAATTAGAAAGATATACGCATAAAATCAATTTTGTCTATAAATAAACAACATAAAATAGCAACAACAATATATGACCAACGTTTTGAATAATTACAGCATTCACAATAAGAATGTGTTCTCCTTAATAAAATAATTATTTACTCTGTTTTTTGTTATGATCTCTGTTTTATTGAGGTCCGTAATTTTACAACAAAATTGAGTCGATTCCTCGATTTGCAATACATGTGTATAAATTTCTCGTAATATTCACAGAATATTTCACGAAGAATATTATTTACTCGACCACGATTAGCAGCTTTATATATAATTTATGATTGCAACTTCATTAATGTTTCCGAACGAATGTCTCTGACGCAATGAAATCATTTTGCATGACCACATCCTGCCATATTTACTGTGATAGCGTTTATTCTCATATTCGCATATGTATGTGTGTATTAGCTGAATCCAGTCACCGTTCATTTCTCGGAAAACATTTGAAACCCACCAAATCTATATAGTAATGTGTGTGTACTGTATTGTATTGGTGAAAATCCCCCCGGTTCACCATGATTATTCTTTTATCGCTTTTCATACAAGTACCGTGTTCTGTATGATGTTTATTTGTGTTTTCACCTAAATTTCATTTTATTATACGCGTGTGCCTAAAAGGGAGTTACGCGTGACGTCATATAAATAAACGGCCGCCATTTTACATAGTATTAAACTCGTTTTTATAATAATTTTGTACACTAAATGTGGATTATGCTTCACGCCACTGGGCCGCCGTAACCTTAAGTAAAGAGCAAAATGTCTGCATTAGCCAATTTTTAATGTTGTGATTAACATTAATTAATTATATATCACAATTTTCAAAGAACGTTAATGTATTTTTTAATATTTATTCATTACTTAATACAGATGATTTATCACAGCACTAATTATCTAAGGGCCGGTTGTGTGATCAGTAGTAACATTTTAAAGTTAAAAAAATTGCGTTTGATTGTTAGTAAAAAAATATTTACTTCTCGAAAGTACATCCCTTAGTGAACTCATTTTACTCTGCGATGTCCGATAGTAAAAACGAGAATTGATAGTTAAATATGGCGTACTTTTCAAAGCTTTTCCAGAAGTCATCTGACACACTTGACACTTTGAAAGTTGCAGTATAAGACAATTAATCATTAAATATCCCGCTGTTTTAGTGACGAGAGTTCGTCTAATAATGATCTCGTTGTTTAATGTACATTATTACACATAATACGTAAAAATGTCATCACCAAAGTAAGAGATGTCGAAATAGCGAAAAGATCCATAGATAACGCATAAAATAAAGCATATTTCATAATTATTTGTCACACCTATAGACGTCTCCATCTATACTTTGACAATAGTAAATTTGACGTTTGAACAACCCGCAAACGATTTTAACCACGGGCGTTGGTGACAAGTTACCATAATAAAAACCCAACCGACTCTAATTGTATAATACAGTATTCATAAAATACGTACAATTTTAATATTACTAGATTTAACATCATCTAAGATTTTTCATCGCATAATAATTAGTCATTTTAATTTAAGTAATATTTGCTTCCGTATCTAAAATAGATATTAGGTACATTTTTATTTATTATCTTTGTTTTATTAACCACTGAATTGAGTTTAAATACATCAACCGGTTTCGAAAAATACCATTTTCTTCTTCAGGATGTCATAACTAACTAAAAACATAAATTATTGTTTCTTTACCAGAATCTAATTAAAAAAAAATAAAATCAATTATTTAAAAAATAAATTTAGTACCTAACTCAAATTGTTACTTGACACAAATTTAGTTGAATAATTTTTAGGAAAAAATTTTAGAATGTAGTTAAATTTAGTTGGTTGTTTATAATTTTTTGATTAGTTTTAAATCATTGCTTCAATACGGTATTATTGGTTAGGAAAAAGAGTACAAGACTAACCTCAAACCAATTGATATAGCTCAGAAACTTAATGTTTATATCAATATTTATTTTTCTATTTACAAAAACTGTATTATAATATAATTTAATTGTACAAATGGGCCAAAACTCATTTTACTAATTAAAAATTTAATAACTTATTTATTTTTATTATATTAAGACGTCTGAGATTTTATAGGATGGGATGATGGTTTTAGCGTTTGTAAAAGTGTCAAATATGATATTTTTGTTAAAAGTATAAGGAAAGTTATAATTTTTATGACTGAATTCAAAGTAATATAAGAATAACCATTTTAAAAATGAAATGGTTATTATATAAATAATTTAGTATTATGGATTACCTGACCTACACGGGAAAATATAAATAAATAAGAGTAAAAATTAACATGATTGTGTGATGGAGTGTAGCGTTGATATCATTCAAGTGGTTATATGTTTTGGTAACAGGCTGTACAACATTTTCCAGATAAACCATTTATTTATTATATATACGGTCTTTGTTATTAAACTCTGAAAGTCCTAAAACAACATTCTATACGAGATGTGCTTTAACATTCAGATTCATTTTCACATTCATATTACCTTGATGAATTATCTCGTTAGACTTTAACCAATGAAAGAGGATAAAACATTTTGTGACATAAACTGGGGCCTGAAAATTTCAGAACGGTTTCAATATTACAATAAAATAACATGTTGTTGTATTCCGCTACAGATTTGTGGCGATTCATTATAAATATAATTAAAAATAATTATCTTTTTTTTTAAACGTTACTTAATTTTTGCTGCATGGCGGATGACGTAGAGGGGTTGCATATGAGAGTGCGATAAATAAACTGAAAGAAGTGATAGTGAATGCGGGTAATGTTAGAAGCGACCTAAAAAAATGAATATTTAGTTATCAAAGATTAAGAAGCCAAAAGCGTTAGATCGTGTGCAGACGTGACAGCTGTCACAGAACCAAGAACAACAATAAACAAACGATGAAAGGGAACATATTTAAGATAGGAGTGCAGGTTAGAACTGTGTAACTCTGGTTATTTTCAATAATGTATTTGTTTCGATAAAAATATCGGCGTCAATATTCTCCACATTGATAATAAAACCGATTGCTTAGAAGTTTACAGGGTCTACAAATCAAATAAATTATTGTTGAAATAATTATTATGTTCCCTGAGGATCGTGATCTTGTTGAACTTCCATCCTTTTGACTATACGAGTACTATTCCACTTATATTACCTTTTCCAATTGATCAGTCCGACTAGTGGTGAATTTTCTTTTTCGACATGGTCCACTATAATAAGTTTCTCCGCGCTATCTTCCTTCTCGCAAGATGTTTAAAAATTGAAGGTATTCATCTTAGGCAAATGGTTGAAAAACTAACGTTAGTTTCTGCAGAATGGAGACATTTGGGTGTCTCGCTGTCCACGGTATGGGCAGCATGTTTCCCGCACCACATCTCAATTGAATTTTTAGTCCACAATTTTTTTAACGTTCTGCAAAAACTCAAATCTCGCCTTTGTACGTGCGCCGAAAATTGGCACTGTATCCAAATATGGGAACTAATATTCTCTCTGAAACAAACAGAGTTGGATAATATTTTAGCCTGTATTTCCAGCCATTGTGCAAATTTGGGAAATGAGAAAGCCGACGCTTTAGCGAAGGAAGCCTCCATTTCCGGTATCCCTTCGCGTAAGCATACCACTATTTCCGATTACTTCCGATTACTTCTGAATTTGAGAGATAAAATTATTTATACACGAAGGGGTCAACATGAGACTTTATAGTGTGTTTACGCGCCTTGTTACGCCGTTGGCGCCACTGAGTTTCCTGGTTTATAATATTGTGCATGTGTGTGTGAGTATTGCTGCCATTTTTTGGAGAATGAAGGAGACGGTAAACGATAGGCGGATCAATTACATCCCGTGCTTCGACCAATCCAGAGATCCAAATAAACCGATCGTCGGGAGTGCGCACTTCGGTCGGTCGAAGTTCTACCCAGCCAAAAGAACAACAACATTGGACCAGAAAGACAGTAAGTATAATGAAAAGGTTCGTGCAATGTTCATATATTATATGTGCCCTTATTGTCAATCGGAAACCTGGGAACCAACTATCGGAGGCATTTACGTAAACAAGTGTTTAAAAAGAAATACGGTATTCAATTCAGATTCCTGCCAGTCCCTAGTCGTTTAAAATTAAAATAAAACATGTTTGAAGTCTCCCCGATTTGCCGATCACTGCTGCCTTAACACGTATTTAATCTACTATTTAAAATCCGCATTCGGCACCCTTCATATATGGCTAGATGAGGAAAATTTAAAGTAAACATTTTTCGAATTAACGACTAGTACCAAAACCAATATTCCATTCCTCATCAACATTATTCACATCTAATAATTAAATTAATCTTAAATTATTAACAAGATTCCTAAAAGATAACGGAATAATTTTTTTTAAATTAAATAAATCTACGTAATAAGTTTTCATAAAAACATATCACACACATATATTTTCACATGTATATATTTTAAACAAAATATTCGCCTTTCCAAAACGAATTTAAATCTTAGGTAATCGATAATAATATTATAACGGTATTAAAATTAAGTGAACCAGAAATAGATTTTTAAAAACTTCACCCACGCCTGAGTTAATTAAAATTTTTGTAGTACATTGATAATAACAAGAATAATCCATAGAGACGAAACGCGCAAAAAAAGAAGAAAAATCATTTTATTAATCTTATTTCATTTTAATTTATTTTTTCAAAAAAAATGAGGCTCAACCCTTCGACCGCTTGATCATATGACAAGTGTCTTAACCTTATGGCCGTGCATCCACGGATGAGATTTCGCTCGGCGATTTGTTTCGGAAGCGGGTAATGGCCAGTATAAAATTCAGCGCTAAGCGTTTTATGAATCATCATCGCATGTGTTTTGCATTCAGTACACATGTATCTTTACTGACCGAGAGACCAATGTCTCACTGAGAGCCCGTGGACACGAGCCTTTAGAGCAAATAAGCGTGACAATTACAACTACAAAGAAAAAAACAAAAACATGTTTTACAAATATTGTAATGTACATTTTTTTGTTCAATACCAATTCGACTGAATATTACCTAATCTATTTGCTGAAACATCAATATTATTTTTCCTCAAGGCCCTGTAGTACTAATGATGATAAGTAATAAAATATTGTCATAACGGAATTACTTTACTCTGAAAACTTTCAGCAAATTCAAAATCAATAAAATATAAAACGACTATGATATATTCATGAATGTAGTTGATTTATACTGAACGCCTTGATATAGGCAACCGGCCTAACCCCAGTATCATATTTTCCACTGTTGCCAGTGCCGGAATATCAAATGAACCCGTTGTAATAAATAAGTAGAAAGGTATGTTATTATATTACACCGGAAATCAATTATTTTTCTCCTAAGCGCTGTGTTTGTGACTACCAGCTTGAATTGAAACGAAAATGATTTGTATTTATTAATTGTAAATATGTATGTATGACAGAATTTATAAAATATGAGATCAAAACGATTTAGTCACAAATGTGCTCACCACATGTGTGAATAGCAATTTGACAATCCACCATATTCTTACAAATTGTATATTTTAATATGAATTGAATACGAAAGAAAGTGTTACATTAAAAGTCTGAATAAATACAAAATTAATTGATCAATAAAAACACCCAAAATTTTTAGAAAGCTTGCAACAGAGATATAATTTTAAGACTTACATTTTGCATTTATACATGAACGTATAATTTTGTACGTTCGCCTGCGATAAATAATGTGTTCGGACTAAAATGTTAAAAAATATATACATTGACACGACGCGACGCCGCCATCGATGTCTTATAAAATGAATAAATTAAATGAGAAGAGATAAACGAAACTGTAGATTATGCTCTGTATAATTAATTAATCTAACCTAACCTTCAGAAGAAAAGACTTCAAGAAAAAAAACGTGCAGAAGACAAAAAGTGCATCGAGACAATTTTTAAACAGAATATGCCAGGCGTGTTCTCAGTAGTCAACGTGTTAACAATAAACACTCTTTTTTTCTGACGCTGGTTTGTACGAATTTCCTCAAAAGCTTTAAAAAAGTCTCTGTTTTATTAGAGAAATTATTCAAATAATACACGAAAGATAAGAAAACTTATATTTTCATTGAGATATAATTCATCATACGATACAAACATTAATTATTTTGTTGGGCGCATATGTCGGGGGCACATTTGTGGGTCGCCTTTGAATAATGTATTGGAGAATGTGTATATACAATCTGCAGTATTCATGCTATCGATGTTATACAATCTGCGGTAGATTTAATTCATCTTGGTTGCCAAAAAGTCCTCGTAAGATGAGTCGGGGTAAATGCATCTACGTCTCCTAATTACGTTTAAAATTGGATTCCAGTGCCGCAATCTATTAAGAAATATTATAAATCAATATTTGAAACGAAAGTGCAAATCCAAACATTAGTTTGCTTGTAATACCATTTCAAATTATGACAGTTGTTTGATGTCAACTTGCGAGTTGTGTATGCTGTGAGCTCTATTTGAAGTTCTCATCAAAAATGTATCAAGTTGGTCGTCACAGCAATTATCTTTCACAAACCATGTGCTTCTTAATTATGTATACGAACATCGCTGTTGCAAAATATTTTTTAGTACTCAGTATGTAGGTGTATTTTTTTTTAATGATAACGATATTTAATGATAATGTCACGGTAACGTTTCTAACCAACAAACAAAAGAATTTTTTTTTAATTTTTGCTTCGCTCTTTAGCGAAGCTTTTTTCAAACGAGCTACTCAAGTACAGGATGAATATTATGTTCCAGGCTTATGTTGTCCCAATCGACTCAATTCGGCCACCAAGAAGTTTTTACAGTATTGCCTCTCGTATCCTGAAAGAAATAGGGTTCAACGATTCCGCTGACCCACATGGTGCATCATACAGTAACTCTGCGTGGATGTAAAGGTCATTGGTGTATCAAATGAGGATTTTCAGTGCCCCAATAACGGCTGTTTAGTTTATTAACAAAACCCGCTAAGTCAAAATGAGCTTCGTTGCTCATGATGATTTTTTTTTTCAAAATTCGGGTTTGTGTTTGTTTTAATGACTTCAACACGTTATCGAGGCGTTAGATGCTTCGTAATAAATTGTAATCGACCGCTCTCTACGACTACCAAATGCGAACTGACAAATGTCTGTCGAACAAAATCGTCCTGGAACATAACATTCACCCTGTATCATAAATTTACCCAATTTATGATATGTTAGTAGTTCGTTTACTATTAAAATATAAATTGTGTAGGTTTTTTAATGCAATTTTATTTATTCAAAATAACCTATTTTGTTATTGAATGTTTATATTAACAAATAATAGGTACATAAAATCATTACAATTTGTTTTTAAATATACTCATTTTTTTTCGCCTTTGATGAATCCGTAAAGCATAGCATAAGAAATAAGAAGCGAGTCCTCTATTACTTATTATTACCTACTGTTTGTTTTTAAATCACGCTATGTACATAAATAATGCTAGTTATAATGCATATTAAATGGTAATTTTTTATATAGAAACTATTATTATGCAGAACAAATTCATATTGTGAAGTTGTAATTATTTAGAACATCTCTGTCTGTCTGGAAAAGTACTATCGCTGTAGCATAGTTTGTAATGCACCTTCCCCGGATTGGAAAAGAGATCCAGATTTGAATCCCGGTATCGCAACAACAATATTTTTCGATAAAATTGATTTTATGTTTATGTCTTTATAATTAATACATTTAATTAGTATTTTATATAGTTATATAGTTGTTCAGAGAATTGATTGTTCTAATCGGACATTTGTGTTGCCCGTTACCGGTTTCCACTCGGCGCGGTGCTTCCATATCGGGCCGGTAATTGTCCATCCGCCGGCCGCGTCGTAATCCGCCCAACTGTGCAGCTAACGACTTGTACACACAGCGATGTCCGCGTCGTTCGACTGTGAAAGGTTCTTAATTGAGAAATGGTCGACCTTTCTATTGAAGTATTTTTATCTAACTAATACAGATTGCGAGCGCTTTATAAAACTCACGTTTCTAGTCACGGGTGTAGTCACGGGGAAACGGTGTGATGGTAAGTTAGTTTATGAAAGCCTATCAATAATGATAGCAAAAATCGTATCTTTTAAATTTACATACAATAGAGAAACTTCAAATTAATATATAAAATGTGAATTATGAATTAAATCTATTAATTATATTGTTAATCAAAGGTATTTGAGATTCTGTAAAAATAAGGTAGATGGCTCTTTCAAATAATGGAACGATTAAATGTATTAATATCAAAAAGTTAACATATAGATAATGCACCTTCCTGAAAGATGATCCATGTTTGAATCCCGGTGGCGCAACAACAATATTTTTCGATGAAATTGATTTTATATGTATATCTTTCTAATTAATACATTTAATTTATATTTAAAATATCACACACCGTCTGTTCTGAATAATTACAACTTCACAATAAGAATGTGTTCTCTTAATAATTAATATATAATTTCGTTTATTATACGAGTATAGTAAGCAGCAGTGGCGGCATGCAATTCAAGTAAGTTGTGCCTAACTAGAATTTCGGGGAAAAAATCAAAAATTAATTTAATTTTGATTTCGTAATTAACATGACCAATTATTATACGACAGATAAAAAATAAAGTATTTTCACAGAATAGTTGGTCGGTACGTACCCTACCTTCTGATATTGAATTAAAAAATTTTATACTTAGGCACATATAGAAAGTAGGTAATCAATTGACAAAGTTACAGGTAATTGTAAAATTATTTTATTCGAATCATGCGGGGCATATATATATATATATATATATATATATGACTTACGTTATTAAAAGTCTGACTGGCGGGAATCATTTCAATCTGGATTGTTTCATATTTGAATGGAATTCAAAAGGAGATAACTTTTTTATTTTGCCTAACTACAACTTCGGTCGTCAGTCATATACGACTATACACATTTGCATACGGTTCTAGAAGTTTCGTTTTGCCCGCGCGCGGTCTTGAATACCCGATTAGTCGGGGCGGATGCGGATGTTAGCTTTTCTGTCTGCGCACGTACCGAGATGAAGTTATCTGGGAAGAAGATCTGCCACCGCATAACCCGTCCATAAATAGATGAATTGTATTGTTACACATTAACAAATACTAACTGCGTATTTTTAGTTCCCATTCAAAATGACGGGGCATTTTTACGCTAGATGTTTCTACTCTTTGCTTGTAATGTTAATACTAACTACTAATTACTTAACGAACTGGTTTTTTGAATATGAACCAAATATTGAAGAAGGGTTCCATCAAAAACTTGCATGAGAAGATTTGCGAAAGTGAGTGTGGCAAGAGTTGTACGCCGGGACAGAAGAGTTTGGTATTTTATCATCTCTGCCTACCCCTGCGGAGAAACGGCGTGACGGTAAGGTAGTTATTATTTTTAATAATATATTATAGGTATATAAAACATATTAGATTAATCACTTAGAAAGATAGACAAAAATATCTATTTATCGAAAAATATTTTGTTACCTTGACATTTTTTGATAAACAGGTTTTGTATGTATATCTTTCTAAGTGATTCATGTAATGTTTTTTAAATATAATATGTTCTAAGGTTACAACTTCACAATAAAAAAGGGATTTCATTAAAATATAATATTATTAAGTGTAGTTGATATTAATTTATTATTTAATACCTCTAATTACGCCTTTTTATACTACAATAGATACTAAATCATTTGAGGAATAATAATTTATAAGGGTTTTTTTTTTAAATAAACTAAAAATAATAAATAACATAATAATTTACTTCGTTTGGCGTGATACTTAACAGTTTTACATTGCCATGCGACACGGACGGAAATAGGGAAATTATTATATCTTTGATTACAATTTATAAAAAAAAATACTATCAATTAGTTTGCGCAAATAGAGCAATAAAATATTATAAAATGTTTAAAATAATAAATACATAATAAAACCAATAAAAAGAGAATAAAAGCAATAAATACACGTTAATAATTTAGAGGTATTCATATTTTCAAAAAGATCAATCGTAGTATTGTAGCGCCCAATGCGGTGCTCGAACCTCAGCTTCTCATCACGAAATACATATAAAGTTAGCGTATATCTTTATCCTCACCTGGCGTGCTGAGTTCGGCCCACGACATTTGACTATTTATTAAGCACGTCTAACACGAAATGTAATATTTCCTAGTTTTATCCGCTGGCCGCGCTTCGAGTTCACGATACATTAATTAGCACGTTTTCGGTTTATTTACAATCTATCACGATTTTATATTTTCCCAATACTTTGTTAACATCGCTACATAACTCACTAGCAAGTAATCGTTTTTATTTAGGAAATCGACATTCTACGGTTAAAGGTCAAAGCACTTGAATAATTTTTAACCGATTTTTATACTTTTAAAGGGTAAGAATTTAAAAATTTGTGTCGCTCCTATTTTAGTAAATATTTTTTTACATTTGACTTAACACAACCGTGTGAGCGATATTGCCTTTGTCCTCAGTTAGATTGCAGAGGTAGTTTTACAGAAAAGTCTGTAATCTTCTAAAGATGAGTCTCCATATAATTAGTTTTATCGAAAATTCATAATGTGGTCATACAATATATACTAATAAAAAATAAAAAGGATTCTATACATTTTTATTCATCGGATCTTAGCCAATAATTAACAAGATAGGAATGTGACTTTTCAAAAAAAAAAAAAAAAAAACAATTTTATCATATACATATTATACACTTTTGTAAAATAAAATCCGCCCACGATATTTGAGTGCGTAATATTCCAATAACTATAACTCTTTGGGAATAAATTCGATTAAACACAAAAAAGATCAATTAATTTAGCAATTGTCTGTTGTTTCTTTCAGAATTTTTATTATGAATAATATAATTTTCATTTTATGATATACCGGTATGATTCGAGAGATAATATAAAACATGTTAGATTGAATTTTCAGAAAATGATGATAATGATCTTACGAATCTCCTTACTTAACCTCTTTTTAATGTTAATACAATCATTTGATGACAAATCAAGTCCCCCCGATAAATATTGTGCCAATGGTGAATTTCCCGTAAAGAATACACTAAGCGTCAAAAATTGGTTGTATGTTCGGAACCGACGGAACACTGCATTCCGATGCAGTGTTCCGACGGTTTGAAATATAATATATAAAATCTTATCTGCCATATTATTACAAAATTTTCACGGGATCTTGTGCAAGGAAATATATGTAAATAGCTTTCTTTATGGTTCTATCATTTAGAACAGCCATATTCAACCTTTTATATCTTCGGGCCACATACGTATGTTAGCTAAGTTACGCAGGCCGCAACATTATACTGATATGACGAAAAAAAAAATCATATAGGAAAAACAAGGTTCAAGATTAGAGCGCCGCCACTTGATAAATCAACAAATATATTGAACTAAAACAGAATGATAATAATACTTATCGCTTATCAGCATACCAGCCAATACCAGCTCAAACATTAACAGCGCATATCCCAACATGACTTTTTTTTTTTCGTCATATCTGTATACTATACCTCAAAATACAATAATGATAAAATAAAACTCAAAACTAACGTGTATTTAAAATTAGTGTAATTTTTGATACTGTGATAATTTTTTAAACTATTTTAGACAAGAGCGTTGATTGTTCGCGCGTATCTCAAGATATTTAAAACTAAGAATGACAGATTTTTTTTAAAATCACGTTCCCGATAATAAGTGTGTTTCGGGCCGCAGGTTGAGTATGGCTGATTTAGAAAGACACTGCTTGTCGCTGTATAGCAGTCAATATAGTATAGTCATAGTCGGGCAGCACCTACAATATAGGGTAGGTCTCCCGTTGGTCTTAACAGTAATTGCCAAGGGCCGATTGCTTTCTACTGGTATGTTAAGTATTATATAATGATAATAATTATTAAAATATTTTCAAATTCAGCTGGTGACTTTTCTTTCCGTATAAGAACGAAAATAAATATCACTTATGTAATACATAATTGAAACGTTATAATTTTTATGAGAATGTAAACCTTTTTTCTTCCCCTTCTTTTAAATAGGCAATCAATTAATCAAGTTAAAACTTTATTTTATAGAAAAAACTACAATAATATTATAGAATACCATTGTCATTCAAAAAATTTGCTATTGTATAGATTAAATGTGGCGAGTTAAGGGAAAGAAGATGACACAGGATAATCGGAAGTTGAAAATTACCATTGACGAGATTACTTTAAAAAAAACCTGCGATCCGCAATGGACAGGGAAAAAAGATACGGTCAAGGGTTTCCTCCTCGGCACCACACTCACGCATTGGGGATTCTATTAAGTTCAATTTGAATAAATGTGAGGCTACCTGGCAATGCCCAATTCTCAGATATTTGATATTGTTCTTTTGGAGAACCAGGGAGTGCGGGCAGTAGATCTTTGAATTATTTTAATTTAATTACCCTTACGATTATTTGGATCCATCCATTGTGCAGTCCAAATAGAATTCGTACGTTTTTTGTCATAATAAGTCTGTCATATATCGGGATATGCAATTGATGAGGGAAAACTCCGGAAGAGCGGCCTCCTTGGCCAGTTTATCAGCACATCTCTCATGTGCAGGAATCCAAACAAATGGCACCTGTTTGTTGTTACTGTCCAAATTAAATAGACATCTTCTGATGGAACGGATTATCTCATTGTCTAGCCAAATTTTCATATTATCAGAGAGGGATTCAAGAGCTGCTTGCGAGTCGGAGAATACAACAGCCTTATCGACGTTTCGGAGTACGCATATGTATATGTCCACGGCCTCTTTTCAAAATAATTCATTATTTTTTTAAAAGGGTGTATTTTTTTTGTACGGCGACCTTATTTGAATACTAGGATTTATATCATCTACCTGTCACGTTGCGTTGATGGAAGTAAATAGAAATTAGAGTAATATGTCGCCGTGAAATTTTCTCGGGTGTAAAAATATGTGACAAAATGCAAGAATGTTTTCCGACACCAGAGAGTGTCGTATGTACCTATGACAGCGGTAAAGAGGTATTTTAAAGAAAGAAAAAATATTGTAATAATATTTTAAATTTTGCGCCACTAAAGGTTTACCTGAAATCTCCGTTCTAATATTGAGTTTTTTCAAACGAATTATTTTTGTTTCTTCATTGAAACTTGGTGATTTTATCGAAAAATTTTGAGCGAAATTGCGTAAAAAAATAACAAACGTCAAAAAAAAATGACGGTTGAAAATCAATTTTATTGTGTACGTATTGTTACCTTTTTCGCATACATCTTCCACAGCATTGAACGCCTTTAAGACGAATGCACAGACGAGTTTAATTTCAGTTAGTTTGGAATAGTTACAATAATATTCTTACTCCTATGCGACAAATTGACACCCTTGAATTTGACTAAACGGAAGGAATTAATTGTCGAATCATTCGTGTTTCGAGAGCGGACCTCGATCGATTACGGGGACAGACCCATTCTGTGCGTGTAGTTGCGTGAGTAAACAGGACATCCGCCGCTCGATGTTTGATTTAGTATTTAACCCATCGTAAAAGAGCGGCCCATTATCGAAACTATATAAAGGACAAGACATAAAACAATACATTTACATATTACAATACATATTACACCCCAAAAACTGAGAAAACTAATTATGTGCATGTATATTATCTCTTCACTCTCACAAATAGACTTTAATTATTCCTGTCCGATCACTGAGATCTCCATCCCTATTTCGCAACAAGTTTTATAATACCACAACGAGACTAGGCTGAATTACTACAACGTAATAATAATAACTAGGCTAAATTACTACAACGAGATCTCACCGATTAACACCAACATGGATATATTATATTTTTCATGACGCAGGCTCGATTCAAAATAGCGTTTGAACGTGTAATACGCGCCTACCATAAACCAACGCTCTTAATGCCGAAGACTGTTGGCACAAGCATAAAACGGGAATTGATTTCTTTGACCTTGGAACCCACGCGCTTGTGTACTTCTGTACGGTAATTTTAAATACATTGTGTTTGTATTTTTAGTTTACATAACTTTTCTTATCATTTTTTAAGCATAAAATAATATGTTTTGTATTTTTTTTAAACATATTATTTCCTCAATTGTCTTAAATGCTTAATGTCTAGATACCTAGACTTTGCTTTCAGGGTCCTTAATGGTCTGATGATAGTCTGAAATAAAATTAATTCATCGTTTGATGTGTTAGGTTGTTATCATTAAACAAGTAAAAAAAATCAATCCTTCAAAGTATGTGATATTGTGTGTACTCTACTTGCGACTACACCGACTACATATTCCACTACTGTAAGTGCATCAACCCTATTGCTTTGACACTTTCACTAACTATTTTTAGCTATTTTAACATCTCAAATTAAGTATCGCATAATTATAAAAGCCCATGTGACACTGTACCTAGGATCAAGCCAAATTATTCACAAAATGAAAACAATAACAAATTAACAGATTTCAAAAATTCTTCCTTATACCCGGTAATTCCTTTTATTGTAATAAATATAAATAATTGAGGTAAACAAAGTGTATTATTTAATTTTTATTTTATTTAAACAAAAATCATAAAAAGAGTTTATCAAAAATTTAACCAATAACGTGTTCTCTCTAAAATAACAATATATTTGATACAGTGAACACAATTATTTGAAAATGACTTATTAAATAGATGAATAGCTTATTAAGACTTATAGGAAACGAATTTTATGCTACAAAAAAAATTTTAAGGGAATGAGAACTTTTCCTCTATTGCAGTAATACAAAAAAAAAACCAGTAAAATTAAGAAAAGTGAGAGAAAAAGTAGAAAATACAAATATAAACAGAGGAGAGATAAAAATTATAAATAAGAACGTTTACCAGGGGAACGGGAGGGTGTGGGGAAAGGTAAAGCAAAATGGGATAGGGAATAAAATCTCTGGTGTGATAAAAATAAAATGAAGGCCATTAAGGTTTATGTGTTGAATTTAGATTTAATTAAGGTAATTGGAGTATTGTGTATTTTAATGTTAAGATATTTACGTAAAGTTTTCTTAGTTACGTAGTGACGGATAGTTTTAATTTAATATATGAATTGGAAGGGTAAAAAAGTATTACACAAATCCTAGTAATATTTTTGGCGCTCATTCGTGACGATCATTTTGTATGTACATTGTATACCTTCGCTTTATTCTTTTTAAAAGAGTGTATTCTAGGATTATGCAGAAGATGCCTTCTGTTACTCTTCTTCGTACAGTTACAAATTAAATATTTGAAATTAAATTATTCTAAAATCAGTCGGGAGTGTTATTGGAAAATTTTCAGAGAAAATTCTTCACTTTTACAAAAGACTTGAGTATAGGCACCTAGTGGGCAGACAAATAATAACTTTTCGTTTTCAACTGACTGACTTTTTTCTTTAAACTTTATCCCTAACGATCTATCGTTGCAATTTCTCAATGTATTTTGTTGTTAATTTATCATAACGATAATAACTTCCAATGTATTTTTTGCAATTGAAAGATAAGTGAATGGGCAAAATCGATATGGATAAATGGCGCTGAGTTTATTAAGTATTTTCCTACACGTAAATCAACGACAAGTGAAATTGTATTTTATGTAATTTTCTTGAAATGTATTGTTTAAAAATACGACCAAAAACAAAGCTTCGTGGATAGCAGATGCTCCGCATCTATTCTGTCATCGAAAACATTTAGTAGTTTAAATCTGACGATTCTCATTACATAATGCTGAAAGGAATTACATTCCAACGTATTTAAACAAATATTCTCGATCAGCGGAGATACTCATACTTCATTTTCAATATTTCAATACTTTTTATACGCAATATATATTAACTTATAATTTTAACATATCTAGTAGAATTTTACTCAAAATTATAATAAAATAGTTTTAATTATATATTACAATTAAAGCAATGTTGAATTTTGTTTTAAGCCAACATTAATAAAGAGCTTAAGATATTGTAATTTGATTTTTTAGACCTTCCTTGATTCACCCCACCACGAGACCGGAGTTCGGATCCTCACCAGGGAGATTTTTATTTTATTTATTTAACTTAATTTATGAAAATTTCTTTCGAACCAGTAAAACATTATATACTGGGGTGGTATATGACACACGTCTGTGAGACATATAACGCTTATAAAAAAATAAAATGAATAGTTTTAGTTAGCGCTACTTGACCCTCTTTCCTGACATATTTAAATTATTTTTCATAATTAATAATTCATTCCACGCACGTATTTCGTACTGCCTTAATTTGAACATTAGGCGATTAGTATTCGTCAAATTTTTACCGCAATATATTTTTTGAAATTGAGGCAATCTTGAATATTCTCACGCTTCGTCATGTTGGAAGAACCACCTGAAGCGTCAATTATTGTCTGTTCGCGTGCAGTCGCCGCGGCGCCCCTCCCCGGCGCGAGCGCCTCCGCAACCCCCACGCCCCCGGCGCGAAGTCTGACGCGGCCGCGGGTTATGTAAATAATCGAGCCGTTATGGAAGCACATTAAGCCCTCGCCACATTTTTGTTTTCTGCTGGCTTTCCCGCTTGTTAATCCGCCAGCCGTTCGTTTCCTTTGTCCAAAGCTCGGGCACTTTTGTTTTCTTTGTGACGGTAGAGAATACGTGTCTTGTCGAGCTACTGGAAGACTTTTTATCGTTGTGAATATGAATTACGACCATAAAAAGGGAAATCTTGAAACACATTTTTTTTTAAATATATATATGGGTTATACCTAACAGACCTGATCCACAATATTTTATGGACAAATATCGGACTAAATTGCGGGTCGAAAATGTTCAAGGAGTAAGTGTGTACAAATTCTGTAACCACTCTTATTTTGATGTGTCAATATTACAAATGACAGTAATATTTATTTATGGAATAAATATATCTTACACTATCGTTACATCCAAAAAAATATGCGTAAAAATCGGTAAGATTATTTTTTTTATCATTTTTCAACGATGATTAATTCCATAAAATTTGTTTATTTGTTTATTTATCAAAAGAAACAATAACATATGTTTTTGATTAGTTATTGACATCCTGAAGAAGAAAATGATATTTTTCGAAACCGGTAGATGTATTTTTAGTCAATAAGTGGTTAATAAAATTAAGATAGAAATAAAAAATAGTCCGGTCAGTCGAAGTAAGATGACCTTTTATTTATTGTATTCAATGTTATTTATTTTCAAGAATCAGTACATTATTTCAATTAATCGAAATAATCGCATAATTAGACTTTTAAATGTTTATATCTTTGACATGGTTGAGATTATGCACATGCAACTTAAACATTTTCGGTTCGTATTTTTAATACCTTTAAAATATTATTCACTTAGGTGTGTTTCACCTCACATTCGTCAGTATTGTTTTCAATTATAACTATAACATCTGAATACTTTCCACAAAATGTATTTATTACACATACATATATAGTTGTTAAGGTACACATTAACCTCATCGTTTAAATAAAGACACATTATTAGTTTTGCTTAAGTCATTTCCTTCCATTGTTACATTTTCTTAGGTTTACTGTAATAAATAAATAAATTGAGGTTATATATAATTATGTGTACGCACCCGAAGACACAACATACATGTAAGTCATCACGAGTACTGCTCTTATTTTGTGGACCGACAAAATTTTATGCTGTTTTTCCTTTCAATCGTTAATTAAAACGTCTAGAATTTATAATTCAGTGAGTAAATAGAATAGAATTTTACATTTTGAATACATTTTTTTTTTCATGTTAATTGAAATTAAATAATAAATCAAATTGTATTTTATAATACTTAAAGTAAAGTATTATCTTTCCGGTGGTTCAAATAGTCAGTTATCTTTCGACATAAACAATTTAACCCCTTGTAAGCTCTGCGCCTTTGTTAACCCCTTTCTTTTGAATATCGCTCGATAAGCACTTAACACGTCACGACATAGTTGATAGTTTTATATGCGGTACTTTTCTTCGTACTTCATAAAGACCCCATTTTGTTGCAGCCACGCGATTGTGTTTTTTTTTCCGCTAGAAGTGACGTCACCGATCGATAATGCAGATGACTACTCTCTCACGGTTTTCCATCGCCGTTAAAGAAAATGTGCAACGATTAATTGGAAATTTTTTTATTTCATAAATATACTTTTTTTTTTGTTAAACTAATTAATTAATTTCATAGATAAATTGTGCTTTCTTGACGTTGATAAAAATTCCGCCAAACCGCACAGGCGTAATTAGTTTTCATAAACGAAAAAATTTCCCTGAATATATATATATATGTACACATAATATGTTTCAGCATTTTTTTAAAAACAATTTTGTTTCCACAATCGTCCATTTTATTTTTGTTTTATTTCAACTATTTATAAAGGAGAATCCACAGACTACCAAATATACAGACATGAACTAACGCATATTCCTTGTTTAAATATTTTAAATTTGGTGTCACCCACGTGATCATTTTGGTACCACTTACGCAATCAAATATCTCCGTGCGACTTTTTTTAAATATATGACACGATTAGATCGAAAATTTCAACGCTGACAATACATAATATGCATTAAAGTAAAAAATACTCCTTATTTACACAAAGATTTAATTTTCGAAGAGTAAATACTTTTACTGTTGCATAAATGTGTCAAACTATCTGATTTATGTTTCCACAAATAATGTGTAGAATGCTCCTCTTTCCGCAACTAATGTTCCAAACCCCTCTCCTATATGTACATTTTATTTCATGTCTATTCATTTACTGGTCTGTGGGAGAATCGGCATTTTTGTATGAGACCCGTCCCAAGTTTGTAATGTTACAATTATGCAGTTTGTCTTTTGTTTGTAAAAAAAAAGTAATGTCTTATACAAAATTTGTACTTTAACCACACATTGTGATTCGAACCGTACTGAGACCTTTTATTTGAAGATTCACTTAGTGTTTTAATACTTGGGACAGTGCGCCCATTTTCCTTTCGAAGCACCTTGTCTACCTTACTTTGCAATCATATTTTTGTCTCTTGTTCTGTGATATATCATGAAATAGAGATTACGTTGTGGTTTGCATACAAGAATGAGACTGCTATCTCGTCTCGGAGATATGGCTGTAATGATCAGTATGCATCAGTTGGACAGCTCACTCCGCGCTCAACACTGCACCGTCCTTTACGCGAGTTTCGAGATAAGTCGCATCAATACACATAGCAGGCAGTACATACACTACCATTAAAGTTATAGGCTAAAAGTTTAACTATCGAAATAAATTTTATGACATTATTTTGAAGATGTTAGTTACACTCACTATTATTATTAATCAGGAATGTTAAAAATTGAACGTTTTTTTAGAGAATCGTTTTATTTTAATTCGAGGCAATTTAATTAACCGATTTGTTTTTCATATGTTTAAAAGTTATGCTGTGGATAAAAGATTGCAAATAATTATCAAGTTTGCCTCTTTCGTCAAGCTTACTTGCACCGCAGTCGTCGAAATTGGATCAATCGTTTGTCAAAATGGCTAGTGGACACAATACTACACATAGAACCTCGCGCGCGGGCACGGACACGACGGACCCAGAATTAGTGCGGTGCAATCGATACATCGTCCGGCTCCCGCTTCCTGCGTGCCGGGCAAGCAACAGTTAGCCAGCGGACGGTTTAAGTGCCTAATCGGTGCTAATCTCCGGTTAAACTTGACGGGCGATTATTTGTCGGCGGTATCGCGGCGGGGGCAAGGCTTATCGGCCTGAAGTTAATTTCCTATTCTTAACAATGTGCTAATATAAAATTTACACATACTACTTTATGCACATTTTTTATAACTTTTGTCGAGTCATCTTTGTGTCGTTTATTTTCACGCAAACTCGGTGACATTTTAGACACGCCATAATATAGGAGTGATAAATCTTCAAATTATAATATGTTATATTTTATTGAAGATGAATTATATATGTTGTTAGATAAATTGTTAACATTTTTAATTCATTGGAATTTAATAATACAAATAATATATATATATATATACAACACCTATCTTCCATTTAGATGTAAAATCTTTTTTTTTTATCTTATGTATATTTTAGGTGTCCGGCAAAATGATTTTATGCCTTTTACGCGACCGTTACAGTTACATTATAAAACAAAATAATGCAGCCGTAATCGACAAACGCATTTATGTAAAAATATTTTTTTTTTACGATTTTATTTATGATTGATTTAACTGAAATACTGCCCATGATGAATGCATGTTTGAAATTAAAATGACTACTTGATTATGATTAAAATTATTGATATTAATCTGTATGATTACCCACAATCAGCATTTTTTCTTTCACTTCTTATACAGTCGTTGGAAAATTGAATTATTATTAGTAATTTATTATATTAATAGTCTTTCAATTTCAAAATTCAAATGCTATTTTTGTCTTATTGAAGGTTACATACCTCACCTGGCTTGAGCACAGTTTCGTCTCAATAAAATACAAAATATTCTTCAAACCAGAATGGTTCTCGTTGATACTTTTCCGTCCAGACTTTTCCGTTATGCGATCCAAAGGATTTACTCATACAAGAGATATTATTTAACATTTGCACTTCTTGCTGAATTAAAGACCGAATGATTAGTGTTTTTATTTTCAGAAAATTCTCCTTAAGTATATCTAAATTTTCATTTTTTAAATCTTTTTATTTATTTAGTATTTCAGTCGATATAACTAATAATAATCATTTTTGTGCTTGATAATCATATTTTCAAAAAATTTAAAAAGTAATTCGGGGAGAATGATTCCCTAAAATCCAATAATACAATGAATGCTGTACCTAATCTGATTTTTATAAATTAGTTTAATATTCTTAATCCTGGATTCCTTAGACATTGATTTTAGTTTATTGTTGATGTTTATAGCGTTAACTTTATGGTTAGACATAATTAAAATCTGTATCTATATTTAACATTGTATAAACCACTGTGAGTTATTTTTACGTCAATAGGTTTCAATACTAACGTATCTTCGTCAGGACTGGCGTTAAAGCTACGTTAGTATCGAAACCGGTTGATGTAAAAATAACTCGCAGTGGTTTATATAAAATTAAATATGTAGATACAATTTTTAATCATTTTAGTTTCTAATTTCTGATGATTACCTTTAATTTTCACGTATTTAATATATTAAACAGCCATTGTAACTTATATTAATCAATTAATTCTGACAAATAACCTAGGACTGATTTACCATCTACCCACCTGTTTGTTTTTGACCACAGGTGTCTCTAATGTCCCGCCTTACGTGAAGCTATTTAGCAGACATTGCGTAGCCGTACAACAAATCTATATTCTCAAGACGAAGTAGAGGTTTATTGCATCTGTAATTTATGTAGTTTTGTCTCGGTGCCTCGTATTTACTTGTTATAAAGCAGGCCCTCGCTACATTCTGTTTCTGTCGCGATTAATTTTGTTTTTACTTTAGAAGTAGTTGGAAAAGTTGGGCCATTTACTCGCAGATGTCGTTGGTAGGATCGAATAATTTAATAATTATTTTTAAACGTGTGTTTTTAATAAAATGATCTCTAGATATCTCAAATTTGTTTATAACTCTTTCGTTTTAAATATTTTTGTTAATTTTTTTTTTTTACAAAGCAGGTTTTTGAAAAAAAAAACATTTCTATAGTTGAATATGCACAGCATTTTATACTTTTTTGTTTTCTAAAAATCTTCAATCTGTTTCTGTGATAATTTTTTTTTTTTTTGCGTACTTGCCTACTTCCGTGAGTCAAATTTATAAACATTCATTTATGGTCAATTTTTGCACCAAATGAAGTAATATATTTTTTGAAGTAGGCAATATCGGTACGGGTATATATACAAAATACAAATAATTACAGAGCGAGGAAAATAAATTTTTCTTTAAAATGTTCTGCATTCATTTATTCGTACTTTATGTATGGCTTACGTGATAGGGGTTAAATTGTATTGAAATATTTTAAAAATAAACACGAAACATTTATATATTTTAAATGTATTTCTACTTTTTTTTCTCGCGTTTTTTTTATCCATTCACATTTTTCTGTTGAAATGAAGAGAAAAATACATTTTTTTTGTCACAGTGAGCCGCGATAAAATGCGCGTTCGTATTTTTTATTTGTCCTGAAAACCTCATACATTGAAGTCGACATTCAATAAAGAAAATTGACGGTGTGTTTACAATATAAATGTATTGAATCGTAATAAAAAATTATGCTTTTTAATATCGGTGGCCACAAAGAAATTTGACTAAAAATAATAAATATTATACATGCTGTGAATATTCTTTAGTATACATTTTTATTTTTGGGTATTGGATACTAGAATGGGAATTTAAAAAAAAAGTTTCGTATCATTTATGTGCATGTCAGTATATCAAAATACAACGTAATGGAAGTGGATCTAAGGGCTGTATTAGTAGATTTTTTCTGTATGCAATTTAAAAAAAGCACAGTTTTTTTTTAATTGTAATCATAACTCATTATGGTTGTAAAGTCGTGGTATTTATTGTTGACATCTGACTAAAGGTAGCACTTTAGAGCCTTGTTTTACGATAATATTATATCAATGGTCATATGGTCAATATTTTGAAATGAGCTGCGCTTAACTAGGATTTTTGCCAAATAATTCGAAATAAAATATGTATCTCGCAATATTCTCATCACATCATATATATTTTGATATCTCAATTTTTTAATTTTGATATCTCAAAATATTATATCAGATAAATATGTAATATCGTTTTATTTTCCTTTTTTATATCATATAATTACATACAGTTCATTTCAATGTATTGACTGCGCGCACTTGGCATTTAATTGCATCATTCTAATAATGATAATAATAATTTTCAGCCAATGCAGTGCTTTGACACTATTCACCGTTTGAAGCGTCGTGTAGTTACGCTATTAGTGTAAAGTATCTGAGTTCTTTTCTTATTGCGAATGTGATTTATGGCTCAAATTGCTAAAACGGCATATAAGTCCTTACCACCCGCCGACCATCAATTCCCGGCTGGGAGATATGACGCAGTGACATCGATAGAACTTCTCTTGATTGGCTATAATTTAATACACCCCAATGATTGACTGTTCCCTAATCTCTGTGTCATCCTCTTAATGACGTCACTCACACGTGATACACAACGTGTTGTGTCACAATTGATGTTCATTGCATAAACTCACTTAAGTTAAATTTTTTATTCGCTTCGATTGTCTCAGTTGAAAAATGTATTTTCTAATATTTACTACAAAAACATACGATGTAACTTTGTATTTTAATGTATACCGCGCTAGTTTTACATATGAACCGACCGGATTTTAAAAAAAATGTTATTTTTAATTAGGGTGATAAAAAACTAAAACCGGACGTTAAATTATTCTCTTTTGTTTCGAGAATTTAATTAATATTCTAATTTTTAGTTTTTTTCCGGTTCTCGTTCTATTTCCATTATTCATTTATTTCACTTAACTTTTTAACTGCCAACTTTATTTGAAATGGAAGACACTATATAGGGTGAGACTGCGCTTTAAGGGTCTCGACTTATCAAAAGCTGGGTCCTGTCGTCCGCAGATGGCAAAATGATTTCAAAATATGACTTTAATCCCTGCAAGTTTGCAAGGTCCAAAAGTGCGTATCAACATACTTATAGCTTGGAGTAGTATACAAAGTTCGGTGTGTTAATGTGCTCATGGCATTTAAAAGGTTGACTTTTGTATTAATAATAATGTTACCAAGTGGATGTTGAATGAGTGGTTTTGTTAAGCAAAAGGAACTCGATAAAAATGTAATTACGTCCTGGAAAGGAGAAAAATGTTGTGATCCGGTTTTCATAAAATTTGGGAATTAAATGTTTAATTATTGAGGCGGAAATAGGAACTAACAAAAAGTCGGCAAAATTACTCTTAACGCCATGGGTCTTAACACATTGTTTCATGTAGAGGAATTGTAATTTTTGATTTTTGTGCAGTTCAATGCTACAATTTGTGCGCTAAGGGAGAAATTAAGAAAAACATTTCCTTACCAGTACAAAGTTATTTAATTGAGTGTGTATATTATGTATAAAAAGTATTAATAAGAAGTTAGTGCCTTACTGTAATTTGTGTGCGTTATGTTGGCGAATCGTGTGCGCTGGCATCGATTAGTCGGAACATTGGGAAGTCGACCGGAATTCGGAACACGTTCTAGCCCAGAGTCTAATTGAATCAAATGTCCCTAAAAATAGCATTTTCTTGTGGCTTCTTCCTAGTGCGTACGACTATTCTTATTATTTACCCTTAATTAATTTAAATGCTTCTTAGAAAACCTAGGAATAATACAGACCATCTGGAAGTTTCAATTAGAGCGTAAAATATTAGAAACTATGTACGATATAACTGCATAGTTGGTTTATCAAATACTAGCTGTTACAAACTATTCGGGGGGGGTTGTATAAAATAGCGAGCAATATATAAATAATACAGGTGAATATTATGTTCCAGGCCGATTTTGTTTTAGATAACTAGGAAATGAAACACAATTTTTTAATCTGGTTTTTATTTATCGATTATTTGGTTTATTACAATTATGTATGGAATATGACATCGGCCAAGTGCCCGCCTCTGGCAGCGGCACAAATGCGTGCTCTTTTAACCATATTTTTCATAACATTCTCGCACACTTCGCGTGTTATTTCAGCAATTTCATTTCGAATATTGTCCTGCAGTATCGGAATCGTTGTTGACTTATTGGCGTAGACCATTCCTTTCAAGTACTACCATAGATAATAGTCGGGAGCCGTCAAATCAGGTGATCGAGGAGATCAGTTGATATTATCACTTTTTAACAAAAATTTCTCGCAAAATTCCAAGTGTAGCTCGGGCTGTGTGTGAGGTGGCACCGCCCTGTTGAAAGCACGTGTGTTGCAGGCCCAATCGACCCGATTCGGCCATGTGACGATAGCGATCACTTCCAATTGTTACAGCATTGCCATTATTATTTAGATAAAATTTTTAATGACTTCAACACGTTGTTGAGGCGTTAGATGTTCTGTAATAAATTGTAATCAACTACTCTCTATAACTATCAAATGCGAACTGACTAATGTCTGCCAAACCAAAATGGCGGCCAAGCAAAATCGGCCTGGAACATAATATTCACTCTGTATAGTGACCACATTTTGTGAAATTATGTAAATAAGTCGTTTATTTGATGTATATATATATGGAAATAGTACTATAAAGCAATTTGATTTATTACACGGAATTCATTCAAACAAGGTGTAGTTGGGTTATAAATTATACTATTTCACATAATACAAGAAACAGTATAAAATTTCTAGTGAGATTTGCAACACATGAAGATAGATTTAAATGCCACAATCACACATAAAACTCTGCAGATCACGTTCTACTAACGGATAACTTATTAAATTGTTAGATTGTCTTAAATTTTCTCTACGTACTTTAGAAAATTACTATTTATAGGTACTGTATTACATGAAATAATTTCAGTAAGACGTAAACGCTACTGTAAACCAATTATATAATAGGACAAAGCGAGTTGTAATTTTGTTTTGTTATTTATATCATTTAATGTTCTGGTTATTAAATTTTGTAACTTGTACTCTAAGTTGGATATAACGGATGAACTTATTTTCTCTAACATTTCTTACGTTATGTACTTGAATTATTGTATCAGAAAGGTGAAATATAATAATATTTATAATAAAATACTGATGCTGTCATTATTAATATTTTCGATGTGTAACTATTGAGTGTTAAGTTTACGATATTATTAATAAATAACTCATTAACATTGTTTTTTTCATTATCAGTTAATTATATTCACTAACCGGTTTCGAACCTTTTCTTTCATAAGGGTAATAAAAAACAACTAAAACCATATATCAAATTGTTCTTATGTTTAAAAAATTCAATCATTAACATAATATTAGGAAATTAATTTAAAAATAATTAAAAATATTAATAAATTTAGTATTACCTGACTAAAATTGTTATGATGATAAATGATGTGGAAATTATCTTAGTTTAGGATAGGACTTAATTTTACACTCTTTACTTATTTTCTAACGATTCTAAATTATTCAATTTAATATTACTTACTTACTTACCGACACGCCGTTTCCCCGTGAGGATAGAGCGCCACACTCTTCTGTCCTGACACACAATTCTCGCCTCATCCACATTCATACACGCTCGCCGATTGTTGAGGCTTCTAACAGAACCATCCTCCATTATCTGGTTTACCTGGTCGTTCCAAGTCTTCCGCGGACGTCCTCTATTTCTGGTGCCATCAACACTTGCATCATATATCTTTCTTACCATTCTCTCCTCATTCATCCGTTCCATATGATTGTTTATATGTGAAACAGACATTCCCAAATTTTTCTCAAAAGTATGATTATTTTCTAATAAATGATTTGAAAATTCTGTAAACCTATCGTAAAATTTCGACCCGTTTTTCTAATATAGAAAGCGGTGCAATCCATATAACTAAAATATTTTTTTTTTTTATTAAAATGAATTACCACAACGTGTTTGCATTAAACGTGAAAAATAATTTATATATTGTTTTATTCTGATGAGATGGCGTGTTTATGCTAGCCCATAATGGAGTATCAAAAATACTACAGGCGTTTAATTAATTGTAACAGGTTTTTATTTTATTTTATTGTCTGCTTCATTCATATTCCTGCATGTGCTGCCGGCGTCGTGAGATATTTCGCTCGCTGCATCGTCCCACGCTCGCCTCGCTGAATAAAATTCATCACTCTTTATGACTTGCAATAAATCAAGTGACGCGAGGTACCCCTTCCTCTTCTACCCTACGATCAAAACGTGAATGTTTCAAACTTTTATGTGGCCGCGTGAAAAATTATTGCTACGGAGATTGTTCACCATAAACTTGTTAAATGAACTCCAACAAAAAAAACCACTCCAGTTTTTCACTGCTCATATATTTTCAGTTCGAGAAGTTACAGCCGATGGCCATTGTAATATGACCATCATATTTTTAAATGGCATTTGCAGTGTCTCACTTTAAAATGTATTGTTGACATTTTAATGTATTCTAGCGAGTGTTACTCATTGGCAAATAATTTTAATAATTTTTTTCAATATTGTCGTAAGGTCAAGTAAAGGACAATGTGGCGCTCCACATAATGCTTGTTTTTGATTTTATTTTTACCCGTAAGATTAATAATCATAAATTTATATTTATTTAGTCTAGTTAAATAGATTTTTAGTACATTGACAATTATTGCTTATTAATTGATGAAATATTTAGAAAAAACTTAAAAAAGTCATGTAATAATAAGAATAAATAAATAATTGAATTATTTTAAGGAGAACACATTCTTATTGTGATGTTGTAATTATTCAGAACACAGGACTGTGATATTTTAAATACAAATTGAATGTATTAATTAGAAAGGTATACACATATAAAATTAATTTTATCGAAAAATATTATTGTTTCTACCGAGATTCGAACCTGGATCTCTTCCAATCTGGGGAACGTGCATTAACCGATTATGCTATACCAACAGAGTGCTTGGACGACAAATTTTCGTACCTATATGTTACACTTTTCAAATTAATACATCTATCGTTCCATTATTTGAAAACTCATCTTATTTATTTTTACGGAATCTCAAATACCTTTGAGTAATCCGATAGGCCACGCCTGAATTAATAATTTATTTTTATTAAATTTTGGACACTTTGATATATATTATATCCGATGGATTGGAAAAAATCCAGGTTCGAATCCCGGCAGCAACAATAATGTTTATCGATAAAATTGATTTTATATCTTTCTGATTAATACATTTAATTTGTATTAATAAATAAATATTCATAAATGTACAAGACGATTGAACTATCATGGAAAGTATTATATTTTCAAATCTGAGTAGATTTACATAATATTACTTTTTTTTTTTTTAAAGTTATTTTCGATTTAAAAAAATTAAAAAAAAGAAACGTCACTGAGGACAGTTTTTTTTCGGAGTTAATACGACGCTGGTGTGGGTGTGGGCTATGACTCTGGCAATGTCCAGTTTGACCGGCGGTGGTTAACCCTCGTTTGTGAGGTCACCCGTCTCGGGCGGTGGCGCAGTCTGCTCCTTGAGCGCTCTATCATACTGGAATACTATATTACTTGGCGTTAGGCCAAATTCACGCGGCCTAAATTCTCCTGGTGTCGGTATAAGAGTGCCTGCAAAAGTGCCTACTGCTCAATATGACGACACCTAGCACCTTAATGTTGTTTGCATGTTAATTATCCATTATAAAGATGGAAGTATTGGAATCATTTTTTAAAAATATCAGCTGGATTCATGTCTAAATTTTGATTTATAATGTTCTCAAACTGCGAAAATTCCGCTTAGAATCTGAACGAAAGCTAAAAACAAGAATTTCTATGAAAATCCCATTTTAATTTATTATCACATATTAATAACAATCAATATTTGATACCCCTCTCCCCTCTCCTCTCTCCACTCGTTCTCTGGTTTATTTTTTTGTTATACTATGTATATCGTCGTTGTGCAATACTCAATACTAGTGATGAACTCAAAATCACGAACCGTGAGTCACTATCAGCGATTGAATATCTGGGAATATCGTGATCCATTTTTTTATTTCATTTATATTTGGTTGTGAACCGTGATTCGGCGCATATGCATATAAAACGAAAATATTCATGAAGGAATGGCGTTATAATTCGTGATAAGCGCTAGCTAGTAGTTTCTGCCAAGACGTTTTACGCATTTGATCTGAAATGCTGAGATTTTGACCCGAAAAATAACGTCACATTTTTTAAAGGGTTTTCATTCTCTTTGTGAAGATATTAAATTAGATATATATTATGTATATGTGGTAGAATATGAATGCGTAAATAAAGTTTGAATAATATGAGTAAATACGCTCAAACTTATGTTTCTATTTTATTTCGTGTATTGTGATAGCGTATTAGTAATGAAACTGTGATCACAGTCACAGATTTCAATCACTGATATTATCGAATATCATTCACAGTCACAACAGTGAGTCAAAAGTAGCATTTTTTCTCATCACTAACCTTTAAATATCCACTACTTTAGTAAAACGATTAAATCTAAAAAAATAATTATTGAGTGCATATTGTGGAATACGTCTGTATTATCATTTTGCACATATTTTTTGATCACTGGTATGTTTAAATTAATACACAATTCGCACAACAATTTACAAATTAACGTGATGCACCCGCTCGCTTGCACCAAAAATAAACACTGAATCGAAGCGCACCCAAATAATAATTTTCGTACACATCAATTTTGATTGGAATTTTTACTGCTCCAGATAATCCTCGACCCGGTTATGCGACCCCGAATAATCCTCAATAAGCCATTGTGATATGAAAATATGCAAGGTGATATAAAAACTGTTTTATTTATAGGCCTATTTGTACATAATACGTCTTATTTTCCCTCATTACGTTTCATTCCATTCTGACCGTGTTTGACATTTGGTAATTCAATTTTATATCCACCAGAAAATTTTACGTCTTTTTTTTATATCTCAATAAAATGAACTTTTATCACCACTGTAGATTTCTAACATTACGTGTTGTATTCGGTCAAGTATTTATTTTATTAACTTTTCTTTATTTTAATCGACATTGTTTTCCCTAAGAAATACGGATAAAAATTATTTATGAACAGCGTTGTAGTTTCAACACACCTTTTCGGGATTCTTACGAATCAGTCCGTTATTGGTCTGACGTCACCATTCAAAGTTTCGATGCTTAGATTATCTGCTCAACTAATTTTCACTTCTTATTTTAATGGATATCGTTTCTCTTTCGAATTATTTGTGAATATTATCGGATATTTTAGCTTCTATTTTTTTTTTTTTTTTTGATTTTTCTGAATCTGTTCAGGGCGGAGCGGTTAACGCAATTTATTTTCGTGTGAGCACTTAATATTTGAAGTAACAACCTTGGAGTTGGACGTCTTACTAATTAGTATAAATTATTTTTATATTTCGTTCTACTAATTTGTATAAATTATCTTTGAATTGTAACCCGAGTGGTAAAATGCTCTAGACCAGGAATCGTCAGACAGCGGCTCGCGAGCCGCTCACGACTCTTTTGCCGGCATCATATGACACAATAAAATATTCAGTCGTTCTCACAATCTTTGGCTCTACCTATTTATGCGAATAAACATTACCTTCCATGAATCGAATGAAAAATTAGTTAAAAAGCTAATTAACAGAAGATAATTTACAATCATGCCAAAAGTAGTTTTTGCTAAACATAGCAAAGCTTTCGAAGGCGATGCAAGGTCACCGTTCTAACTTGTAAACTATACAAAGCCCAAAATTATTTATGTTTTCTTGTTTTATAAGTAGAGCATGGGGCTACTCAAACTTATTACTCCCATGTATTATATTCTTCAAAGTAGCCCACGACTGGTATTGTGACTGAGTTTTATCTAAATCTAAAGTTTTCTATCTTCTGCTTACCTACATTTATGAAAATTTATTTTAATATTTCCAGACTGACGGTAAGATGGTGTTCGACGTGATCCAGCGCATGGAAGACACGGAGCCCTTCTCCGAGGAGTTGTTGGCGGCAATGAAACGGCTGTGGGCAGACCACGGCGTGCAGGAGTGTTTCGGTCGCTCCAACGAGTACCAACTCAATGACTCCGCTAAATAGTGAGTGTTTTCTTATTCTTCTCGAATCTATCGGCCGCTTCTCAATATTCCATTGCTTATCGTCACTGAAAATTTTCTGTATCTTAGTCTTAAATTCCAGTCTGACGACGATGTATAAAATTCTCAATAAATAATAATATATTTTTTTGTTGTTTTATATTATGTACTTGTAATTGGGATCGTAAATTGTGGTTGTAAGTAAATTAATTAATTACGTTCTGATGAAGACTCGTCACTGGAAGCATAAGGGTGTGACTATTTTTACTTGACTGGGGAAAAGGTGCGCCTGTAATAAATGTATTTTTTTTTGCATTTTATAAAGCTTGCTGTCAAAACTTACCAAGTAACTTAAGTCTATTTTTTAATAATTAAATTATATTACCGATTTATATACATTCTAGCATAAAAGCAATCGACTATTGTCAATTGGTTGCTGCGGTCAAGGCTTCCGTATTATCTACATTTCAATGCGGAAAATCTTTATTATATTGCTTTAACAGTGCACCACGTACGTTAAAGTATGAAAATACAAAATATTAATAATATGTACACCTAGAGCTATCTTAAATCGATCTGATTATCGTCAGAATGTTGTTAAAATCATAAATATGAAGGATATAATGAACTTAAAGAAAGGAAATAATATGAACAGGTAGAGAATTAACTTAAAATGTCAAATGAATATGATATTTTGTGTAAAAGCATTTTGAACTGCAATGCAAGAATTATCGAGTAATTATATCTAAGAATTATTCACTGCAATTTTTAACAAATATTAGACACGACATCTATTGTATAATGCGTAAACATTAATATTCATTATTTACTAATATTTTAGCGCTATTATATTATAATCTAATAATATAATAGCGCCGATGTGCAATCATATTCTAAGATTATATTTTATGATAAATTACTTCGAGGTTATTTATTTAAAAAAATATTGATTTGATATACCCTTTGACAGCAAAATTCACAATTTTATTCCTACGATAACTCCGAGCAGAACAAGTATTTCTGAAATGTACATAATGCATACATTTATCTAATTCTGTATAATTCAGCCGACTAGCAAACAAACTCCTTACCTATTTCGTTTATCAGTCGCACATTTGGGTGGCGCGCGATTTTTAGTGTTTACCTTTCGCGCTAATTCCGACCGTTCTGTTTACTCTGGCGTCGTGTAATCCAAACAGGCATTTCATTATTCCCCGAGCCTCGCCCGTGGTCTCTGACGTCACTCCTACCTTCGTGCGGGCCCGTACAATTAAATCTGATCATTTATTGAAAATTTAACACAAAAAAAGTTGTTTTTTTTTTTTTACCGCATCTAATATATTTCTCTTTCCAAAAACAAATTTAATATCACCTGGTGTTGTAGTTTGTACAACAGATGTCATCACTTTCTCATTATTCCCGATATACGAGTACATATGTATATGATTTTCATTTTCCTAACACTTTTTAGTTTGGCAAAGCAATATATTATTTGGTAAAAATCATATTTAATATATTGGATGAAGTGTAGGGTATGCAAGAAGGCGTTAAAGACACGAAGTAACTTTGCAAATAAAGCAGTGAGCGATGTAGTTAAAAGATTATTTTTTTTTAAATAATAATAATCCAGTGTTTTCTCGCGCAACTCCCGGCAGTTAGGCCGCCAATGGGAGTTTAGCACAAATCCCGGGGTTCAATCACCCATTAGTGTTTATAATTTAGTTTTTGTATCATATTTATTGGTGATGGTATACCGACAGTTAAGTGACTGATTGTGTCGACGATTGGTAACTGAGATTTAACGATTGTTGGTAACTAAGATTTAACTGTCGGAGGCTTACTTTCTAGTGTACCAGACATTGCTCGAAGAATTACGTTAATCAGTTATCAATCATCGTTACAATTGAACACAATCACAGTCACAATACAGTAAAAATAACGGTTTAAATAACGATTTTACCATCACTAATATTTATTTAATTGCAACCAACCTAAAACCTAAAATGTTATAACTTGTATATGTATATTTAACCAACCTGGTTTTATTTTCTGTGTACAGTTTTCTGCCGTGTATATCTGACCTTCCTGGCCAACGTTTCGGATTCCATTTCAGGGTTGATGTGTCATGCGATGATGAATCCTGCAATGGGATCCAAAAAGTCGCCCAAAAAGTTCAGATATACACGGCCGATTAGGCCAGAAAACTGTATACAGAAGATTATGAACTTAAGAACGTGGCTTTATTTTTTTATAATTTTTACCGTTTTGACTTTTAACTGTAATATTCTCACGATGATTTCGCAATTTTATATTTATTTGAACAGCGATGTGAAGCATGCATGAAGCAATGCCGCCCGATATTATAAAATGTTTGCACTATCGTCAGCAATATATCCGGATACCTTAATGTTTTTTCTATATCGAATTAGTTATTCTTTCTTTGTTAATAAATAAAAATAACAAATTTTGTGTTTCTTCTCTTGAACTCTAATATATTTTTATTTAGCTTACCTCTACCCATTTCATATATATATATTGCCAGATCACCATCGATATATATACAATGTATCGTTGGTGATATGGAGGTTATATACAATAATATAATACATAGATTTAATATCACATCATTTTATATTTACAGTTAACATTTTATAATTAAAATCTATTTGTTGTTGATGTATATAAAATGTACATAATAACAACTGCAATTCGATTGTTAATGTATCACATTTGATACACATCACGCGCTGAATATATAAAATACCAACCACACAAAACTAAAAATATCATGAATTTTTCAATATTCACAAAATTACTTTGTGACCTCATTTTATATTAATAATTATACAAAATACTTTGTTTAAACCACTATTTATTAATTATTCTACATGTTTCGATACATACGGTATCTTCTTCAGGAAACAATGTATACTGAAATTAAAAATACAAACATAGATAAAAACAAAACTAAAACTTTTTGAAACAAACCATTCCTTTGATATTGATAAGGGTTTAGAAATTATACGTACAAATACTAAGGGTTTACAGTTAGATAAATTTGAAATTTTAGAAATAATAAAAAGTGTTAATAGCAAGCTTAATATTATAAATAACCAAATCCTCTTTGCAAATAGTCACCTTTTAAATTTGTTTTCATATTAGTTCTTACTCATTCCCCATTTTATGGTTTTGTTTTTATCTATGCTTGTATTTTTAATTCCAGTGTATATTGTTTCCTGAAGAAGATACCATAGGTATCAAAACATGTAGAATAATTAATAAATAATGGTATTTTGTCTAATTATTAATATGAAATATCGTGGTTCACTGTAGCGCTGCTACAATATTACACTAATGAATTGTCTCAGTACGACTCCACACTCACGAGTATCCTTGACAAAACACGTGAAACTATTATATACTGCAATATTGTAAAATCAATATTAAGATACGCCACCATACTGTTCAAAATTGTTAGTTACACTACTGTACGCCTAAATCTGGATGTGCGTTTCAAGATCAACTAGATGATTCAATTCTCTAGTTTGGTCAATTTGAACTTGAGTGGTTCTACAGGAACGTAGGTTGGTGTAACTTTGTAAGTCAAAGGTTCGTAGTCGAAGTTCACCTGGTATTTGCGGAATATCTGAAAAATTGTAAAAAAAATAGATTACATGTCAGATGATATAAATGCATGCACCAAAATATACGATAATTTTCATACTACTAAAAACAGGGGTTTAAACCCAATAATTTTCGCATATATGTATTATTTTTGAGGTTACAGAGCGAAGTTTTCAATTATTTTCGAATTAGTCGCACGACCTCGACGAGCCAAGCGCCGCCGTCGCAGTTTGCCGCATGGGGAAATTAAGAATTTATAAAAATTATCGAAATAACTAGGTGAATCGGTCGATTTCATAGGAAATGTCGTAAATAAACCAAGTGTGTATAATATCGCGGAACATTTATACTGTACATTTTAAATAAATACCCTAACTATTTTTGGCGTCATCCACCGCCCGGTGAAGAATTCGCAAGCTCGAGTTGCGCTTGATAAATTATAATCGCAAATTTTCTCGAGCGGCTGTGAAAATTCACGGAACGCAAAACAAAAATATGAAATATTGAGCACAGTTGGAAATCTAAAATGAAGTAATAATTCAATACCTCAAATTGATGAAGTCAGCGTTTGCGAGTCGCGCCCGCTTGAGCGTAAAGAGGCACTGCATTCAAAATGTTAAATTTGCGTGACGCTTTTGTACACAATAAAGTATAGTATGATAATACAGCGCGAGGAAGTTAGTTTCACCTTAGCCAGCATGATCTGCAGCTCCGCTTCTGCGAACCGTCTGCCCAGACAGGTTCTCCTCCCGTATCCGAAGGGCAGCGTCACGAAGGGGTGCATCTTGTGCTGCAGGTGAGGACAGGATGGACCCCGGTCGGCCGGCTTCAGCCAGCGCTCGGGCAAGAAGCTCTTCGGGCTCGCGACGTACTCCAGATCGTTCGACACCACGTAATGAGGAAAGATCACGTGTGTCTGAAAATTTAATATAAGGGATTATAACACTTTTTTCGTTTTTATTCGGACGCAAATTAGATTTTTTTGTTCGCTGATAAATCGCGCGCTAGACATTTCACCCGTGCCGGAGGTGGGTGCGCGCAGAACAATTCCGCTGTCATTCGGACTGTCAAACACAGCTGTGATTGAGCAGAAAAAGGGGACTTATTTTGTGATTGGAATATTAATTAAGTTAATAGCCTTACATAATTGAATATTTGCTCTACCATATTTATATTAACTGATTTTTTTGTACAAATTTCGTCGTTCGAAAATAATCACAATCAGTGCTTATCACTATCACTGCCAAAAATAAACTTTACTTTTGCTCAAAATTTTCATTTGTTTCGTCAGAAATAACCAATGTAATTAACGTGAATCTAAAAAAAAAATGTAATTATAGACTTGCATATTTTACAACAAAAGTTCTGGCTCCACGAAGATGAAAGAAATCATGCCCAAAACCTTCCAATAGTCCAAATATAATAAAACAATTTATGTATTTATTAACTTTTACTTTGTATTTACTGAAGCTTGGTTTCTTATTTTTATTTTTGAATTGACATTTGAAATATATTTTTATTGCTTTCATCAAAATGTTTACAGGAAAAGCAGTCTGCTATAATCCAGTAAAATACTAGTATAGTAGACATATAACCGATTGAAGTGTTTTACATTACTCCCAAAACCTTCAGTAACGGTGTTCTTAATGTCAGTATGTAATGTAACACTGTATCAAAGAATTAACTGTCGACATGTTTGATATATAATACTTTAATATAGTCCAAGTTTCATGTACATACTCCTTTTGGTATCATATATCCAGCAATGACGGCGTCCGACTGCAGGCACCGCCCATTTCCTAGTATTACTGGATACATCCTGAAACGTTTGACATGTTTGTATCATTTCATCTTTTAATGTTTTCAACTAATTTACTTTTCTTGACTTGGATGCTCTCGCCATTGATTCAAATGTCTATGGTTCTATCCTCGCACTAACAATTTAATTATATTTTCATGGGCGATTTGAACTAGTTTTAAAATAAATAATTTATTTCAATATCCTCATTAATTAATTTATTAATAAGGATATACGCACTTAGCTCCTCACACGGTGTTCTCAAACATATACACACACACAGACTTAAGTAAGTATTCATATTATTATGGAACTTTATATATTTAAATTGGCTAAAATATTGCTATTTAGATCTAAATGTATTCTACTAACTGGCAGTATTTTTTTTTTAGTAAATACACATATTCGTGAATAAACAAAGACATAACATTTTTGTCGGAAAATACTTAATATACCGAGGAAATCGTTAAAAATAAAACCGAAATATTTTTTCATGTTAAAAAAATGACAAATGCCGGTCTCATCAATGCAAAGTTAAATCGTAAAAGTCATAACCATTAAGTAATTCAGGAACGACGCGGCCGATAGGTTATGTTTAAAATGGTAAGGGGGCTAAGCGCAAACGGCATCCTTTTATCTTGTATTGTTTATTATTAAATGGTCAGCCTAGTCAACAGAAAGTAGTAAGACTTAAACAATATTTTGTTCTATTAAGATGCGAAATCTTTTCATGTCAAGTTTATTTGTTTTATTCATGTTAAAAGAAAATAAATGTATGAATGAAAGAAATCACACAGCGTTTTGTCGGGATCGAAATACTTTTTCACGTTAATCTATTTTTCTTTATCAAACCTCAATTTTCACGTTAAACATTTTCCACTTTAAATCAACTGATATTATCTAAAATTTATTTGGTCACAATTTATTTTTAAATAGAGTCATTTCCCACCGTTTCGTCGTTTTTGTGATTTTCTTGCGTAGTTTTCAGGCCAGCGGGTAAGGAAAAGGTTTTCAATATTTTGCACAATTGTTTTTAGTGTCGCAGTGGCAGTTTTCCCTTGTTTACTTGTAAATATATATACACAGTCGTAGAGCTATATTCGCTAACGTGACTCGGGGGTATTTTCTGCGCGATACATTACCCCATAGAACGGACAGAAAAAGGCGGGGGAAATACGCAATCAGTGTTGCACACCCGAATAATTAATGCCTCGACCACTAGCGGGTGGCAAGCTCTCTTCCCCCATCGACACTAACTGCTGCGGGATTATTCTTAACCGGGGGAATTAATAAAGCTGACGTTATGAAACTGCCGCTGTTAACGGGCTGCTAAATGTACCACTTAGATTTTAATAAAAAATATCCCCTTCGGTACTCTCCCTCTTTTCATTTCATTAACTTCTCGCGTGCCTTTTTTCTCTTCGTAGTATATTCCTTTAAACTATTAGCCAAGGGCACCATGTATTCGTACGTTTTATATGTACAATACAATTGTATTTGTAAACATATTATTAAATAATATTGTTACAATATACCTTTATGTAAGAGTTATTTACACACCTACGACTTTCTATCGTAATGGCGAGGGCTATGGAGAAATGCTTGTGGGAACGAATTGGTTTGTGAAGTATCGTCCTGCTATGTGAGGCTGGTACCGATTAGTGCTATTGTACATAGTGCGTGTCATCTCACTTCGCGCTATCAACGAAGTGTGGTTTCCTGGAGCCAGAAGACCTGTGGATCCAGTGGAAGAAGATAATCCAGGTACCCACAGGAGCAACTCTCATGTGGGTCGTGTTTCTTCCTAGTCCTGGTTGATCCTTCAGCCCCCTTGTTCCATATTCCTGTCCCTCCCAAATTCCTTCCACTCTTTCTACATCCCTTATTTTCCCGACCCCTTGTTTAAGCATATATTTCCATAGCTCCTTGCCATTATGACAGAAAATCGCAGGTGTGCGCTAGCTCTTATATTATTACTGTACCTACCTTCCGGTATGGTATTAATCTATTTTATAAATTGGAAAAATTGTTTCAACGCCGAATCAAATATTATAAAAGTTGTGCGATACAAATCATAGATGTCTAATATTAATGTAGTAATGTTAACAGTTGTCATTTGAAGCTTTCATTCTATTGTGATCTTAATGCATCCATTGCGTGTACGATTTTTGAAAATTTCGAAAAAATACAAGCATAATCTTGCATTGGTTCTGACACCACTAGCTTTCCTACATTTAATAACACTAGCTTCAACCTTTAGTATTACATCACAATCTATACATTTGTATTAAAAAATAAACGATCTTAATTTTTTTTTAAATTGTAAAACTTTTAATGACCAACTTGAATTTTTCTCGTTGATCTCGGATAAGTCAACATTTGCAATCGTTAAGAACCACTTAAGATGTCATATCTCCATTCATAAAATATGAGACAGGAATTGTTAGTGCAGTAAAACTACCCAACCTCATCGATTCCTTGATACACGCTTTAAGGTACGGCATTCTATCCAGAGATGTGGCGGTCAGTGGCGAGGCTGCGGTAGGCAGATGTTCTGTCAGCTCTTCTCTGAGCCGGCCCTGTGCACCCTGGTTTTGCGATAGCTGGTACATCGTGGAGGCCAGCGATACAGACGTCTGTAAAGATTTTTTTTAGTAATAATTAAATGACTCCAGTTAATATATATATTATATTTATTTTTTTGATGGACGTTATCAGTGCAACATAATTTCGTTTGCTTCATCAACATCCGGTCTTCTGAAATAGTCAACAAGACTACATAAATAAATATATATATATTTTTATTTATTTTTAAGGAGAACACATTATTATTGTGAAGTTGCAGATTTTTCAAAACATAATTCTGTGGTATTTTAATATAAATCAATTCAATGTATCACTTGGAAAGATATACAGAAAAAAATCAATTTAACGAAAAAAGTATTTTGGCTGCTACCGGGATTCGAACCAGGATCTTTTCATATCCGGGGAAATGCGTTATTTTTTTTTAATCCCGTTCACAACCAAAATATTCATTCAATAAATTGATATATTTAATAAATGGGTTATTTGAGATTTGTCTCAACCTAGGTAGGTACTTACTTCCCCTTGTGTTAAATAATTACTCAATTTCATATCAACAACTGTTCTGTGTAAATTTTAAAATTTTAATTTTTCTTATCTTTTCCTTTTTCAAATTTAAGGCTTAAAAAATCTCTTATTTTATATGAAGTGTATAATACATAGTAATATAATTAAACATAATTTTTGGTATTTGAACCATAGCGAGCCAAAGTTGCAATCTAGGAGTTTATAAAAAATGGCCGTAATGAAAAAATACATTTATTATGTAAGCTATGATATTTAAGCAAGTCAGAAAGGAGTTTTTAAACAAAAAAATAACCTAAATAATAAATGCAAATAACAATTTGAATGTGAAACAATTGTGTTACAGTGGAATTCGGATAATATTATCAGTTGGTCCCAAAATCCTGATTATAAAATTTCTTTAAAATAATCCGCCTATTACAATCAAACTTCGGCTATTGTTATCAATACGTGGATACAAAAGATGTGAATTTTTAGTAAATATCTACAAAATGGTCCTTACTGGTAATGATGACTCTAAATTATCAAAAGAGAGAAAAGAGAAATATCAGTAGCTCTTCCAACTAATCCCCAGATGCAATATGCGCTACAAATTCTTCGATGTGGTGTTCAATACAGAGCAACAAACTTTGTAAAACACTGTGAATATGAGGATTACATTCAAACGACGGACAATTAATTAATTTTTCAAATAAATTTTATGTTTTTTAAAAATAATGTTTAAAAAAATGTAGCTTTAGATAAATAGTTGATGATTTAGTCGTATTATTTTTTAATACATTGTGTACAACAAATATTTTTTATCTTCTGCTTAATGTTTTCAACCAGCTATTGTTATCAAAAGTTGCAGGCACCATAGTGATTACAATAAACGGATTCCAGTGTAGTTTTGATTTATATTATGCATCGGGATTCATAAATAAAGTAAATTGTGGTGTCCATTATTCTGATTTAGGACTAAAAAAATCTAATTTTTGTGCGTCTTTCAACGGCAAACATTGAGTCCCCTAGTTTTGACTGCATTTTTGACATTAAATTCGAATGTTATGTTATGCAATTTTTTTTTTTGTGTGTACTATAATCAATTATTAATGTCAATATAAACGCAATGTACGCCTCGTCTGTTAATACTCCGGGGGCGCCGCGCGTCCGCATTCCAAATTTGAAATTACTCGTGTTACAGAAATAGCCCCGGCGCTCACAAAGTATGTAGACTCGCAGCAGAAGTGCACGAGTTTTTTGTAATGTGTTTGGGTTCAATCTTCGAGACGAGGAAACTAGGCCATTGGAACAGTGTCTACTTTACGTTCACTCAAATTTCAGCTATCGAGAAGTTGCATAATATTTTAATTTCAAGCTATCATCATATTATAACATTCTTAACAGCAGGGGGCGTGCACTCTGTACAATAAAAAAAGCTGTGCATAACTGTAATCTTTGCGAATTAAATATTTATTTTATGTTATGTATTAAGCAATAAATAATTCAGTTTTCATGTAAACGTGTCAACTATAACATATAGCTAGCGGAAAAATTTTGAACTGACAAATAAAGCTTCGCATGTGTTTTGTCGCAAAATCTGTCCCAGGCGTACGCGATTAAACGCAATTCTTGCACCGCGCGGTGTTCTGAATACACATCTTCGCTCGGGCAGACATGTCTTAAACGCCGCAAGTGTGTATTTGAAGCTGACTTGACTGTATGCATTCCAATACACTTTAAACATGGTATTATTTTATATTTTAACATATTTTAGTTCCTTTAGTTAAAAACTTCCCAATAATAATAATAGTAATAATATAAGAATATGTAATTAACTTACACAAAAATATGCTTCTGAAAGAGAGATTGATCAATACAACCTCTAATGATAATACCCATCGATATTAGCAGCATGACCTAAGTCCATGCCTAGTGCATGCCACTGCTTAACATGTATTGTACTGGTACTAAGAATGTTTATTTAGCGGGTGCCCCAGTAAAATTAACCATAGATAATGCCATAAAAATAGCGCCATTCATTAGAAATTAATGATCCGATATATATTTTTGATACAAGTACTTTATTATTTATATATTTGTGCCCATTATTATGAAAGTGGTCTAAATCAAGAAATTAAAATTAATTGATTAATTCAAACGCGCAAACCTTTAAATATCTCGAAACGAAAGAAACACGACTTAGTCCACTTTTATAGTTAATGGGCACATATATTTTTAAAAATTACTTCTGTCGAACTTCGTAAGAAGCCAATAAAGATACACATAATAGATATGCTGCTATTTTCACTTTTCATTAATTAAAACAATCAGGTTTGAGATTTATCGAAGACACGCACGCCGACCCTGTTAAATTATTTAAAAGCAGGCTGGCTAATAATAATCGTCTATTTGTATCTGTCGCCACGTGGCGCCGAATTGGTAAATGGCATTTTTATTTAAATCATTTTCAGGATACGCCTAACTGCATTAATTGATTAAGTTGTACGGAAAAATCGCTACGCGGCCAAGGCCGGTATTTCCGTAAAATCTGTTTTTCGTACAAGACAGATTGCTTTCTGCTAGTTAAATTTATTCTTCTCCCTCTTGCTTTCAAAGCAATTTACTTTCTCCCCCGCGGTACATGAATATTTCTCGTTTTTATGTGGGTTTATTATTATTCCGCCATGCTGTAGAAATGTCTTAAATCACGTACTGTCGCATGTTCTCCGCAACGTCGGGCGCATACTTGCCCCGCGGTTTATTAATCCCACCTCCCCCTGCCCCCCTATCACCATGTGGGGGGTGTCATGCGCCTGCCGGTCATTTTACGGTCCGGTCCCGCCATGTTGCGGCCCTGCAGCGGTTCGGAGTGCAACTGCGGTACGGTATCTTAAATTATTTCTCCAAGTGCAGCTCTTGTGTGACTGAGATTCGAGACACATCAGGTAGGTAGTTTGTATCTCTCAGTGTATATATATCTGTAGGATGCCGTGAAAAATGGACTAGCATAGTCAAGAGGGCGAGAGTTCATGAAGATCTAATAAATCTTAGTTGTTAACGGTTTTATTATTGTTATTTTATACTATATGTATTGTTAGTCAGAAATTGTTATAACACCTATGTGTTTTCCTATTTGCCTATAATTTAACAGATTTCTAAAGAGTAACTATGCAAAATTTCAAATGGATAATATTCAATTCGACGTGCTTGTGGTTTAGTGGTTACGACATCTATATCGGGGAGGGGTAGTAGTGGATAGGAGCAGGGGTGCAAATGTTTTGCGCAGGGTCCTAAAGAGTAATCTTGGTTTAAATAAGTCAGAGGGTGTAACATTTTATAGAGAAAAGACATACAGACATTCACTTTTACACTAGCATCAAAGAGATTATATATACTAGAGATGAACTGATCTCTTGTACGCAGTAAAATATTGAACCCGGCTATTGTTGGGTCGGCGGTTATTCGGCAATGATATTAATTTCAAGTAAGTAAGTAAACTTTTAAATTTTAAAAATACTTCTTACCGGTGAAATCCTATATCGCTTAATGCTTTTGATAATTTATTGGAGTTTGATGAAGCAGCACAAGTCACCATTGTTACCACTAATAATACCCAAGCGTCACCAACGAACGGTCAGTGATGACCAATCAACGTGCCATATACGGACATTTGTTAATCACCGCTCAGACTTCCACTCTACTGTTTATAACCTCTTTGACTAGTATATATAGATTACACCTTAATCAGCGAACTTTCTATAAAATTTTTACGCATTTTTCTAATGCGCTTTTTTAACGCAGTTATGTGACACATTTCATCCAAGAAGTCTCCGAAAAATATATTCAATTCGTTATTATTTTCGGCAACTCCTTTTTGTGTACACGCCCGCAGTCGAGCTGGTAGTCTACCCGGACCGCAGCGCGCAAAGGGTTAATTCGTCCGCGCCCTCCGGCTGCAGCGGGCCGGGCCGCCCTCCCCTGCCCGGGGCGGCCGGAGCGGCGGTGCGCAGGATGTGGAAAACGAACCATTGAAAAGATAATGCGAGAGATAATAAAAAGAGAGAACCGAACCGGCAGAGAGCGACTTATTATTCTTACTTTTCATTCTAGACTATTTTAAAATTGAGCTTTCTCATTAAGGCTGGCTATTTTTATGAACACAACTGACACGGTAATCAGTTGCGAACTGTGCGGAGTTTCCTGAAAAAGAGATCTACATTGTCGACAAATTTCGTGTACATGTTATCATTTCAGAAGTATATACGTCATTCCCATTACCATGGTGACTACATAGTTTATAGAAATTTAAATGTTCCAAAATTAAAATATGTCCTTTCACATCCTAGTAGATAAGTAAAGAACTTTTTAAAAAGAATAGTACGTACTTAATTAATACTTATCTACAAAATGCGTAATGTTTAAGCAACCTTTTTTCAAATACAAATTTAATGTATTAATTAGAAAGATATGCATATAAAATCAATTTCATCGAAAAATATTGTTGTTGCGCCACCGGGATTCGAACCTGGATCTCTTTCCAAACATGGAAAGGTGCATTATCCAACTGTGCTACTGCGACATTATTTTTGACAAATTTTCGTTTTTTTTTTTTTTTACACTTTTTCGAATTAATACATCTATCGTTCCATTATTTGATAATAATGTCGCTGTCGCATAGTTGGATAATGCACCTTCCCCAGTTTGGAAAGGGATCCAGGTTCAAATCCCGGTGGCGCAACAACAATACTTTTTGATAAAATTGATTTTATATCTTTCTAATTAATACATTTAATTCATATTTAAAATATCACAGACCTATGATCTGAACAATTACAACTTCACATTAAGAATGTGTTTTTATAACCATTTTTTCTATCGAAAGAAACTGCAAAATGTCAATAATTAATCCAATAAAATGATTTTTTTTTTTTTGCGTTTTTTTCATGCTCTTGCAAAATGTGTCAAAACACTAATAATAGGTTTAAATGGTAGTGGATGGCAATACTATCGTCATATATCAAACTAACATAATATATGGTAAAACATTCAGCACGTTGTCAGTTTGTTTATTAAGATATTTCAATAATTTTGTAACAATGTAAGCCGCGAGGTCCGACATTCGATCGTCTGGTCTTCGTAACTCTTTCGTAATGGAGGCGTAGCGAAAATTGCCGACGCCGCGCTATCTTTCCGGTGCCCTGTTTCAACAACGTCCTGCTTCTGAATAGAGAAATCTAAAATGCAATTTAGTGGTGAAATTGAGCGGGAAATTTACATGGGACAATTTTTATCATATATATATATATTCTAAGCTAACACACAAGCTTCCGTCGACACAATGGCGAACCATGCTGGAAATCACTAGAAGAGGCAAAAAAAGCGTGGACCGAGATAAAGGAAGCAGAGATAACCGACGGACAAAAAATATTCTTAAATAGTATCCATAAGACAAAAACGATATAATCGAAGCAGTGGGAGTGACATGGCAATGATTGATGGAGGACCGGAGAGAGTGCCACAGAATCACGAGGAGGCCTTCCAGCAATAGATGATGATACTTTTTATGTTTTGTTCTCTGGTTTTCACGGCCGTTCAGAATCTTCTGTTATATATTATTTTATTTCCCGACACATCAGATCTTATGATTGAATTTGAAACGTTAGGCAGAATTGCCCAGAAAACTACTCACAAGATTTTTGTGTTCGTATGTGTCTGATTAATTTCAAAGATGTGTACCTACACGGAATACGTGTCACATCAATAATATTCTTACTATTTTCAAAATAAGCTAAACGCTTGTGCTATGAAAATAGAACTAACTTGATGGCTTCTTGGAACGAGGTTCGAAACCCCGACCACTAAATATCACTAGGCCTGCGTCTTAACCACGAAACGTCGAGCACGTTGACACAATTATTTAATTTAAAATTTTGACCCTCAATACCTTCAATTGGAAATACATACTCTTAGTAATTAAAAATAAATATACGATGCTTCTTATTTTAATCAATGATGAATACATCCCTATTTATATACAACATATTCTTATGGTACATGTAGCATAATAACCTTGAAACATATAAAGAAAAAATGAAATTCATGCGAGGATCTCTGATATTCTGCAACATCTGCCGCACGACTGGGGGGTGCATAGAGCGGGTATGTGAGTTTACGTACCGTGTCCACCCCGACCAGAAACAGGTCTAGCGCCAGCACGGCCGCCATCTTGGGGTCTCCGTGCTGCCTGAGGATGCTCTCCACCAGGGAGCCGCCCCGCTCGGCGCCGGCGCCACCCTCCTCCAGCCTCTGCACGGCCGCCGTGATGTGACGCATGCACAGCCTGAAAATAATATTTGGCATTTTATATATTAAAATTAATATTTTTGAATTCTGCTTTTTATATTGGGTAAAGATTACCAATCTTAACCTTTATAAAATAGTCTTCGTTTTTTTTAACAGTATCAGAATTTTCAATTGGATATTAGGCAGATTTTTGCATATATTGGTTTGGTTTTTATTTTCCAGTATAACCAAAACAAAAAGAAGAGCATAAATGACCTAGAAAGTCCCAAAACAATAATTACGCCAAATTTGTAACAAGTGACATTTAATAAATATGATTGTATTTTGCGTAGGGTCCTCTAAAAGTAACTAAGCAAAATTTGTAACTGATAGCATTTAATATAGTAGACTTTTATATCGGGGGGAGTGGTAGATATTTAAAATTACGTTTAGATCGGTAAAAAGGGTGTACGATTGTATAGAGACAGAAACATTCAGTTTTATATACACACAGAGGCGAGTGTGAATGAATGAATGAGTGTGAATTTCACGTAAAACCTGGCATTAAAAAGTAGAAAAAAAAGTGAAATGCCTTGGTGGGATAAGATCCCATGAACTGTATCGATTATAATATTGATCAGTTGACGCGTTGGATGTATGAAGGAATATAATGACAGAGGGATCTGGCCTACCTTGCTCTAAAGCCCTGAGTTGGACGTCATTTTCACCTCCAGTTGACTAGCACGTTTGTTGTGAAGAACCCAGAGATCACTGCACTTCCGGAACTGTTGAGAACACAGCTTCTTCTCGGTCTGAGTGTTACGCACGACGTTGCTGTCGAACGGCAGAAAAAAGGAACAAGATCTTGACAGTTCGGTGTCAGAAGGCAATCTGTCCTCCCGTCGGCGAAATCCCTAGGTCATTGGTTGGCCAGAGCGGGACAAGTATATTAAGGTTTATTGGAAGGACAAATGCACAGGGAGTGGGTACTCGACTTGCGTCGACATATTTTAAGAATTAATACGCTTATGTTAGAATGTGAATAGATTAAACTTTGGTGAAACAAAATATGAATCTCTGGAAGAGAATAAGGACGTTTGATCTTTTTCCCACTCCTGATTACTTCCTTAATTATGGCATGATGATAGGGACACACGTACGTCCCATGACATCATTTTTTCCCTTCGCATCCTATGGTCACAGCATGCCACGACAGAACAAGAATGAGGACAGAAGTGGAAGAGTAACTGAATACTAGAGCCTCAGCATTTTTTGTGTAATTATCCTTACTCTTTGAAGTCGTCCAGTGCGCCGATGTACTTTTTGTACGCAGTGGTCTCGTAGAACCTCCAGATCGGGAATCTCAGCTCCACCTCGGAGACGTTCCAGAAGAAAGTGTTGATGGCGGATATGATCCGTTGTGCTTCTGAGTCTGCCGGCAGGTTCGGGCTGAGACAGCCCAGCCGGGTGTCCAGCGCTACTCGACCGATCGCTGGCGTATTAACAAACTACATATTAAAATAGTTTATTGAAAAATTTGTTATATAACAAGATTCCTTAACAAAATACTTTACATACTAAAATGCTCATTTACTCATTAGTGTTACATTTATTTAAAAGACCAAAGAGAACAAATACGATTTATGTAAGATATTTATATTTAACCGTTTTAATGCTAAGTAATTTTCGATACAAACGATCGCAGCGCTTTTGCGACGCGTAGCATTCAAACGGTTAAGTAAGAAATCTTTGAACATAAAATAACGTAAAATAGTAATATGTATAAGACAAATAACAAGGTTAATGTGAAATAATTTTATTATTATGAAGACAATATGTCCGAAGCACCGAGAGGTTTGTTTTAAAGTTGGTACCCCAAAAAGTTTCGGCATTGTGTATACTAATCCCGGGATTCATTAATACCGTAAACTGGGCCGGAATCCCGAGATTGCATTCCCTAGCATCATCGTGTCATCGCTAGAAGGTAAATGTTCACTTTAAATTTATTACTACAAATTGGCAAATCGTTAGACCTATAAGATTCCGTGATGTTGAAATCGTGGGCCATAAAATTAATACTCGAGATTTTAACAGCGACGACATAAGCGTTTAAGTAAATATGCGAAAATTCCAGAAATGTGTTTTTGAATAAACCATGGTTTGGACATCATCGTCCAGTTCTGTCCGTAATCCGAATGTAATACCGGTTGATCCTATTTGCCAGGTACATGATTCATTCGGAATAATAATTGATTTCATGTGTTTAATAAAATGACATGCAGTTTTTAGTTATTTTATTTGACATTCTAATGAAGGAAATGGTATTTTCCGAAACCGGTCGGTGTATTAAATTGAATTAATAAAGTAGTTAAAATAATTGATTTCCACTTACATTCCAATGCCCATTTGTAAATCTCGTACAGGAAATTATCTGGCAACTCGTTATTTTCATCTAGGGATTCTTCTATTCTAAAAAATATACGAATGCATATGAAATACCTTGTTAGTCCGAATATAAGACGACCCCGATTGTAAGACGACATGCAATTTCTCAAAAAAAAAAACATTTTTTATTATTTATTAAAGAATGCAAATAAATATGGTAGTTCTTTTTAATCGTCAAATATTTCACCGGTAGCATCATCTTCATCAGCACTTTCGCCACTGATCACACTTCCTGGTTCACTTTCTTCACTTGAGTCAACATCACCAGTATTTTCAAATTCCAGCCCCAAAATATCATCCTCCGTGCCATCCACAAGTTGTTGGAAAAGCAACACTTTTTAAAGCCATTCTTGCGTCACTTTTAGACCATGCATCGATTACCAATTCGTATAGAAGATTGACAGTAGGCTTATTGATTTTTCCGATTGGAGTAAGTGTACGATTATTTGTTGACAACCAATTTGTATAATTGCTTTTTATACTTTTAAAATTAGAGATATTAACTTTGTGGTTAAAATTCATATTCATAATGATAATTGGCGTAGGATCTTATACATAAATAACTTTTCGAAACAAATATCTGAACACCTGCCACGAAACATTGGACCGGCATTTTATACAAATAATAGTATAGGAAATTTACTCATAAATTCTAAAGACAAAAATGATAAATTTAACAATTCTGGTGTCTATAAACTTAGTTGCAAGGATTGCGCTGCATTTTATATTGGTAAAACGGGTAGAAATTTTAATATAAGGGATATAATTTATATTATATCATTATTGATATAATATAGGATAATAAGGGATATAATATAATATAATGGATATAATATAATGTAAGGGAGCATTTGTGATGTTTGAACAATAGTGGGTTTTCAGAATTTTCTATTCATTTGATAGAAAATGGTCACGGTTTTGATAAAAAATTGGGATTGTCAATTTTGCATATAAACTGTGTTGGTCCCAAATTAAATAATTTGGAATCGTTGAAGATAAATAAAGCATGTAAAACTAATCAAAAAATTATAAATAACCAACTAACTTTAACTACGAGTCTCATTCTAAAATATTTTCCTAAAAATTATTAGATTAAATTTGTAATTATGTAATAATTTGAGTTAGGTACTAAATTTATTTTTTAAATAATTGTTGCTTTTTTTAAAAATAGATTTTTTTTAAATGGATTCTGGTGAAGAAAAAATAATATATGTTTTTAGTTAGTTATGACATCTTGAAGAAAAAAATGGCATTTTTCGAAACCGGTAAGATGTATTTAAACTCAATTAAGTGGTTAATAAAACAAAGATAATAAATAAAAAATATAATTGCTTTTTAAATATGTTTTAAAAGGTTTATTGACCACGACATCCGATAATCACAAAAAGTCACGACATCACAAAATGCCCGACAATGGGAAGGTCCGAATACAAGACAACTCTTGTTTTTTAATGATATTTCGGGGGATAAAACCCCGTTTTATATTCGGGTCAATACGGTAATTAGTTATGTTGATTATTGAGTTTAATCAGTTAGTTATACCTTTAGAAAATTACTTATTTTTAGCTAATACATATTTTATTTATTAATCTCTTTCAGTTAATTAATCTAGACGTTTCGCCCCGGGCTTATTAAAATGCTACAAGTGTAATTATGTGGAAATATCGTCTTCTGGATTATTCTGCAGCACGTATTTTATCTGACATTTGGTGGACATTTTGGATGCGATTGTACGGCTGACATTAGAACTAGTATTGTTGACGCTTTGATGTAATGCCTCGGTTTATTTTTCACACCATTTTGGTGTTGATTAAAATTTTATTTTATAATACATTCTATAAACCATAATATAAAATGGTAAATGTTTAAAATACAGACTGCGTAAGATAAAGAATGTAAGAAATTGTTTCAATATGTTTTCTTTCATTGGAAGAGATTCTTGTTATAAAATTATTATTATTTATTATTAATAATAACATTGAATAATTTTTATAGCGCCATTTTTGTAAACAATTTCATCTCAAGGGCGCTTTACACAAACTATTTAGTCTTACACTGGCTTTGTATTTAATGGCTTTGTATTTGACGAAGGGCAAAGAATTCCAAACTTTCAGGCCTGTCACCGCAAATGCACGTTCACTAAACTTAGACTTTTGGCAACGGCTGATCGGTTCTACAAACCTTCCTGCAGCTGGAGTAGAGGCTGACCCGAGAGTCTATTCAAGTTGTCTGGGATGCTGAGTTTTTGAAGATACAAAGGCGCGCCATGTTATATGTCGCCTTGTATATTTATCTAGCACAATTTAAATTCAACTTTTTCGGGGAAACGGAGTCATTGTAGTTCACGCAAAAGAGATGTTATGTGAAAGAATTTAGAAACTCCATATATTATCTATCCTGCCGCATTTAGATAAGATAGAATATATCCAACTGAAACATTGGCAGGGTAGATTGAACGAATGCTGTTACATTACAGTAGTATTATAATAATAATTCATCTTCAATTAATGAAATTACTTGTTTAATATTTCCAGTATGTATCTGTCTACCCTGTTATAATGTGAATCTCCAAAAATTGTAAATACCTCATGAGAAAGTCGTCAGCAATTTCATTAAGCGGTGACACGAAACTCCTCGCTGTTGACGGCTGCAGCAGCAACTGTTGCACCTTGGCTCTGAAGACGTCCCATTGTTTTCCATGTCTACAGTTTTTGAAACACATCATCACAATGATTTACTTCAGGAACTCATTCTTATTATTAATCTAGCCACATTTAATGGTCTTATGTAATTCCTAGCAGTAACTGGCGATGAATGCACACGCGGGACCTTTTATAAATTCTTATAATTTAAATTTATAAATTTATGTCGGCGATTTGGGTTGAAGCTCAGAGACTCTAACACACCTTCATTCAAACGACACGTACGCGATTTATCGTCTAAATTTTATTCTAAATTGATTTCCATCTCAAACCCTTCCATAAACTCCCTCGGCCTATATGATCCCTCATCTGATCCTCATCATCTTCGTCCCATTTCACTTCTTTACCTTGTTCTTGACCCTATTGGACAAAGTTTATAAAAACTTTCACTAAAAATTTGTAAAAAATTCAACAAAACCGAGCAATAAAAGAATTAAAAAAATCTAAAATAATACAAAAAAAAATTGTATAAAATTTTTTACTTATTTTTGCTACTACTTTATACAATTATATACAAAGTTAAAATTACCTGATATTTAAAAAAAAAAAAAACAATTTCACCATGTTCCACGAATAGGGTCCCCCAAAAAATGTTACGCCATTGTTGTTATCTCATATGTCGGAGACAAGAGGGCTCAGCCCTTATCGATCAATAATCAAATCAGAGGGTTGAAGCAAAATGTTTGTTGACGAAATCATATAACATAAACGACAAATCGGTCTATCGACATATTATTTAATTATATTTTCATGAATACGTTAGATTGTATAACATGTTATAAAATAATTGACACATTAAATGTCTAGAATCGTCATGATTTGAGTTAAATTGTTTTATTTTTACTAAGTTTGACTTTATCATTCGCTGCATTTATTTAGTCTTCATAATTATAAAGGATTGATTTTGCGTTGTCGTCGCTAAGCACTTAAATAATTTTATTAGTTTCTTTGGAAAAATTTATTATGATAACCCCATTTTATGCGACCCCACGACACAACATAGTGGACAAGATAAGGGTGTATCTAACGTTTTGATTGAAGGGGCTTACGTAACCAATTTTCAAATTTTAGGCATTTTCATTTTACCGATTTCGCAAGGTACTTGTAAGCCCCACCGATCATCAATCATTTGCGATAATCTGCCCCATCAGGACCTGTTCAGATCACTTCCGAGCACGTGCGATAAGAAAATTGACTTCTTACTTTATCTATTAAGTAGTAAGGGCAGGGCCTTTGTTGAGTTTGCAATATAACATTCCCGAGAATTTTAGTATCAGTGAACATGGAGAAAATTTTCATTTTGAGTTAGATATTTTCTGAGGAAAATTAGCAATTCTATTTGATGATCGAAGCATAACGTTTTCTTTAATTACAAACCCGAGTGGTATCGTGAAGCCACTTCACCACCGTTAGTTAGTTTTCCGATAAGGGAGCGTAGAAAACCCCTGCCAGGAAAATCCGATAGCACTCGAATAGCGAGAGTACTCCATTAAACGTTAGCTGGAGTGCAGACTCTGCATGCAGTCGAGTACACGTTATGCACGATCGATTGCCCTTTTGATGAAAGCTTGTACAAGTTTTCGACAAGTTACAACGTAGGTGATTTGTTAAAATTTTGTCCACAAGCAAAACAATTTGTATTTTATGGGTGGATACCTGAGCAAATTACGAGTCGAAAATGTTCAAGGAATATGTGCCTAATCTCCACCATGTCAAAGATACAAGTATTTATAAAAAAAAATCGTAATTAAGCGATTATTATTTTGATTAATACAAAAAAATCAAAAGTCATCGAATTTCGATCGGCGAGACTATTTTTTGTTATATGATTTAGGGCCTGAAGCGAAGATACAGATTAATAATGGATTAATATCGCAAATATTTATTTCGAAGTACGTGGACATAAAGCTTAACACGATCTTGTAAAAATTTTAAACAATAATAATTTATGTAGCGGTGTAGAATTTGCACATATTCCTTGAACATTTTCGACTCGTAATTTAGTCAGGTATCAACTCTTAAAATATTGTTGACAAGATCTGTTACATTCTGTATATATCTGTTGTCTGTCTTTCACTACAGCTCATTATGCAGATTTAAAATGTGCGTCCTTAAGATACATGATGAAACAAAAAAAAAGATATATCTAGGGTTAGTTTTATTCTTCTCCTGATGTAGTGATTAAATGCAAAATGATTTAAATTTTTGATTATTTAAAACCTTGTTTTTAACCATTTAACGAGTTATATTTAATACACCAACCGATTTCGGAGAATACAATTTTCTTCATCAGGATGTCAAATTAACTAACTAGAACCATACACGTTAACTTGTTCTAATGTTTTTAAAAATCTATTTTTTTTTTAAATAATCACATCTTTCATCATCGTATTAATTTAAGTTAGGTACTAGATTTATATTGTAATAATAATAATTATTATGTTGTTTTAAATATAACTCTTTTTTTAAATGGTTAAAAGCAAAGTTTTAAATAATCTATATTAAAATGAAATGTAAAATTTGCAACAAATATTAAAAAGATTATCTGTTAACTTTTTTCTTTAATATACCTATAAGGAGTTCCAATCCGCGAATTCTTAATTCACACAAGATCATGATGAAAATATTTCTGATTTGATTTCAAAAAATGAATTAAATTTGATTTACCTCATCGTATTTTAATATGACAGATTAATTGTAAGATGACTGAATACCGCAGATCGTGAAAGCATCCAGATCCAGTGTACTCACACGCCAATGACTCCCGCCGTATCCCCGAAAAAGTCTTTTCTCATCGTGCCTTTGTAGTGCTTGAGGGACGGCATGGACGGGCGGTGCGGCAGCGTTTCCTCCCTGCGGAAGGTCGTCTCGATTGCCTCAGGGCTGAAGACGAACACCAGGTCGGGGTGGCCCAGCAGGCCCCCCACCTTCGCCACCTTCCCGTACTTTCCGCGCAGGTCTAACATCACTCGGTCGAGGGCGTCTATCTTGTACTGTCCTGAGGGGTTCAAAAATAGACTTGAGTGCACTGTATGCGAAGATAATTTCGTATCGTGTTTTCAAAGTTCACCCTTATGGAAGACATTTATTAAAGCTTCTGAAATTCTCTCAAATATTCCATAATCTAATACTATTAATAACTCAATTTTAGATATTTTTGCATATACATGCGCTCCATAGGATTTCTACTCTTCAATTAACAATATTTAAATATTGTTATCAAACTATTAAACTTCACTATGAAAATACAGAGTGCATTAGGAACATATCGGCACATATTTTTACCGCTTGGAAATGTGCGCAAAATATTGTCAACAACGAACAACATTTGCAAACGAATGATGGAGGAAGAGAAAAATTTTAAGTCTAGTGTTCGGATGGATACTTTTTCAAAGTTTATTATGTAATACGCCAATTAAAAAATATATATTTCTATTTATTACGATTGTAGATTTTTTGTTACAAATACTATATCTTATTTATAATTTAAACATTGATAAAACGTGCCACGTTTCAGTTTGATTTTATGGGCATTTTAAAATTAGATAAAATATCTATATAAAAGCATTTTTTTTCTCCTTTTAGTTATTAATAATTTTGAAAATCGAGATATGAGGTACAAATTTTGAGAATAATGGGAATTACAGTATATCAAAATAAGTCAATAATTTGATTAATTTTCCAAATATGAATGTACTATATTTTGTAAAATTAATTTATTAGACTTTTCAAAAGTGAAGTAAATAAATATTTTCCACCCACATGGTATGCGTTAACCTCCTGTAAAGAGTATTGCAATGGCGGCCTGATAAATATCTCTTCCTCATCGCATACGATAGCAGTCGGCAAACGACCCAATAGAAGGCCGCAGAAAAACCGGTTCTATTATATCACTACCGGTTAATTGATCGATAGAATTTATCGTCACCTTATTATAATACCGTATAATAATTTTTCTTTTGAACACAGTGATAAATATTTTTATCTTTTTTTTTTTTAAATATGGATGTTAATAAACATCATGCAATAACTTCATTTGAGACATCTACGAGTATGTAATCAATCTAATGACAAGGTTAAAATAACAATTAACTAGTGATAAGAAAAAATGCTAAAAAATTGTGATTGTGATTGTGATTGGTATTCTATAATATCAGTGATTGAAAACTGTGACTGTGATCACAGTTTCTGAGATCACAATACACGAAAGTAATAAATATAACATATTTTTGAGCGTATTTATTTATATTTTTACAACTTTATTTGTGTAAATATATATTCTAGTATATAATTAGTAGAAAATTACTGCACATTCCTACAAAATGTTAAAAAATATAAGCAAAGTTAAGTACCAATAAGCTAGCATAAACATTACCAATAAAAACAGATTCCAATAGATAGCGCTAACCAAATTACAAAAAATCCGGTAGATGGCGCCGCTTCAAGTGATAATCGATTTAAATGGCAGCGTCAGAAAATCGATAAAAATTTTAACAAAAAAAAAATTAAAACACAAATCACGATATTCCCCGATATTCAATCACTGATAGTGCGTGTGACTCAAAATATCAGTGATTGACTCATGTTTTGTGATTTGGAGTTTATCACTATGTACAATTAAATGTGTTGAAAGAAATAAATAAATTATCTTAGATTACTATTTTTTTTTGTAAAAATTAATATTACCCGTAAATAAAATAAAACATTAATTAATATTTTTACTTATGCAATGTTTTGTGTAAGCTGCGCGCATGTGCGCATAGTTGTACACTGCGTATTTAATTTATAATCTGATCAAGAGATTAATGATCCTATGAACTTCTTCATCACAAATAATACCTATGAATGTCATATTGTAAGTTTCCTTATAAAACAGGCAAAGGTATTGTACATTTTGTCGTTGTGGGTGATAGAAAAAGACGTTGACCATATAATTTACCTTCATATAGTGATCCATTTTGAGTATGAGTTACGTGTCTATTTTAACATAACAATCATTTACTTTTAAAGATTGTAAATATAAAGGTTTACCTATGAATGGGGCGAATCTCCACGAATTTCCTATTATGGGTAGTTGTGTCGGTCCCGGGATCTCAGAGTAAGGCTTTACGTCCAGCCCCTTCAGAAACCCCATCGCGTTCTCGCCGCGCAACTCCACCGGCATCGCTGACGAAAAGGTGGATCTTCGAATCAACTTCAGTAGCTTGCTCTTGGACGACATGGTCGGGTATACTTGTCGAAAAAAATAAATTTCATTTTTAAATACTAATTATGTGTATTAATTAGAAAGATATACATATAAAATCAATTTTATCGAAAAATATTGTTGTTCGCTACCGGGATTCGAACCTGGGTCTCTTTCCAAACCGGAGAATGCTACAGCGACATTATATTTTTTGACGATATATTTTTGAATCCCGGTAGCGCAACAACAATATTTTTCGATAAAATTAATTTTATATTTATATCTTTCTAATAAATACATTTAATTAGTATTTAAAATATCACAGACTTATGCTCTGAATAATTACAACTTCACAATAAGAATGTGTTCTAATAATTTTACTTTTAATTATATATATTTTTTTATGATGTATTTATTCATTTGAAAGGGATTTTCCTCATTCTTTTTGTATTTAACTATTACACATTAACAGTAAAAAGTAAATTACTATTGTTTCTGTTGTGACGTCATAAAGGCGAAACTCGCGTAAAGGACGCAAGTTAATTCATCGTCTATTGTAGAATGTTTTGTACGCAGAGCAAACCTACCAACTAATTCATAACCAATCTTCACCTTCAAGACTCAAGATAAATATTTATTTCATCGTGTAACAGTATCGTTTTGGTACAGTAACTATAATATATAAGGAGGAAAGCAAGACACTGTGCGAAATACTTGTAGGTAATGAATGTTTGGTAAAAGCAGATGAATTTGTATGTTTAGTAAGTGTGTTTGATAGAAACTGAAAGACTGAGAAAGATATCGAAAGGAGGGTGACTGCAGGAGATAAAGTGAACAGCGTTTTGAATGGAATTATATCTAAAGGGAACTTGTCAACCGAGGCAAGACTAGTGGTTCACAGTGGAGTCCTGGTACCGACACTGGTGTTTGGAAGTGAGGCCTGGAGCCGACAGAAAAGAAACGAAAATATACTGAATGCAGTGGAAATGAGATCGCTTAGGCGTGTATGTAGTAAATCTATTTATAACAGAATAAAGAATTAATAAATAATTGAATGAGGAGAAAATGGTAAGAAAGATATATGACGCAAGTGTTGATGGGACCAGAAATAGAGGACGTCCGCGGAAGACTCGGCACGACCAGGTAAACCAGATACTGGAAGCCTCAACAATCGGCGAGCTTGTATGATAAGATGTATGAATGTGGATGAGGCGAGAATCGTGTGTCAGGACAGAAGAGTGTGACGCTCTATCCTCTCTGCTTACTGAAACGGCGTGATGGTAAGTTAGTTAACTATAATATCAGTAATCACAATATTTTTTTATAATTACAATCAAGGGTAGTAATTTTAATTAAGTCATACGGTACAATCAATACCTATCATATTTTTGGAAAGTTTAACATATTAAAGTACTATATTATATCATGATTGTTTAATTTTTTTCAATAAACTTAACTTTATATACTGGACGTACGTACTTTTATTGATTCCATCACTACTATAATTCCGCGTTTTAGCTGCAACCTGATGATGAGAGGGACTATATCACTCGAAACTATAGTAGTGACAAAATAACTCGACTTGTATGTGTGTAGTTGTAACATTTGGTTTATTGAAAAAATTAAAAAATCGCAATAATTATTATTTTGTATGTCCATATTACAAAGACGAACCTTTATGATAAGTACGATACAATTGAATGTTTTTGAAATATTGTGACATTCTATTCTTCGAATTCGCTGGTCGTAAATGTAGATTTATTCATGTTGGTATTTCTTAAATTTAATGTTCTTAATGTCAATCTTGAATTCCCATCTACCTTGGGTGAAACTGTTGGTGGGAAATTGTATATAAATTATTCATGTTCTCCGTGACATTAGCCTAAAGCGAGCTGTTGAATATTCTTATTGGCCAGTTAATTATATGAATGCAACCATTTGTTAAATCTAGCTATAATGCAATCGGTTATAGGCCCTGTGAGCGGCTATTACAACCATAGTGGCCACTGTTGGCTGCTGCCCGGCCAGGTACAGATTTCGGTCTAGTTAAGGAGACAGTGAACATCTCTCACATTATGAAGCTTGTTCGCCTTTTTTTTTTTGTGTATTTATAAGAATGTTTATAATGTATAATACGTACGCATATTAAGTACATGGAGAGAATAAATAAATAGAATCTATATTGCAATGCGGAATTCCCTTATTATATTGCTTTAGATGAAATATAGAAGCTCACGGAAGCCCTAGTCGCGCAGCGGTCACCACTATCGGCCGCTTCGCGACCACAATAGCCGCCCGTAGGTCCTAGCAGCGAAAAGCAATCGGTTATCGCTGATGGTTTTTCTGCCAGTGCATTCTGTATTGCCCACTCTAGAATTGTACAAACGGTGTTCTTACGTATCAACTTTTAAATATATTAATGACATTCTTGAAAAAACACGTTTACATAAATGATTATTGAATTAACTTAAACATTACGAACAAAGATAAACATTCATTTATCATTTTCCTCTATGTATTTGACATGATTTGACAGTGCGACCATAAATAAAAATGCTCAATATACTTGTCCCTGTTCGCGCCTCCCAGACCTGGCCGTTTAACCAAGCACTTTACAGCCATCGCTACTTTGGCGCGAATACACTATCACTACATCCCGAGTCCAATAAGTCATAGATAAAAAATGGGGAAGCGCAATATTCTTATGGATTTATGTTTTCAATATGAAATATTAATATGTATTCATTGAAATTTGATAATTTTATCCGAATCGATCACATTTTTCATGATAGAAAAAAAAAATTACAATTCTTAACTACTTTTTTTAAGGAGAATTATCTCTATATATATATATTTGTTGCAATTGCTGTTATAGCAACACAACAAATTTTCTAAAAAATTACCATATTAAAAGATTGCTATTGTAAAAGTGTGGCGTGGACGTAGAAGACTACCAGAATACTCTGTACAGTTAGAGCACCGACCATAAAAAATATTTACTTCATTTACAAACCAAGATAGATAAAATAAAAATCAACCATAAATAAAATAAATATCATTTCTAAATTAATTGCAACTGCACCTCTTTTAATTATGTCATTTCCGCGAATGACCGCTCCGTGCATATCCATTACATATTACGCATCATGCGATGCATAATATGTAATGACTAACAGAAAGCCCAGCCTTTAACTCCGCCTGGCGACAGATTGTAATGCAGTTCGTGCCTTGGCTAAATTGTCGTTTAAACATCGCGTACAAAACATCGTATGATGGCACGCAGTTGAGCGGTATTTGCGTTTCTACGGTAATATAATATGGATTTCTCAATGAGTAAATAAGGGCAGTATCTAAAATGTTGGTACTCTGCGTACTATTCTTAAGCTATTTTAATCTAAAAAAAAAAAAAAAAAACTACAAGATTTCGCTAAAATAATATAAAATCCGACAAGTACTGCGCGCACGCAGGTTCATCCGGGCATTGTTAAAAGTATTTCGTTTTTATTTATTTTATTTTATTTTATTAATATTATTATTATTATGAAAACGTATTGTGATAGACATAATAACTATTTAACATGCGATACTAATAACGAAAATCCACAAAAAATATTTGGATACATAAGTATGTTTATCTTTATTTATTTAATTTTGTTTGCAATAAACTGACAATAAATTAATCATTTTATTAGTTTTAACATTACAGACATTCCAAGTCTAATGTAAACCTACAGTAGTAAATAATGAGTCAGCTCTCTGAATTTATTGTTTCGCTCTTAATAAATCTTGACGTTTCTGTGAACTGAAGAAAATATATGTCACCATGGCAACGAGTATGACGTATTTGTTTTATCGTCACATATGTATATATGTAGTATGAAATTTGGGAGTGGGGGGCGTGCTAAATTATTTATAAAACAATACCGATGACAAGTAATGTGCTAAACTTTGATTGTGGCTGAGATTTGTTTCGATTGTAACGATGATTGGTACCTGATTATTCGTTAATCCGGCGAGCAATCAGTAGACTATTGTTAAATGTCAATTACTAAGTAGCTAACATACCATCACGTCGTTTCTCCGCGGGGGTAGGCAGTCAAGATAGAGCTTCTGTCCTCGCCTCATCCACATTTATACATCTTCTCATGCAAGTTCGCCGATTGTTGAGGCTGTTAATAGGACCATCCTCCAGTATCTGGTATACCTGGTCGTGTCAAGTCTTCCGCAGACGTTCTCTACTTCTGGTGCCATCAACACTTGCGTCGTACAACTTTCTTGCCATTTTCTCCTCATTCATCCGTTCCATATGACCAAACCATCTGAGTGATCCTTACTCTGCCACATATACTCCTAAGTGATCTCATTTCCATACATCAATGTCGGTACCAGGACTCCATTATGTACCGTTAGTCTTGCCTCGGTTGATAAGTTCCCGTTAGATATAATTACATTCAAAGCGCCGTTCACTTTATTCCCTGCAGAGTCACCCATGCTTTCGATATCTTTCTCAGCCTCTCCGTTTCTATCAAACATACTTCCCGAATATACAAATTGTGTTATAATCGAATATTAATCCCACAATAACGGTTTAGCTCGCCACTGCGGCACCCAGTTTCGTTGACCGACATCGTTGCCCCGGCGGCCGGCGATTGTGTCATAGCAACGTGCTCGCCGATCTGAGCGAAAGTTTTTTTTTTTTTAGTACAAAACCTGTCGCGGCCCGCTGTGATATAACATGCCCCACTTGGCACCGTGACTTTGACCTTATTGCTCTCGCATTTTTCTCGCCCTGACGCTTTTATCTAAACAAGCGGTATTGGGGCACATTACCGATTTACGCACTCTAATATTAGCTCAAAATACACATTTGTAAACAAAATACATATTTTTAATGAAAATACATTTTTAATACTAATTAAAGTAATCAATTATAAAGATGTACAGGAAAATCTATTTACCCGCGATTAAATTTATTATAATTGATTTAATTCTGGCGTCTTGTAGCGTGTACTAAAAGTATTTGAGATTCAATCCAATATAAGTTGTTTTTAAAAATGGAATAATGGAATGTATCAATTATACATATCTACAGAATATAAGTTCAAAATTTGTCGTGAACGTAATTAGTTGATGTGGCGAAATGGTAACGCGTTTCTTCGAATAATTTTTTAGATAAAAAGATTTTTTTCTGTATATTATTTCTAATTGATTTATATTAAGATATTGTTTATTTTTAAAACAAATAAAATGTATTAATTAGAAAGGTATACATATAAAATCAATTTATCGAAAAATATTGTTACTGCCGGGATTCGAACCTGGATCTCTTCCTATCCGGGGAAATGCATTAACATAAAATGTATATCTTTTTAATTACTACATTTAATTTGTATTAAAAATATCACAGACCTGTGTTCTGAAAAATATCAACTTCAAATAAGAATATGTTCTCAAAAAATTATATAATATTATAAAATGATATAAAATCTCAAATTTGTCTTAAACTTAAATAGTTAACGTTGCGCATTTCCCCGGCAAGGATAAGTTCCGGATTCGTATCCAGGTGGTAACCAAATATTTTTACAATATATAGATTCATCTCACATATCTTTTTGTTTAAATGTATGATTTTTCAATTAGGACGTATTTATACTGAAAAATAAATACGTAGTCAAAAAAATCTATTATATATCATCATTGAATCATTTTAAATTTACATATTAAAATTTTTGAGAACTTGTTTTAGGGGTCACGAATTAATGATGCAATGCGAACGAGAGTATTTTGTATAAAAAAAAAACATTATTTTTTTTAGTGCCTCTTGACATTCATTATATCTTTTCTTAAGTTTTTTCGCGTCGAACTGCCGCTAATACCGGCCATACATCTGACATTAATTTCGTAACGGTGACGAAATTAATGTTGATCGACCTTAAAGAAAAACTAATTGATTCATCATATACATCTCTCGAAATAGCTCACTATTTAGCAAGGTCACACGTGTACATATCAAACTATTCCCACAGTAGGGTTCTTTATTTTATGTATTTTTCTTGTTCACACTTTCTTACTCATGTCAACTGTAAAATTTGATTATGTAAATTGAAATTTAATATAAAATAAAATAATTTATAAGAAATTGAAAAATAAGTGTGATTTAATTTACGGGAATAATGCTCTATATTCGTTGAATTTTTTCATTATTTAAACATTAAAACATTTAAATTAATACATATATTAGTGCTAGTGTTTAAAACACTATTTAATAACCAACGTCTTGAAACGTTAAGTAAAATGATATTTTTATAAACTTAATTTTAAAATGTTGTAGGTAGAAAATTATTTATTTACATTATATTTGTATCATCAAATATTATTGACAATAAAAATTAGAAAATTTTTCTTCGGAAAATAATGCTCAGGTATTCAAGTAATTCGCACATTTCAAAGGATATTGACACTTTACTCCAATGTAATGTATCAGTTTCCATTCAAATTTCCCTATACGTAACGCATAGAAAGACAGGGGTATTATATATAAGATAAGATAATTTTTTTTTTTAAGGAGAACACATTATTGTGAAGTTACAGTTTTTTCAGAACAGCTCTGTGATATTTTTAAAACAAATTAAATGTATCAATTAGAAAGATATATAGATAAAATCAATTTATCAAAAAAATATTTTATTGCCGCCGGGACTTTTCCTATCCGGGGAAATGTGTTAACCATTATACCATGTCAACATAGTAAGTTAACGACAAATTTTCGATTTCGATGTTGCATTTTCAAATTGATACATTTTTTTAAAAAGCAATCTACTTCATATTACGGATAATCTAAAATACATTTAAGTAAAACCCGATCGGAGACGCCAGAATTAAATTAATTAATACATTTTATTAAATTTTGGAAACATTAATATATCTTATATATTTTTATGGAGTACACTTATTGTGAAGTAACTGGTTCGAATCCCGGCGGCAACAACATATTATTTCGATAAATTGATTTTATCTGTGTATATTTCCAATTGATACATTAGTTTTTATTAAAAATAAGATTATTAATTTCAAATATCGTTGAAATGTTTTTAAACTGAACTAGTTTTAACATTGCGTTAGGTGCCTATATGCTACTTAGTTTATTCTTCAATATTAGCAAAATTACTTTGTGGCCTCATTTTATATAAATAATTAGAAATGATGCCCAAATAACCAAATCCTCTTTGCAAATAGTCACCTTTTTTTATATTTGTTTTCATATTAGTTCTTATCTATGTTTGTATTTTTAATTTCAGTATACATTGTTTCCTGAAGAAAATACCATAGGTATCGAAACATGTTGAATAATCAATAAATAGTATTTTGTCTAATTATTTATATTTAGTTTATATTTGTTTATAGGTAGTTAATCACATTAATCTTTTTCAATGGTAATTTAAAGATTATGCTTAGTTTTGCCGTTACAAATATTAACTTATATCGTTCATTTTATATTGTATTGTAGTTTAAACTAAAGTGCGAGCGTGTTCGAATAAAATTGTTTAATTTTCAAAATTCATCGTAAATTAATTTTCAGAATACAGAGTATTTGCGATCGATCGAAAGAGGCGCGCGACGAGGCTTTTCTGTTTAGTTCAGTGGAGTTTCAAATTAGTTACCGGCGTTCGCACACACGTAATGGAAATGTTACAGTGATTGCGTTCAAATATTGATGAACCGAATCCGACATAACTTCCTGTAGAAAAGTTGTCATTTAAATCGATAAAACTAACATTTGATTAACAATCGATATGACAGTGGGCATGAAGAAAATACATGGTATTCTTCGTGGTACTACCGGTAAACTGCCGGTTTGCCAGTATAGTGAAAAAACTCTACAGTTCGATAAATAAGAACGTGTGTATAATCATGCTGATAATATTACAGGATTAGTATATATAAAAATTTGATTGCAATTAGGATAGCATATTTACCGTACATATATTAGACAACCCAGACGTTAACGGTCGAAAAATCACTCAATACCAATGAACAAAGAAAAACTGCATTTGTGAAATATAAAGATTGTTTAATAATAAGTTAATTAAATGAATGAAATAAGAAAAAGATTCTCATTGAGTTGATATATATGCTGTTTCAAGGAAAAATAAAATTATCAAATTTGGTCCATAGGTGGTGTGGTGGTACTCGAAGCGAGAATTTAGAATTGGTGTACCAATATTTATTGCCTTTTTTATTTCATTTTTATTATTTTTATTTCATTATATCATTTTCTAAATTGTCCCCTGTGGTATTATCAAAAAAATTGTCTTTTTCAATAATATGGTTGGAAAATTCTGAGAAACCATTACTGTTTAAACATTTAAGATGTTCTTTGACACGAATATTGACATTACGAGCAGTTTTGCCTACATAGCATGAGGGATAATTATTGAAAGTTAATTTATATATACCCGAGTGGTTTAATTTGTTATTTTTATCTTTTGAGTTTATTAAAAATTTTCCTAAATTCTTGTTTGTGTAAAACGCTGGCCTGATATTAGAAGGACTTTTTTTTGTATATTTTTATCGAGCTACCGCTGATTGAAAATGTCGATAAAATTGTAATTCCTGTTTTTTAAAATAGGGCTCTGGAGGTTAGTTTCGCCGGTTAAAACTACCGCCTCGGTCCGCCGGTCGCGAGTGAAGTACGTCGCTGTTTGTGTACGCGAGGAAACTCTGCATCATTTGTTATATTACGTGGAAAAACATTCGGTAACACACCGTGTCATATTATATGTTTGTCGTGCTTTTTCCTACGGATCGGGTATTGCACAACTGAAGTCACTTCAAATCGTTTTGTGAACGTTTTCTAATGGTCTTAAAAAGCGAACATAATATAAATAAGATAATTCGTTTATTTAAATTATTAAGACCACAATGATACTTACTTACCATCACGCCGTTTCCCTGCGGGGGTAGGCAGATAGGATAGAGCGCCACACTCCTCTGTCCTGACACAATTCTCGCCTCATCCACATTCATACATCTTCTCATACAAGCTCGCCGATTGTTGAGACTTCTAACAGAATCATCCTCCATTATCTGGTTTACCTGGTCGTGCCAAATCTTACGCGGACGTATTCTATTTCGGATGCCATCAACACTTGCGTCATATATCTTTCTTACCATTCACTCCTCATTCATCTGTTCCATATGAAAACCACCTAAGTGATTATTTTTTAATCTTACTCACTATACTAACATCAGCTTTACATTCTTTCCTTATTTCTTCATTCTTTACTCTGTCGTAAATGGATCTGCCACATATACGCCTTAATTATCTCATTTCCACTGCATTCAGTTTACTTTCATTCCTCTTCTGCCAGATCCAGGCCTCACTTCCATACATCAGTGTCGGTACCAGGACTCTATTGTGTACCGCTAGTCTTGCCTCGGTTGACAAATTCCCATTAGATATAATTCCATTCAAAGCGCCGTTCACTTTATTCCCTGCAGTCACCCTCCTTTTAATATCATTCTTGGCCTTTCCGTTTCTATCTACGCTTCTATACTTCCCAAATACGCAAACTCATCTACTTATTCCAAACATTCATTATCTACAAGTATTTAGCACGGTGTCTTGCTTTCTTCCTTCTCGAATACCATCACTTCGACTCGTTAACATTCATCATGAGGTCGCTTTCCTTGCATACATCGTAGTTCTTGTTCATTATTCGACATTAGTACTGCATCATCGGCGTACAATAAACAGCATACAATCAAATCGGCCATTTTTGCTCCTACTTGACCACAATTATACTTAAACATAATTATGGCAAAAGTAATCAATAATACAAAGATAATAATTACACCCTTTATTATTTTTTGATGATCGTTAAAATATGAAATGTATCAAAACAGATTAATGAAATAAAATTGGTTAACGTTGTTTTTGTTTGTTTATTATATTATTACTAGCGGAAAGTGATTGGCTTTTACCGGTGCTGTTCGACCATGTGGTGTGTTTTTAGAATTGATAAAATTGTTATGAAACCATTCTATGTTGGGGCCCTCTTATGTAAGGTTCCATGAAAAAATTGTTATAAAATAAACAAATTATACCAAAAATATAAATTAATACAGATAAAATTATATTTATTCAATTTGAAATTTGTTTAGCACTGTGTGACATATAACGAATTACATCTACGATGTACGCTCGCTGTATTCACTACGTTAAGCTTTCAATGAGCACTAAACTTGATCAGGGGACTTGAGTAGTCATCATAAATTTTTATTAACCTCACTTTCACCTCCGTTATTATCCAATAGTTTAACCTCATATACTGGAATATTTTATATTTCCCGTATATGTATCATGATTCGCATTGGTTTGTCGTAAAATAAATCATTATAAATCGTAACCTAAAATAAATCATAATCTTAAATACAAAAAAATTTTTAAAGGAAATCGCAGCCATGCCATATTTATAATCTTAGTTATTTGCTGAGTAATCTTCGATTAGTGCAGAAAATTTTCAATTTTATTTACGATCGTATTAATATGAATTTCCGTTTAAAATAATAATATGGGAGCTTTTATTCGGTTCTGAATGTTAAAATATCAGCGCAATCTGACTGGATAAGGGCAAACGTTGGTCGTTTACGTAATGAAACAGTAGTATATTGAATTAACAAACAAGTGTTGTTCAATTTGCGAGGTTTATCTAATTTTCTTATGACGTCAGTAGGTGGGTTGTACCGAGTCTGTAACTGTAGCGATGTATTGCACTAACCGCTGAGAGTAGATGAATCTCGATAACCATTCAGAAATCGCGTGGGTACATTTTGTATTATATATCTCTGTGCCAGTTATGGAGATTTGCTAATCGATAACTAATTATTCACGCACGACATTTCACATTATTTATGTATTCTTTTTTTAAATGTGTCTTTAAGTAAAATAACAAATCATAAATATATATATATATTAGAAAAATTTCACATACCTTTAACGTAAGTTTCAAGAAGCACGTCCACTTAAAAACGCACATATAAAAATAAAGATTCACTTTAAGATTTTTATAAACAATTATATATTTATTACATTACATATAACAACTAACTTGTTATTGCTTTCTGACTGCACAATAATACATTTTAATTTGAACCAATATGCTACAAAAATGTAACGTGTATTTTTGAGAAGTTTGTTCTGCGAAAGAAGAAATGAATGTTTGTTACTTAAATGCAGGGGTATAAAATCGAATCAAAATGATGTAATAGATGACTGTTAAAACTAATACTCGTACAGAATATATTCGTAAATTTCATAATTTTCGGGGTTCAGAATTTCTATCTTCTTTTTATGTTGCTTTATTCTTTAGTCGTGAAATAATTTACTACGTGAATTCACGAAAAATAAACATATTAAAAGTGGATATTTTTTCGCAAAAATCTTGTTTTAAGCATTTTCTTATCGAGTGAAGATTAACCGAAAAAGGACTCAAAGAATTCCTTACTACTGTCACCGGAGAGAATGTTTGATTCGGTACGCGCGCGCACCGCCGATGCGGACTACGTTTTGATATCTTGCCGAGCTCGCGAAGGAGCTACAGCCCTCATGCCCCACCACTGAGCTTCTGCCCCTCGTGAGAAATGGCGTATTGACTCGCAGATGTGCCATACTTTTACAGATGACCATTTGTCAATATGTAATTACATAAAATTAACGCTAATTATTGTTAAACATTTCCAAATTATTTCCGTGGCGACAACGACTGGTGCTTTGCGTATATATTTTTATATTGTAAGCCTTCGCAACCGGGCGGCAGGCAATATTTCCCTTTCTAAATAACTGCATCCAAGAAATGGCAAGAAAAAAAATGTGCACGGGCCCGCCTGTATGTGATGTAATGAATCCGAGCAAACACAGTACTTAAAAAGTCGATAATTAATAAAGAAAGTTGTTTGGGTCACCGTGCACTCTGCTATTGCTGAATTTAATTTTGTTATTGTTAATTTACAGTAGTATTAACTGACTTATTATGTAAATATACTGGGTGGTAGTAAAAAATGTTACGGTTATGAAATAATTTTATTTTTACTATTTTTTACAACATGTATATTGTTTAAAATCGCCATTCCAGAAGAACAAAACGGAATTGTCAGAGTTGCTGTTTTACAGGAAAGGCAAAAAACTAATTGACGTTTTTTGATTGATTGATTGACTATAGAATCCGGAATCGAGCAAATAATTATAATAAGTATTCGTTATAAAGTAAAAGAATTTTTTCGGTCGAACAATCGGGGATTTCTGAGAACATTGAGGCTAACTACATTTTTTCAAATTTTGTAGTTACGTCATTGTTTCTGGAACGGTAGAACTCGAAAATATTCATTGATTTCTCCATTACTTTCACGTTTTTCCATACATACGATATGACAATCCCTCGCTTGGTCGATGCTTTTCCAGTACTACTTGTTTATTTTCAACTGAAATTTGGTAAATATTGATTTATGTACGAAATATAGACGAAAACGTGTTTTAAAAGTCTAAACAGTTTTTAACTATCTCAGGGGAGTCATGCAATAAAATAGTTTTTCCTTTTAATTGTCTTTAAAAATTAGAAAAATTTTACTTAAAATTAATTAGTACGTTAATTTCCATCCACACACCTCGCATCAGCAGCCGTGGTGGAGTGAAATAAGGCGTCTGACTGGAAATCAGATTTCAAACCTAACGAAGGTTTTTTTTAAACTTTTTAAAACCTGAATTATTAACAATACTTTATTTTCACGTAATTATTTTTATATTTAATTTACATAATGGTATATTATCTTACACTACCTCAGTAACAGTGGTGTATACTCATTCAAAGCGCTTTACTTATTTATCCAAGTGTTTATCAAGTACTGCCGATAAAAGCCTAGCGGCGTTTGCATTTTGAGTTGACTGTACATTTAATAATAAGTACCATAAAATGTTAACAAATTAAAAATGTTGTGTTTTTAAATTAAATAATTTATTATTTTTCGTTTCAATTTTTGCTCCCTTTTTTTCAAGTATGCTTAAAAGTTGAATATCTTGTCTGGTACATAAGCAGGTTTTAATTGTAAATATTTTTTATTATTAATATCAATAAATCTATCGCGATGTTTCGTCATATATAAGTCACTCGTAAATACATTATTTACTTTATAAATACAGAATTTTCAGGATAATTCATTCAGGCCGTGTTTGCAGGAAGGCTATCCGTAGGCACAGAAATACATTCCGTACGATAATAACGTTAATTTAAAAAACATATTGACATAACCTAATATTGGTATTCTATGTTGTCATTGAGACATAATTCTTTGTAAGAATTTAATTTAAAATGTAAACAGTGGTTGTGTGAAATCAATCTTCAGACAAACCTTTACAAGGTCGATATATCGCACACCTAAATCCAAACTAAGCCAACTCAAAAAGTCATTTTTCAGTAGACAAAAAAATAAAAACATTTTTCTCCATTTTTTGTTACTAAATTAATGAAACTAAATAACATTTTAGGTCATAAATGTATCCTAAAATGGCATTATTCAAGAACTGGAGCGAAGTTAGTTGCGTATATGACAGAGTATCCGAATACAGTAATAACTAAATATTCTTGGTTTTTTGAGTTGTCTTAGATTCGATCTAGGTGTGCGATATGTTTAGCAACATCTACAACTTGAGAATTGTGTTTTAATATATCTTTTGTTAGATTTCCACTCTATGATTAAATTATGATTTAAAAAAGGGACTTTTACAATTGTTATTAATTTGAAATAAATATCTAGTCCTAATTTATTATTTTATGTTGTTTTTCGTAGCATTTCTTCAATATAGAAAAATGATAATAAAAGTATTTCTTTAATGAAATAAATAAAATCCAACGTGATTGTGAACAAAATTATTTATAAATTGTCCTAGTGAGACAAAATAAAAGTTGTTACTTTGATATATAATTACTATTGTATTTACAAAAGTAGTGGAATTGTTTTTGATTTGTCATTTGTCATAAAATAAGAACAGTAATTAAGTTACGTAAAATTAATTACATCGAATCAAATACCGACAAGGCAGGGAAAGATATCGAAAGGAGGGTGACTGCAGGGAATAAAGTGAACGGCGCTTTCAATGGAATTATAGCTAATGGGAATTTGTCAACTGAGGCAAGACCAGCGGTTCACAATGGAGTTCCGGTACCGACACTGATGTATGGAAGTGAGGCCTGGAGCTGGCAAAAGAAGAACGAAAGTAGATTGAATGCAGTGGAAATGAGATCACTTAGGCGTATATGTGGCAGATCCATTTATGACAGAGTAAAGAATGATGAAATAAGGAAATAATGTAAAGCTAATCTTAGTTCAGTGAAATATATTAAGAAAGGATTATTTAGGTAGTTTGGTCGTATGGAACGTATGAATGTGGAGAGAATGGTAAGAAAGAGATGTGACGTAAGTGTTGGTGGCACCAGAAGTAGAGGACGTCCGCGGAAGACTCGGCACGATCAGGTAAACCAGAGGATGGTCCTGTTAGAAGTCTCGATAATCGTCGAGCTTGTATGTGGATGAGGCGAGACGGAAGAGTGTGGCGCCGTATCTTCTCTGGCTACCCCCATGGAGAAACGGCGTGATGGTAATAGGTATTCAATTATGGTGGATCATTTTGTAAATTTCTAACTTTTGGAATTAAGAGAGTTTAACTAATCTATATAAATATGTACAATATATATGGTAATTTTCGAAAAGGTTACCTTTTTATGACACCATTATTATTTAAATAGTTAGTAACAAAGCAATTATTATTGGAGTCCTGACCTTTCCTAATGTAGCTTTAACCGAATGGTACTTGTAAAGGTTGCGGTGAAGAGCTCCATATTCGTACATACTAGTTTTCTTACATTAAGTGTGTACCTACTTGAGCGATGTACCCATTATGTAATGAACGCTAATAAATTGTACATGTGTATTTCCTATTTATTACGCCTTGCATGTATTGTGACTTTCTTTTAACACGACAATCGTGAGCCAAATTCTAAATGAACATGCTCACATACACACACACACATGTTCGCACAGATCACGTGCATATTGAATTAGTCCTAAATGTATCAGATGATATATGCAGTTACAAACATTTTCTAGTTCTATTTGTTGTTACATATTTTTTCCTTTTTTTTTTTTATAATTTCACAGTGTAGATCGCATATTTTTGTTATTTCTAATTTTGATACTGTTAATTCATGGTGGAATTCCATTTTGATGATTTATTAAAACAGTACCTATAATAAGTAATATTACGTAACATATAAGGTAAAATTCCAACATTAGTCAACTTAGCACCGACTTTGTAATTATGTAGACTAACTCAAAAACACCCCTGTATTGAATTGTACAAATATCCTAGCTTAAGACGAAAATGTACCAGTCTGAAGATGGCCGTGACTGGCTGAAACCGGTGATGGTCATTAAATAATAAGTAGTGAAAAAAAAGTTTTAAAATGCTTTAATAAATCATCACATATTTTTGTGTTCTACACTGTGAAAATGTAAAACAATAGACAACCTCACAATTTTTCTTGTAATAAACAATATGATTCATTTGATTGTTGTTAGTTTTTATTTACATTAATAATCTGTTATGTTTTCACTTTATCTGAATCATATATGAATATAGCTGAATCATTTTGTATTGTTGACTTTGTGGTTAGATATAATTTAAAATTGTATTTATATTTAACTTTGTTTAAACCATTGAATTGTTTTCACGGCAACCGGTTTCAATACTAATGTATCTTTGTCAGGACTGGCGTACAACTGAACTATTTCATAAAATTTAAACGACATCCATTGCGGGGTGTAGGCGGAGTCTTGATAAGAGTTAATAAGGATGCGATTAGTATCGAAACCGGTTGATTTAAAAACAAACGACACAATGGTTTTAACAAAGTTAAATATAATTTTGAATAATTTCCTCGCTTCTTATCGTATTTATTATAGATTTTATCTATGGTAGTCTCGATCTAGAGGTAATTATGTCTCTGAACCTATGTTCTCGACACCTGTATTCACCTAAAATTTATTACCGAACTATTGTCCGTACTGTAGGCTTGGAATGGTGCTTACAATGAGTACTTGACGTCAATATTAACGTGAATGGCCATTACGAACTTAGCATTGGGCACACACCGCAATAATAAGTTACGGCATACAATATTGCTACAAGCTAAACCGAAATTCGAGTGATCGTCGTCATTGATTATTTTTCAGTAGTTCAATTTGCAATATTTGCAATATTGCTCGTAACCGCTTATTTATTATTATTAATTTATTTCCTTCCAGCTGTTCTGATTGGCTTATATTTTGTATTTCTGTAATCGATTAACGAAATCGCACGCCACGTTGACCGGACAAAAATTGTACAAAATTTATTCGTACTAATTTTAGCACACTGACTTTACACCGCGTCGGTTGCGTCGAAAGAGATTTGTACAAACATAAATGTCATAGAATACATGTGTAGCTATTTTGTTTATAAAGGCAAAATAGAAAAATTGCATATATATATATATTAATATAATAATAATTGACGTTTCAAAAACAATATTTACAAGCCTCCTACCACATTTGCTCCACAATTTTGTTTTCATCTTACTGTGATTGTTTTGGACCATAATAATTTTGTATTGCGTAAATTAAGTTATGAACTTAATGCTATAATTAAGTTCATAACAGCTTCTAATAGTTTTACATATCGTGATTGCATTACACGCAGACGTCGATCGATGAGAAGAATATGACGGGGATATATATATATATATATAGTGGCCCGCATTATTATATTATATTGACTGATTGAACTTTTGCATTTTCAGAGTATTTCAGAAATGGAAGGAGGTCGGTCAACACGCATATAATTACTAAAATGCTTGATTTGTTTTGTTGCATTTGTTTTACAGTCGTATTGCAATATGCTGTATAATTATCAGATGTAGTAAATCCAATCCCAAGTTTAATTAATGTTAGTAATTTGAACATAAAATAATCCAGTTGAATCACAAAAAATCTGTCTTTTTCTGATGAAATTTTCGAGGCTTTCATGTTGTGCTTGTTTCGAAACATAGTACAAATTACACATTCTCTTATTTCGATTCTTTCTGAAGAAATTTACAACGTCCGAAAATGTTCTCGCGAATTTGAATAGAGTTCCAAGCAGTTAGTAATGTGAATTAAGAAATTAGGGCGTGTGAATTTCTTGGGACATTTGATGCATTAAGCATCTTTAGTACTTCACTCGCGATTTCTGGTAATCGATTTTACAGTCTCGCCACATCACGTGCGGTCCGATGCACCGATGGATTCAGGGGGCGATTAATTTTTTTTAATATGTATTGTAAAAAACTCACCCTTATTGATTTTACTTCCCAGAATCATTCGGGGGGAATCATGGGGAATCATCAGAATCATTCGGGAGAAGTAAACGTTTTTGGTGCATTTGCGGTTTTAACTGCCTGCTGCCATAATATTAATATTTGATAAATACAAATTTGTTTAAAATTAGGGCGGCGAGGGAGATTCCCCCCCAACCCCATCGCTGGATCTGTCCGTGGCCCGATGTACAGTTACCTCGATTTTAATAATAAATGTGTCCGATTAGATATTTTTATAAGTACCAAGAATTCTCATTTTATCGAATCTTATTTTCTCAGACAGATCTCAGTCTTAGCCGTCAATTTTATAATATTCCATATATCGAGTTTTTTTTGTAATCTCAATTTGTCGATTCTTTTTTCAACATAATTATAGCGAAGTTCTATAAAAGCGAGGTATAAGTATACTATCTTCTTACGAAGTTCAATTGACGTAACAATTTTTGTGAAAAAGTAATTTAGTGTTAAAATTTAATATTAATAATATGTAAAATATAAGGTAAAAATATAAATCAGTATATTAAATCCTAACACAAAAATGCAACATATAAATACACAGTTTGATACTACTGTATATTTGAACAATAGCAAGTACTTCCCAAAATCATTTTGTTTGATGATTTCAAAACGGTTTTGGTGGCGTCTGGTACCGGTAAATGTGAAAAACATTCACACGTCATTTTCACATTTACCGGTAATCCCGGTACCGGTAAATGTGAAAATAAAAGCCAGGGTAAAAGTGAAAGTATATTAAAAATTATACGAAATTTTCTAACCCAGTTTTCGTCACAAATTTTGCTCGCTTAATATTCTAAAAAAATACGAATGTAATACTGATATAGTTCTTTTGACCAGTCAGACCATGAGTCATGTGCGGCATGTTGTGATTGACATGATTTGTATATATATACATATACAAATCATGACAATCACAATATATATATATATATATAGTATTATATATATATATGTATATGTATATATATATATTACATTCGTATTTTTTTAGAATATTAAGGGAGTAAAATTTGTGGCGTAAAATTAAAAAAAAAAAAATATATATATATATATATATATATATATATATATATATATATATATATATATATATATATATATATATATATAATACATTTGATCATAATTAATCCTACCCAAATTTATCGTGTCGCATATTTACACAAATTAAGATGAAAGTTACAATTTAAAATTAAAAAGGAGTCCATGTACCTATTTTGGATATCAAATTACCTCACCCGAAAGTTTTACTTAAAACAAAGGCTAGATTGCGCAAGTTTGTAAAAGGTTAGAATTCTTTTTTTTTTATTAGAATTTTTGATACCCACCCGCCTTCGTGATATAAATATATGAAAGAATTTTTTTCGTGATAACCTGTTTGTTTGTTGAAATAAATAATTAGCATTCTTGTTTAGGAGATGTCCCAACTTATAGAGATATAATAGGTAATAATAATTCAAAATAAAAATGATAAAGAAATTTTGTTTTTATTTTTTTCGAAAAATCTAAACATATTAAAATTGAGAATTAGATGTCCTCGATGGCGGGTTAAAATTTTGAAATAATTTTGTGAGGTCGCATGCGGAATAATTGAATGAATATGGTTATTTTATTTATTATTTCCTTGTGTTACTTTATCGCTCTTGACTTTGAATTGACATTTAAATTATGTGTGTCAATATGAAAATATTTAATCCTTTTAATACAACAGTATAAGTATTCACTATCAAAATAAATATCATAAATATATTTGTTTTTTCTTTCTTTATAATTTTCTAATAAAATTTTTCCATCGGTCGCCTTAATGTTTTTTTTTAAGCTTTCGATCTATTTTTATTCGTAACATAGAATTTTTACGATTTGTTCTATAATAATAATAATAATTGTACTACTTAATTTACTAAATTTTTCAATGACATATATCTATTTTTTAATTTATGCATTATTGTATTTTGTATCGAAGAAAAGAAACACGTATATATTCATGATTGTAACAATTAAAAGAAAGCCGAACTAATAATCTACATCTTATATATATTAAGTTAACCCGATACAGATCACGTAAATCAATCTGATACGCGGCCAGCCATCAACCACCCAAACACATTCATTTCACGCACTGTCCTTTCATTCTATTACTTTGTCATCCATATTTTATTAATCACTCCTTGGATAAAGCATTCCGATTTTTAAATATCCTCTCATTTTCGTATAAATGATTGTGTTTAACAAAATATCTCCCCCTTCCATTTTCTAGTATCAAAATTATTACAAATTACCTTACAAATTATCGGCGAACTAATATTTTCTATTTTGAACGTCTCGTATGTGCGTGTATACTTCTTCAATGACTTATGATAATACCTTGACACTAATATTTATGTAGCTCATACTTAATTATACAGTTTTTATGTACTCAATGAAGATATTTTTGAAGTGTTTTTTTACACACCTTGAACCTGCGATAATCTTATCGAGGTGGACCAATCATAACGCAAATAGCGATTAACTAAACCATTATTTTAACTGTGATTGCGAGATTTGTGTTTGATTGTAACGATGATTCGTAACTGATTATTCTTAATTAGGCGAGTAATCACTACGCCTCCGAGAATCAAATCTCAGTTAACAATCATCTTTACAATTAACAATCACAAAAACATTTCGGCTCTTCACTAACAGCGACTCAAGCTCATAACGTGGTTGAGCCAGAAAATTTTATGCGTACATTAGTAGTTTAATGTTTTTTTTTTTTTTAATTAGGTAATAACGATTCAAAAAAATTAAACAATCTAAATCTGTTCTCTGTGCACAACTTTGTGCAGTTGTAGGAATAAATTGAAAACATTTTTATTTTTATTTATTAATTTTAAAAAATTATCTTTCTTCAAACTTACCGATATTTTTTTGAAGTAAACCGCTGTGTCGTACTTACCTACTTTCGCTGGTGTACATATGATATATTAAGCTACGTTTTTATTTTTTCTTTACAGTCTTTTGCAACTGACCTGGTTTTATGTTCCGCCGGGAGCTTTGTTGTAATTCTGTACAATATTTTTTTTTTTGATCGAGATCTTGCAAAAAATTTCCTGTTCAATGTCATAATTGTGAAGCAGAAATTATTCTATGTGTGTTTACAGCAAAAATTTGATATTTATGTGATAATAGCAAAACCTCGGCTGCGCAGTCACGGCCAGTATTTCCGTGTAGATTCCATTTGTCTGGTTACGGCCGCTGTGCGACCTCGGTCGGGTGTTTCGTAAAACTTATTTTTCAATGTTGAAATACCCAATCAGACATATTTTATTTTCTGTGTACAGTTTTATAGGCTAATCTGCCGTGTATATCTGACCTTTCTGACCGACGTTTCGGATCCCATTTCAGGGTCCATCATCAGGGCTGATGTGAACTTAAGAACTTTTGATGAAGACCTAAGAACATTTTTAGACATATTTTACTTTTTTCTTTATTTCGCAAGCCACGAGTTGTTAATAGAATAATTGTTATACATTTTATTTGAAATATTTTATATAGGTATATTGTTTTGTCTCGTATTACTTTGCTTTAATAATTGTTTATTTCGTACCTAGATTTATTAATTTCTATTTTATAAAAGTCTCTTCGTTCTGTGTCCTAAATGACATTAGGACACTAGCAAGTTAGTCCTATTTTCATAGTACAAGCATTTAGCTTAGTTTGTAAATAGTAACAATATTGATGTGACACGTATTCCGAGTACGCATCTCTATTTTAAAAATAAAAAAAGTCTGCCATGTCTGCATGTAACAACAAAATGTAGGATTGAATAACAAAACGATCTCAAATTCGCTGACTAAATCTTATGCCTGATAAACTTACTCGTATTGACTTGCATGCTTTTGTAATTTCAACTCAATAAAAAGGAAAAGTAATATTCACTACGCTTGTATGTGTATAATAGCAGTGAATGATGAAATTTTAAATAATGAGATTGGGTCATGTGATGTAATCGCAAGAAGATTAATCTTGAATACCTTTTTGTTGTTTGGTGGCATAAATATTTTAAATACGAAAAAATAAGGTCAATTTTCGTGGTTAATTATTTTTAAACTTGGATTAATTGTGGTACCCATTAATTCTAATCTTTGCCTTTGGTTTGAAGCTTTGTCACTTAGTTTCTATCCCGACCGCTGTTGATCTCGGTAATCGTAACTTCGATCCAATATTTACCGACTGCAAATTTCTTCGGTGACTTCTTCCGGCTTTTCCTTCTAAGACTTCCAGTTTTTCAGAAAGCTAGCTTCGGAATCCTTACTTTAACCACAGTGAATTAGACTCTACACTCTACACCGCCAAAGAAATAATATACATATTATACTTCTGTTTATATTTAAAAAGCTTTTTGGGTATTTTGTGTTACAGACAAAATAAATAACAAGACGGGCGTAGTTCCCACGGTTCATTGAATGCAGTTTCCGCTTGGATACAATATTAACCAATGGTATCCTGATGGAAATATATTATGTTTTTGCCGTTTGCGTTAAGTGAATCTCGAAGATCAACTTATGCATTGCATGTTCATTTATGTGTATATTTATACACATGCGTTTAGAGGTCCGCCACTGGCTTTCTTTTGCAAATTAAATATTTAAAGCAGAAAAATATATAATAAAATAAATTTAAAAAACTCATCAAACTGCTGATATACAAAACAATAATAGTCACTTATGGTTGTGAAACGTGGTACCTAAGCTAAATCGAAGAAAACAAATTAACAGTCTTTGAGCGTAAAATATTAAGATAAATCTATGGACCCTATACTAGAAAATGTAACTTACAGAATAAAACTGAATCGTGAGCTCGAAAATTTCAACGAGCAAGAAACAATTGTAAGATTCTGTAGGTCCCAAAGACTGCGACGGGCTGGCCATGTCGAAAGGATGTCAGATAACAGGACACCGAAGATCATGACCAAGTGGATACCCCAGTGGAAGCGACCTAGAGGTGGGCTGAGTGTGAAAGAGGACTGGAGCAGGATGGGAGGGTCTGAGAACTTGTCAAGAATGGCCAGGGATAGGAGTCGACGGAGAGCACTCGTGGAGGAGGCCAAATCCTACCTTGGAGAGGAGCTGTGGAAGAACTTTTTTTTTTTAAGTTTAAAAGTTTTTAAAAACTTGTCGCTTTTGGATTGGTCATGAAATAAAAATGTTGTATTACGATTAACTTTGGCTGAATCGCCTTTCTAAAATTTTCTCAGATTGGAATTGGCTCGGAGATACTCGGCAGTGAGTATTGAACGGCGCACTTTGATATAATAATTCCTCCTACCTTTAGCATAATTCCCAAAAAGTGATCCTGCAGATTACTACCCCCAACTTAGGGCATCCCTTATCTCCGGCTCCTCGTCAGGCGCCGGCGCGCACGCGTGCGGCTATTTGTAGCGCCGGAGTCGATACAATACACGTGCGATAGCGCCGAAACGGAAACGACTCAAAGGACGTTTACGTATGAATCGTCCTTTCAGTTCATCCGGACATGCTGTTTGAGAAATCGGCGATCTTCTCCCGGTAAACAGCTTTTTGTTTACTGCGAACCCATTTGATGAGTTATACGAGTATTATTATGATGATGAGATTTTTTATCTTTTTTTGAACTTATTAAACCAAATATGATGTACATATACTTATGTTATTTTAATGTTAACCTCTTATTAGAGAAACCTTGTGGCGAGAATAATATTTAACACATTTTTACTTGTTTATTTCAATACATTTTTTACATTTAATTAGGTTTTAGTTTTACTATGCTTGTCTCGCTAGAAAACTTTGTGTTGGATCGGGCAAATTTGATGCAAGTACGTAAAATACAAATATTTAAATAAAAACTGATGATTCGTCGACTACGTTATACTACAAATATACATTTCATACTTGGAATCATTAAATACCTTGATATATATGTTACCTGGCAAACGAAATTTTTAGAGGAATGTTATAACAATAACTAATAAATGTAATAAGAATGTTATAAAAATAACTAATAAATAATAATAATAATCAAAAAATATAATGGAACAAAATACATAGATATACATATATCGATATAAAATATTCTTGAATGATATTTTAATAATAACAAATGTATTCTCTGAAACGCATTTAAATTTAAATGATTTTTTTTTATCGCGCTCACGATTTGTCATACTGGATCTCTTTCTTATTGTTCATATTTTCCTTTTCGCATTTGCTTACTCTCCTTGTAATAAAGAAAGTCGAGAGCGCCAGGACGCCTTGTCCTGGATGGTCTCCTGACGCGCGATCGTCGTTCATTTCCTTGTCGACGTTTTTTCTTTACTCAACCACTAGGTTGCTTGAGGTCTTCCTCGTAGTCCTCTACCTAATTTAATCTTAATGCGGTTTAGACGATTTGATTGCCCGGTCTCCTCATTACGTGACCTTTTACCATCTCAGAATTCTTCTGATGTACTCATTTGGTATTCTATCCATTCTTGTCAACTCCTCCAGCCCGTCTGAGTTGAGTTCGTCGGTGCTCATTTTTTTGTTCGTAGGCTTTAATCACCGTCCAGCACTCAGCACCATATAGGATCACAGGCCGTACGGCCGCCTTGTATGTTTGACCTTTAGTTTTGACCGACATTTTTGTTTCACGAAGAACACCAGTGAATGAGCGTTACTTTTGCCGTTTGTAATTTACGAGTGACTTGAGTCTCTATTTCAACTACGAGCCCTGGTTTTTAAATTTGCTAACTTTTGACACTGCATCACCTTTCTTATTGCAGCAAAATTCCTTCTATCTTCTCGTATTGCCACTGACCACGAATAACTCGTCGCTTGTTTGTGTTCAATCACTGTCAGAAATTGTATCTTGTAATATCTCCGTGAACGCACGTGAAGTGTTCACAAGTCAAGAAATTGAAAAAAAATGAGTTTTTCAATTATTTCGCGTCACATTGTTTTAAATTCATATAATATGATACAAATTGTGAAAATCTTGAAGCGTTATATTCAGTGTATTGGTACGACGTTCAACGGTATTCCGCTACTGTTTATTTCGATAATAGAGTAAGTCATTTCAACCATAAAAAAAATTATTTCCTTGTAAGTTACACGCAAAATTTATATGTCGAAATATATTATAAATCTAGTAAACTAAATAAATTTTGAGACATTGTGTTGTGTAATATAAACATCAATTTAAACGCAAACCTACAAATATCTCGAAACGAAACAAATATGACTTAGACCACTTTCATAATAACTGGCACATAGCGCCATACAGTAGGAATTCCTTGTCCATGATTGGAGGTTCACGAATTTTAAGATATAAATGTTTCCAGACTAAAAAAATTGTATTAGATTAATGTTGTCTTTATCTTGGTATAGTAGGATCTCATACGAACATATTTTAGAATTCCACACAATTCCGTAGTAGTGTGTCCTAGACAGAACGTGCGCTATATACAATCAACAATGCTGTACATAATTATAATATGGGCGAAATAAATGTAAATTAAATATTAATTTGATATGTTACGCATTAAGTAAGTAAATCCACGCGAAAATAATTCAATTATCATGTTAACTAAAAGCATATAACTAGCGGCAGAATTTTTAATTGACAAATAAAGCTGCGCATGTGTTTTTTCACAAAAGCTGTCCCAGACGTAAGCAAATTAAACGCAACTCTCGCACCGCGCGGTGTTCTGAATATACGTCTTCGCTCCAGCAGACGTGCCACAAAACGCCGCAAGTGTGTCTTTGAAGCTGACTTGACTGCGTGCATTCCAATACACTTTTAACGTAGTATTATTTTATATTATAAAATATTTTAACTCCTTTAGTTAATAACTTGAAAAACTTCCCAAGAATAATATTTTTCAAGAGTGGGTAATTAACTCACACAGGTATACTTACACAAAAACATGCTCCTGGAAGAGTGAATGATGAATACAACCTCTAATGATAATACCCATCACTTTTACACCATCGATATTAGCAGCATAACCTAAGTCCATGCATAGTGCACGCCGCTGGTGGTGAACTATATAATTTATTTACATCGTGCCGTTTCACCGCGCGATCAAACGCCATTCTTCTCTTCTGTCCTGACAAATGACTCTCGTCTCGTTCACTTTACGCGAGGTCGTCAGTGAGGCAACAAGGCCATCTTCCAATGTATGATTGCGTCAGATATGCAATATATAATGTTTATTTCTCGAACATCCGCTTATTATTTTATATTTTAGTAATGCTTAAAAAAATCAGCATACTTATTTTCGCATTAAATTCGCTAAAAATTACCTTTCCACTAACACAATCTATCGCTAAAAATGTTTTCAAGGATAGCTTAATTTTAATGCAATTTGAGATGTTATTGAAAATTAGATTTATGAATATAAAGAATTGAAATATTTTCACTTCTATTGCCTTGACGATGATCATTATTACTTTTAATTGTTATATATTTTTATTTGCTCTTTATTAATTAATTAATTTATTAAACTTAATTAACATACATGGTGAATATAAAATATTATAATATAACACGATACACATTTCATTCAATTATATTGCATTTATGTATATACTCGTAGTATATTGTGTGGGATGGAGTAGACTCCACCTCTGATATATATTATACAACATTGTCCTGGCTACCTTGCTAGACTGCCGGCTGTGTTTAAAGTAGCCAGCTATTTTCGTGCTGTTGTGGTGTTATTTAATTTAAATTAATAAGATAAAGATTCGACAGGAATAAAAAAAAATGTATTAACATTTTTTATTTGCTACTTGTTTTAGTTAACCCCCTCGGCCCTATTACATCTTCGTTAAATCTTTTCGCAAATAATTGTTATAATTAGATAATATGTAGATGATTTTACAATTGTACAATTGACTTCTTCTTAGACTTCAAAGATGGCAAAAAAAGTCGCCGTCTCTCATCCTAAAGTCATCTATCGTCTAATAATAACAATTATTTTCGAAAAGATTTATCGAAGATACAAATGGAATATTTTTGATTTACTGATACTATTTTATGTCTCGTATAGGAGACGCTAGGATCGAGGGGGTTAATGGTTGAATTTGTATTTAAAATATAGGGATATTGTGTGCGAGGTATGTGTACAGTATAGGGGCTGTTTCCCCTCCGTTCGACCCCCTTCGTTAATGTACGGGGCGGCATATCAGTCACTGAACACTCTTCGAACACTGAAAACGCGGAGTCATTCGTGTGAAAGCCTAAATTTAATTTAGTGTTTTTTCAGTTTGAATACGTCCGCCGCCCATAACTCGCCGCCATTTCCCCACTCAACATTGCAGTAGATGAATCGGACGATTTAATTTGAAAACTTATAAACAAATAAAAGTAAAATAAAGTTATCGGAGGCCGACGTGGATGAATTCTGAAGGTACATTTTTTTTTAAATAGAAAGCTAACGACTTATTTGAATAAATTCAAAAATTGTAATTTGTTTTTGAATTTTACATCATATATAGGTACCAACCGTGAACTGAAATTTTTATAAGTATTTTAAAAATATACCTATAAAAATGTATTACTTTTTAGAAATTATTTCCGCTATAGAAATCCGCATCAATGTCGAAGTCTAAACATCATTGAAAGCAGTGAAATATAACACATCTATATTTACAAGGGATATGACTGTGCAGGCATTGCCATCCAATGGAAGGTCTGCCTGAACTGCGGTATCCAATATATAATATTAATGCATCCGAGGGCATGTGGAGTCTTCATGAATCAAAAATGCACGATCGTTCTCTTGATGTGATCAGACTTCCCACGCATTTTCCAAATCAACAGAGAATGACTTTCGAGCCTGGATATGAAGAAGAAGCTTTATTGGCAACAAGAACAGGTCAAACAAACCTCGATTCATGGTTTCAACAGAGCCAATGAAGATGCATGCCAATTCCTGTTCATCAACATCATTATCATTTTGTTTACTATTCAGGAATTAGGAAGCCACGTCAGCGAGTTGGCACAGACATAGTCTCCCGAATGTACACAGTAATGATATTACTTCAGACTTCTTCTTCTTTGTGTTTGTGGTTCGACGTGATTTGACGCCATAAAAACATTAATGATGTTGTTCGATCTTTATGATTTATGAATCGCCGATCTCTGTCTCGCGTGCATGTGAACGCTATATAGAGAATGATTCCTATCTATTACCTCCTATCACCCCCTTCTCTATACCAGACCACGACTTTTTCTATAATCTATCTACGATTTTGGATCAGTTAGAGTTGAAGTTGGGACAGTTAACGTTTACCATTGTGACCTGACTATTGTGTGTAATCGGTTTCTCGCTACCGTGCGCACCGATTAGTGTTTTCATCTTATTTATCACTATCACCGAAGTGTGCGTTCAAGAGTAATTCGTGCGGAACAACGGAGTACGTGTTCTAAAGCCAGAATAACCTGTGGCTCCAGTGGAATAATAAAATCCAAATACCTAAAGGATCAACTTTCAGTGGTGGGTCGTGTTTCTTCCTGGTGTCTGGTTGGTCCTTTGACCCTAATCGTGTACCCTTCCTGTACTAAATTCCTTCCACTCCTTATATATTCGTTAAGACAAGTTACTGAAGAAGAGTCTTATTAAATTTACCAAGTGTAATTTCTCGGACAATACGAATTATATAGATGACATAAACGGCTATATGTTGGTAGTATTGAATATTGTTTCGAGAGAATGACAACCTTTAAAGCTTTAGGGTAACTATTAAACTATTATTTTTGTTATGGTCACTAGTTTATAATTGATCGGATCGGGCATCAAAGCTTTTCATATTTAACAAAGCATTTTTGTAAAAATTGGAATTTAACTTTTGATTCTGATTTATTAAATATCTTTATAAAATTGATAAACATATGTGAGATTTTCCTGGACGATGTCACATTCCGGCATCTGGAGAGACAAGATAGACATTATGACTCAACTGACTTGGTAGAGTCCGCTGGAATGAATTCCTAATTAGTTCAACCTTGAGAAAATAATATTCTAGAAGCATTTGCCAAGGAACAATATTTATAACTGATAACGCTTCTGCGGCAAATGCTAGAGCATCACTCTTCTGTTCTGACCCATAACTCTTGCCTCGTACACATTAATATTTTCTCATACATGCTCTTACAATGTCTGGTTTACCTGGTCCGCGTATATCCATTTCTGATGTCATCACTTGCATCGTATATATCGTGGCGTGGAGTATCGGTACGTCTCACATATAATACTAAGAGAGCACTCTACCATCTTAGCTATTCCCCCATTAGAATGTGGTTTCAAATTGTCGTATAAGTATTCAATACATTTTTTTTTTGTAATATGATTAAATGCATTAATTGTCATTTTTCATATAATTCGTTCTTTATTTTAATACTTATTTTTAATTTTACTATAAAGTTTCCCATGGTGAACTTTGAAGCTAGTATTTATAATGAGCTTAAAATATTTTCACGTCTTATTTGTATTTTTCGGTAATGCAGCGGTAAATATCACTGTCTGTCACGCAGGAGGCCGATGTCGATGTACTCCGCCAGGGAGATTTTAATTTAATTATTTTTTTAAATTAATTTGTGAATACTTTTTTAACCAGAAAACCATACATCGTATGCAAGGACAACATACGGTGTACATGTCACGTTTTTTTTTTTTTGTGTACATATTTGGTTAGCAAAAATGGTGATATTGTTTTTATGCAATGACTGCACATTTTCACTAAACGTAGTGGATTTACAAGATAAAGGGATGTTAACATAAATAATTTATGCCATGTTCGGAAATCTCTCTAAGTTTATATGTTTTAGTGGTATTTTTTTTTGATGATAGTTAATAATGATTATTTTCACAACAGTAACTATTTATATGTACAGTAGTCATTTCCCAATATTCCACTTCAATCGAATGTAAGGTGCAAGTTTGAGTATCTCGTCAATACTTACTTAATAAATATGAATTAAATAAATTTTCGAACCTATATGTTACCTTTTTGATATTAATATATTTAATTGTTCCATTATTTTAAAGAGCCATCTACTTTATTTTTAACAGAATCTCAAATATCTTTGAGTAATCTGATAGTAGACGCCAGAATTTTCAATTAATTTTTATTAAATTTTTGGACACATTGATACAACTTTATTATTAAGAGAACACATTCTTATTGTGAAGTTGTAATTATTCAGAACATAGGACTGCGATATTTCAAGTATGAATTAAATATATTAATTAGAAAGATATACATATAATTCACCAATGTGTGAGTGTGGTGCCGAGGAGGAGACCCTTGACCACGTCTTTTTTTAGCCTGCCCATTGCGGATCACAGGTTTTTTTTTTACAATAATCTTGTCAATGGTAATTTTCAACTCCCGGTTAACTTGTGTCATCTTCTCTCCCTCAACTCGCCACATTTCTTGAACGAGAATGATATTAACTTGTAGCGTTATTTCCTATTCTATAATATTGTTGTACTGCTTTCTATGAAATAATGTTATAACTTGTTTAATGGCACAAATCACTTTTGAAGGGTGGATTGCCTGTTTAAAAGAAGAAGAATATACATATAAAATCAATTTTAATGTATATCTTTCTTAATACGATGGAAAATATCCTAGGTCCGGTCGGACGAACTTTCCGACAACATTTTTCGCCAACCCTCGAGGGGAGTGCGGCACCCCTCGCACGGTAGTATCGCAGGAGGCTCGCGTGGCTGTCTACCCCCGCGAACGGCGCGCTTATTGATCCTGTGACGTCACGGCCACGCCCTTCCCCCGCTTCATCCACCCGCGGCTCCGACATCCACCGACATTACGAAAAACGAACATAGCGTCGGAAAACAAGTTAGCGCTACGATTCAATTCGCGGAATTCCGATACTGTCAATATACATACTAGGTAATTACGTACAGCATCGAACAGAGTCTTGTGTGCGAAGTTTTATTTGTCGTTTATGATGCAAAACCAATTTACGATTTCTTACGGGGATCGAATATTATTATTTTTTTAATATTTGCAAATTGAACTTTGTGGTTAATGTTCATTTTTAAATTGATTATTTAACTTTGCTTTTAACCGCTTTATTCATTATTTTAATACACCAACCGGTTTCGGAAAATACTATTTATGTACTGTATGTCAAATAAACTAACTAAAATCATTTACATCACGTTATTATAAATATATATATTTTTAAATAAATTTTATATCTAACTCAAATTGTTTTTGTAAAATTTTTTTAGAATGTGACTTGTGGTTAAATTAATTTTGTTATTTATAATATTTTGGTTAATTTAACGCGCTTCATTTATGTCAGTCTGCCGGTCTAATGTTTTATGGTAGGTGTTCAGATATTTGATTCGTAAATTTACATCAATTAAACATTTTTTTTTTTTTTTAAATCATCTCTATTAATGCTGTTCGTATTTTAGACGGTTTCTTGCCTTTCTAAAATCATAAGTGAATTGGGAAATTTATTATTAAATTAACAAATGATTTTTTTTATAACTGTGGTAGCCGCATGTCTTTAGAAAATGTTCGCCAAACAGAGATGACAGCAATGTTAAAAATCAACATTTAAATCAATTTCGCTATTTCAATAATAATTTTATTCGACTCCAGATGGTTGATTATCTACCAACTAATAATTATTTAACAAATATCAGATATCTTATAGACAGAGCTATTTTGTATTATATTTAATGGAAAGTTTATGGAAGTATAGGGTAATTACAGGGCTTACTACCTGTCTTCGGCTGGCTTAGGTGATCACTTTATATATATATATATATATATTTACTGTCTACCTGAGATTTCGAAAAAACTACCCCCATCCCCCTAAATGAAGCCTCTTCACTTTATATATATATTACATTATATATATATATATATATATATAAAGTGATCACCTAAGCCAGCCGAAGACAGGTAGTAAGCCCTGTAATTACCCTATACTTCCATAAACTTTCCATTAAATATAATACAAAATAGCTCTGTCTATAAGATATCTGATATTTGTTAAATAATTATTAGTTGGTAGATAATCAACCATCTGGAGTCGAATAAAATTATTATTGAAATAGCGAAATTGATTTAAATGTTGATTTTTAACATTGCTGTCATCTCTGTTTGGCGAACATTTTCTAAAGACATGCGGCTACCACAGTTATAAAAAAAATCATTTGTTAATTTAATAATAAATTTCCCAATTCACTTATGATTTTAGAAAGGCAAGAAACCGTCTAAAATACGAACAGCATTAATAGAGATGATTTAAAAAAAAAAAAAAAAAAAAAAAAAAAATATATATATATATATATATATATATATATATATATATATATATATATATATATATATATATATATATATATATATATATATATATAATGTTCACTAATTCTCACCCCTCAATCTCCACATTTATCAAATTTTTTAATGTTGTATATATGTTAGTATGTGGACTCGCTTTGAGTACACCACTACACCATCGCCATCTATGGACCAAAATTGATAAAAAAAAATTTTTTTTTCAACAGCATATATGTGTACGTCATCACTATGAGAATTATTTATAAATGTGAAAAAAAAAATTCAGTCGATTCAATTCGGTCCAGTCGTAAAATCATAATTTCGAGTATATTCTTAATGTTGGTAAAACGGGTAGAAATTTTAATATAAGAGTAAAGGAGCATTTGAGATGTTTGAACAATAGTGGATTTTCAGAATTTGCTAATCATTTGATAGAAAATAGTCATGGTTTTGATAAAAAATTGGGATTGTCAATTTTGCATATAAACGGTGTAGGTCACAAATTAAATAATTTGGAATCGTTGGAGATAAATAAAGCATGTAAAAGTAATCAGGAAATTCTAAACAGCCAACTAAATTTAACTACGAGTCCTATTCTAAAATTTTTTCCTAAAAATTATTCGACTAAATTTGTATTGAGCAGCAATTTGAGTTAGGTACTAAATTTACTTTTTAAATAATTGTTGTTTTTTTTAAAAAAAATTAAAAATAGATTCTGGATAAATAGAAAAACAATGCTATATTTTTAGTTAGTTTTGACATATCCTGAAGAAGGAAAAGGTGTTTTCCGAAACCGGTAGATGTTTTTTAAACTCAATTGTGGTTATTAAACTAAGATAATAAATAAAAAATATGAATCTTAACAACCAAGTTAATATTGCTAATTTTAAAAGTATTATTCTTAATTAATATTTTTCAACGTAATCATTTTTTTGATTTATGGAATCATGTCCGGAAAATTTATGCAATTTTTATTTTTCTTTATGTGATCTTTCTGCATCGACTTTTCAAGGCGTGTTAATGTATGTCCCTTGCCTGAAAGGTCGAGATATCGTCAGATACTGTCAGGGACGGGGTTCCCGAGATTACGGCCTATCTCATCCGTGTACACAAAATGCCGATGGCTATTTCAGGTTTCCTACAGTATTATCTATAGACCAGAGTACTCAACTTTGTATCGCGTCAGTGCATACATAAGACTATTAGTGAGGTACGCATTTGCAACCTCAAAATGTGAATATACTAAACCGAATGTATTTTTTAATGTTTAAACACCTTTGTGTGTATCTATGTATGTACATACACAGCGCCGGCGCTAGACTTTATGCCGCCAAAGGCAAGATCGTTTATTCCGCCCTTAGTAAAGCATAGTAATCTAAAAAAAAAACTTTGCTGGACGTGCCTATTATCAAAGTAGGAGGTGGGAGTATTATTAAATGTATATCACATAAGAATACATAAATAATATTAACTACATTAGTAATTAATTCTTTTAATCATTTTTACACATTACGTGTTATCGTTTTTCAAAGTGAATTTTCTGTTGAATTTTTGTAATACATTAAAACAATTTCCACGCCGACCCCTCAATCGGCTGCCCGCGTGCCACACAGGTTATAGGTAGCATTTTGAAACTTGCTCGAGGGTTATTTTTTTTTACCCAGAGACGTTCTGGACATTAGTATTGACTACAAATTACTGCTTTATTTGGAAATAAACACGTTATTTATTAATTTCTTTGTTGGATTGTTTATTCCGAGACTATTTTTATTACACACGATTATCGTTTTGCAACTTGGGATTTTGTTTTTTAATTTTTACAAAATAAGATAGTGAGGGCCGCACATTGATTTCGCCGCCACAGGCGGGCGCCTGTTCCGCCTGTGCGTAATGCCGGCGCTGCTTTATCATAAAACTCGGCAGGATAATTACAATTTTCGGTTTTTACTAGTATGATAGTGTGGTCCCTGAGCACACAGAATCAACCGTTTATGTTGTCAATTAAAACAATCTATTTTTCTTAAGGTTTCAAGACATTGGTTATTAAAACGTTTATTTAATATGGAAGAAGTTCCATCTTAGAAAAGCGACGCTTGAAATACGTGCTAGGATGGATATTAAACACTAGTCGATATATATATATATATAAAGCAGAATGGTTTGTTGATTGGTTTGTTTTTCATATAAATCTACAGTTTTATTCCGAGCTTGATGAAACTTTGCACACTTGACCTTCAAAACAAACAACAAGGAAGGTCACTGTCTACGTGAGATTTCGAAAAAGCACTCCCATCCCCCTTTCCCACCCCTTAAAGTAGAATTTTGGTACTTTTTGATAAAATTTTGCACCTTGACGTTCCAAATAAGAGGAAAATTACTGTCTACCTGAGATTTCGAAAAAACTACCCCCATCCCCCTAAATGAAGCCTCTTCACTCTGCGTAAAGCTCGGGCAACGCTGGATACTTCAGCTAGTTACATATAATAGTGATAATGTGCGCATAAAAAATCTTGTGCAATTTTAAGGTCTAATGCCATTATTTGTGTGCTGGGGAAGAACAAAAAGCACAGCAACATGGCGGCTAACCTTCGATAGAAGGCAGCACATAAAGAAGAAGAAGTTTTGATAAATATTGTGTGCGCTGTCATCAGAGGTGAACGTACAATAATAAAATAAAATAATACATTTGTTACAAATAAATTGCTATTAGATTTACAAAATATATTATTTTAGTGGGATGCAGTAGTTATCACCTCTGATCGATTCCACTTGCTACTTTGTCATGGCTACTTTACTAGACTATCAATATTGTTAATTTATAGAGATATATATCTTAATATTATTTTGCTGTTGAACATCACGTTGCACGAGCATGGGGTCACAAAAACCGCGCTACCTGAAGCTTGTTTAGTTTATATACATATTCGTACAAGGCCCGATCAGAGCCAGGTGTGCGCTGGCGGGGAATCTGCACGTCACCTCGTAGACGGACATATTATCAGGCCGCGTCAATATGTAGGGAATATCCACACCCTCGAGTTGCCCCTTTCTTTTCATCTGAAGAGCGTGGAATTAACGTGCCCTCCACAATACACAATGCCTTCTTCGCACCTAGTGACATATGAATCATTATCGCATTTGTTTCATTTGCGGATTAGAACGACACATCCGGTACATAACGTACCTTTACTGAATCTCAGAGATTAAAGTCTCATTGTGGATCATAAAGATCATCGTGGACATGCGCCTTAATTGAGAAATTTTTGTTGTTTTTATCATGCATATTCAGCTCATGAAATCACTTCGAGATATACGTTACATTTAAGCAACGGAATGGAAAATGATAAAATGATTGTGCGTAAAGTCTGCCATACAGTTTTTTTATCTGACGACTTTCGAACCGAGTGTTCTCGTGAACGGGGACCTTGAACCTTTTTAAGAACTGTATAATGTACGTATTTTGAAACGGATCAATTATTATATGTCTGAAAACCTTAAAAATGAGGTTGATTATGTCAGATTATTCGCGGCCATTCTTGGTTTTTGTTTTCACCGTTCGTGTCACAAATTTGACGTGAGTTGAAATGATCACCCGAACCCAAAACTCGCGTAGTCGTATTCTGAACACTGCTTTAGTTAATGTGATAAGTGACGCACCCATTCTGAAGGGCGTTAGCCGGTGTAACGGTTCACGGAATAATATAGCAGAACGTCTTTATAGATATTTTTTTCAGCTTTTCATAAATGTATTTTTTACACGAAGGTCTGTGTGGTGTAACTTAGCTCAGAGGTCTTACTCTGAACTCATTCAACCTAGTCACGCACTCATTAGACCACGCACTATTTAACATACACGTTAAAACGTATGACCGAAAATAGGTCTCACTAAATGTTTTTTTTAAATAAATTATTTATTTTACACGTGTAATTTAAGTAAAAAAATTTGGTCGAGTTAAAGTGAAGGATACATAAAAAAAATATCGCATACTTTCTACCCACAACTACACAAGAATTTTGGTTGTAGATGTCATCAATATTTTGTTGTATTTTTAGGTAATCAATATTTTAATTATACAGGGTGCAACAGATCTAGTTCACGATATTTTATGGGTGGATACCTGACTACATTACGAGTCGAAAATGTTCAAGGAATATATAATTATGCGATTATTTCGATTAATTGAAATATTTTATTGATTCTAAATTATATATTGAATACCAAAAATTAATGGTCATCGTTTGTTAGATGATTTAAGGCCTTTAGCAAATATATAGATAAATTTCGCAAATATTTATTTCGAAGTACGTATGTAGACTTAACATGTTTAACATAACCGCAGAATTTGCACATATTCCTTGAACATCTTCGATTCGCAATTTAGTTAGGTATCCACCAGGCGCGGTCGCTTCATATATGCCATGGATGCTCCGCATCCCTCGTGTTCTAGTCGATATTTTGTCGACAACGCGGACGCGGACGCGTATATTGCGGACGTAGAGGGACTTAATTATATTTTCGCGGACGCAGAATAACTAGGCTGCTCGGTCATAAGGTCACTAATATTATTTTTAATTTATAACTACTTATACACCCAGCGCAACCAAAATAGCCGCACCTATTTAAAATATAATTTTGGCAATTTTGTTCACTTTATCAGCTGTTTTGTTAACCGTTATATTTTATGTAAATAAGGCAACATATGTACAAACTTTAGTTTTAATAAATATACATTTTATAGCGTAATAATAACATCAAGGGTTTAATTATTAAGAAAAATTTCCATAAATATCTCTTCTAACTAAATCAGTCATTCATCATCAAAATGATTTTTATACCGTTTCTATATCGATGTGTTATTTCATTTTGACACTAATATTTTATTAAGGAAAACACATTCTTATTGTGAAGTTGTAATTATTCAGAACAGACGGTCTGTGATATTTTAAATACAAAATTAATGTATTAATTATAAATATGTACATATAAAATCAGTTTTGTCGAAAAATATTGTTTTTGCGTCACCGGGATTCGAACCTGGATCTCTATTTCCACTAGTCTTGGAGTTCTACTGAAGCAGAAATAAAACGATTTTTCAAAGAAAACGGTTTCAAAATGTTATCATCTTGATTCGAAGTACTACGCTTTAAGCCAGTTCCCACTTTCTTGGAATTTTTGGAGAAATTTTCTTACCAATGACTCATTACACTGAATTTGCCTTGCTATAGCACGATTAGAATAGTTCTGTTTTATAACGCAACTATCATTGCTTTTTTTGCTCACTTAGTTGAAGTCTCGTAGACATTACGATTCGGTAAAACTATAACACACTAATAAAACGACCACTCACTGCAAAAACGGGCACTGAAGTGAAGAAATGTAAGGTTTTTCAAGTACCAAATAAACGAATTGCCCTTCCTACTTAGAGTTTTATTAACGCTTCATGGGAATTTTTGTACCTAATTAGGAGGTATAAACTTTCTTAATGTCGGATGGCAAAATATATTCAAATTAATTGCTTGTCAGTCAGTACTGAATTATTAGGAAAAAACACAGACCACCAAATGAATAGACATGAACTAACGCAAATTCTTTGTCCTAAAATTTTCATTTTGGTTGCACCCACGTTATCACTTATGTGCCATTCACCCAATCAAATATTTCCGCGACTTTTTTTAAAATATGACTCTTTTGGAACGAAAATTTAAACTCTGATAATATAATATGCATTAATGTAAAAAATTCGTCTTGTTTACATAAAGATTTAATTTTCGAAAAGTAAATACCTCTACTGTAGCATATGTGTGTCATAATGTATATATAAACCCCTCTCATATATACACACTTCATATTGTGTCTATTCATTTACTAGTCTCTGGGGAAAAACGTTAAAAATATTTATATTGATTTAGAGAAATTTTCTATTTATACACATTGATCATTATAATTTATTGTTAATTTCATGTACATATTATTATTATTAAGATTAACTGGATTTGATACCTTTCTCAAGTTTGCAGCTCCTTTCAGATTATAAAAATCTTTTGATTTGATTTTCTTTCCTAACTGTCTAAATAATATATCAATATAAATAGAAATAGATAATATAAAATAATCCATAATAATATTTCGCTTCCCCATCTGCATCTATGACTTTCTGGATGTGGCTTCAGTAGCGTCATTATGGCTGTATAGTGCTTGATTAAATGGCCAAGTCTGTGAGACGCGAACATGGCAAAAACGAACGTGTTTTTAATATTTCTAGGTTAAGATTACTTTAATGTTGTCTCTTTTATATATATTCAATAATAAACAATATGTAAATATATATTCCATTTGAAATGAAGTGTACATTGTCTTTATTACGAGTAATAATTATATATATACAAAATAATTGTCAACAGAATTATTATCCGAGTACAGAACAGGATTATATGATAGATCAAGTCTACCGGTAATGAAAGGTGAATGTTGTGCCACATTATTTATGTGTGACGTAATAGTGTGTATCTATCTCGCCCCATTCCCCGAGATGGCGCAACTTTTCTTTCGTTCGATGTTCTACATTCAGCCGAGGTTTTAGCACCCTTTCTCGCGGTTACCTGTTGCCACCCGCCCTAGCGCGCCGCTCCCTTCGCCCCCCTCCCCGCCCCCATGACACCACGTGCACCGCTTCCTTCCTGCGCAGTACGGACGCCTACCGTTCGTGATATTTCTAGTCGGACTGCGAATTGTAAAATCCCGAGTTTACACAATTCTGTTTCTTTGTGTTTAATATTTGGTATACACCTCTCTATACATATCTATAATATAATTTGGACAAAATCAATTATTGAACATCCTTAATTGTATTATGCCAGAAATATAAGTGATGTATATGCCACCGGAAATAGAGGACGTCCGCGGAAGACTCGGCACAACCAGGTAAACCAGACACTGGACGATGGTCCCGTTAGAAACCACAATAACCGGCGAGCTTGTATGAAAAGAAATGTATGAATGTGGATGAGGCGAGAATTGTGCGACAGGACGGTGAAGTGTGGCGCTCTATCCTCTCTGTTAACCCCCGCGTGGTGGTATATTAATATATATATATACATATTTAATTACATAAGATCATTTAAAGAATGTGTCTGATTTGATTTTTGTATGGTTAAATCGTAATGTAATAAGTTCGAATCCCGGTAGCAACAACAATATTTTTCGATAAAATTGATTTTATATGTATATTTTTCTAATTAATACATTAGTATTTAAAATATCACAGACCTACGTTCTGAATAATTACAACTTCACAAATAAGAATGTGTTCTCTTTAATAATAATAATAAAATTTGTTCCCCGATTCTATTTATATTCATTAAACATTAAATTAGAAAATACTAAATTAATGTATTAAAGGTAGTGCACTTCCCCGGATTGGAAATGAAGATCCAGGTTCGAATCCCGGTGACGCAAAAACAATATTTTTCGACAAAATTGATTTTATATGTATATATTTATAATTAATACATTAATTTAGTATTTAAAATATCACAGACCGTCTGTTCTGAATAATTACAACTTCACAATAAGAATGTGTTTTCCTTAATCATACATTAAATTAGAATTGAAATTTTCATTTATTCCTTGGTTTTCAATACATTTATTATCTAATTAATAATTCTGCTCGCATTTTTACATCTAGACTCATTATGTGCCGTTTGCCTTACTTATAAATACATTCGTATTATTTACAAATGCTCAATCGATGACTGGTGTTTTTTTTATTTATTATTAAATACCGACAAAGATTTGTTCATCTTATGCAAATGCTTGTAAAAAAGATTATTTAATGATAAATTTTACACTTAATTTAACAAAAGAAAATTAAATAATCATTGTGCTCAATATTAAACATGTTATGTTACTATTATATATATATATTATTCAGGTGTTTCATAAAATACCTTAGCATTCAACAGATTAACGGAGCATTTTTAAAATTTTATTATAAAAAAGTTTTAATTTAATATAATAAATTTAGACAACGTGTATAATATTTTTTGGACATGTATATATTGTACCGTACCGTATTGTATTTCTGTGATTTAGTGAATATAATATGTATTTTTAAGGAGGACACATTATTATTGTGAAGTTGCAGAGATTTGAGATTTGTCGCAATATAAAGTTGATTGCTTTTAAAAATTGAATAATATATGTATCAATTTTAAAGACCTACATAATATAAGTTCAAAAATTTGTCATAAATCTCTCTCTACTTGGTTGATATAGTGAAATTGAAAAGGTCCAGGTTCGAATCTCGGTAGCAACTGAAATTTTTTTTCGATAAATAGATTTCGTCGTTATATCTTTCTAGTTGATTAATTTAATTTGTATTAATAATATATATGGCTGCGAAATATGGACTCTGAATAAAAGAGAGGCCAAAAAATATATGCATTGTTCAGACTTTTAATATAAATTAGGGTATTTTTACGTGGTTAAATACGCATGGTCAGTATACAATTCATGATAGCAATTACACAGGATAAAATGGCATAATATAATATTAAACTTTGGAGTTATTAAACTCGACATTATCCGGGATGTTATTCTAAAAAATCAAAAAGTTGAGTCCTTAGTAACTATTTATTTCTATTAATCGTGTGAATAACTGGTTATTTCAAAGAATGCATTTAATATTTTAACGTTTACTCATAATGTACACTCACATTAATTTAAATGAATAAAATTAAATTTCTACGTGTTTTTTTATTTATCATTAAAATACACATGTCGGGCGTATTTTTATTCCAATTCGATGTTTAATCAGTCACCGCTTAGTTTACCGACTCCAGTACAAGCGCGGGGCGAGACTATATGACGTCACTTTCTTCAATATGAAGTATTCCGAAAGGAGCACCGGGTTATCTCCCAAGATGCATCTATTTTTATGTGGCGTCTATTAGACGTACGAATTCGTCGCGAAATTCTTATTTATTTTACAATCAATATTATCCCGGGTCGTTGTCCCATACGGTCACGATTGCAGTGAGACTGGCAATGAGACGGTACATCGACCTAAAAGAATTCTTCTTCAGCACGTACTTTGCGGTGTGCGACCTTCATTTTTTATCGCTCTTATTGGTTTTAACATGATAACGAACAGTATATTTTATAACAACGATACTTCAAATAATGATGGTAACCAGTCCTCTTAATTATATGTATACAGCTTTGTGCAATATGGCCTATTTTCTTCTTATCCCTTTTCATGTGCCGTCTTCTGCCAAAGATTGTCGACCGAATTTCAGTATGCTAATTTATCATGTAATGTAATGCAATTTTTATAAGATCTATGTGTAATAAAGGATAATGATGTTATGCTTGAGATATGTGCGTGTGTGGGTTACCCACTGTAGATCAGAAGAACAAACTGATGGGTGCCGCGTGTTGTTAAGCACAGTTATAGTTAGAGATATGCAATAGCCGCACAATGAACACTATATATACACAAATGAGTTTCTTGGAGATGTTATCTGGAATGTGGCGGCGAGAAGAGTGGCGTCGGTGCCGGGTCTGTTTTTATGGCCGTTTGGAACTCTGGTTTTACGCACCGATAAATGTAAGGTGCGTTCTGGGGTCGTCGCGTTTCAAACGTCTCCATATTTGAGTTATTTAATGTTTTTTTTATTTTTTCATTTACAGCCATCTGTCATAGTCTGTCAGCAACCAGTCGCTGGTCTATTTGAAAAATAAATTACACCAATCGTGTGGAACAGATTTAGTAATGACATTTCATCCGAGAAACGCGAATATTTTTTTTACATACGGTGAGAGTCAAACTTGTTAGCGAGAAACAAATTATTTTACCATTCCTTTATCGGGATCGCCGAGAGACTAGAGAATCATTATAGCAAGTACCCGTCTGCTCGTCACACTGCTTTATCTCATTTGCTTAGCCTCCTATTTAGGTGGATAGCAAAGTTGATTGGATTGCGAGCTAGCGCTTTGGTTCTCCGAATTGTGATTACATTCCCCCGACGTGCTTCCTCCGACGAGCTTCGGCTAGCCTAACACATTTACGGATCTAGGCGGTGTGTCTTGCAGCTGCTCTATTTGGAAAATGGGCGAACTTTCTGTACCTCGTATACTCTCTTCCTCGCGCGCCTCCTTGGGGAAATTTCTCTGTCGTTTTCCGAACATTTTTTTTTACATTTGTTTTTTATGAGACGCTTCCACCTTACCTTTAGGAAGTTGGTTGTATAATCTATGTTGAATATTTTATTAGTCAGCTACTCACGTACGGTCTGAGTGTCATCATTCATAGCCAGTGAAATACGTGCGTTTGTTTTACCGAAAAACTTTATGTTTTGTGCTTGATTATAGAGTATATCATCATCATCATCATCATCTTCTTATTTAAGTTTAATAATTTTGGATCATTATGTCAATTTCCACATATTTATTTTTTAAATTGAATTAAAAAACTTAACAATTTGAGGTATGGTTTTAGTGTTTTTATTATCCCGGCAGGAATAGGTATTTTCCGAAACCGCTTGGTGAATATAATATACTCACAGTGGTTAAAGCAAAGTTATTGTATTATTAATTATAATTAATTATTTTTACATCTTTGAGACATGATGAAACAACTATATTATATGTGTTTTATGATATTATAATTTATGAAAAATAATACATCTTTTAGACCACGACAAAAGCGTGAAAGTATATAGATATTTATGGGAAAAAAGTGAATATTAAATTTTCGAATATCTTTTTCCTGACGTGTTAGAGAAAAAATAAGCACAGATTCGGAATCGGCTCATAAAAATCTATTAGAAACAGATCTCAGATTCCAGGAAGCAAAAATCTTGTTTACCAGTGTAATTAAAATGAATAACCACAACGTGTTTGCGTTAGATATTAAAAATATTGGATATCTCTTTTGTTGAGAATCCACTTTGAGCACTGAAAGTACGCATTGCTTGAACACTTCATTTATTTATTTAAATATATATTGACATACATATTTTTGTTTTAATAGAGGTGAATACATAATAAACAAACATAGTTTATTGTGTGGGATGGAGTAGACTTCACCTCTGATATACACAGCGTTGTCCTGGCTACTTTACTATACTGAAGTCTGTGTTAAAGTAGCCAGTTTTTTTCGTGCTGTTGTGGTGTTATTTATCGACAGGAATTATATCAAACATTTCAATTATATAAATTTGTTATTAAGATAAAAACAATCACGAACCATTCTGGAACGTTCGGCGGTACGAGCGTAGAAAATTGGGAACTGGCTTCCGCGGGAAAATTTCTTCCGCACAATGCAGTTTCCTGTACCCGCCATTCTAGGTATTTTCACCCCAGTACAAAATAGCATCCTATTTTCCGTTGATCTTATGATGGGAAAGTGAGGTGGAAATCTCCGGTGTAATTTGAAAATAAATTTCCTCGTAACGTTAACACAAATAGCGTCCGCCCAGGCTCCGCTCTGCGCTCCGGGTTCCTTGACTGTCTTGACTGCCTCGCTCCGGGCGTTGATCTTGAACTCGTAGCGCGCCGACTGCCACCGGGCACCGGGTACAGGGTGGTCAGATCTGTCTCTGTAGCCAGCAACTTATTACTTCTATGCAATCGCACTCACTGAAGAAACAGCTGTAACCAGAGGACATATATATTTTTTACTATTTGTAGTTATACCATTTCACTCTTTCTTGAGAGGCCATGTATATTTTTAACGGTTGCTTTTTTTTTTGTTTTTGTTGAATAATTTGCGCGGAATTCATAATTGAATTTCTCCCATAGATCGACTACGTAAGTTAGTCATGAACGACTCAATTCGTCAGGATTGTCAGTAAGCCTTTGCAAAGCTCTACAGATATTTAGAGAGATTAGAGCATTTGAAAATGGATCGCACTTGTGATTCATTTTCATTTAATGGTGCTGATATTGTACCGGGTGTATCAGCTATTGGGTAACTGAGAATCATTCTGTCTGGGTCTAAACCAGTGATAAGTCTAAACCATCAAAAGAGGTCGTCACAAAACTCATAAAATTACGGAGGCTTCGACGGCTAGAAATGGCTGATCAGCAGCGTGCACTAGGCATGGACATAAGTTATGCTGCTAATATCGATGGTATAAAAGCGATGGGTATTATCATTAGAGGTTGTATTCATCATTGGCTCTTTCAAAAGAATATTTTTGTGTCAGTATACTCGTATGAGTGTGTACTATTACTATTATTCTTAGAAAGTTTTTCAAGTTATTAACTAAAGCAGTTAAAATATGTTACAATATAAATAAAACCACATTTAAAGTTTATTTGGAACGCAAACAGTCAAATCCGCTTCAAAGATATACTTGCGGCATTTTGCAACACGTCTGTTAAAGCGAAGACGTGTATTCGGAACACCGCGCGGTGCGAGAGTTGCGTTTAGTTCGTAGGCGTCTGGGACAGTTTTTCGAATAAACACATGCGCAGCTTTATTTATCAATTCAAATTCTTCCACTAGTTATACGGTTCTAGTTAACGGGTTAACATGAGAACGGAATTATTTTCGTATAAATCTGTCAAATAAATATTTAATTTATATTTATTTCGCAAATAATATAGTCATGCACAACACCTGATAGAAGTATAGGTTAAGGAGGCCAGGAATCCATTCTGGGTTGTAGCACCAGGAATCCATTCTGGGTTATAGCGCCAGGAATCTATTCTGGGTTGTAGCGCCAGGAATGATGATGAAATAAAATTAAATAACAACAGAAAGATTTTTCTTTAAAACATACTTTTAGTGCCATGACCTTATGACGAACATTGGTTATCAATCATTCAGTCTCTCAGAAAATCTGAACTATTGATAAAGGTGATGTTTTAGCATGATACCTATGACCTGCCGCAAGGCTTGTGTTTTGAATTCATAATCGTGAGAAATCCTCGCCTGTACGGCAGCACGGCCGGGAAGGTTTCTGCCCACCCTATGCGGGCGGAGAGGGAGTATCGATCCGTGCGGTGATGTGGGTCAGAGCCGGGGCGGTGGTCGGGGGGGTTGCGCCGAAGGTGGCGGCGGAGATAGTGCGAACAGGTGGCCACCTGGACGCTCGCGATAATGACACAATAATTATTTCAATATTCTTATCCTTTATAAGATTGATCAACTCAACGCGTAAGGTGGTGTTTGTACTCGCACATGCCCGGAAGAAAATGTATTACTTCAAGATTAGGCTCACCGCTGAAGGAGTTTTTCGTAACAATCTTAGATGCGTGGGCCTGCGCGCCGCCCCTGGCCGGGATGGATATAATAGTTGAACCCATCCCATTTCGCGTTAGCTTTTGGCCGACTTGGGGAGAAACTTCTCTATTTTATAAAATTTCTTTTGCGATTTATATTTTGATAAGCGCTCTCTCTTCAGACGATAAAAAATAAGGAGATCGTTTTTTGTGTCTGTTAGCCGGACATGAACTGATGTTAAAGGGTGGATGATTTATTTAAAACATTATGACCCTATTATTAAACAAATATCAGATATCTCAGAGACAAAGGTATTTTTTATTATATTTAATGGAAAATATATGGTAATTACAGGGTTTACGACCTGTCTTCGGCTGGCTTAAGTGATCACCCCTCAATGTCCACATTTATCAAATTTTTGAAAGTTGTATATTTGTTAGTGTGTGGACTCGCTTCGAGTACCACTACACCATCGCCATCTATCATACTTCCATATAATTTCATTAAATATAATAAGAAATAACTTTGTCTCTGTGAGATATCTGATATTTGTTTAATAACAGTGCATTTGTAGGTAAAAATCCAGCCATTGTGTGTTCTTGGACATATTCAAATGTTGCTAACTTTATGACCCATTTTAATATCTGCCTTTATGTCGATAAAATTAAGTTAAACAATGATTATTTATTTATTAAATTTTTTTTTCAATATTTTTATCTCACACAAGAGACTGTTGTCTTATGCCGCGAGACCATCTATAGTATGGAGGAATGAGAATGGAAAGATTTAAGAAATTAAATTTAATACGCCTGCCTTGTCATGTGTATCTGTCACCTGCTGTAATGTGTATTTGACACGGCATAGTTGCACCTTTATTTTATATTTGGGCTTAGTTACATAGATAACGAGTTAAGAAAGCGGGTATTGTCTTAAATTTGGAACATCTTTGTGTCCTGTTTCTAGACTTTTTTTTTCATAACTGATGTTAATATTTCCTTCTTTTTCAGTTTCCTGGACGACCTGGACCGGCTGGGAGCCAAGGACTACCAGCCCACGGAACAGGATATCCTCAGGACGCGTGTCAAGACTACCGGCATCGTCGAAGTCCACTTCTCGTTCAAAAACCTTAATTTCAAGTGAGTCAATATGTTTATTGTTAATTAATGGACAACTGAACGATTAACCCTTGCCATGCACGGTTTTCAATAAAAAATCACCATTAATGTTATTATTAGTTACATACTTAATTCTTTTTTTTCATGATCTTTTTCCAGACCCGTAAAGTCTCTTTCTTTCAGTTCATAATAATGTAAATCGTACTTAAAAAAAAAAAAAATACGGTATTATAATGTAGTGTATTTTAAATAAATAAATAAAAGTTTACTCGATATCTAAATAAATTAATAAAAAATACGCCATGTCATTAATTATAGGCCATTTTTATTGTTAATATGATTTCAGTATAAATTAAATCGAAAATATGTCGTCATAGCACTTTGGGTGCTATATCATAATCGGTTAATGCACGTTCCCTGGATTGGAAGAGATCCAGGTTCGAATCCCGGTCCAACAATAATATTTTTCGATAAAATTGATTTTATATGTATATCTTTCTAATGAATACATTTAATTAGTATTTAAAACATTTAAAACATCACATGTTCTGAATAATTACAACTTCACAATAAGAATATGTTTTCCTTAATAATATGATTTCGTCCAAACCTTGAACATAATATATACTCCAAACCAAAAATATATTAACTATTATAAATTTGAATATTTATAAAATCATTTTTAATTGATACAAAGTGTCCTTCTTTTAAAATGTTAATCAGCTTTTCATAAAGTGAGAAATGTCACTCTAAACTAAAGTTCCATTTCGAATGGCTTGGATAATATTATGTTTAAAACGCGCAATATAATTTTTAATTATATTTTTAAAACTTTATTTGACTGACGATATTGCCTTTGATTTCACGAAAAATAATGGCATTTTCGGGTGACAAAAACATAAGGGTGGGTACTCTCAGGTCAGGGTTCTAGCCCGAATAATTGTAGAAGGTCCTACCCTTGTACCCATATTGGAAATAAATTTATCGTACACGGTAATACTAACTGGCAATTTATGTTTATCAAACCGAGAATACGATGCTCTTCACTACGCAATATTTTTTTTGGTAAATGTTATAAAGAGGCGGCCTTTTGAAGAAATGGAATCCAATTTGCATTTATTAGGGCACTCAGGTATTGTGCGGTGGTCGAACCGAGTCTTTGGTTGTATTTATGACTTGAAAATATGGATTTAATTCCAAATAAAGGTCGCGTTTCTTCTGTACGGAGGTCAGTATATAAAGATAAGGTCGTATCAATAAAAATAAAATAAAACAAGTTCCAAATGGCGATATCAGCAATTTTACCGCCTTTGACGGGATCGAATTTTTGCTCATTTTAAATTCGCAATCCGTTGCGTAAAAATATTAACATTTCGATGATTCAGCCAAATCTTTGTTTAGCATTATTACATATAAATATTACATAATATGTAGGTTAGCTTACCATTTTTACATTAGATATTTTGCACCGCGGTTCACCTAGTAAAAGGTTTATTTTTGATACACACCATCGTCACACATTCAAGTATTTGACGGCAAAGTCCCAAAGTACTGGTGTTTGGTATATTCTCTTCGTAGATACTTTCCAGAATTTGATTTTGTAATTTTATCTGATTTACTCGGCAAGATTACTCAATTCACGAGTAGCGTTGAAAATTATTATATATTGATCTCCATTAATGTTCCCTCTAAGGTGTGCGGGTGTGCGCGCGCACACGGTTTGGTATCATAGCGCACACAAAAAAATATAGCGAGCACACAATTTTTATCAAGGCTTCTTCTTCATGTGCCGCATTCTATCAAAGGTTGGTGAAGATGTTGTAATCTAACATTTTGGACATTGAAGCACTTTTTGAGGTTACACTGCCAAGGTAATATCCTTCTACCTACGTCACTGCTGCCTTCCATCTTCGCCTGCATAACAAGATGTAAAAGATCATATTTTTCATTGCTGAGAATGTGACCGAAGTATGCAGCTTTCCTTGATAGTTGTTATTAGTGCTCTTGACATATTTATGCGTCTTATTACATCTTCATTAGTAATGTGGTCAACCCAGGCCCTACCAGTAGCCTTATACTGGCAAGGTAATTGGTGGGATAGGATTAAATTAATGGTTAATTGATGCAATTCGAACTGGAGCAAGAAAGGAATAATGGCAGATGGATCTGGCCTACCTTGATCTCAGTCCTGGGTTGGACATTAATTTTCTCCTCCAGTTGACTTGCACTTTTGTAGTGAAGAACGGAGATGTCACTGCACTCCGGCTACTGCCGAACGCCATTTCTTTTTTGTGGTCCAGAATTTCACGTACGGCGCTACTCTCGAACGTCAAAAGAAACAGATGTTGACCGTTTCGTGTCGAAATGCAATCTGTTCCCCCGTCGTCGAAATCCCTTAGTAATTAGTTGGCCAGAGCATGAAAGGTATATTAAGGTTTATTGGAAGGACAAAATGCATAGGGAGTAGGCTCGATTTGCGTCAACAGTAATGTTTTTCATATTTTCTCCCCAGCGCATAATTAATAGCATTGGTTCTTAAAATTGTGCAAAAGATTTTTGATGCGCACATCGTGATCCAAAATTAGAGGGTACATTGGTCTCCACTGTAGATGAAATGTATATCGCGTTTTACTGGATCTGGCATTATTATCGGCATTTCTTATCACAATACAAATTACAACTTCCATTTTTTTTACGATATATCTATTGAATATGCTTAATCACAGTCAAAGATTCCTTCTGGTCTGATTAAAAACCCAAAGGTCACAGTTTGGGGGGTTAGGTCGGTGGTTAAATAAAAAATGATGGTTGGTGTTGTTCGTTTATTGGAAGAGATAACAGATAGAACAAAGAAATACAGAAGATAAGCGTGAACTATAAAATATAGAGATAGGACAGAGAATACAGAATTATAGACGATAAAATACAGCGAAGCGGGCCGGCGGTCTCGTCCAGCGCGCGAGGGCCGGGCGAGACCCGCCGCGGCGGAGCGGTGGAACAGAAGAGATCGTCGGTGAGCGATCGGACCATCATGTGGCGGCAGCCGGTAGCGCTGTGTTGCTAGCATCGATGCCGGCGGTGAATTGTGCATATTCGTACATATGTACGTGTCCAACAAAAAAATGTCTCGAGGGATTCAAACGCAAAATCACCACCATCCAAGCGACGAAACGGAAATGTATGCTAAAACATCTTTTTAAGAACCAACTGACACAATTGTCGGATAATCATTTTCAAATACGTCAACTTTCTGTTTTAATTTTTTTAATAAACAAAAGTTTATACTATATATACAAGTATCTAACTAACTTTTCATCACGCCGTTTCCCCGCGGGGGTAGACAGAGATGATTGAGCGCCACACTCTTCTGTCCTGACACACAGTTCTCGCCTCATCCTCATTCATACTTAATCGTATTGTTCTCTGGCTAGCAGACCCTTCACCGAACACCTTGCATTGTGTACCAACTTGAATTCATACAAACAAATGATCCGCAATTCTTTAGACGATACCAATCTGTTTATGGACGTAATAAAAAATACACAATAGCAAAAATAACTTCACTTTCTAGGACAATTATAGGGCACAGTACCTTTGTCAATTACAAATAGTCGGACGGGTAAAATACTGCACAGAACCTTTCTCATCTTAATAGATTCCGCAATGCGTGAGTGTGGTGCCGAGGAGGAAACCCTTGACCATATCTTTTTTGCCTGTCCATTGCGGATCACAGGTTTTTTTTTTTACAGTAATCTCGTCAATGGTAATTTTCAACTCCCGGTTAACTTGCGTCATCTTAATTCGCCACATTTAATCTATATAATAGTATTTTTTTTAACGACTTGTAATATATTTCCTATTCTATAATATTATTGTACTTTTTTTCTATAAAATAAAGTTTTAACTTGATTAATGGCACAAATCACTCTTGAAGGGTGGATTGCATATTTAAAAAAGAAAAGAAGAACCTTTCTCACGTACTATATATATTATGTATACACGTTGGGTTAATTCGTCACTCGTATAATTTCGAGAGGTGCAGTTTCTCTCGTCATCAGGTGATAACTAAACTGAATGTCACCCTCTATTTTCGTCAATTGGATAGTGGCGGTTTTGCTTCTGAACCCGTTAATTGGAATGTTAAAAATTCGTAAAAATATCAAGTTGTGATGCTATATACCGAATATTCCGAAAAATTGCAATCTCAATAAAATTAATTATTAATTATTGCGGTGTGTACACCGATGAGTCATTGTTCTCTCGTCTCGCACATTTAGCGGTAAAGGTCGGTTGTCGATCGCTACATCAGTTGGTCCGTTTTGCTCTACGTTTCGAGAAGAGTCTCATCCACGCATGCGCGCCATTATTATTTATAATGACCGCAACGTGATGATTTTATATATATACACTACCGAGCGCAGTGCAAAAACGGCTGGTGATATGGTCTGCATCGATATTACCGTATATATTAGAAAGTACACACATAAATACATTTTAGATAGCAATAAATAGATGTGCATTTAGGTTTGTAGGCCTAGATTTCTACACAATTATTATAGGAAACGAATCTTTCGCTTTTCCTCGCTAATGTTAAAATAATATATATTGTCCGAGACGATTCAGATATGCACTATGCATTTATGATACTTAGATGCTGCGTAGAATAAGGATGCTACCACATAAAAACCAATATGATATAAAATTGCACAATATATTGTTTTTTTTTAGCATCAAATTTTTTTTCATCTATCTATATTATGTATAGCTATGCAGCTAGCTATTCGGCCTATAATGTTTTATATTTATTTAACTTAAAATTTTTGATGCGAGAAGGTTAATAGTACACGCGCGTAATTGCCATCACACTGCACGAGACCTGTTGAGTATTTTTAAATTGAAAGCTTTCAGTGTCTATTTCAATACTTTTATACAGTAAATACTAACAACAACGAAAAAAAACATCTTTTTATGCCATTGAAGTGGCGACCTCACGGTGTTGTGTTATTTCACCCGGGGAATATTTCACGATTAAAAATTCAAAAATGTGCCACATTTTTTAGTTGATGGTTATTTAAAAAATAAAACTGTACTTCTCTACATATATGTATTCGAAATACACAATATAACGGGGATACAATGAACCATATTAATTAAGATCAATTTAGATTTTAACTTCTGTGTTTTATGAATTTTTCTGAAGTCGTATTTGTTTTGGGAGACGAAACTGCGTCACGAACGTTATTACATTGTCCGCATCCGCGCGCTCACTCTTTTCCCATTCAGTATCAGTACATGACACACGTTTACCCCGGGGGGTGTCTACTGGAGCGAGTGACGCGTTATCCTCTCGAGGGTTGTATTTCGAGTTCATGTAAGGCCAATTAGAAAATTCAAATATATTATATAAATTCAGATATACTAGAGTGTACGTCGAGAAATTTTAGTACAATAAATAAATATTATCTTCGATTTATAGTGAAGTCGAAAGTAAAAGTTAATCTTTAAAGCGTTATTTAATTAAATAATATTATTTTAATTAAATGTTTGTTTAAGTAAATGTTTTTAAACAGTTGAAAATGTATGCAAGGGAAAAGAAAATGACATAATTTGGACAATTTGGACAACCGTGTCAGAGTGGGTAGTGTTTATTATCTCCAACAAAAAGCATTGGGTAAAATTTGATCTCCTTTCCGATAGTTTGATTAATTACCAATTATATTCACAATCTTTTGTATTTTTTTTATTATTATATATTAATTAATTAAAATATATTTTGCTATAAATGGTGTTTCTAATAAAAGTGAAAAAACATTCACGGTATAGGAAGGTAGTTACAATCTTTAAATAATCATTTTAATCATATTTTCAACACAAGGTGAATTTTTTATTTTTTATTTTTAATCAGTGCCATTGCTTTTTTACAATGATAGATAATATATCCATATATATATATATATATATTCCAATTATGGAACTCACAGTTCCAGCAGTGTATAGTGGCATAGCAAAGACATATGTTGGTTTCTGTACGAACTTAAGGAACGTGTAGCGGATGCTAGATAGAATATTATTCAGTCAAAAACCCGACTTCGCAACAAACGTAACATAGACCGTTATTTGGCCGAATTCTTTAATTGTAAAAATTACGAGATCTTCGATGATAAATCTATAGTAACATTTGGGCGTGGAAGAAGTCAGAACTTCAAACTGATTAATGAGATTTAAAATAGTAAAACTTAGTAAAGATAAGAAGATAAATAAGTAATATTAAGAGATTTGGTAGTGTAAATCTCCAGGCAGGATAGATAATATTAGAACATCAGACAAAATATAACACAATATGCGTGTAGGCCCTGTGATCGCATAAAATTCAAATAACCTGAAAATATCCATTATAAGACTATATTTAAACTAGATGATCACGAGACAATGCCTAATAATAGAACGATAACCTCGATACCTAGTACACTGTGTAGTCAGCGATAACATAGTTGAAATAATTCAATGTAAAATTTATATATGCATAGTTTTTTTTTTTTTTATCTAAAAACAAAAAAAAATGCATTATGCAAAGTTAAAAATAATAAATGTCTCAAAAAGTAACACTCGAGAAAATGAAATCAATACTAAAATACCTATGTAATTGTTTATTTTATTTTGAAAAATGTGCAGTAATCAACATGAATAACATCCTGATAAACGAACACCATATTATATTAAAATATTCTCGCGGTCGCTCAGTTACTTCTGTGTTTAATTTTCTGGGCTATTTTGCCATGTGTTTCCGATGGTAGACTCCGCAACGGGATCCAAAACATTGGTCTTAGAGGTCGGGGACATGTGGTACAATAGCCCAGAAAACTCGACACAAGAATATATTGTATTTTCAGAAAATATATTGTTTTTAAGTTAGTCCATTACAGTTTGTTTTTAAAAGAAGAATATTGTAAACATAAATGACAGATTAAATCAATATATCACTTAACATTGTGGCTGTGCTTTTTCTGTATTTGTTAATAAAACTGAAAAAAAAAAAATTTTATTGATATCAATGAAACATATTTTTTTTAATGTAATGAATAAAATAATTAGGTAACCACGTGTTACAAGTTTATTCGAACAAGTACATAAATATAAACTTGTCTAGATTCAGTCAGGGTTGAAGTTTGAGCCTTATCCCGGATTACCACCGAGTTATTCAATATTGACTTGTTTTCCTTTTATACATATCTATTTGTTTTTAAAAAAATTTGTCAAACTAATTAAAAATTGTCTTTTATTTTACCACTTATTAGCTTTTTCCAAAAACTTGTTTTTTTTTTCATGTTTTTTTTCGCACAAGAAATTCATAGATGTGTGAATGATCCTGAAAAATTAATTTGGCCCGCACTCAAATTTACTTTTCAATGCCAGGAGTCGTTAATGTATTACGTATTTTAATATTATGTGTAGCATAAGGAAATTACACTTCTTTGGGTAAGTTTTATGATTGACTTATGTATATTTTAAATTTCAGATTGTTTGATGTGGGTGGACAAAGATCTGAGAGAAAGAAGTGGATCCACTGCTTCGAGGATGTCACGGCGATCATCTTCTGTGTGGCCATGTCTGAGTATGATCAGGTACTCCATGAAGATGAAACAACGGTAAGTACTGTTATATTGCACATATCTCTTCATATTCTGAAAGAGTACGCAACTGAAAAAAAATTCCTTATTTATTTTTTAAATGTAAGTACATACTTTGGAATAACAATTCATCCAATTTTGTTCCTCAAATTATTCTGTCAGTGATTCCGTGTCGCTTTGTGAATTTCTTATCCATTTTTGTTTATCTTTTAATGCTAACCAGTTTCAGAATGTATTTTCCATCATGGCGTATAAAACTATTTCTTAAATTCTAATAGTATCTTTGACTTGGCTTATAGACCCGTCAACAAATAGCATGAATCAATGGATTGTGACACTGGACAGCTAATGATTAGTAGCTTTCTAAGATTGTTAAGAGCATAATGTGAACTCTTGAGACTAGATAACATCTAATGACAAGTTCATATGCGAAGTTAAAGATTATTATTCTTAGAATTTAAGAATTATTTTTGCACTGCCCTAATGATAGAATGAATGCTTTGAAACTGGTTGATGTTAAAAGATAAAACAACAGTGGTTAAATACAAAATGTATCCCGGTTAAATAGTTAAAATATCTAACCCAAACACAAAGTTACTACTTCAAACATTAAATACAGTAATACCCCGACTTACGCAAACTCAGAGTTACGCGGTTCGTTCGGCGACACTGCCGCTATACTGTCGCCTGTTATATTCAGTGTTTCTCTTACTGTGATTATTAGAAACTGATATCGCTCATGTGGTAGAAGAAGTTGTTAATCTTATCAGGCAATTAGATTTGGAAGTCAATGCTAACGATGTCAACGAGCTGTTGGATTCACTTAGGAGCTAACAATCGATGAGCTCATAGAGATGCGTAAGCAAAACGACAATGAAGACACTTCAGACCAAATTCTATCAGAAAAGCACATGATAATTGCAAGCTTGACAGAAGGTCTCAGCTCAATTGAAAATGGCTTAAAAATTTTAGAAAACATAGACTCCAAAGCTACAGCTATAGCTTGTAGAAAAGTTATAGCTACAAAGCAAGGAATAAAAAAATTATTAGCTTGCTATGAAGAAATTCTGTGTGAAAAAAGAAGGCATTGTGTCGTCAGACGAATTTGTTAGATTTTATGAAGCCATTGACATTGAAATGACTTTATTTACGTAAATTGTTTATTTTTTAATATTTTTTATTAATATGTATAAAGAACTACAATTTTATCAAATACTTTTCTTCTAAACTAGTGTTTTTGTTAGTCCTTGGTCCCAATTAAACAAAATTGTATGTATTTATATGCAAAATTGTACCCTGACTTACGCGAATTCAAGTTCCCACCTATCGCGTAACTTCGGGGTATTACTGTATATTATTGATCTTAATTTGGAATTGGTTCAATGTTTCTTTGGCATCCTAAAATAGCATTCTTTGGAGCATGTGATGTGACAACTCTTAGGTGATGTCAATCTACATTAAATTGGAAAATTATGTGTGTCTATATAAATAATTAAAGCAATTAATGAAAAGCAGTTATACAATACATACTGTCATTTATTTATTTTTGCTTGAATGAAATTTATGTGAAAATCTTGTCAGTAATGTAATTCAAAAATACTTGTTACACGTAACCCTGTCTAAAAAATCTGTCAAAATTGCAATCTCACACGGTTTTTAACTTCTTTGGTAAGAGTTACAAAACTCACTTAATAACTCAGCCAATAACTATACTATAATTTATTTTCATGTCCCTTTCCTTTTTGGGTGCCTCATGATAATATATTTCTTTTTCTATTTCAGAATCGAATGCAGGAAAGTTTAAAACTATTTGATTCAATCTGTAACAATAAATGGTTTACGGATACCTCAATCATCCTCTTCCTGAACAAGAAGGATTTGTTCGAAGAGAAGATTCGCAAGTCGCCCTTAACTATATGTTTCCCAGAGTATGCAGGTACGAATTCCATTTCAAATGATTTGATTTGCATATTACTTCATCACCATTGGACAGATGAACTTTTATTATAATATCACTTAAATGTATTTTACTCAATGAGCATTACTGCAAGCATTATGTTATGTATTCAATTAAATTGATTTTATGTATGTGTATATATTCAACAGGCGCCCAGGAGTATGGTGAGGCGGCGGCATACATTCAGGCGCAGTTTGAAGCCAAGAACAAGTCCACCACCAAGGAGATCTACTGCCACATGACGTGCGCCACGGACACCAACAACATCCAGTTTGTGTTCGATGCCGTGACGGACGTCATCATAGCCAACAACCTTCGCGGCTGCGGGCTTTATTAATATCCCGGTCGACTGTTTCATTTTAATAAGGTGTTAAGGAAACCAAATTGTGCGCAAATGCCTCACTCATGTTTACACTTGACGGAATCCTTTAAAATGCCGTTTTCCGAATGCACGGTCGGCGGTTGCGCAAGTGACGTATAATCTTTTATTTTAATCTCCCCGAATGGAACTAAATATTCAATAAAAAAAATATAACTATTAGAATTATTGTACAGATAAAGGTTCCATTTGCTAGGAAATATATGATCTTTTGTAAGAGTAGTTGAAAATTAAAGTCGGCCGAATGTAGCGGACGAGCGTTTTAAGTTATTCCGTGAACTCAATACGCAACCATAATAATGTGTGCATACAATATCATTAGAATTGAGGGGATTTTTTTGTTTGTTGCATCGGTTGTACGAGTATTAACATTTTCAATAAGAAAAGTAATCTTACTTCTCCGCAATTGCATTTATTTATTGTGACTTGTTTTTGCTCTTTTTCTATTTGAGAAGGAATTAGTGTGAAAGTTTAGTAAACATGAGTGTCACTGTGATGGCAAGTGTTATTTCTAAGTACTCTTATTTATACTATGATTTAATCAACAGTATGTTATTGTCATTGAAGCTTCCACTTTGGTTGATTGTAGAAAATTTTAATATTTGTGCAACCATCATTTTGACCAATATCCGGGCACCACTTATTGTTAAGAAAATTATCTTAACGGAGAAATTCTATGCCGGATAATTCTCGGAATGCGAAATTTAATTAGTAAATGTGCATTTTTAATTATGAAAGATTGAATTTCTTTTTGTACGGGGAATTAAAAAGTAATAATTTTCTCAACAACCGTCAGTGACAACTTTGTGGAACTAAGGATCAAGCTATTATTAATAATTTTACTAAACGAGATCACCGGGAAGGAAAACAAAAACTAAGCTGTCTTCATAATATAATAATATTATATATATATTGCATTAATTATTTTAAAATAAACATTAAGTATTGTAATGAATGATACCTAATAATAAAAAGTTAAATAATGTATGGATAATGTTTAAATGATGGATAAACAGAATTCGGATCATTTGTCTCCTCTCATATTTACTACTGCCACATACTTTACTCTTTCTTTTTATTTACATCTCTCGATCAATTCTAGTCATGATTCTCTAAATGAAGAAGCATACTTATCATTAGAATCATGAAGAGTTTTATTACTTATCACAAAATAAGAATCATCGTAGTCTCTTCACTGTGGGATAGGTATAATTATTCTTATACTGAAATAATATAATATCAATATTTGTGCTAAGATTTGACATCTATTTTAACTTTCATTAATGTGAGAACGTTATGTTGTGTAGAATTTTGTATCAATCATTTTGAAGAAATTGATGATTTAAAGTTTTTATTTGTTTAGTTAACATCTATCCTGAAGTGAGAAAACGTGATCAAAGTTAAGGGTGGCGGCAGATTTGTGTATTTTATTTCATTGCTTATTTTTTCAAGTGTCATATTTATCAATTTGCGTATATTTATGTTTGAATGTTTCCCACTAAAAGTTTATCAAAACTGCATAATGCAAGATTTGCAGAATGTAGTCAATCTTCATGTACAATGTGTACAATGTGTGCATGGAAAGGTTCCTCGCCCTGGTGGAGGCCAGGGTAGTCTAAGAAACTAACTATGGAATGGAAAGTTGGATGAGCATTTCATTTAACAAGCGTGCGTGTTACTTGAATTTTCCACATTTGAGCACTTCATGACGGCTGCGAACAACTCGTTTATCATATTATTTCTTTCAACAAATACATTAGTTTCACTCTTGGCGATCTTTATTTCTATATTTTTTAATAATGTTCCAACATTTACAAATTTAGACAGTGTATGATCTCTATTGGAAAGCAGTCCATAGTTTTTGCAAGCCGATTTTTTTCAGTCATACATTTCATATAATTGTTTTAAGATGAACAAACATTGATGAAAATATTTTTTATACATTTTAAAATTTCTCGTATATTTTTATACTCTATATTTCCATTACTATTAGCGCAACATTTTCCTTTCATAAATTAGCATTTTAGTTTACTCGTAGCCGTTGCGCAAATAAATTTGAAATAAACGTAAAGTAATTGTGCAAAGAGATTTCATTTTTGACCAGTAATTCATTCCATTTGTTGTATTAAAAATTTGTATAAATTTTAAGAATTTGCATTTGTTTTGGATCTTGGGAACTAAGGAATATTAAGTATCTCTAATTTTATGTTTTATTGTATGCTTATTTTATATAATATGATTTTTACTTTACTGAGTTTACTACTAGAATCTCTTATGTCTTTTCTCAAACATATCTGTTTCTCTACTGTTAGTGTGAGTTATGAATGATAAATGCGTACCAATGTGAAAGTATTGTTTTATTTTTTTATTCATTTATAGCATTTATATTAGTTGTACATTTTTTTAAAATGATTTTCCGATACATATATCATTTATTAATAAATTTGAACGTTATTGTAAAAATAATCAATTTGCACAACTTATGGCACACATTTTACACACTTTTTATTATAACTTTATTTTTGAGATATGTACTGTTGTATTTATTTTCTGTATATTATTTTAAGTAATAAATATTATAATTGTGAATGTAAGATTTATTGTATTGTCTACCTTGTCATTTTACATCTGGTTGTACTGTAAATACATCCTCTGACTTTTATCTCGCGTAGCTGTGAAGATCGTTATTATCTTGCACGGCGTTAACAATCATTTAACTGTTTGGATTTCTCTTGTTTCTGGAGTACTGTTTCTCCAGATGAAACTCCTCTGATCAACTTGCATTTTCTGTTGTATTCACATATAATGAAATATTAAAATAGAGCCAATAAATTTTATGTCAAAATTATTCCTCGCGATTAAAATTAATATTATTCTAAACCAATTTACCTTTAATTTAGTTTGTCTTTTATCAGCTGCCATAGTTTTATTAAACTCCACGTTATTTTTCAACTTTCTGTTTTTTTTTTAATTTCCTTTGTGATGTGTCTGTTCTTGCTGAAAGATAATCAGTATTTATTAAATTTATTGTGGAATTATTTTTAGCAGAGAATAGTTTTAAATTATTTAAACACAAAGATTTGTGTGTAAAAATATATATAAAAACTAAACATTTAAAATTACGAATAACTTTAAATTATAAAAACAAACATAAAATTTATATGTATGTGTTTGATAGTTAAGTTGATATCTACACGTATGTTCGATGACAAGGTTTCAATATTTCGATTATCCCGGTCTCGATTTATAGACGAACCGAACATGGTCAACCGGTTATTTTTTTAATTTAAGTTTGGAATAAATAATTATAACATCTATTCTGAAAGCACAAACATCTTTAGAGATATTCTGCCAGAATTAGGTAAGCTTATGAGCGGATTTGTACAAACAGGTTATATGTACAGACTGGCGAGACCGAGTTGTTAAAACTTTTCCAAGCTGATGGAACAACATTGTTACCCGCACAATTCTAAATGAGAAATGATGTAAGCGTTCAAGTGTGTAGGCGGCGAGTATTGTATTAATTATGATAATATTAAATCGCAAAAAGAATTGTAGAATGATCAAGTCGTGTACATTTATTATATTAGACTAGATGAACGTGTGAAAATTAAATTTCATATTATATATTTGTGAACAGTAAATACAGAACCAATTAATTCACTATTTACTTGCGGAGTTAAAATTTGGAAAATAGAACAAAAATATATGTTAGGTATTTAATTTGTTTGTATTCTGCCTCACATCGAGGCACTATTTACTTTCCTCCTCTTACAACGGTTTCAAGATGAGCTCGACCTGCGTGTTGTTCAAATCTATGTAGGTAGTGGAAATTGAAGTTACCTCGGGGTCTCTTAGGATTGTGGCAGGATTTTACCCAAATTAAATTGTCAAATTATTTTTAATAACCAATTAGTTCAGAGTGAATGTATTTACCAGTAACAAAAAACCACCATTTCATATGACAGTTGAAGGCTTTTATAGCCTTTTGTATTTTTGTAAATAAAAAAGTGCTGATTCGGTGTTTAATATTATAATATAAATCAGTTTTCATAACCACTGTGGTTTACAGTTAGGAATTATCCAGGTTTGCGGTTGAGACTTGAGATATTGTTCAATCGCGAGTCATTGTGGGTGTGTGTATTTGGGATCTTAGACTTACCTAGTTCATAGTTCTGGAACTGTATCTTTTGCACTTTAAGCCCCGTCATGGATCCATTTCTCAACTTTAGCCCCCTCTTCATTTACAGTTACTTGTGTTGTTTTAGTCACCAATTGGTAAACCCTAATCATTACACATCGTTACCAGAATTGTAACATCTGGACACGCATTTTACTTTTGATTGCACTTTTCAATTACATTGTGGCCATACAAATACATGGAAGTGACGAGTTATCACGCAAGTGCACCGCTTTGATTAACGAATTGATTTAAATTATTTAAAAATTCATGCATCCACTGTTATGTTGAGATTGATATCCACAATTAGAGATGTGATGCGCGCGGAACAGCGGGCCCCTGCCGAGCGGCTAGTGTGGGGCTCGCTCGGGCCCGCTGTCGTGTGGCGGTAGAGGTCTCAATATGATCAGCAGAGGGAACTTTGTGTAGTCCAAAGTGGACAATTTTTGGTGAATACCGTAGGTGTTAAGGAAGTTAAATCTGCCTATGTTTGTCATCCATTGAGAAAAAAAAACATTTAAAATGACGCTTTTTACATACTACGTATTAGTCAAGTTATTTAAATAAATATTTGTTCATGACGTCGAAGTAATTGACGTGTTGAATTTTGTAATTTGTCAGTAAGCTTACATTCTTTGAACTGTATCAATAATATATAGGATTTTATTTGCACAAAACTAATATAGACATAAGATATTTGTGACTATGAAAGTTTGAATATTCTGGATGAAAATGTTTTCTGAGCAACGTATCATATTTAAATAGAAAACAAAGTTTATATGCTATTCTTGTTAATGTGAAGTCTTTGCGCCAAGGACAGAAATCTACTATAGAACAATACACAATGTACGTCTGTTTTTCTGATGTGAATGCGGATTAAATAAATAAAGCCCACTTCGATGTCCTACTTGCTTGTTTCATTTGCCTCCATCCAGAGTTCCTTTTCCACATTTCAGGATTCCTACCATACGCCACGGAGCACACAACAAATACAGAATGAGTACAGCTGGGAGAATGCATACACATCACAATTCATTAAACCGGTTGTTAAAATCTACTGATGATTATCTAAGATTCAGCCAAATGAAAGATTGCATTGGGAGATATATTCATTTAGAATGTGTTTATTCAGGTGGTACCCCAGTAAAATTTGTGACGAAAACTATGTTAGAAAGTTTTGTAACATTTTTATAACGTCTAACTTTTGCCTTACAAAGACTGCTCCTCTCGAAACTATATTGGCAACAAAACACCTCAACAAAGTTTATTGAAAAAATTAACACCACAATGCCGCGTGGATTAATAAAATGACAGAAAATTTACTTGCAATACATATATTTGAATAAGTTTTACAGTTTATTATAGACAACTGGTGCATATTAGTGGTCAGCAGCCACAGAAACAGACAATTAATTCTCTTTCTTGGTAGTAGTGAAGGGACTTAAAATTTTAATGAAAGCTTCTTAAACTATGGTCATGAATTTGAAGACTTCATGGTGAACGCTTCAAATGAGCTAAAGTTGGTTCTTGGCCCATTTCACGAAGCAGAATGGTGCAGTCAAGTTCGACTGTATTGTTTGAACTTGAAGCATATGGTTAGATATTAATAATGTTTAAATAGATAAAAGATCACTATTATTCATAATCAATGATGATCTGGATATGAAAAGCATTTCAGAAAAGTATGCACGCATGTGTATGAGTTTCACGCACACCATATAATTTGAAAATTTGTCATTAGACATGTGTGACTATATATCGACAGAAAGGTAAAAGGTTGTAACCCACAATTTTATCTAAATCAGTTTATTATACAAACTGAAAGATGCCATTCTTCTGGTACGTAAGATAAAAGGTTGTAAGTTTTACATGGCTGGAAACAATTCATTTTGATTTTTAATTTGTTGTAACCCACAAAAGGAAAATAAGTAGGAAAGGTAAAAGATTGTAAACAGCTCACTTGTTGGGAGTTTGAAAGATTTTCAAGACTGGAAGGTATTTCAAGAGAAAACATAAACCAAGGCAATCGTCCGAGTGTATCACTATTTAGTATGTCTATGATGCCAGCAGTTCACTCTTGCCGAGGGGCCTCGGGTGAGGCATTTGTCGAGGTCCTAAGACCCGAGTGGTACAAAGTTTACTCTGAGTGAAGCTAGGGAAACCGCGGGCTGGCTGTACACCCGTGGCGAGGGCAGATGCCACGAGAACAGGCGATGCAAGCCGAGAGCTACATTCTCGTGTTCGGCTCCTCTCGCCATGCCTCGACAAGCTTTCAACAAAAAACCAAAGGCAGTCTACACATCACAGCTTCCTATTAGTGAGTTAAAAAAAAAAACATTTAACGCCCAATTTATGAGTTTGCCATCAAGTAAAAAATGGTGGACTTTATGCTTACGTGGAAAATAAATTTTTGAATTAATAAATTATTATTTTTAAAAATATGTATTTAAAATTATTTTTTATAATAAAGTATTATAAAAAAAAACACAGCATACTTTTTATTAATGTTACCTGTGTTGTAATCCTCAATGGTGTCAGAAAGCCTACCGTTGAAAGGTTGGAAGCTACAAAACTCAACAAATAATTGTTGTTTTACTAATTTTATATGGCATTTATATCAAAATTAATTTTTAATCGATGAATAATAGAATTCTACAAATTTTGAGCATATTTACATAATATTTTTTCAGTAATACTTTTTTTTTAAATACTGTAAAGTTGAGGTTTCGTGGGATACAACGTTTTACCTTTCCAATGTTGATATATTGAAGTAGTTGCCATACATGAAATGTGACATTGATCACTGATGTGTTTTCTTTGGTGCACGGTCTTTCTTATACCTCCTGCACTCCTATAGCCTGCTGCAACAGATATTTATGGAGTTTGATTCATTTTCAAAAAAAAATATTTATTACTAAAGGTATTTATGAACTTACAATCATTTTTTAAATATATGAATCATAAAACACTTTTTAAATTTTGGGAAATATTAATATGTGCATTAAAACAAATACTTTATTCCTTAGAATGAATTATTTGTGGTGCAATAAAATAATAAAAATTCAGCAAGGTTAGGTATTTTTTGTTGACGTTCGCAGCTTTAACTTTGTGGTTAAACATAATTAAAATAATAATTCACATATAAATAATTCACGACGGTCTAAACAAAGTTAAATATAAATAAATTTTAGGTATTTTTTATTGAACAGATTTTATTGAGCTCAATTGGTAAACTATATGGAAGAATTTTAATAGAAAAAACAAGAACGGTGACATAAAAAAAGTATGGGATATGCAAGGGGCCATTTTGGGTGGAAGAGGATGCATGGATCAGATCTTTTCTCTACGAGTGACGACGGAAAAGTAATTAGCGAAAAACCAAAAACTTTTATGTACCTTTGCAGACCTACAAAGGGCATATTATAAAGTTATAAGAGAAAGATTATGGATTACAGGGTGAATAGTAAACTTGTACATACAATCGCATCCCTATACGAAGGAAGTTCTGCGTGTGTAAGAATCGATGGCTCATTCACACCATGGTTTAACATTATAAAGGTTGTTTAACAGGGTTGTGCAATGTCTCCATGGCTGTTCAACTTGTATATAGATAATTGTGTGAAAGAACTGGAATGTAGGAGTGAAAATGGGCAATTTGATTGATTTGCTGTTTATTGTACGCTGATGATGCAGTACTAATGACGAATAATGAACAAGAATTACAAAGTCTAGTGAGTAGAACTTATGATGTATGCAAGGAAAACAACCTTATAATGAATGTCAACAAGTTGAAAGTGATGGTATTTGAGAAGGATGAAAGTAAAACATTGTGCAAAATACTTGTAGGTGATGAATGTTTGGAACAAGTAAATAAGTTTGTGTATTTGGGACGTATGTTTGATAGAAACGGAAAGGCTGAGAAAGATATCAAAAGTAGTGTAATTACAGGGAATAAAGTGAACGCCGCCTTGAATGGAATTATATCTAACGAGAACTTGCCAACCAAGGCAAGGCAAGTCAACAATGAAGTCCTGGTACCGACACTGATGTATGAAAGTGAGGCCTGGAGCTGACAGAAGAGGAATGAAAGGAGACTGAATACAGTGGAAATGAGATCACTTAGATGTACACATGGCAGATTTATTTATGAGAGTAAAAAATGAAGAAAAAGGAAAGAATGTAAAGCTGATTTTAGTATAGTGAGTAAAATTAAGAAAGGATCACTTAAGTGGTTTGATCATATGGAAAGGATGAATAAGGAGAGAATGGTAAGAAAGATATATGACGCAAATGTTAATGGCATCAGAGGTAGAGGACGGCCGCGGAAGACTTAGCACGACCAGGTAAACCAGATACTGGAGAAGAGTCCTGTCAGAAATCTCAATAATCGGTGAACTTGTATGGATGTGGATGAGGCGAGAATTATTTCAGGACAGAATTGTATGGCGCTCTATCCTCTCTGCCTACCCATGCGGAAACAGTGTAACGGTAAGTTATTTTTATTTAATGTTAAATTTTTATTATTGTAATGCACAATTAGTTTTGTGAAACAGAGTATTTATTTTAATGCACATATCTCTTAAAATAATTCCATGTTAAATCGTACCCTTAGATTTTCTAGCAAGTAAAAAGCAAACAGGTATGTACTATGTTTTCAAATTCAGAAAAATTATTATTTTTTCAAAACAGAATTCCAGCTATTTCACTATTGCATCATCAACATTTTATAAGAATGTGAGTACTTTCTGGACTTTACTGGTAGACAATGAAAATAGTGTATTGACTTTCCTTGATTTCTTTTTTATTCGCAATTTTAACAAATTCCTGACCACAAAGTACGGTGGGACCTTTAAAGTCATCAACCTCTATATTAGCCACATTTTTTCCAATTCCAAAAGTTGCACCTTAATTAAGTAAAAGCAGTATCCCAATTGTTAACATTAAAGAAATTCTGCCCAATTGGGCCAAAACATAGAGTATGCTGGAGAGTTGGCACTCGAACATTGCCATAGTCAATCAAAATGTAAATTAATGCCACATTTGCAAAATATAAAAAAAATAGTTGTTCTTTGCTAAATCCAGTGATAGTGAATCCAGTGATAAAATAGTTATCGATTATTAGAATTGGGGTTCCCTGATTTTTAATGACTCCCCTTCTAAACAACAACTCTTAAACTTTTGCCATCATCAATCCTTAGTAAAGGTTAAATTTTTATTTATTTATGTACCAGACTCAGGGCTGGGAACTGTTTATTTAAATTTTAGTTAATTCCTATGGAAAAAATTGACTTCATATTCATCCAATAGAAATTAATGTATTAATGACAAACGTAGAGGAACCGCTTTATTTGATTTTTAGAAACATTTAAAAAAACAATCAAATCATGCTTGGTTTGTCTAGCAGTGAGATGCTCATCTAGAGACCGAGAGGTTGAGGGATTTGTTCTTCATCCCGAGTGACCGTAAATTCTATATAATAATCAATTCTATTTTACATGGTATGAGTGCTTAGCATACTTTTAAGAAAGTTATTTGACATGTTCTCGCATCTCTCATTTTTTTTTAAAACATAAAAATGAAGAGATGCGGGAGTATGTGAGCACAGCAAACTAGAATCTAAACACTGCAGTCCTGTTCCATAATCCAGACCCGCAGGACAGCGTGCATGCACACTTTTATAATCTTTGCATTATTATTGTTATTATTTGCATTTTCACCCAATTGGTCCAAAGAATCCTTTAAACTGTGTTTTGCAAATCTCTCAAATTAATAGTAATACATATTAATAAAAATAATAATTTGGTGATGTAAAACAATCTGTGGCGCTTGTACGTTATGAAAAGATACAAATATCAGACCTGAAACATTTCTTAAATTTATGTTCAATGCAGTATTTTATATATGTAATTATTGATTCAATATTTTTGTTACACTGGTACACTGTATTATGTGTGATTTTATAATTGACCAACAAGTGAATTTTAATGATTATGCCAGTACTTACTTGGTCAAGTACTCGTATATCATATGAAAAGCAGAACAAAATTATGAAGTTTTAAATTAGCAAGAACCAAACCAATATGATCGTGGATACAATTTATGTAGGTTGTATTCAAAGGATGGTCGCACGGGATAATTTTTTTATTATATTTAAAAAATCTATGTTGTGTATAATTAAAATAATGTTTTGAATTATGCATTTTTTACCACATTTACTAGTTGGATTATTCAAAACCTTAGATTCAATTTATAAATTTGGTATAAAATCAGTTTGAATAATACAACTGTTCAAAAAATATGCTGAAGAACAGAATTTTGGAAACAAAAGTTAGGGATTATTTTTTGATGTAAGCGAGATGCCATTGGAGTTTTTGTTTTTCAAAATTTGACATCATTTTAATATTAAAAATTATAAAACAAAAACTTTACTGTGTTATAAAACAAATTAGATGAATCACTTGGAAAGATAAACAGAAAAAATGTATAGAAATTTTGTTCTAAAATTGTAACATCACAATAAAAATGTGATTTCATTAAAAATATTTAATTATAAATCAGCATTAACAACTTACATGTTTAATAGTACATATAATGTTTTGCATACATTTCTATTTTAGCTCCGTATGAATGATCAAAATTTAAAAACATATTTTTCACATGTAATTTATTATTTATTATATTACATATTATTTGACACAAAAAATCATAGTACAAGAATAGTATTCAATACAATGTATATCATTAAGCCCACGCCTGCTCCTAAATCACTTCTGATGCACCACAAGAATTTTATGGAATCTGCTCGCACATCAGGGGACAAGCAGCTCACACAAAAGAGATAACTAGTGGAATATGACGCTCAGACCATGAGTTCAATGAAGAGAGAGATAGAAAAAATATGAAAAAAGTAGCACAATTTAAAAGATGATCCAGACTGAATCTTGAAAAGAGAGATAGAACTACATACACAAATAAGCAACACCAGCAGGACTGTGTTTTAAGCTTCGTCGACACAATTATATTATTAAATTTAAACAAATAATAGATATCTAATTAGATAAAATTTGACAGATATGGAGGTTGATTGGGCAGAATGGTGAATGTTACATTGCGTAAAGTGATCACTTAAGCCAGCCGAAGAGAGATTGTAAGCTCTGTAATTACCCATATTTTTCCATTAATAAAAAATAGTTTCGTCTCTATGAGATATCTATTATTTGTTTAATAACATTGCCTTCGTAGGTGAAAATCCAGTAATTGTGTGTTCTTGGACATATTAAAATATTGCTATTAAATTTCATTTCATTTTGAGTTTGATCTTTGCATCTGGTAGCTATTTTCATAGCAAATACACATGTAATTCTGTCCAAGCAAAAAATATGCTACTCCACATTTTCTCAACTTTCATTCATATTAATACCTCTTCATACACATGCTATGACTCTCTTGTCATCTGTCATTTTCACTGCATCGGATGCGTATACTTAATCTGAAAATATTAGGCCAAGATTAAAAATTTATTTATTGATGCAGCACAAATTTTGTACTTATTCAATATAAATCAATAATTAACTATGGGTATATATATCCATAGTTATGTATCACACGCTAGGTGCGTGCAGTCTGTACAGTCAAATAAGTTGTACATAAAGTTAAGTAGGTATAATATGATAGATTATAATGTGAATAATCTGCATAAATATAAATCTCACAATTTTTAATAATAACCTGTGAGCCTATGCCATATGTACGCATATCTATTTCAAATAAAATATCTGCCACTTTTGTCGCTTGGCTGGATGTGAAAAAGTATTGCTATCTGGAAATTCCATTTTTTAAATAAATTAATCAACTGAACTTTGTGTATCCAACCTGGGAATAATAGTTGAATTCAATACAAGATTAGTATCTATCGACTATTCTGTATAAATTTGAAAATACGATTTTTCCAGTCATTATTGACTATGTGTATTATGAAATAAATATTTAATTTTGATTTATTCCCAAAAATTCCAGTTAAACACATTTTATTTGAATGCATGGAATGCACGCCTCTGCTTTACAATATTAATATATTATTATTGATACAACAGATCAATAAGCAGCATGTATGGAATGCATATCACATTAATATTCTTACTAAAGCGCTTGTGCTATGAAAATAGGACTAACTTAGTGAACTTGTATTACCACTGATTACCACTTGTATTACTGCTAGAACAAACAAGCACATCAACTAACACCTATAACATTATGGTATGCGGTGTGTATACATGTGTGTGATGTTTGCACATATTAAAATTTAGTAATTTCTTTACGAAAATTAAAATACAATGCACTTTTGCTGGCCAGGTTCGGCAGCAGAAATGTTGGGGCCCAGTACTCAGATGTTTTTGGGCCCCCCTAAGTATATTCAGAGTAGCATTATATACAGGGTGTAACAGAGCTAGTCCACAATATTATATGGGTGGGTATCTGACTAAATTACGAGTCAAAAATGCTCAAGGAATATGTGTAAATTATCTATCGTCACGGAAAATATTGTTTGAATTTTTTACAAAATCATGTTAAGTCAACATACTTTGAAATAAATATTTACAAAATTTATCCATTATTAATGTATATATTTTGCTTTAGGCCCTAAATCATCTAACAAAATATAGTCTGAGCGTTTGAAACTCGGTGATCTTTAATTTCTTGTATTCAATAAAATATTTTAATTAATCAAAATAATCGCATAATAACGATTTTTTTTAAATGCTTATGTCTCTGACATAGTTGAGATTAGGCACAAATTTCTTGAAATTTTTCGACTCGTAATTTAGTCAGGTACCCACCCATAAAATATTGTAGACTAGATCTGTTACACCTTGTATACAGATGATTGGTAAAAGGTATATGTACCCCAAAACCATGTGTTCAAAAATCTAACCTGGAAAATCTTTTCTATAACACTGTAAATAATGCTCCGAGAAAAACAATAATAAAATACTACTTTGTTTTAAACCATTTTGTTTCATAAAAAAAAGAGCTTTTGCACATTTGTAGTGAGCGGAAGAAAGGGTTGAAATGCAACAAAAGTGAGTGAATAAGACACTCGCACATTCTTTACTTATAAACGTACTTTTAATACATATTCTGAAACAGTGAAAGAATCTTAACTATTATTTTATATGGTATGGAACTCCTCTCAACTTCGAGGTTCAGTACAGTTATCTCCCTAGTTCTCTCCTATTGCCGGGCCTGACGCTGGCACACGGTATCTAATTGAACAGGATTAACAGAATTATGTTAAACAGTTTACAAAACAATAGCTTTAACAATATTTGAGCATGTCTAAGAACACACAATTACTGGATTTTTACCTATAAAGGCATTGTTATTAAGACATATTATAGATATTTCATTGAGACGAAGCTAGAGATTCTTATTAGTGACATCTATGCTGTTTCAGGGTAATGAATATCAAATTTCAAACCATAGGTGACGACAGCGAAGTTGTAATACTTGAAATGTTTCTACATGGTAACATATATATAACTTCCAAAATTTGATAGATGTGGAGGTTGATTGTGGGTAGAATTGGTGAACGTTGCTGTCTGTAAAGTGATCACTTAAGCCAGCCAAAGATAGGTCATAAACCATGTAATACCCATACTTCCATACTTCCCACTATACTATGAGATATCTATAATTTGTCTTAATAACAATAGGTTTATGTTAAATTCATTCAAAACAATATATGTAAATACATATTTCAAAATAAATATTATCACTAATTTTTTGTCCTCTTTGCTTGGCTTGGAGTACATAATACCATACCAGTCATCATTGCCAGCACCATACTACCAATGAATGTTCCCTCTAAGGTGTGCGGGTGTGCACATGATATACAAATAATGCGCGTGTGAGCCTCTGCTGATATCTTCTATCTATCAATCTATCCTGAATAATAACTTTATGAGATCATGATTTATGAATCCAAAGTATGCAAAGCCTTAATAGTGGTTATTAGTTCTCTTGCCTTATTTATGATTCTTAATACATTTTCATAAGTGATGTAGTCAACACAGGCCCTACCAGCAGCCTTATACAAGTATGGTAAAGTTTTTCTTATTTTGTCCCCCAGCGCACATATAGCATTGATCCTCAAAATTGCGCAAAATATTTTTTATGCGCACACTGTAATCCAAACTTAGAGGGAACACTGCTACCGATACAATAACAAGACTGCATAATCACATACTGTAGAGACCAAAAATTTGTTTTGTCAGCCTGCTTATTTTTCTTTTTTAAAAAAGTTCTTTAAACAACATTAAATTACTCGAGTACTGGAATGAAGGGATGCATTTATATGATGACTTATTGATTTATTCAATTAACCCGCCACACAATTAACTCATCCAGAGTTTTTCGATGCAGCGTGTTTTGTGTTGAGGGTCCGTCTACTTTCCAAGAATTATGTTTTTTCAAAATTACAGGTTCAAACAGGTGTTTGCTATTTTTGTATATATTGGTTTTGCGTATTAGTTGTGTTATATCAAAGATTGAGAGAGGATGTTTGTCACGTGGACTTAAACTGGGCTACAATTTTTATTATTCAGTAATTTCTTCTTATTATTTACTTTTTTATTGTAATTTATTTATTTTTAAAAAAAAATTTCGTAAAATTATTTTTATTGAACTTTTTTGATGTATTAAAGAACTGAAAGCCGACATAAGCATAAACGAGTGACCAATGGCGGGTTAAATTTGACTGGCTTTTGCATTCTACATATGCATAGTCTTGTATAGTACTGTTGAATATATGACTCGTATAGCATGCTTTATGCTAACTGAGCAACTATTTAAATAAGAGTTATCTACTTAAAAGTAATTATAATAAATAAATATCTTTTATTGCTGGATTTGAAAAAAACTTTTAACAACTTAGGGCCGGTTGTGTGATCATTAGTAACTTTTTACTTTAGTAACAAATTTACTATTGTCAAAGCATAGATGGATTTTTTTACCTAGGCGTTCGATATCTGTCGCTTTAGTAGCAATATTTTTTTATATTATGTGTAATGATGTATATTAAACAATGAAATCATTGGACGAAATCACTAAAATAGCGTGATATTTAATGATTAATTGTGGTATACTGCAACTTTCAAAGTATCAATGTATCAGATGACTTTTGGAACGGCTGTGAAAAGTCTGCCATATTTAACTATTGTTTCTCGTTTTTACTATCGGATATCGCAGAGTGAAATGAGTTTACTACGGTATGTATATATCAAACAACCCGTTTTCGCAAAAAATTTTACTTTAGTAACTTTTTTTACTATAGTAAAAAGTCATTACTGATCACACAACCGGTTCTTAAAAAGCATTTAAATACAATAAAAACGAGTACATTATCATAAATCTTAAAAATATTTTAAAACATTGTTTTAAATTCTAACTGTTTAACCTGTCACAATACTTATTCTTCAAAATATAAAATAATCAAATTAAAGTCAGAATAAAAATATTAATCTCCTGGAAGCTCAAATTTATTAAATTCTACTGAGTAAATTACACAGATAAGTAAGAATTCCATTTTCAAAATACATACTGTGTATTTGAAACAGTTTGTTTAAGAAAACAAAAAAATAACAAATATCTCAATAACAACTTCAAAATAAATATTTATGAGTTAAGTATTCAAAAATGTGGTTAATGAATCATTAATTCCAAAAACATCCACAGACACAAATCTATTTCTATTATGAGTATGTCATGACTATTCAAAATTTAAAACAAATGTAACTACTACTGATATTAATTTACTTCATTTATAACATAGTAATTGAAATATCAATGGTAAATTATATCAACGATAAAGATTGACAACTGAACCAGCTACTTTTAGTTTAATTTTATAAAAATACAAAAGATTTGGTCTAAGATCTGTCATTCTTAAGAGTTGGGTTCAAGTCCATAAAGTAAGCATGCGACATGGCCTCCTCGGCAGATATGCGATGGATGGGATTGCAGACCAGCAAGTGCTGCAGCAAGTCACGCCCTCTGCTGGAGAGCTTAGGAACCACTTGCGAGAAGCTCATACTCGGATGGTAAATTGGGAAAGGTTTGTAATCGGGCAATTGAGTTATTCCAGTCCATGTGTCTTCTGTCGGTGTACCTGGAGAATAATTAATCTTTTTTAATTTAATCAATAAGTATTCAATCAACAGAGTTACTGTAAAAACATTAAATATATAGTAATAAAGTACCTTATAAAGTGAAAACAAACATGGAAATGAAAATTATTGTAATATTTCAGTAAGGCACAAGATAATACTTTTCATATAGGTGCTAATATCATTAACTCAGTTTATATATTTGTAGAAGTCTGTCGCTATTTTAAACATTTTAAGATTATTTTAAGAATACATTCAAAGATCTCTCGATTATTATATGCCCAGGATTCAGATTGAGTTTTGGCAATAGGATGCATTTGTTTTGCCCAGGATTCTAAAGAGTAACTACAAAATTTGGTTATAATCAGTTAAAAGCGTGTAGGATTTTTTAGAGAACAGACATTCAGTGTAATACAGGGTTTAACAGACCTAGTCCACAATATTTTATAGGTGGATACCTGACTAAATTACAGGTCAAAAATTTTCATGGAATATGTGCAAATTATGTATTGTTCTGGTGTAAGTCTATTCACGGTAAAATGGCGAGCCAAACTGAGCACAATCAGCTGTCAGCTGTCAAATAAGTTGTTGCTCTAAAAAGTGTTGCCAATTTGAAAAACAAACCTCTAAAAAAAACCCATCTTTATATCATTGCTTCAGGCCCTAAGTTGTTATCTAAGAAAAAATAGTCTGGCCACTCGAAATTCAATAACCTTTATTTTTTTATATTCAATATATAACTAGTAATAAATAAAATATTTTAATTTATCTAAATAATCATATAATTACAATTTTTTTGAAATGCTTATATCTCTGACATGGTTGAGATTAGGCACATATTGCTTGAAAATTTTCAAATTGTAATTTAATCAGGTATCCACCCATAAAATATTGTGGACTAATTGGGGATTAACATGGTCCGGATAAAGAAAAATCTGTATAATCGAAAAGAGAAAAAAATTATCTATTATAAATACTTTTTATTGAAATATAACTTCACATACGTTACATGTTTGCACATAATATATGATTAGATGCCTACAAAAATTATAGTTTTTTGTGAAATTCTACTAAAGATTTTTGTTTTAAACTAGCTATCCTTTTCGAAGCTGCCAAATCACGTATACTTTTGAGACACATAAGTTGTCTTGTGTCAAATTCTTCCTGTTTCTCAAACCACCTCATAGTAACATCTAAGCACTGAAATCCTTCAGAATGTGTAAATCTGATATCTCCCCCTCTCAGCAATTTCCTACTTGTTTTCTTGGTCTTGTTCTTCTGAGAGTAAGTCAGAAACTGCCTCAATTATTTCCTCATCATTCAAAATTTGGAATCCAGGATCACTTTAATCGCAATTTAACCACTGGCTGACATCTTCATCACATTCACTGCATATTAAAATTTGTTTAACTGCTTCTGTGATGTTTCCTACAACTCTTACATTTTATAAAATGACATTGGTCGCATTACTGTTACTGGAACTCATTAATGATCTTTTCAATGTTGACACATCTACAGAATTCCAACTCTCTGCTACCATGTATCAACAAACATATTAAATCAATTTTCTTATGATAATTGATAACTGATTCTTCATTATTTTTGTCTGCAAACAATAGTTGTCCAAGAAACTGTTTTCTATATAAGCGCTTAAATGTTTCTATTGCACCCTGATCTATCGGTTGTATTACAGACGTAATATTCGGTAGAAGATATTTTACCGTAAAAATTCTATGGACAGATTGCACTATGTATATATTTAGTAATAACATCATATAGGTTGTTTGATAATTTTTCTGTTTAAAATTTTTTGTTTTTTATACAATCTGGATAATCGAGGTCCGGATAAGGAAGTTCTACTGTATATACATTTATTACAGGAAACAATGATTTAATCAGACCTAAAACCTGCAAAAGCAACTAGTTTAAAGGATTTACCAAAGACAGAAGGCAACTTCGAGTTCCTCAGAAACTGATAAATTGGCCAATAATAATGTCATCCACTAATAACATACACATATCACTTGCTGCTAGGCTTCTAAAATTCTACCAGACAAGGTTTGTCTCAAAGAAACAAAGTATAATTAGATCCTAATCCCTTCATCAGACTACTATGCTACTATGACTACTATGCTATGTACTATACTAACAATGAACATAGCACTGTTACCAAGTTACTTTTAGGACCTCTAATCACAGGCCACAATAGGATAGTTAAGCACCAATATAAATAATATTTAACTATATGTGATTATGTAGACATTTACAATACACCTGACTTCTAATTTTCAGGGATCAGATTAATCAGGAAGTGGATTAACCAAGACATTTCGAAAGTCATTAAAAAAATATTTTTAGAACAAAAATGTTCCACATTGCTTATAATGACCAAACCCGTATTAGTCGGGCATATTAGCTGTTCGCAATGTGTTATCAACAAAAAGTGACCTCTCTAAACAATTGTTTAATTAATTTTTTTTTGTTTTAGTGTTTCATGAGGGTTAGTTGTTTCCAGTTGTCATTGCCACTTATTCACAACAGTGTGTAAATTATGATGGTGGCGTTGCTTTCTGTCAAGGGTGCCACAGTTTATATTTTATTTGTGCAGCCAAAGCAAAATATTTTTATGATGAATTAAAGTTGCAGGGTGATTTTAACGCATCTTCTGTATTTCTGAATGGTTAACATGGTAAACATAACAAGGTATCTGACAAATTGCTGTTCAAGGAGAAAAAGCAAGCAGTGATGAAGTAGCTGCACAAGAATTCATCTCTTCAATCATTTATAAAAACCGGAGGTCTTATGCAGGAGCAAATTTACAATGTCGATTAAACCAGTTTGGAAGTGATGAACAATTTCTCAAATTTAAAGACAATCAAGAAATTTACGTAACGGGTGTGGGATGAACGATTTCTTCAGAAAAAAACACATGTTTTTGGATTAAATCACGCCAAATCATTTCTTGACTACCTCGAGCAACGGGTTAAAGATAATACTCTCACTGAAAAAAATTATATAGAGAAATGTTCAAAGTAAAATTCACCAAAACCAGCAAAGGGTAAAAAAAACAATCCTCTTTACTTTCATATTTCTTTTATTGGCTTCTTTAATGAAATAAATAATTGTGTAAAAAAATATTTATGGTGAAAGGTTTGCGACAAACCTACAACATCCTGAGTCGAGTTTGTGTCATGCACAAATATGGCTTTCGGACGGTAGGCTTTTTGTAACTTTTTTTTATTATTAAACATTTTTTACTTCTGTTTTAATTGGGAAATCAAGTATTCGGGTTATTTTTCACCATCTATTCCTTATAATTGGAAGTCTACTGTATAATACAAGTATATTCAAAACTTCCAACTATTTGTCAATATCATTTCAAATGAATTAAAAATTTAATTAACAGATCATAAATTACAAAATAGTCACCTACCTAAAAGTTTGAATATCCGCTTTAACTGATCGTCAACATCAGAGCCGGGGAAAAGAGGCCGACCAGCATTTGCGAGTTCTGCAAAAATACATCCCGCAGACCACATGTCTATGCTGGTAGTGTATAGCTTTGCTCCGAATAGAACATCTGGAGGCCTGTACCACAAAGTCACAACTTCTGCCGAATAACATTTAACAGGAATACCGAACGCTCTCGCTAATCCAAAATCAGCTAATTTTAACTCGCCATTTTTATTAATTAGTAAATTTTGTGGTTTTAAATCTCTATGCAAAACGTTATGGCTGTGACAAAAGGCTAAACCTCGTAGCAACTGGTACATGAAAGATTGAACAACATCCAAATCTATTTCACCATTTAAACTATCAAAATACTTTTTAAGGTCTTGGTCGCAATGTTCAAATACGAGTGTAAGTTTCTTATCACTGTGTAAAACATCATACAATCTTACAATATTCTTATGTTTCAGTTCTTTTAAAAGGCAAATCTCGCGAAGTGCGGATGATGGTACCCCTTCATCATCGTCGTCCAATCGGACTCTCTTTAATGCTACGATTTCGTGAGTTTCTCTATTCTTCGCTTTAAAAACGGTACCGTATGTACCTTCACCAATTTTTTCGAGCTTTTCATATTTTTGCATGTTATTCGAACGGAATAAATAAAACAGAAAAACTTCACCGCTTTAAAAGTTTGACAGATGACAATTTAATTGACAGACTTGACATTTGATATTAATAATAGACAATAATATTTTGATTGAATTCTATATAAGATTATCTTCTCAATGTAGAAAAGTATTTAGTGTAGCCGATTTCACCTTGCTCATCACATACAAACCACCTTCAATGGGGGTACATGTCGGGGATCGTTATATTTTAATAATCTCTGATTACAGGGTGAATAGCAAACCTATACACTCAATCGCGTCCTTATTTGAAGGAAGTTCTGCGTATGTAAGGATCAATGGATCATTCACACCATAGTTTGACATTACAAAGGGTGTCAAGCAGGGTTATGTAATGTCTCCATGGCTGTTCAACTTGTATATGGATAATTGTCTGAGAGAACTGGAATATATGAATGTAGGAGCGAAAATGGGCGATTTGATTGTATGCTATTTATTGTACGCCGATGATGCAGTATTAATGGAGAATAATGAACAAGAATTACAGAGTCTAGTGAGTAGAATGTACGATGTATGTAAGGAAAGCGACCTTATTATGAATGTCAACAAATCGAAAGTGATGGTATTAGAGAAAGAAGAAAGCAAGACAACGTGCAAAATACTTGTAGGTGATGAATGTTTGGAACAAGTAGATGAGTTTGTGTATTTGGAAAATAATGGGTGTATGTTCGATATAAACGGAAAGACAGATAAAGATATTGAAAGGAGGGTGACTGCAGGGAATAAAGTGAACGGCGCTTTGAATAGAATTATAGCTAATAGGAACTGGTTAACTGAAGCAAAACTAGCGGTTCACAATGGAGTCCTGGTACCGATACTGATGTATGGAATTGAGGCCTGGAGCTGGAAAAAGCGAAAGGTAAGTAGACTGAATGCAGTGGAAATGAGATCACCTTGGCGTATATGTTGCAAATCTATTTATGGCATAGTAAAGAATGAAGAAATAAGGAACGAATGTAAAGTTGATGTTGGTATAGAGAGTAAGATTAAGAAAGGATCACTTAAGTGGTTTGGTCACATGGAACGGATGAATGAGGAGAGAATGGTAAGAAAGATGACGCAAGTGTTGATGACACCAGAAGTAGAGGACGTTCTCAGAAGGCTTGGCATGATCAGATAAACTGGATACTGGAGGATGGTCCTGTTAGAAATCTCAACAATCGTCGAGATTGTATGAGAAGATGTATGAATGTGCATGAGGCGAGAAATGTGTGTCAGGACAGAAGAGTGTGGCGCTCTATCCTCTCTGCCTACCTCTGGTGTGATGGTAAGTATGATGGGGAAACGGTGTGATAGTAAGAATGCGTGAACAAATGGTTGGTCATGCGTTAAATGCGGATTGCCCCGTGGGGGGTAAGCAGTTTCATCATTCATTCGTTCCATATGACTTTGGGGGTTAGGACGGTGGTTAAATGAAATAAAAATGATTGGCGTGTTGAGATTTTATTACATTATAATGAAAACAAGGAAGACATAGAATGACATGAATAAATGAATGATGTAGAAGGTGCGTGTGTATTACGAATTGAATGATGTGAAGCGGGTTGGCGGTCTCGCTTGGCTCTTGCGAGCCGGCAAGACCGCCGTTGTGAAACGCTGAAACTGGAGAGACTGCCTGGCGGTGAATTTCGAGCCAGGCTTGTAGTAGCAGCCGGCAACGCTGTCGCTAGCGTCGATGCCGACTGAGATGGCGGTGGATTTGAATTCCGGTCGCCACATGACCAAACCACCTAAGCGAGTCTTCGAAAATGTAATCGCCAAAATTCTTCAATCGAGGACACATATTTTATCAGAACGGGTAAAGAAAAAGCATTCTGTGATTTGGTTATGTCTTGAGTGGTGTTTATCGTATAATGTTATTGCACATTTATTTATCCCAAAATTCAACAACTTTATGGAGACTGAAAATATTGCACTTTTTCACCCAAAAAAGGATTTAAACAAAATGTACTTGTCGCACATGCTTGGATAACTCAAACGATAACTCAAACGTACAAAAATAAATGAAGCTCGTATCAAAAAAGAAAATGACAACAAAGAATTTGTTTTTACAGTAAATGTAAGATAATGAAGTAAATGAAGTAAATTGCTTGTACCAAAATCTAACTATATAAATAGAAAGCTATTTATTCATAACTTTTGTATAAGGCCGAATACTACTATTTATGGATTGATAATTGATATCAATGGTGGAGTAAATGTTGAAAAATATGCAAGCATTGTGGGAATATTATTAGTGGAAATATTAAAATGATATTATACTATGACGAATGCGGGCCACAAAATAGAAATGCAACATTGTCGAGTGTCTTACTAAATATTTCCATTTTTAAAAAATCAACCTTGAGCCAAAATATTTTGAGGTCGGATACACTCAAATAGAGGCTGACTCCATGCAAGCTACGATTGAGAAAAAAAAAATGTGCCTGCTGAATACTTCGAAATTTATACAAACGCTCGTAAAATTCCAGGACCTTATGATGTTTCGTACCATACACATTCATCTTTTAAATTATTTGATACTATAAAATTTTATATTGTCAAATGATTTATATAAAGTTATAAAACAATAAGATCTGGAAAAAATAAAGTAGACTCAAAGTTATAAAAATATTTTACAATATTGGTATTGAAAACCAGCTAACGCCCAATAATATTTTACAATTTTGACATTGCAAATCAGCTAACTCCAAATATTCCCCATAAGTTTTGTACAAAACCGCACACCAACACGCATTGCGAATTTAAACAGCGTATTTTCAGTTTTATCTACGGTTTAGTATCAAAATGAACTTCCGGATAACAGCTTGCGTGGTGTGGCATTTTAGGTTATCAGAAATAGACAAAATAGTCGGCGCTGCCATTATAAATACTGAATTTATCCATTAATTGACAAGATACCTAAAGGGTAATACTTTGTATGAAACCACGAATTTTATTACATGCTCAAGCTTCGTCAGGGCGTATTTAAAACTAATAATAAATACAAAAGAGTGCACATATAAATTCATAAAAAGGGAGATCGAATATAAAATTACATGCGAAAGAGAGAAACAATACATATACAGTTAGATAAAACATCAAGGGAGATAGAATATAAAATTATATGCGAAAGAGAGACAGAATACATAAATAGTTATTTTTAAGCGCGTTTTTAAACCTCGGAACAAAATGTGTCGCGGGAATAAAACGCAGGTGCGTGCAATACAATATTTTGTGGAGCCAAGAAAAATTACGATATCAATGAAATTTTACAACTACCCTATTTCTGCATAAACAATCTATGAAAGAGTGTTTCAGAATTTTCATAATCCGTTTAATTATAAAACAGTTTTTTGTTGCTCCTCAACATTTGACACAAATGGAGTTAGACTTGGTTTGTAGAAAGGGATCGCATAGTGTAACAGTGGTGTGACACCTAGAAATAAATTTAGGAGCGAATTATTTATTAGAATGTGGGGTGTCACTCTAATAAACTGATTTAGAGTCTCTTCCTTTTATAACCTCCCTTTTGTTTCGGCTTTTTTCTTTCTCGTAAATAAGTTATTTTTCCAGTCTTTTTCAGTGAAACACATGGGGATATGAAATTAATAAATACAAGAACCCTGATGTAAGTCGGGGTATTTTGAGAGTTATAATTCAATTAATCGATGATTAATCAAACATGTACTGTGCTCCTGATCGTTCGCTGGAACGACATCCTGCACTCTAATAATATGTTCGCTTCGCGACCCATCCATTAGATATCACGCCTTTAGTATCATGGTTATAGCAAGAATGCAGGTGAATATGAACACACAGAAGATACACAATTAGAAATTTATTAATCACAGCTTATACTCAATGGGCAGGTGGAAATACTTATAACTAACTTATTCTAGCTCAGATTATCTCGCAATGTTCCTCCGGGTCTTCTTCCGGAGACCTGGTCTCAGGCCGGCGTAGTGATGCCGTTAGCACCCGATGTGAGCGGCTATCTGACTGATTTGCTGGACAGCGGGCTGGGCGGCTACTCCTGGATGGACGGTGGTGGACCGTGGCTGTCTATTCTCCGGTTCCCTGTCGCGTTTTTCTGGTGTTGACTGTCTGTTTTTTCGGCTGCGGGTTTCAACTGATACTTTCAACTCTGAATCCTATATTCAACTGCCTTGTTCCACTGCGGTTTCCAACTGATGATTTCAACCCTGAGTCTCATATTCAAATACCTTGTTCAACTGCGGTTTCCAACTGACGCTTTCAACTGACTTCGGTTACCACTCTCCACTTCCAGGTCTCGTGTTCAACACCCTCCTCCGGATCTTGTTTTCAACTGACCCCTCCCGTACCTCGTTTTTCTCTACCTCTCCCGGCTATTATATGTTACTCCGAACATAATGCATCGAGTAATGCTTGTGGTCGATGCCTCGTAATTACGGAAAACACAAATCTCCCAGATGAATGGCCGAGAAAAAAAATGGCTTCCCAATGATGGAAGAAAAGATTCTCGTGAGACGCGGGTCCCTGCGAAATGTTCTCCCAAGAACATCGAGTATATCGCGGGTATCAAATAATGATCCATCGGTCTGAATCAAAATAGGCTTGTGACACAAATTATCGCTGGGGCATATCAACCCAAATCACGGGTGAAGCAGGGTAGAAATGTATCCATAGATCTGTGAATATGAAATGGAGGAAATAGGTATTTTGTTTCTCTACTCTCTCTCGCCCGTTTCTACTCTATAAATCTATGACATGGACCATGAACTTACCGTTCTTATTCATTATCTGTGGATCGAACCGAAAATATTTATCGCAACGTCGTTGTCAGTAAAGGGTGAAATTAATTACATGCATGTGTGATGCAGCCCGGTCATCTGTTTTTCTAATTACTTGACTAATGAACTTAACTGTATGTGTAGTCGTGTTTAGTTAATTTGATTTTTGCTTGGTAGTTATTACCACGGTCGGTCTTCTCATCTCGAATGTTGTTAACCTAACGTGTTATTGAAAACTCAGTTGTCATCTTCATAATAAATCTGTGATAATGAGCGAAATACGTTCAACAGTCGATAAATCTGACAGCAGCTCTTTTGAGGATTTGGGGGTGGCTGGTGATTTAGGGGATGAGTCAATCGACGATCAAAACATGGATGCAAGACCAGAGGGCGAAGACTGGATGGATGTACTTGGCAGCGGTGCTTTATTAAAAAAGGTTTTTATGCTGATATTTTGTTAACTGACCTATCTCAAAGTTATATAATAAGTTTTGTTTATAAATAAATTTTCATGTTGCTATTATTGCATCTGGTTATTTCAAAACAAAATGTAAGAAAAAATGATTACCAGGAAAATAAGGTAAGAAAAGTCAACATTGCGCTTATATAAACGAAAATAGTACCCTTTGTTTAGAAAATTGTAAATTTCTTTCCTCCTACAAGAAAAAAACCTTTTTTACCAAGTCATAGTTTTAAAGCAAAAATATTAGTGGAAATTCTTTAACACCAAATTGCAAAATTTAGTAATGGAGCGCAAGTTTGTTATTATATTGTAAAATATGTCGCATTTCAATGAGCTTAACGTGAAATGTTAAAAATCTTCACTTAATCTTTATAGGTTTCTGGCTCACTTTTAGGCCGACCATGTATGGTCAAGAAAGGAGTATGATTTCATATATCAACGACCTTATGTACATTTCAAGGTAATGTATATCACCTGAGCATAATATTAATTATTATAATATTTCTGGCTTCCAAGAAATGATTAACTCTAAATTCCTCACTTCGAAGTCACTCCAACAGCCAGCCATCTTAGACGGTGGATATTTTGCAAAATACCTTGATATTGATTAATTAATTATAATTCTTCTGGATTTTATATTTTACAATAGATTATTAAAAAATCGTTAGTAAGTATTGATTTATTGATACAAAAAATAATTATCCATAAACATCATCAGAATGGATGAATATTAATAAAGCACTGTTATAACTCTACTTGTGTTTATTTACACTTCTTGAGTTTTGAGAGTAACAGCAACTCTCATCGACAGATGAAGTATTAAATTAAATATACACAAATAAAGGAAACAGATACTATCAAAGATGAGATATATCTCAGAGATTTAGTGAAGTTAAATCACAGTACAGTTGATCTTCTTTTTATGCGGGAGATGCGTTCCACGGGATATTGCATAAAAAAAACTTGACTTGCGTAGAAAAATTGGAGATGCTTTTCATGAATTTCAAAAACCGCATAACTGTGAAGCAGCAAGTTAAAATATACCCACAATCGCATAAAAAACTTTATGAAAGATCAGGAAAACAATACGGCATAAAAATTATTTTATTTAAAAGTTTTGTGATTTGGCTCAAAATCGCTCTCTTCTTCGGAAGGAATAGTATGCGCATCAATTTTACGTGTTAAAGATAATAGTTCTTCACAATTAGATTTAGTGCAAACCGCACTGTCGTTCTGTGTTGAATTTTTTTCTAACAGTGTAATTAATGATCAAAGTTTGTTCTGATTTCCTTGTTTGGATGATTAATTGTTTATGCAGTTCATTATATCCAGAAATACAAATCTTGAACTCGCATTTAAATTTGAAGGCTCTTTCAGAATTTGTATCATTAAGAATAAAATGATTTTCCAATTTATTGCAAAGTTGAAGACCTTCTTGAATTATTTTTGCAGTGAGGGGAACTAGATTTTCTTTCGCTTCACCATCGTTTTCTGGTTCTTTGTCAATATTTAAAGATAAATCTAGTGATGAGAAAAAATGATACTCTGGTGTGATTGTGAATAATCAATAATATCAGTGATTGAAAACTGTGACTGTGATCACAGTTTCATTATTAATACGCATGCACCTCATGATATCACAATACACAAAATAAATAAATTTAAAAAACATGATAAACATGCGTAAAAAACATATTCTAGCATATATAATTAATATATATCTAATTTAATATCATCGCAAAGATCCTTAAAAAAATGTGCGTTTATTTTTTCGGATCAAATTCTCAGCATTTTGGATCAAATGCATTAAACGTTTTGGCAGAATCTACTAGATGTTTATCACGAATTATAACATCATTCCTTCCTGAATATTTTCGTATCATATGCACATGCATTGAATCACGGTTCACAATCGGATATAAATAAAATAAATAATTACGAATCGCGATATTCCCAGATATTTAATCGCTGGTAGTGAATGTGACTCAAAGATATCAGTGATTGACTCACTATTTGTGATTTTGAACTCATCACTAGCTAAATCAATAATATCATAGCCACTTACAGCATTATCCATAAGTAATTCATCAATATCATTTTGGTTAAATGTGTCAAACCCTTCTCCGGCAATTTCATGCGCTAAAGTAACAATTTCAGCTGATATTGCCGATGTTTTAATGATTTCATTGACTGTAACACATTCAGGACATACTGCTTTCCAGCATGAATTAAAATCCTAATTCAGCGATAGCAGATGAAACATGATTTAAACAGTCCAAAATTTTAATTTTTTTTCCAAATATTGGTCAGTGTTTTTTTTTACCTAAAGTACATCAATACATGTGAGGTATAGAATCAAAATCAGACGTCTCCAATGTTTATGGTTTTTGAGTTAGGTATGTACAAATATAAAGCAAATGAATGTCTACAAGACTAGCCTATTGAAATTAGACAAAGTATTGCCGAATTTCATATAAAAACGCATTTAAAAGTTACTTGTTAATTTAAACCCAGACAAATATGTTTTTAGCCAATAAGATAAGTCATGTGACCTGTGGTTACTGGTCATGCTCAATACGATTCCGTATCTGATTCCAATCGTGACAGCTGTGGTACAATGGGTTTTGAATTTTACTCGAAAACAGGTAAAATGGACATGTCTGCTCTTAATTCTGGACCTTACACATGCTCTTGATGTATCCATATTGATATCCATTTGTATTTTTTGATGAAATTCTGAATAATAATAGAAGTTATGAATTAAAGAATTAAGTTTAGAAAATTGTCAGTATGTCTGAAAAAAATAATTATAATCTGACATTCAAACTAACACTCAAATCATGATATTCTTTGTGGATTTATATTAACTTATTTGTTCTATTTTTACATTTAAACAATACTGTGTGTATATTCAAATAGTTATAAGGATAAGTATTGATAACGCTCGTCATAAATACTCAACAGATCCTCAATGTTATCTTTTGACGCGCTGTTGTCATTTTTGTAACACAATATACCTGATAGGTATGACATTGCTAATTTAATATGTTTTCTCACTGGCAAATATTTCAGATTATTACAGAAGGCGACGATTCAGAAGGTAGACCAGACAGAAATGACTTGTGCAGAATAAGTTTTGAGGGACGTTTGAAAAATGGTCAAGTGATAGAAAAACAAGATGACCTAGAGGTGCAGCTAGGGGATGGAGATGTAAGTGCAACAGTCATTTAATTGTTAAAATCGTTAGCATTGATTAGCAGTGCACTGGTACCAATACTGAAGCCTAGTCCTGGCAAAAGGAAGATGTATGATGGAAGTGTTGATGACCCTAGAAATAGAAAATGTCAAATTGAGAGATGCTCTTTTTATTTGTAGGGTTCTACTTGGTGGACATTTTCTATCAAATTCTGGTTCTGGTCATTGAGATTGAATTTTGTACATCACAGTATTTTCACAATCACAATTGAAATAAAACTAATAATCCCATTTTCTGGGAACATTAGTTTGGTTGCAAAGATCATTTTTTTATATTAATTATTTGATTCCCGATTTATTATTATCACAGTTATTCATTTAAAAGTAAATGTATTACATATTTGAAAATTTTGTTTTCTTTTTGTGGTATTTAGATTTTATAAGTGGAATTACATATCACAGAGTAATACCAACATACTGTACTGAAAAATATATTTACAGGTTATTCAAGGAATTGATCTGATTCTCCGATTTATGCACATTGGTGAGAAATGTGAACTGCAGATATCGCCTCGTTTCGGATTCGGTGAGGTGGGCATGGCCCCTCATGTGCCTCCCAATGCCCATCTAGAGTACACAGTGGAGATGCTGGGTTGGACTCCTGAACCGGAGTTAGAGACCCTCTCCATTCATGACAGGAAGATCATCGGGTGAGTTTAATTCAATAAAAGATGTTATATTATATTACTGTCAGATGAGAAATGTGAATATTTCATTTTTCCACTTTTTTCTTCATTTCCTGATTCTATAATTCTGCACAAAAGTGTTCTATCAGTTTTATTTGTCTTTAGAGAAATATGATGTATTTTAAATTCCATTTTGATACATTTCTCCAATTAATTTTAATTTCTCTAATTAAAATTTTATAAAACTAAAATCCATTTACAAAAAATATGTATTCTGCCATTTTCTTAAAATAACATGTCTCTCAGTGAGAACTTTGGTCAAACATGGGTGCAGAAGTGTAATCAGACTCAGTTTATATTTGAGTTGCATTGCGATATTGCGATAGAGTGGCCTATCTGCTAAATAATCAAATGGAGATGTACAAAGGATTGAAACAAAAATAATTTTTATATGTTAAAAATATTAATCATTTATCATTCTAATTATATAATGCTTCTATATGTTCCTGCACATTAAATTAAGCCAATACAGAACAAATATTAAAGGTTCTGGAACAACAAAAAAATAGTGAGGCCAATTTTGCACAGCCCATATTTTGCAGTTAGACCATTATTCTTCTTTAGCTGCTTGGAAGTTGTCATTTAGTTTCTCATCGGTGAATTAATTGTTGGTTGGTAAATTATTACAAAGAACAATAGTGTCCACTCAGCCCCTGTGCAACTCATAAAAATCCTTGTAAACTTATTAACAGAAACTACCATGTACCAAGATAATCCAATTCATTATCTGCGACAGTATTTTTTAAAAATAACTTGCATATTATTTTCTCCACAGGATAAGGTAAGATAAAAGTTAATAAATTTTAATGGTGAAATGATTGTGATTATGGAATTCTCATTGTGAAGTTGAAATGTTAAACTGAATGTTGCAGAAATAAGAAGAGGGAGCGTGGAAACTGGTGGTATAGCATGCAAGAACCAGCACTCGCCATACAAAGCTACCGGAGGGCCATTGAGTACCTGGATGAGACCAAGGGCGGCATCACTGATCCCACTCCCGATGGAGACTTGACAGTAAATTTAACATGCAATTTGTTCACTTTCTGATCTGCACACATCAACCCCAAATAATAACATGTATTGCAAATTCACCAGTGTCTGAATAAATGACAAAAAATGCCACCCTTGTGTGTAGTAGATTAGAGATTTTTGGGATATTTTGCTGTGAGTCTCTGGCTTACATTTTGGATCCCATTGTAGGCTCCATCATCAGCAGCCCTTTGGAATGTTTGAATTATATAATTTGAAAATATATGTATTGGTTTAATGATATAAGAAGCTCAGAATTAATTTGATCTACAATTTTTTATTGAAGTTTTCGATAGTTTAGTATGAATTTGATAATTTGTTTCATGAAATATTAGAATAATTTAATAACCAAATATGTATGTGAGGTTTTATACATAAAATATATTGTTGTTATGACATTGTCCTGACTATTGTGATTTTTTAAAATTTTGTTTATTTAAAAAAATAGTTTCAAGTAATTCCAGTAAGAAAACATTATATTTATTAAATCACAAAATTACTAATGTTATATTTATTAAAATCACAAAACTACTAACGATCACATTATACCAAAAGTATGATTACATTCACAGAAAAGTGTAAAATCGTATATTATTGAATTCATTAATGCATATTATTGGTCAACTTTCTTCATTTTTGTGAAAGTGGAGATTATCTTCCCATAATAAATAAGCTCTACCTAATGTTTGTAAAATTAACTGTCTAGGATTTACTAAGAGGAAAGGGAAGATGTAATAAATGGTCTGTTTCTAAAATATAATAAATGATAAATAATTTATAGTACACTTCGGAAGAGTTGCACACTCTGCTGGAGGATAGAGTGAAGGTATACAACAATATGGCGGCGGCGCAGATGAAGTTAGGATCTTACGAGGCGGCTCTCCACAGTGTGGAGACGGTGCTCAGCTGCCAACCTGAGAATGTTAAAGCTCTCTTCAGGAAAGGAAAGGTGCGTGTTGTTGCTGGCAATGTGGATTATTAATCTTAAACTAATTATAAGTTGATTGAGTATCAATCTGTTCACATTAGTTAAATTATTTCACAATGAGCTCATTTTATTAGACTGTAAAACTTAAACTAGATTTGGATTTCAGCAAACATTACTCCAAGACGAACGGGTGTTTCTACATCCGAAACTGAACTGGTTCGTTAGAATTTTTTAATTACATTCACAATTGCGGCACGAGATGTACGATTTTGTATGCCGAAATGTTCACACAGTTTGAAAAATTTTGCTGTAATATTTTCCCCGTTTTTGTAATTGACACGAGTTCACAATAATTATGCGATGTGAGTTTGTTGCGTAACTGATATGTCAATGCTTCACAATAATGGTTGTCAAAAATCTCCACAGAAATAATAGCATTTAATTCAAAATGAACCTCCCATTGGAACATAATAATAAATAATAAAAAGATTTTAAAAATTTAACATTATTTTTATTTAATATAATATCTATGACAATCACATTGTGTTCCTAGTCACATATTTATTCTCTACTATTTCTGTAACAATTTATTTTGTGTGATGAAGAACAAAGAGAATATCATCCATTGTAATATTATTTGACTTATGTACTTTGGAACACGTGTGAATATAGTTGTGTACCACAAGATAAGCAAATATTTTTTATTTTATTTATATGATTATCTCCAAGTTAAATTTAATTACCTGCTTTATTAAATCGAAACACAACATGAAAACGTAACATGCTCATCCTTATATGTATAGTAAAAACAAGAAAAAAAAAATGGATCACCCTCCATGCAGGCCCCAGTCTAGTAGCATCTGATTGTCATTTGTTTAGATCTATGCAGCGTTATTTAGATGAAAGAGAATTTAATAATGTTGGTGAAGTAAAAACAGTCCAGTATTTTGCATCAAAGCCTACGAGTTTTTGTTAATGAGGAATCAAATACTTATTTGAGTGATGGAGGAATAGTAATTAATACAAAATTTTCATTAAACTATTATAATACATAAATATGTCTATCTATCATCTTACTCGTGGTTATTGTTGTCAAACTTACTAACTTACTTTCTATATGGATTTGATAATTCTTTTCATCGCTCGAGGGTTTAGTGACCAATTAATAAAAAATTGTTTATTCAGAAAATTTCCCAATGCATTAGGACATAATAATAATAATGTTATTCTATCTTCTGCAACATTAAATCCCTTTGTGGTTTTTTGATAAGTAGGTCTGACGTAGTTTTTTGATAAGGGGAATTTTATTCCATAATAAATTATCAGCCTTCAAAATTTGTTTTTCATCATTAATAATTTGAGCAGTTTAATTTTAGGCACCCTTAATATGCTGATGTTCCTTCTCTATGGATTTTATATTGTGTAGTGAAAAACATTTTTTAAAGTTTTTGAACCACCCTTTGATGATTTGATTCCATTCTTTTGGATTCACTAATATTTTTGAATGAATAAATCCATACAAAACTGTTATAAAAGCTGTATAATACGAGAGATTATCGTAATTCTGGACCGTGTTAGTTGCTTCGAGGGTTTGTTGAATTTATTGTTAATTTTCAGTTTCAGGAGAACAACTAAAGGTGACAAATTAATTGATGGCATTACTTTATTACTTTTGATTCCACTTTAACCTGTTAAAGTCACGCCTGTGAATGTACATAATTTTCAGGTACAGGTTAACGCTTTATTTGGAATTAGCATATTAGAATAATTAATCTCTCTTATAGATACTCTCACAGAAGAATGACGTCGAAGGAGCGTTGCAGGCTGTGCGTGCCGCCCTCAGACTTTCACCAGAGGACAAAACTCTTCGAACCGAGTTGGTACGCCTAGAAGAGCGGGAGCGGAAGGACGGACAGAAAGAGAGGGATCTGGCCAAGAAGATGTTGGGAGGGGCAGAGAGCAAGGAGAAGAAATCAGGTGACAAGGCCGCCAAGCCTAAAGACGGTGGAAGCAAAAAGAAGGTAATATCTTGAATGATTGTTTTCAAATCTATTTAAATAAATAAATTGTAGTAAAGAATCAGCCTCTTGATTTCCAATAAAGTTGGCAGTAATTTATTGAATAGCCATTTCCTAGGAATTGCATTTACTACCTCAAGAGTCGTATTGTGTAATTCTTTAATTTCTTTATAAGTGATTTCTTTTATTCGAAATTCAACATAATTCAAAGTTTTTCAAACAATTGTCAACTCCTTTAATTCAAACCTGGTAATTCATAGTACGAGATAATTTTTCGACACTCGCGTCATAAATCAACACATTTTTACGTCACATAATTGTCAGTGTTGCAAAATAAAAATAAAACCCAGAAAAAATAAATATATTCGAATCAGTGCAGTGCTGAAAAATCTGAATATGATGACCTTTAAGCAAAAAATATATTTCAATGTAATGGTATTTATTTATAAAATCCTCACTAAGAAAATATCAATAGAATTTATATGAAAATTTGATGCAAATCAACATGAGCACGAACATTATACAAGAGGAAAAGATAGACTGAGACTGCCATTTAGGAAGAAGGCTAAATCTCAGAAATCGATGATGTACAGTGCGATGAAGATTTTTCATGAAATGCCAGAAAACATAAGGAGAAACTACATAGAGCATATATAAAAATACTTATGTATGCACTGTATTAAGAATAAATAAATCATTTGAAAAATTTAAATAATTTATAAAAAATTAACAATGTGTGCGGCTTTTTGGCTGCGGCGTGCCCTTTATGTATTTTGCGATACATGCTGACACTACGAGTACCTTAGCCTATTTTATGTGGAACTTCCTTTTTTATATATACAGTAAAACTCCGTTAATTTATAACCTTATATTTCGTACTTTCACGAAAGTTGCACTTTTTTCAAAAAAATTTGCCTTGAAAATAGCATTTCATACTAATTTCTATTGATTATTCGTAAAATCTAATTATTCGCAGTATAAATAATTTGTTCACGTAATTCGCATATTTTCCATTTTTTTTAAATCGCTAAACTCGCACATCTAGGCATTTGTCCTCCATCCCATCGTAAACATCTGTAACTAGCCAATACGACGCCACGCGCTGGCATGACAGGTGCCGAACTGAGTTTTGCCATATGACATATGGCAAATCTCACGTATGTAATATGATATGTACATCAAATTCCATAGTGCATTTTATAAGATTTGTTGTTATTGAAATAATGTTTTCATTAAATCAGTTGATCTAGTTTTTATGTTTATGAAACGTTGCGATTTGCATATGTAGGTACTAAAAAAACTACATAAATATTTCATATTTTATTCATTTTTTTTCACGTTTCGTTCTCTAAAATGGCACCAACATTTTGTAATTCGTATAAATCTAACCATTTGGATAAATGGAGCTTATTTTGAAAACCAATGAAAAATTGATGTCAAAGATAAGATTGGCGGAAAAAATTTAATACCTTTCTGGGTTTGAACATGAAAAATCGCGGGAAAATAATAAGCTTCAACCAACAAGGGCAGCGAGATATGAAGATTTAAAGGTTTTTAATTATTTTTCATGCTCATTTTAAATATTCCAATTCGGATGGAAAAGGTGAGTTCGACCGCCAATCAAATTAATGTGGGTGATTTTGTTACCTTGAGAGACTGCCGCGTCACCACTCACCACACACCATTTTTAATCAGGAGAAATATGTTATTTGATAAATATTTCGACACATAAGAAGCTGAAATAATGGAATCATCATATTTCAGTGTGAAAATCGTGATGTCAACAGCGGCGGCGCGCACTAAATCACGGACGCAGTAAACTAACACATTTTTATAAAAAATTTATTTCTAATGTTACGTTTAAAAAACTTTGTTCTCATTATTCATAATTTGGATTTTTTTTTTAAATTTCAGTTCCATGAGTTACGAATTAACAGATTTTTACTGTATTATGTCATGATTAAAATTGGAGAATTCCATGTACGCTTTTCTTCAGTTAACTGTTTTAATTTATATGGATAGTTTGCACTAATTATAAACACACTTAAGATTGTTTTTCACCTATTCTAAATTTCCTTTAATTCGATTCTTTTTTTTTTTACAAATATGTAGCTGTTAAAATGTTTTTTTTTAAGATTGTCTTTTTGTATTATATTTATCAACAATTGTATTTACTAATAACTGTTGTATTAATAATCTTCATTTTCCTTAAATTAAATTATTATTAACTTATCTTATTATTTCACGTGAAATTTTTCAAGTGATCCCACCACACCGGCAGAAGTATGCGCTCATCTTGATGCAATGGTAAAATTAGTATTATGGAAGTCTCAAAAAGACAAGGTTTTCAAGACATGATTTTTTCCAAGCCTAAACATGCCTGACAATTAAAAATGTTTAAATTTGTTCTTACTATTCATAATTTATTTAGTGTTACAGTTTAGGGGTCGCATTACCAGTTTATTTTACCAAAACCGGTATTTTCGATATTGAAGTCCTACGAATACCGGAATCCTAATATTTTCGATATTTAGAGAAACTTTTGTTGAGATTAGAAGTGACAATTTATCAATGAAATAAAAACATTCAGAAAAAATCACATTTTAATAAGCTTTTAACAATAAAAGAAATGTCAACATCAGACTTTAATTAAACAAAAAAAATAATATTCCTAATTTTTTAATTTAAATAGTTTTATTAATCAAATATATTAAAATAATTTTCTTAATTTTTGGTCAAATATAAATAATACAGTTGTAAAAATGACGTGTATAATGTTTGATCACTTAATTTTGAGTGCAAATGATTACAAAAGTAACCTGATGACAAGAACACCCGCTCAGACTCCAACTGGTCTGAGGAATAGCTATCATAATCATCACATAGCCATCTCTATTTTTACCGATGTGTCAATGTCTCAATCAGTCGGTCTGGAAGTATTATCCTGAGCCTGAAGTTTCTTTTGTATTTCAATTTCTAATTGAAGATTAGTCATTACACAGATCTAGTCAATCGGCTGATCGCATCGACAGCTAGCGCAGTTGAGACACGTGGTGTGAGGGGTTCGCACATCACTTAAATTATTGATATGTTTTGCTTTAAATACGGCATGGAAACTAAGAAAAGCGATTTATATTTTTTGAAAATGAAATACCGAAAATTTTGAAAATTCCAGCTTTCATAAATTCAATCTCGGTATTTTGAAGTATCCGTTTTAGTCCGGTATTCTGGTATTTTCAAGAGTCGGGATCCCGGTTTGCGACCCCTGTTACAGTTATTAGTTATATAGTGTACTTTATTTAATGATTGTTTAATTTCCTGAGAACATTTTAAGGTAGGATCTTTACTTATTGTGAGAAATAAATCTAATATTCAGATTAATTAGTTTCAGTAGTTACATATAATAAATTAAATCAGAATTTTGTATTATATAATAAATATTGCATTTTTGAAATGATTTCATTAAATACGCCAAAATATGTATGTTTTCACAGAATTAATGGATTTTTTTCATGTTTATTTGCGAGTTTTTACAATCTTTTTCAAAACTAATAAGGGGATTTTTAAGCAGTTGTCTGCCGGAACAAATATTTTAAATTTTCTTTAAGGTTGAAATTTTTCAAAAAATCATTCCTGAAATATAAAAATTTAAAATGTAAAAAGAAAAATAATGTGTATATTAATTTTTCAAAATATTTTTTCCTACGTATATTTACATCCTTAGTCAATCAATCGGTTAAGAAAGACTATATATAGCCATAAGTTTAAAAAAAAATCTTAATTATTCACCATAATGCTATATAATTGCAGATGCTTTATTCAAACCATTTACTTTTAAATATTTTACAAATAGGAACACTTATTTTATATGTACATATGTAGGTGGATTCCCATTCAAATGTTTTAAGATGAAATTTTGAAAAGTTTCTGATAATCTAGAATTACCGGGATTTTGTATAATTCTGGATGATGTTTAAGAAAATAACCTCATGAATTGTTTTGTCAGTAGAACATTACATCTAGATTCTTTGTAGTTTTTCCCTTATTTTTAGGTGTGATGTCCTCTAATATCGCAATTAGAGTTTACATTTAACTTTGGTATTTTAATAAAACAAAACCATGTGATGGAATATTAATATCTATTTTTCAGATGCTTCTCTGGGGTACAGCCATATTTACTGTTGCCATCGGAGTAATCAGCATCGTGGTGTACAGATATAAATTAATGCAATAAAGTCACACACCTTGGAAGACATTTAACTCACCTTTAGACTGTATACCATTTATGCAAATTTTATATTTTAAATGTTGGTGGCATTTTATTTTTTATAAAAATGTATGCATACATCAATGCCATTTATTTATTTTGCTAATAACCTTAACATTCAATTGAAAAGAAAAAATATATATTGAATTGTCATCAATAATTGTTTTGAATATCACACATTGTGTAATAAATATTACTTCTTCTTGAGATCATTCTTATTTATTTTAATTCATTTCACAAGTTCTTCCTTTTAAACGTGTGTGTAGATTTTCATGGAAAGGTTATAAGTAGAAGAACCTTCAATACTTTTAGATTCTCTTTTGACAAATTTGTAGAATGGTCTCACGTTCAAATGTATTTCTTGCTCCTAAAAATAAATACATACCTACAATTGTTTAAATACAATACTATTTGATTCTTAGACCACCGATTTATTACATCTATTGTGTCATTTAGTATTTCAATTTATTACTATGTAAAAATAGTTAATGAAAATAAGATAATGAATACCGCTAAATAAAATTTGTTTTCCTTTTTATTTCTGATTTTTGCTTCATTTTATCATTTCATGTAAAATATTTTATGAAGGTTGTGGTGTAATATTTTATTAATTGGAATTCTTGTTACATATTTCTTTAAAAATCTTTTAATAAAAATTAAGCAATAATTTTTTCAAAATGAATGTTTTAACTTTGTATATTTAAATATAATAATAAGACATAAATTAATTTCAGTTGACATAACTTGATCTTCGCCAAATGGGAGAGTGGCCGTTAGATTCGTTAAGTCCCGTTACCGAGGAACTTTTAAAACAAATGTTCAACTTGTTGCTCTTATTATTTGCACCGTGTTTTACCTTCTGCTGGTATTTTTATTTTAAAACATTTCTTTACATATAATTTTTTTGTAAATATTTGCCTTGTAAACGTTTGGCATCCTAATAATTTTTTTTTTATGTTAAACTAAATTGAAGTATATTTGTGAAAATTATAATCATTCAATATATTTCTTGTCACAAAACTTAGTTTTTATTATTATATTTTCAATTAGTACATTTTTTAAAATCGAACAAATTTTATTTTTTATCTATTACAGGGTTAGAAATAATGTTAATGTAAAAAAAATCATTGTTTAATCCCAAAATAATATAAATCCACAAAGACTGAATCAATAATCCGTTAATAACAGTGTTGTAAATATATGTACATTAAAAAAGTTAGAAACATATTTTAACTGAAGAATTTGTCGATTAAAGCTGAATAGCTTCCTAACATATTTTAAAATTCAATACAGAGAAATTTGAAATGTACAAAAAAGGAGAAAAAAAATATTTTCTTCCACAAATCTTTTATACAATAATTGGAATATTTATTTTTTGTATGCAGTCATAAAATTTATGTTTTCTAAAAATAATTTTTAAAATTAGTAAAAAAAAAACTTTATTACAATTACTTGAAACAAAATAAATATTTTTATTGAATAATTTGGTATTTAAATTATATTCTTAAATATTTTTAATACACTGCATTTCTATGGGTGTGCAGGAATGATTGAGGATCATCTACCTGCTCATTATCTCGTGAATCCGTCTACTCTTTGACTATACAACTAAATGGTATCTTACTTGACTCTGATTTTTGTTACGGATTCTCATTTTCTCTCAATTATTACAATTGCATTTGTGTGGATTTGGATACACTTTATCAAACCCTGCATGACTTCTCTAATGTATATTTATTTATTTTTATGTATATTTATATTTATTTGCTACAATTCCAGAAAAATAAAATATTTTAATTTAGATTCAGCTAGTAGATATCTATATACAATGGAGATTTATTTAGATTTTAAAATGACTTTCAATCTATATAAAACTTTACATACATATTTGGTATTTTTATAGTAATGGTTCAGATATTTAATTTGTTCATATGGTACCATTTTATAAAATGTGTGATACTGTGGTACAGGCGAAATTAAAAATATTTATTTCAATGTTAAATATGTTTTCCAAGAAGCGGCAGGTATTTTTTTTTATATAAAAATAATATTTGTATAAAACACAGCATTTCCAAATATATTCCATTTATACATACGTATTATAATTATATTGCGAGTACAACTGATTTTTGGTTTAAATAATTACAAGGGTAATATTTGTTCCAACCCTTTTTCAATATCAATTGCTTTTAGATTTCTTCTTGAGCTTCTTTTGTTTAAAATTCATTTGGATTTTTGCTTTTTTCACAATAAATTAACAGTCAAGCTCGAATTAATTTTATTACATCGTTCGATCATTCCTAAACTTTTTGGTTGCTCAATTAAGCTATTAAAAGTATATTTTGTACAATGTTATAAGGAAAGGATCATTTATTTTGTGTATATTTTTGAAGGGAATATTAAAATATGTGAAGGATATAAATACAAAAGAAATTCATCAGTTTATGTGTTTTTATTTACCACACAAATTAATACTATGTATGTACAAACATCTATATTAAAAAAACTTATACATAATAAATATTGATTGATTCTCGACTTTTTTCCCACTCATTCGAATTGGCATATTATAATTTTCAGAAAATACATGTAAAGTAGAATTCTGAAATTGTTAAACTGCAAATAACATTATTTTTTTAGAAAATATTGTGAAGTTGCAGTTTTTTCAGAACATAGTTCTGTGGTATTTTAATACAAATTAAATGTATCAACAGGAAAGATACATATACAGAAAAAATCAATTTATCGAAAAAATATTTTAGTTGCTATCAAAATTCGAACATAGATATTTTAAAATTTTTTGCGAATTATTTGATTTGAGATTTAAACAGTGATAGCGATGCACAACTATTTGATTATTTTATGTTTTTGTCATGCTTTTGTTCACTTATATCTTGCGGTCAAAAAATCTTGATGCGGTGCTGAAAGCAGTAGTATGAAAGCTATTAAGTCAGTAAACGAATGAGGATGAAATAAAAGATTAGATGGATGAAATATTTCCAGGAAACGTATAAAAGTGTAGAGAATGCAAATGACGAAGCACCTGAGAGGCTCTCTGGGGTAAGTATGAATGAGGAAAACGATATAAATGCAATAAGTATGGAAGAAATAAAGTGTGCAATAAAACATATGAAGAATGGTAAGGCTGTGGGGTATGATAACGTTGCTGCAGAGTATATCAAGGCTGGTGGCCCATTAGTTATCTTGTGGCTTCATACGCTCTTCAATCAATGTTTGGAAGAGAGCCACACCCCGTTAGATTGGAGGAGGGCTGTTATCATGCCTCTTTACAAAGGCAAAGGGTTGAAAATGGAATGTGGTAACTATAGGGCTATTAGTCTACTGAGCTCTGTAGGTAAACTGTATGGAAGAATTTTAATAGAAAGAGCAAGAATGGTGACGAAAGAAAAAGTATGGGACATGCAAGGGGCATTTGTGGGTGGAAGAGGATGCATGGATCAGATCTTTTCTCTACGAGTGATGACGGAAAAGTTTTTGGCGAAAAACCTAAAACTTTTTTGTGCCTTCATAGATCTACAGAAAGCATATGATAGAGTTATAAGAGAAAAGTTATGGAAAGTACTCTCTGATTATGGGGTGAATAGTAAACTTATACGCGCAATCGCATCCCTATACGAAGGAAGTTCTGCGTGTGTAAGAATCAATGGAGCACTCACACCATGGTTTGACATTACAAAGGGTGTCAAGCAGGGTTGTGTAATGTCTCCATGGCTGTTCAACTTGTATATGGATAAATGTGTGAAAGAACTAAAATGTATGAGTGTAGGAGCAAAAATGGGCGATTTGATTGTATGCTGTTTATTGTACGCCGATGATGCAGTACTAATGGCGAATAATGAACAAGAACTACAGAAACTGGTGAGTAGAATGTACGATGTATGCAAGGAAAGCGACCTCATGATGAATGTTAACAAGTCGAAAGTGATGGTATTCGAAAAGGAGGAAAGCAAGACACCATGCAAAATACTTGTAGGTAATGAATGTTTGGAACAAGTAGATGAGTTTGTATATTTGGGAAGTATGTTTGATAGAAACGGAAAGGCTGAGAATGATATCGAAAGGAGGGTGACTGCAGGAAATAAAGTAAACTGCGCTTTGAATGGAATTACATCTAACGGGAATTTGTCAACCGAGGCAAGACTAGCGGTGCACAATGGAATCCTGGTACCGACACTGATGTATGGAAGTGAGGCCTGGAGCTGGCAGAAAATGAACGAAAGTAGACTGAATGCAGTGGAAATGAGATCACTTAGACGTATTTGTGGCAAATCTATTTATGACAGAGTAAAGAATGAAGAAATAAGAAAAGAATGTAAAGCTGATGTTAGTATAGTGAGTAAGATTAGGAAAGGATCACTTAGGTGGTTTGGTCATATGGAAAGGATGAATGAGGAGAGAATGGTAAGAAAGATATATGACGCAAGTGTTGATGGAACCAGAAATAGAGGACGTCCGCGGAAGACTTGACACGACCAGGTAAACCAGATAATGGAGGATGGTTCTGTTAGAAGCCTCAACAAAGAAAGAAGCGAGCTTGTATGACAAGATGTATGAATGTGGATGAGGCGAGAATTATGTGTCAGGACAGAAGAGTGTGGCACTCTATCCTCTCTGCCTACCCCCACGGAGAAATGGCGTGATGGTAAGTTAGTTGGTTAGTTAGTTATATCTTGCTAGTTTTTATGGTTTGGTTATGTCGAGTTTTATGCGGGTTTTCATTTCTACACCTTTTGTTAAAATCTATACATATAATTATCCTGTACATATGTATTACAAATCTGGATGGCTTAAAATTTTTAATTTTAAAAAGCAAATATACATATTTTATTTCCCTCCAATTAGATTTTTTGTCAGCCCTTTGAAAATGCAACATAGAGGTCCTACTGTATATGTAAGTATATATTTCACCACCATCAGTCCCCCCAATGAAAAGTTTGAGAATAAATACATTGAAAAATTATGCACTATTTACTGTATTAGATGATTTGAGTATGTTCAATTTAGAAGACACTTAACTTTTTTTATCATATGAATGACACAGTTATAGTTAACGGGGGGGGGGGCATGAAAATTAATGAAAAAATACTGTAGATGATTTTACAAAACAGGAATACATAAATGTATTCTTCCAAAGCAACCATTACAGTCGGAAGATAAAAGTTTCATATTTATGACATTATTCTTTTCATTGAGGCACTAAATGGTTTTATTTGTAATTTCAGGTAACATTATATATTAATATTACATTGAATAAAATCTGAGGAAGTGTATCTGTTTTCCATGCAAACTGGTGATGTAATGCGGGTAAACAATTATTGTTCTAATATATTAATTTGATATCTTATCTGCACGATGCAATATGATATCCAAAGGAAATTATAGAATTTAATTAATTTGTTTCAATTAAAAAAAGGTTTTACGTAAACAGTATTAATACCCTTCCCGTAATTAGACGCTAGTCTAGTGAACAGGTATTAATACCCTTCCCGCTGTTAGTGTGTTAATAATAAACCCGACTTAGCTGTTTTCTATAGTTAACATAATAAAACCACCTTATATCTGTCGAAATATTTTATAACAAACATAGAAAATACATGAGCAGGGTTTGTGTATTTGAAGGTTGTTTTCAATTCATCATCTAGTGTATTTCCAGTGCTCTAAGAATTTTGTTCAAAACTATAATTTTAAACTTCACACTTAGCTTACAAGCAAAAATATCATTTAATTATGCTGTTCTTAAACAAAAAAAAATGTTTAATTTAGACTAGGTTATGATGAGCCTCATTCAGGGTAACAATGGACATGTCCAAAGTCACTGGGTAACTTATAAGTTTTTGGTTATTCTGGGTATCTTTGGATTTCACAATTATAGCTATTTACCATTTGAGAATGGAATAAACTCATGTTTCTTAAAAGTCAGGAATCTTATGTTAAAGATACTGTTTTCTAAAATTTAAATACGCTGAAAAAGTTTGCTGCTCTACCCGGAACAAGAAAATATTACAATAAAACTCTGTTAATTCGTGTACCCATATTTCGTATTTTCACATAATTCGCACTTTTTTCAAAAATTTTAACCCTGAAAATAAAATTTCTACTAATGATTCGTTAAACATTATTATTCATATACCGGAAGCACTTTTTATACCCAAAGTAAATAATTTATTCACGTAATTCGCATATTCACGTGTTTTTAAATCCAAATTTGCGCGACTACGCATTCATCATCCCTTCGTAAACATCTGTAGCTAGCTCCACCCCTTAGCCAATTATGGCGCTGTTCCTTATCACAATAGATCGGCGCGCTTAGAGCTTGCAACTAGCAAAACCGCGACCAAACTGAGTGATACCATATTCACGTATATCAAATTCTGCAGTGGATTTTATAAGATTTGTTGTTATTTCGACAATAAATGTCAGCGTGTTGCGAATTATATATTTCTACCTCACTCTTGTAACACGTAATTAAAATAATTTGAATAATTTTCATTGAATCTCGTAATTTATAAATGAAGTATAGACAGTTGCCATGTTTTTCAGTATGAAAATCACGATGTTGACAGCGGCGACACTCGCAAAAATGCGGACGCGTAAACTGACGATGCATTTTTTAAAATTTCTTTCTAATGTTGCCTTCAAAAAATTGTTCTCATTTGTAATTCAGATTTTTATTAAATTTCGATCCCGTGAGTTACAAATTAACGGAGTTTTACTGTATATAAAAAACAACTACACTCAATAATTATTGCAAGAAACTCAGGAATAATTATATAATTAAATAACAAGAAATTTGGTTACCAAAAAATATTGAAGTTCAATGTTATACTGATAGTCAGGTAAATATAGGTTTTAGTCATGTTTTCCTGTATTTTCATGGGTTCTGTGACCGGAATTAATTAAATGAAGTTGTAAGGACACCTAATAACTTAAATAGTTGCAGCTGAAAAGAAAACATCTCGAAGTCGTCCAATGCTACCCAAAATGACTGTACAGCAGATTTGATATATGGCAAGTTGTAATCAATTGTAATATATATTTTAAATGTATAATTTTTATATAATTTTTTTTTTTTAATATTGTGTGCTATATGTATATGTATGTATATATATATATATATATATATATATATATATATACATATATATCGTAATGAAATACCTAAAAGTAGCTGCCTTGATGCAAAAAGGTAATCATTTGTGGAAATTAAGACTATTTTAATTGCATAACTCACTCATAACACTTTCAATTTGATTGTGGACTCATCATATTCTCTTCATTTTCATTATCACAATTATGCTCAATAATTAGAGAAAAAATCACAGCGTATACATATGATTTACTAATTGATAAAAAAAATATTTATCCAAAAATGTTTGAATATATTATATAAAAATCTTTTAAGTAAAAACTATAGTAAAATTCATAAATTTAACCTTTTATAATATCCGGTGAGAATGTCACATTGTATTCTTTCACTTGGATCACACGGTAACTGAATTCATTATTTGTATCATCATTTTTTTTTTACAATTACCGCAAGGATTATTTTTTAATATAAAAATGCTGCTAGTTTAACCAGTCTCATAGTTCTTTCGGTTGGTAACTCTCATCTCTCTGTTGATACTCACTCCTCTTCAATAAATCATTGAATTTCTCTTGTAAAGTCACAGATTTGCACATTATAATCATGGTCAGGATGGAACTCAATGAGAAGTACATTAACATGAAATCGTATAACAGCTTGGGTGAGAAAACTGTCCAAACAAACAGGTGGTATCGCAGGAGTGCCGTGATGATTGTGTACACCACCAGTGGATAAATCCTCAAAACGGATATTGTAGAAACACATTCACCAATGTGAATCATGAATCTGAAAATATTATAAAAAATTGTGATTAATATTTCTTAAAAACAAACTGTGATAATAATGTGATGGGAGAGAGTTTCTACATTCATTTTTGAAATAGTATATTTTGTTTAGATTAGTAATATCCATCCCAGCAGGCCAATTTTTAGATGAGCCAATCTAATGAAATTAAATTTATAAATATTGGACTGCCACACTAGTGTTTACCCAGAAAAAGGCTGGAGAATTGTATTTTTCTTTTATTTATTTCAAACTTCAATTCCATAAATCTCTTTGTATTTCGATAATACACATTTCGTCTCCATAGAATCAAAATTTAATACCAGCAAAAAATCAAAAAATGTTTTTTTTTGTATAAATTAATTTCAAATGACCTTGATAAATTTGATGAAATATCAAAACAATTTTTACTAGGATAATAATAGTAATTCCAAAGTATATGTTTAACAAGTTGACTGCCGATCACGCGTTTGCGCGTGATGAGGGGAGTGCTTGGGGTGTCGATCACACAATTACATGTGATAACAGTATGTTACTTCTATTTGACAGTATGCCGCCGACAACTGTCGTGGCGAGTTGTCTATGCGTTGGCGCTGAGCTTGAACGTTGTGATATCTCATATAAAACTACGGTTTTTTGTTTTACTTTTTTTTCAAATTAAATATGGATAGTGAAGAGGGCCCTTCAAGACCTAAGACAAGTAAATTGCAAAGGAATTATATCCTTGCAGACAGCCATATTGAGAATGAATTATATTTGCAAAGACAAACCAGTTTTATGTTTTGATTGCTTTGAAAAGTATACCTATTAGTTTTAATTATCACAAACAAATCTACGTATATTCTAAATTTTGACTGTGTTTTAGAAAGCTTTTGAAATAAACAATATTTTATTTTATAACTAAGTATTTGTTCTGTTCTTTAGATATTATTATGTATTATAAAATTATATAATTATAGTAAGAAATAAATCATTACGCGTAATATATCCAATATATCTAAACATTTTAAATCATAAAATTTTCAACTAAAGGCATAAACGAACACTATAGAAGCAAATTCGGATAAGAAAAAAAATGACGTTTCCACTTCACTTCACTCTTGTCAGAGCGGCAGTGAACCTGTTAAAGAATAGCAAAATCATAAAATCACTATTTGTCATTTGTTAGTTATTCAGTTTTGGCTATATGGTAATGATATATGTACATATATATATTTTTAACAATGATGTTATGCTACATATATTTTTAACATTGATGTTATGCTACATACAGTAAAACTCCGTTTATTCGAAGAACGTTAATTCGAAATTCGCCGCAAGTCGAAGTTTTAGAGCATAATGTGGTCCCTCTGGAAAGTTTTCATACTAAATTGTACTTATACATCAAATATCATTATTCGTAGCTCTTTTTCGACCCTATCAGATGAATAAGTCGATCTATTTTTCGCCTAATTCGATTTTTTTTGTCAGATGTCAGCAATCTGGAAAATATACATGCGCTACGCGATGTCCCTGTCCAAAGTCCAAGACCATCAAAATGGGTAGTTCCGCCCCTATACCGATTCACGACGCATAAAGTTAATTCTCATTGTTTGTTTTCTCAGTCACTCTCAGTATACTAGAAAAGATGACAAATATATCTTGTGCGTGCTCGATTTGAAATATTTATTTTTTACCGCGATGCTTTAACTTAAGGTCGCATGCTTTTTTCTCTCGCTCATTTTCTTTACATTAGAAAAAGATAGCAAATATTATCTTTGCGCCCTTATAGATAACACAGTTCTCTAGTTCTCGCAGCTGCTAGTTGCGATGTCAGTGCTTGCCGATCTTCTGTTCCGTATTATTTTACCATAATTATTTTTGTTTACATAGCGTTTGTATATTTTGTTGTACAAACGTTAGTACGCGGTTGAGTTCCTCAGACTTTTCCGTGTTTTATAAATTATTTGATTTGTATTGATTTTAATACAGACATTTCTCTTTCTATTTAAGTTTAGTGTCAAGGCATTTTAAAGAATGTGTAGTTAGCGTTTCTCAGGTTTTCTCATATCTTGTTAATTATTTTATTGTCATTATTTTATATGTAAAGAACATTATTCGTTTTTCTCTAATATTTACGTGTTAGACATTTTGAAAATCGCGAATGCGTGGTTTGCGTTCCTTAGATTTTTCCGTATTTCATTAAATTTAAATTAAAACATTTTTATAATTTTGACTGATAATTTTATATTCTCGGTAACAGCATTAATGCAAAACTCGTACAAAACGCCGACAGTTGATAAAAATCGAATTAATACAAGAGATTGACAAAAAATATTATCCAAAACAAAATTAACAGAAAAATATGCGACTTCATTAATGAGGTTATCGACAATATTAAACATGATGACAGAAAGAACTTTAACATTGAAAGGCGAGTGCCAAATGTCGCCGCGACCACCACAAAACAAATGTTTTAAAAGTGCTGGAAACTTTTATCGCTAACTTCAACAGAGAAATGGCGGGTTGACAAGTTCAACTATTATGTAGTTATTAAAAATGGCGCGAAAAGATAGTGTTTTTTTAAAAAAATAATATTGTGATTTGTTAGCACCGTATTTTGAAAACTTTTTTGTTAATTTTAAATGTGTGGATATAGGTGTATATAATTACTTCAAGTTGCTATGAAAAAAGTTACTATGTAAAAAAAGAATCAAATTTTTGAAATTTTTATATTCATTATCCTAAATCGTTATTCGAACTTTTTTCTTGATTTTTGGTCCCCTCAACTTCGAATTAACGGGATTTTACGGTATAATTTTAATGTTGAAGCATTTGTTACAGTGCCTTCCGATTGGCAACCAAATCCTTATTTTGTTGAAAATAATTTTGTATCTTGGAACCCAATAAATTTTCTGCCAGTGGGCTGCACTGGTCAAGATGATAAAAAATTAATACTTGGTTTTTAAGTTATTTTATAAGTGTTATAAACTGAATACAAAATTAAAATAATTATTCCGATGTATACTCACACATCCCTAAGTTACGTGTAGCGAGGGATGCTGATATTTTATTACACATATACAAAATTTCAGTACGCCTGTACAAAACACTCCTTTACATGTTTGAATGGCCAATTTTCTTGTAATCATTCTATAATTAATTTAATTTTGTAATAATTTTGTTGGCTTACCTGTCATATTGTTTATTTTTTTGTACACAGTCAACAAATAGAAATAATCCCGAAAGAAGTGGCCCAGTGTAAGTATGAATTCCCATCTGAAGGGCCACCACGACAGGCATGTAGGACTGGAGGCCAATGTATCCTGAACCAAGGTCAATTGAAGCAAGGCTATTCGAGTTCCCCTAAAAAAATATGATAACTTTAACTCTATCGAGTTGTAAAAATGAGCAGGCTCATATTCTAGATTGCGAGCTTATGTGGTTTAGGTGATATTTTTGAAAAAGGAGGAAAAATGACCTGAAAAATGATTTTATTGATGTACATATATTAAAATATAACATCCTTCAGATTATAAAAACATTTTTAATTTTAAAAAAACAGTGTTTTTTTGTAGAAATAAAGGCGGAACTTACATTGAGCTAACCTTTTTGTTTAAAATATCAAATTTAAAAACTTATTTTAAATGAAATCTAAAATAATCACAAAAGTAGGTTAGAAGAAGTTTGAAAACCAGAAAAAATATTCATAGAAAATTTCAAAGATTTTTCTAGTTTTTGTCTGACAAAATTATCTTGAAATGATGTAAAAATGAAATTCTCACTTTTTGTAAATAGTTTAATTAATTCTATTATGAAATAATGATTGTATATATTCTTCACTGTCAAAGTTACTCTAGAACTATTAAAAAAATTATGATTTGCCCCTCAGAAGCCTTGAACTAAGTCCCGTTCATATGATGTGGGACATCTGAGGAATAAACAGAAGGTCCGACATTTCATCCATAGAAAGTGCAAAAATGCAGGGAATGCTGTTTTTCGTGTATCGTATATTGTGGGTAATTTTTAGTACCAAAATGATTGAAAGTAAAAGGGACTAGAAAATTTCAACATAAATTATGGGAGCATGTAAAATCCAGTTTCCATTGTGTATATGATACATAGTACCATTAACGTTGTAATTAAATATTTTGTTTATATATAACACTGTTGTCTTTTAAACACTAGCTGTCTGTTTCATAAATAGTATCTAATTATGAAACAGACATATCACCAAAATGGCAACATGGCATTTTAAATCGATATATTAGGTAATACCGGAATTAATATAGTTTTTTATAGTAAAACTCAAACTTGATTATTTCAATTATTATTTTTTTTATACAAAGTAATTTCCAGTGTTATCTACGACTCTTTGCCATCTATTTACTAGATCTAAAATTCTTCTCTCGTAAAAAACTTTTGGTTTAGATTCGAAGAACTCCGAGAGACCCGATTTCAGTTCTTCGATATTGTCAAAGTTTTTGTTCTTTAATTGCGTTTCTAAAGAGCGAAATAAGTTAAAGTCGCTCGGTGCCAAGTCTGGAGAATAGGCTGGATGCAATAAAACATCCCAGCCAAGGTTCTGAATTTTTTCCGGGTAATATCAGAAATGTGTGGCCGGGCGTTATCATGTTGAAGAATAACATTTCTTCTATTCACAAGAGCAGGTCTAATTTCTTGTAATGTCGCATTTAACCTGTCCATCTGTTCACAATAAAGGGCTACGGTAACAGTTTGGCCTTGTTTTAAAACTTCATAATGAATAACACCTTTTGAATCTCACCAGACACACAATAATGCTTCCGAGGATGTAGTCTTGGTTTTTGTGTTGGAATTGGACCTTGAGTTCGATTTAACCATTGTTTTTTTTTTTTTAATATCATGATAAAGGACCCATTTTTCATCTTCGGCGATAAGGTCATGGAGATACGGGGTAGACTGTTGCTTTTCTTGCAGTATTTTGCATATGCTGAGGCGTTGCGCTTTATTGAGATTGGTTAGCGCATGAAAAACCCAGATACCTTCTTTTTTAACTTTTCCCAATTTCTCAAAATAGCAATGGGTGTTCGATCGTGATGAGCAGACCTTCTTCGATAATTCATCAATGGTTATCATTGGATTTGCTTCGATTTCCGCCTTTAGAGATGCTTCATCCACTAGACTGCGCCGTCCACTTCGAGGCTCGTCCTTCAAATCGAGATTGTCCGTTCAAAATTTTTGGAGTCAATGTTGGCACTTTCTTCTGCACAGTATATCACCTTAAATGTCACAAATAGATTCCGTTGCTTCTGTCGCAGTTTTTTTTTAATGAAACAAAAACAAAATACAGCTTCTTAAATTTGTTTCCGAAAGACACGTCTCTGCCATTGTTTGTAGATGGGGTGGAAGAGAGTTTTTTGTTTAAAAGAAAGGCAAATGATCACAAAGAAGAAAAAAATTACAACACACGTCTTTACTGGTCAATGGACATACAAATACTGAGCCAAAGTTGCCTATTGAAAAAATGACATTAATTCCGGGATTACCTAATATTCAACAAAATAATAAATTGAAGCTGTCATAATAATTTTAAATTTAGAACATTGATTTAAGCGACCATCTAAATATATGTAGGTACTTTGTCTGATTTCAAAACATATTCATATATGTATATGAATTAAGTACTCCAATAAATTAATTAATTTTCGATGGATTAATTCAAATGACAACACACATTTTTATTTCATTTCAATATGAATATGAAGACTCCAGATACGAGTTATTTTTGACACTTGTATCAAATGCGAGAAAATCAACAATTTTATTGTCGTCTCTTTCTATTCAAACCTTCCTCTCTCACATGATTTACATAATAAATAATGTAATTAATTATTTACTTAAAAGAATTTAACTATTAACCTCATCCTGAAAGCAAATCTAATTCATGTAGAGTTTCTCAAATTTCAAACAGGAAAAATGAAAACATGCCCTCAAACATAAAGTGCATTTTTTTTTACAAATTGATTGGAGGGAGAACTTGCAATGAGATTTTTTTCTGGTAAATAAGTAATATCTCAAAATTGATAATAATCAAAGATACATGAATAAACAAAAAATATATAAATAAATATATTTTGTTAAAATTTTAAATTATTATAAATATAAGGGAGGATCCATAATATACGGGAATGAAATTGGATTTCCTACATGTATTCAAAATGTTTTAAATCTAAGTTGTATTTCTTTAAACACAATTAAAGTAAATACAGTACTTCTAAACATAAAACTTTAAGGTAAATGCATATTAGTGATGAGCTAAATCATTACTTTAACCTCGATTGTGACTGTGATTGGAAGATTCGTGTTCCATTATAATGATGATTAGTAACTTATTCGTAATTTGTTGAGTAATCACTAGAAAATAGACCTCCGACAATTAAATTTCATTTACCAGTCATTATTACAATTGAATAACAATTACAGTCACAATAACGGTTTAGCTCATCACTATTGCATATGTATATTAAAAAGAGAAAAAATCATACTGGTACCAATTTTGATTGTACTGATTGCATCAATAATCAATTGATACCATCAATGTTCCCAAATAATCGGTACTTGAATTATTAATACTATGTATAAATAAATAAAAATATTCACTTGATAAAAGTAGAAAACTGCTCCAATCCAAATGTGGAAGATGGTTTTACAAAATATATTTTTACTTTCAGACTCTTCTTTAGTCATATCGATTCTAAATATTCTGCTTCCAAGTTTGTAATCCAGTATGTCGTTAGTCACTTTACTCGTCATGTATATGCTCGGTACCAGTATCAAGTTGTGTGGCCTCAGCAGAAGAGAGCATACGAGAATCATGATATTGAGGAATGTATTAGTGCGAGAAGTCAGAATCTGCATCTTCACACAAGGTTCAGTTGATCCGGAACCTTCCGATACTGAGAGAAGTCGGGATGTTGGATGCGCCTCCGGGGAATAATAACCAGATGAATCGCTGTCTACATTTCTATGTTTAGACTTGTTAGGTTGAACGTAAACACTGGCATTTTGTCCTAAATATGAAACATTTTCACATTTCATATCGTCTTTATATTTGCTGACAGTCTTTGTTTTATTTTTGTTTAAATAATTTGCAGCGCTTGATATATCAATAACCATCATGGAAAATATTGCCAGCCAAAATATTCTTATAATGAGAACATCACTCAGTGCGGGAAAATAGAATGGCACTTGTATAGAAAGTGTAGTTATCCGATAACAAAAGATACACAATGTAGCCACTACAGTCAGCATTGTATTGATCTTAAATAGATTGTTGGCCTGGTCCAAATTGTTAAGGCATATGAACCCAATGCACGCAATTGCTGAAAATAAGGTTTTAATAATATCACAGTATATCCTGAAAGTGTTGATGATATTTTATTAAGCAATATTTAGCATAACTTACCGATGATCGCTATCGGTGATAAAATATTTTTGTGTTCTTCTTCATTAAGCCAATCCCCCGTGTCAGGCAGAAATGCCCATTTATCTCCAGTTTGATTGAGAGTTCTCAAGAACCTGTGCAACAACATGAGAAACACCCACTGCGGCAACAGCCACTTCCCAGTTACATCCATTTTGTAGGCCAGATCGGTCTTGTCCTGAATCTCGGTTGCATTTTCAATTCTCTTTCTGATGTAGTCGACCAAAACACTTCCTGTGTAAACCAAAACAAAGAACTCCACCGAAACCCAGAAGAAATACCAAGTCTGATGTTCTTCTTCGATGAAGCTCGTTCCGCCAAAAGTCAAAGCCTGTATTATGGTGCCGATCACGAGGAACAGCTCCATGGGATTCAGATGAGACAGCTCATTGCTCTTATTAATATCTCTCAAAAAATATATAATTAACGCAGTGTTTGATACTATAACAACTATTATGGTGGCTGCGGTGGCAGCACTAAGCGGATAAGCTTTACACAGGGAACTGTTAGTCTGAGTGACACCGCACGAGAGTAGGAAGATAGATACGCAAACAGCAAAGACGATCATTACAGCAACAACCCGTCTTAGCATACTACCTGGTTTCTTAAAACCATCGTACTTTGGATATTGTTCTAAGACCTTTGGTTGGTATGAAATTATCATGACTAATACTTGTGTGATAAAAGTCTGGAATAAAAATGATCATATTGATAGATGTTATTGGATTTGATTAAAATTATAAATTGACAAATTTTCTTTTTTCAACTAATCTAACTGTAACATTAACAATGATTTTGATTAAATTAAAAAATAAACACGACAATAAAGATAAAACAGCAGTGATATTACCTGTAATATTATGATGATACCAATAATAATGGCAAACATGTCGAATTCCACCACCGATTCATTTAAGTATTTGGCCATATTATTTAAGGAGCTCAAGTACAAAGTGGCAGTCATCTTGGTGGAAGTTGATCCCCCTGTCAGCACGTCATGATGATACTTCACCGCTGATGTGTAGTGATTGTAACAGTCTAAAACGCATAATTAAGAAACTACATATGGAGAAGTGTAAATTGAGAGTGAAATCATATTTACAGATTTGAAAATATATTTATTATGCTTTATTACTGCTTCTGCTTGAAAAAAAAATGGATTAATTTATTAAACAAATTCTTTACCAATTTACTGCGGTATGAAAGGATGTATCGCACATCCCATAGAAAAGTACAAGTAAGTAAGAAAGTCAAAATTTTCTGATTTACAAATTATTTTGGAATAGTGAAGTAAAGATGATTAAACAAATAATAGATATCTCATAGAGACTAAGCCATTTTTTATTATATTTCCATTAAAATATTATAAAAAATAGCTTCGTCTCTATGAGATATCTATAATTTGTTTAATAACAGTGCCTTTGTAGGTAAAAATCCAGCAATTGTGTGTTCTTGGACATATTCAAATATTGCTAATAATATACTGGTCAAAAATAAGAAAATATATAAAACTGAAAAATATTGACTTTTCATGCGTATTCTAGTATAATGTGTTAAATTTTTTTTACAGATTTTAGATTCTCATTGTGACATATATGCTGTTTTAGGAAAATGAATTATCAAATTTAGTCCATAGATGGCGATAGTGTAGTTTTACTCACAAATTTATATATACAACTTTAAAAAATTTGATAAATATGGAAATTGATTAATGAGTGAGAATGGTGAATGTTATTTATATTAAGTGATCACTTAAGCCAGCTGAAGACAAGACAACAAGACATATTTTTTACATTAATGCATATTACATAGTCAGCTTCTTCTGTGTACAGTTGTCTGGTCTAATCTGTCCTTTCTGGCCAACGTCTCGGATTCCATTATGAAGTCCATCATCAGGGCTGATGTGATGTATGATTGTTAGTGTTGTGGTTAAGTAATGGCTTGCAGTATCGTGTCGAAAGCAGGGTGTGTCGTTTATTAGGTACTGGCTTGCACTACCATGTCGAAAACAGGTGTTGTGTGAAATGAGTAGTGTTGTGTTGTTAAGTTCCATCTACTATCGGATCACTATCTGTGAGGGCTCTTCGACTCCTATGGTTTTGAAGCGCCAGATACCACAAGATTTAAATTTTAGGTGGTCATCCCTATTAACACACTTCCATCGGATACTTCTCGCGTAAACTGGTGACGTAATGCGGGTAAACAATTATTGCTCTAATATATTAATTTGATACCTTATCTACACGATTCAATGTGATATCCAAAGGAAATGATCGAGTTTAATTACATTTTTCAATTAAAAAAAGTTTTTACGTAAACGGTATTAATACCTTTTCTGCAGTTAGACGCTAGTCCCGTGAACGGGTATTAATACCCTTAGCACCGTTAGTGTGTTAATGTTCACTGGGTGTTTGTATATTTCAATTGCCTCTTAAACCAGACATGCGTGATGACTCTTAGGCTTTCCTAGGATTTTCGGCTCAAATGCAAAATGGTGGCCTGTATCAAATAAACTACACACCTCGCTTTCGACACGGTCCTGCAAGCCAGTACTTAAGCACAATACTAACAGTCATACATCACATCAGCCCTGATGATGGACCCTGCAATGGGATTCAAAACGTCTGCCAGAAAGGTCAGATATACACGGCAGAATAGCCCAGAAAACTATAAACAAAAGATTCTGAACGGCCGTAAATTTTTTTTATATTGTCAGCGTTAAAATTTTTGTTTCAATCGAATCATATTTTTAAAAAAAGTTAGAGTTCTTTGATTGCAAAGTGGCACGTGGGTGCTACTAAAATCAATATTTTGAGACAAGGAATTTGTATTAGTTCATGTATATTTATTTGGTGGTCTGTGGTGTTATACACTATTTATTGTTCGATTATTAAACTTTAAAAATGGTACATTTTTATTTTCTCTCTACTGTAAAATTGTTTTTTTTTCACTTATGACACTTTTTATAGGATGTGCAATATTTTAACATTCAAACATGTGAATTTCTAAAAAGTGTCAAAGTGTAAGTTTAAAGTTTATGTATACTGAATAAAATATGTAATAATCGTGGTAATGGGTGTTATTTATACATATATATGTATGTGTTTGGTCACTTTTATATTTTCGTCACATATTTTTCTGAGATTACTCTAGTACTAAATTTTGGATGAGAGGGGATATCCAAAATTACCTTTGGTTGATGCTTCTTTTGTGCCTAAAATTTTGAAAAGAGCCTCGACATTCATTCTGGCATTGTAATGTAACGCGTACAGAGCTTTGCGAGTAGACAGATCTCCCTTAATTCCATCCCCGAGAACCTGGAACCAAATCATAATAAATGCTATAACAATTATTTGATTGAGATGGTTTGAAATGCCACCATAAGCGACATTAAGTTAAATACTTTGTAGAGTGAAGTTTTGTTGAAATGTCTTGATTCACAATTTCTTCCGATTTTTAACTACTTTCTGCAGAATCTCTTTCTCGGAATTGCAATGAAAGTATCATATGTATAGAAATCACATTTTGCTTGACATACAAGTTTAATTTGTATTAAAATACTACAGAACTATGTTCTGAAAATGCAATTTAACAACAAAAATGAGTTCTTAAAAACAACAAATTTAATGTATATTAAATACATTTAAGAATACTTAGACCAATATAAATGTATGGTTTACCTGAGGTAGTATTTGCCCAGTGCTGGCACTGGGGATCGGTAGTCCCAGTAAATAACTCACAGTAGGTGCTATATCTACCTGATCAACTTCCAATGGATACCTATAATCAGGAACAGAGTTCATAGTAATGGCAAATATAGTACATCCCACCCTCTAGACTGATGAACAATTACTATTTTAAATAAAGATAATTCAAAATGGGAGATAAATAGTGATTCCATGACATCATAATTTTCCTTGTTCATGGTTCATAATAATATTTCTCAGTGATCAATTCATATTACCGCAAACTGGAGTGATTCAATGTCAAAATAGAAAGATACTTAAAAAATGCAAAACACATCTAAGACTATAAATGTCAGTCAATTTTATTTTTAAAATTATCTTTTAATTTCATATTAAGAGTATATTTGAGACAGGACCGGTGTGGTCGTCAATTTGTAATATTGGTTTTATCTTAATATTTTGTTAAAAGTTATCAAACAGATAAATCACTATTTTGACACAGTCGAAAGTGATGGTATTCGAGAAGGAAGAAAGCAAGACAACATGCAAAATACACGTAGGTAATGAATGGTTGGAACAAGTAGATAAGTATGTATGTTATCACTAAGGTGGTTTGGTCATATAGAACTGATGAATGAGGAGAGAATGGTAAGGAAGATATATGACGCAAGTGTCGATAGCACCAGAAATAGAGGACATCCCCGCGGAAGACTTGGCACGACCAGGTATACCAGATACTGGAGGATGGTCCTGTTAGAATAATCGGCGAGCTTGTATGAGAAAATGTATGAATGTGGATGAGGTGAGAACTGTGTGTCAGGACAGAAGAGTGTTGCACTCTATCCTATCTGCCTACTCCCACGGAGAAACGGCGTGATGGTAAATTAGTCAGAATTTAATTTATTTTATGATGTTTATAGTGTAAACTTTGTGATAAACAAAATCATTCATTTAAAAAATAAATAAACTTTGTAAAGACCATTTGTATTTATATTATGAATTAGAAAGTGTACATCCATTCTGACAATGAAACTGGTTAATGTCAAACAAATCAAAATCACATGTATAAAATTAGTGTTTTTTTTTAAAATAAATTTACTCCTTATTAACAAACAAAAATAAATACTTTACATTCTGGACAGTGAAGACTTTTTAAAATATTTTATCACATATTTAAAAAACTAAATACATTTTATAATGTCAAAAATTTGTGTGACAATGAGCAAAACTTTTTTCATAAAAATAATTGACAGTTGGCATCCATAATGATTATTATTGGAGTTAGGGTGGTGAAATTACATTATACTATTTAAGAAATCTGCACAATAAATCTGTTGAGAAATTTAAAAAACAACATCTTTTGAAGTGAAATGCGATGACACAATGGTTGTGAAATATTTTTGTGATTATCGTATTACAGATAACATAAAATCCAATTTATGGTACACAAAATTGCAAAAAAAACGACTTAAAACATAGTACCTAAAATGTAAAAAAAGTGTACGGTTTGTTTGACCAGGTCAAAATACGTTTTGAAATATGAACAATATATTTTTTCACATTATAAAAATAATTTTGTGTGTAAAAATGTATTAAACATTTTAGGTCTACAAAGTGTCAAAAAAATCACATTATGATGAAATTCAGCAGTAAAAAATGATCCAGGTTCGACTCCCAGTAGCAACAACAATATTTTTCGATAAAATAGATTTTATATGCACATATATCTTTCTAATTAATACGTTTAATTTGTATTTAGTATGATACTCGCCTAGTGATATGTACTTCGTGTATGCCTTTCGATTTAGAAAAAGAATTGTAAAATGTATCTTTCTTTATTCCATTTATTACACAAAAGCTTTCTGATTATGAAAGATATATATTTCTACATATGACAGGTGCATTGATATGGTTTTTGTAACAAAAAAAATGAATTTTTTTTTTGGAAAAATTGCAAAGGACAACATACTTATCAAAGCAGCCATTCTGTTGTGTGATAACGAGGGGAACTGTGACTTCACTATGACTGGCTCCTCCGTGACTGCCGGAATCTTTCATTCCATGATCACCACACACTACGAGGACGGTGTTGCCTTTCTGAAACAATTTATCTTATACTAAACTATTTATTGTAAATACAACTCATTTTTCTAATTATGAGTGAGTGAGAATGATATACGACACATATGTTTATTTTGGTGAATTATCTATCTATGAATAATGTTTGAGAAGACTGCTGAATGGTGAGAGAGTTGCTAAGATTTTGAACCTAAAATGTAGCAATATTCTCATAAATATCACACACATATGATTTTCAAGAATTGTCGATTTTAAAGTTGTCAAGATTATTACCTGACTATTTATGGCTAGCTAGGCTTTATTCAAGGGAGTATGTTTTGGCTTTTGAAAATATAGAAAATGTAATGTATTCATACAATTGTCTTTAAGTATAAATAAAATTATTAAAAACACAATCCCAAAGGACTATTTATGCAATGTTACAATAGATTAAATATGTTGATGTAGTGTTCATTAATTGATTACTAAAGGTTCAAATATAAATGTAAATTTAAAATATATATATATATTTTTGCTTTAGTTTGATCTTCTTCCTCTTCTTGTGCCATATCTGTTTAACGGATGATTGCTTTCATATTGGCTATAATCATTCTGTTTACTGCGGCCCTGAAAATCTTTGCAGTAGACTGGCCAAACCATTGCCATAGGTTAGATAAACATTCATATCTGCCTCTTGTAAGAGACAGATATTATTGTATTGTTAGATGTATTGCAATGTTCTAAAAATCAAGGATCCATTAAAATTTCTAAAAATATTACTCACAATATACAAATAAATAAATGGTAGGGTTTTGCCTACAGCCTGCTATTGAATTTATGATTTTTCAAAGACTGATGTTAGTGGTGTCTATTAATATCTATTACTTTATTATTAATTGATAATAACGGCATATTAGACAGTAAAAAAAATATATAATAAAAAAATTATTCTTAAAAATAATATATTATTGATAGAATCAGCATTAACTTTGTGGAATTTCATCATAATGGATGGACATAAATAAAACAATGCTATAACTCTACTTGAGTTTATTAGCACTACACAAGTTTCGAGAGAAACAATAACTCTCATCGACAGGTGAAGTTTCTATCGAAACTTGAGTAGAGCTAATAAACTCAAGTAGAGTTATACCATTGTTTTATTTATATCCATCCATCCTTAAAAATAGTGTTCACAATTCCAATGACTTCTGTCAAAAGCAAAAAGTGCTTCACAACATTAACAGAGAAATAATATTGATTATGAAGTTCACTCATCCAAAAAGTTCAATATTAAATATTGAAACACCATTGATTTAATTGATACCTGATTTGAATTCACGGATCATCCAAGTCTACCATTGCATAGAGTGCACTACCACATTTTTAAAGTATGAATCACTCATATAATTTTACCCAATTATTTGCGGTTTCCACAATTCTTCTCACAACGGTGTCCATCTCTGCCATTTTGGGCACCACCTTGTCACTGGCAGGGCCCTCTAAGTGCCCTATGTGGTCCAGGCCCAGATAGTGGAGGACCATGAGGTCCCAGTCGGGCCCCTCAGCAGAAGAGACCAATTCAGTATCCAGATGACGGGTCACATTCAAATCAACCTGTGATGTTTAAAAACATTACTTGTGTATTTTCGTAAATTGTAAATTTAAACATGTTCCAATTTAACAATTTATCACATTTTTTACTTTAATACAGTATCTAATAACAACCTAATCAATAAAAGAAGTTTAGTAACAAGATTTTATAAACAAAAGTTTAGTTAAAAAAAGTCAGTATTCATTAATGCCTACAAACTGTGATTGTAAAATAGTTAAGTCTTTTTTAAAAAATATATTTTGAGTATGTCCAAATCTTTGTAGGAATCAATTACTGGGATTTATCTCGAGGGATTATCATCAAGATATAGTAAAAAAAATGTATTGAAAAACTTATACCTAGAAATATTATGACCAAAGTAAACTCTTGAATACCCAATGTGATTGAATGACGAAAAAAAATAAAACAAGGACTAAGAATTAATCTAGACATAGAAAAATATTATCACAATGGGGTGAGCCAGCACAGATGATTGAAAAGGCTGGAATGCCCCCAAAGAAGGTCATGTTGCGTATCATTTGGTAGATTGAAACTTAATCATATATTGTGAGCTGCTACCACCAAACCAAACAATTTATTCTAAATAAGTACTGCTCATCAGCAATAAGAAAAAGCATTATGTTCCAGCTTGACTACACCAGTCCACATGTTCTATGGTTACTCAATAAAAATTGTTGCAACTTGACTACGATATTCCAGTGCACTGGCCAAATAATCCAGACCTTGCATCTTCTGACCACTATTTGTTTTGATCTTTGCAGAACTCTCTTAATGATGTAAATGTATCAAATTGAACTCTTGTCAAAACTGCTAGGATCAGTTTTTGCTAACGAGTCCTAAAGAATTCTAAAATACAGGAATCCTTCTGCTACCGGGAAGATAGAAGAAGGTCATTGATCAAAATGGCCTATACACAATTGATTAAACTTATTTCTGAATTTACAAATACGTAATATTAAAAATACTTAATATATGAGATGAATATATAATGTTACAAACCAATATTTTAACCAGGTTTTTGACATTTTTCATACTAAATAGACAACAAAATCATTTGAATTTAAGCTTTGCGCATTTTGTTTTGATAGCACCCAAGAATTATTTCCAAATAAAATTAGAAAATCTTACCTCGGTGTAATCAGAGACAAAGAAGGAGGTGGTGCCTTCGCTTCTCTTGAATGCATCTGGGAATAACCTGAGCCAGGTATCATCTCCGTAGAACACTGTCTGTTTGTTATTCAGTTTGGCTTGATGCAAAAAACTGTCTTCCGTCACAGCGGAGCTCCCAAAGTTCAAGGCAACATCAATAAAATTGGAGACACTCCCTGTCGTCATGGCCTAAGGGTGACAAGTAATTAATGATTATTAATTTTTCACATTTTATTTATGAAGTTACAATTTTTTTAAACATAGTTCCATGATAATTAAAATAAATTTAGATAAATCATTTAGAAAGGTACACAGAAAAGAATCTATTTATCAAAAAAAAATAGTCATTGAGCCTTGAACCTGGAACTTTCTACAGCCGAAGATAGCTTTACCGATTAAGCTACAATGAGCCAATGCATAGAAGTCCTGGTGCCACCAAGTATATTTCTTATCAAAGGTTTTTGAGAAACAATTGAATTTAAAATATGGTTTCTTCTAATAAGAAACGATAGATGACTCACTCAGTAAATGTATGTACCTAGATAAAATTTGGTAATTTCCGTATTTAATTAATAAAGTTATCTACTGGGTATAGAAAGTTCCAGGTTCAAGTTCCGGTGATAGCTGTTTTTTTCGATAGATTTTTTTTTAGGTATCTTTCTAAATATTTTATTTAAATTTATTATAATTAATGATGAAGTTATTAAAATAGATATTCTTTGTGATTAAATTTGAACCATTTGAGAAATTTTTCTTGTTTAATATAAAATATTCTGAATAAAATAAATTCAATGTTTGGAGAAGTTACTCTATTGGTTTGCTGGTTCAGAAATTGTTGATTAACTTCCAACAGAAATATAAATATTTACTTCACAATTCCTTTTAACTTTGGAATTTCAGATTGATTTTGCCTCCCAAATTCATAATGACGTCTTTGTGTATAACATTAAATACACAAAAAGATATTAATGGAATGTTAGTGAGTTAGTTACCTATATCTCTACATTGCATAAATATTTAAAAAAAAGCAAATAATGTTATTTTTTTTACTACGAACAAGAATTTATTTTTTTAAAGTAATTGTATATTTAGTGTTAGGAATAACAACATTGTACAAGCATGAAAAACACACAAAAAAAAATGATAATTTAGATTTCATAAAATAAAGTCTAAATTTGCAAATGATTAAAATTTTACTATTGAGAATTTTATTACAACACAAATTTAAAAATAATATATTTTTAATATCAATTAATATGAATTAAATTTATGCGATATCTTTATTTTTCGGTGAAAGACAAACACAGCATATAATTCGATTTAATAATTACTATTTTTAAAATTATTTTCATTAACTTAAAATCTGTTTTATGTTACAACGTTATTTAGATACAACAGACAGTACGATAGTACATGTATGATCACATTGGTACTTGGATATTTTGATTCTAATAACTGGCAATTTTATTATTTGAAAACTACAATGATTTATACAAAGGTAATAATATATTAATGTTTTTAACATATATATTTATGTAAACTATTAATTTATTGTACATACATAAATTAAATATAATATCAAACATATTTTAAAAATGATTAATTCAAAATAGTCACTAGTTTTATTTAAGTTTGTTTACTAGAACCCGTAAATAATCCATTAACAATATTTAGAGTTATCAAATACTGACACAGATTTAAGCAGTTTTTCTTTGAGAAAAACATGCTAAATTGTAATTAAAAAAGACACCTATAACATCTAGTTTGACCGATGACTTTAGATTCTATAACCACTGAATACAATAAACGGCGTCCAATTTAATTATTAATTTATACTATCAATGAATCAAAATTGTGACTAAATAAGTATTGTAGTAAACCCAACAGTAGAATCCAAAATTCTCTAATCTCTTGTCGAGTGTAAAAAGACATAACTGCGTTCTTATTATCTTCATACGTAAGTTTATATTTTATATATATTTATTTTTGATTAATCATAAATTGTTTATTTATTTGCAAATTAGAGATAAGTCGATTGATCACCAAGGAGATTCCACTGCATCCATTTCGGCAACGGAAAGAAAACAGTGAAATAGTTTCTGAGTTGGCTGAGTTTTATTTTCAGTTTTACAGAAACGAGAACCAAAAGTCTTGCATGCAATAGTAAAATATTTATTGCAATAAAATCTCAAGACAAAGAGAAATGAAAAAGACAAAACTATTGGGAAGCACTGCTGACAATATAATTCTAATCAATGAATTAATGGCAGATTCATGATGATAATTCAATTATCAAACATATACACATATTCAAACACTTTTTAGTTTATGATGCAAACAATAATTTATTAGTAAGAGTTATTGAGTACATTAGGGTCTCGATTTGCATTGGGGCTACGTTCCGGGAAGTGCGATGCACATCGAAACAAAGCAAATTGAATCACATTTTCCCATAAGATCCCAAAGAAATTTACGAGACGCGTTCCGCAATCAAATATTATAACATTAAAACAAAAAGACTTCCATGTTGGGAAATATTCATTAAAAAAATATTAAAATTATGTGTACTTAAAACAAATGAAACATTATGTTAACAAAATATAAACTTTTAAACAGCAAAATATAAATTCTCAAATAATAAATAAAATATTCACACATTTTAGTTTTTATAAAATTGTCTAGATTAAAGTTTGCTGTCTTGTATTCAGTTTACACAGTGTGTAAAGATCTTTATAACACTAGAAATCTTTAGCGAAAGCATTCGCTTTGAATTTTTTTTCAACATTATGTTAGGAAAAAACCATATAAGTAAAGGTGTAACCAGATTTAAGGTGTAACCGGGTGCAAGTAACCAGATTTTCAGTCTTATCTTTTTGATGTTAATCGAAACAACGCATGCTGAGTTGATACAAATCGAGACCCCAGTGCAATAGAACTTACAAAATAGCCCAAATAGTATATATTATCAGCATACCATATTGATTTCACAAATATATATGTATACTATTATGATGTATCAGTCGTCCCATAAATACTTAGTTAATTTTATATATTTAATTCTATACATCATACAGTAGGCACAAACTTAAGTTATGCTGTTACCGACGATGCTATTATAACTTGGTATTAGGGGCGTGCACTGCACATAAGCAAAAAAGCTGTTCATTATTAAAGATTCTGGGAAATAACTAAATTAAATAATCCTTATTTTATGAAAAGATCTTATAAAATTCAAGCCAGATTAGCATAACAATCTAACTTAACTAACAGGAAAGCAATCGGCTATCGCCAATTGCTTGCTAGTATGGCCGCATTGGGGCTGATAGTGGGCGCTACGAGGTCAGGGTTTCCATAGAATCTATACTTCAATGCAGAAATTTCATATTATATTTCATTAACAATAGTGCATTGTGCATTCTTATTATATTGCTTTAGATGAAATATAGATTCTACGGAAGTCCGAGCAGCGCAACGGCCACCACAGGGCGCATCGCAGCCACAATAACCGCACGCAGGTCCTACCAGCAAAAAGTAATTGCTTTTCTGCTAGTGCATTCTGTAATGCCCTTCCCAGAATTGTACAAATGGTGTTCTTATTTATCAACTTTGAAATATACATATTCACTTAAAGACATTCTTGAAAAAACTGAGATCATATTTACATAAATGATTATTGAACTAATTAGGAACAAAGGCAAACATTCATCTGTCAATAGCGTTAAATCGTTTGATAGTGCGATCATAGATAAGGATGCTCAATACACTTGTCAAAGTCACTTGCCAGTTGTCAAAATTACTTGCTCCTGCTCGCGCCTCACAGACCAGACCGTTTAATCAAGTACTTTACAGTCACAATGACACTATCATTATAGTCCGAATCCAATACATAGTCACAGATAAAAGATGCGGAAACGCAATGTTATTATGGAAAATATCTCAAAAAATGCACTCACTCGCTTAACAGATAATAAATTGACAAACATTTAGTCTGTTAAGCAAATCAAATATGTATGTATGTAGAAGATGTCGTTGTGCACCCAGTTTTCATTAAGGATAAATCCCTTTCGAAGACAACAAAATTAAGCACAAATTGTTTGAAAAATCCAGAAAATTGTCAGATGTAAAGATGCCAACGAAATATTAACATTGGTTCAGTATTAGCAACTTGCCTAACAGCACTGCCATGACGAAGACAAACTGTCACAATTTTTCTAAATAACTAGACAAAAGTCTAGCCATGGGTTACACTGATCGGGTGATAACGGCTAGATTTTTATAGTCTTTCCATAAGATAACGATTATTTAATTTATTTTAATTTCCCAGAACCTTCAGAAATGCACAGCTATTTTACTTGTATGCAGTGCACGCCCCTGCTATATATATATATATATATATACCTGCTCTGACTATTTTATTACAAAGATACCAAAAGAAGGATTTAATAAATTAAAACACATTCCAAATTGATGTAAGCCCAAATAACAATACTTTGAAAAGAAATTGAATTTTTGTGACCCACAATTTACTTGATGAAATGATGCAAGCGCCTACCTTGTCTTAAACTTATTTGTTTACACGTATATACAAAGGGTGTCCAGCGGAAAATTTTTAAGTTTAATATTAAATAGTAAAAAAACTACAATGTTATTCTCATATTTTATTTATACAAAATTGAGTTTAACATAAAACATATAAACAATGTCGTCTAAATGCCATCCATTTCTCTCAAGACACTCTTGCAATTGAACTCTTAAATTTGCAAACACGCGAGAGCAAAGCGTCGGGATAATGGCAGCAACTTCACGGCAGATATTTTCTTGTAGGGCCTGAATAGTTCGAGGATTGTTGCTGTAAACTCTCGATTTAAGGTATCCCCATAAAAAAAAGTCGCACGGTGTAAGGTCTGGTGACCGAGGTGCACAGGGTATGTCTCCGTACTTGCTGATTAATTTATTGGGAAAAGTTGCCCTCAGCTTCTCCATTGAAACTCTAGCGTAACTCTGTGGAGTGGTCCCATCTTGCTGAAATTGTGTTCTGTTGTTGAACCCGGGAATCAGCTGCAGTTGCGGTACCAAAAACTCGTCAATCATTCGGCAATATACGTCAGCAGTGGCTGTCTCTCGCTGGTTAAAAAAATAAGGGCCAACTATCCCTCGGGCAGAAATTGCTCACCACACTGTCGTTTTTGGACAATGCAAACATTTTTGATGGCGTTCCCTTGGGTTCTATATCTCATGTTCTGTTCCTTAACATAGCCATCGATATGAAAATATGCTCCGTCAGTAAACAACATGTTTTCAAGTGTATATGCTATTTCAAAACGTTCCAGCATCGTTCTTGCTAAGGTTTCACGTAAAGAATAGTTATTTTCGTTGAGAAACTGCACAATATGCAGTTTGTGTGAATAAAACTGTAGTTTCTTTTCAAAATAACGTGCACTGTTGATTTTTTTATTCCAGTAAAGGCTGCAATCATCCTTATCAATTTATGCGGATTGTGCATAATTTCATGTCGAACTTGAGCCACATGTTCCAGCGTCGCTGCTGACGTTGATGGTCCCGGAGGAGTTTGGTTAACCATTGTCCCTTCTTGTCTGAACTTTTGAACACAACAACAGATAAGTTTCGTGCTCGGCGCATCACTTACTCATCAAATATTAAAGTGAGTACAAAAAGCGCGATGCGCATAAACCAATAAATCACTGCACTTTAAATATTGCTCAACTGCAAACGCGCGGTGCGCTCCCGACCAATAACTCATTGCGCAAATCACGCACATCGAATAATACCCCTCCCACTTACCTCACCCTGATGGTTTACGAGCAATTACAATTTAATCTTGAAATTTTTCCACTGGACACCCTATATTACATTTCTTAGATTAATCTTGACCATTTACGTTTAATTAAGTTTTACCATTTTCTGCAGTGAAATATTCACCAGCATAAAATCAAATCAGTCGAACCAGGCCACTAGAACTTGTTAACATATTGTTTATGACAGGTTGGTGTATGGTTAATGTTTAAGAAATGATTAATAAAATATAAATAGTAGAAATGCATACATGGAATACATGTAACATAAATATTATTATTATTTTTTAATACTTGTATTATGAATAATAATTAACTCCCGGGACACGGCTCTTTAGGGCAGTGATGGCTAACCTTTTGGCTCGGCATCTCAAAATTTCAGTTTAACTGGAAAAAATATGAAACCCATAGTATTTGATTTGAAGTCAATTAATTAATTGCTTATTTCAATTAATTGTTTTTTCACAAAGTGAGACCCAAAAGAGATACATATGTAATATGTACATAGTGATAATAAATTTGAACGTTGTTGTTGAGTCGGGACATGTGTTCTTTGATAACTCTTATATTAGTGAACGCTGGCGTGTCGCCCAAAACACGGTGGTGTGTCACCTTTAATAAATTTATCATATGTTCGCCATCACCGCTTTAGGAGATAAGAAAGAACCTAAGTGACTAAGAAATTATGGTCCAAATGTTTATTTCTAAGATATCATAACATGTGAACAAATGTGCTATAAATACATCAAGTTCAAACCAAAATTTCTCAAATTTTCTGCCGTAGATAGCTCTCACTCAAAGATTTCATTAAAACAATGTTTCTGTCATATTGTGTATTCTTACTATTTATGATAAGACCAATACATGCGATAATAGTTTAAAAACACTAAAATATTAATTAATGAAACCCCAGAATCCCAAAAATCTATGTCTAGGACATACATATATATTTTATATATATATATAAAGCAAGCGTGTGACAACATACACCGCAAAACAAATAAATATATAAAAAATGGAACTTGCAAAGACGTCTCGCCAAAAGTTTAATGTCCTTCTCCATTGCGCTTTGTCCCGCTTCCAAAAAGAGGACTGAATAATAAATAAAAAAATTATCAGTATGATACTGTAGTACTAAAGCTAAAATTAATAGGATAAAATATATCTGAAAAAGGGCTCTTCCAAATTTTGTGGGTCAACAAAAGTTGTGAAACAAAATTATTTATTTTAATTCAAAACAACTGTTGATTTCAATTTTAAAAAATCTAAAATCTAAACCTAAAAACACACGCACAATTTAAATATGATTTGAATTAAAAATCAATAGGTTTATTTCACAACAACTTTCATTGATCTACAAAATTTAGAAAAGCAAAATTTGTAATTTATTGAATAAGTTATTAAAGAGAACACATTCTTATTGTGAGGTTGTAATTATTCAGAACAGACAGTCTGTGATGTTTTTAATACCAATTAAATTTATTAATTAGTACATTTAATTTGTATTAATTAGAAAGAAATGCATATAAAGTCAATTTTATCGAAAAATATTGTTGTTACTACCGGGATTAGAACCTAGATCTCTTCCAATTCGAGGAACGTGCATTAGCCAATTATGCTATATTACCACGGTGCATTGACAACAAATTTTCGAATCTATATGTTACACTTTTTTTTTAATTTGTTGTCAATGCACTGTGGTGCTACAGCATAATCGATTAATGCACGTTCTCCGGATTGGAAGAGATCCAGATTCAAATCCCTGTAGCAACAATAATATTTTTCAATAATTAATACATTTAATTCGTATTGAATTAACATGTATCATTTTAAATATAATATTTTACAGGCTAATTGTTTTTCTTTTTTTAATGAAACAGATTATCAACAAGTTGTTAATGATCCTAACAAATAGTTTTGAAAAAGTAAAATGTAATGATAGTCTTATTAAATTACAATGTAAAGATAGAACAGACAAAAAGCTAATATATAGTTGAGGTAAAAAATCAGAGGATCCACTAAAACTGTTGTAAAAATGAAGTGTTTCATTTGGTTTGTTTATATTTAAATTATGGACAATTCAAAATTTTTATAATATATCAGCTTAAGGCTATCCTTCAACCCTTAACATTGTATTGCAATACTCAATAAAGAAGATGGCTTTCAAATAATGGAATGATAGATGTATCAATTTGTAAAGTGTAACATATAAGTTCGAAAATTTGTCATCAATGCACTGTGTTGGTGTAGTATAATCGGTTAATAAATTTTCCCTGGATAGGAAGGGATTCAGGTTCGAATCTCAGTGGCAACAACAATATTTTGCGATAAAATTGATTTTATATGCATATATCTTTCTAATTAATACATTTAATTTGTATTTGAAAAAAAAATTTAAGCAGTGTCTCAAAAATGTTAAAATTATTCCAAATTGATCAAATTCAGTTTTTCATAACTAGGTAAAAGTTAGATTTTTTAATTACATTTGATTTTATACATGGGTAATAACTATTAAAAGGAAAAAAATACATTACTTCTGGGTAATTAAATGAAAGTAGTCTGTAATCATGGAAGATAAAAGTGAACAGTTGTATTTCTGCTTCACTGGGCCTATAATTATTAATACTAACACTGCATGTTGCATCGCATGTTGGCAATAAAGCTGCATTCATTACACAATCGCATTATTACTTCAAGAAGTGTAATTTATACCTTTTTTTCTTAACTTTTTCTTTCTAGTACAATTTAGGTCTATAGAACAAAACAACATACATATTTAGTAAGTAAGGTAGTAAATAGAAATCTATATATTGTACAACAGCACTATTTAAGCAATAACTAAATACCACAATATTTATGATATACACTCAGGTCTCTTTTCATGTGTACTATTTTTATGCAGTTTATATTTCAAGAAGTTTTTTTTTTAAATAACTATTTTAGACCAATTTGACATGATGAAAGGGTCAAAAATTTGAAGAATTTTGTCTGTATATGTAAACACAGTCTGCAGCAGTACAATTCAGCCGAAATCAAGTGAAATTGGGCATGTCTGGACGCTGATGATAATGAGCATTCAAGTTTCAATGCGAGCTTCAGAATTGCATTTCTGGATATCAAGAATTGTACAAAAAATTAGCAAAGTCATCACAAAGTTTAATCACTGATTGTGTTGTCAAAAGGAAAAAATCAACATGCGAAGTTGAGGCTAATTTTATTTGTGCGCTGACTATCTCTTCTAGTGATGAAAGTGATTTCGAACCAGTTAGCAAATTATGCCGAACATTGTCTATCATATAGCGATGATAATTCTTAAGAAAAAAATATGCAAAAATGATACTTTTTTTCATAAAATTTTTATACATAAATTTGGAAGGAATATGTTAAGATTATATTTTTCTGAAATTTCATAAACTATTTTTAAGCGTTTTTCGGTATATTTTAACTTAATGAATTAGTTTTACGTAATTTTAGAAAATTATGGAACGTATCCTTTATTTTTATATGTGTGTCTAGTCTTTTTTATGCGTTTTCCTGTGGAACGTATCTACCGCATAAAAAGAGACCTGAATATACATATAATGTCATTTATATCTACTATCTCTTTTTACACTGTTTTACCAAATGTTTATAACTGTTAATGCATAATGTTGCTTGAAAATTCTAGCTGCTCTATAGGTTCAGTTTAAAATACAAAATAGATTGAAAATAAAAATGTAGAAAATATTGTTATTAAATGTAAATTTTATTATCAGGTTGTCTTATAGGTCTTTGCATTTTTTAATATGCCTTAATATACCCCTTCGAAAACTAATGATATTTTTTAGAATTTTTGTTTTTTCAACGGTTGTTGTGCCGGCAGTGCTTTTATTCATTAAATTTCAACCCTAAATCGAGAATGGTATGGGAGACAAAAGAATCCCAGTTGTTACACTTTGCTTTATGAATCCCAACTCGAACATAATGCAATTTAGGATATTATCAACATCTGCAGTGCAATGAGTAGAGATACAATAAAATTAAAAAAACGTCAGAAAGTGTAAATTAATACCTAACATAGAACACATTGGAAACCATAATGTAGCATAAATGAAATTCTATTACTCTTAGTATAATTACTTTTAGCGTACACACAATGCATTTTTATGCTCTCATTCCTTTTCAAAAACTAAAGGTACTATTAGATTTTTTTAGAAAAAAAATGTTGTTTCTAACACACTTACTTCCTCAATGTGTTCACAAAATTTATCCTTAGATATAAAAGCTTTATATTAAACAATTAATCAAGATTTATTTAATATATTACATACATATTGAGACAATATTTTACAAGCATTATATTTTAACTCATTGGTTCAGCTCACGCCAGATACCAAACAATAGATTTTTTATTGTGGCATGTTAAAAAACATTTTTAAAAGATCAGATTTTTTAATACTGTGTATCTTATGTGTTTCCTGATATTTTCAATAAAAAAAACAATGTGAAAATGGGTCAAAATAAGATTGTTAATTTTATACAATTTTAAAAACAATGGCATTAATAAATTTCTGTGATCAAACTTTTTTTTCATGGCATTTTTAATAATAAGAATAACACATAAAATATTTAGCAAATTTAAACAATTTATTAGATTATTTAGACATGTAGAGATTAGATGGCCCACCAATTGTAGAACACAATCACGAAAAAAAATTTCTTGACATAAACATCACGAACCTGACTTACTAATCTTTTTAAAGTAAATAATTCATAAAGAATATAAAAACGAATAATAGTTTTAGTGTTTTACCTTGATCCTGGGCATAGTAACTGTAGGCGGTTGCGCCTGAGCCTTATAAAGACACGCGCTCTTATTGTTAATCATCTGCGTGGTGAATGGCATATACTTAGCAGAGACAAAATCATAACGCAAAGCATCTATAACCATTAAGACAACCCTGGTGCGATTTCCGATGTACAATTTATTTGCGTCCACACTAAAATATATCACACACCTTTCTTTATTTTATGATACAAAAATGTGTTGTATTTCAATTAACTATAATAATTGTTGTTGCTACCTAATATGTACAAGAGATATTAACATTTTTTATTATATCAAAAAATTACATTTATATTTTGTCAAATAAACTTTTACGCTTGTTTAATTTACTCAAGACGCGTTAAGTCTTGTAAGGGCATTATCAATCTAACAATTTAACTCGACAACTTGTATTTATTCTATAGAGCCTCAAGTAAATTAAACGAGTAGAATCAAAAAACAAGTCATTTTCACATTTGTGATTATGAGTTCTACAAACTTACCTCGGAAACAGTGAAAATATTAAGCATGTGATTACAAAAAAACTAATTATATTAATATATCAAACTTTTAAAACAAAATTCATCATTAGTGAAGACCTGTAGCATTCATATCTATATCTAAAAAATTCACTTGACTAAATAAACAAATGGAATTTTATATAATATAATACAGTTGGATTCAGGCGAAGTTGGCATATACACAATTAATATATAAAATTAAATGGAACCAATAAACTCACCTAAAGCCATTAATGTCCGAAGGCAAGTCACTCCATGATGATTCGGCTCCACCATGATATTTAAGAGGGAAAAATCCATACAAAAATAAAATAAAACCTCCAAAAGCGAAAATCATAAGATGGAACGATATCCATCGATATCTCTTTATCGGCGACATACTGAAAACTGCAATTAAATTTATATCACAACCAATCGCCTTAAATCACTATTTGCATACTGACGTCTATAAGAAACGCCGGTCGACTGAAAATTACTGATGCAGTCGAATAAAAATTTCCGACATAAACACTTTTCACAGGCGGTAGAAGCGATACGCTTCGTTGAATCGACACGTGAGTTTTTTTTTTCGTTATTTTCCTATATAGATTGCCTTATCAGATTCCAATATCAAGAATTAATACCTAAACATAACCTACCAATCTTAGTTTTTGGGGAGGTGTGTACTATAAATCACTCGATATTAAGTTCTAGATTAAGTATACCATGGTAGATTGGCAAGTAAGCAATACAAAGTAAATTAAATATACAATTCACTTGTTTACATGGTGTATTTATTGTTTTCACAAATGTCAACTTTGAAAGGTGGATGAAAAACCATAGAAAATCATCTTTAAAATTTTTTAAAGTACACGGAAGGTACCTACTTGCGATGTTATGTTATTCAGCCTACGATATTTGAAAGGAAATAAAAATGAGTGAATTATAAAACACTTTGCATGTATTTAGTATTTATTTAACAAACAATGATTACAAAGGATTTTTGGGTTATCGTAAAAAAACATAGAGTAAAAAAATAATTAATTAATAAATATAAATAGTTTAATCTTTAGGAGTTTCTACTGTAGGTTGAGTTTCTTTTGGTCTGGTCGGTCCAATTTGGCTTATTGGAACAACTCTCTCTGTTCCCGCAGCCGGCAAAGCTTTCCTTGGGGCGTTGATTGTTAAGACTCCATCCGATGATAGAGTCGAAATAACATCCATTGCATCGTGTCCATGTGGGAGAACATACCGTCTGGTGAATTGTCTTGAAACAAAGCCATGTTCATCCTGTTTCTCTTCGTGTTTACCCTCAACAATCACACTATTGTTTATTGTTTTCACTGAGATTTCATTAGGTGAAAACTGTTGAACGTCAAGAATGACCTATAAAAAAACGTAAAAATTAAGAAAATTGAACAAAAAACTTTATAGCAACAGTAAAAGTTTTTTTTGTATATTTGATACATAACAAAATTTAAAATGTATACGCAAAATGCTACTGATTTCTAGGGTAAATATATTATTTCACACCATAATTAAAGTTCATTCCAGCAATTAATCTTTTATTTTCTGTATTTGTGTAAATGTTTTTTTGCCGGAAATTATAATTGAAATAATCTTTTCATGACTTTCTTCTTTTAATATTTTTTTAAATATTATGAGAAAAGAATAATGTTTAGATCATACTAAATATATGTATGGAATTGGCGTTTTTTCTAAATTAGATCGCTTTCTTTGTAAACGTTTTCCGTGTGGTAACCTTGGCTGATGTCTCGGCACGATAACACGTGCCATTTTCAAGGCGTTATCTCAAAAAATTATTTTTCTTTTTCGCAATAGATATAAATCTTCCATAGTCGAAATATATGTATGTATAACTCTATGGGAAAAATATGCAGATAAGGTAAGAATGGCCAACCTCAAATTTATCCTTATCTAAATTGATTGTGGATGTGGATTCTTGTCTGGTTATGTTGTGCGTTCTCCATGGTCTGAAGTAAGAGTTTCGGAAGATGGAACTGTTTGTGGGAAATGCACCAAGGGATGAAAGAAGATCGTCTCTTCTCAGCCCGTGGCCAAAGTGTTGGTCGATCAAGCGGGATGGACGCTCGTGATCGAAGTCTTCCCACCAGTCGCGAAACATCAAGGGGACTACAGACATCTGTAAAACTTTAAAAAGTTGTTTAAATTTAATTTTTAAAAAAATCTTATTTTAAGTAAAATGAATTAGAGGGAAAAACAAATGATAGAATTGTTAAGATCGCGCCCTTTTTTTTAAATGTGTTACTTAAATAAAGGGTGCTATGCAAATAATACATATTTTTATAAATAAAATATTTACGAATAAATTGTCAGAGTAAAGACAAAATACACTTATTCCAATTTAAAGTACACTTTAACATTTCGAGGTTTATTGTTTTTTTTACATGATTCTTAGTTATAATACATTTTGTAATAATATTAATATATATCTAGTACCAAAGTAAAATTAAATAAAAAGCTTCTAAACAAATTATATTCATTTTAAAAATAGACCTTAATATTTGTTGGCTAAACTGTTACATTATAACAATTATATTTGCTCAATAGCCAAGCGCAAATCTGAGGCAAGTCTATAATATCACAGCGCAAAAATTTACAAAGAACGAGTGGCGATGCGACGCGCGAAATATTTCCGTCAGAAAATTTCTAAATGCGCAGTATATATTATGTAGACTTCCTGCAAGTTTCAGGAACAAGACCTGTAAAATTTGGATTGTTATATGAAATTTTTCGCATGAATAGAGTAGGGCGGCGGTTCTCAACCAGTTGTACGTGTACCGCTGTTGGTACGCGAGAGATGACTGGTGATCGGTACGTGAATAAATTTAACAATATACTTAAATTTTACCATGCACATTTATAACCAACTAGAACTAATAAAATATGGAACCAGATTAAAAGAAATTAATTTCTGCCAAACGAGCACGAATATTACGATTGGTACGATTGATAGTGTGTGAAAGAGATAAATGTGTCGCTCCGCGTTCGGCGCGGTCTCTTGTCTCCTAACCGTTAAACTGTAAACAACTTATATTGACCTCTAATACGTTGTATCGAGGAAATAAATACTTTAGTTACCACGTATTATTCTGATGAGACAATCCAGCACACAAATATATATATATATATATATATATATATATATTAGCTGTGATATCTTTATATCGTGCTGATGATGATGTTCTTTTGTGTGCTGGATTGTCTCGAATACATATATTTATATATGTATTCGATATAACAAAAATGTGACAATAACATATTTAAGATAACTTTCTATTTGTGTACAAAACATATTTTTGTTAGTGGTACTGAAATATTTGTATTTTGGTTTTTGGCAGTACGAATGAAACGGTTGAGAACCATCGCTGTAGCGTATTTATAAAGACTTCTGTCTTTCAAATGCATAACTTTGACGATGGTAATATGGTTATTTCTGGAAAAGATTGGCCCTCTTCCAAACTTATTATAGATTTCTGATGTATACTGACTCAATTCTCAGGTGCTTCTTTTCGAATTCTAGCGGATTAAAATTGTTATTATTGGAAAGAATTTTACAGAATTTTTTAAAATACAACCCTAGTTCTTCTTCTTCTTCTTCTTCTTTTAAACAGGCAATCCACCCTTCAAGAGTGATTTGTGCCATTAAACAAGTTAAAACATTATTTCATAGAAAGCAGTACAACAATATTGTAGAAAATAGGAAATAACGCTACAAGTTAATATCATTGTCGTTCAAGAAATGTGGCGAGTTGAGGGAGAGAAGATGACACAAGTTAACCGGGAGTTGAAAATTACCATTGACAAGATTATTGTAAAACAACTCTAGTTAAGGAACGCGAATTACAAATGGTACAATATTATTGAGTAAACTCTCGAATCCGTTTATCCGTAATTCGCATATAAATAATATAATATTCGAGATAAAAAAAAACAAGTATTCATAAAAAATATGTTATTTGAATATTTGATAAGATGTGTAATATTATAATTTATCGAGGTTGTATTTCTCAGATTTGATTATGATTTTTTTTTCTGCAAACGCGAGTTGCTGTACATTTCTTGAACCTTATTTAAAAAGTGGTAAACATTGCCATAGGTACAATTAGATTATAACGTAATATATTGCGTTATACACATTATTATTAAGGGCATGAATCACTTTATAACACGTGAAAGATTAAAATATAAAATAAGAGAGTAATATTTACTTCACAGAAATTATTTATTTGAAACTATTAAGTTTCAAACGATCGAACAAAGTTAACTCAAGAACTAGGTATATTATTGAGATTTACTTTTATTATTTAAGTATATATGAAAATTTTTGAAAATCCAATAAACACATTTTTTCACCATCAAATTTTCCACGTTTTAAAAAATATTTTTAACTTCAGTATTAAACACTCAACTCAAAACCACCGGCCTCTATTGAGGCTGCACCGGCGTGTTAGAATTAATTTTCACTTTATAAAGAAATAGAAGACAAGTAATAAAGACAATAATGTACTTGTAAACTATGTATTTTAATCTAACTCACCTTAATCGGTTAGGGCTTTACAAACTTATTAAGAAATGCAAATAAAACTGGGCGAAGCGTTAGTAAACAAAGCCTGTATTGGTATGACAGTATCTGCAGCAGCCCGAAGACTTTATAAGCAACCGACTCCCACTGCAGACTGTTCTAGCTCCCGGTGATACACCAAACAGATTTAGCAAAGGTGACCAACATGTGGGAAAACGCCGCATTGCCAAGTCTTCAAATTTATGGCAGATTTTTTAAATTGGACACGCTGAGGTGAGGAGATGAGGTCATCAGACCTGTATAGGTGTTCTTATCTACTCGAAAGATCAATAATCAGGGGCGGACTAGCCCGGCGGGATACCAACCTGGAGGGATTGAATTATTTTATTTATTTAGACACATATAACACATAAGCATTGTACAGCTAAAAAAAAGGAAAAACTATTACATATATTTTACACAGATTTTAAAATGCATTGCATAACTAGACAGGCCTGTTTTAGGACAAATTGGCAAACAAATTACATTTCACAAAACCAAATAACTCATTGAAGGCAAAACACAATCAAATAGAAAATGAAATATACAAGACAAGTAAATGTGAAAATATATAAAATGAGAGAAAAAAATACGAATGTGCAATACAATATGTAAAAGAATGTGAGCACATATAATGTTCAGCACAGGAACAAGACTGTAACAGTCACGTAGGGGGTGGTTCGGTCGATCCGCTCTGTCTCTCGAACGTCGATATTCTGCAGCTGTGTGCAGTGATCCAGGGGGTCCAAAATCTTATCCAGTGTAGTCGCAGAGTCGTAAAAAATCTTCCAGGATCAGTCCACGTGTAACAGCCAAAGGTTGAATCCAAGAGGAAGAAAGTCCAGGTGATAGCAAGGTCGAGAGATGAATAAAAGGCAGTTTTCTTCAGAAAAGTCCAGCGGTGCAGGTGAAAACGAGGCAAGTGATTTTGCAACCGCCAGACCGTTTATTTATCTTGGAGATTCATCTCCTGGGAGCTTACGGCTCCCTCAGGATGCTGGGACCAATCAGAGGGCGAAGACATTCCCCGATTCGGTCCAGCGCCGACACCACCTGGCGGCCAAACTCCGCAACTTGTGCCATTTTTTCGGTCGTCCCGTACGGGACGGCAGATTTCGATTCTCGCTTCAATAATGTCTCTTATATTTTTATTTCGAATCTCTCAGGCATCGCGAGTACTTTTTTACATAGAGTTTAGTCCTCCTCGCGATGCCTGATATATTTTACCTTGAGCGATGGCCCGGGGAATTAATTAATGCACCTTAAACTTTAAAAATCCGTTTTAACTATCTAAATGATTTTTAAGGTGCATAATTTTATCTCCGGGCGATCGCCCTCCAAAAACTCTCTTTATTTATATACATTAGCAGCTACATATAATTTTTTTGTACAAGTTATTTCACAAAATGTAATGGTAAAATTTCGGCCGGCGCCGGGGCGTGGCCTCGTCCGCGGCCCGGCTTCCCCCTCTCCTCGGCGCCCCGCTGCGCGCAGAGGCGTCGGGATTCCAGCGGCGCAGGGTGCCGGGCGAAATATTGCCGTGAATCAGCCAAGATAGGTTTTCCGCCCGGCGCTTTTCTTGAGCCGCGATTAGCGCGCCCCGCGGCCGCGTAGCTGTGCGGAACATATAAGGTGAAAGAAAATATTATGCAAGATCAAAGCTATAATGCAATCAGTACAACACACAAAATGCAGTTATATGAATTATTTCATAATATAAAATAGTTTACTATCAGTATCTGCTGTACCTAATTTCAACAACCGATTTGAAACATCCCTTTTAAAAGCCTTAATGCCACTTAAAGTTCTAATATTATTTCCAATTTTATTGTATATTCTGGGAGCTTGAAAGGTGAATAGTCTTTGACCAAATGTAGTTTTTATTCATGGAACAATTTTAAGATTATTTGCTCTTGTGGGATAATATATTTCAGTGCTCACAGATGTAGAGCTATTTAGTATATTCAAGACATATAATTGTCTTATATCCAAAACCTGAAATGTCGACTTCGTAATTATTTTAAAAATATAATATCAAAATTCATCCTTAGCTAGCTGGTAATTAAAAATGATTTACAATTATTTTATAAATATTTTAAGTTCAGATAACAAAGACTATATAAAAAAATACATATTGCATTATCTACTGGGTTAATGTGGACTGTTCGGTGGCCATATGCCTGGCTCGATGAAAATAACATTCTCTCGACGAAGAAAGTTGATTGCATTTCTGGCTGTGTGAGATGGAGCTCCGTCCTACTGTAATATCCAGTTATTCTGTAATGTCTAACTATACTCCAGGCTTTGTTTTAAAACTCTTTGAACATTTTTCTAGCACCCCAACGTTTTCAATTCGCAATTTTTTGATCAGAATACGGCCGTTGATTCTGCAGTGATTTTTGTCATTCTGGGCAACAATTTGAAAAAAAACAAATAAATATGATCAACGATGGCGACCGGAAATTGTTGAAATAAAACGTAATATAGGTAAATAGGTAAGTAAATTAGTAAACTATTTAAGCTATTGTTGATGTAGTTAAACTAATTTTGATGTAATTATGTCACATTTTACGAAATGTTCTCACTTTTTTTGGGCCACCCTGTAGATGGTTTGGTTATGTACTTATATAATGAATGATTGAGAAGAAGATGATTAGTATGAACGCGATGCGATTGTTGATGCGGTGTAAAGTCTCGGCAAGACCAAGTATTTAATTAAATACTATAAAATATGAATTAAATATATATATTAGAAAGATATACATGTAAAATCAATTTTATCTAATAATATTATTGTTGCGCCACCGGGATTCGAACCTGGATCTCTTTCCAAACCGGGGATAGTGCGTTATCCAACTATGCTACAGCGACAATATTTTTAGCGACAAATTTTCGAACCTATATGTTACCTTTTTGATATCAATACATTTAATCATTCCATTATTTGAAAGAGCCATCTACCTTATTTTTACAGAATCTCAAATACCTTTGAGTAATCTGATAGCAGACGCCAGAATTATCAATTCATTTTTACTATAAGATAGTCTTGTCAGACATTAATCAACGGTATATGAATGTGGATAAGGCGAATGTTGTGTGTCAGAACAGAACGATGTACGCTCTATCCTCTCGCCAATTGGTGTAATGGTAAGTACGTAAATAATTAATATTATTAAGGAGAACGCATTCTTATTGTGAAGTTGTAATTATTCAGAACAGACGGTCTGTGATATTTTTTAAATACATATTAAAGTAAGTATATTTTAGCTAGATATCTGGTACTTGGGTTGGACATAACACCAAGAAGTATTTAAAAAATTGGAAAGGCTCATGAAGATGAAAGTGAAGTTTTAACATTATCTACATCCTCTGCTGGCTCTGATACCACCCTTGTATCAGTCATTGGAAGGCGCTTGTCTCGCCTGTATCCAGAGTTTCAGTGAAACGATTTTCAAAAATCTAGCGTCGTTCTGTTTATTATCTCGAACTGGATAAGATAATCGATCTATAGATTTTATTTTAAATAAATAAAAATTATACTCTCTAAAGTCTTTCAATTGAAATAATAAAAAAAACTAGTTAAGAGTAAACAAAGAAATTCCACATAGAACACGCTTACTCCGTATAAAACCTGTATCTTTAAACGATATCCTGAGGTATTTGTTACACATCTAAATCGACAAAATTAGTCCAATAAATCTGAAAATTCACTTTGAAATTACTTCGCTGTTTCAGTCAGTTTCTCAAACAAAAAATCACCACAGACTACACTGCTATAGAATGTGAGGTCGTTGATGTGCAACAAAGAGTCGCAGCACAGAGTTGCTGCAAGAAAAGAGACCTTCAAAACATATAACACAGGAACTGGAGATCAGAGCTCAAAGGGGAAAATATAAATAATAAGAACGGTTGTTCCGTATTTGCAAAACACACTTTAGCGTTTTTGTAATATCAGATGCGAAAATTATTGTTGTCACATGCCCGCGTCCAAATTTCTTATAACTTATTTCAATACTTGCCTACCAGTGTGACCTTGACGCCAGCAGACGTCAACTTGAGCGATATTGTGTTCGAACTCGACATCGCGATAACATTTGCGTTGTGGCCGTTCAACTCCAGTGCACCAGCACTGTATTTTGTGTGACTTTTGTTTGTGGTCATAGTGTTATTGTTTGTTTGTACCGTAGATGAACACTGACATCGCCGACTTCAGTCGGGAGCGGAGATCGGCTCATCCGCGTGCCATTATTGTGTGATTTCGGCGGCGACCACGGATATTTACGGAGGTGTCATACTCAAAGGAAGGCGAGCAGTCCTTCCGAAACCCGGTTCCCGAAATCACTGGTCCTTCGACTAAACCTCTATCCCCTCACCGACCTCTCCCCGTACCACGTTTCCCTATTCCTCCCACATCTTGCGGTGATTCCGATTTACGACCGGAATTGTCGTAATCCATTCCGCGGGACGTGTGACCCGAAGATTGCACAGTTCAACGGTCATTTAAAAAAAACATTGAAATAATTAACACATTTTTGTGGTTTTAGAAGAATAGATTAATGACTCATATGGGTACTAAAATGAACCCTGAATAACGATATGTACATTAATATATTACTTAAATCTATTGCAAAACATACATTTATTGGTAAACCTTCATTTTGAATGAATTCAAAATGACGAACAGGATCGGTAATACGACTTGTAGCTACATTTGCGAAAATTTCATGAACCGGAATGGCGTTACGGTTTACTCCAGTCACTGAAACGAATATAACAAGACAAGATATTTGCGTCAATTTAGATATACTGGAACGTTATTAACCCATCGATCGCGATCATAAATGCGCGTGCCATCTTTCATACGCGGTACTCTTTGGTGGCATTATAATTTACGACTTTACACTACGATAATGCAACAAATTTATGATTTGTTTTTAAGAAATCGATAGCAAAGGTTCTCGAGTAAAATAACGTAAACAAAATTATCCATGAGAGAACACGAGAGTGCCCTACATTATTAGAGTGCTAGAGTGAAGTAGTGATCTGCGCAGGCGCTGATTTCTGAGACTAATGCACACTATTTATTAGTTTTTAAATACTGACATTAAATTTAACTCCATAGTTTGAAACGCATTACATTCTAGAAGTATAAACTGAGTTTGAGAATTTGAATAGCTGAGCGATACTGGATGATACGAGGAGTTTTATTATTTCGTGTTTGTTTATAAGATGGCTAATAATCCTTGACAATTATCGACAGATGTCGGTAGGATAAAGATTCGAAATTATTTTGATACGATTTTCACCGCTCCTTAGCGCGTATGTACGCACTAGCGAAGGGCGAAACAAGGCGACTCATATTTGAGTCACCCGCGCTGTGGACATGTAAGGCGCGATTCATATATGAAGCACCCGCGAGAAATAAGTTAAATTTTCATGGATAAAAAACAATTTATTTTTATTTAACGTTATTTGTGGAACAAGTAAAGCTTACTTATATATTCGAAGCTCCCAAATCTATACGTATGGCCGTCCCTAAACTATTTTCTGACATGCGAGGTCGTGCAGCTTCCTAACAATTACAATGATGAAATTAAAAATAAACAAAATATTCGTAAAATCTAGATGTTTCAAGAATGATTTTATTTATGTATTTATTTATTTAGACTTTATTGACATACATATTTTTGTTGTAACAGAGGTACGTATATTATAATGTAACATGATAAACATAAGATACAATTATATTGCAATTAAATACTCGTAGTTTATTGTGTGGGATGAAGTAGACTCCACCTCTGATATATACAGCGTTGTCCTGACTACTTTGCTAGACTGAAGTCTGTATTAAAGTAGCCAGTTTTTTTCGTGCTGTTTTGGTGTTATTTAAGATAAAAATAGAGATAAAAAAAAAGAAAAATTATTATTTTTTAAATAAAATATCGTTTCTATTCTGTGTATTTTTTGCTGTAATACATTTTCTTACGGATTTGAACATTTTCACATAGTATACCGATTTGGCTATCACGTGACGTCACACGAATAAACTTTTAGTATTCCTAAATAAATTTCGCCCACCCGTCTTATAATTTCCCGCGCTCTTTCTGCGAAGAAAAGCAAAAACATTTTTTGACTAAGTAGTGATGGATTTGAAAAACGGTGATATATGAGCATCTATTGGCGGCTTGAAGAAGGTGTACACTGAATGGGCCACTGTCTTGGTTCCGCTACTGGTCAGCGGCCGAGAAGTTGTGGTGAAATCTCGACCACGTACATTTTTGACACTATAAAAAAATACATATGTAGAAGAGCACAGTTTGTCATTATGTGGAAATGGTACCGTGAGTCACATCGGCAAAAATAAATACTGTTGACAAAACAAAACGGTTTTACGACTTTCATCAATGGAAATATATTTTTAGGTAGATTTCGTTAGAAATGTTGTACTATCTATTGCAGAAGGTCTTATGACGCGACTTTCGGAAAACTTCAATGCATTTTCTTTGATAACGGCTAGAAGACTCCGAAACCACCGTCCGTGATAGAATTCAGTTCTCATCAGATTTAAATCAAACTGAAAATTTTACCTTGTAAATATGTTAATCAGTTAATATTCAGATAATAATTGTTAATTCTGGTTTTAGAAATCCGAAATCTACCTGATTCTTGCGGCCAGTGCCGTTGCTGATTTTTTACATTAATATAAAAATTAAACCTATGCTTACGCGCAGGTTTATTAACCCGTTGAGCAATTATTTCGTAAAACCATTTTAAAATTAAGATTGAATATCGGAAAAATATTTTTTCGCGAATTAAAAATACTGAAAACAATAATTTTCAGATATGTTAAAAAATATGTTTTTCGAAAATAACTAATAACGCAATACTTAAAATCCAACTATTTTTTGTTAGAAAACCTTTCAAAACTGGAATAGTTTTCAAAGTTCTTCAAAGATTGGTGGAATTCTCAACGTCTAGCTTCGTCAGAACTAAAAACAAATATGTATTGAAAAATCTCGCAAATCTTAAAACAGATATTGCCCACTAGCCCATTATTATAATTTAGATAGTTCTGATTTCTCATATTAATATACGTTGTATAAAATTAGGGTCAAATAAATAACAGTAGCAACAAGATAAGATTTTATAGTACTGACAATCTATCCGGTAATGAATTAATGGGGACGGTATTGTCGTATTTAATGCGATACAATTGATATAAAATGTATTGAAACTCTGAAACTGTGCATGGCATGGGTTAACATCGTTTAGTATATAATTATTATTGACAAGAGTAATCGATAGACATAAAAGAAAATATTTAAAAAGTCAACGGGCAGGTCACATAACTTGCAGACGGAAAATTGTGGGTTAAATGCAGTTATTCAGAGGTGCTCGAGGGGAATCAAGAGGCCAACAGGTCGCCCTAAAACCCGCTGGACTGACAAAATCATCAACTCTGCCAAAATACGTGGCAGCGAACAACAATGGACAAGTGGGAGACAAGTGAGGTGGCCTTCATCCAGCAGTGAATATAAAACAGCTGATGGTAATGACAGCGTGACATAGTTTGCTGGTAAAAATATTATAATTACAACTTAAATTTCATTAATCCTGCTTTACATGACGTATTTTAATTACACAATTAAACTTTATCTCACAACAACTAAACTAACCACTTAAATTCGAAGTATAGCTCAACCAACGATAAATATTTTCATGTTAACAGATAACGGGAATCCATTAAAATTATTATAATTATTAATATATTAGCACCAATAAGCAACGGCAATTGCTTTTCTGTTAGTGCAGCCCTCCCTGGAATCGTGCAAACGGTGTTCTTACGTATCAACATTGAAATATATTTCCATTTGAAGACATTCTTGAAAATACCGAGATCATGTTTACATAGATGATTACTTAGCAAACATAAACGTTCATCAGTTATCTCGCGACGCATTTGACAGTGCGACCATAGTCAACAATTTCTACGAAGACAGAACAACAGAAATAACCATTCCACAACTCTTCAACAAACATTATATCAAGACCATCACCCAACCTGCAAAGAGATCAAAGGAAGTACGAAAAATCTTATTAAATAATACTTCCTTTCGAATATACGAACAATGGAAAAATATAGGTGGTATTGGGGAAAGAAAGGAAAAATATACATGAAATAATGATGAAATATCAAGAAAAAAACAGTGATAGAAAAATTAAAAATTATTGGTGAAAAATGTGTTAATATCCTGCAACCAAAAATTATTAAATTCAAATGATTACTCCAGTGATAAATCCCAAACAATGTTAAAGTACTCGACACGGCAAACAATAAAAATGATAGCTAGAATAATTGAGTGGAATACTGTTATGATGTATTGATATGTAAGAATTGATTAAGAAACGTGCCGACAAGCCATCACAGCTTGGCACGATCTACAATAATGTAATTTGTAAAAAAAGAAATAAGATAAATTAAAAATTAAAACGATAAGAAAAGAAAGTGCGAAGAGATGACAGATTCTGAATATATTTGCCAGTCATAAAAATTCGTACGATTTCGCTGATGTATGTTTTTTCTAGTGGTGGCAAACCGTTACGTGACTGTGATTGTATCAATGATTAGTAACTGAGACTTAATGATGATTGATAACTAAGATTTAACTGTCGGAGATTTACTTTCTAGTGTACCAGTCATTGCTCGAAGAATTACGTTAATTAGTTATCAATCGTCATTACAATCGAATACAGCCACAGTCACAATAACAGTTAAAATAACTATTGAATATATAAAAGAGAAAACATTTAAGAAATCTTAACCTAGATATATTAAAAACACGTTCGACTTTACCGAATATATTGAATTTCTTGTTACTAGGAAATGGCACTTACATATTCAGATAAAAGACGGGGAATCGTAATATTATTGTAGATTATTGATGCGAACTTCTTATCTAACACAAAACATTTTTCCTAAGCAATGTCGTGCGAGGGGAGATAGTAAATGATAAAAACTGTCGACATTCTCGAACGTTCGAAATTCGGATGGTGAAATACAAAGTTGGAACGCGGCCGCTGGGGTTGCCATGGTTTATTTTGTCGGAATAAGCGAGCGCAATGATAAAAGTTAATTTATCTTCCATCAGACATGACACAACACAATAAGCCACGTTTGAAATTTGGAAATACGAACGCCTGAGATAAATTCAAATTCGCCGGATTCCGACCGGCTCCCCCTGTTTCCGCTTCCAGCTAAATTAAATTTTCAAACCACATTCGTGAATACCCAGCGGTGGCTCGTGTAAAACGGCCCGAATAGTGTAATAAATAAATAAAACAGTTGATCACGAAATCAGAAGCGTAAATTAAAATTTTATAATTAAATGATTATAAAATAAGAATAACAGTTAAATAATATTAAATATTGCTTTTGCGCAGCGATCATATATTTTTTGTATATTATACGTAATTTTAAACTGCTAAATACTACACAATATCTTTTCTAAATTAATGTAATTATCAGTGGTTACAATAAATTATCGTTTTATTTTTTATTAGCGAAATTAGTCGACAATGTTTTTGATATTCGAATACCGTGTCCGTGCAAATACCCTTTTTGTTAAAAATGACATTTTAATCAAAATTGTTCTCTTTAAAACTGTTACAAATTTAAATTTCTTGGTAATTAAGGAGATAATAAGAAAATAAAGTTATAATTTAGAGTACCTTCCTTTTTGTTAAAATTGACCTTTTAATCAAACTTTTTCTCTTTAAAACTGTTACAAATTGAAATTTCTTGGTAATTAAGGAGATAATAAGAAAATAAAGTTATTATTTATACTACTTGTAGAACTATTGTTGGTTTGAATACAAATAAAATATATGAGTAATATTATATAACATATCCGAAATCAGGAATATTTTGTTACTTTAAATTATACAGGGTGTAACAGACCTAGTCAACAATATTCAAGAAATGTGTCTAATCTCAACCATGTCAGAGAAATAAGCATTAAAAATATCGTAATTATGCGATTATTTCGATAAATTTAAATAGTTTATTAACTCCAAAATATATATTGAATGCAAAAAATTAAAGATCATCGAATTTCGAGCGGCCAGACTATTTTTTGTTAGATGATTTAGGGACTGAAGCAAAAATATAGATATATAAATTAGATATAAATTTCTCAAATATTTATTTCAAAGTACGTAGTTTTAAAGCTTAACATGATTTTGTAAAATTTTTAAACTATAATATTTTCCGTAACGATGCAAAATTTGCATATATTCCTTGAACATTTTCGACTTGTAATGTAGTCAGGTATCCACCCATAAAATATTGTGGACTAGGCCTGTATAGATATTTTTTTATAAAAAAAAATCACTCAATAGGCGATGAACCGAACTCCACCGAAGAAATGGAAAAATTAATATTTAAAATTTTGAAGCTCAATATTTCAGTTTGAAGTAACTGTCAGATGGCTGTCCCACTTTACTTTTCTTACATCTTGGTGTTGTAGTTTACGTAATGTGGTATGCTTGTAATTACAGTAAACCATGTCTTTTTTATACACACTGTGTAATAAAAACGTGTGTAAAATTATATTCTTGATTCTGTACTTGATAGAAATAATGTACCGATGATAATACACGCAACTATTAAGACTAGTTCGTTAAAATCTTTGCTGTTTTCTATAGCGCTACATGGTTGGGGAGGGGGAGGGGGAGGAGACATGGACTCAAAGAAAGAAAGAAATGAAGAAAAAAACATGCTAGATAGTTTTGTGATATTTTGTTAAAGGAGAATGCTGTGCATTCCATGGATTACGATGTCCATAGTTTAAACCTTAACTGACCAAAACTTAAACCAATTTAATGCTCAAACAACAATTTACAAACTAACGTCAGCACATCAAATCTCGATTCGATTTTTCGATTTGGATGGGTGGAAATACTAAAGTCAAAAGTTTAATTTAAAAAAATCATTTTTAATACATACTTGATCAAATGCTCGCTAGAAATATTAATTTACGTCACTGGACGCGATGGTAACTATTGATTGCCGATAGATGTCTATTCAATATGCATCTTGTAAAGTTGGTTTGAATATTGAATCGATATAGCGACGGCGCGGTAGTTTTCCGCATACCCATCCGCCTTAGCGAAGGCCCAAACCAATAATGTAGTCGAATTTATTTTCCGTAATAAACGGTATTCAACTGTCTAATAAACCGTTTGCCTCCATGACATTGTTACATCATCAATTATCCGTCAACTAGATGGCTGTACGGCGTATAGATATCTCGCTTTGGCATGTTGCTACTGCCTCTCTGATACAGTCTCCCTCTAGCCGAGAATATTGCAACTAAATGTATACCAAAATTAGACATGGCGGGGTTGTTCAAGTTAAAATATATTTTAAATAAAATAGTACAGAAATTGTTTTCATTCTTTGTTTGATATTGTAACTTGTACAGGTTTTTCTAAAATGACTTACCTAAAATAAATTTTTAATATGTATAATATACAAGAATACTAAGAATATTGTATAAAAATTTGATCTAAAATGACCCGTTACTAATAAATAAATATACTTTTATTAAACAATTCACGTGATCCAACAGACGATGATTGTCATGTTAACTGTCGACATTGTTCACTGTGACCCGGAAAAGCTCTACAGTAGTCTGGCTAAACCATTGCCTTAGGTTTATCAGCCATGGTAATCTCCTTCTTCCAAAGCAATCTTTCCTTGCATTATGAGATGTACGATTTAATTCTTCTTTGGATGTCTCATAACATATCCAAAATATTGTAGTTTTTAGATTTCTGTTGTTTTAAATACTTGATAGATAGTATATCCGTAGATAGATCTACACCTCAAATGCTTCAAGTCGCCTTAATATTTTTTCCACGAGTTCATGCTTTCATCCCACATAGTATCTGATCATTCGTATTCGTAATCTAAGGTTGCGATTGTGACTGCAGAACGTCTTTTTTATGCGGATAAAGATACGCAAGATTGTTCAATGTGACATTTGATTTCAACAGAAGAATCCCACCTTTAATTTATATTACAATTCAGGTATACAATACGTCGTATCTAAATAGATGATCAGAAATCAGATAACATAGGGCAAATTAGCGCGAAAAATCGGAAGTATAGCTCAAGAGACAGGGGACTGTGAAAAGAAAGAAAAGAGCAACCTACATTCAACACTGGACGTAGATCGATAGAAAAATAAAATTAAAAATGAATGAATGGTACAAGGTGTTATTATATTTTTATTTATTTACACCCCATCCCGGAATCGTTTTGAGAGTTATTTACTCTGATTTCGATTCGTCAATATTACATATTTAAAAAAAAAATTATTACATTCAGTTATTAACATCTTAATACCATCATAGGTTGGCTCCAATATCAGCGTACTAGAGCCATACCTGTACAATTTGACGTGAGACTTGTTATCACATTAAATTCAGAGGGCAACCAGAGAGAAGCTATAGAAATCACACACCCCCAAAAATAGATGTCACATTTACGTGTTGCAGTCGCAGAACTTGGTCATAGTCCGGAAGAAATTCACCCTCTCCATGTCGCAAGAGTGCGAGGGAGAGCCAGTAGAATGCTCCGTTAGGTCTCTAGCCACTACTCTTCCCAGCATCGTCCATCCCAGCAACCCCCAGCGGGAGACCCACAACCTAATAAATATCCGGAAATGTCTGTGTTGTATTGTGCAATCTGACTGTCGCGTCTTAGGATATATTATATATATTTATTGAATGCTCAAACAATCTTCGCAAGCTAGTGTAATATACAAATGTTAATTGATTGATTGATTGAATATTAATAATATCCTGATACACCTTTAGTTATTTATTAGTTATTATTTTTATTTACTGTGAAATAAAAAATCTAAATGTATCGCTAAGAATTTTTTAATAATACGCGATTAAGAAAGACGTTGATGTTGGTATTGAACGCCCTTACAATTCCAATATTCCGAGCTTCGTTGATGAGCGTGGTTGATTGTAAGGCCGCCCGCTAGATGGCAGTAATATCATTGAAGAGGACGCCACCAATATTATGAATAGTGAATCCATATTACGTCTTAAAAATAAATATTATTACCTCTTCCAAAAGAATTATAGACCGGTTCGCCAAAATTATTAAGCTTGTCCCTGGCTTAAGAACATCGCGCTTACTGTTCAGGTGCCCTAAGAGTGGTTTTAAAAGAATGCTACAAATTAATTAACTATCTTACCATTACACCATTTCCCCGCGAGGAGGATAGAGCGCCACACTCTTCTGTCCTGACACACAATTCTCGCCTCATTCACATTCATACATCTTCTCATACAAACTCACCATTATTGGAGCTTTTAACAGGACCGTCCTCCAGTATTCGGTTCACCCGGTCATGCCAAGTCTTCCGCGGACGTTTTCTGCTTCTGCTGCCATCAACACTTGCGTTATATATATATATATATATATATATATATATATATATATATATATATATATATATATATATATATATATATATATCTTTCTTATCATTCTCTTCTCATTCATCCGTTTCATATGACCAAAACACCTAAATGATCCTTTCTTAATCTTACTCACTATACTAAGATCAGCTTTACATTATTTTCTTATTTCTTCATTCTTTACTCTCGTTATAAATGGATCTGCTACAAATAAGCCTAAGTTATCTCATTTCTACAGCATTCAGTTTAATTTCGTTCCTCTTCTGCCAGGTCCAGGTTTCACTTCCGTACATCAGTGTTGCTACCAGGACTCCATTGTATACTGCTAGTCTAGCCTCGGTTGACACGTTTCCGTTAGATATAATTCCATTCAAAGCACCGTTCTTCTTATTCCCTGCAGTCACCCTTCTTTCGATATCTTTCTCTGTTTTTCCGTTTCATACATCCCAAATATACAAACTCATCTACTTGTTCCAAACATTCATTACCTACAAGTATTTTGCGCGGTGTCTTGCTTTCCTCCTTCTCGAATATCACAAATTACATTATCTTTATAAGTGTATTATCTTTCTATAAGCATTGCCCGAGACTAGTATATAGTTGTAATTAAGGGAGGTACATTTGTTTTGCGCAGGGTTCTAAAAAGTAACAACGCAAAATTTGAAACGAATAGCATTTAATATAATTATACACCTTTTTGTCGAGAATATAATTATTATAATTTTTTTTTGAAACTAGTGTTGATTTTGAATTAAATCAATCTAAATTATACATTAAAATTTTTGTAAAATTTCACCTAATGAGTGATGAAGCAGACTTCGCCGAAAAAAAAAATCAATCTTAGGAGTTCGATATCTCAGTTGATTAAAATCAATAATTATATTTCCGGGATTTATTATGGTGTGGGTGTCCCGCTGGGGGTTGCCGGGAAGAGCAGTGGCTAGAGAGATCTAACGGAGCATTCTACTGGCTCTCCCTCGCACTCTTGCGACATGGACAATGTGAATTTTTACCGGACTGTGACCAAGTTCTGCGACTGCAACACATAAATGTGACGTCTACTTTTGGGGGTATATGATTTCTATAGCTTCTCTCTGGCTGCCCTCTGAATTGAATGTGATAACTAGTCTCACGTCAAATTGCACAGGTATGGCTCTGGTACGATGATACCGGAGCCAATTTATAATGGTAGTAAGATGTTAATATCTGAATGTAATAAATTTTTTTGAAACATGTAATATTGACGAATCGAAACGAGAGTAAACAACTCTCAAAACGATTCCGGGATAGGATGTAAATAAATAAAAATTCAACAACACCTTGTACTTTTCATTCAATTTTAATCTTCTTTTTCTATCGATCTACGTTCAATATTGAATATAGGCCGCCTTTTTCTTTCTTTCCACAGTTCCCTGTCTCTTGAGCTATACTTACAATTTTTTGCGCCAATTTGGCGTATGTTGTATTATATTACGCTACAAACGCCAGTGATAGAGTACTCATACACTCTGTTGGCTCGCTCGGTACTCTCGATAGATGGCAATTGGGAGTGGAAGACACCGCCATGTGTCGTAACATCTCCGAAACTATACATTATGCGTTTATTTGCGTATTTCAATAATAACTCAAAGAAAATTTTAATTAAGTTGTGTTGGGATAAACCCTTTTTATTTGCCGCGCAGGGGCAACATTGGCCGCGAAGCGGCCACTATAACCATTTTCGGGACCTAGTTATTTTTCATATACATACCAAATAAAATATTCCTTCACGTTGATTTACGAATTTAAATTACGCAGATGAATAAAAATATTTGGTAATAATTTAATAAACAGCTCTCACCGCAAGATTAGGTACAATTTAGCTAGTGAGTCAATGTGGCAGCCCTTGTCATCTGCTGAGTCGCATCCTCGATGCAGCAGGAGCATTGCACCGGCCAGACTTGCTAAGTGCATTGGCAAACAGTCGTCACAAACAGTGTTCACTTTATTATTGGAGTTATCTTCTCTTATACCCGTACCTATACTCCATACCCATCCCGTATACCTGCTCGATGCTCGTCTTTACGGACAGCCTGTAACAGCAAAAGCGGGGAATGTAATTAATAAACCAAATAAAGGACTCTTGACGCGCTCTGCGCAGGCCCGGATCAGCAGATTAGCGAACTATGGGCACTCGACGGCTATATTAAACTCGCCAATTGCTTTATGCGATAGCATTATGTATTGCTCTCCCTGGAACTGTACAAACGATGTTCTTACGTATCAACTTTGAAATGTATATATAATTATTTTACTGTTTGAAAATCTATCACGTAATAACTAAAACAACACGTTAACAATAGTATGATAGTAAAATTAGCGATTTAGTAAAAAGACGAAGTAATAATACTACAATGATTTGCTGAAAAGTTTTCAAATATAATTCTGTTAAGAAACGTTAACGTGTTAAGAAAGTAGATAGCCAATTGTATGGCTTGAGTAGAACAATAGATTAAAAACAGAGGATAGCAATTTCAGTAAGAATACATAAAGCATAAGACGTCTACAGCGCCGGCTGCGGCGGCGGAATGGTCGGAGTAGTTTTTAGAACTAATCAATTAAATATTTTACTGGTACACACGATACATTGAATTATTTAATTTATATTTGTTTCCCAAAATTTTCAGTACCTAATTAAAAGGGTAGCGATATACCAATCTTATAGGCGAACGGTCCTGAATACAACATTGATAGAAAATCGAATAAAAAAAAATTGTGCGTTGTAAAAATGTCGATGAGACGTTCCACTGACTATTGAAAATTTTAACACAGATGATTTCATTAAAATTTTACCACAAACAAGTTACTGGCATCACTCCAGTCACTCCGCCAGTCAAACGTGCGATCATCGCGAGAGATGAACATGTACTGTCGTGTAATACTGCATTGCGGGTGCAATGTGTACAATATGGTGGGTCGGGTGAGAGGTGTGATGTCGCCTCGGTAACAAGATTTCGTTTCATTTGTCGATTTTTAATGATTTACTACTATACTTGGTGTACCGTAGGATGTTTCATATCAGAAATAATAATAAAAATAAAATGCCTAGTAAAATATACGAATGGATTAAGGAATCCAATCCCGGAATCCTGGATCTATAAATCTCGAGATCCTTGCCAACTTTACAATATTTATGACTTCCGGGATAATTTTGTATAATCCCGAATATTTGGAATTAATATTTTGGATTAATACCAAGATACCGAATTTCAGGATTAACAACCTATGTATAATCCCAAAGTTTACAGAAATTATGTTCTGGATTAATATCGGGGTAGTAAAATTAAATGAAGAATAAATAAATACATAATGCTTTGCTATTGCTTTGGGCATGTTATTTATAATTATAAAATTGTTGCATATTCAAATTCTTATTTGTAATTTTTCATAAGGTATAATTGAATTTTTATATTAAATAAAATTGATTTTTTTATATTAAATAAAATAAAATGATGGGAAAATACAGTGTTGACAGATATTAAATTTATTAAATAGTGGCACGCCAATTCTTAATAATCAAATTAATTTATCTATTAATATATTAATAATATCCCATTTATCCGTATATATATTCTGTCTCTCTCTTTCACATATGATTTATATTGTCTCCCTTGATGTTCCATTTAACTATATATGTATTCTGTCTCTTTCTTTCACATGTAATTTTATATTCTATCTCCCTCTTTATGTAAATATAAGTGCACTCTTGTATTTATGATCAGTCCTGATGAAGCTTGAGAAAAGCGAAACTGGTTGACGTATAATAAATTTCGTGGTTTCGTACAAAGTTATTATTATTTTATGTAATATAATATGTCAAACCACAAAGTGATTGCTTTCTACGAAAATATATCATTTTTGTTTAATATGTATTTCTTCCTTGGTTAAATATAAATATCTTAAATAAATAGAATTTTTCTTTCTAGCCTTTTTCTAACATATAAATATTATATTAATGAGCATTATTTTAATCCCAGGTTTGCAATTTTTGCTCGGGATTGGATTCTCTAAACGGGATAGGGCAAACTGCAAGAGGCCGGCCCTGCCTCGGCTCGGTGTAATGCGGTCATTACTGTTTGATTAATCTGAGCAGCCGGTTCAGAAAGTGCATTAACTTTCGCGTTAAGTTTGCGCACCAATATTAGCGTAATAAGCATGATCGCGCAGGATCTACATCTTCAGACTCATAAAGGCGGTTCTGTTTTAATATAACATTTAAATGCACCCATAAACCTCTGGACCTCTTCACAACCCTATCCTTTTCAATCTCGTCGGCATAATAAATAGCCAACTATTTTATAATGCTCAAATTTTTTAAATCACCGCTCTGCAGGGACGTGCAGTGCACACAAGCACAAAAGCTGAGCATTACTAAAAATTCTGGGAAACAAATATAAATTAAATAATTAAACATTATTTTACAATTAACGCCATCTATGTATCAGTAGAGCCTTAAAAACTACCATGACAACTCACCGCTGTACCCATGGCGCTCTTGTGCATTCGCCGCATTGAGCTATTCACATTACTCGGTTCTATCTTTAAGCTAGTGACTTACTCAAGTCATATAATTGGCTATTTACTGTATTAAAAATTCCTTTCGGTTTATCCGTTTTGTATGGAGTCGTTACCTATGCTGTTTTTTAACAGAATAACATTAGAAATTCTTACAACTGCGTGCAAATCATTGAAGTGTCTACTTCCTCTTTTGCTAATTCGCGAATTTTACTATCTTACTGTTTTTAACGTGGCCGATCTTTGCGTTAGATGTGCATTTGGTGCATGAATTTGTTTTTTATTTGGGAAAAACAAAAAGTAATTAGCTGAACTATTTCCTATGTTAACCTTTAATAAGAATAATTATTTGATTTAGTTATTACGTGAAGGATTTTCTAACAATCAAAAGATCATGTTCAGTCATAAAAAGTGTTCTTAAAAACGTCCATATATTTTTTATATGGGTAAGAAGGTTTTATTTTACATTAAAACTAAAACTTTAAAAACACTATTAATAATACTCTAAAATTACAAATAAACACATGGTAAGACCGTATAAACGACAGATTCATTCTATAGACGTTGGTTAAAAGAAAGTTCATAATCCTATGTACAACATATATTGTAGTTCATATATTATATATGATTGTATAATATCATTGGTAACAGCATAACCTAAATCTATACCTATTGCACGCCACTGCTGGTATGTTGAATATCTACAATATATTTTTATTTATTTTCATTCAAATTTAATTATAATTTAAAATTGTAATTTAGTGGAAAGCTTTCTTTAAGCAGGCCCTAAGTAATAATGACGTATGCAAAATTTGGAACAGATAGAATTTAACATAATATACTTAATAGTATTATAATTTTAACGGGTGGAAGGGGTGAATAGGACAAGGGGTGTGGGATCCTAAAGAGTAACTACGTTAAATTTGGCTTTGATCGGTCATAGGATTGTATAGAGAACATACGGACAGATTCAGTTTTATATATAAAGTTTGTTTAATTCATAACTAAATAATTATCTCACAGATTTTGTTGAGATAAATCTCGGTACCATGTACCTACATGTGTTGAGATTTTAGTCTGGAGACAAACTCCGAGATTATCTTGAGATTGATAGAAAGAGGCATAAACCCTAACCATGTAAATTACGACCGATGTAGTAGAGACACTCGATAAGTGCGCCCAAACGTTATCTATAACCATAGATATCTACAATTATTTATTTTAAACATATATACACCCTTTTTTTTTTACGGAGAACACATTATTATTGTGAAGTTGCAATTTTTTAGAACATAGGTCTGTGATATTTATTAAATTAAATAAAAATGAATTATCAACAAATTCTGGCGTCTCCTATCGGATTTTACTCAAAGATGTTTGAGATTCCGTAAAATATAAAGAAGCTTTTAAATAATGGAACGACAGATGCATCAATTTGAAAATGCAACAAAATTTGTCGTCAACTCACTGTGTTCGTGTAGCATAATCGGATATTGAATTTCCCCTGATAGAAAGAGATCCAGGTTCGAATCCCGGTAACAACAACAATATTTTTTCGATAAATTGATTTTATATATTATATAAATATCTTTCTGATTAATACATTTAATTTGTATTAATTATACGCACATTGTGCGAGGTACGACTTCACCAATTGACTAACGGAACATCAATGGTCAATTGACAGACGTTTGATGTTTGACGTACAACAAGCGCGAAGTAAGTCGCGAGATGTCGAATCTCTAAGACATGGCCTGTACACATGGACCAATGTCGTAAGTACTGTCTACTGCTAATGCAATGTATAGAGACACACGCTATATAGAAGACCAAAAAATTCGAGCCCTACCATACATTATTAGAATCAATACTATGTCAATCAATTATATGTTAAAATTATAAAAATAATTTTTCTCGTCACAAATTTTTTTTTCAGTTACCAAAGCACGGACTTAGGTTATGCTGCAAATATCGATGCTGTAAAAGCAATTGGTATTTTCACTAGAGCTTATATTTATGTGAAAGAAATCCATTTTTTCAAAAGCATGTCTTTATAAATGTAAATCTGCGTGGGTTTATTTTCACGTTTAAAAAATATTAATATTATAACCATTATTTTTGGGAAATTCTTCAAGTTATTAAGTGATTTACTTTAAATATTTTATAATATAAAATAATACCACGTTTAAAGTGTATTAGAACGCGTAGATTTAAGCTCACTTCACTTGCGGTGTTTTGCAACACGTCTGTTCAAGCGAAGACGTGTATTCGGAACACCGCGCGGCGCGATAGTTGCTTTTAGTCTGTATACGCATGCAACAGATTTAACGAAAAAACACACGCGCGGCGTTTAATTTTTAAATTCCTCCGCTAGTTTGTTCTAGTTAACATGAGAACTTTATTATTTGCTCGTGGACTTGCATAATATATTTAATTTAAATTTATTTCGCAGAAATTATAGTTATGCACAGCTTTTTTGATTGTATGCTAATAACACAAATTTAATGTTTTTTCATGGAAGTGTGAATATTATCGGGGACAAGAAATCAATCTTGTTGTTATTATTTAATGGATAAACTGCGTAATGTCTTAATGTATTTTTCAATTTGCATTGGGGCCTAATTTTTTTAGTTACTTCTCTGATAGAGACTACGAAAGTCAGTGGCGTGACTACAAAAATTGAGCCTCAATGCAGAAATGAAAAAAGGCTCACTGAAGAAGTATTGTATATAAATATGGTATACGAATATTAGTACTGTGTATATAAATATGGTATACGAATATTAATACTAAGAACAAAATTAAGTATTTTGTCTCGTACAATATTCACACTTTCACGAAAAAAATATTTTTTTTTAGACATAATATGCGCTTTTAATTAAATAAAAAGTTGCTTCGTTTCAAGGCGATTATCGTTTTTTATCGATGGCCTAGTATTTAGCGAGGTACTGCTTCTGTATGCATTGACAATAATTTGAAATACACACGGCTAACGATTTTGATGCCGAGGAGGAAATCTTAGAGCATATCACATAATCTCGTCAATGATAATTTTCAACTCCCGGTTAACATCTTCTTTCTCTTAACTCGCCACATTTAATCTATATAATAGCAAATTTTTTAAACGAAGATAGTATTGTCTTGTAATATATTTGTAATATATTGTATATTGTATATATTCTATAATATTATTGTACTTTTTTCTATAAAACAATGTTTTAACTTGATTAATGGCACAAATCACTCTTAAAGGGTGGATTGCCTATTTAAAAGAAGAAGAAAGGTAGTGATTTTTAAATGTTGTGATTCCGGTTCTTGCTGCGGTGAATTTTACACATTATCAGTTCATATTAACACTGGAAAAGTATTGATACTCGTAAAAATATCGATGCCAAGTTAATAGTAGCGCGCGAACTGTTTGGGTCCCTACTGACTGCTGACGAAAGTCGAGAATCGACTCCAAAGAATAATAGGAGTAAAATCCGTATCTCAGACATTGTCTCGAGTCGAAAATCTCATTAAAACCTCATCCGTGGACACGGGCCATTAAGTCGGATGTTGATATCGCTGTTTCTCGCCGGCGTTAATTCAGGAGACATAAAAACGCGTGTAGACATAAAATTGAAATAGTTTGTATATGAAATATGAAATCAAATATCCACTAAGCTGCTACAAAACCATTAAGGTGGCAAATGTAAAACATTGATATAAAATCTCCATTATTATTAGAGCGAGAAGACACCGCCATTCCAACTTCATCTATCTTTCACGATGACGTGAAGCTGTTGATTATTTAAGGGTGTTTAGCTCCACTCGGAGGGTAGCGGCCGTAGCGGGTAGGTCCTACTCTCGGGATGCTGCAGAAGGTCGGGGGAGAGGAAGGGGTTAAATGGAAAGAGGGGAAGGTTCATTAATCAGTTGGAAACGATTATTCAAACGGTCGCCGGCGGCCAGTGGCGTACTGTAACCCTGTAGGTACTCGATACCTACCTACTACACTTCTCACAGAAAAAGCAGCCCCGGTGATGAATTGGCGCGGGGATGAGAAGCGATCATTTGTAGAGGATATTGATCTGAACGAGTGGGGGCACTGGCAATTAGTGATAGACAAAAAAGGATAACTAAAGAAGTGTTAAGTACACTCGTAGGTTTTTACACCCGTCAGTTGATAATAGAATTCTTCTGGGTTATTCTGCCGCGGGCCGGTCTCGTCGCACTGCTTGGCCATCGGCAGGGGCGGATTCGTGGTGCGGGGGGCTGTCACGCTGAACATTTCGGGGGCGCCTTGTCTCGAGACAAAATGGTATATATGAACTACGAACAGTATCATAGATGAAGTTTTATATTAAACCTCCAATAATACTAATAATATAAATTAATGGTAGATTATGTTTCTTCTTTAACGGTTCAAGGGACTCAGAAGTGCACGACCACAGTCACGATGGTACGCTATACCTCTGTGATCCAGTCTGCTGGGCACCAATGTTCTAAGGTATACGGGTGTTTTGTTTTTGTTTATTTATTTAATTTACTGTTATTGTGTTTAGTTTGTAGAACTCAATGTTTATTTGTATATTAATATTTTGTTCTGTTAGTTTGCGTAAGCATTGTTTAGATTTTACAGCTGTTTCGGCGATTAAGGCCATTTTTAAACGGTGGATAAACCACGTACAATCGACTTATTTAAATGATTTTAGATTGAAATGATTAGATGGCTTCGATGGCTTTCGATTATATATATATGTATGGTTGGACTGTGCCTATCTCAATAGAAAAAATTACATATATGACATTATTATGCATGTTTAACTTTGAGTCACAAAAAAATAAATATACTACGTAAATTCTTAATTCAAAAATTACACAATAATTCTTGCATTAATTTTTTTTTTCTACAATTATAATTATTTAATGTTAAATCAAATTTTTTATAATTTCTAAGATATAATAAAATACCTAAAATGTAATATATTTGATTGTGCTATGTTGTTTATCCGCTTTATATTCAAACCATCGCACCTACACAAAACACAAACGCATACAACCCTTTCACGTGCGACACTTTGGCTTTTAAGTACCTACACCAGTTCTTAGAAATACCATGGTCAGTAGAATGGGATTTTCCTGTACGTTTTAATTATGTATACACTATCCGTTATTGCTTGTCCTGCCATATTGTATGGAATGTCCAGCGAAAAATTTTTAAGATCAAATTGTAATTGCTCGTAAACCATCAGGGTGGGGGTAAACGGGAGGGGTATTGTTCGACGTGCGTGATTTGCTGATTTACCAGTCGCAATGAGTCACTGGTCGGGAGCACACCGCGCGTTCGCAGTTGAGCAATATCTAAAGTGCGGTGATTCATTGGTTCGTGCGCATCGCGCTTTTTGTACTCACTTTAATATTTGACGAGTAAGTGATGGGCCAAACACGCAACTTATCTGGTGTTGGGTTCAAAAGTTCAGACAAGAAGGGACAATGGTTAACCAAACTCTTCTGGGATCCGCGTAAATCGATAAGGAAGATTGCAGCCTTTACTGGAATAAAAAAATCAACAGTGCACGTTATTTTGAAAAAAAAACTACAGTTTCACGTATACAAACTGCAAATCGTGCAGTTTTTGAACGAAAATAACTATTCTTTACGTGAAACCTTAGCGAGAACGATGCTGGAACGTTTTGGAACAGCACGAACGCTTGGAAACATATTGTTTACTGACGAAGCACATTTTCATATCGATGGCTATTTTAATAAACAGAACATGAGAACAGACAATCCAAGGGAACGCCATCAAAACGTTTGCACTGTTCAAAATCGACAGTGTGGTGTGCAATTTCTGCCCGAGGGATAATGGCCCTTATTTATTTAACCAGCGAGAGACTGTCACTGCTGACGTGTATTGCCGAGTGATCGACGAGTTTTTGGTATCGCAACTGCAAGATGGGGCCATTCCACACACAGCTAGAGTTTCAATGGAGAAGCTGAGGGAAATTTTTCCCAATAAATTAATCAGCAAGTATATACCCTGTTCACCTCGGTCACCGGACCTTATACCGTGCGACTTATTTTGGGGGGATAATTCTTGAACAATTCAGGCCCTATAAGAAAATATTCGCCGAGAAGTTGCTGCCATTGAAATGACGCTTTGCTCTCGCGTGTTCGCAAATTTATGAGTCCGATTGCAAGAGTGTCTTGAGAGAAATGGACGGCATTTAGACGTTATTGTTTATAAAACGTAAAATCCGCATCGTTAAACTCCATTTTGTACAAATAAAATATGTGAATAACATTGAAGTTTTTATTTTTATTTAATATTAAATTTGAAATTTTTTTGCTGGACATCCTTTACTAGGAAATTAGAACTGATTTTAAATGGTTACTGACATTCGTAGGAAGTTAGAACTTGAATGAATAGGGGTGCAAGGATTAGCTACCCTGGGGTAGATTAGTCCAGGTACAAAGATCGAGAAAAGTGATCAAAAACTATCATTAATTTATTGATAAAGAATTTAACCAATTAGGGTTTTTTTCTTTCAGCAACACCAACATTTCATTCATCACGCGCAACAAGGATGGACTGGTTATTACTCTTACCAATTCTGAACATTACAATTTTAGTGTTCCACCCACCTAAAGAAGTACGTACGTAACAAGATTGCCAGAAGCGACAAAAGTTTCAGGACGGAGATGGCTGCAGAGCAGTCGTGAAATCGACATTGGACATTAATATCGTGTAAACTACTTAATAGACTAAAGTAAATTTCAAAAGTATTTTTTGTCTAATTTATACATTAGTTTAATGTAATTTGTAATGAATAAATAATATTGACAAATTTTATATGACTGATACTTTTTTTAAACACACGATGGATTTTTTATAACACATTTATATATATATATATATATATATATATATATATATATATATATATATATATATATATATATATATATATATATATATATATATATAAATTCTCGCATTCCTAATTCATCGATCGCATTTTAAAATACTTAATATATCATATATATATATATATATATATGATATATTAAGTATTTTAAAATGCGATCGATGAATTAGGAATGCGAGAATTTATCAAAAAGTACAAATAAACTCAATTTTAGTGACATCAGTGACGGTGGCGATAGTTTGGATGGCCTGGGCGATAGGGGAACTCGGCCTTCGAAGAAGCCAGCGTGATGTATTTATACTTATACATTAGAGATTAGAGAAATGAGAGAACACATTCTTATTGTGAAGTTGTAATTATGTGATATTTTAAATACTAATTAAATGTATTAATTATAAAGATATATGTACATATAAAATCAATTTTATCGTAAAATATTGTTGTTGCGCTACAGGGAATCGAATCTGGATGTCTTTTCCAATCAATTTGTCGTCAAAAATATTGTCGCTGTAGCATAGTTAGTAATGCACTTTCACCGGATTGGAAAAGATATCCAGGTTATATATAAAGAGTCCCGGTAACGTAACAACAATATTTTTCGATAAAATTGATTTTATATGTATATCTTTTTAACTAATACATTTAAAAATATCATTCACACACAAGTAGTAATTTGATTTAATGTTATCTTGTTTGTAATATTGTATAGAATTTTACTGTTCTGACAAACTCCTCGATCTTGGTACACCGCGCGGTTCAGGGCTCTGCCCACTGTTTAAGGTTCCTCAACCAGGAGACTCTTTTCCTATCGATCCACATCTTTCCGTCCTTTCCACTTCATCCCGTCAAGTTATAACTATAAATAAAATATAAATATCAATAACTTTGAATACATTATTAGTTCTTACAAGAAAAGCTTCATAGATCGTCGGTACCTACATTAATTGTTATTTTTATTTGTCCTCACCTTCTCCACCTCACCTGGGATCCGATACTCTAATCATTCTGCTTCATTTTGTTCCATCTTCGGTTATTTATTATTGGTAAATGAAAATCAATAACAATTAAAATGTAAAATATGTACATAGATATATAGAATCATTAAAAATGACTTAATCGTTGACATCCATTTACAGAATGCTTCTAGAAATTTATCAATATACATCTTACGTATATATTACACGGTTGCGAGAGGCTCTAGACGAGCTTTTGGAGAAGTTTACCCTCATAATGAAAGACTCTCCGTTTGATGGATAAATGGTACCCACGCAATCGGAAAACCATCGCTAGGTGGGAGGGAGATGGGTGCGCGGGCGAGGAACCCGTCGGGGTGAGAGAGTAAACAGTTATTAATGGAAGGCACTCGATATTGGTTGATCACCCCAGAGCTGGAGCGATGGATACCAACATTACGAAGGTACCTTTGGGTGGGGTTAAAAGTAATGAAACACCTCTTCGCTAATTGATCAACATTTTTCATTATCCAGGATTTTTTTTTGTGATACTTAATAAAACAGAGAACTCTCAGCTAGTGATACACAAAGCCATGTACTGATACTTCTACCTACGACGAGAAATAATTAGAAAGAGCTTAATAAATCAATGAAAATAAAAGAAAAAATAATGCACGTATAAAAATAAAGAGTAACAAAATAAACACATTGAGTTAATGAAATACCGGGTGGGCTGTTGGGGTATGACGCTGAAAAAACATGAAAATGATTATAAATTTAACACAAAAATACAATACAATTAAAATATTTTAACGACTTTTGACATTGCACGACTGTTTATTCTGCTACAGATTTGTATGTTAGCATTTCTTATATACTATTTTTTGTATTCAATGATTCTGTCTACGCATTGTAATGTATTTTGTTAATTTTCCTGAATAAATGAAAAAATCGGGAACAATGTGGGTGTTTGTGATGGCGGCTCGATCTAATTATATATCTTGCTCAGGCGTACCTACATACGTACGAAATTTAATTACAATGCATAACAAGTATGGCATGATATATACAAAGAAAACAGTGCATTGAAATATATCGGTTTTAAGCAGATCCGAAGCGAGATAATGTGGCCTGTGATTGTTTGTGTTATTGGTGATCGATTGTAATAATGATTGGGTATTGTGATTTAACAATTAGAAACAATTGGGTAACTACGCTAATGCGGTGTTTTGGGGTTAGGGATTCTGTATACTCGACTTTTTCAATTCCCGGGACTCGACAGTCAACATTTTCAAGTCCCAGAAATTCCCGGGAATCGAGACCAAGAATTTTATTAAATTAAAAAAATATATATTTAAATAAATATTCATATGTACTATTATGTTTTTGTTTGATAAAATAATTATTAGTAATTTTTAAAAATGAAATTAAGGTAACATTTCTAAATTGATCACAAAAACAAATACATATATAAAAACACAAACATTTTTTTTAAATATACAAAAAAAAACAATTGATAAAGAAACATTATAAGACAATAATGTATATATTTGGTCAAAATCAATGACAAACTATATATATACTTTTTCAAATAATTTCATCTCATATAAATTTTGTTTCGTCAAAAGATTAAAGACAAGATTAGATAAGATAAGACAAAAATTAAAATATTTTTTCGATAAATAGATTTTTCTAGTTGATTCAATTAATTTATATGTATAACGTAACTTGTTTAAAATGATCAAGAAAAGTCAGAGTCTTGAGACTCGGCTTATTTAAAAAAAAATTATGTTAAATTAAATAAAATGTTATCGATATATACAAATATAATAGTACCTACGAGTGAATATTAAAGGAGAGAAGAGTCTAATATTATTCCACTATTATTACCACGTAGTACTTTATATTTTTTTAGTCCTTATGTACAATATATATTTTACTAATATTAATATGTAGAGGGGGCCTTTATTCCATTTTGTATTGGAGGCCAATTTTTTATATGTAGTAAACTCCGCTGATTAAAAGTTTAATTGGTAACTGATTATTCGTAATTTGGCGAACCAATTATAATTACAATCGAACACCAATTTTGATTATTCGCCGAATTACGAATAATCAGTTACCAATTATAATTACAATCGAACACCAATTTTTCTCCGACTCGCAAGCTGCTCTTGAATCCCTCTCTGCTAATATAAAAGTTTGCCTAGACAATGAGACATCAATTCCGTATTCCGATGTATGACTGACTTAATATGGTAAAAAAAACGTACGAATTCTATCTGGACTACACAATGGATGGATCCAAATAATCATAAGGGTAATCGTCTAAAAGTAATTCAAGGATCTATTCCCCGCACCCCCTGGTTCTCAAAAAGGAAAGTCTCCAAAAGAACAGTATTAAATATCTCTAGAATGAGAATTGGGCATTCCCAGGTGACCTCTCATTTATTTAGATTGAATTTGATAGATTCCCCAATGTGTGAATGTGGTGCCGAGGAGGAAACTCTTGACTATGTCTTTTTTGCCTGTCCATTGCAGATCACAGGTTTTTTTTTACAGTGGTCTCGTCAATGGTAATTTTCAGCTCCCGGTTAACATGTGTCATCTTCTTTCCCTTAACTCGCCACATTTAATCTGTGTAATAGCAAGTATTTTGAACGACAATGGTATTGACTTGTAATATAGTATTTCCTATTCTACAATATTATTGTATTTTTTTCTATAAAACAGAGTTTTTAACTTGATTAATAGCACAAATCACTCATGAATGGTGGATTACCTTTTTAAAAGAAGAAGAAATACACCAATTTCATAATTTATGTGTATGCGAGTTATTTTCCGTTATTTAAAAATATAAATATTATTACTATTACTCTAGAAATAATTTTTAGGTTATTATTAAGGGACAATATAATGATATAAAATAATAGCACGTTTATAATGTAAGAGAACCCAAACATTCATCTTCATCAGCCTCAGCCTTTCTCATCCATCTCAGCCAATATTTCTTCTACCAGTGTAAGAACCTACATTCCAGGATCTTCCGTCCCAACCGTTTGTTATATCTTCGACAAATTTGTCCCTACGTTGCCATTTGAGCATGCAGATTTTTTTGGGAAACATCAGTTACCTTCATTCCCAAGTTAACTAACAGGAAACATTCCAAGCATGACTATGCATTTCTTTTTGGGTATCTTTTAATTTGATAAAAGGCCTATGTATTGACCTCATTTAAAAACAATGTTCTATTATTTTTTGTACGTACATGTAATTTATTTTTCAGGGCTGCATAGATTTTCGGAATAGTTTAGTTCCTAATCCGACATACTAGGGGATAATACTGTAGGTATACAATATACATGTTTTTTGTAATAAACACGATACATTTCTTGTCATTTTTTCTACATTTTATAATTACATTTTATGCTGTCCCGGATTTTAAAAGTTAACTATTAGTTTTTTTACAGGAAAGTAAAGATGCCAAAAAAATTGTAGAGCACAATTCTTTTGGGCCCTTATCTAATGTGGTCCTCAATGCATCGCATTGGCTGCATTTGCGTAGTTACGCCGCTGCTCAGAATGTAAGCACCTACCGGGGAGAACGCACTGGTTGTAGGTTTTAGACTTTAGATATTAAATTCCAATGCACTACAGATCACACATTAAAGTCCACATCAAATGCAGATTTGCGCTGTGTAGTTGAAAACTTTTTGCAACAGGTCAGTTAGAACGAATGTGTATTGTATTGAGAACATTGAGTGGTGCTGGTTCGTATACTTTGGAATACATTTTCTGAAAAACTATGATGATTATTAAATGATTTAGGGCCTGAAACAAAGATATAGATTAACAATGAAATAATTTCGCAAATATTTATTTCGAAGTACGTAAACCTCAAGCTTAACACGATTTTGTAAAAATTAAAAACAATAATATTTTCCATTACAATGCAGAATTTGCATATATTCCTTGAACATTTTCGACTCTTAGTTTAGTCAGGTATCCACCCATTAAATACTGTGGACTAGCTCTGTTACACCCTGCAAAATGGTCCCGTTAGAAGCTACAATAACCGGCGATGTTGTGAAGATGAAGGAATGTGGATTAGGCGAGAATTGTGTGTAAGGACAGAAGAGTGCGGCGCTCTATTCTCTCTGCCTATTCATGCGGAGAAACGGCACGATGATTCCTTACATTTAAATAAGCTATACTTGAGTAGAATTTCTAGGAAATTAATCAAAATTAAATAAATATCAGATATCTCACAGAGATGAAGCTATTTTAATTATATTTAATGGAAGATATATAGAAATATGAAGTAATTATATGGTTCATGTCTTCGGCTAGCTGAAGTGATCACTTTTTATATATATGAGGTTCACCAATTCTTACCCCTCAATCTCCATATTTATCAAATTTTTGAAAGTTGTAAATATTGTTAGTACATAGACTCGTTTCGAGTATCACTACACCATCGCCATCTATGGACCAAAAATATGTGTTCTTGGACATATTCAAATATTGCCAAAATTAAATGTATATTTTTAAATATTATTCTTCTTTCACGGCACTACATACTAAAGTGAAATTTGGCCTCCTCTACAAGTGCTCTCCACCGACTCTGATCCCTGGCCATTCTTTTCCAGTTCCTGCTCCAATCATATTCCGCACAGTCAAAATGTTTTTAGTGTAATTATTATTGTAGGTACTGTTCATAATTAAATCTATCATAATAATATTAAAATATATATCAATGTTGTTTAACATTATTAAGTGGTAAATATTATTTAATAAATAGTGACTTCACTATTATTTCACAAATTATATCTAAAGAAATATTATTTTCAAAATATTATCCCAGATGAAAATCTATTTCGCGTACTGAAAACCAGAAATTGGAAAAGCATTGTTCGTTAATTAGGCAAACATGACTTCCGAATTTTTTGAAACCTGGATTTAGCGTTGCACACGCAACCTTCGGCTGATTGTCCCTGGCCGAGTACAGCTAGCATAATCTGCAAGGACACGATGGAACCTGAAAACTTGATGGTTTGATGATCGGAAGGGAGATAATTGTGTAGAAAATGAGCCAACAGTTTTTTGTTTGTAGAATATGTCAATATTTTCGTATTAAAAATTTATCCACTTTCCATCGCGCGTAAATCGTCGCGGGTCTATAAATTCGATATATCATTAGATGAATACAACAAATTAAAAACCCGTGTGTTTATGTATCTGATTTTTAAACGATAAAAAAAAAACAATAATTGGTACCCGCTTGGCTAACAATCTTCACCGAGACGGTTACGTTGTTCGGTTACCTTTCTATAAAGTTAATATCGAGTGATTTGATTCGCCAGTGGTTACCTGACGTCACAATCAAACCTTCAATCAGATGATAGTATTAAAACACAGACGCCCAGAGAGCATTCTCATTGGCCACGCCTTCCCGCGTTCCATTGGCCGGCGAATCAGGCGCGTGGAGGGGATGAGAGAGCAATTTTTGTATTTGGAACAAAACGTGTTTTAGAATCGTGCGCGGCGTGAACGTATGAGTTGGTCCGGCGTATGCTAGTTTTTCCATTCGATCCGTTTAACGCGATCAGACCGGGTTTGTTTATATAAAAGTCGATCAATAAACGCCTTTCGACAAGGCTCGAATATTAAAGTTACGCGCTTCCGAAGAAAACCTTTTGTCAACATACCTTTCAAGTTCCGTACAACTTTCTACTCAGTGTGTCAAGACAGTTGTAATTCAACAACATACATGATTATTGCCTGTCGGATGGATTGCTGACACGTTTCAGTATTTTTGATCTTACAAGCTCAAGCTCTTACCAGTGATTTTTATTTGTGATTCTGTGAACTTTAGAACAAATATATAATCGGTATTTGGTATTCTCAACTTGTGACTAATTAATGTTGTTTTGTAGCAGCATTTTGTTTCAATTTTTGGTAGTGACTGCTTCGTGTATAATATGTGTCCATGATAAAATCTGTGAAATTAAACTGTTCTGTGTTTAAGATAATTATTTAAGTTGACAACAATAAGAGTTAGTAATTTATGACAGCGGACAAAGGTGACATTTACGTTGTTCTCTTGATTTGTGATTTAGAAACTGCATTTCTAAGCAAACTGTACAAACCTTTACCCGGATGAGTGATATCTAAGTGATTTGAACACAGAAATATTGGATTATAATAGAGCTTGTGTAGATCTAAAACTAACCGATTTAGCAATCACCATTTAACGACGGTTTTTGACAAGTTTTTTTGAGGTTAAGTTTATTTGTCTATTGTTGATTAGTGTTGCTATACCGCGAACTTGATTTTTGAAGAAGCGGTCGGACCTTTTCACGCTTAGTAAATAAAGGCGTCAAGATTCGTGTGAAAAATAGGGAACCTGTCCCGGTGTACGCCATGGATGGCGCTGCGGATAGGGATTCTGACGTGGGGGATGATAGTCCAATGGTAAGTTGCAATCAATCCATCTAATAAATAAATCACAATGTCAAACTACACTTGTTTTGAGTTTTGAAACTTCACGGACGAGGCATAAAAAAGTCATTTTTACCCTTTTGTTGGTAATGGCGATATGTGCTTATCTGTTTTTGGATAATGAGGGCAAAATTTTAAACGTGCAAACATTTTAAAAATAGTAATTACTAATTATTCTAAAAACGTGTAGAGTATTTTCGAATATTCGAATGGTTTATATACTTATCAACATAATATATGAAATGAACCGTGTACCTTCTACCTGCGTAATATCGAAAGGGTCAGAGTAATTATTTGTATTAGACAAGATATGCTAAACTATACATATCATAGCGCATCTATGAAATATCTACAACATTCCATTCATACTAAATACATATATGTATATTCAGCGATCAAATGTGTATGTATATAACATTTTAAAAATCCGAAAAATATATGTATTTTTTGAATATGTTAAGAATGCTAAAATTACATGTGCGTTTTTAACTTCTAACAATATTATAACTTTTTTAGATGCGATTTCTTATATCCACAACAATAGACAGTTACATATTATACCTATATATAATAATTTCACTGAATCTATGTTTAAGATTAATGTATTAATTGAGAAATTATTCAGACGAAAGTCACGGGGGACACGCTTCAATCAAAAATGTTTTTTTTTTTTTTTTAATACATTTATATATCCCACAACATTAATATTTTTATCTAATAAAACTTATTTTTGTACTATGCGTGTTGTATTTTTATATTTAATGACGATTAAAAAATAAACACCCGTAAAATAAAACGCTTCAATTAACATGTTTTTAAAATAAGCTATATACAGAAATTTCATGTTAAATTACAACGATAGATTATACAAAAGTTTGTTATATCCATGTACCGATGCTGTTCCTAGGTTTTATAGAAATTATTAATTCACATTAATGTATGTCTTAATTCCATATCTTAAGTATATATATCTGTCCATATACATATATGCGCGTGCGACGCCTGGCGGGTTAGGTTCTAAGAGCGCACTAAAGGAGATATTAGGAGTATTTTATCACGGCGGATAACATAGACCTATTGGAACAGAGAAATCTTTGCTCGGGTCTGTGAAAAATATTAAAATACATATGGGGGTTGCAGAAAAAATAGATATACACTCGAATCCATGCAATGCTGAAAGATCTGAATATGATGATTTAAGCAGAAAATATGGGCAGAATTTATACGAAAAATTGATGCAAATCAACATGAGCACGAACATCATACAAGAGAAAAAGATAGATAGGCTGCCATCAGGAAGAAGGCTAAATCTTGGAAGTCGATGATGTACAGTGCGATGAAGATTTTTAATGAAATGCCAGAAAACATAAGATAGGAGGAAAAAGTATAATAAAAAGCAAATATGTGAAAGATGTATTGTAGTAAAAAGGAACGATTTTGATCTTGTTTATATTAAAGCATATATAAAAATAATTAAGAATAAATGAATATAGGTTTTGACGAAGATACAAGATTTTGTAGCCTTCGTCGGAACGTTAGTCCCAGATGCAGCATGGCGGTTCCGCGGGGAGTGGGTGAGAGGGTTATTAGAAGTAGATGGATCTAGAAGCATTGTGAAATTTTTGCAAGTGTTTTTGATGTGAAAATTTTCTACCCCCGCGTTGCCGAACTAGCATCGTATAAAGTACTAATGTATCATTGGCCACTGTATTTTATTGTAACTTTGGTGTTATATTATGCGCTCAACACCAATCGTCTGTGTCAAAATTGTCTGAGAGGGGCTCTGGTGCATATTCAAATCGCCGCATTATCTGAAGTTTATCTGCGTTTATGGTCGGGCATATTTTTTGTCTCGCCGAGTGGCGACGCCCGTCCGGGGCTGCCGGCAATATGTTCCGTACTGTAAAACCCCAACATAACTGTAATATTTCCAGGGGCGGTGGTGGGGAGGTTACTTGGAAAAGTAATTCCAGGAACACGGGCTCGTGGACCGTCTCAATCGTAGGGCACGAGTGGTCGACAGGACCAGATTCTTAAGAAGGGCATTTTGCACGGGGTAATATGTAAAACGCGCGTGGTGTAGACATGCAAGACACGTGTCAAGTTTATGTTGGTTCTTTTAGTTATTGTGCTAATCGAAGACAAATTATATTAAAGTCAAATGTGGCCAAGTAATTGGTTATTGACTAGACTCGTGTCAATTAATACAATTTTTACCACTGCCCAGTCGCGGTTTTTCCGAAAAACTTATTTTTTAATGTCGATAATATAATTTATTAACGTGAAATGTGAAGTTCTCTACCACAGTACAGTGAACGCTTACCCAGGACCGTTCTATGAGTAAAAACTTTATTCATTACATATCATTCAATAAAGTGTTGCACACCCTTTCGAGCTCCCATATAGATTCTACTCATTCACCGCTAGTTTGGAATTTTTACTCTACAAGGCAATCATGCAATGCTGCAGTGCAGCGTTGTAGAAATGCGATCAAACAAATTCATATTTGCGCAACTTAAAATTACCGCCACTCTAGCGGCCATATTATCAATATGTCCGAAAGTTTTGTTCGTTACCCTAGCGGCGATAATAATCAGTATCGATAACCACCACTATAATGGAATCCCAATTTTGTAGCGCATTGAAGATAAATAACATAGCACAAAATGTCCCTTCACAACACGACGTGCTGAGTAGAATGTGCGTGGCCTTTAAAATTCGAGTTAAAATGATCTGATCAAAATCTAAAATTGTGATATTGTTTTTTTCTTCTTCTCTTTATTGTGGCCTTCGCCAATTAGGCGTAATTAGACATTACAAGTACATACAAATGAAATAATATATATCTTAAATATATAAAAAATTAACATAAATAAAATAACTATGGGAATATTAGTACAAGTATTTGGTATTTGAAATCTAATTAACACATTAACATACATTGACTTTTGATAATGACAAGAAGAACATTTATATTTGAAAGGATAAAAATATACAAATGATAATTGTTGTTAAATGAAGGATAAATTCAGAAAAATTATAAAACAATATAGCATTTCAATTCATATGAAGTATTAATTTATTTTATTAAGCCAATTGTGTAAATACAGAATTATTATAGTAGTGTTAGTTATTCAGACATTGTTTACAGATATTATTTTTAAAGTATTAGCATGATAAATTTTAAATACTTACCTAAAATATCGGAGATTTTTTTTATTGATTACCGACTTATTTTTCTAGAGACACCTTGTCTACAGAGTGAACATATTATTGATACACACATTATATAGTTTTTTAATCAATTTTATCAAAAATTTTGTAGTTATTTACATAATTATATCTATATCGTGTTTTTTAAGGATCAGTTTTGGATGGTCTCACCTTTCGTCTTCGAGAGCCGTGTGTGCAGCGATGTACAAAACCCAATCGATCCTGGAAGACGAGATGTGAGACCGTCTCTAACGGTCAATGTATGTAATTTTCTGCTAAATATAATTTTTACTTGTGTCAAACGATCGTGAAACCCTGAAAGCTTATTAAAACAAAAAAACGTTGATCGTATATTCATTTTTTTTTTCCAAATTAACGTATTTTTAGAATTGTATGGAAATGTTAAAATTTATCTGTTGCTCTGATAGCACCCGTTTTTATTGAAATTTCAGGTGATACGCGTATGTATGGAATAAAAATATAACATATTTTCATACGATCCAGTCGCATTTTGGCAACTTCAGCTGATTGAATTTTATTTTGACGTTTGACGACAAAAGTCAATAGTTTTTTTAGTAATTCCGCCCACAAAATAACACATTGGATTTCCACGAAATAGCTTAATTCAACATTCAATTTTATTACTAAGTGTTTTTTTTTATAAATATAAAAAACCAAAAACAGTAAAAAATTAAAACAACTTATTTTCATGTTTGTCAGATTTTGAATTTAAAATCACACCTTGATATGGCGTCTGCGATTAAACATGCCAGTTACGCCATGTCTGCGAAATGAAGCAATCGACTCACGTTTTGATCTTCAAATTGCTATCATTTTCAATTAATATCCACAAACACAAACCAAACACTCGGAGCAATTTACATCATTCTTCAAACAGTCAACACTTCTCGAATATTCGAGCAATAGTGTATGTACATAACTGATGTTGGAAAAGTATTATAATCATTGCGGTACATGAATTCGATGACAGTAAAATAAATATTCCTGTTGATTTGATCAGGTGTTGTCTATAATAAATGTGTTGCATTTTGGAATATTTTCGTTGACACCATTTTAGTAGTACCTACCGATGGTTGTGTATCCTGAAAATATATCTTAAAAATATTTTCCCGCCAAAAAACATTTGTTTTATGTTTTTTGGTGCGGCCCTGCCTTGTGTATTTGCCACGCACATTTTTTGCCCTTCCGCCCTTATCTATTTTCATGTGCTCTGTAAAGTTCTATCCATCTTTTTCTAACCCATTTGTTCACCCGACTGGGTGGGTATCTTCTGTCTCTGCCTGCCGTATGTCCTGCCAACTCAGTTCGATGCTTGTCCGCGTCATTATTATTATTTCTTGTTTTAGGCAAATGTGAATTCGAGGATCCAAGGCTTTGGCTAGAAGATGCGGTATCTCCATTGTGGCTGGTTTCTCGTACATTAAAAAAAATATTCGCAATGTTAGGTATTAGTTTAATATTAGCGTGAATGATCATGGCTCACTGCTGAGTCCCCACTGCGAACTTGACTATAGATTAGATGTATGATAAAATAATAACTTAAATTACGAAAGTCTATACTGCAAACATGGCTTTAGGAAATGTGCCAGCAGTAAGTTGAATGACTAGTGAAAAGTTTGCAGCGGTATCTTGGTTGTAAGAATACACGCTTTAAGGCAACAATGAACGTTCTCCGGCAGACATGGCATCGCTTTGTATATTGATAGCAATATTTTGTCATTTTGTTTCAAACATCAGTACGAGACTATAAAGTTTATTTATTTATATTTCCAAGTGCTCTGTTTGTCACAATTTCCTGGCCAATACACCGACAGAGAAATAATAAATGTATATTGAAACGTGACCGTTGTACGTATATGTGCTATGTGGGTCACGCTTCGTTATTTTTATGATTTTTTATCAATTGTTACATTTTTATTGTACGCAATAAAAAAAAAATCTGTGGTTTTGAGCGTAATTTATATGTATTATCGACGGTATCAAAGAGCTTCGAATACTTGGATCATGGTGTAATGTGGCAGAGAAGGCATGCCCAGCATTCGAACGCATTTTGATTGAATACAAATTGAAAATTAGACGTTTGTCTTCATTCGATGGTGGAATATTTTACTGCCGTGTTTATCTGAAATACGAAAATTCATTCCCCCATATATTCTTATACTGAGAGTAGCAGTGACATAAGCAGGTACCTATTTAATAAAATTGTGGAAAACTAACAAGGATTTTGCCATTCATTCACGAACCGATACAATATGTTTGCTATTTAATTTTATGTAGTTAGAATTATCGATTTTTGTCTTATGAGCTGTATGCAGCTTACAGGTATAATTGAATAAAAATAGAAAAATCGCAATTAGTAATAATTAACGTACATATAAAATAAAACTCATTTACTTTTAAAATTAGCAATATTAACTTGGTGGTTAAGATTCATATTTTTTATTTATTATCTTAGTTTAATAACCACAATTGAGTTTAAAAAACATCTACCGGTTTCGGAAAACACCTTTTCCTTCTTCAGGATATGTCAAAACTAACTAAAAATATAGCATTGTTTTTCTATTTATCCAGAATCTATTTTTAAATTTAAAAAAATTTTTTTTTTTAAAAAAACAATTATTTAAAAAAAAACAATTATCCACTCCATGATACATCGTTTAGTCAATATTCCTATGTCAACATCCAATTTTAATATTGAATTGAATACAATTAAAAAAATAGCAGTTAATAATGGGTATAATACATGTTTGATAGACACTATTTTAAAAAATAAATTAAAAGAATATAATAATCAGTTTTTATATAAATCACAGATGAAACATAATGATAATTGGCGTAGGATTTTATACATAAATAACTTTTCGAAACAAATATCTAAACACCTACCACGAGATATTAGACCAGCATTTTACACAAATAGTAGTATAGGAAATTTACTCATAAATTCTAAGGACAAGGATGATAAATTTAACAATTCTGGCGTCTATAAACTTAGTTGTAAGGATTGTGCTGCATTTTATGTTGGTAAAACGGGTAGAAATTTCAATATAAGAGTAAAGGAGCATTTGAGATGTTTGAACAATAGTGGGTTTTCAGAATTTGCTAATCATTTGATAGAAAATAGTCATGGTTTTGATAAAAAATTGGGATTGTCAATTTTGCATATAAACGGTGTAGGTCACAAATTAAATAATTTGGAATCGTTGGAGATAAATAAAGCATGTAAAAGTAATCAGGAAATTCTAAACAGCCAACTAAATTTAACTACGAGTCCTATTCTAAAATTTTTTCCTAAAAATTATTCGACTAAATTTGTATTGAGCAGCAATTTGAGTTAGGTACTAAATTTACTTTTTAAATAATTGTTGTTTTTTTAAAAAAAAAAATTTTTTTTTAAATTTAAAAATAGATTCTGGATAAATAGAAAAACAATGCTATATTTTTAGTTAGTTTTGACATATCCTGAAGAAGGAAAAGGTGTTTTCCGAAACCGGTAGATGTTTTTTAAACTCAATTGTGGTTATTAAACTAAGATAATAAATAAAAAATATGAAACTCATTTTACTATCGCCTATTTCACTTGGATTTTTATTTCACTTATTCACGTTGGTATCGCTTTAAAGTGTTAATAACGTCTATACGTAGAATTCTAATTTCGTCTGCGTGTATTCATTTCTACTTGTACTTATGTATGTACCCAAAAGAAAATAGACACCCATACATACGCGTCATTTTACTAACATGACGTTACAATAATACGTCTAGTGATTAAAAATACAATTCAGTCACTGCGTAGAAAAGACCTCACGTCGTTTTATGACTATGTTTAAGTTGTCACGTTTATCACAGACTGTTTTACAAATCTCCGCGGTTTCCGCTAATAACTAAATTTCGAGTTTGGCCAGAAAAAGTCCCCCGATATTTCGTGCAACCAGAACCGGTGTTTCATTCAAGATTCCTCAAAACTTTACGTCATCGTGCTTGCATTTCAGTTTGCGAGGTGTGTAGTAGAAATAGTCATCTTCACTGTTGCCCACACCTCGTGGAGTTTGAGCTGATGCTGTGTCGCTTTCGACGGCTGCTCGCTAGCTCGCCGGGCGACCGGTGTGACGTCCGCAGCCGACGAGTCAATAGATATAATCCATGTCATGATTTGGCCGCAATGCAATGATAGTTTCACTTCTTTCCAGCTTCGGTGTTATTTCTCAGTGGGCGATTCAAAAATTTTGACAAATATGTTGAACGGAATGTTTGCTCTGTACCCACTCGGTTTTGTCACGTTCGATCAAAAAAAAAAAAAATAACAGTTAAAACCGATTGAACTTGTGTGGAAAAACAAATAAACCCATATACGGTACATCTAGAAAACATATCTTTGATAGATTTCGTGTTATTATAAAAAAGAGTTCATCATTTTAATGCTATTAAAATTGACGGCTTCAAAATATACCGCTTGAGAAATATGTCACGTGATTCGTGACATTTTTCACGGATGTCTCAATTGTTCAAACAAATTCAAACACAGCAAAATCTATCTACGGTAGTAAAGACGCATTTTTAAAAATTTTTTTGGTCTCATGGCTTCAAGATGACAGTCTAGAAAAGGATATTATCCTGGACGCAACTTTTATTTATTTAATTAGCTGGATTTTGATAATATAAATAATCAAAATATAACTAACATAATATATATCATATGAAACTAATTATAAAAATTCACAGATATGTTCAGGCAATGCAGTGATGTACATAATAGCAAGGTAATATAATATTAATAGAAAAAGATAAAAACTTGTGGGAGAAAGGGTGGAGAGGTTTAGACTATTGTTGTGGTAAAGGGAGAGTAAGATGTGTTTGTAGTGGTTCACAAAAAGCGTAGTAAGGTTAATGTTGAAAAAGTCAATTTCTGTTATCTTCTCATTATGGTATCTGCACGAACGGTGAGTGTGGAAAGAGTACGGACTGCCGGGTCGATCTCGATGGTGTGTGGAATTTGCGAAGCACTTTGGCACGGAGAAGAAGTGGAGAGACCCTAAATCGGGATCGAGACTTGTGGAGTTGCATTAACGGGTCGTGTCTCGTGTGATTGAGGCCACTATGTGCCAATGATGATATAGAGGAACGAGGACGATAATAAAGTGTCGGCAATATTGTTTGTATTCTTTGTCGCGTTCTTGTCAAAGAAATCTTATTCATTGTTCGATGCTATATGTCTTCATCACATTTACAGAAATATGATCACTCAAGCGCATGTGTGGAAAATCTACGTACGATAGAGTCAATAATTAATATTATTAAGGAGAACACATTCTTATTGTGAAGTTGTAATTATTCAGTACAGACGGTCTGTCTAGATGGCTTTTAAATAATAGAACGATAGATATGTTCATTTGAAAAGTGCAACGTATAGGTTCGAAAATTTATCATCAATCCTCTGTGTTGGTTTTGCATAATCGGATAATGCACGTTCTCCGGATTGGAAGAGATTCAGGTTCGTTTCCCGGTAGCAACAACAATATTTTTCAATAAAATTGATTTTAAATGTATATCTTTTTTAATTAATACATTTAAATAATCAATAAAATGGGAGCCAATACAGCGTGGTCGGTCAAATTAAAAAAGGGTGGCTGAGACGGTTTGGTTATGTGAAACGTATGGTAAAGAAATTATATATGAGGCGAATTTTGAAGGCAATTGAGGAAGAAGATTGTTGCTTTCCGTCCTCTGCCACCCTTACGGGAAACGGTTTGATGGTAAGTTAGTTACATTTCCGGTATATTTAAGTGAAGTTTTTGTATAGTTTTCAACGTATAGCATGTAGTTGACTTACATTATGAAGCTTGTTCGCCTTTTATGTATATTTATAACAATGTTTATAATGTATAACATTAACAGAATAAATAAAAAATTCCTCTTCAAACCATCAAAACATCCACGTTGTTATGAGAGCGATTGTGCAATAGAACTAACTAAATTACAATTTCATAGTTTCCCCGCGCGGGTAAGCAGATAGGATAGAGCGTCACTCATCTGTCCAGACGCACAATTCTCGCCTCATCCACATTCATAAACCTTCTCAAGCGAGCTCGTCGATTATTGAGAATTCTAACGGGACTATCTTTCGGTAGTCTTCCGCGGACGTCCTCTATTTCTGATGTCATATGTCCTTCTTCCGATTTACAATTCATCCGTTCCATGATTTGCCACATATATACCTAAGTACAATAAAATATGTAAGATTTATTGTATTGTAGAAGATTACTGGCTATATCAAATCGCTGAAATTATAATATTTTTATATATAATGAAGAAATTGTAAAGTGGTGCAGCCCTCTCTGAAACATGTACAAATGTCCGTGTCTCATATCGCCCAGTATATTTTTATCCACAATGATAAAATATTTGCTTGTCAAAAACGCTCAAGTGCCAGTAGGTACTCACCCAGTGACGGGGAATGCGATCGCCATCTGTATGGTATATTGATCGAAGGGTATTTTTTGCCCGGCATTTCAGTCCGGGCCGGGTGTGGGTCGTTTATAATTAGGATTCCTAGAATTTGCCTAATTTCGTGTCGCCTGCGCTGAGACGTCTTTTATTGCCGACGCACTTAACTTTCTATGGCCGTTTTAGGTCTTTTTTTGTCTGAAATCGAGAATACTAGTCCGTTGTAAATACATACCTTTCTATTGGTTGTGATTTGGTAAATTCACAGTTTTCAAATAACATCACGTTGGGATGAGTTAACTTATTTAAAGTTTTATTTATTTGTCTTTTAATGCATTTCCGCTTAACGACCATTATTATTATTATTTTATTTGCAACGGCTCGAAATAGTTGTACTGTGGACTACCCGCCTTAAGTTCTTTTATTTATTTATATTAACGTTCTTATGGGCTTTTACAAAATTAATTATAAAAAACGTGTGAATTTCGTACAAAATATTTTATTTTAGTAAGTACAATACAGTAGAAGTACATACACAAGTAACATCGGAATATATAAAAAAAGATAAAAATATATTTTTTTTAAAAAAGATTTATAAATTACTTTTAAAATTAGCAATATTAACTTTGTGGTTAAAATTCATATTTTTTAATATATATTAAATTTAATATATATTAAAAAATATGATTTATAAATTAACAGAATTTTTTTTTATTATATGTTTTTTTTTTGTTAAACACAGAATGGCTTATAATAAATACCTTAATCAATTATATCTTTGTCTCGGTATAGCATCAAAAACATTACTCTTATATTTAATCATATCATTGTACATCGGAATGTTGAGGGTCCTGGTAGCAATTTTTGTCTGAATGATGCTATGAAAAATTTGGTATATTTCTGGGTGGTCAAAATATTGTAATTTTCGTTTTTTTATTATTTTAAGTGTTTCTTTCTGAATCGATTCATTGTCATTAGTAGATCCTATAAGCCCAGTTTACTTTTAATAGTCTGTAGATTAAACACCTCAAATGTTTTAAGTGACTTTTGCATTGTTTCAGTGAATGCCCTCGATTCCATGCCGTATAACATTTAGCATCGTATCATTCTCATTCGCGACATTAAATTTAAGTAAAATTTAGGCTGCACTATACATTGAAGAGTGAATAGGAGCGAAAGTAAATTTGTTTGTAGTGTAGTCAATAGAATTAAGAAAAGTTCACCAAGATGGTTTGGTTTATGCAAGGTGGTATTTGTTTATTTTATTTATACCGTATTCACGTCCTGACGGGCTTCTACAAAATTAATTATAAAAAAACGTGTGCAGTTATACAAGCAGCATGAAATATATATAAAACAGAAAGTGATTAAAAAAAATTAAACATAAAAAAAACAATAAAAATTTAAGTTTAACACAATAGGAAATGTTTAATAAAATATTAGCTAAAAGAAAAACAGCATAAGACGAATATTTGTCGCGTAATTTATATTTTTACAAAAACCCGGGTCAGATCTGACCCACCACCGCAGATAATTGGTTAAACACTTTACAAGATAATAATTTATTTATTTATTTAAAAATAACATTTATTGCTCCGAATGCCTGACGTGATCAGATTAACCAGGTATTAAAGAACGGCTCTGTTAGAATCTTCAAAAAACGAAAAAAAAAAAAAAAATTGTATGTACAAACGTAAGGGTTACGTTTGTACATACAATTATATTTGGAATCATATTTTATATAATATTGTTGCGAACTTTGTAACGTTTGGGAACGGTTAATGGATATTTAAAAAAAATTAATAAAGCTGTTTGTATCTTTGCTAGATATACAGAACACAGAGTATAAACCACCGTTTCTGACGTCAACAGTAGTATACGAGTATTATTAAGGCTGTGCAAAATTATAGCGTGGATATAAAGCAATAAATAATTAAATAGTTTTCGTTCTCAGAGAGAACAAGCACACCTACCCATAATAAAATACGAATATGTAAGCTAGCATCTATAGATTTTTATAATGAAATAATATTTTAAATACTATTGTATATTTAACATATGTGTTCCTCTGTTGCAAGTAAGCGCATTGATTTATAACACGATTATATTTTTTCGTAAGATTTCTATACAAAATTGTGAAGGCTACCAGAAAAATGATTTTAAGTTTTGTTTACAATACGTGCGCCATAAATTATGAATTTTGTTAACGGACCAAACCTTGACAACTTCCGAGCTTTGAATTACGGCGAAAGGATGTTTAGAAAAATGTTGGTATTTTCTTCGAAGGGATCTCTCTATTAGCTTTATATCATGCCTAGAGTTATACGATACCATTTTGAACAATATATTTTAAATTTTAAAATGATCATTTAAAACTCACTTCTTCATTATTTGCAAAATTATTTTATATTATTTATCATTTTATATTATTAATAATTATAATACAAAATACTTTGTTTAACTTTTACCATACCGTGATAGAAAATATCAATTTTTAATGAGAAAAAATGGTTTTACAGGCTTATATGACTTTAAAATAATTAATGCCGTACATTTACTCTAATGTCGAGCAATAAAAGTGAAAAATTATATAATTCGTACCATTTGTTCGCACAATTTCTATACAACACATTTCTTCTTATTATTCTTTATTTATCTAGTGAGAAAGACATATAATTATATTCGAATGTTGTTTTTTATTTTCACTGTGAAACTTACGTTCGATCTTTTTCTGTCTTACCGCAAATACTATTCTTTCCAACTTAGCAATTTTACATGCCACTGAATTAAAAAATAATTATTAAGGAAAACACATTCTTATTGTGAAGTTGTAATTATTCAGAACAGACGGTCTGTGATATTTTAAATACTAAAGTAATGTATTAATTTAGTATTTAAAAAATTATTAGTTTAACATAATTGATTATAAAGTGATACAATGATTAGTCAATTCTAAGCGTAAATGATTTTTTTAAGGTTAGTTATAATGATAATTTTGTGCTGCGTGTATTTATGGAAATATACAGGTTTAATTGGAGCGGTAAACCTGTGTTCCAGCATGGCTAGGAAAGAGTTCAGCTACTATTTATTAATTATTCTACATTGTTTCCTGAAGATGATACCATAAGTATCGAAACATTAATAAATAGTGGTTTAAACTAAGTAATTTGTATAATTTAAAATTTAAATTACCATCTACGTACATTGATAAATGTTACTACAATACATTTTATTGTCTGGTCAAATTTATTAGTTTTGTTGACAAGTTTTACCTACAGTGGCGTAGCAACAAATTGTGTCTTCTACCACTCCTCTGCCCCGGATAATACCAACCTATTTGTTTAAATTGAAAAAAGTAATATAAAACAATTTTCATATGTTTAATATATTTTCGCATCTAAAACTTTTGCTCTCAGGATCACACCTAACTTTAAAATACAAAACATCAGCCCTAAAACAGGTTTACCTGGTTGGATGATGATACTTTGGTAAAATTATTCGATGGTACCACGAAATTATTTTATATTGCAAAAATTAATATCATTCACTTCTTTAATATAATCAAAATTACTTTGTGGTCACATATTATATAAATGATAAGATAAACCACTATTTGTTGATAAATCAATATGTTTCGATACCTATGGTATCTTCTTCAGGAAACAATGTACACTAAAATAAAAAATACAATTATAGATATTAATATTATACTTTTATTCTTTTGTTTTTATCTATGGTTGTATTTTTAATTTTAGTATACATTGTTTCCTGAAGAAGATACCATATGTATCAAAACATGTGTTGATTTATCCATAAATAGTGGTTTAAACAAGGTGTTTTATTTTAATATTTATTTAATATCACTCATTCGTCCTTAAGATTTTGCGAATAACTTGAAAAAAAAAACTGTGTTGTAATTGTTACGTTTATTAAACTCGTTTAGGGGTTCCGACACCCTCCCGGGGCTCGGGCCCCTTGGCGGTTGGTTACCCAGGCAATAGCTACGCTACTGAAAAAAAAAAAGATTTAATATTTACACTTTCTAAAAGTATTCTTATCCCATTGGTAAATAAAATGTCTAGACTTTAACACAAACAACGACAATGGGTTACCAGTAGATGATAATGATCGTAAGGATACCGTTAGTAGATAGCTCTTTATTTAAATTAATTTGTTATCTTTTAATGAAGAAATCGTTTGGTTTTCCGGTCTTGATGACTGTGTATTGATTCAAGTCAAAGTTTAATTATTGTTTACGAATTAAGTACCAGATTCAAAACAAACTTTCCCCTCGTTTCACATTTTGGTAATAATACTTAATTTTATTTTTGAGATTAGCAAAATCAATTTTGTGGTTAAAATCTATAATTTTAAATTGTTAACTTTGTTTTATTAACCGCTTAATGTATTAAAAAACATTACCGGTTTCGAAAAATATCATTTTCTTCTTCTGGATGTCATTAAATTAATCAAAAACATATGTAATTGTTTCTTTAACAGAATCTATTTTTAAAAAACAATAATTATTTAAAAAATAAATATAGTACTTAACTTAAATTGTTACTTGATGATACAAAATTATTAGAATAATTTTTAGGAAAAGAATTTTGAGTGTGACTTGTGGTTAAATTTAGTCGGTTATTTATAATTTTTTGATTAGTTTTACACGCTTTATTTATCTCCAACAATTTCAAATTATTTAATTTATGACCAACATCGTTTACGTACAAAATAGACAATCTCAATTTTTTATATCAAAACCATGAGACCATTTTCTAACAAATGATTAGAAAATTCTGAAAACCCACTATTATTAAAACATCTCAAAAGCTCATTTACTCTTATATTAATATTTTTCTAAACCGGTAGATGTGTTTTTATTCATTAAGTGGTTAATAAAACAAAGTTAACAAATTAAAATAACACTTTTTTTTATTATATCTTTACATAATTATCAATATATGACTATGTTTTAGTTGGTTCCTTCTTTTGGATGATTGTGACTAAATATTTATCAACTTGATCAATTAGTACATTAAGAAGTAGCCGCGTGACCGCGATAAACATATTATTATGCATTTGATTGACAAACATATTATTTTTAGAACTCGGTGAATAAATCAAAACATGTATAATCCTGATAACACGGTACCTACATACATCTAAATATCTATTATTCCCAGGACAGAAATTACATTTCGGTTAACAATTGAATATTTCGATATGCGATACTGGACGGAGATATTGGTTTCGCTCTATCAACGGCAAAATTATTAAATTATTCAGTATATTTATTCTCAGAATTTAATGATTTTGTCAGCTTTCAGTATTCAATATGATATGTGAGAGATTTACGGGCATACCGTAGAAAACATTTAACATGAAAAGTTTTCGCATCTTATATCCGCCGCCACATCTTATTGGGCTTATTAGGATTTTATTAGGCTAGGTCGACATCTGATAATTGATAAGGATGCCTAACACCACATTTAACTTTACCTGGATAACGTATCGGCCGTATCGTCATCGAATTGCTTGTCGCTTATGACTTAACGACTAACTTCTATTGACTAGGCCGGCACGTGTCATGAAATTCATGTTATTTATATTTTTGTCTTATATAGGCTCACCCGTCAAATGCGCCCCCGACATAATAAACGATTTTTAAATTGCACGGTGAATTGTATCCCAATTAAATAATATTTTTATTATTAGTATTATTATTTGAATAATTTATCTAGATTGTCTTAAAGCTTTTGAGGAAATTTGTTGACCGTTGTTTATGATTAAGTACTAGTTTGTTGAGAATTAGCCAATTGATAATAAATATATACTTAATTAAAATTATAAATAAATCCGTGTATGTTCAATATAATAATGTTTTATATAACTTTATGATAAATTAAATTATTTAATAAAATATATCTGTATAACTTTTGCCAAATTAAGTTATTTTAATATTATTAATTATGCATTGTATAATCCAAAGTTTCGTTTATGTCTTCTCATTTAATTTATTAATTTTATAAGTAATCGATGGCGGCGACGCGTCAATTTTTTTTTTTTTTTTCATTTTAGTCCGGACACATAATTTATTGTAGCGCATATGTCGGGGCGCAATTGTCGAATAACCCTTATATAGAGTATACGATATGCTGAGTATATATATATATATATGTATTATAACATTTGTTTCTTCTCTATGAGAGTAAGACTCGTGTATAGAGAAGGAATGTATTCGAGTTATGTGAGTTATGAGTTATTCGATTATGTTTCATATTTTATTTATTCATATGTGTACATATTTTTTTTTACTTCAGTTACAAATTTATGATAGTCCGTAATTTTTCTAATTGTGATGGGGAGATTGTTAAAAAATTTGATACCTTGATTAATATATTGATTTTGAGTTGCGGTATATTGTAGTTTTGGGATATCAATTTGATATCTATATCTTGTAGATCGGAATTCGCTTCTAAAATTGAATTGATTATTAATTTTGATGATTTGAATTATTGATTTTTTTTTTTGTATATGTCTACTATTTTTGGTACTTCAAAATCTGTGAAAAATTGTATACTTGGATAATTTTTTTTTTTTAGAATAATTTTTATTATCATTTTTGAGTAATTTGTAACTGTGACTTATCGTTATCATATTCTTTTGGTAATTTTCATATCAAACAATATTTAAAGTAAACAAATATCAAAAGGATAAAGCTATTTTTTATTACATTTAGTGAAAAGTATATGGAAATATGGGGTAATTCCAGGTCTTTCACCTGTCTTCGGCTGGCTTAAGTGATCACTTTATATATACATATATAACGTTCACCAAATTCTCACCCCTCAATCTCTACATTTATCAATTTTTTAAAAGTTGTATATATATTAGTATGTGGACTCGCTTCGAGTACCGCTACACCATCTCCATCTATGAACCAAGTTTGATAATTCATTTTTACCTTTTTTTAAACAGCATATATGTCATCACTATGAGAATCAGATTTTTTTGTCGTAAGCCCTGTAATTACCCCTTGTTTCCATACATTTTCCATAAAATATAATAAAAAATGGGCTTTGTTTCTACGAGATATCTGATATTTGTTTAACAGTGCTTTTGAGGTAAAAATCCCGTAATCGGGTGTTCTTGGACATATTCAAATATTGCTAATATTTAAAGTACCTACATATATATGTATATACATATATATTTTTACATATTTTCTGACCCCTCTGTTCATATATTCTTTTTTGGAAATATTCTGCTCTTAACATTTGTTATGCTATTATTTCTATCTTTGGTTTCAAACCGGTATATATTGGCCTGTAGCATTGAGATAGCCATTTGTATAAATCGTATGAATATAATACACAATAAATGTGTAGTTAAAATAAGGTTAATAATAATAACTCGACGCTGCGACCACCCTTCTACGAGACGATCAACACGTCCCGATGACAATAAATTACCAAACCTTTCCCAAACGGCAGGTTAGTGTATTTTCGCAACCACCCACTGCAAAACATCTACCTGGTCGGGATTATCTCACAGGTAGTCCTCTCGTATCTATAGTCCGACTGCTCATGGTATCCCATTACCTTCGGTGTGTTCCGCTTCTGTCCGTGCCGTGTTTTGTGTTACTTGCCTACTCTCGTGGCGTGTCACGGGACCTATGGCACGTGGTGTCGCCCTTTCAGAAGCACGTGGATACACCTGTTCTTGCTGAGGGTGACTGTTGTCTGTTGCGTGGTTTCTTTTTTTTTGGGTAGCCAGGGTGATGATAATCTGACAATTACAGGGGGTTTTTTAATTTTTCGTTTGCACCGTTATATAAATTATTTTGAATACCAATTAAATGTATTAATTAGAAAGATATACATATAAAATCAATTGTATCGAAATATATTGTTGTTGCGCTACCGAGATTCGAACCTGGATCTCTTTCCAATCCGAGGAAAGTGAGTTATCCAACTATGCTACAATGACATCTATCATTCCATTATTTGAAAGCCATCTACTTTATTTTTACGGAATCTCAAATACCTTTGAGTAAATTTGTCGTCAAAAATATTGTCGCTGTAGCATAGTTGGATAATGCACCTTCTCCGGATTGGAAAGAGATCCAGGTCGAATCCCGGTAGTGCAACAATAATATTTTTCGATAGAATTGATTTTATATGTACATCTTTCTGATTAATACATTTAAAATATCACAGACCGTCTGTTCTGAATAATTACAACTTCACAATAAGAATGTGTCCTGCTTGATAAATTATTTTGAATTTACAATAATATTACGTCTTCCCGTCTATTTTCTATGACTTTCTGGACGTCTAGGATGTAGTGTAATTATGGTTATATAATGGTTGATTAAACGGCAAGGTCTGTGAGACGCCAGGAGGGCAAAAACGAACGTGTTTTTTTAAGTAATGTTAAGATATGTTAAATATAAGATATCCGAGAAATCGTATTACGGCTGGTACGTTTGATTTAGTAATACTTCTTTCTTTCTCCTTGGTGTATTTACCTGAATTTTCAATCAACTCTAAAGTGACTGTTACTTTTAATCCTTTGCTGAATTATTGTTCATGACGGGAAAACTAGAAAATAATGCTTCTTGGAATGCAAATTAAAAAACCCTTTTTATCCACGCAGTAACATCGTTAATTCCTAAAAAGGGTACCATTAAAAATATTAATCCTACCCGTATTTTGATGAACTTAGGTTGAATGATTTATGGTTGTTTCTGTCAAGAATTCTACTACCTGCTAAGGTAAATGTTGTGCTAAATCTTGACCAGCATAATTAACTCCGGTGTCCATTATTTGACTTTCGTTGTGCTATTTATGAGATCTCAATAGTCTTGTACTGTGGCGGGGGTGACTTTTTTTTCCACAGTGATAATGTGTTGTAAAATTGCTATTAAGCAACTTATATAGAAAATATTACAGATTATATGGAAATATAGTGACATCAAGCAAGCAACAAGCAATTAAAATTATATATATATATATATATATATATATATATATATATATATATATATATATATTTATTTATTTTTTATTTATTTATTATCTTTGTTTTATTAAAAACCCACAAAGTTAATATTGCTAATTTTAAATGTATAACTAAAATTATATTGGTTCACCTTCTTGTCTCTCCGATTTTTCATGTATTGTAGCGTAGACTTGAACAGTCCGCAATAGCGACAAACTTAAAATATACGCATTGCTGTAGAAGGACGTTACGCATTCCGTGGACAGTACACCAATGTTTCAATCTTGCGATAAATCAATCACAGCAAGTCCTACAGGGTGAATATTATGTTCCAGGCCGATTTTGTTTGGCCGCCATTTTGGTTTGGCAGTCATTTGTCACTTCGAATTCGATAGTCGTAGAAAGTAGTTGATTACAATTTATTACAGAGCATCTAACGCCCTCAACAACGTGTTGAAGTCATTAGAACAAATACAAACCCGACTTTTGAAATTTATTTTGAAAAAAAATCATCTTGGGCGACGTAACTCCTTTCGACTTGGCGGGTTTTGTTAATAAACAAAACAACCGTTATTGGGGCACTCAAAATCCTCAATTGATACACCGACGACCTTTTACACTCACGAGAGTTCTATGGAGAGAGTGTATCGTGCGCCATGCGGGCCAGCGGAATCATTAAACTTATTGGTGGCCGAATTAGGTCGATTGGGCTTGCAAGATACGTGGTAACAACGACGGTGCCACCTCACACACAACCTGAGCTATGCTTGAATGAAACAACATTGGCTCGGAACGTAATAGATTTTTCCTATTCTTTGGCCACATTATGGCTCAAAATTATCAGGCATAACTTTGGTCGAAGAGTGTTATAGCAGTGGATGCACTGCATTTAACTGAAGATACTCAGATGTCTGCTATGGCCGACCCAGACTTGTGGAGGATTGACATGAAGGAGGAAATAAAAAAAAAATCATTATACTTTTGAAATGTACTCACTTCATGTTTATCATAAACAGTCGCACCAATCAGCTGATACAAATAATGGCATCCAAATATGAATTGGAATCAATAACTACAATGGGGATTTTCATAACATGCAGCGATGTTTCACTAAATTCAGTACCTACATAAGTCAATTCTCTCAAGTATCATTGGTCTATCGTATATCAAATCTGTCTTGTTAGCTTTATACCCTTCAGATGTCATTTATTCAATTACTTACACAAATATAGGGGTTAGAGTTCTGTTCGCCCCATCATATTATTATTGAACTATCTCCATCTGGAATATCATCGGTGTCTATAATGGTATACATATAAATGCCAGCGGCGTGCACTAAGCATGGTCTTAGATTATGCTGCTAATATCGATGGTGTAAAAGCGATAGGTATTATCATTAGAGATTGTATTCATCATTCACTCTTTCCGAAGCTTCTTTTTGTGCCAGTATACCTGTGTGAGTGTATATTATTATTAGTATTCTTGGGAAGTTTTTGAAGTTATTTACTAAATGAGCTAAAATATCTTATAATATCAAATAATACCACGTTTAAAGTGTATTGGAATGCTTACAGTCAAGTCCGCTTCAAACACACACTTGTGGCGTTTTGTAACACGTCTGTTAAAGCGAAGACGTGTATTCAGACCACCGTGCGGTGTAAAACTTGCATTTAATTCGTATATATCTGGAACAGATTTTGCGATAAAACACATGCGCAGCTTTATTTCTCAATTTTAAATTCTTCCGCTAGTTGTACGGTTTTAGTTAACATGTTAACATGAGAACTGAATTTACATAATATATAATATGTCAAAAATAAATATTCAATTCACATTTATTTTGTAAAGATTATAATTATGCACAGGTTTTTGATTATATAGAGTGCACGCCGCTGTTAAATGCGATGAATTTGTCTGTATGTCATATCGGCTGTGTAGGAAATAACTCTCTTTTTATAAAAATTGACATCACATTAAAAGAATTACGGCCGCAAATACCATTCAATATGACTTATTTATGAACCAAAGTAAATATGACAAAGTAAATAAATTTATGTATTAAAAAAAAACAGTCGTCACATTAATTAGTCGTGAAGAAATAAATGCACATGAATCTATAATGTTTTCATAATAATAATTTAGAAACATTATTTATTTCTGGGTTAAAGTCATTTACTTACAGATGTTCCATATGAAAATATTTAAGAAATTTTTGATGGTATGGAGTATTTTCATGCAGATAAAAAACATTTATTTAATTAATACAAATTAAATGTATTAATTATAAAGATGTACATATAAAATTAATTTATCGAAAAATATCGGATTACTCGAAAGTGTTTGAGATTCCGTAAATATAAAGAAGATGGCTTTCGAATAATGGAACGACAGATGTATGAATTTGAAAGTGCAATATATAAGTTCGAAAATTTGTTTTCGACCGCTGTGTTAGTGTAGCGTAATTGGTTAATGCATTTCCACGGATATGAAGAGATCCAGGTTCGAATCCCGTTAGTAACATCAATATTTTTTCGATATATTGATTTTATATGTATATCTTTTTAATTTATTTGTATTAAAAATATCACAGACCTATGTTCTGTAAAATTGAAAATGCATTTAATTTATATTTTTTTTTTTTTTTGTAGAAAGCAATCACATTGCGGTTCGACATATTATATTAAATAAAACACAATAAATTCATTTATTGTTAGTTTTAAATACGCCCTGACGTTGCTTGAGCTAAGCGAAACCGGTTAGCGAGTAATAAAATTCGTGGTTTAATTGGGAATGCTTTAAATTTTTATTTGTTAGCACATTCCTGAATGATGATTTAGTCAACATGTATAATGTCACGTTATGAAAATTTCTGACGCGATTGAAAGAACAAACTGTGAGAAGGCACAGTTGAATTAATTTGATTATTTTCAAACACATTTGTCGCGTAATTTGTACTATAAGATATAATAAATCTTTGAATGATAACTATCAACGCTGCTGAAGTACTACAGATTATACATTTAATTACATACTGGTGCACGGAATCTATAATACCACACCGCATTGAATTGTGATCGGTCAATTGGATAAATGCCGATGGGATAAATACGACACTGTTGCGAGGACAATAGCCAATTTCGGATGGCGGTGATCGGTACACGTAATTGATTCTCTTGCAAAACAGTTTAATCTGATGCCCGCATGTCCTCGTCTCGAACGTGGTTTACAAAATAGTCGAAATATCAATTTTGAATGGTTTTCGCTATTGTGCCAATTAAATAATATATAATACGAGGACGTGCCGATTTCTAATGTTCTAATCAGCAACTCGTTCAAAACAAAATATCCCATACAGTATACTCATACCCGTATTATGTACCTGTGGATTGTATAGTTTTAGCCGTCCTTGGATGTTATAATGTCACGTTTTTAATAAGATACGAAAAGGTTTAATTTGTTTCGCTGCTCTAATCAAGAGTCCCGACGATATTGTGCGTACATACTGTGCTGTTGTTGTCGTCATAAGGAATCTAACATGCAAATCAGAACCTGTGAATATGCGAACCACGTTATCATTTGACCAATTCCTTCGGTGCAAAGTTCATATTTTGTTAAATTTATTTTCAACGAACAAAATATAATTAAATACACTGCTTTAATTAAGACAATTATTTTTATTACAAATTAAATGTATTAATTAGAAAGATATATAAAATCAATTTATCGAAAACATATTGTTGTTGATGTATCTAAAAGATGTTTTTTTAGAGATAAAGAACTTTAAAATTAAATAAAACACGTAAAATTAGCGGTAATGGCCGTGGTATTGACTTTATTAGAAAGCTAATTTTATACCATTAGTGTTTAAATATGATTTCGCGCGTATGGGCGCCGCGGCTGGCTCGGATAAAGCGAAATCTGGAAGTCCAAATTTTTACCTCTTTTTGGGGCAGCTGGGGTCGTATGTCGACAATATCGCGACGAATGTTGGCTTCCAAGTCGTCTTTAGTCTCTGGTTTATTGGCATAGACTAGCGACTTCACATATCCCCACAGAAAATAATCCAAAGATGTTAAATCACCCGATACGTCTTGTAGAAAACACATTACTTTTAATTGGGGAACGAAAAAGTCAGTAATTCTGGATCTATAGCGCTCTCTTTGTCGAATCGACTAATTCGGGTCCTCCTCAATACTACGCTCCACTGCAGCAACAGATTTTTCGGTGCCCACTGTATAACGTCCCAGCGAATGCGTATTATCAATGAGAGTACGCGTGGCGCGAAAACGATCCTTGGTTATTCGAATTACTTGCTCGGATGGACGATTATGTCGACCGTAAAATGGACGTAACGCCCGGTAAGTTTCGTGAACTGAACAACTGTTTTCGAAATAAATTTGCAAAAGTTGTTCTGGCGTAAGTCTATTCATGGTGAAATGGCAAACCAAACTGAGCACAAATCAGTTGTGTTCTTCTTAAAAATATTTATTTTATGGTTACACGTGATTATATTTTCTTTAATATTCTGTTTAACATATAGAATAGAAAATATTATATTATAAGTTAATACCATTATCGTTCAAAACAATTGCTATTATACTGATTAAATGTGGCGCGTTAAGGGAAAGAAGATGACACAAGTTAACCGGGAGTTGAAAATTACCATTGGCGAGATTACTGTAAAAGAAAACTGTGATATGCAATGGACAGGCAAAAAATATGGTTAAGGTATTCCTCCTCGGCACCACACTCACAACTACCAAATCAATCAATGATATTAATTTTTTTACGTCAAAAAAATAAAATGTCGAGATCAGCCTCCACCGTGATATTGTAACGCCGGCTTAAGTTTCCCGCCGCACCGGCTTCACAATACCAATACGCTAATACGGCCGCAGTTTATCTCCCGAGATGCGAGATACTCTATCATTTATCATTCAATACATCTATTGAGCTCGTACGATTCGGGGCGAAGGTGAGCCTGCGCTCACTCGATACCGGCTCGATACAGCCTGAATTCCGCGGGTGCGAGCGGGACGGGCGGCGGTCTGCCCCTTGCGATTGGTCCGTTGTTTTAAGGCCACGCCCCTTGCGCATCCCGCGCTTGTGGAAATCTGTATCTTTTCCGATCTGCCGATGTATTTGTGGGAATCTTTGTACCGTACCGATAAATATACGTTTAAATTTTTTTTTTTTTTTTGTGTAAGCCTTCTGTAATTTCCGGCGATATGGCATGTGTTACTAGAATTGCATAATCGTACATACTAATGGCGTAGCAACGTAAATAATAAAGGCTTACTTTTTAGTGTACCGGTCATTGCTCGAAGAATTACGAATACACATTCACCAATCATCTTTACAATCACAACCACCGTCACAATAACAGTTTAAATTGTTTATATAAAGGTGAAGCCGTGGGTGTAAAAAAGTGAATTTGAAGCGAAACACATTCGAAAAATTAAGGAGAAGGAACATAAAATCTTAAATATAATTTAAATATCAATTAAATATATTAATTAGAAAGATATACGTGTAAAATCAATTTTATCGAAAAATATTGTTGTTGCGCTACCGGGATTCGAACCTGGATCTCTTTTCAAACCGGGGAAGGTCCATTATCCAACTATGCTACAGCGACAAATTTTCTAACCTATATGTTACCTTTTTGATATTAATACATTTAATCGTTCCATTATTTGAAAGATCCATCCACCTTTTTTTTACAGTTCGAATCCCGGTGGCGCAATAACAATATTTTTAGATAAAATTGATTTTATATGTATGTCTTTCTAATTAATATATTTATTAAAATTAATACATTAATTTAGTATTTAAAATATCACAGACCGTCTGTTCTGAATAATTACAACTTCATAATAAGAATGTGTTTTCCTTGATAAGAATGTGTTCTCTTAATCGTTTAATATAATTAGTGCGGTGTAAAGCGCATATCTTCCAAGATCAACGAATGAACACATGATACGCGATAGTACGCTGCGCATGTTTACGGAACAGATGATCATGGATTACAGAGCTCAAATCGATGTCAACTAAGTAAAGCTCAATTTCGTTTAAAAGTAAATATCCAGGTTAGCGCTAATGGACTAGATCTCGTTAAATTAATTATGCATTCTAGATAGAGGAGAGAAATAATTGGTGTTGCAAATCTTTACCGTATAATTTTCAACACACAATCTCTATCAATGACCGCACCCCGTAGCGTTGCATATTGCCTTCTCATATGTCATTACCGCGAGGTGCTCTTGGATTATCACGCGGTACCTGGTAGGTTTGCAATCATCACCCGGAGAGATACGCAATTCGCCAGGTGTTAATAATTCCTGTTCGATATATGATTATCCTAGGCTGTCCCTGAATACATATGCAGTGAGTATTTGATGAAAGACCACCTCGCCGCATATGCTGACTTGCAAATTGTCTTCGAGCAGTTTCGGTATTATTAATAAAGTAAAGTGTGTTAGAATTGATTAATGATTACATATAGTAAAGATCTAGTATTAGGACCATTGTGTAATTCTGATAAATCATTTTTAAGATTCAACGGGATTTTTTTTTGAAAGAATGTATTATAGTTACCACCAGGTAACTACGTTTTTTTTTTTTTACATATATATATTTTTTTGTTTATCCTTAAAAATGGTTCGTGTCGAGTTTGTTTTCATTAATTTCTAAAATAACATCACAATAAAAATGTGTTTTTATTAAAAAATATATATTAAGTTACTTGTTACTGAAAATTTCATAATAATCGCTAATTAACTGCTATCCCGGGAAAGAAGATTTTTTTTAAAATACGTTACCGTATCACACGTATCGTGCTAATATTGCTTGATACGTAACGTTTCTCTGTTTCAAATAAAATATTCATCAACTCTGTAAAAATATAATAAAATTAAAGAAATGAAAATAGCATTTTACGAATATCTTAATCTCTTTATTAATATTAGCTTTATAGAAAGTTCACAATGGATTAATATGTTTTTTAATGCAATTCGTTTCTTGAATGCACGAAACATGAAACCAGCTGATATGCAACACCAAGTTTGTAAGGTATTTTCCCGTGGAATCATATTGCTTCATGATAATTCCCGACCGCACACAGCCCATCAAACCCACCCAAGACATCCCACTCATCACATCAGCACCCCCCTACAGTCCTGATTTGGCGTCAAGTGATTTCCATCTTTTCCTTCATCTGAAGCGGTTTCTTGGTGGCAAGCGTTTTGATGACGATGATGAACTCAAAGACGGAGTACAGACGTGGTCAGACAAGTAAGTCAGCCGGGGACAATGAAGGGAAATTTTTTTTCGGCAGCTGAGCGGTATCGCCCTGTCATATATGCGGGGCGCTATCGTACAGCTGCCGAGTAGCATTAAAAATGAAGCTTTGACCGTATTGCATCGGTCCTGGGTAAGCGGTGGGTCCGCCTTCAGTACAGACATAGTTTTCGTCCCAGGCGGCGTCGTTCTATGGTATATAAAATTTGGTGCCCCGTTATGACAAATACCTTAATCATTGTGGCGATTATGTTGAGAAGTAGTTTAAGGTATCGTCTGAAAAAAGTAAAGTGTTGAAAAATGATGTGTATCTTTAAAAAAAAATCCGGTACTTAAAAACAGCCTCATATACAGGTTTTCACAGTGGATGGATTTTTCCTGTGATGATACCAATGCGTATCTATTTTTAATTTTGATAAATCTATGAATTGGATTTTTTCACGGTATTAAATCACGGTCGATTGACATCCGCCGTCTTCGCAGTCCGGTAACCGGTAACCGGCTATCGCTTCACATCCGATCCAATAATTGTATCAAGCGAGGGATGCGTGCCTCGCAATCGATACACGGAGAAGGAAGACTTACGAGTGGGGGTGCGATAGTCTTACACTCCCCATCGCTCAATATTGTGACTTGTGCTATTAAAGAAAACTTGGGTGAATAAGGCGTCATGCCTGGACACCCGTGCATTCGGGCTGATCCGTGCGGCGTAATGTGGGATTTTTCCCACCCGTTTGATTATTACACGGCAGAAAATAATTCGGTGAAGGATGATTCTGTTAAATGATCGTTTATAAAATGTTTATAAATCTAATTCTTAGATCGTACAAACTACGAATGACTCGCGAGGATCTTAATTGTGTGATCGTACTTGCATACGGAGCCAAGACGTGGAACCTCACCGCCAATGTCGTACACAATCAAAAATTACCTAATTAATAAAATGTTGTTTACTTCACACTACACTTTAATTAAAATTAAAACGTCTTCAATATTTGCAAAATTACTTTGTGGCATCATTTTATATTAATAATTATACAAAATACTTTGTTTAAACCATTACTTATTAATTATTCTACATGTTTCGATACCTATGGTATCATCTTCAGGAATCAATGTATACTGAAATTTAAAATACAAGCATATATAAAAACAAAACTATTAAATGGTGAATAAGTAAGAACTAATATGAAAACAAATTTAAAAAGTGACTGTTTGCAAAGAGGATTTGGTTATTTATAATATTAAGCTTGCCATTAACAGTTTTTCTTATTTCTAAAATTTCAAATTTATCTAACTGTAAACCCCTAATATTTGTATGTATAATTTCTGAACCCTTATAAATATCAAAGGAATGGTTTGTTTCTGAAAGATGATTGGAAAATTCTGAATAGTTATTGTTATTTAATATTATAAATAACCTAATCCTACCTTGCACTACATACACAACTTTTCCAGTCAGGTAACGACATCTTATATATATATATATTTTTTTTTTTTAATGAACCATACATTGCACTATACACAACTGTACTACACAGTATTCTACGCCGCATGTTCCACCTGAAGATGTCGTTACCTGACTGGAAAAGTTGTGTGTAGTATATATATGGCATGTCGATTAATGATATTTATTACTTTTTATTCATTAGGCTCTTAAATGGTCCCAAACTCTTTGTAGATAATATAAATCTATATCATTAATTGATACGGTGATTACTTTATTGTGTAACATGTTTATTTTCATTTTTCACAACAAAACTTTGTGCTACACACACGTTAGATTATTTTCACTTTATAGTTTCGAGAGATGCGGTACCTCTCATCATCAGATAACTAGACTATATACAGTATTGTTTCTATTCGGGCAATGGCACCGGACTTGAAAAGACGGGGACGTGTGTGTAATACAAAGTTTTGTCGTGAAAATTAAAATATTACATTTCTATTTTGGTACAGAATGGTTGTTAAGTCGTGTTTGTATACCGTGTGTCGCGAGTCGGTACCGTAACTTGATTATTAATGAAGGGGTGCCACGATTTATTTATCATTGCTTGGCTTCCGCCTTAGGGGATGATGACACTTTTTATCGACTGCTGTGCCTTCTTATTGGGGTTGAAATATTAGTATGTTTCTCAAATAATATGTTTGTTTAACCATCGAGCTATTATATTCGTCAAAGGGAACTTGTATATATTATGTTCTCATTTTGAAAATTCTAATCAATCTGACGTGATCGACTATAGTTTTTCGCAACTGACGATATTACACCTAGACAGAATGATACCCTTAATACAATATTTTTTTATAACAAAGAATATGTCGCGTGTACGCATAAATACGTATATACAGTGTGGCCCAAAAAAAGTTAGAACATCTCGTAACACGTAATTTATTTCAAAACATTAATTATAATTCTTAATGTAATTTTTTTGCACAATATTTAGCTAATCAGAAATCATCAAAACACCCCCCATATTGCATAATCTATTGGGTTTAAATCTGGGCTGTTCGGTGGCCACATGCTTGGCTCGATGAAATTAACATTCTCACGCCGAAGAAAGTTGGTTGTATTTCTGGCTATGTGAGATGGAGCTCCGTCTTGTTGTAATGTCCAGTTATGCCGTAACGTCTAGCTATACGTTTTTCAATTCGCAAATTTTTGATCAGAATACGGTCTTCTGCAGTGATTTTTGTCATTCTGGGCAACAATTTGGAAAAAACCTAATAAAAACAATGGGAAAATTAATAATCAAAGATGGCGACCGGAAATTGTCGAAATAAAACGCATTATAGGTAAATAGTTAAGTAAATAAATTAGTAAACTATTTAAGCTATTGTTGATGTACATTTATATCACATTTTATGAAATGTTCTCACTTTTTTGGGTCATTTTGTAGATTGCCTAATTTTTATAATATATATATATATATATATATAGCATGATGCTAAATCCGTCATTACTTGAAAATCCAGATAGCATCGTCCGCGATTGTGATAAATAATTATATTAATGGAATAACCTGCGTGTAAATAATGAGGATTTCTCAGATATCCTCATTATTTTATGTACTTATGTTTTATTATGTATTTATAGAATACACAATTTTCTTCCTATAAATTATCATCATAAATGTATATAATGCATCAGATCGGTATATATTCATATCATTAAAGTTACAACGTAATGACTATAAGCTAGAGAGAGTACTGACGTTATTTAGTAGTATTGTGGCTGTCAAAAGGTGCTGCCGTTATTTAGTAGTATTGTGGCTATCAAGGGGTACTGCCGTTTAAATAAAAATTTTAATCATTAAAATACAATGTACGTTGAGTTTACTTTTGCCATTCGCGTTTGAAAATGGCGAAAATAAGTTGTTAAAATGCTGTTGCGGAATATATGAAGATTAAAAATGCAAGAGTGTGAACCAAAATAATTTTAAATAAATAATAGATATCTCATAGACAATGCAATTTAAAAAAAAAATCAGTCTTCGTGTGGCTTCAGTGATCACTTTATATAAATATAACGTTCACCATTCTCACCCATCAATCTCCATATCTATCAAGTTTCTGAAAGTTGTATATATGTTTGTTAATATGTGGACTCACTTCGAGTACCAACCACTACACTATCGCCATCTAGGACTAAATTTGATCATTCGTTTCCTTGAAACAACATATGTATGTCACAATGGGAATATAATTTTTTTTTTTGAAATTATTGTGTGTTCTTGGATATAATTTTATTTGCTTGCATGATGTCATTGTCTTTCCATATTATCATAAGTTGGTTCATAGCAATTTTAGTTAGTCGTATGCATTTTCGAATTTCCTGCCCACTTCTACCAGTGTTCGTGATTTTTTGTGATGCATTATCACGATCAACATTGCATTTCAGAGCGATTTATTTAATTTAGATGATAAACAGCATTAAATTAATATGGTTTCATCCCGAGTACATGAGTGATAGGTACACATGGCTACTGATGAAAATGTAATAAATAATAATACTGAGTAATATTTTCAAGAAACAGAAGGCGATCATCAGAAAAAGAATAAAGGCTTGCATCCCCTCCCCTGATGAGCGGCCCACTCCGGTGATTCTCCCCGACTCCCGCTGCACGTATAAAACAAAGAAAAGATTATATTTTTATAAGACTTCCGCGAAGACTTAGTAGTTTTCCGATCACAATGAAATGTGTATCGTAACCAAATAACGGGGAATCTTCATTTGAAACTAATACCGTGCAGCAACGTCTCGACAGCGGGCCGTGATTAACTTAGCCGGGCAAGTAAGGTGACTTATTGATCGCGTACGGTATCGCTAATGTGCTGATCGGAGGAATTTTAGCTTCTTATAAAAAAATAATTTATTAAGGAGAACGCATTCTTATTATTGTGAAGTTGTAATTATTCAGAACAGACGGTCTGTGATGTTTTAAACGATGCCGATGGCTTTCAAATAATGGAACGACAGATGTATCAATTTGAAAATGCGTAACATATAGGTTCGAAAATTTGTCATGAAAAATACCGGCGCTATAACACAATTGGTAGTGTACTTTCCCGGATTGGAAATAGAGATCCAGGTTCGAATTCCGGTAGCGCAAAAATAATATTTTTCGACAAAATTGATTATATATATATATATATATATATATATATATATATATATATATATATTTATAATCAATACATTAAATTAGTATTTAAAAATAATTTGTTAAACTATTCAGTATTATATTCAAATATGCCGAGGATGTGGTGTATCGTGCTCTTGGAAAACACGGTGTCTGTCATCTGACATTCACAACTAACTTGAGATAATAAATTTTATTTAATTTACTTACCATCACGACGTTTACCCGCGGGGTAGATAAAAAGAATAGATCGCAAGACTCTTCTGTCCTGACACAATTCTCGCCTCATTCACATTCATACATCTCATGCAAGCTCGCCGGTTATTGTGACTTTTAACAGGACCATATTTCAGTATCTGATTTACCTGGTCGTGCCAAGTCTTTCGCGTACGACCTCTATTTCTGGTGCCGTGAACACTTACGTCATATAAATTTCTTACCATTCTTCCCTCATTCATCCGTTCCATATGACCAAACCACCTAAGTTATCCTTTCTTAATCTTGCTCACATTGAATTATAAAGTTTTGACTATTATTTTTTTCATTCCTTCAGTGTGGTACTTATAAGGTGGTAAATTGCAAAAAATGTATATAATTTAAAATAATAAAATAAGTTTGTTTCTGATTTTACCCTGAATTTCACAATCTGCTATAACATTTTTTTAAACTAATTTGAGATATATATCATTGGATTGGGAATTAAATTTTTTATTTAAAATGTATGTTTCATTTTAAAAATATGCTTTGTTAGCTAGCAATGTTGAGTATAATGTGTGTTAGTGTGAGCAAAACCGTGTGTAACGCAAAATGGCTTTTAAAATCTGCCATGTTTTTTTTATCCTACCAAAATACTATGTGAGTTCAAATTAATACAACAATTAACGTAAATACGTAATGATTTTATTTTAGATGAAAGTAATTAATAAATTTTCTAAATATGCCGGTCATTAAAGTGTTGCGGTTTTGCTTTGTTTTCTCGAAATTATGAAAACATGTTTGTAATAGCGGGTATTGAAAGTTAGCGACTCGTATAATGTTCAGTGGCAATCGTATAACCGTTGGAAACCGAAATATTTTTTCACGTTAAAATATTAACAAATGTCAATAGAATGTTAAATCGTAAAATCATAAACAGTGAGCAATTTGGATACGTCGTGGCCGATAGGTAATCCGAGTAATGTTTATAATGTTAAGGGTGGTATCGCACTCCATAGACAAGGACTATTAAGTTCAATCCAGCAAAACTTCTTTCGCTGCTTTTCTAAAGAAAAATTTTCTTCACCCTGTCAAATATCCCCACTTGCGGGTATAATAGTTATAATGAATTTTTTTCAAACGTGATATTGTACGAGGATCCAGAAATTTATTAATTAATTAAGCCGAATTATGAAAACTGCCCCGAAAAGCTTTCAGTAGATTTGGGTGGAAGGTTTTCGATCATCCGCCGTATAGTCTGAACCTTGCTCCGAGTAACGGTTACGCAGAAGGCAGTAAGTTAACAATTAAAAAAAAATCTTTTTATCGAATGCAATAGGGTTAATTCTATATTCTGTCAAAACGCTAGGTCAGGCCGCTCTCTGAGTTTTCTATAACGGTCGGTTTATACCGTTTTTTGTGTGACGTCACGTCTTCCGAGTCTCTAGTCTCTCGTATTCGACACTCTAGTGGGCGAGTATTGACGTGAGTAGTGACGTCACATCTCTCGTACGTACAAGAGATGTATCATTACGCGGTAATTCGAGCGTTTTTCAGCAAGCCCAAATTTGAACGCAACATCTCCGAAAGTATTGCACATTTTGAAAAAATTGACCTGCCTCATTGGCGGTGGACGTCTATAACGAAGGGACTTTTAAAGTTCGTAAACGTATATTAAATGTTGAAATATAGGAGAGGAATATGTGAACGTATAGATTAAGGCGTTGTGTGTTTAAAAATATGTATATATATATATAAGTTGATTAATATTTTCTTAATTTTTGAAATGTTTCTATCCTAGTACCCAGTACCCTCGGATGGATGATCCACTCTCGATGAAACCTCCCTTACGAAGAGACGGTTTTACAGGCTCCCGACAGACGGGCGGGCGAGAAACATTCGGTAGTGAATCGTTAAAACAGTGCGGTCGTAAACCCCTCACGGCGCAAGTTGTAAAAGCGCGCGGTGTGTTGAGCGTTTCCGCGGATTGGCTCCCCTTCACGTTACCCGGGGAGCGGGGGCAAGTTTTACGACTTTTTTTATTTTATTTGGCCACCCCCGACTAGGTGATTAAATTAGCGCCCTGTGGGTGTAAATCGTTACCGTCTAATGATTGGATGCACTCCAATTTCCATTTACCTCAGTCGCGTGTTACAGTCGTCCTGTATGTTTATCATTTTGCCATTCAGAGGAATAATGCACTCAGTCTAGTTGGTGACTTAAAATAAGATGATGGTAGATTAAAATAAGATGATGGTAGATTAAAATAAGATATATATATATATATATATATATATATTTTTTCTATTTTTGTAGAAATCACTTTGAACGAAACCACGTATTTTAATACACGTCAGAACGTACTTAAAACTGTTAAGACTTTAAAAAAGATTAAATTGAAGCTTAAATTTGTTTAATAGTCACGTTAAGTTACATTAAGATAGGTTAGGTTATATAATACAAAATCACGGCAGCAGAGTGGTAAGCCGACTGTGCCATGTGTGCACTTATCTTGTGTGCAGTTGTCATGGAATCATTATAGTTTACTTACAATGGTCCCATATGTAAAGTAGACATGTGGTGTTGTTACTTGATTCATCATCATATCGACTATTTTTTTTCTTAAATAAAATAATATCCATTGTGTTACACAGACAACGAGTTTCATTTTTATCGCGACTATGGTTTTGAAAGATGCAGCCTTTATGATCAACTCGCTAGTGGTCCTTATCGAAAGTCTATAGTCGTGACAAAAATAAAACTCAGTTTTGTGTGTAGTACAATGTTTAGTTTTATTAAATAAAGATCACGTTGCACCACATTATTAACACAATATTAATAAACGATATGAACTTCTTATTTTAAGTGGAACAATAACAAGATTTTGATATTCTAAAGTTTTCAGTAAACCTACATATCTGTTATACTCTATATTATATTCATTTACGCTAAATGATAAAACATTGGTAAAAACTTGCATTTTTAATTATTTTCGATTTTAAAATTTTTATCTCTTATCTTATCTTATCTTAAATATCTAATAGATAATTTATTTTAATTTTGACGATTTGACCAAAATTAGATAAATTTGAAGGTGTGTGGCGCGTATGCGCGTATGGGCGCGAAATCGAAAAATGTGAAAAATAGTGTACAATATTTTAAAGGTAGATGGATACATTTTAAAAATATGAGTGGAAAATATCAGCACTTGTTCAATATAAGCAAAATTACTTTGTGGCCATTTATTATATAAATTATAAGAAAAAACCATTGTTTGGAATATTTTGAAAAGAAACCATTTTTTTATAGTAAAAAGGGTTTAGAAATTATAAATATAAATACTAGGGGTTTACAATTAGAAAAATTAAAATTTTAGAAATAAGAACAAGTGTTAATAGCAAGCTAAATATGATTAATAACCAAATCCTTTAAATTTGTTTTCATAGTAGTTCCTACTTAGTTACCCACCACTTATACTTATAGTAGCTTGTTGGTGTAGTGGTCAAGACGTTGGCCTGGTGATCTAGTGGTCGGGGGTTCGCGCCTCGTTCCAGGACACCAGCAAGTTAGTCCTATTTTCATAGCACAAGCATTTAGCTTAGTTTGAAAATAGTAAGAATATTGATGTGACATGTATTCCGTGTACGCATCTCTATTTTTTTTTTTAAAAATTAGAAATTAGAAATACTTTATACTTATGTTTTTATCTATGCTTGTATTTTTAATTTTAGTATACATTGTTTCCAAAAGAAGATACCATTGATATCGAAACATGTTGATTTATCAATGAATAGTGGTTTGAACAAAATTTATAAAATATTATCAAAGGCGTAGTCACGATATTATTTCAATTAATTGAAATATACACATTGAATACAAAAAAATAAAAGGTCATTGAACATCGAGCGGCCAGACTAATAAGAGAGATATGTAATAATAATCGGTCAATTTCGCAAATATTTCTATCGTAGTACGTAGACTTGAAGCGCAATATGATTTGGTAAAAATCTCTACAGTTTTGGTCTGGTAAATAAAATATTGGGTACTAGGATCTAATAAAGATTAAAAAAAAAATCTAAAAATAATAAAATTAAAAAAGCATTTATGTTAAAATAATATTGGAAATGCACTCCTACAAAGGTGTAGTAATAATATTATTTGTAAAGGGACATTTTATGATCCTTTACAGGACGTCGGGTGCAACACGACTTTCTATCTCGGTAGAGCCGGCACGGCGCAAGGTACAAGGTCGGCGCAGCAGGGGACGGCAATAGACCTACGTATAAATAACATTTATAGCTTTATTGAGAGGGCAATTCAAACATCGGTGTCTTTTCACAGGCGGCTCTCTTTACAATGCCCAGGAGATGAAGCTTCGCTAGCTAACTAAACCGTACAATCCGATGTGCGTTTATTATTATTGTTAGACGCGCGTTCGCACTAATAATTGCGCAAAATTGTCTCGTTAGAAAAATATTTCATAAAAATACTAATCCGAAATATGGCGAAATATATATATATATATAATAAGATTATAAACACCTTGTTTGACATGAGTTTGTGTAATTAGGTAGTATGTTCGATAGAAGCGGAGAGACAGAGAATGATTGCAGGGAATAAAATGAACCGCGCTTTGAATGGAATTATAGCTAATGAGAACTTGTCAACTGAGGCAAGACTAGCGGTTCACAATGGAGTACTGGTACCGACACCGATGTATGTAAGTGAGGCCTAGAGCTGGACAAGAGGAAAAAAAGTTGATTGAATTCAGTAGAAATGAGATCACTTAGGCGTATATGTGACAGATCCATTTATGACAGAGTAAAAAATTCAGAAATAAAGAAAGAATGTAATAATAGTAAGATTAAGAAAGGATCACTAAGGTGGTATGGTCATATGGAACGGATGAATGAGGATAGAATGGTAAGAAAGATATAAGACGCTGGTGTTGATAGCACCAGAAGTAGAGGACGTTCGCGAAAGACTTGGAACGACCAGGTAAACCAGATACTGGAGGATGGTCCTGTTAAAAGCCTCAATAATCGTCAAGCTTGTATGAGAAGATGTGTGAATGTGGATGAGGCGAGAATTGTGTTGTCACGACAGAAGAGTGTGGCGCTCTATCCTCTCTGCCTACTATTAATTGATAAATCAAGATGTTTAGATACTTACGGTATCTTCACATGTATATATTTTCCGATCACCGTTTTATTCTTTTAACATTAACAAGGATTTAGAAATTACATATCCAAATATTAGGGGTTCATATTTAGATAAGTTTGAGATTTTAGAAATAAGAAAAAGTGTTAATAGCTAATTAAACATTATAAATAACCAAATCCTTTTTGCAAAGAGTCACATTTTAAATTTGCTTTCACAGTGGTTCTTAATTAGTTACCCACCTCTTATAATTTTGTTTTTATCTATACTTATATTTTCAATTTAGGAATGTGCCATTCATATTAAAACATGTTGATTTACTGATAAATTTTTTATCTTATTATTTATGTAATATGTGGTCACGAAGTAATTTTTTCTCATATTGAAGAAGATTTAACTGTTGGAGGTTTACTTATTAGTGTACCAGTCATTGCTCGAAGAATTATGAATAATTAGTTACCAATCCTTTGTACAATCGATAACAATCACCGTCACAACAACGGCCTATATAGCGATTTAACCATTACTAATAGCGATATGTAAATAAATAAAAATATGACAATATTATGGTATTATACGAACGTACGTAGTTAAATATATTTTAAAATACAATTGTTGTTCCCTCGCTCCAATTCTGCCGGAACATGCCAGGTCTTTTACGGACGTCTTGTGTTCCCATTGCCTCCAATATTCGCGTCATTTTTTTTTATCTACTCCTATATTCTGTATTCTCTCTTCAATCATACATTCTTCATGTCCAAACCAATTTAGCAAACATTTCTTCTCATTTCTGTTGACTGTGTTATAAAAAGAATTACATTCGCTTCGAATTTGTTCATATTTTACGCGTATAAAATTTTGAATTAAAAAATAAACGATTTTACAGGAAATACTTACGCAGCTATTATCTTATTTTAAGAAAAAAATATCTCGATAGTTAATGATAGCAAAGTTGTAATTTAGTTTATTCAGTAAACTGACAAATTTTGAGTACTGCACTATAAAATATTACCTACGCATTTTTATGTCTTTACTTTGCGAATACTAAAGACCGTGGCCACGCTGGGCTGTTGCGCCACTGGTAATAATATCAATTTTAAAACTGTGTATTAGACAAAGAAATTCTCCGTATCAAACGTACGAATGTACGTTGTCTATCTAATCTGGTGAGGTGAGGTTTAAAGTCGGACGTTAACCGAGGGGTGTCTGAAAGCAACAAAGCATTTCGTCACAGGTCATATGAACACCGTGACCAAATTTGAGTATGTATAATCATCGAGTGATCTAAATGAACGCGGCCGTCCCTGTCTGGAGCACTGTATCTCGGTCTCGCGCATTAAATACACATGCGTATCATTAAAAAACTATTAACACCGGACGTTTGTCAACTTTTTGCTCTTTCTCTTATTCCTTCAGGAGACGTGCTACTTTTACTTTAAATTGTATTCGACTGATTTAAAATAATAAAAATAGGTACAAGAAAGGTTCACTGGGATACCGAATGTTTTCCGTGAATATTATTAACTCGACTTTTCTTTAGATGGTAGAACAAATATGCACATTAACGGTTGATGATCGTTTTTCAGATGACAGATAAGTTTTGTTTAGTTTTAGATTTTATAACGGATATTTATATTTTTATGACAAATCACTGCAATAAGCTTCATCAAATATCTGCTAATATCTCCTAACTCGCATTTTTTAATGTAATAAACCAAATTAAAATATTATTAAGGAGAACACATTCTTATTGTGATGTTGTAATTATTCAGAACATATTAAAAAAAATACTAATTAAATGTATTAATTAGAAATATATACATATAAAATCAATTTTGTCGAAAAATATTGTTGTCGCTACCGGGATTCGAACCTGGATCTCTTTCCAATCCAGGGAAAGTGTATTAACCGACTGTGCTACAGCAGACGGAACTTTTGACGATAAATTTTCGTATCTATATGTTACACTTTTCAAATTAATACATCTATTGTTACATTATTTGAAAGTCATCTACTTTATTTCTACGGAATCTCAAAATCTTTGAGTTGTCCGATAGGAGACGCCAGAATGAACTTAATTAATTAAAAGTACTGTTTGCAGTAGCATAGTTGGTTAATGCATCTTTCCCTTTGGTAAAAGATCCAGGTTCGAATCCCGGTAGCGACAACAATATTTTTTGATAAAATTAATTTTATATGTGTATATTTCTAATATTTAATACATGCATTTAATTAGTATTTAAGTTAAAATAGATTAAAAAAAATACGCCTTAGCTCTAAATATGTGGATTTTTCAATTTTTTTTTATTCTGTTTCATCTTCTGTAATTCCGGTCGTTATGTGTCATAAACTTGTGAAACTATGTACCTACTTAAATGTTTATAAAATACATTATAACGCAACTGGAGAATTTTTACTACACATTGTTTTTTTTTTTTTGTAGTATCTTTGAAATTGAAAAAAATCGCATTAAATTATTGTATTCAAGCAAGACTAGCAGTCTATTGTGTGGAGTTTTGGTGTCAACACTAATGTATGGAAGTATGAGCCTTGGTATTACAAAATAAGAATGAGAATATTATAATAGAGTGTAAAATGAACAAATTAGGAGTGAATGTAGTTCTGTTTGTACGCAAAGTTATCAAAATAAAAACAAGGTGTGTGTGCACGTGGAACGTACGAGTGAGGGGAGGATGATAAAATTTTTATCGAAAACACATTTTTGTTATGAACCTGCAATTTCAGAACACAGTTTTGTGTTATTTTTAATACAAATTAAAATTAATCAAATGGAAAGATATAGATGCAGAAAAAAAAAATCTTATTAAGGAAAACACATTCTTATTATGAAGTTGTAATTATTCAGAATATAGGTCTGTGATATTTTAAATAATAAATTAATGTATTAATTATAAATATGTACATATAAAATCAATTTTGTCGAAAAATATTATCTTTGCGTCACCGGGATTCAAAATTTAATAAAAATGAATTGATAATTCTGGCGTCTGCAGTCGGTTTACTCAAAAGTATTTGAGATTCTGTAAAAATAATGTAGATGGCTTTCAAATAATGGAACGACAGATGTATTAATTAGAAAAATGTAACATATAGGTTCGAAAATTTGTCATGAAAAATACTGGCGTTATAATACTGGTAGTGTACTTCCCCGGATTGGAAATAGAGATCCAGGTTCGAATCCCGGTGACGCAAAAATAATATTTTTCGACAAAATTGATTTTATATGTACATATTTATAATTAATACATTAATTTAGTATTTAAAAAAAATCTCGGTTAACGAGTTTCCCCGAATAGGAATGGCCCGAGTCCGAATCTTCTTTTGATGGATATTTAACACGCGAAGCGAGCAACCGAAGAACCGGTGTGATCTGATAAACAAGATATTGATGAAAGGTCAAATTAAAAGATTCAACAATCGAAGAGCTTGCAAGTGAAGATGCGTGAATGTGGACTAGGCGCGAGCGCTGCGGGTTATCATTGAATGTATTTGGACCGAATCCACGGTTATTACTTAATATCAAGAGTAAGAGACGGTCGAAGAGTGGACGTTAAGCGGATGAAATGGCGATAACTCTCCGCATCGCCACGAATCGACCGCCGTGTGTATCAATCGACCTTTCGCGGAATAATTCGCGACACATGCTGACAGCTTCCTGGGCAGTGTAATAAACTGTCAACTGCTTTCCACAGAAATAACTTAGTTAGTGTGTCGGGTACCAATCAAGATTCCGAGCTGTCGACTCGTGAGCGTGTCTGTGTGGTTGCAAGCCAACTCGTCATTATTACGATTGAGATTTTTCAAAAATTAATCTTTAATATTCAATTAATATTTGCAACCGACGACGAGCACGCAGTTAATATATATTTTTTTAAAGTCATACATTGTCCTGTGAAATATTAATAAATACTTGAACAACCCTTAAACAATAGCCCACCTAGATGCAGGATCATCCTAGTGATGGGAATTATTAGTTATTAGGAGAACACATTCTTATTGTGAAGTTGTAATTATTCGGAACATAGGTCTGTGATATTTTAAATATGAATAAAATATATTTATTAGAAAGATATACATATAAAATCAATTTGATCGAAAAATATTGTTGTTGCGCCACCGGGATTCGAACCTGGGTCTCTTTCCTAACCGGGGAAGGTGCATTATCCAACTATGCTACAGCCACAATATTTTTAGCGACAAATTTTTGAACCTATAAGTTACCTTTTTGATATTAATACATTTAGTCGTTCCCTGTGGCGCAACAACAATATTTTTCTATAAAATTGATTTTATATTTATATTCTTCTAATCAATATATTTAATTCATATTTGTAATAAATGTAAAAATATATAATAAGCATCAGGACACACACGTGTGTGGTGTAATTAATTCAAATAAATAAACAAGCATGTTACATTATACAAAATGTACTAATATAAATCTAGGTGCTTATCAGTTTTTATATATTATTCAATTAAATAATGTCCTTACTAACTATTTGGTTCAACTATTTTTTTTTTAACATAAATATTATGTACATATATTAATTGAAAAATTATTTCATAATACTAAAGCATAAGCATACTGTCACTGTTTCTTAGGTATTGTACGTAAAAATATATATGTACCTATATACGGAATAGTTTTACGTCAATAAACTACAATGTCTCAAAAATGCCAGTACTTATCTCCAAGTAAAGGCAAGTATGAAGTTAGCGAAGACACAAACCTCTCTGTCCTTCTATTGGATTATTTCAAATACTCGCCACCAGGCAGCGCATTTATTACTGAAATTAAATAAGTAAATAAATTTTTTAACGATTTCTTTTAGTATTTAATCCTTTTGTAGCGAATTTTCACCGGTATATCAAACCACCCTTTTATGATTTAATAAAAAAAAATCACTTATTTATCAAGCTAAATACATATTTAAATCATTTTGAATAATAATAATAGGTTTATGTAGTTGCGTATCGGCCAGTACCTTAGCAAAAGCAATCTTATTGTAACATTTAAATAATCGTCACTGTATTATAATCAACCCAAATTTGAGACGTCTGTCTCGTAGATGAAGGGATAAAAAGAAAAAATGTCACGTCTGCGGGAGTCTGGGCTAATTCAAATCAAATGAACAAAGTTCTTAAATATAAATGTGACGTGATTAATTCAGAATTCTGTCGACGAATATACAGGTCATCTTACGAAGTGTTTCACAGATCTGAGTAAACTTTAACTATATAAATATATTTATTTTGCAGACTTTGTGAATTATACATGTCTCTATACAGTTATAAAATAGAAATGGAACGTTTTTATTATAAACAAACATTTTTTTAATATAAAATCTTGGGGATTTGATGTAAGTATATTTATTTTAAAATTATAATGGATTCATTAGGTAAAAAATATGTTAATATCTCAATTTAAATACTGAAGTTTAATATTAAATTAATTAATTTAGAATCACAAAGTAATGAAATACTGCAACACAATTTTTGTTAAAATGTATAATATATATTATAGTTATAAATATTTTTCAAAATTTATTTTATTTACTTACTATCCGTACTTACATTCTTATAAATTGCTCAAGATAGGGAATAAAATGTCATAATTTATTATAATTAAGTCTTTCTTCGATGTCAAGATGCCTGTCTCACACATGTTTATGTCCTGTCTACATCTGTCTTTGAGTGGATTTTTTATATGAAAATACGAGATTTACATTTGATTCTTGGCGTGTGGCAATAAATGAATATCGTTCATTTTATTCAAACACATCGGTAAATCTGTTTTTCTCATGGAGTACGTGATACGAAGTTATAATATAATACATTCATCGTATGTACAAGTTGACGTATATATATATACGTCATAATGTATATGTATATATATATACCTAATTAAACATACAAAAGCAGTGCCAATATTCGTTAAACTAGGGTAGCCAATAACTTTTACAGGTGAATCATATTTACATTTTTTAGTCCCCCTTAAATATTATTTAATTTGTTTTTTGTATGATTTGCTACTATAAGTTTTTGGTCAGTTCGTTTAAACATTAAGAACTCTTTAATTTTTTCAATTATAAAATGAAATAATCGGGTGGGTCGGAAGTGGTACTTTTAGTTAACATCCCTAAAATCATTGCTTAAGCTATTAAATTAAATAATCTACAACTTCTTACAAACTAATAGTTAACTTATACAACTAAAATAATATATAATAAATTATGATCAAATGACAGGCAGGGGTAGTAAGTTGAGTAAATTTTATAATAGTTTTATGTTTTAAATTAAAATTCTCTATTATTTTTAATAAATTGTACATTTATCACGATTTTTTTTGTTAAACATTACCTACTTATAAAATATTAAATAACATCCCAGAAGAGTTCACATTATTAATTACGAGTAATTTTGGATTTAAAAGCTAAAAAAAAAACTCTGTTACATATTACTACATATTATTACTGAAGATGATGCAGCAAGCATCGAAAACGTTTTAATTTGAATTAAAGTGTAGTATGAAGTGAACAACATTGTGTTTTATTATAATAATTTGTCTAAAAGTTAATTACACAAATTCAATCACGAAAATTCTTAAAATATTACTAAAGAAAAAACTGAATATTAAAAAAAAATACGAAAGGTAATCAAAAGGAAATACCCAATCTTTTTTGATATTCTATTTCAAATGAAGGAGTAAGTTTTGTTTTTTTATCTTTTATCATTTTTTTAAACTGTATTCTTTGTTGCCATTAGAAATGAAGTATGATATGAATTAATAAAAGTAATAGTCCGAGTTTGTTCCCAGCAGACGGCAGGTCGTTTGCACTGTACCAAAATAATGACCTGTCCCATGTTCCATACGTTCTTCCATCGCGACTTTTATTCGGTTCGGATCTAATTCTGGAGTCTGAATGTAATTAATCAACTTGAGGAGCGGCTGACAGTCATTTCCTTCGTCTTCTTATTTCTCCTCCCGTGATATGATTTTTTCGGTTCCGTGGCACGCCGCTGTCACTCTCCATTACTCCAGGAATACACATCTCACCGCGCGGGGAACCTGACGAATTAAATATTTCGACCGGAATGAAAGTTGGCGATCGAGCGATATGAAAATTGAAGCGAATCTTTAATGGAGAGGGAAGACGCCATAACTGACGACTAAACACGCTCGTATGAATACACTCATGAAATGAAAACCCGAACGATCGATTATCTTTATATCAAGGATCAAGGTAATTAATTTCATGTTAAATATATTTCAGTTTTCGCTACCATTTAGCTTATGAAACAAGATATCATCCGTCATTTACAAAATAAACTGAGATATTAAGCTTTCAAATTTTTGCGTAGTTTCGTTCATCATTGTTTACAAAAATGTTGCTATATTATTTATTGTCATGATTCCGAGCATGTTGCGTGCGATATAATTTAAACATTTCATTTGTACTTAAATGAACAGTTGTTCTAAAAATATTATAAGTATTACATACTAAAATATAACATTTTTTTCACGTTTTCTTCTATACCACTAGGAGCTTTGACATGTTTGTGACACAGTTTTAAACATAAGTCAATTTGTACCAAAATGTCAGAATATACCTTGTTTTCGTCATTAGTTAGATATGTTTATATAAAATATTTAGCTATATTGAACATTAAACATGCCATTTTATTGCACCATGTTTTGCATAGTAATATGAGACATGCATGCATACATAGTAAGAGAATGTTTTCGTATAATAATATATATATCGATCGAAAACAGAGTTCTTCGTAAACGAAACAATTATTCCCATGTGAATGAATCAATGTTAAATGTATTAATCTGTTTAAGACACTAAAAAATGGCCCTTTATCATCTTTAGTTTCCAAGTTCTGCTTGAAATCCTGTATAAGCATGATCATTATTTTAACTTAAAAGGAATTAGAAGTAATAATAGAAAAAGAATAAACGTAAAAACAAAGTTTATTTTAACATATCTTACAGAATATGTAGTAAAGTGTTATTGTTTAGAAGGAGACCCTCCTTCCATGAAAACATCGGGTGCTTGAAGTTCATCAGGTTTTTGTCACACAAAAACCCTATTCAATGATATTTGTTTCTTCTTGCTTTTTAAAATGTTATTGAAATGAGACATTGCATTATCATTAAACAGATATATAACACGTGATATTTTTCCACAAAACTTTGCATCTCACCCTACTTCGTGGATCGAGGACCTAGGAACATTTTCCATTCGTTCATCAGTCTTTGAAAATATTTTTTTTTTACCGTCTTTTGGTGCTCATTAAGAAGCTGTTCCAGTTCTTCCGTAGTGAGTTCTGAGACTGTCTGCCTGTTGGTTAACTGGCTCTTCGCAAACTGATTTTTGTTCTTAAACCGAGGTCACACAGTATATGCAATAATAGTTGAATAAGTAAGTTTAGTTTTTTTTTTAATTAAATGGTTCGCGTAGGTAATAAAAATAATAGAATTTGTTAAGTATATATATTTTTTTCATTCCGATGCGTTAGTTATTATTGATTGAATCGGTACTTATTGAGATATATTTCTTTGACACATCCGAGGATTAATATTGTAATGAAAATCTTATTAACATTAAATACAACATGATAAATATGACAACATGACAAATAAAAAGAATTTACTGTACACTAACATAAAAATATAATATTACACATCGTAAGAAAAACCCACGATGGAGATAAAATTTGACGTAACTCAACAAGGAAAATGTAAAACGATAACTTTAATAGTTTCAGAGTTCATTTAATTCAAGTATTTTATTAATTAAAATAATTAACTGCTTTATAAGACAAAGTTTAATATTAATTATCGGGAGTTGCTGCAGAATCATTTGTATGTAAAGTTGGCAATCGTGATTCGGCCAATGATTTTATTCCCAAGCATCTTTTTGTTGCTGCGTTTTCCGCCAAATTGATTCCACATAAAATCGTGCGGAGGGGGTTGCGTGCGCGGAGCCGAGACCCGGACCACCTTTCGCTGAGTACACTAGTTGCTATATATAATAAATTTTTTTTAAATGCTACTGATAGCTAAATATGTTACGCATTGAGATTTAAACTTTTCAACTTCTTCTTCTTCTTATTTTCCAATCAAAACACTTTTTATAGTTTTATAAAGTATATTGACGATTTTAATTATTATTTTTATTCTGGAAATTGACAACAGAGTACTGCGTCTCTGCAGGATACGTCTGCTACTGTGCGATAGCCGGTGTGGGCATGCTAGTATATATATATATATATATATATATATATATATATGATTACAGTTTTAATTAGTTTTTTGTCATCGTTTGCAGTCTTTCTTTTAAATATCATCTGTACATTATTTATATATAATCTATTATATTATGAGGATTAAGATTGAAAAGCGCTGTATACCGAATATACATCTAGTGAACAATATTTTAGGGGTAGATATATATTTAAAATGTGAGTCAAAAATGATTCAAGCTGCGTGAGATGTGAGCACATTAGAGATATAAATAAACATTTAAAAAAAATAGTTTTTACGATTATTTCGATTAATTGAAATATTTTAATGATTTTAAATTATATACTGAATACAGAAGACAACAGGTCATCGAACTAATTGGGTCAATTTCACAAATATTTATTTCGAAATACCTGCATAGATTTAAAGCTTATCTTGATCTTATAAAATTAAATATTTTTCGTAACGGTACAGCGTTTGTACATACTGCTTGAACATTTTTCAGTCTTAAATTAGTCGGGTATCCACCCGTAAAATGTTGTGGACAAAATTTGTCACACCCTGCATGATTTATATACCGAATGATGTGTAACCGACGTTCTTACCGCATACAAGTGGTACACATTCTTATGTCTGTCCGTCCACGTCGCTTAGCAACATAAAATACACGAAATCTTCTTTTTATACTCGTGAAAGTGTGCGATTATCGCGTAAACAATTCTTATTTCAAACCTTTCTTATTTTAAAATTTTTCCTACATATTGGCGGTGTTTTAGGATACTTATATATTTTTTTTAAAGAATTGTACTTAGCGCTTTTATCTAGCGAACCTTTACAGACAAAATAAATATTAAAATACAAATATTTTAATTTAACTTTCATCTTGAGCTTGCATAGTTTCAAGTTGTATAGATATAAACACAATATAAATCATGTTTATGATCGGGCGTTCGTAATAGCCGTAATAGGCCGTAATCAAATCCAGTTACGTTGCTCTTTTTACAGTAATTGTATAATCGGTTTGGGCTCCTGTTTAACTGCGTGTTTGAAAAATACTTCGTTCTGCTAACAATTGCCGGATGTGATTTTTATTATTTTAATACAAATAACATTGCATTAGAATTGTCTCGTTTTTATTAGAGAATAACGAAAAGATATTATATTTTAAAATTTGGAAAACAATTTTGTGGTTAAAATCCATTTTTTATATAGTTAACTTTGTTTTATTAACCACTTAATGAATTAAATACATCTACCGGTTTAGAAATATATAATTTTCTTCTTAGGTAGGTAGATATCTCATTAACAAATCATAAACATATGTAAATTGTTTCTTTAACAGAATCTATTTTTAAAAAAAGTTGTAGAATTTCTTTATTAGTCACTCGGTTGGTCCAGGAGACTTTTGAACATCCGTCCATAGTCTATATTTTCAAGGTTTCAATATTTTTCATAAGCGTCCTGGTTCAGGGTTCAAGTTCCCGCAGAATATAGAACGTACGATATTGAAGATTCTCACTCAATTTATTTCGGTAAATGTGTTTCTTCAATATTTGTATATTTGAATATGCTACGAATGCAAGAATCGTGCACTATAGCGACATATATCTAAGACATAAATCCTTTGAACTTATTACTAGCAAAAATAATGGCAATAATCGGAAATAACCAGCAGAAAGCAGTTGGTTTATAGTCAATTATAATTATTTGTAAATTGATTGTGTATAATTTAAATGTAGTAATGTAAAAGACTAAATTACATAAAAATATATTTTTTAATTTAAAAATGATCAGTGATATAGGAAATACAATATAGAACTCATGTTTATTTTTAATGTAATTTAAAAATTCTAATTAGTAATATTAATATGTTTAAATAACCCAATCTCAATTATTAAAATAAATACAGACACTTATAGCATATTTAAACTAATCATTTACAGAAGCGGGAAAATTGACAATTAAGCTTAACACAGAAATTTTACAATAATAAAACCATTAGAAAACATAGATATTATACACATAAACGGGGAATTTTTAATGATAATTTAATGTAGTGCTTCTGAGAATAAGAATATTGGTATAAATCGGTTCCACCGAAACCACCTAATTACCCATAGAGGAAGTGGTAACTAAAATCAGTTAAATAATTTGATTGTGCGTGGTTTATCCACGCAAACTAGCAGAACTCAATAATAATATTTATGATAATTAGATTTTTAAATTTCATTAAACAATATTTGTTCAAATGTTTCACATTTTTATCGTGAACGGAGTTACCGACAATAAGGGATTCGTTACCTGTGGATAAAAAATAAGTCAGGAATAAAGGTGCTGCCATCGGGCTGACGTGATTGCAGGTTATTATAACAAAAGAGGTTTATTTTTTCTACTGTTATTTAAAAAAATCACGTCAAAGATTTCTCATGGAGCCAATCAAATTAGCACTTATTTGTTTTTGTTTACTTTCATCCCGATTTCAAAAGTGTTTTCAAACACAGACTGTGAGGTCTTCGAATCAAATCAAAACAGTTGTCTGTTTAATCTATGTAATGTGTAAACGTAGATTCATGCGCACTGTGGTGGACACGTAAATGGAAAGACCGGAGTATGGAAATAATGTGAGGCGAACCATGGGCATCATTTGGCATCTGAAATCGAGCAGAAACGAGAGCAGACTGGTTGAATAAAAATTTGTACACCTTTAAGTGTGTCAAATTAAATTGAAACAGAGCACACCAGAATTGAACGACATTAAATAGTTGATTCGAAAAAGTGTAAATATATCGATAAATATACATCGGAAAGCTTTCTTTACTGAAACTAATAGGGCACTAGCAGGAGCGTGCACTTTATACAATCAAAAAAGTATGTTACAAAATGTATGTAAATTAACACAATAATTCAGTTGTCAGTATAACTAGCGTAAGAATTTAGAATTGACAAATAAAGTAGTGATGAGAAAAAATGCTACTCTTGACTCACTGGTGTGATTGTGATTGATGTTCGATAATATCAGTGATTGAAAACTGTGACTGTGATCACAGTTTCATTACTAATACGCATGCGCCGCACGATATCACGATACACGAAATAAATGAACAAATAAAAAAAAAACGTAATTTTGAGCGTACCTATTTACTTATATTATTCAAAATTCATTTGCGTAAAAATCATAATATATCATATATATCTAATTATCATCATCACAAAGAGATTGAAAACTTTAAAAAATGTGAGTTTATTTTTCGGGTCTAATTCTCAGCATTTTGGGTCAAATGCTTTAAACGTTTTAGTAGAATCTACTAGATGGCACTTATCACGAATTATAACGACATTCCTTCATGGATATTTATGTTTCATATGCACATGCGTCGAATCACGGTTCACAACCAAATATAAATATTCACGAATCATGGTATTCTCAGATATTCAATCACTGATAGTGAATGTGACTCAAAGATATCAGTGATTGACTCACGGTTTGTGATTTTGAGTTCATCACTAAAATATAGCTTCTACTAAACGCAACTCTTGCACCGAGCGGCGGCCTTAATACACGTCTTCGCTTTAACAGGCGTGTTGCAAAACTCCGCAAGTGTCTTTGAAGCTTACTTGACTGTATGCATTCCAATAGTAATAGTATTTTATGTTTTAACATATTTGAGCGCCTTTAGTCAATAACTTGAAAAACTTCACAAGAATAATATTAATAATACACACTCTCATAGGTATTCTTACACAAAGGTATGCTTCTGAAAGATTGAATGATGAATATACCATCTCTATCAACCTCAACCCCAACCAATCACTTTTACACCATCAATATTAGCAGCATAACCAAAGTCCATGCCTAGTGCGCCCCGCTACACACTAGCTCTCAAATAGTTTCACCAAAGTTCGGCGGCCGATAATTGTTTGTCAAAATTGCTAGCTAAATGCAGGGTAGGGAATGTAATTGGAAGGTGTTCTTCTAATGGTTTAATATCAATTTAAAACTTTATTGAAATAAATTATTTCATTTTTGTACTAGGTGACGTTGTATATTCAAATTTATTATTCTTTCAATAAATATATTACTTTTATTTTTGTGTAGCAATGAATGTGGGACGGTACATATAATGCAGATACGAGGTATGTTGTACGTATTAGTAGTTTCTTATATTCTGAGTATTGTAGGCTGTAACAGATATTGACTGAAATATTTAATTTATATTTTGTGAATACCTTTTTCACAAGTTAGGCCGCAAGTTTTCAAGCTGTATGTGTAAAGTCGAAACCGTTTCAGAGACGCGGATATTTAAGAGTCTTGATTGATTGTGAAAAAACAAATGTATGATATATTGATTGAGGTAGAGGCTTAGGTCTTTAAACGCCAAATGCGAAAATTTCTTTGAGGTTTTCCAATTCTCGCTTTAATTATAAGATAATTTAATTGTGTTTTGCTAAATCTGTTTATTTATCATTAACACAAATGCAATTGTTGGTTTTCAAATCGTCGTCTGTTCGTTGCGGGCGAAACTACGTGACTGTGACTGGTAGCTGAGATTTAACTGTTGAGAGGTTCACTGTCTAGTGTACCAGTTATTGATCAAAAAATTACGAAAAGTTACCAATTATCGTTACAATCGAACACAATCACATTCACAATAACGGTGTAAAGAACGATTTAACCGTCACTACACGTGACCAGGTCATGTGACGTAGAGTTGTGCACATACGCACACTGTTGACGAAACACGCACGGTGAGATATTTTTTCTCTTAAATTTTTTTCTCAGAATAATTTGTCATAATTTTTAATTTTTTTTTTGGAATCGCGTCGCGTCTTTGTCTCTCGTAATTCAGTCTCATGGTAATATTTTCGATTCATGAATTAAATTCGTGTCTCGCTCGCCATTGTCATGACATTATAATTTTAATACGGGAAGGGTTAGTTTGGGCGCGGGCCTTATAAAAAAATGTATATTGTTTGTTTAATTCGAGGTGGCGGGAACCTTGTACCTCGTCCCGTCTACCATTCGGCGTTATTTATTTGGGATCAACCCCTCACCCGCCGCAGATATTCAGAATACAAATATTAATAGTATTCACAGTATGCTCTGTATGTAGATTTACTTAATTTTAATAATGATTTGAAAAATAATAATGTATAAGTATAACAATTATCACCTTTTATAATTAACCGTTTGAATGCTACGCGTCGCAAAAGCGCTGCGATCGTTTGTATCCAAAATTGCTTAGCACTAAAACGGTTAAAATAGTGGTTGAAATAATCACGAAATTTGTGATATATATGTAAATCGTACATCTACTTAAGTAAATAAATGCACTTTTTTAAAAATAAATGAACAATACTAAATGGTTTAGCTTTCATTAATGTAGGTACTGTTGAATATAATGTTGATTTTTAGTTCACATTAAAACTCAATTTTTTCAGCGACATGTCAAATTGTCAAACTTATAAAAACTTGTTAAATTTTATCACTTTTTGACACGATTTTCTAGGGATTTTTTTTTAACATAAAATATATCTCAATAAAACTTGTCTCAAAAACCGCGTAAGAAATAGCGTGTTGTAACAATTTTATATTTTTTCACTTTTTACCTTGTATTTTATTTTCACCTTTACCAGTACCGGGATCGACACGAATTCAAAAGTATTTTGGAGGCTCCTAGTAACGATTTACATATTTATGTGAAAACAAAAGAAATGTGTTATTTCCATGTAGCTATTTGTTCTAAAATTCTATTCATCATGGAAGAAAAATATCTAATATTATACTTAAACTATTGTTTTTGTTTGGTTATTTCACAAAATAGATTTACCGGATAACACTTGATTTAAAGTATTGAAAAGTAAAAAAAAAATAACACAAAACCTTTTTTTTAAATTTCCGTAGATTATCAGGACGCCAAAGGGTTGAATGTCTCCATCGCGTGGGTTTTAAACGTATGCAGGGAAACATCCTAGCAGAATGTGTCAAGTACATTGTATATAATAAATATTCAAGTTACATCGATAATATTATTACTACCAGTGAGTAAAACCGTGTATCCGAAATACATTAGTCATACATTTTAAATGTTTGTTAAATAAATTTTAAATCAATACAACTACTTCATATGAGAGTTATTTTTATTTGCGTGATAATTTTGTGTTTTTGTATGACAGCCCTTACATTACCGAAGAACCGGAATTATTTCATGACACCCGTTAAAAATATATTATCGGCTGTATTTAAAATTGAATATGGTGAGCTTATCAGAATTTTATTTTAAAATTCATATTGTGACGTTCACGACAGAGTTGCAGCGCGTCCACCGATTTCACCCAAGGTAGAACACGAGTGGATACTATGAACATAATTGGCTTTTCTATATGCCACCTGCCCTGCCTTCAACAGTCATTCTAGAGGGAATATAAATGGAAATTAGTGAGAGATTTTACAACATTATAATTTATACAATCGAAACAAATAAACAAAGAGAAAAACGTTGTCAAATTATTTTCGAAAAATCACCACGTTAAATTACATTTTAATATACAAATTAACTTCCATCAGCAGCATAAATGGAATTTATGTATCAAGTTCAAATACAACTAAATAAATCAACTTTCACTCCTATTTGACAATACCACTGGTAGGTGGAAAAAATGGACCAGCGTCGAGGAGCAATCCTAATGTGATAAAAGTTCACTTTAGCAGGTCAACAGGTTTAGTTTCAGTGGATAAGTTTTGGTGCATGACGAATATCAAAGTTTTGGGGTTACTTGTAAGTTAACGTCGTTCCCGGCGTGATATTTCAGTATGGGTTTTTCCACACATATGAAGATAATTCCAACAATCCGAGCAAGCATAACATACAAAATCAGCTGATGTTGTACATCATCCAGACAATGGTGCCTCCCTACGTGGTGGTCCATTCTCAGGAAATAATTTACACCCCTTCCTTTCAAATATTGAATTACATGTTTATAATTACTACGTTCTACAAGATGTCCACAGCGCTACTCTCGTTCGTCAACGGAAATACCTAGATAAAGATGATTTTGCGCAGTAATGGTTGCCCTTGCCGTGACGTGTCAACCATAGAGGGCACTATCGGCGGGTAAGTACTATAACGTAATGTTGTAATATATAAAGAGGTGTAGTCTCTGGATGAGAGGGTCTGAGATGAGTCGTGCCAAAATAAAACTCAGCTTTGTGTACAGTACAACGTTCGGTTTATTTAAATAATAAAAATAATCATGTTGCGCTACAAAATAATTGCCATGTCAATTAATGGTTGCTTATTGGAACTTCTTCTTCCTCATTTATTCTTCTTAATCAATCGGAAGAACTGTCTACCATAATACACGATTTTGTTATTTGGTAGACCGACAATAATGTATAATAACGTAATTTTATTTTGTATGATTTGTAAGAAATTTACTCATTTTAATTTTAATGAATATATTGTATTTTAGGTGGATGGTCCCTATTTATTACAAACTATTATTTATTCCGTTTTAAAGAGGTTATTGATTAACGATCACATATTTAAAAATCAAATTTTTAACTTGGTCTTATGTTCAGAAGTGAAATTGTGTTGGTTAATTAATAGTCGCACGAACATGTAATACACGCTTACCGTATGTCAAATATGCAATATAGTGGAACCTGTACATTCGTCAGCTCCTATATTCGTCTGGTTCGTTATTCATCACATTTTGATAACAAACAAATGTTTCCATATTCGTTAATATTTTCTATATTTGTCACTTCCACCGCCCGTCACTTCCCCAAGACGGCAGAATATGGTCCACAGTCACTTCCCCAAGACGCAGAATATGGTCCACCGTCACTTCCCCAATACGCAGAATATGGTCCACCGTCACTACCCCAAGACGCAGACTATGGTCGAAAAGTGGCACCCAAATGTTGCCATAGTCAACCAAAACATAAACGGATTCATAGTAATGTAATTGACTACTTCATGAAGGTTTTAAAAAACAGACAGAAACAGGCGACATTGGGCAAGTAGGTTGTTAAATCGAGTCCTACTGAATCACCGTCAAACGAAAACCATCACCGAAATTAGAGTTACCTGACGTTTAAATTGTCTCCTAAACATTAGTAACTTTCCTCCTCTTCCGCTTCTACCATCACGTCTCCTTAGTACAATAAAGGTAAAGTTTTGAAAAATGTATTAATTTGTGTACTCTTTTTGGGGGCTGAGAACGAATTAATTGAAATGGGAAAAACTGTTTCTTGTTCTGTGTTTCTTGTGTCTGAAAAATTCGTCAGGCTCTCAGGAACAACGGAATAATGACGAAGTTTCGCTGTATTCGCTTTGGAAAGCCTTGAACTGTCGCTTGACTACGTAACCTTGGACCGTATGGACTTCTGTACTTATGAGATAGTTCTTAATACCTTGTCCATTCTTCTCAATTGTTTCTTTTGATATCTTAATTTATGATGACTTTTAGTAGCTTTTAATATCTTGTTGACTGTAAATTTGTAACGTAACTTTTTTTTTTTACTTAATAAAATGTAACCATAAAAATAATGTATGCTGAATCATGTTATTAACTCTTAATTTTTTTTGCATTATACCTTAATGTCGTACGAGGACTATCTATCCACGCTCTTTAACGACATGTTGATAATGTGAATATTAAAAATATAATTAATTAAAATCCGAATTACTTTCTTAATTTCAGTTTGATATTATTTTAATATAAAAATATAAAAAAAATATATATATATATATATATATATATATATATATATATATATATATATTGTCCTGATAATATTGAAACAGATTAAAAGTATAATAAACAAATAACTATTACATCTTAATATTAGCAAATATTACTCTGTTGTCAAATATTATATAAATAATAAGACAAAACGCTTTATATAAAATACTATTTATTTATACACTTAGATAAATTAGTTTTCGTAGTACTTAGTTACCCATCACTTATACTTTATAATTTTGTTTTTATCTATGGTTGTATTTTTAATTTCTAATTCTAATTTTAATGTTTTGAAAAAAAAAGTCAAAGTTTCACACATATATTAAAAGAGTTAAATATCTTTAAGCAATTATTAATATTCATCGTATTCTAAATGGTAAAAATATTTAAACGATTATGGTAAAATGACTAAGAGATTAAAAAAATAAAATAAATGAGCGCTCTTCAATATGTAATAATAATTATTATTCATACAATTTAGCAAACAATATTTTTTGTAATTTGAAAGCAATATGGCAGAAAATGTGAGAGTGGTCACTTGCGCGGGTAGATAATTCTCGGAAGTGCCCCAGCCGAAATATTTACAGTTATGTTTGGGGAAAAAAAGGTCCATGGTCAATCATGAATTCATCCCCTCGTAGAAGCGTCTACCATAAATCACGCACATTTGGCTATCGTCCAAAATTCTTTCATCGTATCGTTACTTACATATTTATTTTATTTTTAATCTCTCATTTATTATGTTTTCAAAATACAAGACGACGTTTTAGAATGTATCCAGAAAATTACATGTATTTCTTGATGGTTGTATTTATATCAATTAATTTCCATACGGTTATATGAGTATAAATATTTTTAAATACAAATTAAATGTATTAGAAACGTATGCATATAAAAACAATTTTATCGAAAAATATTGTTGTTGCTAGCGAGATTCAAACCTGGATCTCTTCCAATCCGGAGAAACTACATTATCTGACCAACCAACACAATTTTCTAACTTATATGTTACACTTTTCAAATTAATACATCTATCGTTCCATTATTTGAAAGCCATCTACTTCATTTTTACGGAATCTCAAATACCTTTGAGTAAACTGATAAGAGACGCCAGATTTAACAATTATTTTTTATTAAATTTTGGACACATTGATACAACTTACAAATTATTAAGGAGAACACATTCTTATTGCGAAGTTGTAATTATTCAGAACATAGGTCAGTAATATTATAAATACAAATTAAGTGTATGAATTAAAAAGATATACATATAAAATCAAAATATTTAATAACTGAATTATGTAATTAATTGTACGTTCTAAGCATATTATTTTACTTCTCGAAGATCAAATATTTTTTTAGTTTGTTATATGTTCTTTTAAAATTGGTAAAATTAACTTATTGGTATCGTTGGAGATAAATTAAGCGTGTTTACACGCTAAAATAATTAAAAAACTATAAACAACCAAGTTCCATTCTAAAATTTTTTTATAAAATTTATTCTGGTAATTTTGTATCAAGTAACAATTTGAGTTAGGTACTAAATTATTTTTTTTAAAATAATTATTATTTTAAATAAGTATTAACATCCTGAAGAAGAAAATGATGTTTTTCGAAACCAGTCCGATATATTTGAACTCAATATATAGTTAACAAATAAAAATAATGTTATATCTTTTGTAACATAAATGTTATCCACATCTGGAGGGCGCAACTACCCTTGGCTCAACCTGCCGGCGAGACCCAGTGACGTCATGGCGCCTTCCATAGAAACATTTTTCTATGAATGAGTTTTTTTTTTGTTGCTGTTGTTGATAATGTCCTTTTCAAAAGAAATCTTTGTCACAGATGCTAGCGCGAATTCAATACATTTCTAACATTTAACGAGTCAAAACATGCATGCCGATTGGATATTAGTAGAAAGTTAATAATATTTGAGTCATAGTTATGTTGAACGATTTTTTGGATAATTTGTATAGCGCCATTCTCGTAAAAACTTTCACCTCAAGGGCGCTTTACACATAAACTGTTTATAGTTCTACAATTATCTTTGTAATTTAAAAATTAAAAATTGTAATTTTCACTTATGGAAATGATTTTTTTGAATAGGTGCGTTTTTAGTTTCTTCTTAAATAAAGTCTCTGATGCACTGTTCCTTATAACGGAGGGCAAAGAGTTCCACGCTTTTGGGCCTGCCACCGCAAATACCCGTTCACTAAATTTAGACTTCTGGCAACGGTTGGTCGGTTCTACAACCCTTCCTGCCGCTGAAGTAGAGACTGACCTGAGAGTTTGACGTCTGCCATTCAAATTGTCTAGGATACAAAGTTCTTGAAGATACAGAGGCGCCATGTTGTGTGTCGCCTTGTACATCAACCAGCACAATTTAAATTCAACTCTTTCAGGGAATCGGAGCCAATGTAGCTGATGTTAAAGGGATGTTATATGAGAGAATTTGGAAACTCTATATACTATCCGTGCAACGGCATTTAGAATAGAATCCAGCTGGAACATTGGTAGGCCAGTCTGTCTCAAGAGGAAGGTGTCTCCGAATACTTTTAATTTGTCTCAGTTGATAAAAGCATGCACTGACAGTTTTACTGATTTACGTATATCGTTTCGTATTTGTGTATATTTGTATTTTTACATCGATAATGTTGCTTTGCGATAATTCATATAATATCATAAGCACAGATCACCGGGAAACGAAAGATTTTTTAATATCAACACCATGCTTCATAACAAGTGCAAAACAAGTTTGTGTTCTTGGATTTGTGATAAAAATGTTGCGTGCTATATTTTTTAGATATTTATGCCGATTATTATTTCGCTTACAACTTACTCTCACAGTTATTTTTTTTTACGCAAAAATGCATATAAATATCGCGCATACGTTGACAATTGTATTAAGTCAAATTGTTCTGATATACGTTTTATTTAAAAGTAAGGACGTCCATAGAAGACTTGGCACGACCAGGTAAACCAAATACTGGAAGATTGTCCTGTTAGAAGCCTCAATAATCAGCGAGCTTGTATGGGAGAAGATGTGTGACTATGGGTTAGGCGAGAATTGTATGTCAGGACATAAGATTGTGGCACTCTATCCTGTCATCCTAGTCAGTTAGTTAATTAGTTACGTTTTATTTTGTAAAAGTGAAGTAAACATGATTCTTTGTACTCCATAAAAATCACTTCTTCTCGGCGAGCGGCCATTATTGTCTTATTTCGACGGGACTTAAGTAGCAACGCGTGTTGATTCCGCTCAAAAGCTTATAATGTGCATTGTTTATCAATAAAAACAATTAGACCCTACGGCATTTCTGTTACTAAACTTTAAAAATTGTTCATTTTTATTTTCGATTTCCTGTGTTTCAAAAATTGTTCATTTTTGACATGTGCGATATGTAGCTATTCACATCAATTTTCAGTTGATGCCAGCCCAGTATTTTCCGCCTTTTTTCGTACATTCTAGAAATACAAATCACGCTTTTTAGAAAAAAAATTATATATATAAATATCACGTAAATCTGCATCAGCGTTCAAATCGCGTTATGATAATACAACACATTTTTTTGTACCTACAATTTCGTCGGATACGCACTCGTAGAATAGAACCATTGTTGACACTGTTCTCGACCATCCAGATACAAGAGGAATCGTCCTCCATAATAAGCCTGTACTATAGTTCTGTATCCCGTGCCCTATAGCCCTATTTATTTATCCTCTTCTTATTGACAGTTTAGAGTCAACAGCCTTCACTTTCAGTTTGGTGCCCGTCCAGGGACTAAGCCCTTCAATATTTTCTTCGGACTATTATAAATAAAACCTATGTGTTTATTGAAAGCAGCCGAAATCATTTTTTTTATTCGTATAATATTAGAGTTTTTTAAATTGGCTGAATCGTTTTTATTTTTTTTTGCTTTTAATTTGGTTCAATGAGAAAATATATTTCGTATATTTTGTGGCACGCTGAAATTAAATTTAATGGTCGCGGTCTTTGTTATAACGCTTGTATTTTTTTAATTATGGCAAATAACATTCAGTTTATTAGTTTTACATTAGTGTAAAGGTCCTATTTAAGTAATAGTTTTAAAAAAAGTCTAATCTAGTGTGTAACTTCCGATGTAAATGAATAATAAAAATTCATATTTTTGTAAAAAAACGCGAAAATATTAATAAAATAAATATATATAATCAAAGCGCGCCTTATGTGAGAAATCAATATTTTTGTAATCATTCAATTGGGAAGACCAGATATCTGAATATCTCGCAGATATATCATATTATGATACGTCATATCAAAAAAAAAAAAAATTAACGGAAAATAAATATATCAAATAAAATAACTTTTTCATGATTTTATATAATACTGTGTATTATTAAATTAATTAAGACATCACCGTTGCCAGAAGTCTAAATTTAGTGAGCGGGCATTTGCGGTTGCAGGCCCAAAAGCGTGGAACTCTTTGCCCTTCGTTATAAGGAACAGTGCATCAGAGACATTATTTAAGAAAAAACTAAAAACGCACCTTTTCAAAAAATCATTTCCATAAGTGAAAATAACGATTTTTAATTTAAAAAAAAAACAAAGATAATTGTAAAACTATTAACAGTTTATGTGTAAAGCGCCCTTGAGGTGAAAGTTTTTACGAAAATGGCGCTATACAAATTATCCATTATTATTATTTATCACCAAAAATTAAAAATTTCAATTTCCTCGAAAAAAATATAATCTTTTGCTTTGAAAATACGATATTTTTATTATTGTTTAAACGAACACTCCCTGATTTAACCCTATCACTGCGGGCAGCGTGTGTGGCTCCACCAATATTAGCCCTGGATAAATATTGTTTAATGGAATCGACACAAAAAAAAAAATCTCCCGAGACTTCCACTCAGCGGACCACTCTCGTATGAAAAGCTCGCCTCCGGCATCATTCCATTTATAGTACCTGTTCATTCAATCATCGATATTCCATTTAGGTACAATGATAAATATAAAAATTAATTGTTGTAATTTATTTGACAATTCTTTCAATCATCTGTTACTTTATACTAATAATATCTCATCTTTAATTCAAATTTTGTATTACTATCACTTATAATTTGTGCTCGTTATTAATGACTAACCCACATTTTATATATGTTATTAAATTTAAAAACGCCGCACTTGTTTTAATTTTTCGTATCGTACTACTTGCCCAAAAAAATCAATCGTTTAGTTTACATTTGATTAATGTCATGATTTACTATTGTTACATTTTCACATAGATCACTGTCGATAATCATAATATTAATTTATAACGCTTATGGACAATGACAAATGGAATATACTTACTCGTATTGGTGCATATATTAAATTATACTGAAGTAATTTTGAGTACATGCCTATTTTCGTATAAAAACTTTACCAGGTTTTTTTTTTTTATGTCGCCAATACTAAGTTTCAGCAGGCATTAAGCAAACATTAATTCTCGTAGAAAGCTATCACTTTGTGGTTTGATTTATTATATTAAATAAAATAACAATAACTTTGTATGAAACCACGAAATTTATCGTACGTCGACCGGTTTCGCTTATCTCAAGCTTTATCAGGACGTATTTAAAACTGATCATAAATACAAGAGTGCACTTATTTATACATAAAGATGGAGATAGAATATAAAATTACACGTGAAAGAGTGAGACAGAATACGTATACGGATAAATGGGACATAAAGGAATGGGAAAATACAATGGATATTAAGTTGATTTTAAAGGAAACATATCTAATATGGGTCTAATGATAATGTATTAAGAATTGGCGTACCGATGTTTATTGCCTTTTATATTTTAAGGGCTTCTAAATTGTCCAACTGGAACCCAAACCCGTTTTATAGAGGAGGACCCCTGTGGTATTATCAAAAGAATGGTCTTTTTCAATAATACGATTGGAAAATTCTGAGAAACAATTACTATTTAAACATTACTATTTAAAGATGTTCTTTGACACAAATATTGACATTACACATTACATATAGGCAAAACTGCTCGTATGTATGGAAGTGAGGCTTGGAACAGAAGAGGAACGAATGTAGACTAAATGCAGTGGAAATGAGATCGCTTAGGCGTATGTGTGCAGATCCATTTATGACAAGTAAAGAATGAAGAAATAAAGTAAGAATGTTAAGCTGATCTTAGTATAGTGAGTAAGATTATAAAAGGATCACTATGGTTGTTTGATCATATGGAACGGACGAATGAAATGAGAATGGCAAGGAAAATATGTGACACAAGTGTTGATGGCACCAGAAATAGAGGACGTCCGTGAAAGACTTGGTAAGACCAGGTAAACCAAATACTGGAGAATAGTCCTGTTAGAAGCCTCAATAATCGGCGAGCTTGCTTGGGGAAATATATGAATGTGGATGAGGCGAGAAGTGTGAATCAGGACAGAAGAGTGTGGCACTCTATCCTCTCTGCCTTCGTCGTGATGGTAAGTTAGTTAGACTTAAGTCCGTATATCTTGACTAGATACTAGTCAGATCCGATGCGATAGATATGCGGTTAATTAGATGCAGAAATCAGAAGTGTTTCATATGAAATAATAAGAAGAATTACATTTTAGTTTTGTTGCGTTTAAAAATATGTATTATTAATTGCGTTCAATTATTCATAACTCAAAATAAGTATGATGTCGATGATGGTGTGATTAAACCTGTCCCGGTAGTGTAGAATTGGTCTGCGGTCTCCGGTCTCCGGTGCATCCGCAGGAGAGCCAACAAAAGCTCTCCAGGCAATGAATGCTCGCGGGGAAAATCTGAATCCTTTGTAAATAAAATTGAATATTGTGTCAACCGAGATGGGTACCTTGCCGCACTGCCTACGCGTCTGTGTCGGTGATATTCTGTTTATTTGATCGTTGTGTCAATAACGAAACAGGTTCGACCTTTAATAAGCATATAAAAATAAGGAGAATGCTCGTGTTTTATGACACTCGACATCTCAACACAAGCTCAATTATTATAGTTTTACTCTGATGCAACATACTTATTCTTTAGAAAAATAATTAATCGTAAGATAAATAAATAATATGTCGTATTTAAAAAAATATATTTACATTTGTCAAAATTTACAAAATAATTTTCATGCTGATCATTTTATTAAAATATTCATACTTATAAATAGACAATAAATAATATAATGATATTGTTTAAAGTCTAAAAATGAATTATTTATGTTGAATTTAACTAGGAATAGATTTAGCGTTGCTTCCAATTAATCTATTGAGTCCATATTTGAATTATTTTTTTATTAGTGATCATTTTCAATTAGTGTTAAGTATATATATATATATATATATATATATGTATATAATTTCTCAGCTAAGAAGATATATTAACGTTGATAGAATGCCGTTGCTATCGGTGTTAATTAAAAAAATCATATGATATTTATTTTATTTAGGAACGTGATAAGAACTGACGATTATTCCAATAATTCTATTTACGCATTCTTTTTAGAGAGTTCGTTCTTATAAAATACATAGTATGAAAATTAGTTTTCTTCTATTATAAAAAAAACTTGTAAAGCGAAAAGACTTTATTTTACCATACGCTATTTAAATTTGACGGTACGTATAATTATTGATACGTATTTCGTGTTGAAATTAAATTACTTTATTATTATTTTTATAAAGAATAAAATAAAATTGTCCTTATTTATTTTCTGTCATTTGAAACGAGTCTAATTTGAATCTTATTTCAATAGGAATATCTAATAATAATAATAACAATAACATTGGATAATTTATACAACGCCATTTTTGTAAAAAAAAAATCTGATCAAGGTCACTTTACACATGAATTGTTTAGTCTTAAACAGGTATTTAAAATTGTATATTTTTATTTCAACTTATTGATATGATTTTACGAAATTATGAATTTTCAGTCTCTTAAACTTCTAATCAACCAACACAATTTAATTTATATTATTTTAGGGAAACGAAGCCAATGTAGTTAAAGATAAAGGTACGCTATGCAAGAGAATATTCAAACATTGATATGCCCACATAAATACTTTTTTAATATATTGTTGATGTTTATAGCGTTAATTTTGTTTAAACCGCTGTGTTGTTTTAGAGACATGTCACAATTTCGTAAAAGAAAACGGCTTTGAAATTTTATACATTAATAATAAGGGACTTATATTCGATAATTTAGAATGTCTAAAAATCACTCAACACTAAGTCCAATGTATGTAATGATTAACCAATTAAACCTTACAAACAACCCCCCATTTATTATATTCCCTATTTCAATGCACCCCTGTCACCCATCACTACTTCCCTACTCCTATCAAGACTCTGAACACCTCGTAATGGATGTCGTTTAAATTGTATGGAATTGTTTAGTTGTACGCCAGTCCTGACGAACATACTTTAGTATCGAAAACTGTTGACGTAAACACAACACAGTGGTTTAAACAAAGTTAAAATATAGTTTAAAGAAAGTTAAAAAAACAATAATAGTCCACACGTAAGGTCATAAATGCATTTATGAGTAGACTGGTTGCCTCGGGGGGAATACGTCTGTCTTCAGTTGATAAACGCGTGTTTTCTTCTCTTTCCATCGTTTCATTTAAAAGTTACCAAATTAGGCGACATTTATCTCTTGAGTGCGGAAGAATAAGAAATGGTTCTTTATAAGAGCACCGAACATCTTATGCGAATTAAGTTGATCTTTATGGGGTACGGCCTCGTAAAACTGTCGCGGGCCGTGAGAAGGCACAGCGTGAAGCTGCGGGGGTGCCTTGTGGTGTGTCTGTCTGCTCAACTTTCAAGATCTCGTTTCTCATTTTTTAGATTCATGCTAATTTCATACTAGCGGCCTGGGCGTACGACACAATATTCCGTGAAATGAAAACAAACATGGGATGGGGTTCTAATTCACTTCCTAAACCTTTCGGCACCGATACATTTTATCAGGTTTATTCAATGGATTTAATATAAATTGGATTTTGAAAAGTTTCGCAACATTTTTATATACTCTCACATTTACCTTGTGTTTTATTTTCACCTTTGCCGCTATCTTTTTGAAATCAATAGTATTTTGGAGGCTGCGTGTATCGATTCCGGTATATCTCGCTTATGTTCTGCCAACTGAACCAATTTCCTAATGGACCGTTTTGTTAAATTATTGTAAAAATGCTTTTTTTGGTGTATGAATTTAAAAATTTATGATATTTGTACTTTATTACATACGTCAAATTTTAATATTCATACATGTATGATTTTATTTGAAAATAGTTACCCCTGGTGAACTTTATAACAAGCTAATGTTAATAGCGAGATTTTTTTAAAGTCTATTTTCATGTTTTATTCGTATTCGTCAGTAATTAACAGTAGCGGTAACATATCACGCGGCAATGCTAAACTTTCAATTTAGAATTTATATGTATTTTTTTAATAGAAAATTATATTATGATAATTGCGTCTGAAACGTATAGTGTATAGTTTTAAAATATTAATAATTACATATAGAAGCACGTCACCAGTTATATATTTATTAAAAATGTATTCTACTTCGTACCCTGGGTACATACATCCCTTTAGTACTATCCGATCTCTCCATCATAATTTATCGACCCCGAATTCCGATACAAGAAACCACTCGATTTATAACCAGATTATGAGATATTGGTAGTTGTATTATGACATGTTTAGTTGTGTGTTTGTCAACGTTGTTATTTATGTTCGGATTATATTTATTCATATCTGATGCATCCCGAATATTGTTAGATCGATTATATTATAATAATATGTATATATATGCTCATACATTCAAATAGAATAAAAAGCACACAATTTGTTGCTTATATTTTTTTTTATGTCAAGACTGTGCGACAAGCGTGAAGTCCGTATTAGGAAAATGAATTGGGACGTTTTTTTAAATATTTATACAGCGGGAAAAAAAAAACATGTAGGTTATGTTTGCTCGTATATATGAAAATGTTTAAAAAATGTATATCTTCCCTTCTAAATCATTTCTTTTGTCTAGATAAATAATAATGTTTTTTTTTTGCAGATTTATTGATTTATTTGTATATTCTTAATTAATAACCCGTCTATTTCTATGAGTTTCTGGACGTCTTGGATGCAGTGTCATTATGGCTGTATAGTGTAAAACAAACGTTATCTCTAGGTTAATATTTTATCGAAATCGTATATTGACATCTGTCATCTTGTCTATGGTAAGGGAGAAATCTTACCATAGGAACAGGGGCTAGCAGCAAGCAATCGGCGATACCCGATTGCTTATCTGTTAGTTTATATAATTTCTCCATATTACTTATATCTTTTGGGATTTCATTGAAAATCTTCGTCGCACTCTACATCGTTGATTTCTGAGATTTGGCCTTCTTCCGAATGGCTTCATTCTATCTCTTCGTCTTGTATGATGCTCATACCCATGCTAATTTATCTTATTTTTTCTTATTAATTCTTTTGATATTTGTTTAGTGAGAACATTATATAATCATATACCTTTTCATGCCTGTTCATCGATTATCGAGGTTTCTAACATGACATGGTTTCCAACATTAGAGACAAATTAGCACCAACTTTTGAATTATAGACTCACTGAAAAATACCCCTGTATTGAATTGTGTAAATATTGTTTAAGAGAAAAATGTACCAGTCTGAAGATGGCAGTGACATGCTGAAACCGGGAATGGTCATAAAAGTTCAAAAGTGTTTTAATAAATCATTGAAATGGAATTCTACCATGAATTAACAGTATCAAAATTAGAAAACACACATAATAATTAGAAGTTATTTTCTATAATAAGCTACTTTTATATTGTTTTGAATACATGATGGAGGTTAGTTCGTAATTACCCTTTAGCTATAAATTAAATAACGCATTCATGTTTGAACACTATCACCCAAATTGAACCAGTTTGAAAAGATAAATATTGTTTAGGTCCGTGTGTTCGATAAATACTGGTGTTTGATTGACTCCATAATAAGTCATACCTAATTATTATTTAATTTTCTTGTAATGAGATAAAGCACTTATTAATCTCTTGTTATTCTGGAATAATAGATTATTACAAACGAACGTGTTGTGTCTACCCGTTGAACTTGATAACGAATGTCCAATTTATCAATTTACCAAATACAAAGCTTTTCTTGCGATGTGGTTTGAATGAGTGACACATCTGAATTTCCCCAAAATATTTCGTACTAAAATGATTTCGGAAAAATATGTAATGAAAAGTGAGCAAACAAATACGTCATATTCATCACTATGGTGACTACATTTTTTATTTATTACCCATAAACCTTGCACACTCTCATGTTCGAAAACTAAAATATGACCTTTCATGTCCTGTATCGTAGGCAGTTAAATAAATTTTTGAATTCAGTAGCCATCGAAAATTTAAACTAAAAAATAATGCATGTCTAGTACTCGTACCTACCGACACAATGTACAACGCTAAGCTACCGTTTTTTAACAAATGATATTTTTTAAAGTTTTAAATAATTAAATTCCTTCCTTCCTTTTCAATTAATGAATTGTATATAAAGGATGGGCCAACTTGGCTGACTGTTTTTAAAAATTAATAACTTTGGTGGGGTTTATTTTTAATTATCTATTTTTTTTGCAGATAATAAAGAATTTATGAAAGTTTATAATGGTTACATACCCGGTGCAAGAGCGCGTTAAAATTATTGAATTTTATTATGTTTTGCTACGATCTATTTTTGGTGACCGGCTGATTTAAAAAAAATGCAGAGTTTGCTCGGCCTCCCCTCCCCGTTCCCCGGATTTGACGGCGCCTGATTTCTTTTTGTGGGGCTACAAACAAAATATTCGTGCAGAAATAACAAATTTGGAGGCGTTGCGTAATGTAATGCAAAATACTTAAGAAAGAGCAATTATTTGTCAACAAGAAAATGGAGGTCATTTAAATGGTGTTATTTTCCACACATTGATTAAAAAAAAGTTAACAAAGTACACTCTCATGTAATAATGTATTTTTTTTAAATAATAAATATTAAAATTACAAAAGTTATATGCATTTTACATCAGTCCGTCCAAGTTGGCCCATTCTGTATAACAGACGCGCGAAGTTTGCTGATGATACGCGATGAGAGTATTAATTATACTCATTCGATTTTTTTTATAACCGTATTAACTATATCAACTACAAATATAATATTTTTAATATTATAAGTTTTTGTGTAATTCAGCAAACTAAAATCTGTTTGATCTTTTTGAGAACAAAATTTGGCTTAATAGGATTTTCATTAATATGTACATGTTTGTTAGCTTATTTTTTTTTTACATTTGTATATTGTGTGCAAGGAAGTATTGCAAAATAAGTTGATTACTTTTCCAATGAATTTTAAGAGGTGTAATTGAATAAATATTACCATTCATAATGGAATAACCGCGAAGGATATCGTCGCCATTTCCGAAAACTGTTAACCGCCATTATCAAATATTTGAAGAGAGACCAACGGCGGTTTGAGGTGTTTATCGAAATAAATTATGGACTAAACGTATCTTTTGTACTGGCCATAGTCCAAATAGTTGTTAATCTATCAAAACAATCACAATTTCAATCCAATAATAATGTGTGATGTTATTGAAAAAACACTATTTCTGTTAGTGGCGAGCAGAGCTCTCCATCGGCATATAATTGAAAGAATAAAAAAACAAAACCGAGATGCACTTGTTTATCAAATAATATAAGATGTACCACCGTGTCAATGCGTCGACAAGGGGTTCTACTCACTAAAAATGTAACTCGTGATAGACCCATATAAAAAAATGATTCCGATCGTTGTATTCGGAATACATTTGCTACTTATCGAATCGTATTAGTTGTGCAGAAACAATCATTTAAAGAATTTTGCATTAAAAATAAGGCGATTAAGTAGAAATATATTTGTTTTCATGGTACACTTATTAGACATGCAACAGTGACTGCATAGGATGGACCGATAGCCACTGATTTTGTATTATTTGTATGTCCTATTTTTCGAAATCGTATACATATGTTTCAAAAGCTTTTCATGTGACTCGTTTACTTGAGTTTTTATAAATGACACAAAAAATATGCATCTGCAATCCGTACTTAATTGGAATCAATATTAACATTATAATCATCGTCTCCTGATACAATACGCGTTCTGCTATATTATATTGTGTTATTTGGACGTTATATTACATTTGTTAATTTAAGCACTCGATGAAAATGTCAAACGGTTCTCGACCCTATTGCCAATCTAGCCGGGATACGAACCGGAGTGCCGCTCGTGGAATCCAAAGCTCGCGATGCGCCCCATCGATTACATCTGGGCCCACGACGTTATAATATATTACGATCAATGATAGATTTAACAGTATATCAATGCCGAGACATGCCGATAAAACAGATATCTGCCTGAAGCGACCGATCGGAATATGTAACATTTATCTTGTCATATTTTTTCATAGATTGTAGAGATATCGATGGTCATGTCAAATGGAATTTTTAATTTTATCAATGCCTCTATCGCTCGGTATTGAAAGAATGTTCTTATCGCAATTAAATATTTGAACTGATTATCGCGGTACACGAGTGTATACATATTTTAAGGTGGCTTAATTAAATAATTTTTCGTTATTAATTTATTTAGATTGAACTTCTTCGTTCGAATTTTTAATCAAGTTGCACTAGTTCATGTTGCACTTGAGAATTTATTTTAAACAAACCCTTTTTAAATGTGTAAAATTATAACTTTTTTGATTCGAAAAAAACCGAAACTATTATAAATAACCCCAGTTTTTAATAATTTGTCACTCTCTTTATGCTGTTTTGTAGGAATGTGAATCGTGCATGAATGAGGGTGTATATCGCGCCATCGTCTATGTTCATCCCTTCGGTAAAATAGCGTGGAGGTATAAATAAGTTACATGTATATATGCAGTAATGATTTACATAGTCAGCTATGCGCCCTACTGTGTGGTATAATTCCATGTCGTTTATATGATGGACCTGTAAGCCTACAAGGTGTCCAATAAATTTAGTACCCATTATTAAAAATATTATTGGGCATTGTGATACAGGCACGTGCGGGAAAACATTTTGATTTGGTAGCTGGGGGTTCTACAAATATTTTTGTACTTAAATACTTAATGTCTTAGCAATTTATGTTCATGTACGATTTACCGCATTCGCGAACATGGATGATGGATAATAGCGGAATAATAAGACGGATGCAGAGATTTTTATGGACCTTAAAAATATATTCATTCTAAACATCTTCAGTTCAAAGATGTGAATTTTGAATTTTGAATATTTTTATACTTTAACAATATATTTTGAATGTTAACAAAAGTGTTAAAATTTTTCTCACAATTGAGGTCACCCTGTATAATAATACGTATAAAATATGGGGATATCACCTAATGGTTTTCCAGTAATGGCATATTATTGTGTCACCCGTGATCCGAGAACTCATTAATATTGTGAAGTCAATGTCTCCTTGCTGAATCAACATTGATCTTTCTGTCCATACAGATCAACCTGCATTCTTCATCGTCTCCTGGTACATTTTATACCGCTGTCATGCGCGCTCAGATCGTGATATCAAATATTGGATGGATCGTAGTTTGTCAATTCATTATGTTAACGTCTGAAATATGAAAGTTCGAAATTTTTAACAACCTGCGTTCAACGCACTTTACTAGACAATTATTATATTATCAGCTAATAATTACATCTCTGACTTGTATGCACCGCGTTGTTACGTCACACGGTATTAACAATAATAGTTGTACTCGCAATTAATAAAATTTAAAACATTCGTTTTAAAGTTAATTGTGATGCTGTGCTAAAATGTCGTAGAATACTTATTTTCGTTTATAATTTTGAATGTCGAGATTCTGAAACGTTATACCACGATATCAATGATATAATATATCTCGCAGGTATTGTACAATATTTACTATTCGTCCATGTTTTCAAAATGTAGTTGTGTCTTCATTGACATATTTTTAAATGTTTTAAGTTTTAATACGATAATTTATCACAGTATTAATCAACTGTATTGTTTTGATTTTTTCACACCGGGCGTTACACAGATAACCCCTCTCACCACACACTCACCCCACATCCCCGCTACAAACTCACCCCACATCCCCACCACTCATTCACCCCACACCACCACCCTCCGCACCATAACTTCCCCCTTTGTGCCTTGTTATCCGCCTTAAAAAGATAGCCTAGTAACACAGACCGACCAGTATATGAACTAACACAAATTTTTGTCCCAATATTTTCAGTTTGGTATCACTTAAGCAGTAAAATAGCACCGAGACTTTTTATAAAAATATGACTCGATTGGAACGAAAATTTAAACACTGACAATATAATATGCATTAATGTAAAAAATACGACTTGTTTACATAAATATTTAATTTTCGAAAAGTAAATACTTTTACTGTTGCATAAATGTGTCATAAACTATCGGATTTATGATTCCACCAGGAAAGAAGCGTAAGAAAGTGAAACTACATAATTCTCTCAGCCACCTGTTTCTATCTCCCACCGCCATGCAACATATTCTGAAGCATTGAAAAATAACAAATTCCATATTTAATTATTATTTTATGTGCACCTTTACGGACACACATTTCGAAACGCACCGTCTTCAGACGCAATCCGAGAAGATCTCGCGGTTGTGGAGAAAAAATGAAACCGCGCGTTCCGTTAATGGCGGTCCGGCGAAACCGACAAACACGATGACCTCTCCGTATTTGTGCATGTGAAATATGGAATTAATGGCTGGCTTAACGGCCGAGATATCTGCACTTCCACTCCCTGATGCATTGTTCCGAGGCCCCATCTGCGGTGGACGGTTCGGTTCGCGAGGAATAAACGCTTTCGATTTTTCAATCGGCTTTTGCTCATCATCGTTATTCATTTGTTTCATTTAGCGTGACGAACACGGAAATATTAGACATTCGCGGAGAAGTCTTTTGTTTAACATGCCCACTCCTTGGCTGCGGCTGTGTACGCATTTCTAGCTCACTAACTTTGTCATATTGTAGCCAGTTTCAATGTCTCTATTGGTAGTATTTCCAAAATTGACATTTTAACATTCTCGCTATAAATCTTGTGAATTATATAAAATTACATTTTTATTGTAAAGTTGCAATTTTAGCACATATCCAAATCAAAAAATCCACATTTTGGAAAATAATATAAGCACTACCAGAACTCGGAAACCGAAAATATCTCTTGCCTGGAGAATGAGTTACTATTTACACTACGTTAACCGAGTACTTTCACGCTGAATTTACAACTTAACATGTTTCCTTCTATTTTAGTGAGACATCTACTATTTCCTATTAAAAGCTATCATCTTCTGAATGCCTTCTATAGTGGGCAGTGTGTCGAATATTCAAATCATTTTATACATAGATTGGCCATCCAACATAATCCGCTGACCCAAAAATCACCGCGATCCTCAGTCATCCATCAATTAATAATATATTCACGGCAAAGCGTACGATTTAATTCAAATTATACATTAAACCTAGGCACAAAACATATGTGTTGCAGTACGCGTCTAAAAATGTTAAAATCAAACATTCAAATACAAGTGTAATGATATTCATTAATAATGTATAATTCCTATGAAAAATTAATATCACTTTTGTATTTGAGAACACGTTTTAGGAACGACACCTACTCGTAAAGCAGTTTTCATTTAGAAAGAACAACTGTATTTGTATGTGTGACAGCCTATTTAAAAAACGTGTAATACTTTTAATTTAAATATATATTTTTATAAAAATATTAAATTCCGGAAAACTCTACTCAAAATAGAACTCACAACACATTTGTGATGAGGTCAAAATCACGAACCGTGAGTCAATCGCTGATATTTTTGAGTCACACTCACTATCAGCGATTGAATATCTGAAAATATCGTGATTCGTGATTCATTTTTTAATTTTGTTTATATTAGGTTATAAACCGTTATTCGACATATGAAACGAAAATATTCATGAAAGTATGACGTTATAATTCGTGATAAGCGTCCATCTAGGAGATATTGGCAAAACGTTTTACGCATTTGACCTGAAATGCTGAGAATTTGATCCGAAAAATAATCTCACATTTTTTAAGAGTTTTCATATTCTTTATGATGATATTAAACTATGTACACTATAATTATATATGCTACAATCCATTTTTTATGCAAAAGAAATTTTAATAATATAAGTAAATATGCTTAAAATTGTATTTTTTAATTTATTTCGTGTATTGTAATATCGTGCGACGAACGCGTATTAGTAAAAACTGTGATCACAGTCACAGTTTTCAATCACTGATATTATTGAATATCAATCACAATCACGCCAGTGAGTCGAGAATAGCATTTTTTCTCATCACTACAACACATACAAGGCTTAAATTTTCATGTACTTACATATGTTTTTTAAAAATATTTAGGTTAGGTACATGTGATAGAAATAGGGTGAAGTTTATTTATGCACAGAGAAAAAATGGTTTATTGTAATGCTTTTAGGAATATTTATTTTTAATATATGGCTTTCATAGTGTAATTACGTAGTTTTATATTTATAACAATGGTCTAAACCAACTAAGACAAATGTCGGTAATAAAATAAAAATACAAAAATACAACTAACACATAAACATATATAAATACTTTCCTAATTTACAAAATTCGAACATTCCGTACATATTTTTAAGTAATTTAAAACAACAATCCCGCCCACTGACCGATTAAAACGCAATGCTTCATCAATACAATGTGCATAATACGTATGATATTACTCACACCAATACGATTGTTCTTTCTAAATGGAAATGAGTATACGTGATATAACAAACGTGGATTATAAAATGAATTATTACTATTGTAGTTAATAATTTAATAAGAGTTTTGCATTCTTGCGCTTGAATTGTTGTTTGATTGTAGATTGTCTGAGAGATGATTACGACTATAGATGATTCTGTCTGCATATTTATTAGTCATTTCACGGTTTCTGCTCATTTGCGATCATATTTCGTCGGTCTCTAACAACTCCATGAAGTCGTAATCTTTTACCGATTCCAAGATTTCTTCCATTCCCAATTAGAAGTTGAACATGTACCCGTTGTGATGTATCCACCCGGCCCGCCCTGCTGGTCACCCGATCTCGCGGCGTTGTTGTGTCATGATGTATCTTTCCGCCTGCCGACGCCTAACACCGGCGATAAATAATGCAATAGACATTTTCCGCACAATTGTAATTGCATTGCAACAATAAAGCCCGCGTCCGAGCTCCGAACCGCAGCCCTGCAATTAAACGTTCCACCGATTTGTGCAACTCTGTTGTGTCCAAACCGACCGATCGATGGTCGGCTTGCAGAATCTCGCTCGTTGCATTCAATTGTGTTCTTTATTTACTAACGAATTGGTATGAATTTTGCGTGCTTCTTCCATGTTGCTGTTTCTACATGAGACCCTTTTATCGTTTCAATACCACAAAACCGATTCTTTTGCTTTTTTCTGTAGATGGTTTCACATTTTTTAAGATAACTTTTAATACTCCAAAGCGATTTTTCATTCACATTTAACTACTGTGGTTGAATTGCAAAATATCCAAAAATATAATATTTTGCTATGATATTTTCTTCACAAAATTGTGAGGCTTCTGACGTACCATCCCTACCTATTAGATTACGTACAGTTACTATGCGTGCCACTATTACTTTTTATATATTATGTATTTTTATGAATTTTAGGGAGAATTTATTTTAGACATTGTGTTTTTATATGAATGATTTGCATATCATACGTGATAATAATATTTGACTTGATATTTTACTATTCTAGATAAGACAGAGGTGCGATTAGTTATTTGAGCTTATCGTGTAGTTAATATAAATAATGTTATTTAATAACTTCACCAGCTAATCATTAAATTAATATAAATATATGTTTATAATCTATGCTTGTGCCAACTTTATGACAATAATAGAAATTGTCACCACACCTCTTTTCGTAGGCGACAAATAGGCTTGTAAGTGGAGAGAAAAACATCCTTAGTGATTTGATATCAATAAACTTTTAACGTTCGTGATATCGTAGTTTGATATCTGTTGTGGTACAATATTAATATATATATATATATATATATATATATATATATATATGTACTTCTAATATATACCGATATATATATATAAGTATATTTGTTTTAAATGAAAACACATTTTTGTCGTATCGTAGTTTCATTTTCAGAACATAATTCTGTGGTATTTTTAACACAAACTAAATATATTAATCAAAAATGGAAAGACTCAGAATGTAAACTAAATTTTGTTGAAAACGTGTTCGTTTAATATGATACGAAAATGGTAACGCGTTTTCCATAGATAGGCGAAGGTCCAGATTCGAATCCCGGTAGCAACGAAATATTTTGTTGTATGGATAGATTTTTTTTGTATATTTTTCTAATTGATTCATTTAATTTGTGTTCACTTTTAATATTAACCTTAATCTAGATAATTAATATAATAATTACTTTCCTATAACTATTAGTATTTTATCATCTAGATATTTTGCATTCTTGGTTCTCAATGAAAGCATGTCATATATGGCACGTGATACCTCCTATCGGTAGTGTTAATCATTTTATGTTATGTTATTCATTTTATAATTGCTAATGCATACAAATACAAATAGCCGAGTTAAAGAACTTAGTGAAAACTTTAACGCTTACCGAATAATGGACGCAAACGTGTAAGTTTTCAACACAAATTATTGCAAAAGTAGACCAACTGATGATGTGTTCGATTGTTAAGGCGAAACTTTCCGAGGAACTTATTTACGCCTTTGATGGAACAGTCCGAAAAGTTTGCCAGCGTCTCAATACAAACATTTGAACGAACCGAAACTAATCGTGACACTGTACAATACTCGTCAGTATAAAAAAATTGCGCACACCACCAATATTGCTTTTCAAACGAATTTCCTTGCAACGCACGTATAAAGTTCAACATATCTATGTTGCGCTGTGTAAATTTAACTTCGATGTTCTTTCTCCGTGTCGGGTTTGTTTAGACGAGAGATATTGAATGCGCTGTTGATATAATTCGATATTCGATACATATTTACATAATTTTTTGGCGGTATTTTCCCATACAGCCTTTGGTGCGGAAACGCTAGCCGTCCCGTTCGCGTCATATCCGGCGAGAATGTCATTTAGTCCGTGTGTGTAAATCAATCGCCATATTTGATGTGCAAATATTACAGTTGATTTCATTATATTGATATTATGAATATACAATGTTTCGCTTCGGTGTTTTTTAGGAGGAAAATCGACCGTTTATCATTAGTTTTCTTCGTTACGTCCGTTGCTGAACAAAGTTTTCTCTACAGGCTTCTTAACTTCTTCGTAACTTAACACTATACATTTGTAGTGTATCAGGCCGGTTGTCAAGATCCGTGTTTCTGGTACGATTTACTGACTTCATTATGTAGGTATCTTGATTTTATATTTCATGACATATTTGAGTTTTCCGAAGGGGTCGTGTTTTTTCGTTGTTATGAATTCTAACAGGCCTATTAAATTTTACATTTACAATAAAATATGTAACTCATATAAAACATTAACACTTTACTAATTATAGATATTTATTGCTATCTTTATTACACTCCCTCCACCCCTTTTTTGAGATGTTCGTTTAAATACATTAAAATGTGCATCTTTAAACGATCAGTAAAACAAAGACAAAATTAGCTTTATTCTCCCCAGACGAAGGAATGGCCATTCTGAAAGCAGTCGGAATTAAAAATGTAAAACCTGTGGCTAAATACATAAAGGTACTAATGCTTATATATTTGTTATTAAACATAAATACTGTTCAAAAAATTTGAAATATAAAATATTTGAAATATTTGTTGGAGATTTAACATTGTGGTTTATATTCATTATAATATAGATTATTTAAAACTTTGTCTTTAACCACTTTATGAGTTTAAATTTAATTCACCGACCGATTTCAATTTAAGTTAGGTACCTACTAGATTTATTTAAAAAAAAAAAGAATTTTAAAAACATAACTTTTTTATTTATTTTTTATTTATTATCTTAGTTTTGTTAACCACTAATTAGTGGTTAATAAAATTAAGATAATAAATAAAAAATATGAATTTTAACCACAAAGTTAATATTGTTTAATTTTAAAAGTAACATAACTTTTTGACATGTATGTTTTTAGTTAGTTTATTTGACATCCTGATGAAGGAAATGGTATTTTCCGAAACCGGTTGGTGTATTAAATTAAACTCGTGAAGAGGTTAAAAACAAAGTTAAATATAAAATGATTAGTAAATGATTCTTAGTAAAAGTATGAAATTTCTAGATACATAACGATTATATCGTCTCCCGTCAGCAGCAACACCACATATCTAAGAATTGTACACCTTACAGGAAAGAGACATAACTAAGTGATTTTTGTAGAATTACTTACCTTTCTAGAGTTGTAAAAAGGAGCAGATTCTTTCTTAACTGAAACTGAATTAAACTTAGGTACGATTCGCTTGACTTGTGCGCAGTTGGCAGGGAGGTTACAAATGTGCGGTGATTACATTTCTTCAATTTGCACGCCCGTAGCGGACGTTAAGGTGAAACTAGTGATATTTTACGATTCCCCGCTAAAATTCAAATCAGATGATATGAATATCTTAATTTGACAAAAAATTGAGATATGCGGTGTTGCTGCTTAGGTGATATATAGGTAATATTTCCTTCTATGTAATGTGCGTATTTAAACATCCTAAAACCGTAACAAATGTATGTCTACTCATCACTTAGATTTGTTGCCGTACCATTGTTTGAGATTGCGCTGTCATTAGATATGTTGATGCGCCGGTTGATGGTTTCCGGGAACCGCCACCCCCTTCTCCTCCTCGCGCACCTCTTCACATAACCCCGGAGCGTCATCGTGTCCGCCACTTCCCATCGCGAGCCCGCCGTCTCATGTCTCTGTAATTATCAGATGTAATAATGAAGTGACACAGAAAGTGTCGCTCGCCCGTGAGAAACTCAAATATTGGTGGAACAATTCCGATGGGCGAGGGAACGGCCGATTTCCAACACTTTGGTACACATCGTGTATATCGTGTCTTTATGGGTTGGACACGGACGACACGGGATACATTCTCGTGTCTTCGCGCGTCGATGTCTTTCTATATCGGCTTGTCTATTCGAAGGCGCTTCGAGAGTAACGGGAAATTACAGTAGCTTTTCGCAGCTTTTAATTTGTTTACTTTTATTTATAATGTACCTTTTGGGTTACGCTGTTGTCCTGTTGTGTTCGTTTTTGTCGTAGCTGAAATTTTAGACCAAAATTCAGTGATACGACTTTTTTTTTATTACATCGTTGATTTCTTCGCATTATATCATTCCTTGAGATTTTAAACTCACTAAGTGACATTTTTGTACTTCTAAGATAATAAGGGATACTTAAATATTCAAAACATCCCAGCGTATCTCAGAATGAATTATAAATTAAAATCCCCGGCAAGGATATTGAAAAAGGAAAAAGCTCTAATTCACCTAAAAGTGCATTTAGTGAGTTTTCATTTCTATAAGGACGATATGGAGACAGATTTCAGAATAATTTAAATTAAAAAAAAATTCTGCATGCACTTGTTTTTTGCATAGGTGGATTTGTTTTTTTTTATTATCTTATAAATAAAATCCTAAAGTATGAATGGAAAATTTGTACTTTTCATTGAAGGATATAGAAGTATCAAATTGGTTTACACGACATTTTTGTTCTGAAGTTAGTTTTTTTTTTTTTCAAAATAATAAACAAAAGTGTCAAATATTTTTAGGAATTGCAAAAGTAATATATTGCTGGTAATTATTATTTGATACCTTCTCTTTTAGAAATATCAGTAATATAGTTTATCAAAGATAAAATATCAAATCATTTTTTTCAACGTTTCAAAACATTAGTTATCAAAAAGTGTTTATGGTGTTCATAAATATGCAAAAAATGATGCTTTATATACAGTTGATTAGAAATTTGAAATTAATTCAGTAAATTCTTTTTTCATCTTTTAAAATGATTATAATTATATTAATTATTTATTAACATATTGTACAATATAGGTATATTTGTCAGATTGTTATATTTTTCGTGCCATAGTTTATTTAAATTTACTTTGATTCTCTCAAATCATTAATGCATTATGAAAAATATTTTTATATACAAGTTTTTTTTATATACCATATCTCAATATTTAAATGTCAAAATTTTAATGCTTATAACAATTTATTATTAGGAGAACACATTCTTATTGTGAAGTTGTAATTATTCAGAACATAGGTCTGTGATATTTTAAATACTAATTAAATTGAGACCTGATGGATGAGATATGAAGATAGACGATGACCGGATTATTGCGCACATGAAAATTACGCACACGAAAATTACACACACGAAAACTGCGTACATAGATGATAGCCCACATGAAAATTACCTCTTGTATATTTATATGTATACATTTATAAGCAGTTAGTATTATATAATAAACAAGTAAATATCATTATTTTATTTTTAGGAGAACACATTGTTATTGTGATGTTGTAATTATTCAGAATGTTTTCTCCTAATAATAAAGTTGTATCAATGTGTCCAAAATTTATTAAAAAGAATTGTTAATTCTGGCGTCTGTTATCAGATTACTAAAAGGTATTTGAAATTCTGTAAAAAATAAGGCAGATGGCTCTTTCAAATAATAGAACGATTGAATGAATTAATATCAAAAAGGCAACATATAGGTTCGAAAATGTGTCGATAAAAATATTGTCGCTGTAGTATAGTTGGATAATGCACCTTCCCCGTTAGGAAAAAGATCCAGGTTCGAATCCCGATAGCGCAACAACAATATTATTCGATAAAATTGATTTTATTTGTATATCTTTCTAAGTAATATATATTTAATTAATATTTATAACAATTTGTTTATTGCATTTTAATCATTTTCTTTACTTAAAGAATATTACCTAGAATAATATTGATATATACAATATATTTAAATTTAAATAATTCACATGTGCACGCACACAGTATGCGTGCATTTGTCGGAATTGACCAATTTGGATGCATAATTCATCCATCTTTAGCCGGCCGGAGTGAGACGAGGTGTCCCGAAGTGTTCCGAAGCCAGCCGAGTTGTGGCGAACGAACAAAGACTCACCTCGCTCGTAACTCTCAACTTTAATTACTATTTTATTGTTTACCACCTCTGGCTCGACCCTGGACCTCAAATACGATAAATAAATTAATACATGTATGGAGTATATCAATGTTGTACGCTTACCCCCGTCACTTCAGATATCGTCAACACATGGTTTTTAAAAAAAATTAATGATATATATAATGGTAATAAATTTTATTTTTTGTTTTTTTTTTCTATCATGGGGTCGGAAGAATTATCTATAATCATCTGACGACCATAAAAAAAAAATAGTTGACTCCTCACTTAACTATCGTTAATAATATACAGGTGTAACAGACCTTGTCCACAATATTTTATGGGTAGACACCTGACTAAATTACGGGTCGAAAATGTTCATGAAATATGTGAAAATTCACCACCGTCACGGAAAATATTATTGTTTGAAATTTTTACAAAATCATGTTAAGCTTTAAGTCTACGTACTTAGGAATACATTTTCGCGAAATTTATTCATTATTATTCTATATCTTTGTTTCAAGTACTAAGTCATCTGACAAAAAATAGTTTAGCCGCTTGAAATTCGATGGGCTTTAATTTTTTGTATTAAATAATCTCATACATAGAACAATAATCTCATGATAGGCGCATATTCTTTTAAATTTTTTTAACTTTAATTTGATATTTCCGAGAAAAACACGCAAACGATATGAGGCAACTCTATGCAACCTGTCACTGTTGGCCTGATGACTATGGCAGGTCGCGAGGTGTCAGATAACTGGCAACGCGCGGTAGACGCCCATGCCCCTGACTCCCGCTCGGCGTCAGTGCGACACCGCGTGGCTCCGGCCCGTGTGTCGCCCGGCCTCGACACGACATCTCTGTCTGCGCGGCTTGTGTTATTCAGATCGTAGGATGCGCAACATGGTCGTTGTAACTCGTTATTCTAAAAATATTTCCCGATTGTAAATAATCATTATTAGAGTTTTTTTTTTTTTAACTTTTTGTTTAAACAGATCTTTAACTGATTTTTTACACGACCTTGTAGACACATATTGTACATATCGAGTCCTTGGAACAACATGGTATCATCTGACATTTACATCATACTGAGATATTGAACTTCAAATATTTGAATACGATTTTTTTTTTAAATTAACAAATCTTGTTAAAGGATTTTGGTGATTAATGTTTGTGTAATAAATTGTGATAGATTGTTTTATCTGAGTTGTCGAGGCACTCAAATGGAGTAACCGACGTTTGTTGGTTATGCGATTCGTATCAGAACGTTTTGTGCATTGTGAGACTAAAGTACTAACTCTCTTCAATGTTTCATATTTACGCTGTGTCTAGAGTAAGGTATTTTAATAAAATAGAACTTACAAAATTGGCTTTTATTGCGGGACGATTTACATTGGCAGGTACTACGAGTATAAAGGGAATTACGTGAATAACATTGAAGATTAAGATGCTGGCGAAAGAACGGTCTGCGGAGAAGTGGTTGACTAGGTCCTAGGACTCGTCCGTCACGATGTATTGAAATTAGCTGCTGGTCGGTGCGTTTCGGCACTATATGGCTGTCAGGTGATTCCTTACGTGGCCATGTCTGTGGGGCGCGAGCGGGACCACCACACTTGTATAAAGCGATTTGATTCATTTAACGTCGACCGGTTTCCATTAAATTGGAGATATAGTAGTAACGAAACCTGATACCTGATTCTATATATCTAAAGAATCAGGTAAATTTCTCCTAAATTTTACTTTTATTCAAATCAACAGTTGTTGTACTAAAAATATTATATGTGTTTCTCATTTCTTCGTGTTTAGCTTTCCTTCTTCATGCAATTGTTAAGATGTAGTGGCCTCAGCAGGAGGATACTCTTCAATGCATTTCCACAAGTCCCGGTCCCGGTCCCGGGTCACCCTCACAGTTGACTGCAGCTCCAGGGTCTATCATTTCTCCAGCCAGCAGCCAGATGCAACATGCGATTACAAACACAGATTATTATATATTAATATTATATATTTTGATGGTTGACATGTTCTTATGTTGGCTATATAATTCCATTCAAAGCGCCGTTCACTTTGTTCCCTGCATTCATCTTTTCTAGCCATTCCGTTTCTGTCACACATACTTCCCAAATACTCAAACTAATCTATTTGTCCTAAACATTCATTACCTACGAGTATTTTGCACGTTTTCGAATATGTCATCTTACTTGTATTTATATATGTTGGAAGGTTTTAGATTATCCATCGTATCCATTGTGTCTGGATATGTAAGTGTTATTATACGCAAAAAAATATATCGTAGTAGTGAAAATGTCGAATGTGTTTTTTATATCTCTGGGTTAAGATTACATTAATTTCATTTATATATTTAATAACATTTTCTCTTTTATATATTCAATAACAGTACATAAATAAATATACAATTTGAAATGAAGTGTACATTGTCTTTATTACGAGTAGTAAAATACATATAGTAGCGAAATCGTATGAATTTTTCCGACTGGCAAGTATATTGACCATCTGTCATCTCGTTATTATTAGTTACTTGGTAATACCAAGACTACAGTGGGCGGATAATATCAAGACAGACCTGCAAAAGAGGTAGGCTGGTGTCCGGCGCATTGGACCATGGTGGCGATTCGTTGTCCCACGAGACTATTAACCTTTCCCTTACGGTGCTAAAATAAAAACGCGCGTTACGGTGCTGTAAACTCAGTGTACATGTAGACTTTTGCGATTTTTTAAGTCTGATAAATATGAATATTTTACATTTATTACTTATATACCGGGATTCGAACCTGGAACTCTATTTCCAATCCGGGGAAGTGTAACATATAGGTTCGAAAATTTGTCAAGAAAAATACTGGCGTTATAGCACAATGGTAGTGCACTTCCCCGGATTGGAAATAGAGTTCCAGGTTCGAATCCCGGTGACGCAAAAACAATATTTTTCGACAAAATTGATTTTATATGTATATATTTATAATTAATACATTAATTTAGTATTTAAAATATCACAGACCGTCTGTTCTGAATAATTACAACTTCACAATAAGAATGTGTTTTCCTTAACTTATATTTATCATTAAAATAATGGTTGTGTATATATATGTGAATATATTCAATTATTGTGTAAAAGTGCTAAAAATTAGACAAAACATTGATCATCACGAACGACAGCATAAAGACGCATAAGACACGTCTAACCCGGCCATCGAACGCTCCGCCACTCAAGTGACGATCGGCATCCGGCATCTCGCGCCCCGCGCACTGCGCGCCTTCCGAACCTCTCCGCACGTTCACATATCGACAAGTTCATGTCTGGTTTTTCGAGAAAACATTTTTTATTGTTACGTATGGTAAATACTTCTATATATTGTAATTATTTTATCCAATACATAAATATATTTCGGAGGAATACCTAAAATATGAACTCTGCATTTAGTATATTTACAGAGATATTCACATAACTAGAGGCAATGTCAATTCAGTTTATATTATTGGAGAGGAAAGGTTAGAGTAGAATAGGTAGAATCGCCTGCATGTGATATATTATGATAATAATCCATTTATAATTTTATTTAAGAATAATTATCACACTTAAAGTTTGAAATTGAAGACCGTAAAAAAAAAAAAAACAGCATTATGGTCGGTATTTCTGCCGAACTGCGTTCTCAACGGGCACGGCCGCAATGTGCAAACAAGACTGAAAATCTCACATTTCATCTGCATAATTATATTTTATGTCCGTTCCCTTTTTATTGACTCAATATTTATGCAACGCACTGCATACAAGCGTGATATCGCAATTATCGTCTTGTCCTCTCGATCCGCGCCGGGTCGAGGTACTCGGCAACCCGCAGCCCGCAACCCGCAACCCGCAATGCGTCTCTCTCCAGCACTCGCTTATGTTTTTTTTAAATATAATTTGGTGTTGATTGAAATACTTATGAGTGATGATGAATCATCCAGGGAAAAAATAAACTCATCTCGTTTGGGAAATATATTTTAAAAATTATTTCGCAAGCGTGTTGATATTAATTACAGGTCATTCTAGAATCGGTGATTGTTTTATTTATTTAAATTTGGTCACAGAAATTTACCACTAATTTCCCGTTATATTTGTCCTGTAAATAAACAAAATATATAAAAGTGTTGCCAAACAGTGTAAAAGATAATTAGCGATATATATATATATATATATATAAATATATATATATATATCGCTAATTCCCCTTTAATACTTAGTATATGAAATTCAAACATATTCTTGTTAAAAAATAATAATATAAATATTCCTGAAATTTCAATCTATCATCCAATTTTTCTTTTTGGGAATGAATTATCCAAACACCTTTTCAAACTTATTGTACTTGAAATAAATATATCTATTTAATTTTTTTAACACATCTTTCTTCCTCAGAAACCATAGGCGAGAGAATTGAACATATATTCCTGGTCTTTTTCTCTTTTACGGACCTTAGTACATTATTACATACATTAAAATAATATCGCGATTATAAATGAAATAATTTGTATTGTATTTCAAATGATTTTTTTATTTTTCTTTATTTCGAAAGCTTTTAGATATTCAAATACAAATATGAATCTCCGATCCTTCGATAACAAACCCTGCGGACTTTCCCCCATGAAACCCACAAAGCTCTTCCGATGAAAGCCTTCTCGCCTTCCAGAATAGGTGGACCGTCTCCGCGCAGGCTGCCCGCTGCGCTGGTTGGTTATTTGATCTTCTTATATTCCCGCGAGCGTTGACCAAGAATGTATAAAGCAAATATTAATACTAGACAACACGTAAAAGTGTTGTGTTTACACAAAAGAGAGAAATAATATTACCCCATCGGGTCGGTGTTTAATTTTTATATATCCCCGCGATGGTTGCTGGCCGCCATCTTGTCCCCCCAGAGCGGGAGGCCGTGTAAACAATGTATCAAAAATAAAAGTTTCGATTGTAATATCGAATATAATGAAACATTTATAAAACTATTCTTATATCAATTGGATTATACGGTAGCGAAACGTTGGCCTTAACCCCGGCAGAAGAAAATATGGAAAAGGACGGAAAGAATTTGGGAGAAGGACAAGAATAGGTGTACACGGGCTGCAAGACCAACCAGAACCAGAAAAAAACACGAGAGTTGCTCCCTTACGTATCTGGATTTTCTTCTTCCACTGTAATCACAGGTCTTCTGCCTCCAGAAAACCACACTTCGTTGATAGCGCGAAGTGGGATGACTCGCACTATGCACAATGGCAAAATGAAAGCACTAATCGGTATGCACTTTTGCGAGAAACCGATTACACACAAATAGTATACTATCAGCTCCACACAGCAGGGCAATACTTCACAAGTCAACAAATCGTACCCATACGGCAGGAAGAACTTGGCGGCAGTCAACGCACCTAATGGTAAACGAATACTACACTCCGATTGTTTTTGGATCTACGAAGGAAAATGAAGAGTGAAGAATGGAACCGTTAATTGCGAATCAGATATTGTGTCTACATTAAAAATCGCTCGGTTGTGCTGGACCTGACGTATCCAAAGAAAATCTCCCAGATAACCACCAGGGGTGTATAGTGCATAAAAGCACAAAAGCTGAGCATTACTAAAAAATCTGGGAAACAAATATAAATTAAATAATTGGATTAGCATAAATGGAAACATTATTTTACAATTAGTGCAATCTGTGTGTCAGTAGACACTTTAATTGCTTAGTTCTAAAAACTACCACGAAAACTCACCGCTGTACCATGGTGCTCTTGTGCATTCGCCTCATTGAACTATTCACATTACTCTGTTCTATTTTTAAGCTAGTGAATTACTCCAGTCATATAATTAGCTATTTACTGAATTGAAAATTCCTTTCGGTTGATCCGTTTTGTATGAAGTCGTTACCTACGCTGTTTTTTTAACAGAATAGCATTAGAAAGGCTTACAATTGCGTGCGAATCATTGTAGTGTCCACTTCAATTGGATTTGGTGCATGAATTTCTTTTTGATTTGGAAAAAAGCAATCGGCAGAACTATTTCCTACGTTAACCTTTGATAAAAATAATTATTTCGTGTAGTTTTTATGTGTAGAATTTTTAAACAATAAAAGAATCATGTTCAGTCATAAAAAGTGTTCCTAAAAACGTCCATACATTTTTAATATTGATTTTTATATGGTTAAGAAAGTTAAAAACACTACAATATTACTCTAAAATTACAAATAAATACATGGTAGGGTCGTATAAACGACGGATTCATTTTGTCTAAAGACGTTGGTTAAAACGAAAGTTCTTAATCCTATGTACAGCATATATTGTAGTACATATGATTGTATAATATCATTGGTAACAGCATAGCTTAAATTCTATACCTACTGCACGCCACATATGGCACTGCGTTAGCAACCCCAAGGGGCGCGACTGTGGGGACAGGCCTCAAAAGACGATGGCGTGACAATATTGAAAAAGATGCAAGAAAACTCGGCTTTCGCGACTGGTGGACTGCCACTTGTGAAGATAGACGGCAGTGGCGAAAACTCCTACCTGACAAGGGAAAAATCCTTAGTGGAGTAGCCAATTGATGATAATGAAATTATAAAAAATGATTAAAACACTTTTACGCATTCTGTGTCTCACTTTTCAGAGATCATAAATAAAATTCGGCACTTTACATAGTGAGAATAGTAATATTATAAATCAAATAATATATAAATAAATAAAGAAAGAAAGATGCACAATTGTAAAGCTGTGTACCGGCATTTTTTCTGTGTGCCTTTCTAAGTGATTCATCTAAAATTTGTTTTAAATATCACAGAACTGCGTTCTGTAATGTAACATCACAAATAAAAAATTATATTTCATTAAATATACAAATATGCAGCGAAATCACCACGCTTCGCTATCCTACGTGATGTACGACTATGTGACGCGTGACGAGGAGAATATAAGTATGTAGTACAAGATTGGTTGATATTATCATACTTTGCCTTCTAGGGCACATTTTACATAATGCGCTGTTGTAAGGATAGCGTAGCTTCTTCTTCTTTTTTTTTTCAATAGCTCTGCAGAGACTTCCTTTTTTTTTGGCATGTATCCAGTAGAGTCGGAGCTGTCCGTGGATGTGTAGCTACACATATTAAATGTTATCAATATTATTCCTTAAAATTTAAACGCATAAGCTCTTGGTACAGCCAAACCGAACGAGCGCGTCTTGACCTTGAAATAAAACATTCAACGTAATTAAAATGAAGTGTGATTCCTTGAAGGACATGAAATCGCGGTGCTTGGATAGCCAATTTATTTATTTTACCTATATGTACAGGCGCTTTTATAAATTCGATTGTATATTTTAATTGATGTATAAAATAATACATTCATAAATATATACATACATTTGGAATGTATTGTAATGTAAACGTGGATTAGTGTGTGTAAATTTAACATCATGATAGATTACATATATGTCCTAATTATTTAAAGGAAAAACCCTTTTTTATTGTTGTTGTGAAGTTGCATTTTCAGAACATAATTCTTTGGTATTTAAAATTAAATGGATCAACTAGTAAGATATACAGAAAAAATCTATGTATTGAAAACATATTTAATTGTCACCGGGATTCGAACCTGGACCTCTTTAATAAAATGAATTAATTAATTCAATTCTGGCGTCTTCCATCGAGTTTTACTCAAATGTATTTGAGATTCGCCATAATGTAAAGTTGATTGCTTTTGAAATTGGAATAGTAGATGTATCACGTTGTAAATCTTTCAGAATATATGTTCAAAATTGGTCGAAAATGTATTCGAGTGCTATAACGAAATTGGAGAACAAGCATCCTCGGAAGGAACAGGTCCAGGTTCGATTCCGGTAGCAACTAAATATATTTTGTTGATTAATTTATATTGTATTATTATTTTGACACGTTTTCACAATTCCACCCATTCCATGTTTGTCTAACTAAGAAACACATTAAGTGCCATGGCGTTATACAGTGGATCTGATAACCCTCAAAGTATCCTGGAAGCAATGTATTTGTGTATTTAGTTAGTGTATAGAATTTGTTATTATTTTATTTTGTTAAATTTCTTGCGTTGTGCAACGTATTCTGTTCCGTATTAAAAAATTCGTAGGTTTAATAGGTTTTTAATTGTTTTCATTTTAATAACACGTTTAATCGGTTCAAATAATATCAAATAATATTAATTATCTTGTATGTAATTAGTGGCGTGCCTACGTGGGAAGGTTTAATGATCTTTCTGAAGAATGTAAATAATTATTGTACCTTTTACATTTTAATGATTGCATCACTATTTAACGTGGAATGATGAGTAATGGGACTGAGTTTAATTGATACAATATATCTGTGAATGTGAGTGAATACAATGTATCTTAATGTAAAACTATTATTGTACAATTATACATTAGATTTCAAACGATAATGTGTAGACACGATGTGCAATGTTCCTTTATGCTTAGATCGAGGTGTGCGCATACAATTTTTTGTACAATTCGAAGGACCAATGCTGTCTGTTCACTGAAGTTCCGTGAGTCAATCACTAATGTATTTGAGTCACAATCATTATTAGTGATTAAATATCTGAGAATATCGTGATTCATTTTTTTATTTTATTTATATTTGGTTGTGAAACGAAAATATTTATTAAGGAAAACACATTCTTATTGTGAAGTAAGAAAGTCACAATACGAATGTGTTTTCCTTAATAATATATGTTGTATCAATGTGTCCAAAATTTAATAAAAATGAATTGATAAATCTGGCGTCTGCAGTCGGTTTACTCAAAGGTATTTGAGATTCTGTAAAAATAATGTTGATGGCTTTCAAATAATGGAACGACAGGTGTAATAATTTGAAAAATGTAACATATAGGTTCGAAAATTTGTCATGAAAAATACTGGCGTTATAATACAATTGGTAGTGTACTTCCCCGGATTGGAAATGGAGATCCAGGTTTGAATCCCGTTGACGCAAAAACAATATTTTTCGACAAAATTGATTTTATATGTATATATTTATAATCAATACATTAATTTAGTATTTGAAAATATTTATGATGAAATGACGTTATACATATATAATGACGATATAAATGATATATAAATGACGATATAAATGATAAGCGTCATCTAGTAGATTCAGCCAAAACGTTTTATGCATTTGACCCGAAATGCTGAGAATTTGACCCGAAAAATAAACTCACATGTTTTATGGGTTTTCATTCTCTTTGTGATGATATTAAGTTATATATGCTAGAATTAGTTTTTTACGCGCGTAAAGTTTGAATAATATAAGTAAATACGCTCAAATTTTTTAAATTGATTTTTTCGTGTATTATGATATCATGCGGTGCATGCGTACGGAACTGTTATCAGTCACAGTTTTCAATCACTGTTATTATTGAATATCAATTACAATTTCACCATTTCTCATTAAATATTAAAAAAATAATAAATACATCACCATGTCAATGTAAAGCTACTGGTAGGGCCTGTGTGACATTTCTAATGAAGATATATGAAGACGCATAAATACAACTAATAACTATCAAGAAAAACTACATACTTTGGACACATTCTCTGAAATGAAAAATATTATATTTTACAACTCATAAGCGTAGGTAGAAAGATATTATCAAGGTTGTATAACCTCAGACAGTAGTTCAATGTTCAAAATGTTGGCGCTCTTATACATAATACAAGACACGTGACTAAAAAGATTGCTAAAACAATCTCACTACTGGGAAGGATCAGAGGAGCTATTAGTATCGAATCTTGTAAAATAGTATACAACTCTGTTATTACTCCTCACATTAACTACTGCACCAGTATTTTGTCTTTGGCTAATTAAGAAGAAATGCAATAATTGTCAGTATTGCAAAATAAAACTTTGAGTATAATACTGTGCAATGCTGAAAGAGCTTAATATGATGATCTTTAAGCAGAAAAAAATATTTAATATAATAGTATTTATTTATTAAAATTTCCAATAAGAAAATATCGGCGAAATTTATACGAAAATTTGTTGCAAATCAACATGAGCACGAGCATCGTACAAGAGGAAGGGATAGACTGAGACTGACATTCAAGAAAAAGGCCAAATCTCAGAAATCGATGATGTTTAGTGCGATGAAGATTTTTTAATGAAATGTAAGAAATGTATGAAATGAAGAATGGAGGAGAAATTGAATCGATTTAAAGTGAAACTGACTAGTTATGTAAAAGACAAGTTTTAATAAAAGAAAAGACTTTAATCTTGTTTATATTAGAGCATATATAGGAGTGCTTATGTATGAACCATGTTAAGAATTAAATAAATAATAAATCAATACACTTCAACATGGTCACCAACCTTTGACAGAAGGCGGTACATGAAGGTGGTATTGTAAAAAATTGTATGCGTGTTATATATTTTTGTGTACGCCATGATGCCAAATGGTGTGCGAACGCAGACCTTAGAGGGAACAGCAAACATTTTATTGTAAAAATCTTGATTTAATACTTTTGAAATTAGCAAAATTAATTTTGTGGTTCAAATTCATATTTTTTTTTGTTAATTTTGTTTTATTAACCACTTATTGAGTTTAAATACATTTACCGGTTTCGAGAAATACCACAGTTAGTATTGACATCCTGAAGAAGAAAATTGTATTTTTCGAAACCGGTAGATGTATTTAAACCCAATAAGTGGTTAATAAAACAAAGTTAATAAATAAAAATATAATTTTGATTTAGTAGAATTGTAAAAACTCATGGTGTTAGTCGGTAAAATATAATAGATTTATAATTTATTTGATTTATAGATTTATAATAATTTTAGAAATATACAATTTTTCATTTCGTTTCGTAACAGTATTTATTTACGATGTCAATTTTATTGTCTCATAGATATTCATTTTGAAAAAATTGTTATTTTTCGTGATTTTGTAATTTGTTTTTATTCCATTTTTAAGAGAAACAAGCAGTACAATAATAATAAATAATAGTGCATAATAAACTAAAGAATAGTACATTTTAACAAACCGATAAACATTTTTTTTTTATTAATAATTATACAAAATACTTTATTTAAATCACTATTTATTAATTTTTCTACGTGTTTCGATACCTATGGTATCATCTTCAGGAAAAAATGTATACTTAAATTAAAAATACAAGTATAGATAAAAACAATACTATATAATGGTGAATTTTATTTTAAAGTATTTTGTTTAATTATTAATATAAAATGAGGCCACAAAGTAATTTTGCAGGTATTGAAGAAAATATTTTTACACTAAAATAAACATAGTAAACTAAAAAAATAGTATATGTTAAAAAACTGATAAACAAAAGAGTATTTTTATACTGAACATATTAAGTGGAAAGGGAAAGGAGGGGAGGGAAATGCGATGCAATATATATATTTTTAAATATAAATATATATAATATTTTAAGTATGTCCAAATCTTTGTAGGAACTAATTACTGGGTTTTTTCCCCTGGGAGATTGTCATCAAGATTAAGATGTCTCACAGAGACGACGCTCTTATTTTATATGAAGTTAAAAATTTAAAAATACTGCATTTTTAGACGTTTTCTAGTATATTTTAATAATTGGAATGAATTTCCTATACACATGAAGGATATTGCCTCCACTTCAAATTAAATCTCAGCTTCAGCGACATCTATACTATATACTTCTCATATAAAAATTATAGCTTCGTCTCCGTGAGACATCTTAATCTTGATAAATATATATATTCATGCACGTATGTATATACAGTGTATGTCAAAAGTTATTAAAAAAATTACGTAGTTTAATTTTAAAGGGAAGCAATTTATAGTTGAAAATGTCCAAGTTATTAGAAGAATTTACAGTATTATATTTTGACGTACATCGGGTCACAAAACAATTTTTAAGTAATTAGTTCTGCCAAAATTTGGGTGAAATAACTGTCCACCAGTTATTTACATCTGTGTAATATTTTTTAGTATTGATATCATTTTCTCGACCGGCTTCAGTCGGACGAGCAGTTTTCTTAGGCGTGCCGCAAAGTAACCCCTGCTCGCCCAGTGATACCATCTCGTGGATTTATGATTGCCATAATAGTTCCCCGATATGACGTGTCGTGCCGAGACGGACATGTACATGCATTCGTATTGACCGGTGTTTCTTAACCCGCGGGTCGCGATTAACAAAAGTTTATCAAATAACGTCATAAATTAAAATGCAATTTTTATTTGATAGTGTTAGCAGAGAAAAATAATCTTGAATCTAAAAATTAACTATTTAATTATCGTTTAATATTTAAAGCATTTGTGGTGCGATAAATTAGTAGTTATGATATTGAAAATAAGCACTTGAGGTGAAATTTTTATATTTTCCAAAGTTATTAATTTATTTTATATTCTTTGTATGTATGTTTTGTTGATATTTTGTATCCTCCATGATCCCTTTACCTTTACATCATTTTTAGATCTATTTCGTTTCGATTGATTCGATTGCCGTGTTTCATAGATCAGTACAGAAATATCAGGATAGTGGATTGGTTTAGTCGGCAAATACGAAACTAAATATACTGTAAATACAGGTTGAATATTATGTTCCAGGCCGATTTTCTTTGGCCACCATTTTGATTTGGCAAATATTTGTCATTTCGCATTTGGCAGTCGTAAAGAGTAGTTGATTACAATTTATTATCGAATATTTAATATCTCAGCAATGTGTTTGTCATTAAAACATTTTATCTAAATAATAATGGCGATGTAACATTAATGGTGATCGCTATCATCACATGTGGAAAAACTTCTTGTTGGCTGAATTTGGTCGATTGGGCCTGCCACACGTGTAGTTTCAGCAGAACGATACCACCTCACACACAGGCCGAGCTACACTTGAAATTTTGCGAGAATTTTTCTCGGCCGCATAATGTTAAAAAGTTGTGATATCGACTGGCCTCCTCGATCACTTGATTTGACGGCTCCCGATTATTTTCTGTGAGGGTACTTGAAAGGAAAAGTTTACACCAATAAGCCAACAACAATTTCGATGCTAGAGGACAATATTCGAAATGAAATTGCTAAATTAATACGCCAAGTGTGAGAATATTGTGAAAAATATAGTTAAAAGAGCACGCATTTGTGCCGCTCCCAGAGTCAGCCATTCGGCCGATGTCATATTTCATACATATATACTTACGTCACGCTGTTTCTCCGCGGGGGATGGCAGAGAGGATAAAACGTCACACTCTTCTGTCCTGACACACAATTCTCGTCTCATTCATACTCATACATCTTCTCATACAAGCTCGACGATTATTGAGGCTTCTAACAGGACAATCCGCCAGTATCTGGTTTACCTGACTGTGCCAAGTCTTCCCCCGACGTCCTCTACTTCTGGTGCCATTAACACTTGCGATATATATCTTTCTTACCATTTTCTCTTCATTCAACCGTTCCATATGACCAAACCACCTAAGTGGTTCTTTCTTAATCTTACTCACTATACTAAGACCAGCTTTACATTCTTTCCTTATTTCTTCATTCTTTAGTCTGTCATAAATGGATCTGCCACATATAAGCCTAAGTGATCTCATTTTTACCTTCGTTCCTCTTCTGCCAGGTCCTGGCCTCACTTTCATACATCAGGATTCCATTGTGAATCGCTAGTCTTGCCTCAGTTGACATACTTGTAATAAACCAAATAATCTATATATAAAAACCAAATTAAAAATTTGTATTTCATTTCCTAGTTTTTCGAAAACAACATCGGCCTGGAACATAATATTCATCCTGTACACGTTGATAAATAAGTACATTAAAAATAGTCTCCGGTTCAATAATCATAAAATTCTATTAAACTATTCCCAACTTTTCTGTTGACTGGGTCACTATACAGAAATGGTTGAGCGACGCTGGTGCAGAATTTATGTATGCGATGTAATTACAAAATACCCAGACGCTGGAAATGGGGATAAAAGAAATGAATTATAATATCACTAACACACTTGCGCGGGAACAGGGCGCGATCACGAGTTGGCAGCTCTCATTGTGGAATCAGGAATTGGCGGAAGAGTCGAACTGGTGAAGATGATGAAGAAATATGTACTAAGCACTACTACTATCTAAGTAGTAGTAAAGTAATATCTATGAAAATTTAAAAATATATATTTTTTTATTATTTTAGTAAGGTACTTACATATTTTAAATAAAATGTAAATGACATGAATGAACTGTATCATACAATCAGTTTTTTGACACACATATTTGAACTTAAGGACATCTATTAGACGTTATTAAGTCAACGTTTTATTTAAAACAACAGGATGAATATTATGTTCCATGTTGTTTCATTCATCAACATTTAAAGCGTAACTCGGGCTGTGTGTGGAGTGGCACCGTCCTGTTGAAACCACATGCGTTGCTAGGCCCAATCCACCCAATTCGGCCACCAATAAGTATTTACAGCATTGCCGCTTGCGTCCTGAAAGAAATAGGGCCCATTGATTTTGTTAGCCCACATGGCGCACCATACAGTAACTCAGCGCGGGTGTGTGAAGGTCGTTGGTATATCAATTGAAGATTTTCAGTACCCCAATAACGGCTGTTTTATTTATTAACAAAATCCGCCAAGTCGAAGTGAGCATCGTCAAGGTTTGTGTTTGTTTTTATGTTTTAATGACTTCAACACGTTGTTAAGGCGTTAGATGCTCCATAGTAAATTGTAATTAACTACTCTATGATCAAATGCAAACTGACAAATGTCTGCCAAACCAAAATGGCGGCCAAACAAAATCGGCCTAGAACATAATATTCACCTTGCTAACATTAGACGATACGTAGTTATGTCCATGATAAATAGCGCGAATCAAAATCTCTTGCGCGTATCGAAAGTGTTAATATTTATTTGTCACACAAATCCATACAATCACAATTTTCGTTATGGTAATACAGATTTTAGTGTACAAATATCGTTGCAATCTGACTGAGAATGAAAGTAATTCAAATTGAAATTGCAAATTACTCTGATCATTAGCATTTTAAAAATATATATATTCATTCATTCTACATGTTTGTAAAATATTAACGATAGTTGTACGTTATTAAAGTAGTCATATTTTTAGCGTGTCTAATTTTAAAATAGTATTTTACTAATGACAATCATTCTTGATATTTTTTTCTCCAATGGAATGCTGTGACTGCACAAGATAAATGAGGTCCGCCCCTGGTGAGCTGATCGCGTGACATACCCCCAATTTATAAGAATACAACATTAAACTCACATGCCAGAGATGCGCCGAGCGACGGCTTCTAAGGGCTACCGAATTATCCAAGGCCAAACAGTTTACGGCCTCCTCTTCTCTTATTCTATACCCTTTGGCAACTACCCTTCTCTCTCCCTTTCACTTTCCATCTCACGTGATCTGTGATCTCTCGCATCCTTTTTAGCTTGTTTTCTTACTCAGATCTACTTATCGATGCGCTCATGAGCATGTCAAAACCAGATTTGCATGCGGCGTGTTCTCCGTTGGTTCTGGTTTCCCCGCTGGGCATCTCCGATGCGTCTCCTAGGAGACGTTAAAACACGCATCTTCATTTTGATTCCAATTTTAAATATAATATTTTTAAATAACGACATAAATAGTTTGTGTAATATAATGTGACTTCAGTCGGTAAAACCATTTTCCTGACACGCCGCTGACCTTGCAAATTATGAGCGAGGTTTCCTACCGTCTCGCGATATTTTACATTAAATTGCTGTTTTAACTTTTACTTAGGTACTCAATCTATTTTGTGTCTCGTCTACTGTTTCTCTTTTGCGAGTGTTTTTGATGAATGGATCCCTGAGTGTCTGCCTTGAACTACTGCACCTTAATTTACCATCTATGTGTAAAACTATGTTCTATGGATTTATTTAATATGATTTTTATGAATAGAGACAGCATTGAAGGGACGCTGAAGGGTCTAAATTTAAATAATCTTTGCGATAATTGATAATAACCACATTGTTTTTCTTCTCTTTTTTTTTTGTTTTTGAATTAAAGTCGCGTATTTTTATTAGCTTTGATGAGCGGGACCGACAGGGAAGTACTCGCTTCTAAACCAGTCCCGGGAAAGGGTGGTTCTTCCCCCTCCAGCTGTCCATTATTATTAAGGTACTTACAAGTAATATGATTGATGATATATTGTTAAATATTACTGAAGAAATGATAACACTGTTGTTTCACAGAGTTTTACAAAAACGACGAGTGTTATGGCGAAAGGATATTCGGAAAACGTAAATTTATATTCACTACTATTAAATTAATTTAATGTTTTTTTTATCTGTCATGTCTGATGTATTTACCTACACTTTAAATCCAGCTTGAACTGGTTGTAAAACTAAAATACAAAATAGATTTTCATGTATATTCGAATAATTTTTTTTTTTTTACATTATCGAACATTGAATACTTGGGGGTAGTGTGGGAGTAGAGACCGGCGTTCTACCCTCTCACCGGCTAGTCAATGGTGAACAGAAGACCCGCTGGTTCTTCACCTTAGAAACACACACCCACCTTAGTTTTTGTCACATTCTGCCTTCATCCTAAACTGGGAAAAATGTATAAGGTGTGGAGGTGATAAATAAAAAGGTGTTATTCATTATAAAAATCTTATTATCTTATTATAAAGCATCTTATTATAAAAAAACATGAAAAAAGGAAATAAAATAAAGATATTGCTGTCCCAAAATTAACGCAAGATTTGAATTAAATAGAAAACACAGTTTTTAGTCTTTAGATTTGTATTTTTTTATTGAATCATAAAGTACATAGGATAGAGTTATTTACGGAATAACACATCAGGCAAATGGCCTCCACGGCTTTGCTGGCACATACGCACTCTTTTGTCGAAATTTTCCATGACCATTTTGCATAATGCTGACTGGCGTGTTTTTGGACGACCAGTGTGTTTAGCGTCTCCAACTGATCCAGTCTCTCTAAATTTTTCAATTAATCTCTTCGTAGTTGATGAACTTTAAACACTATTCCGACCATATTTTGTATTAAATTTTTGAATTGCGACCGCCAAATTTGAGATATTGTTCAATGATGAAATCACGTTGTTGTATCGTGTAACGCCCCATTTTTAATAACCCTAAACTCTCAGCTGTCAAATGTTTTTTTCAGGGTTGCCAACAATTTACTGCAGAAATGGCGGCAAATTCAAATCTTGCGTTAATTTTGGGACATGCTTTACAATCCACTGTAACTAATCGTCATTTTGTCGGGTTGGGTGCGATTTCGACGTCCTTCAGACAGGTAGATGACAACTATATATTCCACTAGATGGCATCCCTCCAGTTCATGCCATCCGAGCATTCCATCTCCTTGGCCTATCATCGTAGATGATCCTTAGCATCCAGGCCGACGCAATTGGATTCGTAAGCGGAATTGTAGATGATCACATCACATCAAAAAATGTAGCCTACAGTGAGGCGAAGAAACCAAAGGGAAGATACCATACGGGAAACGTCACTGGATCGTTCACAGTTACATATATAACCGCTAGCCGTACCAATGAACCGCGCTAATCTGACAGCTCTGCTCGATGATTCGAAAAAGAACCATAGATGGTGACCGTTTTTATAACTTTCAAAACAGATTGCGATACCAATGTAAGGACAATTATCTGTGATTTTGAATCCTTGGCAATAAAACAAGTGATTTCGAACGTGACCTTAATTTGTAATGTCACAGTATATCAAATGATGTAATATTATATGTTGAAAATACAATGTTACATGGAACTATGATTTCTTTAATTTAATTTTCATATCGATGCTGAACAATAATAGATTAAAGGAAGTTGAGGTAAACATGTAACATGTATTGATAAAAGTATTTTTTAATTATTTCAGTCACACCACGACGAGGGCGAAGGGGAAGGGGAGATATCTGAGGGAGAGCCGGAAGCTGAAGACAGCAGTGACGAGGGCCGCGGTACCCTAGAACACAGAGATCTACTGGACCGGCTGCGGCTGCACCGGCCCGATAAGGTAAGCATTACATTATTTTAGTTATATAATGTCAAGAGGGAAGGACTGCCAGAACCGGGCGACACCAAACGGGTTGCGGTGCTGGGTAGCTCAGAGGTCTGCAGGACGGGCTGCGACCACACGTGTCTGATGAGGTATACACACTTTTGTTTCAGTCGCATTATGAGGAGGGCGATGGAGGAGAAATTTCCGAAGGGGAACCGGAGACTGAGGACGCCACCGACGGGAGGGGCGGTACCCTGGAACAAAGTGACCTGCTGAACAGGATGCGGCAACACATGCCTTACAAGGTACGCGCACTATTCAATTGTAAATAATTATTTTATTACATAAAATAAAGTATTATTAAAAAAAATATATTGATTGGGTTAAGTCTGTGGTTAGTCATAATTATTAACTTCTTCAATAATTGCTACTTTAATTAATTAATTAAATTATTGTTACTTTGTTGCATCATAGTATATAAATAATAAGAATACTGTTTATTGATAAATCAACATGTTTCAAGACCAATGGTCCCTTCTTCAGGACACAATGTATACTAATATTACTTTTAAAATTGACAAAATTAACTTTGTGGTTAAAATTTATTATTTTTATTTGTTAGCTTTGTTTTATTAACCACTTATTGAGTTTAAATACAAAATTTAAATACTAAAGGAGCATTTGAGATGTTAAAGAAACAATAACATATGTTTTTGATTAATATTGACAACCCGATGAAGAAAATTATATTTATCGAAACCGGTAGACGTATTTAAACTGAATAAGTGGTTTATAAAACAAAGTTAACAAATAAAAATAATATACTCATATTAATAATGCAAGCATTGACAAAAACAAAACTATAACTAACTAGTTAGGAACCAGTGTGAAAACAAATTTAAAATGTGACTATTTGCAAAAAGGATTTGATTATTTATAATGTTTAATTTTCTGTTAACACTTTTTCTTATTTCTAATTTATTTTACATGTAAAATTTCTAAACCCTTATTAATGTCAAAAGAATGGTTTTTTTCATTCCGAATAGTTGTTGATTTATCAATAAATGGTGATATAAACAAAGTGTTATTTATTATTATTTACATTTTTATAAATATTGAAAAAATAAATCTTTGCATAAACGACTTAGATTAATTTAACGTCGACTTGTAGTACCTATCCTAGTTAGGACGGACGTGCGCCAACTTACTAGTCACGTACGTCCATTCTAATAAAGATACAATGGTCAACTTAAAAATAATCTTAGCGGTTTGTACAAAGTTTGTTACTTTTTAAAAATCAACATTTAAATTATGTTTATCTGCTAAAATACTTGTCAATAATAACCCAATACGAGATACAAAGCGCACCTTCGTTCATTACCTAAGTTGAAGTATACGATATAGGTAATCGAATCTCACACATTAATATCGTTTCTAGGGCCGTGACGACTTCGAGAGCCTCAAGAACTCCCTGCACCCGCACCTGTCGTCACTCGCCTCTCTGGCCCAGAACACGCCCCTCAGTAGTCTGCCCCAGGTCGGTGGCAATCCCCTCCTGGGTCCTCCGAGCGCACCCTTCTCTCTGCCCATGGGCTTCCCCTTCCAGCATCCGGGCCCCTTCCTGGCCCCGCCGGCGCCCGGCGCCCCGGGCCCCGTCGCGGGCCCCATGAACGGAGCCCAGGGGACGGCACAAGGCGGATCCGCCTCCTCGAGTAGCTCCGAGGGATCCACCAGCTCCCAGCAGACCTGGAGCTTCGAAGAGCAGTTTAAACAAGTTAGACAGGTCAGTAGAATTTGTTGAAATAAAAAGTAATATTATTTAGTGTTATGATATTAATATTAGAATTGCAGATTAACATGTTGTTTCATCAAGACGAATCAGTAGCACTTTATTTCAGTGATTTCATTCTAATTTTTTAACAACCGGTTCGCTGTTTTTTTTTTTCAAATAGTATGTTTATTATTTTCGTTAAATACTAAATTAAGTTATTAGCAGAACACATTCTTATTGTGAAGTTGTAATTATTCAAAACATAAGTCTGTGATATTTTAAATACTAATTAAATGTACTAATTAGAAAGATATATATAATTGTATGTATGTATTAATTTGAAAAAGAGTAACATATAAGTTCGAAAATTTGTCTTCAAAAGTACTGTCGCTGTAGCATAGTTGGATAATGCACCTTCCCCGGTTTGGAAAGAGATCCAGGTTCGAATCTCGGTAACGTAACAACAATATTTTTTGATAAAATTGATTTTATATGTATATTTTTCTTATTAATACATTTAATTTGAATTTACTAAATCATGTATTTTTAATAATAGAGAATATCATCTCATCCAGACAGTGTTCCATCTAAACTGCTCTAGAGGATGTACACTTATAATATTGTCATCGCACTATGTCTATCATTTATATAATACTTATAATCTGTCAAACAACATTATTTATAATTATTTTAATAAGTACATAAATAATAACATTAAAAAAGTGTCAAAAACCGCTCATGAAGATTTTTACTTTGTTCAATTCACTATGCTTAGCGTGCAATATTACTCTTGTCTTAGAGGAAACGCTGCACCCAAAGCATTGCCTTAATTATAGTATCCATTACTTGGGTCTAAGGTCTAGTTAAGGGTCGTGCTTTGAAATGTGTATTGCATTTTGCACCAGGGGTGGGTTGTCAGTAATATATTGGTATATTTTCTAAAAATATTTAATTTGACAATCTATTAGCGCGAATTATGTTCTTACAAAACTGTTTCAGTGGCCGGGTAATATAATCAAGGTTAATTCTTAATCAATTACTTGATAAAACCTATGATCAGCGCCGGCGTTACGCACAGGCGGAGCAGGCGTCTGCCTGTGGCGGCCAAATAAAGGGGGCGGCTGAAAAGTATTTCAAAATTGAAAAACATAATCCCAAGTTGCATAACGATAATAGTGTGTAATGAAAATAACCCAGGTATAAACAATCCAAGAAAGCAAATTCAATAAATAATATTATAGTTATTTCATTTGCATTTGCGGTGGCAGGCCCATGAGCGTGGAACTCTCTGCCCTCCGTTATAAGAAACAGTGCATCAGAGACTTTATATAAGAAACTAAAATCGCACCGTTTTGATGCGTCATTTCCATAAGTGAAATTAGTAAAAAGTCGCCCACGGGCAAGTTTCAAAATGCCGGCCTAACAAAATACCGCCCCTAGTATGTGTGGCACGCGATGATTCACTTGAAGAGGTTAGATCCCACGTTGGATTCAGATCGAAATGATCACGCCGAAACATGCGGATATATAAGGTAAATTATTTTTTAATATCAATTGTGTATCATTTTAAATATCAACAATTTCCAAGTAGGTGTGTTGTGATAATATCGCATCCCGTTCCCAACATTATTATATTAACTCAACCTTCATTGCGATCATTCTAATTTTATTTGCAATTACATACACGCTGTCACAATTACGATAAAATTGATTTGTTTGCAATATTCAATTATGTTCTCTCCTTGAGATTGCTACAATGTATTGTGATGATACTATACAGATTATATTATTTTATTCGATTCGTAATGATTTCGGTGACGTGGCACCAACTGAGAATAGGTCAATACTAATTACATCATTTATCGGTTGTTACATTTTATTACTGTGTGGTTAGAATTAATTAATTTTTATTGCATCAAACGAACTTGTTTGTAAACTTCATAAGCATATATACGTGTGTATATTGAGAAATAAGGTTTCTCGCTTAATCCGCGTCTGTTGGTCCCGAGAAGGACCATGGTTATCCCAACTTTTCGGGTAAATCACGTTACTTATCTTCAAGTGATCCTCATCGTTGAAGTATATCGCTCTAAAATGATCGTGAGACCTTCTCTTAGTGACTAACTTACGAGACGAAAATGGTCGAGGAATGTATGCAAATTCTACAACGTTACGAAAAATTATATATATTGTTTGATATTTTTATAGAATCATGTTAAGCTTTAAGTTTACGCACTTCAAAATAAATATTCGCAAAATGTATCCATTATTAATCGGTATCTTTGCTTCAGGCCCTAAATCATCAATGAACTTAATTTATTGTTAGGAGAACACATTCTTACTGTGATGTTGTAATAATTCAGAATATAGGTCTGTGATATTTTTTAAATTATTAATTTAATGTATTAATTAGAAAGATATGCATATAAAATCAATTTTATCGAGAAATATTGTTGTTACGCCACCGGGATTCGAACCTGGATCTCTTTCCAAATCGGGGAAGATGCATTATCCAACTATGCAACAGCGACAGTACTTTTGACGACAAATTTTCGAACCTATATGTTACTCTTTTTCAAATTATTACATACATACAATTATATGTATATCTTTTTAATCAATACATTTAATTAGTATTTAAAATATCACAGACCTATGTTTTGAATAATTACAACTTCACAATAAGAATGTGTTCTCCTAATAACTTAATTTAGTATTTAATTACAATAAATCAATAATTAAAGTAGATGGCTCTTTCAAATAATGGAAATATAAATGTATTAATTTGAAAAAGGTAGCATATATGTTCGAAAATTTGTCGTCAAAAATAATGTCGTTGTAGCATAGTTTGATAATATACCTTCCCTGATTTGGAGAGAGATCCAGGTTCGAATGCCGTGGAGCAACAATAATATTTTTCGATAAAATTGATTTTATAAGTATATCTTTCTAATTAATACATTTAATTTATTGTCTTATTGATCGGAGCAACGTCATCTTTGTAGAGTTTCATCATCAAAATGGATGAATATAAACGAAACAATGTTACAGCATTGCTTCGTTTATATCCATTTTAATTTATTGTATTCAATACATAATCTGAATTAATTGCATATTTATATCAATCGAAATAAGCGTATAATTATTTAGATTAATCTCTGACATGGCTGAGATTCGCCGCATATTTTTTTGAACATTTTCGACATGTAATTAAGTCAGGTATCCCATTCGTAAAATTATGTGGACTATGTCTGTTACGGAGTATATGTGTTTGTATATGTATAATTATAATAAAGTGAGATTTTATTTAGCATATTTTTCTAGTAGTATGCATTCAAATTGTGGCTCACTCATTATCCATTTTCTACCCTCTGCAAAATTCAAATAGGACATAGTTTATTGGCTATCAAATTCGTTGTGAAGTTAATTGTCAATTCCCCTAATTTCATACTTGCAGACCGTCTATTAGAACGTTGGCTATTCATTTTGTTTCCTTTAATATGCCTCTCTGGATCGGCGCTATATAATTGATACAGTATTTTTCTGTCATTACGTCCTTATTCTTTTTATCAAGATTTTTCAACCTGTAATTATGCTACAACGAATAAAATAGTACTTACCCATCATGCATCAGTGTTGTCATCACTAAACCTAATCGCTCCAATTACGGCGATCGGCCATAAACTTTCCAACACGATACTTGTCCCAGGGCGCAATCGATAGTTGGTTCAGATTTAATGATCTCCCTTTCTTTGACACTTTTGAACGTTTCAGCATAAAGTGGGTCTCTCTGTGAAATTTGTCACGAAAAATGCGTTTAAAATTCAGCGTGTTGGAAATTTTTATACTATCTTTACATGTCTATTCTCGCTTTTATCTTGTGTTTTATTTTCACTATCAGTATCGGGATCGATACCAGACGCCTCTAAAATCAATTTGAAATCAAAAGCATTTTGTATTGATGAAAAGTATTGATCTCACTTGCTAAGCCATTGCTCCACCATCTCACCTATTCCCCTAATAGACTGTGGTGTCAAATTGTCATATAAGTATATAATGCAGATTTTTGTGTTAGAACTTAATGCATCGATTTATATTTTTGAATTACATTATTATTTATATATTATTAACGTCAAATCTTAATAATAATGTAAGATTTTATTTAAAAATAGTTGTCACTGTTGAGCTTTGCAAGAAGTTAGCATTAATAAAGAGATTACGATATTTGTGAATAGTTTTAACGTATTTTTTTTATTCCTCTGTAGTGTAGTGTTTAGCATCCCCGCATGTCACGCGGGATTTCATGATTCGGTTCTACGCCAGGGAGATTATTATTTTTAATTAAATTTATTCAGTACCTTTTATAATTTATAAATATTTTTTTAGAATCAGATAATCATTATTTCATATGATACACGTGTCTATGTTTGTTTGTTTTTATCTGACACAATCAAATTATTTTTCTATATTTAACTTTTTGATTAGGTACCTACTTGGCCTTTTTAATTTTTAACAGCTGAAATTCTACTTATTTTTTTATACAATAATATTTCGCTCAGCTCGGCTCGATTTCAAAAGGGATGTTCAAAAGATACACCTATGTCTACGGTTCAATTAGGATGATCATTTTCAGTTGGTGGATAAAATATATCGATCAGTAATGTGTAATGTCAGATATACATATTTGTTTTTTCTTGGCACGGAACGAATTGACGTCGCTTACCGCGAATGTGTGCGGCCGACACGCTAGTTGCGGCGCGACACCGGCGCTACATCACGCCGTCCGCGTGTGTATGGGAATCGGGCCCCACCGTGATTGGCGCGATTATTTTAATTAAAGAGGTCGCCATCTTACTTTTTAATGGCGCGCGATTTCCGCCGGAATTATTCTTTTTTCAAATTGCCTCCTCGGCAGCGCAATTTCGCGCGGGGATCGCAATTATTTTGCCTTTTTTCTCCACTTTTACCGCTCAAACACCGGGCTTGAATAAATTATTATTGTTTCTTTCGTACCGTAGCCGCCTCCCTCTCCCTCGCTGCCACTTAATATCGACGTGTCCCGCTTCGTCCATCTCCGATCATGATACGTTCACAAAAACACTAAAATTGGTTAATTATTTGAAAATTAGTTCCTTTCTGACGTTTCCTGTGTTTTGTGAAATTTTTCGATTATTTATACATTTTCGATGAATAATGTTAAACACGATGTGACACGACAGGGTTTTATAAGCAGTCCATTGACGAGGCTATTTTAATTTCTTGATAAAAACTCGTTTTACGGCACCTTCTTTGCCTTCGAATTATTGCGTTATCAAATCAAGGTCATTAGTGAATACCCGCAGTGGCATTGTATTTTGTTAAATTTATTATAAGTACACCTACATTTATATATCTACATATAGTAGATACGTAAATAGGTCACGATTCATATAATAATATTATTTTCATTTATTTATTTAAGACTGACAAGACCAGTGCTTAGATATGTTTCTAAATCCTAAACTCTAAGAAAGAAAGATTAACTAAATATATTTGAAAGAAGGATGAAAACGACGCAAGCGTTATAACTTGACGACCTGTATTGTGAGCCGAAAGTCACTAACTTTATAAAATTAGGGAGGCTTCGATAAATAGGCCGTAAAGAGGCTGCTCAATAATAAAGTTAGCAATTGGCGGGAAGCAGCCCGGAGGAGTGCTATTCTTGAGGGTTGTAATGTAGAGATGATGATTTATTTATTTATTTAATTAATTAAAGGCATTATAACATAATATATAACATATTAAACTAATTATAAAAATCCTCAGATATGTTCAGGCAAAGTTTCAATTAAGTACATTATATAAGGTAACATAGCAGTTAACAATATAAGGTAATATATTATTATAGAAGAAGTTAAAAATTGGCGTGAGAAAGGGTGGGGAGGTTGAAACTATTATTGGAGTAAAGGGAGAGCAAGACGTGTTTGTAGGTAAAAAAACTCATTTAGAGTAGTAAGACTAGTGTTGAAAAAGTAAATTTTTTGTTAACTTCTCTATTACGGTATTTGCATGAACGATGTGAAAGAGTGCGGACTGCCGGGTCAATCTAGATGGTTTGTGGAAGAGCGCGGACTGCCGGGTCGATCTAGATGGTATGTGGAAGGATATTAGTTCTAACTGGCTGGGACAGTCAACATGACCTTGCAGTAGTTTAAAGATAAGTATTTGGTCAGCACGTGTTCTTCGATATTCTAGGGTTTTTATATTGTGATGATATAACAAACATAGATACTGGCGGGTAAATTGCAAAATGCACAAATAATCGATAGACAAAGAATATTCTTAAATGAAATTTACGAGACGGTAAAGATCGAAAAAAGTAGTCGTGGATTGTCCAGCAGTTGATTGACAACGGCTAATGATAATGATGATGATGTTTTAAAACCACATCGACTGCGATATCAGCTGACAACTATTTCTGGAAAAAACGTTTATTAGATGGGAAGTCTGATGCGAGGTTAATTGCAATTGTTTGAGTAATAAGATAAATTGTTTGTGTCCTTATAAAATACAATACATGTAATTATAATCTGCTCAAAGTGTCTCCACAATTTTTTTTGTTACGTATTACAAAAATATAAATTCATAAAAATTTGTGTAATTTTTCGTTTTCATTGTTTTCTTTATATTGAAGAATTGCCTTCTTATCTCCCTCAATTATAATATAATTTTAAAGTATGCGTTGTCTCAACATATGTCCTAAGCATTTCCCATTTTGATTTTTGATAGTGTTTATTTATGGGCACTCTTCTCGGAACATCTTAATTTGTAATTTTTCAATCCAGCTTTTTTATTTAACATATACCATTTTATTGTTTTACAAACGCTCATCATACAATTAAATTTGTTGTCTTTATAATACTACGCAATCATTTTACACAATAAATTTTAAAATGTATTTTTATATTTTTTTTATTTCTACGGTTGTGTCAATTTTATGTGCGCTTATATACTTCATTAAAATTTCATTGTTTCAATGATAATTTATTAGTATATAATATCCATAGCTGATTATTCCCCGCTTCCAAATAAACGGGAAGCAAATGACTCTGTATGCGGGTTCCGTTTACATTTTTAATTATTATTCGCATCGGCGGACCGTGAGAATTTCAACTGTTGGGTATCTGAAGCTTTTATAAGAAATTTGATGAGTATAATATACTTTAAAGGGTGAATTGCCTATTTAAAAGATGTTTTTAAAAAAAAATTGGTTCATCATTTCATATAAAATATGCAGGTGGCATCTTACGCAATTATACATGTTTTTATTATTTTTTACATTTTTCACTCCAGGTTAGTTTATTATTAGAAGATCACATTTTTATTTTTTTAATGTGAAGTTGTAATTATTCAGAACGTAGGTGATGTTTTAAATATGAATGAAATATATTAATTAGAAAGATATATATTTAATTCATATTTATTTTATTTTTATTTAATTAAAAATGATCGTTTGTTTGATGAGGGATTTTTAACGGCAGGTACAAATCTTAGTTATATACTCAATATATAATATATCAAATAAATACTTAATTTACATTTATTTTGCAAAGATTATAGTTATGCACAGATTTTTTAATTGTATAAAGTGCGCGCCCCTGCATAATATTATCCCTTTTTATCGTTATTACCTTACTACCCCATTTATGAAAATTATCAATTATTTTTAAATGCTATTTCAATATATAAAATACTAGAATGATAAAAGTATAGGAGTATTGTGGATGCTATAATACCCCTGACATGATCAAATATAATTTTCTTTAATTATATGTATATATTCCGAAAATTATTAGGCACGTATGAATGTAAAAGAAACGAAATATATATTATAGGTATAGTTGGAAGTTTCGTGTTATGTTACATCAGGGTTACAAATATTTAAATACTGTTTGATTTCATTATGGCATCCAAACCGGTTAACCGGTTAACCGGTTTTTTGGACCATTTCAAAATAACTGAAAACCGATTCCTATATTCACAGTTGTTATTTATATAAACATCTTGACGCCGATTGTAAATATATATTGTCAATTTTTTCTAATCTCATAAAATGATCATACCATCTAGCTTTCCGAATTTATTTAGCTTAGTGATTTTTAAGCTGTAAATGTTGTGTTATTGTGTATTTAAAATCATTCTAAAGTACGTTTTTACTCTTCTACTTCTGCCGATCTGCGTCCAGCGTTGAATATATGTAGGTTTAACTTTTTTTCGCTTTCCGCAGTTTGCTTATTAATGAAATTAAAAATATTTTCATTAAAATCAGTAAACCGGTTTCTCGGATGTAAAAATAACCGAAACCGGTTAGTCGCATTAGGCGGTTAATTGTAAGCCCCAGATTTCAGTGTATTAATCGAATCTAATCAGTTTGTTAAAGTTTAAACGGAGACATTGCAAGTTTATTAATGTTATCTTTTCCATGAAAACGTTTAATATTGTATTATTTATTAGTGGAAGACTTGAAAGGTTATCGGATACGACAACACATCACGTATGACACGACGCCATGCGGGCAAACGGTTAATATTGAAGAGCTATCAATAATAATCGGGCAAACACCACTACGGCTTGTTGATTAATTAATGGCAAACACACATTTTGTGCTCGGTACAAATTGTGTGAAATTTAACGTTCAATATCCAACCGTCACGATATTGGAATTAATTGAATCTTGCGTTTTAATTAAAGTTTTCGCTCCGTATGCGGGGCTCGGCGTCCAAATAATATCAATTCTCATTTAGGAACGATCTCCAGGAACCGTTATTGCGGTTTTTGCGTGCAATTGTGAACTCAAATTGAATCATATTAATGTTGATTAGATTTTGTATCAAATGATTTAATTAACTCTTGCTCAATTCGCTAGAGTGCGCTAGGAGTGCGTGCGACAATCTTGATATGTATTTACATATGAACCCGTTTTGTATTACGTATGCGTTAAAGCTACGTGTACACATACCCATTTTAATATATTGTCACCAAACATGAACTCTTACGTAGAGTTCAAGAATCCAGGCTGCCCGAATGTGTCATCTTAGTGAAGTAGCAGGAGAAACACTATTGAATGATATCGAGATACGGGATATTTTCAGCGTGGAGTTCCCATTTCTACATATAGATTTACAAGATATTTATTAAGGTAGCTTGGACACGTCTTGCTAATGTCAATGGTACTGTCAAAATGTATCTTGACAACTCCGGAGGGAAGGCGACCGGTGGGTCACCCCAAACTAAGCTGAAGCTGTGATTCATCGACGCACTTATTCTGTATGCAGAGTAGATTGACGCAACTGGTCAGTCCTTACTTCCTACCTTTGCCGGTAAATCTCTGAGACTATAAATCAATGTCTCATCACCATAAGAATGCTATTGAGTTATTTTTTTTTTACTTTCCTACTATTTTGTCTCTAAATATATTATTAGTATTAAGGAGAACACATTCTTATTGTGAAGTTGTAATTATTCAGAACATAGGTCTGTGATATTTTAAATACCAATTAAAACATATTAATTAGAAATATAAACATATAAAATCAATTTTATTGAAAAATATTGTTTTTAAGGAGAACACATAATTATTATTATAAAGCTGATCTAAGTATAGTGAATAACATTAAGAAATGATCACTAAGGTGGTTTGGTCATATGGAACGGATGAATGAGGAGAGAATGGTAAGGAAGATATATGCCTTAAGCGTTGACGACGTCAGAAACAGAGGTGTCCGGGTAGTGCAAAAACAATATTTTTCGATAAAATTGATTTTATATGTATATCTTTATAATTAATACATTAATTATATTTCAATATTAAATAGATTTTTCAATATTGTTACACACGTGTTAGTGTGTAAGTATAAGTCAGATATTGAATCATATAGAGATCAATCGTGTTTACCTCATTATTACATGGCTCGGAATTGTTGCGGTAATAGGCTCAAATCTTTAATTTGAATGGATTTATTATTTATTTGCATTGCGGGCTAATGTATTTCAAATATACATCACTACAGCTATGCCTTATTAAATCATGACTAACTTTCAATATCTAATATTATTACGAGCCGCACAAGGCTGCCTGACGTTTACGTGAATTTTCGAGGTTATGAATGTGATTTATGATAGTGGCACGTACGGTGAAGGCAAAAATGTTATTGTGTTACTACATTGTACAGATTTTCATATTGGACAGTTTTCTGATCGAGATTATGAAACGAGGGTGTGAAGAACTTCAAAATAAATAAATCTCTTTACGCATGATATGTAACAGGACAGTCTACTGATCGCTGGATCGTAGGAAAGAAAGGATATACCCAGTTTTAAACTGAAAGTTTTCTTTAGCGGCAAATATTTAAAGATTTTTAAAATTATTACTTTCTCTTAGGGCCGGTGTATGATCATTAATAACATTTTATTACGGTAACTTTTTACTTTAGTTACTTTTTACTAACGCCCGTATTAAAATCGTTTGCGGGTTCTTCGAACGTCTAATTGACTATTTTTAAAGCATAGATGGAGATGTCTATAGGTGTGACAAATAATCATGATATATGCTTTATTTTACGCATTATCTATGGATTTTTTTGCCCAGGCGTCACTTCGGTGATGAAATTTTTTCGTATTATGTGTAATAATGTATATTAAACAACGAGATCATTATCGGACAAACTCTCATCACTAAGATAGCGGGATATTGAATGGTTAATTGTCGTATACTGGAACTTTCAAAGTTTAAATGTGTCAGATGACTTCTGGATCAGCTATAAAAAGTCCGCCATATTTAACTATCGATTTTCGTTTTTACTATCGGATATCGCAGAGTAAACTGATTTTACTACGAGACGCATTTGTATGTATTGTACATGTATGTACAATTTTTAATATCTTTTATTTTCATGTGTGTTCAATGTGTTCATGACATGAGTATCGTGGTCTAGTACGACGTGTAGCGAGGTTCCGGTAGTGTCTGTCCATCATACAGCAAGATCAGAATCATGTAATGGGTTGTTTTTCAAGTATAATAGATATTTTGATACAAATTTAATGTGTCAACTAGAAAAATTACTTTAGTTACTGCCGGGATTCGATCCTAACGGAAGAAATACGTTACCAGTCACACCACGCCAACCGAGTAGGTTGACGACAAATCTTCGAACTCGTACACCGCATCTCTTAAAAATTAATACATTCCGTTTTTAAAATACCACCGAACTGTGTTCTGAAAAACTGCAACTTAACTAACCGTTTCCGCGCGGTGGTAGGCAGAGAGGATAGAGCGCCACACTTTTCTCTCTTGACACACGGTTCTCGCTTCATCCACATTCATACAAGCTCGCCGTTTATTGAGACTTCTAACATGATCATCCTTAAATATTTGGTTTACCCGGACGTGCCAAGTCTTTCGCGGACTTTCTCTATTTCTGGTGTCATCAACACTTGCGTCATATATCTTCCTTACCATTATCTCCTCATTTATTCGTTCCATATGACCAAATAACCTTAGTGATCCTTTCTTAAGCTTACTATACTTAGATCAGCTTTACAATAATGTGTTTTTCTTAAAAATGAAGATATTTTGTCATTTTCTATTTGAATTCGCTACTGGATAATTGCTCTTCTTCAATTTGGAAAGAGCAACCCTTTACGAAATAGGCAGATCTTTCCGAGTCCACCATCGTCTGACGGGCGGGTTGTCGTTACGTCGGACAATGTTGCCGATCGCCACCCAAGCGAGAGGGCTCGCCATACGAGGTGGAACCTCCTTTCGGGTGAAGATCGTTACCGTCACATTTTATGGCAGCAAATTGACGGTTCAGTCCCGCGTAATATCTTGTTTTTGAGTCCCGTCGATGGCCCGCGGCCGTAATTTAGACAAAAAAAAAAGCATCCCTACTTTTATATAAACGCCAGAACTTTTCAGATACATTATTATGTAGCGTAAATGCCTAATATTTAGTCTGTATTTATTAATACAATGGGAGGAGTCCTATTGTCGGCCCGTATATAGAATGTTATATTTTTCGTGTGTGTTATTAGTAGGCATAACTTATCGTTTTATTGGCTATTGGTGGCCATTTGAAGTAGCTCGAGACGGCCTCGGGTATATAATAATTACAATGGATTATACATTATGGGCACCTACAGTAAAGGGCTTAAGTATTGTTACAAACACTTGAATGGAAATAATTTACATGTCGTGTGCGTATGTATTATGTATATTTCATTTAAAAATATAAACGTTTATATTGCCGTAGGAGAAATTCAACTACATAAATGAAACATTAGAATTTATAAAAATGTGTTTTCTTGATATGTTTTTATTTATCACTTGTAATAAAAACATATGCCAATACTAGTGTATAGTTGTGAAGAATGCAATTGGCAAAAAAGGAACGAAAGTGAAATGCGATCGGTTTAGCCATGTGGAACGTGTGAGCGAGGAGAGGATGGTAAACGAGGTGTGAAGGCAACGGGAAGAGAGAACGTCCGCGAAAGCAGATAAATCAGATATCAGTTAAAGGTTTCGTTAAAAGCATCGACGACCACAGAGCGTGCATGAGTAACCATATGAAAGTGTCCGAGGTAAAAGTAGTAACCCAGGATAGAAGATAGAAAAGGGTGGCGTTCTATCCTCTGTACCTACTTCTACTGGGAAACAACGCGATGGCAAGTTAGTTAGTTAGAAATATTAAAATAAGTTTGCGGTCAAACGCCGCGTCGGTTGCGTGGCCACCGATCCAAGTAATGTCTGCACACTTTTACATTAAGTAATTAATTCACTTTCATCTGGAGCACTTAAGTAATGAATAATGCAGAACGTCCCCGTTTTTTTTTAAAACTTTATTTTTTATTGTTTTCCTGACCGGGAGCGGAAATGACTTCTGCGCATGATCCGCACTTGGCGAATCCGCAATGAAATGCGCCGGCGCACAGAAACGAGTGGAGCATTTCAACCCATCCGTAAGTCGTGCTTTACAATTTAACATCCCTCTTGATTATGTGCCTGGAATTTTTAAATATTTCAACTTTTCAGTGTGCGATTGAATGACGCACACTCAGTGGTCGGCGTCTGGTTCGGGTGGGAGGCGACCCACCCTTCCTGCTGCCCGTTATCGGCAGTATATATGCAATTTAATCACTCGCTATTCCGTATGGATAAACGGCTATTTGACTTTTAGACTTCACAAATGCTTCATCAATTTTAAATGATTTCATACCCTGTCAGGGGTTGGCAGACTTTCAAGTGTGAAGAGCCAAATATTAAGTAAATAGAATCTCAACATTTTCATAGAGCATTTTCACCCTGTGGCTCTTATACATTTTAATTGCGAAATAAAATCAATAGTTTTTACAATAGGTACAATAGTAGGCCACTTAGTAAAATATAATATAATATATGGGTGTTAAGAGCTCCAGTAGCTCAGTGCGCTACTTATAAAACAAGAAAACTAAATCAATTAAAAAAAACACTAATTAAACACTTTTTGGGCTTTGTACATTTTATTAGTTAGAATGATGACCTTGACCCATCTATGTGTGGCAAGTAATTGCTCAATTTTAGTTGAATATTGATATTTATTTTTATTTGATTCACGGAAGAGAATGTTTGTTCAAATAAGTAGGTAGAGCCATAGATTGTGACAATGCAAATGTTAGTTCTTTGATTCTATCATACGACGCGGGCAAACTATTCCATATATAAAATATGATTGTTGATGAAGAGAGTCGCGAAAACCTATGAAAAGAGCCGCACGCGGCTCGCGAGCCGCCGTCTGCCAACATCTGTATTAAGTTGTGCCTACACTTCTAAATCTCGTGAATATTCACACTACTTAAATACCCAGTACTGTGGATCGAATTCATACTAGGTAATGCTTACTCTCAATCCATAAACAATAAACATTATAGACATCTTTTTTTTTAATATTCCTATGTCAACATCCAATTTCAATATTGAATTGAATATAATTAAAAAAAACAGCAGTTAATAACGGGTATAATACAGGTTTGATAGACACTATTTTAAAAAATAAATTAAAGGAATATAATAATCAATTTTTATATAAATCACAGATAAAGCATAATGATAATAATGATTGTTGGCGTAGAATTTTATACATAAATAACTTTTCGAATCAAATATCTAAACACCTACCACGAAACATTAGACCGGCATTTTATACAAATAATAGTATAGGAAATTTACTTAAATTCTAAAGACAAAATTGATAAATTTAACAATTCTGGTGTCTATAAATTTAGTTGCAAGGATTGTGCTGCATTTTATATGGGTAAAACGGGTAGAAATTTTAATATAAAAGTAAGGGAGCATTTGAGATGTTTGAACAATAATGGGTTTTCAGAATTTCTAATCATTTGATAGAAAATGGTCACTGTTTTGATAAAAAATTGGGATTGTCAATTTTGCATATAAACAGTGTTGGTCACAAATTAAATAATTCGGAATCGTTGGAGATAAATAAAGTATGTAAAACTAATCAAAAAATTATAAACAACCAACTAAATTTAACTGCGAGTCCCATTCTAAATTTTTTTCCTAAAAATTATTCGACTAAAGTTGTATTAACAATTTGAGTTAGGTATTAAATTTATTTTTTTAATAATTGTTGTTTTTTTAAAAATAGATTCTGGTAAAGAAACAATAATATATGTTTTTAGTTAGTTATGACATCTTGAAGAAGAAAATGGTATTTATCGAAACCGGTAGATGTATTTAAACTCAATTAAGTGGTTAATAAAACAAAGATAATAAATTTAAAAAATATGAATTTTAACCACATAGTTAATATTGCTAATTTTAAAAGTATTTTAGACATCGTCTTATTTATTTAATTATTTTGCTCCAAATCTCGTGAATATTCATATCATCGATAGACAGCACTGATACGGTATCGAAGATAGCACAGGTGTAGGTAGAAAGAGATTATCTTGGCAGTATAGCATCAGAAAGTGGTTTAATGTCCAAAACGTTGGAAATATTGTATATGATAAATCAACATACTGCAATATGGTCACCATGAATTAGAAATTCTCTTTAAAAATGGATGTGTGCACTATGATGTCAAATCATGTGCGCGCGCGTATTCGCACACTTTAGAGAGAACATCAAGATAGTAAAATAGTTAATATCGTACTAACGGTATCGTCCACAATAAGCATAAAACATAAAAACTGTGACAGATTGTCGATAAAAATAATTTAAAATTTTGGAGCCTGCATTATTTATTTATTTATTTCACATTATCTTCTCTAAATACGACGGTATTATTAATATTTTGTATTTATTCTTACTATGTTCCTTCAATGTTAAAAAGTCAAAATTATTACAAATTCGATATTATAAACGCGTTTCAAATCTGGTGGTGCGGGTTCAAAACCCCGGCCAGCTAGTTAAAAAAATCATATAACATATTTAAATCATTTTCAACATTGAAAAATAGATGTTTATTTTCTGCTACTCTGATATATTGTTAAATGTATTAATTAGAAAGATATACATATAAAATCAATTTTATCGAAAAATACTGTTCACAATAAGAATGTGTTCTCCTTAATAATATATAAATTGTATCAATTTAATAAAAATAAATTGTTAATTGTATTGTGTCATATCGGATTACTCAAAGGTGTTTGAGATTCCGTAAAAATAAAGTAGATAGCTTTCAAATAATGGAACGATAGATGTATCAAGTGTATATAGGTGCGAAAATTTGCCGTCAATGTACTGTGTGCTGTAACATAATCGGTTAATGCACGTTCCCCGGATTGGAAGATTTCGATAGAAACAACAGTATTTATCGATAAAATTGATTTTATATGAATATATTTCTAATTAATACATTTAATTAGTATTACAAATATCACAGATCGTCTGTTCTGAATAATTACAACTTCACAATAAGAAGGTGTTCTCCTCAATAATGATCTATTGATATTAGGATGAATTGACGATGCAGGTGACAGCCACCATGCAGTGCCATCTTTCGTAGAAAAATATCGGGCCAAGTACGCGATGCGTAATGACTAATCGCCGAGTATTATCTCCTTCCATAATGCACTCCGTTGGCCCTCGACGACTTTTCAAAGTCCGTAAGAATGTTAATGTGAAATGCATTTTAGAACAATATCAATTATACGGCGAGCGGCCAAGGTTGAATTCCTGCTTTTTTCACCGATAATTGCTTCATTATCATCGGAAGCGAATAGAGAGTCACTTCTGTCGCTGTCCTTTTTAACCGTCGCATCGACAGTGGCGCGCGCGGACCCCGATTTTCAGGGGTCCCAATTTCAAAAGTTTTATTATTATTAACTAACCTAAGTGCAGATGTTTAAATAGGAGGTTAAGAAAACAGAGTGACAGTATATCAGAGTGGGACAGAGTATCAGGTAGGGGGTGACGATTACGCGAGAACAACTTTAATATCGGACTATTAAGAATAGATTTATTTGGTTATTGAGTGATTTATTAATTTTGAATGCTTCTAAACCTATTCCATTTTTATGTAACACTGTATTCTTATTAAATGTATGGTTAGAATTAATTAAGTGTTCGGCAAATTCCGAAAAATCTACACCTGTAGTGTCACACCAATTTTTAACTGTAACTTTATGAACACTATATAAAAATATATATGTTTCAGTTGTTTTCAAACTTTTATTAATAATATATGCACAAGAAAATATATAATTCTTATTTATAACTACCTACATAATATCATTAAAATAATAAAATAGTTCGTCTGTCATATTTTTAATAATGCCCTGAGAACGTAACCCATACTGCACGCATATTTTGAATAAAATAATTCTATAATCCTTTGGCATTTTGTCACTTGACTGAATATGAAAATAAAGGCCCACTGAACGTTTAATTTTTAATAGAGAATCAATCGAGTTTTGTTTCTTTACTCTAGGTAGGTAGGTACCTACTATGTGTTCGATTTTATGTGTTATAATTTAATTCGATATCAGAAGACAGATATCTATAAACTATGGTATAATTTGTAAATGTTATATCCTTGCACTGACTTTTACGACTGCAAAGAATGATGTCTTCTTGTGTGCGGGAATTCAGGTCGACAAAATAGCTCGGTGTACAACAATACAGTTTATTACGGATCTGATAATTACAAGTACAATATATTGAATGTGTTCTGATCGACGATTCCGGAGAGAGAGAGAGAGAGAGAGAGCGCGCGCCTAAGCGCGACGCTCTTTTATCCCTTCACGCCACCATTCTTGCCAACATACGCGCGCCACACATTCACAACATCGTTATATATATATATTTATTTTATTTTATTAAGGGATTTTGACAGTGAAAACATATTATAATTAAACATATTATGCGATACTAATAATGAAAATCCACAAAAAAACATTTGGATACAAAGTATATAAGAAGAGTGGGGAGGTTGCAACTAACGTTGCGGTAAAGGGAGAGCAACATGAGTTTTTATAGGTATAGCGAATGAGCAAAGTAATTGAATGTATATTTTTATTGTTTTGCGTATTAGCACTAAATTGTATACTTGTACAGAAAATTATTTAACATTAGAGGCCTTAAATTGTATAGTGTCCAGGTATAAATGCGCCACTGCCGTGCAGGAGCGGACTGTGAGCGGCCAGGTGGAATTATTCCTTTTTAATCGGCTGCATTATTAACGCTGTTTCGAGAATTCATTTGCATAAATACTTATAATAACATAGTTTCTATTATTTTTTAAAAAATTTTTAAAGAAATGATTATTCTTCTTGCAAAATAACCTCGAACACTTTTCAATCGGTAACTAATTATGTATTAATAATTTACTGTATATTGCTTCAGCTTGGGTAAATAATTGGCAATCATTGTGATGTTTTTTATTTTTATATCGTATCAAAATTGACGTAATTTCGTACATCTTTGTCACCAATATGAAGTATATTATGATTGATCAATTACCGAGTTAATAACAATAAGCACAGATACATCATTTGCCACAGCACAAAATTGTATTGTTACACATTAGTGAATGGCAACTCTAGTGTTTAGGACTCGAAACTCAATACGATTGTTTTTGTATAATTTCTAATGAATGGTAAATTTTTGTTCGAACATCAATGAAAAAGCTTACTATTGTAATAATGGAATTAAAATACATTATAAACAGATGATAAATAAAGAAATAAAAATGGTTTTCCAACTTGAGCTATCTGACACCTACTGAAACAGTCTACTAAACAACACAACAATTTAATATCAAATACGCAACAGTGATTGAAGCACAAGCTTGCTAATGGCGAGATGAATTACACAAAACACATGAAACCATTAGTACTATTCATGAACGTTTTAAAACTATCACATTAATCCAGATTGAACAAAAATAGGGCAATTGCGACTCCTTTGCGACGGATTAAAAATGTACTAAGAACGACTCACACAACATACAAATAGATAACAGACTTACGGCAAAACGATTGAACATTGACAGTTTTAAAAAAGAAGTGACAAACATACTAAGGCGTACACAGTTATAACAAACACAAATAAGTGTAATTTAAAATTTATATAATATGTTATAAAATAAAAACGTTTGTGTGGTTCTGATCGGTATGTATTATAAAATGACACTAGAGAATATATTTTTATTTCATTCTTTTAATAATACTTTTGAAAAAATTATATTAACCTTACTCAATCAAATCAGATGGACTATGAACTCAAGTTAGTGTAATAAACGATAAATGAGTCATTCTTATAAGAACGAGAACAAAAGATAACAGTGTAATCTTAGTGGGGTTATAACAACAAAGCGGCCAGCAGATAACGCGAAAGTTTTTTGTTGTTGCTGTTGTTTTTAATGAACTTCATCATGAAAAGTGATTACTTCATATCGTACTATATAGTAAAAAGTATTTAACATGACCATAATTTAAACTCAAAATAGTTCGCCATCAGTAAGAGCCAGTTTATCTGCATTCCCGTTCGCACGGTCTCTGAAAAACACAATGATTATTCACTGTCTTTAGCCGCTCGCATCCTATACGAGGCACACGCAGCCATATCCGAAGGCTATTTCCAGATTAGTTATATTCCTAATGGTTTAAAAATGACTTGAATCTTTCTAGACGCAACGACAACATTGTAGTATCTCGCTCGCGTACGCTCGTAAATGTCCGACATTAAATGACAAGTAATGACGGCAGATCGATGTTTGACTTCAGACGGTTGGCCACATTGTATCGCGGGCGGGGGTTGTCGATCATCGGTTGGACAACACTCGCACAAAAATTAAAATGGTACAACAGGCGATAAATATTGTTATTTTCTCATTTAATGTATGAAAATTTTTACATTTTTAAAAAAAATTAAACATTTCAATACAAGTAGGTTTTTTCAAGTGTATTATTTTTATGGTTTAAGTAGAAAAAATGAGATGTAAAAGTAGGAGCAACATAGGATATATATATTTTTAAATAAGTCCTAGCAACAGCATTTTGTTTCCAGACTGGTATTCGTGTATATTTTGTGTACTTGATCTTTATCGGATCAGCTAAGGTGCTTTCGTTTTCCTTTTCCCCTCTGGAGTAGGCAGATATGATATCTTCCATATCCCATTCGTCGATTGTTAAAGCTTTCACGTCTTTTGCGGACTTTCTCTTGTTCCTGTTGCCTGCAACATCCTCTTCGTGTACTTAATTTACCATATATTTCAAGTGCCAAACATTCTTATTTTTATTAATTATGATACGAATAGAAAATCTTTCATTTGATTAATATATTTTTAATTTAAAAAAAATTTAATAGTCATATATATCATCAGAGTTTAATACATTAGTATTAAGGAAAACACATTCTTATTGTGAAGTTGTAATTATTCAGAACATAGGTCTGTGATATTTTAAATACTAAATTAATGTATTAATTATAAATATATACATATAAAATCAATTTTGTCGATAAATATTGTTTTTGCGTAACCGGGATTCGATTTGTATATATTTATAATTAATACATTAATTTAGTATTTAAAATATCACAGACCTATGTTCTGAATAATTACAACTTCACAATAAGAATGTGTTTTCCTTAATAATATATGTTCTAGCAATGTGTCCAAAATTTAATAAAAATGAATTGATAATTTTGGCGTCTGCAGTCGGTTTACTCAAAGGTATTTGAAATTCTGTAAAAATAATGTAGATGGCTTTCAAATAATGGAACGACAGGTGTATTAATTTGAAAAATGTAACATATAGGTTCGAAAATTTGTCAAGAAAAATACTGGCGTTATAGCACAATGGTAGTGCACTTCCCCGGATTGGAAATAGAGATCCAGGTTCGTATTCCGGTGACGCAAAAACAATATTTTTCGACAAAATTGATTTTATATGTATATATTTATAATTCATACATTAATTTAGTATTTAATACATTAGTACTTGACGTTGAAAATGTATAGGAATATATATGACATTATCATTGTATTTAAACTAGTTTTATGTAGCGGTTTATTATCGTTTGGTCAATCGAAGAATCGAATTAGTTTATTTTTTGTCGCAACGCAAGCGTCAGTATTGGAAAACAATTCTTTTGGAATTTTCGTTATACAACACACTATGCCATTGTAGTCATTTCTTAGGGTAGGTAGACACTAAATGGGTGCTTTTACACAATTTAAAAAAATATATATTACTAACAATATTGCATGTGTGTGTAGGTATAATTAATAGTAATTAACTTGGCTATGGTCCAGAGTTGTATTTAAAACAAAAATATGCTAAATAATTATAAAGATCTGAGCTACATGTTCGTTCAATAAAAATACAAATGTATGGTGGATTTATTGGTTGAATCTGCCAACAATCTGTTTCTGGCTTCAATCTCTAACTAACTAACTAACTTACCATCACGCTGCAGGCAGAAAGTATAGACCGCCACACTCTTCTGTCCTGACATACAATTCTCACTTCATCCGCAATCATACATCTTATAAAAGCTCGTCGATTATTGATGTTTCTAACAGGACTATTTTACGGTATCTGGTTTGGTGTCATCAACACTTGCGTCATATATTTTTCTTACCATTCTTCTCTCGTTCATCCGTTCCATATGACCAAACCACCTAAGAGAACTTTCAATCTCTATATTCGTAAATTTGGCAGTGAAAATTACACTGTTTATAAGGATTTGATCTTTCTCATTATTATATTATTTTATCTTGTTTATTTAATATATATTAAGTTAGGATTCTATTTTTTTTTAGTTTTATGGTAATACATACATATATTTAAACCTGTATGTCCTACATCGGAGTAGATAAACATATTAAATAAAGAATAAATACTATATTAGTTCTATAAGATGAAGAGACCTATTAAATATTGACATGTTGGCGTTATTTAAATTTAAATTCTAAAGTTTAATCTAGAATATCCCTTTAAAATAATCAACTTGTAGTCATTATAATACATACTATAAAATTTAAAAATATTTGTGTTTATCTTTCAATTTTAATCGTCTACCTAATTTTTTTCATGTCAATATTATTGTTGTATGCGTCACTATACAATCCTTAATACCATTTTTATCTTTCATTTCACGATTCTTGTCATGTTCGGGACATTCCAACTTAACATCGTCACAAACAGACGATTTGTAACTTCGGACGTGCATTCTGAGTGTGGATTTCGATTAATTTTATTGAATTAATTGTCGTGAATATAGTAGCCGCAGAGAGAACGAGAACGTCTTCGTTTAGGTGTTGAAAATCCACAGAAAAATAAAACATTCGCCTCGCTACTTATCAGCGTTATTCTCAGAAATCGCCTCGTTCGAGCAGAAGGATATTACCACTGTGAAGCGCATTGGCGCAGGTCACGGCTCGGTCTACGCTCTGGGAATGTAAACATGACACATCGCGAAAGAGCGTTTCCAGTCTATGATTATTTTTAAAGACATGAGACAACCCGACACTTTGGATCGTTATGCTCGCAATCACGACATTTCTACTTATTGTCATTTTCATTAAACTTCATTTTTGACGCACTCTCTACGTCGATATTTATAAATTATTTTATTTTTTTAAATGTTCGAGTGTGAATATCGCCATGTTTATATGATCTAAATATTAAATCTAAGAGTCGTCAATCATTTAGTATAAAAAAAATTGTAATAATTTAGAATATTAACCGAAACGAACAACAGTTGGGAACAGATTTTCGGCAAAAATAAATGGCGTACGATTCCGTTCTGAAAATAGTTATTTCACCCCTCGAAGATTTAGGGACGGAGTTAAATTTAGTTCGATTCTCGTTTGAAAATGGAATTCTAGACATTAGCAGCTACCTCCATATTCATAAGGCGCTGGTGCTAAGTGCATTGCCGTTCCATCTGCACCCTATCGGCACAGATAAGGCATCTGTGTTTACGCGGATTTTGGGGTTACTAAATCATCGTTATCGGTATTAATGAAATGAATATATGAAGAATGTGTATTCTTGTAAAATCGTTAGAAATTATTTAATTAATGCAGTTAAGTAGTAGAGCCACCTTTATTGGCGTTCAATTTCAACTAAAGAAATTGAGTCCTAATGTAAAATATGGTAAAAAGTACTACGCATTTTTTTTTCACTAAATAGCAATAGCGAAGTTCGTTTCTGGTCTTCCGTAATATATACACTTTTACAAAAAAATAAAACAAATATTATTGTGGAAAAATAAAAACTGGCGTATTGTTTTTTTTTTTAGAGTTTATCTGTTTTTAAATGTCAAAAATTTAATCTTAGGGTGGTTTTCGTCTCAATTTAGCATTTATTGTTGTGGTGGTTTTTAAAAATTATTAGTCCACATTAGAGATTGGAATTTTTTTTTGAATAGTCTCATGAGTATCGTTACGTTCCAAACGTTTTATATACCTTATCTATGCAATGGCGTAGTTATGTCGCTAGTTACCTTTGAGTGGTGGTCACAAGTGATCCAGGTGTTATTGATGTCTTATCTTTTCATGTCAATCCTATATTTTGCCAATTATTCGAACCCATGAGTCAAGAGCGATAATTAAGGTATGTTTTGTAGATTTGATTATATTAAAATTTATTACTATCTGATTATTTACAGCATCATCAATGGCATGATAGACTGTCCCCGGATTGTTGGTCTGCTTGACTTTGACGCACCATTGAGGTCATCGAGACATAATTCATTGTTGTTCTATTACAGTGGTAATGTCAGAACTCATGCATTAGCTAACTCTGCAGTCCCCAGGTTGCATTCTTTCGGGAATGAATATACAGAAGTAGTCGACATTTTTGCTATAAATTTAACTCTTTATAGGACTGCATTATTACAGTTTTTTGTGTTTCAACTCAGTAGTGACGGATGTATTGGTTTACTTCACAATTTATATTTATTTTTAATTTTGATTGTGAAAGGACGTGCTGACATTATGTAATTTTTTTCTTTGTGTATTGCACTTCTGATGAATATTTCTGTTATTTAAAAAATTATGTTAATGCCTGAATAAAGCGTGTGTAAAAATAATATAGATATAAGATTTATTCAGTACACAGACATGAATAAAATATTTTAATTTTATCTCGGAGACGGATATGATGCACGTCGTTTTACGAAATCTTTGTTGTGTCATTAACGTGCAGTTCTTACACCCGTAGGTAAATCAGCATTAAATCACCCCCATTACTTATTTCACGCGAACAGCACGTGGCGTTGTTTTCGTAAGGGATGAATCTCGCGACTTGTGCGCAATGGAATACGATCGCCCATTCGTGCATTTAAATTTGGAACTCCGCCATGTTTTTGGCACACGCTGTCTCTCGCCCCCCTACTGAATTCGGAAACGACTTTATACGCAGGCGCAGGAAAGCGTGAGGACAACTTCCGGTTGTAAATTAATTTAAACATTTGAAATGGTATTATTGCACATTTCGCGTTCGGTTTCATGCCTCGGGGTTGAAATCGGAATCCGCCATACAGCATTATTATGTATACATTTTCAAACGGTTAATTAATGTTGTTTTTATTGATTAGGTACTTCATTTTTATTTTTTAAATTTGTAATTTACTATTATTATATTGAATCAAGTTAGAAAGTCAATTGGCTGCTGACCAAACTAGGCAGGTGTCAGCAGCCTCCAAATTGTATATTAAATTATTGACACAAAATAATCGGAATCCATTATATTACATATCAAATTTAAAAGAATTTAGTAGATATACAGTACATCAAACTATGGAAAATTTATAAAACTATGCAATATTTTTTCTTGTCAAATAAATTTCACGTTGATAAATAATTAATAGAACGCTTACGTCGTATAGCCATATACTAATAAAATATTAATAGTAAACCGTTCGATATTTGCGGCTAATAAGTAAACCGGGTAGAGTGCGGCTAATAAGTAAACCGGGTAAAGTGATAAGGGTAGTGTGCGGCAAACGGCATCCTTATATATATTGTTTAGTTAGTGACGACATGGCGGTCGGCGCATTATTTTATTTTTCTAATATGCTATATCTTTTCATGTTAAACGTTTTTGTTTCACTTATGAAGAAAACTGTTGTATGAAATAATCATGTAGCATTTTTTAGGGATCGGAATATTTTTTCATGTTTAAATATTTTCCACTGTATTTATCTATGTATACAATGACATATTATCCTTATAATTGGATCCACGCTTTATTCGTAGTCCAATAAATCGCCTGAATAAATTCCCCCATCACTGTAATGCATATTTTAAACCTGGAAGAAGCAAAAACAAAAAAATTGTGTAGACAAAAACATAAAAATTAATGAGAGAACTAACAGTCTAGTGTATTAGTTTACTAGTAAAAAAATTTTTCAAAAATGATTAAATATAATTTATTTTTCATTTAGATTACACGTATCGAGCCGATATTATCTATTAGTTTACATATAGTTTTTGGGAGTATTTATATTTTGCTTTCTGATTTCATTTTAAATTTCTAACATTTATATTTTGAATGTTATAAGTATTGTAAGTGTATATCGTGTATTTTTATATATATATTTTTTTGAGATATGGCTTAAGAATTACTAACTAAATGTCACGCCGTTTCCCCTCAGGCGTAGGTAGAGTCACAGTCTTCTGTCCTGCCTTACCAGTCTTGACTCGGCCACTTTCATACAGCTTCTCTTGCTCGCTCTTGAAGGTTGTTGAAGCTTTTAACATAGGGCCGTTTTCCAATATCTGATTTATCTGCTCCTTACGTGTTTTTTGGGGAAGTTGTTGCCTTCAACACTAGCAACATATATTTTCTTTAACTTCTTATATTTGCTCTATCGTTACACATGCTAAATCATCTCGGCGATCATTTCTTAATTCTATCGACCATATTATCGTACATAAAGTTTTCACCCACGCGTCTCAGACATCGCATTTCCACTGAGGTGTCTGAAATTTTGGTCTACTTTCGTTGTTAATTTTTTTTTTCGTATTTTTAATTTTCTCTTCTACGAAATTGGCTTAAAAAATATTAATATATTGAATGAATACTTACTTATTTACACTTCTGTTCTAACACGATTCTCGCCTCATGCACATTCATTCATCTTCTCATACAAACTCGACGATTATTTCTAACAGGATCATCCTCCAGTATCTGGTTTACCTGGTCGTACCAAGTCTGCCGCGGACGTTCTCTACTTTTGGTGCCATCAACACTTGTGTTATAAATCTTTCTTACCATTCTCTCCTCATTTATCCGTTCCATATGACCAAACCAAAAGTGATCCTTTTTTAATCTTATTCACTATACTAAGATCAGCTTTACATTCTTTACTCTGTTATAAATGGATTTACCGCATATACGCCTTCTTTTTCTTCTTCCTTAGCCAGCTCCAGGCCTCACTTCCATATATCCATCGGTACCAGGACTCCATTGCGAACAGCTAGTCTTGCCTCAGATGACAAGTTCCCATTACCTATAATTCCATTCAAAGCGCCGTTCACTTTTTTCCTGCAGTCACCCTCCTTTCGATATCTTTCTGTCTTTCCGAAACTATCAAACATACTTCCCAAATACACAAACTCACGCATCTACTTGTTCCAAACATTCATTACCTACAAGTATTTTGCACGGTTATTTTCTTCCTCGAATACCGTCACTTTCGACTTGTTGACATTCATAATAAGGTCGCTTTCCTTGCATGCATCATACATTCTACTCGTATGCGTACTTACATATATTAATTAAGGAGAACACAATCTTATTGTGAAGTTGTAATTATTCAGAACATAGGTCTGTGTTCAAGTGTAACATATAGGTTCGAAAATTTGTCATGAAAAGTACTAGCGTTATAACACAATTGGTAGTGTACTTCCCCGGATTGGAAATAGAGATCCAGGTTCGAATCCCGGTGACGCAAAAACAATATTTTTCGACAAAATTGATTTTATATGTATATATTTATAATTAATACATTAATTTAGTATTTTACATACATATACTTACGTATTTACTTACATATACGTTATAAAATGCATAACTTGTCTGATTTTGAGTCGGCGATGAAACATCAATATCAGGTTCCGCCATCCACCCAAGTGGTTTCTTAATGACCTTCGAGGGTTATCATTTCCTGTTCCAAATTTAAACTTGCACACTTCATCCCCAAACTGATTTCCATGTTGTTACGAGCGAGTCGATCATGAATGCGTCTCTTTTCCTCGTGTCTTCGTACGCCGACAGAAATATGATCGGACCGCTCTAATCGACTTTGACAACTGTGCGCAGGCTGCCCTGTAATATTGGTGATGCGGAGGGGGTATTTGGTTTTTTTTAATGCAGATTTACTAATTTAGGAATTTCGAGTGTCGGGGTTGCGATGGTCGTCCCCCAATTTGAGACATCTGCGCGAGAACTTGCCGGGACACAAAATATAATTCATACGGACGCGAATATTGAATAAGCTTGCGAACGTTTCAATATTGACTGTCTTTGAATTATATAATTTAGTGGTTCTTCTGTATGATATCACTTAATTTGTAAGATACTGGAATATATATCTTTTTAAACGGAATTTCAAAATAATTTAATTTTATTAAAGAAATCACGAATTTTATTACACGCCAACCGGTTACGCTTTGCTATAGCTTAGTTAAAAGGGTGTAGTTAAAACTAACAATAAATACAAAAAGTATGCACATATATATTTATATACATAAAGAGGGAGATAGAATATAAAATTACATGTGAAAGAGAGAGACAGAATACATATACAGTTGGATTGAACATCAAAGGAGGCATATTATAAAATTATATGTGTTTTGGCAAAACAGTAAAGGTTTTTTAGAATTCGTCAACCATATATTTTAAAAATATCATTCTTTTGATAATAGCACAGGTGTAAATATTCTCCATAAAAACGGGTTTGGCCTTTGGTTGGACAATTTAGAAGCCCTTGAGATAAAAAAGACAATTCTTAATTTATCAAATAAATTTATCCATTAGCCCCATATTAGGTATGTTTTCTTTAAAATCAATTTAACATTCATCAACACTACTTTCCCTTCTCTTAATATTCCGTCTAACTGTATATGTATTCTGTCTACCCCTTTACATAATTTTATATTCTGTCTTCTTTGATGTTCTATCTAACTGTATTTGTATTCTGTCTCTCTCTTTCACATGTAATTTTATATTCTATCTCCCTTTTTATTTATATATATATGTGTGCACTCTTTTTGTACTTATTGTTAGTTTTAAATACGCCCTGACGGAGCTTGAGCTAAGCGAAACCGGTTGGCATGTAATAAAATTCGTGGTTTCATAAGTTCATTTTTAAGTTAAATTTGTTATCACAGAACTGTGTACTGAAAAGTTATTACTTCATAAATAAAATGTGATTTCATTAAAATTAATTATATTCTATATCTTAAACAGGGATATCATGCCTGATTAGCCTGTCTTATATGGTTTATTCTTAAAGTCTGATATTATTTGATTCAATCATTTATCTCAAAAAAAAAAAAAAATTATTTAGTTTTTTTTCAATATTTAACAAAGCGCAAAATATTAAATATGCACTTACATAAGTTTCATTTTATACCTGATTGGCCTTGAAGTGAGCCGTAGTGCCTCCAATCACGCCCTTGCTGAGAAATTAAACCAACATTCTATCGTAAAAAGCTCGCCATGTGTTTATCATCAACCGTGACAACTGCATCATAGTCAAGACTTTACAAATTAACGAGTGGTTAAATAAAATTTGGGCTTTCAGCAGAAAATATCACTGCACATGTATGTAAATCTTTTCACAACAATTTTTAAATGTAAAGCTTTTTGAATAATGTCGTCTTTTAATCGTCTTCAAGATTGAGTGATTTTCTTTTGGATTATTTTTTAATCAAATATTTTAGGATTGTCGATTTTCAGGTGTATTACTTGTATGTTGTGTACGCCCTGGTCCTGAACTATCGTCAATGTTGAATACTTTTAAATATTAATATACACTGCAAAAACATTTTGGTATTTTTTAATAAAGTTATACAGTAATAAAGGCGTGAGTGGTCCCTGTAATTTCATATGGAGAGGTCGAGTACTAAATGTACAAACTCGCCAAAGAACTAACGTAACAGTCCAATGTCTTCACGTTCAAGTGTCGATGAGATGATAAACAGTGAGGAAAAATGGTCCTGAAATAGAGACCTGATGGATGAGATCTGAAGATAGACGATGACCGGATTATTGCGCACATGAAAATTACGCACATGAAAACTGTGCACATAGATGATTGTCCACATGAAAATTACCTCACATATATTTATATGTATACATTTATAAGCAGTTAATATTAATAAACAAGTAGATATCATTATTTTATTTTATTTTTATTTTTAGGAGAACACATTTTTATTGTGAAGTTGTAATTATTCAGAATGTATTCTCCTAATAATAAAGTTGTATCAATATGTCCAAAATTTAATAAAAATGAATTGATAATTCTGGTATCTGCTATCAAATTACTCAAAGGTATTTGAGATTCTCTAAAAATAAGGCAAATTGCTCTTTCAGATAATGAAACGATTAAATGTATTAATATCAAAAAGGAGTATAGTTGTATAACGCACCTTCCCCGGTTAGGAAATAGATGCACGTTCGAATCCCGGTGGCGCAATAACAATATTTTTCGATAAAATTGATTTTATATATATATATATCTTTCTAATTCATATTTATTTTTATTTGTTCACATTGTTATATTAACCACTTATTTAGTTTAAATACATCTACCGGTTTCGAAAAATGCCATTTCTTCTTCAGGATGTCAATGAATTTCAACCACAAAGTTAATTTAGCTAATTTCAAAAGCATTTAGTAGATATCATATGATCATGCCGGTGTGGCGCACAGGGCGGTCAAATAACATCGCAGTATTTATCTTTAAAAAGTTTGCTTGCGTACATTTTGACTGACTGTAATTTCGAGTAAGAAACAGGTATATGTTAGGTTAGGTTAAGACTTAAATAATTTTATTTAAAAAAAAAAGTGATATTTTTAATTCAATAATATGATCATAATTTTAATGTGCGCGGTCATCTGTTTGCCGTTTTCGTTTCCGTAATTTTCGTGTGTGCATTTTTCGTTTGCGCAGTTATCCCCTAACCGAGATAGACGATACTGACGATACTCTTTTAACCAGCTGTAGACATACACAAAAGTTGAATATCTAACTGCAAAAAAAAAAAACAGTTTTATTTTTTAGTTTCAAATTAATTGTGTTCATGCATTATAGGAATAGGTAATACATTTTAACTTAATGAATTTACACAGTGTTATGTCTGACTTTCTGTTTAGAGATTAACTAAAATGGTTTTGAATCTAATAAAAGAATTGGGGCTGTTACAAGTGTTTTTATATTCTGTACTGTGTTTCATTTTTCGATTATACAAAAAAAAGATGAGATGTTTACTAGTGTACAGCATAGGGGTCTGTTTTTTATATCTTTATCGTCGTTCATTTGGTTGAAGTTCAAGGCCAATGACGAGACGTTGTGTTCGAAAAAAATCATCCGATACTTAAGCTAAAAGCACGTGTTCTTCTTCTCGGTAGCAGTTATTCTCAAAACGTTAAAAATAAATGTAGACCTGACACGAGCGATTGCGCTAGTTTCTTCATGTCTTTAGCTACCGGGTTTCGAGGCTTTGAAAGCGTGTTTTTCAATAGATTAAACATGAAAATTAACAATACATATATATTTATAAGAATGCTTGAAATTTTGTTTAGATTATTTTATATAAATGTTCTCAATTCTTTCAGACAAACAGTAATAAAATAATATTATGAACTTATTGTAATTAAATTAACTTTTAAATACTAATTTAATGTATTAATTGTAAATATATACATATAAAATCAATTTTGTCGAAAAATATTGTTTTTGCGTCACCGGGATACAAACCTGGATCTCTATTTCCAATCCGGGGAAATACACTACCAATTGTGTATAACGCCAATATTTTTCAAGACAAATTTTCGAACCTATATGTTACACTTTTTATCTATTTATAATTAATACATTAATTTAGTATTTAAAATATCACTGACCGTCTGTTCTGAATAATTACAACTTCACAATAAGAATGTGTTTTCCTTAATAAAATTTACTTATATTTTTTGAGTGGGATGCAGTAGGTTAGTAGTTAGGTTAATTATGATAGATTCAATCTAGTCTTCTAGTTCTAGTTCTAGTCTTAGCTACTTTCTTAGACTTTTGTCTCTTAAAGTAGCTAGTTTTTGTGCTGTTGGATTGATGTCATTTTATAATACAATATATAATTGATGCGTTGAAAATCTAAAAATTTGTTATTTATATTTTATAATATTTGTGTTAAATTTAACCAGGAATATTAGATAGCGTTGCTTTCTACTGATCTTTATTGCATCGTAAATTGTGTACATATTTGAATTATTTTTATATTAGTGAACGATTTACAATTTGTATTATCTGTATTGTATGGTTTTAGAAATAAAAATAATGCTTTTAATTTTTTGTGAATTTAAATATGCGTTACTTCAATTTCATTTAAATTAGAGGCAGGGGGTGCATTTGTTTGGCGCGGCCCCTAAAGAGTGATGATGAGAATGTTCAAGATGTGCAAGGATGGAAAAGTTGAGATATCGTGTATGATAGAGTGCAATTCAGAAAAATTTGGAACGGATGGCATTCATTATAATGCATTTTCATTTCGTGGGAAGGTTTGCGGAGGAGAGGGATGAATCTGTGTAGATTAATGGTTTAGATCTGTCGAAAGGTGTAGGGTGTTGTGATGAAAAAAAATGCTACTCTTGACTCACTGATGTGATTGTGATTGTTATTCGATATTTTCAGTGATTGAAAACTGTGACTGTGATGACTGTTTCTGATATCACTTTAATTAAATTTAAAAAATATAATTTTGAGTATATTTATATTTATATTATTGAAACTTCATTTGCGTAAGAGATATGTTCTAGCATAAATAATTAGAATAATTAGTAGAAAATTACTGCGCATATATATATTTATATATACCTGGAAAATATAAAATAAAATTAAGTTACCAGCGAGTTATCATGAACATTACCAATAAAAACTGATTTCAATAGATGGCGCTAGTCAAATTACGTAAAATCCAGTAGATGGCGCTGATTCCAGTGATTTAATCAATAGAAATTTTAAGAAAATAATTTTTGAATCACGATATTCCCAGATATTCAATCACTGATAATGAGTGTGATTCAAAGGTACCAGTGATTGTTTCACGGTTCGTGATTTTAAACTTATCATTAGTAGGGTGTATAGAAAGGTTCATTCAATTTTATATATATGTATGTAGTTTTTTTCACAATATAGATTCTGTCTTACAGGTGAATTATAGCAGTCAGCTTAAAGAAATTAATCCAAAAACTATATTAATGGAGAACAGAGAGTGGAAGCTTATCATCATTGTCACAATGAATAATAAGAATTAATGATGAATAAATCACGATGTGTGTTGTCTTCGTTGGGTATAATAATGTGCGATATAATATTTGTACGCGGCGAATCCCAGACAACAGTCACCACCCGTCCGGCCGGCCGCAGTGTCCCCTTTTGTAATCCGATCGGACTGTATAATTGAATATCACGCGTATGAATGCCGCGCAGTGAATGGGTCGCGGGTTCGGTCCTCGGTCACACTAATCTTTTAATAAATCAAAGTCTCTCTCGCGTCAATCCGCCGGCGCGGCCATTGAGGCCCCGCGTTTATAATTCAACACATCTCCGGCCGTAATTTTTCATCACATTAATATTATAAGGACAAATTATTAATAATAATAATACTTGTCAGGTGGAGACGATGTGTCGCAAGGCATGCAACCACAGGGTGTTCGCGGACGGCCTCCAGCGCGAGTATTACATATATACATAATTATACTGTTACCATTCACGTGCAGTATTTTGAGAAAGAAAAAAACCAAATTAAATATAATCTAATAGAATGTATTAAAATCTAAATAATATTATAATAATTGTGATAGGAATATTTCGAAATACATATTTTATTTATATTTATTTTACAGGCATTCCTAGCCAAGTGCAGCTTATTTCAAAGTACTGATTGCGCGCCGTTAATGTATATAATCTGAATTTTAATAAATTACGATATGATATTTTCGACGAGTTTCCTGCTAAGATGCCAGTTTCAAAAATCAGGATCAGAATTGCTTTGTTTCACGCTGAAAACATCTAAACTTACTTCTGTTGTTTGGTTATGTGGAATTGCTTAGTGAGGAGAGTATTAAGAAACAAAATTCTGCAATCGAGACGCTTTCATAAAAATTTGTATGAGTCAGCCGCAGGAAGGGTTGTAGAACCGATCAGTCATTGCCAGAAGACTAAATTTATTTGCAAGGGCAGGCCCAAAGGCGTGGATTCTGCCCCCCTTTAAAAAGACTGAAGACACAGCTTTTCATAAAATGAAATCCGTAATTATTAGTGTACGACTAAACAGTTTATTTTGTAGCCCCTACCTTTTCTTGAAATATATTTGGAAATGGCACTTAATAAATTATCCAACATAATTATAAGTATATTAAATATGTAAGATGTAACACATCTAGTTCACAGTATCAAATGGGCGGATTTCAGATTAAATTATGGGTCGAAAATGGTCAAGGAGTATGTATAAATTACGAAAAAATATTACTGTACAAGATTTTTTGATAATCATGTTAAGCTTTTTATTATACGTAGGTAGGTACTTCGAAATAATTATTTGCGAAATTGATTCATTATGATCTATATTTTTGATGCAGGTCCTTAATGGCTCATCTAACAGAAAACAGTCTGTTCGCTTGAAGTTCGATAAAGCTTTATTTTGTATATTATTTCAGTTAAACGACATCGCTTTTTTATATGCTTACCCATGTCTCTGGTATGACTGAGATTAGATGCATGATCATTTTCGGCTCATTTTGTTAATATGTATCTATGTATGTAATTCATAAAATAAATCGTACAGTGAAAATTGTAAATTATCGTATTTGTCCATCTACTTACTGCAAGACGAAATTGATTCGTAACCACCCTGTTTATGAAAGAACATTATGCGCTCGTGAACGCTTTTGTATGGGAAGACTTGTCATTGAGTGTGTACGCGTGCGTACTAAATGAATGAAAAGAAATAACAGATATATAAGTTTTTCTTTAATATTTCTAAAGGCGTATTCTTTATTTTTATGGTGATCGGTATACATCCCCGGCACAATGGCGGGCACCGGCCCGAGTCGCGCGTGAATAAATTCTCGGAACGCCTTTTATACACATTTATATTATTCGAAATAAAGCCGACATATTAGTAAGAGGTTATGGACCTATCCGCCAATCCTATTCATCATCTCCATTACATCACTTGTCATCAATTTGACTCTTTCGGTCATTAAATTAGTAGCACTTGGAAGGTATCGCGACGTAGAATCATACCACCGAAATCGTATGTAACGCACCTACCTACATCATTACGGTTAAAAGTAATAATAACTTCTGGTTGTGTAATCTACACAAATGTCTATATTCATGGAATGTCTATATTCATTTTAAAACAAATTACAATTGTGAAAAAAAAATTTAACCGGGACCATCGGGATTCAAACGCAAAACTTTATATTGCCAGTAGAGAGCTTTAACTAATTAAGCTATAATGACACGTCTTAATAAAATGAACGAGAAGTCCTATCGTCAATATTTTAAAGAATTAAGTCGTAATTATAAAATTACCGCTTTCATAGGAAAAATATGTTTCACTCATAAGATAACATATTATGTCAATGGAAAATGTCGACATTGTAGTGTCACTATAGCTTAATAGGTTAAAGCCATCTATCGATAATATAACGTTTCGGTTTCGAGTCCCGGTGTTATATCAGTATTCTTATTATTTTCAAACTAAGCTATACGCTAGATTACTAGATGAGTGTCTTAATCACTAGATCACAAGCACGGAAATAATTTTAATTTTAATACTTTTAAAATTAACTTTTTTACCGTAATAAAAACATTTATACTCTTTACAAAGTTTGATAAATCATAACATCAAATTTAAATGATTTGTCTGTATCGTATCTAATTAATCAGTTTCATTGTCTCTACCCACATTTTTGCTCATCAAGTATTCCTTTGGAACTGAAATACGTAATTACTGAAATACTTAATTATCCTATATTCTTTTTTATTATTCAGAGATATTTTCTTTGTCCAACAAATGTAGTTACAAAATGTATACGTAGGTTTTCGCAGTCGACTCTAATAGAATTTCTTTAAGATTTCTGTTAGTTAAAGGATTGCTTTTTAGCGTAGCTGTTGTTTCACAGCAGCCCTGAAATTCTAGTATTATATTTTTATTATGTTGAAATGAAAGAAACATCAAATTAATATATAATGCGTCAAAGTGAGAGCCCATGAAAGGCACATCCTGGGCATATTTGGGACTTAGAAGACCTGGAAGAGTGCCACAGTGATGGATAGACTCGTTGCATTCAGGACCGGGAGTATGGAAGTGCATTCCTAGCCATGACTCATCTGATTGAGGCCACTATATGTAGCGCCTAATTCCAAAACCCTCTAAAACGACTATATGTGTTTTTGAGTTATGGATGAAAACGTATATTTTAAAAGCAAATGTACAAAATGTTTGTTTTTACACCGGCATTTTTTAAAGATACAATTCTATAATTTTTTTTTGTATATATGGTTCTGGCAGCTATACTGGATTTCAACATCTAGAATAGGAATAAAAACTTATACTCTGTCTGCTTTCGGGTATTTTGAAACTTACCCTGATTTTGAACATGCATAACAATGGATTTCATTGGCTCTTGCAAGAAACAATAGTTGATAAAAAGGTCTACAAAACTTCATATTCAAATTAAATTATCCAAAATCCATTTTTAGAGGGTTTTGGAATTAGGCGCTACATATGTCAGTACAGAAGGAGAGATAAAGAATCATGGTTAATTTGAATTTATTATAAAAAATTGACTCACTGAACCCTAAAGCAGTTTTCAACGACTAACTTACCAAAGATCTGCATTATTTTCTAAAGTGGTGGATGGTCGAGACGTCTAATTTGAAACGATCATTTATTCCAATCCTTTATCCAATAAATTCAGCGATGATTCGCCTCGTGTCAACATTGTACGAAGGATCTACCAGTTACATTTTATAGCATATATTATTTATTTTACCCTCTCGAGGCGGTGCGCCAGATCCAGCACCGCAATAACAATGCATCTGGCATAGTTGGATACAAAGTCTCGCCATTGTTGCGAGATGTGCGATTTCAATGGATTGACGTTTTTATGTTAAGAGTATCATAGAAATTATGCTGGTTTATGGGGGTGTGAGCCGTGAGATATGCTTGAGGTATTTATGGATGCACATCCCAACCAGGTGCAGCCGTATTTTGCGATCCAACCAGACTGGCGATTATTGTTCCATCTCCGATCTGACTTCCACAGCATCATCGTATAATTTCGGGCTTTAAAATGTACGCATCATAAAACGTTATGCCACGATTTTTGTGTTCCAATATTCTGGCGCGGTGGATCTAGTTAACTTCACATTAAGTCTGAATTTAATTCCTTTCTTTTCATTTCACCCAGCGTCTTTTATATAAGTACCATAAGTTCAAATAACAATTTTTAATTTTAAATACAAAAATAGCGTAAATATTTTTAATATCTATTGCAAATTTTACATTTTCGTTTTTATTAATTTTAATATAGATTATTTAAAACTATTCTATTTATACGAAAATTTTTCATATATTCCAAAGACAAATATGATAAATTGAATAATTCCGGTATTTATAAACATAGCTGTAAAGACTGCTTTCTGTATTTCGAAATTTTAACATAAGAGTCAAAGAGCATACAGTTTTAATAGTAATGGTTTTCTAGAATTTTCCTATTATTTATTAGAAAATAACATACTTTTGAAAATAATTTGGGTTTGTCCGTTTTACATATAAAAATACATACTTACATATAAATTAACCAAAATAAATATTATAGATAACCAACTAAATTTAACCTCAAGTCTAATCTTAAATATTTCTTATAAATAACATTTCTAATAATTTTGTATCATTCAGTCGATTTCCACATCTTTCATCATCGTAACAATTTAGATTAGGAACTATATTCTTAAAAACATTAGAATAATTAGACATATATGGTTTTAATTAGTTTATTTGACATTCTAATGAAGTAAATTGTATTTTACGAAACCGGTTGGTATATAACTCTTAAAGTGGTTAAAAACAATGTTTGAAATAATATATATATATTAAACAGTTATTTTATTATGTGAGGTGGAATTTTTTACGAAAACGTCGCTTTATAAAGTATCCAATGTTATTAATATTATGACTTACGTACATATTTATTTACAATATAGTATAGATTATGATTTTTCTTATTGTGGGACAATATTGCCAATTTCTTTAACATGAATGACCGTGGTTGGGGTAAGTATTCATTAAAAAATTTCATGTTTAAATTCTAATCGATAAGGGGGTATGTGCGGTGAAAAATATTGAAATTTTTATATGTTGTGCAAACGTTCCCGAAGCAGGTCCGAATCACCGGATCGGCGAATGTTGCGATTAGTATTCGAAGGAATCTCTTGTCCACGTGTGGTCGCGAAGGTCTGTCGGCTTTCTCCCTGCAACAAAGTGGCCGGTGCTATTTTATAGCGTTATAAAGAGCAACGGCGAGGCGAGGCGTAAAGTGCTTTTTGTACAAGAACCACGTGGTGCTGTGGTGGGGGTAATCAAAGAACAGAGCCGAGAGCGAGATAGAGCAACAAACAAGCTTTAATGATTTACTTAGGGACCCCTCTCTCTCCCTGTCTATCATTTTTGTTTTACGAGCCGCGAATGATAGCGCGTGCGGGAGACAATGTACTACATGCGTGAGTGTTTGTGAATCACGGCGCGATATTTAACTTGCCGAGTGTGAATGTTTCGATGTACATACTGTAGTACCAGTGGCGTGCAGTAGGTATAAACTCAGGTTATGCTGTTACCATGATATTATATAATATGCTGTATGCTACATTATACATAGGTTTATGAACTTTCGTTTAACTAACGTCTTTAGGCAAAATTAATCCATAATAATAAAAATACGTTATTCTCGAACGCAAAAAAACAATCATAAAAAATAAGTTTAGTACTACGAATTAATAAATGAGAAATTAGTTGCTTTGATCAACTCTAAGCCATGTTCAAAATATTTCTAATGTTTTTCTGTTAGGAAACAGCATAAGTAAAGACCCCGTACAGCATGAATCAGCTGATCCATTTTTGACAATGCCGAGTGGAATTTTCAATTCTGTAGGTGGCAGTTGTACGGCTTGAATAGAACGCTATATTAAAACAGTGGCTAGCAATTGAAGTAGTATATAAATGAATATTAACCCAGTAGAGTAGTATCCAAAACTACCCAACTGATAATTCTATTGATACACGGTGGTCGCTAGCGTAATTATAACATATTACGGATTATTTAATTTATATTAGTTTTCCAGAATTTTCAGTAATGCGTAGCGTTTTTTGCTTGTATGCAGTGCAAGCCTCTGGATACAACACACGTATATGCCTACTTTCAATTGGTCGTTTATTTTTCTTTACTTTAATGGACTTACAACGGACCCTCTACATTATAGTAATTTTTAAAGTGTAATTAGTTTCCAATGTAAATAAATGGATATCTCACTTTAAACTATTAAATATAATATTCTAGTAATGTTGATTTTCTTAAAAGAACACAGACTACCAAATATATAGACATGAACTAACACAAATTCCTTGTCCCAATATTTTCATTTTTGTGTTACTCGTTTGATCACTTTGGTACCACTTACGCAAACAAATAGCTCCGCGTCTTTTTTTAAAAATATGATTCGATTGCAATGAAAATTTAAACGCTGACAATATAATATGCATGCATTAATGTAAAAAATACGTCTTGTTTACACAAAGATTTAATTTTCGAAGAGTAAATACTTTTACTGTTGCATAAATGTGTCATAAACTATCGGATTTATGTTTCCACCAAGAATGTGTGTAGAATGCCTCTCATCCCGCAAATAATGTTTCAAACCCCCCTCCCATATGTACACTTTCATTCATGTCTATTCATTAACTGGTCTGTGATAGAGAACTTTTTTTTACAAATGTAGTTACGTATTAAATTATTAAATTAGAAAGATATGCAGAAAAATTAACTTTTTCGAAAAATATTTGGTCGTTACCGGGATTTAAACCTAGACTTCTTTCTAATTGATTAATTCAATTATGTATTAAAAATACCACAGAACTATGTTCTAAAATTGCAACATCACAATAATAATGTATTTTACGGTTTAATTTTTTTGAAATTCATACTTGTTACTAAAATATAGTGTTTCTGTTGAGTGATTTTGGCAGTAAAGTAAAATCACTTAATTCGGTGCCCTCCCTGCCACTCTAGTATTTTACTGTTTACTTCGCTATTTTTTGCATTTTTGAGTATAGTAGTTAGTGCAACGATATTAATGTAAAAATAAAAAAAGTAAAACAAGATTCATTTTAAAAATTAACAATATTAACTTTGTGGTTAAAATTCATATTTTTATTTATTATCTTTGTTTTATTATTTAATATTACACCGGCATTTCATTTAAACTCTAAAGACAGATGATAAATTTAACAATTCTGGTGTCTATAATTTGCATGTGGTGTCTATGCATTTTATAGAGTAAAACAGGTAGAAATTTTAATATAAGAGTAAGGGAGCATTTGAAATGTTTGAACAATAGTGGGTTTTCAGAATTTTCTAATTAAAATGGTCATGGTTTTGATAAAAAATTGGGATTGTCTATTTTGCATGTAATCGTTGGAGATAAATAAAGCGTACAAAACTAATCCAAAAATTATAAACAATCAACTAAATTTAACTACGAGTCCCATTCTAAAAATTTTTTCTAAAAATTATTCGACTAAATTTGTATTAAGTAACAATTTGAGTTAGGTACTAAATTTATTTTTTAAATAATTGTTTTTTTAAAAATAAATTTTGGTAAAGAAACAATATTATATGTTTTTAGTTAGTTATGACATCCTGAAGAAGAAAATTGTATTTTTCGAAACCGGTAGATGTATTTAAACTCAATTTAGGGGTTAATAAAACAAAGTTAATAAATAAAAATATAAAACGAGATTTAGTTATGGAATTATAAAATACATACTACGTCAAGTGGGGAATACTGAGATTGTCGATGTTAATTTAAACTTTTTTGTATTGTTTTGGCGCATTACAAGAATTAAGTGTATTTATTGTAATTTTTACACAACAATATTTCTTTGAATACACTTTCACAATATTATTTCATCAACTTTAACAGTGTGATAGCGGTTAGAGCAATCGGTATGATTTTTCATAAATCAATTCGGGTCTTTAGTATCGAATAAATAAATGTCCAGTTCGATTCTTGATGGATTCTATTTTAAAAGCACAAAAATTTATAATGCATTTCTTTTAAAGTGCAATTTCTTCAAAATCAATTACAGCGTCGCCGAGTATTTTCGCAACAAATTACACTTTTTTTTTTCTGAATAATTTTTTTTTCTTTTTACAAATTAATGTTCTTTATAAATTATGATGTGGATGATGTTGAGAATTGTGTGTCAGGATAGAAGAGTGTGGCGCTCTATCCTCTCTGCCTACCCCCGCGTGGAAACGACTTGATGGTAAGTAAGAAATAATTGTTTTCTAAATATTTAAATATTAATAACGAGATATTCGCTTGCTCATATTGTATTAGTTGAATGCGGATTTAGTTGCTTTAATTAAGGCGAATAAAGTCTTCCTCGATAATGGTGAGAGAACAGCGAAGTCCACAAATTTGCGGGTAATTTTTTATTTCCCCGATTGTGCGCGCTATATTGTTTCAGGTCGACCGTGGCGAACTGGTGATGATTGACATATTTTCAGATTTAATAACACCGTCCAAATACGTATCCAGATTTCGAATCCAGTTAAATTTGCATTAGCGTTGCCGAATTCGATTTCTTCTGTTGGTAGATTAATTTTTTAATTGTTCAGATTAATTTAATATTTCTATTGTCATTTGGACCACACGACAAATCATACAAGGATGATTTCTTAATTCTGATATCTTTGCTACAGTCGTGTTTTATTTCTAAATTCTTCACTTAATTATAAATTAATTTATCTCGTATACTGTTGAAGGTCTTTATTCTACTGCATTCACTCTACTTCCATATTTTTTGTAAGTTCCAGGCTTCATTCTTTTTTTTTTTGTAGCTTAAATAGTACATAAGAAAATAAAGGTAATTACTTTACTAGACGTGGTCTGTTCTAAAGCAATAACCTGTACAGTTTTAAAAAAATGTAATTGTTAAGGTACAATCGTTATAAAGTAAGGTGAGTAAGTATAATGTAAAGTAAGTTATAAAAAGTTATGTGTGAAAAGTACAATCAGTAGTTATAAAATGTTATTGTAAAAAAGTTATAAAAATATTAATACGCAATAGTTGGAGACAAAAATGTGTAGGTAGTTAGGTTAGCATAAATGATAAATTAATTTCATTTTACTTTCTACCCACATCAAGTAACCATTTTGTTATTTTTGGTTTAAAATCGCTAATCACTTTAGACCTTTTAAGGTCTAGTGGCAATTTGTTAAATATTCGCGGAGCACAAAATAAGAAAGTTCATTGAGCGAATTGTGTATTCTTTTTTGGCACTGAAAAGTTACAATCATTGAAACATTACATTACAATCAAATCGTTCATACTCGTTCATGATTAATATGTTACTTATTATTATGTTGTTGTTGATTCTGTTATTTTTTTCTGGTTATCTTTTAATAATTAAAATATATCTTGTCATCCTTCATCGGTCCCTCATAGCTAAGGATCGTGATCATCTTGAACTCCCGCCTTCTTGCCTTTACTCCTATCGCAAGAAAAGTGCCAGTCGGTCGGTCCAACGAGAGGGTGATATTCCACTTTCTCCGTTCATCTACGTAGACATAACCCACCACAACAAACATCTCTAAGCTATCTTCTCTTCTTGCAAGATGTTCTTAAAATTAAAGGTTCGCCTCGGACAAACGGTTGGGGTCTATATTAACATTTTAAGTAGACATTTGATCTCATTATATGTCGAATGTTCGTTGTTATTGTTGTACTGCCATTGATCCGATCAGTTTTCAATAATTCACAAATCTACCGTTCAGAAGTGGACCGATCTTCGCTCGGCAGCACATCTACAGTCTAGCAGTAGTGACACACGATGTAAACACACCGACAAATGATTCCAGATAGACCGAGGTTTATGTTATGAGTACATTGGTTTTCATCTGCGTGCAGCAACAGGTGTACAATATGCCGGCCGCTCTTTTGTCTTGCCGCTCTTTCAATATAAATTTTATTATTTGAAGTCTTCAACACAAATATCCGACAAATGCCCTCCATCATCGTAACATTTATCATTTTATAGTTATAAAAGATATTTCTGAACGTCCTGTTTATGTAAGCCCGCCTCGCTGAATAAGGCTCGCGCGTATTCTTTGTGTTTGTGCAGGAATGCTCTTTGAAATAATACCACTTCGCGTTTTAAGTGTTTTGATTCATGTTATGGTTTATTGTTTACGGTACAGCGCTAATTATTATTGTTTGTTATAATGAGCGATATTTAATTTCTGTAAATCTTTACGGTTATTCGGCGATGTCCATGTTCGCAGATGCCAGGGGCTTCAGTTACATCGCTAATCAGGTGTCGTCGTCGGGGGAGGATTGGCTACCTGTGACACCGGTTCGGGAAATTTCCGAGACTACCGACAATCGTATAAAATGTCGGTTTATAAACTCACGAATAATTTTCTCCCATTAACGCACTTAATTAGATCGATAATGACGTATTTACTAATCTAATTTAATGTGCCTCTCTGCTGACATAAAAGCTTTACTAATAATAACTTCATTATTAAAGAGAACACATTCTTATTGTGAACTTGGTAATTATTCAGATCATAGGTCTGTAATGTTTTAAATACCAATTAAGTGTATTAATTATAATGATATACATATAAAATCAACTTCATCGAAAAATATTGTTGTTGCGCTACCGGGATTCAAACCTTTTTCAATCCGGAGAAGGTGCATTACCAAGTATGCTACAGCGACAGTATTTTCGTCGACAAATTTTTAAACTACATCATACACTTTTTCAAATTAATACATCTATCGTTCTATTATTTGAAAGTCATCTGCATTGTTTTTAGGGAATTACAAATACCTTTGAGTAAACCGAAGTAGATGGCTTTCAAATAATGGAACGATAGATGTATTAATTTGAAAAAGTGTAACATGTAGGTTCAAAAATACTAACGCCGTAGCATAGTTGGATTGGAAAAAAGATTCAGGTTCGAATCCCTGTAGCGCAACAACAATATTTTTCGATAAAATTGATTTTATATGTGTATCTTTATAATTAATACATTTAACAGTACAAAATGATCATTCGAAAATCAGTTTCACACCATTCCAACCCTAGCCATTGTTCTTAGCACGTGCAATATTTTATGCAATAACAGTTAGTGCTTATTCGGAATCCTTTTTTAATCCACATATAACAAGTCGATCAAACCAACACCGACCCACCGAGAGTTCTCCCGGTGTTCGATCCACCCCTGGTTGATGATGTGGTGCGATAAAGACGAGGTCATCATTAGGATGACAAGTGATTGTATTTCACCTGGTTAAGGGATGCTCCAGGAGAGACAATGATAGAAGCAGTCCTAATCACTTAAATGTTACGGCGTGTTAAACTTTCCAATTTTACGTCAGAATGTTTGTTTACGTTTTCAAAGTCTTCTTTAGGATTTTATTACTCGCGCTCAATTACAATATTACTGGATTTTTATCTACAAAGGCAATGTTATTAACTTGTACTATGAAAATAGGACTAACTTGCTGGTGTACTGGAACGAGGTGCGAAACCCTGATCACTAGATTACTAGGCCACCGTCTTAACTACTACACCAACAAGCTACTCAGAGTGCATTTAAGCTAATTACTATTTTAAATCGTAATTAAAATTGAATGGTACAATCATTGTACACAATTACAAATGTGAAAATAAAACACATTTTCTTATTCTACTCGAACAATTTAACTCATGTACTTGTATTTATAACTATGATGGAATTTATTTGGTTGTATTTATAACTATAACTATATGTCTCCCATTATAGCTATAAATATAAGTTGTTGAGTTAAATTGTTACATTGCTAATGCCCTTACAAGGCGAAACGCCTCTCAAGTAAATTTAACGAGTAGAAAAAAAAAATAAGTGTTTTATTTTCACATATGTGATTATGAAATTCTACAAACTTACCTCGAAAACAGTAAACACGATTATAACAAAATAATGTAAAACTCATCGTACATTTTACTTTTAATTACACATTTAGATAATTGAATTCAATTGCTCTATTATTCAGGTTTAAGTATAGTGACAGATATACCCGTGCATCATCTGTCACTATACAGGCGTATAGTGTAATTAAGTTCTGTCAAAAAACGATGTAAAAAATGTGAACTTGAATAATTTCTTACACTTGCTGCAGAGTTGTAAACACAAAAGCTTTCTCACTCGCTCCCAGTTTGCTTTAACTCATTCCGCAATTTAGATCAACTGTCTTATTGCCAGCTCCATAAGTTATTGTGTATTCTGAAAGGTCGGCAATGAGGCCAAAGCGAGAACTACTTACTCGCTCCTTAAGATCCAGTTTGGTTTGCTTCACCATTACAATACTCAGGCGTAGGTCTAAAATTCTTAATTGATTTTTCTCTTTCTTCTTCTATATTTAAGAATTGTTTTCTCGTCGTTGCAATCCTCACCATGCGTCTCTCTCCTGCACACCGTATAGAAATTGAGAAATCCTCCATTCGTCTTGCTTATTATTTGGTGGATGTATTTTTATCATAACCTTTCTCTTAGATTTATCATCTCAATCTTTCTCATTCATTTCTAAATATGCACTGTAACTAAGAATGTGTCCTTTCCATTGGTTCCTTTGATTTGAAGTGGTGTTCATAATTGATTTTTTTTACTCACCCTCTCCATTCTTACAGTTGTAATCTATAGGGACACAATTCTGTATTTAGTGTACAATTCTTTATACATCTTTGTCATTTTTGCCGTGCCTATCACTTTAATGTCATTATTTTTTAAATTTTTTTTATTTAATCTTTGTTGCAATGCTACAAGTGAAACAGTGTTACAAAGCATATTAAAAATATACAATCTTATATCTAGGTATACTTTTAATTACTTTATCGGATGACGTTGCTCAACTAGACGACGCCTGTATCAGAGCAGCCTGAGTATATGTTTGCTTTATTTCGTTGTAATTCGTCATTCGCATTGTTAAAAACATGTTATATAATTACAAGAAAAAGAAGAAATTAAAAAAAGAGCGTGAACATGAAATATTAATATTTCTAGAGCGAGTCCATTTCGGAAGGCTAATTTTGCGTATCGTGTAAAAATGAGGTTTATCACTGTATTTAGTTTAGTTAGGGACAGCACCTCTCGAAACTATAGTAGTGATAATAACCAAATCGTGTGTGTAGTATAAACTTTAGTTGTGAAAATTAAAATAATTGTGTTACGCCACTAAGTAACCCCCATGTGAATTAATGTCCAATTTATTCTTTTCACCCTTCTCCAGTACCACATCTCGAATGGTTTCAACATGTTTCTCCATCTCTGAATAATCATTTAGGGTTTACTTCCGTTCCAAGTGTAGGTTTTAATGAATTGCTTTTAACTTTTTATTCGTGTTTGAAAATTGGTTTCTCGCATCAAAGGCTTGTATTGTATATATTTATATATATGTATACTTTTTTCTTTTAATTGAATTATTTGTCATTGTATCTGATCTAGGCAAACTTAGTTTATTTCTAGTTCCATTCTTCTGCCGTTTGTGCATTCCCTCTCGCTCTCGATATTCTGACTTGTCTGTCTCTCCGTGTGATTTGGAAACATCATAAGACTCTGGCAGGCTCCGATTCATCTTCATCTTCCTTAAAGGGGCAGACGGTACCTCCGTCCGTCAATCGGCATGGGCGGGGGATGCTGCGGAGGAGATTTGTTAACTAATTCCCCGCGCGATGGCCGGACGAGGGCGGGCTCATTTGCTACACTCGTTTCAATTATTATTTTAATGCGTTTAGTTTTGTATGTATTCATTTATATACGTGTTTCCTTATATTGTGCGTTGAACGAAATGTGAACATTTAGTGTTGTAATTTCTGTTACATTGAATTATTTTCACCCAGGTATTAACAATTTTAACGTACAATTTTCTTAACGGTGAACGAGTATTTTAGATTATTAAGGAAAACACATTCTTATTGTGAAGTTGTAATTATTCAGAACATAGGTCTGTGATATTTTAAATACTAAATTAATGTATTAATTATAAATATATTCATATAAAATTAATTTTGTCGAAAAATATTGTTTTTGCGTCACCGGAATATTTTTCGTCAAAATTGATTTTATATGTATATATTTATAATTAATACATTAATTTAGTATTTAGAGTATTTTAGAATATATTTTGTGAAAAATTTAATGTTTATCTTAATCTAAATTTAAATTCAACGTCTGTTCTTGTCGATCGCCGAAGACAGTCGCATGTCACGTGATTATACTTCGTTGACCTTGGATCCCACGCACTACTGTACTTATGCGGTAGTTTTAATATCCTGTTCATTCTCATCGATTATTGTCGATTTGCAACACAACTTATTTTAAACAAATAATAGATATCTCATAGAGACGAAGCTAATTTTTATTGTATTTAATGGAAATATATGAAAGTATGGGTAATTACAGGGCTTACGATCTATCTTCAGCTGAAATTACTCATACTGCCATATATTTCCATTAAATATAATAAAACATAGCCTCGTCTATATGAGATATCTATTATTTGTTTAATAACGTTGCTTTTGTTGGTGAAAATCCAGGAATTGTGTGTTCTTGGAACATATTCAAATATTGCAACTTATTTTTGTTTTTTAGTCTCAAATTTCTTAATCATTATAAACTGCATCTTGTAATATGTTATTCCCAATTAAAATGATTTTACATTGTGCATTGATATTATACCAGGTCATGATCATTAACGAGCTATTGACAACCTGAACATAAAAATAGAATAATAAGAAAATCTGAATAATTTTCTTGAATTTCGATTTGATATTAATTTACTAAGAATAAAATTATCAACACCCAATTGAAAATGACTCAAACATAGATCAAATTAGTAGCGCGATGTTGATCGAAAATAAAAATATTTTTGATATTTGATTATTTTGGAAAAGTTGTCTAAATTTCACTGATATATTTAGCACAGAAATTAGATTTCTCTAAAAAATTATTTATCAATGGTGAAAATATTTAATCGATTATGGCGAAATGGCTCCGAGATTAACACTTAAATTTTGACACTGCATACCGCGGCGCAACTTTTAACGTAATATCGCATTATACGTCGTAAAGGGCGCTGGTGAAATGGTGAATTTTAAATTAGTTTCGCGCATGCGCTCTGCGCACAGACGGAATCCACATCATATTTCAGTTAAGCACATCAATATGCGAAATGGCATCCTAAGATGGACGCATCGGTCGGTAATATTCCAGACGGACCCTCCCACCTCATCAGCGAATCTCCTGAAGGACAATGAGCGCGCTGACCAATAGGGTTATGTGAATACTGAACACCGAGACAGGCCGCGGAATATTCATTATCGTGTAGTCTCCCATCTTTGTCTAAACGTAAATGATGCGCATTTATAAATTGCGCCAATTAGGGGAGGTAGGTAGCTGCTCAAAGGAGAGCGTCAAATTAAACGTTTCTAATTTAATATTGGCCAATCACAACAGATATAGGTGTGTCCGCATTTTTGCAAAATCATGAAAAATGTATTTTTATTAGCATTATTTTATTATGATTGAAACGTGTATTATTTTAGATTGTTAACTTTGTTTTATTAACCTCTTAATGAATTAAATGCATCTGCCGGTATCGAAAAATATCATTTTCATAAAATTTTGTGTTGAAAATGAAAATCAAAAGCAGTTTCGTTTTCGGCCCATTCACCGAACGTACGATGCGCACGATGGTCAAGCGGCTTCACTTCTTGCACGAGCTGGATCTTGTAAGCTCGTAAACCAAGATCTTTCTACAAAATCTTCCATAAAGTGGATGGACACAGCTCCAATTGCTGTGCACGATGGCGAAACGACTCGTTCCGGTCCTCTCAATACTACGCTCCACGGCAGCAACACCTTCTTCGGAGTGCACTGTACGACGTCTTTGCGGATGCGTATTATCAATTAGAATATGCGTGGTGCGAAAACGATCCACGGTTATTCGAATTACTTGCTCGGATGGATGATTATGTCGACCGTAAAATGGAAGGAGCGCACGGTAAGGGTCGCGTACTTAACCACGATTTTCGAAACAAATTTGCACAATTAGAAAGTGTTGTTCTGGCATAAGTCTATTCATGGTAAAATGGCAAACCAAACTGAGCACAAATCAACTGTCAAATATGCTGTTGGAATATGGAATATGGAAATATGGAAAAAGTGTTGCCAATTCGAAAAATAAACCTCAAAAACAAACAAGCTTTACGTTAATATGACTCAGCGGTAAATACGTAAGCAGTAACACCTCTTCACGTCTGTAAGTACACGCAGGTACTCAAATTGAGACGTCTTTCATTTGAGCTTGGTTCATTCCGTTTTGCGGCGGCTTCACGATCTCCGAGAGCCTCATGCGAATAATAGTAGCGTTGGAATTATAGGATCGGTACACTATAACAAATGATGTCCTCTGAAATGCACTTACTCACGTTAATGTTTGGAATAGTTAATGCTAAAATTTGAGTAAAATCTTCGAGAGTAAATTGCTCCTATTTTAATAGCGCGTTATTTATTATATAGTTTAGTTATTTTGTAATTACGACACAAGAAAGTACATCGACCCAGATTCGGAAAACAATGCTACGGCTTTGTGTGTGAACAAAATTCACGGTACATGAAAACCACCATAGTGTATTATATGATTTAATAAAAACGTTGTGTCCTTAGACTTTTTATGACGGTTGAAGAACACCCTTGTTGGGTTGAAAATTGAATACGCATTGTCCTAGCGGCTAGCGCACACTCCAACCCCCAAATATCGTAAATAATTTAACGCTAATTGCGAAGATATTGTCGTTAGCCTTTCCCTCCGTGTTGGGATCCTCGTCTCCCGCTTTGGGCCCGACTCCGCACGGAGCGGCGTAAACACGTCCCACGGCGCTGATTTAAGTTCCATTTTTGCGGTCGACTCAGTCTGAAATTAATTAAGAATACCGACAATTTGCGAGGAGCACGGCAGGTCACGGACCGGGGTCACAAATCAATAAAACGAGGAACATTTTTATGGGCCTCGCGTCCGTCCACCCGTGCGATGGCTCTGCGCTCCCGGGAGGGTATTGTGCCAGCGTAAAAGATCGTCGCGCGCAATGAAAGGTCTGAAAGTCTCCATTTTGATTTACATCTGCTTTGAAATGTCAATCATTTGATATTTCAATTAAATATTTATTTGCGCGGTGTCTCGCGCCTCGACATCCTATTGAGATACGGGCGTTGTCTTTAGAATGGTGAACGGAACGTTTTGCAGGACGGTAACGTGGCTCGTTTTAAAAATGTCATTTTCTTACATTTGAGCAGACTGCGACTGGGAACTGAGTAATGGTGGTGAGAACCGTCACATTCAGCTGTCAATAGTGATGTATGCCGAGTCCTCGCATGCCGCCCCGTTTCCTAAATAAAGATTTCACGGCCGCCCCGGCGGAGGCTTCGCCACATTTATATCTCTGGATATTCCTACTCGAATTGATTGCCAACACATGTTGGGAATTAAATAAATTATACGCAGGGGGAGACTTCCCTTTACATCGGTGCCACTTATACACCCTTGTCGGAATTTGGTTCAAACACTCATTTCCCATTTTATCTCAACTATTTTTGTTTGATTATTCATCACCGAAATCTTTCGATGCATCTGTCCCGTGTGTGTTCGGGATTCTGGATGTTTCTTCTTATAACATATTTCAAGATTTTTAGTTGGGACGTTTAAAAATATTTTTTGCACATTTTTAATGTTGATAATACGTCATATATAAATTGGTTCACTATACACATTTACCTATTTTTACAATATTAGATACACAGACCTAGCCCACAATACTTTAAGAGTTGAAAATGTTCAAGGGATATGTGCTAAATCTCAACCATGTTAGAGATATAAGCATTTCAAAAAAATCGTAATAATGCGATTATATCGATAATTTGAAATATTTTATTAATTTATGTAGTGAATACAAAACATAAAATTAATGGAATTTAGAGCGGCTAGATTATTTTTTGTTAGATGATTTAGGGCCTGAAGCAAAGATGTACATTAATAATTAAACAATTTCGCAAATATTTTTTCCGAAGTACGTAGACTTCAAGCTTAACACGATTTTGTTAAAAAGTCATACAATAATATTTTCCATAACATTGCAGAATTTGCACATATTCCTTAAACATTTTCGACTCGTAATATAGTCAGGAATAAAATATTGTGAACTATGTCTGTTACCCTGCACCACATCCTAGTATAAATTTCTTGGCGATTAAATTTATGAAAGACGGGTTTGTAAATACGTTAATGTGAAGTCGTGTGCAAGGATAGGTCGACGTGTTTGCGAATGAGGTGGATTTTTTTGAAATGAGAAAATAAAATTTAATTAAATTAAATTGTCATCAAAAATATTAAAATCTTAAAATATGTACAATGTATGTTAAGGAAGTAATCCGCGTTTCTTATATAGGCATAGTGACCTGGAAATTCTTCGTAAAAACCATGTTAGTTTCGTCGTGAATACGTGAATATTTCAAGAAATGAGAATCGCCGAATAAAATCGTATGTTGGGCGTATTGTCAATACATATGTGTGAGAAAATATTTACCTATTCTTATATACTTATTATGCAGGTGAATATTATGTTCCAGGCTGATTTTTTTTTTGGCCGTCATTTTGGTTTGGCAGACATTTGTCAGTTCGCATTTGGTAGTCGTATAGAGTTGTAGATTATAATTTATTATGAAGCATCTAACGCCTCGACAAATAATATTGGCAATGCTGCAACCATTAATGGTGATTGCTATCGTCACATGCTGGAAAACTTCTCAGTGGCCGAATTGGGTCGTTTGGGCCTGCAACACATCAGGACGGTGTCACATCACACACAACCCGAGCTACGCTTGAAATTTTGCAAGATATTTTTGATCTTTGATCACCTGATTTGACGGCTTCCGATTATTTTCTGTAAAGGTACTTGAAAGGAAAGGTCCACGCCAATAAACCGACAACAATTCTGATGCTACAGGACAATATTCGAAATGAGAAATTGCTGAAATAACACGTCAAATATGCGAGAATGTTATGATAAATATGGTTTAAAAAACACGCATTTGTGCCGCTGCCAAAGGCGGCCACTGGCCGATGTCATATTCCATACAAAATTGCAATAAACCAAATAATTGATAAATAAAAAACAAATTTAAAACTTGTAATTGTATTCAAAATGAACATCGGCCTGGAATATCATCATGTACCTGTCTAGGTTGATAGAATTAAGATAAGAGACGTTGAGATGGTTGGGTAGGTGGAATGTATGAGTGGAAAGAGGATAGCAAATAAAATATACCAGGCGAGTGATGGAGGCAACAGGACGTCCGCGGAAGACCTGGCAGGATCAAAGAATGCAGAGTATGGCCAGTGTAAGAATGCTGCTGGAATTTCTGCCGGCTGATTAGATTAAACATATTAAATTAAAAAGCGATCTGCTAACAAAATAGTCGCGCTTGCATGCAAGCCAAGCGGTGAATAATTTAAATGAACGCTGATTGGCGTCCTATTAGACTAGGCGACACGCCTTCTTCAAATTCGTTTCTGCACATATAATATCAGCCGCATTCTTACACTGTCCATACTCTATATGAGAAGGTATGAATAAAATGAGAATGAAAGCGAACGTTGCAGTAATAGTTTATTTGAAATAATATATGTAAATGCAAGTATTATAATTCCGATCCCGTTGGGCTTCGCCCGTACCGAGACACAATTGAAATATTTTACATTGTTAATCGATAATCTGCAAATAAGAATTGAAAATAATGTTATTGTTGATAAAATATTTGTTTATATGTGTATATGTGTAAATTGTATCAAAACTTGATGATTATAATACATTTATTAATATTTATGTTTGAAGTAATGAAGACATTACAAATTACAGAATAATGTCTCGTTAGGTGAGTGGACCAATCAAAATTGGTTGGTCATATTGCATTTACAAATAATTGTTCACGGTTCACGTTGAATGCACGGTATTCGCAATATTTTTGTAAAATGACGACTTTTAAATGAGTACCTGCTTAGTATTCTTTCATGAATCATGTTATGTGTCATGAAAGACTATCGGTGTGGTGACTGTACTTTGGATCAGAGTTTTTTAATCTAAATATTATTAAGTTAAGTATTACTACCCCTGCGGGAAAACGGGATGACTATGAGTTAGTTAGTTAGTCAGTCAGTCTATCCTCTCTGTCTAATCATCTTCCTTGTCCTTGTCTACGTACCGGTGTTTAATGACCGCCATTGGTTCTCGGCCGGCTACTGCCAATTCATCTTATATTCACACGCGCAAGCGTGATGTTCCGATGCAGACGAGACGGGCAGTAATTAATACCTCACACGACCCTATCAACTATTTGTTCTCGTGTGCTCAAATATGCTCCGCAACACGTTTGCAAACGTCGCAAGCTGCAGCGGGAGCGGGAACGGGAGCGGTGCAGCGAAACGATGGGAATTCCCGTACTGGGCGACAGCTGGACTCTGAAACTAATGAACACATCTTGAATTGCATTTATATCGGACATTGTGCGTTGTAATTAGGAGAAATGTTGGATTGGGATGACCACTGCATTTGGGAGATGAATGCAATGATTTTAGATTAATGTTTTCCAATTGTGGTTGTGCGTGTGACCCCCTTCGGTATATAGATTTCGGTTAACGAATGTTCATCGTGCGTTTTGGGGGGGGCGTGTACTCCGATGAGACATGAAATAAAATAAACAGTGTAGAGCTGAGCGCGGAGCCGAGCTGTCATTCGTTGCATATCGTATTTTAATTTGTCGCAAAATGACGCAACTGATTATTACCGTCAAATCTAACGAGATGTGAGAGCTCAGAAAGTCTCACCCGTTTTAACGTTTATGTATAGGTAGTTATTGGGCTAAGTAAAAATTGTAGTAATACTCGATCTAAGTTATGAAATAAAATTATGAACGAACGTTTTTATTGACCTGTAAATGTGTGTTTTTATTACTTCTATGAAAATATTTTTTTTACACTAACATGTCAATTTTTTGTGTTTGAATTTAAATAGTATAAAACATTCACTTATTCAATAAGGCAATGATTTGCGTATGGAATAAATAAAAGTAAATTGAAAGACAAACGATAACTAGTTACCTTAACAGGCCACCGAATATACATTTATACATGAACTAACGGAAATTCCTTGTCCCAATATTTTCATGTTGGTGTCACCCGCGTGATCACTTTGATACCACTTTCGCGAACAAATAGCTCCGCGTTTTTGTTTTTTAAATATGACTCGATTGGAATGAAAATTTAAACGCTGACAATATAATATGCATCAATGTAACAAAATACGTAAATATATATAATAGAGTAAATACTTTTACTGTTGCATAAATGTGTCATAAACTATCGGATTTATGTTTCCACCAAGAATGTGTGTAGAATGCCCCTCGTCACGCAACTAATGTTCCAAACCCCTCTCTTATATGTGCACTTTATTTCATGTCTATTCATTTACTGGTCTGCGAGTTACCTTGCATTATAGAACTCAGATATCGATCAAATTATTATTTATGTACGAATATTAAATGTGCGGTGATTTTTATTTTCCGTTGTACCTACCGCAGTATGGCGGTGTCTTTCATTGACATAATTTGATGTAGGTAGTAGAGGAACGCATCTGACGTCACAAAGGATACCGGCTTTGTCGAAAAGTTTTCGCAAACAGATTTAAGATCCATTAAACGTTGAACCTTCCCTTGTTTCCCATGAGCATTTAAAATAGTTAAACGATATTTTTGAAATACATTAATTTTATCGACAACGTGTTCCAATGCCTCTATTAATTGTCGCGAATTAATAATATATATCTATAGTTTAATGAACGGTCTTTTAAATTCCTAGCAGTAATCCGTTCGATATAGTTTTAATTCGTACATTTAAGTCGGGTTTAGCCGGTATCGATAAAGTTTTGCGTGTTTAAATGATTGGCAATAAAGTTAGTCCCACTAATATTAAGGATTATAACGCCTTAATACGACAAAATTTGAATTTCACTCTTCCATTAGATGCACATAAATTAAAGATTTTAATTCTACTATCGTATGTTCTTTGTGATTTATTATCGGTAAAATAATTCACTGACTAATTCATTTTATAACCAGATACCTACAAATAGATTTTTATTTGTCTAGATAAATATAATAAGTAAATGTCACATTTTAAGCTAGAATGGAGTGGTCACAATTATTTACTGTATTTTTTTACCGGAAACAGAAACAATGTTTTTTTTTAAATCTTTATCTGTATTTTTATCTTATCGGCATTCTGCCCAACTTTCTAAAGTCAGAATTGAACGTACATTAGTCATTCTAATATTGTTGTTTTTGTAATTCTTATTTTTGTATTGTATCAATTCTCTAAAAATGAAAATAAAATCATATAATCATATATATAACGTATTTAATTAAGAATTATTGAAAATGGATAAGAAATATTAATGTTTAGTTTGTTATTAAGTGTAACTGTCAAAAAACTAATTTCCTAACTCATCATCACGTCGTTTCGCCGGGGGGCAGGCAGAGAGAAGAAAGCATAATACTCTTGTGCTGTGACATGCCACTCTTTCGTCATTTGCTTTTATACATATTTTCACACACATTTGTCGTTTGTTTTATTTAGCTTTTGACAATACCACCCTCTGTTATCTGGTTTATCTGATCGCACTACCCAAGTACAAACACATTTACTTGTTCTAAATTCATTATATCACGTTTACACTTTCAACCCTCTCAACCACCACCATTCAACTGAGGTCTGGGTCACAATAAATAAAATTACACGATAACTTAGTAATTACCCACATCAGTTTTATTTGAAAAAACTAACCACTTATTAATCACATAACATCAGTTATTAGTCGTAACATTATAAGAGGCCGTCTCTGGGGGAACGGGTCTCTTCCATCACAGCTTCTCCAGAATAACTAGTCTATCGCCGAAGTGTATAATACTTGTAATAAACTAAATATTGTTACCCGGAGATACTGAGTTTTATATTACAAGGAATTGGAACCCAAGTACTTTGACAGTGGACAGAGGATAGAACCCCAAGGGAATCTGGTGATACTTCGAAAGTCATCACATATTAAATTTAATTTTAGCAAATAAAAACTTAAATACATACAATGCGTCAGTTAGTATTTTGTTTGGTTTGAATGTATGTAATGTACGATGTGTTTTCTAAGCTTTCAATATTTAAATACTAGTTTTAGATAAAAGTCATATGCAACCATTTGCACCTTCTTTTAACTTTATGAGCAATCGAACCATTTCTAGGAAAATAATATAACTAAACATAATGTTTTTTTTCAATTATTGGTATAGCACGTAGCGGTAAAATGGAACAAAAAATACAGTTTAGCAGGTATACGTAACCCGAACGTTAAATTAATTTTGGCAATCTTTTGTTAAACTGCAATGGTCGAATCAAGGTACTTTTACTACCTGACCGTTAGATGCGGTCAAAACTAGTCGTGTTTTTGAATACAGGTATTTGAATATTTCATATTTAATCGTTCTCTTCACTATATTTTATTGTTTTTTTTAATCATACATTAATGTACCGTTATATTTCTTTTAATTTATACCGATATTCGATGTATTATCAAACGCGAGTTCGCTTTTTTATTCTTGTCTTTTGAAATTTTGAGAATGAACAATAAATGCAGGAATTTATGTATGTACTTTGGTCGAAAATAATATGGTAATAGCATAGTGTCAAAAAAAGTATTATAATACCTCTGTTACCTTGAAAATTTTCAGTTCAATGTGCGATCTGACCATGGAATCTTCGTTTACAATTCAATAATTTATGACATCGTATTCTGAGATGCATCTCCTCGTGCATTTAATGTTTCGAAGTACGAAATGCAACAATAGGTTTGGAGAAATCAGAAGACATTGGGTTTATTGCTCGTTTGTTGGTCTTATCCATTCGGCATGGACACGTCCCTTTCGGCACAACGCAGCACCCGCCCCTAGGTGCGCGCCAACCCTTAGTTCTAGGTAATATGCGCTTTTGTATTATCTTTCTTGATTTACAAACACAATTTAGGAATCAGTTTGTATTTGGATGCGCAGGTGTGAGCACGTGATTGAGTTGGATGTGACGTCATAAACATTTCAGTTAAAACATTTTTAATGTCTCGATTGCCGTAATCAAAAATATATAATTTAGTGCGTTGAATAAATTAATATTTTTATGACATTACCAGTGCTGGATTGATTTGATTATTTTTGCGGTTTTATTGATCTGTGATTTTTAATTAGTTTTTTTTTTAAACCTGTAGTAATTTTTGTGGTCGTTGGAACTAATTAATTTATAAAATGATAAACAAAATGGATCGGAAGGAGCCCAATGATAATGTCAAATCAAAAACGTTTGATGACAACACGTTCCGATGCTTGGCCGAGGTAATATGAACATTTAAATTAATTAATTTTTTGTATTATTACTGCATAAATATTGTTCTTTAAATTTTTAAATCCCATGAGCGCGTTAACACGTATTTATGCGTTAAAAACTTGTATGTCGCGCCAAGCTATTAGCGTGTTAACACACTCTTTTGGATCTTGCAAACCATATCCGGCACTTTTGGATCTTGCCGGGAATAAAGCCACCTTTTAAGTTAAGACCCTTAAAGTCGAGTCTTACTCTATGTGGTGTCTTCCATTTCAAATATAGTTGGCAGTTTAAAGGTTAAATATTACTTACATAACTTTAATTCTAAATTGGATATCTTTAAATTGGATTACCTGGTCGTTTTGGAATAATATTCCATTTATAATGTTCGGTAATCTGTGAAAAAAAATATGGCGCTTATATTATATTGTTGAAGATTAAAAAAAGAAAATTGTATAATATTTTTTCTATTTTTCATCCAATCCAATAAATCTCTGAAGCCAAATAATTTATGTAATTTGGAATGTAATCATTTTCAAAAAGTAGCGCGTATTCGACGAGTCACCGTTTTATGATCTGAGTAAGACAGTATTATCGTTCAAAGATTTGTTAATCATTTATTAAAATAGTTTTATCGTTCGAAAATTTGTTAATACTATTTATAGATTTATTAACAGTAATTAAGACTGCTTGTTAAATACGTGGGCTCGTTTGTATACGGTCAATGTAACACGCAATTATAAATTCTGCATTGGGTTCTCTTTTCAGATAGAAGCAAAATAATGAAAATTGTCATAAAATACGTTAAGGTATGTAGTGTTATATGATCGTCTTATGCAGACGTGGTTCAGTTAGTTCCTGGCGCAGAATGAGGGTGGTATTTTCACCGGATATAAAACCTTTGAAAGTTAACGACGGAAAACAGTAAGTCCTCGGTGAGGACCGTCCAAAGAATCGCGGGAGTTAAAAAAAATTATCTCAGTTCCTCTTGACCCTTATGGTTTATAATAAAATAATCTTTATTTAAACGTCGTAAATTATTAGAATTTACGATATATTTTATAGTGATATTTCTCATTTCTCTTTACGCTTCTCGAGACTAGATCCTTTTTCAAGTTTTTTTTTTGTATGGCTATCGAAATAGTTTTATAAGTAAGTCATGTTTACCGGTTATCATACTTTAAAATGTCCTTTTTACCATGACATCGCACGTTGAAGAATAGGGGTTTGTTTCATATTATACTCCTTACATTAGTCAGTATTATGTTGTTATATTACATAATCATCGAATTGAATTAAGTATTACAATTATCGGTTTTAAATCATACGTTACACCTGAACCATGATGGTCAGTTAGTGTGCCTTTACCTTTATGTATACATTGAAGTAAATTTTTGTAAATGAGTACAAAAGCAAAACCGCCAGTACAATTGACGAAAATAGAGGCAGTATAACAATAAATAACTACTTTTGAAAACATGTTTGTATGTTTTAGAAGCATTTTATTTAATGTACATCATTTTAAATATTTCGCTCTGGCTATAAAATGTGTTACAAATACGTTTATCTCAACTTAGCTAATTGGATAGTGGGGGTTTTGGTTTTGTACCCCACAAATAGTCACTTTACAGAATTTGTAATAAGGTGAATCGGGGTAAAATGCTACATATATATCATCGACATAAACCGTTCTCAAACTTCATAAGATTATGACTTTGAAACTTTGATGGAAGGATGAATCACACCATTTCCTGATTTAAGTCCTTAAAAATTGTAATATAACTTTTTAAGATAGGTGATGTTGAAAGTATTTTATGAATATCGGACGAGTAGATGCACTTACCCCAAATTTGGGGTAAGAGCATCTAGTTATATTATTTCTGACAAATTGTTAATATAATGAAAACTATCTTTACGATATGCTTAATGACAATATTAATGAGTTAATTTGGTATTTAATGATAGGTAAAACGTGCTAAGTTCCAAATAAAAATATAGTAAAATTGTTTAGATGGGGGAAGTGTCTACACATCACCGATTGAGAAAGTTTCCATACAAAAACAACAGTAAATGCACTTCCCCCACGGTGTAAAATTTATGGGGTAAGTGTATCTGGTCTTATAAATCGTAATCCGCGGAAATAATTACATAATTAATATATACATCACTAACTACAACTCAAAATAAAGGTACTTATCTAATATCAACTTCCTGTATATATATAAGAAATATTGAAAAGGTATACACAACTTGCAAGTTGGAAGTGTCATAACAAATGTCATAATTTGAAATGGTATTTATTACAAGCAAACTAATGTTTGGATTTGCACCATCTCTGGACTCTCTCATCAAACATTGTTTTATTACATTTCCTAATAGATTGCGGCACTGGAATCCAATTTCAAATGTTATTTGGAGACTCAGATGCACTTACCCCGACTCACCTTACTCGGAAAACGTCTCAAAATTAAAAATGCACAAGATATTTTGACCTTTTATTAGACGCTTGTATTTGAATATGCCACTTATATCGTTTTAATTCCGTGCCACCTTATTAATATGAATTTCGGATTGTTATTTGGCATTAAAGAGGCTTTTAATGTTACATATTTTTACGGCCTATAAAATATTTTTTACAAAAATGGAAATAAATTATCCGGCCATAAAACTAGCTACCCACACCGTGACTAATCTGTACCGGGAATTTTTATAATTAAACCGCATATTATTTTATAACTTGATAAATTTGATATTTTTATGGGCATTTCGAATAATCCCCATTCCGACTGGCGGGTTATGTTTGATACAACAAGAAATCAAAATGTTATAATTTATTATACGAGATTAGGCGTATTTACGTTCTCCACCTAGTAGAACCATCTTCGCAGATATCTGGTCCTTAAATTTAATGATGCTAATGCGATCGCCTCGTCACATTAAGGTGGGTATACTTAATATATATGTTCTGACATAGCCTTTGATGTTTTGAAGAGTCGAATTTGACAACTCGATTATAACAAAAGAAAAAAAAAATTAGTCACCTTAATAGCTACCAAATAAAACTGGAAACGACTAATAATTAAACATGTACATAATAATAAGTAAACAGGCTCATTTAAATTTACTATAAATATAAAATTGCATGTGTGGCAAAACTCATATACATATATATATATATATATATATATATATATATATACAAGTGAATTAAAAAAGGTTTAAACATTTTTTATTTCTGTTTATATGAGAAATTTAGAGCTATTTATGTCCCTGAAAATTTCTTTCAATAAAATACAACTCGAGAATGTGAACATTGTAACATAACAAATTGGTCACAATTTTAACCAAAACAAAATGCATTATATTTATGTAATTTACATAGTTTTTGATATAATATTTCTTCGACTGCTTTTAAAACAGCTTCTTATGGTAAAATAAACTATAAAGAATCGACGACGGATTGTACAAATATTTTTATTTACAAAATGATCATTCCGGACACTTTTTTATAACTTACTTTATTCAAGTCAACTAGGTATCCTTTAATATAAAAAATACGATAATTAAATGTTTTAATACACTGACTGCGCAAAATTTTCTGATACTTTTAATGATTTCTTATGGATTACGAAAGCTGACAATTTCATCATATATTTATGTTTAATCCACTCATGTTCTTTATATATTGCACTACTCTTTTCAAATATTTGGTGCAAAGAAAGAAAATTCAGTTCTTTAGTTGTGCATGTAAATTTTTACCAGGAGTTGATAAAGTCATTTACATTCTAATAAATCTTTCATTTTATTATAGTTACACAACTAGAGAGACGGAAACAAGGGAGTGAAATACAGAGACGCATTTAGCTGGTTTGGGCTATTACTAGTGCATGCTGCTATTGCTACAGTTACTGTTAATGTCATAGAAAAATATGTGTATGTCTAAAGAGCAACGAAAATATCTGTAAAATACTAATTTAATGTATTAATTATAAATATATACATTTAAAATCAATTTTGTCGAAAAATATTGTTTTTGCGCTACCGGGATTCGAACCTGGATCTCTATTTTCAAACCGGGGAAGTACCCTACCAATTGTGTTATAGCGCTAGTATTTTTCATGACGAATTTTCGAATCTATATGTTTTACAAAATTTTTATTATTTTATTTTTCAAAATATCTATGTTTGAGATCGAGTACCAAACGAATAGATTCGACACAACCAAGTTAACTGATATTGGCCAAAAAGTCTTTATGCTTAAGCTGAACATATCTGAGTATATGTGCTGAATATACCTATATGAATAGATATGATGCACTGGGGAGTAATGTCCTGGAGCGCTAAGTCATCAGAGAGAATTGGCGATCCTAGGGGAAAGCCTGTGGGGTTGATACGATAATTATTTATAGCGAAATAGTATGTTAATGTTGAATGTCTCGCTTTATTTTCACACAAATTTGTAATATTTTGTTTGGTTTGATTTCGGTAACATGAAATCATCTCGTTGCTTTCATCAACGTCAATATTTATTTTCACATTTATTTGTCACGGCACTCGTTAGCCGGGGAACGTGAGCACGCGCACAGATCAGATGGCCGCGCACGTCCGACAGTCACCTTTACCTGTGTTTTTATTTTTTGTTTTATTCCTTTCTATAAATGTTTTAATATTAATTAAAAAATTGATTTGTGTCGGCGCTGAATTGGGGCCTGGCCCTTCGGAGGGATTTCATTTTGAACCGTTTATATGTTTTATTAATGAAAAACAAAAAAACAACGAAAGCGGCGAGGATGAATGATCCTTGGTGTAATTAATATTTATATTATGTTTTGTTTTACGACATCGAAAGGCATGTTGTCGTTATTTCTATCCAGCCTTGTGATTATATGTCGGTCGGAATTCGATTCCCGGCGATAGAAAGTACATTTTTCAAATAAGTGCTTTGTTGTTTTATTATAATTTGATTATTGACTTTTACGTTTTTTCATGTATGTATTTATTATTTATATATTTTTTATTATAATAAATGTCCTAAGCTAGGTATTTAATATAATTAACATAGATTACAAAATAGACGGCATAAAAATCAATTGTAAACGAAAAAACTTATCTCCTCCACCACTGGGATAGTTTACACTGTTATCTTTTGTTCTCGTTCTAATACGGATGACTCATTGTTTGTACACTCATTTGAGTTAAGCAGTTCATTTAAAAAATGGAATAAAAACGTATTTCCTACCTATCTAAAGTGTTCATCTTTTAAATATGCAAATACAAATTAAAAGGATTATTACCACATACTCGTACCAACAAATTAACGCATTTATAATCCTTAATTATATTGTGGTTTAAAGTAAAAAAAAAATCGACATATTCCCAAAAGTAGCAAACATGTCGAACGTGTTATTAATATTTCTAGTTTAAGAATACTTAAATGTTTTCTCTTTTATATATTGAATAACAAACGGTACGTAAATATATATAATATATATATTCAATTTGAAATGAAGTGTACACTGTCTTTATTACGAGTAAGAAAAAATATAATTCGCGAAATCGTACGAACTTTTACGACTGTCAAATGCGACTATAGAATAAAGATGCAAATAATAATGCGACGTTAACAGATTGTAATGTTATAAAATGTAATGTAATCAGAATCCAGAAAATAGTGGCGCGCAGATAACAAGAAAGATCCATGTAATCTTCCAATGCAGGAAAGCCTGTATTATAACGCCCACTTTTGAAATAATTTTAATAAAGTTTGGAAACATTTACTGTATCATACGTTCATAATACAAAGCCGTATTATGAACAATAAATTAAATTTCGAGTGAACGTTGAATTGAATGGTCAAATATCATTCCGTATATTTGTCGACAATTGCGTTTTATGTTTTTGAACTTAGCCTTTCCTTATTCTCAATAACACAATGAGTTGAGTGATTTCATTCATCCGCCCTGGTCTTTGGAGGCATAAAATCATTTAACGCAGTATCGATAATTATTTGTTCAAACGCTGATATATTAATTCAGCTTAAATTATATTTTTTTATTACATGCATCTAAGAATATAAAAAAGATAACGGTCATATTACGAATATGGTAAAACATGCATTTAGTGTACTCCGCGTCCAATATAAACTACGCATTTATTTGACGAAATCATTCTATATAATACTAGCAGGAATCATTCCAATGCACTAGCAGAAAAGCATATCGCTGATTGCTTTTCTACTAGTGCATTCTGTTAGCCTCTTTGGAATAATTGTATCAAGTTATTCTAGACATTGTTGAAAAAACTGAGATCATGTTTACATAAATGATTATTGAACAAACGTAAACATTACAATCTGTTAACGTCGCATTATTTTTTGCATCTTTATTCTATGGTCGCATTTGACAGTCGTAAAAGTTCGTACGATTTCGCTAATGTATGTTTTTCTTACTCGTAATAAAGACAGTGTACACTTCATTACAAATTGAATATATATATATATTTACGTACTGTTTGTCATTCAATATATAAAAGAAAAAACATTTAAGTAATCTTAAACTAGAAATATTAATAACACGCTCGACATGTTTGCTACTTTTGGGAATATGTCGATTTTTTTTTACTTTAAACCGTAATATAATAAAGGATTATAAATGCGTTGATTTGTTGGTACGAGTATGTGGTTATTGAATGATGGTGGTCCAGTCGTACCTGTAGATTACAATACTATTAGATTAACAGTATAATAATTCAGAATTATTATGCGGCAGTTTTGCATATTTATAAGTTGAAAGATGTTTATACTTTAGTTGTATCGTTTGTTTAGTAGGAGGTATAGAATAGATAATTAATCTGATATGCTTTGATACATCATGACTTCGGACTAATGAAAACATGGAAATGGATGGAAATATGTGGCAGCGAATAAAAATGCTTAAAGAAAAATGGGAGACACGTGTGGAGGCTTTCATCAGCAATGGATGGAGAACGACTAATAATAATGATTTTGATACATAGAATAATTAGCTTACAACTAATTTATTATTATGGGGGTAGACTGAGAGGATGGAGCACGACACTCTTCTTTCCGACACACAAAACACGTCTCATGCATTTTATAACAGTTTGATTTGGTTTACCTGGTCACGTTAAATCTTCCGCCATCCATCCTCCATCCACTTCATCCATTTCTGGTGTCATCAACACTCGCTTCAAATATTTTTCTTACCATTACCTCATCATTCATTCGTTCTACTTCACTTAATCCTTTTATATCTCTATTCTGTTTTATATCCCCGCTAATTTGATTATTCTATCATAACCTCATTTGATATATATGCGCCTTAGTGATGTAATGTAATTTCACTCCACTTATAATATAATACATATTTTTATAATATCTTTTATTATTAATATCGAAATATCACCGTCTTCGAATGACCGCCGTAAATAAAATTCTCGATACCCACCTAAACTGCGAGTGTTTAACGAAGCCGCACAAAGCTCTGGGTACAAAATCGCCATAATTGTCTCCCATGGACTGGTCCATCGGTATCAAAGGGATGCTGCGATCTAATTTCTTTCGCGGGAAATCTCCTCAAAGGAAGAAATGAGACGGACACGCCCGATTGGCGACACACTTCGCGATGAGGCGACCGATTAAGCGGAAGTGAAAAGAAACCGGTAGTGCTTCCGGTTAGGGGAAAGGGAAAGGGGGAAGCCGGACGCGCCAGTAATCGAAATTGCTCTAATCCTAGAAATCGGGGTCTGCCCACTATTGCTTATTTCAAATATTCAATTATTACTTTTATTCTACGCATCTGTACAATATCTGTCTGTTCTTTTACTAATTTTATTACTATTGGTGTATAAAATTGCAATACTTTTGTACAAATAAATCATTTCTTTTTCTTTTTCCGTACTTAAAAAACGGGAGTGGCTTATTAAATTTATGGGGGAAAAAATCTAAATTAAATACAGGAATATGTGCCTAATCTCAACCATGTCAGAGATGTAAGTATTAAAAAAAAATCGTAGTTATGCTATTATTTAGATTAATTGAAATATTTTATTGATTCTAGATTATATATTGAATTCGAAAAATTAAAGGTCATCGAATTTCGAGCGGCAAGACTACTTTTTGTTACATAATTTAGGGCCTGATGCAAAGATATACATTAATAATAGATACATTTTCCAAATAATATATTTACTAATAATATTAATAAATATTTTAACACGATTTTGTAAAAATTTTAATTAATAATTTTCTTAACGTGCGGAATTCACACATATTGCTAGAACATTTTCGACTCATAATGTTGTCAGATATCCACCCATAAAATATTATGGACTAGGTCTGTTACATTCTGCATGCGCTAGAAAATTTTTGCTTTGCATATTTTTAAATATATTTTCTGACCGGAAAAAATCTGATCATTTAGATGTGGACACTGATCTAAGCGCTGTATCATTTTGATTGAACAGGACAATCTATATATACGTTCTTATCACTCTAGAAGACGGTTCAGATAATTCGTTATGTGAGTAATAGTATACGACTGAGAATCATTTATCATATTTGAGTTGGTTCGAAAAGATTGAATCAGTAGCGTCATTCTACTCTTGTGTACAAAATATGACAGAATGAATTGTAGCTTCCTTCGCGCTCAACTCTGTACTGTCTTTTATTCGAGTCTCTGAGACAATTCTCATCCAGTGACGAAATTACAAAAATTGAGTGAAAATGTAAAAGGACCCCTTATAAAAACAACGAACAATTTTTTTTTATGTATGTAGTTTTGCAGTGTTTATTATACATAAATATCATTAAATGCCAGAGAAATTTTTTTTAGGTATTTATATGCACTTACTTGCAACTGAAAATAAGCTCGTTTTGTATTTATTGTTAGTTTTAAATACTCCCTGACGAAGCTTGAGCTAAGCGAAACCGGTTGGCTTTTAATACATTTAGTGTTTTTATACAAAGTGATTGTATTTTATTTAATCTAATATGTCATACCACATAGTGATAACTTTCTACGAAAATATAAAAATTATAATAGTATTTATACTTTAGCATTATTTTCGCATTGTGGCGATGGTCTGGTCTTTAACCCAGTGTTTAGATAGATATTACTGTAATGTGTTCACGCGTGTTTATAATATACGTATGAAATTATTTAAATTGTATAATTTCATTAGTATTTAAACATTATTAGTCGAAATTAGCGTTGGGTTTGTTACGCGCAAAAGTATTCATACCAAAAGTTTTGCAGGGAACGGATCTTTTGGGCCCCTATCTTACGCGGTCCCCACTGCACCCCATTGGCTATATTGGCGTAGTTACGCCGCTGCTCTCATCCGTGTACATCCGCCGTAAGAGTGCGCGGCAATGAGGTAGTGGAGCATGTCAGAAATGAGCTTTTGTAGTATATTAAATAAAATATGATAAAAATTCAGATTACCGTTTCTTGTGTACATTTTAAATTTTTTTAAATGTACACAATTTTCGGAGATATTGGCGTTCAACGTTGGGCTTGTTGAAAAACGCTCGGATTATTATATCCACCGTATGACGTCACATCTCTCGTACGTACCGGCCTTTTGTTTTTCTTTTACATAGGCAATCCGCCCTTTATGAACGTACCGGCCAGTACCAACAATATTACTACGAAGTTGATTGTCCGTCCGGCGAAATGTGTTGATTGCCGATTTTTGGATACGTGGAAATAATTGTTTAGAGATAATGGAGAAAGGCATTGTAAGAGGACAATCTGACAATCTCCCAAAAGTGGTTCTTGTATGGTTGCCGAGTTTTTTTGTGAACTTTAGCTTCATGAGTCCCGAAATTCGTGAAGTAAACTAATCACTTTTCATTTTTCTCAAAAACTCATTTTTCATTTACCTATTTACGTCTTCCTCAACTTTTAATCATTTAACGTTTGGCTACTTTAACACAGACTTCAGTCTAGCAAAGTAGCCAGGACGACGCTGTATATATCAAAGGTGAAGTCTACTCCATCCCACACAATAAACTATGAGTATAATTATGTCTTATGTTTATTATGTATTCACCTCTATTAAAACAAAAATATGTATGTCAATATATATATATATAAATAAATAAATAAACCTTGAGTACCGACTTGTCGAATCGGAAGATGTGACGTCACACAATAAAACGGTGTAAACCGATCGTTTTTAAAACACGCAACTTTGAACATCTGTAACTCTGCTGTATTTCAAGATATCAAAAAAAATTCGTTCAGTTTTGTAAATGAGAGTTTTCGAAAAATTTATTTTAAAACACAAAAATGACTTCACTATCTCATTACCCATTTTACGATTGACATTGCGTTAATTTGCTTAGTTATAATGCCTAAATACCAAGCATTTTGTTAGTTTATCAGCGCTTTATGTAGTTCTAAATTCTTCTTCTGTAACGGTCTCAGAACTCGGAAGTCCATGATCGCGGTCACACCCAGTCTTCTGGGCAATTGTCTACAAGTTTGTCTTGACATTATTTGGTTATCTACATGTAGTTCTTCCTCTCGGTCTTGCTCCTATTATGAGGGCTTTACGGCACTCGCTACATCTCCCGTCCACTGTATCCTCCTTGCTGATATCAGGGGCGGTATATCGCCAGGTTCTTATAAATTAGTTAGTTAATAGTAAGTCTGAATAAAGTAGCGAAATTTTATACAATGGCGAACCACATTGTTTTTGCAATGAACCTTGAAAATACTAAATCAACAAATTATGCATTTATGTATATCAACATTAGTATGACTATAAAATAGTCTAAATATTAAATTAATGTATTAATTATAAATATATACATATAAAATCAATTTTGTCGAAAAATATTGTTTTAGCGTCACCGGGATTGTGTTTTCCTTAATAATATATGTTGTATCAACGTGTCCAAAATTTAATAAAAATGAATTGATAATTCTGGCGTCTGCAAAATCGGTTTACTCAAAGGTATTTGAGATTCTGTAAAAATAATGTAGATGGCTTTCAAATAATGGAACGACAGGTGTATTAATTTGAAAAATGTAACATATAGTTTCGAAAATTTGTCAAGAAAAATACTGGCGTTATAGCACAAAGGTAGTGCACTTCCCCGGATTGGAAATGAAGATCCAGGTTCGTATCCCGGTGACGCTAAAACAATATTTTTCGACAAAATTGATTTTATATGTATATATTTATAATTAATACATTAATTTAGTATTTAAAATATCACAGACCTATGTTCTGAATAATTACAACTTCACAATAAGAATGTTTTTTCCTTAATAAAATAGTCTGCTTAATATTTCTAAATATTTTCCGATAATGATAGTATTTCCATTTTTGCCTATTTCAACGTAACGTAAGTAACGTTTGTTCTAAATAATGCGATTTATTAAAAAGGTTAATTTTATTTTTTATTTTTGAGGAGAACACATTATTATTGAGAAAATGCAGTTTTTTCAGAACATAGTTCTGTGGTATTTTAATACAATTTATATGTATCAACTAGAAAGATATACAGAAAAAATTAATTTATTAAAAAAATATTTTAGTTGCTATCGGGATTTGAACCTGGATCTTTTCCTATCCGGGAAAATGTGTTACCGTTTCACCACGCCAACCGAGTAAGTTGTATCTTAGTTATGTTGTTGTTTTATCTTTGTATTTAATTTGTATTATTAATAAGAACACGTTCTTATTGTAAAGTTAGTTAGATAACGATACGATAGATTAGTTTGAAAATTTGTCATCAATGCGCTGTGTTGGTGTAGCATAATCGGTTAATGCATTTTCCTTGGATAGGAAGAGATCCAGGTCCGAATCCCGGTAGCAACAATAATATTTTTGATAAAATTGATTTTATATGCATATCTTTCTAATTGATACGTTTAATTTGTTTTAAAAAAAATTAATATGTAGATTAATAATTGCATACATAAACTATTTGGAACCGTATACGGTCGTGAGTCATTCTGTTACGTCAATATATGTATTTTTTAATTTGGAATTCGATGTTCCTCGTCTCGATTTGGTCTCCCGTTATTCCCCGCCCGTAATCCCTGGCCGCCGCGTCTTGTCCCCGTCTCCTCCTTTTCGCAGCCACCGGACCTGAAGTAAGTAATCCTCGCCTTTTACTGGAAATAATCGCCACTAAGCCCCCCCGAGCCTTTGTCCGGCCCCATAGCGTACGAGTCCGGCCGTACCCACCCCTGTGACACAATTCCAATACGTGATAACGAAGGAATGAATCGATGACGGAGAACGTGGTAATGAAAATATTTTGAAGAGCAGCTGATGGATGCGGTGTATAAGAAATTTTATGTATTTCTTCAAATATCTATGTTTAGTTTATTTTTTAAATATCCCTTGTTAGAATTCCTAATTATAATAATATTGGATAATTTGTATAGCGCCATTTTCGTAAAAAAGTTTCACCTCCAGGGCCCTTTACACACAACTGTTTATAGTTACATTATCTTTATTTTTAAAATTTAAAATTGTTATTTTCACTTGTGCGAATAATTTTTTGAAAAGGTGCGTTTTAAGTTTCTTCATAAATAAAATCTCTGATGCGCTGTTTCTTATGACGGTGGGCAAAGAGTTCCACGCTTTTGGGCCTGCCACCGCAAATGTCCGTTTACTGAATTTAGACTTCTGGCAACGGTTGGTCGATTTTACAACCCTTCTTACGGCTGTAGTAGAGGCTGGCTTGAGAGTCTACCATTCAAATTGTCTGGGATACAAAACTCTTGAGGATACATAGGAGCCATATTATGTGTCGCCATGTACATTAACCAGTACAATTTAAATTCAATTTTTTCAGGGAATCGGAGCCAATGTAGCTGATGTAAAGTGTATGTTATATTAGAGAATTTGGAAACTCCATATATTATCCGTGCTGCCGCGCATTTAGAATGGATTGTAATCTATCCAGCTGAAACATTGGCAGGCCAGCATAGATGCTGTTACAATAGTCCACACGTGACACCACAAATGCATTTATAAGTAGACGGGCTGCCTCAAGAGGAAGATGCCTCCCAATACTTATAATGTCTCAGTTGATGTCAGCATGCACTGACAGTTTAACTGATATGTGTATTCATTGAAAAATCTGAATCAATGTACATGCCCTAACTGCGGATTAAGGATTCGCGGACATTGATTCATGTATTGAGTTTTGCCTTCTTGGTGTTGCTATCCATAGTAATTCTATTTTGGATGGATTATTAGGTTAATGCGTAATTATTCGCCGTTTTTTTCGGGATGTATTTCGCCATTGCTATTGGTGGAATGACAGTGATGAATCTCAGGTGTGGCGAATCCCGGACAAAAATAGCCAAAGGCAGTAGTACAACATCAACAGCGATGTGTCCAGCTTGATCGTCTTTATACTGCCATTCAGCTGAAAAGACCGCGCAAAAAGAACCAAATCGTTTTCCACCACGACAACGCTCGCCCTCATGTCGAACGCCGTGTGATCGAATCCATCGCTAGCGAAAGATGAGATCTGCTATCCCATCCGCTATACTCTCCCACCTTTGGCAGGTTGGCAAGGTTTATGGTGATTTGGAGGAATTGATGGCTGAGGTGAAATCGTGGATTTCCTCAAAAAACCTAGCTCTTCTTCGCCCGCGGAATCGACCATTTTCCAAACAAATGGGATGCTATAGGGGTAATTGACGTTGATAGTAACGGCGCCCCCGAATAATTATTGTACGTAATATGTTTTGATATTGTTTTCATTTTCGGTTATGTTACAATATAATTCACAATATAATTTAATGTAAAAACGGCGGATAATTATGCATCAATCTAATACGTATATAGATCAGTGTGTATATTTACGCCCAAGAGAGAAAAGGGCTCGACGCCACCAGGCACCAGCCACCAGCATCCAGTCAACAATGACTAATGGACCAAATGACTGATTGTTTTCCCTAAGCAATAATACGCTTCACAAATAGCTGCGCGCGCATATCACAATATGTACATATATTATAATGTTCTGGGAGACCCTTGTAACGCTGTAGGTACGTGCTCTGTTAACCTTTTCGCGGATGCAATAATACGTATAATCATTCACACGCCTACTCGGTAAACGGTCGCATGTTATTATCTTCGATTAAAAAATTTGTCTTAATTATATATGTGTAAAAATATTTACTTACCTTTAAGGTACTCGCGTACTCCGAGGTGCCTTTAAACAACAGAGAACTCGGATAAATAAAAAATTAGTGAAAGTCAACAGTACAAATTAAATGTATTAATTACAAAGATAAAATCAATTTTATCGAAGATTATAGTTGTTGCTACCGAGATTTGAACCCGAATCTCTTACAATCCGGGAAACGTGCATTAACCAATTATGCTATAACACCACAGTGAATTGACAACTTCACAATAAGAATGTGTTCTCCTTTGTATTTTTATTTTAAATATAAATTAAAATGGCCTTTCAAAAAGTTCACAAAGAAAATTTCGAAAAAAAAAACTTTTAATTTTTAAATTATAAATAAATCTGAATATAAATAAAACCGCTGGTATTATATTACAAAAATATTTAGCCAGTGTTTTAAAAGTATTGTATTACCCGCAAAATACATTAATAAATATATTTGTATTTATTTTTTAACGTAGAATGTTTTTTCGTAGGCTGTCCATATAAAATGCGTCACAAAACTGCTTCAAGAAAGTGCGTAAGAAGATTCTGATTTATATACGAAGTGAGAATAAGTGAACCGGAAAAACATGCGGTTTGTTTCTTGAACTTTCTCTTTTAAAAAAAGTGAGTCGGTCATAAATATAAAATTTAATAAAAATGTTAACATATCATACAAAAAGCGTTGTTATATAAATACACAGAACAACACGCAAAACATGTACAATTTGACTTCGCAATATCAGGCTCATTATCGTTATTTTTTTGCTAGTGACAGTCCTCGAAAGCAACACGATTGTTGATTTTGATGGATAAATAGCGTGTAATGTTTGGGCTACACTATGTGACGGCTAATAATAGAGTAAACAGTGATTTATACCTACAATTATGTTTGAGTATTTTTACCATTCGATGTTTTCGATTAAATAATATTTTATGGAATTACAAAGCGACGTTTGAAATTAATTATTGTAACAAAAATATCCAAAGTTTGTTTTTTTAAATGACTGAATGTTTCATGTGACTTTCGGTCGATCAAGGTTTATCTGTCGTGGAAAATAGGCTTTGGCAGTGAAGGGGTTAATTGATGCATGAACCCACGTAAAACGCGTGAAACTTCTTATTTTGTGTATGAAATGCCGATGCATTAATTATTTATTTATTTCACATATCAATTAATAATTAATTTTATCTATTTAATTGCTTGGAATCTTCTTGTTATTGTTTTAACAAATGATACTAACATATTGAAGAAACAATTTTTTTTTGTATGTGTGCAATAATAATTTTGGATAATTTGTATAGCGCCATTTTCGTAAAAACGTTCACGTCAAGGGCGCTTTACATATAAACTGTTTATATTTCTACAATTATCTTTGTTTTTAAAATTAAAAATTATTATTTTCACTTATGGAAATGATTTTTTGAACAGGTGCGTTTTTAGTCTCTTCTTAAATAATGTCTCTGATGCACTGTTTCTTATGACGGAGGGTAAAGAGTTGCACGCTTTTGGGCCTGCCACTGCAAACGGCCGTTCACTAAATTTAGACTTTCGGCAACGGTTGATCGGTTCTACAACTATTCCTGCGACTGTAGTAGAGGCTGACCTGAGAGGCGAAGTCGGAAACAAATGTAATCCTTGTAATCCTATACACCACACTTTATTTATAATCGATTATATTCAGTATTACCTAAAATATTTTCATTAAACGTACGTTTTAGAACCACACAAAAAAGCTTAATGTATGTGAAAATATTTTTTAAAACTCATTTATTTAGTTCATTTGCTGTAAACCATACAAAGAAACCTCGTCTCGTACCACCCCTGGGTATTATATATTTTCCTGATTCAATCCACCTCGTATACTTTATTTTGCTCCTCCATACTTCGTCTGAATTTTATTTCATGTTTAGATAGAATTATTTTGTTTTGTGAAAAAATAATATTTATTAATGTATTTAATTCAATTCATGCATATTTTTCTATAAAATGTTACGCACTTTCTTAACGCGTTTTTTGACACACTTTCATCACACAATTTTCCCGGAAAAAAACATCGAAAAATCTACTTTGTGTTTAAATGAATGCTGTATGTTTTGATAATTAAAAATATAATCACCCACTTTTATTAACATACAATCAATCTCGAACAATATCCAATAAGGCAGAAGATGGCTCGAGCGGACGGACTATGCATTATTAATAAGTTGAGTTTTTTATTTTAATTTCGCCTTTCGATCTGAATTTCCTCCGCTTTGTGTGGCAATAAATTAAAGTCTCTGATTGATAGCGCCTAAAGCTCACCCGGTACACACTGCTCCGGAGGGCATAACGTCTCGGAGTCGACGCAGCCACTCGGTACATCAAATATACTACTTGCACTCTTCTAAGCAATTGCATGACTATGCCTAATGTCGGGATCCGTGATCCGAACAGTCTGATCGTTTATCGACGACCCTTTCGTGAGTATAGAGTAGGGTTTTGTAATAAGATCCTTGAAAGGGTGGTTCAGAACTCTAGTTTTATTTTTGTCAAACACTTAAACTTTACGTCGTATTGTAGTGATTTTATTTGCACCAATCAATCACATTTATTCGTCATTATCAACATTATTTACCACCTCTAGACTATCGATGTTCTGTATGATATAATTTTTATCTTTAATCTTATTAAATTATTTTATTTATTAAGGGAATATAATAGGTTGTAAAATTGTATTAAAAATCAAAATAATTAACGATGAAAATACTCGAAATTTTTTATTTATATCTGAAATGATAATTCACACATTTATTTACATTCATCATTACATATTATTTTCTTTTGTTTTCTGACCATTTCACTAGATTAAGGTCCAAATCGACTTTCTGAGTTATTAAAAACAATTTCGTTTTCTAATTTATAGCATTTTTTACTTTGTTTTGTATTATAATAATTTTGTTTCGAATGTTAAGCTTCAGCCTTGTAAGCTATATACGGTCTTTATAGTTACATTGTTTATAAACTTATATGCTGATCTTAGCATAGTGAACAGGATTTAAAAAGGTCGCTTAGGTGGTTTGGTCATGTGGAATAAATAAATAAATGAATGAGGAGAAAATGGTACGAAAAATGTACGACGCGATTGTTGATGGCATTAGAAATAAAGGACATATGCGAAACACTTAGTACAACCGGATAAACCATATATTGAAAGATGGTCTTGTTAGAAGCTTCAATAATCGATGAATATGGGTGAGAAGTTGTAAGAATGCAGACGAGATGAGAGTTGTGTATCAGAACAGATGAGGAAGAGCTGAGAAACGGTGTAATGGTAAGTGAATTAAAGGAGAATGGATATTTTAGTATAAAACATGTCACAACTTTGTAATGTTACAAACTATTATAATAGATAATTACTTGAAAACATTGCGAATATATAAAATAGGTACTTTTCACCGCGCAGTGTAATATTGTGACTCAATATTATATTAAGCCCTTACATTTTAGGTATTATGGGTAAACAAAACGCCAATTCTCTTGAAATTTGAAAATGTACGTAACATGTGGCTTTATCAATTTTTGGTAGCAACCCCACGATATATTAAAATGTAAAATTATACGTACGACCAGCAAAGTTTAAGTAAACCGTTTAATCACACTTGAGGTTGACACTCCACAAAAAAAAAATCATTTTTTCATTACATACGTGAACCCCCCCAGTGTTGATCGTTTTCCGTTCAAAATTAACATATTATTACCGCCCACCCTGTCGGGGTAGGGCCGTCCCAACGCTTTATTATTTGGATTCCATCCGATTTAATTTCTTTTTTAATTAATCATTCCCCGGCCGCGGCCCGGGGCTCGTGGAATCGGCCATTATTTAATACCGACAACAAGCATTTGTGCCTTTCCGAACAGTTCCGATCCAGGGACCCGAACAGTCCTCACACTATAATGGGTGATGAAGTGTGATTCGGAATTTTTATGACTTTTGTGTTTTTAATTTATCACCGAATTATTCGATGTCAGATTGTTTTAGTATCGAAATAACGCTTTAGATTTCTGTGAATGCGTAGCTAGTATTTAATTACTTTAAATTTTTTCATTATTTTATTGTTTTATCAAAAAGATTAGCTCAACGACATCTAAAAATGACTTGTATCGCCATTTTGTCATTAATCGAACTTTGTACCTGTGTTCAATATTGATCACGTTATTATACTCGTTCACTGGACTGACGTCTAACTCCGGGAAGGGTAGCAATACCGTTTACGTAAAAGCTTTTTTAAAACTGAATAAATGTAATTAAAATCGATAATTTCTTTTGGATATCATATTACGTAATCAGTTGGCGCGAAATATAACCGACGGTGTGATTTTATTAACGATTCCAATACTTATTTCTACAAGATACTCTTCAATAATAAAAATAACAATGGTTTATTTCAAAATATTTAATTAGTTATGATATTTTCGTAATTTCCAGTGACTGGAAAAATGTGGTAGGTTTGTAGACGAGAAATCGTTACAGAAACGGTAGAACACACCTTTATTTATTAACACTTACTCACCAGGTATTGAATATAGCGTTACATTTCAGAATTTTGTAATGCATGTCCATTGATTTAATATTTTGACAGTTCGTTCAATTAAGTGAACAGTGATTCCCTTTGTTTTTAACGAATCCCTGCGTCCAGTCACTCCAATTCTGAGTGGTCGTTCTGACCTATCCGGTACCACTTTATCGGAGGTGCTAATTCTCCGTGTTGGTTCTGCGCGTGGGACCTCCGCGGCGCAAGAACGGCGCTCTTGTTCTGTCGCGCCCGAGTGCACTGACACTGGGTGTGCAAACATTGCCCGGTGCTCACGTACCTAATGCGTGTAATAAAACAAACGTCACACGCGTTTCTGGGAACCTTATTGAGTCTTAAATTACACGTCCCGCGATGCATTTTGAAGAGTCATTCTGGATGTCGCGCCTTTCCAACTCATATCTATTGATGCGGTTGACACCGAAGGTGGACTCTTTAATACAATATCTGGTCATTGTCAATAATACTCACCGTTCACCACTCGCCGTACTTACTTGAGATACACGCTCACCAATATTCACTTGACTCGAAATTATTTTATACACCTTTAAAGTTTTAAATCCACGTTAGTGTTGTACATGTTCGTGTCGCCAAAATTTATTTTGGCGTCAGCCGAATTTCATAATCGTAATAGACTGATTTTTATGACGGAGGTAATACCACATTGAAACCAAAAAGAAGAAAACAAGTATCGTATTAATGATATAAATTATGTATTCTATGTTTTTTATTTATTTAATTGATTGTCTGCCTTCCCCGACAACATCTAACTTGTGGTTGAGCTTGTTAAGTTATTTTGAGCTCTCGTATATCATGACATGGGCGAGAAGTAACCAATGTTTGTTTTATACTTAATTTGTATAAACAGGGGTGCAGTCTCGTGCATACGTGGTGTATTTGTGCAAAAAAAAAAAAATGTTTCTACATGTTTTAAATAAATGCAGTAAAATGCACTTATTAAAACAGTGACTATCGGATTTTGTAGTATTTTTATGATGAGCTAGCAGAAAGACATGTAGAAATGTTAATTTCTTACTGATTTTATAATATTTTTTTGTGGACTGTCAGAGAACCGTTGTTAGGCTCTAAGGGCGGCTACGACTGCAGTCTGACACACTGTCCGCATATTCAATCTGTACAATATTTAATATTATATCTGCCGATTCATATTGATTTATTAAATAATTGTTACGATAATATTATGTTTACCTTAATTTAAATATTTGCCGCCATGTCGTATATCTAAACTTGTTAGCTATATAGTGAATATGTCGTTGCCGCTGTCTGTGCGAATGATAATCGAATGTTATAATTTGTATTTATCTTCGTATCACGAATTTATGATCAATATGGGCGCATGGGAGTTTTTCAAAATACAAGTATGATTATGAGGGCAATATCATTCTCAACGACCCATGATGTACGAGTAGTAATCATTTATAGTCACGTTCTAGCAGTAATATAATAGTAATAATAATAATTTATCAATGACCCTTCTTAATTAATGTTTTCTCTAGTTCGATATTATATACGTACCTACGATAGTCATTTTCTTAAATATAGTATTAACATTTTGAAAATTTTAACATCATTATTGCCTTAGACATCAAATATTCAGTCGACATTAATTTAATAACCTGACCCATTTGATCTCAAAATTGTAGCTTAATTATACAAAATTATGTTTAATTTTGAAATGGATGAGATTTTCTAATCATGGAATTGTGACGTGCAATTGAATTATACGACTGAAGGCTATAAACGATGTATTGTGATGCAAATGATTGTTGATCTACGCCGACCTTTAGTATCGAGTTGGGATCGCACTTAGCAGCCTAGATATCTGAAGAATGCATTCATATTCTCGCCGACTACGAGTTTAGATGAAATACATTGAAGATCACAGTTACAGTGACATATAAACGTAAGATTATGTAACTTGAATAGATAACGTAATCGAACTTACCTGCTTCGAATCCGACATGCTGAAATTTGTTAAAGTTTAATATGTTATACTTATTTCATGTTCAATCTTCCAACTTACGTAGGTAATTTTTAGTTTCAAAATTTTCGTAATTAACTTTATGGAAGTTTAATTAAATAAAAAAACACTTTTCACCGAAACACCCCTCTCCCCGACCCCGCTTACATACCCCCCCCCCACTCGAAGTCGATAAAATATCTTCTAGTTTTAAGGTTTAGTTTATTACTGAAGATGACGCAGTAAGCGACGAAAACGTTTTAATTTTAGTTAAAGTTTAGTGTGAAGTAAACAACGTTGTGTTTTATTTATTTTATTTTAATTAATTAATTAGTTAACTTTTTCTAAAAGTTAACGCAATTTAAATTATTAAGGAGAACACGTTCTTATTGTGAAGTTGTAATTATTCAGAACATAGGTCTGTGATGTTTTAAATGTTAATTTAATGTATTAATTATAAATATATACATATAAAATCAATTTTGTCGAAAAATATTGTTTTTGCGCTACCTGGATTCGAACCTGGATCACTATTTCCAATCCGGGGAAGTATACTACCAATTGTGTTATAGCGTTATATATGACAAATTTTCGAACTTATATGTTTCATTTTTTCAAATTAATACATCTGTTGTTCCATTATTTGAGAGCCATCTACATTATTTTTATGGAATCTCAAATACCTTTGAGTAAACCGACTGCAGACGCCAGAATTATAAATTCATTTTTTTAAATTTTATTAAATTTAAATTCTCCATTTCGATGCTAATAGAGTACATTTTTTGATAATGAAAACAACTTGACTATTGTCAGATTATTGTATTAATAAGTGAACTTAACTAAACAACAATTGCGCCTTTTACCACACGCTTGATATATTTTTGAGGTTAAGAGGTGTCTCTCGTTGCATTCCAATATATTCACCTTGCATATTTTTCATACAGTACTTTTTATAACTGATGATATTATAATTTTACCAATGGTACGGTAATTAAGTTTTCCAAGTAGAATTTTTTTTGTTTAATTTGACACCTGCATGGGACCTTTTGCTATTTTATTATGAACAATATCATAGATATTTATCGTCGTTACATCTTAAACTAATTAAACTGGCAATTTGCAGTTTTCAGCAAAATATAATCCTAAAAGTTACAAGAATTTAAAAAATCAGTATTGCATCGTACCACTTTATTTTAACTTCGGTCAAGTAATTTGCTTTTAAACAAATCCGGTAATTTAATCTATAAATACGTCAATTTAACTATTTTGTAATAATATAGCTGTATGACAATTGCATAGCTGAGATAAACATGCAAAGAAAAAATTACATTATTTTTTAATTCCTCTTGTAAAGTTTGTTGGAAATTATGGCCTGATTTTGGAGGTGCAGAATCGTATTTAAATAAATCTTTTAGAAAGGATAACTGAATAGTCAGAATCTTAGAAGATCTGATGGATATTCATTATAAAAATCTGCTTTTTGACATGTCTCAATCCTTGCACAATTGCATGGCTAATGCGATTCGGATACGGCGCGACTTGTGTTTATTATTAAGCTATAACATCCCCCCTGCATTGTCGGATCTGTAGTGTTGTACTATTAATTTGGGTGTATAAATAGAAATCCGGCACACTTCCCCTACGAGTTTTGCACCCTAGCTCGAATATACCCGGTGTCGCTCTGCGGGAAAAAAAAACTGTTTACAAATATATCAAATATAACCTGAATGATCGAGGGCTGGTACGCTCTGCGCTCCCCGGATAATGTACACGTGGGTAGGGAATATTTGGGTTCCTTCATTTGTCTCACGGATAAGTGATTGTTTGAAATCTTTTAATTGAGTTGTTTTGTCTGTCTCGAGGAGTGAAAAATTCGTTAACTTCACTATTGTGAAACCTGCCCAAAGCGCATTGCAGTACTGATTATTTTTAGATGACGAGTTTTTTCTTGTTAAAAATAACAGTAGTAATTATTTCTTGAAGCTGGAATTTGATTTAAGTACAGTCGAAATAATTCTATTGCGAAATTATATATCGATTATTGATACATAGTTTTACATTACTTTTAAAATTAGCAATATTAACTTTGTAGTTAAAATTCATATTTTTTATTTATTATCTTTGTTATGACATCCTGAAGAAGAAAATGGTATTTTTCGAAACCGGTAGATGTATTTAAACTCAATTAAGTGGTTAATAAAATAAAGATTATAAATAAAAAATACATAGTTTTATGTTCACAATTTGGCGATAGTCAAAAGATTTGATTTCAAATAATAAAAATATTCTCACTTTAACAAATTTAATTAAGTAATACATTTTTCAAGCGCACAATATTTTCAATTGAATGAGACTAAACTTAGATTTCTACAATTTCCGAACGGATTTTCTACCCGTAATCAGAGATGCTTGTTTGTTATTATATGAGTGAATTATTAAATTAAATTTAAATAATATTATTATTTTGAATGTTTTTATGTGGCAACATTTACGTCACTGCCGTTCCGGTAGTCCAGAAGGTTTTACATTGCGTCAAAAAATTCTTACGAATGAGCCGATAAAAAATTCAACCCCACGTGATAGATTCATAAAAATCTCTGAAATATTTTAAACTTTGTTCTACTTAAAGGTTCGTTGGTATTTTGCCAATGTTTCCACCACCCCTCAGTCCACAGGCGATAGAGCGTGTGCACAATGCTTTATCCGTTACCGCACACGTTTTCATTGTCCTTCTATTGTCAACGTCTTCGGTAATAATTGTAATGTTTTTATTGTGTCTTTCCGCTGGAACAGGGACTCCAGCAGGGATCCTATGGCCCAGGCTCTAATTAACCGTGTATTTCTGCATGGACACAAAGGGCGGGCGATTTTTTTTAACTTTTGGATTATTTTTGAAATATCGATGTATAGCTTTTATTGTAATGAATAATATTATTCTATATACAAGTGACAAATAAGAATAGATAGATGGTAATGGATTTTTACTATAGGTAATACAATAAATACATTGTGATATAATTTATTTAAATCCTGTCAATTATTATCTTTAAATACATGGATACCTTACGTTATCGTTTGTGATTGTAAATATCACAAGTTAAGTCACAAATTATTTAAATATTTATTGCAGTTATGATTGATTTTGTAAAATTTATATATTTATATTCAATTGTGCACAATATTTTTGTTTTGCTTTATTATATATTGTAACTATTTTGTAGACATAGAAATAACGTTATTACAATTAATATAAATGTCTAAATTTATGCCAATGATACAATAAAATATCTAAAGTTAAAAAATAATAATCAGTATAAACTAAAGTTGCACAATTTTTGTGCTCTTTCTAAAAACAAATTATAATTTTTATTTTATTTTTTATTCTAATTATTACTGTTACGTGGTGTTGTAACTTTAGTTGGATTATTTATAAATATATTAAAAATTAACAAAGCAAATTTAGTAGATTATGATATATTCGTTGTTCGTGGTGATCTTACTACGTTCAACTTGTTCACGAATTTTTATATTTTTTAAATTACGAGATATTGTTTTCGAGATTTTGATGCCTTTAGATGTTTATTATCATATAACATTGACTAAAGAGAAAAATGCAAATACAGATTTATAAATAGTATTTTTGACCAGACATCAAATGAACTTTCTTATCAAAGGATAACAATCCTTTAACTAATACAAACCATCATCTTAATTCTAAGTTAATCAATTATTTGTTATATGTCTCGATTTATCATGAAATATTTTTTGTATATATTTTGTATATATTTTTGTATATATGTATGTATTTTTTGTATATATTTGTATATATTCCAAGAACACACAATTATTGAATTTTCACCTACAAAGGCACTGTTATTAAACAAATAATAGATATATCATAGAGACGAAGCTATTTTTTATTAATGGAAAAAATATGGAAGTATGGGTAATTACAGGGATTATGACCTGTCTTCGGCTGGATTAAGTGATCACTTTACACGGTGTAACGTTCACCATTCCAGCCAATCAACCTCCATATCTATCAAAGTTTTGAAAGTTTTATATGTGGGAACACTTGGAATACCACTACGCCTATCTATGGACTAAATTGGATATTCATTTCCCTGAAACATCATATATGTCTAATGAGAATATAATTATTTAAAAAAATTTTTATTTAAAGCAATATTCTTTATCTGTAAAATATTTTTAACACATTATACTAGAATACGCCTGAAAAATCAATATTTTTCATTTTCTATATATTTTCTAATTTTGACCATATTAGTAATATTTGAATATGTCTAAGAACACACACTTACATAATTAATTTGTTTAAATGGTTTTGTTTAAATTTATTTCTATTGAGTTTCTATAATTTTCTTATTACATAAAATGAAAATATGTCTTAAACAACTTTTCAATATAAACTCCGTTGACGTTTAATTAATTTTGAGTTTGGGAGAGAAGCTCATTAATCTCCTCGTTAAAGAAGTTAGCCGACTGTTCCTTGAACTAATAGCTGACAGTTTCATAGACACCCTTATCGTCCCGCATGCGATTTCCGCCAAAAAAAAACTTTAATTTCTAAAAAATATATCCTATGGTGTAAGGACCGGGGTGTATGGAGGGTGGTTCAGTAACTACCACCCAAACTTCGTATATTTGCCGTATTTAGAGCAACGCGAAGACGGCGGTGTTAATGGTAGGCACGGTTAGTAAAATACCACCGAGAGATTACGTCCGACGCACTGAAAGCTCGGTACTGTTAGACAGCATTATGATAAGTTCTTGGCAACGCTCCATTCCAAATTGCCTATTTGATGTTAATATACGCAAATGTAAAAATGGCGTACGGTGTTTATATTCAATAGACCCCATTTCTGGATAAATAAGAATACGTCTATCTATTCAACCGAAACGACGATGGTACATCTTAGATCGTTGCGAATGATTGATACCGACCTCTGCCCCCGACTCGATTACAATTTGAATAAAACTGCGTATAAATAATGCCCCCATTTATTGTCTCCATTGTAGGGACGTCATTGTCGGGTGACAACAATAGCGCCGAATACAGCCACTTGCGGTTACCGGGTCGATTCCCGCTCAACTTCACGTTCGACCGCACCGTTCGACTGCGGTTCTGCTTTCAAGTGTGACTCGTCCATTTTACTTGTACATACCCGTATTCAAGTGTAAACAGGGGCTGAAAAGTACCAATGACTGATTTTCAATTATTTCTGAATATAGACTCTTTTAACCTAGTGGCCCGATTCACGTCCGTGTCGGGTGTCTTTTAGTATGTAATTATTATTGCGATATAAATGAAAAATTAACCAATTTTTTTGATACTTATTTGGCATCAGTGGTATAGTGGGGCCAGGGCGGTGCTCTGGCACTTTTTTCGAGCTAGGGCACGGCTCTGCCACTTTTTTTTTACACAGTACTTATTTTTCAAATATATTTAATATGTTGCCGTAAATACTTCGATATACTTAGTTCTAGGGTTTTTTATAGGTAATGTTGAATACGGTAATTCAATCTATGCAAATTCAAATTACACAAACCTTTGTGAACCTGTGCTGGTAGATGCCGACGTCCCTCTCATTGTAGTCTGATGGTTCTTAAATCTGCTGGTCAGCCACAGAAAACCTTCTCACAACCGATAATCCGAAAATATATAATACAAAATGTTTTTATTATCGCCGCCGTAAAAGTCCGTTCGATTCGCAAAAACTTTCTTCCCAGAAGCAGCTTCGCTTTTGTTTTCTGTTTTTAAATCTACACAAAAAGAACACACATATTCAAAATTTTATATCAGGCCTACCTATCGAAGTATAAAAGCGCGTAAACATAATAAATATTATACATATATAATATGATATAAAATATTCTGTGTAGAATTTTGTACATCAAGTATAGTGCTGCGGATGATATTACGAGATTGGAAAAAATATATACGACCGGAGTATTTTCAAAACGTGAAAGTCGATATGAGGAAATTTATAGATTTTTTTGTTAAGAATTGGATTAGTAAGTTTCTCTAAATTTACATGTTTTAGCTCAATAGTTTTTTATAACACGTGCATGGTTTTAGAGTTTACAAAAGTTGATTTATTGCTGGCTAAAATCATTTCTTTTTAACCTCAAACTTTCAATTTCAAATTTCCGTGGGAATACATTGAATAAAAAAAAGGGAGAGGGATTAAAATCAAATACCGCCTTGGTACTTTTTTTATTTACCACACATTTATTACAGAAAGGAAAGTAGTTACTGTCAACTTTTAGTGGGTTTTTGGTTTAGCAAAAAATATTAAAAAAATTGAGGGCTGGTTTGCCTAAAATTCTTAGTAGAAAACCAAAATAATAAAAGTGGATAATTTATATAGCGCCATTTTCGTAAAACCCTAAGGGCGCTTTACACATTGACATTATGTTTAGTTCTGACTGATAAAAGAGTTTACATTATTCAATTTATATCACGAAAAGTATCAAAGCGTGATGGATGTTATTTTTATACATTATTTAGACATTTAGTCCATTATTTAAACGGCATCATAATTATGTTAAATTGATAATTTATTATGGTGCAAAATATTTCTTTAAGATAGTAGCGATTAAAAAAAAACAGGCACATAATATGTACGCACTTGCACCCATGGTAAATAATATAACGAAAGTAAATTGGTGGTTCCTTTCGTTAATTTTTCCTAACAATTCCCCTTTTCTGCACGAACCTTGCACAAACTTCCTACCTGGCTGGTGAAATAGGCCTGCTTAAGTAAATGACTTCTTTGTTACACAGAGGACAAAAACCATTATTACACTCACTACAGAGATTTGTGGCTTATGTTATATTTTGCTTGCACATCTAGACGGACTTATCGGTTTCATTGTCTTTTAAAAATAATTTCTATGTTTGGTCGGGTCGGGTTTTACATGTTAGTTGTATTGATTAAATTTCTTTTTCTAATTACAAACCGACCAATCATCTCGTGCTTCTGTATTACACTTACACTTTGTAATGCACATTTAGTCTTCTTGCAAACTCATCTTATTGATTAATTTTATTTATATTTATTTATCAAATCCAATGCCAATTTAAAATATAATATGGACGTAGAACATTTTTATCTACATTCGTCCAGGAGACGTGTCAAAATATGTATGAAAACTTTTTATGTATATGTGCTTGGCCTCTGTGACATTTGTCAAGTTTTTGAATATGTGTACAACACAACACACCTACTTCAACTGTAGCTTTATTTTGTTATATTTTAAATGTATATTTATTTTATTTTGATGTTAGGTCATTGTGAATTGGATGTAATGTTATTATTCTGATATCGTGTAGTACATGTAAACAATATTGCGCATAACATTATCCCACATAAAATGTTAACCCGTCATGACGTGGCGCATGGTGGGGTCCATGTCATCCGGGTGACGGATGACGCGTGGGACGAAATATTGACAGATTAAAAGAATTGCACTTGTGGGTTGATATTTATTAAGACATTACAAAAAACTTTGAATTAATTAATTAATTTTTTTAACTCTTTCGCCTCGACCCAGCGAGTTTCAAATTTTTATATTCTCCAATGATATCCAGGAGGTCTTGGGTTTGAATTTGATCTGAACGTTATCTTTGTAAATCTTCAGGACATGTTCCAGCCAGAGGTACCGAAACTTGTCAATCTTGACGCCTTGACGCTCGAAGAGAAGTTATACAGATTCGACGTAATACGACGAGTTCTGATTTAGGTACAGTTTTTACAGATGTTATCACATATTTAGAATTTTTACGGTCTATTTTACCACTACACTTTTTTTCCCTCAGGGGTAGATAGAGAGAAAAAAAACACCCACTTTTCTGTTCTGACACCACACTTGCCTCGTTCACTTTCATACATTTTCTCGTGCACATTTTTCGATTGTTGAAGCTCTTTTAACAGAGCCGTCCTCCAGTTTTCTTGGTTTATTTGGTCTTGCCAGGTCTTTTGCAGACGCCCTCTATTCTTGATGCCTTTAACACTCGCCTTGTATATCTTCTTTACTATACTTTCCTCGCACGTTCGTTCCACATGACCAAACCGTCTCAACAACCATTTATTTATTTTTGTATTATTGATAGAATCGGTGTTAATTTTGTAGTTTGGATTAATATGAATAAAACACTGGAGTTTATTTACACTACTGGAGTTTCAATAGTAACAGTTACTTTCATCGACAGGTGAAGGATTAAACAGAATACACACAAATTTACTTCATTGATGATTACATATGTTGTGTGAATATGTAGGTTATATCTGTGAGTGCTGAGGGCCCATATGTCTCACCCAGCGTCCACATGTTAGTTTGATAATGATATGTGTGGCCAGAGTAGTATGAAGAAGATAAACTACTTACATTTGACACAGGCTTATTGTTGATTGAGCATATAGAAATATACAATGAAAAGTCTACACAGAGGAGCATTTGCTGGAGATCTTAACTGGAATACAGCAGCTAGTGGAGTGGAACTCAGGAGGTTGGTTGCGGGCGCGTGTTATTGGCGCATGATTTATTTATTGTGACGTCGGTACCGGGCGTGTTTTTGCGGCTGTTAAAAGCTCTGCTTTCACGTACTGGTAAATGAGAGGAGCGTTCAGAAATCGTCGGCGGTGAGAACGTGTTTAAATCAATGACCTAGAGGCTCCGTAAGTTTAACGTGGTTCCCGCACAACTCGTTCCCTCGTAACGGAGTCTCCCAAACAATGGCTCCTCCAGTTCACGTTCACGAGACTTCCATCCGATATTTCATCCGCCGAACAATAGAAATGGATTCTATCGAACAATCGAGATGTTTCGCGCATTTGAATACCAATATGCCAAGACTAAGACCGATGACGCGGCGTAACTTCGGTCTTACAAAATACTATATGTATTTATCCGGTTGTGTCACCGGGAGCTGAGTATGAATTGCTTATTAGGTGCAAGTTGCTGTGCAAGTACCCGAGCTAGGAGGAGGCTTATTATTTTAATGGAACTGAAGTCAATAATAATAATTCAATACTTTTTCTCATATAATTATTTTGAAAACATTGAATATAATATTTTTACGATTATTCTATTAATTTAGAAAAAGTGGCTTGGAATAGGGGTGATTGTTTTGAGTTTTTTTTTGTACAGTAGGTACTTAGTAGAAGAATTAGTGCCAACAATTTTTTTACTGAAATAATCTAATAATTATGGTTTTAATGAGAAATAGTGTACCATTAAATATGAAATTCGATAGGAAATTATAATAAATGGTGAACATAGTGTAAAAGAAAAAAATCCGGGTTCGAATCCTAGTGGTAACTATATATAAATATATTTTATCGATAGATAGATGTTTTTTTCTGTATCTTTCTAATTTGTTTTATATAATCTTATAACATAAAAATTATATTTTGACGGATTCCAGGATATGATGAATATTTTCTTTTAAATTTGAACTATCAAAGGTCCCTTGGAGATGTCAGAACAGAGTTCCCATTCAGGACCGAAATCTGGACATGGAACTCTCTTAAAACCATTTCATCATTATCATATACTTATATTTATATATAGACACTAATTCAGGTATATAGCGGATATTTTTTGTTGTCTGCTGTGATGGTAGATATAACCTATTCCTAAACGCCAAGATCAAGACGAAGAAGTAATTCCTACCTGTTTCTTTCTCATCTATTATTATTAACCTACTTAACACTTGATGTCAGTTATACAATAAAAACATTTTAATTCTTCACATTTTTTTTAATATGCTCGCTTTATTATTTAAATATTCACGAATTACTTGCCCAACATATTAAATTTTATAGCATTTAATGATAATATTATTTCTCGTTCTTTGTGTAGGATTTCTAGAACTGTTCTGTTAATGAATCTGTCCATGGTAGAGATATGTTGAGCGTTCTTCTGTAACATCACGAAGGCCTCCAACTTGTTATGGCAGTAACACCTAATTAAAAAATTCAACACAGATGTTCACTTATACATAAAGTCTTCTGACACATTGTACAAAAGACAATAATTATTTACAGGGTTTCAAAATTAAAAATAATTTATTCGCACGTCGAGTCGTTATTATTCAGTTCTTCAAATACGTGTATGTTGTTTATTTCTTTATTATCAAGCTTAAGATAAATACTAGAGTTTTTGTTTCGCCAAACAGTTAATGAATATGTACATTTTTTCATCCCTCAAATGTGTCCACGAGGATTAATATCTACACTTCATTAGTTTTGGTCAGTTCCCCAGGCTTGGGGTTGTTCCATCCCCTTTGTCTTCTTGTGAGAAAATACTTTTGGTCAGCCATCCCCCTTTGTCTTGTTATCCTGTTCGTTCTGTTTGTGTTTGTTTCTTTGTGTTCCCACATATTCATCAGACATTGAGTCTGGTTCTAATTGTTATCTTCCGAGTAGGAATGCGTGCTTTTATAATGAGGATGTTTGCTCATGAATGTGCATACTTTTGTCAGTTTACACTTATATTCAGGTACCCAATAAATTATTGTACCTGCTTTATGCATAATATGCAATGTACCAATATACATAATAATTCTATCGAGGAATATTTTCGACACCTTTTTAAAGTAATCTCAATAGTTGTAGAATTTGATAAAACCTACTCGAAAAAGCTATAAAAGTGCTGAGTTTTGATTATCAGATGTTCATATAAATCAGGATAAGATATTAACACATATTAAACAACTGGATCGAGATAAAAGTGCTGGCCCAGATAAGATACCACCTTTATTCTTAATAAATTGTGTTGAACATCTCACCTATCCGTTATATCTTTTATTTAACATGTCATTAGGTACAGGCTGTTATCCTGATGTCTGGAAAAGTAGCTTTTTGACACCGATTTTTAAAAAGGGTAAAAAAAGTGACATCCAAAATTATAGACTTATCTATATACAACACTTAATACTGAAACTCTTTAAAAAACTTTTATTGAATAAGATGATGTCTCTGATTAAACCATTAATCTCACCGTTCCTACATGGTTTTCTCTCAGGAAGGTCAACTGCTGCTAACTTATTATTGTATGAAAATTACATAAACAATGAACTAGGAAAGGGATACCAGGTAGATTCAATTTATACTGATTTCTCTAAAGCATTCGACAAGGTTTCACATTATATCTTGATAGTTAAACTCCAGAGGTTGGGTATTCATGGAAATTTATTGCAGCGGTTTGGTAGCTAGCTATCTTTTCAACAGAAGACTTTCGATAAAGACTAACTCCTCATTTTCTGAGGAATTCATTGTCTTGAGTGGTGTTCCACAGGGTTCCCATCTTGAACCTATATTGTTTATTCTTTTTATTAATGATATTGCCGATGTTTATGATGATGTACAAATTTAAATGAATATCTGAATTGCATGATAATATTAAATACTTTGATTTCCTTATTTAAACGATGTTCCAATAATCACGTACATCTTAATATCTCCAAGTGCCAATCTATTAGTTTTTCAAAAAAAAAAAAAATATCCCGTGAAATTTTCGTACTCTGTCATCGATGTCGACTTGGTGTCGATTAGGGAGATCAATGATCTGGGTGTAATATTTGACCGTAAATTTTCATTCATTCCCCATATTAATTCGATAATGAATAAAAGTCTCAAAATGTTGGGATTTGTTTTGCGGACTGCAAAAAACTTTTCAGACTTGCACACATATAAAGTCTTCTACACTTCTGTGGTCAGACTTCAGGTAGAATAGAAATCAGTCATATGGTCTCCACACTTCATTGTACACTCGACGGCGGTTGAAAGAATCCAGAGAAAGTGTCTAAGATTTATTAATTTTAAATTAAATATACGCTCTGAGGATATCAATTATGATTATCTCCTTAGCCTGTCTGAAATTGAGACGTACAATGACCGACCTTATATTTCTATACAGGATTATCAATGGTATGATTGAGTGTCTTCAGATTGTTGATCTGCTTGACTTTCACGCACCATTGAGGTCATCGAGACACAATTCATTGTTTTATTACAGTTGTAATGTCAGAACTCATGCACTAGCTAACTCCGCAGTCCTCAGAATGCATTCTTTGGGGAATGAATATGCGGAGGTAGTCGACATTTTTGCTGTTAATTTAATTCTTCATCAGACTTGACTATTATAATTTTTTGTTTCTCAACTCATTGGTGACGGATAAATAGCTACTTCACATTTTATATTTATTCTTCATTTTGATTATGCTGATACTATAACAATTTTTTTCTTTGTGTATTGCACTTCTGTTGGAATTTTCTGTTATTTTTACAAATTTTGTTATAGCAATAATAAATAAATAATTGAAAGTAAATAAATAGACTAGACGAAATAAATATTGGACTGTGAATATCTAGAATTGCCAGAGTTCCATATCGGATTTAATGATGTCTGACTTCTTACTAGGTATATACCATACCATACTTACGAAATGACAGCCTTCCGAATAATTGAATAAGGATTTTTTTTACGTGATTATTAATTATTTAATAATTCTTTTGTACCAGTGATTAATGGTAATACAAGGATTCTATCTTTAAAATGAATTAGTTTAGTTTACAACACGACATAGTTGACTTAACTTCATATTAAATATACATATTACTATTTTCAATTTAATTGAGATGTTATAGTTCAATATTATAGTTATAGTCATATATTATAGTATAATATTATAGTTAAAACTATTTTGTAATAAAAAAGAACGAACGAAAGGTATATTTAGAACAAATAGAAGTCTCACTATACAGTAAGCAATGCAGATGAAAATTTTAAGATAATTTGTGGGTTATTTAAATCTGCTGCTGGCTATAGAAATTTTGAGTTCGAGTCCCGGTGCAAACTATCATTTTTCGGTAGATTTTTTTCAAAGTGATTTTACTCAATTTGTTTTAGTATATATTATTGTTTCATGTTATGTTTCTCGCAATGAATGGCCTCAAAATGATATGTTATGGTTCGGACGGTCTCTCGAGCCCCGAGTCGGAACAATTGATTGTTATTTTTAATTTTTCATGTGCATGTTCTGCAAAAGCCAAAACCAATTATTAAATCAATTCGTTTTAATATCGGATTTTTAATATATGCAATAATTATTTTCGCTTCATAACAAAATTAAACGTTGTTAAAATCCTTCGAGCATTTTTGCGACACCTTTATCGCGGGACATATTATTTCTGAGTGTAATAAAAAGTTATCAATTATTTCTGTATTATAATGCATTACTCCACTTTGATAAAGACGGAAAACAATTAAAATTCACAATTATTATTGGCATTGTTCGCGCCGCGCAGTTTGTCAGAGCACGACTCGAAAATCATTATTTTATTCGAATCAATGAATTACGCTTAACCTCGATTCTCCGCACATTTCTTACTTCCACGGCTTGTTTATTGCGATTTGTACATTAAGCCGGACTGATAAGGAATGATAACGATTGCGCCCCGGCAACCGAGCGCTTATATAATTATTACTAACAGTCAAGGAATCGTTGTTTCCGATTATTTTAATGTTACAAAATTATATTTTCAATATATTCTGTCAATATAAACTCCCTTTTTACGGTGCGTTTACCATTTAGATACAATGTGTAATAGTACTCGTAGATACCGAAGTAATATTCTTCAGGATATATTGCAGAAACGTGTTGTTACATATGTGTATATATTTATATATATATATCAATGTGAACTTGATTTATACACTTTTTAAGTCGCTACGTGTATGTGAACATGAGTTCAATTTTTAGAAGTGATCATTAAGTTATTTTGTTTATATTAAGACAGCTAACAAATTGTAAAAACAATACGATAATAAGTAAATAAAATAGACATAATTATAATTAATTATTTACCAAGCCCAAGAACTTTTAAAGGTCCAAACTTAAGATTAAAACTGCCACAACAGTGTATTGAATTATCTAATTGTATCTTGTTTTATATATATACATTTTAATTTTTTTTATGCATTGAACATTAGACTTACTTTAAGTTTTACGTTTTAATTATACGTAATTTAATATCATCTTGCTTTATTCTTTACATATACCAAATATTATATCTTATACATTGAACGATTCATTAACGTTAAATTTTGCGAAGTATTTATCTAATCTAATGACATTCTCTATATATAATTTTGTATATTGATCATTACACTTTGTTTACTACTATACCGAAAAAACACTGTCTGCTATAATATTAGTGTATAGTAGTGTCTGCTATAATACTACTGGGTACCCTGCCTGCTACACTAGTAGCATACTATATGTCTTACTTTGCTCAAATGTTTATCCGATTATAATATAACACACTGTACTAAGAATCAAATAAATATATTATTATTATTAATAGTAAAAATTATTTCAAACATTTGACATATTTCACTAACTATAAAATGTTTTGATCGGAATTTAATTAAATTAATAATAATCGTGAATGTTATTACATAATACATACAAAATTTTGTTCGGATCAAGTTAGTTCTCTAGAATTCTTTTTAAAATAATCTTCTTTTATGATTCCATTCTAAACTCTAAACGAATGGATAAGATCGAAAACTCTTTGAAACAATCTTAGTTAACCCTTTCTAACACGGGTCTACCGCTCTTTTTAAACCTGTAATATTTCGATAAAGGGACGCAACATGCAATTCATATTTTAGTTAAATTTAAGGAAAATATTTACTGTTAGAAATGACTAGTGAAAAATCAAGTATGTAAGGCGAATCCTTCAAAAATTATTATCTTTCAATTCAAATCGTTGTAAAATTAATACGTTACAAATATGCATTTGTGTCAAGACGTAAAGAAATCACATTAATTTCACAGTGAATATAATAAATAACAAACATACGAATATAATGGTGTCTATTTCTCACTAATTAAAGAAAGATAGATAAAAAGGAATGAATGAAACTTGATGAATGCTCCGAGTTATATGTATATATTTTAAATATTAAATGTTCAATATTTATAGTAAATTTATGGCATTAACCATTTTTTCATATTTCAAAGGCTAATAGAATTTTAATTTCTTACAGTAACACGAGTTGACAGCATGGTTGCGTACGAATATTTTATATCACGGTATGGTAAAGGTTAACGAATTGACCTATATAAATCAATTAAATAAAAAAAAATGAATTCTAGAAATGTTGTTAATTATTATTTTTACCATTGAATACGCTTATTTAGCTGGTTCCCCATTAAAAAAAAGTTTCCCATAAATTAAGTATTATAAATACATTTGGTGAACAAACGTATGATTGTCCAGATTGGGTGACAATTGTTTTCAAGATTAAATTGAGTGTATTGTATTGAACTATAATTGTATCTTTGTGCAAATCAAAAGCTTGGTGATGCCTACTAAAAGCGTTGTCTCATCATATTTAGGTGGCACTGCGAGTAGAAAATATAAATTTACAACGCCAGTTTCAGTTGCAACAATGAAAATAATTAAAAAAAAAAAAAAAAGAATTTTTGACCAGTTAGCTGACAAAACTTAGAATACCAGATTTATAGTCATGTAAAACATGTACGAGCGATTCTCACTACAATGAATGAGTTATGTTTTAGATTTCTGGTAGTGATTTGACAGATGAAGAATAAATAATTCCTTTTGATAATTAATGTTGATCGATACGGCCTTTACGCTTCATTCGGTTGATAACATATGAGCATTATTATAGTATTGCCTCGGGACACGTTCCGGGTATCGAGTGATTAAAAACTCTAAACGCAACATTCACGTTCAAAGTTTGTTAAATATAAAATGGCCTGTACCCGTTGTGAATTTACGATATTTTTATCGTTGAATATAAATGATGTAGTACCGTAGTCTAGAGTCCTCATCCATTTTTATTGTTTCACATTATTGATAAGGGCATCGTAAAATATGTACCTTCAATGTTGGCTTTTGCTTTAAATTATTTGAATAGGACGACATATCGGATGTGGTATGTACGTCGTGACACCGCTTTCGTGAAACGCACAAATGCTGCCTACGTTGTTCAAAGTTATGCTTCTTTATTTTTTTTACTCACCGGTATGTACTTATGTAATAATCTAGCGGTCAGATCCCAGCATTGCGCGGGATTAAAATTTAGTTATAATTTAAAATAGGTAGATGGAATATTGGATCGGGTGATTCTCAGGCGCGGTCGCTTCATACATGCTTTGGATGCTCCGCATCCCTTGTGTTTTAGAGTCAAAAAGCTTTGGAATTTTTGTTTCTAGCCGAAAATAGCACTGCTCCATATAAATTTGTCCTGTTCTTTAGAGACCAGTCATAACACACACTACGACACGACGTGTGTACGGAGCGAGTCGAAATGCATATGCATTCTCAACTTTAGAACATCTATGAATCCCGTAAATACACAGATACCAGCAACAATGGATTCTACCATTCGTTCCATATCCACAAAGTTTGAAAGTATTCAACTTTCGGTCATGCGCATTCAGTTCCACCTGTCAAGATCTTCGAATACTGTATACGCATTCATTAACAGCATCCAATGTACAAAAAACGACTTTAATGCTTATGGGTATAATGCACAGAATAGTATACATATTACGAAGCGAGCGGATTGTTTTGATAGCTCGGTTTAAATACTTGAAGCCAAATTATTGAATATCCTTCGATTATATGTTATATTTGATATTAAGTATATTATCCAGCATCCCTTCTACAAAAAGTCACCGACCGCCACTGGTGATTCTACTTTTCCTTAATAAGCGCAACCGAGGAAAATTTGGAACATGAGGCATTCGAATGTTCATGTTTCTATCGGCGGGACGGTCAGGCCTATGTTTTGCGCAGGGTCTTAAAGTGTAACTTTGCAAAATTTGGTTTAAACCGGTAAAACGGTGTATACAGAACAGATAGACTTACGTATTTAATGTATGATAATAATATATAGATAAGAATCTAGTAATTTATTTGTCTAACCCCATGTACTGTATTGTTATGGTGCATGTACAAGGATGAGACTTTTATCTCTCGCCTCGGAGACTTAACGGTTGAGGTTGTTGTACATAGGTTGGTCTACAACGACAACTCAGCGCTCAACCCTGAGATACTCTTCTTTACATGAATTTTGAGAAGAGTCATGAGACATTTGTATACAAGCACTATTCAAGTGGATACACTGATAATATTGAATATATAATATATGTATGTAGTGTCTTCTCTTTTACTAATCTTGATTAACATAATCAAGCTGTTATGTATATTTTTTAAATTACCTTCATTAATATTTAGGTAATTCATGTTAATTTTATTAGTTTTATAAACATATTTTTTTTAGACTTAAATATTAGGGTATCGACTAAAAAATTGCAGTATAATTGACTTAATTTGACCTTAAGCAAAATAATAAAATTGACACAATAGGAAATATACGTGACAATTCTTAAAAAATAGACAAATTATATATTTTAATGTGATAATAAGAAAGCTACTAGATACTGATAATAAATAAGCAGCCATGTTCTATGCTTGTTTTGAGACAGGTACTTTCTTGATAATTATTTTAGTAAAACTAACTAAATTTTATATGGTATTGACAATTTACAAATTTTCTCATCACTATGATATGACAGTCTATTATAAATGTTTAATATTTCGAATATAATGTAGATAAATATGTAATTTTTTACGTCTGAAAATTTCGTAAATTTTAATGGTATTCGTAATTCTTTTCGAATATTCTGCATTTCGGACTACTTAACTCTTTAGCCGCCGTAGATTTGGTTAATTATGATTGTGGATTTGATCAATATCGAATGATATTCATTTACAATACAAGTCTTCGGTTTGTTAAATTATTGTCTGTCAATCAATATAATAATTGTTTTGAATAATAATATTGTGGACCAGGAAGTCACTTACATTATAAATTATCATAATTTGAATGCGCGTATAGGCACTTTGTCCGTTTTCTGACACACCTGAGTTTCATATCGTTGGCGGAACCATTTTATGCGGGTAGAAACGTGTTTACATTCGACATTACTTGAACATTTCTCTATCACACGTTATTTATTTTTATACAATTGTATATAATGTAAATGTTGGGTGGTTTATCTACAAGCAACCGATCATTGGTTGATACCATAATTTATAACTCTAAAATTTACAAATATTAAAATGTAAAATATAATTCTGACATGAAATAAAAAATAGTCTGTCTTGTATTGCAGTTGTGTTCAGGGAAACATTATTCATATTAATATGATATGGATACATACTTGTGATTGTTAATTCGTCATTTAAAACGTTATTGTGACTGTGATTGTGTTCCATTGTAACGATAATTGGTAATCGATTATTCACAATTCTTCGAGCAATGACTGGTACGAATAACATTGAACGTTTCATCAATTGTGACTTACTTAGATTTAATTGTGTTGGAACCAATCTTGCCACTAAAATGATAAAAATAGAACGACTATGTCCTATTTTTGAATACTTAAGAATATTTTTATTTTGTCGTAGAAATTTACTAAATTTTACCATTTAAGGTTTTTATAATAATAACATTGGATAATTTAATAAAAAAAATCACTTCATGCATTATATATAAATTACATAGTCTCTTTTTTAGTCGTATACTATCTTTGTATTTAAAATTAAAAATTGTTATTTAAACTTTTAGAAATGATTTTTTGAAAAGATGCTTTTTAGGTGTGATCAGTAGTATCTTTTTACTATATTAAAAAAGTTACTAAAATATTTATTTTTTTGCGAAAACACGTTGTTTAATTGTTAATAAAAAATATTTACTTCTCGAAAGTATACACCGTAGTAAACTCAGTTTACTCTGCGATATCCTATTGTAAAAACGAGAATCGATAGTTAAATATGGCGAACTTTTCACAGCTGTTCCAAAAGTCATTCGACACATTGATACTTTTTAAGTCGCAGTATACGACAGTTAATCATTCAATATTCCACTATTTTAGTGATGAGAGTTCGTCCGATTATGATATTGTTGTTTAATACATAATACGAAAAAGATACGACAGATTTCGAATACTTCGGCGAGAATATAATACCTAGGCGAATTTCTAGGCGATTTCATGACTAGTTGTCAGGCCTATAGACATCTCCGTCTATGCTTCGACAGTAGTAAATTTGATGTATCAAAAACCCGCAAAGGATTTTTACTACGGACGTTAGTAAAATGTTACTACTGATCACATAACCGGCCCGGCCCTTAGTCTCTGTTGCACTGTTTCTTATGACGCCAAGGCAAAGCGTTCCACGCTTTCGGGCCTGCCGCCGCGAATGCCCGTCCGCTAAACATATACTTCTGACTTTATAATTATTGTAATCAAAGTAATATATACATTTTGAATTCGTCGTTTTGTTTCTTCACTCGACACATTTAAGAATGTCCGTGACAAATGTCCGAAATTGCTTCCAAAGATCTGTTGGCATTACATAAATTGGAGATTAATATTATTTTTAATTACGGCGAAGAATTGTGCCTCGCATCGGGCATATGATAAAGGCTACACCATTATTTCAACACACCGAGATTGACGTCGATTTATTAGTTTCGTTCTTCTTTGTTGTACTTTTTGACGCCAACTTTTAAACCGTATCCAGGAACAAACGAGTGTGTTTAAAGAAATGAGCGTAGCTAGCGCGTCATAAGTGACGAGTGATGGATCGGTAGAGATTTGATCCGACAAATTATTGTAATAAATCCATTCGATACGGACCGCTCGAATCATTTAAATTGAACATCCTCCTATCGAATGTCGACAATTATAAAACGCTTCTCATTTACATACGGGTATTTTTTTTATTTTTTTTTTACTTCGTTACGATTTGATGGTGTGCCATTACGTGTTGATTTTCCATTCACTGGGTTGCTTTTTCTCGTCTCGTCTACAGTAGACTCTCGGAGTGAGAGGGAAAAAATTGACCCGAATAAAAACAACGGATAATCACTGTGGAAAAAAAAGTGGAAAAATTCAAAATTATCCGACATTTTAGCGCACACAGTGAGAGGTTCTGTGAGTGAATGCTCCCACATCGGTCCTTCTCAATCGCCGCCATTTTTTTTTGTTACTTGATAACTGTGCTCCGCTGCCATACAGCATAGGTTGAAAACGGGGCGGCGATACGCTTCTACTAGACAAAATTCACACTTCGCTGCTCCCGGCGGGAAGGTTTTTTTATTATTCATATAGTTCATACAAATTAAATGTTTTAATTAGAAAGATATACACATAAAATCAATTTTATCGAAAAATATTTTTGTTGCTACCGGGATTCGATTCTGGATCTCTTCCAATCCGGGGAATGTGCATTAACCGATTATGCTATAACACCAAAACGCCTCCTCCTTTATCTTTACGAAATCTCAAATACCATTGAGTAATCCGATAGAAGATGTCAAAATTAGCAATTCATTTTTATAACATTTTGGACACATTGATACAACTTATATTTTATTAAGGAGAACACATTCTTATTATGAAATTAAAAATATCACAGACCTACGTTCTGAATAATTACAACTTCACAATAAGAACTTAATAATTCATATAATTATTACAACACATAATAGATAAGAAATACAAAATTAAAAATTAGTTGGTAGGTACAGCTATGTGACACGAAAATACAATACTGAGAAATCAAACTCGAGTGTTAACTATTAAACAATTTAATACTAAATAAGAAATCGATCGCTATGCATTCGACTTCATTTAAATTTACAATTTGACGTGGTGCGCCCGCTTGCATCAAAATTACCCCGAGTTTAAACGCGAATTTAATAATAATTTATGGACACGTCATCTAGCAGGTTTTCTTGTAAAAATGGTATAATTATAAAATAAATTAATTAATAACTAGTTTTTAAGTAAGTGTATGTTGTAAGTGTTATTGTATTTAAACTTCTTGTTAAGTCAATTTGGGAATACGTGCCCAATAAATAAATGGTCTTCAGTTATATTTCTGTCTTCCTTGAAGTGTTATAGTCCAGAAGACTTTCTTCAGAGTCGATGTGTGACCTAGCCAGATAAACGAATTTTCTTTAACGGTTCGATGTTAGCATCGGAGATTAATAGTATAACTAATTTTCTTATGCAACTTATTGTAGTTACGTCCACAACATGCTTAGCTTTAAGCATATTCTTATACAATCAATCAGAAAATATCTTAATATGCATAAACGTATATATATAACATATTAAAACGGTTTATAATTGCTCTGCAAAAAAGTTAAATACATATTCCTCATTTTATTCGACTCTAAATTAGTTCTGAATCGTGGGATCAAATATCCTCTTTCGCTGAAGAGTAATTATAAGAAATGTTATGCAAAAAAAGACAATCATCGTATAAACTACAAACACGATCGTTACCCGGACGCATTATGTGGATAAACCTTTATCTGTTTTTATTAACGATCCACCGCCCAACCTATCAACTCGAGAGTGCTGCCCCTCAACAGGGTTGCCATAGAGAGAAAATTATACGGGATTGACAAATTCCCTTGACCAAATCATATTTCTCTTAAATCTATTTTCGCATTATTTATTTGAACTTAACATTTTTATACTTTTGAACTTTTATTTTTAATTTTTATTTGAACTTTACATATTTAGCGACACCTCATCACAATGTTCCAAGGTATATAGGTCACCCCTTTTTACTTGAATCGAACCTTAAATTTACTTCCATATATTGTTTCGAAATAATAATTTAATAAATATTATATTCCGATAGTAATACAAATATTTTTTCGATAACTTGATTTTTTTCGTATATCTTTCTAGTATCCACATTTAATATGTATTTCAATAAATATTGTGTTAATAAGTAATGCGATTAAATAAAAATTTCAGTTTTACTTTGCAAAATATGTAGTTCTTTTAAAAAATAAATGCTTACCACACGTGGTAACACAGCGCAAATCTTTATTGGTTGTGTTGACTGACACAGAGGCTTATACATAAAAACAAAAGATTAGCTATATATTTTTATTTTATATTATTATTATTATTACAATAAATTTCAAATTATGGTACAACAATATTAATTATAATTTTTTTTTCATGCTACACTTTTTTTGAAAGCGTATGCTCGTGTAAAGAAATATAGTGTATTTTAATAAAAAATATTGTTCACAACAACTCATATACAATAAAATAATAGCATTAGCGATATAAACATATTATGAGTTTAAGGGTACATTTTTTTTTTAAAGTGTTTTTACTGACATTTGTTAATTCTTTATTATCATTAATTTTCCTGATGTTTTCGGGTAAGCTGTTTTTTTTCCCTAGGTCGATGTAGTGGTGTTGTATTTTAACAATAAGCATACCTGTTATTTGTATATTGAATTAAAAAATTTCATAAACAATTTTAAAACCATACCAACCCTATACATACATAATATATTTTGTCGACAGCATGTAGATTATAATTTATTTTTTATTTAGAATATGCAGTTTTTTATTTTATTTGACTGCATTGTGGGTAACGGAATCTATATATAAACGTCTAGTGACAGGCGTTATGTATTATTTTATTCCGGGATTTTCCCGGGATTTTCTGTAATACAGATGCCCTGATATAGAACAATCAAGTACACATAATTATAAGCAAAAGGCGAGATGTAACGATGCGGAGGAAAAGTCCAAAGTATTTTGAAGCGGTCGTATCTTGATTGATACGTTTTAAAGATCCCCGTGATGAGCGTGACTGACTTTTATGATTGAAGTCTTACGGATTATTCCCGGCAAACGCCACTCAGTTTGATTAATTAATCCGGGGTTGATGGGTTAAACAACACCTCTTAGCGCTCGTATTGCATTGTTCCTAATGAAATGGGTTCTGCAGGCCTGGAGACGGCACTGCCCCCGGCTACTCCGAGGCCGAGAACCCTTCTATTCCTTCTAGATTTTTTGCTCAGAAACGTCGTCTCGTGAATGTTCAAACACTTTTAGTAGTGCTTTCGTTAGAAAGTTTTGACGAATTAAAATTAATAATATGAAGAATATCCTTAGTAAATACAAATTAAAATTAATCCACTTTAAAGATATACAGAAAATATCTATTTATCGAAAAATATTTTAGATGCTACCAGGTTTAAAACCTGAACCTTTTCCTACCCGAAAAAATATCCTCATTAATTAAAAATACTGCCACCATTAAATAATTTTCATTATATAGCTACTGAAGTCTCAAAAATAATATTAAAAATTCAACTGTTAACAATTTTTTAAATTTATTATCGTATGTTTTTTAAATACAAGATGAAAGTGTATGTATTATGTAATGTATGTATTCATAATTATGGGTACTATCTAGAAATATATTTCATTATCATTTTCGAGCCGTTTTTGTGGGAAGGTCGGGGGTACAAAGTCTCGACATGGCGCTTCCATTTTCCCTCCTGTACTTGATAACCAATCAAGAACCAATCTGTTTTCGTGCAGCCCTTGTTACTGCTTAGTCTGAGAAGACCCACCCTTCTGGGCCGCTTTCCCTCCGGAGTTGCTATGAAGATACGTCTTGGTAGTCTATCCTCTGACATTCGCAAGACGTATTTGACCACTGAAAACGTCGGCTAAGATAGGAACTCAGCCATCGCCGAAACACCAAAAATGAACGATAAAAAACTACATATTTAAATTAATACTTATTTTTATTCTTACGATGATGTATTTTTCACGGAATATTTTCGTCATTAAAACATATCAATAAATGATTCTCGTATAATTATTTCCGTGTCACGCTTTCCCAATAAAATTACAAAAGAGTTCCTCCATGTATCGGCGAAATTATTATGACGGCAGAAAACGTGTCAATATGTTCATTTTGTATCGATTTTAATATAGTTTTCATCATTCTGTCGATTTATATTTTTATTTATACGTTTTTTTTTACTTTTATTTCAGTTGTATGAAATTAATGACGACCCGAAGAGGAAGGAGTTTTTGGACGATTTGTTTTCCTTCATGCAGAAGAGAGGTGAGTCTTTTTACAAATATTAAATGATCCAATTTGTGTTTTTTATAATGATAAAGATGTAAACATGTTTTATAAATATTTTACAATCTTGTTCTTCGATGATTGATAGAGGAATCGAACCCCCGATTTTTATTGCTTCACGGTGGCGCCTTTTCGTTCACCCGAAATTACGTATAGAATATAAATCGCCTTCGATTGTATTTGTAGTTGACTCTAAATAATTTGGCAAAATACAACTGATTAAAGTATTGTATTATCTGCCTTGCCGTAGACTCGTCATCAGTTAAAAAAAACATATGCTGTTTTAACAATCTTCGACCCGACATTCTTGCGAGTAATCATTTTCAAGTGAGAACCTTATAAATAGCAAATTTAAGAAGCGAAAAAGCTAATGAAAATTTTGACTCAGATCTATTTAAAAAATATTTGTATATAAATATATTTATTAAAAATATTTTTACAATATAATATTTGCATAAATTAATAGTACAGTATACATACATTTTTTATGTGACGTACTGCATCTATATAAAGAAATAAATATAAATGAAAATTTTGTGTTTAGAGACGGAGGTAGATCGTTTGCATTATTAATATAATTTTATAAAACATTAGTAATATTATTTAATTATTATATACCAAGAAAAATGTTAAAATAAGAAATAAAACATGGAATAAGTTTACTTAAACAAGACATGGTTTACGTTTGTGTGTTTTCTTCTTTACCAAAATGTTGATTTTCTTAAATATAAAAAACACATTCTAATAAAGATACCTTTATATTGAATTTAACTTCCTTAGAAATAATAATTTGTAAATTAATATCCCTCCTTACTTAGAGATATTTTTAATTTGACATTTATAGCTCTTGAAAAACTTGCAGACTATTGTACTGTACATTATTGGCTCTTTCTTCTCAGAAATTTGCCGACATTCGCGTGTCATGAAGTATGGTAAACATGAAGTTGGTAAAAATACCGACTAATTTTTGTCTTTTATTCGTATTTGAAAATTCCGAGATATCATTCGCGCGAAGATCGCCTTTTTCATTGTCAAAAGAGAGACGCATCGTAACAATGACAATCCTGCATGGAGTTATCTCAATGATATGAAGATTTTATTCACACGAGACTGACGGGAGACGGGAGACGGGAGACAAGAGCGCAGGGCCGAGGGACCAGGACAATAATTAATTCCGAGAAGTATTTAACATGTTTTGGTATTACGACATTATGAAAATATACTTTGCTGCCACAAAGGATGCTGGAGTTTAATGACGTGAGGATTTGCATAATTACTGTTGCGTTTTGGATTTATTTACGCATTTTTAAACGCGCAACGGATTTGAATGTGCACATGTTTATCGAATGACTTTGCTTCAGGTTCTGTGAATTTTTAACATTATTCAAAGTTGCACAATTGACACTTCTTGCAATATTATTCTACAATAATTTATATTAATATTTTAGCATTATAAGTATTGAATTTTATAATTTTTATATAGTAACCGGTTGCAGGTTTCGTTCATCACGATTACATAAAAACTAAAACTAAACATAAAGTTTTCTTTTGTTTTAAAAAAATTGTATGTAGTTTATGATATATATTGAGATATTTATATGAATTATTTAAATGGCTAACCCCAAAGTGATTGCCTCAAATATTAAAAAAATACTACAATAATAATTTATGTTGGAATTTTGAATCGCTTTATGTGAGATGTTTTTGATCTTATTTTCCAATTATACAGTATAATTGATACATTTAATTTGTATTAAAATACCACAGAACTATGTTCTGATAAAAAAAAACGGAAACTTCACAATAATAATGTGTTCTCTTAAATGTGTTTTACTATTTATTGCATTATCAGTCACAACGTAGCATATCGTTCATGTCTTCTTGTAATACAATATCGGGGATTTAACATTAATCGTGGTTTTATAACACAAACGAGAAATGAGCATAATGACGTATTTATAAAAATAAATGATTGGAAGTAAAAAGCAGAATGATATCGTAATAGCATCATTACCAATATTGTAATCAGACGTCACCTGTTCGATGATGGGAGTTGTATCAGATGCTGTTTACGTCTCTAATTAATACCGCTGCCCGTCCGCAATATGTTTACAATTTTTCATTACATCAACGAGATGTTCTGTCCATATAAATATATCAGACTTGATGAGAAACGGATGATTGATTGAAGCGTTCTTTATACATTTCATCTAATATCTCACCCACGCCACGTATTGTTGTGACTCGTTAGCTAGCCGGTGAATAATAATGCCTACATCGTGATATCAAATATTTTTTGTTTCTCTTTTTTTTTTTTTTCGCTGCATTTCCTTCTCTGTCCCGCGATAGAGTACGCGTATACGCCTCTCCCTTTCTATAAGATATATATAATTAACACAATCTTGATTGATCTGTGGAACTTGTAAAAAGTTGATCGACATATACTAATGTGTTTTAATTAAGGTTTCAGCTTTCATACATCGTACGATGCTGCGCGGACGAGACTGTATTCCTAATAAACGAACACCTACGGGCACTTATAAAAATATCCAGCCAATGCACACGGGAATGACTATATGAGATAAAATATTTCTTTTAATATTCGATTTATATGCGACACGGCTTCGGCCTGCGGCCCCGTACGATCTGCGAATCGACTTATTTATTTAATTGATTATATCTATCACGCGAAGAATGTGTACTTTTCTCCATAAAATAAAAACAAATCATGAAAATCTATCACGGTGATTTATATTTATACGCTAAATTATTGTTTACGGTGGTCATCTAAAAATTCTCATTAAAATCACGTATTAGCTAAAGAAGAATAATGGCGCATAAAATAACGAGTGATCTTTATTAAGATTTAAGACCATATCGACTGCTTGGTGTCAATTCGGTGTAACTTTAAAAATAACAGTTTTGAAAATATATATTATGTATGTATATATGTTTCCAAAACTCAATTATCTGGGGTAACCCGCTTCGAATAGTCTAGAGTTTGCTCGTCAGTTTAGGGCAGGATTTAAGATGAAAGGTTTATGAGAATGAGTAGATAATATTATTTACTCGAAATGTTGGAAGTGTAAAAGTCCTCAGGACTATTTGACGCGGTTTCCCCCGGAAAAAATTCGTTGTATACGTATATAACGAATTTTAGGTTCTCACGGGTTGAGTATAATGTCAAGGATTTTTTTATTTTTTTTTACCTTTATTTAATGATAATCGCGTCTGTTGGTCCTGACCATTGTTGTATACGAAGTAAGGATTAGTGCTTTCACTCAGCTCTGAACTACCGGCCTGAAAATACGTGTTCCACGATCATGATATATATCAGGGCGACACTTCACCGATAAGGCATCCCCTGATGATGGGTTATGAGGAGTGCTCGAAACGTTGGGACAGCAATGGTCAACCAACAGATGCGGGATAAGCAAGAAACTTCCTTTCTGACATATTATATATAGTTAAGATTTTTTATATATACGTGCACGTGCATTTATAAATATATTTGACGGTCTGACGTATTATCCTTATAAAAAAATGTTTGTAAAGTCTGCCTTGAAACAGGTGATCACATAATTGGACATGAGACTTACCTACATAGATGTTTATTGTTATTTTAATTTTATTTCTATTGATAGTTAAATGTGTTACGCATTTTTTTTTTAAAAAAGTAGTCCTTAGTTCTTCTTCTTCTGTTTCCATCACACTGGGTGTTCTGATTTTATTAGCTGGTTTAAGTGCAATATTAAATTTAAAAAATTCTATTGATAGTTAAATGTGTTAAGCATTAAAAAAAAAAAGTCTTTTTGTTGTATATAATATTATTAGATAATAATAAAAGTATTAGAAGAACGAGCTTACCTTTAATACATGTTTATTTGAGAAATTTAAGATATTTATAAATTAATACACCTAGCAAAAAATCTAATATAAAATATTTTTTGCATATTTAGGCATTCACATCAATTTGACACTAAGCAGTCAATGTGCGTTTGAAAAATGAAAATATAAGGATAAATAACGAAAGCTTGTTGAAGTAGTTTTACAATTTGGTATACGGTTGGGCACTGTACGTTGTAGAGAAATAAAATGGAAGAAAACTACCTTGAATACACATCACATTAGAAAATTAGAATTATGTGTGATAATATCATATAATATAGTGTATGACGTGCACACTTCGTGCATCGCCGAAACGAGATGACGTCTTGATACCGCAAGCTCACTTCTGCGAATTAATATCTAAAATAAAAATAAAAACTCATTAATTTCAATGCGTTTGAATTGTTGATGAATAGGCTTCCATTTCACCAGTCGGTATTGGTCTGATTTTGTTTTTATTAATATGAGAACATTATTCAATTCATAAGCGCCGATACGATCGGTGTAACGATCTCCGTGTAGTTATTGTGCTTCGCGCCGGCCCCTGTGATTGGTTGTCTACAACTGATTTAACTTGTCGATTAACAATTCGTTTATCTGGGCCCGCGCATGTCGGGTTCGCGGGCCTGTCAAATCCCATGTATTACGGTACACGTGCTACGCATAATGTAAAGTTTGTTCATATTTTATAACAAAACAAATCGGATGAATCAATTAACAAGGTGATCCATCTGTTGAGAAAATATTTAGTTACCAACGGGATTCGAAATCGGAACTTTCTCTCGCCGGGAGGATGCACCGTGTTAACGATTCAATTTTTTCGGTAGATGGATCTGTTCTATACATCTTCTTAATTTGTTTTAATTATTAAATATGTTTTAAAATTGCATTTCACAATAAAAATGTGATTTTTATAAATTATTTAACAATAACTATTAAAACTAGATGGGATCCGATTAATCGTTAGTAATCCCTAACACTCCTCATGTAATGAACCTAGTACCTTTCTGTTTCCGGTAGACTGCTCTCTCAGCTAAGCTACACGGAGTATCGTTAATATCGTTACATTTGTTATATGCGTTGCAGCTCCGTGTTTTTCCTTATGTATAATTTGTGTCACTGAATTTCAAAATTCGATATCAATTTTTTTATTATTTAAAAATCTATGTTTTATTTTCAAAATACGCTTTGTTAGCTAACAATATTAAGTACATATTATATTAGGATGAGCAAAATCCGAACTTTCAAAACATACAATGTTTTTTTTTATCATGATATAATGCATATTTGGCTTCAAATTAAAATAATGATTAAAGTAAATACATAATAGTTTTATTTTAGATGAAAGTTTTTAATAAAGTTTTTTAAAAAGTTAACCCTTAACCCTTCCCAAACCATGCAGTAACACAGGTCTACCATCGTAATTAAACTTGTAATATTTCGGTAAATACATGCAACATAAAAATCATATTTTAGATAATCCTAAAGAAAACATTAGCGCTTATCACTAATTATCACTGTGAAAAGAACAACCAACATACAAATATAATTGTCTCTTTCTCACTAATTAAATGAAGAGAGATAAGAAGAAAGGACACGTTGTATACGACTTAATGAATGCGCTAAATTATGTTAATCATTTTTTCAAAATTGAATGTTCAATATTTAGAGTAAATTCGTGCCATTAAAGCCATTTAAGCTAATAAAAACATTTTTTTCAACTGTTATTTACGGTAACACGAGTTGACAGCATGGCTGCATTCGGTTATTTTATATCATGGTATGGTAAAGGTTAAAGTGTTGCAGTTTTGCTTGAGTTTCTACACATTATGAAAACGTGATATAACGGGCATTGAAAGTCAGTGATTCATATATCTTTTGCATTTTTTCAGCGATTATTCAAGTAATAAATCCATATTTTCTTGTTCCTATCGTTCAACTATTTAGCTATATTATAAGTAAATATATCTACATTACTATTTTGTAGTTGATGATTTAGATTGTGTGGCGTGTTGCCAAGGATCTATAATTATGAAACATTCAGAGCACTAATATTAAATCTGTATTATTTTCATATTGGTTTCCAACTAATTATATTAGTATTAAGAAGAACACATTCTTATTGTGAAGTTGTAATTATTCAGAACAGACGGTCTGTGTAGATGGCTTTCAAATAATGGAACGATAGACGTATTCATTAGAAAAGTGTAACATATAGATTCGAAAATAGCTGGACATAGCTGATGTAGCTGAAAATAGCAGAAAATAGTTGGATAATCCACCTTCCCCCCGGTTTGGAAAAAGATCCAGGTTCGAATTCCGGTAGCGCGCGCAACAGCAATATTTTTCGACATAATTGATTTTATATATACATGTATATTTCTAATTAATACATTTAATTAGTATTTAATTACATTAGTTCCCACATTTAGACGAAATATTTTTTTAGCTTATTTATATCGACGATGATTCCATTTTGATACAGCCTAGCTTGAAACATTAAGCCATGATGAAACGTTTAAGATCCCTGTGCCAGTTGTATCGTGCTGCAGGGTGCCGCGGAGCGGGGGTTGCGGTGAGGCGTGTGTTTAATTTCCCCGTAATTAATTACACCCATTCATCAGACCTCGTCATCATTAACTGTGGATGCAGAACGAACAAATTGGATTGTCAATCTGGTAAATAAATAGGTGATCTTCCGACCGTCCACTGCGTGAAGGAAGGATCTAAGGAAAAAAAAACAATATTATTCTGCTTTGAAGATGTTTTCTCGCTTTAATGGTAATGATATGATACTCTTTTTTTACCTATTTTTCTTAGTAATAATAATTATTAAGGACAACACATTATTACTGTGAAGTTGCACTTTTTCAGAACGTAGTTCTGTAATATTTTAATACAAATTAAATGTATCAATAAGAAAGATATACGGGTAAAATCAATTTTTCCAAAAAAATATTTTTGTTGCCAACCGGATGCGAACTAGGAACCCTTTCTATCCGTGGAAGTGCGCTGACCTATTACACTACATCAACATTGTAAGTTAACGACAAATTTTTTAACCTATATATGTGTCACTTTCAAATTGATACATCTGTTATTCCATTATTTGAAAGTAATCTTCTTTATATTTACGGAAAATCTCAAAACACCTTTGAATAAATTCCACAGGAGATGCCAGAATTAAAATTCATTAAATTTTGGAAATATTAATGCAACTTATATATATATATTATTAAGGAGATCGAACATATTGTGAAGTTGCAGTTTTTAGAACATAGTTCTGTGATATATTAATACATACTAAATGTGTCCAGAAGAAAGATATATAGATAAAATCAATTTATCGAAAATATATTTTTGTTACCACCCAGATTTATTAAAAATATTTTTGTCCCGGTGGCAACAAAAATTTTTTTTTTTGGTAAATTGATTTTATTATCGATACGTTTAATTTGTATCAATAATTATTTACGATAAGTATTTTATTTTATCTTCTTTTTAATGCTGATTATGTGTGATCAGTGCCTAATGGGCTGGTTGTTATATTTCTAATAAAATTAACTGCATTTGACTGGTCGCCAATCCATTCGGTTCAATTATATAAAACAAGATCAAGATCTACTAGATGTAAGAAATTTTTTACGCTAATAAAAAAAAAAAAAAAAATATATATATATATATATATATATATATATATATATATATATATATATATATATAAGTTATAATCATAGATATATATATATATATATGATTATAACTTGGGAAAGATGTCAAATACATAATTATTTAATAATTTTGAAGATCTTTAAGCCATTTTATAACCTCTTTTTTGTACATATTTATATTTGCTGCCAATTTAATTGATTTTGGAAGTTGGTTATACAGTATAGGAGCAATGTATGATGCGTGTCTGTTCCATTCCTATTTTAGACATTAAAATAACATGTTCATTAGTTTTCCTCCTAGTCTGATAGATGTGGTGAATTTTTATATTATTCTTTTTAAAAAATTAGAAATTTATACATATAAAATTGAAAATGTGTATGCCTTTCGTTTCTCAATATAATCATTAGACCCTGTGACAGATTTAAATCAAATTTTACTTAGTTCCCGTCGATATAAATGTGTTTTATATTTAATCTCATCCATTCCAAATTTTGCTGAGTTGTACTTTAGGACCGTTAGAAAAATACCGACCCTCACGATTATCTTTTTAGGGCTTGCGCAAAACAAAGGTAACCCCCTCCCTCACCCTTTCAGTCTTTTTAAAAATAATAACTAAATATGAATCTCAGGCAACGTATTGCGTATAGTATTGTACAAATAAAAGATTTTATTTCGCTCTTGCATATATACACTATTGTAAAATAATAAATAACTAATCTGTAGCGCGATATCGATGTGTGGTGGTTCTAATACTAATAATTATATGTGGGCCGATGAGGGATCCTTGACTGGATTAATCTGAAAAATTAATAAAATGAAAATTTTAATAAATAAAAATAAAAATATATTAATGTGCGTAAGGAGACAGGCTCAACCGATTAGACCTCTTAAAACACACCTGTGTTCATACACGTAAATAATATTTTATAGTATTTATTTATAAGTGCAACAGTCTATTAGATAAATAGATAGTGCTGGATTGCTGCAGTTTCTCCACGTAAAATGACAGCGCATATAAATTAGTCTTATTAACGTAAATTTTAAAACATTAACAACCGGTATTGCAAAATAATAGCACTTCTTGGCAAGGAAAGTGTAAATTATTTAAAAATTTAGTAGGTACTTACTTTCTATCTAGACTAATAAAATAATTTTAAAAAATGGCTACCTATGTACTTAATTAAGGAAACCGCATTTTTGTCGCGTAGTTACATTTTTAGAACATTGTTCTGTGGTACTTAATTTATGCCTATATACCGGGTGGGCCAAAAAAAGTGATTCGTAAAATGTGATATAATTACATCAAAATTAGTTTAACTATATCAACAATAGCTTAAATAGTTTACTAATTTAATTACTTACTTAATTATATTTACACTTTCAATGACGATTAACATTGTTATCATATTTACATGAAAACAAGTTTGTACAAGTCTTGTAATATTTCCAATGTTAATTTTTCTATTAAAATAATACCATCATAAGAACTATTAGTGATACTAATTCTGACCACATTAAATATATAATTATTATAAAATTTCCGTACCAGGTTGATTGACCGAACGTTCACAGAAGTCGTTTTCTTACTTGACGTGGTATCCGAGCGTCCGGCTTGTATCGATACGATTTAGCGCTCGCTTGAAAATGTCAAACATTGAACATGAAAAAAATATATTATAAATTGACATGTAATTAAAATTAATTAAAAATTGATTCCACTATTCGAGTTTGTTTACAACATTTTCCGATGCTTATTATACAATAAAGTTATCTGATTAGCATAAAACTTAACGATTTTATTTATATATGTAGATTACCATTGTCATTTCAATTTTCTCGATGGATTATTCTTATTCGCACGAAACTTGTAAGAAATTGATATAAAATGTGACATAAACCGTGCCTGGCACGGCTAATTGTCTAGTTAAGTTAATTAATAAAATAAGCGGAAAAGTACTCGTTTGATTCATATTAATTATCCATTAATAAATGTATGAAAGAATACACAACTAGCTGATGCCTTTTTTTACTAAGATAAAAAATGTTATTAAACCAAGAGACGGTGAGACGTTCAGCTAGGGGAAAGGATATTTATTTTTTGAGGGTCTCTGAGTACAAAATTTGAAACGGATGGCATTCAATATAAAATATTTGTATTTCGTCACGTAAGCAAACAAACACCACATATCTCAATTTTTTGTCAAATTTAAATATTTATATCATTGTATTTGAATTTTCGCGGGGAATCGTTCTGTATTACTAGTTTCACGATAGCGTCCGCAGGGGCGTACAAATCAAAGAAATGTAATTATCACATATCTGTAACCTCCCTGTCAATTGCGCACAAGTCAAGGGAATCGTACCTAAGTTAAGTTCAGTTTCAGTTTACAAAAAATCTGCTCCTCTTTACAACTCTAGAAAGGTAAGTAATCCTTCAAAGATTTGTAAAATCATGTCCAAAAATTCATTTTTTTCATTTTATGTATGTATTTATGAATATATATATATATATATTCACTGGATAAAGAGATGATAAATACAAAAGAAAATAAACACATGCAAAATGATCAGTTATGAAACTTAGATACTACGTATTCTGCACTTGACCTACGAAAAGTAGCAAGACCAGTGCTTCCTTCACATTAGGTGGCAGTTTATTGAACAATTTGCAACCTTTATTGTATAAACTATTTTATTTTGCGAGATTGGTTTCTGTACATAATTGCCTGTAAGTAAATAGTTTATATGTAAAACGTTGTTGAGGTGATTGTTTTTTTACGAAAATGGCGCTATCTAAATTATGCAGCCTTATTATTATTGTATTCAGGGTCCTAAAGAGTAACTATGCAAAATTTAGTTTAGATAGATGGTTTAGGTTTTAGGATTGTACAGAGAACGGATAAACATACATTTAGATTTATGTATGGAGGTAATAAAATATAATATTTTTTTATAAAGATGGTTAAAAACAAAGTTATAAATAATTTATATTAAAATGAAATATAATATTACATTACATTTTTGAAGATATGCATGCTTTACATTTCCGGTTTACTTTTCAAATAACTATTTATTGCAAAGTGTATGGGTTAATATTGTTATATTTTTTAAGTTACAGAATAAACATAACCAATTTCATTTCTCGTTGATTTCACATGTGGACTATTGTAATAGCATCTGTGCTAATGCTAATGTTTCAACTGGATAGATTACAATTCATTCTAAATGCGACAGCACGGATAATATATGGAGTTTCCAAATTCTCTCATATAACATTCTTTTTACATCAGCTATATTGGCTCCGATTCTCTGAAAGAGTTGAATTTAAATTGTGCTGGTTGATGTACAAGGCGACACATAACATGGCGCCTCTGTATCTTCAATAACTTTGTATCCCAGACAATTTGAATGGTAGACGTCAAACTCTCAGGTCAGCCTCTACTACAGTCGTATGGAGAGTTGTAGAACTGACCAACCGTTGCTAGAAGTCTAAAATGGCGCTGTACAAATTATCCAATATTATTATTATTATTATTATTTAACTCATTTCACCCTAATGATACAGTTTAATTACATTTAATTACGATCGTTGGCAACCATTTAACCGGCTGAATCTAACTCTCTTTGGATAACTTCTCGGGCTGCGATGATCGCTGGAATCAATCATCCGGGTGCTCTCCTTACCAGCCTCTCGTCTCTCGTCCTCGGCCCTGACAGATAGGTGATTAATCTCGAGGGGCATCCTTCCGCTGGACCGTTCGTCGGCCGGCGCGCTGGCTCGAGCTGGCTGGCCACCGCCGATCGTTTTTAATTAGTATCAAATATTAGGAAAGGATGCTCCGACGGGGATACTCCGACAGCTTCAACAATATGTGATCTTTGGTATTGTAAATGTTTGCCAATCTAATGTTGATTTGTATGTTTTTTATGTAGATTATTTTTTCTATTTGCGAGTATGTCGACCAATGGTATTGACGATCTTTGACTTTTAAGTATATCGAGCGGAACTTTACAGTAACTTAATGAAGTTAGAACTGTCAAAAGTGATATTAAAATGGTGTCTTTCGTATCGCGGAAAGAATAATGTAATTGTATGCAACAATGGAAAACTGATTATTGAATATGCACTTAGGTAAAAACTTAATCATTCTGTGTATTAGGGCTGCGAGATTCGGAATTATTGCGTTTACGTTGATTAAAATAGATTGTACTGTGTTAGACCACATTTTTTTTTTGTAATAAATAATATTTTTAACAAAATTATCTGTGGCTGTGCAGCGGTCCCATTGGCCGCGATTGCTTTCTGCTAGTATTGATTTAATTTCTATTGATATGTCTGAGATTTAATTATATAAGAGTATAAGTATGTACGTTTCTGCGTCACCTGTGAACGCGAAGACACCGGGCCCACAAATGACGACATGTGATAATATCACAATGATGTCACTTTGCTCGTACGATCTCTTCCTTTGAGTAATGCATCTATTTTATAAAGTGCCACAAATTATGTTCATGTATGTATGTTATGCTAACACTTTCTAATAAATACGGTAATATTCAAACAACTCGCATCACTGGCCGTGACGTAGCGGTTAAGACGTCTTACTAGAAAACATATTCTCTCGTATGTTCTTACGGAGGTTTTTTATAACTTGAATTATATTTATTTTAGTTCTATGCAATCATTTTAAATGTAATTTATTATTATTAAATTATACAACAAGCCAGTATCGGTGTTGTGAATTCCGTATATTTAGCAAAGCCACTAACAGTCTTGCCGATAAATGCCTGGTGGCTAGATTACATTATATAACATATTATCTACGTTACAATATTATTTGAAAATATGATTTCAAATATAATTGTACGTACAAAACGTAAATGCTCGTTTTATTAATTTTTAAATGTTATGGTTTGAAGATAAAAATAAACAGACTGTGTTAGAACATGATAATTGATAAATATGTCGCTTGAGGAAGATGAATTATTTGCCGAGAGTTTGAAATAGTCTTGTTCCTATCGCTATCATTTGTTTTGTGTATTGGATAATTTTCTGATTCTCAGGGCATCATAATGAATCATTTACAAATAAAAAATAAAACAAATATTATAAATGGACGCGTGAACCTCTTTTCCGTGGCTAATCGTTCACGGAGGATATAAGGGCGGGTCCCTTGGGTAATCAAGAGGGATTTTAACAATCATTAATTTTTCGGTTCTACGTTTTGCGTAGGTGTAGAGATGAAGTGTTTGTTACATACGAGTATTCAGACAATTTAAGAAATGCAATTATAAAGTCCGTATTCAGAGTTAATCTTAAATATTATTATTATCAATACAAGTGACTCATGCAGAAACGAGTTTTAAAAAAATATTTTGCGGTCTTAATTTTTCTTTAATTTTTATTTCTGTATTGTCTTGTTCTTCTTCTTTTCGATGGTTCTGCAGCCCATATAGACCCGTAGCCTCCTGAATCTTCTACATTCTACTTTCTAGTCTTCCAGTTCGGAATACTTATTATTTATAGTTAAAGGTTTTTCTTTTACATTTACTAGCCACACTGTTGAACGTGATACCTAGTAGAACTTTAATTCATCAAATAATAATATACAATACTTTGTTTAAACCACTATTTATAGATAAATCAACATGTTTCGATACCTATGGTATCTTCTTTAAGAAACAATGTATACTAAAATTAAAAATGTTAACATAGATAAAAAAAAAACTATAAAAGTTTATGTGGTAAGTAACTGATTAGGAACTACTTTGAAAACAAATTTAAAAGGTGACTATATGCAAAAAGGATTTGGTTATTTATATTTAATATTATATAAAAAATATATGGCCACAAAGTAATTTCGCTAATATTGAATACGTTTTTAATTTATCACTTTAAAAAGCTTTAAATCTTAACTTTTAAAAATAGTATAAATTGGTAACATAACAGACTGTTAAGCGGCAGCTGACACCCATGAAATATCTCTTTTTTTGTTGCTTGATTTAAGTATTTTTCTTAAAACTTTTACTGGAAAAATAAAAAAAAATCAACACCAGTACACATCGAAACGCAATAATCCAATCATTGACTCTTTTAATAAACTTCTAAACTAATTAAAACGATTCGCTCGCCTTTCACGCGCGTAATTACTTTTTGACATATCCCTTGCTGTACCGTTTAACCCCTATTGTTCCCGGCCGTCCTACATTATGACGGGTCCGCGGAACAGATCGCGATGACCTGGGAGCTTACGATGCCCGTACATACACACGATGGTCGATCAATCAACCAATAACAAGCCCCATCCAATCGTACACATACGTATACACATTAATAAGTCCGTATACAGACACACCTACAGACGCACGTGCTCTGAATTATTTTTACGCATATATCAAAAGTTAGAACAGGTCGTTTCCGATATGTCTTATTTTTTTAATAGCCGTCTTCACATTTTTCGATAATTTTCGTGTTTTTTTACTAAGTAAGTAATTAAGGAAGATTGGATATAAGTCTAGCGACAAAACCAGAATCTGAAAAATACGGTGCTTGAGAATAATGTATGTATGTATCACAAAAATCAAAAAAAATCTGCCCCGCACATCAACTGACAGCGAAATATCAAAACTGTAAAATCTCCATTCGCGACTATTTAAATTTTATTATTAAATTATTACAGTGGGCGCCTCATTTTATTTACAAAAGTGAAAATAATCTATTATCATTGCAAATCAGACCACTCTGAATAATTATCGACAATAATGTGCAATTGCAATATTTTATAAAAATGCTTTATTACCCACAGACCATCGAAATATATACTGGTCTATGGTATTACCATATTTAAAAAATATATTTCCGAAAATTTTTCAAGTGTTCGAAGAAATTTAAAAAAAAATTGTTTACGGTAACCCTGTGGAATAGACAAAATTCACTTAATTATCTCTAGGTATGTGCTAATGGGAATATCCTTAAAAATGATTATACAATGTTAGCTCGCCATTGTGTTGAATAATATTTAATTAGATTTTTTTTTGTTTGTATGTAAATTATTATTCTGGAGTTATGATAAATAGCATGGTTTTATTTTGATGGGAAGTGATCAACTAGTGCTAACGATATCTCGGATGAGGTTAACTGAAATTGAAAAAAAAAATTGTTCTTTTAAATAAAGTGAATTAAGTTTGTATGCTAGGAAAGTAAGTTTATGACGAATGTTAATTAGTAAGTTGCAGTGACGGAGAAAAGTGAGACAACGTGCGGAATACTGGAAGGCGGTGAATGTTTAGAACGATTAGAAGTGTTTGTGTATTTCGGAAGTATGTTTGATAGAAACGGAAAGGCCGAGAAAGACGTCAAAATCAGGGTGACAGCAGGGAATAAATGAATGGTACTTATTTAACTGATACAAAACTAGCGGGTATATAATGGATTCCTAGTACAGACACTGAAGTGAAGCCTGGAGCAGCCAAAGAGGAATTAAAGTAGACTGAATGTAGTAAAGTGTAAACAAATAATTTTTTAAATACAAATTAAATGTATTAATTAGAAAGATTACATATAAAATGAATATCACAGACCGTCTGTTCTGAATAATTACAACTTCACAATAAGAATGTGTTCTCCTAAGAAATTAAATATATTAATTAGAAAGATATACATATAAAATCAATACATTTCTAATTAATACATTTAATTAGTATTTAAAATATCACAGACCGTCTGTTCTGAATAATTACAACTTCACAATAAGAATGTGTTCTTTTTAATAAAATAATGTTTTGTTGTTTCTCGGATTTAAATAGTGTTTTTAATAATATTATACTTTTAATCGATGTGTGATTATTTAAACTGTATTTAAAAAATATATATATTCATAATGTAAAGGATTTTTCTCTCATACAGAGGTAGTACGTCACTTAAAAAAAATCTTGATTTATGCAGATATTATGCTATGACAATATTGATTTATTTAAATAAATATATTTCAATCTTTAAAAAAAAGTAAATCTGATTTTAGCATAGTGAACAGGATTAGGTGGTTTGGTCATGCGGAACAAATGAATAGTAAAAAAGACATAAGCTGAGAGTGTTGACGGCGCCAGAAATAGAGGTTGCACGCAGAAGGCGTCACTAATATTGCAACATATTAGGAGCTTTTAACATGCAACAGAAGATGTGTGAATGGCAGAAGTGTTGAATCCTATTTTCTCTTCCTGCTCTAGCGTCTAAGAGGCATAATGGTAAGATTGTATGTAATAAAATACATTTTTAATAGGTTCGATTCTTATACCTATGGTGAACATTGTTTTTTTTTACAGCACTCAAGTATGCTCTTATTTTAAAACTGTTTGCCCGTTTTTGTTCCAAGGTATTTAATTTGGCGCAACGGCTTGACAGGAGCTACTTCCTGAAAGCAATAGTGCCAGCCAAAAATGTGCCCCGTCATCATGATACAGTATATACATACCTACGTATGAAACTCAAGGTGTATTATTGGCATCCTTCCTTCCTTGGGGTTGGGCACGGATGATCGTTATGGGAGGTGATGAATGGTTTTTGAGAAATAAAATTGTTTATTTTGTAGAAAATTATTCGCATGGTTGATGTCAGTCGTTTGTGTATGAAAGAATATAAAAAAATATATATATAGAAATCAGGTTTAGTAAATTTAAAAAAATGTTTGCATTTAATCTACCTTTAAATATTAGATAAATCTATCTCGATGCTCATCGTGTTAAGCGTTTACCTGCTTACATTAGAATTATTTTTTAGCATGGAATATGTTTTATCGTAGGCTTCTGGGTAAATTGTGTCACGAAACTGCGTTCAAAAAGCGCGTTAGTAAAGTGTTTAACAGTAGAAGGTTCGCCGGTGGGGGTGTAACATCTTCGTATATGTATTATTATGAACGAAATATGTCTGATCTTCTATTTCATATTTCTGCAAAACAAAAGTACACCATCTAAACATTAAATAAAATTCAGACGTCCTTTGACGACAAAATACAGTATACGAAGTGGGCAATCAGTATACGAAGTGGGGCGGGGCGACCCGGAAAAACGTATTCTATGCAGGGTAGTATGGTACACATATCTGAGATAACTGACGTATTATTGTCCAAACTATTTATCGAGAAGATTTTTACTAACGATTTCTTACTAATTATTATAATTTTATTTCGAGCTAATTGTGTCATGGTGAATAGTATTAAGAAAAGCTAACGGTCATTTGGTAATGTGGAACGAATGAGTAGTAAGAGGATGATCATAAAAATGTCCAGTATTGATAGTATCGTAATTATTATATTACATAATAGTTGTATGACAGGGTGTACAATAGTTAATTTATTAATTAAATACAGTTATCTCAATTACCTGAGGTTAGAAATAAAATAAATAATTTATCATTATTATCCTAAAAAAACAAGTTATAAAGCTACACAGTATGTACATAATATTAACTGTAATTTTTTGAGTGACACCATGAAACGTGTGTGGTATGATTTTCAATTGGTTTTTTAAATTATTAACAATTTAGCATGAATTTTTGGACTGTCTGAACGATTATTTTTTTAGAATTTCTCAAAGTCACGCGATTTATTTGAACGTAGCGCCTTAATGCTTGAATAAACGTTTGTACGTTGTTCTAAATTTGCGGTCTAATTTGAATGGTCGTGTACAATATTGTATTTAATTCGTACAACTGTCGCCAGGTTCTGCTCCAGGCCATGATTGAGTAGTTTAGCGAACAATTACGCTAAAGAGCGGGCGGGCGGTGGGCGGCCGCGGCGGTTCCACTCCGGCTCGGGCGTCGGGACGGTGGCGTCGATTATTTACCTCACTTCCGCCGTCGCCTGCGATCCGACACTGTAATTAGCAGAGACGAAACGGAATCTTACGAAATAAAACATAACCTAACCGTTAATTATTCTGCAACTGTATTAGATCGTTTGAATAGTTCTACTTAATTAATCGCCTGTTGCTTTTTTCTTTAAAAACTTAAGTAGAAATGTGTGCACGGGGATTATATGTCTGATTAAAATTCCTGTTACTTTTCAAACTGTGTTAAGGTTTTTTTACTTTTATTATCTATTTTTGTTTAGCCTTTCTGATACAGTAATAATCCTTAATTAGATGGAAGTCTGTTATATCTAACAGTGAAATCTATATAATATATTAAACAATTGATACAAATTAAATTTATCAGCTAGAAAGATACATCGCCCTTTAAGGGCATTATCAATCTCCGATGTCCGTCTAGAGTAAATTAAACGAGTAAGATAAAAAAACAAATATTTTATTCTCACCTATCGCTCACGTAGATCAAAAGTATGATAACTCAAAAAACAAGAATTTTGAGTTATTATTGTACACTATACGGATACTATACGCGACTAACTTAACTCCAGTTCTCTAATAATGTTATTTTAAGATACATTTATGACTTAAAATGTTATTTAGTTTCGTAACTTTACTATCAATAAATGGAGAAAAGTGTTTATATTTTTTGTCTACTGAAAATAAACTTTTTGAGTTGTCGTAGTTTTGTTCTAAGCGTGCGACATGTGAGTAGAGTTCTACAAACTTACCTCGGAAACAGTAAAAAAGAAAAATCTATTTTCGTATTATATATATGTTAAATAAAATAACAATTACTTTATATGAAACCATTAAATTTATTATACGTCAACCGGTTTCGCTTATTTCAAGCTTCATCAGGACGTATTTAAAATACGTTGAATAGTTATTGTTATTTTATTTAATATAAAAATCTATTTATTGAAAAAGTATTTTAGTTGCTACCGGGATTTGAATCCGGATCTTTTCTCTCCAAGGAAATGCGTTACCATTCCACTAATTTAACCAAGTACGTTTATTACAAATTTTGAATTTGTATTCTGTAGCTCTTTAAAATTGATAAATCTATTATTCCATTTTTAAAATCAATCCGTTGTTTTGTATTAAAAATACCACAGAACTGTGCTCTGAAAATGCAATTTCACAATAAAAGCATGTGCTTCTTAAAAATATAAAACAATTAATCTCAATCAAAATACAAGATACAAAATTGAATAATCAGAAATATTTATTATAAAATAAATTTATATTTTTCAAAATAATACCAATTCGCTGATTTCCTAGAACGACGTTGGAAACGCGACCACTTGATTATGACGCGAGGATCTTACCGTAGGACTATTTTCTGATTACGATCATCTCATCTTGAAAACATTTGAGATTCTCAACTACTTTGATCCAATAGATTCTAATCAAAATTAATAAAATATTTATCTACAAAAAATATTGTTTTAGATTATTTTATCTCTTCGTTTTTGAAGTAAAATTGTCTTACTTACTTGCTTACTTACCATCACGCCGTTTCCCCGCGGGGGTAGGCAGAGAGGATAGAGCGCCACACTCTTCTGTCCTGACACACAATTCTCGCTTCGCCTCAATCGTCCCTCCTTCATAATAGAACAAAACTAATTCTCGATGTGTAATAATATTTTCTTTATGTTTATCGAATCGTGTCAATAAGTATGCTAAACGAACTGACCAAATTTAAAATAATGTAGACCTCGAGATATTTTCATTTCGTGCGATTTGTTATTGCGTAGGTATCGTCGGATTTAATTCTAGTTCCGGCCCTGCTCGCGATGAACGATGCGTTGTCTCAAATGATTGTCGGTTGAATTTATATTATTTTGTCGAGGGCGATGTAAATATTGTTTGTCTTGGCAATAGTAACAGTCTAGAATGAATGTTGGAATTTCGTATCTCCCACATCTGCGACATAATTTTTTTTCAATTTTAATTCCGTCTGTACCTTTGACATTCTTTTCTGGCACCCGATTCGCGAGATGGCAGGGACAGATTACACCCGAGAGATGAAAACTTTTCTTAATTAATATAATAATCAATTTAACTATTCGTCCGATGTTAATTAATGGTTGCGATACAGATAATATTGTATTTATTTATAATTATTGTTATTGATTTCTGAATCAATTGAAAATAATTTAATATATATAATAACTTTGTTAGCTTGTTCATAAGATAGATATTTAATTTAGAGTCACATTTATTGCTTTGGCGACTTGAATGTTTCGTTTTCTCTTTTTTTTTTCTTTCTCATAATGGATACTTTCATATAAATGGATTCAGTCAGTGGTGATTACTTATTTTATTTGATGGGCAGACAAATGGATTTTGATGTGATGAATTGTTAGATTAGCAGACTATGTCGATAGAATTGCGTAGTTACATTAAATGTGCTATTTTTAAATATACATCACTCACTATCTTATTGTTGCCATTCGATACAAATTATCACAAACATTCCTTACTCTCGGACGAATCGGTTCAGGATTCAGGATACGTTCCGCCTACCCGGTCGGTTAAAAAATTTCTGATTATTTTATTTTAATGTAAGATGAAAGTTTTGTAATTTTTGCACGGTGCGTGATTGATCGATACAGTGAACGCTGACGTACTGACTGAAAATAGACAACGCGCACTGTGCTTCTTGACGCTGTTATCACGGTTCGATTGCATTCCATTTTGCGCTAGACGTAGAAGATGTGACACATTTTATAGCATTTTAAAAGTATCTTCCCCGTTCGTACAGAGGGCGTACGATAACGGTCATAATTATCTTTAAATGAGATGGCCGTTAGCGAGGAGTGATTTTAGATATATATATATAACATGGATTTGATTAGTTTCAAGAGGCATTTGGGAGAACTTTCGCAGACTGGTCAATGTTAAGATGTTAATTTTTCTGTGAAAATAATTCTCAAAGTGTATTTTTATATAATAAGCCTAGCACGCAAGACTAAACAAGTGTAAAAACAATTAATGTTTAGAAAAGTTTTTGTCGATTAAGTTTTAATTGGGCGGATTTGTAACTGAACGATTCGTCTGCATAATTAATATCTCACTGAACGCCACCAGACTTGCACCGAATGTCAATCTCGTTCCGGGAATAGTGCGCGTTCGCGGCGGCCTCGCATGACAATCGTTTGTTTTCTCGCTCTTTTATAAATGAATAATATTCCGCGCCCGTCTCCGCCGTGACACGGGACCCGTCTATTTCGGGGGCGCGAATTAATGCTGGCTCAGATAGACTTCTTATTAATAACATCAACAGCACAATGTACGTGAATCATATCTGATCCCGGTCCGAATCGAAGAATGTTACGAATGGAACGGGGCTCGTCAGTTCTTGATTTATATTCTAGCTTGATTGCCCCCCAAATAAGACGGACCTTGTAATATACGACAGAAAGAGATGCAGCAATTTAAAATATATATATATTAGTTATTGCAATGTTTTATTTATAATTATAATCAATTAACCCTGCATTTTTTTTGTATAAACTCACCATAATGGTACACAATGCATACGTCTAATAATGAAGTTCCAAATCCATCATTATCGGTTAATTCTATATTCCATTATTAGCACTCTCTGTTCTTTGAAAGGAATTTCCCTAAACTTGAATGCTTTTTGAATAGTTCTTGTAAAATGTCCTGAATAATTTTTAAAATATAATTTTATTATAAATAAAATTTATCAAATTTCTTGATGGGAAAGGATTTGCGTGTGACAGGTAGTAACATCAAATATACGATATTTCAACCGCGTGAGAGGTATTTAGTATGTCCGGATGGACATTTCAATAACGCATCACAGCATCCGGCCCAATCAATGTGCGAAATTTATGCATTCTGTAATACGTTAGTAGGCTACTGTTTCAGTTAGGTATTTCTATTATTTAATAAGAAGCTAGTTCATTAATGTTTTATTTTACGTATTCGGTAGAATGTTTACTTCAGAAGATATATTATATATATATTAGCTTATTATTTCAGTTTCTTTTATTACATTTATTTGCTAGCGTGACAAAAAAGCTTTTTAATATACAATACTCCACGAATGTCTGGCTTTTGTTAGGGTTTTTATGTTTAGTATTTTTTTTTCAAGTCACGGGTATCTGGCTATTTAGATCGCAGAAAGTTTATTAATTAGAACGGCTTGCGGGAAGAAATAAACTTCATTAATTTTAATATTTTCCTTCATAAAAACAATGAAGTGTTACATTCGAAAACCAGAAATTCTTTAATGAGCTGACTTCGAAATTAATCACCAAGGATGAGATTTTTTCTTTAGTTTAATATTATTCAGCTTTAATAGTCTGTTAAACACTTGTGTCACCGATGAGAAATCATACAATAAAAAATTGTTTCAGTCTACGATTTTTCACTATGGAGGAGTCTACCGTATATTTAATTTATTAAACCAACTGAAAAAGCCTTGACTTTTATTATTAGCCACAGTGTAAGATTTTTTATTAATAATTTTATTAAATAAAAACAGGTTTCTTGTAAAAACTATATATTTATATCGCATATGTAGATATTAGTGATGAGAAAAAATGCTACTCATGACTCATTGGTGTGATTGTGATTGGTATTCTATGATATCAGTGATTGAAAACTGTGATCACAATTTCATTACTAATACGCATGGGCCGCATGATATCACAATACACGAAACAAATAAATAAAAAAACATAATTTTGAGCCTATTTACTCACATTATTCAAACTTTATTTGCGTAAAAAACATATTCTAGCATATATATAATTTAATATTATCACAAAGAGAATGCAAACCTTTAAAAAAAAGAGTTTATTTTTTGGTCAAATTCTCAGTATTTCGTTATAACGTTATTTCTTCATAAATATTTTCATTTCATATGTACATACGCCGAATTACGGTTCACAACTAAATATAAATAAAATATAAAAATGAATCACGATATTTCCAGATATTCAATCACTGATAGTGAGTGTGACTCAAAGATATCAGTGATTGTGATTTTGAGCTCATCACTAGTAAATATCATATTATAAATGATTTAAAGTTTTTTTAAAGTGGTTATAAAAAAAAATCTCACTCAGTGTAATATATTAATTAATATGTATAGGTTTTGTTTTCAAAATATGATATATTGTTTTAATAATAAAATTTGATCAAACTTCAATTATTATCAAAGATTTACCCCTTATAGTTATATTTATTATTTTAACGAAAAAATCAGTTCTAAACCCAAATAAACCCAAAATCAAGTATTTAATGAAATAATTCTGTCCGCATTCAATTTTTTTAGAGGGGAAGATTGATCATTATTTAAAATTGAAAAAGAAAGTATTAATTTTCAAATACGGTTTATTACTTAATATATATACAGTTGGATTTCTTACGGTTCTAATTTATTCCATTGTGATATTTTTTGCTAAATTTATCAAACGTATTTTTTCGGCCTCGTTAACATTTTTGTTACGAAGTATAATTCTCGACCTCTGCCGCATGGTGGCTGGGTCACCTATTGGCATATTTCGCCATCGACGAATGCAGTTCCTTCAACCGCGAATAGCCAAGTCGCTATTGGCAAGTCGTTAATAAGTTTCAAGTAATATTTTGATTCAGTTAGTAGTACGTACGCACTCCCATCTAATTTATGCCCCGCCGTTTAAGTCAAACGGAATACGCGCGCACTGGAAAGTTTTCATCGGCTTCGATTCGAATTTCGAACACATTGTGGCGGCAGCATATAATGTTGCCATTGTTGTATTTTATAAACACGGCGTGGCGGTGATTCCAATTCGGAATCATGCCCGGATATTCGCGGTAATATGTACGAATTGTGTATTAAAATTGTATATTTTTGAAATCTCGCGCATAGCTGTGTTTAAAAAAAACGTTTTTGGACACTTAGTTTGTTTTGAGTACACAGTTATTTGACGATGGAACGAAAACAAAAACATTTTTTATTCTAAAAAACTCGCATTAAAATATACAAATCTGTAATAAAAGAGCAACCTTAGTTATGGTATCAGTTACTGTGTCATCAATTACTTTGATAGAAAAGTATCCGAAGCTTAAGCTGAAACTTTTACAAAATATGACGAAACCAGTTTATTTGTCTACCTCTATTGTCATTAATCAATTTGAGTTGTAACACGATCGCAATCTCTCTTCAGCATTCAGATGCAGTTCTGGATTACGCTCTCCTATAGTGAGAATGTGCCGTGTTTATAATGATTTGTTCACTGACATTTTTATATTTTCTGTTTCATTACCAATGTTTAAAAATCTAATTAACAATATTTTTCGATGCAATATGTAATTGATTTTTTTTTTGTATTTGTTTTTATAATATTTTTTTACATCGTAATATCTTTTTTTCGTGTCGTTTTCTTGTCCAAGTGAAATATGTTAGGATGCAAGTAAATTCTCATTATTTGTTTCTGTTTTTATATCCAATGTCCTCATTCTTATTTCTGTGTTATTTCTAATAAATAAAAAATATTGCCAATGGTTTGCTCATGGTAAGTGTGGGCCCCTTTGATATTTTGGTTGACATCTTACTATTTATATTTGTAATATACTTCCATTTCACATTTTATGCATTCGCACAAACGCTGAATTTCAGTGTCATATTGATGACGTCTGTGAATTCTATGCAAATGCATAGAACTTTAAGTAAATTCTGTTTAAAGGATATAATATTATTTATTTATACAGGTGCTTAATTTCCCATACAAAAACAATGCGTTCACGTGTTCTCTTTGAGAAATGGTAGCACGAATATGTGCTATTTTTATTTTACAATCATTTACAATCTCATTATAATTTGCTAGTATTATTTTTTCGGTGCGTCACGTTCGTTATGTTCTCGACGTAGCAGTTGTGGTTGCTGTAGCAATGATAGCACCACAGACACAACTATCCAGCGTCGTCCATTTCGACCTCCAGCATTCTTATCGCATTTCTGTCGCGTTCCTAAATTCCCATTGGTTAACAGATCCGTCTATCCAGTCGGCGATCTTTCATGGTAGCGCCATCTCTCGAATCGACCTTATACCACCAGTCTCGCCATTTAAAAATAACAATGGGTACTTTTTATAGAACAATTTTCGTCAAAGTTTCACCTCGAGGGCACTTGACCGTAAACTATTTGGACCTATACTGTTAATTGTCAGTGCATCCGTACATATAATGACACGCCCAAAGTATCTATCTCAGTATGTGCAGTTGTATTGTAATAGATGAATGTTGTTCACCATTTATTACTTGTAAAATGAAGTTGTCCATTGGATTCACAACACATGATCCCAGCACCACATCTCTAAAACGTCTCTCTTCCCGCGCTCTTGTTTATGTCTCAGACCTATTACAGACAGATTAAGAAGGCTAGTGTTATGATAATCTTTATGTTGGTAGACCTGGTGATGTATGTCTTACGAAATTTTCTTCAGATTATCTATTACTAATCGGGTCGTGGGTTTTCTCTTTTTAATCTTGGTTCCACATCCCCCATTCAGTGTTTGAAATTAGAGAATCAACTTAGCATGTTTTATTCATCATTAAGGACCAAAATAACTAATTCATATTGTCATTAAGCAGATCAGTGAAGGCATTTTCATTATTGTATTAATTTGTCAGAAATAATACAACTAGATGCTCTTACTCTTATTACCCAGCTATCTTAAAAGGTTGTGTTCCGATTTTTAAAGACTTAGTCAATTGTTTATGATCTTTTTATCAAAGTTTCAAAGTTATATTATATTCTTATGAAGTTTAAGAACAGTTCAAAGTTTATGTCTATGAATTATATATCGCACTTACCCCGATTCATTTTATTTAATAAATATTGAACTGCAGCGTCCTGTGTAATGTCTTTTATTAAACGATTGTTATATTGGTTGGAATGCCGACATGTTTTTATAAATAAACCATGGTATATTCGTAGTATCGTGCAATAGGAGTATAGCTTGTAAAATACGACCCTGGCAATAGCAGTGTTAAGGTCTAGAAGGACAGATGTCGATTTATTTCAGTGAGCGATGGACGTTTTCGAGTCGACTAGTGGAGATTTGGGGGCTTATTGTATTAGTTCGGTCATAAAACGGCATTATAGAGATTTATTATACTTTTTTTGTGAATGATTTTATTGCGACAACTTGAAGATGTTGGAATCTTTTTGTTTACACAAACGATACATTATTTTTTTATTTCAAGCGGATTTATTACGTTTGTGTATTACAATTTTTCAAATATTAGCCATGTGAATACATAAAAAAAAAAATAACAATGAGAATCTGGCAATAGAGGGTTTAAAAATTCAACTAAATTAGTCGAAGAACTATCTATTTTTGTGACAGATAAAAAAACTCGTAAAGCTTAGATACGTTTTATATAACTATTTAAAAACTTATCTTAGGACGGGTGCACAAGACGCACACATGACGTAATTTAAATAATAACCTACCTATATACACATACACAGTGGCGTGCAGTAGGTATAGATTTAGGTTATGCTGTTACCAATGATATTATACAATCATATATATATAATATGTACTTTAGTTTAACCAACGTCTTTGGACAAAATAAATCCGTCGTTAAAATAGATCCTACCATGTATTTATTTATAATTTTATAGTACAGTAAAACCTCGATATAACGGACTATTTGGGGGGAGGGGGTGTCCGTTAAAGCCAAAAGTCCGTTATGTAAAAATAGTTTTAAAATAAATCAAAAAATTTTTTTTTGAAAATATGTACACTCTATTTAGATATAAATAAACAATACAAAAACGAACAAAATTCTATTTATTGTCTTCGGACACTCGTCGTGAAGTGACGTTGCTGTTTGATATCGACGCGCTTGTTTTCGGTAAAATTCCGCTTTGAAAATGCTTGAAGTTTGCTGGTTTTTTTATAATCAACTCCAAAATTACTAACTAAAATGCGTATAATATAGTTTAACTTCGTTATCTGACAAATAGTCAATAAATGTTATTAGATCATCGAGATGTGATCTTACCACTGATAACTTCATTTTCGGCAGTATTGTTTCTTCTTCGCTATCTTCTCTTACATCCTCCTTTTTGTATCTGGGAATCCCTCAATATACTATCGCTCCGGCTAGGTGCAGTCTACGAGCAGGACGGCATTATGTCTCAAATTCTAGTGCTAGACGTATGGCGTGATTATCATGGCCGCTAAAAATAGTTTACATGCGGCGACATTTGAATTGAAGCATGTTTAATATTAACAGGACGTTTTTAATTTTTTTTTACATTTAACCTGATTTTTTGCCCGTTATATCCGAAGTTCGTTAAATAGAGGTCCGTTATATCGAGGTTTTACTATACTATTAATAGTGTTTTTAAAGTTTAAGTTTTATCGTGAAATAATACTTTCTTATCCATATAAAAAATGTTTGGACGTTTTTAAGAACTCTTTCTATTACTGAATATGATTAATTTATTGTTTGAAAATCCTTAACGTAATAACATTAACATAATTATTTTTATTAAAGATTACCGTAGGAAATAGTTTTGCCAATTGCTTTTTGTTTTTCTCAAATCAAAAACCAATCCATGCACCAAATTTAAAGAACGATAATGAAATCAAAAGGTTCAAAACAGTAAGTAAAATACGCAAACTAGTAAAAGAGGAAGTAGACGCTTCAATGATTTGCACGCGGTTGTAACCGTTTCTAATGTTATTCTGTTAAAAACAACATAGGTAACGACTCCATAGAAAACGGATCAACCGAAAGGAATTTTCAATTCAGTAAATAGCCATTTACATGATTTGAGTAATTCACTAGCTTAAAGACAGAACTGAGTTATTTAAATAGCACGATGCGGTGAATTAAAAAGAGCGCCATGAGTACAGCGGTGAGAGTTCGCGAGTTTTTAGAACTAAGCAATTGAAGTCTCTACTGGTACACAGACGGCGCTAATAGCAAAATAATGTTTTCGCTTATGTTAATCCAATTTTTAAATTTATATTTGTTTCCCAGAATTTTTTGTCATACACAGCTTTTTTGCTTATATGCACGGCACTCCCCTGATTATCATGATTATGCAGGTCGCTTCGTGACAGAAAGTCTTTTGTGAAGTATGTAGTTGCATCTTGCATCCTCATCCAAATATTGCATTACGTATTCAGAAATGATGTGAAACAAAAGCTTACCCATGTGTCTCATGCCTACTTTAAAGTTTACTTTAAAAACTTTGTGTATTTTGGAAGTACATGTGTATTTACCGCGTCACGGTTGATATCTCCGAAAATTAAAATACTTTGTAAAATTTATGATAAATCATTTGTTGGTACAATATTTCCGCGAGAACTATTCATCAACTAAATGTTAAATCAACTCCTATTATACTATCTGATCTATTTTGGGTCGCAGAAATAATTTTAGTTAATGTCAGTGCTGGCAAGATGGCGGGAGACGTCACCTTTTCGATGTTCCGTCAGACACTAATTTGTCCTCTTGTTGAAAACTTCTTTCTATTAACTTTCTACCGTTTCCCAATATTTGCGAGTCAAAATCGTGCTTCGGTTTCCAGTTTAAAGACTCGCCGTAGACCCGCTCTCGCGTCTTTTCTTGGAAAACTGACTATAGAGACGTTCGCTTCGTGATGAAGATACTTGATCCACGATGGAGCGGAAACGGCGGGCCGTGTGATGCTTCGGCTGGTGTTGATTGCCGGTTATTTCCTCTAAATAGCCTTCTGTTCGCCCCCTGCAATTACTCCACTGCGGGATGCAGAATGTCTTCACGACATTAGTTATTTTGTTAAATCTATTAAATTCACCGTTTAGGTGCAATATTATATTAACCGCTGTACCATTTTTAATTCATTATTTTACCTGTGACCTGGTGGTTTCGAGTTTATTTCATCTGCTAGAGAGGTGCGTGTCTTCCGTGCGAGACTGCTAGAATAAATTTAAGAAAAACGTTCTTTCATTCTCTGTAACACATGAACACCATTTGGTATACCTTATCGAGAGTGTGAAAAATACCGAGGCTAATGCAGTATCCATTCCAATTTTCATTATTATACATCGACATTGTGCAACACTCGGCGACAGTTATGGAATCGACACAAAGTGTCTTATATGTATGTATAGCGGCATCTAGCGACGAAAAATGGGAACATCAGCGGAACGCACGGCTACCATGGGTCCGCTGACTCCTCTGCCGAACCCGAGGCCTGCCGACATCGTTCGCTACAACTTTATACTTTGCTTTCCATCTAGCAATTGTTCATACTCCTACCTTTAGTCAATAAAATTAATATTTCTCAAGTAAGTATTCCTTAATCTCTGCCCAAGTACACATTCCTAACTGTTAAACCAAGTTGAATGTGGAAACATAACAAACACGAATTATGGACCGACTAAGAAGACAATTCACCGTTCTCAGTAAAATCTAATTAATTAATTAATATTCGATTTTATTAAATTTTGCATTCAATGAGTTTTGGTTTGGTAAAATGTATTTGTCAACCAATTTGCCCTAAAACATTAAAAAATGTTTGTAAAATATATGTAACAAAATTGTCTTTTTTTTTCACAGCTGTATAAATGTTTTATATGTCTAAATAAATAAATAAATAAAAAATAATAGTCATTAGTTTCATATGCAATATATTATGTTAGTTGTGTTATGATATTACTCTTAAAATCCTCTTAATGGATTAAATAAATCCTTTATCCGATATCCGTTTTTCTTCTATCTAGCTTTTTTACAGTTTGTTCGTACAATTTTTATAGATGATTGACTGTATTATTTATCATTATACCATTATTCTTACTGAAAACTGATTACACGTAATAAACAACTAATAACTTATTACGATTAAACAATTCGCATGTACAGCAGCAATACAACAAATTTTCTATAAAATATCAATTTCCGCATGTCAAGCACGAACGCGCTGCATCATGGACGGAAAATGAACACAACTTGAATAAGACAATGGGCCAACCGTAGATTTCTTCTGATTTCTCATGTCGAGGGGGATAATTATATTAATTAAGAGCTCCAGCGATGACTGGCCAATTATCAGGCGCTTGTGAAACCGTCCGTTTCTGTCGCCATCTAGTAAACCGCTAATAGTGCCGCATTACGTACATTCGACACTTTTCTCTTCTTTCTGCTTTATTTATATTTGCGCGGCACTCGTTGCGAAACTATGTATTTCAACGTCCCTGCCATTTTTATATGATTTTTATGACATTTAAAATTTTGTAACCTAACCTAACCCAACCATATTCGAAATGGGGAGCACCATAACATATTAAGGGTAGTTTTAAAGGCATTAAGTCAAGATATATTTTAAAAGCTAGGAAGTGTTGTCCACAGATAGATAAATTTATTTTAAATATATCATATTGAACTTTCTTTTTAACCCCGTTTTGTATGACATCCAAAATGTGGGTTGTTAACTCGCCCATGCTTAATATTATATGTATTAATGTATGTGTAATTTTTGTTCATACATTAATCTTATCAGTCGAGCCATATGATGTCATTGTATGTCCCAACCTGGTAAATACACAAAATGATCAATGAAGATAAACACTCTTTTTAGTAGATAATGACATAATTGTTATTGTAGTTCGCCTCTCATGTAAAACACTATAAAAATTTCTCATTTAATTATTATCTTATCTAAAAGTTAACAAGCTTTAAAAAATTAATAAAAATTAAAAGTAATAATTAAAAAAAAAATTAAAGTAGTTGGGTCGAAATTCACCAAATGTGATTTGTATATCATATTATTCTTCTTCTTAAGAGACATATTTCTACTTATTCTACGCCAGGTCTTTTAACTCTCGGTTGCTTCTGAATCTGCTCCTTTCCATCAGTGTAGATTATTTAAATAATTCAAGTATAATTAAAAATTATATTTATATTTGTTGTAGAATATCGTGCTATTTTTGTGAGTTGAATCGGTGTAAGTGCGACAAATAAATCATCGACATAAACTTTGAACTGTTCTCAAACTTCATTGGATTCTGCTATGACTTTGAAAATTTTTATGAAGATTGGACGAGTTACACCAAATTTGGGGTGAGAGCATCTAGTTGTATTATTTCTGACAAATTGTTAAAATAATGAAATTAATGTCTTTACTGATCTGCTTAATGACAATATGAATTAGTTATTTTGATCCTTAATGACTGGTAAAACGTGCAAGTTTAAATTTTTTTTGTAAAATTGCTTAGACGGGGAACGTGCGACGTATTACAGTGATTGTTTTTGAAATTTGTTTATTATTTAAAAAAAATAATAGACCCGCCTACACATCACTAATTGAGAAAGTTTCCATACAAAAACAACTGAGTAGATACACTTCCCCCACGGTGTAAAATTTATGGGGTAAATGTATCTGGTCCTATAAATCGTGATCCGCGGAAATAATTAAGATACTTGGAAGCACTTCCCCCATAGATACACTTACTCCGACTCGCCTTACAATATTTATCACTTTTAATTCCGCCCAATAAGTACTATAGTATTATATAGTTTTAAAGGAAATAAAGTTGTTTTTCTTGCGGACAGTTCATTTTTGCACGGTTGATGGCCGGTAAATAAATTGATTTGTAGTCTTTTGGCACTTTAAGGGTTTTAAGATAAGATGGCATTGTTTACCCTCGCGTCAGAGCAGTGCGCGGCGCGTCACGTGTCACGTGTCACCGGTGTCACGGGGTGGTGGTACTTGTCGCGTCTCTGCGGTCAGATGCATCGGATATCCCGATCTCCACGGGAAGAGCGCTCTACTTTAGATCGGTACTTAACATTAGCTCGGCGCATCCTCTGCCAGAATAATCAATCCCATTCGAGATGAACGCTCGTCGTTCCACATTTACAGATATCTCGGAAAATGACATATGATGTTGTTCTCTTACCTGCGGATGTGTACTTTGTTAATTCTCAGAAGTAAACCACATTCGTTATATTTAAAGAAAGGTAAAATCTGTAGATAAAATTTGGTAGAGCAGTATACCTAATTAGATCACACGGTAAATATCACCTTTGTTTTATTTTGTCTATCCTTTTCAAATTTAGAGTAGTCGGTAGACTGGTATCGAATTAAATTATTATTGCATATATTGTAAGTAGGTTACCCACGTATATTGATTCATTTGAGAAATGGAGCATCTACAGAACAAAACTTTTTCGTACCAGTCATGTGACAAATAGTATAGAATTATTTTATTCGAACCACACACGCGTATGGCTTACGTTATTTAATGTGTGATTGACGTATGTACGTATTGATAGACCATACGGGAGATTGGGAGAATATCAATAAACATAATATCGTTCAAACTATACTTAAATAAGTTGAAATGAAGTGTATGTGAGATGTATTTATTGTCTATGTATTTTTGAAGATTTGTAGCGTGACACCGTCTCAGATATCTCGGGTGAATCGTTCCAAATTTACGTTATTATTTTGTAAATTGAGTCAAACTCTGTTTTATTCCACTACACTTTTCATTGTATTAAATGATATATAACGTTTTCGGGAACATCTTCCCATTATCAATATTATAGATCAACTAAAATTAAAAACACTTTCAGACAGTAATATATGGTGTGTTTGGAGTGAACGGCGATGGGATTGGGGGTGGAGTTAAAATGAATAAGAGAGGAGATGTAATGGGCGGTATTTGAATATTTATTATATTTTTATTATTACATATTTCAAAATTTTCTAAAATGTCTAATTTTCATATGTATGAGTTGTAAATTAATGTTATCAAATGATTGACCCTTGCGATTGATTCTTGCGTGCTCGGCCATTTTGTAGTTTAGACTGAAGTTGTTGTATGGCTTTCTTGTGTTCATCCGATCTTTTTCTTATTCTTCTTCCGCTCTGCCTAATGTAAAATGCGTCACAATCCTTGCAACTCAACTTTTAAACTCCGCTTTTTTCTTCTTGGGGTATTTTGGATTTATTATTCAAGATATATATTTTTTGAACAGTAACGTCTTTAGTTTTATTATTATTTAATTTAAGATTCTTTAATAACACCGAATTCAACTATTATTTTGTTATATCTTTTGATATAATAGTTTATTTTATATAACGTCCTTCAATACGTCTTTATAATACTTTCAGCGCAACCATCGATAATCAAGCACGCCGGTGAATTGTTTCACATACCCATTCGAATACTAACCACGCGTGACCCGGTCATTCCGATAATTTCAAAGTTCAAAATTACGCTTTCAAGTTCAAGGTGTTGCCATAACTTTGAACGCAGACTGACGTTAATGCCTCGCTTTTATTTGAAACGTTGTTAACTTATAATATTTAGAATTTATAATAATAAATAATAACTACCGATTGATTTGTTTGGGCGCTAAAGTGTTGGGGTGAAAAAAAAAAGACGTCACCCATAAAGCGACGCACACAAATTGCTTCGTCATACGAAACGTATGGACGGGAGGAAAATGGAGCAACAAGAGAGGCCAGAACGGCGAGCAATGCCTCCGATGAAAATCGAAATCGCGGGAATTCGTGATTCGAATATAGAAGGATATTTTTATTTTGGCGAGACACTCGGTGCCAATCAAAGCGACGCTTTTTTTTTATGTTGCGCTTCGCGGATTTATGACTATTGTCTTCGTTTAACATCACGCACGGAATTGTTTTATTTTCTCCCTTCACAACCAACTTATTCTATAGATTGAAAAAACTATAACTTATCTTTACTAGTGCAACGATTTTGTATGACGTATGAATATTGGCTATTTTGAAGGATTAAGTTTATTGATCTAATACATATAATATTGCATCTATTGGATACATTGCATTCAATGTTAATGTCATTCATTATCTTTAGAAATCCGCTAGATGGCTGTACAGATTAGCAAAAACCAATAATAATTATTAATATTTATTTGCAATCTTTCCGCATTGTGCAATAAATGTCACTGATGTCTCATATTTGTCAAAAACTGTCGTGAATAATTCTTGGAATTTGGAATGCTGTACATATGTACATAGCATGTATCATTTTACTAATATTTTGTTTTTTCTTATTGGAAATAAATACAAAATACACTACGTGGTGCATTGTTAAAGTAATACAATAGATTTCCGCATTGAAATATATATTCCACAGAAAACCCTGGCCGCGTAGTGGCTACTATCGGCCGCGAAGCGGCCACAACAGCCGCCCGTATGGCCTAGCAGCAAGTATTTTCTGCTAATAGTATTATAAATTTTCTTTAAAACAAAATGTACGAAATGATAAAATGTAGAATTGTCGTTTTAAATTTTTATGTAAAATTATTATACTCGCTCTTCACACCATTTCGCTGCAGGTATTAACAATATATAAAATCACATCAGGAAGATTTATGATAATAAATAAATAATAAATACTATTTAAAAAACACCTTCAAAATAAACATATACCCCTAAACTTATAATATTTTTATGTATAATCGCTATTGCTATTATTTTATTATATGCGAGTTATTGTAAACAATATTTTTTATTAATATACAGTTCACTTCTCTGCACATGCATACGCTTTCTGGAGAAGTGTAGCATAATTTTTATTTTTTTATTGTTTTGTATCATTGTACTTATATCAGATTAATAAATAAAAAATAATAAAATAAAATTAAAATGGCTTTTTCATTTTGATTAACACAAGTCAGTTTGTTCATAATATTTTTGAAAAATTTTCCATTATTACTACCATATTTAAAAAGAGATAGATTACCGATTTCGTTAAATGAATCTTCTTTCGTAAATTAAACATTTTTTTTTTACACTTATATTTTAGATGCTTTAGAACTTTTTTTATCGTCATGTTTCTTTTTCATGAACCATCCACTCTCTCCTTACGTTGGAATATGCGCTTTGCATAAAAATATTTTGTAATCGGACCATCTTAATTTTTTCAATTTAAATTGCTTTGTAATATCTGTTTCATACTTGATCTGGTTTCCTTCCCCCTTGAATTTTTTTTTAACGTTTACTTTCTATTGATCTGTCTACTTTCATTATTCCTTTGCTATTTCCAAGTTTCGCTTGCATACGTACAAAATACAATACCACGTATGAGAATGTTGCATTTAAGTAGATTTTTTTGCATTTCTTAATTTAAATTCGATGTCGTGTCGATCAACTCTAAAAAATTGTCATTAAAATACCAAATATTTCTAGTTGTTGCTTTGATCGTGTGCGCCATCGTAGACCAATATTAAACTGATTATTTAAATCCGTATAGAAATTTTATAGTCCGTTTTTAATAGACGTGTAAAAGTTTATAGCGAGGATTTTTTCTTCAGTTCGTATTCGAACACAATAAACAGTTTATAGTGAGATTTCGAATGTTGGCTGTAACAAACGAAAAATGATTTATCGATATTTTAATGCCCTCTCTATAGAACAACGGACGACGAACAGCGATCGAGATTTCAATGGTAGGTGCCTGTATATATACACACATTAAACAAATGCGCTTTCAGTTTTGAAATTATGTTTTATAGAAGAAAGGTTTTAGCTATCATCATACAACGAGGCTCGACTTACTTAAACGTGAAAGATCTTAAGCGATTTGTATTTTTTACATGTGCAAAATATTCGTTTGGATAAGCCGCGGTTTGTGACCCCTGTAGAACCCTTTAATGTTCGGATAGGCTGAGAAAGAAATAAGATTAGAAGGGGAAAAAGAATATGAAATATGGCCACGAAGTCATTTCTAGACAAATTAAACCGTAAAATAAATTGGTCGGTCCCGTGATATACGCGGCCCGGACGAATTATGAACTAAACGCATTTGTTCATAAAACATTTTTTTTTTTGTTTGTAAGATATGCCCCTGGGCCCGCGGCGGTCTTGTTTCTAGATTCGAAACCATGTTTAATTGATTTCATTAATTCATTGCTGGTCGTTGGGCTGTGTGAACGCAGCATTACGATAATAAATAATTACATTAATCATGAATATTTTACACTTCGTAATAGTTGTGGGTGGATTTTTACGATCTGAAAAGTTGTATATTCCGTTGGACACGGGCGATGACAGTCTTCCTTCATTTCTTAATTTTATTTCACACTATCAAATCGACGCTCATTTACAAAATTGAGATGCTTTCATTTATTAAGTTGTCTATTATTTACACTTTTGCTTGTACGAAAATTCCAGCCGAGGTGTGTTCAGCTCGTGAAGTGTGATGTGAAAAATTGACGATCACAGTTCTTACAAGATTCCAAGCGCTCTGTTGAAATTTGGGTACCTAATATAAATATGCTAGACACAATAAATGGTCCTCCATGACGCGGGCCGTGCGGTTGTGCATAATTAATGTTGTGTTTAATACGACGACTGAAATAAATAAAAAAAATCTCTTCCGAGAACACGGTATTCCAATTTTTTTTTTAATCCCCTTAAATATGCGCGTATTCGTAGGCTGGTCGGTTCCTTCTTCCTATTCGTTTACGAGCAAGATCCTTTATACGGTTGCTTTGCGTTTAATATCCTTAAATAATTCTGTTTTTAGCGGTGGCAACACTGGAAGAATGGCGGGAACTTGAAAGAAAGAAAAACGACCCGAGTGACTTTTTGTATGAAGAAGTTTGAAGCATGCCACGTTTTTAAATATAGATTTCCCGCATTTGTTTTTTTTTTATAGGTACATATTTTAATTTGGAAGTATCGAATTCAGAAACTTCCGTTGGCTCAAAATAAGGTTGTCATGTGAGAAGTTTGGTTTGATCGGCTACAGACGAAATTATTCGCCATTGATTCTCCTATATCAAAGACATTATTTTTTATATTAGATATATTCCTACCTACGGATTTTCAGATGTTTATCAACGGTTTGAGTTAAATATTTGAGTAAATGCTTAATCAAATCAACGTCTGTAAAATTTAGAATGTTTATTTAAAATTATTATAAAAATAAATTGCGGGAAATAGTGTGGAAAGTTAGAGGCATTGACAAATCGGCGTCAGCTTCCATCAGACCTCATTACGAAGAATTTCAGGAGATTATTGGTCGCAACTTGGTCAGAAAAGAGTTGTGGGCTGGTTCATACGTTCTTCACAAGCAAAACACGATGCACTAACCAGATTAAAATAGCAGCAGTATTCTATCGGTCGACTACGTAATGCGTCCAGTCTATTCCGTATAGAGTAAAAAAAAATATTAACTCTTTTAACGCGAACACTTTTTGCAAAATTCCCAATTCCCAAAATAGAAAACATTTTCAAAAAAATCTTAATTAATCAATTAATTATAGAAAATAACAATGTAAAATTTGAAACAAATCATTTAGGTTTAAAAATAACTTTAAAATCCATAAATATAATATCATACACTATTAGCAAAATTTTGTATACTTAGGGATAAAAAATTTCAATAGCCTCCCTACACAAATTAAAGAAATAAAAGATATAAAAGTGTTTAGAAAAAAATTAAATGAACGCTTCAGAAACACACAATTAGAAAATAAACAATATTATAGAACACTTCAGAAGCACCCAAATAGACAATAAATAAAATATATAAAATTATTATAGTGTAATTCCCTCTCCAAGCACAAGAGCTAGTCCCTTTTTTGGAGAGGTAAGCGAAAAAAGAAAACAACCATGTAATTTTAATAATGTTAAATACTTAATTCATGTTATAAAAAAAATGTCAAATAAATAAAATAATAAAAAGTAGTTTGTTGGTCTAATGATCTAGTGGGGTTAGCGTCTCGTTCTAGGAGACCAGAAAGTTCGTCCTATTTTCATAGCACAAGCGTTTAGCTTAGTTTGAAAATAGTAAGAATATTAATGTGAATTGAAAAAAAACTGTGTGCAACTAGAAAATTAGGTTTAACATTTATCACAACAGTTGCTGGAGCAACTGACATTAATTCTATTGTAATTGAGAAATGTTTATCGTCAAATGTTTAACTATCATTGATCACCAGTGGCTGATGGTTTTTTGTCTGTATTTATGGTACCATTTTTTTTGGAAAAACACTATTTATAACACATACTATAAATGATTATATGAAAATGACGCGTAATATATTCATTCAACGTGCTACGTAGTTGTTGTATAGTGACTTCTATTTTTAACGCAAAATTTGATTCGTGTTGAAAGCAGATTGACACGACATCTGATCCGGAATGATTTAAATTCAATTACACTGTGATTGAGGTGCATCGGAATTGGAATGCGTGTCCGCTGTACCATTAGGAGTCACTCGAGTCGTCGGTCCGCCAGTGGCGCACTGTGCGACCGCCTCCTTAGGGTCTCCCAATTATTATTTTATAAAATAAATAGTGGGGGATACGTGTATAGTAGTAACACACGATGGTGCCTTCTACGTTGAATCGTTTATAATTTATAAGTTAACACTTTAATGTCCTAGATATAAGACAAGTCTTTATGTTGAGACTCGTTCAATATTTCCATACTAACAACAACTTTCCTCAAGCAATAAATCATGGACACGACACAAGACAAACAATATGTAAAAATGGATGACCTTTTCAATTTTTGATAAGACAATAATTGAACATCCTGAAAATGGGCAACAAAAGATCAGTATAACAGCCTAGAAAAGGAATTTATACCGGACACAACTTTAGAATCAGTATATATTGAAGACGATCCAGAAGAGTACCATAATTGTGGATGGATGCGTTGTACCTGGCTGGAGAGACTGCGGAGTCAGCTGTGAGAGCGATCTAGGACCTGGACTTGTTAAAGTATATTACCAGCTGTGTCTCGTCTGATTGAGGATACTGTATATATTAAAATGAAGGAATAAAATAGACGCATAATATAAGAATAATATACCCATGTGTGCAAAGTCTATCCCAAGCAAAGAATTAAATACATATTGTTTGAATTGAAGTTTCGAAGAAATATAACATTTAGTTATATGTGTAATTATATGAATGCAGTCATTTCCTTAATGATCCTTGTTCCAAAATTATTAATATCAAGTACAAGGTTAAGGTAGAATAAGCAAATATAAAAGCTCTCTAATTGACATAGAATAGTAATGGATGGTTATAAATGAAACAATGTTATAATTAGCATTAGATTCTCACGAAACTCGAGTAGTGCTAATAAACTCAAGTAGAGTTATAACATTGTTTCATTTATTTTCATCTATTATGATGAAATTCTACAAAGTTAACGCCGATTCTAATAATAATATAGAACATTAATTTTTAATATCACACATTTTTTAAACCATTGTTAATGACGAACGTATTTTTTGATTTATTACGCTGGAAAATGATATACATATTTTATTATTATCTCCGTAAAAGAATTGTTGAATATTCGGGGTTGCAGAGTAATGGCCCAGGGACATGACAGGCAAACAAGTGCACGCCACTGCGGTACACGGCGACGCACCGCGCGCCATCGCTAAGTGGCCTTTCAATTTATCAATGAAACGAGACAGATGTCTCTAGGTGCGCTGACAGTTCTGGCTGGCGAGATGGTACCGGGAGACTGGAATTAGTTATCGGTGGTCATTTTCATAGCCAGAGGTAGGAATATGTCCATTTGCTACCAACGTTTTCCGCATTGTGACTTCGCTCAGTTAACTGGAGTTACGTCCTCTCACGTTGTCAATAGAATTATTTCTCGGTTTGTTTCATATCTTTTGTTGTGACCATTTAGCCATTGTTTTAAAGGAAATCATGGCGTGAACAGGAAGACACATCTCACATATTACACATATTACTAATTTGGATGATCGCGTTGAACTTCGAACTCTGGGGCCAAGGATGGACGTCCTAAACATTCACCGTACAAGTTAGATAATACAACGTCTGAAATAGTTTATTATCTTGACAAGATTAAACTCCACACTTTCTGTCATGACACACAACTGCCGTCTAATTCGCACTTAAAAAGCTAGTTCAGTCTTCCGTGTGGAGTTTTCAGGGATGTGTATCTTATCTGTTTTAGGATCCTATTGCAGGGTACATCGTCCAAATTAATTTGATTCGTGCGACGACCCCATAAGCGACATCCTGGTGATGACCCTGCAATGGGATTCAGAACGTCACCTAGATAGGTCGGAAATACATGGCAGAATGGCTCAGGAAACTCTGACATCTGAAATTGTGACAACGCATTTTGAATGAATCATTTGTAGTTAATTTAACATTCAACTAATTCATTAAAAAACATGTCGAAATATAAATTTTAATTGATGTCCTAAAATGTTTTAAACTCCATCTATTAACTGTCCGAATAGTCTGGGTAAACAAACGCTTTGATTCCCGGCTCTCTGTTTTATCGGCCGTGTTTTTCTTATGAATCTACATCGGGTTTTCTTTGTTTTTATTTATTCAGCGCACATTTCAAATTTGGAACCGGGGGGATATTTCGGTAATCGACTCGCCCAAAATAAGAGCGGTGTCAACATTCAACGTGAGCGATTTCTGGGGGTTTTGTCCCGACTTTTCAATCGGCGGGCGTGTTCAAGATTTGTTTACAGGTCGCTGACGCGAACAATCTTACACGTGATAAATGCGCTATGAATTAGTTTCAAAAACTTACGACCGTTATTACGCCAGACATTGATAAAAGTAACATCTTTTGCCATTTTTATATGTAGTCTATTTTAAAAGCCACATGCAACTATAAGAATTTTTTTTTTTTTTTTAAGTTTTGTCTCATGCCGAGAAATACAAGCTTGTTATAAAATGCAAAATTTTCCAATACTTTACAATTTGTATATTTTTGTTATGATTTTAATTTTTTTTCATATTTCACAATAAATTAACGAGCAAACACATTAATTACCCTTTTTTTAATGTGGACACATCCTTGACAATACCCACACAATTTTTCAGCGCTAAAGTAAAACCGGTAACGAAAATTCAAAATGAAATAGTTTTATGTTACTCTGGTTTCTGATTTTGAACCGGGTTATACTCGTATGCTACCACTCCGCTTCGGTTCTACCTTAGTCACTAATTCAGTGGGGAGCGTGAGGGTAAGACTTAACGCCGTTAATAATTTCAGTTATGTTTGATTTAAAAAAATTAACTTTGAATATTTTTTCGCCACCTTTTATCGAACTGTGAAAATGTCATAACTCATTTTTAAATTTATTATTGTTTCCATAATATTATAATTGTTATTTGACAAGTTAATTGATTGCTTTACTTACTTACCGTCACGCCGTTTCCACGCGAGGGTAGGCAGAGACGATACAGCGCCACACTTTTCTGTCCTGACACACAATTCTCGCCTCATCCACATTCATACATATTTTTATAGGCACATTCTCGTATTGAGGCTTCTAACAGGACCATCTTTCAGTATCTGGTCGTGCCAAGTCTTGCGTGGACGTCCTCTGTTTCTGGTGCCATCAACACTTACAAACACCTTTCTTACCATTCTCTCGTTCATCCGTTCCATATCACCAAACAACCTAAGTGATCCTTTTTTAATCTTTTAACTGCATTTGAAATGGAAGACACCACGTAGGGTAAAACTAGACTTTAAGGGTTTTGACTTATCTATGAAAAGCTGGGACCTGTCGTCCACAGGTTAAAAAATGATTTAAAAATATTACTTTAATTCCTGCAAGTTTGCAATGTCCAAAATTGCGTGTTAAAACGCTTATAGCTTGGCGTGTTAACGCGCGCATGGCATTTAAAAGGTTAATCTTACTCACTATACTAAGATCATCTTTACATTCTTATCTTATATACCGCATATACGCATAAGTGATCTCATTTTCACTGCATTCAGTCTACTTGCTTTCCTCTCCTGCCAGCCCCAGTCCCCACTTGTGTCGGTACCAAGACTCCACTGTGAACCGCTAGTCTTGTATTGGTTGATATGCATTCAAAGCATCGTTCACTTTGTTTCCTGCAGTCACCCTCCTTTCGATATCTTTCTTAGTCTTTCTGTTTATACATACTACCTGTATACTGATACTGATTGAATAAGTAAATTAAAGTAAAGTATGGGTTTTCATATAAAATTTTTCTCGCAGTACATACATGATATAATAATAATTTTTTTAAACTGAGTTAATAATTTATACACGACAAAATATATACATTTTACGTATATAGTGTTCCTACGTGCACACGTATTTTAGTAATGCTAGAAACATGTACACGTATTTTAGTAATGCTAAAAACATGTACACGTTATACCTACTAATTGTGTATAAAGTGGATGTGTCGAGCAGATGAGAAAATTTAGGAAGACGATCAGCGATCCTCGGATACTGTATATGAATGCCCTCTCAGCGCTGTAGTGGTCAGTAGATATAGATAGACACTGAAAGGAATATGAGAGATAATAAAAAGTTTTTAATACGAAGAAATAAGCGCTTTGTGAAGATGGAAATAAAATGAGATTAAGGAGAATTAAATGTTGTGTGGAAATATTATCCGCTCGCCGCTGCGGTCTAATGCAATGTCTAATGACATATGGTTTCATATGAAGGCGGATTTCTTTCTTCGCCAGGTGCAGTCCGCGCGCGACGTTTCCTTATCCCGATCATTTCAAAAATAACAATATTTTATCTTAAATATTTCAATGAGCTTATTTTTGAAATGCTGAATAAATTTACAACCAATTTAATTAAAATATTGTTCGTCTTTGTTTTCTTTTTAATTTGTTTTTATAGACTAAAACTACTAAAAAATATTATTACTGTTCATTGTTGCCTATACATATTAATATGTTAATTTTATATTTAATACTTTTACTTATATTAGTTATTTTTTATGTATGTAAAAACAAAAAAATATTTTCACTTTCATTTTTTTTACTATAGAACACGTTTATAGTAGGTATAATAGCAACAGTTATTGTAAGTATTATACGAAAATCTACGTATTATATACAATACGGTTTTGATCACATTAAGCAAGCTTTCTCTTAAAAATGTTTAGTTAACACTGTATAAAGTAATTTGAACATAGTAGGTAATACTTTAAACAACATAGATAGATTTCAAATAATGGAACGATAGATGTATTAATTTGAAAAAGTCTAACATATAGGTTCGAACATTTGTCATCAAAAGTACTGTCGTAGTATAGTTGGATAATGAACCTTCCCCCCCGGTTTGGAGAGAGATCCAAGTTTGAATCCCGATAGCACAACAATATTTTTCGATAAAATTGATGTTATATGTATGTCTTTCTAATTAATACATTTAATTAGTATTTAAAATTTCACAGACCTATGTTCTGAATATCGAAATATCAATACAAATGTGTTCTCCATATAACTGTACTTACATTTTTGATTATTTATGTTTACTTGGTTTATTAAAAAAGTATTTTAATAAATATTTTTTATTTATTATCTTTGTTTTATTTGGAATCGTTTGAGATAAATAAAGCATGTAAAACTAATCAAAAAATTATAAACAACCAACTAAATTTAACTACGAGTCCCATTCTAAAATTTTTTTCCTAAAAATTATTCGGCTAAATTTGTTTTAAGTAACAATTTGAGTTAGGTACTAATTTTATTTTTTTAACAATTGTTGTTTTTTTTTTAAATAGATTCTGGTGAAGAAACAATAATATATGTTTTTAGTTAGTTATGACATCCTGAAGAAGAAAATGGTATTTTTCGAAACCGTTACAACATGTATTTAAACTCAATTCAGTGGTTAATAAAACAAAGATAATAAATATGAATTTTAACCACAAAGTTAATATTGCTAATTTTAAAAGTATTTTAATAAAGATTGGTGTTAGATTGTAACGGTGATTGGGAACTGTGATTATTGCAAATCATTAGTGATAAAATAATGACCTAGACTGTTAAATCACAGTTTACAATTTTCGTTACGATAATGACATCACAGTTTATCTCATCAATAATTTAAAAAATATAAAAAAATCGAACAGTCTGCAGTTCAGTGGTCAACATCAACTGACACGTTCAAATCTGTTTTATTCTAGCTGTTGTATAAATAATATAATGATAATTATGTTTATCGTTGTGGAAATACGCCTTGCGCCCCGCGCAATTCGAAATGGCGAATATCCGCAGCGGGCCTTGCAATACGAGAGGCGACATTTTTATTTTTGTTGCAATTGTTTAATGTCCTAGATTTTTCTAACGGACGTCGCCATTTATCAATGGCAAACTCCGCGGACCCAACGGTGAACTAAATTAAAAAGTCTCTTCATCTGATTTATTTAAGCGAGTGAGTCTGGCTCCTGCCCGCTTTGATGTGACGATATAAATGAAAGCATCACAATGGACGGGTCACAGAACAAACATATCAAAAATTCACGACGGATTTAAATTGTTTTTTGTTTCGCTATCCGGCTAGACGTCTTCATTAAACCGCGGTCCAGTACTGTGATTTAAAATTTATGCGATTTATTAAAATATTCCTGCATATACTGTTATTTTAATTAGGGGATTTTTATTTAATTTTTTTAACGGATACACATTTTTTTTGTGAAGTTGCAATTTCAGAACATGTTCACAATAATATAGTATCACGGAATAGTGCAATTTTATAGTTTCATATGAATTTGTAATATTCAAGGAGCGGGCCGTGTTTGAATAGGCACAGATAATCTATAAATGAAGACTAAATATTCTTGAAAAATATCTAAGAGATAAAAACACTACCTGGAGAATATTCAAAGTCTCGTCGGGTAAACGAAATTATCCGAGCAGCAAGAGTGACAAGGCGAAGATTGGCCGATGATCGAAGGGATTGGCAATCATGGGGAGGCAGATCGTGGTGATCGTGACGTGTATTTATTTTATTTGGAAATTTTCTAACTTTGATCACGATCAAAGATCTGATCAATCTAATTAATAAAGAGTAAATCGTGTACCTATTCGTATATTAAATTTATATATCTCAAAAATAATTTTACGTGACGTTATTGCATACCTTAAATCGAAAGTAAATTATCAATACGTATGGTTAGCGAGATTTATAAAAATATTTCTCAGGAAATAAATTAAGTATTAATAAAGTATTCGGCCTCAATGTAAAATGGAAGGGCCTCCTGTAAATGTGTTGTAAATGTGTTGTAAATATGATGTAATAATGTTACTAGTACTTCGTTATTTCTAATTTTGATACTGTTAATTTATGGTGTAATTACATTTTAATGATTTATTAAAATACTTGGAAAAAAGTAAAGAAGTGTTTTACTAGATCGTTGTTTTCTACATTAAAAAGTGCGGACAAAATTGGTCTCTTGTCTTTTACATTAGTCATAATTTCATGAAAAAAATAATTTATTTTTTAGATATTTTAATGTACTCACATATGAACAAAAATCTTTATGGCGATTTTCGCTTTGCGGCGATGGTATGGCTTCTTACCGACGTATTGGCGGGATATTACCGTATACACCGATAATGTTTCCATGTGTTTTCGTAGTATACCTAAGAAATAATTTATCGTAATATCGTTGCCAAATATATTTTGGGGTCCTGTCCCGCTTTGGTTAAATGTCACACCGCTGAATGCAGAAAAGTATGAGAAGTAAACGGTTACGCATGGTAGAAATATGTGGTATTTTTTTTCTCGCTGCGCGATGTCTTCGTGCGTCTTTTCTTTTATAATGCAATCATTAAATGATTAAATTGTAATTTAAAGTCGATAATGGTGAGTGGCTATTGGCTGCATTTCGAATACCAAACATTATAAATCGCGGTGCGCTATTCACTTAGCCGAATTGTGAATGACTTGCATTGTTCGGATTCTTGTTTATCTTGTGATCATTTTATAATAACCTCTCAGCTACTGAAACCATTCGAAAAACTTGTTTTGTTCGATTGGATCAAACGAGTTATTATTTGGCGATTGGAGCGGTGTGAGGTCAGTCCTTGCAACAGGTGGCGCGCGGAGGACGCGTCCCGTCCGCCCGCCTCACCGTGGCGTGTTCGTGTAACTCGCACCTTTTTAAATTTGCTTGGCGGCCAATTAGTTGTCAGTCGTATTTTAGTCAATGCAATTTTCTCGACTAAGTATGTTGTTGTCTGTCATATTGTGAATGCAGTTTTAATTGTATTTAATTAACTAATATAATGGAACGGGAGCTTTGACTCACTCAATTTATCACTGCGCGCCCTTAAAATGATAGGTGATCCTTTTGTTCTCCTAATTATTTTTCTATTTTATTGATTTACTAGATTATTATTATAAATTATTAATCCCGTCAACGAACGAAAAAAGTATTTTATAGGTATCATTAAGAAGAAAAAAATCCTTAATTTTATTAAAAGTTCTTCAAATCGGTCTTCTGAAATTCGTAAATTATTTCCACCTTCAACATATTTTAATTCTCTTAAAATTTTCGTCTTCAAATAATTTTTTATAAAATATGTTAATATTGCTTTTCAATTTCTTAAATTTTCGTCAGATAATAAAGTCAGTTTTTATCAATACGCGGGAACCAGGCTTTATGCATCAAAATTGAAAAATGGAACGTCTAAGAGCGTAATATTTTTTCAAATCGAATCAGGTGACAAATATATAATTATTGCCAGACGATTATATCATTATTTAATTCAAAATACACGTGCGCATGGCTTGCAATAATTCTTACCTCCGAATTGCTAATATAATTTTATTGTTTATGCTTTTTGCATTGGGATAGATTCCACCAATCAGAATTGTAAAGACATCGAGTCATTACTTATCCGTTTGACCAATAACCTAATTTAAATTCGTTTTAATTAATTAATGGAAATCTACGATAAAAAAGCGTCTCCTTTAATATTGATTCTCTTAGACTCTCCTCACCTAAAATATACGATCTTTGATGATATAATATTTTATTCTAAGGTTTTTTTTTTGTACCGTCCTCTTGTTCTTGTCAGTTTTTCTCACCTTTGGAGGCGCATCCTCGGGGTCTCGGGATGAATTATTAATGCACCTATTTATTTATAAGGTGTTTTGTTAATTGATCGGAGCACGAATTTAACAATACTGAATAGCTAAATAAAAATAATTTATTCGATGAATGATTTATTTCAATGATTTTGAATTAAACTTTGCGTAGCAGTTTAAATTGTCGTGTACCTGTTCGATTTTCTTTGATTAAAATTTTAATCAATTACAGTTTATAAATAAATAATTTATTTAAATGTGAGTCATTTATATTTTCGTAGAAAGCAATCACTTTGTATGAATTCACGAAATTTATTATATGTCATCCGGTATCGCTTATTTCAAGCTTCATCAGGACGTATTTGAAACTAATCACAAAGACGTAACGAGGGAGATAGAATATAAAATTACATGTGAGAGAGAGAGACAGAATACATATATAGTTAAATAGAACATCAAGTGAGACAGAATATAAAATTATATACGAAAGAGAAAGACATAATGCATATACAAATTGACGGAACATTAAGGGAGGGGAAAATATAAAAATAAGGACATAATTTTATATTCTGTCTCACTTGATGTTCTATTTAACTATATATGTATTCTGTATCTCTCTCTCACGTGTAATTTTATATTCTAGTGCACTCTTTTTGTTTTTATAATTAGTTTCAAATACAACCTGGTAAACTGATAAGCGAAACCGGTTGACGTATAATAATATCGTGGTTTCATATAAAGTGATTGTTATTTTATTTAATGAGTCATTGAGTTATGCATTATAGGTTATTAAAATTGTACAGCAAATTTTTGATCTGAAGCACATTCTGTCTTTGATATATGTATCAATACCTAACACGGCATTGGTTAGCACGCTTGGACTGTTCGCCTTAATTAAGAAATCAGGTCGCTGAAATATTATTTATAATTAGGTATGTACTGTTGCTTGTATACATTTTTTAATAACCTATTTATAATTAGGTTCCTTCTTCTTTCTTCCTTCATGTCAGTATTGCAGTGGGCTCCTTCACAAGTTCCGGTCCTAAAGCCCTGCAGTTACAGCTGACTCCAGCTCCAGGGTCTCTGTAGCCAGCCAGATGCAACGTATCTATCCACCGCTGTGACATTCTTCCATGTCTTCTTTATCCCAAAGTTCTGCACAAGATACGCTGTCACTTACATATTTATATGCAGCCATAATGTGGCCGAAGAATTGGAATAATCTTTTGATCACTACTGTAGCTAGGGCTTGCTGTGCTTGGATTTGGTGCAGAATTGAGGCGTATGTACTACGTGTAGTTCAATCCTCCGCCGCGTACATGAATATTGGAAAGACAAGAGTGTGAGCCAATATAATTTTACTTAAATAAATAAATATCAGATATCCCATAGAGACGAAGCTATATTAATCATATTTAATGGAAGGTATGTATAGAAATATAGGGTAATCACAGAGTTTACGACCTGTCTTCGGTTAGCTTAAGTGACACTTTATGTATATATTATATATAACGTTCACCATTTCTCATCAAATTTTTTAAAGTTGTATATATGTTAGTACGTGGACTCGATTCGAGTACCACTATACCGTCGCCATCTATGGACCAAATTTGATAATTCATTTGTGTGTTCTTGGTCATATTCAAATATTGCTAAAATAATATACTGGTCAAAATAAGAAAAAATATTGATTTTTCAGTTGTATTCTAGCATAATTTGTTAAAAACATTTTACAAATAAAGGATATTGTTTTATGTAATTTTCAAAAAAATTAGATTCTCATTGAGTTGACATATAATATACGCTATTTCAAGATAAATGAATTATAAAATTTGGTCAATGGATGGCGACGGTGTAGGGGTACTCAAAGCGAGTCCACGTAATAATATATATACAACTTTAAAAAATTTAATAAATATAGAAATTGAGGGGTGAAAATTGGTGAACGTTATATATATATATATATATATATATATATATATATATATATATATATATATATATATATATATATATATATATATAAAATGAATACTAAAGCCAGCCGAAGACAGGTCGTAAACCCTGTAATTTCCTTATATGTCTATATATCTTCCATTAAATATAATAAAAATGGTTTCGTCTCTATGAGATATCTGATATTTATTTAATAACAGTGCCTTTGTGCCAGTGTGTTCTTGGACATACTCAAATATTGCTATAATTTTAATTGTTTGCTTGATGTCACTGTCTTTCTATATTCTTATAAGTTGGTTCATAGCAAATTTAGATAGTTATATGCGTTTTCGGCCCACTGTCACCAGTTTTTGTAATCAGTGCGCCCAAATACATTGTCTCTTGAACCTATTTGGAAAGTTTCTTGTGATTTATTAGCGTGATCCACAATCAGTATAATTAGGTACTCTTGCTTGTATAAATGCTTTAATAATCCAATTAAAAGTGCACCTTATTACGCGGATATTATTTACGGAACATGCCACTTTTGAAAACTTCCTTCACTATGCGTGGGGTAACATTCCACATTTATAATTTATGCGGTGGTTCTTTAGAGAACTGGAGTAAAGTTAATGTCTAAACTACATTTTCTGTAGATATTTCTGTAAATAAAATAATTGTTGAGGTCGAACACATAATAGTAAACGGTTATATTGATACAACAACCACAGGAATCGACTTCACACTTCATAAACACCAATTACATAATAATATTACAAACGATATCTTCAACGCGTTGAACCCGGGTAATATTTTTCTCGGAGCATTAGCGCCGCCGCGTGTTCCATCACGCGCCGGGCGTGAGTGGGTTTAATTAGTTGGGTGTTTAATAAAAATACAATATAGTCGAGGGGCCCGGCCGGGACCCCCGCGGGGTCGCGATAATTGTCTACAGGGGGGCCCAAAGCGGCCGCCGCGAGGGCCCAAATCTGGGCCCCAAAACAAACTGTATCAGATATTCAAAATCTTGAGTTTCGTTCACTCTACTTTCATTCTAATACATATTTAACCATAAGTGTTTAAGATGCCTTTAAAGATACCGCAACCAATATCCGATCGAAGATTTTCGAGACCGAGTAACAGATTTGTTTTTTCATATTTGGATACAGTTTTTAGAACCTTGTGAAGGAGATTAAAAGTATTTAATTGTGACTATTTGGTGTATCTTTATTCTAAAATAAATAATATTTTTTTGTATATATTCAATATATTTCTTTGTTTTTATTATAGAATATTATAATTGTATGAATTGAATATGAATACTATGAATGGCAACTTTTGCCTTTCGCCGTGCAATACAAATATAATAACTCTTTGACGCAGTGGATAGGTTTAGCTAAACGCGGATTTAGAAAATCGCAATCCATTGCGGCGCACGCCTGCCGTCATCTGCGCCGGCGGTGCCCACGATATTCACTATGCGTTTCTCACATATAACCATTATATATAGATCTCACGGTCTACCATATACGAACACCATTGGCAAACCAACTTGGGGGTGAAATACCATTCCCACTTAATCCTTTCGATAACATATAACAAACACTATATACAAAATCCAAATCTATAATCAATAATAATAAAATTAAACTATTTTGTCAACATAAAATAATCAAGGTATAGAAAAATAATATTGGTAGTGGCTAAATTCAGGGAAATTTGCCTTATTGTAGAGAAAGCTTTTCAGTGACAATTTGATAGCAAAATAACCATCTTCAACCCGTTAATTTCGTGTTTTGCTTTTGAACCAAACAAATCCCTTTCCAAAACGAAAACGAAGGCACTCTAAATGTTAGAAACAAAAATGACATTTAAAAACATTAATTTCAAAGCTTTCTTATTATGCTGTATATTTTTTTTAGCTCTTAACAGAATAGGACAAATTATAATGTTTTTTTTTCATGATTCCCAACAATTAGAATTGGTAGAAACAGCATACGTAATATTATACGGGCAGTACTTGTACATTATATTAAATTAATAATTAACAATTGAGACAGGTATTAAAAAGAAAAATTGAGAGATGCGTAGATAAAATAGGCGAGTGGATGGCACAAAATAGACTTACATTGAATCCATCCAAAACAGAACTAATATAGACAGCAACACCTAAAAGGCAAAACTTCATACAGGAATCAATGTCTGCGAATGCTAAATCTGCAGTTAAGTTGTTGGGCGTGCACATCGATTCAGATCTTTCAGTGAATACACAAATCAGTAAAACTATCAGTGCATGCTGCCATCAACTGAGGCAGATTAAAAGTATTCGGAGACATTTTCCTCTTGAGGCAGACTGGCCTGCCAATGTTCCAGCTGGATTCTATTCTAAATGAGGTTGCACGGATAATATATAGAGTTTCCAAATTCTCTTACATAACATCCCTTTTACATGAGCTACATTGGCTCCGATTCCCTAAAAGAGTTAAATTTGAATTGTGCTGGTTGATGTACAAGCCGATACATAACATGGTGCCTCTCTATCTTTAAGAACTTTGTATCCCAGGCAATTTGAATGGTAGACGATAAACTCTCAGGTCAGCCTCTACTTCAGCTGCAGAAAGGGTTGTAGAACCGAACAACCGTTGCCAGAAGTTTAAATTTAGTGAAAGGACATTTGCGGTGGCAGGCCCAAAATCATGGAACTCTTTGCCTTCCGTCGTAAGAAACAGTACATCAGAGATTTTGTTTAAGAATAAACTAAAAACGCACCTTTTCAAAAAGTCATTTCCATAAGTGAAAATAACATTTTTTAATTTTATAATTGTAGAACTATAAACAGTTCATGTGTAAAGCGCCCTTGAGGTGAAAGTTTTTACTAAAATGGCGGTATACAAATTATCCGTTATTATTATTATTAATTAAAAAATATTAATAAAAATAATATATAATGTAATTAGGTACTATTTTTCGATGGACCCGTCCACCAAAATAGTTTATGAAAATATTTTATCTATATAAGTGAAAACAGGTTTTTCCTAAATTAGTTGTATTTGTAATACTTTGAGGGTGGGGGGCACATTTACCACTTTTTAAAAATGGTTTCCAATTTGTTAGCGCATCGATTCCTAACCCAAGGTGTTGAAAGTATCGAGGTATAATTTATAGAGGTCGAAGATATTTGGTGGTGTAAAGATCACGGTTTAACCAATTAAAGCTGTTAATGTATTGTCGGTAATTCAGGTTAATGTCGGAAATATGTTTATAAAGCAAATACAAATACATAAATTAAAGAAATAAAAGATATACAAGAGTTTAGAAAAAAATTAAATTAACACTTCAGAAACACATAATTAGAAAATAAACAATATTACAGAACACTTCAGATGCACACAACTAGACAATAAATAAAATATATAAAATTATTATAGTGTAATTCCCTCTCCAAGCACAAAAGCTAGTCTCTTTTTTGGAAAGGTAAGCGAAAAAAAAAACATATAATTTTAATAATGTTAAATACTTAAATCATGTTATAAAAAAATTGTAAAAATGTCATATAAATAAAAAAATAACATATCTCTTATTAATGATAATTGTATATTACTTTAAAAATATTTTTAATTTAATGTTTGTATTGTGTTTATTATTTCTGGAAATAGATTTGATGTGTTGATATATATATTTTAATTCACTAATTAATTGAGTAATGCTTTTTTTTTTATTCGGACAACATTTAAAGAGTTATTTTTATTATTATTTTCAGTATCGTACCGTGTCATTTGGTGCAAAAGTGTTACCTTGTTAAGTTTTGATTGCAGACAGTTCTGCGAAAACGTATGAGTCATAAATTTAGTTTAATTTCCTCATTAAAATCAGCTCTTTGTATGATTTTTCGTTTTACGGAAATAAAAATGATGGATCTTAAATCTTCTTTTATTCAAATGGAAAGGAATATTATTATTGATCTTTGAAGATTACTAAAATTTAAAATTTAGGGGTATGTTGAATAAAATAAGTAAAAAATCCGGATTACCATGGTTTTTAAATTTTTTCAAAATGTGCAATACTTTTGGGAGATATTGGCGTTTAAAGTTGGTGCTTGTTGAAAAACGCTCGGATTATCATTATACACCGTGTGACGTCACATCTCTCGTACGTACCGGCCAGTACTAACAATATTAGTACTAGTATCGAGTACCGGCTTGTCCACTCGGAAGATGTCACTTTACACGATAAAACGGTATGAACCGATCGTTTTTCAAACACGCAACTTTGAATATCTGTAACTCTGCCGTATTTCAAGATATCGAAAATATTCTTTCAGTTTTATAAATGATATTTTACAACGAATTAAAAAAAAAATTTACTCCACTACTTTATTAATTTTATTCACGCTCATTCCACCATTCCAACTCTCAACAATGAATCCAAAAACGACAGTGTGATGTGCAATTTCTGCCCAAGATAATTGGTCCTTATTTTTTTAACCAGCGAGACAGTCACTGCTGACGTGTATTGCCGAATGATCGACGAGTTATTGGTACCGCAACTGCAGCTGTTTCCCGGGTTCAACAACGGAACACAATTTTAGTAAGATGGGGCCACTCCTCACAAAGCTAGAGTTTCAATGGAGAAGCCGAGGGGAATTTTTCTCAATAAATTAATCAGCAAGTACGGAGATATATCCTGGGCACCTCGATCACCTTACACCGTGTAAACTTTTTTTGTGGGGATACCTTAATTCGAGAGTTTACAGCAAACAATCTTCGAACAATTCAGGCCCCACAAAAAAATATCCGCCTTGACGTTTTGCTCTCGCGTGTTCGCAAATTTAATAGTCCGGTTGCAAGAGTGTCTTGAGAGAAATGGACCGCATTTAAATGATATTGTTTATAAAACGTAAAATCCGCATCGTTAAACTCCATTTTGTATAAGTAAAAAATGAGAATAACGTTGTAGTTTATTTTTTTATTTGATATTAGACTTGAAAATTTTCCGCTGAACATCCATTATCAGTGAAATTCTCGCGGTTCATGATTTTGAGCGCAGCACTGCTTTACAAAATACTGTTATTTAAATTCTTTCGAAATAAATGAGAAATGATATTTCAAATAAATGTGTCCACTCCACGAATGGCCAACATTTCAACAATTGCAGAAATGATATTAATTTAATTCATCACGTTGTTCCACGAACACCCGCGAGACGTCAGACGCGGCGCGGCGGCGCGCGGCCGCCCGCGCTATCGGCTCCAATTAATCACTAATCGCGTTGCTGAATTGGAACGTAATCGAAACAAATCGTTCCCGATCCCAAAACACATCGGTGGTAAATTATAAAAGTGAATAAATTTATCCGGCAATATACACGTCGGCCGGATGGCGTGATAACTTTTCAATTATCCGGCCCGAACGGGTTTCTGGCGACCGTCCGCTTTTATTCTTCTGTCATTGCGGAGTTATTTGACTTGCGGTTGTTATTTGCCCGCAACGCGTTCTCGCTCTGCATTTCATTTCGATCACCAAATCTGCGATCAATGCAATTTGAAAAAAAAAAAACAATTTTATTATTTATAATATATTTTGAAATCAAAAAAATATAAATATTAAAAACACTTTAAATAAGGCATTCGAATATTTTGAATTGAATTGGCGTAAAAAAAATATAGTTCGGTAATTGTATCATACATCATTATAATGATAAAGATATACAAGGGGTCTCGAAAGTTTTTTTCATAATAAAAATTCTGTAATAACGAATGTGTTTAATAAAAAAATGTTTATTTATCCGTTATTTCGCTGGTACTCTTCTAAACGGGAGGCAACAATTCTGAGAACTGCTCGGCACGTATTCTCCGTGATCGCTGCCGTTTCTTAATTTTTTTTTTAATTGGTTCAGAAAGGGAGGATTGTTACTGTATACCTTTGATTTAAGGTAGCCCCATAGGAAAAAGTCCATTGGTGACAAGTCGGGGCTAGGTGGAGGTTAGTTTATGTCACCTCGACGGGATATCAATTTTCTAGGGAAAATTTCACGAACAACTGGTAAGGACACGCTTCATTGCGACTGAATTTCCAAAAACGCGCCCCTCTCGCTCGTTGCGTCGGTACAGCGAATGTACAAAAATGAAAAAAAACTTTTGGGACACACTGTATTTTTGTTGACATTTATTTTCCAGGACGAGATAGATTATGGGGTGGTGTTACATTTTGGCTAATACGCGAGTTTTATCCCTTATTCAAAAATCAAGGTATTCGCATATTCATATAAAGCTCGTGTATTCATATTAAAATATGTATTATGTTCTTCGAATTTTATATTATACGAGTATAAACAAAATATAAATACTGCATTTCAGTCACGGCTATTATTAATATTATCATCGCATGATTGATGATATTAAATGAATACTCATTCACACAAGTTTGTTCCATTCTGTTCCATCATCAGGAGATTTATTAGTACTGAGTCTTGTGAAATAGTATATAACTCTATTATTATTCCTCATATCAATTACTGCAGCAGCATTTTGTTTTTGGCTAACGTAGAGGAAATGCAACAATTGTCAGTTTTGCAAAATAAAGTTTTGAGAATAATACTCAGAAAAAATAAATATATTCGAATCAGTGCAATGCTCAATTTGTGAATATGATGACCTTTAAGCAGAAAATATATTTTAATAAAATGGTATTTATAAAATCCTCAATAAGAAAATTTACACGAAAAATTGATGAAAATCAATATGAGCACGAGCATCGTACAAGAGGAATGGATAGACTGAGACTGCCATTCAGGAAGAAGGCCAAATCTCAGAAATCGACGGTCTATAGTACGATGAAGATACTATAGATCATCGATTATACTCGGATCAGTGCAATGCTGGAAGATCTGAATATGATAACTTTTAAGAAGATATGTTTTAATATAATGGTATGTATTTGTAAAATCTTTAATAAGAAAATATCAGCGGAATTTACACGAAAAATTGATGCAGATCGACATGAGCACGAGCATCGTACAAGAGGGGGGTATAGACTGAGACTGCTATTTAGGAAGAAGGCCAAATCTCAGAAATAGACGATGTATAGTGCGATTAAGATTTTTAATGAAATGGCAGTAAACATAAGAAAGAAGGAGAAATTAAATAGATTTAAAATGAAACTGACTAAATATGTAAAAGATAAGTTTAGTAGGTGTGCTATGTATACACTATGTTAAGAATGAAATAAATAAAATATGGATCATGGAATGAAATAAAGGTTTAAAATTTTGAAAATCAAATCATCAAATGGAAATGGTGATATATTTGATACCCTGAAATGGAATGTAAAATTTTCGTTCCATGAAACAAGGGGTATATGATTTACTTTCAGTCTGAAGATATCGCCATTTATTTTTATAATTTACCACCACACCACAACGCATTGAATCGTACAGGAATTTACCGCGCGCAATGTCGATGGCAATTACTTTGTCTGGAGGCAAAAGGCGGAGGCCATTTTGTCTGTCGTCCCCTTCCGATCAAGTCTTCCGTCCCTTTTCCCCCACCAGCCCATTACAATAACTCCGGCCATAGTTAATTACAAATAAATAAATTATTCAATAATCGGCCCGTGGGCAGATGGCACGGGCGACAGGGTTGCCACACTGCGTCAGAGGTGTGAACCGATTCCGACCAGATGTTGAAATATTGTGCATACTTGTTTTGTTTCAATAAGATAAAATCACCTGATCTTCCTATATTTTATTGAGTATAATTTCCGAAACAATTGTATTATAACTTTCCAGAATAAGCTGTTTCCATTCTAACAATAAAATTATATAGGTATGTATTCTTAATTCCAGTTATGTAATTATTATATTATTTATTGTATACTATAATATAGTATATATATTTTAAAAATGTTATCACATTCGTAGTAAATCTTTTTACATTTTGCATTTTATGGTGACTTAAATATGAGTAAGCTAACTATTTATGTTTTTTTTTATTTAGGCTGAGAAAGAATTTTGAAGATATTGCTTATAATATAGTAGTGTAAATTGTAGATAAAAATACACCACATTTTTCTCTTTAATGTCAAGATTTTTATGGAGGTCCTTATCATATTTTGGAAGTATTTTGCCATTTTTCTTCACATTCAGGTAACAATTTTCTTGGTACATGTTATTTACACGTCGAAAACTATTTTACTATGCACCTTTGTACATCTGCGTTATTCGGTGATCCGAGATAAAAATTTAGATTAGACCTATTATTTATGCAATCAATTTATGAACGAATTGATCCAATTCGGATTTTTCCGAACCCTATTACAATACCTGAGAGCGAAAAGGAGACGACTCGAGTCGATGGTTTGAGTCATGGGAAATATATTTTAATATAATGCGGATGGTTTACAACCTCGCTACACTTAGCACAGGGGATATATATATATATATATGTGTGTGTAAAATATACCTTATAATATATAATACGAACACGAGTTATTATTACGAGTCTCGTGCCATCTGTGTCTCTGAAAATGTATCATCGACTAGATTTTTGTTAAGATGGCTGCATTAAATTTTTGAGCCAGTTATGAAATATTATTATTTTAAGAAACGTCATATTTAGCCTATTTTATTACAAAATTTGAAAATATACGAAGTAAAATTTGATACAATCTAATAATAATTAGATTTTCATTTTGTTTTTAGTTGCAAGATAGGTATTTAATGTGTAAATTTTAGATAATAGAAAATAGTAGGTTACGTCTTTGTATTTTTTAAAAATAATTATTTGCTTAGTTGCACTCTAGGACCCTAAAGACAATATAATAACCATACTCCAGTCCCCGGGATATTTAACCCGGCCTCTGCTTGGACCGAATTTTGAATCATCGTTACTCTTTCGGGACTGCAAAAAACAATGACATCCCTTTCCATCAACCGTAACATCTCTTTATAATTAAATCTGATTCTCGAAAAACTCCTGGCACAGATAACTAGAAAGGAATGAAAAGGCTAGCTCCTTGCTAAAAAGGCTGTGTAAAAACTAAATAAAAACTGTTATTACTTTTAAAATTAGCAATATTAACTTTGTGGTTAAAATTCATATTTTTATTTGTTATCTTTGTTTTATTAACCGCTTAATTGAGTTTAAATACATCCTATTCTACAATTTTTTCCTAAAAGTTATTTGAGTAATTTTTATTTTTATATCGTTTTTTTTTTAAATATATTCTGGTACAGAAACAACATATTTTGATTTGTATTGACACCCTGAAGAAAAAAATGGTATTTTTCGAAACCGGTAGATGTATTTAAACTCAATTAAGTGATAAATAAAACAAAGATAACAAATAAAAATATGTTATTACTTCATGATTTTACGGCTCATTGAGAGCCTTAGTGATTATATCATACCAACTAAATCAGGATTTTGATACACGTTTTTTTAAATCTAAACTATTGCAGATATGTCACTAATCTGATTGATTAACTAAAAAAAAAAAAAGAATAGGAATATTTTTTAGTTTTGATTTTCCACCTCGCTACGTCATGCCTGTTGTGCGGTGATATTATAAATTTTAAAATACGAGAACTAATGTGTTATATGATTTTCCAATTAATATACACACCTACTGCATAACAACAGGTGCGTCCGTCTCATGATTTTATAAGGGTCCGAGGTATAAAATATTTGACTAGCCCGAGGGTGCAATAAATACTGCCATTCTCGATGTGGTCAATGTTTCCTTTAACACTTTCAAAATTACGATCGTTTTTTTTTTATCTGAACGTTTTATATTATTACAGCACGGTTCGTACTATTGTGATCTCTACACTGATCGCATAGACCATTATATAGGAGGACGTATCGCGTTCGTATTTATCGAATCGATTAATTTATGTCCATCCGGGCGACCCGTTCGCCCTGGGGCAGTTTTCACGGCCGTTTTTCAATTTTGGAAAAATTCGCTCCATACGTAAAATTGAATTATACATTTTTTTTTTTTTGTTTTGAAAGATAAATATTGAAGACGTATGTCCCGTTTAAATGTAAATATTAAATTGAGATATAGACGTGTCGTGACATTTTATTTATGTGTGTCCAGCCATCCCTTCATGTTCATACATCTGGTGATCAATGGGAATTTTGATATATAGTGTGCTTGAATGCAATATAAAAATGGATGGATATAAATAAAACAATGTTATATCTCTACTTGAGTTTATTTGCACTACTGTAGTTTCGAGAGTAACAGTAATTCTCATCGACAGGTAAAGTATTAAACAAAATACATACAAATATGGGAAGCAAGATTCAGGTGGTAGACATATATGTAATTATGTATTGACAGAAGGATGGGGAGGGGGTGGAGTTACTGGTGGAAGGTGGAGGGGTGGTTGTAACGGGAATATTGAGAAGAGAGGAGAATCTAATATTTTTAATAAAAATTAAATGTATTCATTAGAAAGATTTACATATATAATTATTTGTATCGAAAAATATTGTTGTAGCTACCGGGATTCGAACCCGAATCTCTTCCGATCCGGGGAACGTGCATTAACCGATTATGCCATACCAACACAGTGGATCGATGACAAATTTTCGAACTTGTATGTTATACTTTTCAAATTAGTACATCTATCGTTCCATTATTTGAAAGCCATCTTATTTATTTTTACGGAATCTCAAATAGCTTTGAGTAATCCGATAGGAGACGCCATAATAAATAATCCATTTTTATTAACATATTACAGACCGTCTGTTCTGAATAATTACAACTTTACTATAAGAATGTGCGCTCTTTAATAAGAATGTAATATAAGTAGGTAAAAGTCAAGTTTAGTATTGACAGATGAATGAAGAGTCCACGGAAGCGATCTATCTAATAAAGGTGATTTTTTTTTTTAATAATTTTGGATTTTATATAAAATTTTTTTTTAACAATTTTATGGTTTACTTCTTTTCAAAATTATGCGTTTCATTAATAAGATCCGTTATTTTGTTTAGCGTCAGAAGCTTTTTACTTTTTTTTTTGATTACTCGTTTTGTATAATCCACTTAGATTATTAGTTTTTTTTTTTTTAATCTTAATGTTATGTAATGTATTATTTCAAATTGTACATCACTCTTTATGTATAACGTAATTTAGCAAAAAAAAAAAAAAAATGAAAATGCGAATTATTCGTTTAGTCGATTATCGTATTTGGTTCAATAATAAACCGGTTAATAATGAAACTCATGTCGGATCTATTAACAAGGTAAAAGTACGAACAATTTACACCTTCTCGCGGGTCGAGTAAATCTCCCCTGCAGACGCAGAAGGATGCAGACATCAGCGTGCTGGATGGTGTCTTTGCTAATTGCACTCCCGTCACGCCGATTTAACAACATTCTCATTTGCAAATTAATTATCATTCACTCAAGAAACCATCGCTCAATACGATGTTTCAAGATTTCATTTCAACTATCATTTAAACTAAACGAGATATGCAGAATTTCATACGTAAACTCTTTTTGCCGAAAGATTCGCGATTATATCATTAATTCAGAGATTCCCTAATTATTGATCTCATTGTGTGCTGGATTGAACCATTAATATTAATAATAACAATTATGTATTATTAATGTTTTTGTTCACTTAATTCAAAAAATGTATCAGGAGGAATAAGGAATACATGTCACATATATACTCTTACTGTATATTTTTAAATTGAGCTAGACCCGTGTGCGATGGATACATGACTGACTTTATAGTTTCCCGGGTCGATGTTCGAACCGCCGACCTTTTGATCACTAGACCATCAATCACACGTCCTTTATTACAGTTAATATTTTTATAAAGATAGTTTTAATATTTAAGTAATGTGATTAACGATTTTCTTAATAGTAAATACTCATCTAACGGTAATTAATATAAACTTTTAGTTAAGAGTAACATCATTATTGTTATGTTACAGCAAATCACAATTATCAGCAATTAGCAACAATTCACGTCATAGTTGTGCCGTTTTTTAATTCTTTTTCACCAACGCCATCATTTATCGGATCTGCATAGCCCTGCGCTCGAGTCAGCAGGATTGAATTATTATTCAACTCAGGCCTTTTCAAATAGCGATCATTAAAATTGCTCCAATGAATATAAGATGATCGTAATTTGAATAATATTTTATTACAATTTGTAATTATATTTTAAACTTCTATGTATTAAACATTAAAGCGGCACGGTATACAATTTCATTGTTTTTTAATGTATAAGACATATATTATATCGACGTTGTTACATGGCCAGAATGTAGTCGTTGAGCAACGTAAATAAAGAGTTCTATTTTTTAATGCCGACCGGTTACCAAGCTCCTTCACTTCAAAATCAGTTGCCATCATAAAATGTTACCTGTAATGTTTTAATTTGACAGTACTTTTGTTTAAATTAATAAATGGAGAAGTCTTATTTATCATAAGGAACCTTCTAGAGCAGCGGTCGCCTAACTTTAGAACTTCACAGACCATCAATACATATTTTTAAATCCCGTGGACTACTAATATGATTTTTTAAAGTGTTAAATATAATTTAAAAAAGCGATCAAAGAACACTAAATGCACTTAGTTAATAAAATAAAATTATTATAGTTATTATACTTCCAACATTATACATGTTTCGGCTGGCTTAAAATAAAATAATGGATATTTGGTTCAAATGATGTTTCTGCAGGACGGACTGCAGAAACATCATTTGAACTGCAAACTGCATTTATTTCAAGCTGAGATCGGTACCGTATTTTCATTGCTGTGACAGATATACAATAATTCGTATAAATAAGTTGTGGAGAATTGAATTCAAATAGTTTTTATCACCTTTTCACCAAGCAAAAGGTATTCACATTTTATGGACAACCAAAACCCGAGTTCTTGATAAGGATGAATGAAATTTAGCTTTGAGAGTGTCGTCGGACGGTAGGTGGTCGACGAGGTTTTCTTTTCGATTTACGCTTAAATTAATATCTTGAATGTTCGCTGCAAACGGATCTATTATCAACATATTACCATAGATTAAAATGCTGCGGAATTAAAATGCACATTTCTTTGCTTTGAAAAAAAAACGCCTATTTCACCTGTTTTTTCTTTACGTTTATTTTAATAATATACAAGTATGTAAATACCTCAAATGACGATAAAAGTGAATCAATAAATACGTAATTAAAATCATTATTTACACCTTATAAGATAATAATCTAATGCGTAAAAAGATAAAAAAAACTGACAAACTGACCGTATAAGCGAACACTGAAGATACCAACGTTATTAACTTAATCATCTGGTATTTGTATTATCAATCAAATCTACCAAATAAGTATATCGGTATTGCACATTTCTTTCTTTGAAATTCTAGAACGTTGCTAACTACATTTCTTAATTTATATTTGTAAAAGTAGACTATCAAAGATCGGTACGAAATAACTAATTCAGCAGAAAAAGCAGAAAGTTGAAAAAATGACACATGTATGAAAATAAAATACTTGTTTTTTTGTTCTACTCGGGGTTATTATATAGTTATATAGGGTGTCCCAAAATTAACGCAAGATTTGAATTTGCCGCCATTTCTGCAGTAAATCGTTGGCAACACTGAAAAAAAATGTGAAAACGTTAGTAAACGTGTTCAAAAATTTAATACAAAATATGGTCGGAATAGTGTTTTAAGTTCATCAACTGCGAAGAGATTAATTGAAAAATTTAGAGATACTGGATCAGTTGGAGATGCTAAACACACTGGTTGTCCAACAACACACAACAACAACTACAAGCCCACAACCACCCGTGCATTACAGGAGGAAATTAAAATCTAAAGACTAAAAACTGTGTTTTCTATTTAATTCAAATCTTGCATTAATATTGGGACATCTTTAAATACAAGTCGTTGAGTTAAATTGTTAGACTGATAGTGCCCTTACAAGGCGAAACACGTCTCAAGTAAATTAAACGAGTAGAATAAAAAAACAAGTGTTTTTTATTTTCGCGTGTGATTACGGAGTTCTACAAACTTACCTCGGAAACAGTAAATATTAAAAAAATGTGTAAAAAATATTTCAATATACAGATGATACAGAATAGTGTTAGTTTAATATACGTTTACATTTATTTTGTGTTCGTTAGAACCTCTTAGAACATGTGCCCAGTTCGTCAGTAAACGGTTCTCTTAATGTGTAAAAAAGTTCAATAAGTACTAATAAATACTAAAAAAATACAGTTTAGAATGATAAATGAATCGATTTAATACGAAACGGCGCCATTGCTGAAGCAGTTGGATCCGCCTGGAGAAGCGGCTATCGCTTTCGGTTATACTTTGGAATATTTATCGCCCGGCGTTTTTAACATATCGACTTATTTATTTATACGTATTATAATATACTTTAGGCCCGACTGGACAGATCCGTCCGGGAGATATATTATTATCGGCCGCGTCGGGTGTGATACACCCCACATCTCATTACATCCCTATAATTGGATGTCCCGGTACGCGCTTATCCCACGCCTGCTCTGAACTCCTGTTCTCCGTCTCCGCGAGTGTGGAGACTTGGACCTGGCCAAATCGGTGGCTGTTGTTTAGGTTATGAAAAAATTACGACACAAAGAATTTCTCTAGTTGATACTATGAAACAATTTTTTGCTTATTATTATGAATGCTTATTATTTCGAGGTTTATTAAATCACAATATATACGATTTTCTCTATTGAAATACCGTCATGCGAATTTAATTTTTTTTCGATTTTCCGTTCTTGTTATTATTTTTTGACAATCATCATCATTAACTATTGGCTCTTTAACTCCTGGTGTATCTAAGCCTCCTTTATAATGTTCTTAGGTCATTACTATTCAGTCAGTTTTCAAGACACGCGAATGCCTGTATCCAACCACAGCAAGCCCTATGTACAGCAGTGAATAAGAGATTCTTTCAATTCTCAAAGTCAAAGTTACAGTCACAATTTTGGGCCGAAAAAGACTTGGAAGAGTGCCACAGCGGTCGACGTTTGCGTTGCATCTAACTGGAGAGACCCTGGAGTGAAGGCTACCCAGGACAGAACGTAGATACCGCCCGCCCAGGAATTAGTAATGGGACGAATCTTATTTTATAGGAGGAATTTATTCGGGTATGGGTGACTCGTTGGAGTTCCTTAGGTGGGTAGTTAGGCCGGTCTGCGTGGGTTAGACTCCATCTACGCGCCTTCCTCACACTCTCCACATCTCGTGTTTTGCAATTCCGTTTGTCCGTGTAAGTGTGACTCAATCCATTTTGTGTCTCGTCCACTGTCCCTCTTTTAGAAATGTTTTTTGATGAATGGACCAACGACTTTTCAGAATTTTCCAATCACCTTTTGGAAACAAACCACTTTTTTTGATATTAACAACGGTTTAGAAATTATACATACAAATACTAGGGGTTTACAGTTAGATAAATTTGATGTCTTAGAAATAAGAAAATGTGTTATAGCAAGCTAAATATTATAAATAACCAAATCTTTGCAAATAGTCACTTTTTAAATTTGTTTGCGTATTACTTCTTACTTATTCACCACTTTATAGTTTTGTTTTTATCTATACTTATATTTTTTAATTTCAGTGTACATTGTTTCCTAAAGAAGATACCAAAGGTATCGAAACATGTAGAATAATCAATAAATAGTAGTTTAAACAAAGTATTTTTTCTAATTATTTAGATAAGTGATCTTAAATCTTAGTTACCAATCATCGTTAAATCTCAGTTACCAATCAGTGACACAATCACAGCCACGTAACGGTTTACCATTACTAGTTAGCACCTCAGTAACCAGTAATTCGATTAGAGTTTTTTTACACTGAAATGTTTCTGGACGACAGAAGTATTTAATTTAATTTTATAGTCGGAAATAACAATATTCAATAATATGAATACAATTTTATTATAAAGTCCGCCATTTTGTTGGATTGTTACATTCAATTTGTATTATTGTTACCTTTACCGCAAAAAGCAATCGTCGTCTTCACACGGGAGTGCACCGGCACCAGGCCGCGTGCACTGCGCACGGATAGGTGGGCAGCTCTGGCTCGTAAATGCTAACCGTCAAATTAAAAGGCCTGATGATCCTCGGGCGAGTGGTGGGATGAAGCGTGTGCGAGGAAACTTGCAGACAGGTCGGTGCCTAGTGACGAAAAGTACAATTTTTCTATTTCTGTTGTGAAATGATATCAATTATAATCTTATATTCAAAAATTCATTTACCATTATATACAAATATTTTATGCTTTAGGTATAATAAGATATTGTCTATGTATATGTATGTCTTTACACAATATATTTTATATGGTACTTTTTTTTAAAGTACAGCTGGAGAGGGGGGACCCATCCTTTCTTGTCGGTCCCACTCATCAAAGCTAATAAAAATACGCGACGAGGTATGGAGAGTGTGAGATAGGCGGGTAGATGGAGTCCAACCCACGTAGGCCGGCCTAACTACCCACCTAAGGAGCTCCAACGAGTCACCCATACCCGAATAAATTCTTATATAAAACAAGATTTGTCTCATTACTAATTAGGTCTGCATTCCTGGGTGGGCGGTGTCTAAATCCAGTCAAACCAGGTTCTGTCTCCTTTACATAATGAGTATATGAAGGAACAGTTCTTTATGTAATGTGTATAATAAGGTATATATTATGTACGCATGAATGTGTATGTGTACTATTTTCTTTACATATTGTGGATGTGAACGTACTCTATTCTTTATCCCTGTAAGATATTCTATAGATCTTTATTCACGTTTATTTAGACGATACTGAAATCCCTATTCTGGTTATAAAATCGTACATTTAAAAGCAGGTATATATATATGGAATTTTTACATCAAAATTTTAGGCTTGAAAAAAATTAATATATATCATTTGATTCAACCAACATATTAGCACTGACCTAGCAACACTAGCAACAGACCACAGTGGAGACGATTGATTAGAGGCGAACCCAGATGAATTGGATAATTCGAGATAGCATTAATATTGAGAATATTCGGTGTAATCGACATTATGTTGGCAATTTTAAGTCCGTCTGTATCCATAAAACAAACGAGTACATTTTCCCTTGACCGTTATATCTATTATATAATAATTTAAAAAATGTATGGGTCGTCAAGTTAATAAAAGGGATCATTATGTTACATTATTTTTGCGTACTACATTCTTGTCGTGTATTTATTACAAGTAATTAATAAAAATCGGAAAAAATAGAGTTACGATGAAGAATATGCTAAAAGCATTCTCCGCAGTACTCGGCTGTATCTCGGATCACCATCTCGCCACTCGCTCTTATATTTATTTGACATCATTCGCAGCAGCCGACGGATTTATCGCTATTAAATCGTTTATTATTATTTTGCACTCCGCAAAAATGCAAAAATCAATTACTATTCAGAACTTTGCGGGGACCCGCAATGGATGCGGTCGGAAATTCGTCAAACTAAACCGATAATTTATCGATTCTCGCGGGGAAAGTTGGTCGCTTCCCCTTGCTCGCCGCCCGAGACAATGATAATCGACGCGGCGCGGTCGCGTGAGTCCTCGGCCTGACAATGATCGTCGCCGTGACGTATATGCGCTGTTCCCCTGTCATCGACACTTCTCGTACCTGCGGTACCTGGGGAACGGGGACTGAGACCGGAGACCTTACCGACAATGTTCTCTTCAAGTTCTCGACGATAGAGTGAACCTGAAATATTATCTATTATTTATAATATGATCAATAAGTACCGATGAATTTCTTTTTTTAAAATTATATTTACATATTATATTATATTCACACCCTTATGGGCTTAAAAAAATTATTTATAAAAAAACATGCGCAGCTTATACAAAATAATAAACCATGCTAAGTACACAGGTAACATCGGAATATATAAAAAAGAAAATAATTTTAAAAATTGACAGAAACGAAAATAAAATTTTGTAGAAGTACATTATATTAACAATACAATATACAAGTATATATGTAGATAAAAGGAACCGTAGGTGTGTTAGAAGAATATTAAAAGAGAAAAAAAAAGATTTGTGAATTGACAAAAATATATTTTTCAAATTAAGTAATAAATATACATTTTAGATAAATGTCATTAATTATCAAAATAATTAGTGTATGCTTACTTATTAATAATGTTTAGATTGATAAATCGGTAAATGTATGATAGTTACACACCATTTTCTTCTTCAAGATGTCAATACTAATCAAAATATATTGTTTCTGTACCAGAATCTACTTAAAAAAACAATAATTATTTAAAAAATAAATTTAGTACCTAACTCAAAATTGTTACTTAATACTTTTTATAATATATTTATTATATTATAAAAAGATATTATTTATAATAAATTTACTCGAATAATTTTTAGGAAAAAATTGTAGAATGGGACTCGTAGATAAATTTAATTGGTTGTTTATATTTTTTTGATTAGTTTTACACGGTATATTTATCTCCAACGATTCCAAATTATTTAATTTATGACCAACACCGTTTATATGCAAAATTGACAATCCCAATTTTTTATCAAAACCCTGACATTTTCTATAAAATTATTAGAAAATTTTGAAAACCCACTATTGTTCAAACATCTCAAATGCTCTTATATTAAAATTTCTACCCGTTTTACCAATATAAAATGTAGCACAATCCTTGCAACTAAGTTTATAGACACCAGAATTGTTAAATTTATCATCTTTGTCTTTAGAATTTACGAGTAAATTTCCTATATTATTATTTGTATAAAATGCCGGTCTAATGTTTCGTAGTAGGTGTTTCGACATTTGATTCTAAAAGTTATTTATGTATAAAATCCTACGCCAATAATCATTATTATCATTATGTTATATCTGTGATTTATATAAAAATTGATTATTATATTGTTTCAATTTATTTTTTAAATAGTGTCTATTAAATCTGTATTATACCCGCCATTAATTGCAATTTTTTTAATTGTTATCAATTCAATATTGAAATTGGATGTTGACATAGGAATATTGACTAAATGATATATCATGGAGTGAAACCATGAATACTTGTGTTATGGATGATTAGATTCACTACGAATGATAGTATCTGTAAAAGTTGGTTTTCTAAACTTTTGAATTCAATTTTATTATTATTTTTAATCAATGTTAGATCCAAAAAATTTTAGGGTCGAATTATTTTCCATTTCTAATGTAAATTTTATTTTATTATTAAATGAATTGATGAAATTTAAAAATGTTAGTTGACGTTGTGAACCTGACCGAATACATAATATATCATCCACATACCTTTTCCACAACAAAACATTTTTTAGCGAAGGAGAATCACAATCAAAAATATTCCTCTCCAAATTTTCCACAAAAATATCTGCTATTAGTGGACTTGTGGGTGCTCCTATATGAAGACCCTCTGTTTGATTGTACATTATATTATTAAATTGAAAATAATTTTGGTACATACAAAGGTTTAACAAACGACATAGATCTCTTACCAAGTTATTAGGTAAATTAGATGAATTATTCGAGTAAATTTCTGTTAAGTAACGATTGGAGTTAGGTACTAAATTTATTTTTGAAATAATTATTGATTTTTTAAAAATAGATTCTGGTAAAGAAATAACGTATTTTGATTAGTATTGACATCCTGATGAAGAAAATTGTATTTTTCGAAACCGATAGATGTATTTAAACTCAATAAGTAGGTAATGAAACAATGTTAACAAATAAAAATAATTAATTTTAACCACAATGTTAATTTTGCTAATTTTGAAAGTATTAGTTACAAACGTTCAAATATGTTGTATTCATACATAACGATAAATCAAATAATTATTACGTAATTCATAACATTAAAAAAAACCGCCGGCGAGATGTCCGGGAGGGTGGAGTGGGGTAACTCAAGGTCCAAGAGTGTAACTGAGCAAAATTTGGATGGCATTCACATTTTACATGCTACTTGCGTAGCTGCTCGTGATTTGTTTTATATCTGACCAATTTTATGAAACAAGCGCGTAAATAAATAAAAATAAATATTTACATCGGTGGTAGGGTGAGGGGTGGCATTGTTTTGAGGAGGCCCTAAATCATGGTGAGGGAGCAAGATTTTGCGAATGGTTCTGAAGAGTAATAATGCAAAATTTTATTTAGATCGTTCAAAGTGTGTTGGACTATAGATAACAGACAGACATATATTATATGGCATTTGATGTACAATACACATGTATGTATTCCGTTGATACATTTATGAGATGGCACGCTCGATACAATACGGATTGCATAATATGGTGTGTAAGTATAAAGTAAAGTGTAAAGTAAAATGATATCGCTAGTCGTTGGTTAAGTGTGTTTGCACTTTACAAATGGTAAAATGTCGGTCGGGCAGAGGTACGGAGTGGCCGAACAATATGAACAATTATCAGTATATCTGTCACCGCAGCGCGAGTCGCCAGACAAAAGGCCCGCCAAAAGCCGGGAGAAGCTCCTGCCTATGGATGTGTACGGGCTAAGATGGCCGCGGAAGCGTGTCTAATTATAAATCACACTTCATCAATCATTCCCCGAGAGCCGCTGCATCTCATCATCAGCCCCGTCTGCTCTATAACCGTCTAACCGCTGATAATTATCGCCGGAGTCCCCGGTCGCGCTGGCCGCCATTGTGGCCGATGAATGGGCCGAAAGCTCTCGTTAGAAGATTGCGCCAGTCAATCAATTAGACGGACTTGAAAAGAAATACAAATAGTCGCCGGAATATTGTCCGCTTTTTGTTTTATTTGATATATGATGTCTCCATTTTTGGGGCTCAATGCCGCTGGTGCAGGATGGTAGGACTGGGCACACAGCATTACCCTTTCTGTTTTTATTTTACGGCCATTTCATCAGGCACGGTTTACCGCTAGACCAAAGAAACACATCGTTTATTATGTTTGTTGGTTACAAAAGAGTTCACTTTTTTACCACCGATTAATTATATTGACCGATTTCATACAATTACATCAATTACACGTACAAATATATATCCTATTGGACTTACATTTGACAAAAAACGTCGCTGAACACAACTCATTAACAACATTCACGACATAGCTTAAATCTCTTTCAACTGACTATGCCCCTTCCTAAATTCCTACAGTTCACTATCGTACAAAAGAAATAATTCTTGTACAAAGCAATCATCCGTCCTATATTCACATACGCGAGTCCCATCAAGACAGAAATTTTAGAATCCAAACAAGACTACATCCTTAGAAGAATCACAAATTTACCCTGGTTTGTCAGAAACACAATCATTCAAACGACACATACACGATTTATCGTCTAAATTTTATTCTAAATTAATTTCCATCCCAAACCCTTCCATAAACTCCTTCAGCCTATATGATCCCTCATTCGAGCCCTATCATCTTCGTTCCATTTCACTTCTTTACCCTGTTCTTGACCCTATTGAACAAATTTATGTAAAGATTATATAAAAACTTCCACCAAAAATATTAACAAAATATAAAATAAAATATATTATATAAAAACACTTTACCCACGTTTGCTACTAATCTATACAATTATTTACAAAGTTAAAATTACCCGAATAAAAAAAACAATTTTACCATGTTCCCCGCAATAGGGTCCCCAAAAAAATCTTATGCCATTGTTGTTACCTCATATTTCGGAGGAGACAAGAGGGCTTAGCCCTTATTCTCGCCCCTTTAACAATCGTATCAGAGACATACAAATATATATTTATTTTCTTAATACAGGCAGTAAATAAAGAGAAATGAGAACCTGAGATGGATAAACTATGCCTAAATATATAATTAACATATTTTAAAATAAAAATAATATTTTAAGGTTCATCACAATATACAAGATCTAACTGATCTAATTCACAATATTTTATGGGTGAATACCTGATTAAATTACGAGTCAAAAATGTTCAATGAATATGTGCCTAATCTCTACTATGTCAGAGATATAAGGATTTAAAAAAAATTGGTGTTATCGATTATTTCTATTAATTGAAATATTTTATTGATTTCAAATTATATATTGAATAGAAAAAATTGATGGTCCCCGAATTTCGAGCGAAAATACTAATTTGTATTTATTGTATTGTATTGATTTAGGGCCTGAAATAAAGATATAGATTTATAGTGAATAAATTTCGCAAATATTTATCTTACGTAGACTTGAAACTTAACATGATTTAATAAAAATAATATTTTCGTAACGGTGCAGAATGTACACACATTGCTTGAACATTTTCGACTCCTGATTTAGTAACCCATAAAATGTTATGTACTAGGTCTGTTACGTGCCGTATATCGTCTTTAGCATTTTGGGTTTTAAGAAAAAAATCTTATTATATACAACTAATTATTTAAAACAAATTTGATGAAACAATTAGAAAGATGTACTGAAAAAATATTTGGTTGCTATCGGGATATAAATGTGGAACTTTCCGGTCTATCTCCCCATATTAATCGATTAAGTTTACTACAAATTTGGATATTCTGCAGTTCTATATTCTGTAGTCTTTATAAATGGCACATCTATTGTTAAAAATAATCGACCTAACAATGGAATGAATCCCAAACACCTTTGAGTAAAGTAGTGCACACTAGGAGACGCGAGAATTAAATCAATCAATTTTATTATATTTGGATTCACTTTGATACAACTTTTATATTTTTAATGAAAACACACTTTTATTATGAAATTGCAATTTCAGAACATGTTTCTGCGATATTTAACACAATATAAGCAACCGAATATTTTTATTTTTTTTTCATTAAAAAACACTAAAATACAACAATACTTTTCGATAAGATTTATTTTATATGTATATCTTTCTAATTAATATATTTAATTCATATTTAAAATATCACAGACCTATGTTCTGAATAATTACAATTTCACAATAAGAATGTGTCCACTAACTAAAATATTTAATTGTGTATTAAAGAATTTAAAAATAAATCTATTGTTAAGCCGTAATGTAATCGAATGTACTATTTACGGGGTTGTGGGATTAAAAAGTAATAATCCCAAAACCCGGGATTGAAAAACCGGGTCATCCAAGATTGCAATCCACAGTAACCACAAAATACCATAGATTTATTTTCTCTTTTTTTTAATCCTGATTACATTTAAGATTGTTATTAAAAGACGTTAAACATATTCATTTTTAAAATGATACACGTGACAGTTGCCGGAGAGAATCGGATACATATAAATATCCCAATAAGCAGCGTCAGTTGGTTCTTCTTAAACTGAAATTTAAACCCAACAACAACACAATGGTAATCATTTGTATTTCCCCATCACGGAATAATGTGATGCAGTTTGGTAATGCATTTAATGCACCCGTTAATGTGTGTACCACCGAATACGGTCTATTGGAAGTGCCAGAGGTCAGCGATCTTTTCATTTAATCCCGGAGCTTTTTACATTTGTGATAGCGTATGAACACGGTCACAAAGGATTTTTGATAATTTTACTAAACAAATTCCTAATCTTTTTTACACAAGGTTCATTATTGAAGGACTATAAAGCTTTCTACTCGTAAGAGACTTTATAATAGTAATGACAGAATTTTAAATTTTAGGTCCACTGTTTTATATTATTCTCGCTATGTTAATTCTTTTAGTGGTCTCTTCTCATTTACAGACTTCTGTTGTAGACTTGACTTCCATTTTCGTTAGAATTTCTCGCTACGCACTCATCACATCTTTTCCTTTAATTATGTCTTCCGTCATAAGTTTCCAAGTAATCCTGCCGTATATGTACCCGAGTTAAACTTCAGTAACTACCACCATTGCACGCTCGTGGCACCACACGAACAAATTCTCCATCAAGGATTGTAATGAAGTGGGTTTACTTTTGTTGGATTGCAATTAAATAGGAGTATCAAAAGACTGCTGCTTTATTTCGTATGTAACAAATATTTTTTGTACATTTATTGAACATTAATATAAATGAAATTGCTTACGTGAACTTTGCTATTTGCATGACTTATTAAGTATTGAGTTAAATAGTTGAACTGTATATATATAAATTTATGACGCTTATTTTGTCGTATTACGCTGAGATGATATTACTGGACTTTCCTACGTACGTCAGTACGTTTTGATGTTCGTAGTTTTTATTAAATATTTGTCCCGCCGAACAAAAAATAATATCCTATGGTTGGTTTCAACTGACTACCGGGATCAAGGCGTGGTTTTATCTCTTGTTAGTTGTCACACAAATTTACATCGAGGAAAGGAAATGATAGAAAAAATCTATTAAGATCGTATCACTATAAATATGTTGCATTATATGTGGTACATTTGTGGGGCACCCTCTTTTTTCTCGTTTATCTAATTGTCATTTTGTCCGTAATTAATAAGACATTCACCGGGTTACATTACGTTTTTAAAATATATTATGTACCCCCTGACTATTAAAATACTTACACATGCGTGTGACATCTACAAAACTTGTGACAAAATCATCTCTCGATCGACCCTTCCTGGGTGGTCAATAGTTTTTATTTATTTCTTGAATTATGATTTCAATGACGAATTCTACCCCGCTGAGATTTTTTTATGGTGCTATTATTGTCATTTTTTTAGGGCAAGCGTGATATCGCCGGAATTATTAACAAGAATATAATAATTTGTATCAGAGTTTAAAACATTTATTTATGGAATATTATTACTGAGTTACAGTTTTGAGTATATCTCATTAATGTTTTTTTTTTCTAGGTAATGTATATTGTGGGGATTATAATATCATAGTTCGATGTTTTTTTGTTTTCATGTGATTATTTTGATCTACATTTATATTTGTGACGTTATTATTTTATTAGACAATTTTTTAACATGTCTCGGCACATTTCAAAGGTAGTCCTATTCATAAATTATTAAAAATAGCTAACTTACGTGGCTGTACATCGAGTGTTTCTAGATTTATTACGAGTAATGTATAATCAACAGTGACAGTTGCCTATTCAACATAAATAATATCATCACCGAGCTTTGATTGTATTTTACTATTTATATTTGAATAGTATTGCGAGTTTTAAATATATTTTGAGATTTTTGATACGAATGTGTGTGTTAACGATTACCGTAAAATTAAAATGAAAATAGGATCATTAATTTTTACCAAAGCTACTTAAAAATGTTGGAACAAAGTTGTTTTGCGAGTTGTACAACATTGGTCCAAAAATTTATTTAGTTTCTCAAGGGAAGGTAGTTTTGGGTGGGATAGATTAGTTTTCGCCTCATTTCTTATAAAAAAAAGACTATATTTTCAGTTGAATATTATTTGCCAAATATATTTACCAAAAAATATTGCGCGTGAGTTAGGTTAGGTTAGGTTAGGTTACGTTACGAAATACGCGTAAAATTCCGATAAGCAATAATAATGCAAAATGCTCATTTTTGTTATTGAATGATACATATTAATTATGTACATTATAAATGTGCCAATTCTATAAATAATAATTGAAGAGCAAAATTTATGAATTTGGAATAAAGCTGTGTGATTTTACGGTACCTACTCATTAAAAATATTAAAAAAAAAAAAATCAAACAATATTCTTCACCGTTTTGGTACATCCGTGAGAAATATAAAATCAGACATCCCCCAAAATAGTTTGATTTGTTTGTTTTTTCACCGGTCGCGCCTCCGTCCGTCACCTTTACGCCTTACGCCTTACGCCTTACGCCGTAATAAATAATGAAAAAAAAAAAACATTATCATCGAGACAAATGATTATGTAAATGCCCCATTGTCATATCCCAGCGTGATCCCCGGACCCGCGGCCGCGAAGGGCGTCGCTGTCGTTATTAATAAAACATCAAATATTATACGAAACCAAAATAAGAAGGAAATGTCGAGATCGCGAGAGAGAGGGCAGGAAAGTACAAAAGGAAGACAGCCCCGCGACTAACAATGACGATCCCTGTTTCAGATTCATTCACAAGGGTGCTTCTTTATGCAATCCGTTCGGTTAAATAATGTGTAGATGTTGCCAATAGAAGAATTAATATTTTTGTCTTATAGACATACGAGTATGTACTTACCTACAAAAGACCAAACATTGTCGTATTTTTTACAATTGTGCTATGTCAAATAAATATTACATAATTGGGGAATATTGTGATAAATTAGTTATTATACCTGTATTTATCTTTTCTCAATTTATTTATTTATTTAGACTTTATTGACGTACGTGTTTTTGTTGTAACAGAGGTGAATATATTATAATGTTACATGATAAACATAAGATTATATTGCAATTAAATAATCGTAATACATTTGTAAATTCGTAATATAAATAAATACTGTACTAATAACAGGAGTATCTAGAAGAGTTAAACATTATTATTATTATTTTTTTTAAATTATTTTCTGTATTTTTTTTTTATGTTATTTTCTCGCTATTTTATTTAAAAAAAATGACGTTCTATTAGATAGCATTTTTTCTGCTCTTGTACGTCAGCGTCATAGTTTTTCCGTATCGTATAGTTTCTCTTAATTTTTGGGCTTGAATAATGGAATGTCAAGTTGAGAAAAATGAACATTTACGACACATCCATCCTACAGTCCCGACCTGGCTCCGTCAGATTATCTATCACCTTTTTCAGTCGCTCTCCAATCAAATGCGCGGCGCAAACTAATTCGATACTAGAAAAGGCAGCTGACTAATTGATTGAACGATGGGACAATAAACAAAGTTCTGAATGATAAAGGAGAATTCATCATTGATTGAAATGTTGATTTTGTAATAAATAATTGAACAAAATTGCAAAGACTTATTAGAGAACCCAATATTACCAATAGATGCGCACAAATAGGTATATGATTTAAAATATAATAAATATAACAAGCCGTTATTTAAGAAGTGTAAAAAAAGTATTTAATAAATCAACCGTTAAATTTATAACACATTTTCCGAGAATTATTTATCCGTTATTTTGATTTTATGCAATTAATATTTTAGTTTAGAAATCGAGCCATGCGATGAATTAATCGATTGGCCGAACATTTCGATTCTAGTAACATCACTATCGGAAAGATCTTTCCGCTTTGTTACTTTGTGTGTGTTTGCACATTTACTATGAAAATGTGTTATTGGATGCGATAAACATACAATATTTTAATTGTGCGTACTTAACGTGTATTGCTGCATCGATGCAACCTATGTTTTATTTGCAACCTCCGATAAATTCCTGGAAGCGTTAATGCTCGTTTCTACATTATGGATGTATTAAATACATGTTGAGAAACTTTAATGTTTCCACAGAACGACTGGCACTGATGTCTGTGTCGGGGAACAATCTGCGTCAACAAAGGTTTCCAAATGTCTAATCATAAATATTTTTTTTAACAATCGGTGTATCTGATGTAAAACATCGCCGTTTTCGGAATTAATATTTTTACGAATATTTTACAATTTTTGAAAAACTTTGGTTCTCGCATAAATGATGGTTTCGTTCGGAAAAATTCTGATAACAATATAAATTACTTACATTGTCGTAAACATTTATGATGAATAATTATAAGTGAAACGTCGCTACGTTAACTGAGACCACTCCTGCAACAACATTGTAAATCGTTTTTGGGCAGATCTCAGTTATGAATGCATGTGCGTTGTATATCTTCTTTGGCATCGAATGGCATATTAAACAACAATATCAAGTACATAATTTTTTTTCTAAATAATCTTACCTGCAACAACACTCTATGTCATCCAAGATGGCCGACACTCGGTCCATCTAGTAACATTTGTAAAAACCGACGTACAGTGTCGTTCAGGCTGTCTCAACTAACTCTATTCATGAAATGTAACAACTGTGGAGTGGTATGTACATGTACCTTGTGGCAAATGTACTTATAATCTTCAGATAATTGGGAAATTATAAATGATATAAAAATTAGTTTTTGTTGATTTGTTTCGAAATATTTGATTTAAGATAGAAAAATTGAACTTCATAAAGATTTTTTTCTGGTGTCCACCATAATTTTGATAATACTCTACGTATGTCTGCGGACTGATTCTTTTATTAAATTAAATATTTCTTAACCAAGATAATCCACTTATTCCTCTCGATCGAGGATTGGCGGAGCACTTCGTATTTGACTAATCCATCATCTGGCTAAAATTCTTCAAATAGATCATTAAAAATCATTATTATTAAAAGATAATGGTCATTTTCTCAATTGCATATATAAAGGCGATTGAAATTCGCCACGTTTCCTAAAACAAAACCTATTAAATAGGACTGATAATAAACAGGAAATTGGTTTTCTGGATCAGGATCGTACCATCACTTCTTGGATACGGCGACAATCTCACCGATAGATCAAACAAGCAAGTCATATTACCTATGGTTAGTTTAAGTCTAAATCCTCGCCAGCGTCAAGGCAAAGTGCGGGAAAATTTGACGAAACATTCCACTCCGGATATGAATTCGCCATTCAGCCGGAAACAGCTTGAGTTTCTCTAATGGCGGGGATATTATTTGACCATCGCTGCATCGCTCTAATGCAGTCGGCAATGAAGATTCCTGGAATCATGTCGGATCCATCCCGCGTGATTTAGTGACAGGCTGGCCGTGTCCCGCGGCACTAAACGCATCTCGGCAAGGAAAGTTATATGAATATGACAAGTGAATTTTTGATAGCGCATTTGTGTATGTTAAATTTCTCATTGCCGACCGTAAATTTCGCCGTACATCTTTCGGGCCCCGAGCCAAGCCGAGTCACGCTGTCCTATTGATAGGTGTCGTTATAAAATGATTGTTCGTCGTAATGTTTATTATTTATTGGCTTTGATTATTAACAATTTTAGTGTGCGGTACGGAGGCGAACGCTAGTGTAATTTACGATTGTTGAACGCACCTCGATATGTTTTATGATCGCGAGAATTCATCGGAGACAATTCGAGCGGCGTCGTCATCGCTCATCACCGAGGTAGAGGTAATCTTGTCGCTCGGATGTATACGGTACACTGTTTTAATCAGGTCGTTCTTTGAAGTTACATTTTAACACAATGCTAAAAAAAAAACAACTAGGATATTATTTTGTGTAGTATTTTAAAACATTCAATTGAAGTGTTCTTTCTGATTTTTTGAATCACAAAAACAACTTTTGTGGATTTTAAAGATCTATTGTTGGATTTTTGCGCTGGGGAGAAATTAACAAAAACATTATCTTACTAGTATAAGGCTTAGCAGTATATTTAAGTACTTATGTGTATATATAAAATATTAATAAGAACATAGGTCATTAATATTTACACATTTATTTGTAATGGGCTGTATAGTAGTCAATTATTATTTTTTGTTAGTGTTTGAACTTGTTAAAATTTGAATGCGAGCTATATATTTTTTTTGTGTCAAGTAAAATGGTATTCATTAATATGACCTATTATTCGAAAAGTTGTTAACTCCGTATTTACCGTATATGTTACCGCTAAAAATATTGTCGCTGTAGCATAGTTGGATAATGCACCTTATTTGGGTAGGAAAGAGATCTAGGTTCGAATCCCGGTGGCGCAACAATAATATTTTTCGATAAAATTGATTTTATATGTATATCTTTCTAATTAATATTTAAAATATCACAGACCGTCTGTTCTGAATAATTACAACTTCACAATGAGAATGTGTTCTCCTAATAACTCCGTATTTACCTGAAGTTGGGGTAAAGAATGTCACTATCTTTATTTTATATTAAATTGTACACCAAGGCATGTGAATTTATATTTTTAATATATTCTTATTATCACCCGAAATGTATTGATTTATAATAAAGTTTGTCCAAATATTTTTTCCTCATAATCTTTACTAGAATATTTTTTCATTGTTGATTAAAAGTCGACCATGTTTACAAATCTTGCAGAAATAAGCGGTACTCCTGTATTTTTAGTATTGGTTAGATATTTTTTTAAAACACTTTATATGTAAATATGCATTGAAAATAACATTCTTAGTATTAATAAATACGCTTAGAATAGTGTAAATTAGGACTACGAAGACTATTATTTATTGAGACATTTGATAAACTTAATAAACTGTCGGAGATCAGACAATTTTTATTGAACTCTCATTCAGCTTGGATCGTTAAAGCTCATCTCACCGATAACGGTCCGAATTGCCGATTCTTTGAATTCATTAATTTGATTTATAGCCACGTGATCAAACACCCTCACAATTACACAATTTCGGTTTACAATAAAAATGTATATTCTGGTTGTAAACTTACAAACGGATTGACGTTACAACATCAAAGTACCGCCATTTCATCCCGGGCTTTGTAAAAGCTCGTAGACGTTGTGAATTAACTACCGTTTTGTGGGCGGTAATAAAAATGTAATTCTCTGTAGCTGTTGTTTAGTACGGCCCTTTATCGATGTCGTTTGCGGTACATATACGAGCTCGCGCGTATTATATATCGCGTACATATACCAGCTACTTAGTGTCCAAAGAATGGCCATTGAAGACTATTTTTTTTTTTAAATCAGAGTTCTAAGTTTATAGCAGACTTATTGCGTCCATTGACCAAATTAAATTATACAAAATTACTTTTTGTTTTAATCGATCAAATCCAAAGCACACATCATCGACTTTATAACAAATAAATTAATACGAATCGTAAAAGAGATCCTAAAACGACTGCACATATTTTTTATTCTAATGTAAGTACATGCATTTAATCAATTTTCCTTATTTTTCTCGATACACTATTAATATTACGATTTTTTTAATCATGTTTTACATTTACTGTTTCCGAGGTAAGTTTGTAGAACTCAATAATTACATTTATGATAAAAAAAAAACGCTTGTTTTTTGATTCTACTCGTTTAATTTACTTTTTAAGACGCGTTTCGCCTTGCAAGCTTGATTGATAATGCCCTTGCAAGCCGTAACGCGTTTCAAGTAAATTAAACGAGTAGAATCATAAAATAAGTGTTTGATTTTCACATTTGTTTTATATTTTTATACAAATCTTCAAGATAATTCTAATTTTGAGGTGATTAATATTAATGTGTGATACAATAGTTTAAACTATTATACTTTATATGGAAATAAATTATCACTTAGCTCTCTAAGTAAAGATTGTTGATTTATTATTTTATTTATTACATCTTAAATAATTTTTGATTAACTTTTGAATGTGATTATTTAGTAGTATGTCCTGTTCTGAAGCACATACACCACATTTTAATTATATACATGTAATTTATTCTCAAGGGTTTTATAATAAAGCAGTTTTTGTGGCAAAATTATTGTCATATTTACAGTTTATATTGTCATATTTCTGTTATTCAAACATTACGATAATTAGTTTATTATCTTTGTTTGCAGTTTAAAGTTTGTTCCGATAACTTGGAATTGACATGGAGTAGCAATCCAGAAAATGATGAAGGTTCCTTTGGACTTCTTCTTATTTTAAATAGGCAATCCAACCTTCAAGAGTGATTTATGCCAGTCGTTTGGATTTGATAAGTTCGATTAAAATAAATATGAGAGATTTTTCCTACACCTAATAACAATAGTAATGGCTTAATAACTGATGGTAGCATGTATTATGTTCAGAAATATTATTTAAAGAAGTCTTAATTATTACTAAATATTACAATGTAGTGTTAGTGTTTCATACTATGTTCTAGAATAATCGGAAATGTATTATATTTTTTGGTCTCTAACCGTCATCCATCTAATTGGCTGAATAAATTATTTAAATAATAAGAAAAAATACATTATTATAACCACTATTTATTGATAAATCATCATGTTTCAAGACTAATGGTCCCCTCATCGGGATACAATGTATATGTATTAAAATTAAAAATACAAGCATAGACAAAAAACAAAAATAAATATGTAAGGTTTAGGATATACTGTAAAAAACAAATTTAAATGGTAACTATAATATTTGCAAAAATAAATTATGGTTTTAACAAAGTTTTTTTAAAAATATTATTTATGTAATGTGTTGGCACAAAGTAATGCAAATATTGAAGAATAAATTATTACCAGGATCACCCCTCTCGGAGAATTACGGCGTATTGCGCCCTAATCCAATGGCGCCTCGGATCACGGGTCCTGCCCTCCCATTGGCGGATCTCCTCCTCTGTGATTGGTCAGAATTAGGGGCGAGATTGAAGGGGTTGCGTGTAATGTTTTATTGCGGTCCTCCTGGTCGATTTGTCCGCGGATAACGGCTCACTCGTGCGTATGTACGGCGTGGGGTGGTTTGGTTAAAATTATTTAAAAATACTGAAATTATTTTTGTAAATTGTAATTGTTTTATTGTCGAACCTGAATAGAAACGTATTTAATTACTGTTTGTATGCTTTTCAATTGATAATTTTATCAAATCTGTACATATCAGTAGGTACAACCCTTTGTTTATTTATTCACAACCGTTGAGTACGAATAGAGAAATTTGCAATTTTACATTTTAGTTAAATCGTTCAAAATTTTGATAACAATAATTAAATAAGTCTAACCATAGAAATGTAGATGGCTATGATAATGGCTAAATAAATCTGTTTTATTTATTACATTTTTTACTAAGGAAAATTTTGTTAGTCAAATAATGAATGCTAATTTAACCATTCCATAAATTTTATTTTCAAAAATAACAAAAAATAATAATTTTTACTAAATCTCAAATAAATGGGCCGATTATAATATATACAAATTGAGCAGAGGTTTTTATGACAAAACGTATAGTTTAAAAATATTAGAAGCATATTGTTAACTTTATTTCA